>CM060941.1:815902060-820702060 GCA_030765085.1 Allium cepa | reverse complement strand
CAAATCATACACCTAGTATGATCTCATACAAAGCTCCTTTACACAAAATCGATTATCCCAAAATCGATAATTCTCAAACTAGGCTTTCCAAATTTCAATATTGATTTTATCCAAAAACCAAAAGCCTTTCCAAATCCAAAGGTTCTCAAAACCTTTTTCCAAAATACTCATAAGATCCTTTATATATATATATATATATATATATATATATTCAGATATACAATTTTTAAAACTTTGGATCATTTCAAACTTGTATAAAATTCCTTTTTATACTTCAATTATTTCCAAAATTCCATTTTCTTTTGGCTATAGATTCAACAAGGGGAGATTTATCTTATATAACAAAGATACATAGCTTTGTTTATTCAAAATCAAACATTCAAATTTTGATTACTCTTTCCAATATCAATTTCAAATCCGTACGATGTACATATATCATCCGTATGCTATACCAATCTGATAGCTCACTCAATCACACAATTTCACTTCCGGACTAGTATCGTCCACCCGACTTCCTAGTGCGGACACAGATCTGGTTTCTTTATTAGAAACCGTCATTCTTCTTGCGTAGCCATAACTATGATAGAGAACATCCAGAACCAATCATCAATCCATATCCAGGTTCGCCGTAAAAAATCGAGTGAAAAATCCCAACTCAGATCGATAAACTATCTCGAAATTCTGTGCTCGAATCTGGATCAAATCACTATGCGAATAGAATAATATACGTACATCCTACGTATTTAACTTCATTTATTATTAACCAAATAAATTTCCTTTCTATTCACATTCACCTAAATTTTCATTCACTTATTTACAATTGCCTTAATCCCCATTTGGATTATCACTTCAATTCTTACCTCAGTTGGGTATTTAATCAATAACAGTTTGAACTCCGACCTGTTTATATTTAGAAAATAGCTTGAAAATTTTAAAAATAGATAAGTAGTTGAAAAATAATTATTAGTTTGCAAAATAACTGTAAAATAGTTAACTGATTGTAAAATAGTTGGAAAATAGTTAAATAGTCTCAGAAATTTTAGATAATTTGCAAAATAGTTGTAAAATAGTAATTAATTTGTAAAATAGTTGAAAAATAGTAATTAGTTTATAAAACAGTTGAAAACGGTTAATAGTTCCAAAAATGATTATAAAACAAATATAAAATAATTTGGCTTTAAAAACAAAGGTTGTATATATTAAATAGCTTGGAAGGATAAATTTATATTAAAACAATTTATATTGAAAATAGTACAGAGTCAAACTGTTCACTTCCCCAACAATTCAATTTAAATTTCCACTTCCATTTAAATTGACTCAATTCCAATTTGAATAACTTCAATTTCTATTGGACTTGATTTATTCCCAATTCAAGTAAATTAATTCTCAATTTCTTTCCCAGTCCAAATCAACTTCCATTTGATTTTAATCCTGTTCAACTTTAAATATAATTTCAAATTATTCCAATCAATTTGGACTATTATCAATTGAACCCACTTCAAATTCAAATCATTTTAATTTAATCCTATTCAAATTTCCCATTTAAATTTTTAATCTTATACATCTTCAATCTCAAATCCAATTAATTCAAATCAGATTTAATTTAAACTAGTTCAATTTCAATTTCAATTTTAAACCATCTCGAATTATGTAAATCGAGTTAAATTCTCAAAGGTTGGTTTAACCCTTTTTTTTTACCAAAATAACTTGGTTCATTTAAAATTTTTAAACAATTTAATTTCTTTACACACTAGGCTACTTTTAAATTTTAAACCACCCTTGGTTTTAATTTCAAAACAAATCCCTTAAAAATCTTCCAAACATTTCTTATTTTAAAATAAAACTATATTCAAAATAGTCTAAATTATATTATTTGTTATTTTTTGTAACTCTTTGAAACAATTGATTGTTTCTAGACTTAGGTTTTTTAAAACTTCACAATTTTAAAACCTACTTTAATTGAGAAGTTATACTTATCTTATAAATTTACTTCACTTGGCTTACTTAATAACAAATATATCATTATTAAACACAATAACTATTTATGATAATACCCAAGGTTATCATATCTGGATACCAGTTTCTTTTGATCTTATTCTTACTTTTATAAATTGAAGATTAAATTTCAGTTTGAATCCATTTCAAACTTACCTTTATTTTAAAGTTTTTAAACAATTTAATTTCTGAGCTCAAATTCTAGAATTTCATTTCAATCAATTTAATTTTAATTTGGTTGTATTTCTGTTACCACTTAATTTAATTCCAATTCAAGATTTCAATTGGGTTATATTATATTACTACTTAATTTAATTCTAATGATTTAACATCCAATCACCTTACTATTTATTAGAAGGACATATTGCCTTATACATCAAAATATTTTTATATAAAATCATTTAAAATCTTTATATAAGAAAATAACAAGTACGCTCTCATATATATATACTCAACTCATCCTAGAATATTACGAACTCTATTTAATGAGTAATTCCCACCAGAGCCAAGGTTCTCGCTTAACCTTTCAGCTCTGATACCAACTGTAACGACCCGAAATTTTCGATCCCGAAAATTCCAGATAGTTATGAAAAAGAAGAAAGAGATAGAAGAAGAAAGAGATAGAAGAAGAAAGAGATAGAAGAAGAAAGAGATAGAAGAAGAAGAAGATCAGAAACAACATCTCACATTCATAGCGGAGAAAATATAATAATAAATAATAACAGTTGACAAAAGAATAATTATTCTGTCGATTACATTTTAATACATCAGAGTTACACATATACTCAAATACTGGACATATACAAATAAACTATCTCAGATTTACAACAATATAATACAGCGGAAATACTCTATATGTTCCTTCCATCCATCTCGCCTCCAGAGCTCCAGAATGTCCTTACCTAAAAATCTATAATACTCGGTCTGACCCGAGCATTACACCAAAGTAACACCCGGGTCAAGCTGGAAACTAGCGCGAGTAAACCCAATTAAAATGGAATATCCAAGCAAACAACTTATATAAAACCCGGGGTAACTCGAATCAACTTACAAATTCACACTTTGTTATAGTCTTCTCTAATTTCACACATCAATATCCAAGTACCAAAAAATTTAGATTAAATAGTCCAATTCACTTAAATCATTTCATTTCAGCCTATTGATTTCTCATATCAATCTATAAAAATTCGAAGTGGTTTCGGATATTTCCCAATACCCGACCTCGGTCTCTCCGAAACTCATGTCATCCTAACCCAAGTTATCCAAATGAAATACACAACCTTTCATATCAGAGATATCAACTTATTCAAAGCATTCAATACCATTCAATCATCCATAAGCAAAGCTTAATCACATATAAATCAATTCAATTGATTCTAATTTGAATTTCGAACTTCAATCACTTAGATTCCTTCATTAATTAATTCCAAATCAGTTAAATAATCAACCCTTCCTTATTCATCTTAATTAATCACTCTGGATTAATTACCTTTTAATTACATTCTAGTAATTGTTCTTAACCAAAATCAATAAGTAATCTTCAATTACTTCACAAATTAAATAAGTATAATTAATTACATTAATCATCCTTAATTACTTATATTAATTAACTTCTCATAAGTCACTTAATACTGATTAATTCATCTTAATTAATCAATTCTTAATTACATCGTTAATTATATAAATTAATGGTTTTCGATTATATTTTAGTTTATCCTAATCTAAATTAATTACTTTAATTAAACCACAATATTAATCATCCTCGATTAATCTCAACCTGTAATTAACTATCCTTTATTTACATCATTAAATAAATTAATTGCTCCTTAATTAACTATCTCAATTAATCTCTTGATTAATTTCACAAAGTAATATATTTTATTAGTTACATTAAGTAATTACCTATCAACCATCCATTTATTATTCTAAATTAATTAAACTTAATAAATTAACTTAAACCTTCATTAATTAATTAATTCAAACCCTTAATTACTAAATTAATCAACCCAAATCATTAATTAATTGAATTAATTAATTATTCACTTTAATTACCCTTCTAATTTGATGAGTCAAAAATCATTAAGCCCTTAACAACATTAGAATGAAAACATTCTCTTATTTATAACTTTAAATCTAAAATAATTTAAAAACCCGAATACTTCGAGTCAACCCACAATTAACTCGAGAACCACCACAACCAAAGTCACATCATCATCGGTAAACATCCAATCAATTTATTCATCCAATCAATTATTCAAATTTAACCATTTAAATTTAAATATAAAAAATCCAACAAAGTGAGATTTACTCACCTTTGATTTTGCAATCCAAATCCGATCTTGATTTATTTCCTTCAGATTTAAACCTTGTATAAACAGTTATACGATTTATTAATATTTTACAAAATCGAACAATTAAATTACCATTTATAAATTCGACTAACCAATGAATTATTTTAAACTAAAATTTAATTTATCTAATAATTAAAATTTTAATCTAACTTCGTACAGATGTTTCAATATCTAAACTCCTAAATCATTTCTTTCTGTTTTACACAAGTCTATCACAACAATCCTAAATTTTCATAAGTTCATTTCTATATATAAAATCAACTTAGACGGGTATGTGTATTCAAAAATTTCTTTTTATTTTAACACAAACCTATCAAAACCCCCAATTTCCAGAAATTAAACTGAATAAATGGCAAGATTACCTTACTGCTCACCTGCAAGCATTGTCTCGAATTCGCGAATCGACAAGGCTAAATCGCGAACGCACCACTATCGGCCTTCACTGTCGATATCATAGACCCAGCGAGCTTTCGCATCTGCACCAAACCCTTAGCTTGCGACATCACACGGCTCGATCGACTATCCAAATTCACGCGAGCGACGACGAGAACCGGATCGCGAAACCACCAGATGCGATGTGCCTCCCACGATCATCGCGACCCACGGTTACCTCCGAATCAGCATCACGTGAATCACCCAAACTCACCAAACCCTAACCACTCTACCTCCTGCCGCCGATATGCAAAAGGTAAGACCTCCATCGAAGCGCGTGCGAGCCTAAAGGACTCGAGTTCGAGCACGATTTTACCCTACGTCGCCATTAATTTGAGTTCGATTTTCTTTTATTTTTTAATTGAGTTCGATCTTCTGCTTTAAGATTAGTGAAAGGGACAGGGATAGATATAGGTTTAGGATAGCTTCTTGAATATGAATATTTGTTTTAATTTTTTATTATATTATAAAACTTCAAATGTCACGTTAATCGCCATTTAAAATTTTGACTCCTCCTAAGGAATGCCGCTAGGCGATTATAAGGTTTTACCCGCGTTTCGAACACAATGGAACGTGTTTCGAAAGCTAATTTGATCGTATGTGGAAGTTAGCTTATTAAATCGATTTAAAATATTAAATTATCGGTTTTAATTTCGACTCGTTTCTCATCCGTACGAGCAAGCGGTAATTCCAAACGTTATGAAAATTGAAATCCGATAATAACTAACTATTACGGATCCAATGGAACTGGTTTCGTCGAATTCCGAGACTATGTCTCAGAAGGCTATTTTAAACTATCGAATTAAACGATATATTTTTGAAATTGAACAAATCACCTTTAACTTTAATTTCACCCATTCTATTATCTTTAGTATCATCATTATAAATTTTATAAGCCTTCAATTTATTTTAAACAGGCTTAGAAATTTCAGATTCAATAATTTACCCAATTTCAATTATTAAATTCAGTATTTAAACTATATAATTCATTGATTTAATTATCAGTAAATATTGATATCTTGAATTCAAGTTAAAACTAACTTTTGAATATTTTAAAATCAATTAACTATTCAAATTTTAAATTGTTAGAAATTCCGGGTCGTCACATGCCTAGTCACATGCCTTATCGCGCCTTCTACGAGTTTGGTTTGTACCATACCTATGGAGTGCCCTCTAATAGCCCTCCAGTTTACGGGCGGAGCTATGGTACTGTATAGACTATGGGAATATATAAAATGTGTTAAGGGGGGTATAGGTAATGCCTTAATGCTATTTTAATACTTTTACTTTACTATAGACGTATTATAATAGCGTATATTACTACATAGTAGATAGTTCCACGGATCCTTCGAGGATGGAAAGTCCAAACTATCATTTAAGTTACTTGTATTTCAGTTGATATTTCACTTGAGTTGAATTTATTAATATAAGAATGTTAATCCTGACTCGAGTGTTTTGTGTTTTTCTTTGCACTTAAGTCAGATTGAGTGTCACAACATTTGAGACTTACCTTAGGAGTTGGAGCTTCACTTGGAGATCTATCTGTATCCATTCAGCTTTTAGATATCTAGTGGTTTTGTTCAGACTTGTCATCTGTTTGTATTCGATACTACATTGTATTTGAGATATTCTATTGTATTTTATTTCGTACTCTGATTTCTTTATAGTAACTTCATAAACTACTATTTATCTATTTCGATACTTATTATTATATTACTCTGTGTCTGTGAATGATATATTTACTGTATATGTTGAGTTTTGCCAAATACAAATTAACAATTTTTTGTTTCGAGCAATTCAAGTCCGACATGTGCGAATGCGAATGGCACGAAATACCAGATCATTACAAGTGGTATCAAAGCCAGGTTTAGGAAAAACTAGCATACAGAGTAAAAATTAATTACAGAATCACCTTCGTTCGAGCTTGATTTCCTTCCTCTTTGATTCATTTCTTTCGGACTTTAGAACCCTACTTTGATATGAAATCCATTCTTGTCCTTTCCTGTTCATGTTCTTCTAGATACTGGAGCATCCCATAGCTCTACTTTTATTGAACTTTGTAATGAATTGATCTCATCTTGTCACCTCAATTGACAATCTTATCCATATCTATGACTAATCCCATTGGAGTCCCGCCAACCTAAATATGTTTTGTAAAGGGGTGAAACTACTTTACAACAAACATCAATTTTTCAAAGATTTCTATGTCCTCGATTTTTGATGCAGTTATCTTTTGCAATGCCTGAACCGTTTCTCTAACAGACGATCTGGGTAATTCTCATGTGATCGAGTGAAGATTGCCTCGGGATTGTGCAGGCAATCTCATCTTTTTGCTTGATTCTCAGCTTAGTGATCTTGACTCTATCCATATAGTCAAGGATTATCCTGATGTTCTGGTAAAGTCAATTCTCCCCTTCCTCGGCGGGAATTTGAATTCTGCATCAATTTATTCCTGGAATCCCGGTTGACCCGGTTAAGGATGCATCGATTAATTAAGTCTGTCAATCCTTTCTCTTCTATGACTTAATTATCTTTTTATCCTTTAGAGCTACCTCCATAGTAAAAAAATTCTTTGTCTAGGGTACCTCTAAATTGAATCCCTATCCTTGTTCTATGATCCATTCTTGAATCATCGTGTGAGGGAGTGTATTTGTAATTAATATAAAGTGTTTTATTTTGTGTTTTTTGAGATGTTAAGTTTGAGTTTTGGGTTTCGATCGATTTGTCTAGCTAACGCTATCGATAGGAATTCCAAAACACTCGAACAGAGCAAACTGACACAATATTGTTTCCAAAATTAGTAAATGAAATAAACTTTGTATGATTATTATATATAGGTATAATTTTCTGAAATTTTATAGTTAAATGAATTGGTTATTAGAAATGATAATACTAGATTTTCTTTTATTGTTTTATTCAACATTCCTTAAACAACTAATTTTTATTGAAAATTATAAGGAAATGAAAATTTTATAAATATAGTTTCTAAATCTGATTTGCAAATAAATTGACTTTAAATTAAAGAATTTGAGAATTAGATTTTCGGTGCTTTTTATATTTTGGGTTTCAAGGTTTTAGAAAATAAAATAAAATATTTATTTGAAAGTATTTCTAAATGGGAATTGTTTTCAAAGAATTTTTAATGAATTAAATCAGTACTCTCTTCATTTGTCGCTGGAAAATAATTTCGGTGATGACTGCAGCATCATCGACACTCATTTTCGAGTCTCAAGGTGGAGACACCACTTAGTAGCTTTGCTACACTTTTATTTTGGAAAATGAATTTGATTTGGATTTCTTAAATATGACTTTATGTATAAAAATATATATAAAAATATGTGTATAATATTTCAAAATGAATTGAAGTGAAACCAAAAATTTAATTCATAAATTCCGTGTTAAGTTAGGTTTTCAATTATTGAAACAAACCAAAATTTTGGAATATTTGAAATGTTTAAAATATAAATTGGAATTTAAAATAACTTGAAACGGTTGAAATAGGATAAAATTTATTTGTATAATATTCAATTGCATTTTGTAAACATATATAGCTTACCTGAAATATTCAAAAGTTAGAATGTAATATGTAGTTGAAATTTTTACAAGAAAAACTTAAGCAATTAAAACTAAAACTTTGCTTAGTGAAATTGTTAGATCAAAGGTGGACCTATATATTGTTAAATTACACGTAGAAACATTAATATTACTTACCTAGAAAAGTTTAAATGTAATTAAAATGCAATTAGACAGTATACACTATGATATAAGTAATAGGATATCAAAAATGATATTTGGTTAAGGGAATTTATAAATAATAAATTGGACAGTAAATTGAAAAATAAAAAGAGAATAAATTTGTTGAATTGTATAGGGTTATAATAAATGTTTATACACGTAATATATGTTGCAAAATATACATTAAGTGAAATAAATTAAATAAATAGATGGGAATGCTAGTTAAGAAAATGAATATGAACTTAAGAATAGTTGAAATTGAATTTTAGTGAATCAACTCACCTGAAGATAAATAGATTTAACAAATGAGTTAAATCAAATAAATGTTGTTCTGAAAGAAATCTTGTAATAAATGTTAATAAATTCAAAAAATATCAATTGAATGAAAATATATGGAATCGAAATCAATTAAATGTGAGCACTATAAATTTGATTGATTAAATAAAATAAATTGAAATCAATTAAGTGAATATAAACCAATTTTAAAATATATGCGTTAATTTAAAATTGAATTGGTCTGAAAGAAATGTTGATAAATTGAAAGAAAATCAAAATATTGAATTGAATGACTATGTATTGATTTAGAAAAATGGATTAAGCCAAATTCTTGAATATTAATTTATTTAAATTGAAGTTTATATGGTTTTGAATTTATTGTTGTATTTTTGCATTTTAATCTTTCTTTTCTTTCTGTTTATTCATATTCTCCTACCTTGTTCCTTTTCGGGAATGAAAAGTTTTGAGTGGGGGAGAGTGTAACGGCTCTTAAATTTTTAACATGTTGTAACGTAATTAACAATAAAATTTCTTGAAATTAAATAATTGAATTTGAAAATAAAATTTTGATATTTGAAATGCGTCTATTTAAACATAGCAACTGGTAAAATTTTATTGGAAAATATGAAAGCTAGTTCTGTTGTGTTACTTTCAGTTTCAATTTAAAATCAGTTAAATTGATGGAAATTAAATGCTTACAAAATATAAATATTTTTATATAATAAAAATGTTTATCATTTTTTGAGTGAGACGTCATCATTCGTTTCATCAAATTTAGACTTCTGTGGCTCCGTTTATCTTATTTTCAACAAATTTGCAACATTTTGAGCATCGAATATCAAGTTTTGGTATGATGATCGTATAGCTGATATCTGTTTGTCTCATCTTGCTGATCTCCGCAGTGTATTCATTTGTGTGTTTTGGAGTCCGATGCAGCGATATCCGTGAAAACGGTTAACCGTACCGACACACATTTTTGAACTTTGAACATTATGTGTCCATTCAAAATTTCAAACAGCGGAAATAAACATCCACTATCATTTATAACAGTTGTATCTCTTTAATTCAACGGTTGATATTTTTCTTTTCCACTGTTTTCTTTTCATTGTCGGTACAACTCATTTCTCAATCTCTCTTCTTATTCTTCGCTCTGTCAGTTAATAAAATAATATATAAGTTGTATATTTGAAGCCGTTCATTCCTCATTTAGGCTCCTTCCTCTAGATCTATTTCTTCTTCTCCCTTCCTACTTTCTCCATTCCGGAACAAAAGAAAATTAAAAATATATGTATAATATATTTCGTATATGATTTCTTTGGAAACAGTATTCCTCTTCATTTGAAAACCGTGCCTTTCACCTCACCCTCCCCTGCTTCCCCGACCAAACTTCGCTCCATGCCACAGTCGCAACACAGATCTTCCGCCCTACCTCTCTCCACCGCTCCTCACCACAAACATGGTGACAAACACCCTGACAACCGGCCTAGCCCTCCCCTCCGACCAAGGAGCCACAGCCTATGCCTCAACTTCGATAGAGCCACCAAGCCCCGCCATCATCCTCCTGTCCTCTTCTCTCCCTCCTCAGCCCAAAGCTCTAGCCGAGCAAGCCTGCATCTCCCCTCTTCGTGCCGCCCATGCGTCCCACTCCATGCCCCTCACCATGCTCGGCCTTCTTCTTCTTGCTTCACCTATTCATGCTTTTGAAATGTATATATGTATTTTATTCTACTGTTAGTTCATACACACACTTGTATATGTAAGGTTATAATGTTTGTTATAGATCTCTTCTTTCCAGTAGTATGTGTATTTGTTATATATATGAAAGTTTTACGAAATTATATTACTTATAAACTGTTTGTTTGCATGTATTATTAAGTGTAAGTATGACAGTGTTTTATAAAGTATAAGTATATTATCTGACCATTATATATAAGTCATATTATATTATATAAGCCAAATGTATATATGTTATGATCTTTTTCTTTTTATTGTATATTCTTTTATTTGACAGTTTATATATGTTCGAACGTACTCAGCTTTGTATACATATATATGTATGAAAAGTATATAATGATAATATGTTTAAAGTGTTAACATTTATATAGTTACATATATATAGTTTATATACTATATTACCCGGGTTACATAAGTAAAATGATATGTTGTTTATTTAATATTGATGTTTAAAATGTGTGTGTATTTGTTTTGCAACTAATGGTTCATAGCCTGATACATATAACTGTTTACAAGTATAAGTTATTAGCATACTGGCTTTTGTTGTTTGTAACGATCCATAATTTTCGACAATTAAAAATAGTAAATTTAACAAGATTCTTGTAATTAAAAGTTGGAAGAAATTAAAATTTAAGATTTATAATTGGAATAATACTAAAATGAAACGTAACAATGTTAATTAAAGCTAATTATTAACAATTTGAATCGAATTCCAGTTAATTGAAATATGTAAGGTTATACTTGGTTATAAAGTGAACAGAGGAAAAAGAATGTAAGTATTGAATTCATTAATGAAATAATATATTGTTAACGGAAATTGAATAAAATTAGTGTTATGAAAGAAATGGTAACATTTTTCTGTAAGTAATAAACTTATAAATGTAACTAAAGGCTAATGGTGACAATTATTATATATATTACATATTTATTTGGTATATTAAATTTAATTGGAAATAAATGGCAATTAATTCCCTTAATTAGTGTTGTTAATGTAGGTTTAATTGATAATGGTAAAAAGGTTGATTCTATACAATGTAACCAATATAAATTTTTATCATAGAATCCATTTACTCAAATTTATTGGAATTGGAAATTTTAATAAGTGAATTTATTACAATCATTGAAATAAAAGGTTATGTAAATGAAAGGTAAGATGAAATGGTAAAATATTGATGTAATGGAAGATATAACAATGTTGACTATGTATGTAAGGTAATAATTGATTTAATAAGAGAACAAAACCAAGGTAAATAAATTAATTGAGACTTTAATTATAATTAATGTGTGAAATTCACCAAAATTCAATAAAATGAAAATATAGTAGTTAATACAAATAAAGGATGAAAATTGGAGTATATTAATGTAATGAAATGTAAAACAAATGTTAACTATGGTATTAGATCATAGGTTTGGACCATAAACAAAATTCTAAAACAACAAACTACAATGAAGTAATGAAGTGTAAGGTTCTAACGTGCGTTAGAATATAATTTAATAACAAAAATTGGAATAATAAATGTTGGTTTTAATGGTGAGTTCTTTGATAGAGAAAAACATTTATTTAGTTTGTAATTTAATGCTTATTGAATACTGTAATTTTATAAACGTGTTTGCATGACCATAAATAAGGATTACAATGTCCACGTATTTATTTAATTGATTTCATCAATTAGGTTCTGTTTTGAAGTGGAAGATTAAAATTAATTGGAAATAAATTTATTGAAAATTTTCAATTGAGAAGGAAAAAGAAACAAAGTGCAATTAATAAATTTAATGTAAGAATGTTTTCATTTGGAATGTACATTATTTGGAAATATAAGAATGGATTTAATATTGTATAAGTTGATCATTTTAGAATATAAGAATGTTTACATTTATGAATTGCAAGTAACGAATAAGCATTTTAAGTAAAATAAATGTTCGAGGAGAATAAAGTGAATGTTTCCATTCTGGATATAAATGTAACATTGTAAAAAGAGAAAATTGAATTTTTAAAACATATATTTTATGATAGTTAAATAGCAGGCATAGGTTGCACGGAAGTAATTTTATTGCTAATCTTGAAATTTAAAATAAATTAAATATTTGAGTTCATAATTACGTGTCGAGAAAAATGTTGTTTTTAAATTTGAAATTTTAAATCATGATTCATATTTTATTTTATGTAGTGGTGGTCCCCGTTATGTAAATTGGCGTGTTCAAATTTAGTTATGTTGTGGTAATTAAATCTTTAATGAATGTCAAATTTTGTATGTTTGGATTAACAAAATTAATTGAGTGAACAAATATTTTGAAAATTGAATTCCAAAAGTTTGTTTATAGAGTAGAGTTGGTCCATTCATTCTCTTTCTAATTAATAATTGTCACGCTTTTTTTCATTATTTCCTCATTTGTTCTATTACTCATTTCCATTTACATTGTCTAAAGCCTTTCCATTTCATGAAAGTCGCCTATTTTTCATATTTTTCACCTCTTTTAACACCTACCATTTTTTAAGGGTTTTTCAATATTTACTTTATTTTAATTCATACTTTGTTTATATTTGTCTTTATTAGTTTTTCACTAGTTTCAATCTTCATTCTTGTAGCTTCATTTCATTTTTTTTAAATCTCTTCTTCTGTAGCTCCATTTTTTGTCTCTCTTCAACTTCCTCCTTCCTTTTCTTCATGTTTCTTCTTCAAATCTCCTTTCTCTCTTTTTTCCAAAGATTTTTTTCTCTTTTCTTCTTCTTATTCTTCAGATCTTCTTCTTCTTTTTCAAAGTTTCCTTTTCTTTTTTCAATTCTTCCTCTTCTTTAATTTTCTTTTTCTTTTTCAAACCTTCTCTTATTTCCATTCTTTTTCTTCAAATACAGATCTTATATAATCTTCTCTCCAAAACTTTCTATGAAAAAAAGACTAAGATATCAAGGAAACAAAACAAAATGAGAAAGTAGTTGCAGATCCAAATCTAGCTAGAAAAGGGAAAGCGAAAAGGTGAGTGATTCAACCCACTCATGCAATACTAAAAATTCTGTTGCAAGTTAAATAAAATATATGGTATGATATATAACTTTTTTATTGCTATTTGTTGATTTAAGTTGACATTTAATTGATATTGAATCTGAATGGACATTTAATTTTATATTGGAATTTAATCGATAGTTAAACCTCGATATTGATTACTATTATATGTTGAAATATATTGGTTGATTTGGATGTTGTTTGAAATGGATGCTTATTGATTGATATGTTGGATTTTAACATGTACCTGTTATCACCTTTTATATTATTGACATCATTTAAGGGGTCCTCTGAATCATTTTAGAATTGGATAATTAAGACATTTAAATTATCGGTTGAAATGATATATACCCATACAATTTCTTGAATTTGGATTATTTATTGAAACTAAATTATTTAAAAAGTTTAAGTTTTTAATTTAAAATTCGGATTTATTATAAATAAAGTGGTTAAAATTGGTATTTCGAATTATTTGAAATCTCATAAATCACTGCACTCACGGTGCACACTTGATAGGAGATGAAAAATCCCATAACATCTCTGAAGCCATTGCACTCATATTTTGTTTGAGATTGATTTGACTTACATAGGAATTTTTAGGTCTGACTCGAATGTATTGTTTTTCATTATGCTCAGGTCAGTCTGAGCTTTTTCAGTGTTTTGAAGACCATTTTATTTTCTGGAGGACGAAGATGAAGATTCAGTATATTATTACTGTTTATTATTATTATTCCACTACTTATTGTGTTCCGCTGCATTTTTTATTATTTTATGATGTATGTATAACTCTGATTTGAATTGTAAAAGTATAATCAAATATCATTTGTAAAACAACTTCATGTACATTTTATTTGATTATTATATTTTGTCATTCCGCTGCGAGATTCTGTGTTTTGTTTTTCCTTCTTTTCTATTATTTTCTTATTTACCGCATTAACAATCCTCACTTTTGAATGGTTTAATCAGACATATGTGGTTTATTGTCGATTTAAGTCATCCAAAAAGGTGGGTTGTTGCAGTTGGTATTAAAGCCAGGTTTAGACATACCTTAGCCTATTGGGGTTAACTCATTAGAGATAGGGTAGTAATACCCTAGAGTGTGTTGTCTGAGTGTATATACGAGAGCGCATGATTGTTAGTGCTATGAAAAAATGTTTTATATAAGTTTTAAAATGAAAGTATTTTTTCTAATATTATATGATATATATGAAGGAATAGATTTTTATAACTGATATAGTTATTTTTAATGTGTTCTATTTTTGAAATGGTAATATTTAATTATTTTCATTTATTGTTGATTAGTTGAGTTTTTGTCAGTTTATAAGCATTAGCTAATAATTCTAGATTGAATTAATAGACTAAACACTAGACTAACAATGGTGTATTAAAGAGAACAAAATGAATAATTTGGATATTTGTTTATGGAATTGAAATGTTTTGTTGTGAAACTTATTATTTGCTGATTGGTAGTTTCAACTATTGAAATAAAATGCGATATTTGGATAGTCAAAACTTCTGAATTAATATATGAGTTGAAACTTAATAATTGTGTTGAATTATGCAGTTGAATTTGATAATCTTAATTTGAAAGCAAGAGAAACAAGGTTAATTTGTTATAGTTGAGTAGAATTATTGTATACGTTATTGGCATGTAATGTAAAAATATTTAAAAATTGAAATTGTGAACTTAGTTAACATTTATGAAATGTGTCATAAATAAATTGAAAGGTAAAGGTGAAACAAAATGGGATTAGCAAATAGGAATTAAAAGTGTAATGATTTAAATAAAGCATGACTTATAAATTGTTATAAAATAAATGGATATGCAGTAAATGATTACAAATAAAGTTGTGATAACTTTAAATTCGATTAATGTCTTTTAAAAAGGAATTAAGCTTTTATAAACTGGTTATAAACTTAATAAAATTCCTTATGAAATGATTTGCAAATAAATATAGTATTAAATGAGAAATATTACATGTTAAATGAATGTAATTTAAATTGAAGAGAAATATAAGCCATATTATGAGAATGAATATATTAATGTTTTATATTAAAGAGAGAAATTTTGTGAAACAAATATTAAAGTATGAAGTGATATTTTTGTTAATCAATAAGATTAAAAAAATGAATTTGATTGAAATGTAATTTTGAGGAATCAAATTGGAATAAATACGTAAGTTGTTTGTATGTTATTTTATTCGCGTAACTAATTTGATTCGGAATTGAGTACATAAGTTCGAGGTAAAATACACCGTTTTGTGTTAGGATTTTTCATTCGATTCTTGATGGCGAATATTTAATATGGATTTTGGTTTGATTCTAGAATTCTCTATCATAGTATTTGGCTATGCAAGGAGAATGATGGTTTCTAGTCGAGAAACCACATCGAAGTCCGCATTAGAGAAGTTGAATGGACAATACTAGTTCGAAAGCGAACTTGTTTTATCGAGCGAGCGATCGAATATGATTTTGCGAAATGATGACATATGTACATCTTATGTTCTAATATTATTGATATGCCTTGGCGCTGAAATTGAAAGTTATTGGATTGGATATCTTTGTAATTTAAATTGGAATTTTTCTTGTATGCAAAACTACTATTAATTTAAAACCATTTTTCAAAAACTATTTTCTTTTATTTCTCTTATACAAACTATTTTCTTCTATTTTTCTTATATAAACTATTTATTCTATTTTATTTGCAAAACTATTTTACGAACTTTTTTATTTACAAAACTATTTTACAAACTATTTTATTTACAAAGCTATTTTACAAACTATTTTATTTACAAATTATTTTACAAAACTATTTTATATACAAAACTATTTTACAAAACGATTTATATAGGAACTATTCTAAATTTAAAACCTTTTGTAAAGTAAAGATATTGAATCTCATATGGCTTTCCATACAGCGAAATTGATTTTGGAACATTTTGATTCTTGTATAAGATGGACTTTATACAAGTACAGGTGCTTTTGAAACTGTTGATTTTGAAAGGTATTCGATCTGAAGAGATAAATCTTATATATAACGGAATTTATATAAGAATGATTTGATATATTCGAGATTATTGATTTTGGAAAGTACTTTATCCGAAAATAAAATCTTATATATAATGGAATTTATATAAGAATGATTTGATATATTCGAGATTATTGATTTTGGAAAGTACTTTATCTGAAAATGAAATATTATATATAATGGAATTTATATAAGTGTGATATTTGAAGTTATGATTTTGAAAGGGTACTACATATGGTATGTTATATTTTGAAGTAAGAGGTATGGGGAAGTACCCTCCAAGAAGAAGTATAGTATGATATGCTTCGACCTAGATGGACTTGGGGAATCGAGGAATGGATTCGACCGATAAACCCTAATGGACTTGGGTGAATTTAGAAATGGATTCGAACTCATATGGTTGTTCGAACTTAAACTCATCGGTTCCTCATTTTTTTAGGGAAGATGGTTCTTTAGTTTACCCAATGTAGGCGCTTTCGATCGTAGGATCTGTTGTTTATGGATTTTCTAGGAAGGAAGTGCATCCATTGCGTAAATTGTTAAATCAGCAGCGTACCACTGCAACAGGGGTCGATAGTTCCTTGTTTATGAACTGGCTACGATATTTTTCTGGAATTCGAAAGGTAGAAGGATCTTCTAGAAAGTTTGTGTCATTTGCATAAATACTTGATCAGAGCGGGCCACTGCTATCGTATTATCATCATTTGATATTGGATTTTGAGCGGCACTTCTCATACCTATTTTTAAGTATTTTTCACTGGGTGTTGAAACAGGTCTACTAAGTACTCGAAGAATTCTAGCCTTACGCCTGATCAACCCATGGCCAGAGCCTGCAAAAACGAGGATAAACCTATTAAGACATCGAGTTATAAAAGGATTTTGATAAAGTATTATATAAAGGATATTTTGATCATTTTTGTCAATTCTAAATACTTTAAAATGTTTAAAATATTGTTTATTCATGTACAACATGGTTTAATAGAAAATTATTAGTGTTGTAAATATTTGAGAAGTTATTTATTGAATAAAACATATTTAAAGTAAATGATTATTGATTTATTAATAATTTTTGAAAAGTATCTTGAGATAAAACTAATAAATGTATAAATCATGAATTTAAGGTTTTCAATAACTTCTTTGTAAGTATAAGTAATGATGTAAATAATTATTTTCAAATAGTTTACATACATTTACAAAGATGTTATTTGAATATTTAAATGGTATTTATACATGAAGCAATGAATTTTGCAAATGAATTTTTTTGTAAAGTATTAAAGATGGTTGATTTTCCAATGAAGCTTTCAAATGAATATTTCAAGTAAAATTTATATAAGTTTCTTTGAATGTACAATTTGAAGATATTGTATAAATGGAAGAAAAAAAATGATCTGCGAAGTTTATTTATAGTAATATACTTGACAAATAAATGTGAATCTACATTTTGGAAGTATAATTTGAAATATTTACTTGATTTCAATGTACTAATAGTAAATTTATTGATTTATTTACTGTTTGAATTTTTGTACTAAATCATAACAAATGTTTTTCCATGATTTGAACATTCCTTTTTAAAACTAGTGTGCAAAATTAATTATGAAGATAGGAAAATTTATACTTTGATTTAGAAATTTAATGTAAGATTTGAGTATACTATTAGTTTCAGTTTAATAATCTTGAGTTTGTATTTATTTTAAAAATAATGAGTCTAATAAATCTTCGGATTTAAGGAACTTTATTTTAAAAGCTTATTATAATGTTTTGATATAAATTTCTAACATTGTTTTAGACTTTTGAAAAACCTTTACATAATGCAATGATGATGTTTTAAATATATCTTATATTTTTACTAACTAAGTAAGGTTAAGTGTTTTAATTGAATTTTTAGAGATATTGAAATATTTCCTTTCTCTTCAAGGGCGAATACCAAAAACTTAAATTTTAATTCAATCACCGAATTAAGTTATAAACTTAAGGCAGCAGAAGCTTAAGTTATATTTTTTGAAGTGAATCATTAATGACTTAAAACCTTAATTGAAAACAAATTATGTAAGTGAATGATCTCTATACAAAAAAATGATTGGAAAAGTAAATAATGAGAAGTAGAGAAAAAACCCAGTAGAATAAACTAAAGTAAATTTAAATTAGAATTTCAATTATTGTAATGGAATAAAATTTTGATTATTTAATAATTGGAAGTTCTAACGTTGAAAGTAAGAAATTAAATGCTAAGTTATAAATGAAATATACAAGGAATTTGAAATTTGTAATTGTAAACAAAAAGCATATGAAAATAAGAAATGATAACTATTAAACGTTTATTAACGAAAATGGAATAAGATGAACCTGTGTAACTTTCAATTACATTCTTAGAAATATATATATATATATATATAGCTTACGAGAATATTAAAACTTGTAATGTTAAATAAGGATATGTAAGAGAATATTTTACAAGAAAAACTTAAATAATGAACATGTTCAGTGAAATTTACTTTTATAAATAAGAATTTTGATATGAAATAGTTATAAACCTGGGTTATAATGCTAGTGCTACTAAATAAAATGAAATAGAAAGTGAATATTGTAAGCAAAGAATTATGAACTTAAGTTGATGTTTGAAGCTATTGATAATTAAAGTAAATAATTAAATGAATACTATATTAAATTTAATGATTGTAGCTTAAGAAATGGTTGATTACTTCGATCCCTTGTGAAGATGGCATGCTTGTTTGTAAAGATTGTTGTAAAGACCCGGGATTTTGGACATTTGAAATTGGAATATTTAATCGATTTTAAATATTTAAAAGTTAATTTTTAAATTGAATTTCAAATATCACTAATTATAGGATAATTTAATTATTGAATTAAATAATTGGAAATTGGGTAAGATATGAAATCTTTGTTTTTAAGCTTATTAAAAATATTTCAAATGCCTATAAAATTAATATCAATAATACTGAAAATAGTAGAACCTTTAAAACTGAATTTGAAAGTGGTTTGTTCAGCTTTGAAAATATATTGTTTAAATTAACATTTAAAAATAGCCTTCCGAGGCACAGTTTTGAAATTCGATGAAACCAGTTCCATTGGATCCATAATAGCATATTATTATCGGATATCAAATTTCGAAGTGTTAAAAGTTACCGCGTGGTCATACGGTTTATATACGCGCTGAAATCTGTATCGAAATTTAATATAATAACAGGGTCCAAAAAGCTATCTTCTCCATACGATCGAATTAGAACTCGAAACCTTTTCCATTGCATTCAGAATAGGAGTATGACATTATAAACGGCTAATGGCACGCCTCGATAGAAGTTTAAAATCTTAAGTTGTATTTTTCGAGACAATTTAACTTTAAGATATATATATATAGGTTGACCAGTCAAAGCTATTTCACATTAGAACTTTTTTCCTTCACATCCACTTCCCTTCTTTATTTTCCCAGCCACCCTACTGCCTACTTTATCTCCTGCCTTTTCAAAGCACGTACATTTCTTGTCCCTTTTTTCCTATTCAACATGCGATCGGTCTTATCTCCCTCTTCTTTATATCATGCGTACAGTTCAGACAATTCCTTCATCATTCAAAACAAAAGAAGAAGCAAGAGTCGTAGCCGAAACAAAAAAAGGGGAGATAAATGAAAAGTAAAATAAAATCGCGGCCGTTGAAAAATATATCATGAGTCTCCTTGTGACGACCCAGAATTTTAAACATTTGAAATCGAAATATTTAATTGATTTTAAATATTTGAAAGTTAGTTTAACTTGAATTTCAAAATTAACTATGGATTTGGCAAAATAATTATTGAATTTAATTTATTGAAGTTGGATAAAAATTTGAATCTTCAGTTTTAAGCTGATTAAAAATATTTTTTTAAAGGCTTAGAAAATTTATATTGATAATACTGAAGATAATGGAAGCTTCAGAATTGAATTTGAAAGCGATTTAATCAGTTTTGAAAATATATTGTTTAAATCGATATTAAAAAAGCCTTCCGAGACACAGTCTTGGATTTCGACAAAACCAGTTTCATTGGATCCTAATATGGTTTTATTATCTGATTTCAATTTTCGTAGCATTTGGAGTTGTTGTGTGGCCGTACGATAAGTAAACGCGCTAAATTTAAATCGAAAGTTCGATATTTTAACTGGTCCAAAAAGCTATCTTCTCCATACGATCGAATTTGGACTTGGAACCATTTCCATTGTGTTCAGAATAGGGGTATAACATTATGAACGCCAAGCGGCACGCTGCGATAGGAGGTCCAGATTTTAGATTGTGTAATTCGAATCGATTTAGATTTAAATTTAAATCAAATTAATACAATGTTTAACCAGTCAAATTTATTTCACATCAAAACTTTTGCCTCTCATCTCAATCACTTTAGCATGAAAATTTTGTACGCATGTTCCCCTGTTTCAAAAATCGTGTCCTTTCTTCCATCACGCAATATTTCAGAGCACGCTTTCCCTCTTCTTATATCCAGATCGATAACGAGGTCATCAAAAAAAAAAATTAAAAGCACAGAAGCTTCAAAATGAGAATAATGCCTGTTGCCTTCGAATTCTAACATCAAGTTTTCCTATCTCCTCGAAATCGAAGTAAAACCCAAATTCATGGTAGCTGAGGTAATCCAAATCGAAGTCTCAGCGCGTGATTTGCATCAGCTTCAATCGCGAGCAACGGCGACTTCAATCTCGGCGTGGGGACAAAGCGCATCGTTTCGCGCGCGTTTTTGGGGTAGCGTTGTCAGATGGTTCGCGAGGCCGAGCATCATCGGTTAGGGTTTCGGATGTGCGCATTTTTGAAGTCGTGCTCGAACCGAGGAAGCAGCAGCATCCACGCATGCCCGTAAGGAAGTGGCGCACGCAATAAAAATGGCGAAGATATGATTGGGATAACTCATGATTTTGCAATGGGCTCGATGGCACGGTGGCATTCTAGTTTGCGGCAGTGTCAAAATGGCGGCTAGGGTTTTATTCAAATTCTGAGCATGGCCAGTGAGCCTAAGTCGTGGTTGCAATCAAGGTGGTAGCCTGGGCAATGCAGAGACGAGGTTTCGACGTCCAACGGGTGCACGAGTTCGTTTCCAGGAAAGGGATTAGTGTTGAAGAAGAAGGCATAAAGTGATTAGTTTTAATTAGTTTTAATTAATATATAGTTAGTTAAGTATAAAATTTGTTAGCTTATGAAATTCGTAAATTATTCGTGCAAGGTCCAAAATTAACGCAACGAGTCATGTTGGATTGTAGAGACAAACTCTAGGCAATGGAATAAATTTGGAATTGGGATGATTAACGAATTCAAAAATCAAGGTGAGATCTTCTCGCTCAATCAAATATTGATCTGATTTAAATTTTGAATAGTTAGATTTAAAATTGATTGACTGTGTGCTTGGATGATTGATTTATAATAATTTATCCACTAGATGATATTATATATATAGTAGCATATAGTATATTGGAGTGATTGATTTCCCGCATTATATAGCGGATGAGACCCTATGCGCTGCATAATAGCGGATGATATTTTATAAATCCCAAATACCACGATATCCCACCTCGAAGTGGAATTGGTATTTAATTGTTGTGCTAACGTCTGTGGATGCAGGAAAAACAGTTGGAGGGATCCAACTGGATTCCTCAAATATTTGAATTAGTTTCAATATTGTGTGTTGATTATTTATAATCTGTGTGTGACTATTTGTGATTGAAACTGTTGAAGGCTATAATTTAGCCAAATATATTTTTGGTATCGTAGGATACCAGAAATAAATAAAATTTGATTTTTGAAATTTAGTAGAAAATTTATAGTAAATTAATTTTAGAAAATTAAATAAATTTAAAAGAAGGAATTTGTTTCAAAAGATAATAAATTTGGTGTTGAAATAAATTTAGAAGTCAATTTTGGAAATTGATTTGGTATTTGTAAATAAATTTGGAAATCGATTTAGAATTTAATTCGGTGTTGAAAATGAATATTTAGAAATCGATTTGAAAATCATATCTCAATGGATATTTAGAAGTTTAAATTCACAGTGGGAATTTATAAAGGAAAGGGAAATTTGTTTTAAAAATAAACATTTGGTTATTTTTAAAAGTGTGAAAGGAATTTACGGATTCAGAACGTAAATTTAAAATAAATCAAGAAAGATTTATTAATTGATTAGAATGAACCATTTTGAAATGGAAAATATATTTTTCCTGGAAAGCTGAGTATGATTTCGAAGTAGCCTATAAATATAAACTGAGAATTTTTAAAGATGGTTTTAGAAAGGATATTTTGGTAAATTATTTTCTTAACTGGTTTCAAATCTTCAAAGTATGGATTTATTTAATTACTTATAGAAGGGATTATTTTAAAGATTAAATTTGATATTTGTTTTAGGAAACGATTATTTAAATAGTTATACCTTATCTACTAATTTTATTTTAAAAATTAGCTGGGACTTAAAATCTTATATGTGATAATTAGTATAATGTTTTCATAACCAATATTTTAAGTAAGTATTTAAGATGGTTTTATTTTAAATGTCCCTAAGAATATTTTGGATAAGTGATTTGAATTATTTTAACTCGGCAGATTTCCAGTGGAAATGAATAAATATTTGAAAATGTATTCCGCGTAAGGAAAAGTGATTTGAAATTTGTTTTCAAAGTATTGAAATGTGGAAAGTAATTTGAAATTTGTTTTCAAATGGTTGAAGGGTGAAATATATCTTGCGGATATATTTTGAAAATAAATAATTTGGGAAATTTATTTAAATCCGGCAAATTGTTGTGAGTGATGATTGATAGTTAAATAACCGACTATCAATATTGGCCTTTTAATGGCATTTGAATTTCGATGCGACCGGGGGTTGGATTCCAAATGGATATCCGAAAACCACATCGAACCTTTGTGATTGTGATGGACTTTTATTTAAAAAGATCAAAATGTAAAATTTGTTGTGTTTCTTTGAAATCTGAATGTAACACTTATTTTTAAAATAAGCGCTCGTTATTCGGATTAGCCGGGAAAGGACCTTGTGTCATAAAACTCATTCCGAATAATGATACGATGAGATGGGATTGCATTTGAAGACGGTGTTGAAGACCGGGTATTTTCGAAAATGAAAGGATTACCTGTCGAATGTCTCTGCACCGGGTTGCTCCGGTATAGAGATTTTTAACACACTTTGTGATGGGGATTCCGGACGTGATTAGTGAATGCCCGGATTTGCAAGGGCTTCTTTAGAAGTGCCTTCGATTCCGTTCGATCCCGGAACGGACTTGTATGGATGTGTGGTCTGACGCTACACTTTGACATATAAAGCTGGTTTCTATCAAATACATTTCTGTTGGTGGCGGAGAATTTATTCTCTTAGCTTAACACCCTTCTCTGAGACGTATGAGCTCAGAGGTTATGTAGTTGATTGTTACTAGTAATGCATTTCCAATTTGGTAACGTGACATATAAAGTGTTGCTGATCATTTGTTGATCAAAGCATGATGTGAAATGTGTAGCTTTGTAGACGAGACCTCATCAGACCTCACACCCCAGAAATGGTCGAAACAGGAAAGATGCGGCAAGGTTTTGAGGGTCGCGCTCTTTAGGGTATGTCATTTCCTTCGGGAAAAGGGTGGTATCATGGTATGGATCCCAGATACTTAACCTATGTTGTTACTGCAAATTTATTATACTTTGTGGTTGTTGGTTTGTGGTTGAGGATCCTCGGATAAAGGTCGCAAACGACTGGGGGATGGCATACTCGAGTAGTAGTTACCTAGTTACAGAGGTAACCTGGCCTTGTGTTTGCAGAGATTCGGGTAGGTTCTCGGGACGTCCCTCCAGAGGCATACCAATGTGGCAGTAGGAAGTTCCTTAGCCTGACCAGTTGTTGGAAATCCAAACTCCAATGTGCTCCTTGTACGGTTTTAGTTGTATAACCTGTCATTTACTTATGGTGGTCGCCACTGTTTAGATGGTAGATATAGTAGGCATAGTTCGGAATGTCTATGCTGGCTAAGATTAATATTATACTTTCAAAATGTTTTCTGCACTATTCACTAATAATAATATCAAAAGGATTTTGCGTATTAAGCATGTTTGACTATCATATGGAGAAATCTCCTCCAATTCTGCGTTTGCATTGTGTGTGTGGCGGGAGGCCTTATGGTAGTTTCATTTTCCAAAAGCATAGCGGTTTTCTTTTTATTTTCTTTGTGAAAATAACTATTTTTAAGATCTCACACCAGTCCTATGACTGACCTGGAGTTTATTGTTCCCCTTCTAAACTCTGGGTGCCCACAATTTTCCACACGGGCAGCCTAGAGTCAGGTTATCATTATTCGGGTGCGAAGTCTATCAAGAAGTTGCTGTGGAGATCTGGAGTTCAAACTGGATGGCGAGATGTATGACTTATACTAGATAGCATCCGATGCGTGTGGTTTGTTGTAAAGTAAATTTCTATGTAGCAAGTTCTAATGAATGTCAGTGTTGTATTGTGTCATTGTAAACTCTGATAATGTGATGTATAAACTGATATAGTGATTTTGTTTTAAAGATATTCATTTATCTATTATATGTTGTTCCGCTGCGAATTGTGAGATTCTGTTATTGCTTCTGTTTCTTCTTCTATTTTCTTCTTCTTAAACCCTAACGGTTCGGTTTTTCGGCATTTGAATGTGCGGCATTGGATACAGTGGACGTATCGGTGTCGACTTTCGGGCGTCGTAAAATTGGACCGTTACAATGTGGTATCAGAGCATTTGGTTAAGCGATAACCTTGGCTCTGGTGGGTGTTACTCATTAGAGAGAGAGTCAGCAGTACTCTAGAATGAGTTTGAGTGTAATAATAGATGAGCGCGTATTTGTTAGTGAATATAAAATTGTTTCATATTGTGATGATTGGTTTGTTGAGTGGTATATGGATTCTGGTCAATATAGTATGTACAACTCTATCGATAGGGATCTCTAAACACTCGTACAGAACAAATCGACATAATATTGTTTTAAAATTAGGGTGAATGAAATAATTTTACCCAAAACTATTTTCGTAGATAAAGGAAATAATCTTTGTAAATTATTATAGTATATGTTTGCTTGATTGTTAGGAAGTGATAATATTATTATCATTTGAATAGGAAATTGAAATCGTAACTCCAAAGTTAAGAAATATATTCACATACAAATGGAATTTGAGAATATAAATTGTGAATGTGATTTATAATTTGAAGCGGAATTCCAAAGAAGTATTTGGAAATGTTTTGAAAATAATTTGAAAGTTTTGGAGATTTGGAAAGTTTAAATCCCTTTTGATTTTGAGGATGATTTTCAAAGGTTTTGAAAAAATATTTTGGAGGGATAAAAGCTCTAAACTCTTTTCGGTCGCTGGAAAATAATTCCGATGATGATCGCGACATCATCGGTGTTCATTTTCGAGTTTCTAAGAGAGGAATTGCTGTCAAATTGTTTTAAATTAAAGTTGCTTGGAAAACTAGGTTGGTTTTAGAAATTTAAAGGGATAATTTGAATTGATTTCAAAAAATTGATTTTGAAAATGTTGGTAAGACTCTGGAATCTTATTTAAAATAGTTATGGTATAATAAATAAGTTAGAAAACTTAGAAAATTCAGATTAAACTAAAATTAACTTGAGTTAATTTGGATAAAGGTGAATTTGAGAAGTTTTATAGACTAAATGATTGGAATAAAATCTATAAAGGTGGAAAATAAAATTGAATAAATGAATAAATTTACAATTGAAATTAAATGAAAGTGAAATTGAATGTTGAAATTCATTTTGAATTTGTGAGTAAATAGAACTGGAACTGGAATTGAATCTAATTTGTGATAAACAAAGCGAAGTATTGAAATTAAATTGGTAAGTGAAACTAATTAAAGAAATGAAAAATTAATATGGTTTGGAATGAATTGAATTCAATAATAATAAATGAAAGGTGAAAAAAATTCATATGGAATTTGAAATCCAGTTTAAATACAAGTGGTTGTAAACCAAAATGGTGAATTGAAATTGAATGGTGATTGGGAATGAACAAAAGAATTAAAACTGGAATTGAAAACTGATTATCGAAAACTAATTTGAATTGTGTGAAATAAAATGAAGTTGTAAAATTAGTTCGAAGTGAACTAAAGAAAATAAAGGTGAAATAAAGAAATGGTTTGAGATAAAATGAATTGGAATTTGTAATGGATTAGTAAATGAAACTAATTTAAAATAGTGCAGTTGTGAATGAAAGATAATTGATAAAATTCAATATTCAGAAGATAAATTGAATCCAAATAGAATTGAAAGTGTAAATTGAATTCAAAGGAAATTGAAAATGGAAGATTGAATGAACATTGATATATAACTTCAATTGTGAAGTAAAAATGGTATAAGAAGTATTCAAACCGTTGTAAAGGAATGTGCAAAAAAGAGATTTGAATGTTGTAATTGGATATTATGGCTAGCAGGATATACAAGTGTATTAAAGGAAATGGAATTGGGATTTTGATTTCGAAGATAAATTTGAGTTGCTCGACAAAAGGTATGTATTTAAATTACAGTATGAAATTTAATGATTTTCTTCTCCAGCCGCTTGGCTTTTTGTTTTCTTTTTGAATCTGAGGGCCTGTGGTGCCATTTTGTAGTCGTACCGAGCTAACCGCATAAAGGAGAAGCTGGCGAAATTTTTCGAAAATTTAGGGTGTTAGAAAAATTTTAAGAAATTTTAGATAATTTGAAATTTGAATTTAAAATTTAAACTTTAATTATTGAGAAAAGAATGTTGTTTGGGAACCATGGAAGGTTTTAGAAAGTTAGTTGAAATGATAATGGGTCTCTGATAGAAAGATTTGTTTTGGAAAGTTGATAAAACTGTTTGGTTTGGAAATATTAAACGGGTTGAGGATCATTCTTCTTAACTAGTAATTTCGGGACGAAATTCTTTTAAGGGGGGAAGGATGTGACGACCCAGAATTCTGAACATTTGAAATCGAAATATTTAATTGATTTTAAATATTTGGAAGTTAGTTTAACTTGAATTTCAAGATTAACTATGGATTTGGCAATTTAATTATTGAATTTAATTTATTGAAGTTAGATAAAAATTTGAATCTTCAATTTTAAGATGATTAAAAATATTTTTTTAAAGGCTTATAAAATTTATATTGATAATACTGAAGATAATGGAAGCTTCAGAATTGAATTTGAAAGCGGTTTAATCTGTTTTGAAAATATATTGTTTAAATCGATATTTAAAAATAGCCTTCCGAGGCACAGTCTCGGATTTCGAAAAAACCAGTTCCGTTGGATCTGTAATATTGTTTTAATATCGGATTTCAATTTTCGTGGCATTCGAAGTTGTTGTGTGGCCGTACGATAAGCAAACACGCTAAATTTAAATCGAAAGTTCGATATTTTAATTGGTCCAAAAAGCTATCTTCTCCATACGATCGAATTTGGACTCGGAACCTTTTCCATTGTGTTCGGCATAGGGGTATAACATTATAAACGCCTAGCGGCACGCTGCGATAGGAGGTCCATATTTTAGGTTGTGTGATTCGATTCGATTTAGATTTAAATTTAAATCAAATTAATACATTGTTTTACCAGTCAAATTTATTTCACGTCAAAACTTTTGCCTCTCATCTCAATCACTTTAGCCTGAAAATTTTGTACGCATGTTCCCCTTTTTCAAAGCATCGTGTCCTTTCTTCCACCATGCAATATTTCAGAGCACGCTTTCCCTCTTCTTTTATCCAGATGGAGAACGAGGTCATCAAAAAAAATCAAAATTAAAAGCACAGAAGCTTCAAAAGGAAAATAATGTATGTTGCCTTCGAATTCTAACATCAAGTTTTCCCTTCTCCTCGAAATCGAAATAAATACCAAATTCATGGCAACCGAGGTAATCCAAATCGAAGTCTCAGCGCGCGATTTACAGCATCTTCAATCGCGAGCAACGGGACCTCAATCTCGGCGTGGGGACAAAACGCATCGTTTCGCGTGCATTTGTGGGGTAGCGTTGTCAGATGGTTCGTGAGGCTGAGCATCATCAGTTAGGGTTTGGGATGCTCGCATTTTTGAAGTCGTGCTCGAACCAAGGAAGCAGCAGCATCCACGCGTGCGCGTGAGGAAGTGGCGCACGTAATAAAAATGGCGACGATGCGATTGGGATAGCTCGTGATTTTGGCATGGGATCTGTAACGACCCTGAATTTCCTACCCGATTTAAATTTGTAAATTCATCGTTTTAATGTAAAAAAAATGAAATTTATAAACGATCTCAATTCACGTCCAAACTTTATTTATGAGATACGTCTGGTTAGATATGAGCATGGAAAAAGTTTCGTCGCAAAATATTACGGTAAACTTCGTTCACGTTTTACTGTATATCAGTCCATATAAAGTTGCGTAAAATTTATTTTCCAAATCCAAATATTTTTACACAGTTATGTTGTAAAAATTATTCTGATCGTGAGTATGAAATTCGTTTCGTCAAAAACTGTCATCGCCTGCTCCGTTTAGATTGTTTTGCAAAACGCACAATTTTAGCGGCGTAAATGCGAATTTTATAAAATCATCATATTGCAAAAATCTGTGTACCGTTGGAATCGCCTTGTCGCACTGATCAAAACGGTGTATTTATTTGCGCGAATCGGAGTCCGGCATAATCCGTCGCGTTAATTTAACGGTTCCGTACGGACCGTTTAAATAAATTGTCAGCCCAAATTCTCTAACCCGTTTACAAAAGAAGTTTGAAATTGTAGTCAGCTGAAAGAAGTAAATAGGGTAGCTGAAGGGTAAAGAGTTGCATTGGAGTTTGCTGTAACGTTTGGGAAGTTTAAGGGTGGAAATGTTGGAAATGAAAATGACGTTTGGAATCTAAGTGGATAATAACCGGTTGGGATTATATTTTATACAGATTCATCTCAACTCTCCTTCATTTCTCCTCTCCATTTTCTCTGCTTACGTCTCCAGGTGAGCATATTCTCTTCCTTCCTCTTTTATATGCTTCTCATCCTTTCCTATTTTGTTTATATAAAGAAAGAAATAGTATACACAGTACTTAGTTGCAAACCTCTCCACTCCTTTCCCCACGTGAGGCGCCTGCAACCACGCCTAGACTTCACTGGACCACCTCTGTTCAGCCTCTTTCCACGCGCACAAAAACCCACCACCGTGCGCCACACTTCCCTACCAAATCCTCCGAACCACCGCCAACCACTGCCCCACCTACCCAGCTCACCGTACCCACTGCATGCCGTGCTCCTCCAGCGCCGTACGACTCAGTCAGTGACCTCGCGAGTGTGTGCATGTGTGGTTACGTGCATATGCGTGTGTGATGTCGTGTGTGTGCATGCTTATTGGGTGTGTGTATATGTGAGGAGAATTATATTAAAAAAAAACAACTGGGTTGTTTGCTGGGAATGGGAAAAGTGTTGTAGGGGAAAAGCATGTGAGTGGGAGTGGGAGTAAGTTGTGTTCTGTAAATAAATAAATTAAAAAAAAAGAAGGCAAAGTGGCTTGCGTGTATGTGTTACATGCAAAAGGTGGAGCTGCATGTATGGGCGTGTGATGGAACAGAAGGTGATGGGAAGAAGAATGCGTGTGCGTGTTGATAGTGTGTGCTTGGTTTGAGAAAAAAAAAGGAAGAAAAAAAATGAAGCTGAAATTGGGAATAGGCTCTAAATTTTGCAGTAAAATATTTCCATCAATATTTTTGGTTGCTGAAATTAGTAACCAAATTTTCTTTTGTCGTTGTGTGCAGAAACAACCGGTTAAGCCGTTTTGCAGCAGCAGCGATTTTCAGCTCCGTTCTCTTCTCCGTAGCCGGTAAGCGCGTTTATATAATTTATAAATTTTATATAAACGATCACTCAAATTAATATCGTCTTACTTGTCGATATTTGCAGTGTTTGTTGTTCGTGCGTACCGCCTTCTTTTCGTGCTTCTACTTGCTTCGTCGTCTATTCCTTTACCCACGAAAGGTGAAATAAATTTTCACGACATATATTCTTATGCAAGTTTGGTTGATAAATGATTGCTATGTGATGTTGAATTGGATGTAAATTGTTTTGTGAAGTGACAAATAATTTGCAAGTAAATTTGAATAGGATAGTTAACCAATTTAAATCGGATTATATGCGTCGAACTTTGAGTTGTTAAACTTGACCCCTTTATATGTTGAATATTGATTAGTTAAACTTGGCACCTTAATTGTTAATTAAATTGACATAGAAATTAGTTAATTTCACTTTGTACCATTTAACGTATATCGGATTTATTGTTTAGTGTAAATTTGAAATTTAATAGAACGACAAGTGAAACCGTAATAATCTTTAATCTACATGAAATGATAGTGTAGATTCTAGAAATAATTATATTAATTTGCATAAATAACAAATGTAAATTAATGCGATTATTTCGGGATTATTTAAATAATTGTTGAATTGTTATGTATGGATGCTATTGCTTGTTTATTTACTTTGACACCATCCCAGTATCACACTGCAAGGTCCCTTTGTATACTTGATTTTTGAATTGAAATGGAATCGGGTTGAAATGATAGCTACCCAAATAACTTTGACTTAGGATAGAAAATTAAATTTAAACCGATTGGTCAATGTTTTGATTTAAAATGAAATAAAATTTATTTGACTAATAACAAGGTTTTGAATAAAATTGGAATTTAATTTCGAATGAATGTAAATGTGAATATTTGAATTTGAAACAAATATTAACGTTGTAATTGACAAAAGGACATTGTTTTAAAATTTAATTATTTAATGATTAAATTTAGAATTAATTGATAATTGATTTTGAAATTATTAATAATTAAGTTGAAATGGGTAATAACCAATTTGGAATTATTAATAATCAAGTCTTGAAATTTATTAATAATGAAGTTTGAAGTTATCAATAACAAAGTTTTGAAATTATAAATAATTAAGATTTGAAATCATTAATAAATTAAGTTTTGAAATCATTAATAATTTGGTTTTAAAATTAATAATTAAGTTTGGAATTATTAATGAATGAGTTTGAAATGATAATAATTAAGATTTGAAATTATTTGATAATTGAATAAGATTGAATTGTTTAATGATTGAACTAAAGTGAATAAGATTGAATTGTTTAATGACTAAACTAAATTGAATAGATTGAATTATGTAATAATTAAATTGAATTGAATATTCTTTATTTTGAGAAATTGAATTTTCGAATAAGTGAAAGTAAGTTGTTTAATTGAGTTTTTAAATTTGTAACGAAGGAAATAAGTAAATAAAATCGAATTTCCTTAATAAGAAATAGAATGCGCTTTATCGAAACAAATGAAATGTTTGTAATTTAAAGAATTGGATTCGACCATTCAAATTGAATGAATATTTAAGCTTTGATAATGAAGTTGAACTTACGAAAGTAATGTAATGAATTGAAAATTTGAATTGAAATTGTTAAATGATAAATTAATTTAATGAATATCGAATGAAATCGATAATTGAGTTTAAATCGATTTGGACGATAATTGATTTTGGAATGAACTTATACATGGAATTAAACGAATATTTGAAACTGTTTTAAGTTGAAACTTTGAGATTGAATTATAGAAATTTTGAAATAAAGTTATGAAACGTAATGTTAGAAATTGATTTAGAACTACTAACGAAATGTTGATTTACGAAGTATTATTGAAATTGAAATTGAATGGGTTTTTGAAATATATTAAGCGACCAATCGGCAAATTTAATTACGAATTTTATTAAAGGAACCGGAATCGGTTAGAGACATACTCGCTGTCTAAACCGAAAACCACTTTAATAACTAGACGCGGAGTGTGATCCAGAATGAAGTGGTTGGAATGACGTACGCGATGACTGAAGAAAGTGAATGATAATGGATAGCCTTGACACTTGTGTCAAATTGGAAATGACTAAAATCAGGAGTCGTGCCGGGCCAAATGGGGTTAGCTACCTCGAGCGAACACACTTCTTCGTAAACTACTCATTTACTTTTGTGATTGATTGGTGCGCACCCTTGAATTTGGAGTGTTGTTTCGTAGTGTTGCGATCGTTGCGGCGATGCGTTCTCACCAGTCCGGATCAGGCAAACGGTAGTTTCACTACCTTGGGTATTGCCTCATGTGCCTTGTCATACTTGTATTCCCGTATACGCGACCACTACGAATTTGTTTTGTATTATACCTATGGAGTACTCCCTGATATCCCACTAGTTTACGGTGGAGTTTACAGTGCTGTATAGTTTATGATGCTGTATAAAATGTGTTAAGGGGGATAATGGTAACGCCTTAGCACTATTTTGATATTTTACTTTACTGCTAGACATTATCTACGTATCGTACACTATTATGTATAAATAGTTTATCGGATCCTGAAAGATGTTTATTCCATTCATCTTTGAGTTATTGTTTATTTCAAATCTTGAACCATATTATCTGTATAAGAATATATGTCCTGATTCGAGTGTTTGTTTGTGCATATGCTCGGATCAGACTGAGGATTGCTGTTGCTGTTTCTGCTTGGAGCTGAAGACCGAAGACTATCATTATCTTATCTTATCAGTATTGCTCTTTCTATTTAGACTATTGGACATCTATGTTGTTCTATTTTATTTTATCTAAGACATTGTTGTATTTATGGGTAGCTTCAAGAACTACTCTGTAACATCCCGCCTTTTCGCACGCTTCAAATCGACACACATGCCAATTTAAACCATATGGAAGGGCGGATTGTTATGGGGTAAATAAGAAAACAGAGAAGAAAAAAACAAAAAAGAATCTCACAGTGGAAGGATAAAATATAATAATAAAATATACAGTTTATAAAACTGTTTACAAACATTTATATAATACATATCAGAGTTACACAGACCAATAACAATGCAGTGGAACAGTGTGTAGTGCACTAGTATAAATAATAACAGTAATACTACAAATCTTCGTCTTCGTCCTCCAGAGCTAAAACTTCAAATCCTGAAATGCTCGGACTGACCCGAGCGAATTTAAAAGACAAAACACTCGAGTCAGAACTAAAAGATCTTATGTGAGTTAAATTAACAGAAATAAATATGAGTACAGTAACTCAAGAGATGCTCGGGATTTACATCTCCTAAGGATCCGTTAAACTATTTACTATGTAGTATATTGCGCTATTATAATAGTGTCTATTTATAAAATAAACTTACTTTTAAATAGCGTTAAGGGGTTACCCATATAGCCCTTAACACAAAATATATTCCCGTAGTTTATACAGTACTGTAATCTCCCTCGTACTGGGCGTCGTCAGAGGGCACTCCATAGGTATGGTACAAAGCCAAAATCGTATAAGGCGCGCTAGGGTAGGTGACACGGCACAACTAGGCAATGCCAGGGTAGATATACCAATTGCTATCCGGGCTGATAGAAACGCATAGCCGCAGCTACCGCCCACCTCGAACAAACTCCCCAAAAAATCAAAGTAAAAGTGGCCACTGAAACAATCCAAAGTCAAAGTATAACATCGAAGAGGAGTGTCCGATCAGAGGAATGACCTCATTGGCCCGATAATCGCTCCTGTTTTAGCCACCTTATGCCAACTCACGGGAGTCGGGTCCACGTATTTGCCTTGCAGGAAACGCTGCCACCAACCTATTTCATTCTGGAATCTCCACCGCGTACATGGTTGTTAAAGTGGTTTTCGGAGTTGGCAGAGAGTATGACAACTTCCGATCCCGGTCTCTTCAACAACCAAACGTTATTATAACACCGCGGTCATTTAAAATAATTATACTTTAAAACCAGAACAAAAATCCATTTTAAACCCATATAAATACGATATCGTTTATATTTTTAAAACTTCAAATCAATACGATATCATTTAGACCCAAAATCATATAGTGTCATTTTATTTTCCAATATATATTCTTTTCCAAAATCATAGGGTTTCCAAAGTGAAATATTTAGAAATCACAACTCCTGTATATAATAATTCCAAATCATACTACCTTGAAAATCATAACTTCGAAACAAATTTCCATCTCTTAAATGGTTAAATATTAAATTACTTTATAAAACACAATAGCTTCTTCAGATTTCACAAATCAATTTCAAATATCGATTTAAACTTTCAAATACCATATCAATTCTTATGTTTCAAAGCTTTAAATATTTCACCATTTCAAAACAAACTCATTTGACAATCCCATATATATTAAATTCAATTACTTCTTATTTAGACTTGAAATGTTTACTTAATGAATTCAATATAATTTAAGTAAAACCTTTAACTTCACATAACTGGATAATCTTTCAATTTATTAAACTTAATATATTCATTTAAATCACTCTACACAAAAAATCAAGTTATAAAAATCATACCCTTTAAAAATTAATAACCTTTTAATTTAATTCCAAATTTTACTCAATATTCATCTTCCGACCTTATTCTCATTTAAGTCAATAAAACTCCAGAACTTAAATTTTAAATAAATGCTTAATTGTATTTGATCTTAAAATCAAATTTTATTTTATACTTCAGAATAATTTATACAAAGCTTAAAATCGGAAATTACTATATATAAAGACCTTTATTAATAACCAAATCAAAAACCCATAAACCATATATATATAGCTTTGCAAAAACCATAGAAAAACATTTCAAAAGTAATTTTATATATTTACCGCGGTGCCTGTATATAATTTTCTATCCTATGGTCAAGTGATACGGATGTTTATCATTTCAATCCGCAATTTAAAATGGAAAAAAATGCGGTTATATATCATTTCAAACCGCAATCCCGAATGAATGAAATGCATAGCAACTTGCAATTAATAAAATTAATCATCCATTCATCCATCAAATCATACATCCATTTGTCACAGTCATCATCCAATTTCAAACAATCATCAATACATAACAGGTGATAAATAATGGTATCAATTATCTGTTTATACTCAAAATAAATTTAATAACAGTTAATTGGCAGTTTATATGCAAAAATAAACGTAAATTTAACTGGCAGTTAATATGAAATAAAAATTTAACATAACTATGACTGGCAGTTAATATGCAATTAAATAAATTCTAACTGTCAAATTTATATGCAATAAAAGAAATTAACAGTTATATTAAATGAATGCGATTTATCAGAGATAATGAATAAAACATGCCAAACAGTCATAAATAAATTTCTACTCATATCTAAAATTAATTTAACAAACATAAGAAATTTTAGAAATTGTGAGTGGGTTAAAACACTCACCTTTTGAATTTAAATCGAATTTGAATTCGATTTAAACCCAAAAATTTCACAGTCTCCAAATCTGTCCAAACCAGCGCCAACAGATCCGGAATTTAATTTCGATCCTAATAAAAAAAACCTCGCGTGAATACGAGGTTGTATGAGAAAGTTATTCAATTTTAATGAGTTGAAACAAAAATTAAACAAAACAAAATTAAACAACAACCTAATTAAAGCTTGCCACGTCATAAAGCTTCTTCTCAACTCACGTATGCTCGTCCAGGGAATGAACCCATTTCAACGCACGCCCTCCCCATCTTTGACCGTGCCTTTAGACCGCCCCAGGCCACCAGATGGTGACGCGCCTCCACCATTACGACTTCCCTAGCCGAGCTCTCCAATACCCAGAAACCAATTTGCAAATAGTCGCTCCAAATCAAAACGCCCAAATTGACTTAGGTTTCGAATTTCCTGATTTTGACCGCGATTTGCCGCTGACTCGAGTATCGATTTCGAAAACAGAGACTGCGCGTAGATTCGTATGGATGAAATCTACAACATATATTTTTTTTTGGGATTTTTCTGAGATGTTTGAATTTTCATTTGAAATTTGAATAGAAATAGATCTAGGTTTGCATCCATTTGAGGAGGAGAAGGAGTTGAAGAAAAGAACGTACAGAGAAATGATAGAAGATGGAGGCTAGGGTTTTCGATTGTCAATTTATAGGTAGATCGCAAAAGAATAGGTGTGCACGAATTTTAACGTGCAAACGAAAGTGGTCCCAAAAGATAAATAATATTAATTACACACGTTACGGATTTAGGAAATAAATAAATTCCTTATCATTTACATTTTATTTTAAACGTATTTACAAATGTAAATCTAGACGTTTCGTTTACGTTTCAAAATATATCCACAATTTTATTAATTTCCAAATTGATCTAAACAAATTTAGATGTAAATTAAAAGCTGATAAGTCTATCCATTGCAGTGTTAATTTCTCCGCTTCCTTATATTTAGAAATTATAAATTAAGTTTTCAAAAATCTATATTTTGATTTTCAATCTTTTATATACTCATCTTTTACCAGTAATAAGGATGCACTAACATTTGTTCATGGTTTCACCTTATTATCCTCAAATTCCATTTTAATTTTCAATAATTACAATTGTTGAATGTTGATACTTTAATTAAATTTATACATCTTGCTTTCTATAATCTATATCAACAATTGGTCCAATTATAAATAGAATTAGCATCAACTTCCTCTTATAGAATTAACTACTCCAATTACAAAACAAATCTACGCTAACTGCACGATTTAAGTCAATTAATTGTAATTGAGTCTACATTAAATGTTATAAATAATAAATTGGAACCTCAATAAATTCGCTTATTGATTTAAAATCTTTCTATTCAGGAAATGGACATTTTATGGGTATAAATAACATTTGAATTATAACACATGTCATTAGTGCATGCTTCATTTCTTATAAACTCCCCTTTATTAACTAGAACACATTAACCAAAACAAAATAATTAATTTAGATTTATTTCAATCGATTGCCATTCTTAACTTAACATACTCAAAATGGTTAACCTAAATAATTGTTACCCTTTTACATTCAAATTCACTTACAACCATCATTACAAAAATGTTGCCATAGATTTAGATTTAATTAAATAAATTAGATGAATGGGTAAAGTTTTGTAATGATCACTAATGCCAAATATATATGCATTAATTACTACTTATTATTATGAATTCATTTATAAATTTACTAGTTGCCTTTGTCTTCTTATATCCTATTTACTACCAAACTTTCTATTTAGTTATAGTATATAAATATATAAATGCCTAGGCAAATCAAGTTCTTGTCCTTTCTGTCATTCCAATTTAAATCGGGTATGTGCAAATAAATTGTTTATTAACTTATTCTTACAAAATTATTTGCATACATTCAGTTACACCTAATTTTATGCATTGATTTTCATTTATAAATTAAAGGTTTTCCTTTAAAAGCTTTCTTTACTAAACCATACAGGACATTGATCTAATTCAATTTACTATCTAATAATATTAATTCATTTAAATAAATTCACAACTTACCCTTGTTTCCCTATATTCTCTTCTTATCCTAGTATAACCATTTACATTACTTCAAATTTATTCGTCATTTTATATCAACCGATAATACTTCAATTTAATTAATAAATACTGCTCCTATACTTAAATCTATATTAACAAATCGTTAGATTTGGATCGATAGAAATCGGTTTACCAAAGCTTACGTACACATTACGTAAATAAGCAACTATATAAATTTGCCACCTATTAGCTCTAAATTTTATTCTTAAGTTTGTTACCTATCAATTTAGATTATACTTCCATCTATAATGCAAAACCAAATCTCCTCTAACTGCATAAATTAGGGCAATTTATTGCAATTGATTTCCCATTAAACTTCATAAAATAACAAATTGAAACCTAAATAAAAACGTTTATTTATTTAAAAATCTTGTTGTTTAATTGAATTGACCATTCACGGATATAATTTACATTGTTCTCCAATTACTACCTAAATACATCACCCAACGTTAAATCTATATTCAATACAATTTGTTACCAAAATTAATTTAACGAAAACAATTACGCCCTTAAAATTTCTCTTCATTCATTAATTGCTAATTGTTATTCAATTAAACCAATTCATTTGATTTCCCTATTATGCATCAATTATAAACTCATCATCTTAAAGGTGATGTCTACATTTTATACTATAGATTTACCCTTTTATATTCCAATATCAATGAATGCTCACATACAAATTTAGATCTTAACTCCAATTAATTATTCCATTTAATCCATTGATTTACTAACTTTAATTATTGAAATTTGATTGTCTAACATACAATTTGAACCTATTTCCAATTTTTCATAATTAATTAACCCTTACAATAGTTTACAAATAAAAGGGATTGTATTAAATAAATTATTTATTGTCCTGCATTTCTTTATTTCACCCATCTACATTCAATACCCATAATCAATATTTTATTTCATTGTTAAATCCAATACTTGCATTACTTTACTTATTCTAACTTATATCCAATGCAACAATTTCCACTATTTTTATTAATTACAATATATAGTTAAATTTGTAAATTCAAATTTCCCTTGGTACATCAAATTTCACATACTCTTTCATATAAATAACTAAGATTTTTATTCCTTTCTAAATTTAAATTAAAAATCCTATTAATTATATTCATTTTAAACATCGAATTTACACGGGTCGTTACACTCTCCCCCACTCAAAACTTTTTCGTCCCCGAAAAGGAAAAGAAGGAAAAGAAGAATTAAATACAATACATCATATTCAAAATATTTAACTTATAAACAATTAAATTTACAAAATTAATTACTTTAAATAAGATATCCTAATTTATAACTATTTAATCCTTTATATTTAGATTATTAAAGTCTGGAAAAACATTTTCAAAATATTTCTAAGATACTGCAATTTCTTATATAATCCAAAGGGTTACAATTTATATAAAGTGAAATATTTAAGTGGTTTCAATCCTAACAACAAATCAATACAACAACCATCAGTTCAACAAATAACATACACACACATACAAAATAACCATTAAATCAAACAAACAAATAGTTGTTCGGGTTCAAAACTTTTAAATTGTTCGGAATGAAGAATAACTACTAGCGCATCATTTACTCAACAGTCTTAGATAAAACCAAACAGATTATTCATTCACCCCAAATCAAAATTTAAAGTACCCTTGCCCAAACAACCATCAACAACAAATTCAAACAACAATCAACTTAACTTATTAATAATTTCATCTCATACCTTTGTTATTTGATTTCTCTTTTTATTCATACCACATAAATTTTCCTTTTATAGTTTACATTTATTTCTAACAACTTTTAATTTCATTTACTCATTCAATGTTTGTTTCAGTTATTTTTTTATACCTATTACTTACAAATTTTCATTTCCATTATCTCAGGTCATGCCAGTTCTTTTTATTTCATTTTAATTTTTCGTTCATTTATTGCATGCCCTCATTTATTTACATTTGTTTATCAATAGTATTCATGTCCCATTTAATTTGTTAGCATTTCCATTTTATTTACTTAAGTTGATATTCATCCATTTGAATTACTTACCTTTAATTATATTCATTTATAGTAAAATTTCAATCGTAACTTAAGTTTATACATTAAATTCTCATTTATAATAGCAAATTCATTGAATACTTCATTACCTACTTTTACTTGTACAATTTCATTACATTCCCTATTAAACATTTCAACTTTTAATATTTGGTAAGTTATATATGTTTTTAAAGAATATACTTGAAAGTTATACAAGTTTCTCATTTCCTATGGTAAATTTAACATTTAATAATAATATTCTTTATTTCATAAGTTATAATTTCAACTTTCATTTAAGACCATTTTTAACCTATCACTAAATCTCTTATTTCCTTTAAAGGTTTTAATTTATTAATTACCTATGTTTCGATTCACTACAATAATTGAAACAATTAATTAATGGAAATTTAAGAATTTAATACCGGGTTAAATTTTCACTTTATTTTAAAATAATAGATAAATATATTCTTACAACTTATATATCTCTAATTATTTTAAAACAATTAAAATTTTAGATATTTTCAAAATAAATATGCAGTAGAATTTACTACAGTGGCCTTTCCCCCTCGAAACTCGAAAATGAAAGTCGATGATGCGGCCGCCATCACCGAAATTATTTTCCAGCGATAGAGAGGAAAGTACGAAACTTATTTTCTCCAAAATCTTCTTTAAAACAATTCTTCCGAATTCAAAATGAAATATTTATATCGGAAAATATATATAACAATATTATTATACTTCAAAATCCTTTGAAAGCAAATTTTCAAAATCCCGGACTTAAGTCCAAAAATTTCCAAATTTCATTGATTTTATTTTCAATCTTATTTTACCTATTATATATAAATTTTATTCCTAACAACCAATCTATTGCAACCAAATATATATATCTTTTGGAAAATTTATTTTATATATATAGAAGATATAATAGGCAAAATTATTTCATTTACCTATATTTAAAACAAATATTATGTCGGTCTGTCCTATTAAGTGTTTAGAAATCCCTATTAATGTCATAGCGTCAGATGCACCAACCAGAATTTATAAATACAAAACGGAACAGATTAACACAATATCAAAATCTTTTTATAACACTAACAAATACGCCCTCTCATATATATACACTCAGCGACTCCCATAGGGTATTACTACCCTATTAACAAAGAGTCAAACCCCACAAAGCTAAGGTTTATCGCTAAACCAAAGCTCTGATACCAACTGTAACATCCCGCCTTTTCGCACGCTTCAAATCGACACACATGCCAATTTAAACCATACGGAAGGGCGGATTGTCATGGGGCAAATAAGAAAAACAGAGAAGAAAAAAAACAAAATAGAATCTCACAGCGGAAGGATAAAATATAATAATAAAATATACAGTTTATAAAACTGTTTACAAACATTTATATAATACATATCAGAGTTACACATACCAATAACAATGCAGCGGAACAGTGTGTAGTGCACTAGTATAAATAATAACAGTAATACTACAAATCTTCGTCTTCGTCCTCCAGAGCTAAAACTTCAAATCCTAAAACGCTCGGACTGACCCAAGCGAATTGAAAAGACAAAACACTCGAGTCAGAACTAAAAGATCTTATGTGAGTTAAATTAACAGAAATAAATATGAGTACAGTAACTCAAGAGATGCTCGGGATTTACATCTCCTAAGGATCCGTTAAACTATTTACTATGTAGTATATTGCGCTATTATAATAGTGTCTATTTATAAAATAAACTTACTTTTAAATAGCGTTAAGGGGTTACCCATATAGCCCTTAACACAAAATATAGTCCCATAGTCTATACAGTACCGTAATCTCCCCCGTACTGGGCGTCGTCAGAGGGCACTCCATAGGTATGGTACAAAGCCAAAATCGTATAAGGCGCGCTAGGGTAGGTGACACGGCACAACTAGGCAATGCCAGGGTAGATATACCAATTGCTATCCGGGCGGAAACGCATAGCCGCAGCTACCGCCCACCTCGAACAAACTCCCCCAAAAATCAAAGTAAAAGTGTCCACTGAAACAATCCAAAGTCAAAGTATAATATCGAAGAGAAGTGTCCGATCAGAGGAATGACCTCATTGGCCCGAGAATCGCTCCTGTTTTAGCCACCTTATGCCAACTCACGGGAGTCGGGTCCACGTATTTACCTTGCAGGAAACGCCGCCACCAACCTACTTCATTCTGGAATCTCCACCGCGTACACGGTTGTTAAAGTGGTTTTCGAAGTTGGCAGAGAATATGACAACTTCCGATCCCGGTCTCTTCAACAACCAAACGTTATTATAACACCGCGGTCATTTAAATTAATTATACTTTAAAACCAGAACAAAAATCCATTTTAAACCATATAAATACGATATCGTTTATATTTTTAAAACCCCAAATCAATACGATATCATTTAGACCCAAAATCATATAATGTCGTTTTATTTTCCAATATATATTCTTTTCCAAAATCATAGGGTTTCCAAAGTGAAATATTTAGAAATCACAACTCTTGTATATAATAATTCCAAATCATACTACCTTGAAAATCATAACTTCGAAACAAATTTCCATCTCTTAAATGGTTAAATATTAAATTACTTTATAAAACACAATAGCTTCTTTAGATTTCACAAATCAATTTCAAATATCGATTTAAACTTCCAAATACCATTTCAATTCTTATGTTTCAAAGCTTTAAATATTTCACCATTTCAAAACAAACTCATTTGACAATCCCATATATATTAAATTCAATTACTTCTTATTTAGACTTGAAATGTTTACTTAATGAATTCAATATAATTTAAGTAAAACCATTAACTTCACATAACTGGATAATCTTTCAATTTATTAAACTTGATATATTCATTTAAATCACTCTACACAAAAAATCAAGTTATAAAAATCATACCCTTTAAAAATTAATAACCTTTTTATTTAATTCCAAATTTTACTCAATATTCATCTTCCAACCTTATTCTCATTTAAGTCAATAAAACTCTAGAACTTAAATTTTAAATAAATGCTTAATTGTATTTGATCTTAAAATCAAACTTTATTTTATACTTCAGAATAATTTATCCAAAGCTTGAAACCGGAAATTACTATATATAAAAACCTTTATTAATAACCAAATCAAAAACCCATAAACCATATATATATAGCTTTGCAAAAACCATAGAAAAACATTTCAAAAATAATTTTATATATTTACCGCGGTGCCTGTATATAATTTTCTATCCTATGGTCAAGTGATACGGATGTTTATCATTTCAATCCGCAATTTAAAATGAAAAAAAATGCGGTTATATATCATTTCAAACCGCAATCCCGAATGAATGAAATGCATAGCAACTTGCAATTAATAAAATTAATCATCCATTCATCCATCAAATCATACATCCATTTGTCACAGTCATCATCCAATTTCAAACAATCATCAATACATAACAGGTGATAAATAATGGTATCAATTATCAGTTTATACTCAAAATAAATTTAATAACTGTTAATTGGCAGTTTATATGCAAAAATAAACGTAAATTTAACTGGCAGTTAATATGAAATAAAAATTTAACATAACTATGAATGGCAGTTAATATGCAATTAAATAAATTCTAACTGTCAAATTTATATGCAATAAAAGAAATTAACAGTTATATTAAATGAATGCGATTTATCAGAGATAATGAATAAAACATGCCAAACAGTCATAAATAAATTTCTACTCATATCTAAAATTAATTTAACAAACACAAGAAATTTTAGAAATTGTGAGTGGGTTAAAACACTCACCTTTTGAATTTAAATTCGATTTAAATCCAAAAATTTCACAGTCTCCAAATCTATCCAAACCAGTGCCAACAAATCTGGAATTTAATTTCGATCCTAATAAAAAAAATCTCGCGTGAATACGAGGTCGTATGAGAAAGTTATTCAATTTTAATGAGTTGAAAAAAAATTAAATAAAACAAAATTAAACAACAACCTAATTAAAGCTTGCCACGTCATAAAGCTTCTTCTCAACTCACGTATGCTCGTCCAGGGACTGATCCCATTTCAACGCACGCCCTCCCCATCTTTGACCGTGCCTTTAGACCGCCCCAGGCCACCAGATGGTGACGCGCCTCCACCATTACGACTTCCCTAGCCGAGCTCTCCAATACCCAGAAACCAATTTGCAAATAATCGCTCTAAATCAAAACGCCCAAATTGACTTAGGTTTCGAATTTCCTGATTTTGACCGCGATTTGCCGCTGACTTGAGTATCGATTTCGAAAACAGAGACTGCGCGTAGATTCGTATGGATGAAATCTACAACATATATTTTTTTTTGGGATTTTTCTGAGATGTTTGAATTTTCATTTTAAATTTGAATAGAAATAGATCTAGGTTTGCATCCATTTGAGGAGGAGAAGGAGTTGAAGAAAAGAACATACAGACAAATGATAGAAGATGGAGGCTAGGGTTTTTGATCGTCTATTTATAGATAGATCGCAAAAGAATAGGTGTGCACGAATTTTAACGTGCAAACGGAAGTGGTCCCAAAAGATAAATAATATTAATTACACACGTTACGGATTTAGGAAATAAATAAATTCCTTATCATTTACATTTTATTTTAAACGTATTTACAAATGTAGATCTAGACGTTTCGTTTACGTTTCAAAATATATCCACAATTTTATTAATTTTCAAATTGATCTAAACAAATTTAGATGTAAATTAAAAGCTGATAAGTCTATCCATTGCAGTGTTAATTTCTCCGCTTCCTTATAGTTAGAAATTATAAATTAAGTTTTCAAAAATCTATTTTTTGATTTTCAAACTTTTATATACTCATCTTTTACCAGTAATAAGGATGCACTAACATTTGTTCATGATTTCACCTTATTATCCTCAAATTCCATTTTAATTTTCAATAATTACAATTGTTGAATGTTGATACTTTAATTAAATTTATACATCTTGCTTTCTATAATCTATATCAACAATTGGTCCAATTATAAATAGAATTAGCATCAACTTCTCTTATAGAATTAACTACTCCAATTACAAAACAAATCTACGCTAACTGCACGATTTAAGTCAATTAATTGTAATTGAGTCTACATTAAATGTTATAAATAATAAATTGGAACCTCAATAAATTCGCTTATTGATTTAAAATCTTTCTATTCAGGAAATGGACATTTTATGGGTATAAATAACATTTGAATTATAACACATGTCATTAGTGCATGCTTCATTTCTTATAAACTCCCCTTTATTAACTAGAACACATTAACCAAAACAAAATAATTAATTTAGATTTATTTCAATCGATTGCCATTCTTAACTTAACATACTCAAAATGGTTAACCTAAATAATTGTTACCCTTTTACATTCAAATTCACTTACAACCATCATTACAAAAATGTTGCCATAGATTTAGATTTAATTAAATAAATTAGATGAATGGGTAAAGTTTTGTAATGATCACTAATGCCAAATATATATGCATTAATTACTACTTATTATTATGAATTCATTTATAAATTTACTAGTTGCCTTTGCCTTCTTATATCCTATTTACTACCAAACTTTCTATTTAGTTATAGTATATAAATATATAAATGCCTAGGCAAATCAAGTTCTTGTCCTTTCTGTCATTCCAATTTAAATCGGGTATGTGCAAATAAATTGTTTATTAACTTATTCTTACAAAATTATTTGCATACATTCAGTTACACCTAATTTTATGCATTGATTTTCATTTATAAATTAAAGGTTTTCCTTTAAAAGCTTTCTTTACTAAACCATACAGGACATTGATCTAATTCAATTTACTATCTAATAATATTAATTCATTTAAATAAAGTCACAACTTACCCTTGTTTCCATATATTCTCTTCTTATCCTAGTATAACCATTTACATTACTTCAAATTTATTCGTCATTTTATATCAACCGATAATACTTCAATTTAATTAATAAATACTGCTCCTATACTTAAATCTATATTAACAAATCGTTAGATTTGGATCGATAGAAATCGGTTTACCAAATCTTACGTACACATTACGTAAATAAGCAACTATATAAATTTGCCACCTATTAGCTCTAAATTTTATTCTTAAGTTTGTTACCTATCAATTTAGATTATACTTCCATCTATAATGCAAAACCAAATCTCCTCTAACTGCATAAATTAGGGCAATTTATTGCAATTGATTTCCCATTAAACTTCATAAAATAACAAATTGAAACCTAAATAAAAACGTTTATTTATTTAAAAATCTTGTTGTTTAATTGAATTGACCATTCACGGATATAATTTACATTGTTCTCCAATTACTACCTAAATACATCACCCAACGTTAAATCTATATTCAATACAATTTGTTACCAAAATTAATTTAACGAAAACAATTACGCCCTTAAAATTTCTCTTCATTCATTAATTGCTAATTGTTATTCAATTAAACCAATTCATTTGATTTCCCTATTATGCATCAATTATAAACTCATCATCTTAAAGGTGATGTCTACATTTTATACTATAGATTTACCCTTTTATATTCCAATATCAATGAATGCTCACATACAAATTTAGATCTTAACTCCAATTAATTATTCCATTTAATCCATTGATTTACTAACTTTAATTATTGAAATTTGATCGTCTAACATACAATTTGAACCTATTTCCAATTTTTCATAATTAATTAACCCTTACAATAGTTTACAAATAAAAGGGATTGTATTAAATAAATTATTTATTGTCCTGCATTTCTTTATTTCACCCATCTACATTCAATACCCATAATCAATATTTTATTTCATTGTTAAATCCAATACTTGCATTACTTTACTTATTCTAACTTATATCCAATGCAACAATTTCCACTATTTCTATTAATTACAATATATAGTTAAATTTGTAAATTCAAATTTCCCTTGGTACATCAAATTTCACATACTCTTTCATATAAATAACTAAGATTTTTATTCCTTTCTAAATTTAAATTAAAAATCCTATTAATTATATTCATTTTAAACATCGAATTTTCACGGGTCGTTGCATACTCTTATGACTATGTTGTATTTCCACTGCACTATTCTGTGATGTTATATTTCCGTGATTCTGTGATGATTCTCATTTATATATATCTATACTCCATTAATGATTCGTGTTTTATACTATGTAAGTTGACATGTGTGGATTATTGTCAATTTAAATGGTCCGAATATACGGGTTGTTACAGTTGGTATCAGAGCTTTGGTTCCCGATAACCTTAGCCTGTGGAGTTTAAAGCTCATTAGAGATAGGGTAAACATACCCTAGAATGAGGAGAATCTTTTCAGAATCCACATCTTTTGGTTCATCTTTCTTATTAAATTCGTTTGAGTAGAATTTCCTTAAGTTCTATAAATTCCTATCTTTGATTCTAAATCACTTTTGGCATTCCAGGATGGCTACCAGAAGGAATGTTAGGGGTGGAAGGGGTGGAAATGCTCCTGGTCCACATGCTCCAGTTCCTGCAGTCCAATTCTCCGCTCTTAGCAAGGAGTATACTCAGCTTGGTGGAGTCAAATTTACTGGCTCCGAGAGTATCATCGAAGCACAGCAATGGCTAAAGAGTTTGGAGAGGATCTTTACTGGCTTGGAAATCACAGACGCTCAGAAGCGTAAGTTGGCCGCTTGGCAGCTCCAGGATGCTGCACAAGATTGGTGGGAATCCGTCACTTCTCGTACCGATGAGGAAACCATCACTTGGGCCCAGTTTAGGTAGTAATCTATCTAAAGGTTCTTCTGAATAATAATTTCCTTCTATCTCGTTCAAATTGTTGACTCATCTTATATCATTTGTAAATAGGGACTCTTTTGTGGCTCAGTGGATGCCAGCTGCTGGGAAAGCCCATCTCTATCGCTCTTTTATGGATCTCAAGCAAGGCAATATGACCTTCACTGAGTATGAACGAAAGTTCAACGAACTATCTAAGTTCGGACCTGGGCTGATCGACACACCTCTGCTTAAAAATGAGAAGTTCATACATGGCGCACGCCTTGAGTATTACGAGCTTCTCACCGCTCATGTCCATGGAACCTTCACTGAGTTGATGGACTTTGCTCTTCGATATGAGGGAAAGCCAAAGGAAACATCATCCTCCAAAGCTCCAGTTGTTCAGACATCAGCTAGTAAGTCGGGAAAGAGAAAGCCAAACTTTGCACAACAAAAGAAGAATTGGCAGCAGAAAACAGGGCTTGGATACTCTCAGAAGAAGCCCATTGACATATCATCCATTACTTACTTCAACTGCAACCAAAAGGGTCATTATGCTAGTAGCTGACCATCTCCAAAGAGCGCAGCTGTTCCGCCACCGGCACAGATGACTAGGAGGGATTTGGGTCATATCTACTTACAACCTGGACACTTCAAGAAAGACTGCCCAACACAGAGGAGAGGTACACCATCTGGAGTCTTTGCTCTTTCCACACCTGCCCCGGAAGTTCCTGCCCCGGAAGTTTCGGATAATCAAGGTACTTTACAAAGTACTTTTATGCTGCATACCTTACCCGTTAGAGTTTTATTTGACACCGGAGCAACACACAGCTTCATATCTATTGACTTGTGCAATAAACTTGGTTTGGAACCCACTCTTGCATCTATTTCCTTATGTGTATCTAACCCTATTGGAGGGCCCGCTAACCTCAAAAGGGTTTGCAAATATGTCACTCTTATGCATGGCATTCACCATTTCGCTTGGGATTTCTATGTCCTTGGATTCGAGGCATTTGATATTCTATTAGGCATTGATTGGCTACGAAAGTTCGAAGCCGTTATCTCATGTAAAACTCGAACTGTCTCTCTTATAGACGACAAGAGTATGCCTTTAGTTGTTAAAGGCAAATCACCTCAAGAATATGTTGGGAGTTTTATATTCTCTCTTGACTCCCATCCAAATGAACTAAGCTCTACTCCAATTGTTCAACTCTTTTCTGATGTATTTGGAGAAGTTAATTCTTTACCACCTCCGTGGGAAATCGAATTCCGCATCGACCTTATCCCTGGTGCACGACCAGTAGTTCTTCCTCTAAGGAGAATGGCTCCTAAAGAAAAGGCAGAGTTGAATGTTCAAATTGAAGATTTATTCTCTAAAGGCTTGATTCGGTGCAGTCATTCAGAATGCGGTGATGCAGTCGTATTTGTCGCTAAATCTGATGGCTCACTCAGAATGTGTGTGGACTATAGAGAACTAAATAAGCTCACACACAAGAACAGGTATCCGATGCCACGCATCAACGATCTATTCGACCAGCTTCATGGAGCTAAAGTCTTTTCTCAACTTGATTCGGCTACTGGCTTTCACCAACTCAGAATCGCTGAGGATAGCATTCCTAAAACAGAATTTCGCACCGAAAATGGTTTCTATGAATGGCTAGTTATGCCATTCGGTCTTACTAATGCTCCAGCCTATTTTGTCGACTTGATGAATAGAGTTTTTCGGGATGTTCTTAACAAGTTCGTGCTTGTTTTCATCGATGATATTCTCGTCTTCTCTAAAGATGAGAAAGAGCATAGGTCACATTTGGCTTTTGTTCTCGAAACTCTTCGCAGACACCAGCTTAAAGCCAAGTTTTCGAAATGCCACTTTTGGCGAGATGAAGTTCGTTTTCTTGGCCATATTGTTTCGGAGAATGGGATTTCGGTCGATCCAGCTAAGATCGCCGTAATCAATGTAAGTTCTATTCTTATTCGTCAATTCTATCTAAATAGCTTATTAATATCTAAATTCAAATCCTTGGAATTTACAGGATTGGGAGACTCCCAAAACTCCTACAGATATCCGCAGTTTCTTGGGATTAGCTGGCTATTATCGCAGATTCATAGAAAACTTTGCTCGTATCGCTGCCCCACTTACCGCACTGACCAGAAAGAATGTGAAATTTATTTGGAATGAAAAGTGCGAAGCAGCTTTCAATGAGATGAAGCGAAGATTGACATTTGCCCCAGTTCTTACAATCATTGATGGTAGCGAAGGATTGACTGTCTATACAGATGCCTGTCGAGATGGGCTTGGAGCAGTTTTAATGCAGAAAGGAAAGGTTATTGCCTATGCGGGTCGTCAATTAAAGACCCATGAAGCAAATTACGCAACTCATGACCTCGAGCTTCTTGCGGTTGTATTTGCTCTTAAGTTATGGAGGCACTATCTATTGGGAACCAAATTCGAGTTATTCACTGACCACAAGTCATTGAGATATATCTTCTCACAAAAGGATTTGAATCAGAGACAAGTCCGATGGCTCGAATTTCTAGCTGCATATGATCTTGATATTAATTATACTCCAGGGAAAGCGAATGCCGTAGCCGATGCTTTGAGCAGAAACCAAGCGATGGCATGTTGTAATCTTGTTATGGGAATGTTATTCCAGCTTTCCGTCTCCCCAGCTCTTATGGATCATATTATAGCCAAGCAATACGAAGACACTTTGCTTTATCGCATCAAAGAAATAGTTCTCGGCAGAGTTGGAAATGCTGACAATAAATTGGGAGCACATGTGGATAGTAACGGGGTCTTGAGAATTGATAATCGCATTTGTGTTTCTAATGTTGATGGTCTAAGGCAAGAAATGCTGAGAGAACCATAACTCTTCACTTTCATTTCATCCCGGTGTTACTAAAATGTACCAGAATATGAAGAAGTTATATTGGTGGAGTGGGATGAAACGTGATATTTCTACCTATGTCAGTAGATGCACAACTTGCCAGCAAGTTAAAGCTGATCACAGAAAGACAGCTGGTTTACTTCAACCATTAGAGATTCCAGGATGGAAGTGGGAGCAAATTTCTATGGACTTTATTGATGGGCTGCCAAGGACTAGAAAGGGTAACGAAAGCATATGGGTGATTGTCGATAGACTGACGAAATCCGCTCACTTTATTCCAGTCAAGTCCACTCATCCTACTTCGAGTTTGGCCGAGATATATATGAGGGAAGTCGTTAAACTTCATGGTGTACCATCTAGTATTGTATGCGATAGAGATCCTATTTTCACCAGTAAATTCTGGAAAGCATTCCAGGATACTTTGGGCACCAAATTAAATCTGAGCACAGCTTATCATCCTCAGACAGATGGCCAAACTGAGAGGGTGAATCAGATTTTAGAAGACCTTCTCCGAGCTTGTATTATTGACTTTGGTGGATCATGGGAAGACCATCTTCACTTGGTAGAATTCACTTATAATAATAGTTACCAGGTAAAGAAATTGAATTTCAAATTTGAATAAGTATATTTGAATTTGAATTAATTATCCTTTATAAATCAGGCAAGCATTGGTATGGCACCGTTCGAAGCCTTATATGGACGGCCGTGCAAATCGCCAGCTTGTTGGATAGAGTCGGGTGATCGCCTAGTGCTTGGACCAGAAATAATTATGGAAGCTTCTGAAAAATTCGAAGTAATCAGGAAGAAGATAAAGACGGCACAGGATAGACAGAAGAGCTACGCTGACAGAAGGAGAAGGGATCTCGAATTCAGTGTAGGAGATAAAGTATTTTTGAAACTGTCGCCTTTGAAGAATATTGTTCGATTTGGAAGGAAAGGGAAGCTAGCTCCGAGATTTGTTGGTCCGTTTGAGATTACAAAAAGAGTCGGAACATTGGCATATAGAGTTGCATTACCAAAGAAGTTCGCCGGTGTGCACACTGTGTTTCACGTCTTTCACCTTCGCAAAGTTGTGCACGATCCATCTATGACTATTCCCACTACTCAGATGGAAGAGATAGTTATCGAGCCCGATTTGACTATTGAGTGTGAGCCACTTCGGATAGCCGATCGTGAGACAAAGCAACTCAGAAGGAAGTCGGTTAATCTCGTCAAAGTCCAATGGAGTGCATATGAGCGAGATTGCACATGGGAAACTGAGGATAGTATTCGGGATTCAAACCCCGAATTACTAATTTCAGGTATAATTCAAATTTCTTATAATCTATCTTGATTTTCTGCTTATTTCATTTCTACTTCACTCGTCTCGTTCCTTTTCGAGGACGAAAAGTTTTGAGTGGGGGAGAATGTAACGACCCTGAATTTCCTACCCGATTTAAATTTGTAAATTCATCGTTTTAATGTAAAAAAAAAATTGAAATTTATAAACGATCTCAATTCACGTCTAAACTTTATTTATGAGATACGTCTAGTTAGATATGAGCATGGAAAAAGTTTCGTCGCAAAATATTACGGTAAACTTCGTTCACGTTTTACTGTATATCAGTCCATATAAAGTTGCGTAAAATTTATTTTCCAAATCCAAATATTTTTACACAGTTATGCTGTAAAAATTATTCTGATCGTGAGTATGAAATTCGTTTTGTCAAAAACTGTCATCGCCTGCTCCGTTTAAATTGTTTTACAAAACGCACAATTTTAGCGGCGTAACTGCGAATTTTATAAAATCATCATATTGCAAAAATCTGTGTAGCGTTGGAATCGCCTTGTCGCACTAATCAAAACGGTATATTTATTTACGCGAATCGGAGTCCAGCATAATCCGTCGCGTTAATTTAACGTTTCCGTACGGACCGTTTAAATAAATTATCAGCCCAAATTCTCTAACCCGTTTACAAAAGAAGTTTGAAATTGTAGTCAGCTGAAAGAAGTAAATAGGGTAGCTGAAGGGTAAAGAGTTGCATTGGAGTTTGCTGTAACGTTTGGGAAGTTTAAGGATGGAAATGTTGGAAATGAAAATGACGTTTGGAATCTAAGTGGATAATAACCGGTTGGGATTATATTTTATACAGATTCATCTCAACTCTACTTCATTTCTCCTCTCCATTTTCTCTGCTCACGTCTCCAGGTGAGCATATTCTCTTCCTTCCTCTTTTATATGCTTCTCATCCTTTCCTATTTTGTTTATATAAAGAAAGAAATAGTATACACAGTACTTAGTTGCAAACCTCTCCACTCCTTTCCCCACGTGAGGCGCCTGCAACCACGCCTAGACTTCACTGGACCACCTCTGTTCAGCCTCTTTCCACGCGCACAAAAACCCACCACCGTGCGCCACACTTCCCAACCAAATCCTCCGAGCCACCGCGAACCACTGCCCCACCTACCCAGCTCACCGTACCCATTGCATGCCGTGCTCCTCCAGCGCCGTACGACTCAGCCAGTGACCTCGCGAGTGTGTGCATGTGTGGTTACGTGCATATGCGTGTGTGATGTCGTGTGTGTGCATGCTTATTGGGTGCGTGTATATGTGAGGAGAATTATAAAAAAAAACCGCAACTGAGTTGTTTGCTGGGAATGGGAAAAGTGTTGTAGGGAAAAAGCATGTGAGTGGGAGTGGGAGTAAGTTGTGTTCTGTAAATAAATAAATTAAAAAAAAAGGCAAAGTGGCTTGCGTGTATGTGTTACATGCAAAAGGTGGAGCTGCATGTATGGGCGTGTGATGAAACAGAGGGAGATGGGAAGAAGAATGCATGTGCGTGTAGATAGTGTGTGTGCTTGGTTTGAGGAAAAAAAAAGAAAAAAAATGAAGCTGAAATTGGGAATAGGCTCTAAATTTTGCAGTAAAATATTTCCATCAATATTTTTGGTTGCTGAAATTAGTAACCAAATTTTCTTTTGTCGTTGTGTGCAGAAACAACCGGTTAAGCCGTTTTGCAGCAGCAGCGATTTTCAGCTTCGTTCTCTTCTCCGTAGCCGGTAAGCGCGTTTATATAATTTATAAATTTTATATAAACGGTCATTCAAATTAATATCGTCTTACTTGTCGATATTTGCAGCGTTTGTTGTTCGTGCGTACCGCCTTCTTTTCGTGCTTCTACTTGCTTCGCCGTCTATTCCTTTACCCACGAAAGGTGAAATAAATTTTCATGACATATATTCTTATGCAAGTTTGGTTGATAAATGATTGCTATGTGATGTTGAATTGGATGTAAATTGTTTTGTGAAGTGACAAATAATTTGCAAGTAAATTTGAATAGGATAGATAACCAATTTAAATCGGATTATATGCGTCGAACTTTGAGTTGTTAAACTTGACCCCTTTATATGTTGAATATTGATTAGTTAAACTTGGCACCTTAATTGTTAATTAAATTGACGTAGAAATTAGTTAATTTCACTTTGTACCATTTAACGTATATCGGATTTATTGTTTAGTGTAAATTTGAAATTTAATAGAACGACAAGTGAAACCGTAATAATCTTTAATCTACATGAAATGATAGTGTAGATTCTAGAAATAATTATATTAATTTGCATAAATAACAAATGTAAATTAATACGATTATTTCGAGATTATTTAAATAATTGTTGAATTGTTATGTATGGATGCTATTGCTTGTTTATTTACTTTGACACCATCCCAGTATCACACTGCAAGTTCCCTTTGTATACTTGATTTTTGAATTGAATTGGAATCGGGTTGAAATGGTAGATACCCAAATAACTTTGACTTAGGATAGAAAATTAAATTTAAACCGATTGGTCAATGTTTTGAATTAAAATGAAATAAAATTTATTTGACTAATAACAAGGTTTTGAATAAAATTGGAATTTAATTTCGAATGAATGTAAATATGAATATTTGAATTTGAAACAAATATTAACGTTGTAATTGACAAAAGGACATTGTTTTAAAATTTAATTATTTAATGATTAAATTTAGAATTAATTGATAATTGATTTTGAAATTATTAATAATTAAGTTGAAATGGGTAATAACCAATTTGGAATTATTAATAATCAAGTCTTGAAATTTATTAATAATAAAGTTTGAAGTTATCAATAACGAAGTTTTGAAATTATAAATAATTAAGATTTGAAATTATTAATAAATTGAGTTTTGAAATCATTAGTAATTTGGTTTTAAAATTAATAATTAAGTTTTGAATTATTAATGAATGAGTTTGAAATGATAATAATTAAGATTTGAAATTATTTGATAATTGAATAAGATTGAATTGTTTAATGATTGAACTAAAGTGAATAAGATTGAATTGTTTAATGACTAAACTAAATTGAATAGATTGAATTATGTAATAAGTAAATTTAATTGAATATTCTTTATTTTGAGAAATTGAATTTTCGAATAAGTGAAAGTAAGTTGTTTAATTGAGTTTTTAAATTTGTAACGAAGGAAACAAGTAAATAAAATCGAATTTTCTTAATAAGAAATAGAATGCGCTTTATCGAAACAAATGAAATGTTTGTAATTTAAAGAATTGGATTCGACCATTCAAATTGAATGAATATTTAAGCTTTGATAATGAAGTTGAACTTATGAAAGTAATGTAATGAATTGAAAATTGAAATTGTTAAATGATAAATTAATTTAATGAATATCGAATGAAATCGATAATTGACTTTAAATCGATTTGGACGATAATTGATTTTGGAATGAACTTATACATGGAATTAAACGAATATTTGAAACTATTTTAAGTTGAAACTTTGAGATTGAATTATAGAAATTTTGAAATAAAGTTATGAATTTATGAAACGTAATGTTAGAAATTGATTTAGAACGACTAACGAAATGTTGATTTACGAAGTATTATTGAAATTGAAATTGAATTGGTTTTTGAAATATATTAAGCGACCAATCGGCAAATTTAATTACGAAGGTTATTAAAGGAACCGGAATCGGTTAGAGACATACTCACTGTCTAAACCGAAAACCACTTTAATAACTAGACGGGGAGTGTGATCCAGAATAAAGTGGTTGGAATGATGTACGCGATGACTGAAGAAAGTGAACGATAATGGATAGCCTTGACACTTGTGTCAAATTGGAAATGACTAAAATCAGGAGCCGTGTCGGGCCAAATGGGGTTAGCTACCTCGAGTGAACGCACTTCTTCGTAAACTACTCATTTACTTTTGTGATTGATTGGTGCGCACCCTTGAATTTGGAGTGTTGTTTCGCGGTGTTACGATCGTTGCGGCGATGCGTTCTCACCAGTTCGGATCAGGCAAACGGTAGTTTCACTACCTTGGGTATTGCCTCATGTGCCTTGTCATACTTGTATTCCCGTATACGCGACCACTACGAATTTGTTTTGTATTATACCTATGGAGTACTCCCTGATATCCCACTAGTTTACGGTGGAGTTTACAGTGCTGTATAGTCTATGATGCTGTATAAAATGTGTTAAGGGGGATAATGGTAACGCCTTAACACTATTTTGATATTTTACTTTATTGCTAGACATTATCTATGTATCGTACACTATTATGTATAAATAGTTTATCGGATCCTGAAAGATGTTTATTCCATTCATCTTTGAGTAATTGTTTATTTCAAATCTTGAACCACATTATCTGTATAAGAATATATGTCCTGATTCGAGTGTTTGTTTGTGCATATGCTCGGATCAGACTGAGGATTGCTGTTGCTGTTTCTGCTTGGAGCTGAAGACCGAAGACTATCATTATCTTATCTTATCAGTATTGCTCTTTCTATTTAGACTATTGGACATCTATGTTGTTCTATTTTATTTTATCTAAGGCATTGTTGTATTTATGGGTAGCTTCATGAACTACTCTTATGACTATGTTGTATTTCCGCTGCACTATTCTGTGATGTTATATTTCCGTGATTCTGTGATGATTCTCATTTATATATATCTATACTCCATTAATGATTCGTGTTTTGTACTATTTAAGTTGACATGTGTGGATTATTGTCAATTTAAATGGTCCAAATATACGGGTTGTTACAGGCTCGATGGCACGGTGGCATTCTTTTTTGCGGCAGTGTCATGATGGCGGCTAGGTTTTGTTCAAATTCTGAGCATGGCCAGTGAGCCTAGGTCGTGGTTGCAATCTAGGTGGTAGCCTGGGCAATGCAGAGACGAGGTTTCGATGTCCAATGGGTGCACGAGTTCGTTTCCTGGAAAGGGATTAGTGTTGAAGAAGAAGGTATAAAGTGATTAGTTTTAATTAATTTTAATTACTATATAATTAGTTAAGTATAAAATTTGTTAGCTTATGAAATTCGTAAATTATTCTTACGAGGTCCAAAATTAACGCAACGAGTCATGTTGGATCGTAGAGACAAACGCTAGGCAATGGAATAAATTGGGAATTGGAATGATAAACGAATTCGAAAATCAAGGACAGATCTTCTCGCTCAATCAAATATTGTTCTGATTTAAATTTTGAATAGTTAGATTTAAAATTGATTGACTGTGTGCTTGGATGATTGATTTATAAAAAATTATTCACTGGATGATATTATATATATAGTAGTATATAGTATATTGGAGTGATTGATTTCCCACGTTATATAGCGGATGAGACCCTATGCGCCGCATAATAGCGGATGATATTTTATAAATCCCATATACCGCGATATTCCACCTCGAAGTGGAATTGGTATTTAATTTTTGTGCTAACGTCTGGGGATGCAAGGAAAATAGGTTGGAGGGATCCAACTGGATTCCTCAAATATTTGAATTAGTTTTAATATTGTGTGTTGATTATTCATAATCTGTGTGTGACTATTTGTGATTGAAACTGTTGAAGGCTATAATTTAGCCAAATATATTTTTGGTATCGTAGGATACCAGAAATAAATAAAATTTGATTTTTGAAATTTAGTAGAAAATTTATAGTAAATTAATTTTTGAAAATTAAATAAATTTAAAAGAAGGAAGTTGTTTTAAAGATAATAAATTTGGTGTTGAAATAATTTTAGAAATCAATTTTGGAAATTGATTTGGTATTTGTAAATAAATTTGAAAATCAATTTAGAATTTAATTCGGTGTTGAAAATGAATTTTTAGAAATCGATTTGAAAATCGTATATCAATGGATATTTAGAAGTTTAAATTCACAATGGGAATTTATAAAGGAAAGGGAAATTTGTTTTAAAAATAAACATTTGGTTATTTTTAAAAGTGTGAAAGGAATTTACGGATTCAGAACGTAAATTTAAAATAAATCAAGAAAGATTTATTAATTGATTTGAATGGACCATTTTGAAATGGAAATTGTATTTTCCCTGAAAAGCTGAGTATGATTTCGAAGTAGCCTATAAATATAAACTGAGAATTTTTAAAGATGGTTTTGGAAAGGATACTTTGGTAAATTATTTTCTTAACTGGTTTCAAATCTTTAAAGTATGGATTTATTTAATTACTTATAGAAGGGATTATTTTAAAGATTAAAATTGATATTAGTTTTAGGAAACGATTATTTAAATAGTTATACCTTATCTACTAATTTTATTTTAAAAATTAGTTGGGACTTAAAATCTTATATGTGATAATTAGTATAATGTTTTCATAACCAATATTTTAAGTAAGTATTTAAGATGTTTTTATTTTAAATGTTCCCAAAATTATTTTGGGCAAGTGATTTGAATTATTTCAACTCGGAAGATTTCCATTGGAAATGAATAAATATTTGGAAATGTATTCCGCGTAAGGAAAAGTGATTTGAAATTTGTTTTCAAAGTATTGAAAAGTGGAAAGTAATTTGAAATTTGTTTTCAAATGGTTGAAGCTTGAAACATATCTTGCGGATATATTTTGAAAATAAATAATTTTGAAAATTTATTTAAAGCCGGCAAATTGTTGTGAGTGATGATTGATAGTTAAATAACCGACTATTAATATTGGCCTTTTAATGGCATTTGAATTTCGATGCGAACGAGGGTCGGATTCCAAACGGATATCCGAAAACCACATCGAACCTTTGTGATTGTGATGGATCTTTTATTTAAAAAGATCAAAATGGAAATTTGTTGTGATTTGTTTGAAATCTGAATGTAACACTTATTTTTAAAATAAGCGCTCGTTATTCGGATTAGCCGGGAAAGGACCTTGTGTCATAAAACTCATTCCGAATAATGATACGACGAGACGGGATTGCATTTGAAGATGGTGTTGAAGACCGTGTATTTTCGAAAACGAAAGGATTACTTGTCGAATGTCTCTGCACGGGGTGCTCCGGTATAGAGATTTTTAACACACTTTGTGATGGGGATTCCGGACGTGATTAGTGAATACCCAGATTTGCAAGGGCTTCTTTAGAAGTGCCTTCGGTTCCGTTCGATCCCGGAACGGACTTGTATGGATGTGTTGTCTGACGTTACACTTTGAGATGTAAAGCTGGTTTCTATTATTTACATTTCTGTTGGTGGCGAAGAATTTATTCTCTTAGCTTAACACCCTTCTCTGAGACATATGAGCTCAGAGGTTATGTAGTTGATTGTTACTAGTAATGCATTCCCAATTTGGTAACGTGACATACGGAGTGCTGCTGATCATTTGTTGATCAAAGCATGACTTTGTGAAAAGTGTAGCTTTGTAGACGAGACCTCATCGGACTTCACACCCCGAAAATGGTCGAAACAGGAAAGATGCGGTAAGGTTATAAGGGTCGCGCCCTTTAGGGTATGTCATTTCCTTTTGGAAAAGGGTGGTATCATGGTATGGAGCCCAGATACTTAACATGTGTTGTTACTGCAAATTTATTATACTTTGTGGTTGTTTCTTTGTGGTTGAGGATCCTTAGATAAAGGTCGCAAACGACCGGAGAATGGCATACTCGAGTAGTAGTTACATAGTTACAGAGGTAACCCAGCCTTTTGTTGGTAGAGATCCGGGTAGGTTCTCGGGACGTCCCTCCAGAGGCGTACCCATGTGGCAGTAGGAAGTTCCTTAGCCTGACCATTTGTTGGAAATCCAAACTCCAATACGCGCCTTGTACGATTTTAGTTGTATGACCTACCATTTACTTATGGTGGTCGCCACTGTTTAGATGGTAGCTATAGTAGGCATAGTTCGGAATGTCTATGCTGGCTAAGATTAATATTATACTTTCAAAATATTTTCTGCATTATGCACTAATAATAATATCGAAAGGATTTTGCGTATTAAGCATGTTTGACTATCATAAGGAGAAATCTCCTTCAATTCTGCATTTGCATTGTGTGTGTGGCAGGAGGCCTTATGGTAGTTTCATTTTCCAAAAGCATAGCAGGTTTCTTTTTATTTTCTTTGTGAAAATAACTATTTTTAAGATCTCACACCAGTCCCACGACTGACCTGGAGTTTATTATTCCTGTTCTAAACTCTAGGTGCCCACAATTTTTCACACGGGCAGCCTAGAGTCAGGTTATCAATATTCGAGAGCAAAGTCTATCAAGAAGTTGCTGCGGAGATCTGGAGTTCAAGCTGGATGGCGAGACATATGACTTATACTATATAGTATCTGATGCATGTGGATTGTTGTAAAGTAAACTTCTATGTAGCAAGTTCTAATGAATGCTAGTGTTGTATTGTGTCGTTGTAAACTCTGATGATGTGATGTATAAACTGATATAGTGCTTTTGTTTTAAAGATATTCATTTAGCTATTATATGTTGTTCTGCTGCGAATTGTGAGATTCTTTTATTGCTCCTGTTTCTTCTATCTTCTTCTTCTTAAACCCTAATGGCTTGGTTTTTCGGCATTTGACTGTGCGGCATTGGATACAGTGGACGTATCGGTGTCGACTTTCAGGCGTCGTAAAATTGGACCGTTACACTCCTTTTCAAATTACCATATGTTCGAACTTTTGAAAATCGAAGGAAATTGAATCTGCATTTGTTTCCAACCCAGGCTTGTCCTCTTAAAAATAAATAAAATAAAATAAAATGAAAGGGAACGCAAGAGGGAGTCACGACGAGCTGTAGTTCGATTTCAATCGGCATCGGAAGGGGAGGGTTTGGAGTGATGAGGGAAGGAGGGCAGCTGTAGTTGGCCGGGGCAAGCACGGCAGTGGTCGCGGGCAGTAGCGCAGGCGCACGCCGGGGTGAGATGGTGGACGAGACAAGGAGGGGCAACGCAGAGTTTTGGGTCAATTGATGAGGTCTCGACTTACCCGAGTCGTAGCAGCAGTAGGAGGGTTCATGGATCGACTTTGGGACATCGCGGTTGGGAATGAGGTATAAAATTGTTAATTGAATAAAGTTTAACTTAAGTTCAGATTTGCAAGTATAATAACAGTAAATAGAAAATGTATATATATACTTACATATATATATACATAAGATTTTATATTTATAGTAGGATACAAAACAAAATCCATTTTAAAAATTCAATACGTATATATATGTTAGAAACGGATATAAAAATATATAAAAATATTTGAGCTTACCGTTTAATTTTAGAAATTGCTAAATGGTGATTATGGTATATATACATCGTTATATAATTTATATTTTGGTCAGAAGGAAAAAAGTGTAAACTAGGTTAGTTAATGATCATTTGAAATTAGTTAATAAAATTTGTTAAAGGATACTTTATTTTTGGATTAATGCAAATGTTAATAAAACATATAATACTTGTATAAGTTCTAAAATCGTGAAGGAAAAAGCCGGTTTGGGTTGGATTGCAAAAAATAAAATCAAAGGTGAGTTAGTCTCACTCAAATTGGATTAATAGTGAATTTAAATAGTTAAAATTTAAATTATTGACTGACTGCTTGAATTGATAATTCATTATCAGTCTGGATGTGATGTTATATATAGTAGTGTGTCTATATATATATATATATATATATATATATATATATATATATATATTGGAGTGATTGATATTCCCATATTATATAGCGGATGAGACCCTATGCGCCCCACATAATAGCAGATGACCCTTTTTTCCGCGATATCCCCCTCGAAGTGGGATAGGTATTCTTAGATTATGCTAACATCTGTGGATGCAGGGAAACAGGTTGGAGGGATCCAACTGGATTCCTCAAAATTGTTAAATTTATTTTCATATTCAATTATATGAAATGTTAAATAATTCTGTGATATATTATGTGGAAAAATCAATTTATTTGATGTTAATATATTGTTGGATATATTGTGGCATTTTAAAAATATAATTATTGAACTTTAAAAGGGGAATAAAAAGAGAAAATTTAACGTAAACCAATTCATAGCAAAGATGGATAAATTTAAAAAGAAAAGAATCAGGAAAAAGTAAATAGTTGTTTTTAAATCCTATTAAAAAATTCCGAAATATGGAAAAGAACAGGGTCTTGAATAAATATAAATTAAAAGGATTTTAAAAGTAAGAACTTAAGCAATATTGATTTTAATTACAAAGGGTTTATTTTAAAATTTAAGTTTTAAACAAGTTAGGAAAAATAAAAGGTGAATTTTAGAATAAAGTATGAAATTTATATTTCAGATTTAAATAAGTTTTAAATCAAAAAGATAAAGAAGTGAATCTAGAAAAATGGGTTTTGTTTAAATTGGATAAATCGGGAAATAAATTTTAAAGGGAATTTAATTCAAAGAATCGATTTGAAAATGATTAAGTATTTTGGAAATAGTGATTAAAAGGAGAATGAGACTATGAAATTTATAAACGAGGTTTATGAATAAAGTGAAATAAATATCAGTGGATATTTGGGATTTATAAATTTACTGTGGGAATTTATAAAGGAATGAGTAAATCGTTTTAAAAATAAAAGATAGTTTTATTTTTTTAAACATGGAAAAGAAAATTTACGGGATCGAGACGTAAATTAAATTGGGATAAATCGAGAAGGATTTATAAACGATTTGACAGGCTATATATTGGGATGAAAAGTGTATTTACCTGAAAAGCCAAGTACAATTTCAAAGGAGATTTTAAAGTATAAATTAGAAGTTTTAAACGTGGATTTGAAAGAATGTTTTAGAAAATTTAGTATTTAGTTGTTTTAAAATTGTTAAAGTAAATATTTGTTTATGTTAATTGTAGTAGTAATTATTTTAAAGGTTAAATTAGTATTTTGATATGAAGGGTATTTATTAAATATTAATACCTTATATGACGGTTTTATTTTAAAATTTCATAACTATTATTTTGAATAAAGTGATTTAAGAAGTTTTATTTTAATGTTAAGTGTATATTTTTGGATAAAGTAATTTAAATTATTTAAAAGCTAAATTTAAAAAGGACTTGGTGCTTTTCAGGTGAAAGAAAATAATTGGTTGAATGATTGTATAATTTGATAGTTAAATAACCGACTATCAATATCGGCCAATGCGTTGATCCTTTCGAAGAGACCGGGATCGGGTTTAATTATCCGAAAACCACTTTGATTCGGTTTGAACGTTTGCGAATGAAGATCGTGAATATGATGAAGATGGTGATTCGGTTTGTCCAGACCTAGGGCAACTTGTATGGATGAATGCTATCAGACTATCGTCAGGAGGACGATGAGCATTCTAAGTGAAATGTGTTCTAAAAAGGTAACGCATAGCCTCAAACCTCATCAATAAGGAATGGCTAAAACAGGGAAGGTGCAGCAAGGCTAAGTGGGTAGCACCCAATTAAGGTAAGGTCATCCATGTCTAGATGTCCCTTTTGGATCTCGTCTTAGTGGATGGTTGTTGATCCTAACCGTGGGGTGATCTTATTCGGACTATCCAGTAAGGGGTAGCTCCGGTCTTGTATTGCAGGGGATCAGGAGTGATCATTGGTACTCTGATCTAGGCCAGGTACTGTGATAGGTGGTACATCAGTAGCCCTGCCATTGTATGGAATCCAATCTCCAATAAGCCCCTGTATGGTTTTAATTGTGCCCAACTATGCTGGAACGTGAGATGCAAGCATTTCAACTAGATTCTATTTTACTTTCTATAGACACTATTATAATATCAGACGGATTTGATAAAAATGTTTTGGTTATCGTAAGGTAAAAACCCAACATGTTTATTTATGGCGTGGTCTTATGAGATACCTTTGATTTCAAAGGATTTTCAAAATTTTAATGATTCAATTGAGTGTGTTTTCTTACGCTGACTTTCCAGACTGACTTAGGTGTTATTTTATTATAATGCTCGAGTCAGACCGAGTATTACAGATACAGGATATGATGTTGTGGAGCTTAGGAGACGAGTTGGATGACGAGGCGTATTTTCATAGTTTGTATTTCCGCTGTATAAGGACAAGTTGCTAAACTATCATGATTTGATGTAGTGTTTGTGGTACTTTGATGATTGTAATTATTAAATAGTTACATATTCTTTTGTATAAAAATCTGTTGTTATATATTATATTTTGTTCCGCTGTGATTGTGAGATTCTGATGTTGTTTTCTATTTCTTCTTCTACCTCTTTCTTCTTTAACCTTAATGGTTTGTATTTCCGTCCACTTTGAGTTGAACTGAGGGAGATTATTGTCGACTCAAAGGGGTACGGATTTACAAGCTGTTACAACTGTTGTCATGTTGTATTGATTTATTTTGATTTTATTGATGATGGTATGCTTTTGGTCAAAAGTGATTACTGTTATGTTATGTTGATTGTTTGTTATTAATTTAAAACAATATAATCATTTCATTTATATATAATTATTAACCTCTTAGGATTATATAAGTGGAATACTGGTTATGGAAGCAATTGCTACTATGATTGATATCATAAAAGAAACGTTATTTGCCCGATAAATAGGTACATTCTCGGATTACAGTTTTCTAGCGATATTATATTGTTTCCTCCGTTGTTGGGATATATTATTTTGAAAATATATGATATATTTGTAATTTTGATATTATGATTTCGCCTAAGCCTCTCCGTACAAAGAAGACTGTCAAAATTTTTCGTGAATTTTTGACTTAGAAAATTTTTATGAAATGTTTTCCAAACTTTTGTTAATTTGAATATAAAAGGATTTAATTGTTTATAAATTAATATATTTTATTTAAATTATTTATTATGTAAATAATTTTTTTACAAATTTAATATTTTGAATAAGATATATTGATTACTTAAATCCTTCTTTTCCTTTTTTTCTATTTAGGGACGAAAAGTTTTGAGTAATGGAGAGTGTAACGACCCGTAATTTTTGGCAATTAAAATTAGTAAATTTAATAAGATTTTTGTAATTAAATGTTGGAAGAAATTAAAATTTAAGATTTATAACTGGAATAATACTAAAATGAAATGCAACAATGTTAATTAAAGCTAATTTTTAACAATTTGAATTGAATTCCAATTAATTGAAATACTGTAAGGTTATACTTGGTTATAAAGTGAATATAGGAAAAAGAATGTAAATATTGAATTCATTAATGAAATAATATATTGTTAATGGAAATTGAATAAAATTAGTGTTATGAAAGAAATGGTAACATTTATTGTAAGTAATGAACTTATAAATGTAATTGAAGGGTAATGGTGATAATTATTATATATATTACCTATTTATTTGGTCTATTAAATTTAATTGGAAATAATGGCAATTAATTCCTTTAATTAGTGTAGTTAATATAGGTTTAATTGATAATGGTAAAAAGGTTGATTCTATACAATGTAACCAATGTAAATTTTTATCATAGTATGACCTTTGATTTGAAAAAAAGGATGGAAATCGGTTTACTCAAATTTATTGGAATTGGAAATTTTGATAAGTGAATTTATTACAATCAATGAAATAAAAGGTTACGTAAATGAAAGGTAAGATGAAATTGTAAAATATCGATGTAATGGAAGATATAACAATGTTGACTATGTATGTAAGGTAATAATTGATTTAATAAGAGAATGAAACCAAGATAAATAAATTAATTGAGACTTAATTATAATTAATGTGTGAAATTGACCAAAATTCAATAAAATGGAAATATAATAATTAATACAAATAAAGGATGGAAATTGGAGTGTATTAACGTAATGAAATGTAAACCAAATTTTAACTATGTTATTAGATCTTTAGTTTGGACCATAAATAAAATTCTAAAACGACAAACTACAATGAAGCAATTAAGTGGAAGGTTCTAACGTGTATTAGAATATAATTTAATAATAGCAATTGGAATAATAAATGTCATTTTTAATGATGAGTTAAATGAATATTGTTTGATAGAGAAAAACATTTATTTAGTATGTAATTTAATGCTTGTTGGATACTGTAATTTTATAAACGTGTTTGCATGACTGTAAATAAGGATTACAATGTTCACGTATTTATTAATTGATTTTATCAATTAGGGCCTGTTTTGAAGTGGAACATTAAAATTAATTGGAAATAAATTTAATGAAAATTTTCAATTGAAAAATGAAAAAGAAACAAAGTGCAATTAATAAATTTAATGTATGAATGTTTTCGTTGGAATGTACATTATTTGGAAATATAAGAATGGAATTAATATTGTATAAGTTGATCATTTCAGAATATAAGTATGTTTACATTTACGAATTACAAGTAACGAATAAGCATTTTAAGGAAAATAAAAGAATGTTTAAGGAAAATAAAGTCAACGTTTTCATTCTAAATATAAACGTAATGTTGTAAAAAGAGAAAATTGAATTTTTAAAACAACATTTACGGTTGTTAGATGCAGGCATAGGTTGCATGGAAGTGATTTTATTGCTAACCTTGAAATTTAAAACAAATTAAATATTTGAGTTCATAATTGCGTGTCGAGAAAAATGTTGTTTTTTAATTTGAGTTTTTAAATCATGGTTCATATTTTATTTTATGTAGCGACGGTCGCCGTTATGTAAATTGGTGTGTTTAAATTGAGTTATGTTGTGCTAACTAAATCTTTAACGAATATCAAATTTTGTATGTTTGGGATTAACAAAATTAATTGAGTGAACAAATTTTTTGAAATTTGAATTCCAAAAGTTTGTTTATACAGTAGTGGTTCATTCATTCCCTTTCTAATTAATAATTGTCACGCTTTTTTTCATTGTTTTCTCCTTTGTTCCATTATTCTTTCCCATTTACATTGTCTAAAGCCTTTTCATTTCATGAACGTTACCTACTTTTTATATTCTTAATTCTTTCCTTCACCTCTTTTAATAGCTACCATTTTTTTGGGGTTGTTCATATTTTTACTTTATTTCAATTCCTACTTTGTTATTATTTAGCTTTATTAGCTTTTCACTAGTTTCAATCTTCATTCTTGTAGCTTCATTTCATTTTTTTTAAATCTCATCTTCTGTAGCTTCATTTTTTGTCCCTCTTCACCTTCCTCCTTCCTTTCTTTCATGTTTCTACTTCAAATCTCCTTTCTCTCCTTTTTTCTAAAGCTTTTTTCTCTTTTCTTCTTCTTATTCTTCAATCTTCTTCTTCTTCAAAGCTTCCTTTTCTTTTTTCAATTCTTCTTCTTCTTTAATTTTTTTTCTTTTTCAAACCTTCTCTTCTTTCTATGTCTTTTTCTTCAAATCTAGATTTATATAATCTTCTCTCCAAAACTTTCTACAAAAAAATTAAGATAGCAAGGAAACAAAACAAAATGAGAAATTAATTGCAGATCCAAATCTGGCTAGAAAGGGAATGCAAAAAGGTGAGCGATTCAACCCACTCACGCAATACTAAAAATTCCATTGCAAGTTAAATAAAATATATGATGTGATATATAATTTTTTTTATTGCTGTTTGTTGACTTAAGTTGACATTTGAATTGATATTGAATTTGAATTGACATTTAATTTTATATTGGAATTTAATTGATAGTTAAACCCCGATATTGATAACTATTATATGTTGAAATATATTGGTTGATTTGGATGTTATTTGAAATGGATGCTTATTGATTGGTATGTTGGATGTGTGGTTGTTTGTTTATTTTATGTCCTTGTTATCACCTTGTATATTATTGACATCATTTAAGGAGTCCTCTGAATCATTTTAGAATTGGATAATTAAGACAATTAAATCATGGGTTGAAATGATATATACCCATACAATTTCTTGAGTTTGGATTATTTATTTGTGACGCCCCACCTCTATGCTCACAATAACAAAGAGTATTAAAAGAAATACTGTCTGTTATTGCGAAGAATAAGGCTGGATTGGAGCGGCCATCCGTAGTTAGGACATACACTAGTATTGATTATCTCGATAGGAGTGGTATATATATTTATTTTTCATCTCTTTGTTTATTTACTCCCATCGACATATTCAATTCCAGTATAAAACGAACTACGATGGTTCATAATAGTTTAGGACAACATATGTAGTAATAACACAGATAAGCTAAACACAGAACACGGATAATATCTAATCTCATATATATATATAACTGAAGTCAGTTACAATACATGTGATAAATACATGTGATAGAATACAACTGTCGACACTGGAAGTTACATATATAAGTACATTATTGTAATAATATACATGAATACATATCATCCTATAAAATGACAACGACTACTCCAAAAGATAAAAAGAGACTTCATAGCTCAATCAGCATCCCAAAGCGAGATATCAACATCCTGTAATAACTCGGTCTGACCCGAGTATTAATTCAAAAGAAAATAATACGCGGGTCAGTCTAATTTAAACTCAATTATTAACGCACGGAAGCAATAATAATTAAATAATCAAATAGATGACAGTCACAATAAATCTCACCTATCCAATCCTGTAATAAGGAAATTGGATAACGGTAATTATAACACGTAACAGCATTAAACAGCAAATCAACAATTTCAGATCATCAAAAAAGATAAATAAAAGGATTATCAATGAAGATAATTAGAAAACAACAGAATTGCCTAAACAGCAATTAACCGCAAGTGGCCAAAGCAAAACCCAAGCCAGTGGACAGCATGAACAACAAGAATCTAATAATCGATACGATAATTAGAAAATACAAAATCTAATTATCTAGTAGATAATTAGATAGAAACAAAATAATTAAATTAAACCAAATCAAAATACAATTTCAAAATATTGAATTGGACACACGAAACAATTCAAGGAAATGAAATATCAATTAAAACGTCAATTCTGATAGGGCTGCAGTACACGATCACGTGCACTGCCTCACCACTACAGCATATGATGTCATCACAACTCCAAATATTAATAGCAAATGCTAAAACAGAAAATCAAAATGCAGGCCTCAACATCAAAGATAGAGAAACCAGAATGAAAGGAGTATTACTGCAACATGCACCAGTCATACAAGGCAAGGCCAACAAAACAGAAGCAAGGCACAACTTAGTACACACCAATGATACAAGAGAGGTCAGAGAATGCATACACAAAGATAATGCACTCAAATACAATGCAGACGCAAATTACAATGGCACTGCCTCAACTGTCATACATAAGCATAGTGCACCAAAGGAATAGCAACAATGCACAAAGGCTACAACAACTTGACACAGTTACAAGACTACTGAACTAGAAGTGTCGACCAGGTAGCAAGCAAGATCAACACAGCAACCAAAATTAATGCAAACAGTTCAAAGTTAAAGTGAAGACTACAAAATGAACCAGACCAACAAGCATACATGAAGACATAAATGAAAATATCACTTTTGAACAAGACAGAGAACCAGTAAGTGGATCAACATCAATATGAAAGAAATCAATACCAACACAGTGCACATAATCAATATGAACAAATGAACTACAAGCTAACAGATGCAAACTTCAAAAATTATCAGACTCGAAACAGAGACAAGTACACAAAGAATCCAAGTTTATAAGCATTTCAAACATTCAAGTGCCAGACAGTATCAAGTTCAAGACAATACCAAACCAGATGGAACTGCAACAGCAAGTATAATCTGATATGCAAATAAACAGTGCAGTGATGGAAATGCAGTGATATGCAGCAGTGTAAATATCACATTGAAGCAACTAGAGCGAATCATAGTGAACATTACAAATACAACACATATATACATACATAGGTGTATGTATACACATGGCAGTAAAGACATAATGGCCAGAAACAGCAAGTAAAATCAAACAAGGTCGAAAGTGCTACCAGAGACAATGAATAGTATGGAAAAACTTGAACAAGATCAATACTTATAATTTTCATCACAAAATAGAGTGTACAGTTCGATCAATATCCAGCATTTTAAGAAATCAAAATGGCCGAAGTAAACACGATCAGTGTCAAGGCCGAAGTCATCAGAAAAATGGAAGTCAAATCAAAATCGAAGTTGACCAAGTCAGAAATCAAGTGTGTGTACAAATTGAAAAAGTCAAAAATCAAATCCAAAATAAAAAAGGAAAGTCACTGCCATAACGATCAAATGGCCGAGAATACTCAAGTGACGAATTCAATCAAATGGATACAAACAAAAATTCAAGGGCATCGAATTAAATATAAGAAGTAGAATGAATTAAAGATGTGAGTGTAAATCACTCACCTTACTTCGAAAAGCACGAATCCACTGCCAAATTATATTCTTCCTCGTTTTTCCCTTATGGCCCATTCCTCTTAAATTAGGGCTTCACGTATGAAGTCGCCGCTTTGTTAAAATGAACAAAGATCGAGCAGTTTGGAGTCGAAGCCGTGGAAATTGAAGAATCGAGCGAAGAAAAACCCTAGCAGCCATTTTCGTTTGTTTTGAAAATGGGCTTGCGAAAAATGAATGGGAAAGGAACGGTATTCACTTCGATATTTATCACAGCCCCAAGCAAAAGAAACTTGGGCCAAAAATTCAATTTTAAAGCCCGCATAACTCTTAACAATTTTTAAAAGAATTTCAACCTGATTTAAAAACTCCAATAGCAAACAGCTAGCAAATTTAATCGTCTAATGACGATAATTAACCGGTGCAAAACCCCGGGTTGTTACAAACTCCCCTCCTTGTAAAAATTGCGTCCCTGCAATTTTCATAATTAAAGTCGTTAATAACAATTATTTTTCTAACATAAACTAGTTAAGCTAGAGAAATAAAGGTCAAGAATTCAAACGCCAAAGAAATCTTTTGATTTCATAAAAGGAATTCACAAATTCTCAACAAAATCTAATTATTAAATAAATAATCAGAGACAACAAAACTAATAAATACAATTATCAGCAATATTTAATTATCAATTAGATAATTAGAATACAGAAATCACAAAACAGCAATATCTAATTATCGATACGATAATTAGAAAACAGCAAAATCTAATTATCAACAAAGATAATTAGAAAACACGAACTTCATAATCAACAAACTCTAACTATCAACAGAGATAAATAAAATAATTATCAATGATGATAATTAGAAAACTGCAATTCAATATAATCAACATAATCTAGAAATCAATAAATGATAACTAGAATATCTTCATAATCAGCAAAATTAGCAATTATCTAATTATCAACAAAGATAATTAGGACTCAAATCAGCAAATATCTAATTATCAACAAGGATAATTAGAACTCAAATCAGCAAATATCTAGTCACCAAAAACGATAATAAGAAAACAACAAACATCTAATTATCAAAAACGATAATCAGAAAACAACAAACATCTAATTATCAAAAACGATAATCAGAAACAACAAATATCTAATTATCAAAAACTATAATCAGAAAACAACAAATATCTAATTATCAAAAACGATAATCAGAAACAAAAAATATCTAATTATCAAAAATGATAATCAGAAAACAACAAATATCTAATTATCAAAAACAATAATCAGAAACAACAAATATCTAATTATCAAAAACGATAATCAGAAAACAACAAATATCTAATTATCAAAAACGATAATCAGAAAACAACAGATATCTAATTATCAAAAACGATAATCAGAAAAAACAAATATCTAATTATCAAAAACGATAATCAGAAAACAACAAATATCTAATTATCAAAAACGATAATTAGAAACAACAAATATCTAATTATCAAAACGATAATTAGAAAACACCAATATCTATTATCAACAAAGATAATTAGAACTCAAGTCAACAGATATTTAATTATCAACAAAAATAATTAGAAACAACAAATATCTTGAAATCAGTTAAGATAATCTAGAAAATCAACATAAAAGATGGATCGATCCCAGCAGATGGCGAGTTTTAGCTACGCCGCACGTGCATCAACATATGGCTGAAGCCTACCAAGTACTATATTTTTGGCGCCCAACAAATGACCCAAAGGTCTAGTACTGGTATTTGACCCGAAGGTCCATCATATGACCCGAAGGTCCAGCATAGTGGCTCGAAGGCTCACAAAATCATCAAAATCATCAAACATCAGATATTTCAATTAACGAGTACGGAATTAACCGAAACAGTAAAAGTGTGGTTGCATACTCTACATTATTGCTAAATCGCTTAAATCACTTCATCGTTTCCTTTAAAGTGCAAAATTGTGTATTTTAAATAAATAACATTGTACGTTCTCAAACGGACAAGTCCAGAATTAAGCGAATCAGTAAAAGTGAGGGTTTATAGTCCTCAATTTTACTGAAGCGTTTAAATCGCTTCCTCATTCTTTTGAAAACGCAAACTTTAAAAAATTTGGAAACAATTTTATTTTAAAACGATTTTCAAAACACGTGATTAAAACAGCAACATCTGTAGGAATTTTGATAAGGAAATTGCACTTCTCAAAACACCGTAAAAACGGGTATCAAATCAGCATTGCGGGATAACCACTTGAAAATTCACTTTAAATTTGACGGTTACTGAAGTCAAATCGACAGTAATTTTTATATGTCAAAATCTCATCAAAATAATTCGCATCAAAATATGATACCGGTGTAAAAAATCCCGTTATACAAATAACGGCAACAAAATACGTCTTAAAACCAAACGTCGGTCCAACGTAAAATTAATGCAGTAACGTGCAACTCATATTTGCACGCATACTACAAGATGAACAAAGAAATCACTCGATTATATCTTCAATGAAGATAATTTAAAACAGCAAAATCTCAACAAAATCACATAACTGCAACCGCTTCGGATCCTCAAATCGGATTCGAAATTTTCAAAGAAAACAAAAATAAACACACCCATGTAACAACACAATGAATTTAATTTCACTTTCATATTTTTATTTTTAAATCAAGAGGGTTATCAGCTGTACTCGGCGAAGGCAGTCTCACTATTTCCGCTGCGCACTTTGATAAACAAAACACAAATTAATCGATCATCAAAACACAATTTCACTTTTACTTTTTAAATAAAGATATTTAAAAATTTCATCATAATTTCAAAACTTTAGTTTCGACTCAAGGCACAAATAAAAAACATCAACAAATAGTTGTAACACATATTCCATCCAAGTTATGTTCTATATTATGTCCATAAACCCCTCGCTCTGATACCAACTGTGACGCCCCACTTCTATGCTCACAATAACAAAGAGTATTAAAAGAAATATTGTCTGTTATTGTGAAGAATAAGGCTGGATAGGAGCGGCCATCTGTAACTAGGACTTACACTAGTATTGATTATCTCGATAGGAGTGGTATGTATATTTATTTTTCATCTCTTTGTTTATTTACTCACATCGACATATTCAATTCCAGTATAAAATGAACTACGATGGTTCATAATAGTTTAGGACAACATATATAGTAATAACACAGATAAGCTAAACACAAAAAACGGAAATATCAAATCTCATATATATATAACTGAAGTCAGTTACAATACGTGTGATACAATACATGTGATAAAATGCAACTGTCGACACTGGAAGTTACATATACAAGTACATATCATCCTATAAAATGACAACGACTACTCCAAAAGATAAAAAGAGACTTCATAGCTCAATCAACATCCCAAAGCGAGATATCAACATCCTATAATAACTCGGTCTGACCCGAGTATTAATTCAAAAGAAAATAATACGCGGGTAAGTCTAATTCAAACTCAGTTATTAATGCACGGAAGCAATAATAATTAAATAATCAAATTGACGACGGTCACAGCAAATCTCACCTATCCAATCCTGTAATAAGGAAATTGGATAACGGTAATTATAACACGTAACAACATTAAACAGCAAATCAGCAATTTCAAATCATCAAAAAAGATAAATAAAAGGGTTATCAATGAAGATAATTAGAAAACAACAGAATTTCCTAAACAGCAATTAACCGCAAGTGGCCAAAGCAAAACCTAAGCCAGTGGACAGCATGAACAACAAGAATCTAATTATCGATACGAAAATTAGAAAACACAAAATCTAATTATCTAGCAGATAATTAGAAAGCAACAAAATAATACAATTAAACCAAATCAAAATACAATTTCAAAATAATGAATTGGACACACGAAACAATTCAAGCAAATGAAATATCAATTAAAACATCAATTCTGATAGGGCTGCAGTACACGATCACGTGCACTGCCTCGCCACTACAGCATATGATGTCATCACAACTCCAAATATTAACAGCAAATGCTAAACTAGAAAATCAAAATGCAGGCCTCAACATCAAAGATAGAGAAACCAGAATGAAAGGAGTATTACTGCAACATGCACCAGTCATACAAGGCAAGACCAACAAAACAGAAGCAAGGCACAGCTTAGTATACACCAATGATACAAGAGAGGTCAGAGAATGCATACACAAAGATAATGCACTCAAATACAATGCAGACGCAAATTACAATGGCACTGCCTCAACTATAATACATAAGCATAGTGCACCAAAGGAATAGCAACAATGCACAAAGGCTACAACAACTTGACACGGTTACAAGACTACTGAACTAGAAGTGTCGACCAGGTAGCAAGCAGGATCAACACAGCAACCAAAATTAATGCAAACAGTTCAAAGTTAAAGTGAAGACTACAAGATGAACCAGACCAACAAGCATACATGAAGACATAAGTGAAAGTATCACTTTTGAACAAGACAGAGAACCAGTAAGTGGCTCAACATCAATACGAAAGAAATCAATACCAACATAGTGCACATAATCAATGTGAACACATGAACTACAAGCTAACAGATGCAAACTTCAAAAAGTATCAGACTCGAAACAGAGACAAGTACATAAAGAATCCAAGTTTATAAGCATTTCAAACATTGAAGCGCCAGACAGTATCAAGTTCGAGACAATACCAAACCAGATGGAACTGCAACAGCAAGTATAATCTGATATGCAAATAAACAGTGCAGTGATGGAAATGCAGTGATATGCAGCAGTGTAAACATCACATTTAGAGCAAATCACAGTGAACATTACAAATACAACACATATATACATACATAGGTGTATGTATACTCATGGCAGTATGGCCAGAAACAGCAAGCAAAATCGAACAAGGTCGAAAGTGCTACCAGAGACAGTGAATAGCATGGCAAAAGTCGAACAAGACCAATACTTTTACTTTTCATCACAAAATCGAGTGTACAGTTCGATCAATATTCAGCATTTTAAGAAATCAAAATGGCCGAAGTAAACACGATCAATGTCAAGGCCGAAGTCATAAAAAAATGGAAGTCAAATCAAAATCGAAGTTGACCAAGTAAGAAATCAAGTGAGTGTACAAATTGAAAAAGTAAAAAATCAAATCCAAAATAAAATAGGAAAGTCACTGCCATAACGATCAAATGGCCGAGAATACTCAAGTGACGAATTCAATCAAATGGATACGAACAAAAATTCAAGGGCATCGAATTAAATATAAGAAGTAGAATGAATTAAAGATGTGAGTGTAAATCACTCACCTTACTTCGAAAAGCACGAATCCATAGCCAAATTATATTCTTCCTCGTTTTTCCCTTATCGGCCCGTTCCTCTGAAATTAGGGCTTCGCGTATGAAGTCGCCGCTTTGTCAAAATGAACAAAGATCGAGCAGTTTGGAGTCGAAGCCATGGAAATCAAAGAATCGAGCGAAGTAAAACCTTAGCAGCCATTTTCGTTTGTTTTGAAAATGGGCTTGCGAAAAATGAATGGGAAAGGAACGGTATTCACTTCGATATTTATCACAGCCCCAAGCAAAAGAAACTTGGGCCAAAAATTCAATTTTAAAGCCCGCATAACTCTTAACAATTTTTAAAAGAATTTCAACCTGATTTAAAAACTCCAATAGCAAACAGCTAGCAAATTTAATCGTCTAATGACGATAATTAACCGGTGCAAAACCCCGGGTCGTTACAATATTGAAACTGGATTATTTAAAAAGTTTAAGTTTTTAATTTAGACTTCAGATTATTTTAAATAAAGTGTTTAAAATTGGTATTTCGAATTATTTGAAATCTCGTAAATTACTGCACTCACGTTGTACACTTGATAGGAGATGAAAAATCTCATAACATCTCTGAAGCCATTGCACTCATATTTTTATTTGTGATTGATTTAGCTTACATAGGAATTTTTAGTTTCGACTTAAGTGTATTGTTTTTCATGATGCTCGGGTTAGTCTGAGCTTTTTCAGTGTATTGAAGACCATTTTATTTTCTGGAGGACGAAAACGAAGATTCAACATATTATTGCTATTTATTATTATTATTTCACTGCTTGTTGTGTTTCGCTGCATTATTTTTTTATTTTTTGATGTATGTATAACTCTGATTTGAATTGTAAAAGTATAATCAAATGTCATTTGTAAAACAGCTTAATGAACTGTGTATTTGATTATTATATTTTGTCATTCCGCTGCGAGATTATGTGTTTTATTTTTTCTTCTATTCTATTATTTTCCTATATACCCCATTAACAATCCTCCTTTTTCATTGGTTTGAATCAGATATGTGTGATTTATTAACGATTTAAATCATCCAAAAAGATGGGTCATTACATTGTTTGTGTGTAAATGTTTATAGTACGTACTATAAAAGAAAATACATGTCTGCCAATATATGTGTTTTGTTATATATTATATATATGTACTTTGATTTCAAAATGCCTATAGATTTTATATTATAATATATACATATGTATTTTAATTTCTAATATATATATATATATATATATTTTGATTTGAATATATGTATATATGTTTAAAGTTAATATTGATTTTCATATATATACATATTTTAAAGATTTTTAATGTGTGTATGAATTTAGAATATGATTTTTTTACATATATATAGTTATATATATAAGTTAACTTATATAACCGATCTTCATGAATCCAGTTTTGATTTGATTTCATCAAATCCAAGCTATTAGCCTTGCTTGCCGAATTCATGTCCATCGTGCTATGCTTTGGAATTCGTGCTTGGATTCGTAGCTCATTTCATTGTCAAATTTCTCTAACCTCGAAATGTGAGCAATCACTCACGATTAACATTCTTATATTTATTAGATTTGATTTCATTTGAAATGACAATTGAAATATGCTGCTAGATTTAACTGTTAGTTATATGATTGCTATATATGATATGTTATTATCTGTACTTGTTCACTTGAGAGATATGACCTCATATCCTGTTGCTTGTATTTATTTAATTTTTCACTGATGATATATGCTTGTTATTGATATGTTATATTATTATCATATTTGTTTTCACTCTGCAAGTCCCCTTTTAGTATAGAATTTCCTATGGGTTGAAATGATACATACCCGAACGATATTTTAGAATAGGAGAAAATCGTTATGGGTTGAAATGATAAACCCAATCGATTTTCATTGACTTTGATTTTAGAATTGCGGTTTGAATTGATATATACCCGTAGATATTTAAATTGCGGATTGAAATGATAAATATCTGTATCACTTAACCATAGGATAGAGAATTATATATAGACACTGTTGCTCTATATATTTTGGAAATGATTGCCAAAGTTTTGAAAAGAAATGTATATGGTTTTAATGAATATTGATTTTTTTTAAGTATAATATATAAAGGTATTTTATATATGTCAAAATTTTAGATTTTTAAATTATATGTTTTGGGAATTTTGAAATTATAAGTTAGTTTTGAAATTATAAATTTTAAGATTTTTCTTATAATTTTATTTTCCTAAAAATATAGCAAATAATATTTAATATAAAATATACATTTAGTAATAAGATTTAATTTAATAAAAAATTAAGTTAATTAGTATATAATATTTTTAAGTATTTATTTAATTTTATACTAATATTTTAAAATAGATTTTATAACTTTAATAATAAAGGTTGGGAAGATAAATTAATGTTGGCTTGGTATTTCAAATAGATTAATAACTGAATTTAAATAGGAATTGATTTAAACTCATTGATTTCGAGATTTGATTTATAATTTGATTTGATAAAAAGTGATTAAATAAATATTCTCATTTTTAAAAAAAATTGAGATTGAATATTTAAAATTGATTTAAATATATAAATTGGGATTTAAATAAATTATTATTAAAATGGGTAAGTGAATATTTTCCAATTTGAATAAAATTCAAATTTAAATGTTGAAATATAAATGAAGTTGTTATTGTAAATGTTTGAAAATTTAAACTTGAATTTTTAAAGTAATTTTTGAAATTTAAATTGAAATGGTTGAACTGGAATTGATTTAAATTGAATTTTGGAATTTAAGATGATTTGCATCGATTTGTGAAACTGGAGGAAACTATTTTTATTATATAAAGTATTTTTAATATATAAAAACTATTTTAATATATAAATTATTTTAATATATAAACTATTTTTAATTTATAACTATTTTAATACATATACTATTTTCGATATCTAAACTGTGTAAGTTGGGAATGTTATGATTTAAAAGTGCTATAATTTCCAAAGTGTTTTGATTTCCAAATGTTATGATTTCAAAAGTATTACGATTCCGAAAGTGTTATAATTTTGAAGGTGTCACGATTTTGAAAATGAATATGCTTAAAGTGTATAATGATACCAAATTGATATGGTTTGAAATGATATGATATGAATCATGAACTATTTGAAATGAGATGACCATGGTGTTATAATAACGTATGGTTGTTAAAGAGACCGGGATCATATTTTGTCATACTCTCTACAAATACCGAACACTTCAATAACTGTGTACGTGATGGAGATTCTAGAATGAAGTAGGATGGTTTGATGGCAGTTCTATATGGTATTTACGTAGCCCTGACTCCCATGAGTCGGCTTGGTGAGGCTAAAACAAGAGCAATACCAGCCAAGTGAGGTCCTTCCTCCGATCGGGCACATTTCTTCGATATCCTTCTATTGCTTTTGTGATGTGATTGGGCGCACCCTTTGATTTAGGAGTGTGTCATGAGGTGGGTGATAATAGCTGCTATGCATTACCACCAGTTCGATCCGCAAACGGTATATCTACCCTGGCATTGCCTCGACTGCCTTGTCGCGTACCTTGTCACATGCCTTTACGCGCCTTCTACGAATTTGGTTTGTACCATACCTACAAAGTGCCCTTTGATGGCTGTAACAACCCGTAAATTTCCGATAATTAAAATAGCTAATTTAATAAGATTTCGTGATTTAGTGTTAGGAAAAAATTTGTAAATCGTTTGGAATAATAATAACTGGAATGAATTGCAACAATAATTATCCAAATAATTATTTATAGATTGAATGGAGCTCCAATCTAATTGAATTGACTCAAATGTTATAACTTGATTATAAGGGAATATATGGAAAAAAACAAATGTAAATAAGAGAATAAGAATTGTGAATTATTTAGGTAGTAATACAAATTTTAATAGATTGGTTTCGAAGATTTGAATAGTAATAAGTATTGAGAAATAAATGCTACTTAGTGAATGCCTTTGAAATCAATAGTTGAATAGGATAATATATGTTGAATTCATTGGGTATAATAGAGTAATTGATTGATAAGTATAATCTATTTAAAATCAAATATTGAATATTGAACAGGTAAATTGTTTAAATTAAATATTTAAAACTTATTGAATAATTGAATAACTGTAAAATGAAAATAGGGTTCTAAGATGTGAATTAGTTTTAAAGGCTAAATTTTATAAGTTCGTTTTGAATATTTCAAAAGATAGTGATTTAAGAATAATCAAAATTGTTTAAATTTAATAATACAAATGTTTGAATAATTAAATTCCGAATTTGATATGATTAATTTGATATTGAAATTTAATATATGAAAATAGAGTGAATAATTGGAATTTGATTTAATATGATTCAAATTGGTTTCCAAAGTGAATGTAAGTTATATTGGGATTATAATAGAGTTAATTAGATTTTAAAATTGGAATATATTGGATAATTGAATAATGGTTTTAATATGATTAAAAATGATTTGTAAAATTTTATTTTATCATATTAAAGTTAGAATGAGGTTATAGAACTTTTAAATCGAATTAAAAGTAAATTTGTGAAAATTGAATATTTTAATATTTAATTGACGAGTTAAAATAGCCATTTTTCAAACAGTCTCGGATTTCGACGAAACCAGTTTCGTCGGATCCGTAACGTGATATTATTATAAGATTTCAAGTTTCATGTCAATCGGATTTACCGTTTGTCCGGGTCGAGCCAAAACGCATAGAAACTCGTTTAATCGATTTAATTTAAATTTGATCGCTTATTGCCGTAACTCGCACAGATGATCGAATTAGCTTCCAAAACCTGTTCCATTGTGTCCGGGACATGGGATAAACCCTAGAAATGTCAGTCACCGCGTGTAAATCGGAGTTCGAAAATCCAGAATGAATAGTGTTCGTCAGAATTTCTATATAAGCACGATATTATTTCACTTTGCAAAAGAAACCAAATCCCTAGGGTTTTGCTACAGCCGTCGTTCATATTTAATCAATGGCCATAAAACACTCTTCTTTCCCCCTTGATTTCTTCAAATCTGCTAATCGAATCGAAAAACTTCCAACTAGAAAAGTGTAGAGCACATCACGAACTACAACTTCAACGGCTATGATCGTGATTGATGCAGTGTAGAGGGAGTTATTGGACCGCGTATGGCTGCAGTTCATGCACGAAATACGAGGCAAGGGGAGGGCCGAGTGCTATGGGGTTAGGCGCGGTAGTGCCACGTGCGAGGGGCTTCGATTTGAAATCACCTGATCGTTGTCTCGTCGAGTGTGGTGGTCGCAACATCTAGGGTTCGAACGTGCGTGATGGGTTCCTTTGCTTGTACGCGTTGGAGATGATGAAGGGTGCGGCCTGAATCCTAGGGCATGGGGATGAACGCTTGTGATTATCTAAGGTTCAAAATTGATAAAGAAAATTGTAAATTATATTATATTTTAAATTGTACAATCTTTGAAATGCGATATCTTTGTCATACGAGGTCGGAAAATTACGAAACGACTTGCGTTGTAATCGTTTTGTCGAGCACTACGTGATGGAGCTTGATTGGAATCGTTTAGAGCTAGTGAAAATTGCGGGTAAAATTAAACGCTCGTTTAATTTATTCGAAATAAAACGCTGGAACTACATTGAAATCAAGGTGAGTGTTTATAACACTCACAACGTACTGAATATCTTTATGCTAGTAAAATCTGACATTATGAAGTGTTATGAATTTTATTTGTCATTGTTTGATAAAATTTAATTGTCATATAGATTTTCATTTGAATTAGCCGTTGAAAATTAAATTGACAGTTAAATTGAAATTGAAATTGAATTGCGATTAAATTACCTGACATTGAAAACTATGAAATTGCCATGAATTGTATTGTCTATTGGATGATGTATTTCAATGGATGCTATTGGTTGATATTTAAATGTTTGGATGTTTATTTGCTTATATATATCCTGTTAGGCATACATATGAAACCGTGATTCAATTTAAGTGATATATATTCATCCCTGACATTTAATTGAAATAAATAATTACTTGGCCATAGGATAGAAAATTATATACGGACACTGAATTGGCTAAATTAATAATTTTAAAATCGTCGATTTGAAATTTATTTGAATGTTTTGATTTAAAAGTTATAAATAGAAATCAATTTATAAAAACGAATTTATCGAAAAATTGAGTTTGGAATGTTGAAATAAATTTTGGATAAAAGAAATTGTTAAATAGTTTAAGTTTAGACTTTGAAATTAAAAGTTGGGATATGATTGAATTTCTAAAATTTATTTGTTTTAAAGATTGAACATTATTTCGAGCTTTGAGTATTACTAAGTAAAAGTGATATAAATTGATATTTTTAAAATCAAGCTCTAAATCGATATAAATTGAAATTGAATTAATTGAAAGTGAATATAAAATTGAATAAATTTGAAGTCAAAGTTGACGTTGATTTGAATTGAAATCGAAATTGAATCGGTAGAATGGAAATTGAAATTGATTTGAATTGGGAAGTTATAATTGAAATGGTTTGTTTTGAAGATGTTTCATTTTGTTTCCAAATTTCTCGGTTATATAAACCATTTTTAAATACTTAAACTATTTTAATCTATTTTAAACCTACTTAACCCAATTTAAATTATTTTAAATAAATTTATCTATTTGAAATCCATTTAAAGATTTTAAGTATTTTTAACTATTTAATTATTTAAACTACTTTTAAAACTACTTAAACTATTTTTCTAAAATTTCAAGCTGGTCAATAAGGTGAAATGTTTATGTTTAAATCTTGAATTTAAATACGAATTGGGTTAAATGAAGTTGCAACCTAAATTGAAATTCGAAATGATTTTGAAATCGAAATGAGATATTGATGCGAAAAATGATTTTTGAAACGGAATCTTACATTTGAATAGATATGATGATATTTGAAATGGATTTGATTTTTGAAGCGAATATGATATTTTGATATCAATTATGAATCGATTTGAAATTTACAAGAGCAAGCGGTGTAATAATACGTAGTTATTAAAGAGACCGGGATCGGATATGGACATACTCTCTGTCGATACCGAACACCACTTTAATAACTATTATACGCGGAGTGTTGATCCAGAATGAAGTGGACAGTTTGGTGAACGCGTTGACTGAAGAAAGAGAACGATATTGGATGACCCCTGACATGACTAAAACAGGAGCCGCGTCGGGCCATTGAGGTTCGCCATCTCTAGCGGACACACTTCTTCGATACCATATCTATTACATTTGTGATTCGATTTGGGTGCACCCCTCGATTTGGGAGTGTTGTTTCGTGGTGTTTGGGTAGCTGCTGGCTATGCTCAACATCAGTCCGGATCACGCAACTACTAGTATCCTAGTTGGTATCGCCTCATGTACCTTGTCATACTGATTATCCTATTCGCGACCACTACATTATGTTTTGTGTTATACCTATGGGGTACCCTCTGATAACCACCAGTTTACGGTGGGGCTTACGGTGCTGTATAGACTATGGCGTTATAAAAATGTGTTAAGGGGGATTATGGTAACGCCTTAACGCTATTTTGATACTTTATATTACTGATAGGCATTATCTACTTAGCGTACATTACTACATAGTAGATAGTTTAACGGATCCTTAAGAGATGGAAAATCCCGTAACATCTCTTGAGTTATTGCACGCACGTCGACACTGGATATGAGATGTCAAACCCCGTAAACATCTCTGACGTCGTTACACTCATATTTATTTACGATTGATTTAACTTTCATAAGGATATTTTAGTCCTGACTCGAGTGTTTTGTTTTTTCATTACGCTCGGGTCAGTCCTGAGTTTTTCAGATTTTGAAGATCTATTCTGGAGGATGAAGACGAAGATTTGGTATACTATTACTATTATTACCCTTGCATCATGCTATCTACTGCATTATTTTAATTGTTCTGTTGTATATGTATAACTCTGATAAATGTTGTATAAATAATTGTCAAAGTATAGTAAACAACTTCATGAACTGTTTATTTGACTATTATATTTTATCGTTCCGCTGCGAGATTCTGTGTTGTTTCATTTCCTTTATTTCTCTTTCTTTTCTTTTCTTATTTACCCCAATAACCATCTGCCCTTTTGAATGGTTTGGAATCGGCATGTGTATTTGATCGTCGGTTTAAACTGTCCAGAAAGGCGGGTCGTTACAATGGCCCTCAAGTTTATGGGGGGGTTACAGTACTGTATAGACTATGGAAATATATAAAATGTGTTAAGGGGATATGGGTAACGCCTTAACGCTATTTTAATACTTTTACTTTACTATAGACATATTATAATAGTGTATGTTACTACATAGTAGAGAGTTCTACGGATCCTTAGAGGATGGAAAATCCCAACTATCCTTTAAGTTACTTGTATTTCAGTTGACATTTCACTTGAGTTGAAATTATCAATATAAGAATGTTAATCCTGACTCGAGCGTTTTGTGTTTTGCTTTACGCTTGGGTCATACTGAGTGTCACAGCATTTGAGACTCGCCTTGGGAGTTGGAGCTTCATTTGGAGATCCATCTGTATCTATTCGACTTTCAGCAATCCAGTGGTTTTGTTCAAACTTGTCATCTGTTTGTATTCGAGACTACATTGTATTTGAAATATTCTATTGTATTATATTTCACACTCTGATGTCTTTGTAGTAGCTTCATGAACTACCATTTATATATTCTACTGCTTATTGTTATATTACTCTGTTTCTGTGATTGATTTATTTACTGTATATGCTGAGTTTTTCCAAATATAAATTAACAATCTGTTGTTTTGAGCAATTTAAGTTCGACATGTGCGGATGCGAATGGCACGAAATACAAGGTCATTACTGGATCTCTCTGCAAAGTTCCATAGAAATCGCCAAAAACAAGTCAATTCACAACTACATCGATAGCGACTATCGCTATAAGTGGACTTTCAAATCCGAATTATATTCAAATCTATGTTAAACTACAATCTATGTGCTTTATTGAAACACCTAGCTATATATCATATAAGTCCATTCAAGTCCGTTCAAGTTTGTTTAAGTCCATACATATGCCATTTGCTTTCAAAGCAAGAATCCAAATAAATGTTTTCAACATATGTCCAAGTCAATTTATGCAACTTCAACAAAACCAAACATGAGCAAATATAAGTTATATTTCCAATCAAAGTGACAAGTTAGCTCACCTTATATCCAACAAACAACTAATATCCAAGATCCAAGATCCTAAGTTTAAACCTAATCTAGCACCTTCCTTTCCTTCCCTTTCTTTCCTTGTTTCACTTGCTTTCTACCATCTGAACCTCCCTTAAAGCCCACGGAATTCAAGTGGTGGAGGAGTATAGCTTTTATTTTTCATAATCTAACTGGGTAGAAGGTTTTTTAATGTGGTGGTAAGGCTTCATCCTAAGTTTGAATTGATTTGGATTTATTTTGCAAATAATTTGCTTTAGGAAACTATGAAGAGGAAGAAGAAGAAGAAGACATGGATATTTTAACTCTAAGCTTTGTGAATTTGTGAATGATAACTAAGGGTATGACCTTCCTTTTATAGGCTAAGAACAGTGCTCTTTAAACATGCCTTCACCTCCCCTTCATGCCATGGATGAGTCACCTCTCATCACTTCCCCTTTAAGTTACTTCTCTATTATGCTAACAACCATTTTACTCATCTCGTGATAATATTTCTTATCCTAATAGAACCCTCTAGAACATTTCAAACTATATGAAGAGGTGGTACTAATTTTTTTCATTTGATTATTAGTCAAGTACATAAGAGTTCGAATAACTTATATCGATCGAAAAGTTGCTTACCGATAAACCGATTTTCGGTCACATTATCGATTTTTCTTCTTAGAATATAATTTTGTAGACAAATTTCAAAGACAGGTTTCTTATAATTATTTATTAATTAAATAACTTTAACAAGGTTATAAAATCATATTTATAACACTTAATTATATTTCAAAACGATTCGATATTCGATGGCGAAGTGTTCGAATTTCATGGTCGCTACATTCTTCCCCACTTAGATTATTTCATTCTCAAAATTCAAATAAAAACGATAATCAATAAACATAGAAGGACAAGGTCTATATATAGCGTACTATTGAAACTATATACAAATTGATTGCAATCCAAATGCATACTAAGTAGCCCCACCTTAAGCGGTGAGTACACTACAAAAGATGTACAATGCAAAGATAAGAAATCTCCAGTCTATGAACAAATCTTTATAGGACTCTCTCAAACTATCCTCTATTTCCAACGTACAATATCGAGCATCCCCACTCTATTGTAGCTTGAATAACTTCACAACCTTAGTCCTCAATTGCTTCATATCTGTATCAACAATACAAACAGGCAATCTCAATACTATCAAATTTGGCTCAAACTCTAAGTCCTCCTACTACAATGCTTCCACTATCATCAAAGGATCATGCACAAACCTACGCAAACGCAACATATAAAATACATTGTGCACACCCAATAGCCTATTCAATAACTTAAATCTATACATAAGTGTACCAGTCCTCTCCAGAATTGGGAATGTTCCTATATATCAAGGAGTCAACTTTCAAGCCCTTCCAAACTGGATTACACTTCTCATCGAAAAATCTTTACAAACACAAAGTCTCCAAACGAGAACTCCTAGTCTCTGTGCCTCTCGTCTGCATAGCTCTTCTATTGATTCTACACTTCATTGATTTGCTTTCGAATCTCTATGACCTAATCTGACACCTCTCGAATCATATCCGGCCCAAAGATAAGACGATCTCCAAGTTCTACCCAACACGATAGAGATTTGCAAGGGCTTCCATACAACGCTTCAAATGGTGCCACTCCAATACTGGCCTGATAACTGTTGTCGTATGAAAACTCAACAAGTTCCCATGAACCCCCAAAATCTAAAATGCATGCTTGAAGCAAGTTTTGTTCACCCTTTCCATTTTCCCATCAGTCTACGGATAGTAAGCAGTGCTTAAACTAAGCTCAATCCCTAAGACCTCATGTAAACCTTTCTAGAACTGGCTTCTCAATATCGGATCTCTATCACCCACAATATCACAAGGAACATCATGCAATCTGACGATTTCCTTAACATATAACTTAACCAAACTAGTAGCTGTTCTCATAGTCTTAACAGGTAAGAAGTGTGCGCTCTTAGTCATTCAATCCACGATAACCCACACACCCTCCTCGTTACCTCTTCTCGACCTAGGCAATCCATGGATGAAGTCCATAGAAATCTGCTCCCATTTCCAATAAGGAATCTCAAGTAGCTGAAGCAGTCCAACGGCCTTCTGGTCATTACCTTTTACTTGCCGGATGTTAGCACACTTGTTCACAAAGATAAAAACATCTCTTTTCATACCTTTCCACCAGAAAGTACGCCTCATATCTTGGTACATCTTAGTGACCCTTGGATGTATCTTTAACCATGAATGATGACTCTCCTTCAGAACCTTCTGCCTAATCCCATCAAACTTGGGAACACACAACCTTTCATTCATCTTCACCAATCCACGGCTATTTACTTTAATTCCAGGCCGCCTCTCCAATGCCTCATTCTCACTTACAACTTTGGCTATTTTAGCGATAAGAGGATCTCTAAGCTGATTCTCTTCTATACAGCTAATCAAGGTCAGACAAACCTCAATGCTAGCCATAACAGCATACTTCCTACTTAAGGCATCTGCTATGACATTAGCTTTCCTCGGTGTGTATAATATATCCAGGTCATTGGCCATAAGAATTTCCAACCACCTTTGCTGCTTCATGTTTAAGTCTTTTTGCTTATACTTTGAAGATTTTTGGTCTATATATAACTTGAATCTTTTACCTAGAAAATGATGCCTCCACATCATTAACGCAAATACCACTTCTAACAACTCCAAGTCATGAGTTGCATACCTCGCTTCATGTGGTTTGAGCTGCCGACTCACACAAGCGATAACCTGCCCATGCTGCATTAACGCAGCACCTAAACCTATTCCACACGCTTCACTAACCTAAATTGTTAGCTCCAACCTCTCCTTCAAGGCAAGTCTACGAATAGGAAATACGATAGGTTTTGCATCTTTAACCAAATCAATGAGAAATTCTATCTTATGGTGAGGTGGTAAGCCCAATACTTCTTCAAAGCCATTCTCAAACTCCTAAACAACTATGATCAAACTCAAATCTCCCTCTACCACATCCAAAGAATAAAGAAAACTAGACATAAGTGAGCTAGGCTCTTCACAAGATATAGTCAAAGTTCCCCTTCCTTCTTCAACAAGACGGTCCACTTGTCACAATTCAAGACTGCATGATACCGCAACAGCCAATCCATCCTAAGCAGAACTTTAAAACCCATATAACACAAAACATACATAACGCAAGGGAAGAGTTGGTCAAAATAAATAATTGGAACTCCTAACCAAATCATAGTAAGATTGTCCAAGCCCTCAATAGGGTTCGACACATAGATAGAATCTAAAGCCATAACTGGCTCGAGTTCCAATCTATCAACCATAGCATAAGAAGTGAAACTAAGAGAAGCACCAGAATCGAATAAAACAAGAATATGAATGCCAAAAATAGATATAATACCTTCCAGAACCTACTTCCCCTTTGCAGCTATAGAAGTGAAAGGTACTGAAGCTAGTGCAAAAGCTCGAGGCTGTTCTCCCTTCTGGAGAAACAGCTATTTAGCAAAATGGTTTGGTTGATGGCAGTTATAGCAACCCTGCTTGGAACAAAATGAGTCTTGGTAGTTGGTGGCTCTATCTGTGAGACCTTAACAATAGCTTCCTTTACTAACAGTGCTTTCTCCACCTATCCTCTCCCAACTAGTGCATAATTCCTCGTGAAATGCCCCTTCTTCTTGCACTTATGACAAGATAAATCAGAAATATCTCTAGACAGATGGAACTTTCGCTTGTTGTCCCCAACTAGTGCAACAATAAATAGCTTCACTGCTATTCTCTCAAGCCTCAACCCTATGTTCACCAAATTCACATAAAACCCTAAGATGTGATTTGTTATATTACCCTTGAATCCTGGGCGCATCCTTGTGATGAAGTTCTCATTTCTCTTCAATGGTGTATCTACCAAAGCAGGCCCAAATAAGTTAGTGAATCCGTTATCATACTTTGCCATTGTCATGGCCCCTTACTTTAAGTCGAAGAAGCTCCTAAATATCAAGGTCTTTGCGTCTTCCAGGACAAACTTTATCCCAACTCCCTCCTCAAATTGGGCCCGCGAGATATCGTTCTCTTAGACAACAACAGTGATAGAACTCCACCATTCATGGTTGCATCCATAAAATTCCATAATGCCAACCAACTCTTCATCACGTCATCTAGCTCCAAATCCTGAAATATTCGATCACACGATTTGATCGAAGTTTGGACTTCTATGATCGTCTCCGTAACACCTAACCTCTTACCTCATAGCCTTTTATAATCATGGCTGAGCGAAGCAAACTTCACGTAAGGCCTAACCTACACGACCTCCTCTATAATATGACCCTTAGTTTCCCAACTAGAGAAACATTCTTCGGTGCTCTCTCTACCATTTGTGACGGTACTACCCCGACCACCTCTATCTCTACCTCCTTGAGCATTGGCAGCTCTAGTACTCATGATGTAACCTGAACATAGCAGAATATATTTAGGATATAAAAGGCTAGAGTTATTTCAAAGAAAGAAATTATTCTCAAGGAAAGCTAACAAAAGGGTATAAGTATATAGAAAATACAAATACATTCTCGTATACACTCGACCCATTCTAGGGTGTTGCTTACCCTATCTTTAATAAGCCATACCCAACCAAAGCCAAGGTGTTCGCTTAACCTTGTGCTCTTATACCAAACGTAACGACCCAACTTTTCGACTCATGAATGTCGACACTAATACATCCATGGTATTAATGTGTTGAGCACCTAAGCGCCGAAAAGATATGAAGCTAGAGTAAAATTAAAGAAAAAATAGAATAAGAAAAGGACACAATATCAGAATCTCAAAGTGGAATGGTAATATACAATATCAAAAGAATAGTATAAAGGGTCACGATATATATAATATCAAAAGAACGGTACAATGGTTTACTCTGAATACATGAATTTTAGAGTTACAAAACCTAAGTACTATCATCATCATGGATAGTTATGATTGTCTGTCCTCACAATTCTGATATATACGTAGCTATACCAGACAACAAAAATAGAAATAAAACGATAATGGAAGCCTTCAACTCATCTTCTAAACTTTGAAGTATCTAAAGTAAAACCAATCATACTCAGCCTATTCGATAGAGTATGCGAGGAATTTTGGAAAACAAAAACCAAGCGTTGTACATGAGTCTGTATGAGAAAACCAAGATACATACAACATTTAACAATAGATATTGACACCGTATGGATTTCCGTAACAGTTTTCCCCTCAATAAAACCAACCATTTATTAAGGTTAATGTTGTGATATAACAGATAATATCTAGAGTGTAGAATGTAAATCATATCAAATAGTTGTGGTGCTTACAATCATCACATCATAACATATTCAGGGTACAATCAAAACCACTACGGTTCTTTCACATATTGGGTTTTCAATGGAGATCCCTTCAGTCGAGGCCGAATCTAATCTTCTGCACATGGGTCAGAAACTATCTTCGAGCGTCTTATATCTTAACATAAAATATACCTTAAGGGAAAACATAGCTAGTCCACGCCCTAACATGTGGTCCTAAATATCATAAACTCCCTCTAGCAACAAGGATAAGCATACTCTAGATATGGAGTTGATATATCATGTCGTGGGTTTGTAAAACCCCAGACTATGCCCCTACTCTATTTTCTATCATGGCTATGTTCGACATCTCTCACACGAGTCTTCATTGCTCGAATAAAACATGAATCCCTAAATGGAGTCCCATATCTCGAACAATTCACGAATCACTATAAGGATTCGAGCATCTAGAACTGATCTTGAATCTCCACATAAATTCCCTTTCTTAACCACTTCCAAAACATAGAATCCGTAAACTAGTTTTGAAGTGGTATTCAGTAAGTAAAACACTTACCAGTCCTAGACCCTTCAAAACCATGCGATGCATTTCCAGTCAACTCCATTTCAATTCTTTCAACGATAATAGTCGAAAGCTAGAGACGTTTCGTATGAATACTCCTCCTCGGGGATCTTATTGGTATAAATCACGAAGCCTTCCTGATAACTTCTTAATTGAATATTAGTTCAAGTTCGATAATCGACTAATCGATTATCTAATCAAAATAATTGCTTATACAAACTAATATTCGTGCGCTTAACTTGTTACCAATTCCAACTTAATCATTCCTCGTTCAAGAGTAAAGCCAGGTAAGTTAGAGCACTGGTTGCATCAAATCCTTGCCTAGACATTTCATTCTTAAATCTTACAAATAGATAAGTCTACCTCATTAGCATCTAATGTTAAGTATAATATTAAGGATTTCCATAAACAAGTAAGAAAACAACACTATTAACTAAAATCAACACAATTAACATGATTTTGACATTTTTCGACTTACTATTCCTCGATCAAGACAGAAACTAGTAGGTTAGAGCTTTATTACTCTATCCCCACTCGCATCAATAACTCTTATAAATAGATAAGCCTTGCTTCGTCGGCTTTTAGTGTTAAGCATAGTTAATTACATTGCAAACAAGTAATCAAATAATTAACCATTTAGCCACTAAGCAATTCTTAACCCCTTTTTGAAAACATTTGTATATACTTTTAAAATACTTGAAAAATACTTATTAATGTTTTAAAACATTTATCCGAAATATTACTTAAAAATAACAAATTTGTTAAATATTAAAAATTGGAAAAGAATACGGTTTATTATAAAAACCTCTTCTTTAAAAATTCACAATTAATTCTAAATAATTCATAAAATCCTCAAACCACTTTTAAAATATACTAATAATAGCAAACATGTGTAAAAAGAATGAAACGAAATACTTAAATTTAAATATCTTTTCGAACCTTTTAAGTCCAAAAATCAAGTCTAAATGGGGTAGTTTTGCACAAGTACGGTTTTGGTCGTTTTCAAGATTTACTTAACTTTTTACTATTCATGCTTTTAATAACAATAGACACAAATATAAAAAATTATAAATATGGCAAGAAACCCCTACGTAACTCTCTACAAAGTTCCATAGAAATCTCCAAAAACAAGGCAATTCATCACTGCATCTATAGCGACTATCCCTATAAGTGCACTTCCAAATGTGAGTTATATTCAAACATATGTTCAACTACAACCTATGTACTTTATTCCAAGACCTTGCTTTATGTCATATAAGTCCATTCAATTTTTTTCAAATCCATACATATGCCACCTGCTTTCAAAGTAAGAATCAAAATAAATATTTTCAACAAATCTCCAAGTTAATATAAAAAACTTTAACAAAACCAAATTAAGCAAATATGAGTTATACTTCCAATCAAAGTTGTGAGTTCGCTCATCTTTTATCCAATAAAAACTATGTGACGACCTGGAATTTCGGGTATTTGAAATTGAAATATTTAATTGATTTCAAATATTCAGGTGTAGATTTTTTAAATTGAATTTCAAATATTACTAGTCATTAAATAATTAAATTATGGAATTTAATAATGGGAAATTGGGTAGGATATGAAATCTTGGTTTTTAAGCCAGTTAAAAATAAATTGAAGGCTTGTAAAATTCATATTGATAATACTGAAGGTAGTAGAACTTTTGAAATTGAATTTAAGGATGATTTGTTCAGCTTTGAAAATATATTGTTTAAATTGATATTTAAAAATAGCTTTCCAAGGCACGGTCTCGGATTTGGACGAAATCAGTTCCATTGGATCCTTAATATTGTATTATTTATCGAATTTCAAATTTCGTGGTGTGTGGAGTTGTCGTGTAATCGTATGGTAGAAAAATGCGTTGAATTCATATCGAAAATTCAATATAATAATTAGGTCCAAAAAGCTATCTTCTCCATACGATTGAATTAGGACTCGAAACCTTTTCCTTTGTGTTTGAAACAGGGGTATAACACTGGCGGCACGCCTCGATAGGAGTTTGAATTTTGAGTTGCGAATTCAAGACAATTTAAATTTGAATTTAAATTTAAATACAAATAATATAGTTATATTGAAATACCATAGCGGCCTATGACACGTGCTCTCCCTGAAGACACACGTCCCTTTGTCTTTTCAAATCACGTACAAGTGTTTACCTTCGCTTCTTTTTTTAAAAATAATAAAAATCAATGCTGCTTCGAATACAAAGTAAAGCCGAGCATGTTAAACAATCGATCCCTTCTCCTTTCCAGAATTCGTTCTCCGATTTCAAACAGGAATAGCGTCCTCCTTTAGATTTTCATTCGAATGAAAAATTAAATCTAGCATAAAAAATAATAAATAAATGAAGCCGAGTTTCCTTCCTCTTTTCAATTTGAGTTCGAAAAATAGGCATGGCGCCCTCCTCAAACCCTTCTATATCCTCTCTGTCGACGCTATCGTGCTCGAGCTCAAGCTCGAGGCTATAGGCAGGTGCATCATCGCGAGGTGGAGTGTCTAGTGGGTTGGGTCGCGAAATTGATGGTGGCGTCATGAGCATGGGGGAGCGACGAGCAAACTCAGGAGGAAGGTGGAACTGTTTCGCGCGTTAGTAGATCGGTTGCGTTCTGTAGTCGAGGAGGGTAGGCGCTCGCACGCATGAGAAGCAACGACGGCGGGAAATGGTGAGGTCAAAGGTTAAAGGAAGGGATTCGCAAAGCTTGGGTTTGGGTATGGTTTTTGCTTCCTCTTTTACTATGCGAATTGTTTTAGAAATTATATAAAATTTTGCAGTAGATATAAAACTGATTTTTATTTAAATTTAGTATATATAAATATATATATGGATAAAATTTAAAAAAATAAGGATTTTTAAATGTTGAAAGTTTATATAAAATTAAATTTTTGAAATCCATAAATTATTTGTTAATTAAAAATTTCAGGTGGAAAATTAATTGTTCGATTAGTTTAAATATTAATAAACCCTATAATGTTATACAAGGTCTTAAATCATGGAGAATCAAGTCAAGATGGATCGGGTTGCAAACAATAAAATCAAAGGTGAGTTAATCTCACTCATTTGGATTACCTTTTAAATTTAAATAGTTAAATTTAAATTATTGGATTGATTGCTTGAATTGATGATTCATTATTAGTTTGGATGTGGTATATTATATATATATATATATATATATATATATATATATATATATAGTGTGTGTGTGTGTGTGCGTGTGTGTGTATTGGAGTGATTGATTTCCCGTATTATATAGCGGTTGAGACCCTATGCCCCCCGCATAATAGCGGATGACCCCATATACCGCGATATTCCACCTCGAAGTGGAATTGGTATTTTATATTGTGCTAATATCTATGGATGCAGGGAAACGGGTTGGAGCGATCCAACTGGATTCCTCAAAACATTGAATTTATTTTATATTCAGCGATGTGAATTATGTGATAATCTAGGATGATTATATTAATTATATTTGGAACTGAAATTATTGAATGTTATGGCTTGGTTGAATATATCTTGGTATTTGAGAGAATGAAAATTATATAAGTTTGGATTTTTAAAAGGAAATAAAAAGGGAAATTTTTAAGTAAAATAATATAGTGAATTCGGGGAAATTAAATATTGAATTTTAAAAAAAAATTGATTTTTAAATTCTATTAAATAAATTCTGAGTATGGGAATAAATATAGAGATTTTTAAATAAATAAAAATAAAAGAGTTTTGGAGACTTAAGTGATATTGGCTAAAAATCTAAAGGATTTCAATTTCAAAATTTAAGATTTAAATGTTTGGGAAGAAGTTAAAGGGTAGAATTTTGAACGAGGTATGAAATGGATATTTCAGTTTAAAATAAGATTTTTAGATCATAAATATAGAAGTAAATCTGAAATTAATGGGTTTTGAAATAAAAAATTGAATAAGTAAAGGAATTTATTTTTAAATGGAGTAAATTATGGAAATCGATTTAGAAATTTATTAAGTGTTTGAAACTGTGCTTAAAGGAAAATGAGACAATGGAATTTATAAAATGGGTTTAGAAAATGAAATAAGATATCAGTGGATATCTGGAAGTATAAATTCGCGATGGAAATTTATAACGGAATGGTTAATATGTTTTAAAAATAAATAGTGGTTTATATCTAAAAGTGTGGAAAGGAAAATTTACGGATTTGGGATGTGACTTGGGATAAATCGAGAAGGATTTATTAATTGATTAAATGGACTATTTTGGAATGGAAAGTATATTTTCCCTGGAAAACCAACCATGTTTTCAAAGTAGCCTTAAATATAAATTATAAGTTTTAAAGTTGGTTTTAAAAAAAATGTTTTTGGAGAAATTATTTTCTTAAATTGTTTTAAAAAAATTTAAAGTAAATATTTATTAAGTTAATTATAGAAGTGATTATTTTAAAGATTTACCTAGTATTTTATTTAAAAGATGGTTATTTAATAATTATACTCTATCTAATAATTTATTTTAAAATTAGTTAGGGCCTAAGTTTTACATGAGATATTAGTATAAAATTTCATAACGAGTATTTTAAATAAAGTATTCTAAGTAGTTTTTATTTTAAGTATTTTAAAGTATGTATATTTTGGATAAAGTGATTTAAATTATTTAAAAATCTAAGTATTTAAGACTTGGTGATTTTCAGTGAAAATAAGACAATGGGGTGGAATTTATTGTAACGTACGCGGATTTTCGTTGCCGAAAAACCGAGATGTTATGGGTTTTAAAAAGAAAAGAAAAGAAAGAAGAGAGAAAAAGAAGAAAGAAAAAGAAAAATAGAGGAGAAGATAGAAGATAGATAAGGTAGAAAAGATAGAGGGAAAAGACAATAGACAATTTTTAGAAAACAGAGAATTAGAAAAACAGAAGATAGAAAATTTTAAAAATAGAAAGAAAAAGAGAATAGAGAACATAGGACGGGACAGAAAACAATAGAACAACAACAGAATCTCACAATTCGCAGCGGAACAACATATAATAATAAATGAATAATCTTTAAACAAAGAACTATATCAGTTATTACATTACATCACATTTCATTACAACATATCATCAGAGTGTACAACAACATCAACAACAACAGTGCAGCGGAAAAAGAAATACTATATAGTAGTAATACGCCATGCCATCCAGCTTGTCTCCAGCAACTCCAGAATATCCAGAATATCCTGATAAACCTAACTCTTGACTGCCCGTGTGGAAATTTGTGGGCACCCAGAGTTTAGGAAGGAAAACAATAAACTCCGAGTCAGTCATGTGACTGGTGTGAGAACTCAAAACAGTTTATTTATCTTTAAAATCAAAATAGAGGAATATTTTTATTTCAATTCGCAATGCTTTTAAAAATGAGACTACCATAAGGCCTCCCGCACACACACACATGCAAACGCAGAATCGGAGGAGATTTCTCCTTATGATAGTCAAAGATGCTTGATACGCATTTAAAATAATATTTGATATTATTATTAGTGTATAGTGTAGGAAAAATTCATTTCGAAAGTAGAATATAAATCTTAGCCAACATAGACATTTCGAACTATGCCTACTATAGCTACCATCCAAACAGTGGTGACCACCATAAGTGAATGGCAGGTTCTACAACTAATACCGTACAAAGTTTCGTATTGGGAATTGGATTTCCAACGAATGATCAGGCCAAGGAACTTCCCATTGCCACATGAGAATGCCTCTGGATGGACATCCCCGAGAACCAAACCGGATCTCTACCAACACAAGGCCGGGTTACTCCTAACTGAGTAACAACTGACCGAATATGCCATCCCCCGGTCCTTTGGGACCTTTTAACCGAGCGCTCGTAATCAATTCACACAATCATAACAAAGTGTTTTCAACATGAGTAAGTATCTGGGCTCCATACCATGATACCATCCTTTTCCAGAAGGAAATGCACATATCCTAAAGGGCGCTACCCCTCATAACCTTGCCGCATCTTTCCTGTTTTGACCATTCACGGGGTGTGAGGTTCGACGAAGTCACGTCCACAAAAACATACTTTATACAAAAGCCATGCTTTGGGTCAACAAATGATCAACACAATGATCACAAGGATAGACGATCAAATAAACGATCCTATCACAAATAATCAACACAATGATCATTTCAGCATCACTCAGCATGTCACATTACCAAATTGGGAATATATCGCTGATAACTTCAACTATATAACCTTTGAGCTCGTACGTCTCAAAGAAGGGTGTTAAGCTAAAAGAATAAATTCTCCGCCACCAACAGAAATATATTTGAAAGAAATCGGCTTTATATCTCAAATTGTAATGTCAGACATACAATCCATACAAGTCTGTTCCGGGATCGAACAAAACCGAAGGCACTTCTTACGAAGCCCTTGCAATACGGGTATTCACAATCCCGATCGAATTTCCCATCACTTAAGGAATCTCCATACCAGGAGCTACCCAGTGCAGAAACAATCGATAGGTCATCCTATCGCTTTCACAAATACTCGGTCTTCAACACCGATCTTTAATGCAATTCACAACGACGTATCACATATTCGGAATGGGTTATACGACCCCATGGTCCTTTCCCGGTTAACCCGAATAGTGAGCGCTTATTCAAAAATAAGTGTGACATTCAAATTCAATCAAATCACATCAAATACCCATTCAAAGGGAAATATTGATAGTCGGTTATTGAACTATCAATGGATATGCACACATCACCAGTTTCCAAATAATTTTCCAAATTATTTATTTTCCAAAATATCTTTACAAGATATAAAATTTCAACACTTCAAAAATAAATCAATATTTATTTTTAACAAGTTTCACTTTTCATTTATAAATTCCATAATGAATTTATATTCCAAAATATTCATGCATATACGATTTCAATTATCCATTTTCAATTTATCTTCAAAAAGATAAATTCTAAATATTCATTTCATATTGGAAAACATTTCCATACTTATTTATTCATAAGTAATTCACAAATTCCTTTTATTTTCAACACTTAGAAAATATTCAATATACTTAAATCGAATTAAGTATATAATTCATTCTTTAAGGAAATCATTCCCTTAAACATATTTATTTGGGCCAAAACGAATGTTACGTAAAACATCGTTACGACAACCCAAAATCACTAGTATAGGGATTCGAAATTAAAATAGATATATAAATCCCAATACTATACAAAACATTTCCTTTCGGAAATCATTTACTATAACAACCGTGTTATAGTCCACCATTTCCTTTTATTTCTCGAAACATCTATTTCAACAATAAATGTTGAAATCTATGGTTTCGAATCTCAACACATTTTAAAACATCGTTAGATCGTTTTAATTCTATTTAAAACATCACATTCAAACATTTTCCTTAACGTATTATTCACTATTCAAAAACGTGAATATACTACGTTAACAACTTTCATCCTTTTATTCATTTTAATTCAAAGGATTATTCACTATTCAAAAATGTGAATATAACTCTATTTCCAAGTTATAACAATTAACTTATCAAAATAAGTCCTTTGCGAATTTATAAAACAACGTTCATAAATTCCATTTCTATTTATTTATAAAAACTTCCTTTTTATAAATTCCTTTATTAACCTATTCCAGTTTATAACTCAATTATAAACTACAAGTTCATATTATAAGTTAATTACTTATAAAACGATTATTTTACAAAATCGTTCATTTAACTTCCCAAATTATTAATCTTAACTTATAAGATTGTTTATTTATCCAAAATTCATTCTTTCGATAACTTTATAAATTTTATAAACCTATTGCTTATAAAATTTCATTTATAACTTCACAGTTTATAATTTCATAAATTTCATTCATTTAGGAAATTCATTTTCACTACATTCAAACACTTATAAAAACTCGTTTTATAATGTCCATATTTCAATTTATAAATATCCATTTATAAATCTCTTAATATAAATCAGTTTATATTATTATTCTAAAACGTCTTTAAATTCCTTTATAATTTCATCATTTCGATTTATGAAATAATCAAATTTTATAAATCCTATATTTAAACTTTTATCATATATTCAAAATCCAATTTAAACTATTTTATAAAATCGTTCCTTTATTTCTCAAAAATCAACTTTTAACTATATTTCACAAAATCATAATTTTTATAGCTTTAAAAATTATAACGTTCATTTATTTATAATGGATCAATTCCAAAGATAAAGTATATTTTCAAAAATCACTTTAAAAATCATTTTAAAATCCCAAAATCTGGGTCCAATGATGCTACACACCAAATAGTCAATCATGACTAACAACGATATCATATATCGATATGATAATCCATCAAATATCAAAATATCTGAAATAAAATAAATACTGTTGAGGAATCCAGTTGGATCCCTCCAACCTGTTTCCTGCATCCAAAAACATTAGCACAATACCAATTTCGCTCCAGTACGAAATTATCGCGGTACATGTTTTTAATAAATATTATCCGCTTACTAACGGCGTAATAGGGTCTCATCCGCTAAACAAAAAAATGCGGAAAATCAACAACTCCAATATATACATATGTCAATATATATATATTGATATTATATATAATACCAATTTCACTGTTTATGAAATATTCGCGGTATATGTTTTTACTAAATAACATCCGCTTACTAACGGCGCATAATGTCTATTTTAACAATCAATAATTTACAGTCATCATTCAAACATGCATTCAAATATTTTAAATCTAACTATTTAAAATAAAATCGAAACCGATTTGATTGAGTGAGAAATTCTCACCTTGGTTTTAATTTCCGTTTTAGCGATTTATTTCGAATAAAATTAAACGCGCGTTTAATTTTACCCGAAATTCTCACTAACTCCAAACGACTCCAAACCAACTCCATCGCGTAGTGCTCGTCCATACGATTCCAACGCAACTGAGTTTGCATTTTTTCGACCTCGTATGAAAAAGTTATGAATTTTTAAAGATTGTACACGCTTTATATAAATTTTTACAACATTTATTTAACTATCTTCATACCACAGCAAATCCTGGCCGTGAGATTCAAATCCTACGCTCCCAACATCTTCCCCCTCATCACGCGAATTGCTCCCAGGCAACACACATTTAGCCGAACCCATCACTTGATGTCTAGGGTTTGATTTTACTTCCGATTCAAGCGACATGAACACGATCAAGCACCCCCAAATCGAAGCCACTCACCTCCTCCACGTTCGGCCCCAAGGAGATGCAACTCGGCCACCCCCTTCACGTTGAAATGCGTGCGCAAACCCCCCAGGACGCGGCCAAAATTTGGCGTCTTCGTCGAGCTTCAAGCGATCACCGCCATACAGATTCGAAGCTCACGCAATGCTCTACGATCTTCATGTTGACAACTTTTCGAAATAATGCATGGATTGAGAGAGATTGAGAGTTGAAATCGGGAAATTTCTGGCCCTAGATTCTAAGGGTGGCGGCTACAACAATTAGGGTTTAGGTTTTTAATTTTATAAAATTTGTGATTTTAACTTCTATTTATAGAAAAAGCAAGCGTAAACACTATTCATCCCGGGAATTCCGAACTCCGATTTAGACGCCGTAACTAGCGTACCTAGGGTTTATCCCGCGTTCCGGACACAATGGAACAGGTTTCGGAAGCTAATTTGGAAGTATGTGCGAGTTATGGCTGAAAACGTTCGATTTAAATTAAACCGATTTAAATCGATTTCTAGGCGTTTTAATTTGTACCGGACAAACGGTAAATCCAATTGACTTGAAATTTGAAACCTTACAATAATATCACATTACGGATCCGATGAAACTGGTTTCGTCGAAATCCGAGACTTTTTGAAAAATGGCTATTTTCACTCGTCAAATTTAAATTAAAAATAAATCGATGCGTTTCGAGCTGCCACGATCAAACGATAACTCCGATTGGCACGAAAATTGAAATCCGGTAATAACTAACTATTATGGATCCAATGGAACTGGTTTCTTTCAATTCTGAGACTGTTCAAAAATTGACTATTTTACAGTCGATTATTAAATATTAAAATATTCAATTTTCACAAATTAACTTTTAATTCGATTTTAAAAGTTCTAAAATATTTCTATAACTCCAGTATGATTAAATAAAATTTTCCAAATTATTTTCAATCATATTTAACTCAATTTTCAATTATTTTCATAATTTAACATATTAAATTATTGATTTAATTATCTAATTAAATCTAATAAATCAAATAAAAATTTATTTGACTTATAAATTCACTTATAAATATTTAAAATAAATTAAATATTCAAATTTTAATTTAATAAAATTTCTGGGTCGTTACAATCTTTCCCCCTTAAAAGAATTTCGTCCTCGAAATTACAAGTAAGAAAAGTTACAAAATCTATTATCTTTCCCAAAATCCATAATTAAACTTCTTACAATTCTTTACTAAGTTTTCAAAATCATACTTAGTTATCTTCTCAAAAACAAACTATTGTTTAACTTTCAACTCCAAAATCAAAGTTAAAGTTTTCAAAATTTTCCCAATTTTTCAAAATTTTCTAACGCCTTAAATTTCCGGAAAAATTTGCCATAGTCTCCTTTGCGCGGCTCGATCCGAAAAAAAAAATGACAGTATATATATCACAAATATACATCTCATCAAGTAATGAGGCATCCCGAAGGGAAAAAAGTATAAAAGTACGATATTTAATCCGAGATATGTACCTTATATTTTATTAGCAAGCATATACGGCTAATATAGCGCAAAAGCGAACTCCAAATGCGAAGCAACGCGATCCGCACCTACTAAATACTCAACAAACAACATGAGAACATGCACATATGCAAATAATCTCAATATACAACATATAGCAACATAACAACTATATATGTCACATAGCAAATGCAACTAAACAACAAATGCAAACATTAACCATCTATTAAATCTATATTCATTCATATTCTCATTAATATTAAATGAAATGGTTTTCAATTTAATCACATTTGATTCATTTACATTGGATGTTCTTACTAACATTCATTCTCAATTTTAATTAGTTTGCATTCACTAATTAAATCTAATTCACATTCAATTCTATTCAAATTTATTTACTTTCCATTTGAATTCAATTTCATAGCTTTAAATTTTACTAATTCAATTTCATTAACTCTTAATGAATTATATACAATCAATCAACAATCATATAACAACCAAAGTATATTAATTATAACCAAATTCCTTTGCTTATATTCATTCTCATTCAATTTATTCAACTTCTAATAACATTTGATTTCAATGAATTAACATTTATATTCATTATTTCATATCAATTCTATTTTCCATTCAATTGATTCACAATTCAATTTAAGTTATATTTCCATTTCTAAAGTAAATTTCCATTTAACTTTAAATTCATTTTCATTCACAACTCATATTCATAAATATATTCATATAGTTTCACTTCTTATATATATAAGTTTTATTTCACAATTGTAAATCACTTTAATTATAATTCATACTTATAATTCTTTTACTTATACAATTATTCTTTTACTTAGATTATTCAAACAACCTAACAATCAACTTATATACACTTTAATAATTTTGAAAAATTATTTCTTTATATATAAAAATATAATCGAGGCAAAATTATTTCATTTACCCAATTTAAAACAATACTGTGCCGAATTGTTCTATTCAAGTGTTTAGAAACCCCTTCGGCATAGTCTTGCGGACCACGCTGACGAAAGTTCATATGCCACTCAATAAACCAATCATCACAATATAAAACAATTTTATATACACTAACAAATACGCTCTCATAGCTATTATTACACTCAAACTCATTCTAGAGTACTGCTGACTCTATCTCTAACGAGTAATACCCTACAGAACCATGGTTGTCGCTTAACCATAAGCTCTGATACCAAATGTAACGTACGCGGATTTTCGTTGCCGAAAAACCGAGATGTTATGGGTTTTAAAAAGAAAAGAAAAGAAAGAAGAGAGAAAAAGAAGAAAGAAAAAGAAAAATAGAGGAGAAGATAGAAGATAGATAAGGTAGAAAAGATAGAGGGAAAAGAAAATAGACAATTTTTAGAAAACAGAGAATTAGAAAAACAGAAGATAGAAAATTTTAAAAATAGAAAGAAAAAGAGAATAGAGAACATAGGACGGGACAGAAAACAACAGAACAACAACAGAATCTCACAATTCGCAGCGGAACAACATATAATAATAAATGAATAATCTTTAAACAAAGAACTATATCAGTTATTACATTACATCACATTTCATTACAACATATCATCAGAGTGTACAACAACATCAACAACAACAGTGCAGCGGAAAAAGAAATACTATATAGTAGTAATACGCCATGCCATCCAGCTTGTCTCCAGCAACTCCAGAATATCCAGAATATCCTGATAAACCTAACTCTTGACTGCCCGTGTGGAAATTTGTGGGCACCCAGAGTTTAGGAAGGAAAACAATAAACTCCGAGTCAGTCATGTGACTGGTGTGAGAACTCAAAACAGTTTATTTATCTTTAAAATCAAAATAGAGGAATATTTTTATTTCAATTCGCAATGCTTTTAAAAATGAGACTACCATAAGGCCTCCCGCACACACACACATGCAAACGCAGAATCGGAGGAGATTTCTCCTTATGATAGTCAAAGATGCTTGATACGCATTTAAAATAATATTTGATATTATTATTAGTGTATAGTGTAGGAAAAATTCATTTCGAAAGTAGAATATAAATCTTAGCCAACATAGACATTTCGAACTATGCCTACTATAGCTACCATCCAAACAGTGGTGACCACCATAAGTGAATGGCAGGTTCTACAACTAATACCGTACAAAGTTTCGTATTGGGAATTGGATTTCCAACGAATGATCAGGCCAAGGAACTTCCCATTGCCACATGAGAATGCCTCTGGATGGACATCCCCGAGAACCAAACCGGATCTCTACCAACATAAGGCCGGGTTACTCCTAACTGAGTAACAGCTGACCGAATATGCCATCCCCCGGTCCTTTGGGACCTTTTAACCGAGCGCTCGTAATCAATTCACACAATCATAACAAAGTGTTTTCAACATGAGTAAGTATCTGGGCTCCATACCATGATACCACCCTTTTCCAGAAGGAAATGCACATATCCTAAAGGGCGCTACCCCTCATAACCTTGCCGCATCTTTCCTATTTTGACCATTCACGGGGTGTGAGGTTCGACGAAGTCACGTCCACAAAAACATACTTTATACAAAAGCCATGCTTTGGGTCAACAAATGATCAACACAATGATCACAAGGATAGACGATCAAATAAACGATCCTATCACAAATAATCAACACAATGATCATTTCAGCATCACTCAGCATGTCACATTACCAAATTGGGAATATATCGCTGATAACTTCAACTATATAACCTTTGAGCTCGTACGTCTCAAAGAAGGGTGTTAAGCTAAAAGAATAAATTCTCCGCCACCAACAGAAATATATTTGAAAGAAATCGGCTTTATATCTCAAATTGTAATGTCAGACATACAATCCATACAAGTCTGTTCCGGGATCGAACAAAACCGAAGGCACTTCTTACGAAGCCCTTGCAATACGGGTATTCACAATCCCGATCGAATTTCCCATCACTTAAGGAATCTCTATACCAGGAGCTACCCAGTGCAGAAACAATCGATAGGTCATCCTATCGCTTTCACAAATACTCGGTCTTCAACACCGATCTTTAATGCAATTCACAACGACGTATCACATATTCGGAATGGGTTATACGACCCCATGGTCCTTTCCCGGTTAACCCGAATAGTGAGCGCTTATTCAAAAATAAGTGTGACATTCAAATTCAATCAAATCACATCAAATACCCATTCAAAGGGAAATATTGATAGTCGGTTATTGAACTATCAATGGATATGCACACATCACCAGTTTCCAAATAATTTTCCAAATTATTTATTTTCCAAAATATCTTTACAAGATATAAAATTTCAACACTTCAAAAATAAATCAATATTTATTTTTAACAAGTTTCACTTTTCATTTATAAATTCCATAATGAATTTATATTCCAAAATATTCATGCATATACGATTTCAATTATCCATTTTCAATTTATCTTCAAAAAGATAAATTCTAAATATTCATTTCATATTGGAAAACATTTCCATACTTATTTATTCATAAGTAATTCACAAATTCCTTTTATTTTCAACACTTAGAAAATATTCAATATACTTAAATCGAATTAAGTATATAATTCATTCTTTAAGGAAATCATTCCCTTAAACATATTTATTTGGGCCAAAACGAATGTTACGTAAAACATCGTTACGACAACCCAAAATCACTAGTATAGGGATTCGAAATTAAAATAGATATATAAATCCCAATACTATACAAAACATTTCCTTTCGGAAATCATTTACTATAACAACCGTGTTATAGTCCACCATTTCCTTTTATTTCTCGAAACATCTATTTCAACAATAAATGTTGAAATCTATGGTTTCGAATCTCAACACATTTTAAAACATCGTTAGATCGTTTTAATTCTATTTAAAACATCACATTCAAACATTTTCCTTAACGTATTATTCACTATTCAAAAACGTGAATATACTACGTTAACAACTTTCATCCTTTTATTCATTTTAATTCAAAGGATTATTCACTATTCAAAAATGTGAATATAACTCTATTTCCAAGTTATAACAATTAACTTATCAAAATAAGTCCTTTGCGAATTTATAAAACAACGTTCATAAATTCCATTTCTATTTATTTATAAAAACTTCCTTTTTATAAATTCCTTTATTAACCTATTCCAGTTTATAACTCAATTATAAACTACAAGTTCATATTATAAGTTAATTACTTATAAAACGATTATTTTACAAAATCGTTCATTTAACTTCCCAAATTATTAATCTTAACTTATAAGATTGTTTATTTATCCAAAATTCATTCTTTCGATAACTTTATAAATTTTATAAACCTATTGCTTATAAAATTTCATTTATAACTTCACAGTTTATAATTTCATAAATTTCATTCATTTAGGAAATTCATTTTCACTACATTCAAACACTTATAAAAACTCGTTTTATAATGTCCATATTTCAATTTATAAATATCCATTTATAAATCTCTTAATATAAATCAGTTTATATTATTATTCTAAAACGTCTTTAAATTCCTTTATAATTTCATCATTTCGATTTATGAAATAATCAAATTTTATAAATCCTATATTTAAACTTTTATCATATATTCAAAATCCAATTTAAACTATTTTATAAAATCGTTCCTTTATTTCTCAAAAATCAACTTTTAACTATATTTCACAAAATCATAATTTTTATAGCTTTAAAAATTATAACGTTCATTTATTTATAATGGATCAATTCCAAAGATAAAGTATATTTTCAAAAATCACTTTAAAAATCATTTTAAAATCCCAAAATCTGGGTCCAATGATGCTACACACCAAATAGTCAATCATGACTAACAACGATATCATATATCGATATGATAATCCATCAAATATCAAAATATCTGAAATAAAATAAATACTGTTGAGGAATCCAGTTGGATCCCTCCAACCTGTTTCCTGCATCCAAAAACATTAGCACAATACCAATTTCGCTCCAGTACGAAATTATCGCGGTACATGTTTTTAATAAATATTATCCGCTTACTAACGGCGTAATAGGGTCTCATCCGCTAAACAAAAAAATGCGGGAAATCAACAACTCCAATATATACATATGCCAATATATATATTGATATTATATATAATACCAATTTCACTGTTTATGAAATATTCGCGGTATATGTTTTTACTAAATAACATCCGCTTATTAACGGCGCATAATGTCTATTTTAACAATCAATAATTTACAGTCATCATTCAAACATGCATTCAAATATTTTAAATCTAACTATTTAAAATAAAATTGAAACCGATTTGATTGAGTGAGAAATTCTCACCTTGGTTTTAATTTCCGTTTTAGCGATTTATTTCGAATAAAATTAAACGCGCGTTTAATTTTACCCGAAATTCTCACTAACTCCAAACGACTCCAAACCAACTCCATCGCGTAGTGCTCGTCCATACGATTCCAACGCAACTGAGTTTGCATTTTTTCGACCTCGTATGAAAAAGTTATGAATTTTTAAAGATTGTACACGCTTTATATAAATTTTTACAACATTTATTTAACTATCTTCATACCACAGCAAATCCTGGCCGTGAGATTCAAATCCTACGCTCCCAACATCTTCCCCCTCATCACGCGAATTGCTCCCAGGCAACACACATTTAGCCGAACCCATCACTTGATGTCTAGGGTTTGATTTTACTTCCGATTCAAGCGACATGAACACGATCAAGCACCCCCAAATCGAAGCCACTCACCTCCTCCACGTTCGGCCCCAAGGAGATGCAACTCGGCCACCCCCTTCACGTTGAAATGCGTGCGCAAACCCCCCAGGACGCGGCCAAAATTTGGCGTCTTCGTCGAGCTTCAAGCGATCACCGCCATACAGATTCGAAGCTCACGCAATGCTCTACGATCTTCATGTTGACAACTTTTCGAAATAATGCATGGATTGAGAGAGATTGAGAGTTGAAATCGGGAAATTTCTGGCCCTAGATTCTAAGGGTGGCGGCTACAACAATTAGGGTTTAGGTTTTTAATTTTATAAAATTTGTGATTTTAACTTCTATTTATAGAAAAAGCAAGCGTAAACACTATTCATCCCGGGAATTCCGAACTCCGATTTAGACGCCGTAACCAGCGTACCTAGGGTTTATCCCGCGTTCCGGACACAATGGAACAGGTATCGGAAGCTAATTTGGAAGTATGTGCGAGTTATGGCTGAAAACGTTCGATTTAAATTAAACCGATTTAAATCGATTTCTAGGCGTTTTAATTTGTACCGGACAAACGGTAAATCCAATTGACTTGAAATTTGAAACCTTACAATAATATCACATTACGGATCCGATGAAACTGGTTTCGTCGAAATCCGAGACTTTTTGAAAAATGGCTATTTTCACTCGTCAAATTTAAATTAAAAATAAATCGATGCGTTTCGAGCTGCCACGATCAAACGATAACTCCGATTGGCACGAAAATTGAAATCCGGTAATAACTAACTATTACGGATCCAATGGAACTGGTTTCGTTCAATTCTGAGACTGTTCAAAAATTGACTATTTTACAGTCGATTATTAAATATTAAAATATTCAATTTTCACAAATTAACTTTTAATTCGATTTTAAAAGTTCTAAAATATTTCTATAACTCCAGTATGATTAAATAAAATTTTCCAAATTATTTTCAATCATATTTAACTCAATTTTCAATTATTTTCATAATTTAACATATTAAATTATTGATTTAATTATCTAATTAAATCTAATAAATCAAATAAAAATTTATTTGACTTATAAATTCACTTATAAATATTTAAAATAAATTAAATATTCAAATTTTAATTTAATAAAATTTCTGGGTCGTTACATTTATTCCGCGAGAGAAAAAGTGATTTGAAAACTATTTTCAAGGATTGAAGTGTTGAAAATATCTTCCGAAGATATTTTGAAATAAACAATTTGGAAAATTATTAAAGCGTGATAGTTATTCGTGGATGATAATTGATAGTAAAATAACCGACTATCAATATTAGCCAATGCGCTGATCGTTTCGAAGAGACCGGGATCAAGATTAATTTCATGAAAACCACTTCGATCCGGTTTGAACGTTTTCGTGAGGAAGACTGGAGCTTGGAGTCGAAGATGGAGAAGTGAAGTGCATGGGCTGATCACTACTAGTCCTGAGAGTGATTCCAAAATAGATGTAGTAGGAGTAGTGCCTTCGGTTACGTTCAGACCGGGAACGGACTTGTATGGATGAATGCTTTTAGAGCATCATCAGGGGGACGATGAGCATTCTAAGTGAATGTGTGCTAAAAGGGAAACGCATAGCCTCGAGCCTTATCAACCAGGAATGGCTAAAACAGAGGAGGTTAGCGCAAGGCTAAGTAGCTAGCAACCAATTAGGGTAAGGTCATCCCTGTCTAGATGTCCCTTTAATTCGGCTGTGTGGGCGGTTGCTGATCCCAACCGGGGGTGATCTTATTCGGACAATCCGGTAAAGGGTAGCTCCGGTCTTGTGTAGCAGGGGATCAGGGTGGATCCTCGGTACGGTGATTGTAACAACCTGCATATTTTACGGTTGAATATTTAAATATTTTATTTAAATATTTTATCGTTAGTCGGATTTTAGTCCGAAAAGTTACTTTTTGCATACGGTCTAATTAGGACTCCGACCACTTCCATTGGGTCCAAAATGCCATTTGCGATCTTTTTGAGTATAAACTTTGATATGTTTGGGGTTAGTGGAATTTGCCACTTTTTCACTTTGGGCTTTGGGTTTGGTTTAGCCCATTAGTCTAAACTATTAATTCTAACTCAACCCCCTTCCCTTCATAACTTCACTTTCATTTCCTAACACTCAAGCTTCATCAAAAATGGAGGAAGAAATGGGAAATTAAAACTCCAAGCTCTAGTTCATTTGCAAATCCAACATCTAACTCTAAATTCAAAGAGAAGCCATTGATTCTTCCTTTGCTTTCTAGTTTCTTCTTCTTCATTGATCTTGTGTAAAGGTGAGATTTTTATCTCACATCTTTGTCTATAACTATCTTTGATTGTTGGGTATGAATTCCTAACACTTTTTCATATGCATTTGCTCTTGGTTTGGATTGAATTGGTGAAAATCCCAATTTTTAGTGTTTTGGGTTCAAATCTTTAAAAATCCTAACTTTGATGATTGAACACGTTTTTGGTGATGCATCGAGGAGCCAATAGGACCGGGTAGCCGATGGGCGTAATCCCCTAGCGTTCGTGCTCGTTCGGTTGAAAATTGAGAGAGATTTTGCATTTCTGTTGCTTAGGTCGTTCGGCCTGCACATATGATTCTCGGCCTACAGTTAGGTCGGCCTGCCTTAGGTCGCAACCCATAGGTCGCTCGCCTTGTGTTAGGTCGTTCCATACTTAGGTCGCACCACTTAAGTCGCTCGGCCACATGTGAAACCGTATCTCTTAGGTCGCTAGGCTAGGTCGCGTCACTTAGGCCGCGCCATTGGCCTCATTTTAGTCGCCCGGCCTTCTCTTACCCCTTACGTCGCTCGGCTATATATTAGGTCGCTCGACCATTGGGTCATTCCACCACTTGGTCGCACTACTTAGGTCGGCCTGCCTTATCTTGCAACCACTTAGGTCGCAATCCCTTAGGTCGCTCGGCCATGTTATGCCACTAGCTCATTAGGTCGTCCCTCTAGGTCGCTCGGCCATGTTATGTTGCTTGCTCGGTTAGGTCGCGCGCTCGGCCACTAGGTCGTTCCACCCCATAGCACAACCATGTTAAGTTGCACCTGCCATCTCGCAACCATGTTAGGTCGCTTTCTCTCTTAGGTAGCGTCATGCTATAGGTCGTGCCATGTTGAGTTGCTCTGTTAGGCCGTATGCTATTTCTTGACCCGCTGATTTCTTGTGTTGACTTATGTTAAGTCGTAAGTCGTGGCTGTTAAGTCGCAAGGGTATTTCCACTTTGATGGATTTGGAATCAAATTCTTTAGATTTTTATTCACGTCTTCGAATGTGAATTTTTGTAATTTATTGTTTCTACAATCATTTTTGGTGATTTATCACTTTATCTCACTCGTACGAGAAATCTAATTAAACGGCTTAGTAAAACAAATGGTATGAAACGCTTGCATTTACTTCGTCGGTTAATTCTTGGACTTGTTCGATTGAATTTCTTGTGACAATTTTCGAGTGCAGATCTACAATTTGTTCGTAAATATTTAAGTTAAGCTAGTGGTCATGGGACATGAAGCTAAGCTTATATATTTACTAGCTTACTGTAATTGACACTTCTTGATGATCGTTGATGCTCATTTTTGTGATTTAGACTAGCAAATGTGCGATGTATCTTTGTCTACGAGGGAGACTAAACCTCGTTTTTGTGGAGCTTCGGCTCAATTTGGTGGGGTAGCGACCCATGGTATTCGGGCCGTTTTGTGGAGCTTCGGCTCAAAATTAATGGTTAGCAACCATGGAATAGCGTTCCGTTTTGTGATACACGTGTTGGTGAGTTTTCATGCTCCCGTTTTGTGATAGGCCTCCCCTTTTTGTGATTTCTGGATTTCCAATGATGGTTTCTAGAATTTGTGTTTCACCAATTTTTGTGATTTACATTGATAAGTTTTATCAATATTTGTGCATTGGTGAATTTGTGTGTCATCAAATTTTGTGATTGGCATTGATATTAATGTCAATATTTATATTTTGGTGAAGAAAAATAAAGAGTATGACATTCTTTTGATCTTTGAGAAGATTCTTGTGATATTGATTAATCTCTTGTTGATTTTCAATTACATACTTATCACAGTATGGCTTTATGGTTATCATATGATTATGTCATATCTCTTATTTTATATCATTTTATCTGATATTTATAGCTAGACTGATCCGTTTATTATTTTCTTATTAAATAATACTCGGGTCAGACCGAGATGTTATAGGTGCTTCTGCTTGACTTCACATCTGGGATCATCACCTTGACTTTTGGCTAACTACTTAGATTAGTAGTTTTTGTTGTATACATTTGAGATATAGACTCATTGATGTATCCATATTCTTTTGTCTAGCACTTGTAGATATTCTTTTGTGATATTGTGGATCTTGTTTGACCACTACTCTGATGTACACTTTCATGTGTTATATTCATATCTTTTTCCACCTTTGTGATATGGATATCTGTGACTGATTTGTGTTATGTTTATTTCTATATTTGTTTCTGAAGATATTGTAGCCACTGTGTAGTAGCTTTGAGTTTGTATCGGTATGTCGGATTTCCTTCTGAAACCAAATGCATGTTGTACTATCTGACATATTGGTGCTCACACAAAGCAATTACACGGATGGTCGCTCCTCAACAGCCTTATTCTCCGCGCTAGTTGACGACATTACACCGTAGTGTCCTTGGCTAGAGTGGGTATAAAGGTGGGGTGTCACAGTGATCTAGACCACGTACTGTGACAGACGGTACCCCAGTAGCCCTGCCATTGATGGAAATCCATTCTCCCTACGTGCCCTTTACGGTTTTGATTGTAGAACCTAGTATTGCTGGAATTTAATAATGGTAACAATTTTGGCTATTTGAATAAGTATTTGTACTTTATTATATTTATAATATCAGAGGATTTTGATAAGAATTGTTTTGGTTATCGTAAGGTAAAAACCCGACATATTTATTTGTGGCGTGGTCTTACGAGATACCTTTGATTTCAAATTATTTTGGAAACTTTAATAAACCAATTGAGTGTGTTTTTCTCTCGTTGGTTTTCCAAGCTGACTCAAGTATTGTTTATTATAATGCTTGGGTCAGACCAAGTATTATAGATAGAGGAAAGAATGCTAAGGAGCTCAAGAGACGAACTGGATGGCGATATGTATCACACATACTTGATGAATATTCCAATGTGTATGATTAACTGCATATTCAGTTTTGTGAGGACAAGGTATGATAACTGTCCAATTGTATGCTATGAATTTTTTTGAACTCTGACGATGTAATGTATAAAAAGATATAGTTCTTTGTGTTTAAAGATTTGTCATTTATCTATTATATATTGCTCCGCTGCGTTTGTGAGATTTGATGTTGTTTCTCTACTTCTACCTACTTCTTCGTTAACCCTAATGGTTCGGTTTTTCGGCATTCGATTATTTGGCATTTTATACAGTGGACGTATTGATGTCGATTTTCAAGGGTCGAAAAATTAGGTAGTTATATTTGGTATCAGAGCTTAAGGTTAAGCAAGAACCTTAGCTTTGGTGGGGATTACTCATTAGAAATAGAGTCAACGGTACTCTAAGAATGAGTTTGAACGTATTAATAGATATGAGCGCGTATTAGTTAGCAAATATAAAAACTGTTTTTATATTGTGTTGACTTATTAGTTGAGTGTTTATGAATTCTGGTCAGTACGGGAAGTACAACCGTATCGATAGGGATTTCTAAACTCTTAAACTAGGTAACGGACACAGTATTGTTTTAAAATAGGGCAAATGAAATAATTTTACCTAAATTATTTTTATATATAAAAGAAATAATTTTTGTAAATTATTATAGTATATGGCTGCTTGATTGTTAGAAAGTGATAATATTAATATATTATCATTGTTGTGTGAAAATTGAAAATAAAAAAATAATGTTATAACCAAAGTTAAGGAATAATTTATATAACAAAATGAGATTTGTAAATGTGAATTATAAATATGATTTATAATTAAAATGAGATAAAATTCCAGAGTAATGATTGAATATAGATGGGAAGGATTTGAAGTTTTGAAATTTCGGGAAAGGTTTAAATTCCTTTAGGTTTGGAAATGGTTTCAAAAGTTTGGAGAAATAATAGTGATATTATTCCAAAAATATTTTTGATTGGATACGAAATCGGGTGAGATTTGGGATAAAAAATATTTGAAATGTTTTTAAAGGGATAAAAGCACTAAACTCTTTTCGGTCATTGGAAAATAATTTCGGTGATGACTGAAGCATCATCGAGATTCATTTTCGAGTTTTCAAAAGAGGAATTGCTACCTAAATGTTTTAAAATTCAAAGGATAATTTGATATGCAAATGAATTATGTATATATAATTGATTTCAAAAGTGATTTTGAAATACTTAAGTGATTGTTAAAGACTCTGGAGTTCAATTAAAATGTTTAAGTAATGGGTTTAAACTCTGGAAGTTTAACTAAAAATGTTTATGGATTATAAACAGGTTTGGAAATTTATAAGTTTGGAAAGTGCCTAGAATGGAATTAACTTGTAAAAAAGTAAATAAAAGTAAGTGTGAAAACAAAATAAGTTGGAAGGTAAGCTAATTAATTGAAGTAGATTAAAAGAAGATAGCAAATGGAATTTAAATAAGTGGAAAACTTATAAAAGTTAAAATTAAATTGAATCGGAATCTAGTTAAGTAAAAGTGAGCTTTGAATAAAATGATTATTGAAAATAAGTTTATTATGATTGTAAACAAATGAATAGAGTAACAAAGGAATTTACATTTGTGAGTAAGTAAAATTGAAGTTGAATATTGGAATTAAATTTGATTTGTGTTAAATAAAGTAAAATGGAAAATTAGTCATGTAGGACTAAACAAAACAAAGTATTGAAATTAAAATTTGTAAGTAAACTAATTGATTTAAATGGTAAGCCAATAAATTGAAATTGAATATGGGGGTGATATTTAATTTAAATTGTGCAAAGTAAAGTGTGGTTATAGAATTAATTTGAAGTGGACTAAAAACAATAAAAGTTTGGAAATAAAAATGGATTGAGATAAGATGAATAGAATTCAATATTTAAAATGAAAGGTAAATTGAATTCAGAATGGAATTGAAAATTTAAGTTAAATGAAAATAGATGTGAAGGCTTAAGTAGTGAAGTGAAAATAAATTTTTGAGTGGGTAAAATATTTAATTTAAGCTTAAGGAAGGTTAATGGTAAATTCCTAAGTAAAGTTGGAATTGAGAAATATTCTAAGTAAATATTTGGATGAAGATTTATTAAAAGTTGGGTAAAAAGGGAAATTTTGGATAAGTGAATAGAAATCAAAATAAATGTGAACAAAAAGAAAATTAATATAGCTAATAATCAATTGAGATAAATACGTAGGATGTACGTATATTATTTTATTCGCATAGCAATTTGATCCAGATTCGAGCATAGAATTTCGAGGTAGTTATACCGATCCAAGTTGGGATTTTTCACCCGATTTTCGACGGTGAACCCTGGATATGGATTTTTGATTGATTTTGGAAATTCTCTATCATAATTTATGGCTATGAAAGGAGAATAACTATTTTTGATCAAGAAACCAGATTTGAGTTCGCACTAGGAAGTCAAGTGGACGATAGTAGTTTGGAGATGAAATTGTGTGATCGAGTAAGCGATCGGATTTGACATTGCGTATGGATGATATGTGTATATCATACGGGTTTAAATGAAATAGATATTGAATATTTTGTAAAGAAATGTATATAATGATTTCGAATGTTGTGATTGGATATTACTGCTAAGTAGTATACATGTGTTTTAAAGGAATGGAAACAGGTGTTTTGAATTCAGAAGATAAATGAAATTGCTCGAAAAAAGGTATGTATTTGAACTTCTGTATGAAATTTGATGATTTTCTAGTCTAGCCACTTGGCTTTTTTTTTACCTTTTGAATTTAGGGACCCGTAGAGGCATTTTGTAGTTGTGTCGATCTAGCCGCGTAAGGGAGACACTGGCGAAATTTTTCAAAAATTTAGGGAGTTAGAAAATTTTTGATAATTTAAAATTTGATCTAAATTTAAATTATTGAGTAAATAATATTGTTTGGAACCTATGGAAAAGTTTGGAAAGTTAATAAGGGTGATAGTGTGACTTTAATAAAGATTATTTTGGGAGGTTGTTAAAAACTGTTTGGATTTGGAAAATAGTTAACGGGCTAAGGATCATTCTTCTTAACTAGTAATTTCGAGAACAAAAATCTTTTAAGGGGGGAGGAATGTGACGACCTAGAATTTTGGGTATTTGAAATTGGAATATTTAATTGATTTTAAATATTCAGGTGTAGATTTTTTAAATTGAATTTCAAATATCACTAGTAATTAAATAATTAAATTATGGAATTTAATAATGGGAAATTGGGTAGGATATGAAATCTTGGTTTTTAAGCCAGTTAAAAATAATTTGAAGGCTTATAAAATTCCTATTGATAATACTGAAGGTAGTAGAACTTTGGAAATTGAATTTAAAGATGACTTGTTCAGCTTTGAAAATATATTGTTTAAATTGATATTTAAAAATAGCTTTCTGAGGCATAGTCTTGGATTTCGACTAAACCAATTCCATTGGATCCGTAATAGTGTATTATTATCGAATTTCAAATTTCGTAGTGTTTGGAGTTGTCATGTAATCGTACAATAGATAAATGCATTGAATTCATATCAAAAATTCAATATAATAATTAGGTCCAAAAAGCTATCTTCTCCGTACGATCGAATTAGGACTCGAAACCTTTTCTGTTATGTTCGAAATAGGGGTATAACATTATAAATGCCTGGTGTCATGCCTCGATAGGAGTTCGAATTTTGAGTTGCGAATTCAAGACAATTTAAATTTGAATTTAAATTTAAATATAAATAATATAGTTGTGAGCAGCCTATGACACGTGCTCTCCTTGAAGACACGCGTCCCTCTGTCTTTTCAAATCACGTACATGTGTTTGCCTTCGCTTTTTTTAAAAAATAATAATAAAAATCAACGCTGCTTTGAATAAAAAGAAAAGCCGAGCATATCAAACGATCGATCCCCTCTCCTTTCCAGAATTCATTCTTCGATTTCAAATAGGAATGGCGTCCTCCTTTAGATTTTCATTCGAACGAAAAATCAAATCTAGCATAAAAATAATAATAATAAAACGAAGCCGAGTTTCCTTCCTCTTTTCAATTTCAGTTTGAAAAAAGGCATGGCCGTCCTCCTCAAACCCTTCGATATCTTCTCTGTCGATGCTATCGCGCCCAAGCTCAAGCTCGAGGCTACAGGCAGGTGCAACGTCACGAGGAGGAGGCTCTGGTAGGCTGGGTAGCGAAATTGATGGTGGCGCCGTGAGCATGGGGGAGCGATGAGCAAAGTCAGGAGGAAGGTGGAACTGTCTCACGCGTTAGTAGATCTAGGTTGCATTCTGGAGTCGAGGAGGGTAGGTGCTCGCGCGCGTGAGTGGCAATGGCAGCAGGAAATGGTGAGGTCGAAGGTTGAGGGAAGGGATTCGCGAAGCTAGGGTTTGGGTATGGTTTCTGCTTCCTCTTTTACTATGCGAATTGTTTTGAAAAGTATATAAAAATTTTCAGAAGATATAAAAATGATTTTTATTTAAATTTAGTGTATATATATATGGATAAAATTTAAAAAAATAAGGATTTTTAAATGTTGAAAGTTTATACAAAATTATATTTTTGAAATCCACAAATTATTTGCTAATTAAAATTTTCAAATGGAAAATTAATTGTTCGATTAGTTTAAATATTAATAAACCTTATAATGTTATACAAGGTCTTAAATCATAGAGAATCAAGTCAAGATGGATCGGGTTGGAAACAATAAAATCAAAGGTGAAATAACTCATTTGGATTACCTTTTAAATTTAAATTATTGGATTAATTGCTTGAATTGATGATTTATTATCAGTCTGGATGTGGTATATTATATATAGTGTGTGTGTGTGTGTGTATTGGAGTGATTGATTTCCCACATTATATAGCGGATGAGACCTTATGCGCCCCACATAATAGCAGATGAACCCATATACCGCGATATTCCACCTCGAAGTGGAATTGGTATTTTATATTGTGCTAACATCTATGGATGCAGGGAAACGAGTTAGAGGGGTCCAACTAGATTCCTCAAAACGATAAATTTATTTTATATTCAGCAATGTGAATTATGTGATAATCTGCGATGATTAGATTGATTATATTTGGAATTGAAATTATTGAACGCTATGGCTTGGTTGAATATATCTTGGTATTTGAGAGAATGAAAAATATATAAGTTTAGATTTTTAAAAGGAAATAAAAAGGGAAATTTTTAAGTAAAGTAATATAGTGAATTTGGGTAAATTAAAGATTGAATTTGAAAAAATAATATAAAAGTTTGATTTTTAAATTCCATTAAATAAATTCTAAGTATAGGAATAAAGATAGAGATTTTTATGTAAATAAAAATAAAAAGAGATTTGGAGACTTAAGTGATATTGGCAAAAAATCTAAAGGATTTCATTTTAAAAATTTAAGATTTAAATGTTTGAGAAGAAGTTAAAGGGTAGAATTTTGAATGAGGTATGAAATGGATATTTCAGTTTAAAATAAGATTTTTAAAAAATAAATATAGATGTAAATCTAAAATTAGTAGGTTTTGAAATAAAAATTGAATAAGTAAAGGAATTTATTTTTAAATGGAGTAAATTTTGGAAATCGATTTGGAAATTTATTAAGTGTTTGAAACTGTGCTTAAAGGAAAATGAGACTATGGAATTTATAAACTGGGTTTATAAAATGAAATAAGATATCAGTGGAAATTTGAAAGTATAAATTCACGATGGGAATTATAAAGGAATGGGTAATTTGTTTTAAAAAAAATAGTGGTTTATTTTTAATAGTGTGGAAAGGAAAATTTACGGATTTGGGATGTGAATTGGGATAAATCGAGAAGGATTTATGAAACAACCCGCATGTTTTAGGATTGTATATTTAAATATAGCATCGTTAGTCGGATTTTAGTCTGAAATGCTACTTTTTGCAAACGATCCAATTAGAACTCGGAACCACTTCCATTGAGTTCAAAATGATGTTTGCGACCTTTTTGAGTATAAACTTCGATATGTTTGGAGCTAGCTAAAAATGTGACCTTTGCACTTTGGACTTAGGGTTTGGGTTAGCCTAAACTATTAACTCTAGCTCCACCCCCACTTCTCTTCATTCACTTTCATTTCCTAATACCTTCAAGCTTTAGATAAAAATTGGGGAAGAGAAAAAGAATTAGAATTCCTAAGCCCTAGTTCCATTGCAAATCCAAGCTCTAACTCCAAATTCAAAGAGAAGCTATTGATAAGCATCCTCTTCTTCTTCTCCAACTCATTCTACCTTCAATTTCATAAATTCCTAAACCTAACTTAGGAAATTTTCTTCTTTTGAGCTTAGATTCAAGCTCCTTGGGTTGTGTTGAAGAGTGGTGGATCCTCCTTTACTTCCAAGCTTCTTCTTCCGTGTTTTTGTGTAAAAGGTGAGATTTTTATCTCACATCTATGTCAATAACTATCTTTGATTGTTAGGTATGAATTCCTAACACTTATTCATGTGCAATTGCTTTTGATTTGGATTGAATTAGTGAATATTCCAATTTTTGGGGTTTTGGAGTCAAATCTTTGAAAATCCTAGCTTAGTTGTTTGAACATGTTTTTGGTGATTCATTGAAGAGCATATAAGGTCGGGTTGTCTATTGGCACAAACCTCTAGCACCATTGCTTGTCCGATCGCGAATTGGTTAAGTTTGCTCTTCATTCGTATAGGCTGGAAATACTAGGAAACATGCACCAGTCGACTGACCCTCTGAGTCCAGTCGACTGACCTGGAACCCGAGAGTTTTCCAAGCAATTGGCCAGTCGACTGTTCTCAAAGAGCCAGTCGACTGACGTACGTGCATTCAATCTATTTTTCCTATTTAGCCTATTTTGATTGAGATTCCAATTTTTATCAATTCGTGATTATCTGATTTCTTGTTATCATTTATTAGTGTCTTTGATGGCTTCTTTTTGGAATTTTTGAGAATATCCATTTGATGGATTCGGTATCGATTTTCGTGGCTTCAATTCATGCCTTCGAATGTGAATCTTTGGTGATTGATTGTTTCTACAATCATTTTTGTGATTTGTTACTTTTAAATACAAACGTTTTCTATACTAGTAGTAAATATCAAAACTCTTCCATCAAAATGATTTCAACACTATTTTATTACAAAGCTCGTTTCTTAAACCGTTTTCCAATCTATTAGTATATACAAACCATTACCTCATTCGTTCGAGAAATCCAATTAAACGATTTTGCAAAACAAGTGGTTTGAAACACTTGCGTTTACTCGTCGGTTAATTCTTAAACTCGTTCGATTGAAACTCTTGTGACAACTTTCGAGTGGAGACTTACAGTTTGTTTGCAAATATTTAAGTTAAGCCAGTGGTTATGGGACATTAAGCTAAACTCATCTATTTACTAGTTTAGTGTAATTGACACTTCTCTATGATCGATGATGATCATTTTGTGATTTAGACTAGCAATCTGCGATGTCTATTTGTCTACGAGGGAGACTAAACCCCGTTTCTGTGGAGCTTTGGCTCAAAATTGGTGGGGTAGCAACCCATGGTCTTTGGATTGTTTTGTGGAGCTTCGGCTCAAAAATTAATGGTTAGCAACCATGGAATAGTGTTCCGTTTTGTGATACACGTGTTGGTGAGTTTTCATGCTCCTGTTTTGTGATAGGCCTCCCCCTTTTTGTGATTTCTGGATTTCTATTGATGATTTCTAGAATTTTTGTTTCACCAATTTTCGTGATTTGCATTGATAAGCTTTATCAATATTTGTGCATTGGTGAATTTGTGTTTCACTAACTTTTCTGATTGGCAATGATAAATTTTGTCAATATTTGTGGTTTGCTGAAAGTGTTGAAGAATATGACATTCTTTTCGGTGCTTTGAGACTTCTTGAGGTATTGTATGATTTTGCTGTTGATAAATGCATACTTTTCACAGTATGGCATTATTGTTATCATACGTTATTATCATATCTCTTATTTTATCTCTTCCTATCTGATATTTGTAGCTAGACTGATCCGTTTATTATTTTCTTATTAAATAATACTCGGGTCAGACCGAGATGTTACAGGTGCTTCTGCTTGACTCCTCATTTGGGAGTATTATCGGACTTTTGGCTAACTACATTAGATTGGTAGTTTTTGTTGTTATACACTCGAGATATAGACTCATTGATGTATATATATTCTTTTATGTAGCACTTGTATCTATCCTTTTGTGATATTTTGGATCTTGTATGACCACTCCTCTGATGTACACTTTCATGTGTTATATTCATATCTATTTCCGCCTTTGTAATATGGATATCTGTGACTGATTTGTGTTATGTTTATTTCTATATTTTTTTTCGAAGACTGCATAGCCACTGTGTAGTAGCGTTGAGTTTGTATTGGAATGTCAGATTTCCTATTGAAATGAAATGCATGTTATACTATCTGACATACCGATGCTCGCACAAAGCAATTACATGGATGGTCGCTCCTCAACAGTCTTATTCTTCACGCTAGTTGACGTCATTACTCCGTAGTGTCCTTGGCTAGCATGAGTATAGAGGTGGGGCATCACAGCTTGGTATCAGAGCCAAACTTCGGAACAATGTAGAATATTCTAGCAAGGATCATTGTCATAAGTCTTTCTTAGGAGTCGTGCTTTAGGATTTATCCGAGTCTTTGGACCCGTTCTATCCTATTTTCTTTTTGGATGTCTTATTTTATCAAACATGATTGTTTGACATTCATTTTATGAATAACCTTTTTCTTCTTCTTTCTTTCTTTCTTAAAGAGGAGAAATGGTTAGACCAGGCCGTCCCAGTGCCGGTCAATCCAGTGTTACACCTCAGGATGGTGTATTTATGTCTGCCCAACAGCTTCTTGATCTTGTAAAGAATGCTCAAGCTGTTGGACCCATTCCAGAGCCTACTCACCCAAAATCCGGATTTGCACGCCTGTGCAGTGATTAAACAAATTTGGGTGGGAAGCCATTCAAGGGTACCGAAAACATCATTGAAGTCCAAGCTTGGCTTAGAACATGCGATCGCATCTTTACTCGCATGAATCTTATCGATCTTCATCGAGTTCAAGTGACTTCGAGTATGCTCCAAGAGAGAGCATTAGATTGGTATGAATTTCTGATTTCTGAAATTATTGAAGCGGATCTTACTTGAGAGCAATTCCGGGAAAGATTTCAATCGAAGTTTATACCAGAAGCTAAGAAAGTGACTTTAGCCCGTCTTTTTATAGACCTTGTTCAAGGTGAATCTTCTGCGACAGAATATGTCGCATCTTTTGAATCCCTCTCTAATTATGGGGCCGAGTATATAAATACCCCATTGAAGAAAAATCAAAGATTTTTCTATGGCTTGAATAGGAATATTAAGAAGCCATTACTTCTAAAATTGGAAGTTGCTTTCGATCAACTTGTTGATATCGCTCTTCGACTTGAAGAGGCTGATAAAGAGAGTGATGTTGAAGTTGTGGTGCCAGACCGAACTTCAACAACCACAAGAAGAGGCCTAATAAGTTCAAAGGTCCTTATCCCAACAAGAAAGGGAAATATGTAGCAAAGACTCCTAACTCTAGTCGTGGAGAATGTTGCAATTATGGTTCTAAGGACCATTATGCAAATAAGTGTTCAGAGCCCCTTACTTGTCGCTATTGCAAAAGCTCGGGCCATTATATATCTTCATGTCCCAAACTTCAAAGTAAGAAGGAGGGAAAGCTAAATGTTGTACAAGCCCCTAGTAACACTTCTCGTAGTCAAGGTATTTCTCATTCTATCCTTGATGGTATTATTATGTTCCGTGATCAACCTATTCGAGTTCAATTTGATATGGGTGCATCCCATTCTTTTATATCAAAAGAGCTTGTTGATACTTTTTCTTTGAATGTTATGGCTTTAATGACTTCTTTGAGAATTGCAAATCCGGTCGGTGGATCCGCAATACTCAATTTGCTTTGTAGTGATGTCCAGATTATTTTATGTGATTTTTCTTTCCAAGCCGATTTGCATGTCATGCGTTACTTAGGCTTCGGAATGATTTTGGAAATGGATTGGCTTAACCGTTATAAAGCTCAAATCCTATGTCCTGAGCGGACTATTCATCTTCGACATCCTCATTCTGTTAAGTAGATTTCTATTGTTCTTAAAGATTCGGATTCCAATTTGGCAGCGTCTTTATATTCTTTAAATCCTCATGATGACGATAAGGATGATGAGGAAGATGTCATTTCTCTCATTAACATTGTTCGTGAATTTCCCGATATCTTGGTCCTGTTTTAGGATTACCACCTAAGTGAGCAATTGAGTCCAGAATTAATCTTATCCCTGGAGCTTTACCTATTACTCGTCCTCCTTATCGTATGTCAAATAAAGAAAATAAGGAGATGCGCAAACAATTATCCGAATTAGAGACGAAGCAATTTATTCGTTCTAGTTCCTCTACTTGGGGAGCTTCAGCTATTTTCGTGAAGAAATCTGATGGTACACTTAGGCTTTGCGTTGACTACCGTAAGCTTAATGATCTCACCATCAAGAATAAATATCCCTTACCTCGGATTGATGATCTATTCGATCAACTTAGTGGTGCTAGAGTCTTTTCACAGTTAGACTTGGCAACCGGTTTTCATTAACTTCGTATTTCAGAGGATAGCATTCCTTTGACATCGTTCCGTACTCGTTATGGATCTTATGAATGGCTTGTTATGCCATTTGGTTTAACGAATGCTCCGACTTATTTCGTTGACCTTATGAATCGAGTTTTCAAAGACTTCCTCGATCGATTTGTTCTCATCTTTATTGTAAAGATCCCAATTTTTAATTAAATTTAAATTGATAATTAAAATAAATTTTTGAATAAAGTTGTAAATTAATTTGAGTTTTTCACATTAAATAGGATATTTATTTATTTGGACATTGATTTTTAAAATTTACCTATGGATTCGAAGTTGTATATTTAAAATCTTATAAATAGAAAAAAATAACATTCTAAAATTTATCAATTAAAATTAATAATATATTTTAAACTTTTGGAATTTAATTTGAGAATATAATTGGAAAAAAAGGTCTCAAAACAAATAAAATAAGTATAAACTATATATAAATGAATTCCAATTTCTTTTGGGTTTAAAAGTTTTGAAATAATAGATATTTTAAAAATTCATTTAAATTTAAAATTTTATACATATATGTATATTGCATATATGAGTAGATTTAAGTGTATACATTTAATTTGAATATAAATTGCATGAGTATGTGTATGAATATAATAAATGGAAATAAATGTTTATATTTCAAAGCTTAAATTTGAGATTTGGATTTAAATTTAAAATGAATGTTTTTAAAAATTAGTGGCATTTAAAAATGTAAAGGAATAATGTATATAGTAAAATATTAGTTAAAGCAATTCTTTTTTTTACATTGTATATATGTATATGCTAATGAATAAAAAGGTACATTCATTTATAAAATAAATATGATATAAAAGTTTTTATAAACATTCTTTTGTCTTTGAAAATTTTAAATGTAAACATATACATAAGGAAGTAAAGAAGTAAACATACATGCACATGGGTTTGGAGTAAAGAGATTAACAAAATTTTATATCATGTGATTTCTTACAAATGGCCTTCAATACAATTAAACTGAACAAAAAAATTTAACAAAAAATTACAAAAACCTTTCGATCTCCCCATATGAAATCATGTTTACTCTCAGCAAATCTGAAAAAGTCAGTAATCAAAGATTTGAGGCATTTCAAATATCAACACAAAAGAAATAAAAAAATGATTAAAAAAACCTGAAACTAGAAAAAAAACTAGAGAAATACAGAAAATTTCAAATTTGAAAGCTTCAAAAGAATTCAAACCACAATCTGAAGATTAATCCAGCTGCAATACAAACCAAGTATGGTTTAAAATGAAATCTGGACAATTGAAGAAAGCAATCAAACTTCAATCTGGAAGCAAATGCAAGTTCAAAAACAAATTCAAAGCAACCTGAAAACAAAAGATAAGCAAAACCAGAAATCTGCAAATCAACATCAAGCAGTGGATTTGTATTCTATATCTCAGGTGAATTTTATATCTTATAATTTAATAAATTATGATTTCAAAATCAAGTTTTAACATAAAACAAATTCAGAAAAATTTGCAGATTTTATAAAAAGAAAAAAAGTGGTGCTTCAGTTTGGATAGGAAAACAGTGCAGTTTTTCTCTGAAGATAAATAAAGGCAAGCAATTTATTTTTTAAGATTTGAACTTAATATTGTTAATCAGTATTAAAACGAAGATTTAAACAACTTTATTAACAAGTTGCAGGAAAACCAAATCAAGATCAAAGACTTAATCCATTTCTGGATTTTAACTACAGAAATAAAAAAGGCTTCTCTGTGTATAGCAGAGATTCATACTGTAAGTAAAATAAATAAAAACTACTGTTATTAATGACTTAAGTATATGAACATGACTGAGTATAAGCAAGGATTTCCATTTGTACTTTGCAGAACCAAACTCCAAAATTAAAGTAGGAAAGAGGACAAAAGTTACAGGCCTTCATCTATCTTTGAAAACTGTCAGGAAAGCATTTCTATTTTCTGGAAAAAAATGTGAGCAAACCCTCAACCTTATACACATTTTGTTTGCATGAAGTTGGTATTGGTGAATGTTTGTGAATAAGTTGCATATGATTATGATTGCATGGATGTGTATGGTTAAGGATAATGATATGCATGCCAGTATTTAGGCTCTGTTCCATGTTGTTCAGGTTTCCAAAACTTGAAAAAAAAATCCAAACCCTCCTCCCTGAATCTCTTTGGACATTACTATGTGAATAAAAGTTGTTAGCTACATCAAAATATTTATAAAAAAAATGTGTTTCAGAATTTAACCAGATATGATGTACAGGTATGTATATACCTGTATTTGAGTTTACAGGTTAGAAACAAAAATAAAAAAGAAGTAAAAACCCCTTAGATCGTTCATTGTAGGCGGTGGTCTTTAAATAAAGATATTCGAATTAACAAGACCAAAGATTTAAAATACTTTCAAGGATAATTTGAAGGTAATTTTTAATCAAAAATAAGAATATACAGTAAATAAAAAAATGATGGATTTGAATTTCATAACTTTGACTCGTTTACATTATTTAGTTCTACTTCGGAAATCATGAATTTCAATAATAACATCAGAATTTTTAAGTCGTTATCCAAAGAGAAATCGCAGTTTGAACGAATTAGCCTCTTTTGTCAAAATCTGGTGATCGGCATGAAGTTAGTGGTCGAGATTAATGGGGAAGAAGGTTGGAGAATGCAGGAAAAATAATTTTAAAAAAATTCACCAGAGAAGCCGATTGATGAAATTATAGGGTTTAAGGCATGATTTTATTTGATGTTACTCTCGAAGTCTTTGCGCCAACAAGTAATCATCGGACTAGTTAGGACCGGGGGAGAACGTTGCGTAGATCATCGAGGGGTCTTTGGTCGAGATGGCAGGGTGGCAGAAGACCAGTGGTGATCGTGCGAGGTGTTTTGTTGATCAGAGTATACCTGATGTGTTCGAAAATTTTGTTCGATTTTAATTCAGAGATGATTTCCTAAACCTGGGTGTTCGAATCGATTTCGGTAAGCGTCGATGATACGCCGGTGGTCATGACGTTGATCGTATGACGTCAAGGCATTGGTGCACGTGTACATCATATCGTTCGTATCTGGTCTGGATTGTGATATTTGGGGAAGATGGGTTGTTCTCGGGTTCGAAATCGAATGGGTTGCTGTTTTTTCTCGAAGTCGGGTAGGATGGTGAGTGTCTCGGGAATGACACGGGAGGGGGTCAGGTTATTCCCGAAGCAAGATTTTAAACAGCTTTCAAGTTTAAACTGAAGTAAGTTTCAAATTTTTAAAAAGGAAATCTGGTTTAGATCTTCTCTCAAATGAATTTCTTCATACAAAATAGATGTTTTGGTTCAACTTAGATTTGTTAAGTTAAATTTTTAAGTTATTTAAGAAAATAAAGGAGAATGTATTAAATTCGTATGTTAATGATAATTTATTACAAAGATAGTTAATTAGAGATTTTTAATGATAATTTAGTGATTAATGAAGAAGAATTATCTATGGGTGTTTGGATATTTAAGGATAATCAATTTCATGGTTAAGCCTAATAAAAAAAGAGGTAATTAAGGATAATTAATTGATTAAGTTTAAGTAATTAAAAGGTAGTTAATTACTTAAAGGTAATTACTTAATTTAAAGGTAATTAATTTAAGAAGTGATTAAATAACTAAATATCAGTTAATTAATAAAAATAATTAATTTGTTTTAAAGTAATTGAGGATGTATAATTAATGATTTAAAACTTGACTACTCAAGTGTCTAAAAAAAGGTTAATTAATTTGAAAGAATAATTTGTTAATGTGATTAATCTATGGTTAATTAATTAATTAATGTAATGGATAATTTAGGGTTAATTAAGTAATAATTTAAAAGTTAATTAAATTGTAACAAAGGATAATTAATTATAATTAAGATTTAAATTAATTAATAATTAAGGTAATTAATTAAAGTAATTAATTAAGGAATAATTTATTAAGGTTTAATTAATTACAATTGAGGTTAATTAACTAAGATAATTAAGGAACGATTAATTAATGAAAGCGATTAAGACTTAATCAATTGAAATTAATAATAATTAATCATTGATAAAAAAATACTAATGAAAATAATTATGTGAGAAATAAATTTAAAACCACATAATTTATTCCCCTAAATCAAAGATGTTGGATTGCTATTGAATGTTGTGTGATGGATTGATATATTTCATATGTGATGTGATGTTGTGTGATGCTTGGTGCTGAGCTGCTATATCTGTGATGAATATACTGTTGTATGAATATGAAAACCCCTTGACCCGTAAAATGACATTTAAATTTCGATGCGACAGGGAGTCGGATTCCAGTTGGTTATCCGAAACCCACATCGAATTGTAATGGTAAATCTTTGTGATCGATAAATTTATTTTATCAATGAATCTGTGAATAAAGATAAGCGTAATGGGTTATACCGCTTATCGATATGGTTGAATCTGTGATAATGATGTTTCACTTTTATTGTGTTGAACCCCTGGACCACACTTATACACACACAAATACGGATTGCACGCGGAAATGGGTTAAGTCACAGATTTTTTAAATTGTTTTAAGATTGAATTTTTGAATCAAAAATAGTTTTGGAATTAGAGTTGAAAGCTTTTGAAAATGAATCTAAAAAATAAAAGTTATTTTGAATAACTTGATTTAGTTTTGAAATTTAAATAATTTGATTCAAATTTGAATTCAATATTTGAAATTGAATTCTATAATTTGGAAACTAGGGTTTAAAAAGGTTGTTCAACTTATAAATGTGTTTATATGGGTTTTTAAACCATCTTTAAAGTGTTGTTTTGGGAATCATAGAATTTAACCCAAGATTTTAACTTGTATAAATATAATTGGATTTTTCTGAAACGAAAACTATGTGTTTTCAAACAATAAAAGCTTTCACATAAGAGATGAACTTCCAGTTTGTGTTAAAAGGATTTCAGGTCTAAAATGGAAAATGGTTTTCCTAGTTACAAATAAAACTTTGGAAACGGTTTGAAGGCTGTAAGTTAAATCTCTGATTTAAAGATTTAATGAGTCAATCCAATTGAAATGGAAATTGTTTTGGAATCTATAAATGGATCTTTGTGAAACTGGGTAACTTTGTAAAACGAATCTTTTTGTTAAAGATTTAAAATGGTAATTTGTTTAACCATCTGATAGAGAAGCTTTGGCTTTTCAAGTTGTGACTTAGCTAAAATCCCATATCCATATATTTTTAATATGGCGCTCATTATTCGGTTTAGCCGGGAGGGGACCTTGTGTCATATTGCCCATTCCGAATAGTGATACGACGTTATGGATTGCAATTAAAGACCGGTGTTGAAGACCGAGTGTCTTCGAGAACGATAGGATAACCTGTCGATTGACTCTGTACTGAGTTGCTCCGATATAGAGTTTTCCCTAAGTGACGGGAAGTCCGATCGGGATTGTGGATACCCGGATTTGCAAGGGCTTCTTCGAAAGTGCCTTCGGTTCTGTTTGAACCCGTAACAGACTTGTATGGTTGTATGTCCGACATTACACTTTGAGATATTAAACTGATCTCTATCAAATACATTTCTGCTTGTTGGCAGAGAATTCTTTCTCTTAGCTTAACACCCTTCTCTGAGACGTACGAGCTCAGAGGTTATGTAGTTGATATTTATCGGTGATATATTCCCAATTTGGTAGTGTGGCATGCTAAGTGCTGCTGTGTGTTGATGATCATTTGTTGATCATTTATGATCAAAGCATGGCTTTCGTGTAAAGCATTGCTTTGTGGACGAGACTGCATCAGGACCTCACGCCCCGGAAATGGTCGAAACAGGAAAGCTGCGGCAAGGTTATGAGGGTCGCGCCCTTTAGGGTGTGTCATTCCCTTCTGGAAAAGGGTGGTGTCATGGTATGGAGCCCAGATACTTACTCATGTGGATACTGCAGATCTATTACTTTTTGATTGCTTTGTGGTTTTGAGACGCCTCGGATAAAGGTCCCAAAGGACCGGGGGATGGCATGCTCGAGTAGTAGTTACATAGTTACAGAGGTAACCCGACCTTGTGTTGGCAGAGATCCGGTTAGGTTCTCGGGACATCCCGCCAGAGGCGATCCCATGGACAGTAGGAAGTTCCTTAGCCTTACAATTTGTTGGTAATCCAATCAAAACAATACGCGTCCTATACGATTTTAGTTGTATAACCTGCTATGGAATGTGGCGGTAACCTGCTATTAAACATGGTAGCTATAGTAGGCATACGATACTGGTCGTATGCTGGCTAGGATTTATATTATACTTTTGAAATGGTTTTTCTACACTATGCACTAGTAACAATATCAAAGAAATTTTCTTGTATTAAGCATATTTGACTATCATAAGGAGAAATCTCCTCCAAGTCTGCGTTTGCATTGTGTGTGTGGCGGGAGGCCTTATGGTAGTTTCATTTTCTAAAATGAATTGCGGATTTCAAAATTTAAATTCTTTTGTTTGTTTTAAAGACCAAATGTTTTTGTTTGCTCATACCAGTCCCACGACTGACCTAGAGTTTATTGTTCCTTTCCTAAACTCTGGGTGCCCACTATTTTCCTACACGGGCAGTCTAGAGTTGGGTTTTTCAGATAGTCAGGTTTAGTAGATTATCTAGAGCTAGTTCAGTCTTTGGATCTGAACTGCACTTGCTTATTCTTGTGCATCGCTATTGGGAGTTCAAGCCATTTCTGGATTGGTGCCTTGGAGATGGAGATTACCGATACTGGAGTTCTCTTTTGAAGACTACTTTCTCTATTGAAGATATGGTTCCGCTGCTGGTGTTATCTTTTCTTTTCTGCTGCTATTATCTTGTATCATATCTCTGATGAATATTGATATTCATTGTACCATTCCGTTGAATCAGATATTGTATCAATGTTGTATATTGATATATGTATATTCTTTTTCTTCCGCCGTGTTGTACTTAATTTGTTATAAGCTCCAACGAACCAGATTCGGCGTTTGGATCTGCGGCATTTGAATACGAGTGTCGTATTCGGTGCCGATTTTCGAAGGCCAAGTCAAGGTTGTTTCATTTGGTATCAAAGCTGAAGGTTAAAACTTTAGCTCAGGAGTATAACACATTAAGTGACTCATTAGAGATAGGGTGAAGTATACCCTAGAATGAGTATACCTAAGATATCCGTTCGAATGCCTCAGTGAATTCTCTTACTATCCACAGATAGTGAGTATGAGTGCAAGAAGAGGACTAGGTAGGGGACAGGGGAGTACCGCTATAAATGGTCAATACCTTGCAACAGTGGAAACAACTTTCTCTATCAATCTCCTTTGATTCGATTTCAAAATTCTTTTGATTGCTTCGTATCAACTACAAGAAGAAGTTTCGGTGTGATGGTGGCCCTACGAATCATTGTAGAAAATCCTTATTTCGTATCTTTATCGGCTTCTTATCAGCTTTTCGATCTAAACTTTAATGAATTTGAATTTGAAATTGAAATTAAAAAAAAATTTGAAATTTTAAATTAAGTTAAATTAGTTAATAGAATATAAGGCTAAATTTAAATTGTATCAATAAAACGATATCGATTAAAACCAAATTTGAAATTCTGTTTCTTGTGAATATCAAAGTCCGAAGAGGGACAAATTGGTATATACTTTGGGGTATTTCAACCTGAATTTGGAACTCATATCTAGTATTTGAGAAATTGTAGAAGATTGAATCTATCCATCTATCTATTGCTTGGGTCTATATTTATTCTACGAGTGATTAGTTATCCCTTCGAACTAATCAATGCCCTTGCACATTCGTAGACCGGTGGACCCGAGTATCTTGTGAAATAATTGTACGAGTTTGTTCTCGTATTGTTGACATTCTGATTTGGTAAACCGAATACAGAATAAATATTTCGATCTGATTCGATCAATCATTTCTTTATCTATCATCTTTTCTTTCTCGTCTCCCTTGCAAATTTCGAGGATGAAATTGTTTATAAGGGGGGAATCTATAACGATCCCAATTTTTAATTAAATTTAAATCGATAATTAAAATAATTTTTTTAATAAAGTTGTAAATTAATTTGAGTTTTTCACATTAAATAAGATATTTATTTATTTGGGCATTGATTTTTAAAATTTAACTATGGATTTGAAGTTGTATATTTAAAATCTTATAAATAGAAAAAAATAACATCTTAAAATTTATCAATTAAAATTAATAATATATTTTAAACTTTTGGAATTTAATTTGAGAATATAATTGGAAAAAAGGATCTCAAAACAAATAAAATAAGTAATAAACTATATATAAATGAATTCCAATTTCTTTTGGGTTTAAAAGTTTTAAAATAATAGATATTTTAAAAAATCATTTAAATTTAAAATTTTATACATATATGTATATTGCATATATGAGTAGATTTAAGCGTATACATTTAATTTGAATATAAATTGCATAAGTATGCGTATAAATATAATAAATGGACAAAAATGTTTATATTTCAAAGCTTAAATTTGAGATTTGGATTTAAAATTAAAATGAATGTTTTTAAAAATTAGCGACATTTAAAAATGTTAAGGAATAATGTATATAGTAAAATATTGGTTAAAGAAATTCTTTTTTTTTACATTGTATATATGTATATGCTAATGAATAAAAAGGTACATTCATTTATAAAATAAATATGATATAAAAGTTTCTATAAACATTCTTTTGTCTTTGCAAATTTTAAATGTAAACATATACATAAGGAAGTAAAGAAGTAAACATACATGCACATGGGTTTGGAGTAAAGTGATTAACAAAATTTTATATCATGATGATTTCTTACAAATAGCCTTCAATACAATTAAATTTAATAAAAAAATTTAATAAAAAAATTACAAAAACCTTTCCATCTCCACATATGAAATCACGTTTACTCACAGCAAATCTGAAAAAGTCAGTAATCAAAGATTTGAGGCATTTCAAATCTCAACACAAAAGAAAGAAAGAAAGAAATGACAAAAAAAACCTGAAACCAGAAAAAAAAAACAAGAGCAATACAGAAAATTTCAAATCTGAAAGCTTCAACAAGAATTCAAACTGCAATCTGAAGATTAATCTAGCTGCAAAACAAACCATGTATGGTTTAAAATCAAATCTGGACAATTGAAGAAAGCAATCAAACTTCAATTTGGAAGCAAATGTAAGTTCAAAAACAAATTCAAAGCAACCTGAAAACAAAAGATAAGCAAAACCAGAAATCTGCAAATCAACATCAAGCAGTGGATTTGTATTCTATATTTCTGGTGAATTTTATATCTTATAGTTTAATAAATTATGATTTCAAAATCAAGTTTTAACATAAAACAAATTCAGAAAAATTTGCAGATTTTTTTTTATAAAAAGAAAAAAAAGTGGTGCTTCAGTTTGGACAGGAAAACAGTGTAGTTTTTCTCCGAAGATAAATAAAGGCAAGCAATTTTTTTTTAAGATTTGAACTTAATATTGTTAATCGGTATTAAAACAAAGATTTAAACAAATTTATTAACGAGTTGTAGGAAAACCAAATCAAGATCAAAGACTTAATCAATTTCTGGATTTCAACTGAAGAAATAAAAGGGCTTCTCTGTGTATAGCAGAGATTCATAATGTAAGTAAAATAAATAAAAACTGCTATTATTAATGACTTAAGTATATGAACATGACTGAGTATAAGCAAGGATTTCCATTTGTAATTTGCAGAACCAAACTCCAAAATTAAAGTAGGAAAGAGGACAAAAGTTACAGGCCTTCATCTATCTTTGAAAACTGTCAGGAAAGCAAGTCTGTTTTCTGGAAAAAATGTGAGCAAACCCTTAACCTTATACACATTTTGGTTGCATGAAGTTGGTATTGGTGAATGTTTGTGAATAAGTTGCATATGATTATGATTGCATGGATGTGTATGGTTAAGGATAATGATATGCATGCCAGTATTTAGGCTCTGTTCCATGTTGTTCAGGTTTCCAAAACTTGAAAAAAAAAATCCAAACCCTCCTCCTTGAATCTCTTTGGACTTTACTATGTGAATAAAAGTTGTTAGCTACATCAAGATATTTATAAAAAAAATGTGTTTCATAATTTAACTAGATATCATGTACAGGTATGTATATACCTGTATTTGAGTTTACATGTTAAAAACAAAAATCAAAAAGAAGTAAAAACACCTTAGATCATTCTTTGTAGGCTGTGGTCTTTAAATAAAGATATTCGAATTAACAAGACCAAAGATTTAAAATACATTTTAGGATAATTTGAAGGTAATTTTTAATCAAAAACAAGAATATACAGTGAAATAAAAAAATGATGGATTTGAATTTCATAACTTCTTGATTCATTTACATTATTTGGTTCTACTTCGAAAATCATGAATTTCAATAATAACGTCAGAATTTTTAAGTCGTTATCCAAAGAGAAATCGCAGCTTGAACGAATTAGCCGCTTTTGTCAAAATCTGGTGATCGGCATGAAGTTAGTGGTCGAGATTAATGGGGAAGAAGGTTGGAAGGTTGGAGAATGCAGGAAAAATAATTTTAAAAAAATTTCACTAGAGAAGTCGATTGATGAAATTATAGGGTTTAAGGCACGATTTTATTTGATGTTACTCTTGAAGTTTTTGCGCCAACAAGTAATCATCGGACTAGTTGGGACTGGGAGAGGACGTTGCGTAGATCATCGAGGGGTCTCTGGTCGTGGCGGTAGGGTGGCAGCAGACCCGTGGTGATCGTGCGAGGTGTTTTGTTGATCAGAGTATACCTGATGTGTTCGAAAATTTTGTTCAATTTTGATTCAGAGATGGTTTCCTGAACCTGGGTGTTCGAATCAATTTCGGTAAGCGTCGATGATACTCTGGTGGTCGCGATGTTGATCGTATGATGTCAAGGCATTGGTGCATGTGTACATCGTATCGTTCGTATCTGGTCTGGATTGTGATATTTGGGGAAGGTGGGTTGTTCTCGGGTTTGAACTCGAAGGGGTTGCTATTTTTTCTCGAAGTCAAGTAGGATGGTGAGTGTCTTGAGGATGACACGGGAGAGGGTCGGGTTATTCTCGAAGCAAGATTTTAAACAGCTTTCAAGTTTAAACAGAAGTTAGTTTTAAATTTTTAAAAAGGAAATCTGGTTTAGATCTTCTCTCAAATGAATTTCTTTATACAAAATAAATGTTTTGGTTCAACTTAGATTTGTTAAGTTAAAATTTTAAGTTATTTAAGAAAATAAAGGAGAATGTATTAAATTCGTATGTTAATGATAATTTATTACAAAGATAGTTAATTAAAGATTTTTAATGATAATTTAGTGATTAATGAAGAAGAATTATCAATGGGTGTTTGGATATTTAAGGATAATCAATTTCATGATTAAGCTTAATAAAAAAGAGGTAATTAAGGATAATTAATTGATTAAGTTTAAGTAATTAAAAGGTAGTTAATTACTTAAAGGTAATTACTTAATTTAAAGGTAATTAATTTAAGAAGTGATTAAATAACTAAATATTAGTTAATTAATAAAAATAATTAAAAAAATTTGAAAGTAATTAAGGATGTATAATTAATGATTTAAAACTTGACTAATCAAGTGTCTAAAAAAAAGGTTAATTAATTTGAAAGAATAATTTGTTTATGTGATTAATCTATGGTTAATTAATTAATTAATGTAATGGATAATTTAGGGTTAATTAAGTAATAATTTAAAAGTTAATTAAATTGTTATAAAGGATAATTAATTATAATTAAGATTTTTTTTTTGAACAGCAAGAGAATAAGCTCATTTTATTGACTAATGTTCCATTACAAGAAATTACAACTCATACAATCCCATTATCCTGATAAAACAAAAAATTACTGACCAAACTTTAGTTACAACAATACAGACCAAACTTAATTACAACAATACAAACCAAGCTTAGACCAAACACAGTGACTATAATACAAGCCAAATACGCAAACTTAGTTACAACAATTATGAACAAAACTCAACTGACCATGAATCAAAACCAAAATAAATGCCAGAGTATAGAGTACATTAATCAATCCATCCAGCTAGTAATCTTTAGTAATGAACCAACCTCACTTCCAGAGCAAAATCATTGTCAGCATTCCCTCACATTCCAGAGTTGCTTCAATAATTATCAATCCTTAAATCCCTCAAAATACTGCCATGAATCATAGAGTAAAGCTGAGATGAGTTCTTGCTTCCAATACCAAATATTTTATTATTCCTTTCAGACCACACAGCATAAATCATTTCCTTAAGAAGCTTGAGCAAAAGCCTGATAGTACGTGTCTTCCATCTAGTTGCTTTGAATACATTAAACCATTCAATAGAACTAATAGTAGAAGGCTTATAAAAACTACCATTAGATAAGAGCCTGTACCATATCTGACAAACAAAAGAACATTCAAAAAATAAATGAGTATTAGTTTCAGATTCTTCTCTGCAAAGTACACATAAATCCTGTGAAATAATACCCATTCTACAAAGCATGTCCTTTGTATTCAAAGCATTTTCCATTACCTTCCACAACAACAGATTTTCCTTTGCTGAACAACCAGTTTTCCAAATTCTTGAATGCCAAGGAAAAATAGAATCACTCTTACAGAGATAATTATACACAAGCCTGATATAATGGATTTTACTTTTTCTTGACCAGATTAGAGTATTATCACTACTGATAATTGGATTACTAGTAATAACATTCCACAAATTTCTTAACTGAAAGGAGCTGGAGTAAGGTAATACAATACTACCATCATGCATAAATTCATCAACTATAGCTTCTTCTAAAATTCCAGAGTTTCTTCTCAAATTGTAATCCACTAAAGAACTTAAAATCAGACCCTGTTTAGCCCAAGGAGTATGCCAAAAAGATAATCCTTTAATCAATGCATAATTACATTGTATGAATGGTAAGAAAGTTTCCCTTAGTTTAAGTATATATCTCCAACTCCAACTACAATTTTGGGGTATACTCATAGTCCAAAAATTCCTCTTGCCAATAAGATTTTGATTAACCCATTGAGACCATAAGTTTTGATCAGATGCAAAAATCTTATTGAAATAAACTGAAATAGCAGCTTTATTCCACTGGAAAATATTTGTGATACCAAGACCACCATACTTTTTAGCATCAAACAATTTGAAAAAAGATATGGGTATGAGCTTTTTTGAGAAAGGGTCACCATGCCAGAGAAATTTATTTAGAGCACTTGTAATCACATTAATCATCTTGATAGGAAGAATGTAGTGTCTTGTCCAATATGTGGTCATAGCCACAGCAATTGATTGAATAACAGTGAGCCTACCAGCTTGTGACAATTTATTACAAGGCCATAGTTGCAACCTTGCAATTATTTTTTCAAAAAGTGGCAAACAATTTTGCTTGGTAATTCTAGAGCTAATGAGAGGTAAACCCAAATAATAAGAATTTTTAGGTAATTCCTGAAGTCCTGAGCATTTAATAATATCAATCTTCTTAGAAATAGGCAAACCAGCAACAAGTATATTAGATTTCGAGAGATTAATTTGGAGGCCAGTAATGGAATAAAAGAATTGCAGAGAAGACATAATACTCTGAATATTACTATGAGTAGGCTTTGTGAAGATGATGAGATCATCGGCAAAAAGAAGATGAGTGATGAGAGGATGTTTACATTTAGGATGTAAATCAAGTGCTTTCTTTAAAACTAGATCCATAAAAATTGAATTGAGCAATTCCATGACAATAATGAACAAATAGGCAGAAATAGGATCACCCTGTCTAACACCCTGTGCACCTTTAAAATACCCATACAGATCACCCTCTCTCGAAATTGAGTACATTGGTGATGAAATACAAGTGAAAATCCAAGCTAAAAATGGTTTAGGAAAGTTCATCCTAGACATAATAGCTAAAATAGAGCTCCAAGCAATAGAATCAAATGCCTTCTTAATGTCCAACTTTAACATACATCTAGGAGATATATTTTTCCTTTCATACCCCAACAATAGTTCTTGTGCTAAAAGAATGTTATCACTAATGGATCTTCCACTAATATAAGCAGGCTGATTATTAGATATAATGGATGGGAGAACTAACTCAATCTATTAGCCAACACTTTTGAAATGATATTACAACAAGATATTGGCCTAAAATAAGCAACTGAAGTAGGGTTATCATTCTTAGGAATTAAGGAAAAGGCAGTAGCAGAGAGACTAGCAGAAAGTTTGTTGTTGAGGAAAAAATATTGAATAGCTTTGACAGTATCAACACCAATTATATTCCAACTTTGTTGTAAAAAATGAGCATTGTAGCCATCTGGACCTCCACAACTATTAGGATCCAAGCTAAAAACTGCAGATCTAATCTCATCATCAGAAATGGCACATATCAAAGGAGCAGATTGTGAAAAGGATAAGGTTGGAAGTGTTATATCAAATAGAGGATGTATATCAGGTTCAAAAGGGTTGGAAGGTGCTAAAATGGAGAGAAAATACCGAATAAAAGCATTATTAATACCATCAGAAGATTTAACCAGATTACCATTCATATCATTATTTGAAATATGCTTTGTCTAGCTCTCTTAACCTTAAGAAAATTATGAAAGTACTTAGTATTTATATCAGCTTCCTTCTCAATTCTCAAGTGAAGTTTCTGTCTAAGGGATAATAATTACCTATCTATAACTTGTTCAAGTTTCTTTCTTAGTTCCACTTCAGCATGTTGTAAAAGAATATCATGTGGTTTGCACTCAAATCTTCCTGAACCTTAATGATCTCATTCCTAATATGAGTAGAAAGCTTAGAATCTTTACCAAAATCAGCTGCTGACCAGACCTTTAAGTGAAATTTGAGAGCCTTCATCTTGAGAGAAACATTAGCTAAAGGATTCCTGCCAAATTGCATATTCCAAACCTGTTTAAGAATAATTGGATAATCCACATGATTAGTCCAAAAATTAAAAAATTTAAAAGAATGTTTATCTCCACAATTATCATCAACTCCCCAATGAAAATTAAGGGACGGTCATCAGATAAAAAAGACTAAAGAGTATCATAAAATGATTTGGGCCAGACTTGAAGGAAAGGGATATTTACAAAAATATGATCCAATTTACAAAGAGTTGGATTTCCACTCCTATTACTATTTGACCAAGTGAAAACTGAACCAAAAGATTTGACCGAGATTAGATTAGATTGAGTGATAGCACTATTTAAAGGAGCAATATCCTTAAGAGACAAGGGACAACCACCATATTTTTGATTACCAGCAAGCATACAATTAAAATCACCACCTATCAACCAAGGATCAGAAGAAGAGTTTAGAGTAGGAAGTTGATCCAAAAAAAACTGTCTTAATGATAAAGAATTTTGAGCATAAACCGAAGTGAAGAGAAAATTCAAATTAGAGGGTAAATGAACACAATTATAATGAATGAATTGATCAGTGGCAAAAATCTTAGAACGTTTGAAGATTGAAGGATTCCATAAAGTTAGGATTCTTCCATAGTAAGATTCAACAAAATTATGATCATGTAACCAAGAAGGAGATATCAAGTTAACACCCTTTAGAGTAGACTGAATATCTAACTTTGTTTCAGAAACACACATTAAATGAATATCATTTTCCTTGATAATATTTTTAATCTCAATTTGTTTAGAGGGAAAGTTAGCACCCCTTATATTCCAAAAGGCAATATTATTCATTTCAAGGGGAGAGGAGGAAGCAAAGGTGATGGATTTTTCCTTATATGTCTAGAATGAGAATTACTTTTTGACGAAGATAAAGGAAGAACTTCCTGAGCCTTAAAATCTTTTCCTTTATTCAAATCACCAGGATTGTGAGTACTAGTATTACCTTTACTTGTCATGACTTCCAAACATTCACCTGATTTAGAAGAAGGGGAAAGAATAATATGATCAGGTGGAGATAAATGCAGATAAGGTGATGAAGTATTAGTAGCAAACATAGATGGAGACTGAAAGCTAAATTGAGAACTGCATGAAGAAGAAACAGAAGTAGAAATATTGGAAGAAATAGATGACACAACTTTAGCAGATGACAAAATATTATCAGAGTCAATTGAAGATTTAGATAAAGTATCAAAAGATGAAGAAGGGGTTTTTGCATCACAAATATTACCATGTATACTTTCCAAATTTATAACAGGGTTATCATTGGTTGAATCAAGAGAGGAATTTGATAGAACTAAGAAGGCATTTAAGGTAACAGTAGAATAAGAAGAATTACTATTTACGTTACTTCCTTCACTACTCTTTCCTTTACCAATTTCCATGCTTATTTTAGGATCAACTCTCAATTGAACCTTTTCTTTTGCCACTGTCTCCTTTTTCTTCCATATTCCTTTATTCCTCCTCTCTACATTTTTCCAGCTTTGATCTGTTTATGTTATTATTAGTAAATCCATGATCACTTTGGTCCTTATCACTATTCTCAATCAAATTATCCACCTTCTTAACATCATTCTGTTTAGTCTTGTTTACTGACTCACGACTAACAGTATCATGACCAAATATTTTACAATGTGTACAAATTTTTGGCCTCCAATCATATAACAATTTGACATCTGGACAATTATCTCCCAACTCAGGAATGGCAATAGATTGCGGCAAATCAAAATCAGGTGAAATCTCCACTAAAGCCTTTGCATACTTAAATCTTTGCAGTTTCTCGGTACTACTATCAAAACAAATTAGTCTACCAACATGACAAGCTAACCAATTAATCCCTACAAGCGTCCATAGAATAAGAGGAATTCTATAAAAATGAATCCATACAGGTACTCTTTTGATCTGCGCTTGAGAAATACCAATAAAAGGATCCCATTTAGTAATTATGAACATTCTACCCCTTATAAAAGTTGGATCAGAATTAAGAACTTGAATTTTATCCTCTTGATTAGAAAAATTAAAATAGAAATTGTACCCATCTGATTTAAGCCAACTTCACCCTTAATCTTCCAAGATCTTTTCATGAAATTAACCACTGTTAAAAAAGAAAGTGTACCATCCAAAAAGAATCCAACCAAATGAATATTCCAGTACTTCAAACCTTCCTCCTTGACAAGATCTGGTAAAACATTGGGAGACTTATCCCTAGGAATATCAAAATGAATCGGCCTGTATGAACCAGCATTACGAGGAAGAGATTTGAAAAGAGAAGACCAATTAGCATTCAAAGGAGTCGAGACATTCTTGATACAAGACGCCTCAGAAGCACTCTGAGAAGAAGAGAAAGGAAGAGATGAGGAAACAGATTGAGCGGAAGAAGATGAAATCGATGGACCAGATTGAGAAGATAGAGTTGAAGAAGAGGAAAAAACAAGAGGAGGAAACGAAGCAGAATCCAACAAGAAAGAAGACGATGAAGGAGAAGAGGAGGAAGGCACCATTGAGGAAATTTCAAACCATGGAGAAAATTTCTTCACTCATTATAAGATTTAAATTAATTAATAATTAAGGTTATTAATTAAAGTAATTAATTAAGGAATAATTTATTAAGGTTTAATTAATTACAATTAAGGTTAATTAACTAAGATAATTAAGGAATGATTAATTAATGAAGGCAATTAAGACTTAAACAATTGAAATTAATAATAATTAATCATTGATAAAAAATACTAATGAAAGTAATTGTGTGAGAAATAAATTTAAAACCACACAATTTATTCACCTAAATCAAAGATGTTGGATTGCTATTGAATGCTGTGTGATGGATTGATATATTTGATATGCGATGTGATGCTATATGATGCTTGGTGCTGAGCTGCTATATATATGATGAAAATACCGTTGTAGGAATATGAAAACCCCTTGACCCGTAAAACGACATTTAAATTCCGATGCGACAGGGAGTCGGATTCCAGTTGGTTATCCGAAACCCACATCGAATTGTAATGGTAAATCTTTGTGATCGATAAATTTATTTTATCTATGAATCTGTGAATAAAGATAAGTGTATGGGTTATGACGCTTATCGATATGATTGAATCTGTGATGATGATGTTGCACTTTTATTGTGTTGAACCCCTGGACCACACTTATACACACACAAATATGGATTGTACGCGGAAATGGGTTAAGTCACAGATTTTTGAAATTGTTTTAAGATTGAATTTTTGAATCCAAAATAGTTTTGGAATTAGAATTGAAAGCTTTTTAAAATGAATCTAAAAAATAAAAGTTATTTTGAATAACTTGATTTAGTTTTGAAATTTAAATAATTTGATTTAAATTTGAATTCAATATTTGAAATTGAATTCTATAATTTGGAAAGTAGGGTTTAAAAAGGTTACTCAACTTATGAATGTGTTTATATGGGTTTTTAAACCATCTTCAAAGTGTTGTTTTGGGACTTTAGAATTTAACCCAAGATTTTAACTTGTATAAATATAATTGGATTTTTCTAAAACGAAAACTATGTGTTTTCAAACAATAAAAGCTTTCGCATAAGAGATGAACTTTCAGTTTGTGTTAAAAGGATTTCAAGTCTAAAATGGAAAATGGTTTTCCTAGTTATAGATAAAACTTTGGAAACGGTTTGAAGGCTATAAGTTAAATCTCTGATTTAAAGATTTAATGAGTTAATCCAATTGAAATGGAAATTGTTTTGGAATCTATAAATGGATCTTTGTGAAACTGGGTAACTTTGTGAAACGAATCTTTTTGTTAAAGATTTAAAATGGTAATTTGTTTAACCATTTGATAGAGAAGCTTTGGATTTTCAAGTTGTGACTTAGCTAAAATCCCATATCCATATATTTTAAATATGGCGCTCATTATTCGGTTTAGCCGGGAGTGGACCTTGTGTCATATAGCCCATTCCGAATAGTGATACGAATTTATGGATTGCAATTGAAGACCGGTGTTGCAGACTGATTGTCTTCGAGAACGATAGGATAACCTGTCGATTGACTCTGCACTGAGTTGCTCTGGTATAGAGTTTTCCCTAAGTGACGGGAAGTCTGATCGGGATTGTGGATACCTGGATTTGCATGGGCTTCTTCGCAAGTGCCTTTGGTTATGTTCGAACCCGGAACAGACTTGTATGGTTGTATGTCCGACATTACACTTTGAGATATTAAACTGATCTCTATCAAATACATTTCTGCTTGGTGGTAGAGAATTCTTTCTCTTAGCTTAACACCCTTCTCTGAGATGTACGAGCTCAGAGGTTATGTAGTTGATATTTATCGGTGATATATTCCCAATTTGGCAGTGTGGCATGCTAAGTGCTGCTGTGTGTTGATGATCATTTGTGATCAAAGCATGGCTTTCGTGTAAAGCGTAGCTTTGTGGACGAGACTGCATCAGGACCTCACACCCCGTAAATGGTCGAAACAGAAAAGATGCGGTAAGGTTATGAGGATCGCGCCCTTTAGGGTGTGTCATTCCCTTCTGGAAAAGGGTGGTATCATGGTATGGATCCCAGATACTTACTCATGTGGATACTGAAGATCTATTACTTTGTGATTGCTTTGTGGTTTTGAGGTGCCTTGGATAAAGGTCCCAAAAGACCGGGGGATGGCATGCTCGAGTAGTAGTTACCTAGTTACATAGGTAACCCGGCCTTGTGTTGGCAGAGATCCGGTTAGGTTCTTGGGACGTCCCACCAAAGGCGATCCCATAGACAGTTGGAAGTTCCTTAGCCTGACCATTTGTTGGAAATCCAATCAAAACAATACGCGCCTTGTACGGTTTTAGTTGTATAACCTGCCATGGAATGTGGCGGTAACCTGCTATTGAACATGGTAGCTATAGTAGGCATATGATACTGGTCGTATGCTGGCTAGGATTTATATTATACTTTCGAAATGGTTTTTCTACACTATGCACTAGTAATAATATCAAAGAAATTTTCTCGCATTAAGCATATTTGACTATCATAAGGAGAAATCTCCTCCAAGTCTGCATTTGCATTGTGTATGTGGTGGGAGGCCTTATGGTAGTTTTATTTTCTAAAAATCATTGCGGATTTCAAAATTTAAATTCTTTTGTTTGTTTTAAAGGCCAAATGTTTTTGTTTGCTCATACCAGTCCCACGACTGACCTGGAGTTTATTGTTCCTTTCCTAAAATCTGGGTGTCCACTATTTTCCTACATGGGCAGTCTAGAGTTGGGTATTTCAGATAGTCAGATTTAGTAGATTATCTAGAGCTAGTTCAGTCTTTGGATCTGAACTGCACCTGCTTATTCTTGTGCATCGCTATTGGGAGTTCAAGCTATTTCTGGATTGGTGACTTGGAGATGGGGATTACCGATACTGGAGTTCTCTTTTGAAGACTACTTTCTCTATTGAAGATATGGTTCCGTTGCTGGTGTTATCTTTTCTTTCCTGCTGCTATTATCTTGTATCGTATCTCTGATGTACATAGATATTCATTGTACCATTCCGTTGTATCAGATATTTTATCAATGTTATATATTGATATATGTATATTCTTTTTCTTCCGCTGTGTTGTACTTGATGTGTTATAAGCTCCGGCGAACCAGATTCGGCGTTTGGATCTGCGGCATTTGAATACGAGTGTCGTATTCGGTGCCAATTTTCGAAGGCCGAGTCAGGGTCGTTTCATTTACAGATGATATTCTTGTTTGTTCTAAAACCGAGGAAGAGCATGAAAAGCATCTTCGGATTGTGTTGGAAACTCTTAGCAGCAATCAATTGAAAGCAAAATTTTCTAAATACCACTTTGGCAATTATGAAATTTCTCGGCCATATTATTTCTGAATCCAGAATTTCCATTGATCCTTCAAAGATTGAAGCGATTCAAGATTGGAAGAGACCAGAGAGTGTGACGGAAATCCATAGTTTTCTTGGATTGGCGGGTTATTACCGTCGGTTCATAAAATACTTTTCTAAAATTTCCGTGCCTCTTACTAGCTTGAAAAAGAAAGGAGTTAAATACATTTGATCGGTCAAATGTGAAGCTTATTTTCAAAAATTAAATGAATTCCTTTTCGATGCTCCTATTCTTGTGATTCCCGAAGGGAACCAAAATTTTATTGTTTATACCAATGCTAGTCGGGTTGGTTGATGTTCTTATGCAAAGAGAACGTGTTATTGCTTATGCTTCTAGGCAATTAAAGCCTGCCGAGACTAGATATGCCACTCATGATTTAGAACTCACGGCTATTGTTTTCGCCCTTCGAATTTGGCGTCATTATCTTTTGGGAGAGAAATTTGTTCTCTACACCGATCATAAATCTTTAAAGTATTTATTTTCCCAAAACGAACTTAATTTGCATCAACAACGTTGGCTCGAGTTCCTTGCATCTTATGATCTTGATATTCTTTATACTCCCAGAAAGGGAAATCATGTTGCCGATGCACTTAGCCGTAAGTAACAAGCGGTTGTCTCTATGATGATATCCGAATGGAACGATCTCAAGACTTTGTCCACTTGTGAGGTTCGAGATCGTGAATCCGATTTATGTGCATCCCTCGTTTTATGTAGCCTTGAGGCTCATCCTTCTCTTTTTGACCGCATTCTTGATGCTCAAAAGCTAGATCCCAAATTGGCTCTTCTTAACCAAAGTTGTAGGGATAAAATTGATATTGACGGTTTGAAAGACTTTGATATCGATGCTCGTGGCGGTATTCGAAAACTTGGTAGACTTATCGTGCCAAATATTAGTGATCTTCGTAAAGACATTTTAGAAGATTCTCATCATTCTAAATTCACCATTCATCCCGGTGGTAGTAAAATGTACGCGGATATGAAGTGACTTTATTATTGGGATGGAATGAGATCTGATATTACTAATTTTATTAAGCATTGCATGACTTACCAACTTGTCAAGGCCGAGAATCAAAGGCCTGGTGGGTTATTGCAACCTTTGGACATTCCAATTTGGAAGTGGGACCAAATTTCCATGGATTTTATTGACGGTCTTCCCCGTTCTCGTGCGGGTCATGATAGCCTATGGGTGATAGTGGATAGACTTACTAAATCCGGCCATTTTATTCCCGCTCGGGTCCAACCGAGTCGTGCCTCTTTTGGCCAAACTCTTTATTAAAGATGTAACGACCCTAGATTTTAATTTAATTTAAATTGATAATTTAAATGAATTTTTGAATTAAAATTGTGAAATGTATAGATGGATTGATGCGAGTTTTCCCGAATCAAATAGAAAATATATTAAGTCATATGGGTTTGAAATTTTGTATATACGAGAATATATATGTATATATTGGATTTTAAATAAATTCTTAAATAAATGATTTTTTAAATAATAAATAATATACTTTGGACACAAGTATAAAAATAAATAAATAAATTGATTTAAAAATTTATAAATGATGATAATTTGAGTTATATAAAATATATATATTAAATACAAGACAAAAGTAATAAGAGTAAAATAAAAATAGAAGTAAATTTAAAATGCAAGAATAAAACAAATACATTTAAGTAAGCAAAATAAAAGTATATATTTTTACATAAATAAACAAATGCATAAATGAGAAACAAAACAAAGTTAGATATATAAACAAAGTAAAATAAGTATTAGCAATAAATGTTTCAAATAAATATATGGTTATAAAAAAATGACCTAGACATGCATATAAACTTATATGAAACTCTTATAAAACAAGAAAACAATATATATGTCAAAAACAATATTCATCACAACCTTACATAAACAAAAGTATGCAATACAAAATAATACAAACAAATACAAATATAAGCATAAACAAATACAAGAGCTTGTAAATTAAATCAAGCAAGTTATGTTATATAAAATAGAAATTTATTTAAGTTATTAAAAGCAAAGTAAAAGAAAAGAAAATACAAGATACATTCAAGTATTCAAACAAAAGAAATAATCCAAACCATACCTTTACATATTTGTACAGCCGAGACAAGAAAGAAAGAAAAAGTAAAGGTAAACAAATGCATAACAAAGTACAGATGCATTTAATGTTTACACCTCTAGCCTATAACAAAAAAAAAATACCATCACTTGTACCTGCACACCTCTTTCTTTCTATATATGTACAGCTTTAGTTCACAAGGCTGAGCATACTTGTAAACATTTTCTCAAATTCTTTAAACATTTTCAAAGCTGTAATAAGTATCAAGCATGCAAAGAGTTCAACTTCATTAGCAAAGCAAAATTCCAAATTTACAAGTTCCAGGAAAATAAAAGAAAAGCTTCAGATCAACCAAACTCTAACCTGTAAACTCCTGGATTTAAGCAATGATTTGGAAGGTGAGTACACATCTGTATTTCAAAGTTTAAACTTGTGTGTTGCTTCGAAATGAATATGTATCTTATGGTATATGCTGTGATGATATGCATGTGTTGTGTGTGTGGCTTTCATCAGAGTATTCTCTGTTTTACTTCCCAGTATGCAGGTTTTGTTGTTTTTCTTTTTCACTGGAAACTGTGAAACCATAGATACATTTAAGTATCAGGTTTACAGAGAACAACCCAACAAAGCAAAGAAAAAAGATAATTCAAGTTCTTGTTTTATAATCCATATCAGGCCTTAGTTTCAAAACAAGATCGATGTGTTTAAGTATGGGCTATAATTAAAAAATGGTTTCATAATGTATAGAGGTATGTAGAATAGAAGATCAAGATTTTACAGTACAAACTTTAAATATTGGAAATTTCGAATGACACGAATCATTAATTCAAGTGTATAACTTGAATCCTCATATCAAATGATGATTTTTAAGATGAGTTTCGTGATTTTTAGTGGGGTAGTTGGGTAGCAGTTTGAAGTTGAACGGAAATGGGTTTTTGGGGGATTTCTGGCGATCAGGGGTACTAGAGGTGCTAGGGTTGTGCGTGGTGGTGGAGGAGCTTACCGGGGTGGCAGGAAAAATATAGGGATGGTGAGTAGATCACGGTGGCGGCGTCGGCAATTGGTTGAAGTCTGTAGCCCTAGTTTTGTTGGGGTCGAAGAAATTTGATTCGTTCGTCGTCCACGGTGCATCGAGTTGCACGAGACTGGGGGTGATGGAGGCTGGGGTGTAGATGAGGCGGTGGCCGGAGTTGCACGAACTCCAGTGGTTGAGGCGCCGAACACGAGACGTTGACAGGCTTCGAGTGGGAGTCCTGTGCTTGTTCCAGGTTTTAGCATTTAGCTTGATTTCGATTTTCGTGTGAAGGAGGGAGATTTGGTGGGTTGGAGTGTATGAATGGATGATCGTGGTCGTATAGATGATCGTGGTGATGGTCAGAACGTCGCACGGCGACCGTGCAGGTGCACGGTGCATCTTCTTGTACCTGAAAAGGGCTTGGGTAGAAGCAGCGTTGCAGTGGGTTTTTACCCGAAGTGGTACTCGAGTAAATCGAGTAAGTAACTCGAAGCAAAATGATAAAGTACCGGGTAAATTTTTAACACTTAAACAAAAATTTGAAATTTATAAAGTCTCGGGTTGGTTTGGGGAAAGACTCGAAGCAGGGCTTGGGTAGAACGTGGATTTTCTCGGGTAGGTATAAAAACAGTTTTTGAAACTTAAAAACAAAATTCAAGTTTTAAACATTTTTAACTCATACTTTTAAATAATTGTTTTATTTAAGTATGGGATTGGTTTAAGGTTTAAAAGTAAATTATTTCAATTTAAATTAAGTTTTAATTAAAGATTTAATTAAAAAGGGTTAATTTATTAAAGATTTAATTTATGTAATTGAATAAATTAATGTGATAAATTAAAAGATTAATTAATTAAAGGTTAACTAAGTACTGATAAAAAAAATTAATTAATTTGTTAAGAGCTAATTTATTAATGATGAATAATTAAAGGATAATTATTTAATTAAATATTAATAAATGATAAAGATTGATTTAATCAAGTGATTAATCAATATTTAATACAAAGCATAATGTGATTGACTCAAAATGATAATTAATTTGAGATTAATTAATTAAAGGTTAAATTTAATTTAATGAAGTTGATTAAGGAATGATAATTAATCAAGGAAAAATTAATTAGAGTAATTAATTAAAGATAATTAATTAAATGGTGAATTAGATAATTAAAGATTAATTGTTTAATAATTAAAGGTTGATAGTAAAAGGTTAATTAATTTATTTGTAATGGATAATTAGTAAAAGATTAAAGAATAATTAATCAAAATGATTTGTAAATTATCAATGTTAATTAACCAGGACTTATAATTCATAAGAAATTAATTTGATTTAAATTAATCAGATAATTAACTGATTTTACTTACGAATATTTGGATTCTATTGGATGACTTGATTGTTTGATATCCCTAATATATGATGCTTTGTGATACATCCTGATTTATGTGGTGATCTGTAATTTACTATCTGTGACATATTTATCTGTGATTTGTATATAACCGATAAGCGTTACAGCTTATATCGCTTATCAATTATATTCCTGTATTCTGATCTGTAATAATTGTATGATGTTGCACTACTGTGTATAACCCCTGGACCACACTTATACACACACAATTATGGATTTCACGAGGAAATCGATTAAGTCGCAGATTTTTGAAATAGTTAAATTTGAATTTTTAAATTCAAATGTTTTGGAAATGGAATCGGAATAAATGTGAAAAGCTTTTGGAATGGAATTTCAAAATAGAATTTATTATTTTTAAATTACTTGATTAAGTTTTGGAATTTAAATAAGTTGATTTAAATTTAAATTCAATACTTGAAATTGAATTCTGTAATTTGAAATTAGGGATTAATGATATTATACTAGTCATTATGAGTTAAACCATTTTTAAAGTATTATTTTTGGGAATTTGAATTTAACTCAAGGATTTCAACTCGTATAAATGAATCAGATTTCCAAAATGAAAACTGTTGTTTTCAAATGATAAACACTTTTAGATAAGAACTGAGATTCCAGTTAATTAGGGGAATTTCAAGATTGAATAGAGAAATGATTTTCCTAAGTTATGAATGAATTCTTTTTGAAAGCTATGAATTAAATCTGTTTATTTTTAACAGATTTAAATTGATGATTTGTTTAAATCAAATTGAAATGAAATTGTTTTGAAGGCTATAAGTTTAATCTTTGATTTAAAGATTTAACGATTTAAATCAAATTGAAATGAAAATTGATTTGGAAAATATGTGAATGAATCTTTTATTTAAAAGATTAAAATGTGAAAATTGTTTAAACCGTTAAAGGTTGTGAAAATAAATCTTTTTGTTTAAAGATTGAAAATGGTAATTTATTTAAACCATTTGAAGAAAAGTTTTGGGAAATAAGTTGTGACTTAATTGAAATCCCATTATCCATTGTTTTTGAAATATTTTCGCTCACTATTCGGTTTAGCCGGGAAAGGACCTTTGGTCGTATAACCCATTCCAAATATGTGATACGTCGTATATGGATGGCATGGCGTATTACTAGTTTATATAGTATTTCTTTTTCCGCTGCTATTTATTGTATCATATCTCTGATGTATATTGATATCTATTGGATCATCTGTTGTATCAGATATTGTATCAAAGCTGTATATCAATGTATTATTCTTTTATTCCGCTGTGTTGTTTACTTAATGATTGTTATAAGATCCGGCGAATCGGATTTGAACGGTCGAATCTATGACATTCGAATACGATATGAAGTATGGATGTCGATTTTCAAGCGGGCAAAATCCGACTCGTTACATTTGGTATCAGAGCTAAGGTTAAACTTTAGCTCAGGAGTGTAACACATTAAGTAACTCATTAGAGATAGGGTGAAGTAAATCCTAGAATGAGTAATCCTTAAGATATCCGTTTGAATGCCTCAGTAAATTCTCTTACTATCCACTGATAGTAAGTATGAGTGCAAAAAGAGAACGAGATAGAGGACAGGGAAATACGACTATAAATGGTCGATACTCTGTAACAATAGTGGAAACAACTTTCTTATCAATTTTCTTTGATTCGTTTTCAAATTCTTTTGAATTGTATTGATAAAACGATTTTGGTTGAGAACAAATTTTGAATTTCTGTTATAACTTCTTGGGTGGAATAAAATATGAAATATAAACTTTGATGTATTTCTCAACATATAAAACTCTAAACTTAAGATCTTAATATTTGGCTTTTGATTTTAATTGTAGAGAACAAATAGCGTTAGCCGAGGAGGAAAGGTCAGGAGAGTGGGTGATTATGCTTCATCCAGTAGGGTACGAGATGATGAAGGTGAGTCATCAGTTCATAGGGAATTCCCAGTGGAGCCTGTAGTGCAGCCCCAACCACCAGTGGAAGAAGAAGAAGATGAAGAGGAATTCGAAGAAGAAAATGAAGACGAATTCAAAGAAGAAAATGAAGAGGAATTCGAAGAAGAAGAGTTCGAGGAAGAATTCGAAGAAGAAGTTGAGGAGGAATTCGAGGAAGAGGTTAAGGCGGAAGAAGAACCTGACGTGGAGGAAGAGTCCGAAGGTGACGAAGCAATTCATTGGGATTTGGATAATGTCGTGGATGATGATGATCCCATTGAGGACGAGGAGTTAAATGGTGGGTATCTTATTCTGGAAGAATCTGATCCGGAGGAGATTTTTGAGACAGACAATGAGGTTGAAGTGATGGACCTGTCAGGGCCTGAGAGGGAGGGTTCTGAGAGTGAGGATTGGTAGTTGGTCGGTTTGACTCATTTTGGGGTATTTATATAGGTATTTTGGACTTGAGATCGTAGTAAAAGTATGGATGTCGATTTTCAAGCAGGCAAAATCCGACTCGTTACATTTTCAAGTAGTAAAAGTTGGATGTTAGTGGGTTATGTACGACTATAACTCATGTACTAATATTTTGAGTAGTGTTTAATATAAAATATATTATGAATGGCCTGAAAATATCCAGTTTGATCTGAAAAGATATTTCTCTATCTTTTATCTATCTTTGTTGTTTTCGTGCCTACGAATTTCGAGGACGAAATTCTTTTAAGGGGGGAAGTTTGTAACGACCCTAGATTTTAATTTAATTTAAATTGATAATTTAAATGAATTTTTGAATTAAAATTGTGAAATGTGTAGATGGATTGATGCGAGTTTCCCCGAATCAAATAGAAAATATATTAAGTCATATGGGTTTGAAATTTTGTATATACGAGAATATATATGTATATATTGGATTTTAAATAAATTCTTAAATAAACGATTTTTTAAATAATAAATAATATACTTTGGACACAAGTATAAAAATAAATAAATAAATTGATTTAAAAATTTATAAATGATGATAATTTGAGTTATATAAAATATATATATTAAATACAAGACAAAAGTAATAAGAGTAAAATAAAAATAGAAGTAAATTTAAAATGCAAGAATAAAACAAATACATTTAAGTAAGCAAAATAAAAGTATATATTTTTATATAAATAAACAAATGCATAAATGAGAAACAAAACAAAGTAAGATATATAAACAAAGTAAAATAAGTATTAGCAATATATGTTTCAAATAAATATATGGTTATAAAAAAATGACCTAGACATGCATATAAACTTATATGAAACTCTTATAAAACAAGAAAACAATATATATGTCAAAAACAATATTCATCACAACCTTACATAAACAAAAGTATGCAATACAAAATAATACAAACAAATACAAATATAAGCATAAACAAATACAAGAGCTTGTAAATTAAATCAAGCAAGTTATGTTATATAAAATAGAAATTTATTTAAGTTATTAAAAGCAAAGTAAAAGAAAAGAAAATACAAGATACATTCAAGTATTCAAACAAAAGAAATAATCCAAACCATACCTTTACATATTTGTACAGCCGAGACAAGAAAGAAAGAAAAAGTAAAGGTAAACAAATGCATAACAAAGTACAGATGCATTTAATGTTTACACCTCTAGCCTATAACAAAAAAAAAATACCATCACTTGTACCTGCACACCTCTTTCTTTCTATATATGTACAGCTTTAGTTCACAAGGCTGAGCATACTTGTAAACATTTTCTCAAATTCTTTAAACATTTTCAAAGCTGTAATAAGTATCAAGCATGCAAAGAGTTCAACTTCATTAGCAAAGCAAAATTCCAAATTTACAAGTTCCAGGAAAATAAAAGAAAAGCTTCAGATCAACCAAACTCTAACCTGTAAACTCCTGGATTTAAGCAATGATTTGGAAGGTGAGTACACATCTGTATTTCAAAGTTTAAACTTGTGTGTTGCTTCGAAATGAATATGTATCTTATGGTATATGCTGTGATGATATGCATGTGTTGTGTGTGTGGCTTTCATCAGAGTATTCTCTGTTTTACTTCCCAGTATGCAGGTTTTGTTGTTTTTCTTTTTCACTGGAAACTGTGAAACCATAGATACATTTAAGTATCAGGTTTACAGAGAACAACCCAACAAAGCAAAGAAAAAAGATAATTCAAGTTCTTGTTTTATAATCCATATCAGGCCTTAGTTTCAAAACAAGATCGATGTGTTTAAGTATGGGCTATAATTAAAAAATGGTTTCATAATGTATAGAGGTATGTAGAATAGAAGATCAAGATTTTACAGTACAAACTTTAAATATTGGAAATTTCGAATGACACGAATCATTAATTCAAGTGTATAACTTGAATCCTCATATCAAATGATGATTTTTAAGATGAGTTTCGTGATTTTTAGTGGGGTAGTTGGGTAGCAGTTTGAAGTTGAACGGAAATGGGTTTTTGGGGGATTTCTGGCGATCAGGGGTACTAGAGGTGCTAGGGTTGTGCGTGGTGGTGGAGGAGCTTACCGGGGTGGCAGGAAAAATATAGGGATGGTGAGTAGATCACGGTGGCGGCGTCGGCAATTGGTTGAAGTCTGTAGCCCTAGTTTTGTTGGGGTCGAAGAAATTTGATTCGTTCGTCGTCCACGGTGCATCGAGTTGCACGAGACTGGGGGTGATGGAGGCTGGGGTGTAGATGAGGCGGTGGCCGGAGTTGCACAAACTCCAGTGGTTGAGGCGCCGAACACGAGACGTTGACAGGCTTCGAGTTGGAGTCCTGTGCTTGTTCCAGGTTTTAGCATTTAGCTTGATTTCGATTTTCGTGTGAAGGAGGGAGATTTGGTGGGTTGGAGTGTATGAATGGATGATCGTGGTCGTATAGATGATCGTGGTGATGGTCAGAACGTCGCACGGCGACCGTGCAGGTGCACGGTGCATCTTCTTGTACCTGAAAAGGGCTTGGGTAGAAGCAGCGTTCCAGTGGGTTTTTACCCGAAGTGGTACTCGAGTAAATCGAGTAAGTAACTCGAAGCAAAATGATAAAGTACCGGGTAAATTTTTAACACTTAAACAAAAATTTGAAATTTATAAAGTCTCGGGTTGGTTTGGGGAAAGACTCGAAGCAGGGCTTGGGTAGAACGTGGATTTTCTCGGGTAGGTATAAAAACAGTTTTTGAAACTTTAAAACAAAATTCAAGTTTTAAACATTTTTAACTCATACTTTTAAATAATTGTTTTATTTAAGTATGGGATTGGTTTAAGGTTTAAAAGTAAATTATTTCAATTTAAATTAAGTTTTAATTAAAGATTTAATTAAAAAGGGTTAATTTATTAAAGATTTAATTTATGTAATTGAATAAATTAATGTGATAAATTAAAAGATTAATTAATTAAAGGTTAACTAAGTACTGATAAAAAAAAATTAATTAATTTGTTAAGAGCTAATTTATTAATGATGAATAATTAAAGGATAATTATTTAATTAAATATTAATAAATGATAAAGATTGATTTAATCAAGTGATTAATCAATATTTAATACAAAGCATAATGTGATTGACTCAAAATGATAATTAATTTGAGATTAATTAATTAAAGGTTAAATTTAATTTAATGAAGTTGATTAAGGAATGATAATTAATCAAGGAAAAATTAATTAGAGTAATTAATTAAAGATAATTAATTAAATGGTGAATTAGATAATTAAAGATTAATTGTTTAATAATTAAAGGTTGATAATAAAAGGTTAATTAATTTATTTGTAATGGATAATTAGTAAAAGATTAAAGAATAATTAATCAAAATGATTTGTAAATTATCAATGTTAATTAACCAGGACTTATAATTCATAAGAAATTAATTTGATTTAAATTAATCAGATAATTAACTGATTTTACTTACGAATATTTGGATTCTATTGGATGACTTGATTGTTTGATATCCCTAATATATGATGCTTTGTGATACATCCTGATTTATGTGGTGATCTGTAATTTACTATCTGTGACATATTTATCTGTGATCTGTATATAACCGATAAGCGTTACAGCTTATATCGCTTATCAATTATATTCCTGTATTCTGATCTGTAATAATTGTATGATGTTGCACTACTGTGTATAATCCCTGGACCACACTTATACACACACAATTATGGATTTCACGAGGAAATCGATTAAATCACAGATTTTTGAAATAGTTAAATTTGAATTTTTAAATTCAAATGTTTTGGAAATGGAATCGGAATAAATGTGAAAAGCTTTTGGAATGGAATTTCAAAATAGAATTTATTATTTTTAAATTACTTGATTAAGTTTTGGAATTTAAATAAGTTGATTTAAATTTAAATTCAATACTTGAAATTGAATTCTGTAATTTGAAATTAGGGATTAATGATATTATACTAGTCATTATGAGTTAAACCATTTTTAAAGTATTATTTTTGGGAATTTGAATTTAACTCAAGGATTTCAACTCGTATAAATGAATCAGATTTCCAAAATGAAAACTGTTGTTTTCAAATGATAAACACTTTTAGATAAGAACTGAGATTCCAGTTAATTAGGGGAATTTCAAGATTGAATAGAGAAATGATTTTCCTAAGTTATGAATGAATTCTTTTTGAAAGCTATGAATTAAATCTGTTTATTTTTAACAGATTTAAATTGATGATTTGTTTAAATCAAATTGAAATGAAATTGTTTTGAAGGCTATAAGTTTAATCTTTGATTTAAAGACTTAACGAGTTAAATCAAATTGAAATGAAAATTGATTTGGAAAATATGTGAATGAATCTTTTATTTAAAAGATTAAAATGTGAAAATTGTTTAAACCGTTAAAGGTTGTGAAAATAAATCTTTTTGTTTAAAGATTGAAAATGGTAATTCATTTAAACCATTTGAAGAAAAGTTTTGGGAAATAAGTTGTGACTTAATTGAAATCCCATTATCCATTGTTTTTGAAATATTTTCGCTCACTATTCGGTTTAGCCGGGAAAGGACCTTTGGTCGTATAACCCATTCCGAATATGTGATATGTCGTATATGGATGGCATGGCGTATTACTAGTTTATATAGTATTTCTTTTTCCGCTGCTATTTATTGTATCATATCTCTGATGTATATTGATATCTATTGGATCATCTGTTGTATCAGATATTGTATCAAAGCTGTATATCAATGTATTATTCTTTTATTCCGCTGTGTTGTTTACTTAATGATTGTTATAAGCTCCGGCGAATCGGATTTGAACGGTCGAATCTATGACATTCGAATACGATATGAAGTATGGATGTCGATTTTCAAGCGGGCAAAATCCGACTCGTTACAAAAGAAATTGTTAAATTGCATGGAGTCCCTACTACTATTGTTAGCGAACGTGATCCATTGTTTACTAGTGGATTTTGGAAGAGTCTTCAGAAAGCTTTGGGAACGAAGCTTAATTTTAGCACCGCTTATCACCCTCAGTCCAAACCGAGCGTATGAATCAAACTCTTGATGATCTTCTTTGTGCATGTGTTCTTGATTTTGGTGGAAGTTGGGAAGATCATATTTCTCTTGTTGAGTTTTCCTATAATAATAGCTTCCAATCTAGTATTGGTATGGCACCTTTTGAAGCACTCTATGGAAGGCCATACCGATCTCCTTCTTGTTGGCTTGAGGCCGGTGAGAAGATGGTTTTAGGTCCAGACTTTATTGTGATTCCATAGAAAAGATTGACCTTATCTGCCATAGGATGAAATAAGCTCAAAGTAGGCAAAAATCATATGTCGATAACGGAAGAAGGAATTTAGAATTTTCTGTGGGAGATTTTGTGTTTATTCGTGTCTCACCTATGAAGGGTGTTGTGCGTTTCAGTAGATCGGGAAAATTAGCACCTCGATATATTGGTCCATTTCCCATCACCGAACGTATTGGTTCCGTGGCTTATCGTCTTTTATTATCGGCTCAATTTTCTGCTATTTATGACGTGTTTCACGTTTCTCAACTACGGAAATGCCTTCGATATTCCGATTCTATTCTTGAGCCCTGTACTGTTGAAGAAATTGAAGTTTCACCTAATTTGACTTATGAGAAACATCCTATTCGAATCATTGTTACGGAGGTCAAACGCCTTTGAAATAAAGATATTCCTCTTGTGAAAGTTCAATGGTCTTCAAATCCTAAGGATTATTCTTGGGAATCCAGAGAATTCATCGAGCGAACACATTCGGACTTACTCTCTTGAGCTCCTTGAGGTGAACTTCTTATTTCAAATTTCTTTTGTGTCGATACGCTTTTATGGTTGTTACTTTTTATTTTCTTCTTAAATATTGCGGGGGTGTGATTTCTTTAAGAGAGGAGTCTGTAACAACCCACCTATTTTACGATTGTATATTTAAATATAGCATCGTTAATCGGATTTTAGTCCAAAATGCTACTTTTTGCAAACGATCGAATTAGGACTTCAAACCACTTCCATTGAGTTCAAAATGATGTTTGCGACCTTTTTGAGTATAAACTTCGATATGTTTGGAGCTAGCTAAAAATTTGACCTTTGCACTTTGGACTTTGGGTTTGGGTTAGCCTAAACTATTAACTCTAGCTCCACCCCCACTTATCTTCATTCACTTTCATTTCCTAATACCTTCAAGCTTCAGATAAAAATGGGGGAAGAGAAAAGGAATTAGAATTTCTAAGCCCTAGTTCCATTGCAAATCCAAGCTCTAACTCCAAATTCAAAGAGAAGCTATTGGTAATCATGCTCTTCTTCTTCTCTAACTCATTCTACCTTCAATTTCAGAAATTCCTAAACCTAACTTAGGAAATGTTCTTCTTTTGAGCTTAGATTCAAGCTCCTTGGGTTGTGTTGAAGAGTGGTCGATCCTCCTTTGCTTCCAAGCTTCTTCTTCCGTGTTTTTGTGTGAAAGGTGAGATTTTTATCTCACATCTATGTCTATAACTATCTTTGATTGTTAGGTATGAATTCCTAACACTTATTCATGTGCAATTCCTTTTGATTTGGATTGAATTTGTGAATATTCCCATTTTTGGGTTTTTGGAGTCAAATCTTTGAAAATCCTAGCTTAGTTGTTTGAACATGTTTTTGGTGATCCATTGAAGAGCCTATAAGGTCGGGTTGTCGATTGGCATAAACCTCTAGCGCCATTGCTCGTCCGGTCGCAAATTGCTTAAGTTTGCTCTTCATTCATATAGGCTGGAAATACTGGGAAACAGGCACTAGTCGACTGACCCTCTGAGTCCAGTCGACTAAGCTGGAACCCAACAGTTTTCCAGGCAATTGGCCAGTCGACTGTTCTCAGAGAGCCAGTCGACTGACCTGCTTGCATTCAATCTATTTTTCCTATTTAGCCTATTTTGCTAGAGATTCCAATTTTTATCGATTCGTGATTATCCGATTTCTTGTTTTCATTTATTAGTGGCTTTGATGACTTCTTTTTGGAATTTTTGAGAATATCCATTTGATGGATTCGATATCGATTTTCGTGGCTTTAATTCACGCCTTCAAATGTGAATCTTTGGTGATTGATTGTTTCTACAATCATTTTTGTGATTTGTCACTTTAAAATACAAATGTTTTCTATACTAGTAGTAAATAATAAAACTCTTCCATCAAAATGATTTCAACACTATTTTATTGCAAAGCTCGTTTCTTAAACCGTTTTCCAATCTATTAGTATATACAAACCTTTACCTCACTCGTTCGAGAAATCCAATTAAATGACTTTGCAAAACAAGTGGTTTGAAATACTTGCGTTTACTTCGTCGGTTAATTCTTAGACTCGTTCGATTGAAACTCTTGTGACAACTTTCGAGTGGAGACTTACAGATTGTTCGTAAATATTTAAGTTAAGCCAGTGGTTATGGGACATGAAGCTAAACTCATCTATTTACTAGTTTAGTGTAATTGACACTTCTCTATGATCGATGATGATCATTTTGTGATTTAGACTAGCAATGTGCGATGTCTCTTTGTCTGCGAGGTAGACTAAACCCCGTTTCTGTGGAGCTTCAGCTCAAAATTGGTGGGGTAGCGACCCATGGTCTTTGGACCGTTTTGTGGAGCTTCGGCTCAAAAATTAATGGTTAGCAACCATGGAAGAGCGTTCCGTTTTGTGATACACGTGTTGGTGAGTTTTCATGCTCCCGTTTTGTGATAGGCCTCCCCCTTTTTGTGATTTCTGGATTTCTATTGATGATTTCTAGAATTTGTGTTTCACCAATTTTCGTGATTTTCATTAATAAGCTTTATCAATAATTGTGCATTGGTGAATTTGTGTTTCACTAACTTCTCCGATTGGCAACGATAAATTTTATCAATATTTTTGGTTTGGTGAAAGTGTTGAGGAATATGACATTCTTTTTGGTGCTTTGAGATTTCTTGAGGTATTGTATGATTTTTTTGTTGATAAATGTATACTTTTCATAGTATGGCATTTTTGTTATCATACGTAATTGTCATATCTCTTATTTTATCTCTTCCTATCTGATATTTATAGCTAGACTGTTCCGTTTATTATTTTCTTATTAAATAATACTCGGGTCAGACCGAGATGTTACAGGAGCTTCTGCTTGACTCCTCATTTGGGAGTATTATCGGACTTTTGGCTAACTACATTAGATTGGTAGTTTTTGTTGTTAAACACTCGAGATATAGACTCGTTGATGTATACATATTCTTTTGTGTAGCACTTGTATCTATCCTTTTGTGATATTGTGGATCTTGTATGACCACTGCTCTGATGTACACTTTCATGTGTTATATTCATATCTATTTTCGCCTTTGTGATATGGATATCTGTGACTGATTTGTGTTATGTTTATTTCTATATTTGTTTCCGAAGACCACATAGCCAATGTGTAGTAGCTTTGAGTTTGTATCGGCATGTCGGATTTCCTCTTGAAATGAAATGCATGTTATACTATCTGACATATCGGTGCTCACACAAAGCAATTACATGGATGGTCGCTCCTTAAAAGCCTTATTCTTCGCACTAGTTGACGGCGTTACTCCGTAGTGTCCTTGGCTAGCATCAGTATAGAGGTAAGGCGTTACAATTTATTAACTGATTAAATGAACTATTTTGGAATGGAAAGTGTATTTTCCCTAGAAAACCAAGTATGTTTTCAAAGTAGCCTTAAGTATAAATTAAAAATTTTAAAGTTGGTTTTAAAAAGAATGATTTTGGAGAAATTATTTTCTTAAATTGTTTTAAATTTTTCTAAAGTAAAATTGTATTAAGTTAATTATAGAAGTGAATATTTTAAAGATTTAACTAATATTTGATTTAAAAGATGGTTATTTAATAATTATACTCTATCTAATAATTTATTTTAAAATTAGTTTAGGCTTCAGTTTTACATGAGATATTAGTATAAAATTTCATAACAAGTATTTTAAATAAAGTATTTTAAGTAGTTTTTATTTTAAGTATTTTAAAGTATATATATTTTGGATAAAGTGATTTAAATTATTTAAAAATATAAGTATTTAAGACTTGGTGATTTTCAGTGAAAATAAGACAATGGAGTGGAAGTTATTCCACGAGAGAAAAAGTTATTTAAAAACAATTTTCAAGGATTGAAGTGTAGAAAATATCTTGCGAAGATATTTTGAAATAAATAATTTGAAAAATTATTAAAGCCTAATGGTTGTTTGTGGATGATAATTGAGAGTTAAATAACTGACTATCAATATTGGCTAATGCACTGATCATTTTAAAGAGACCGAAAACGGAATTAATTTCTAGGAAACCACTTCGATCCGGTTTGAAAGTTTTCGTGAGGAAGAAAAGAGCTTGGAGTCGAAGATGGAGCGATGAAGTGCAAGGGCTAATCGCTACTAGTCCTAAGGGTGATTCCAAAATGGATGTAGTAGGAGTAGTGCCTTCAGTTCCGTTCAGACCAGGAACGGACTTGTATGGATGAATGCTTTCAGAACATCGTCAAGAGGACGATGAGCATTCTAAGTGAATGTGTGCTAAAAAGGTAACGCATAGCCTCGAGCCTTATCAACCGGGAATAGCTAAAACAAGGGAGGTGCACGCAAGGCTAAGTGGCTAGCAACCAATTAGGGTAAGGTCATCCCTGTCTAGATGTTCCTTTTATCCGGCTGTGTGGGCGGTTGTTGATCCCAACTGCTGGGTGATCTTATTCGGACTATCTAGTAAGGGGTAGCTCCGGTCTTGTGTAGTAGGGGATCAGGGTGGATCCTCAGTACGGTGATCTAGACCACATACTGTGACAGGCGGTACCCCAGTAACCCTGCCATTGATGGAAATCCATTCTCCCTAAGCACCATTTACGGTTTTGATTGTAGAACCTAGTATTGCTGGAATTTAATAATGGTAACAATTTCGGCTATTTGAATAAATATTTGTACTTAGACACTATTATAATATCAGAAGATTTTGATAAGAAATGTTTTGGTTATCGTAAGGTAAAAACCTGACATGTTTATTTGTGGTGTGGTCTTACGAGATACCTTTGATTTCAAATGATTTTGGAAACTTTAATAATCCAATTGAGTGTATTTTTCTCTCGTTGGTTTTCCAGACCGACTCGGGTATTGTTTATTATAATGCTCGGGTCAGACCAAGTATTATAGATACAGGAAAGGATGCTGAGGAGCTCAGGAGACGAGCTGGATAGCGAGACGTATCACACATACTTGATGAATATTCCGCTGTGTATGATTAACTACATAGTCAGTTTTGTGAGGACAGGGTATGATAACTATCCAATTGTGTGCTATGAATTTTGTTGAACTCTAATGATGTAATGTATAAACAGATATAGTTTTTTTGTTTAAAGATTAGTCATTTATTTATTATATATTGTTCCGCTGTGTTTGTGAGATTATGATGTCTATTTCTTCTTCTACCTCCTTCTTCTTTAACCCTAATGGTTCGGTTTTCCGACATTCGATTGTTCAACATTTGATACATGGACGTATTGATGTCGATTTTCGGACTTCGAAAAATCGGTTCGTTACAAACTAAGATCCATGAACCCAAGTCCAAACCCAAGCTAGCACCCTCCTTTTCTTGTTTCACTATTTTTCTACCCTTTAAACCTGCTTTAAAGCTCACGACCTTCAAGTGGAGGAGGAGCATGGCTTTGCCTTTTCATAATATAACTATGTAGAAGGTTTTGTAATGTAGTGGTAAGGCTTCATTCCAAGTTTGAGCTAATTTGGATTTGATTTGCTAATAATTTGCTTTAGGAAATTATGAGTATATATGCTCGTCCAGTTGGACCTGCATCTAATCAATGTGCATACGGTAATTCAACAATGCGCTTATGTAGCATTACTACATACTATATAAAATACGACACAAAAGAACATCAATTACATGCACATCTCAAAACTTTGTAACCAAATCTCAACCTGTTGAAAGATAGAACCATAAATAACTTAAATTTTTAGAAATCGGTTAACCAGAATAAATTTACTTTGACATACACTCCATCCATTTGACCTCTTTCATCTTGAATCAATTAGACAATACTTGTAGAAAAATATAGCTGAAATATTACATTATTCATTCGTAGATCTAGCCTATAATTTCAAATAGAGCAACATATTTTCCATATAAAGTAACATGCTTGAGCAGTGAAAAAAATATAGAAAATATAGTTAGATTTTTCTTACTTTCATAAGACAGCCAAAGATAAATGTAATTTAGAATTTCAATTAGATAACAAATTATGGAACGAAGATATAATTAAATTTGGCTTGTAATCAAAATTAACTCATTGCAAATAAGGCAAGTTTTTAGTTTCAGATAGCCAAAAACTAAAAAAAAATGTTTTTTATGGAAGGTTTGCAAAATTCAGATAGGGCACTTCCCACAACTGGCTTCATTTGCCTCTATCCCTGACTATATTTGTTAATAAAATTATTGACCAACATTGCATGAACCTAACAAATGTATAGTTGTCCATTGTTACCTCTCCTTTCAATTGAGGATACTTCAACGTTAGCTGCAATAAAAATATGAAATAAGTAACTAGTTGAGTGAAAAAATACATATCATATATAACTTACATGTTCAAGCAATCAGATCTTTCATTGATTTCTTAAGAACTATTCTTATATTGAACAAATGTATTAAAGAATGCAAAATGTGTAATACATTATCCTTGTAGGGTATACAATACACACGCACATTAATCCCAAAGAAAAATGTAATTATTATCAATAATAAAGCCATTATATGTTATTAGTACATTGTGCAATAAAACTTCACTACGAATGCAGATTTAATCTATACATACAACTTACCAAGATTTAATCTATACATATACAACTCACCAATATTATTCATGAAGGTACAATTGGTATAAACAATGGGAAAATAGCAACTGTGACAATTATACCTATCACCCCAATTGTAATAGTAAAACCCAAGATTTTTAAATATTGCATTAACCGATTAATCTTCCTCTGTGTGTCATGCTTGCAACTCATCAAAAATTCCTAGCTATTGTGACCTGCTTGAAATTCAACTATAATGTTGCATGTTCACCCTAATTGCTCCATCATGATTGTATCAACACAATGGGTTATAGGCTACACACATAGCCCACTCCCTCCTTTCAATCACAGTAGCTTCTAGCAATTATAGATGCTCATTCAATCTCAAATCCCCCTACATTTCAAGCTTCTAGCTTGGCATCAATTAGCCATCACCTATGCATGTATATCGCGTTAATTTACATTAGCTATCTTTAGTGCAGTGAGCCCCATGTTTTATGGGCTTCAGATTCAGCTATCATCAGCATCTAGTATGTAACGAAATATTTGCAACACTTTAAGCATTCAGATTCAGCATATTAACACTTGATGATGTAATAACATGGGCTGAGTTACAAGTAATGATCATATTTATCCTTCCATTATAAACAAGTAATACGATTCTGATATATTTATCCTTCCATCTTAAAAAAAATTCAGTTTTGGAGGAAATATTTCCAAACAACAATTGTAAAACTCTCATTATAACATATTGTAAGGACTCAAGTTGATGTCTCAAAAATTACTATATACTTATGCAAATATCTAATAAAATTACCATTTATATATATAATAAAAGCCAAAACAAAATTGCAAAATTAAATTTCCCAAACCACCATCTTCAAAGATCCAGAAACCTATTTTCCATCTAACAAATATCAATAACTTAATCCTTTGCCTCAAATACATAATAACCTAACAGCGTCTAAACCGTTAATATATTTTCCTCATACCGATCGTATACTAAAAACAACTAAATTGACTAGATATATTCGCACTACCTTCAGATTAACACTTGTAAAAAAATATGAACATGAACGTGAAACCCTAAAACAATTACTTCATGATTTAGCTAGCCGGATTCAAAAGGAACTTTTCAAGATAAAAGATTGAATTTTATTTTAAAAACATTCGTATTCATTCATTGTCTGGATTGAAACCATTGGATTTTGTGATAGTGCATAAAGTACTTAGCCGTATTGTTTTGTAAGATAAACATAGAAGTGTTACGTAACAAAAACGATTGGATCCTTAATTAAAAAAGCATTAAAAAACCCCATTATCCAGTCCAAATTCATTAATATAATTGTGAAGAGCAAGATACGTTCAGGAATATCCTATCGCCATGGGAAAGCTAAAGCTTTTCAATAGTCTCGGGATTCATCCCAACAATAGAATTATCATCGTTGGCTGCCTCATCCATGAACAACCTAGTCGCAGCCTACTTCCGCTTAATAATCGCCATTTTAAATCTTTTTTCCCCTCGCTATTATAAAATAACACAACAAATTAGGGGAAAAACCTAGTCAAATATAATCAGATCTATATTTTCAGAATAATAATGAAAAGTTGATTATCATCGTTGATCACCTCGTCGATGACCGGCTTATTGCCAATCTTATTCCTCTTAGTAATTGCTATAGTAAAATTAGATAACACGGCAAATTAGAATAAAATGCTAAACAAATTAGTAATAATGGATTGCTGAAATTTTACAAACCGACTCGTAGGTTTTTGTGCATTCCACGTTCGGTAGGCGATGAAATCAGCAATCAAGAGTTCGTGGAGAAAATGATGAAATCGGCAGGCGATTAAGGTTATTGGTTATATATACGCTATGTTTTACTCAAAATCACATTGCCATGTTATATATATACACTTTAATCAAATCTTTGTTGCTGTAAATGCTTAAACCGTTGAAAGTACCCCTTTCAATCCTATTGAAAGTACCCCATTCTTTCACCTAGGCCGAAAGGCCAAAACCTTCCTTTCGAAACTATTTACATAAACCTTTCGTAATCATTGAAATACCTTTTCCTTTGAAAGCTAAAAACTTTAGACATCGTATCTTTAAAACCTTTAATCAAAACCTTTCGAAACCATTGGAAAAAACTTTCCTCTAAACCTTTCGAAATCATTGGTTAAACCTTTCGAAACCATTATGGAACCATCCCTTGAAAACCATCCTTAAAAAGCTTTTGAAAGCATTTGGGTTCAATTTTAAAATATTTGAAAATACCCTTCGAAACAATTCAAGACCATCTCTTTCGAAATATTTGGGTTAATCTTTAAAATCCTAAAAGGGTCACAAACAACAGGGTCGAAAGCAACTCTTTCGAAAGCTATTTCCCAAAAAAGGAATGTTGGTGTCAAAACAACCTTCCGAAAGCATTGGAGAAGCGGCAGGGATTTATAAAACAAAAACAATCCTTTCGAAGGCAATGCTTCGAAAGGTAGAAAAGCGGCAGCTAGGGGTTTTGACCCGACGAAAGTATTTACTTAAAAACCAAGGCGCAACCTCTTAAAACCATTCATTAAACCATTGTCCCAGTCGAAAGCCAACCAAGTTGAAAGCTATTCAGTCGAAAGCAAAGCATGTACATTTTTCATTTAAAACAAAGTAGAATTTCAACCACACTTGAAACCCCAGGTATCGACCTCATACCTTCCGCCTATGTCCAATTCGCTATGCACCAAGGCTTTGATGTCATGCGCATTGGTTTCAATGATGATGGTGACAGAGGAACTTAGTCGAGAGCCATTTAAGTCGGAAGTAGGGTGTCGAAAGTGGAGAAACATACATTTTACATGTAAAACTGACTTTTAACCTTTTTAAGTAATCTTTTTAACTAACATGCCTCGTTTGACTAAATCTTATTGGTTGCAAATTTTCTTTTCTAAAAGCGTTGCCAAAATTTCAGAAATAAACACTTTAATTTATTTACAAAATACTCCTTCTTCTCTTATAGATATATAAAACCTTTAAGTTCCATACCTTAAATAATTTTATATATTCATCAAAACCTTGGGAAAATTCTTCAAAAGTATCAAAAAATCATTTTTAATAAGTTTTCTAACATATATAAATTTCGAACCCAAATTATTTATAATTTAACCGTAAATTATTTATAACCCAATAAATCATTTTCTTCACTAGAAAATTAATATAAAATCATCATTAATTCAAAAAAAAATATGAAAATTGAAACTGGTCTCTAAAATATCATTTCTGATCTATACTTAAAATCGCAAGGTATTTGGATGCCAATAAATAGGGTTTTCACATTAAAACATATCATAAAATCTATGTGAATTAGCATATATCATCAACAAGCATATATAAACATTTTGTCCTTCAAAATCATTGCTAAACTATTCAAGATAAATTCAAATTTCCTTAAAACAAAAAACATTTAAGAAATGAGAGATGTAGTCATTATTCACCTTAGCTTTGTGAATTAAGATGTGGGATTTGATCTTGATTAAGTGATTTGATTCTTCCTCTTGAAAATCCTAGCTTTATCTTCTCTTGAGATTGCTAATGGTGGCCGACCTTAGAGTTAAAATTTTGATAATGAAATGAATGTATGAATGATTTCCCAACATTTAGGGTATAAGAATACCCTTCTCCCTATTTTGCCCTTACCTATTTTATTTCATGTTATCTCGTTTTGATTTACTCACTAACATGGCACGACTACACCTATTAATCACAAATCTCAATCCATTAATCAACCTACATTATTTTATTTTATTTAGCTAATTAAATATCCTAAATAATATTACTAAAAATATGGGGTGTTACAATCTCCCCTTTTTAAAGAATTTCGTCCTCGAAATTACAATAAGGTACATAATAATCAATCATAAAGGTAAAACATACCATCAAACAAATCAGGATAAGCGTCTCTAATCCTGCTCTCAGTCTCCCAAGTACAGTCACTCTCATCGTCGCTCCACTGAAATTTCACTAATCTGATTGTCTTGTTCCTTAACCTCTTCTCATCTCTCGCTTACTATATGAACCGGCTTTCTAACTATAGTCAAGTCTGGTTCCGCTACTAAATCCTCTAACAAAGTCGGTGCTATAGTAGTGTCTGGATCCCTAACACACTTCCTCAGATGAGATACATGTAAAACATCGTGGACTCCTGCCAAACCACTCGGTAACTCTACTTTATACGCGAGTTTGCAGATCCTTTCTAAAATAGGAAATGGTCCTACGGATCTCAGTGCTAACTTCCCTGTTCTCCCCAACCAGATAACACCTTTCATCAACGATACTTTGACGAAAACATGGTCTCCAATGGAGAACTCTAAATCTTTCTGTCTTCTATCTGCGTAGCTCTCCTGCCTAGACTGAGCTTCCTCCATTCTCGCCCTTATCAGCTTAATCTTCCCTACATCTTCTCTCACTAAATCGGGACCAAGAACTAATCTATCTTCGGTCTCTAACCAACATACGGGAGATTTGCATGGTCTTCCATACAAAGCTACAAATGGTGCCATCAATATACTAATCTAATAACTACAATTATACGAAAACTCGACAAGGTGTGGATGGTCTTCCCATGATCCCTCGAAGTCTAATACACAAGTTCTTAACAAGTCTTCCAAGATCTTGTTAACCCTTTCCGTTTGCCCATCTGTATGTGGATGGTAAGTGGTAATTATCTTAAGACTGGCTTCTAAACTCTCATGTAGACTCTTCTAGAACTCGCTACTGAATAAGGAATCTCTATCACTAACAATACTACTTGGAATTATGTGCAGTCCAACCACATTCTTCATAAATAACTTATCCAATATAGGTGCCGTCCTATTTGACTTAACAGGAATGAAATGGGCACTCTTGGTCAATATGTATGCTATGACTCATATACTTTCATTTCCTCTATTAGATCTTGAAAACCTGTCTATGAAATCTATAGAAATAAAATCCCACTTCAATACCGGAATATCCAATGGCTGAAGCAACCCACTTGGCTTCTGACACTCGGCTTTCACCTATTGACAGTTCAAACACTATTTCACCCATAAGCCTACATCCCTCTTCATTCCTTCCCAGAATAAACTTCTCTTCATATCTTGATATATCTTTGTTCCTCCTGGATGAATAGAGAACTTCGAACGATGACATTCCTTTAAAACATCTTTCCTTATGTCTTCCACAACTGGAACACATAATGTACCCTTCTTTCTCAACCACCCACTTTGGTCAAGACTAAAATCCTTCAAGTCGTCGCTCTCTATTCCATCCCTTAACTTCTTGATCCTTTTAGCTAACACTGGATCCTCTTTCTGTTTAGAAGCAATCTTTTCAAGCAATACCGGTCGGATTTCTAAACAAGATAACATAGTAGATTCCCCACTAGACCGTGCCTCGGATCTCCACTGCACTTTACAAGTCGACAATGCTTCCAAGTCTTTCCATTCTGTTATCATAGCCAACACAGCATTCTAATTCTTCCTATTAAGTGCATCTACAACCTTGTTGCCTTTTCCTAGTGTGTACGCAATTCCAAAATCATAAGCAGCAATAAACTCTAACCATCTCTGTTGTCTCATGTTCAGCTCCCTCTGAGAGAACAAGTATTTCAATGACTTATGATCCATATAAAGCTCAAACCTCTCTCCCAAAAGGTAATGACTCCACACCTTCAAAGAAAAAATAACCACAGCTAATTCCAAGTCATGAGTCGGGTATCTAACCTCATGCGGTCTATGCTGCCTAGAAGCATAGGCAATCGTTTTACCTCTCTTCATCAACACATCTCCTAATCCAGTTCCACACACATCTATATATACTACCAAATCTTGATCCCCCTCCGGAACAACTAATACAGGCGCATGGGTCAATAAGTGTTCCAAGCTATGGAATGCTTCCTCACACTTATAAGTCCACATAAACTTAAAATCTTTTCGCGTTAGCTTGGTCAACGATGCTGCTATCCATGAATAATCTTTAATGAACCTCCGATAATATCCAGTCAATCCAAGAAAACTTCTAATCTCAGCCACCGTCATTGTTCTCTTCCAATTATTAACAGCTTCGATCTTATCTGGATCAACTGACAACCCCTTCTTTGGGACCACGTGACCAAGATACTTCACTTCCTTTTTTCAAAAGTGACACTTCAATAACTTTGCCTTCAACTGATTCTGCCTCAGTCTCTCAAGCGCAATTATAAGATAAACTTCATGCCCTTTCTCGTCCTTAGAGTATATCAAAATATCATCTAGGAACACCAACAAGAGTCTATCTAAGTGCTCTAAAAAATTCGGTTCATCAAGTCTGCAAAGAATGCCGCTACATTAGTTAGTCCAAATGGCATAATTAACCATTCGTACAACCCATATCTGGTCCTAAACACCGTCAAAGGTATATTATCTTCTGCTACTCTAAGCTGATGGAAACATATAGCCAAATCCAACTGAGAAAATATCTTAGCTCTCCTCAACTGATCGAACAAATCTTCAATTCTGTGCAATGGTATCGATTCTTTATCGTCATCTCATTTAGCTTATGATATATAACCTTAACGATCCGTCCCTGCTTCTTCACAAAACTGTCGTTGCACCCAAGGCGAACTACTTGGTTTGATAAAATTCTTCCCTTCCAAATCCGCCAAATGCACCTTCAGCTCTCTCATCTCTGTAAGTGTCATCCTACTTCGTGGCCTATTAACTAGTTCTGCTCCATGCACCAATCTATCTAAAACTCAGTGGATCATTTCGTTGGCAACCCTACAACCAGCTCGAAGACATCCGCGAATTCTCTAACCACAAAATCTCGATTCAACTCATCTTCTAGCTCTATAACTCCTAACAAAGCATTCACCTTGCAACTAGGGCTTTCTATGATATATACAATCCAATCACTACAGCTAGGGTGTTTAAGTGATATCTTCCTACTGTGATAAAATATCCTAGTATCGTACTTACTTAACCAATCCATACCCAACATAATTCTGAACCTTACAAAGTCAAACACGTGAAAACTGCAAACAAAGGTGTAACCTAGCAAGTCAAACTCAAAGTGGTCGCACTTCATCCCAAGTGTCGCATACCCTCTCATCGGATTTGCAACTCTTAAGAAAGTAACTAAATATGTGGCTTCTAGGTTAAGCTAATCTACCAAACATTGAGGTATAAAAGAATACGATGCAACAATATCATTCAATACACTAACAGACATATCATGAATCTGAAGCATGCCTCCTAATACTGATTTCCCTTTCTCTTGTGTCGTTGGCCTAGAGGTAGTTGGTTCCAACGCAAATACTTTTCCTCTCCCTTCCTTTGCTGGTTCCTTGCATTGGTTCTTATAGTGGCCAATCTGATCGCAATCAAAGCACTTGATGTTCTTCTTCCCGATCACTTCCTTCGCCTTTCTTGTACATTCATTAGCAAAGTACCCCTTCTTGTCGCACTTATAACAAACCACTTTAGATTTTCCTTTCTTCGAGGCTCCACGTTTCTGAGCACCCTTCTTATGAAAGAATTTCCTGTTCTGACCTTGTCCAACCTGGACCTCCTTTGCCTTACTCTTTTCTAGACAAGCAAGCATCTCTTCATATCTCAAAGCCATCTCTACAACCACATCACAAGGGTCTCTAATATGAGATAATGTAGCCCTTGCCAACTCTGGCTTCAACCCTCTTATGAACTTCTCATTCCCCTTCAATATAGTATCCACAATAGCATACCCATACCTAGCCAACTCCTTAAATCTTCTAGCATACTCCAAAATAGAAATCTCCCCTTGCTCTAATTCGAAAAACTTCCCGAGCAAAGCAGACTACGCCATCACAAACATGAACCTCTCCTGAAACCTTCTCCTAAACTCAACTCAAGTCATCTCCTCTTCATTTACTCCAACCGTCACACTATTCCACCAAAATAAAGCTGCTTTCTAAAGTTGTCTTGAAGCAAGCCTCCTCTTCCGCTCATTATTGAACCCCATGTCTGTAAAGATCCTTTCACAATACAACGACCGGTTCTCCACTTCTATAGAATCCTCAGTTCCAATAAAAGGCTTACCTCCAAGCCTAGCATAATCTTAGCTTAAGGTTGCATAATGGTTGACCACCGGAACTTCCAGAATTCCTACTCTAGTATTTCCTCCAACCATTCCAACAGCGACACCCACCTGCATCATATTCACGAAAAACTAATACATAGCTCCCATACCCACTTGTGGGACTCCAGCACCAACATTCCCTGCTTGTGCTTGAACTTGGTTTCACCTGATATTCGGTCTGTCATTTCCATCCGTGGCGGTGCATCCTCCAAGGTTCACTCTTCTACTTCTAGCATCATACATGTATTCAGGCCTCATGACATATAGAAGAATAGCCCACGAGAGATAAGATAATAGACATATAGCGTATACTTATATATAGCAAATACAAGTACGTTACTATAGCGTTATCCCATAACCCGATCTTACTCTAATTCCTTACAATTATGTTTTCAAAAGTCTCTTTTAGTTAAAAAAATTCATAAACTTATGCTCTGATACCAAGTTGTAACATCCCCTATTTGGAGGTCTGAAGCTAAGCGCTAAAGATGCTGCGGTCATCCATAGTATTAACTTCCGGTGACCAAATACGGTAATGTTAATGATATCCATAATATCAGAAGCATTTGAATATGAACAAAAATCACAGATTTCAAAAATAACATTTTACTGATTGTATTTTAAAACATATGTTTCACATTCAAATTACATAATCCCATAATCATTTCTCAGGTTCAAATAAAATATATTTATTACGTGAATACGCCAAGAGCGACATATGATGATGCTCCCTTGGTTACTCAGAGTACTATATAGACATAACTATCTTAAATACAAACAACATAATAAATCAAAATAAAACGGCAACTTCTAAATAGTTATCCGTTAGCCACCTGCCCGTCTTCGAAAGCTCTATTCATCAACCTACTAAAACATTTAAAACCTCAACCCTCATCCTACTCAAATTAATTTCGAGCACCCGAGAGTTTAAGGGAAAACATAAACATTGAGTCAGACATAAAACCTGGTGTGAATAGTACTATACATCTCGGATATATGATATTAAGTGAGACCATGCCACTTAGCGAAACAGGTTTCCCCTTACTAATATCCTTTTAAAACATATCTTTTGCAAATCATAATCCTGCAACCAAAACTGGTTAAAATTATAAAGCATTTTATGCATACATATCAGGTAACAAATGGACTATCTGTTCGAACATTGTAGTTTCGTTTGGCTAATTAGTAACATTTGGCTGACTCGGGCCTACTAGACAATATAATCAAATAATCTAACACTTGTTAGACACTCCTCTTCTGGATGGTCTGTCTCCAACTATTTGTTAAATACTGCTCTTTTGGACGGTCTGTCCATAATTTAACATCTCCCAAGGTCACCTGACCATAATGGTTTTGCGGGCTCACCCATAACCCATCTGAATACAATTATCTATTTCTTTCTATGCGTAATGATAATTGTCTTACCTATGACAAAGCCCTACACATTGGAATTTTAGACTAAATTAGTTGGGGCTAATAATTAATGTACAGGACGCGACCCTATACCCGTACCATATGATATTCTAAGATCTGAGTCACTTTACTTAGGGAGATCTTCCCAAAATTTTCCTTGAAAACCATTTCTTCTCAAATTGATTTAAAACCTTCAAATCAAACTCAAACAAGAAAAATATGTATACTCTATGGTTTACTCAAAATCACCTTATCATGTTATATATATATACACTTTAATCAAATTTTTGTTGATGAAAATAATTAAACCGTTGAAAGTACCCATTTCAATCCCATTGAAAGTATCCTTTTTCTTTCACCTAGGCCTTCGAAACCATTTACATAAACCTTTCGAAACCATTGAACTACCTTTCCTTAGAAAGCTAAAAACTTTAAACATCCTATCTTTAAAACCTTTAATCATAACCTTTTGAAACCATTGGAAAAATCTTTCCTTTAAACCTTTCGAAATCATTGGTTAAACCTTTCGAAACCATTAGGGAACAACCACTTAAAAACCTTCCTTTAATACCTTTCGAAAGCATCAAAACCTTAAATCTTTCGAAAGCATTTGGATTCAATTTTAAAACATGTGGAAACACCCTTTAAAACATTCAAAACCATCTCTTTCGAAACCTTTAGGTTAATCATTAAAAAGGGTCATAAACAACCGGGTCGAAAGCAACTCTTTCAAAAGCTATTTCCCAAACAAAGAAGTGTTGGTGTTGAAACCAACCTTCCGAAAGCATTGGAGAAGTAGCAGGGTTTTATAAAACAAAAACAACCCTTTCGAAGGCATTGCTTCGAAAGGTAGAAAAGCGACAGCCAGGGGTTTTGACCCCGACAAAAGCATTTACTTAAAAACCATGGTGCAACCTCTTAAAACTATTCTTTAAATCATTGACCCAATTGGAAGCCAACCAAGTCGAAAGCTATTCAATCGAAAGCAAAGTAGGCGCTTTTTTCATTTTAAACAAAGTAGTGCTTCGACCTCATTCAGAACCCCATGTTTCGACCTCATACCTTCCGCCTATGTCTAATTTGCTATGCACCAAGACTTTGATGCCATGCGCAATAATTTCGATGATGATGGTGGCAGAGGAACTAAGAGAGAGCCATCTAAGTCGGAAGTAGGGTGTCGAAAGTGGCGAAACATACATTTTACATCTAAAACCGACTTTTAACCTTTTTAAGTAATCTTTTTAACTAACCTGCCTCGTTTGTCTAAATCTTATTGGTTGCAAATTTTCTTTTCTAAAGTGCTACCAAAATTTCAAAAATAAACACTTTAATCTATTTACAAAACAAAATTTTCTTTTTTTTTTTCTTTTACACGAGTTTTACCGTACCTTTCTTCTTTTATAAATATATAAAACATTTAAGTCTCATACCTTAAATAATTTTATATATTCATCAAAACACTTAGGAAAATTCTACAAAAATTCCAGAAAATCATTTTTAATATGTTTTTTAACATAGAAGAATTTCGGACCCAAATTATTTATATTTAACCGTAAATTATTTATAACCCAATAAATTATTTTCTTTACTAGAAAATTAATATAAAATCCACATTAATTCAGAAAATTTTGAAAACTAAAAATCATCTCTATAATATTATTTCTGATCTATTCCTAAAATCGCAAGGTATTTGGATGTCATTAAATAGTTTTTTCACATCAAAACATATCATAAAATCTATGTGAATAAACATAAATCATCAACAAGCATATATAAACATTCTGTCCTTCAAAATCATGGCTATACTATGCAAGATAATTTCAAATTTCGTTAAAACCGAAAACATTTAAGACATGAGAGATGTAGTCATTATTCACCTTAGCTTTGTGATTTAAGATATGAGATTGATCTTAGTTAAGCGATTTTATTCTTCCTCTTGAAAATCCTAGCTTTATCTTCTCTTGAGATTGCTAATGGTGGTCGGACTTAGACTTAAAATTTTGTTGATGAAATGAACGTATGAATGGGTTCCCAAGGGTTCAGGGTATAGGAATATCCTTCTCTCTATTTTGTCCTTACCTATTTTTTTCACGTTATCTTGTTTTAGTTTAATCATTTACCTGGCACGGCTACCCCTATTAATCAAAAATCTTAATCCATTAGTCTACCTACATTATTTTATTTTATTTATCTAATTAAATATCCTAAATAATATTACTAGAAATATGGGGTGTTATATTTTCTTTCGCAGCCTCCACTTCTCGTTTAACGAGGGCATCAATGTCTTTGGCCTTTTCAATAGCCTCATCTCTTTCAAGCCTAACAGTAACCAATTCATCACGGGCTCCTCGTCGATTTTAATGCTTTGTCTTTATCTTTGGATTCACGCTCAAACTTAGTTTTATACTCAGATGCGCTTCTTTAGGCCGCATTTCTTTTTAACACCAGTTTATGGTTCCGATGATGAAACGCTTCAACCTCTGCCAAGTGCTGGCTTTCTCATTGTCAAGAGCCTTGATGGTTGTTTCTGCTTTTTTTCTTGGCTTCTACCTATGAGCTCCTTAAAGACTCTAACTCATTGGTTAGAGTTTCGATAACCTGCTTGTCCTGGGCCTCTTCGCGTTTTAATTTCTCAACCTTGCCGCTCTCTCCCAATATACTTTAGAAATCCTCTCAGTCGCTCTCATCCACTCATTATACTACTTGTGGATATCATTCACACAATCCATTTTTATTTGATGGACTATTTCAGGAACTTTCTTAAAATTACGTACAAAGAAAAATCCATCGAGACATACATTTGGAAAATCTGACTTAAGTTGGGCCATATGAGCGGCGTCATTGATTTGTTGAGTTTCAGTAGAAACTTGGGTGTCAACGCTTTCTCTACCCGGCCTTTATTGGTGCATATCATGCTCACTATGACACCAGAGATCGCTGCGTCATTGAGGACGAGATGTGACAACGGATCGTGAAGAAACTGAAGTGGGAGGGGGGCCACGAGAGGTGTCAATAAAAGGAATGTCGTCGTGTCGATGTTGTTGCCTTTTAGAACTTTTATATGGAGGAGATTTAAACTTAGATCGATGTTTATCATGGGAAGACTTGTCTTTGTCACCCTTATTCTAGCAATCCTGGTCTCGGCTGGAGCGATAACTAGAGTGATATTCACGACCACTACCTAGGCGGTATGGACCTGAACGAGAACCAGGAGTCCGACATGATATTTCCTTTTGAGATTGAAACATGTGCTTATTCTTGAGCATTATTTATGCAAAGAAAAACAAAGAATGAATCAGCTCTAAGTATTAAAGGACATGAGATAAGTGCAATGCAATATTGTGAAGTGCATGCGAATGTATGTGTCTTTATGTCCCCTAACAAACCAGTTATTAAAGCATTACTGATATGAGTAACCTCTCCCTTAGCGGTAAAAGGGATTCCAGCCCCAGCTCTAAAAGAAGATTTTGACCTATCAATGCTTACGTCAGTAAAATGAAAGGTATTAACGCCATCCGGTATCGAATGATCAGATAATGCCCTAAATGTTTCATCTAAGTGTTTTGAAGGTTGAGAAGCAGACTTATCCGGAATAACTTGAGGAGTGATGGATACTTGGGCTGTTTGAAGAGGTGACTCTTAGGGAACCTACAACTGATTTTCTTCCTTTTTCAGGAGCGGAGGGCTGTGGGGTTTGTGAGGATCCGACCACAGCCTAAAACTAGAACCCATGTCATCGCCATTGGGGTCGTCACCTTCATCTCCTATTGCATCTTCATCGGTGATGTGACGACCCAGAAATTTTTAACATTTGAAATGGAATATTTAATTGATTTTAAATATTTGGAGGTTAGTTAACTTGAATTTCAAATATAAATATGAATTTGGCAATTTAATTATTGAATTTAATTTATTGAAGTTGGGTAAAAATATGAATTTTCGATTTTAAGCTTGTTAAAAATAATTTGATGGCTTAGAAAATTCATATTGACAATATTGAAGATAATGGACGCTTCAGAATTTAATTTGGAAATGTTTTGTTCGGTTTTGAAATTATATCGTTTTAATCGATATTTAAAAATAGCCTTCCGATGCACAGTCTCGGAATTTGATGAAACCAGTTCCATTGGATTCGTAATATTGTATTATTATCGAATTTCAATTTTCGTAGAAATCGGAGTTGTCATTTAACCCTGGCAGCTCAAAACGCATAGAAACTATTTTAATCGATTTAATTTAAATTTGATCGTTTACTTCCGTAACTTGCGTATATGAACGAATTAGCCTCCGAAACACATTCCATTGTGTTCGGAATGAGGGTAAAACCTTATAAACGCCTGGCGGCATGTCTGGTTTGGAGTTTGAGATTTCGAGTTATGCATAACGAGATATTATGAAAATTAAATAATATTATATAACTATAAAGTCAAACCCTATACACCCTAGCCTGCATTATATGCCGCCCCCCTTTTGAATTGAGGCGCATTGCCAGTTTTAAACGCAGACACGCTTCCTCCTTTTTCATATATCGAAATCAAATGAAAAGCTTCAAAAGAAAAGAATTTTCGCCTAATTTAATCGCGATCGAGTTCTCGAGTGTCACGATGGCAGTTGAGGTGAGCTAGCGATTGAGCGTGGAGGCGAGTGCAGCGCACAAGAGGATGGTCGCGATTCTGGATGGGGATTCTTGATTTGGGTGAGCGGAGGCGCGTTATTGGAATCTCGGTAGCAGTCGTATTGGGGGTTTTTCGAGGCTTGTGCGATGGTTTGAAGGCGATCGTGATGGCAATGGAACGAGGCAGCGCGCGGCAGAAGCATGGTAGGCACGCAGTACTCGAGCATGGCGGTGTTGGTCGATGACGACTGTGGTGGCCGTGCGCGTGTAGCCTGCCGTGATCGCGAACATCAATTCGACGATGTGTTGTCGATGGCTGCAGTTTTCGTGAATAAGGTAATATGTTGATTTTATTTTAGATTGGGAAATTTGTTTTAATTTATTTCTAGTTTGAAATCGATAACCGAAAATTTTATAGAGTAAAGTACATATGAAAATTTTAATTTATATATATACATGAACAGAAATTAGGAATATAGGATATATATATAAATATAAAATTATCTATATAAAGATATATTTACTCATATCGAATCTACTTGTTATTTTCAATAATGTATTATGGATATGGGTTTGACTAATAAACTTGTTCAATTATTTTAGATTGCTAAAAATTTAAAAGGAAAATTAGTTTAAAATTTAATTCTTGGATTAAAATTGAATCATTAGTTAAAAAATTAAATCATTGGTTAAAATTAAATTGTTAGTTAGTTAAATTTATCAAATGAAAATTTAATTGTTTGATTGATTCAAATATTAATAAAAATCATATAATTGTTTGATACAAGGTCTAAAATCAAGAAAAAAGTCAAATTGGAAATGGATTGCAAAATAAAGGAGCAAATGTGAGATCTTCTCACTCAATCAGTATTATCCTGATTTACATTTTAAATAGTTAGATTTAAAATTGGTTTACCGTGTGCTTGGATGATTGATTCATAATAACTATTCACTGGATGATATTATATATATAGTAGTATATAGCATATATTGGGCGATTGATTTCCCGCATTATATAGCGGATGAGACCCTATTGCGCCGCATAATAGCGGATGATATTTTATAAATCCCATATATCGCGATATTCCACCTCGAAGTGGAATTGGTATTTAATTGTTGTGCTAAGGTCTGTGGATGCAGGGAAAACAGGTTGGAGGGATCCAACTGGATTCCTCAAATCTTTGAAATTGTTTCAATATATTGTGTGTTAATTTATGTAAAATCTGTATGTGATTTTATTATGATTGAAATCGTTGAAGGCTAAAAATTTAGCCGAATATATAAAATGTTTAATGAATGGATTCCAAATAATAGTATTAAAAGTTAAAGAATTTATTTTAAAGCTACGGTTTTTAAATAATTTGGAAGAGATAAAGGAATTTATTTTAAAAATAAATTCAGAAAATTTATTTGGTGTTAAAAGAATAAATCTTTAGGAAATCAACTTGGAATTTGATTTGGTGTTTAAAATAAAATTTTGAAATCAAATTGGAAATTGATTTGGTGTTTGTATAGGATCCTTGAAATCAGTTTAAAAAAATCATATATTAGGGGATATTTGGGAATTTAAATTCACAATGAGAATTTTATAAAAGAAATGGATTACTTTAAAGACTAAATTGGTATTTGATTTAGAAATCGGATATTTAAATAGTTATATCCTTTCTACTAATTTTACTTTAAAATTAGTTTGGATTTGAATTTTATATGAGATTTTAATATAATATCTTCACAACTAATGTTAAGATAAAGTGTTTTAAAAATAGTTTTTATTCTGAATATTCCAAGTATATAAGTTTGGATAAGTAATTTAAATTACTTTAAAACATTTGATCTCAGCAGATTTTCAGTGGAAATAAATAAATATTTGGAAATGTATTCCGCGTAAGGAAAAGTAATTTGAAATTGTTTTCAAAGTATTGAAATGTGAAAAGTAATTTGAAATATGTTTTCAAATGGTTGAAGTGTGAAATATATCTTGCAAAGATATTTTGAAAATAAATAATTGGGAAAATTATTTGAACCTTGGTGATTGTTGTGAATATTATTGGTAGTTAAATAACCGACTATCAATATTGGCCTTTTAATGGCATTTGAATTTCGATGCGACCGGGGATCGGATTCCAAATGGATATCCGAAAACCACATCGAATCTTTGTGATTGTGATAGATCTTTTGTTTAAAAGATCAAAATGAAAATTGTTGATTTGTTGAAATCTAAATATAACACTTATTTTTAAATAAGCGCTCGTTATTCGGATTTTGTGTCATAGAACCCATTCCGAATAACGATACGACGAAATGGGATTGCATTTGAAGACGGTATTGAAGACCGGGTATTTTCAAAAGCGAAAGGATTACCTGTCGAATGTCTCTGCACCGGGTTGCTCCAGTATAGAGATTTTATCACCCTTTGTGATGGGGATTACGGACGTAATTTGTGAATATCCGGATTTGCAAGGGCTTCTTTGAAGTGCCTTCGGTTCCGTTCGATCCCGGAATGGACTTGTATGGATGTGTGTCTGACGTTACACTTTGAGATGTAAAGCTGGTTTCTATCAAATACATTTCTGCTGGTGGCGGAAAATTCATTCTCTTAGCTTAACACCCTTCTCTGAGACGTACAAGCTCAGAGGTTATGTAGTTGATTGTTACTAGTGATACATTCCCAATTTAGTAACGTGACATACGAAGTGCTGCTGATCATTTGTTGATCAAAGCATGACTTTGTGAAAAGTGTAGCTTTGTGGTCCAGACCTCATCGGACCTCACACCCCGGAAATGGTCGAAACAGGAAAGGTGCGGCAAGGTTATGAGGGTCGCGCCCTTTAGGGTATGTCATTTCCTTCTGGAAAAGGGTGGTGTCAGGTATGGAGCCTTGATATTTAACCTTTGTGGTTACTACAAATACTTTTCTTTATGGTTGTTGGTGTAGAGGATCCTCGGATAAAGGTCCCAAAGGATCGGGGGATGGCTTACTCGAGTAGTAGTTACCTAGTTACAGAGGTTACCCGGCCTTGTGTTGACAGAGACCCGGGTAGGTTCTCGGGACGTCCCTCCAGAGGCGAACCCATGTGGCATAGGAAGTTCCTTAGCTTAACCATTTGTTGGAAATCCAAAGAAACAATACGAGCCCTTTACGACTGCAATTGTATAACCTGCCTCCTTAGGAGGTAGCTATAGCAGGCATAATATAATGGTACCTATGCTGGCTAAGGTTAATATTATACTTTCGAAATGTTTTCCACACTATACATAAATAATAATATTAAAAAAGATTTTGCGTATTAAGCATGTTTGACTATCATAAGGAGAAATCTCCCTCAAGTGTGCGATTGCATTGTGTGTGTGTCGGGAGGCCTTATGGTAGTTTCATTTTCCAAAAGCATAGCGGATTTCTTTTTTTATTTTCTTTGTGAAAATAACTGTTTTTAAGATCTCACACCAGTCTCACGACCGACCTGGAGTTTATTGTTCCCTTTCTAAACTCTGGGTGCCCACGATTTCCCACACGGGCAGCCTAGAGTCAGGTTATCATTATTCGGAAGCAAAATCAAGAAGTTGCTATGGAATCAGGAATTAGAGCTGGATGGCGAGGCGTATCACTTATATATGTAATATTTCTTTCCTCTGTTTGTTGTTGTACACTCTGATAATGTAATGTGATGTAATGTAATATCTGATATAGTGATTCTGTTTAAAGATATTTATTTATCTATTATATTTGTTCCGCTGCGAAATGTGAGATTCCGTTATTGTTTCTGCTTCTTCTACCTCTTCTTCTTTAAACCCTAACGGTTCGGTTTTCCGGCATTCGACTGTTCGACATTCGATATAGTGGTCATATTGATGTCGACTTTTCGTGCGTCGAGAAATCGGACACGTTACAGGTAACTTCCCAAGCTCCCTCAACTGGGGGCAGGACGGGATCGGCTTGATGACCTTCATCATCATCTGCATCCCGCTGCTCAATCACCGTAATTCCAGCAGTGATCGGTAGCCCTATGCTACGACCCACTTTCATCAGACAGTAGGTAATAAGGCATTTATCAGTAAGAAGTTTCTCAATATCTCTATCTTCTGATGGAACCTTGTTGAGCACCATGACCGCACCTGCATATTATTTTCCATCGAGTCATGGATAAGAGCTTACATAAACCAGAAAAGTTGCTTAGTTCACGATACGATTTGGATACAAGCACTTAGAAAATGAAGCAAGGAGTAATACTTATATCTTTCTAACCACCATACAGTAAAGTCGGGCAGGGCAGCGGATATAGAACCACTCGCTTTTGAAAGTTCTCAACTTGTTCCAAGTACCCAGGATCTAGCATTTTTAGGCCGACTCGAGAAATGTGAACGAAAGGCTTCCCTTTCATCGCTTGAAGGTGAAAAGAAACTGAATGTCTTCATAAGTTAGAGGATGGAATAAAATCTCCATGAGTGCCAGTAGGTATAGTTAAGCGAGGCACAACCGTTTGGATGCAGTTGTGCCGGTACTAACCTTATGTGATGTAGCATCTCTCGGATAAATGAGTTGAAGGGTGGGATGCATCCTGCCCAACATATGAACTTATTGCATGTAGTGAAACCTTCTGGGGTATATGAGCTTTGTCATTTTGAGTTGGGACCCGCATATCATCTTACGGAATCATGTGTCTAGCATAAATTCTACGAAGAGAGGCTTCATTAATTTCAAAGCTACAAAATCCTTTGGATCTTTCAAAAATATCGTGTCTTTTAGAGTGTTAGGAGCATGGTCTATTACTTCTGCTGGAAGGACAGGAACATAGGTCAAGTAATGGACAAGAACTTTCCGGTTGTTTAGCTTATTCTCCGAGGGAGAGTCTATCGAAAGCAGTGCGAAGCTCAATTCGGCACCTGTATTGTTGTGCCGTGAAAGCTGTCCAGAAGACATGGCAGCTAAATGCTCCAAGCATTTGGAATCCATGACCACTAAACTCAGTAGATAATCATCATTAGAAAAATAACCTGTTTCCCCTCTGCAAAGTGTGTGCTAGTGTAGATTGGTGCAGTCTCATGCAGTGCAGTGAAAAATAGTTTAGAATTAAAGGCTACAACTGTGACGAGACTCAGGGGTTTGATTGAAGTGACCATCATTGCTAACCATCTCAACCGATTCTCTAAGTCACTGGCTAAGATTCAGTCTAAGCATCATGATCAGTTGTTGGCGTGTTGAATTTTAGATTGTGCGTTAAAAATTGGATGAGCTTCAAAAATTTATCCAAGGCATAGGCAACTAATATAAATATGCAAGATTTAGTCAAGTTCATTCCATAGTTTGATTGCCATATGCATCTGAATATGTAGTCCATTTCATATGAAGTCATATATGTCCATTCAAGCGTTCAAGGTCGAAGCTCACTAAGTTATATTTGAGGGTTTAAGTGTGTTTTTCGAAGTTAAACCAATAACCAATCCAAAATGTGCCGTGGCCGATCCATTTTATTCCGCCCAATTTGTTAAGTCTAAAAACCTCCAACCATCGATCCAAAAAATGTTTGGCCAAAACTCCATCAGAAAACGATCGATCCAATTTCTCTTCATTTTCTTAAGTATCAATCCATCAAAACGATTGGTCGAACTCAGTTTCATTCCCCTATGGGCCTATGCTATATTTTTTAGATCAATATGAACCTACCGGTTTAAACTTTACCACATCAACCTTGTTAGAAACGGTCGATAACAGTCCACATTTTAGAACTCCATGAACGATCAGATAAAATCGATCTTCCACCTTCGACCTTAAACAAACACGTTCCATCAACACCGTGTTCACCATCGAGCCATCATTCCTAGAATTTTACTTCGAATGTCCCCTCAACCACTAAAGCGAACTATCGGTACAACCACAATTGTTTCAGTTGCTCCATCACCAACTCCAAAAACTTATCATCATCTTCCATTTCAAAACACAAATACCATCGCAATGCCATGACTCACTTCGACCAACTCAAGTCGACCCCAAATGTTTCATCACAGAAATCGAAACGTATGAAAAGAATCGAACCTACCTATGTATAAAAGTGGAAGATGGAGGCGATTTGGTTTCAGCTGTAAAGCGAATCAGTGTACCTAAGGATGAGATCTGGAGATGGCGGCAGTGGTGGTTGATGTAGCAAGGAGTCAGACATGCTTATGAAGATGGTTACGTGAAAAGTGTAGAATTAGATCGGGGAGCTCAGTAGATAAACGACGAAGGAGAAGATGAAGATGAGTTACTCTTTTGGTTCGGATGGCAACGATGGAAAATAAAGTGAAGAAATGAAAAATGATTAAGTGTTCCATATTTATACCTAAGAGTGGACCAAACCAACAAAGCTCGCAGTTCAATCAAATGGCTAAACCAAGGAACAGTTGGGTGCGATTGTTCTATGATGGATGTATACTAATCCTTCTCCTTAGATCATGGTGCAATTGGACGTTTCATCATAAATATGGATTATATATGGTCCATGTCTAATGGACTTGAATAGATCCATTATTTTCTATAGAAAAAGGAGAGGGGAGAACAATCAGATATGATCCAATCTCAAACGAATTTGACCCAATCCATACTAAAAATGGATCAAGTACGACCCATTCTTGATGGATTCATGCCGATCCATTTAAAACAAAGTGAAACATATGCGGAAAGTTGACAACGACCCATGAATGTGCCCTCGTGATCGGGAGTCAGAGATGAATACGTATACGTGATAGTGTACAACCCAAATATTTCGATTTATTGAAATCGACAGAAATTGAATTCTCATCTGTATTAATCGGAGGAAATTTTAAACCAGACAACCAAGGTTACTGATTCACTGAAACAAAGACTTAAACGATCACCATCAAACCAATAATTTATACTATTGGAAATCAACCAATCGTCATGTCAAGCAGAAAGAGTTGCGACTCTTCAAGAAAAACAATTCATCGAAGGGATGACTACTGTTTAGAAAATCAGATGGATTCCTTTCCGACAACTCGGACTTGCATCGACTCAAAGCACGTCATATTGAAACAAGACGTACTTTGAAGACAAGCGTTATCCAGCCTTTTGGCCCGACTAAATTCAAACCGATTAGACAAGTTAGACTCGACTATCATCGATACCGACAAGTCAGATTAACAATCACGAAGCCTAGAGACCAGACACATATGATAGTATGAAGTAGCGGTGAAGAGAAAATGGAAGTTGAACTCAATAGAATGCACAAAATATTAAAATACACAACACCTTGAAAATGGATTGGGTACGATCCGTATTCATCAATTGTGGATCATACTTGTTCGTCGACGGAAGTTCTATCGGTTTAGAAAACCGTCGAATGAATTTAGATTTAAAAATAACCGCAAGCGCACGGTGTACGAATGTAGCACGCGGCGAATACGGGTCGATCCGCAGGGAATTGATGATTTTAAAATTCTACTCAATCAAATTAACCAAAGTTGGAAGAGTGATTAACTAAAAAAAATGACAAAAGAAAATAGATAAAAATATGAGAGTGTTAAGACAATTTAGAGGCAATTTCCACTCTCTAGATCACATAAATCAACAAAATGAAGTTATGATCTCTCTTTTCTTGTCATTAGTGAATTAGTTGATGTGCTTATCATAAGTATGGTATATTTGTGCTATTAATTAGCTCAATATAAACCATCAAACTATAACACAACCACTAATACACTTTTAAATCTCATAAAATATGACAACAAAGTTGAAAGCAAAATTTATTTTAAGCATGGCCTATTAACCATTAATTAGAAATATAAGCCATCAAATTTCAATTTCAACAATCACTTCTTTGCCATAATCATATGTAGATGAAGAGGCAATTTGTGTTTTGTTTGTTTAAGCATAGCCTATTTGTTATAAACAACATAGACTATCAAATTCAAAGCTAAACAACATCATTAAACCACTTCATTCATTCTCATTAAGCATAAAAAGAGAGCATAAACATCAAATTAAGTTGAAGCCACATGATTAGAGAGCTTCATTACCCCTAAATTGAAGGGGTTTAGCCTCTCATATTTGTTATCATATGAACAAATGTAGCTTGCAACATGAGAGAAAAAGAAAAGGAAAAGAGAGCAAAGTGAAATGGAAAACTATTCTAATTGCATAAAGAAAAATCTACACTACTTGCATAAAATGAAATGAACATGTAATTAAAAAGAAACAATAATTAACATTGCATAAAAAAAAGGAATTACATAAGAGAAGACATGGCTAAGTAGCCATGGAAAGAAAGAGAGATTTGATTTATTTTCTAAACTAAAACTAACTTACTAAGAGGAAGATCTACATGAAACATAAGGGGTATTTATACAAATTAGAAACCCTAATGCATATTTTTAGGGAGTACCCAAAATGCCCTTGGAGGAAGTGTGGTGGCCAAGTTATCATTAGCTTTAATAATCCCCCACTTAAATGTACATGAAGCTTTAAATGTCTTTTAGCATGTGCATTAGCCTTTAATTTGTACATTAGGTGGTGGGTAGGTGGGGTCCTCCATGTTCTTCACATTGAATTATTTCCATCTTCATTCTTTTGTATCTTCTTTGTGCATGCATATTCCTTCATGAAACCACTTGTAATTGAGTTTAAATTCCTACAAAATAATATAGAAATTTCCCATTAAATTTTCTCAATTTGATATATGCACAAAAATGACCATTTTGCCCCTATATGAAGATGAATATGTGACAATTTGAAAACAATTTGAATTTGGTTTAAACAAGTAAAAATACCCAATATGATCATTTATTCAATTTAAATAGATTAAATATGGTGGTAAAAATATGCATATTTATGTGCACATCAAATACCCCCACACTTATCTTTTTATTCGTCCTCGAATAAAGTAAAACTAAGATAAATCCGTTTTCGTAGGGAGCACGATTACATTGAGCGTATGCAATAAGCCGTTAAACCTCTGGGTGTCCCCAGTAGGACGAGTGTTGTCTCGTGAGGGTTTTCAGCGGATACTACCCACAAAATCCAAATGCAGGATGAAAATATTTACAAAATGCAAGATATATTTACAAAAAGATGAATGCAAATTTTTGAAAATATTTACAAATGAGGGATTTATTTTTAAGTTGACACGAATAAGTTAAATATAGGTTTTGGTTATTATCTTGAAAATTTATGTCATTTACTCGTCAAAATTTCCAACAAAAATCAAGTTATCATATCAAATAGACTATAGTTTAACTCGTTGTTTCGGTTGATAACAAAGTGTAATTATAAAATGGATCATTAATTGATTATCAAAGTTTATCAAAGTGGTATTTTCATTTCTTTTCAATAACAAATCAAATCAACTAAGTAAAAATAGTGCTAGGATTTCAATTGCTTGCTCTCTCATTATTTGCAAGAAAAATCACACACCTAGCTCAGGTAAACTGAGGCCAGATATACCACCCATGCACTGCCTTTCGGGCTTATGTGAGGGGAGTACAGAGCATGGCGAGTGCACACACTTTCGTGCATACACCTATCGACCGTAGGTGGTTTTTATTAAGTCTATTTTTTTTACATGTGCTTCATACATGCATAACCGTGAGGACTTTTAAATGAGTATGAAAGCACATAATCAAAGATTCCAAGTAATTCACCCATGCATAACCATGAGGACTTTTAAATGAGAGTGACTACTTTGGATGTTATTATTATTATTATTTTTAAGAGAGAGAGAGAGTTTTGCAAAATCATCTTAGCACCATTTAACTTAGAAGACAAAAAAAATGTTATATCTTTTCTTTAAATCAACCACTTTTTAAAACAAAGATTTTCAATTAGGATGTACTTCATAATTAACACGTATGAATCTTCCTATATACTAGTTAAACCATTATTATTTGTAATCAAACTTCAATTTTTTTTTTTAAGACAAATAAATTTTCAACAATTTTAATTTAATAAACCAAAACCATATATTTATCCTATAGTGTTTCTTTAAAAATAAATCAAAAACGCTAAAAAAAAAAAAAATTCTTCTTTTGTTTTTGGATTTTTTTTTTTGAGTTTTTGGAAGAAAAATGAAAAATTAATCCTGAAAAATCAAGAAGAAGATGAGTCTCCCCCCACACTTGATTTTGACTGTGTCCCCACAGTCAATCCAAGTGAAAGGAACGTTTATTATTATTTACATGAAAATGAAATGTATTTACACGACATCAAAAAGTATATTGCCAAAAAGTAAATGAAACGGTCTTCTAAAGACTGATTCATTTGTCTCGTCAAGTATACGAGATACAGCTTAAGCACGAAAAACCAAATCGTAAAAGAATTTGAAGTTGATTGTCAATTTGGAAAAACGAATGTCGTTTTTTTAAAAATCGTACGAGTTGTTTTATTTTCGATGATTTTCAGGGTCGACAAAACAATTGATTGAAGTTCAAGTTTATTTTCACCGATTTGAAATTCAAGCTTATCATTGAAAACGTTTTCACAATTATTGATTTCAAAATCAAAATGGTGATTTTCATCTTCCCCTTCGGAATTTAACAACTCGTCATCCAAAAGTCCAAAAAATTCATGTTCATTAAACTCGTCTTCCTTTATTGGATTATCAATAACTTTATTACATGTCTCAAGTTCAAAATTCAAAGTTGGTGTATTCAAATTTTCAGAAAAAGGAAGATCGAAATTTAAATCGAGCTTCTCACCCTCAAAAGAATTGCAATCCAACACAATTACCGTCTTTTCAACAACTTCGTTAAGATCATCATTTTCAGTTTCAAAAGTTGTTGTTTGAAAATCATCGATTTGGGTAAATGATGGATTATCGTTTGACTCGTCACACATTGAAACTTGATTTTGTTTATCACGAAAATTTTCCAATGTTTTAATCAACAAATTCGTGTGATCATCGTAAATTTCATTCATTTGCTCAACAAAGTCAAATTTGTAATTATTAACTTGAAAATTTTCGATTTGGACTTGTTGAGAACAAGGATTGTCAATTTTGATAAACGGTAGATTATTATTTGATTCTTCGCAAGTTGAGAATTGATTATGATTTTCATGAAAAGTTTTGTATTTTTCGAGTAATAAATCCCCGTTATCCTTTTCCATTTGGTTAACAAAATCAAATTCATGATTATTAATTTGAAAATTTTCATTTTGAATTTGTTGATAACCAAAGTTTTCAATTGTATCGTTATTGAAACTATTCCCATTGCCAAAATTATTTGAAAATTGGTTCACATTTTCGTCTTGATTTTGAAATTCATTTTGAAGCTCAAAATTGAGTTGGCATGAGTTACACTCGAAGTCATTTGAATTTTGAAGTGGATTCAAATTTTGATTGTTTTGAAAACATTGATTTGAACTATCACACAGATATGAGTTGCACAACTCATTTATCTCTTGATTTTGTTGTGTAGAGAGTTCGAGTAAAGACGAAATCATTTCGATGCTTTTTTCAAGATTTGAGGGTTGATCATCGTTTTGAAAATTTTGTTGTTCGAAATTCGAATTATTTATACAAAAGTTGTCGTTAAAATATCCATACGAATTTGGAGTAAACTCATATTGATTATATTGATTTTCACCGTTAAATTCAAGTGAATAAGAAAAAGGAAACTCGGACATTTTCAAGATTTTTCTTTTTTCTTTTGGTTTTTTTTATAAAGAAAATATTTACAAGTAGAATTTATTTTTCAAAATGGAAAACTGATTTTTGTTTTGTTTTTGAATTTTGAATTTTTTTTTGGCTTTTGAAAAGATTTTATAATTTTTTTTTGGATATTTGTTTTTCTAATTTTTCTGGATTTTTGAAATTTCAAAGGAAAAGGAAAAGAAAAGGAAATTTGAAATTTTTTTAGTTTTGGATTTTGAAATTTTTTTTTTGTTTTTTTTTAAATATGCATGAACAAATGCAACTAAATGAATGCAAGGGTTAATGATAACCCAAAATTGTATATTCACAAATTGTCTTAGATAAACAAGATAGTTCTCAGCCAAGTAACGGGCAGGATTTATCGGTGCACCACGAATCACCGTAGCAATGCAGCCGAAGGTTTAAGTACCTTCAGAGGAACAACCACTATAATATTTACGAATCACCGTAATATTTATAAATGGTTATTACTCTGCCATAACCTAGACACCAAGAAATTAAATTGTTCAAAAAAAACAAATTGTCAATATACAATTAAGTGTTATCGATGTCTAACCGTTATTATTAATCAAAATCTAAAATGAAATGCAGAACAGAAACTAAACGTGTATTAACAATGCAACTACGATGTTTTTGTTTTTGTTTTTAAAATGCAAATGCAAGCAACCAACAATGCAATTCAAATAAAACTAGAAATGAAAGCAGAATTTTTTTAGCAAGCAGAGCAATTTATTTTCGCTAACAAAGGAAGCAATTTTCAGCAAGCTATTCTTCCTTTATTTCCTGCTTTGGCAACCTGAAAATTAAAAACTAAGATATATACAACAATTTTTTTTTTGAAAGGAAACTTAAAAGTAGGGTTTTACTTAAAAAAAAATTTAAAATATATATCAAAGAAGAAACAAAATAAAACTAAACAAATTCGAAAAACTAAGGAAAACCAAAACAAATGTTTTAAAAGGAAACTAAACAATTAAAAAAAAGAAGAAGGAAGAAACAACTAAAAAAACAAAACCAAAAAAAAAAGGAAAAAAAATAAACTTAAAAAAAAACTATAAAGAAACTACAAGAAACAAAAAGGGAAGAAGAAAAGAGGGGGAAAAAAAACTAAAATGGAAGAAATTTTAATTCAGCCCGTTTGCCTTTACTTTCTTTTTTTTTATTTCTGGGCCCGACCCAAATTCAAGTTGTCAAAACACTGTAAAATTAAATCTCGAACATAGCATAAATCAACATAAAACTCAGCTCTCCAATTCAGATCTTCGAACGAAACTTTCACAGTGAATTTAATCTCCAATGCAGCTTTCTCATGAATTTCTAAATCAAACTCCCCAATTCAAAGCAAAATTCTCCTCTTGTCCTTACTCTGTTTGAGTTCGCCGTGTTATTAGCTTGAAGGTCGGGGGTTTTCTGGTCAAAGGCACTTCGTTTGCTGTTGTTTGGATTTGGGGTTGAGGTGGACGGCGCGATTGCGTAAGCAGAGGAATTTGAGGTGGATTTGGTTCGTTCGCGACTTGCTAGATTTGAGGTCAGCTTTGGGGATTGGGCGAATTGGGTGGCTGTTGTTCAGTGGTTTGCAAGATGCAGTGGGAATTTGATTTTCGGCAGTGATGAAGGCAAGTAGCGGTGAGATGGTGAAATAGGAGATATTGATGACAAGCAGATGATTTTACTCGGTGGTTTGATGACTGATGTAGTTTTTCTTTTCTTTTGGTCAGTGAATTGTTTGCACTGTGAACAACAGTGGATATTGGGTTGTTTCAGTGGAAATGGGGTGGAGGACTGTGGATATTTGTTGTGATGTTGATGGTGGTGTAATGCAGCACAGTGGAGTGGTGGGTGTTTGGTGAATGGCTGCAAGTGGTTGCTTCAGTTTTGGCAGTTTGGATATTGTGGTATTTGGAACAAGAACAGGGAGAGTTTGAAGTGGATGTTGTATGTATGGGTATGTGACAAGAAGTGGAATTGTTGTGTTCAGGTAGGACAGTGATGGAAGTGTGGATGACGACAGGTGTTATGTATTGTTGTATGAATGGAATGTTGCTTCTGGACTGTTGGTTGTGGTCAGTTATGAAGTTGATAGAGGAGTCGCCAATGCTTGTTGGAGATGTTGAAACTGCAGTGTTGTTTGAACTATTCTGTAGTGATGCAGCAGTAGGGTTGCAGGCACAATTTTTAGTGGTTTGTAGGTGTTTGTAGTGATGTAGTAGTGGAGTTTGTAGGTGTTTGTAGTTGTTTGGAGTTGTGGCACTGTGATGTAGCAGGCAGGGCTGATGTGAAGATCAATGATGTTGAATGGTTGATATGGTAAATTGTGTAAGTAGCTGATATAGGAGGGGACAACAGTGCAAGGCAGTGGACATAAATGGTGATTGTGTGTTGTGAGGAAAGTTGATGGTGGGGGAGGTTGAAGGAGTTTGGTACAGTCGAACAGCAAGTGGTGATTAATGTGGAAATTGATCTGTGGTCGGGGTTTTGTAACTGCTTTGTTAGTTGATGGGTTGTTTTGTGAAGTGAAGCTTGGTGTTGATGTGTTGATAGTTGAGAATTGATGATAGTTGGGTAGGTTTGTTATTGTTTTTGATGTGAATGGATGGAAGTTTGGGGTCTGGTCAGACTGGTGGAGTTGATGGTTGGTTCAAGTAGTGTTATGGAAGGAATGATGGGGAGTAGTGATAGAAATGTGAACAGTAAGGAGAAGTGCACTGTGCACAGAGGCAATGCAACAGAAGGTTTGTGGACTGTAGAAATGCAATGTAATGTAAAATAAAATGCAATGTAAATGAAATGCAAGTCTGTACAACAGAAAATGAAATGCAATGTAAATTTAGAGAAATGTTTGTGGATTTTTTTTTTCAAATGCAAAGTGCAATGTCAATAGAATAACAAACAATCAAAATGCAATCAAAAATTCACACAAGAAACACACAACAATTTTTTTTTAATGCAAATTACACACACAACAAACACACAATAAAAATCAAATGAAAAATAATTCGAAGAATAGAAAAATTAAATCAAAACAATTCCCCGGCAACGGCGCCAAAAACTTGTTCGTCGACGGAAGTTCTATCGGTTTAGAAAACCGTCGAACGAATTTAGATTTAAAAATAACCGCAAGCGTACGGTGTACGAATGTAGCACGCGGCGAATACGGGTCGATCCGCAGGGAATTGATGATTTTAAAATTCTACTCAATCAAATTAACCAAAGTTGGAAGAGTGATTAACTAAAAAAAAAAATGACAAAAGAAAATAGATAAAAATATGAGAGTGTTAAGACAATTTAGAGGCAATTTCCACTCTCTAGATCACATAAATCAACAAAATGAAGTTATGATCTCTCTTTTCTTGTCATTAGTGAATTAGTTGATGTGCTTATCATAAGTATGGTATATTTGTGCTATTAATTAGCTCAATATAAACCATCAAACTATTACACAACCACTAATACACTTTTAAATCTTATAAAATATGACAACAAAGTTGAAAGCAAAATTTATTTTAAGCATGGCCTATTAACCATTAATTAGAAATATAAGCCATCAAATTTCAATTTCAACAATCACTTCTTTGTCATAATCATATGTAGATGAAGAGGCAATTTGTGTTTTGTTTGTTTAAGCATAGCCTATTTGTTATAAACAACATAGACTATCAAATTCAAAGCTAAACAACATCATTAAACCACTTCATTCATTCTCATTAAGCATAAAAAGAGAGCATAAACATCAAATTAAGTTGAAGCCACATGATTAGAGAGCTTCATTACCCCTAAATTGAAGGGGTTTAGCCTCTCATATTTGTTATCATATGAACAAATGTAGCTTGCAACATGAGAGAAAAAGAAAAGGAAAAGAGAGCAAAGTGAAATGGAAAACTATTCTAATTGCATAAAGGAAAATCTACACTACTTGCATAAAATGAAATGAACATGTAATTAAAAAGAAACAATAATTAACATTGCATAAAAAAAAGGAATTACATAAGAGAAGACATGGCTAAGTAGCCATGGAAAGAAAGAGAGATTTGATTTATTTTCTAAACTAAAACTAACTAACTAAGAGGAAGATCAACATGAAACATAAGGGGTATTTATACAAATTAGAAACCCTAATGCATATTTTTGGGGAGTACCCAAAATGCCCTTGGAGGAAGTGTGGTGGCCAAGTTATCATTAGCTTTAATAATCCCCCACTTAAATGTACATGAAGCTTTAAATGTCTTTTAGCATGTGCATTAGCCTTTAATTTGTACATTAGGTAGTGGGTAGGTGGGGTCCTCCATGTTCTTCACATTGAATTATTTCCATCTTCATTCTTTTGTATCTTCTTTGTGCATGCATATTCCTTCATGAAACCACTTGTAATTGAGTTTAAATTCCTACAAAATAATATAGAAATTTCCCATTAAATTTTCTCAATTTGATATATGCACAAAAATGACCATTTTGCCCCTATATGAAGATGAATATGTGACAATTTGAAAACAATTTGAATTTGGTTTAAACAAGTAAAAATACCCAATATGATCATTTATTCAATTTAAATAGATTAAATATGATGGTAAAAATATGCATATTTATATGCACATCAATACTGCATCGAATTTACAGCTTAACTCAGTGGAAAACGATTGATATATCAAAATCTACAAGTCAACTACACATGAAACTTTGGGAACATCAATATATTGAAGAGTAGAGCCCACCATATCGATTGCATGCCCAAAAGAGCTCACAAAATGATTAGAACCGATCGTTATTACAAGTGATGTGAGACCTGTGATCAATACCGTGACTTCTTCTGGATCTGGAGACTCCGCTACCAAAATTTCAGGAAGATAGATCACCGTCTTTTCCTACAAATACAAATTTGATTGTTCATTTTCGAGATCTTTACGCTGCTTGTTGCTTTGTACTCTTTTATAACCAAGGATTCTAATATGATCCCTTTGCAAAGCGATAAATAAAGCTATGTCTTCAAAGTGGACGTAGGTAAAAACGCCGAACCACTATAAATATTATGTCTTTATTATTAGTTTGTTTCTGATAACTTTACTCCTATATTCTCTTTGTTTATATTTATTATTCTTCATTTATTTCTCTACAAAATCTCTATTGGGTGTTTATGCCAATTTTTAGTATAAACAGATCTTCGTCAAGATTGAAACACTCTCTAAATTTTATGTTATTTATTTTATTTGTATCATAGCTCACAACCCTTCATTTTTTCATTTCTTAAGCACAACGTTGATAAATAACATTCATGAATATCTACTTCAAACCTAATTTTTGAGGTTGATCAAAAATTTAGTCCACAATTTTTGTTAGGAGGTATGCCCTTTTTTAAACGAATCATCCAAAATAGATTTAACTTTTTGCCAAACAGCAGTGCAAGAGAGAGGAAATTTTACGATCGATTCACGCACAGGGGAGAGCGAGAGATCCGGGGATATGGTCTATAAGCAGAAACGATGATAAATGATCCCACGTAACATTTGGTCTTAGTAACCCTAAAGGAGTATCAATGAGAGTCCTATGCAACCATAGAAAACATATATGGAGCGTCAAATTAAACCCTCCGTACCTAATCTTCAAAATCACAGCGCTCACCAACCCTCTGGAAACACCTAACCCACCATTATCTACTTCTTCTTCTCCTATCCAGCTATCGTATCGCTCTCTCTCTAATGGATCCAATTCTTCCGACAACCAAACCTGAATATGAAGACTCTGCTTCACCCAAAGATTCCTCGTCAGAAAAAGATTCCCTTGCCGTCGTCCCATCATCATTCTCCTCCATCACGTTATCCATTTCTCTCTCTTCTCTCCTCTCCCCGCCTAAGTCCGCTCCTTCTCTTTCCTCCATCTCATCTCATCTCAAAATCCCCTCCCAAATCACTGCCCTATCTCTCTCTTCCCCTTCCCCGCCGCTTCTGAAGAAAAACTCAACAAAAAACTCAAACTCCATCACCCCTTTAATCTCACCCAGTCCCTTCAACCGCCGTCGGAGCTCGGACCCTTCCTCCGGCATCGCCGGCCGCAAAACCTCCATCGTGTACTTCCGGTCTGACCTACGCGTCCATGACAACGAGGCATTGACCAATGCTTCAAATGATTCGTTTGCCCTTTTGCCCGTCTTCCTCTTTGACCCTAGAGATTTTGGCAAGTCTAACAATGGATTCGACAAGACCGGACCATATCGTGCAAGATTCTTGATTCAGTCGGTTTCAGACCTTAGGGAGTCATTGCGGGCCCGTGGTTCAGATTTGGTGGTTAGGGTTGGGAAGCCAGAGGAGGTTTTGAGGGATTTGGCACGTAGGGTTGGGGCTGATGCATTGTACATGCATAAAGAGGTGAGTAAGGAAGAGGTGAAGGTGGAGGAGAAGTTGGAGAAGGCGATGGAGGAGGAGGGGATTGAGGTAAAACATTTTTGGGGGAGTACTTTGTATCATATGGAGGATTTGCCATTTGAGTTGGAGAAAATGCCAGTAAACTATGGTGGGTTTAGGGAGAAGGTGAAGGGTGTTGGGGTTAGGAAGGCCATCGAGGCTTTGGAGGAGATTAAGGGATTGCCAAAGCAAGGTGATGTTGAGGTTGGCGACGTGCCTAGTCTGTCGGATTTGGGATTGAATTCGCATGCTATTGGACAGGTATTTTTCTTTCCGTCCGTCTGTTTGTCTGTACTTGGTTAGGCGTTAGTATTTAGTTTTTGTGTGGCATGGTTTATTAGTTTAGGATATAACATTTCTATTGGTGGACAAGTGAACCATAGATATAATGTATGGGATTAAAATATGAGATTATGGAACAGTATACTGGTATGGATTAGTGCATACGAACATACCTTAGATTTTGACAATTTCGTTCAGTTCTTGTCACATTGGATCAGAATATGGTATAGTTAAGGATTTCTAAGGTCTTCTTATTCTTAAACAAGAGCTCTATCTGGCATAGCAAAAATATTCCAAAGCAAAAAAGAAAAGAAAAAAGATAACAAATAATATACTTTTTGTTGTAATTTTGTAGTTTCTAATTGATTTTCGCAACCAATATGTGTGCATTTGATTTCAAAATTAGTTTGATTTTGAATTTGATTTTCAAGATCACTTTGATTTTCAAACCATTTGTTTTTCTAGAATTTGATTGGAAGGGTAAACAGAGTTACAGCGTGAAAAAAGACAGGATGAAGTATTATATTGAAAGTTTATGATAAAGTTGTTATGACAATGATTACTGTTACCATTTTGCAAATACCATTACCACTTGTAAGACCGTTACCGTTATCGATTTGTTGGTATACCGAAGACTAGCATACTGATAAACTAAATATCGTTACCCCGGTAATGGTAAAATACCATTTGTTTATAAAATCAAAATCTTGATATATTTTTACATTATACCGATGCTTCATCGTACATTTTGTCATTCCACTTAATAAAAGACATCATGAGGAAACAAAGATGTTTTTAGCATCATTTGAACTGAATATCTAAAGTAAATCCAATTTTTTGATTGCTTCTAAATAGCTGACATATTACGTGAATATACATGTATTTTAAATGAACTGATAAATTACTATTAACATCGGTTTTGAAAAAATGTTATCAATGTTTAACAGTATAAAATGATAAATTTACCATTATCGTACTGATTATAACATTCTACTGACTTTGAGTAAAAATAGTAACCGATTGACTGATAATAATATGATGATGAGAAATTTATCGTTATCGTAATAGCTCTAAGTTATGATCAAGGGTTGTTGTTTCATTTCAATCCTTTAATTATTAGATTTAATATTTATACAAATAAGAGATCATGAGTTCGAATTTCGTTCAAAACAAAAACAATAATTATTTCCAAATGAAAATTTTGATACATAAATTATATCACAAGTTTAAATTTTGATCTCAACATAATTTTCACAAGTTTTTTCTTTTAATTTTGAACTTTTACTTATCAAAGTTATATAGAAAATTAAAATTTAATGAGAGTTCGAATCCCATTTAAAATAAAATCTATTTCCAAACGAAAATTTTGATATATAAATTATATCACAAGTTCAAATTCTAATCTTAACATAATTTTCAGTATTTTTCTTTATAATTTTGAACTTTTACTTATCAAAGCTATGTGAAAAAATTAAAATTTAACGATTTTATTTCATCATGTAAGAGTTTTTTATGTTGCACGTGCCAACAAATCTCTTTGATTTAAGCATTATATAGGATCAAAGTTAATTATTCATTAAACATACGAAACTGATTTTTTTCCAACTTTTTTGTTTGAAACTAGTTAAATTGGTCGATATTATTAAGAACTTGAAAGGTCAAAACCAATATTGAAACTTCCAACTTGATGAGTGGTTCTAATTCGATATTCTTTTAGACCAATTTGATAACGCGATAATTGATTGTTTTCTTGTTTGAGTCATAGTTTAACACATGTCACCAAATCTATATTTAAGACTGGAAAGCAGATTAATTTTTTATATAGAGCATGGCAGGTTGGGATGGATCGATAATTAATTTTTAACGATACAGTAGTTATAAATCAACTCATATACAATGAAGAAAATGAATTAAAATTGAAGTAGGTGGTAGGTGCTTCTACGAGGAGTTATTGCATTTTTGACAACTAGTTGGGAGTAGCTAAAACAACTTATGAGTTACTTGTTGCAATTTGTATGCTTGAAATTGTTAAGAAGACAAATAACAAATATTTACTTATGACTTATTTCAACCACTACAACTATATTTTGTTACAAATTTAACTTATTTACCCGAACCTTTTACTATCCACTTAAAACTAAAACTACTTAGAATGTACCATCTAAACTTACTTTTAAATGGGTTTTAAAACAAGTTGTCCTCAACAGGCTCCTAATATCATAATGAAGGGACAATGATTAAAATAAGAAAGTTACATATCTTGAAACTATTATTTAAGATGAGTATCTCATATTGCATTCATCTGTCATGTCAAAATTCCCATCCTAGCACTAACCATTGTACACGAGTACTTGTACCTATTTGCCGAGGTCAAATGTGTTTTTTTCCTCAGTTAGTTTCTTAATGGTTGACTAAATTTCAATGTCTGCTACAACAATTAACATTATGGCATTTCACTTCCTTGGGCAATTGCTACATGATATATTCATGAACCGAACTCATCATCTAACTTTATAACTATGGCCTTACTACTTCATTATGCAATTTGGGTGTTGATCAATGACAATTCAGTTGTTTTTCTAATGCCAAGTGATATCCAACATTTATATGGTCACAAAATAACTCGGAAACATTGACAAGTTTGAAATAATTGGCAACTGTTTTGACGATAAACTCATGTTGCAATTGCTTTAATAATGTCATTGCACCATGCGACTGTTTTCTTTCCTATTATCAATTATTATCACTTTGTTTCTTGTAGGAACTTTAGACTCAACTTCTTATTCTTCTCGACCCATTATAACATGTATATTTGGTATTTTGTTGTTGTGACATTGGAGGTGTTCCAAACATTGACATCTAAGAAATCAATATATCCTATAAGTTATATTGATTTGTTAATGTTCCAAATGTTGATATGCCATCTTAAATAATCAGTGTTGTGTAATTTTTTTGCATTTTATGCTTAGGTGGAAAATTCCACAAAATGACTTTCCATTTCCGTTAAGGATACAATTGACAAATCTATGTTAGATGTTATCTTCTTATCGCATGAGATCCTGAGGCGTCGTGTTCTTAACAACAAGGTTGTCAATTTGAGATTTAAATCGTAAAGATAATACTGAATCGAATCGAGATTTAAATGACATTGTAGATTTAAAGCTTTTTACATGTTAATCTTTCAAGTACATGATTATATATGTTAATGTTTCAATGAACAATTGGCTCCACACAAAAACGATGTAGTGTAAATCCCACTAACAAATATATAAGACTAAATTAATATATAAATGCAGAGAAACTCTACTTAGAAATGTATTAATAAATTATTGATGCAACTTAAATTTCTTTTGACTTTAACTCAAATATGATTGGGGTGAGAGGAACCAATAAGTAAAAAACTATTTAAATTATGATCCAACTGTGCTTGTTTTTCATTGTGAAGCAAAAGCGAAACACTATGAGTAATATCAACGATGGCAGTAAGGCAAAAAAAGAGATCGAATAAAGAGGTATAAATTGAATATAATGTTAAATTTCTTCTCTTACTTTCCAGCTGGTCGATATCTTGCACACTTGGTTATTTTAACTTCGTTTTTTTTTCTAAAAAAACTTTTGTGGTCCTGATTTTATTTTTCTTCAATTTATCTTATGCCTTAAATCGATAATTTAGGCTTTTCTCGTGTTCAGATTTATAAGTTCTATAGCTTTTCTTTTTCAAATTTATTTGGTGATGTTTTGGTTTTGGACGAGACATTTTATGGTTTCAATGTGTGGGGGCATTGAAGTCATTTCATGGTGCTACAGTTGAAACTGTGTTCTGATTATTAATAGGGACACATCTTAGCAAATAACAAACAAGGGCAACAATCAATATGGTTCAGAATTTTGAGATTATGAACCGGTTTTATTTCAATGAGTCGGTAACATGTCTATGATATATTAGTGAATAGAAGTTATAATGTATACATCTAAAAATAATGGAATATTTGTACTAAAAAAGTATAATGTAAAATGATTTATGATTAATAATAGGATGAATAAGTCACAAAAGTCGTTATTTTGTTGTCTACAATATTGTTTTGCTCTGTGTATATAAAGTTAACATTAGTCTCAATAATACGAACCAGAATAGATTGAACTAACATTTTTGTATGGTACATCACTGACATTTGAATGAGCATATACAGTTATGAGATCTAACAAGTGCATGCCATGTAGAGGATATGTGTTCCATAAGTGGAAGACAAAATGATTAATACAAACGATATGCATCCCCCACACAAAAAATAAAGGGGCATTTTACCAGAAGGACAAACTTTACAGTCCAATTAGTTTCTACGAACACATTCACAAAAATAAATTTGAATGCCAAAGTCAGCAGAATAATTAACAAAGTCAGCAATCCAATTATTTTCGAGGACGTAATTTCATAGGTTTTTAGGCCTTAGAAATTAATTATTTTGCATTTTGTCCTTAAAAATAATTATTTCAGTTGTGTATCGTAGAAACTAATTGCACTTGCTAAAGAGGTCCTTATGACTAATTTCCACAAAAATAAATTGCATAGTACAGATGATATGCACCTGCATGTAAAATACATAATAGTTTGTACAAACGTCAAATTGTGTACCTATGCATGAAAGATAAAATGTTATAATTTGAATTGCGAAAGCTTAAATGTCAAATGCAAAATATACATAAAACATGTAGAGAATTTTAGTATAAATATGAGAAGATTTCTAGAACACCCTCTTTAAGTTTCAAATACATAGCTACCTCCTTTTAAAAACTTGTTATCAGAAAAAACCCATATTTTTTTAGTTTCAGGACATTTGCAAAGAACTCCGCAAACATTTGGAGAGTCCGCAAATATTTCCAGAGTCCAGCATGCAAATATTTGCAGAGAAATCCGCAAATATTCAAAAAAAAAATGTTTTTAATCATGAAAATATGCGATTATTATTTAGATTTAATTTCCAACAAATAATGTTTTTTTTATACAAACAAACAGGGGTGTAATTAAAAACATGTTTTTGGGAAGAGCTTTTACGTATCAATTCTGAAAATAAGGGGCATCACCAAATTTTCACTATGTATATATATATATATATATATATATATATATATGATGCTTCAACTAATATTAAATATTGTTATAATAATTGTTTTCTTTCCTTTTTCCAGTCTTGACAACAACGTCAATAACAAAAATGTCATATGTGACAAAATTGAAAACATTTTTAAAGAATATTTTGGTGCTAACTCAAAATGTTAATCAGATTATCGAAATTAATGACCATCGTTCCAAAGTTTACCTTCATAGTTTGTCACCGTCTATTAACTGTTAAAGTAAAAACTAATTTAACTGAAAATTGTTTACAAATGTAATTGAAATGCATATCCATATTTTCTATTTAGTTTTGTATACTTGGGGATGTGCAAATGTACAAAAAAAACACATTTGATTGAAATAATTAAACTTTTGCGTATGGTTTTGATTATTTTTTATTTGATTAAATCATATAGTTAGAATTGATTTCAGAATATTGAATTGTAAGATTAAAAAATTTCAAATATATGCCTGTGTGTAAAATCTTAATTTTTAGTTGTAGTCAGAATAAAATATTATTTAAAAAATGATTTTATTTATTTTTTAGAGGAAATTAGGGAAAATGACAAACTTTGAAAAAAATTCAGGCTGAAGAACATCAAGTTTTATTTTTAGGCTGAAGGACAAATGCTAGTTATAATTAGCATTATATTCAACTTTTACACTATACAAAATCCTGATTATATCTAGCATTATATTCAGTTTTACACTATACAAAATGCTAGTTATAACTAGCATTGTTCTTGAACCTGAAAAACAAACTTGTTGCCCTTTAGTCTAAATTGTTTTCTAAGTTTGTCATTGTGCCTATTTTTCAGTTATTATTTATATGAAAGTATCTTTTAGTTTCAAATATTAAAAAAGACCGTTTTTCATAGAGCAAGGTAAATGTATGCAAAAAGTCAAAATAAATAGTGTCATTCGGAATAAAACTGAAATAAACAAAGAATGAATCTTGATTCATTGATCCTATGAATAAAAAATAATTATAAAAGAAGGGAAAAAAATTCATGAGAAAATGTCGTTATTAAGATTTGAACCCTTGACCTTAGTAATCTTCCAAGCATATTAAATAAAAATAGACATTAAGTTTTGGCATGTTGGAGATTCGAACTTGTGACCTCTTTTACTAAGAGCATTTTGAAAAAATTTGTGGTCGGAGTAAATTATCGTAAACCTACTCCAACTTTTAATAAAGATAAGTTGAAAACATACGAAGACTACAGTTTTTGTCAAAGCTAAGATTCAATCTCATATCTTTACAAAAAATAAAGAGGAATTTTTGCCAAAAATATGATTTGAACTTGTGCTCTCATAGAAAAATAAAAGGTTATCCTTTTCAAGAGCGGGACTTGAACTCGTGATCTCCTATTTATAAAACATATTAGAACTATTAAGGAAGTTCACGTTTGCACCAAAAAATAATGACACCAAAGTTATTAGAACTATTATTATAATTTCAGTAAAATAAATAAATGAATTCTCTAATTCAAGGGCAATCCAACGTGTACATATGCTAGTAGAAAGTAATTTGAGATTGTAATAGGTAACAAGCTTCTATAAGAAATGCTAGTATCATTGTTGGTTTAATTCATGTATTTTCCCAAAATTACTATTTTGTGCTGTAAAATTGTCGTAGATTGCATTTAATGGTATACCTTTCTTAGTTGTGACAATCTAAGTATTCCAAATGTTGACATTTTGGCATATATGTTAATCTACTTTACTTGTTTTCTTCTAATTCTTAATTGCCACAACAGAACTTTTGGTTGCCAATCCAACATTTAGATATCATGATACCTATACATTCGCCTGCTACGTCAATCTTATAAACTTTTGTCCAATCTTTCAAATGGATTCCATTCATAATATACTAGTTTTTAAACAGGTGGATTCATGGTGCACCCTTTTACAAGTATAATTCTAGCACATTCGATGTCCAGTGACAATAATTTTTTATCTTCCCTGCCAAGTAAACTGGTCATATGTGCATCACTTAAGATAGTGGCGTATTTACTTGAAAATATTCTGAAGGTTTGTTCTTTACAGTTGCATGATCGAGCATGTATATTTTACTCCTTAGAAGTTGCTTGGTTAAAATCATCTGCATGTCAAAGACACCACAAAATCTGTCTAAATCTCTACTTGGAGACACAAAAAATATATTAAGTGTTTTCTTATAAGAACAATACGGTTTTACTTGTTCTAATTAGTAATGGCCAATATATAACTGCTTTCAATATGCTAACAACATTACATTTTTATATATGTTTTTACAATTGAAAAAACCATGTCTGTAGGTAAAGGTGCAACCTTATTTAGATAAAACAGGCAAATATATTTCAGAGAATAAACCTTACTATTTTATTCATAGTTTGATTTATAGGTTCTGTAAAGTGATGGATATTCCATAGGAGATGCAACATTGTCTATCATTTTCTCGTGATCATGCAATTGTTTTTTGAATCACATGATCTATTGTTATCTTTACTACTAATAGAAGGAACTGTTTGCATAGGATTTCAGATATCGCCATTTCAATAGTCTAGATAGTCTATAAAGCTACGTACATACCCTTTTGCATTTCCTTGAGGGAAGAAAAGGAGGATGGAAGAGTAGAAAGAAGAGGAGATGCACAGTGAGTCATACTCACATCGTGTGTACGAAAAACTAAAATATTTTATGTATGGGTATGTGGGCGCACATCATGCATGCTGATATACTAATTAGTAATAATAAAAGCAACAATATTCCTCCTTAAATTAAAATAAAATCTTGATTTGCTTCATTTACTAACTGAAAAAATAATTCTAGACTTAAAGTTCTTTTTAAACTTATATTTTCAGCGTCGGGGCCGGTCTTGGCAGTTTTAGTACCTAAAGCCAATTGCAAAACTAAGGCCCTCGTTAAAAACTAATGCTATCATCACTAATTAAATCATCAAAATAATTTATTCTATTAATAAATAATATGAAGAGGAACAAAAGGAAATAACTCATATTAAATCAACCAGATTTAATAACATACAAAACGTCCAGGAAACAGAAAAAAGAGAGGAAAAAATAGATCATGGAGGAAGAAAAGGAATAAAGCACTTCATGCAAGTGGCTCCTTAATGGCAGCACAATGACCACTGCTATTTATTAAAGGTATTGAGTAAATAAAATCAAATGTATCCCAAAATATGAGTTCATCGCACAAATTCTCAGTCATATACATAAACTAATGGCAGACTTCTGAAGAAAAAATTTAGTAAGTAACAAAATACCTTTTCTACGATTAAGTAATGGATGGGTGAGTGGTGCCATTGTTTTACTGCCACGTCTGATTGGGTCGCGTAGAGTCGCTGTCGCCAGCACTGCCTACTTGAGTTGCCGCCTCTTATTTTGTTACCGTTGTTCCATTCTATGATGCCGCCATTGTGGAGTTTTGCATTTTTTCTCTCTTCTATTGTGCTGTGCGTGAACTGGTAAGTGGTGCCCTAGTTTTGACGAGGCCCAAAGCGGATGCTTCAGCTGCTTTACCAAAAAGCTGGCCCTGTTCAGCGTGCCATTTTAACTTGCATAAATGAAATGAATATCTATGCATGTAGAAGCTGTACAAAACTGAAAATTAACATTTCAATCAAGCTTTATCTTATTATAAACTAGTATGGGTCCGTGCTTCGCACACGAGCTGTTTGTGTTATTGTATACGTTGATATTTTGTTTGAGCGCAAATATGTAAAAGGAAAGCAAGGGCATTTTTGGAATTTCAAAAAGACACCAAGTAAATTGGTTCAACGAATTTCCTTTATTAGTAGCAGAGATGAATTAATTTGACATTATTTTGATTTGTAACTACTTGTTTAACACAACAATTTTAATAGCTGGATTTATGTTACTTTGTACCTACTGCAAATAATATTCAAAACAACAAATGCATCATTTTTCAGAGAAAATATATCTATCATGCTCATTTTGATGTAAAGACATGGACTGTGTTTCTAGATATCTTGTATTCTAATACTTGATTGGTACCGAAAGTGTTGTTATTACAAGTAAAGAGAAGGGACGAAGATATAGCATATTAGTATATGCTGACACGGTGACATATCAATATTTGGAGCATTTTTGGTATTGCAATTAAGCAATATAAACCACCAAATGCAATCAAAAGGCGTTTATAATTTTAAATAGTCGTCTCGATAAGACTTACAAAATACTCTTACTAGCCTTTGTTTTTTTGAATAAATATGATATACCTTTTCTTATAAGTGCCTGGTGGTCTATCACAATCTTAATTATTTTTATCATTTTTATTCAAGTGTGGCTTGTTCTTTCATTAATATTTTCATTTTTATTTTTCTCTTGAAATCAACTATTTGTTCATCTGAAGGTTGACACTGCTAAAGAATAAATGATTCGATTTGTTCCCCATTTTATATTATTGAAATTACTACTAGTTTTACCTACACGTAACATTTCAATAGTTAAAAGCCTTATTCAACTGGATGAGATTGATGCTCAATGTATTTGTTGTTTAGTAATAAGTATATGTATAGTTTACATTCGACAAATTTATCTCAAAACCAACGAGTTGATGGCTAAGTAGATAAGCAGTGACTAGAACGTTGAGAAAAATAAATATTGACCAACTGTACTATTTGTAACAAGGCATAGCATATGATAAGTGGAGAGTCAAAATAAGAATAATGACGTTGATCAACTGAAGGTGACTGCTAATATTGTCTGGATTGGACATACATTGTGATGCTAATAACGTTTTGATGCTCAAAACATCCAAAACATACAGTCAATTTGAATACAATTTTTACTAGCGAATATAATAGATGCACACGAAAAATTTCATGTTATAAGTTATAACATCAGAATAAAGTATTTGCGACAACATACCTTTGGAAAAAAGCTAATTAGAATGCGAAAATCAAAGCCAAACTAAATTTATTATTAAGTTTATTCAAACTAAAACTATCGACATGTATTATTTTCCAAACTAAATTATATCTAGTCAAATTTGTTCATTTTTAAATTAATTGTTAAATTCTACTGCAGCCATGAATACTTTGATTCATTGAGTTGTTTTCAATTAATTGAATCTGTGTGTTTAAGTATTTAAAGCTTCAAGGTTAGAGACTCAAGCATCAATGTTGCACTTAGAACGTGGGAACCGAGAGATACAAAGTTGAAGTGATGGAGTTGAACTGTTAAAGGCATGTGATGATATATTGACTTGGGAAATGAGGAGTAAGCTGAAGTAGAAAATTATGTTCTGTAGAGTTGTACATATATTTGGTAAGCTGAAATTTTACAAACTAAACGAGACTGGAAAATAGTAAATATTCTAAATGAAGGGGAGGTTAATTGCCTTTGTTGTAATGTGCAACCACTTTTGTGTACACTAGTTGACTTGCTCTGCTATGCGGCGACGAGCACTGTAGTTAACCGGACAGAACACTGCATAAAAGTTTTTTACTTCATTCAATTGCATCAGTGACCCGTCAGTAAATACTTTTCGGATGTAGATAGTATCAATGCATCACATCCTCATCCGAAATCATTTTTGGATATCGGATATCCGCATACGTAGGTACGGACAAATATTATCGTACCCGTTGACAATTAATGAATAGAAAATTTTGGTTTAACATAAATTTGTTTTGGTCCCAATGATTATAGAAGTACAAAAATAAAATAAAAGAATATGATGATGAAAATAGTTTTGAGCAGTGAATGTGCATTTATTTACATATAGTATGAATCGTTTTATGGACAAAACAATAAATACTCGTTGTTTATTATACTAAAATACACATAATATAAACAATTATCTTGAAAAAAAATGGATGGATAATTTTTTGATGCAGATACCTTATTTGTATCCATTATCCAGATTTCATTTTTTCTGTTTTTGTTTTTGTATCCATTGGCAGACCTCATGTGTGTTGTGATAGTTTGATAAAGTCCTAGATTGCAATGATCTCTTGATTGTTGAATGTTTTCTGGTCAAACTCGCATCGGTTGAACCTCAAAAAGTGTTCCAAACAGTGATTAAGTGTGGATGTTTATTACTTTGCTTATGCTTTTTTGGTCATAAATCATATGTCCTTGTAATTGTCAATGTAACAGTAAATGCTGCTATTTTAAGGTACATGATTGTTGCTCATGACCTTCTGCTTCGATCCAAGGTTTAATTTGTATTAGCATTTTCAAAATTTATGAATTGTTAAATTTGGTTGCTGGAGTTGTAGCATTAGTAATAAAGCTGGGCATGCATTCATTTGGACCGATTTAAACTTTTTTTCTTACTTGGAATATTGCCTTAGTATGGGTAGTTGGTTGTGGAAATACTAGTCTAACCATAAATTTGTTAATGTTAAATAAGCAGTGCAAATGCTTGTAGAGTTTTAACTGGTAATACTTGAAAATTGAAAATTTGAAATCGCTGAAATAAATACTACTAAGTTGCAGGTAAATTTGCATTTCCGTAAGTTATAAACGAAGCATAATATATTAAACTTCTAGCATGATGTAGTATGCTGATATTGAGGTCGATAAATGATACTTTTGAGAATTGGAAAAATAACGTCTCCACATGTAAAAATTAAAATGGACTTGTGAGTAACATGAAATAGGTTGAGACGGTTTGACATGTGGATTGGATGATAAATGTTCTGGTGTGGAGTGTCAATGTTGTAATTAGTGGAACAATAGGGTATAAAAGAATCAATTTGTTTACTCAAAATTCTCCTTTACGTAGCGATAGTTTCTTGAATTGAATTGAGCAGTAAATTTTATTTTGAGTATTCAAAGTACATTTTTGTTATCCATGTTATGAATTTAAGTTGTATGTCATCATCGGTATTTTCTTGATCTTACTTATTTTAGGATGCAAAAACTTCAGTAAACGCTACTCTAGTGGGAGGTGAAACTGAGGCATTGGAAAGACTAAAAAAGTTTGCTGCAGAATGCCAAGCACAACCTAAATCTGACGCCAATAATAACAGAGGCGGCGCTCGAGATAGCATTTACGGCGCTAACTTTTCGTGCAAAATTTCACCATGGTTAGCAACTGGATGCCTTTCTCCACGTTTCATGTTTGAAGAACTGAAAAAGACCACATCTAGGTATGTTGTTATTCCTGCTGCTTCAAAAGTCTTTTATATAGGGAGCAATTTCTTTTGAATTGGAAGGTTATGTTGAAAGCCTAAAAAGTAAATGATTATAGCCAAAAGTCCTCTTTGCAGCCTATGATTTGTAACTATTTATTCAGGTCTATTTCTGCATCCACCCAAAAAAATGACGATAATGGAATGAATTGGCTAACATTTGAGCTATTATGGAGAGATTTTTTCAGGTAAGCTCTATTATAATTTATGATTTGCACAGAATATGAAAATTGTCTTAAACAAATCATTATTCCTCTTTCCATATGTAAGAAATTATATGTTCTAGAAATTTCGCATTTCCGGGTTTATAATTCGTCAGTGATACATAATTAACATACTTTCATTTTTTCAGGTTCATCACCAGAAAATACAGTTCCAACAAAAAAACGGAAGCAGTTCCTGCTATGGTCTGTGTTTGAGCTTTTGGTTGAGAACTTTTATTCTATTTGAACAACCTTTTATTTTTTTCCTTTTTGGATGCGTAAATGTTTGTATTTTTCTTTAACATCGAATCATCTTGTCGACCAGTTGGATGTAAAATTTGCTGTTACTAAAATTTCCGTGATCAATTATGTTATTTATGGAAGAAATTGAAAATTGTTTTGTAGTGCTCCAAAATGTTGTAATATTAATTTATGCATATTCTACTTTATAGTTACATACAGCAATCACTTTCAAACAGATTATTAAGCAAGTTGACTTTTGTATGTTTCCTAGAACTGATGGTACAAGTTATTTAATTTGCATAAAGCCCAGTTGCTGAACCATTATTCAATGCGTGGTTTTTTTTTACGTGTTCAATGTTTGTATTGGTTGCTTAATTAAAACGGCTTTAAAGGTGGGTTGGTTGCTTCAATTTGTATTGCTCTTGTATAGACTTTTTACGTGATCCAGCATGTTAGTTTGGTTACTGTCCCGTATGCAGCTCAAGCCGTTCTCATTTATCAGAACTTAAACATTGAATACGAGCATCTATAAAAACTGTACATGTACATGTTTGTTGATTAGCTTGCGACACACAATTATGGATGTTCAGGAATCCATTAAAAAAAAGTGTCCATAACTAATCTTCTTGGGATTGGTAAGACAGAAGGATATTATTGGATAATGGATTATATTTATATTTAATTTAATACATTTCTTACGCATTATTTTATAAAGTCTTTTCTTTCTACTGGATTGACCAATGGGTGCCACGTTTATCATTAAAACGTTACGTCACTTATTGCCCAATATGCTTATTTAAAAGCCATACTTCTAAGCTTTTTCTAACAAACTCATGTTCTACTCTTTTTTCTCTGTCTGTTCCAATAGCAATTGCAATACACTTTGAACTCTCCTTGTCTTTTCTCTAAACATCCTTTTTTAGCTGCAGAGTTTTAGCCGCCAAAGCAACTGATACTGCAATGGAGGTTGAATATCAAGAGGTAATTTGTTTCCTTTTTATATGTATACTTTTAATAGATTTTATGCTTTTAAGCTCTAAGCTTAATAACTTGCAATGGCTGGCTTTTTGATGTTGATATTTAGGAGTATACAAGAAATGCAAGAGGAGTGCAGCTCTTCACATGCAGATGGCTTCCTCTATCATCTTCACCAAAAGCACTTGTCTTTCTTTGCCATGGTACTTGACAAATTTGTAGAAACAACCTCATTGTTTTTTCATTTTTGATGTTATACCATTCTAATTTATTTTCTAGTACCTGTTCTCCTCGTAATTTTTCCTCGGAAAATTTCAGGGTATGGCATGGAGTGCAGTGGGTTCATGAGAGGTATGTTCTCACTAATCCATTAGCATTTGATGCTTGTTTTAAAAATTTCGCGTTATTTAAAATTAATTTACACTGACAGTCGTCTAAGCATTTATTGAATATTGACCACTGGTTTAAAAATTATATCTCAATCAGGAAAATATTAAATGCACTAGTAGGAAATACTTGAGACTTTGAAGCAATTTTTAAAGAATATTTATTTTGATTGGTCAGCGCAAAAATTAATTTGTTGTTATCTTTTTTATTTTTCATCTGCTATTTATAAAATAAACTTATACAAAACTGCATCCCATGAAAACAAGGATCTCAGGAAGAAAGAGAGTCAATTAAAAGCTTGTTTCATCCACCGCCAAGACAGAGATTTATTGCACATTTATTACAACAAGCTTCTAGACAGAGTAATAAAAAATGGTTGCATTTTTAATTATAGTAACTTTTACAGACTCGGGTCATCGGTTATTTGTGTTAACCTTACTGAGTTTTTGCTCATTAATTATAGCTAAGATCTTTCACTCAATCTTGTAAGAAAGAGAATTACAAAAGTAAGCTTTCAAAGAAAACCGAATTCAATAATAATAGGCATTACTGAAAACTTATAATAAAAATATGTCCGTTTATCATTTTTGTACATGTGCATCTTCAAAATGCACATGTACAAATTTTGAATTTGTACACGCATATTCTGAAAACGTGCGTGTATAATAAAAAATAGACATGTTTTCATAATAACTTTTCGACGAGGTCTATTATTGGAATGATTTTTTTTTACGGAAGACTATTTTAAAATGAACCCGAAAAAGACAATTACAAAAGTAAAACTCCGAAAGAAATAACCAAATGAGTGGCACCTCTTCTCCATAACTTCATCGAAACATTTTTTTTAACGGTCGAATCTTGTATAATGTTAGTTTAGAAGGTTTATATCCAAAAGGAATAATTTTGTTATTTAGCAAAAATTCAAAAATAAATTATAGATGAGACTAAATCAATAGTAGTAGTTTATTTGGTATTGTTGGGTGAACCAACTAGTCTATCAGCTTCTTGATTTCTCCTCCAAGACAAAATCTTGTAAAAAATATATAAGGTGACATCAATACTAGAGAGAACTAGTATGGTCTGATCAACTAATTGTTTGATACTTTTTTTCCCTTTCTTTCTAGTTTTATACATGGTCATAGCAATATTCATGTATGATGTCACATGCATACCTTATAGCAGATCTCAACTTGCTCCATATCTTCCCATTGCCTGACCATTACTGATTATATTCTTGAATTCATTTCTATTATATTTTTTTAATATACATAATAAAAAGCCTAAATATGTTATATATATATATATATATATATATATATATATATATATATATATATATGTACTTATAGCAGATCTCAACTTGCTCCATATCTTCCCATTGCCTGACCATTACTGATTATATTCTTGAATTCATTTCTATTATATATTTTTAATATACATAATAAAAAGCCTAAATATGTTATATATATATATGTATATATATATATGTATATATATATATATGTATGTATATATATGTATGTATATATAAACTTGCAGAAGTAGGAAACAGACTAGCCATTGCAGGATACGGAGTCTTCGGTATGGATTACGAAGGACACGGGAGGTCCATGGGGGCTCGATGTTACATCAAGAAGTTCGATAATGTTGTGTCTGATTGCAATCGATTCTTCAAGTCTATTTGTGGTATCATATGTTAAATCTTAGCTATTTTACCACAAAATAATCGTTTTTGTTGGCATATACTTGAGTTGGTGGAGGTCATGGATTTGATCTTCTAGACATAAATATTAACTAAACTAACAAAAAAAAAACTGAATAACCAATCAAACCCGGCACCAGTAAACTTTGAAAGTCTGCCTCAGAACAGCTACATCACTTACCTATAGTAGAGATTGATATATAGGTTAAATATATGAAGAAAGAGTAGTTTTATTCAACGACTATTTACCCACCTTTTATTGCCGATTGAGCATGTATGCTCATAATGAAACTCATACAAATAAGTTGTAAAGTGGTTTCTAGACTCCTACCAAGATACAATGTCCTTGGGTACAAGTATATAATAAAAGCTAAAACGCTCTAAAGTATTGAATACAAGTTAAATGCCTGAGCTAGAAACTAGGTAGAGGTTCCCTTTTATGAGAAAGAAAGCTTGTTATTTGTGATAGTAAAATTAGTTGGCAATACCTTTTTGCGCACAACTTCCATTATGAATGCGTCTGTACTGTAGTGTAAAACTGACTCGGGGCTGTGGCCGGTGCATTAATGATAACAAATTTAAGTTTGCATTGACATGTGCACTAATGGCGCATGTTAAGGTTATTGAATTACCAATATACCGTCCGAATTTCACCTTTTTAAAATTATATAATGTTAAAGTTGGCATTTGAAATAATTTTTTTGGCATTCTTAATACGTGGCCTTAGAACACACATCAACAAAACCGTTAATACATTAGTTACTTCCGACTAGCAAGTAACTATTAGTGTTAATTTGGAAGTAATAAGTCCAGGGGCGGAGGCAGTATTGGCTCAGATAAGGCACATGCCCTACCTTATTTTCTGTATTTCTTTTATAAAACATGATATTTTACATAAAATTTGGTCTTTTTTCCTAAAAAACGACTACTTTGCCCCATCTACAAGTATCAAACAGTACATGTATAGAACATTGCCCTATCTGAATTCAGCTGCTGGCTCCGCCATCGGTAATAACATATTAATATCGTCATGCTTATTATGAAAGGAACAATCTATATGTTAAACTGATTATACCATTGTACGTTTCTACAAAAACATTGCGTTCATTTTTGTATAGTTATTTTGGTTGAATGATATTGAAAATAGATATGGAGGAGTATAGAGAAAAAAGCAGGTTTCTCTATGGAGAATCAATGGGAGGTGCAGTTGCTCTTCTCCTCCATAAAAAGGATCCCACTTTCTGGGATGGTGCTGTTCTTGTTGCCCCTATGTGCAAGGTTTTTATTATTTATTATTATCACGTTCTTCTAAATTTAAAAGGTCATGCTCCATTGAAGCAAACCAATTTATCTCTATATTTTAGATTTCAGAGAAGGTGAAGCCTCATCCCGTAGTAGTCAATCTGCTTACTCGAGTCGAAGAAATCATCCCAAAATGGAAGATTGTTCCCACAAAAGATGTCATCGACTCAGCTTTCAAAGACCCTATCAAACGTGAAGAGGTAAACTTCCAAAAATATTTCATGCAACAACCAAGTCTTAAGTTCACTGACACAGGTTAGATGTTTGTTCAGATTAGAAGCAACAAACTGATATATCAAGACAAGCCAAGGCTCAAGACCGCTCTTGAGCTGCTCCGAACTAGTATGTATCTTGAAGACAGCCTATCACAGGTAAACGATTTCTTCGTACTACATGAACATTTTTTTTTTCTTTTCTTTATGTTATAAAATTGACATAACCAAATAGATTAGAGTATGTGTTTTGAGGTCGATGCATTCTTTTTGCGGAAGTTTCATGCATAGTATAAAGAATTTAACGATGCTAGGTAAAAATGCCCTTTTTTGTGCTGCATGGAGAAGCGGACAGGGTGACAGACCCAGAAGTGAGCAGAGCATTGTACGAAAATGCAGGGAGTTCGGACAAGAAAATGAAACTGTATCCGGGAATGTGGCATGGGTTGACATCAGGAGAGCCGGACGACAATGTTGAAATTGTGTTCAGGGATATCATCGATTGGTTGAACGAGCGTGCACGGCATGGAGTTTGGAGAGTACGAATGGAAGAGACGAGGTTTATGGACGATGAAGTAAGGATGGAGAATGGTGGAGAAGAAAGGAGAGGAAGGAGGAAGAAACAAGGGAAAGGGTTTTATTTGTGTGGGTGGAAAGGGAAAATGCATCATCATTCTTCCATGTGATGGTCATGCATTGTTGTTCTGACATGTGTTATGGGACCATATAGAATTTAAATAACAAACTTTGGAAACGTTGCTGCTGAACTGTTCAATGTTTTGGTTGTTCTTTTACTGTTATGTTTAGACTAGTTGAATAGTGAATGTAGAGAAACTTATGGAGCCCAACTTCTACAAGTTTATAGTCTACACAACGAGATTATTAAATGAGCTTCCACACATGATGATTATCTTATAATTATAAAATAGCATGACAATCAACGGTCTATATATGCGCAGGAACATGATAAAATGAGAGTAAGAACCACACATTCTCCATACTGCATATGGTCATTGCTGCGCAATCAATACAGATTCATGAACCTGGTCTGTATATCAGGTAAACAAGTAGCAAAACAAATTTTCTAATCTTCAAAAGAACTAAATCAAAAATAAAAACAGAAATAAAAAGAAACTTCAAATTTAACACGGTCTGGCAAAGCCTACATCCAATCCACAAGCTCTTCAATTATATCATTACTTAAATTCCATAAGAATTTCTTTAGGATTACAAATAAGTTCACCAAATCCCTCAATCTAAATGAACCATATAAGATCCTAAAATTTCTCTATTAAATAAAACAATCTAGAATTTTGGATCTATCTATAAACCAAAGTAGATAAACGCACTCTAGAATTTTGGATGGTGCCTACACTATCTTAATTAGGTTTTGAGAGAAATACCTTGCCACAAGTCAGCACATACCTCAACAAGAGTCGGCAACAAATACCTTAGCATGAGTTACCGAATAAATAAATAAGAAAAATGTTATTTTTGTCTATTTTTGGATCTTCACTTTCAACACACCACCTCGATTCAAGTAATCATCCAAGTACACGAACCCGACCTTCAATCAATAATCTCCAAAAGGAAACAAAGACTTTCAAAATAAGTTTTCGGGAAAGCAATCGTCCATTATACTTCGCTAACGAGCTCCGAAAAAGCCATCATCCACAAACAAGATGTTAAAAGTACCAAAAAGAAGAAGAAGGTAGAACGCCAGAAATCACTTAGTGCCACAATCTCTCTATTATCAATTAATAATCACTAAAGAATTGTTGAGCTCATACTTCATGACACTAATTAGCTGAAATCAAGTTAATCAACAAGATTATCTTTAGTGTGCACTTTTCTCAACTAGATGTTAATTTGCTCATCCTCTAACATGAGAAATAACACCTTAACATCTATGTGCTTCATATGGGAGCTACATGCCTAATTCTTAACAAAATGAATGACATTCTAACTATCTGAAAACACCTTCACCATCTTCTGCACAACCGAAAGATCATATAACAACTCCAACAAATACAAACCCTTCTTCGTCGATTCCCAATCAATACCAACTCAGTTTCGGTAGTCAATAATGCTACTATAGATTGCAACTTTGTTATCCAAGAAATGGAGCTTATGCCAAGTGTGTAAACATAGTCTGACATTGACTTTCAACTATCCCTCCTCGATGTAATTTGAATCACACTATCCTTTAAGAGTCATGTCACAATCTACTCCAACAAGTCAACATCTGAAGTATCACACAAACATCTCAAGCTCCACTTCACAACTTGCCAATGTCCTTTGTTGAGGTTGGACATATATCGACTAAAACACCCACGACATGGGATAAATGTGGTCTAGCATAGATCATGACATACATAAGACTGCCAACAATAAAATAAAGAATATTATGATAGAATTAGGGGTATGTCCTAGGACAATTATATAATTTTCTTATATAATTCTAATTCTATAAATGATCTTGTTCAAAATAAAATATATCGTTGGTTTTGTTTTCTATTATATTGTTTGTTATATTGTGGCTTAAGTAATGAATGAAAAACATTAAACATATATGAGTAGAAAATCGTTAGAACTAGTGCTTTAACTATTGTAGTTATGAAATATTCATAACCTTGAGTAATCAATTGATATAAAGAAAAACTCAACTCCTTAAGTGTTCTTAATCGAGAAGTATCGAGAAAAAGATATTGATATATCCATTGATATTAGTGTTCAGAATGCTCTCCATATGATGGACGGTGATTTAATCATTACCGTTGACGACATTAAGAGGTTATGTATTTGTGCTTATTTGAAAAAAACACAGAATGGCTCAATGAGAGAATTCTATATGTTATATAACTTAATCAAAGTAGAAGATCTTGGAATAACGACATACAGTAGTCTTCTGACTTGAGAATACTGCCAATCTTGAGTACGTAGATTGTACTTTGACTATGGTCAATCACATGACATAACCACCATGTTACAGCTATACATAGTTGTGTACACGTTGATCACTCGAAGTGAAATACTACTCAAGAAAGGATTTGCCTCCTTCGTTATAGAAGCTCTGCATCACCGAAATTGGTAAGTCAAATTAAAGTCAAAGCTTTCGACCAAAGATAGCTGATAAATGTTATCGAATGGAATCAAGGACTTTAAAATTGACTTATGCAATTAATAAGGATATTAGTAGAGATTTTTGACCTTAGACAAAACTCTAAGTATCTAAGAGATATAGTGCCGGTGAAACATGTATAAACTATTGTTACTAGGAGCTTATATTGGATAAGTAATACAATTTCTCCTTTATGATAGATTAGTTTTGAACTTGACCTCATACTTTACTTCAGTAAAGTCCATATAGACATCGATTTTTAATTTATTAAATATTTACCGTGGATCGAGTTCACACCAGAGAGTCAATATGACCATGTTGTTTATTATTTTCGAATTCAACTAATGGTAAATTTAATTTATAATTATTTTAAATTATAAAATAAATTAATATAGATGTTGTATTTATAGTTTATGAATTGTTTAATTATTTATTCAAACTGAAAATCTGATAGAATAATGTATAAAAGTTATATGATAGTTCGTTTGATTAATATGCTAGAATTAATTAATTACAAAAGTATTCAATTAATAGAGGCGGGGGTATGCCCCAGGGGCAATTAAGTAATTTGTTACATATATCTTTCTCGATAACCAGTTTTGTTCAAATTAAAAGGTGTTTTCTTTCTATTATATACATGTTGTATTATGATATAAGTGATTAAGTTATTAATTCAAAGTATTTTATATAGAAAATCCTTAAATGATATGTTATGTGATAGTAATTACAATGTGTTGTAATTATGAGAAATTTATCAAATTAAAATAACATATTATTTTAAATATTTCTAGTCAAGATGTTTCAAGAAGAGATATCGATACATCCGTTATGACTAAAGTGCGTAACACTCTTCAAATGTTTGGCAATATATTACTCATGGCTGTTGGGGGCACTTAAGGGGTTACGTAATGGTAGTTATTGGATAATCATAAAATAACCCACTTGAGAGTGTTCTATTGGTTAATATAAATAAAGTCAAATAGAGAATCTCGAAATGACGATGTTACACAGTTCTCTCGACTTCAGAATACTATTGAACTTCATTGTGGACACTCCACTTTGATTATGGTTAAATTGTGGCAAGACGTCCACTGAACGACTACATTTGAGTCCGAGTGGAAGCAAGTGAAACACTATACAATAAAGGATTCGTCTCCTCAGTTATATGAGGTTAGTTTCACCGTCAACTATAGTCAACTCAAAGCCAAAGTCTTTGGCTAAAGCAGCACGGTTAATAATTGTTATTATTGAACCATGGATTTTGTGTTTGGACTATTTATGCTGAACGTGGATGATGTTAGAATTTTGAGCAAAACCAAATTCCATCAGTTCTAATGTAATATATTGTTGACGAAGAGAATTGGTGTAAGTAAACAATATTACCGGATACTGCTTATAAATAAGTAAAATTGGATTTACCAAAAAGCTTCTAAGCGATAAATTCAGCCACAATGTCACACAACTAGCTAAGGTGACTTGTGAACATTAATATTTGAATTGTTCGATATTAATTGCTGATCGAATTTATATCTTAAGTCGCACAATCGAAAGAGTGAATACTCCGAATAAACCATACGATTTAATTAATCTGCAATCATTGTAAATTAATATTATTTATGAAATACTTATAATTAAATTTTATTTGATTTGTTTTTAATACCTTAATATTTAATAAAGTGCATGTATAAAAGTAATAAATGCACGTATCAATACACAATATCGATAAGAATATTTAAACTAGATTTAAAATCAATTAAAGCACAAGAAAAAATAAAGAGCTTTCCAACATGACTATAGGAAGTCTCCATCTTACGACAAAATCAACTAGTTCTTGTTTGTACCAAAATTGGGCACAACACTTTTTTTGATCTATTTGAAGAGATAAAATGAAGAATATAAATGAACAATGAGGAAGACCTAACAAACACACCAATTGATAAACGGAAAAAACGCACAGAAACACACAGATTAGAGTGGTTCGACGTATGGCCTATGTCCACTATGAAATGACTGACTTTGATTGATTATTGCTTGCTGGTTACAACGAGTTACAACAGTACAATTCGAGTACAATAGTGATTTCGGCAGAGTCCGGACGTCAAAGAGCCAAAAGTCTTTTTTCAGTAGGTCCTGGGCAGCTATTTATAGGCGTAAGCAGCAAATATCTCGCTCGGATCTCGGAAGGCCTCTTCTCTCACATGGGTGGGACTACATGATCGATCCTCGGTCGTTTGGACTCGATCCGTGATTGATATGAATGAAATTCGTATCGATCAAGATTTTGCCCAATCGAGTCGAGATCAATCATGAACATTCCTGAGGTTATACACAAGCTCCTGCGAAAATTTTGTGGCATTTGGATTTGTAGATCTCGAATTATAATCGATGCAAGTTTGGATTTTCGAAGGTTGCTGAGTTTGCATCGCTTCTATTCGCATCGCTTCTGCGAACGTGCTTGCTAGGTGACGTGGCACCAACTTTTACGATCGATCTACTTTTCATGCCGAGCGACCGACTCTTTCTTATGGGTGCACCTCATTCGTCTCGACCCAGCTTAGCCTTGTTCATATCCATTATTTGCTACCCTGTTCCTATCGATCATCGCTGGTCTATTTCGTATTGATCAACGTAAGTGTCATTCATATCGGTCCATCTTGTATTATTCGTACCGATTACTGGCCGATCGATACGAGTGTAGTGTGTTAATGGATCCATACGGAGTAACAGTTTTTTATAGCTTTGATGGATACGAAGTGGATGTTGGTTGATTGATACGAACAAGCTAGAGATGATGGATGCGAAGCGATATGAGGATGGATGGATACGAACCATGTGTGTTCCATGGATGCGAACGAGTTTGATCCCAATGGATATGAACGTGGCTGCTGTGGATGGATGCGAATGAGGATGGATACGAAGATTGCTGCTTTGGACGTATACGAATGAAAGCAATGCGAAGGTGGCGAAAGGGTGGATGCGAATGAGTTGATTTTCTTAGTTTCATCGATAATATCTTGAGCATACGAACTCCGATTGACTTGAAATTTGAAAAGTTGGCTTTCGTAGCTTTGCTTGTCGTGTCATACCAATCGTAGCTTGATCCGGACTTGGAAAAATTTTACCAGCATCTATAGCGAACCTATGTACAATCGATCTTCAGAATGGACCGTCTTTAGTTTCTAGTCAATTCCATGGTATCGCGGCCTTGCCAAAAGGCGGGATAACATTTTCCCCTTAAAGTACGTCTTGTAAGGACATGACGTGCTTTGAAAAGCTGCAATCTTCATTCTGAAAAGCTCTATCTAACCTGTTAAGTAGTTGTTGTAACTGTCACTAGGTGAGCATTTAACTCCTTGTGAGTTTTGAAAATTGGATGTTAGCCCGTCATACATGTACGTATGTTAACCTGACTCCCGTTAACGTTTGTACGTTCATGAGTCATTTTCAGTTTTCTCGTATCGAATTCCGCATCGATCCTCTCTTGAATCGATGTGAAATTCGAGTTGTAATAACGACGGATGGTTATTTTAGTGTATCTCTTCGTACCGATCCTCTCCTGGATCGATTCGAAGAATTGAAAGTTGGTTTTTGTATCGACGACGATCGATACGAATTAGTTGGCCCTTTAAAATATCTCACATCGATGGACACGAAGTTATTTGGAGTCCCAATGCGATTCGTATCGATGGATACGAATCTCAAGGTCTTTTAACAGAGGGATATAAAACTGGCACTACGTATCAGTGGAGTCATGTAGTTCTAGTGCAATCTCACTGTTCCTTTCGTATTGATGCATCTTTATGGGTTCGAACAGTTCACATGAGCTTTGTATTTTTTGCTTTGTGTTGCTTGTCATATTGATTCGAAATGCTTCATCTTGGACCAGCTGTGAATGGATATGATGGAAGTTTGGTATCGATGGTGTTGAAGGATACGAAGAGAGCACATCGTATCGACTAATCATAGACCGCTCTCGACCGGTCATTTAAACTAGGAGGCGAATCAGTAGTTCATTTGGGTCGAACCGTATATAAGGCTTTTGTACTTAGAATATTTTTTCACTTGCTTATTCTTCTATCTTCTGCCTTCGTATCGATAGAGCACTCGAGAAACAAGAACTGTCTTCATCCCAAATTGAATAACTCTTCATTCCTTCAAACCAATTGTTTAAATTAGGTAACTAACCAATCAATCCTACTCTAAAACGATGAGACTTGAGTTTCAATGCCATTCCATTCGTATTCACAGTCGAGTTCAGTGGTGTTGGTACTGGAGTTGGGCCGGAGCAAGGTTAAGGAAGGAGTAATGGCGTTTAAGCAGCTTGGGGAAGAAGGCCTACTGATGGATACGAAGGGAACGCTCCATCGTTGGGAAGTAGCCCATATCGATCTAGAAACACTAGAAGTTCGTATCGATCTAGAAATGTTAAACGGAAAGGTGAGATTTGTATCGATGGAGAATGGTAGGAGTTTGTATCGATCTGGAGCGATCGATACGAAGACTGGGTCGTGCGATTGATACGAAGCCCTGGCCCTGGTGATAGATACGAATGCCAGGCTGATGATCGATACGAAGTCAAGGGTTTTTGATTAATATGAAGCTCAATCTTCCCTGACCGATATGAAGTTGATCTCTTGTTCAATGATCCAAGTTTAAACTTTGGTGGATACGAAACCTTGTGTATATTCGAATCAGACTCCAATGAGCTTCAGCCTTGCATATCTGGACTGCCCTTCGACGCTCGTCGATGGAACTTTAACTTGAAAAACTTGACGAACTTTAGCGTGGATCGTTCTCCGAAGTCTGAATGTTACTGTTGTAACGGTCAGTGATGACGGTCGCTCCGGCTGAATATCAAAATCTTGTCGTTTGAACATTTCCTCAAATTCTATAGAATTTTTTAAGTATTATGTAGCACTGCGCTGCACAACACATTCACACACTTCACACTGAGGAACACACGAGCATATTATCATCTAGTGATGGTTTTTGCTAAGTTGATTAGTTATGGAACCCGGGAGTTCACAGCAGCAGGAGGCTTAAAGCTCATCTCCTTCGATAATAGAGATGCCGGCCATTGCGGCCGAAGCTATAGGTCCAGCTCCGGACGAGTTACTAGGAGCAATCTTTATTACGAATCCACAAGATTCTGTACCATCCAATGTCTTTGAAGATATGTTGGGGAGAATCTGCTTAAGACACGTCCACTAGATGACGTCCTGCTACCAGGACCGAATGACATGCCACACTCTTCCCCAGAAGGATTCACCGCTTTTAACAAACATGCGTGCACAGTTGGAACACTTCCTCCATTTGACCAATATATTCGAGAAGTGTCTTTGAAATCGCTCCATCACAGTTACATCCAAATGGATATGCATTGCTGTACAATTTGTTCATTGTTTTTATGGAGCATCACTTTCGGCCCCCGACTCCGTAAGGAGTTAGATATGTGTTCAATATCAAGAGTCAGGGAGATAATCCCTCATTCACATTCCTAGAGGCAATCAGGAATTACCAAGTGGTGACTGGATCCTGGACCAGGCTTAGCTACTTCAAGACGGAGTGGTTCTACGTTCGGTGCCCTCAAGGGTTTGCCAGTCGGTGGTTAGTCAGACATAAGTGCCGTAATTTCTCTAGTGGCTAACGAGATAGTTGTAATCGACATTGAATCTAATATTTTCTTTCCTTTACAGCCATAATACCATGACCTGAAGGTACCCAATTTAAAGAAATAGTACGGATTCTTCAAGAGGTGCCTGGTGATATGAGAGAGATCGACTCGGTGTTGACAGATAAAAATTTGAGGATTGTTGGGCTAATTGATCAAAACCAGAGCATAAGACTTAAGGGATCTCTTAGGGAAGCCCTAGCAAGACGAGCTAAGCGTAGAGCGCCCGAGATTGTAATTGCCGAGGAGGGTGATGAAGAAGATACGCCCACTAAAAATGAGCCCATAGCTGGGCCCCTAGACAGTTTTCAGGATTTAGAGGGAAGGAGGAAAGACAAGGTAGTTGCTCATAAGCATCATAGGTCTTCAAGATGGAAATCCATGGTCTTTTCCCTGCTAGCCTCCGTTGTTAGAATTTCGAAGGCTCCTCCCTCACAAATGGAAAATCCTTTCGAATGACTCGCCAACATTCCAATCCCGGACTATGTGTCACTTCATCATGACACTGGATTGGAAGGGCTTCAAAGTGCTTTAGATTTAAGCGAGTCACCACCTATGAGTATGACCGACATAACCAATTTGTTGGGGTGTTTAGCACATGCATATATACACTTCACGGTACTGCATGATTTCCAATCATAAGTTGTTCATTTCTAGAGATTACTGATTCTGCTTCTCTTTTACTTTACAGATACGATGATAAGGTGAGAACCTATGCTAGGAAGCCTTCGCTCGACATGCTAGTCATCCAGTTCATATGATGAGTCCTGCAGAAGGGATGCCGATAGAGACCGCGGTCACGGTTATTCTAGCCAGGAGCATTATGAAAGGGAGAGAGAGAGAGATAGAGAATGTAAACATTGATCCCGATTACGTTCCCTGCCTCCTTGAGCTCCAACACAACCTTCCGGCCATGGCAAACAAGCCTTGGAACCTTCATGGCGAAGGCCACCTTCTCAAGTTCAAAGGTCCGATTCACAGCGCCGGAGGACCGAAGTTGAAACTCCCACTACTACTGAGCAAGCTGTCACCGATCCTACTGGGGAAGGAGCGATTAGAATCCCCCAGCTGAAAAAAACTTCCTAAATATTTTTTTTGATGGCTTCATCTTCCATCCACATCTAAAGAGAATTCCAGCCGAGGCTAAGCAAACTATGCATGACTATATCCATGACATTTACAGCCAGTACCGGGAATGGATGAAGCCCGGGGACGAAGCATCGGCGGTGGCCTTTGAGCAGGCGAAAACAATTGAGAAGTTAGAAACTGATCTCCCTCAAAAGGATCGTATAATTCAAGTAATTCACAATGAGGCCGAATCTTCCAGGAAATCGGAAACAGAGGCCAACAATAAAGTCGACGAGGCAAATCAGTCTATGGAAAAGATGCAACATGCACATTTTTCCTTGGTTGAGGAGATGGGCTATCGAAACACCACTGTTATGGACGAAAAGGACGCTGCGTTGAAGGAGCTTGAGGACCAAATTTGCTGAAATCGCCAAAGAGAAAGACGATGCAAACAAAGCAACCCACGAAGCGTGTGAACAAGCTGTGGTTCTTAGGGAAGATAGGGATGCAACAGTGCTTAAAATTCAAGAAACCAAGTCCCGGGTTGAGAACGAGGTGAGAATGGCAGAGACCAGGTTAGAGGTCGATATCGAAGAACTTCTTGTCACATACAATGCTATTGTTCTGAAACACCAAAACCTAACCTGGCTCGATAACTATCCATCACACTTGTATAGTGCTTGGGGCCGCTTGGTGGAAGACGAGAAAGCTGAGTATCAAGCCGAATTAGTCGATAAATTTGAACTAGAGAACCGAGTGTTGAATGAGGATGAAAGAAAAATTCTCCACGACATCACGATCACAGATGAAAAGGAGAAACTGGGTACTCAGCATTCGAAGGCTAGAGAGGGTTCTAGTGTTGAGCACCATGATGCGGGTTTTGAAACTCTTGTGCCAACCCTGCCTGAATCTACATCTATGGTTGATCCTCAGTCTGTCCCTACATATAATCTCGATCAACCACAGTTATCTCTAGCCCGTGAGCACGTCACTGAAGTTGCTCCGCCACCCACGAGCCAAACTGAGGAAGGTATTCTGAACATTTCATATGCTCATTCAAAGCTCAAAACGTTGATCGAAGTAATCTCTAACTCTTTTTCTTTGTCTCTATTCAATGATAGGAGCTACATCTGCCAAGCCTCCTGCAACTCAAGAGCGCATCTCGAGCAGGAGGCCATCATAATAGAAGCGACCAGTACAATGGCTACCGCGTCAGCCGACGGGGCACAGGGGAGCATACTTAGTTTTGGCGAACAGATGATGGAGGAACTTCTCGGTCATCATAGTGACCCCTTTGTCGTTCTGCCATTCGTCATGGGTGGAGGCGCACCTGTGAGCAGCTCCTCGGGCCCAACTGCTAGCATCCCGGCGATGCCCAAACAATCCACAAAGAGGAGATAATAGCTGAAATTAATGCCAAGATGGAAGCAGATGCGCGGGACAGTAGCTTTGGAGGTGGGATGGCGGCACCTGGTCCAGCCCCTTTGCAAATAATTTCTCCTAGAGGTACTGTCGTTGACACCAGTCTGCCTCCTCCACCTTCTTACATTGATCCTATCCCTCCGACTCCACCCTCTGGAAGCATCCTAATCCATGTGAGCTTTGAGGAGAAGGTTACCATAATGCCCCCGACTGGAGATCAACCGCCAAAAGGCAAGGGCTCAAAGGGGCAACCAAGCGGTAGTTCCAACGGGTTAACGTCGAGGAAGAAGAAGAAAATGAGAGAATAGACATGTCTTCTCGGCTCATTTTTGGGTAGATAGATAGAATTTCCTTTTTTTTTGTAGGCCGTGTATCGATTCGGGTTCGGCCCCTACTACTTGGATTTTTTGGTAATTCTGTACTTATCCTTCTTTTCCAAAGAATGGTTGAAATAAAATTCCATTTTGTCTTCAGCTCAGTTTTTGTTCATTTGTCAAAGTAATTCAGCGCTCGAACTTCCATTCAATACACTTGTGAAGTTTTAGTCTTTGAATCGGACCCAATTTTGTCGCTAAGTTCCGGAGTTACGGCTTCGGGTCACGATCGAGCGTTCAGTCGAATTTCGATGCTGCACTGTCTTAATCAGTGGCTGGTACTTGAGTTCTGCCCCCAGTTCTGGGGATAAGTCGGAAAGATTGGTTAGCAATCGCTATTTGCCTTGAACACATCGATCTTAACTTTACGAAGCGAAGATGAAACATGACGAGATCTGGTAGTCGAACCACACTCGCTTATCAATTGGTGAGCGCATCCACACTTTGGGGATTGCACTTGTTTATCAACGGTCAGTCACACCCGCTTAAGGTTTGGGGATACGTCCGTGCTCTAAGGACATAAGTTATTTTATGAGCGATCAGTCACACCCGTTTGATATTCAAAACTTTGTCCGCACTTTAGGGACTTAGATTGATTCATGGGTGGTCAATCACACCTACTTAGCGCTCATACTCCGACCCGCACTCCGGGGGCCAGAAGTTGTCCTACAGGTGATCGTTTCATGCCCGACTTGTGTTTATACACCAATCCGCACTCTGGGGATTTAGAGTTTGTCAATGTTTATACTCTAGTCCATGCTCTGGGGGCTTAGAGTTAGTTGGCGTTTATACTCCAGTCCATGCTCTGGGAACTTAGAGTTTGTTGATGTTTATGCTCCAGTTCACACTCTGGGATTTTGGAGTTGGTTGACAGACGGTTAATCACATCTATTGTGAGTTTTCGAATTTCGTTCGCACTTCGGGAACGATGGATTTATCAGGATCATGGATGGTCGATTCACATCCACCATGAGTTAACAAGTAAGGTCGTTAGATGGATAGGTCCATCCTCCTCGGACTTGGTTTGAATACGAGTGAAGTCGTTAGGTGGATGGATCCACCCTCCTTGAAACCGTATTTAAAAGTTTATACTCCAGTTCACACTATGGGAATCTGGAGTTAGTTAGAGGATTGTCGTGTATCAATCGTTTTTTGGCTTCAGTGTGATGGCTTGCCCCCGAGCTCGGGTTTCTCTTAGCGAGTGACCAGTCGTATCACAGTCACTCCCTATTTGAATAAATCCCACCGTATGGTGTAACTTTGCTCTCCGTGCATAGTGATGGTTGCTTGGTGCATTTCAAAAAGTCACAGCTCTGGCTCGAAGAGATTGCATTTTATTGCTGAAATAAGAAAGTATGGAAAAATCAGTTGCCTTATTACAAATTCAAATTTCGAAATGGATAAACAATTGCAAATGAAAAACAAATTGAATGAACAAATAAAGCCTGTTATGTGTAGTAGCAATGAAGACTTTCGCTGTTCCAACCTCTCGGCAGAATGAGATCGTCAACGGTCGATAATTTAAATATGCCGTCTCCAAGCTTTCTTTCGATGACATACGACCCTTCCTACATTGGTTTCATATGTGTAGAAACTGGGTAAATTATTTTAAGGATGAGATCATCGAGTTCAAAAGTTCGGGGTCGGACCTTGGCATTGTATAATCAGACGATTCGACTTCGATAGGCGGTTGCTCTCAAATCAGCCTCTTCTCACTTCTCATCCAATAAATCCAGAGATTTTGCAAGTAAAATTGCATTTTTCTTCGGATTATAATAGGTCACACAATGAGAAGGTACTTCCATCTCGACTGGAATAACGTCTTCTGAACCGTAGGAAAGAGAGAATGGAGTGTGGCTGGTCGCGGATTTGTGGGTTGTCCGATAAGCCCATAAAACCATTGGAAGTTCATCGACCCATCTGCCTCTGGCCTTTTCCAGTTGTTTCTTCAGAATAGACTTTATAACTTTATTAACAACTTTAACCAATCCATTCACTTGAGGGTGTGCAACTGCGGAGAATTTCTTCTAGGTGTGGAATCGTTGACATAAATTCTGAAATTCAACACTGTCGAACCGTGCTCCGTCAATAATGATGGCATGTGGGAGGCCAAATCGACAGATAATGTTGCGTACCACAATGTTTATTACATTTTTCGTTGTGATAGTAGAAAGAGGCTCAGCTTCTGCCCATTTGGTAAAGTAATCAACTGCAACGATAGCGTACTTCGCACCATCTTGGGCTAGAGGTAGAGAACCAAAAGTGTCAATGCTCCATACCGCAAACGGCCATGGACTGACCATCTGAGTTATTTCGATAGGTGGGGCTCTTGGAATCCGAGTGTGTTTTTGACATCTGTCACATTTTCTGGCATATTCTAATGCATCACGATTTACAATCGGCATGTAGTATCCATATCGAAGCACTTTCTTGGCAAGAGCTTGCCCCTCGGTGTGATCGCCACATTCTCCTTCATGGACATCATGCAATACTTGTTTGATTTCATCGTGGGAAATACACCGGAGTAAAGGAACAAAGTACCCTCTTCTATACATGACTCCATTTTGAATAGCACGAAGCCTTTCGAAGAACTTGTCTTCTTTCACTCCTGTGCTTCGTCAGGGTCCCATGCTCGAGATAGTTTCGAAACGAGGTCATCCATGACTCTTTATCGAGAACGACTTAAAATACCCAGCCTGTTTCCATCTGATTGATGCTCGGGGAAGACGATGTTTTCATGGGAATGATTCCCATTTGCCGCGCCTTTCCCATGCTGTGCTAATGAATCAGCCTTCTGATTACGTTCTCGGGGTATGCAGTAGATGGCATAATGATCGAACTGATCCAATATTTCCTGAACCCAAGCAAGATAAGCAGCAAGTCTTCGGTCTTTGGCTTGGTACTCTCCCCGAACTTGATACATGACTAACTGTGAATCACAATAAATCTCCACAGTAATAATTTTAAATCTCTGGCAAATCTTAATCCGGCGAGCAGGGCTTCATGTTCGGTCTCGTTGTTAGTCGCATGGAAGTCAAATTTTAGGGCATAACATATAGATCGGCCTTCAGGTGTTTCAAGTACAACCCCGGCACCTGAGTAGCAGTTATTTGATGCACCATCAGTATGTAGCTTCTAAACATATTTAGGAGATTCACTGGTTTCATGCAAATCCTCTGGGACAGTGAATTCAACGATGAAATCTGCTAGGACTTGTGCTTGAATGGTTCGCCTTGGTGTGTAAGCGATGTCGAAATGACTTAGCTCGATATTTCACTTGAGTAACCTATCAGACGTCTCAGGCCGCGTAAGGACCTGTCATAACGACTGGTCGGTGTAGACGGTAAGAGGATGGGCTTTGAAATACGGGAGGATCTTCCTTGAGGAAATGACAAGACAATATGCCAACTTTTCCAGCTTCAGATAATTTCTTTCTGCTCCGGTCAGTCGTTTGCTAATGTAATATACTGGCCATTGTATCTGGTCTTCCTTTCGAATTAAGGCAGCACTAATTGCGTTTTATGATACCGCCAGGTAGATTTACAATCTCTTGTGATCAATTGGCTTCGACAGAATGGGTGGTGTGGACAGGTGTGCTTGGAATGCGCCCTCGCATTCTGTAGTCCATTCAAAATTTTGTTTCCCTTTCCTGATCAGATTGAAGAAGGGAATGCATTTGTTAGTGGATTTTGAAATGAACCTGCTCAGTGCTGCTACTTTCCTGTTGAGTCTTTGGACTTGCATTATAGTTCCTAAAATCTTGAGATTTCTGATTGCCTAATCTTCTAGGGATTGGCCTCAATTCCTCGAGCGTTGACGATAAATCCAAGGAATTTTCCAGATGCGACCCCGAAGTGGCATTTTAATGGGTTAAGTTCATTTTATATTCTCGAAAGATGTTAAACATCGATTTTTGGTCTTCGATATGATCATTGGAGATCAGTGACTTCACAAGCATGTCATCCACATGTACCTCCATGGTTTTTCCGATCTTCTTAGCAAACATTCAATTAACTAACCGTTGGTAGGTTGCCCCGGCGTTCTTGAGTCCAAAGGGCATGACTTTGTAACAGTAAAGTCCCAGATCGAAGACGAAACTGATATGCTCCTGATTGGGTAAGTGCATGGGTATCTGGTTGTAGCCAGAATTCGCATCCATGAAAGATAAGAGTTCATGTCCAGCCGTTGAGTCTATGAGCTGATCGATTCGAGGAAATGGGAAACTGTCTTTAAGGCAAGATTTATTCAAGTCCGAGTAATCAACGTATGTTCTCCATTTTCCGTTAGGCTTTCTGACAAGTACAGGGTTGGACACCCATTCCGGATATAATACATCTTGGATAAACCCGTTCAACTTGAGTTTATATATCTCTTCCTTAAGGGCGGAAGATCTCCCTAGATCCATACCATGCCTTTTTTGCTTGACCAGGACATGCCGCGGGTCAATATTTAACGTGTGGCTCGTGAAGTCCAGGGAGATTCCACACATGTCAGAATGCATCCAAGAAAACACGTTAAGGTTTGCCCAGAGAAACTCAACCAATTCCTCCTGCATCTGTTGGCTTAGCTAAGATCCAATCTTTATCATTTTAGAAGCGTCATTATCGTCGATCGGGACATCGATCATCAGCTCGGCCTGGAAAGCTTGACTGTTTCAAGATCCCTTAGGAATTGGCTGGGGTGCTCGGGCCTAGGCCCGGGCGTTAGCTGTTAATTATCAACAAAGCGGACACAGAGAGATTCCTCTGTGCCCTTTCCGTTTTCTTTTCGCTGTGCCTCCCGCAGCTCAACAACATAACATGCTCGTCCAACAGCCTGGTCTTCCTGAACGACTCCAACACCATTGTCAGTAGGGAATTCTAAAGTCAAACACCACGGGGCAATGGCAGCCCTGAACTCGGCTAGGGATGGTTTCCCCAAGAAAGCATTGTACGGCGAGTCTATGTCCAACACAACATACTGTAATATCCGGACTCTCGGACGTTCTCCAATTCCCAGTTCCACTAGTAGCCCTAGCTTCCTAGTGGGTATAGTCACACTTCCATTGAAGCCATGAATGCGAGATTGACAAGGCTTCAAATCCTTTGCTTCCATCTGAATCTGATCATAGGCTTGCTTAAACAATATGCTCACTGAACTTCTACTATCCACTAAGATCCTCTTCATCCAAGCAGGACCTATCTGAACTGAAATGACAAGTGAAGCATTGGTTGGGGCTTCGACTCTGTCGTCATCTCTGTCTCGAAATACGATGTCATCTGTCATCATTTTATGTTGCTTGGCCCAAGCCCCGTCTTCCAAACTACTTAACATTCGAAGCTCGCATGCCTAATAGAACTGGCATACGACTCCATTTCCTTTCAGCTTCGGTCTGTTGGATGAGCACTGCCACTAACAGTGTTAATCACTAGCCTCCCGCCGGTACGACCGGGTTCCTCCGGTCTCGCCCGATTTGGTATATGATTCTGATTCAATGGGCCCGCACCTCCAGACTGCGGTGCCCAAACAAACTACTCTAACTTTCTCTCTCGTATCAACTTCTCAATAATATCCTGCAAATGATGACACTCGTTTGTGTTGTGGCCGTAACTATTGTGAAATCTACAAAACTTTCCTGTCTGAATTTGTTTTTCCAACGATTGCTTTGTAGTAGGTTTCTTATATTGGATAGTATTGCAAGTCTGCGAATACACATTTTCCAGTGACGTATTCGAAGGCGTATAATTGTCAAACATAGGAGCCCTACGTCATGGACCACGATTCTAATCCCGTTTCATGTTTTGATTTCCAAGACCTTTCTGTTGACTCTGTTTATTCTGTATGTTCAATTGTATCTTCCCGGAATTCTCCTCGATTTGTTTAACAACAACATTGCTTTGGATTCCTTCCACATTGGGCCCTGCGTCATCCTTTTTCCTAGACTATTTCACATCCTCCCTTCTTAAGAACTAGGTTGCCTTGGAATAGAAATGGTCCAATGATGCAGGGTTTTTTTCGACCAGCCTGTTACCGAACTCGGAATCGGGATCGATCCCCTTAGTTAGTGCCATCAGGATTGAGTTGTCATTGGGATTACTAATCTCAGCGCATGCAGCATGAAACCTCTCCATATAGCGTCTGAGTGTCTCTCCAGGAGCTTGAGTGACACTAGAAAAAGCATTAACATCTTTCGGCCTTGTGATGTGCATGCGAAATTATTCAACAAACTTTGTTGCCAACTGGTCAAAACACAAGTTAGATTAAGGTGGTAAACGAGTAAACCGCATAGTTGCTATGCCCCTTAGGGAGATTGGGATACTATGGCAGTTGACCGCATCATCAGCTCGTGCGACATTCATTAACCATTCGTACTTCAAGATGTGCTGGTTAGGATCAGAGCTCCCTTCATAAACGGGTAGAGTTGGCATTCTGAATCGCTGGGTGGTTCAGCGTACAGTATATCATCAATGAGAGGGATATGACTCTGGAAGATTCCTTAGTCTCCATTGGTGCGGCCCTGACTTTCACGGTTCATCTGACGGATCATTGTCGAGATATTCGACATCTAGACGTTCTGGGCATGCTGAGCCAAGGTGTGGTCAGGTTCCACAATGCGAGGATGGGCCGGTTGCGGTCGACGGTACATGTCTCGCCTCCTTGATTCTAAGTCTTTAGGAACATAAGGTCTCGGAGTATAATTACGTTGACGGTGGGTCGGATCCATTCGGTTTTGAGCATCAACTTCCAACTCAATAGCAGCGGTAGCAGTCCAATTGTCCATAGCATGATAAGGAACAGTACCTCCTAGGGGAGGAGGGTTCTGTTTGATGGATAGTTGATGGGCCAGCTCTCGGTTTCCCAAGATTCAAGGTGCGCTGATGTCCAATAGCCTGTGTATAGCTTCCGTCCAGCCGTGGGCGCATGGATCTATGATTGTAGTCAGAAGAGGCTGAACTCTATGTAGATGAATAGAAAGCCTGATCCCTTCTGGATCTCCTTCGTCATTGACGATTCAGTTGATTGGTCAATTCCGCATTAGCACGAAGTTGTTGAGTAAGCTACTGTCGACTTTGCATTAGCTCTTGCATTAGCAGTTGAAACTCTTCCCTGGTGATAGGACCCAGGGGATCTGAAGGTCCGATAGTATTCTGGTTGGTAGGAGGAAGTTGCGTAGGGTTCTGTCTATCCCGTCCTTCTAGATCTGCAGCTGGTGATGTAGTCCTAGTGTTGACCATGGTGGATAGCGAAGCTCTCTCCTAGATTTGCTACAAATTTGAATAGGTTAGAAGAACTTCTAGGCTTGAAATCTGGATCTTCTCCTTAGATTCTTGCGATCTGATATTGATAGTCGATCCAATGAGTAGTAGAAAAACTGGTTTCACTCAATGAAAGCACCAAAGTGTTTGCACCAAAATTGGGCACAACACTTTTCAGATGTGTTTGAAGAGATAAAATGAAGAATATAAATGAATAATGAGGAAGATCTAACAAAAACACCAATCGATAAATAGAAAAAACGCATAGAAACACACAGATTTAGAGTGGTTTGGCGTATGGCATACGTCCATATGAAATGGCTGACTTTTATTGGTTATTGCTTGCTTGTTACAAAGAGTTAGAACAACACAATTCGAGTACAATAGTGATTTTGGTAGAGTCTGGATGTCGAAGTGCCGAAAGCCCTTTTTCAATAGGTCCTGGGCAGTTGTTTATAGGCGTAGGCAGTAAATATCTCGCTCAGATCTCAAAAAACCTCCTCTCATGTAGGTAGGCCCACGTGATCAATCCTCGGTCATTTGGACTCGATCCGTGATCGATACGAATGAAATTCGTATCGATCAAGATTTTTCCCAATCGAGTCGAGATCGATCATGAACATTTCCGAGGTTGTACGCAAGCTCCTGTGAAAATTTGGTGGCATTTGGACTTGTAGATCTCGAGTTATGATCGATGGAAGTTTGGATTTTTCGAAGGCTTCTGAGTTAGCATCGCTTCCGTTCGCATCGCTTTTAGGCATGTGCTTTCTAGGTGACATGGCGCCAACTTTTAGGATCGATCCACTTTTCATGCTGAGCGACCGAGTCTTTCTTTTTGGTGCGCCTCATTCATATCGACCCAGCTTACCTTGTTTGTATCCATTATATGCTACCCTATTCGTATCGATCGTCGCTGCTCTATTTCGTATTGATCAACATAAGTGTCCTTCGTATCGGTCCATCTTGTATTATTTGCACCGATTACTGGCCGAATGATACGAGTGTAGTGTGTTAATGGATCGATAAGGAGCAACGTTTTTTTTATAGCTTCGATAGATCAAAGTGGACGTTGGTTGATCGGGACGAACAAGCTGGAGATGATGGATGCGAAGTGATATGAGGATGGATGGATACGAACCATGTGTGTTCCAAGGATGTGAACGAGTTCGACCCCAATGGATACAGAGAAGGCCGCCGTGGATGGATGTGAACGAAGATGGATACGAAGAACACTGCTCTGGATGGGTATGAATGAAAGCGATGCGAAAGAGGCAAAATGATGGATATGAATAAGTTGATTTCTTTGGTTTGCATTGATTATATCTTGAGCATACGAACTCTTATTGATTTGAAATTTGAAAAGTTGGCTTTCGTATCTTTGCTTGTCATGTCATACCAATCGTAGCTTGATCCTGACTCGGGAAAAATTTGCCAGAATCCATAGCGAACCTATGTACAATCGATCTCCAGAATGGACCGTCTTCAGTTTCCAGTGAATTCCTTGGTATCGTGGCCTGCCAAAAGGTGGGATAACAGTTCTGATGAAAACTACTTTCAAAAAACTTTAAAGGACTTCCGTACTTCCAAAAATCAACTTTTGAAAAATTATTCTTTAATGGATAAATATTAATGGAAAATTTTCGCTAAATAGAGCATTTTCAATAAAAATGATAATTATAACTATATAAAGATTGCAAAAACCCCTATGTCTCAGAAAACATTTTCGATAAAATAGCTTGTAGAAAAATCATATTACACCCTAAAATTTTTAAGATCAAAAGTTATAGTAAGTCTAGATGCCCAAGCTCAATGATGAAAAACACGATAATTAGGAATGACAACTCGAGAAGAGAAGAAGCAAAGTAAGAACAAAAGTTTACTTAAGTTAAAGAATAAGGAAACTTCTTATGGAAGGGCAAGTGTTACACCCAAATTTCCAAGAATGAATAAGGTATGAAACTATCGAAGGTTGGCAGTACGAAGCTGTCGCACATTGAAAGCTATCACACATTAAGGATTGAAGGCTATCAAACATTAAGGAATAAGCCATCACATATTGAGAAGTAGAGCCATCATATGTTGAAGATAAACAAGCCATCGCATATTGATAGTATTAATGCTTTCGCATGTTAAGAATATAAAAGCTATCGCAAGACTAAAACAAAGTGGATGGTGGCTTCGGGCATGGAATGGGATGATGCGGGGTTTGCTTTAGGACCAGTCATGATTGCTTCGATTACGAGGGAAAGCGAACTACTCTGGGAAAGATGCTCGGTGACTTCGGGCTTGTCCAAGACTTACTTTAGGAATTTTAGATGGCGGTCAAAGGAAGTTCAACACTTCAACGACTCGACGACTTAAGTGTAATAGATCAAATGCCTCAAGTAGAGAGTGTTCGTAGCATATGAGAATAATCCAAGGAGACAAATTCGATACATAGTGAACTTATGAAGTAGAACATACAAAGGTTTCTACTAGGATCATCTAAAAAGACAAGTTTGATATGGAGTGAACTTGTGAAGTAGAACATATGAGGGTTTCTACTAGGGTCATTTAAAAAAAAAAGTTTTGTATGAAGTGAACTTGTAAAGTAGAACATACATGGTTTTCTACTATTGGGATGTATGCTAAAGGGATCGTAAGTAACTCAGAGGTCTTGATGTATGCTCAAGAAGAAGGAGACGATGGGGATGCTCATTACAGATTGATACGAAGAGATCTATTTATCCTTGGACCTATACGGTGTGGTCTAGTTTCTTGGCACTACAGAGTGGCATGGATTTTAATATCAAGGGGACCACGGTGTTAAGTAGTCATCGACCAATACGGTGGATCATATGAGTTATCTTATGTCCAACGACATTTGAGTTGAGGGATATGAGATTGTTTGATGGTTGTTATGTTTGCTATGTTTGATATAGATGCCACATGGTATAAGCATTATTACGTAGTATACCTAGGCACCCTATACTATACTTGAGTAGTAGTACACCTATATGATAATGATAGTAGATTGGTATATATCGATGTTATGTGTTAGCTTGTTAGATGCATGGACCGGTGGGGAATGATTCTCCGTACCTTATATTCCTATATTCTATATCGATTTTTATAGTATTTTGAAAGATCACTCATACGAGACTATTATCTGACTTGAGATTTATTTCTTTGCTTCTTACTATCTCAGATACCCATGATTGGAGATAACAGGTTTGGGATAGCATGTGGAGCGATACAAAGGATGAGTAAATGGCTAGTTCTTTCATATACTATATTTTGGAGGTATTATTGTTATTCTACTTTGCAGTATCATGGAGCTATTATCAGTATTTATTTATTAGAGACATCTTTCTATTTATTTTTTTATTTGACTCAACGTGTAATCTCTATTTATGCTTTGTTTTGTTAATTGTAATGGGCTGATGTACTCTGATTTATCTTAGTTCCTTTTGTTATAGCATTGTCTCGCTTGTTTCATATCTATGTTGATCATTATATTTTATTTTATGTGTTGTGAGATATATGACAGGTTCTGTTTTGAAAATTAGATACCCATGATTACCGACCAACATCAGTTGGATACCGTTGTTGCACACTATTTATGGTATCAGGTATGAGAAGTGCAGGGTGGTGCTTACATCACTTCTCTTATTTCTCTTTCTTAACACAAATATTTTTTTGGATTCTAGATTTCTAAGCTCTTTAAAGAGCTTGAGAACTCTTCTAATTACCGATGAAGAAGAAGATAGCTCTAACTTTTGAATATAAGGATCTTTAGAAATAGATATTGGCTCTCTATTATTAACACTGTGGACTATGATGAAGGAGCCAACTTGACAATGAATATTGATTATATATTCAAATTTCATACCATTTGCGTATGAAAAGAATATGACCTAAACCGTAGACATTTTGGCCAATTTATATTTTGATTACGGACATATTTAGAATTTCATTCGAATTATATATCCTTTTAGAATAGTTTGATATTATACCAAAAAAATGGTTTAACATTTTTGTGCTTTCAGTAAGAAACGAACTCAATAAATTTGAAAAATGATCAAAATGCTCTTGATTTCCATAAAATTTGTAAAGCTTACAATTCAAAAAATAGAATATTTTTATAAATATGCCGATTGAAGAATTTTTCGAATCCGGTTATTTTTTAAGAAGATATAAATTTTTCTTTGTTACATATTTTTTAAAATTTTAATTTTCAAAAAATACATTTCTTGAAAGTTGATGAACTAGAAAAATTACCCTATGTAGGATGGTAACTATTTTCCTATTGCCTTCCCTCCCTCAACATGCGATAGTATTAGAGCCATTGATTCGCAACATGTGATAGTTTCTCCACTATTGATCTTTAACCCATGATAGCCTATCCTCAACCAACAATCTAAACTTGCGACAACTATTCTTGCTTCCCTCAATGTGTTATAGCCTAGTGAACATTGATTTCAACTTGTGATAGTTGTTGAGATGTCGATCTTCAACTAGCAATGCCTGTACGCCCTCAGTTTGGAACCACACAGCCTAACAAAACAACTTCCAATTTGCCAACGACAAGTATCAACTTTCCATAGCATCATTCCACCATCAACCTGAGATAGACGATCAATGTGAAATTTTTTACCGCTTTTTGCTTGGACCACAATATTTTCCTAGGCTAACTTATTGGACTATGAAAGAACCTTAGGTATGTGTTTCTTTTGTGAACTAATGCTTTAGAAAATTCATGAATTCAAAGTTCATCCATGGCCATAACTCCGACCAAGTCGATTGTTGCTGATTTATTTCGAGATATATAATAAAAAATTACGATTAGATGGATCAGGAGCAGACAAATTTTTTGCAAACCTTCGCCTTCCTGTAAATGATCGAAGGGGCTGTGAAAAAGGAAAAATTATTAGGGTATTGGAAAAAAATTAAGGAATGATCGATGCCAAATCATCATATCCATCTCACTAAAAATGTAACATCTCACCTTTTTGTATGTTTTAGGCGGACACATATGCCGACTCAACCATACAGAAGAGCGGATTGTTATTGGGGTGAATAAGAAAAAGGAGAAAAAAAAACAAAATAGAATCTCGTAGCGGAATGACAAAATGTAATAATCAAATAACAGTTCATGAAGCTATTTTACAAAACATTTGATTATACTTATACAACACAGATCAGAGTTATACATACCAGAGAATAATAAATAGCGCAGCGGAATACATGATGCAGTGAAATATAATAAATAATAATAATACAATCTTGTCTTCATCCTCCAACAATAAGGTCTTCAAATCCTGAAATGCTCAGGCTGACCCGAGCGAATTAAAAAAACAAAACACTCGAGTCAAAACTAAAAGATCTCATGTAAGTTAAATCAATGGTAAATATGAATAGAACGGTGTCAGTGATGTTTACGGTGTTTGACATCTCCTATCCAGTGTCTAACATGAGTGCAGTAACTTAAGAGATGTTTGGGAGTTACATCTCCTAGGGATCCGTTAAACTATCTACTATGTAGTAATATATGCTATTATAATAATGTCTACAGTAAAGTATAATATATTTAAAAATAGCATTAAGGAGTTACCCAATATCCCTCTTAACACATTTTATAGTGCCAATAGTCTATACAGTACCATCGTACCTCCAGATCGGGAGGCTACCACAAATACTCCATAAGTACGACACAAATCAAACTCATACAAGGCGCGCTAGGGTAGGTGACACGGCACAACTAGGCAATGCCATGGTAGATATACCAATTACACTTCCGGACCGGTGGTAATGCGTAGCAGCCACTACCGCCCATCTCGAGCCATATTCCCAAGAATCAAAGGTGCACAATTCAATCACAAAGTAATAGAATGGTATCGAAGAAGTGTGTCCGATCAGAGGAGCCACCTCATTAGCTTGTCAATTGCTCCTGTTTTAGCCACATTATGCCAACTCACGGGAGTTGGGTCCACGTATATACCTCAATAGGACGTCGCCACCATCCTGCTTCATTTTGGAATTTCCACCGCGTACACGGTTGTTAAAGTGGTTTTCGGTGTTGGCAGAGAGTATGACAACTTCCGATCCCGGTCCCTTTAACAACCAAACGTTATTATTACACCGTGGCCATTTCAAAATAGTTTATATTTCAAAACCAAAATATCATTGTCCTTTCAAAATCATATTAATATAATACCTTTTTCCATTTCAAAACCAAATACGATATCATTTCCATTTCAAATATGTCCTTTTCCAAAATCGTAGCATTTTTCAAAGTTATAACACCTTCGAAACCAGACACTTGAAAATTTACATTTTCAAAACATAATACTTTGAAATTCATAGCTTCGAAACCATAATTTTCACCACTTAAACAGTTTAGATACTCAAATAGTATATATAATAAAATAGTCTTAAATTTAACATTATTTTATAAAATAAAATAATTTCCTCAACTTCACAAATTGATTCAAATCAAGTTGAATCCAAAAAATCAATTTTAAATTAAATCTCAATTCATAAATTTCAACTCAATTCAGTTTTCAATAATCCATTTCAATTTATATCAATTCCAAATATAGATTTGAACCTCAAATAAACCATTTCAAATTCCGTATGTTTCAAAGCTTTAAATCTTCCAAAATGTCAAAACTAAATTTTGATAATTCCATATATATCCAATTCAGTTACTATTATTTAGATTTGAAATGTTTGCTTAATAAATCCAATATCACTTAAGTAAAACCTTTAAACTTCAAATAACTGAATATTCTTTCAATTTATTTAAACTTGATATATTCATTTAAATCAACTTGACATATTCATTTAAACCACTTTAAACCAAAATCAAGATATAAAAATCATATTATTTAAAATCTCAATTTTATTAAATTTCAAATCAAATTTATTTGAGTATAATTCTTGAATAAATTTTAATTTCAAATCAATTTCATATTTATCTTCCAACCTTAAATTTTTATTTAAATCATTATAAACTCTATATAAAAACATAGTTTAAATAAATACTTAACCATATTATATTTTAATAAAAATCAAACTTTATTATTAAACTTATTTTATATTTTAAAACAAATTTATACATAGCTTAAAATCAAGAATTTAACTATATATAAAATAACATTTATATAATATCCAAATCAATATTTTATAAAACCATATATTTCTTTATAAAACTATATAAATCATTTTCAAAATAATTTTTTATATAGAGACCATGGTGTTTGTATATAATTTTCTATCCTATGGTTAAGTGATACAGATATCATTTCAATCGCAATCTAATATTTTACGGTTGTTTATCATTTCAAACCGCAATCCCGAATTAATAATAATCCACAACAAACTTGCAATTTATACCAATATAAAATAAAACATTCGTTCATCAAATTCAACAATTAATCATTCATCACAACATCATCCAATTTTATCAATAAATGTCAATATATAACTGATAATCAATACAAGTATTAAATTAACAATTTAAAATTCAACATTAAATTAAATGAAAATTAAATGCAATAAAAGTCAATTTAAATCAGAACGGCCATTTAACACAACAAACAACAATCAATAAATTTATAATTACTTTATAAATTCAATTTAACAAACATAAGAAATTTTAGAAGTTGTAAGTGAGTCAAAACACTCACCTTTGAATTTAAATTCAAAATAAGCCCAAAATTTGAACCGTCTCAGAATTTGTCCAAACTAGTGTTAAAATTTTCGTAATTCAGATACGATTCCAACAAAATAAACCGCGTGTGAATCCGAGCTCGTATGAAAAAGTTATGAAAATTAGAAGATTGGAAAATTCTGGTCCTTGGTCGACTTTGGGTTCAACTTCTGTCCGCCACCTCAAATCCCCGGTGCTTGCTCTGAGTTTTTGCCAACACGACCTGAAGCGACCCGAGTCATTTTCTTCCTGACCCAAAGTTGCTGCAGGATTTTTGCCTTCGAAACCCGAAGCGCGACCCGAAGTTGCTGCAGATCCGCAATTTTTTTTTTGAAATTGAAATTAAATTTTGGAATTTGGGAATTAGGTTTTGTCTTCCATTGGAATGAGGAGTTGAGAAGGAGATATACGTACAGACAAATGAAAATAAGGAGTGGCTAGGGTTTATAACGGGTTATTTATAGGCAAAGCTGAAAATAGAATGAACAGACAAGATTTGATTGAACGATAAACGACCCAAAAAGCCCGTTCTGCCTCCGGAAAAAAAATGGGTCAACCTATATATCGAAATAGATGTTTTTAAATATTTTAAATTCAATGGAACAAGTTTTAAGTCCTAATTCTATCGTATGAAGAAGTTATGTTAAAATCTTCTTATTTCAAATTGATTTTAGTTGATTTCAATTAAATTGATTTATAGACGTTTCGAGTCCGTACGATCAAACGATAAGTCCGATCATTACAAAATTTGAAATCCTACAATAATTCACCGTTACGGATCCTATGAAACTGGTTTCATCGAAATCCAAGTCGATGGCCAAAATGGCATTTTTTCAGTTAATTAAATAAATAAATATTAAATTAAATTAAATCACTTTTCATTCTAATTTCAAAATTTATAATTTTTATCATCTTGGATTACTCTAGTAATTTATAATCCTTTATAACAAATTTTTATATCAATTTAAAGTTAATTTATTAACCAATTACAATATCAAATTTCAATTTCAGTAAATTCATTAATTATCAATTGAAATTCCAACAAATCCATTTATTTGATTTTAAATCTTGTTATTCATCCAATTATTATATTATAGGTATAATTACCTTTGGTTTATTTTTATTACATTAATATTTACCATTTTATCCTAATGTCAATTAACATAGTATTTAATTTCATTTACTTACCATTAATCCATTTGTTATAGATTGAATTCCAATTGATACTTTCCAAATAAACTGATTTGTTCCAATTCTAATCTTTTTATTAAGTCTATTATTACTCTATAAGCTAGTTAATATTTTCTTGTCTTTCATTTCATTCATATTTTCAAATATACATATTTCCTATGTATTAACCATTATTTTCAATTATATTAAAATTTTTAAATATATATTTATTATAATTAAAATCTCAATTAATCTATTCAACTAGGTTTCATTCCTTTATTTTATCTTATAAACAAAATATACATTCCCCTTTATTTTATTACATTCGCACTTTACAATTACCTAACTCACATTAGTGAACATTTACTCACAATTAAACGTATTTGATTCCAATCTTAAATTTAGCAGCCTAGATAAAAAGGTAATTTACGATAAATGTTATCATTATTTCATATTACTCTCAAGTTTATTATTTCCACTAATTTTCATAATTGCTTACAAACTGTTGAATTCATTCAATTAACATAAATTATGTACAAATTCATTTATTTACACAACACTTACCCTTGTTTACTTATATTCCATTTTATACCCAAATGTAACATTTACAACTAGATTAATAGACCAATTAAACAGCAACTTACCACGTTACTATAACTTTAAATCATACTTTTGAATTCATGGTTACATTTCATTTTAACATTCCTTTCATTATTAAATTACAAAGTTTTTTTCCATATTAAATTACTAAAACTTATTAATTTAACAAATTTAATCATTGAAATTTACGGATCGTTACAAAAAAGATCATCGACCACCACCAAAAAGTAGCCATACCTTTCCTCTACCGGACTAAAATGGCACAACAATTTATAAAGCGGTCATGGCATCGAAAAAAATCAAAACACAAAGGTGGATTTTGGGGTTTTCAAGCTAAATTCTAGTCGATTGGTTGTGAATTTGGATGATCGGCCACTGTAGATGCAATGTACTCATCAAGATGCATGAGCCCATATGGTCAATTTGAAGAACGGAGCTACGGATCAAAAGTTGAGAATTGACGGCCATGATTGGCTATATCTATTTGTGAAAATCAAAGTAAGGGTAACTTTTAATGAAATTGGTATCATTGGAAAGATATCGGGAATATATTAACAAGGTGAAGGCCATTCTCTCATATCTATATGTATATGGGAGAAATTGCTAATTAAATTTTGGAAAATCAAATAACAATCAATTTCGAAATTCAAAATTTTGAACGTTTAAAAAGTGAATGCAATCAAATGCAAAATGAAATGTAAAATAAAACTAGGAGAGCCAATAAATTTCCAAAAATAGATATGTATTAACAATGATGTTAATTCATCGTACTAAATAAAAACACAAAATAATATCATAATAAAATAATTTCAATAAAAGGTGATGTTACGTCAACGGACTTGTAAAATCTACGGAATCCCTAAAGTCATAAACAATATGCGTTAGATGCAAGATTATCAATATTTATTATCAAATTTTGTTTTTGGTTCCTTATGTATTACTTAATTATGTTAGCAATTTATGGTTTACCGATCAGGATTTCAAGTTTCTTTACAGGTAATAGCAAGGATCATCTATCAAGTGCTGGTTATTGTCTAATAGTGAAGTTTGGATTATCATCTTTTGAATCGTCGGATTAACTAACACTTCAATCTTCTAGTTCTGAAAGTGGGTTCGAATTCCTATCAAGTGACAGAGGTTTATCCACTGAATGGGTTGTTTGTCTTCTTCAGTATTATCAGAGTAAATTGCTACAGGGAAAAGGAAGACGCTACATTGTAGTCAAGGTTATGAATCTTATTATCAAAAGGAAAGTCTATGATATTCTAGCTCCCTTAAGCAAACATGGGTCATTATCTATTAACTAAGGTCAAAATATCTTCCTTATTGGAATAATTCACCTACGTAAGCTCAGGGTTGTAATTTAACTCTCACCATAACACTTCTTATCCGAAAAAGTCCGATTTTCTATCTCGAAGCTTGGATTGAACTCTATTTTAAATGATGATCGATTTATTTATTGAATGGACTTCTAGATTCTTTATTATTATCATCTGAATAATAAAATTCCCACCATTGAAGTATATCCCTTCCATCATGACAATTAACAAAATTTCTAAGATAAGATTATGCTATGATTCCCTACTTCGGAAAAAATTCCGGAGAGGCGAAAGAGCATGGATTACTTACTATCTAAGGTCACAAATTCCTTCATCAGAGTACGAATGCTCATCTCCTATAAATGGATACTAAGATTTCTAGTTAAGTATGTACCTTTGGAATTATGTATGGGATTTGCATGTTTCGTTGATGTGAAGAAGATCCCATAAACTCATGGATTCCTTCATCAGAAATAAATTATTATCCAACAAATGAAGTTTGAAATATTACTTCTTCAGATTATGGTAGCATTAACAAGAAAAGAAATAGTCCATCTTCAAGTAATTAACATGATAGGAAATTTCCTTATCAAATATATGTTCTTGTCTGATAATAAAGTTCAAAAGTATCCTCTTTCAATTTTTCAAATTAGTTGTCAATGAAAAGTCTAATTAAGGGATTTAATCTTCTAATTTGAAAGAAAGATTCAAATTATCTATTGCAATGGATTTTTGGTTATTATCTAGATGTAAAACTTTTTTTATTAAGGCATGCCTCTCCCAACATGTTGATCAATGAGATTTATTAAGTAGAATGTTATTTTAAATCTCCCTTCAAATAAGTTAACAAACAAAGATCCCATATTGTCGACACTATGGAATTTACCCATCGAAGGTATAAATCTAAAAAAAAATTCTTCATCAAAGTTTAAGTAGCACATAACATAATAAAGTCCCGACCTTCAATCTTGAAACTTAGAGGTGAAATACTCATTATGTGATTAAGGATTTCCCTATTATATTAGTTTCTGGGCTTCCTTGCTATTCTCTAAAAATTAATACTCCCAGGAAGTTTTGGCTTAAGAATATTTCGATGAAGGAGATTTTGGAAAAGTGAACAGTAGTAACGTAGCTTATGAAGAGCAAAGAGTAAGTGACTGTTAACCCAAATAATGGATCAATACCCTGGATTAAGTGTGAAAGCGCCAGCCTTGTTTATCAAGGCAAACAAAATAGAAAAAAGGGATAGTAACTTGTAGAAAAAGTAAAGAGACAAGATATTTTTAAAGTGGTTCGGCTGTTAACAAAGCCTACATCCACTTTATAACTTTTGTTATTAACGACCGCTATTAAAAGTTGAATTTGACTACAATTTGATTGAATCTTCTAAATTAGATCAAGTCACAAGTCCAAGAGTTCATCGGACAGTCATGGTGAACCCCTTGATGACTATTGTGTGGGAGGAGAAGAGTGAAGAATAATCTATGTAGAGTTCTAGAAGCCAGTCTAGAAGATCCTGTTTATGTTACAAGTAGGATTGTATTTATAGGGATCGAAGAGCCATTTGGCCAAGTTGCTTTGCCAAAAGCCTGCACATGATGCAATGAAGGAGTTCAAAGAGTTTGAAGACGACCCGAGCTAACCTGATGGATCGCTAGCAATCCATCGGCCATGGATCGCTAGCGATCCATGTACTTAGGGGATTTTTGAGTGATCTCCATTTGGTTATCTGCCTATCTTCTATTTGAGTGTCTTGTTCAAATATCAAGTCGTCTGGAGTTTGTTTGATTATCCGTCTTTACGGGTCATTTAGTCAAGAAGAATCGTTCATAACTTGCTCAAAACTTAACAAAATCAGATGAAACTATGCAGATACTCTCTTTAGGGTGTGTGGGACATACCCTCGAAATTTAAGATAGAGGGCCCACTCTACATGGGTCGTAGCGACCCATCAAGATGGATCTCCAGCGATCCATCATACTTACTCAAATCAATGCCCTTTTTTCTATGATCCTTCTTTTATGTCTTCTAAGTTTATTCCCAATTTCAAGTCAATCCGACTTCATATGAGTTCTCTAGGTCCATTTTAAGTTAGCTTCTTTTGGTCAAAAAGCTCGAATCAGATGAGTTTTCACTTCTCAAACTACGCTGCTTAGAATGCTATGAAACTTGGAAAGTATTCTTAGAAGAGATAGGTTTTCATGATATAAGAGGTTAGGATGACTCGTAATGCATCCTTATGGATTGCTAGCGATCCATAGGTGATGGATTGCTAGCGATCCATCCACTCAGTGTATTCTTGACTTATTTTTCTTGTGGTTCACTGTCTTGTTTTCGTGATTATTTTGGTTGAGTCACGAGTTATTCTGGCATAGTCTGAATGTTCTAACTCCTACTGAATTCTGATGGGTTAAAAACCCAGTTAACACTTTCCCTCCAAAGTATGCCTTTTGGATGAAAGGCATGCTTTACTTTAGAAAATGATCATGTCTCCAGTCTTCGATAAATGTGCTTTCCAGCCGCTTTAGACACAGTGAATCATCCTGTTCCTTCAGATTCTCTTTCCAATCACAAGGAATTCCAAAACCTATTACAGCCTAAGACTCTAGACTCTACCTAAGTGTAATCTATACCTCACAATCATTTCGATTTCATTCAGAGTTATTACATCACATATCTCTAACTAAATCACAGTTTCTAATTACATCATATATCTCCAATTACATCACATATATCTAATTGTCACATGTGCATTCGGGATTTACATCATTATCATTTTGCTTCTTATTCAGAGTTGTCACGTCATATATCAAAATCATGTCACATATCAAAATCACATCATATATCGAAGTCATCATGTGTTCGTCCAAGATTTATTTGTTTTATTCTTTTTAGAAGGCATTCAAATCGTTTCCAAAAAATCAAATCTATTTTCAGGTTCAATCTCATTGGACCATTTATGTTTAATGCGCGATCACTCCAGATCATTTAATGTTTAGTTTAGGGGAAGAGCTCTTCGGATCGTTTGTTGTCTCAATTCAAGGGGATGATGTCTCCGGATCATTTGCTCATTAAGTTAAGGGGGATTAAGTAAGCTCATCCACTCACTCTCCAGTGAGGGGACTTACTTCTTGCACTCTGGTCCCGTCTCTCCGGTAGGGACTCTATGGCATTCAATATTGTATAAGTCCATCCACTCACTCTCCGACAAAGGGACTTGCACCTTGCATTCCTGTCCTGTCTCTTCAGTTGGGACTCTATGGCATTCAAAATCAGTTATCATATTAAATATGGATTTTACAAAATTCAAATTTTAAATCAAAGCAAATAAGAAGAAATTAAATAAGCAAAAATCTTGAATGTCTATCCCAAACATCCGACTCAGATCATGGCAATCGATCAGTCTAGGTTTTGTGCACGTCCAATCGGTCTGAGATTATTATCCTAAGCAGTTATCCTAGATGTTCGACTCAAAGCGCACTAGGAACCAATCCAGGTTTAGCACACGTCTAAGTGGTCTGGGATCATTATTGTTTTTTCTGCTAATATATGAAGAGAAAAGTGAAAAAAGAGACCAAAGCAAAGAGTAGCAGCCGAGTCTAATTTCCCATCCATCCCAGTTATGGGATTATCTATCTTGGCCCAGATCCCTGGGAATTCCTTGAAGCCTCTACTGTGGGAGGTGGCTGCTCCGGCTATGCTATCGCAGCCCTGTTCCTCACGTACTGTGGTAGCTAGTCGTTTCGAACCAGTTCTTCTATCAGATTACGAAGGTTTCAGCACTCATTTGTTTAATGTTCGCCCAACTCAGGGAAGATGCAAAACTTTCTGGATCCTTTCTCTCAATCAATGGGCTTTCTTCTCGGAGGCTTTCGATGTGGAATTTTCCCCTAGTGTCTGGGTATATCCTTTCTGGGGATTAAGTCAGCTTAGAGTAGTAAGAGATTTAGGCTCCATCCTTTGTCATTTCGTTTCTGTAGAATCATCATCATCTTCTCTTTTCCCTTTGTGTTTTCCAAATCCTGCTCTAGAGGGTCCCTTGCCATCCACATCATAAATTTTGGCATCTTCAGCTTCATCTTCAGCGTCAACATCCTCCTGACGTAAATGTAACGACGCTGGATTTTTGGCCCTGTTTATTTTAATAAATATTTAATCAAATTAAATAAAGTGTAAACTAATCATATTAAAATGAATATGATTTTGGAAATAAATTTCTATTTGTTTATAATGGATTTGTATTTTGGAAGGGAATGGATTTGAAAATTTAAAATAAATCTCTTAAAAATATTTAAAATAAAATCTATCTTGTATAATTGAATTAAAATATTTTATCTTGTTAACATTTGGTGAAATTATAGAATATAAAATAAATAGATGATAATGTTCAATGTAAAAGATTAATATTATTGTAAGACAAAAACATAAACATAAATAAATAAGTAAACTTATGAATCTAAGTTAGATATTGATAGTTAAAATATAAAATACAAATATAATACAAACAAGAAATAAAGTGAAATATTAAATAACACAACCATATGTATATAAACTATTCAAGCTAGAAATAATGAAACAAACTATTTTCACAAGCAAACCAAAAGTATAAAAATGAACCCGACACACATGTGAAATATTCAATTGGAAGCTAATAACAAAAATAATGTTTTTATTCAAAGTACCTTCATTCACAAGTCAAATGCTAAGTGTAAGTTTTTAAACAAAATATCTATACACACTAACATTTTAGTAAGTATACAAACTAATTAAGAAACAAGACAAATATTTATCTATAAATTATCTTCATGTACAACACCATAGTCCACCTGCAAAATGGAAATCAGTCAAGTATAAAGTATAAAATAATAAAACAAATGTTTTCAAAGAAAATAATCCTCATTCACAAGTATCTGCAAAGTATGAAAGAAACCTGACCAACACAGGTAAATTGAAATACAAGCAAGAAGACAAATTTTTATAAACAAAGTATTTCATAGCAAAGCAATAAAGTAACATGTGCATACAAATATCTTTGTACCAAGACAAGAATCAGCTAATATTAATTAGTGCAAACAAATAGGAGGACATATGCATTAAATTAGCACAATATTTTGTCAACTCAATTGCAAGAAGATCCTACAGCCGAAATGCAAGATCATTTCACTTTGCAGTGTATTAAATTCAAGCAAATCAAAAGCAAGTAAAACCTGTACCTATGGTAACCTACAGCTGTTCAAAGTTTTCCTATTTATACACCATACTATTTTAGTTCGTTCACAATAACATAACAAACTTAGTAAACCTGAGAAGCAGAACTGTGATAAGAAGGAAAAATTATAAACATCTTTACTTTGCAAACTCAAATAAACTCAACATCAAAGCAAAGAGGTTTTTCAGGGATTCAAAACTGTAGCTTTCTACAACAATTGCTTTCTGTTTCAATAGTATTTTTTCGATGAGTAAACAATTTTTTTAAAGTTTTAAGTTAATTAAAATCAGTTCAAATTTCATAGATATTTGATTTGTGTATGCTTTAGCTTGCATATGATTGTGTGGTGTTCTGTGTTCCTCTGAGATTGATACAGGGTGGTTGCTTTCAAACCTTAAATCTATTTGCTGTTATTGTTAAGTTAAATTTTCTTTTCAATTCGAACAAGAGATTCAAACTTTAAGTTTAGATCTTAAAGGTTGTTTTAAAATCCTGTTGAAATATTCACTGTGACCTTGTTTTACAGGTAAGTGTGTAGAAAATTGATAAAACCGATTGTCGTAAAACATTTAGCCAAGATTATATATAGAATATATACTGTAAATCATGATTTTTAAAACAAAAATTAGGATTTTTAAATTAGTATATAAAGAGCAGTTTGAAATTAAACAAAAATTACATTTTTACAAATTCCAGATACTTTTACCAATTTAAAAGGTTGACATTTTGTATGATGATAGTAAGGACATCAATAATCTTGGGAAAAATGTAAAATAATTTTTCTATTGTAAGGAATTGGGATACGAGATCAATTTAGGGTTTTTGTTCAAGTTTTTGACATGCCTGTAAACGCGACGAGTTCGTCACCTATTCGTGACCGAGTTGTTCAAAACTCTGGTGGGTGGTTACATGGGGCGTTGACGTTGTGTGGATGAAGTTTAGGCGACTCTGGTGCTATGTGCGGCGGTGCAAAGTGGTTTTGGGTGATGGGTTGAGCTTCAGGATTTGAACGAACAGCTATATTTCGTTTTGATTTATTTTATGGCGATGCGAATTTGGTTTTTGAGTGTGCTGGTGATTTATGACTTACCGAGAGAGGTACGGTTTGCCGCAGCGTGGTCGAGGTGCCGTGCACGTGCATGGCGTGGAGGAGGGGGACGGCGTCGTGTCTATGGCGTTTCTCTAGTCGTGCTCGAGTAAGTAAGAGGGTAGCTTCGAGTTAGACCGACTTTTGCACGAGATTTCCTGATGCTGAGTTGTTTTTTTTATAGCCTATGTTTAAATTTAAACTACAGGAATAAAAAAAAAGAGAAGAAGAAGAAAGACGTACAGGAATGTCTCGGGTGATTTAGGGATTTACTCGAAGTGCAACTCGAGTTTTAGTAAGGAAATCTCGGGTTTCCTTCAAATCTGCAGTTGTTTTTTTTTGTTTTAAAAAGTAAGCTAAGCAAATAGTTTTTACAAACTGTAAACACTGCTATTCTTGAGATGTTTAACAGTTTTAGAGTTAAAAGTTTAGATACAAGTTAATTATTTTAATCAATACTTTAAAATGTTTAAACTCTTAATTATTATTTTAATCCAGTAATTATTTTAATTAAGTATAAAGTTAATTAACAATTAAGTATAGTTAGCTAACATAATTGATTTCCAAATTTAATGAAGGTTTTTATTATTAAAATATTAATTATGTTGAATAATTAATATTAATTGAGGATTTCAGAAAGTAAATAAAAATAATTACTTTTTAATTGTAATTGGTGATGAATCAACTGATGATTAAGTAATTAATAAAGTGTAATTAACTACTATAATAATTAATGAATGAATTAATAGTTAATTAGTTAAGTAATCTAATTAAGAATAAATTAATAATTAACTAAGTAATTAGTAATTAATAAATGCATAATTAAGTTTTATTAAGATGTTAATTTATGATTAAAGAATAGTTAATTAAGTAATTAAGGTTAAACAAATTGATTAGGAAGTAATAAATTAAATAGTGTGAAACAAATTGATTAAGTAATTGAGTAATTAAGGGAATTAATTATTTATTGTAATTAATAAAGTTTAATATGAATTGTTTAAGTTAATTAATTAAGTTTAATTAATTTAAATAATTATTTGATGATGTGATAAGTATAATTACTTGGGAAAGTAATTAATGATAATGACTGGATGCAATTGACTGAGGATGATTTAATAAAGAAAGTAATTTGAGTATAATTACTTTGTGAAATTAATCAAGGGATTAATTTAAAGAAAATTAGTTGAGGTGTAATCAATTGATTTGATAGAATAATTAAAGGTGGATAATTACTGAATAGTATTAATCAGGGGTGATTAATAAATGTAGTTTAATTAAAGATTTAATTACTTAAGGTAATTAATTTAATATAGGATAATGAAATTAAAATGTAATTAGTAATCATTAGTAAATGTAATTAATAATAAGAGATTAAAGAGTAATTAATTAATATAATTAAGAAGAAATGTAATGTTAGTAATTTAAGGTTAATTTCTATGTTTAGTTAAGATAATTTATTTATGGAAATAAGTTAAAGGATAATACTTGAATATAATTAAAGTAAATTATACAAGGATAACTAATTAAATTGAATAATTGGATGATGATAAATTAATTGATTAATAGTTATATAAGCAAGATTTATAATGGTAAAATAATTAATTTAATTTACTTTAAATTAATTAGAGATGCAAGTAATTAATTTAATTCATTTTAAATTAATTATAGCTGATATGATTGCTTATGTATGGATGGATGATATTGTTTAACTTGAATGGTTTGGAATCTCAAATATGAGATAAATGATGCTGTATGAAATGTATACTTTGATTGAAGTATGATGATAATATGGATTATCTGTTGTGATGATAATATTGATTTTCTTTTTATGATGATAGTGTTGATTATCTATTGTGATATTGTGAATTATCTATCTGTGTCTATATGGATAATTGAATTGTTTTAAGTTTTAACACAACTTGGCTCTAAAAGACACGATTTGGATTTCGATGAGACCGGGATCGGGTTTCCATATTTGACATCCGAAAACCACATCGATCCAAATTAACGATAGGTCGTGAATCTGAAGTGAAGATGAAGATTCAGAGTGCAAGGGATGTCGTCGTTAACTCTGAGGGTGATTCCAAAATGAGTGTAGCGAGATAATGCCTTCGGTTTCGTTCGAACCCGTAACGAACTTGTATGGATTGAATGCTTTCAGCACATCGTCAGGCGGACGATGAGCATTCTAAGGTATATGTTCTATAAAGGTAATCGTAGCCTCAAGCCTCATCAACCGGGAATGGCTAAAACAGGGGAGGTGCGGCAAGGTTAGGTGGGTCATGCCCAAGCAGGACAAGATTTTCCCCTGTCTAGATGTCCCTTTTTATTTGGCTTAGTGAGCGGTTGGTCGCGCCAACTGCGGGGTTATCTTGTTCGGGACTGTTCAGTAAGGAATGGTTCCGGCCTTATGTTGTAAGGGAGAGGGCGTACTCCTCGGTACGATGATCTAGACCCCGTACTGTGACGGGCGGTACCCCAGTAGCCCTGCCATTGTATGGAACTCAATTTCCAATAAGTGCCCTCGGATTTGATTGTATTACCCACTTTGTGGCTAGTAGCTGGAATTTAATAATGTAACAATTTCGGCCATTTTCTATTTACTTGAAAACCCTAGACACTATTATAATATCACTGAATTTCCTATGAAATGTTTGGTTAGCGTAAGGTAAAAACTTACCCGTATTTATGTGTGGGGAGTCTTACGTGATACCTTTCTTTTCCAATGTTTTTCAAAGTTAAACAACTTTAAACCATTTACTCATACCAGACCCATGTCTGACCCGAAGTTTATATTTTGTGTTTTCATAAACTCTTGGGTACTCAAATTTTTACGAGTAGCCAAGTGATAGGTTCTTGGATTGTTGAGTTCTGGAGGAGCTTGGAGCAGGAGCCCAGACGTATGTAGATATCTATATAGTTCTGTTGTGTTAGTTAGAGTATGCTGTATATTGGGATGTATGTAGTGACAGATGTATATATGATTGTCATGTGTATGATATTGTATAACTCTAATATATGTAAACTATGTAATAGTTATGTGCTATATTATATTTTATTTCGTTTCCGCTGTGAGATTCTGTTGTTGTTGTTCTTTCTTTGTTTTCTTTTCTATTTCTACCCTTTTCTTCTTATTGATGATACGTCTTTCTGGAAGTAGAAGGGCGGGTCGTCACAGTTGGTATGAGAGTTGAAAGGTTAAGTGAGAACCTTGGCTCTGGTGGGGATTACTCATTAAAGATAGAGTCAGTAGTACTCTAGAATGAGTTTGAGCGTATTAATAGATATGAACGCGTATTTGTTAGTGAATATAAAATGGTTTTATATTATGTTGATTGATTTATTGAGTGGTATATGAACCTTCGTCAGTGCAGTCTGTACAACTGTACCGAAGGGGTTTCTAAACACTTGAATAGAACAATTCGACATGATATTGTTTTCAAAAGTGGGTGAATTAAATAATTTCACCCAAAATATATTTTGATATAAAAAAATAAATAGTAATTTTATGCAAATTATTATATATAATTAAAGTGTATGGATGATAGTATTACAGAAAAATAAGATTATAAACATTTACAATGGCTTACATAACCAAGGAAAGTATGAGATTGAATTTGGAATTAAAATTAAAAGTGAAGTTAAAAATGAGGATTTATTTTGGATTGAGTTGGAAATTTAATTTTGGAATTTAACCAATGATAAAAAAAATAAAATAATAATAATAATAATGATATAAATAAATTGATGAAGTACATCAGATTTAGAATGTAAATAAATTGGATTGGGAAATTTAATAAAAATAAAATTTTGGTTGAGATTAACTTAAGCTTAATAATTGGATTTAAATTTAAGATTGAAATGAAATGAATTGAGATATGGATGATATTAAATGAAAATAAGTTCTTATTTAATTAAATCCAAGTGAATTGGTGGATTTAAGTGAATAGTATGATGCTTAATTTAACGGAAGTTAAGTTAAACAAACTGAATTGGAATAGAATTCAGTTGAGTTATAAATAATGTTAAATAAATTAAGTCTTACTTAAATAAATAAATGTAAGTTGAAATGAATATTGAATTGGAATAAATATATTCCGATAACCTATAAAAGAAAATATAGGGAAATAAAATAGTAAGCCAAATAAAATTGTTTTGTATTTGGAGAATGAAATAAAAATCCAAACTTGAAGTATAAAATAAAATTGAACACAGATAAAATAATAAGATGATTTTTGAAGATAAAAATCCAATGTAGAATTGGAAGTGGAAGTGAACTAATTTGGAATAAATTGGTTAATTGAATAGGTTAATGAGATTTAAATTGGTTAAAATTGAAGTTGGATTGTGAGGTAATAATGGAGTTGGAAATAAAATACGAGTTATTAATACAAATTCAACTTGGAATCATAAGTAAATTAAATATGAATTAAAGTTGTTGCGGAATGGAATTAACATAGAGATAATTTGAATTTGCAAATAAAATCCAATTCAAGTATGGATGGAATAAATATGGCCTTGGATTTAATCTTAACAAAATAAATGGAAATTGATCTGGGTGAGTCTCAAATAAATTGGAAATGAATTTAAGTATGAAATTGAAACAAGTAAATTAACCTAAGATTAAACTTTATAGAAGCGTAGCTTAGAGGAAAGAGAGAGTTTATTTAGTAAAAGCTTGAATAATTTAAGTTGAATGAAATAAAATCTTTATTGGATAAAATTTAATTTGTATAAATAAACTCCGATGGCTTGTCAAAAGAATTTAAATGCTTGAAATAAAAGGTATGCTTGCTTAATACAGGTAAGATATGGAGCTTAAAGTGAAAATGATTGTGATTAAGAGTAAATGGATGTAAGTGTGGAGAATAAATAAATTTATGGCTCATAAAGTTAAAAAAGTGGAATTATAAGCCAAAATAAAATTATTTTGTACTTGGGAAATAAAATAGACACCCAAACCGGAATCGCAAACTAGAAATAAACTCAAGAATTATAATCAAGTGATTTTTGTGATGAAATCAAATATTGATTTGGAAGTGGAAATAAACTAATTTGAAACAAATTAGTAAATTAAGTATGTAAATGAAATTGGAATTGGTCAAATAAAAGTTGGATGGTGAATTAACAAAATTTGATTGTGAATTAAAATGAATGGGAGGCGGAGACCTTGAGTTATAAATATAAAATTCAACTTGGATTGGTGTTGTATCTTACAGAATTGAATTGCTAGAACGGATGCCTGGAATTCATAATGTATTCTATACATCTCATCTAGGAGATTTGTTCAGGATCCATCATTAGTTGTAGAACCAGTAGTTCAGGGAGATTTGGAGGTTGAACAGAATTCGACTATGGTCAGGAATCCTGTTCGGATTGTTGATTAAGACGGGAGGCAACTCGAGAGTAAGTAATGAAGCTTTTCGAGAGCAGTGGAGCGAGGATCCCGGAGTTTGCACCTGGGAAACTCTGGATAATTCTAGGGAAGTTTATCCGGATTTGTGTTCGGATAACTAGTGATGTTTGTTAGGATAGATTGTATGGTTGTTTGCTAATGTATGAATGATATGTATGTTTGAATGGTTGATACGACAACTTTTAAATTATCTTTGTTTCAAATTTCGGGGACGAAATTCTTTTAAGGAGGGAGGAATGTAACGACCCTGGATTTTTGGCCCTGTTTATTTTAATAAATATTTAATCAAATTAAATAAAGTGTAAACTGATCATATTAAAATGAATATGATTTTGGAAATAAATTGCTATTTGTTTATAATGGATTTGTATTTTGGAAGGGAATGGATTTGAAAATTTAAAATAAATCTCTTAAAAATATTTAAAATAAAACTATCTTGCATAATTGAATTAAAATATTTTATCTTGTTAACATTTGGTGAAAATATAAAATATAAAATAAATAGATGATAATTTTTAATGTAAAAGATTAATATTATTGTAAGACAAAAACATAAAAATAAATAAGTAAACTTATGAATCTAAGTTAGATATTGATAGTTAAAATATAAAATACAAATATAATACAAACAAGAAATAAAGTGAAATATTAAATAACACAACCATATGTATATAAACTATTCAAGCTAGAAATAATGAAACAAACTATTTTCACAAGCAAACCAAAAGTATAAAAATGAACCCGACACACATGTGAAATATTCAATTGGAAGCTAATAACAAAAAAAATGTTTTTATTCAAAGTACCTTCATTCACAAGTCAAATGCTAAGTGTAAGTTTTTAAACAAAATATCTATACACAGTAACATTTTAGTAAGTATACAAACTAATTAAGAAACAATAAAAATATTTATCTATAAATTATCTTCATGTACAACACCATAGTCCACCTGCAAAATGGAAATCAGTCAAGTATAAAGTATAAAATAATAAAAAAAATGTTTTCAAAGAAAATAATCCTCATTCACAAGTAACTGCAAAGTATGAAAGAAACCTGACCAACACAGGTAAATTGAAATACAAGCAAGAAGACAAATTTTTATAAACAAAGTATTTCATAGCAAAGCAATAAAGTAACATGTGCATACAAATATCTTTGTACCAAGACAAGAATCAGCTAATCTATATATAATAGGAATACTCCATTTTGAAGCTTTTGATATTACGCAATTAACCCTGTAACGTTCAGCTGTAACAAAGGGATATTTTGGTCAAATCCAGATACCTCTCACCCACGTTTCCATTACGAGCTATATCTCCATTTTTAACTTCCCTGTCATGCGCGTTTTAATTGTTTGTTCAATTGTGGGTTTATCATTACCTATTCTTCTTCCAATTCCCCTTCTCAACCACTTAATTTTCACCCAGCTTGACAGTAAGCTATGGAATTATTTTTTTCATCACTGAATTTTTTGCCCAATCAGTACATGTTCGGTCAAATCCTTGGTCGCTTCTGAATCGAAGATCGAGATTGTGCCTGTTTCTTCCGGAAGGTACTATAGTTTCTCAACTTCATGTAGGTTTATGGTCACCTTTCCTTGCTTAGATCCGCTGATTTTCATTTAGTTGTTGCGAATTTGGTACGTTACTTGCTACTTTGGGCAGACACAGAGTTTCCCGGCAGTGACAACTCCTTCGGCTGGTGGAGGATCTACAGCCGCGCCTCCGAGGCAGAGGGTAAGGGAGAGAAGGGGACAGGCAACGGATCCACACAGTATTGCTAAAAGAGTACGTTTTTTTAAATTTTAATTTGTTTTGGAGTAGTTTGAAAAATTATTGAGTTCATTAAACAAGTTTTAAAATCCTTATAATATTGACTTCCCTTTGTTTTTTTTTCCAGATTTTTTGCATAGTTTCATTTCTCAGTTTGTTTTTGTTCTCATATAGATTATTTACTTTGTTGTTTGTAGTCGAGGAGAGAGAGGATAGAAGAGAGAATGAAAGCTGTAATGCTTGAAATGAAGAAGAAAAGGGAGAAGGGTAATTTTGCTTGCAGGAAAAACATTACTATGAACTGACAGGTAAATGCATTAAGAGATTTACATTCATTTTTAGCAACAAATTTATTTTTTGCTTCGAGAAAAGTTGGAATCGTCCTTTATGTCTTACCACATTTGGCTATAAGAACCGCAACCTTCAATCACAGTAAGAGTTGGTGGCATGTTTAAAGAGTAGTCAAAATAATAGTAAAATTAATGCACCGTTACCATACTTAAGAAGATTGCAGTTTATACTAACAAAATTATTGCTACGTTTGGGGAAAGCATTATTGGTTTGCTGCACACAGCATTATTTGGGGAAAGCATTATTTTGATATTTGACAATATGAATGATTTGCTGCACATAACCTAATTCTTTTAGCTATGCTAGTTGAGATTTAATAATATTATTCGGCTTAAATATATAGTAGTAAGAATATAATATATATTTTAGAACAATACATAATACATGAACTTAAATACATTCCCATAATTCAACTTAGAACAATACATGATAGGTACACCGTCTCTCAATTCTCAAATTACAGTTTTAGTAATTAATTCTGTGTAAAATCCATCATCGTCGTACTAATCTCAATTATATTATGAGATATGGTGTATATTTTATCTGTATTGATTGTGCGAGTTTATTAACAACATTATTTGAGCAACTAAGATGTTCGTGGATATTACTGAAAAACTTTCACTTAAGGTGTCTTCGTTGTTGTATCTTTGTTGTTAATCAATTCTATGTTTGTTTCTTGCAGGAGATACTTTAGTTTCAACAACACTGTTTCATTTGACTTTAGTACTAATTCTATTTTTCTTTTTATCACCAAGTATTGTTTTATTTACAATTTCCATATTTATACAGTTTATAGTTCATTGCATAAATTTGTGTAAGTAGACAAATAAACTTTGGAGACTATTGCCATGTTGTTAGTTTGAATAAAAAAATGCTCACTGTTATTTGGTCTTTTGCTGTTTGCAGGGGAGCTACAATGGAACAGCTTATACAGTGGCATATTGAGGCTAAGGTTGTAAGTCATTATCCACTTTATTTGTGCTTGAGTTTCTCAGTTATAAGGGGATTATACGGCATGAACTTGACTTAGGTTTGTGGTCAGGTTTACTCGCTTAGATTTGTTGCACGTATATCAATGCTTAATCGATTTTAAATCAAATTATTTCATATATCAATGCTTAGGTCTGAGGGACGCTTCATGGTTTTCAACAACAATGGAGAAGTGCAGTCTTAATTCCATATATGAAGAAAGTTTCAGTGAGAATTATGGAGAACCTAGATCCAGCGAATGTGAAGTATCATCAAAATGCACTTCCACTTCCATCCTGTATGCCTCTGGAGCTATTGAAAATATTGCATCAAAGATAAGTAACGTTTAAAATTATAATCATTGCATTAATTTTACATTTTAGACTTAACTAACAATACAAGTATGCAATTGTAAAGGAAAATGTGATTATGCTGGAATAGTTATTGATCGATGTACACGTTGATGTAATGTACAAGTTATGATCAAGAAACTGGAATACACTGATATGTTACTTTCATTTCTTAACATACTGATGTGCTTTACTTTTATTTATTTTTCCAGTTTTTGGAACCATTGAAAATGGCTTCTGTCTCAAAAAAAAGGCTAGACGACGATCATGTTTAGGAGCGTAATCTCGAACGCCACAGGAATGAATGGATCCTTATTGTACGATTTGGGTAAACAACTTCTTCAATTTTCAGTTACCTAATTTGTCAGATTTAATTTCTCTTCGGTTTCAATTGATTGCAGCGCTGGAAGGGTTGACAATCTGGGTCGTGGTGGTAATGGTGAGCGAGACGAAGGCTGAAGCTTCGGATTTGGTGGGGCTTTGCGTGGCAGGTTGGAGGCGGGGCTTGGCAGTTCGGGTGAAGGTCTGCAACTGGCACTTGCAGGGTTTTGCACATCAGGAAGGAGTTTAAGGCGGAGGAGGTTAGGGTGGTGACTTTTTGGCTGAGGGTGGACGTGGTGAATGAATGGATCCTTATTCTAAGATTTGGGTAAACAACTTCTTCAATTTTCAGTTACCTAATTTGTCACGTTTAAATCTTCAACTACAAATCATCACTTTATTATTTATTTATTTAATTTCTCTTCGTTTTGAATTGATTGCAGCTCGGCAAGGGAGGAGGTTGGTGGTTCTGGCGGGTTGGATGCAGGTCGACGGTGGAGGAAGGCAAAGGCAAGCATTCAGGTAAGTTGTAAAATGCTAAATTTTCCTTTTAATTGAGCTTTTTTTATTATGCACTCATTATCGAAAAAAAATTCAGTTCCGTTGTTCACTTTGTATGACAGTGAGAAGTTCGGTTCCATTTTTCAAGATTTGAATTGAAGGAAACAAACCTCTTTTGTGCAATCTCATGTAAGTTTACGGTCTTGATGTCTTATTTTTCATACATTTGCTATTGAACTGTAAATTTACGGTGTTTGTAACATTACTGGATGTTATATATAATGCAATAAAGGTCTGCAACTGGCACTTGCAGGGTTTTGCACAGCAGGAAGGAGTTTAAGGCGGAGGAGGTTAGGGTGGTGACTTTTTGGCTGAGGGTGGACGTGGTGAATGAATGGATCCTTATTCTAAGATTTGGGTAAACAACTTCTTCAATTTTCAGTTACCTAATTTGTCACGTTTAAATCTTCAACTACAAATCATCGCTTTATTATTTATTTAATTTCTCTTCGTTTTCAATTGATTGCAGCTCGGCAAGGGAGGAGGTTGGTGGTTCTGGCGGGTTGGATGCAGGTCGAAGGTGGAGGAAGGCAAAGGCAAGCATTCAGGTAAGTTGTAAAATGCTAAATTTTCCTTTTAATTGAGGTTTTTTTTATTATGCACTCATTATCGAAAAAAAATTCTCACCTGCTTTTTCCATCTGAGTTCAAATGCATGCTTTGATATGAAAAGCTGCAGCAAATCACTGTGCAATCTACCTACTACCATTTTCCCCCATGTTTTCACTACCACCTGTACATTCATTGCTATTAGGTGATTGGGGAAAAAATTATTTTTGTTTTTAAACATAGAATAGTGCTAAATTCTCTATTAAGATATTAAATAATGTTATGTTTTTTGTTCATTTTGTATGATGGCGATATGTTCAGTTCCATTGTTCACTTTGTATGACAGTGAGAAGTTCAGTTCCATTTTACAACAATTGAATTGAAGGAAACAAACCTCTTTTGTGCAATCTCATGTAAGTTTACGGTCTTCATGTCTAATAATTGCAACCAATTAACCATCGAACAATGAAAATATCTTATAATTTTAGGTATCAACACTGACACTATTTCATCCATCATTGTTGTTACCTTTACCTCAACAAGACCAAAAAAGCGTGGACTTTATGTTTTGGGTTTGATATTGTACAAAGTAATAGTCACTGTACAGCCACCATCAATGTCAATCCTCAAATGAAGCTTTTAAAATTTCAGATTGTTATGAACAACAATCATTTTCACAATTGTAACCTAAAAATAGGAAGAGTAAGTTCTTAAACATATTGGAAATTCTACGTAATGTGAATTTCTACTAAGAGACTGCAAGCCAAACTTAGCAAGTTTGTCTAAGTTCTGTCTATGGTACTAAATTTCATATTCTTAAATATGGTAAATAATATATTTTGCAATCTTTACTTAAGCCATTACTTTCTGTCATAGAATTATGTCACTATAATAAATTCAGCTAACTCAGTGTTTCAAAGCTAATGTGTTGTCAGTCAAAAAAATCATAGATATAATAGGAAGAGTTACTAAAAACATACTAGGAGGAACATGAACCGAGCCAACGATTTTGAATTGATTTAAACCAGAGAAGAAAAGAGAGGAGTATACTCGCTGTAAATTTAAGACAAAAAAAAGTTATACTCAGTACAAATTACTTCAAAATCTTTATAATATTAAAAGCACCTAATTAAATAACAAAAATACCATGAATATTCTACACCCAACAACAACATTTTGAATTTACGTATAATTCAAAGTTTATACATGCGTTTTTGTCTTTGGCAAGTTATTATGAAAAAACTGGAATACATTCATATGTTCCTATCAATTATTAACATACTAATGTGATTTGCTTTCATTTTTTTTTTTAGTTTTTGGAACCATTGAAAATGGCTTCTGTCTCCAAAACAAAAGGCTAGACAATCCTTTCACTTTAGAAGCTGTTAAGAACATGAGAAGAACCTAAATTTGCTTCAGAATTGTTGATGGTACTTATAGCTAATGCCAATAAGGCTATAGGTTGAGTACTTTTTTGGTTGTTTTGTGTTATAACATTCTCAATATATATGCACATATTATTCTTATTATTTGTAGAATGCTTATTCAATTGTACTTATTGACTTATATAAGATGTTTCAGATGATATATGTAGTTTTCAAATTGTACTGTTATCGAAGGGAAGGATTAGTGTCTGTTTGTACTTGAAGCTTTTGAGCCTTCCAGTTTGTAGTGCGCAAGATAATTATATTTATACGCCAACTAAATAATTTATATCTTCTTCATTTCTTGGACGCATGAAAATATAAAATAGTTTCTGTTTTTACGTGTTACACTTATTCAATGGCCATAAACATGTTCGACCATGTATTTCTCAGCACTAAATGTAAGTGTTTCGGTATAGATCTGACGATCAGAAAATTAAGATAACAGATGACGTGTACATACAAGCCATGCAGCAGCCTATCACATTTAAACACAGCAATATCTACTTATTCAACGTGTTATACTATCTAGGCGTGTAAGTAGGAAATCATTCATAACATATATCATATGACCCGTTATTTTTGCAGATTTCACTGTCCACTTTTACTTACAAACTTCCACTTTCTATACTTTAGCTACCTACTTATGTATAAAGCAACCACTATCTCTTCTCCATTGTACACAAATTATTAAGCTATATATTTTTCATTTGTTATCATGCCGAAGGTAATTGATAATTATTTTATTTTGTTCCTCATAACGCTTTTCTCTCTTTTCAAATTTAATTCTTATATGTTGTACTATAGGGTAAATATAAAAGTAACAAAACTGATAATTCAATATGCCCTCGAAAGCAGCAGCTAAAGCGACCAGGAAAGCAACACTGTGAAGAGTTGGTACAACATTCAAATGCCTTCTTGGTTAAAATAGAACCATTCAATCAGTCATCAGAAATTTCCTTGCCTGCTGCAGTTAAAGTGGAACACGAAGACAGAGCTTTTAGTGAAACTACTGTTGTACACAAATCAGAAGGAACCATGAATCTTGAAGAAACTACTATTGTGCACAAATCAGAAGGAACCATGAATGTTCAAGAATCCAAATTAATTATGGACCAACCATCCATTGTCGATGATTGGGATGAACCATTTGCAAATGCTGTGGTAAATAACAAACTCACATTTCAACTTAATTATCCATATAACATACATTTTTTTCACGATTCTATCTTTTACAGATTGAATTTTGCAAGAAGTTTGACAAGTGAAGATCGATGTTATAACGTAGCTTTCAACGATTTATGCTCGATGTTTTGTTTTCATGCATTTTTATTTACTTACGTATGTATTGCAATCCCTAGGCATTATTGTACAATAAAGTTAGCTTTGTACGTTTTTTCCTTTTCATTTCATATCACTTTTTCATTGTTAACCTTTGTAATAAAACAAAAGCTTTGTCCACAAGTTATGTATTGAACTGTACTGATCAACGACATTATACCACATTTTGCATGCTAAACAGCGCTTCAGTCCATGTTACTCTTGAAACATTAACAACTTAATATTTTATCTCTGTGTTTACTTCTATTAAATACACATATACTAACCATTTAAAATAATTAAATACATATCACAACTTATCTGTTCAAAACCTGCTCGTACGGTTCTAAAAGGACAAAAATAAGTGAAATGAAATCCAGCCAGCTCGAACTGTCACCGTCTTTACCAGTACCACGTCTGCTCTCCCAAAATATTTAGTTTATAAATACCCAAATCTAAACCCATACCCCCTTTTTTACCTTCATTCTCAACGACAAAAACTTCCAACAAATTTCCAACGACAGAGAAGGATCTATAGAAAATTAAATGGAGTGTAGCAATAACACACACGTAGATGAAACGTGTAAGTAATCAAAGAAATGAAGCAAAAAATTACTGCACAAGCAAAATAGAGCAAAGCAACAACAACTACAATATGTCCAACCATATGCCTCCGTCCTACTTAAACATATCATCAACCATGTCGGACAGCGTACAAACTTCAACATACAAACTTCCTCAATCAAACATCATCACCCCTTCACATTCACTTCATTTCACTATTGCCACAAACTATCCTCATTGCCAGTACTTTACGTTGACTGAAAGTGAGGCTAAAATGTAGTCTATTTTTATAACAAAAAATTGTACCCTTTTTTAACACATTACACCATCTTACATTTATTCACCAATACACTTCAATCTGTAAAATTGTAACCTTTTTTAACACATAAAAACACGTTTGTTTGATTCAGCAGTTGGCATCAAGCTGTAACGGTACATATTGCACAAATGTGCCCACACAATAACTGGGTACACATATTACCTCATAGTCAAATACTTGCATTTTATTACTGTGAACACATCATGTTTGATGGATATTGACATGACTAATATGTGATTGTTGTACACGTTGTACATAAAGATGAAAATGTCAACCATACCTACATTAATACAACTAGGCTGCTGTGTACAAACTTACCGTTGAGTTGAAATGGTTGATGTGATCCAGTACTAACGGTACACAGCATATTTCTGACGCACTCCAATAATACCGGCTATACTTTCCATCTCTTACCCATTCAAACCATATGTTACTGTTACTCATTATGTTACTGTTACTCATACGTTGTCGTTCTATATATAAGTAAACCGTGCAGTTTCATATGTTCACAGTACAATTGTTTTCTAAGCTAACCAAACAACCTCATATTTAACTTTACTGACTTGCTTTCATACTGTTCTATTTATTACTATGGCTGACATACAAAGAGAAAGACGACGTGAGAGCCAACGGTCTAGACGTGAACATGCAAGAGAGCTAACTATTTCAAATAGAAGGTCCCAATCAACTGAAAGCTCTCATTTGAGTCAACCAGGTATTTATTTTATTATTACAATTTTACCTACTGCTAAATCCTAACGTGTTACACACTTGAATTTCATGGCCATTCCACGATCAATCACTACCATTTTCGCAAACTACTCTTTCTGTTGGACTTAAACATTCAACCCTTTGTTTCATTACTGCCGTACGTTATCTGTATAAGACAACTACAGCTTCAGATGGATGTAAACTATAAAATATTAAATGTCAGACGAAGAAAACTTCACATCTTCAAAATATTTATTTTAACTTACGGTCTATATGTGACATATAAAAGACGTATTTCATAATATGGCATATAAAAACTTCTCATAAAAAACAAGATGAAATTGCTTATTACTAATGTGGCTGGCGGTGATCATATAACTGGGAGTTTATGATTTATAGGCTTTTTCTTCATACTATTTCTATACTGAAAACGTATAGATGGAATCCAAATTTTATTTTCACATCCAAATTTAGATCCATATCTGCATTGCCGTGCAATTTTGAATGTTACGTAAAATCCATTTCTCATCGTAAGGCAAGTATACGAACATAGTCATGGAGATGAGCAATAATGCATGCGCAAAATATGGGAGCACGACATTACGTAACAGTAGCCAGCGCATACATATCATCATTTCGTATAAAAATTTCTACAATTCAGACAACACACGAGTGGATGACCAGTCACCAGTCACACAACAAAAAAGAACTTACGTACAAAACATGCATAAATTTCTTTTACATAAGCAGAGAACACATACATAAATTTTTAAACAATACCATTTTTTATTCTTCCCATCATGACTATTTATGTTATAGTAACTATTATATTGGGCATAGACGAATTATAGTGCTACTGCTAACGACGTGTACTTTTTTTTTTGGATAGTAATATCATCATTAAATTATGAATTCATATATAAATTTGAACCTAAACACAAGACATACTGCACAAATATCATAATAAAAACCTTCAGTATCATCCATTTTCAACAAACACTTCACAACCAAACTTAACGTTAATCAAACCAAACAACACAAACTCATCATACTGCAAAATAAAACAATCAATGCTGTCTAACGACGTGTACTTTTTTACAAGTGATCATGCAAGTTTTTTAGTTAACCATAGAGGTATTAAATTTGCAAAAAACTTTTTCGTGCACACCACCCAACAAAGTTGGAATCAGCTTTCCAGAATATACATCAATTCTATATTTTATGTATGTTGATGTTCAGTACATTATCTACTTTACAACTCATTGCAAGTATAATAACCCTACTACATATTGTTAAAGGCTATAAAATAATAAAATAGTAAAAGTTGTTCGAAGTCCAATGTTTAAGGTGAAGGGGTAGTGCGTACAGTTTTGTTAAACAAATAACCAGACAAGTTTATTGGATACTATACATTATTATTTACTTTTCTCCTATCGTGAGACACGTGAGTACACAACAGTAATTCAATGAAGTTAAGACTTTGACACTAGGTCTCCATTCCCATGTCATACCACCTGCATGTACAAAGATCAACAACGTTTTCACTGAAATTTTATCTTATAATTGTGCCAATAAATGCTATCATAATCAACACATCATATTCAACGATAAAAAATCATCACATAGATTATATAAGATTGATTGTGACATGAAATATTATGCGACATATATCAAGCTTATATGTATTTCAAGCTTACGGACAATTCTATGAAAATCTATACATTATAAAATTTAGCTCATATTTTCTTATTTAATACTCATACAACATCTATTGTTTCTTTTAGGACAATCATCCATAGAACAAAGAGGACAGTCAACTCAAACACGTAGAAGGCCAACGATTCTACCTTCTGATTTTCACGGTAATTTCTTTTAACTTAACTACTTACGTTTTTATTTACATTGTATTTTTGTCATTCTACTCATCACAACGATGGTAATCATTTAGGCTCATCTGAACATGAAGAACACATGATTACTCGATCCGCTTTCATGACAAGCTATAATTGTGGTCGAAATTTTATTGCTACACAGTATTTTCACGACCATATGCTACCTTCTCCTACCTACTGTCCATTCTGCGGATCAAAGAAATTCTTTCATGAGACATTGGAGATTTGCTGTAAGAATGGTAAAATTACTATTCAAAGACCAACAGCACCTCAACAGCTACTTGATTTGTATATTGATCAAACCGAAGTTGGTACGCATTTTAGAAGTAACATAAGGTCTTATAATAATGCTTTTGCTTTTACGTCAATGGGTGCTAACATTGATCATAGCTTAGCAAATGCAACAAATGGAGTTTATTCATATCGTGCACAAGGCTCCATATATCATAGCATCGGTAGTTCTTTACCTATGGATGGAATGAGACCAAGATATTTGCAGTTATATATTTACGACACTGACCATGAGATTGAAAATAGACAACACGATAATGAATCAATAAGGCCAAACCTGCTTTTGACATTAAAAGATATTTTAGATATCCACAATCCTTTTGTACAAGTATTTCGTCATTTGAGCCAAAGGAATGATATACAAAATTGTAGAATAAGAATAAAAGAGCTTGCCGTAAATAGACACATTCATGAGTTACCAACCGCGTCACAAGTAGCAGGTATAATTGTAGGAGATGAAGAAGATTCCAATTTGAATAATAGGGACATTATAGTTCAAACAAGAAGTGGAAATTTACAAAGGGTTCAGGATACTGCAGGGTTTTATGATCCATTACAATATCCACTTTTATTACCATATGGTGAACATGGATGGGATATACACATACATGACAATGGAGCCACAGCAATAAGTTGTAGAGCTTATTATTCGCATCTTTTGCAGGTGAATAACATACCATTTAGCTTAACTTACTTTTATTTTTATAATCATTGCTGATTTGTTTATGTGTTTAGATACGACCAACGGAGATGTCACTAATTTTGCATGGCGGTCGCCTATTGCAGCAGTACGTGGTTGATAATTATGTCAAAATAGAAACTATGAGACTAAGGTACCTCCGTAACAATCAAGATACTATTAGAGCTGAATTGTATCAAGGTTTACAGGATGCTCTAACTTCTGGACAGACGACCGCCGGTTAGTAATACTTCATAAGCAATTTATTTATTATGTTGTTTTTAAACTTCGTATGCAAAAATTATTTATTTTGCTTTTTTCCATTTTGCTATACACTTTAGGAAATGTTGGTGTTCGAAAAATTCTTCCATCATCTCACACCGGCAGCCCTCGAGATATGCATAATCGATATCAAGATGCAATGGCAATAGTGCGAAGGTATGGAAAACCTGATTTATTTATTACTATCACATGTAATGCTAAGTGGTTAGAGATTACACAAGAACTACTACCCGGTCAACAAGCACAAGATAGACCCGATTTAACAACAAGGATATTTCGTGCAAAATTAGAACAACTAAAACACGACTTATATGAAAAAGGAGTATTAGGTAAAGTCATTGCGCATGTGCACGTCATTGAGTTTCAAAAGAGAGGTCTACCTCATTCACATATATTAATTATTCTACATGAAAATGATAAGATTAACAACCCTGACGATTATGACGCTTTAGTGAGGGCTGAAATCCCAGATAAAGATTTAGAACCCGAATTACATGCTGCTGTTGTAAAACAAATGGTTCATACTCCATGCGGTCGTTTTAACGCTAATGCCACGTGCATGAAAAATAATCAGTGTAAGAAAGGATTTCCAAAGTCTTTTGCACCCATAACTTTACAAGGTAGTGATTCGTATCCAATTTATAGAAGACGTGATAATGGAATAAAAGTACAAAGAGGTGGACAAATAATTGACAATCGCTGGGTCGTTCCTTATAATCCTTATTTACTATTAAAATATGATTGTCATATAAATGTTGAAATATGCTCAAGTATTACATCTGTGAAATATTTATATAAATATGTTTACAAAGGTTCGGATCGTGTTTCTGTAAACGTATCTTCTAACACTAATGATGAGGATGAAATTTCTCAGTTTGTTAACGCTAGATGGATTTGTGCACCAGAGTCAATATGGCGAATATTTAAATTTCCACTAACTTCTATTTCTCCTTCTGTTATAGGACTACAAATACATCTTCCAAATTCACAACAAGTACAATTTAATGCAAACGAAGACCTACAAACTATTTTGAGTGATGAACATAGATCTAAAACAATGCTTACTGAATTTTTCACTAAGAATATTAACGATGTAAATGCACGTCAATACTTATACTACGAATTTCCTGAAAAATATTGGTGGGAATATAAACAAAAAGAATGGATACGTAGACGAAATAATCGTAAGGTAATTGGTCGAATTTATACCGTATCTCCTACAGAAGGAGATCGATTTTATTTACGATTACTTTTAAACCATGTTAGAGGTCCTACATCTTTTACACACCTACTAACTGTTAATCAAACTAAGTATAACACCTTTAAAGAAGCCGCAGAACATAGAGGTTTGCTAGAAAATGATAACAGTATAAAGGAATGTTTACAAGAGGCTTCAAACACACACATGCCCACCGCTTTAAGAAGATTGTTCGTCACAATTTTAGTGTATCGTGCCCCTTCCACGGTGCGAGAACTATGGGATGAGTTTTTACCATATTTAATTGAAGATTATCCTTCTACGCAAACCATTAACCACAATAATATACACTTAATAAACCGATGTCTTTTTGACCTCAATAATCTCCTAAAACAATATAACAAAACTATTTTCGACTATGACATCCCTCATAACAATTTCGATTTTTCCACCCACTACAATAGTTCAACCATTATTTTAGACGAACAATCTATAGAGATACCACAAACTGATATACACTCTATAAATAACTTAAACACAGAACAAAATGAAGCATTTCAACTGATCATGCATTCAGTAAAACAACAAAAACACTCAATATTTTTCATAGATGGTCCAGGAGGTACAGGAAAAACTTATCTTTATAAAGCGATTTTAGCCCATATACGATCACAAGGCCTTATTGCTATTGCGGTTGCTACCTCTGGAATTGCTTCTTTAGCGTTGCCTGGAGGTCGAACTGCGCACTCTAGATTTAAAATTCCTATCAAATTGGATTCTTCATCAACATGTCACATTCCTAAACAATCTGATAATGCAAAACTATTGTGTTTGTCCACTGTTTTACTATGGGATGAAGCAACAATGGCTCATCGTTACGCATTTGAAGCTTTAGACAGAACGTTAAGGGATCTAACAGGTATAAATACACCATTTGGTGGGAAGATTATTATATTAGGTGGTGATTTTCGACAAGTACTACCCATTGTTGTTAAAGGTACTAGAGCTCAAATAGTTGACTCATGTATAGTCCGGTCATATTTGTGGACAAGTGTACATGTAATTCATTTAACACAAAATATGCGAGCGATAAATGATTAATCATACGCCGAACTACTTTTACGTATTGGAAATGGAACAGAACCTTATGTACAAGATGATCTTATTAAATTCCCAGATGACATTGTTATACCCAACACCAATGCAAGTTCTCTATGTCGTTTAGTTGAAGAAGTCTTTCCTACACTCCATGAAATTTTTTGCAACACTGATTATATAATGAATAGAGCAATATTAACACCAAGAAATGAAACGACAGATGAAATAAATAATACAATCATACATATGTTTCCAGGAGATGAACATGTTTATTATTCTTTTGATAGAGTTGAAGATGATAATACTAATTTATACCAGTCGGAATTTCTAAATTCGCTTGCTTTAAGTGGTTTGCCACCGCACAAACTAACACTTAAAGTAGGATCACCAATAATGTTACTTAGAAACATAGACCCAAAAATTGGATTATGTAATGGAACCAGATTAATATGTCGTATATTCCATAGAAATCTCATTGATGCAGAAATTACAGTTGGTCATTATCGTGGTACAAGAGTATTTATTCCACGTATCCCCCTAAAGCCTTCTGAAAATATTAACACGCCTTTTAATTTAATTCGCAAACAATTCCCAATTAAATTATCATTTGCTTTAACAATTAATAAATCACAAGGGCAAACCATTCCTCATGTTGGAATTTATCTTCCAGACCACGTTTTTAGTCACGGTCAACTTTATGTGGCTTTGTCCAGAGGAGTAGCACGAAACTCAACAAAAGTTTTAGTACACAAAGGCAAATTACCACGTAACAGGGGAACTCACACTAGAAATGTTGTCTACAAAGATGTTTTATTGTCGTGTAATCAAAACTTAAACTAATTATAATAAACAATATCTTTTCTACCAAACTTTTTAAACATACATATTCATCTTCATAATATCACTGACTATTGTCATTCTACAATTACCAAAGGGACTTCATCATTTCACTTATATTTCAGTTACTTTTCTTAACCATGTATTAACTTACGCTCAACTTTGAAACTTTCATTTACATCACAGTATATACCAACAATAACTCTACATTTTACAAATCATTATACGAACATTTATTACATAAAATGATCCCCACCACAAAAGTTTTTAACTCTGCCATCACCTATTACTTACTGATGCCGGTCTCAAGCCCAGGTAAAGGAGGAGAGAATTTTTTTTACAAACAAATGGTGACATTTTTCTTCATTCACGTCGTCGGAGTGCAACAATATAGTCATGTTTTGTACGTTACATTAAACCACATTTAAATCATTGTTTTCTTTGCACACGTCCAACGGACGTGCCAAACATACTGGTATTAATTAGTGTAAACAAATAGGAGGACATATGCATTAAATTAGCACAATATTTTGTCAACTCAATTGCAAGAAGATCCTACAGCCGAAATGTAAGATCATTTCACTTTGCAGTGTATTAAATTCAAGCAAATCAAAAGCAAGTAAAACCTGTACCTATGGTAACCTACAGCTGTTCAAAGTTTTCCTATTTATACATCATACTATTTTAGTTCGTTCGCAATAACTTAACAAACTTAGTAAACCTGAGAAGCAGAACTGTGATAAGAAGGAAAAATTATAAACATCTTTACTTTGCAAACTCAAATAAACTCAACATCAAAGCAAAGAGGTTTTTCAGGGATTCAAAACTGTAGCTTTCTACAACAACTGCTTTCTGTTTCAACAGTATTTTTCCGGTGAGTAAACAAAATTTTTAAAGTTTTAAGTTAATTAAAATCAGTTAAAATTTCATAGATATTTGATTTGTGTATGCTTTAGCTTGCATATGATTGTGTGGTGTTCTGTGTTCCTCTGAGATTGATACAGGGTGGTTGCTTTCAAACCTTAAATCTATTTGCTGTTATTGTTAAGTTAAATTTTCTTTTCAATTCGAACAAGAGATTCAAACATTAAATTTAGATCTTAAAGGTTGTTTTAAAATCCTGTTGAAATATTCACTGTGACCTTGTTTTACAGGTAAGTGTGTAGAAAATTGATAAAACCGATTGTTGTAAAACATTTAGTCAAGATTATATACATACTGTAAATCATGATTTTAAAACAAAAATTAGGATTTTTAAATTAGTATATAAAGAGCAGTTTGAAATTAAACAAAAATTACATTTTTACAAATTCCAGATACTTTTATCAATTTAAAAGGTTGACATTTTGTATGATGATAGTAAGGACATCGGTAATCTTGGGAAAAATGTAAAATAATTTTTCTATTGTAAGGAATTAGAATACGAGATCAATTTAGGGTTTTTGTTCAAGTTTTTGACATGCCTGTAAACGCGACGAGTTCGTCACCTATTCGTGACCGAGTTGTTCGAAACTCTGGTGGGTGGTTACATTGGGCGTTGACGTTGTGTGGATGAAGTTTAGGCGACTCTGGTGCTATGTGCGGCGGTGGCAAAGTGGTTTTGGGTGATGGGTAGAGCTTCAGGATTCGAACAAACAGCTATATTTCGTTTTGATTTATTTTATGGCGATGCAAATTTAGTTTTTGAGTGTGCTGGTGATTTATGACTTGCCGAGAGTGGTGCGGTTCGCCGCAGCGTGGTCGAGGTGCCGTGCACGTGCACGACGTGGACGAGGGGGACGACGTTGTGTCTGTGGCGTTTCTCGAGTCGTGCTCGAGTAAGTAAGAGGGTAGCTTCTAGTTAGACTGAGTTTTGCACGAGATTTCCTGATGCTGAGTTGTTTTTTTATAGCCTATGTTTAAATTTAAACTACATGAATAAAAAAAAAGAAGAGAAGAAGAAGAAAGACATACAGGAATGTCTCGGGTGATTTAGGGATTTACTCGAAGTGCAACTCGAGTTTTAGTAAGGAAATCTCGGGTTTCCTTCAAATCTGAAGTTGTTTTTTTAGTTTTAAAAAGTAAGCTAAGCAAATAGTTTTTACAAACTGTAAACACTGCTATTCTTGAGATGTTTAACAGTTTTAGAGTTAAAAGTTTAGATACAAGTTAATTATTTTAATCAATAATTTAAAATGTTTAAACTCTTAATTATTATTTTAATCCAGTAATTATTTTAATTAAGTATAAAGTTAATTAACAATTAAGTGTAGTTAGCTAACATAATTGATTTCCAAATTTAATGAAGGTTTTTATTATTAAAATATTAATTATGTTGAATAATTAATATTAATTGAGGATTTCAGAAAGTAAATAAAAATAATTACTTTTTAATTGTAATTGGTGATGGATCAACTGATGATTAAGTAATTAATAAAGTGTAATTAACTACAATAATAATTAATGAATTAATTAATAGTTAATTAATTAAGTAATCTAATTAAGAATAAATTAATAATTAACTATTTAGTAATTAATAAATGGATAATTAAGTTTTATTAAGATGTTAATTTATGATTAAAGAATTGTTAATTAAGTTATTAAGGTTAAACAAATTGATTAGGAAGTAATAAATTAAATAGTGTGAAACAAATTGATTAAGTAATTGAGTAATTAAGGGAATTAATTACTTATTGTAATTAATAAAGTTTAATATGAATTGTTTAAGTTAATTAATTAAGTTTAATTAATTTAAATAATTATTTGATGATGTGATAAGTATAATTACTTGGGAAAGTAATTAATGATAATGACTGGATGCAATTGACTGAGGATGATTTAATAAAGAAAGTAATTTGAGTATAATTACTTTGTGAAATTAATCAAGGGATTAATTTAAAGAAAATTTGTTGAGGTGTAATCAATTGATTTGATAGAATAATTAAAGGTGGATAATTACTGAATAGTATTAATCAGGGGTGATTAATAAATGTAGTTTAATTAAAGATTTAATTACTTAAGGTAATTAATTTAATACAGGATAATGTAATTAAAATGTAATTAGTAATCATTAGTAAATGTAATTAATAATAAGAGATTAAAGAATAATTAATTAATACGATTAAGAAGAAATGTAATGTTAGTAATTTAAGGTTAATTTCTATGTTTAGTTAAGATAATTTATTTGTGGAAATAAGTTAAAGGATAATACTTGAATATAATTAAAGTAAATTATACAAGGATAACTAATTAAATTGAATAATTGGATGATGATAAATTAATTGATTAATAGTTATATAAGCAAGATTTATAATGGTAAAATAATTAATTTAATTTACTTTAAATTAATTAGAGATGCAAGTAATTAATTTAATTCATTTTAAATTAATTATAGCTGATATGATTGCTTATGTATGGATGGATGATATTGTTTAACTTGAATGGTTTGGAATCTCAAATATGAGATAAATGATGCTGTATGAAATGTATACTTTGATTGAAGTATGATGATAATATGGATTATCTGTTGTGATGATAATATTGATTTTCTTTTTATGATGATAATGTTGATTATCTATTGTGATATTGTGAATTATCTATCTATGTCTATATCGATAATTGAATTGTTTTAAGTTTTAAAACAACTTGGCCCTAAAAGACACGTTTTGGATTTCGATGAGACCGGGATCGGGTTTCCATATTTGACATCCGAAAACCACATCGATCCAAATTAACGATAGGTCGTGAATCTGAAGTGAAGATGAAGATTCAAAGTGCAAGGGTTGTCGTCGTTAACTCTGAGGATGATTCCAAAATGAGTGTAGCAAGATAATGCCTTCGGTTTCGTTCGAACCCGGAACGAACTTGTATGGTTGAATGCTTTCAGCACATCGTCAGGCGGACGATGAGCATTCTAAGGGATATGTTCTATAAAGGTAATCGTAGCCTCAATCTCATCAACCGGGAATGGCTAAAACAGGGGAGGTGCGGCAAGGTTAGGTGGGTCATGCCCAAGCAGGACAAGATTTTTCCCTATCTAGATGTCCCTTTTTATTCGGCTTAGTGAGCGGTTGGTCGCGCCAACTACGGGGTTATCTTGTTCGGGACTGTTCAGTAAGGAATGGTTCCGGCCTTATGTTGCAGGGGAGGGGGCGTACTCCTCGGTACGGTGATCTAGGCCCCGTACTGTGACGGGCGGTACCCCAGTAGCCCTGCAATTGTATGGAACCCAATTTCCAATAAGTGCCCTTGGATTTGATTGTATTACCCACTTTGTGGCTAGTAGCTAGAATTTAATAATGTAACAATTTCGGCTATTTTCTATTTACTTGAAAACCCTAGACACTATTATAATATCACTGAATTTCCTATGAAATGTTTTGGTCAGCGTAAGGTAAAAACTTACCCGTATTTATGTGTGGGAAGTCTTACGTGATACCTTTCTTTTCCAATGTTTTTCAAAGTTAAACAACTTTAAACCGTTTACTCATACCAGACCCATGTCTGACCCGGAGTTTATATTTTGTGTTTTCATAAACTCTTGGGTACTCAAATTTTTACGAGTAGCTAAGTGATAGGTTCTTGGATTGTTGAGTTCTGAAGGAGCTTGGAGCAGGAGCCCAGACGTATGTAGATATCTATATAGTTCCGCTGTGTTAGTTAGAGTATGCTGTATATTTGGATGTATGTAGTGACAGATGTATATATGATTGTCATGTGTATGATATTGTATAACTCTGATATATGTAAACTATGTAATAGTTATGTGCTATATTATATTTTATTTCGTTTCCGCTGTGAGATTATGTTGTTGTTGTTCTTTCTTTCTTTTCTTTTCTATTTCTACCCCTTTCTTCTTATTGATGATACGTCTTTCTGGGAGTAGAAGGGCGGGTCGTCACAGTAAATATCTCTCAGCTGCATAGTAAAACTCGGTAAGATCCATTGGTGGATCCCTTTTAAGTACAACCCTGAAGTCGGTCATGCTTGCGACTCTAGACACTACCGCCATTAAAATCACTGATGGGTCTGGCCTATTGACCGCAGCCAGTGCTGCATTGAATCTTGTTAAATAACTTATCACGATCTCCCCAGCTCTTTATTTCACATTTTTCAATGTCATCACATTCTTCGGTTGTGAGACATGAACTTGGAATTGTCTTAAAAATCTGCCTAATAACTCAATCCACGTGCTAATGGATCCATTTTCCATTTGTCTAAACCACATTATCGCCAAATCCGTCAAGTATAATGGGAAGCATTGCCCCATTATTTCCTCAGAAGCACCCAACACCTCCATATGTCGGATGTATCTCATCAGATGAATCATTAGATCGGTCTTTCCGTTGTACATTTCCAACATAGAAAGCTTGAAATTGGGGGGAGGGGATTTCTCGCATTCCGAATATTAGAAGTAAACGAGTTTCTATTCACATCTTCCAAACCCTAATCTGTGGGTCCTCCTCCAACCAACCTTCTTACCAATTCCGCAATTTTTACCATTCAATGTAGGTCCTCATCCAAATGCGATGTTCTGTCCCCGCCTGGGCAAGGGCAATTCAACCCATACTCCACTGATTGCATACTAATATTCTGCCCTACTTTCCTAGTCTCATTCTGTCCTTCGCACCTCTATGGTAGCCTTGGCACATATTCCGCTGCTGATTGCACTCTAGTATTCAGATTAGCTCCCGTACCATCAGTTCCTCGAGTTCCAACGGTCACTCCATTGTTGGCCCTTTCGGTGCCAGCTCCAATATTGATCCCATCATCGGCGTTGATTCTTAGGTTGACTCCGTGTTGCCTCCAAGTATCGATTGCTCTTGGCATGGAGGCAACGTTCCATCTCGTTACAATCCAATTATAGCAGCTCCTGTATTCTGTCCTAGGGTCCAATTTCCCATAGATCATGCAATTCCTTGTGTCCCATCCTTTGGAAGAATTCCTCCATCATTTCTTGTTTACCTAGCCAAGATTCCATCCCGCATCTCCTTCATTAGACTTTCCATTTTTTCTCTAGCTACATAGTTGGATTGGTGAGAGTTTGAGGATACTTCCTGAATGGCCCCAGGCTCTGGTTGACTTACTTTAGGTTTAGATCTAGTGTTAGGCCTCTTTATTTTTCCCAAATATCATGTGCAAGCTTCAAGTTTCTGGTTCTACCTTTGTTCTCAGTGAAAGCACCAAAATGTTAATCCAAAATGGGTCAACACCCTGGATTAAGTGTGGAAGCACCAACCTTGTTTATCAAGGCAAACAAAATGGAAAAAAGGGATAGTAACTTGTAGATTAAGTGAAGAGACAAGAGATTTTACAGTGGTTCAGCTATTAACAAAGCTTACATCTACATTATAACTTTTGTTATTTACTTACTACTATTATAAGTTGAATCTGACTATAATTTGATTGGATCTTCTAAGTTAGATCAAGTCAAAAGTCCAAGAATTCACTGAAGAATCATAGTGAACCCCTAGATGAATATTGTGTGAAGGAGAAGAATGAAGAATAATTTATATAGATTTCTAGCAGCTAGTCCAAAAGATTCTGTTTATGTTGCAAGTAGGATTATACTATAGGGATTAAGAGCCACTGGCCAGGCTTGCTTTTCCAGAAGCCTGCACATGATGCCTTAAAGGAGTTCAAAGAGATTGAAGACGACTTGAGCTAACCAAATGGATCGCTAGCGATCCATGTACTTAGGGAATTTTTGAGTGATCTCCATTTAGTTGTCGTCCTATCTTTTATTTGAGTGCCTTATCCAAATACTAAGTTGTTTGGAGTTTGTTTGATCATCCATTTTCACGGGTCATCTGGTCCAGAAGAATCATTCATAACTTGCTAAAAATTTAACGAAATCAGATGAAACTTTGCAAGTACTTTCTCTAGGGTGTGCGGGATGTACCTTCAAAATTTAAGGTAGTGGGGCCCACACTACATAGGTCATAGCGACCCATCAAGATTGATCGCCAACGATCCATCATACTTACTCCAATCAGCCCCATTTTTCTATGAGCCTTCTTTTTTATCTTATAAGGTTCTTCCAAAATTTCAAGTCAATCCGACTTCGTATGAGTTCTCTAGGTCCGTTTTAAGTTAGCTCCTTTTGGTCAAACAGCTTGAATCAGATGAGTCTTCACTTCTTGAACTACAGTTCTTAGAATGCTATGAAACATGGCAAGTATTCTTAGAAGAGATGTTTATCTTGGAGGTTAGAATGACTCACAATGAATACTTATGGATCGCTAGCGATCCGTAGGTGATGGATCACATCCATCCACTTAGTGTATTCTTGACTTATTTTTCTTGAAGTCGATTGACTTCTTTTCTTGATTGTCTTAGTTGAGTCCCATGTTATTCTAACATAGTCTGAATGCTGTAACTCCTACTGAATTTTGATGGGTTAAAAACCTGGATAACAGTAACCATGAATGTCAACATATAGATAAATGGATAAACATTGGTAATTGAACATTTGAAGAAGGGAACACTATTATGAAACGTAAGTGAATTAAAGAATTTATTATGCAAGGTGCCTTCCAATATAATAATTGATAGAACACTAAATCTTTGGTCCTATATCCAAAAGGAGTAAGTCCAAAAGAAATGGATGTAACTATTAATTAGGACTCAGTAAAGGGATTTCGTAGAGAGTATTATAATAATATGAAGTTGGCAAAGAAAGTTATGAGATGAAAACATTAATTACCTCGATTGATTTAGCTTTCTCCACTAACCCTTAGCCGTTTCGATCAATAAATAATCTGTTTAATAAGAACTTGCCTACCCTAAGAATAGGTATAAGTCTTGCAATAGTGGCAAACTATTTTACCAAATGGTTAAAAACTAAAACGTTATCCAAAATAAAAATCTTGAAGTTTGTAATCGAGAACATAATTAACTACTATAAAAGCCTGAGACAAAGTTATTTCTAATAATAAGGACATAATTTGACAATGAAGAAATCCACTTATTTTTTGGAAAGGAGCAAAATAATAAATTGTTTTCTTCAACAACCCATTTAAAGTGGATAAGGCAATAGAAGCTATAAACATGATGGTTAAGAATACCTTCAAAAAGAAATTTGGCTAAGAAATTGAGTAAAGGAATCATCCCTAATTTTGTGGTTATGTAAAACTCGAGCAAAAGTAGCCACTAAAAATATGTTTCTCATTTATATAGGAATTTGAAGCAATGTTACTAGTCAAAGTAAAGGTTCCATCGTGCCAAGAAATCACGCATGCTTATTGTAACACCTTGCATTTTTGTGTTAACTAACTAAAATAGAAATTAATTAATAAATAATAAACTATGAAAATGGAATTTTTACAAATGTTGTAATTTGGCTACGATACTTATACCATTGGATTCATGGCATTTTTTGATCAATTTTCATATACAAACTTTTCCAATTGGAGTTTATATGAAAAAGTTATCAGTGTTTTAATTTTCATAGTTGAAAAATAATTATATATGTAATTAAAGAAATAAATTAATGCTTGACTAATACCATTAAATTTAACGGTTATTTTTTTTTATTAAGGCAGGAGATAACGTTAACTAACGTTAATTGAGTGTTAAAGGAAGCAAATCAACCAGAAATCAAACGAGATCGAAACGCACCAAAATTCATAGGTCGGGTTGACCTTGACCTATCCATGGTCGACCATGAGTGGCCGACCTGGACTTGGGGTGGTTGACTCACCTTATCTTGGAGGCGGCAGTTAATAGAGGCCGTGTGGCCTAGATCTAATTCAGTTTCCATTTGACGGTTAGTGCTGATTTGAACCTCTATATATTAGGACCTAGGGCTTCACTTCCAACTCATTAATTTTCTAATAAGCACGAAAGCTCTACCATTTTCCTTTCTCCTTTAAAATTTCTAAATACATAGAAGTAGATCTAGATAGCATGGATACACTTTAGAGAAGAATAGAAAAGAACATAGTATAGGAAGTAGGTTCAAATCAGATTGCTACATCAAAGGTAAACTTTTAGATCTGGTTTTAATTAATAAATAAAAATCCAATTGTCTTTTCTCTAATCCAATCTCTAATAGATCAGTATAAAGTATTGTTCATGTATTCGAATAGGGAGGCAAAAAGTTGAGGATACAGATAATATGGTCGGATATGTATTAAACCTAGAGATTTGGGAGCAATAATTAAATATTAATGAGAATATTATATGTTTTTATATAATACTAGATTATATCATTGGATATCTATTCCTATATGTTTGAGTCTGATAATTTAATTTCAAATGAATTCATATATATGAAATGCTAAGAACTATAAACTTGTCTATAAATTTGTAGTGATAATTATGGAAGTGTAACGATTAGTTTTAATTTTGCAATCACGTATGATTAGTTTTATTTCTGTAATTATGTAATGATTAAATTTAATTCTATAATTGCGAAATGATTTTAATTATCAGTTTTACTTCGAATTAATTAATTGTAAACATAATGAATTGAGATTCTATTTTATCTGATGAATGATATTGTATAAATAATGCTAACTAGACTTTTGGTGTTTTAGTGGTATTTTAATTTATTGGATGTATGTTATTAAAAGTGGATTTTCATATATTATCAAAATCAACCTTAACAAAAGTGTGATGTTTGAAGTGACAAGTTATCAATATATATATATATATATACATATAAAAGAAAGATATGTATAAGATAGAGATGATTACTGTATTTTATACTATCTATTTTAATAAATAAAAGTGAATTTCTTATATTATAAACATTGCACAAACTACCTCTTTAGGATGAGATATGGAAGTTTAATGTGGAACACTTAAATTGTTAAATTTCGATTCCAATTTATTAAAATATAGTAAACCCAAAAAGTGGAATATTGGAATGAGAATGTAATTTAAATATTAATAAAATTGAAACTAATGAAAAAGAAAGTCTCGATTATAGGTAAGGAAAAGAAGTAAGAAGTGGAATAGAAATCAAAGGCTAAATTTACAAATATTGTTGCAACAATATTGATGTCTAAATTTTAGAAGCGATAAATGAAATTAATGAAATAAAAGATAAATGCTTAGTAAGATTGGAGACTTAAAGTCGAATATAAAATGTGCAAAGGCAATGAAGAAAATAAATGAAGAATAAGTATACATAAGTCTGAATATGTATATAAGTAGCCTTAGATATGCATTTATGACAGGTGTGAATAATTATAAATTGCATTTTATAATTGTAGTTGTAACTCCCCGCCTTTTCGTATGCTTTAAACCGACGATAAACCACACATGTCAGACTTAAACAATATAGAAGGGCGGGTTGTTATGGGGTAAATAAGAAAAAGTAGAGAAAGAAAAAGAACAAAACAGAATCTTGCAGCGGAACGATAAAATATAATAATAAAATATACAGTTCATGAAGCTGTTTTACCAAATATTCGATTATACTTTAACAATACATATCAGAGTTACACATACCAGAAACAATAAATACCGCAGCAGAACAGTATGAATGTAGTGGAATACTATAATAAATAATAATAAATCTTCGTCTTCGTCCTCTAGAGTACGGTCTTCAAATCCTGAAATGCTCAGGCTGACCCGAGCGAATTGAAAAGACAAAACACTCGGGTCATAACTAAAAGATTTTATGTGAGTTAAATCAACAGAAATAAATATGAGTGCAGTAACTTAAAAGATGTTCGGGATTCACAGCTCCTAAGGATCCGTTAAACTATTTACCATGTAGTAATATTTCGCGATTATAATAATGTCTAATAGTAAAATAAACTTACTTTTAAATAACATTAACGGGTTACCCATATAGCCCTTAACACAAATAATGCCAATAGTCCATACAGTACCGTAATACCTCATGATCGGGAGGCTACCAGAGGATACTCCATAGGTACGACACAAATAGAAACTCGTACAAGGCGCGCTAGGGTAGGTGACACGGCACAACGAGGCAATGCCAGGGTAGATATACCAATCACGCTTCCGTGCCGGTGTAACGCATAGCCGCAGCTACCGCCCACGTTGAGCCACACCCCCAAATCAAAGAAATCAAAAGTGGCCCCCGAATAAATCCAAAAGTCAAAGTATAATATCGAGGGGATGTGTCCGATCAAAGGTGCTACCTTATTAGTCTGTCGATCGCTCCTGTTTTAGCCACCTTATGCCAACTCACAGGAGTCGGGTCCACGTATTTACCTCAAAGGAAACGCCGCCACCATCCTACTTCATTCTGGAATCTCCACCACGTACACGGTTGTTAAAGTGATTTTCGGAGTTGGCAGAGAGTATGACAACTTTCGATCCCCGTCTCTTCAACAGCCAAACATTATTATAACATCGCGGTCCCTTCAAAATAATTTATACTTCAAAACCCGAATATAATATCCATTTCAAACTATATACATACGATATCATTTCTGTTTCAAAACCCAAATCAATATGATATCATTTTTATTTCAAAATATATTCTTTTTCCAAAATCATAGTACTTTCAAGTCTATATACCTTAAACCTCATAGCTTTGAAATATAACTTCGAATACTTAAATGGTTTAAATATTAAATTACTTCATGTAATAAAATAGCTTTTTAAATTTCACAAATAAATTCCAAATACCGATTTGAACCTCCAATTTAAACCATTTCAATTTCCATATAATTCAAAGCTCTAAATATTCCACCATTTCAAACTAATTCTTTGATAATTCCATATATATCAAATTTAATTACTATTATTTAGATTTGAAATGTCTACTTAGTAAATCTAATATAATTTAAGTAAAACTTTTAACTTCAACAACTGGATATCCTTTCAATTTATTTAACCTGATATATTCATTTATATCAACTTGATATTCATTTAAATCACTCTAAACAAAAATCAAGTTATAAAAATCATACCCTTTAAAATTCTAAATTTTATTAAATTCCAAATAAATTCCATATTCATCTTCCAACCTTATTCTCATTTAAGTCATTATAAACTCTAGAAATTTAATTTAAATAAATGCTCAATCATATTTTATCTTAATAGAATCAAACTTAATTATTAACTTCTTTTATACTTCAAATCAATTTTATACATAGCTTGAAACCCAGAATTTAACTATATATAAAATAAAAATTTTAAAATATCCAAATCACTATCTTATAAAACCACATAATTCTTTACAAAACCATTGAAAAATCATTTCAAAATATTTTTATATATAGACCACGGTGTCTGTATATAATTTTCTACCCTATGGTCAAGTGATACAGATATTTATCATTTCAATCCGTAATTTAAAATAAAAATACGGTTATATATCATTTCAAACCGCAATCCCAAATGAAATAAAGTGCATAACAAATCTGCAGTTTAAAATAATATAAAATACAACATCCATTCATCCAATATCAATCATTAACCATTTATTACAATCATCATCTAATTTAAACAATAACATCAATATAGAGCATATAATAAATAACAGCTAATTACTGACAGTCTATATTCAATAATAAATTAAATAATCTATCTAACTGGCAGTTTATATGCAATAATAAATTAAATAACCATTTAATTCAATAAATAAGAATTTAACAAGAATGATGATAAAAATATACCAAATACAAATAAATAAATTTCAAATCACACCAAAAATTTATTGAACAAACATAAGAAATTTTGAAAGTTGTGAGTGGGTTAAAACACTCACCTTTTGAATTTATATTGAATTTAAATCCAATTTAAATTCAAAAATTGGATAGTCTCAGAATTCATCCAAACCAGCGTCAAAGTGTCCGAAATCCAATACGAACCTAGCGGAGAAAACCGCTCGTGAAACGGACCTCGTATGTGGAAATTTCGCTAGTTAGAATTATTGAAACAAAATTTAAATAAAAGAAAATAAATAAATAAATAAAACATAAAGAACCACGTCACGTAGCCCTAGACCACGCGGCAAAAATGAACAGCTGAAAAAACGCGATCTTCTTGATTAACGAAGCTAGCCGCCCCTCCACTTCGTCGTTGACCACGCAACTACGCGAGCCACCCTTCGATCCAACACCGCCGTTCTTCCCCATGCTCCAGACCGACCTTCCCTCGCCCAAATGGCCACCACCGGCGTTGCCAACGTCGTCGCCACCGCTGGCAAACTCGACCAAAAATTGGCGATTTCGAGCACCAATCGGATAAACAAAGACCACAGATCTTCGCTGCTCGGCGAGCTCTATAAGTCTACACCCCCGATCGTCGCCATAGCGAAGATCCACCGTCAAACCTCGAGCCCTAACATGTACGACCATGAATAAATCCCTCGTTTACGGCCACACAACAACCCAGATCCAAAAACGAATCACGTATTCGACTTGCGCTCGTCGAGAGCTTCGAATCCATATAAAATTTGATAGGGTTTGTGGAGTTTGAATTTTGGCTTGATTTTGAATTTTAATTGGATCTAGAATTTGATTGTCTTCCATTGAAATAAGGAGGTGAAGAGGGATTGTACGCACAGACAAATGAGAAATAGAGGTAGGCTAGGGTTTATAATAGGGTATTTATAGACAAAGCTGAAATAGAATAGATGGACCTGATTTATAAACGCGCTGAACGATGAAAGGCCCGAAAAGCCCGTTCTGACTCCGGAACGAAATTGGGTCAACCCGTATATCAAAATAGATGTTTTAAATATTTTAAACGCAATGGAAAAGGTTTCAAGTCCAAATTCTATCCTATGAAGAAGTTATGATAAAATCAATTTATTTCAAATTGATTTCAAGGCGTTTCGAGTCCGTACGATCAAACGACAAGTCCGATCGTTACGAAACTTGAAATCCTGTAATAATTTACCGTTACGGATCCAATGAAACTTGTTTTGTCGCAATCCAAGTCAGTGGCCAAAATTGCTATTTTTACATTAATTAAATAATTTAGTAATTAATAAATTAAATCACTTTTCAAATTTCAATTCCATACTTAACCAATCCTATCATTTTTGATCTCTTAAACATTTACAGTGATTTAAAAAAATTTAGATGTTAATTTAACGTTAATTCATCCCTTCAACTTCAGCGTTAAGTTTCAATTTCATTTTATTTAAAAATAATATAAATATAACTTCCAATATTTCCATTTAATTAAATAAATTAATAATTATTCCATTTATTATTGTCAAATAAAAGGATTTAACATTGGATTCAAAACTATTACATTAATATCCTCAAATTCCATCTCAATTTTCAAATAATGTAATCAATAATAGGTATTAAACTGACAATTTAAACATACCAAACATCGACCAATAAATTTTTAATCACATCATAAATTTAATTTAACTAACATAAGATAATTTAAGAATTGTGAGTGGGTTAAAACAGTCACCTTTGAATTTCAAAACAATTTGAAATCCAAAGTAAGGCCCAAATTTGAACAGCCTTAGAATTCGTCCAAACTAGCATTAAAATGTCCAGAATTTCAATACGATCCCAGCGAAACAAACCGAATCAAAATCTGAGTTCATATGCCAAAGATATTAACATCAAAAGTGATATGATAAAAAAAGAATAAAATAATTAAATAACCATACGTTACCGGCCACGCGTCATCATAAAACCCATTTCAAATAATGATATGAAGAAACATGATTGGATTTGAAGATGGTGGTTGAAGACTGGATATTTTCGAGAACGAAAGGATTGCCTGTTCATTGTCTCTGCACCGAGTTTCTCCGGTATAGAGATTTCCCTATGTGATGGGGAGTCCGGTCGGGATTGGGGATATCCGGATTTGCAAGGACATTTTCCTTAATTGGATGAAGTGCCTTCGGTTCCATTCAGACCTAGGATGGACTTGTATGGATGTATGTCTGACATTACACTTTGAGATGTAAAGATGATTTCTATCAAATACATTTCTGTTTGATGGCAGAGAAATCGTTCTCTTAGCTTAACACCCTTCTTTGATTCGTACGAGCTTAGAGTCCGCTAACCCTAAGTATTGTACTTGGGAAACCATAGAATTTGCCGAGCAAACTTGTCCTGATCCTTTCATCCTCTGTTAAGGGAGAATATCTATGATCCTATCTTTTGATTTGGATCTTGTTGTGATGAAATAGATGTTATTGATAACTTCCATTATAGAAATTGCGTGGACACAATTTTGTTAAGAAGGGGAGTCTGTAACAACCCTGGTTTTGGAGATTACATGTAAATATTAAGTTATAACGGTAGTTGTTATTTAATATTGTGAATTAAAATAAAATTGGAGAAATTAAATTGTTTATTTGGAATAAACAATGAATTTTGGAAATAAAATGAGAAAATAAAGTTTGAAACTCTATTTTATTTGTTTGGGTTAATAATAAATGGAAAATAGTTTTTATTTATAGAAAATGAAATAATTTTATTAATTATTCTCAATTTCTTCTTTTAATAATTTTTAAAAGAAGTATTTGATTTTTAAAGGTTGTTTATTTAAGTAAAAAGGTGGAAATTATTTCAAAAATGAGTTTTAATTATAAATTTGAGTTTAGAATGGTTAGTTATATATTTATAAGTAAGAAAAATATTTTTGTGGAATTTTAGAAGTTAAAAATAAGGTTTTGTGCATTTATTTGTGAAAATTGTGTATTTTGTAAAATAAGAGATTTTAATAATAAAAATATTTTAAAAAATTAGAATTTTTCTTTTTATATAGTGTAAAATAATTTCTTTATTATGCATATAATTGTACATATTTTGTTTGCATGGAAATTTGAAGAAAAATGTATAGTTTTATAGCATAAGATGAATAGGTGAGCAATTGTTTAAGTATGCGATTTAATTACTTAGGCTAGTTAATATATTTCTTTACTTGTGTCCAAAAGGCTCATTAGCCTACTTAATCAGGTATTGAGAAGGTGAGAAACAATTACTGCACGTAAAAGTAATGCTCTCTTCTTCTTCCTCTTGCTTGTAAAAGAAAGTTCACATTTTTCTCAAAATCAATGTTTTAAATCTTCATACTTCTTCAAACGAACTGTGATTTTTATCAATCTAGAGAAAATCTAAAGGTAATCTCTTCCAAAACTGAAAATTACATCAAGAAAATCTTAATTTAATTGAGGATAGATTGGTTAATGGTATTCTTTTCCTTTGCATGTCGGTATATTAGTTTCTACAGGTCTTGAAGGCAAGAATCACTCCAAAGCTTCAATCTTTTTTGCTTAAATCAGGGTATTTGTGAAACTACCACATGGTGAGTGATAAACTCACAATTTCTAGCTAAAGTAAAGCTTGAAAAACCAAAATTTGAGCTTTTGTAATCATTTTTTTGTTGATAATTTTCTTTTTGCGAATCTAGTTTGGGTTGCTTCTTTGCATGTTTATATCTTTTGATTCCGGCAACGAAATGTTGTCGGATTTCTTGCATTGGTAGCATGCATGTTGAAGTTTATTTTTAAAATTTTGGTTTAAAAATATTTTCATTTGAGTGTTCAAACCGTTGCTGTAAAATCAATGCACAGCCTGAAAATTTTCTGTGCACAATTTGTTTTTTGAGTTGCTGCAAACATGGCCCGAGTCAATGTTTGAGAAAACATATCTCATTCACCTCTTACTGGAATTCAATGATTCATTTTTTGGTCGATAGATGAAGTTTTCTAGTATAAGCAAACGAATTTTGAGCTCAATCCGATGCCATTAGTCCCTCTATTTTTTGGTTGGAAGTTGAACCCAGGATAGTTTCAGGCCTGTACATTTTTGGTTTTTGAACTGTTGCAAACATGGTCAGAATCCATGTTTGAGACAGCATAACTCATTCGTTTCTTATTGGATTCTCTTCTCAAATTTATTTAGGAGTGTTGAGTTACATTTCTATAAAATTTTATGTCAATCTGGGTTGGTTTGCTATTTCGAAACTGCTGCCGAGCTTGTACTCGCAGCTTGCTGTAATTCAGTGTTTAAAATCTTGTTTTGGTCCAACTTTGGAATGACGCAGATTCTCCGTTTCAAATTGGATTTAAGTGATTCTTTTTGCAAATTGAAGTAGGAGTTTTGATTTACATTTCTGTAAAATTTCATGACTGAGTCGGTTTGCTATTTCGAAACTACTGTCGAACTTGTACTCGCAGCATGCTGTAATTCAGTGTTTAATACCATGTTTTGGTTCAACTTTGAAACGATGCAGATTCTTCATTTCAAATCGGATTTGAAAGATTATTTTTGCAGATTGAAGTAAAAATGTTGAACTACATTCCTGCAGAATTTCAAGTCATTTTGAAATAGTTAACTTGTTCAAACCTGCTATCGAATATTGAGTCGCGGCTTGTTTTTAAACGGATAATACGGTATAATTTCCATTATTTCGATGTTTTCTTGATATTTCTTTCTGGATTTCATGCATAATTATTATAATGTTTTTTAATTTTTTTTCAAATAAATGGGATTTTGAAATTATTATTATATATTATTTTTAGTATAAAAATTATATACTCTATAATAAGAGAATTTCAAAGGCAATTTCCAAAGCGATTTCAAAACGTTTCTAAAACTCGTTTTCTTCAACTTAATTTCTATATAAAACATCCAATTTTGCACTTCGAGCGAAGAGGGAGGAGAATTAAATGATTAGATAAAATGCGTGCTATGAACACGTGCGTTTATCTTTTCGGTTAATTCCTTCCTAATCTATTCGTTTGATCTTTTTTTGGGGTCTGGTTCACCGATGAGATGAGGTAAACTTTGTACTGCTTTGAGTGTGGAATTGACTGATGGTTGGTAAACCATTTAGTGCAAACGTGTGGTATGGGACACCGCTAACACTTGGTGGGTTCTTATCCAAGGAGTTTGTGACGCATATCGCCAGTTAGTGGTGTCCAGTACCGGGCCTCTGGATTTTCGCCACTGCGGTTTGTTGCCTTCGGGTTTGTGCCTTCGGGTTTGTTCCTTCGGGTTTGTGCCTTCGGGTTTGTTCCTTCAGGTTTGTGCCTTCGGGTTTGTTCCTTCGGGTTTGTTGCCCTATAGTATCGCTTTTGGAGTTGGTCCTTCATCACCGCTCGAGAGATACTTGGGTTTGTCGCCTTTGGGCTTGTGGATCCTTGTTTATACAGTATTGAGCACGTGCATCATTTTTTTCTTTGATATTTATATATTTCCCTAGAGTATCACCTTTCGGGGTAGGTCCTTTGAACTACATGATATATAGCGATTACCTTATGGAAACTTGTGTTACCTTCATTGGTATTTGTTATTTGTCTTTTTGGCTTGATTTGGGATATTCATATCCTTTGTTTATTTGAGTTGCCGATGATATGAGGCTTGTTATGATTCATCTTTTGTTGGATGATCGAGTTATCTCTTTTAGAGATATTGTGGTACTTTATGACCTTGCATGTTAATTATCATCTAGCTTATCTAAATGATTTTTTTAGCTAGACTGACCCATGTATTTTATACTCGGGTCAGACCGAGGTGTTTCAGGTTAGGTACATTTGGACTTAGCCTATTCTACTTCCGCATGGACTATTCTGCTAGCTCCTTTTGTTATAGCTTTTTGTGTAGTCCTTTTTGGTTGTAACTCTGATATGCATACTCTTTTGAATTGCCTGTATATTGTGGTTGCTCTACCACTTGACATGTATCATTTTGTATACTCTGTGATGTATTTGTATATGTGTAATGTATGTAATGATCTACTGTTCTGTGATGTGGTTTACATTTGAATTGTTATATTTTTTCTGTTAGATCTTATAGCCATTATAGCTTTGTATTAAGTATCCATTGGATATGTCAATCCACATGAAAAAAATGCTATATTTATCGACGTATTCAGTAGATAGTTAAGACAAGGCTATATATGGTCGCTCCTATCCAGCTCTATTCTCCGTATTAGCAGACGGTATTACCTTGTAATACTCTTTACTAATGTGGGTCTCGGAGTGGGGCGTTACAGATGGGGAGTCCGGAAGTTGTTAGAGAATATCCGGATTTGCAAGGACTTCTTTTGAAGTGCCTTCAGTTCCATTCAGACCCAGGATGGACTTGAATGGATGTATGTCTGACATTACACTTTGAGATGTAAAGCTGGTTTCTATCAAATACATTTCTGTTTGGTGGTGGAGAATTTATTCTCTTAGCTTAGCACCCTTCTCTGAGACGTACGAGCTCAGAGGTTATGTAGTTGATGGTTACTAGTGATATATTCCCAATTTGGTAATGTAGCATGCTAAGTGCTGATCATTGGTTGATTAAAGCATGGCTTTTGTGAAAAGCGTAGCTTTGTGGGACGATACTTCATCGAACCTCACACCCTGAAAATGGTCGAAATAGGAAGGATGCGGCAAGGTTACGGGGTCGCACCTCTTAGGGTATGTGCATTTCCTTCAGGATAAAAAGTTATATCATGGTATGGAGCCCAGATGTTTAACTTATGTGGTTGTTAGAATTTTTTGGTGAATCTCGGGATAAAGGTCCGTGACGACCAGGGGTTGGAATACTCATGGCAGTTAGTTACCTAGTTATAGAGGTAACCCGACCTTGTGTTGGCAGAGATCTGGTTAGGTTCTCGGGGCGTCCCTCTAGAGGCGTACCCATTCGGAAAGGAAGTTCCTTAGCCATGGCCATTTGTTGGAAATCCAAGCACCCAATACGCGTCCTGTACGGTTTTAGTTGTAGAACATGCCATCTAATATGGTAGCTATAGTAGGCATACAATAATGGTACGCATGCTGGCTAAGATTAATATTATACTTTCGAAATGTTTTCCACACTATGCATTAATAATAATATCAAAAAGATTTTCGTGTATCAAGCATGTTTGACTATTATAAGGAGAAATCTCCTCCAAGTGTGTGATTGCATTGTGTGTGTGGCGGAAGGCCTTATGGTAGTTTCATTTTCCCAAAAGCATAGCGAATTTCTTTTATTTCTTTTTATTGTTTCTTTTTGTTCAAAATCAACTGTTTTTGTTTGCTCACACCTATCCCATGATTGGTTTGGAGTTTATTGTTCCCTTTCTAAACTATGGGTGCCCGCAATTTTCCACACGGGCAGCCTAGAGTCAGGTTATTGATAGATAGTAGATATGGATCTAGAAGTCTTTGGTTTGGGCGAACACATTATGGATCGAGCTTGCTATAAGTTCAGCATGATGGTGGTTCAAGCTTTTGGTTTGGAGCTTTGGAGCTTTGGCGATGAAGATATTATCTTTCCGCTGCTGTTGCTGGTGTTTTTTCCACTATTGTATCTATCTTTGTTTATGTTGATCACTTCATCTTGTATCATTGTTGTATCGTGTATCAATAAAATTCTTTTTGTTTCTACTATGTTGTTATCGCCTAATGTTGTTATAAGCTCTGGCGAATCGGATTTCAACGTTTGAATCTGCGGCATTCGAATACGAGTGAAGTATGGATGTCGATTTTCGAGTGCTAAAATTCGGGTCATCACATTTGGTATCAGAGCTAAAGGTTGAGTAAGAAATTTAGCTTTGGAGTATAACGCATTGGGTGACTCATTAGAGATAGGGTTCAAAATACCCTAGAATGAGTATATCCCTAAGATATCTTGTCTGTATGCCTCAGTCAATTCTCTTACTATTCACCGATAGTGAGAATGAGTGCAAGAAAAGGACGAGCTAGGGGGCAGCGGAGTACCACTACAAATGGTTAATGCCCTGCAGCAACAAGGAAACAACTTTTCCCATCAATTTCCCTTATTCATTATCCAATTTCAATCTTTTGATGGCTTCCTGGCAGCTACAAGAGGAAGCTTTGGTATGGTGGTGACCCTGCGAATTTTGTCTACATTGTAGAAAATTCCTGTTTCGTATTCTTATCATCAGTTTCTTATCAGTCTTTTCGTTCTTAACTTTAATGGATTTGAAATGTTATTTGGAATAAATTGATTAAAAAAATATGAAGTTAAATTAGATTGTGTCCATTTTCCTGTTCTTTTGGGTCCAGATATATTCTATGAAAAATTAGTTATCCCTTCGGACTAACCAATGCCCTTGCATATTTCGTAGATTGATGACCCAAGTATTTCATGTAGTGTTGAAAGAATTCGTTCTTGTATTTATTGATGATATTCTGATTTGGTAAGAAAAATAAGGAATAAATATTCAGTTTGATCTGGTAATCCATTTCTATATCTTTCTATGTGTTCATCTGTTCTTTGTTTGTCTCCTTGTCTAGCAAATTTCGAGGACGGAATTTTCTTAAGGGGGAATGTAACGATCTCGGTTTTAAGCCAAATTTAATTCGGTAATTAATATAAAAATTTGGATTAAATTGTGAACTTATTGGTGAATTAATTTGAAATTTTCCAAAACAAATAAAAATGTATTTGTTATGTATAAAAGAAAATTTTAAATAGAATTGGTTTTGCAATTCAAGATAAATATCTTATAAACAAATTGGATTTAAGAAACTAATATATATATATATATATATATGTATATACTAATATTTATTAGTGTATAATTTGTTTAAAATCATTTTTCTTTAAAAAGTTATATAAGTATAAACAATAGAAAATGTATGAATGAAAATATAAAAATATGTATATATATATACATAATTATAATTGAAAATATAAAAATTATATATACATAGATCAATAAAAATAAATATTTGGTAATAGGCATAATAGCTCAAGTTTGAATAGAAATTGATAAAAAGGGATAATACATTTTCTTTTAAAATATTAAAGCATGAAATGAATTAAATTTGTATATATATAATACTTACGTTAATATAAGGTTTAAAACACTTTTTAATTATACATGGTTTATATATATATATTTAAGATATAAACATAATACATATGTAAATTTATTACATAATTTATAAAAAAAGAACATAAGTACTTAATAAATAAGGTTTTAAACACAAATTACTTGCATTTAAACATTTGTAAGATAAATAAAAACATGTATAACAAGTGGAAGCTTAATACAACTTATAATTTACAAGTTTTAAGTAAATTATGTCATGCATAAACAAGTGGCATACTTATTTTCTTTTAAAATTTAATTATATATGATAAGTGTTGAAACCAGGCTTCATCTTTTTAAATTTTCTTTTTCAAAACTTAAAAACAAAGAAACCTGAGACAAAAGAAAATCAAAACAGAAAAGAAACTAAAGCAAATAACTCTATCAATATACAAAACAAAGTTCAGATGCAACTCCAATTTAAAGAAAAATTAGATTCAACTTCAGGTTTAATCAAAGATCAAACAATTTCAAACAATATCAAACCTGAAGCTTAGCATTGAATCAATTCAGTATCAAGCAAGTTTCAGATCAAAGTTGCAATTCAAACATCAATTTCAAGATTCAATCATTTTCCAGTTCCAGACAAAACTTGTTCTCTGCTTAATCAATTTTCAGGTGAGCAAACCTCTTGAATCTGTTATTATATTTTTATGTTTGGATTGTTACTTAAAGTATGTTATGAAGATTGTTGTATGGCTAATAGATATGCATGTATGTCTGTGTATATATACATAGAATAACTATGCATGTCATTGTTTTTCCTCTGTTTGAATAACATGTTTAATCCCTTAATATAATTCAACATCTCTTCATGCAATCAATTTTAAGCTTTGATTTCTAAATGAAAAATGATTGTGACAATGTAATATCAATTTTAAAAATAAATTCAGGTCTGTTTGTTGAATACTTATTTATTAAATGATAAATTATAATAATAATCAAAAATATGTCAAAGATCAAAGGTCAGAAATTCTTGTTTTGATATTTACAATCAGATTCAAGCTTCAAAATGATGAATTTTGATATAAATATCAAGATTTTTAGATTTGGGATTATTAAATATTTGCAAGATGAACGGTAAAGGTATTATCTTCGATTCCCGATGATCGACGAGGAGATGCGCGTCACGACTGAAGCTAGAGGTAGCTCGCGTAGAAGGGAGCTTGTGAAAAATACTCGCTGGAGTTCAAGTTCATTGTGGTCGTGGCAGGGCGATGAATTAGGGTTTAAGACTTGGGTGGGGTCGACGTCGTTCTCGAAGCAATTGCAGCGACATAGGAGCATTGGACTGGTTTGGATCAAGGGTAATCGAAGCTCGGATTCGTGACGTTGCTCTGGATGGGGTTGTATGGTTTTAGGTGGTTGGGTTCGTCGGAGCGTGGTGGTTTTTGTTGATTGAGTTGGTGCCAGGTAGCGATCGAGTATATCAATTTCGATTTTGAGGCAAATTATCGAAACTAGGTGGTGACGTCGGTCAACGATGATGTCACCGACGTGTTGATGATCGCGGCGCCGGTCGGAGATGACCGGACTTGGTGTACACGTGCACGCGTGTACTTAAGTGCCTGGGCGATGCTGTAGGAAGAAGATGAAGTTGAACTCGATGTCGTACTCGGGGATTTTTGAATTTGGCTCGGGTAGTTTAAAGCTTTTGCTCGGGTAGTTTAAAGCTTGTGCTCGGGTCGTTTTTAGTTAACCAGGTTTTAAAAATTTAAAGTTTAAAAAAGAAAGAAAAGAAGAACTTGGGAATAGGCTTGGGTAAAATTTGAGATGGCTCGAGTTGATACCCGAAGTGGTCTCGGGATCATTATGTAATAGTTTTTGAAATTTAAAATTAAACAAGTTTTAAAAGTTTGATCAAGTTTTAACAAATTTTGTTAAACTAATTCTTTTATACAATATGTATTTATTTTTGGAATTAATTAAAGGTTTTAAAATATAAATTATTTTAATTTATCAAGTTTTTAAGTGTTTTAATATAATTGTATATATGCTTTCATTAATTAATTATTAAGCCTATTTTAAATAAAAAATTATACAGCTTAATTAAGAAGTGGATCTAAAAGATAAATATGTTTTTAGTTGTTAATTAACTTAAGGATCTAAGTTAATTTATGGATTACTAATAAATTTATTTCAAAGATTATGTATTTAAAGATCAAATTTGGTTTTAAAATAATTATATATTAAGTGATTAATCAATGTGATTCCTAATCATTTTCAAATGGAATTTGTTTATGTAATTAATTAAGATAAATGGGTTGTCTTAAAAATAAAGGATCATAAATTTGTAATTTAATGATAATTACTTAATTAAAGGTTAATTAAGTAATAATTAAAGATTAATTAATTTTTAATTAAAGGGTTGATTAATTTATGTACTTAATCATAGGATCATCAATTAATTAAGGGTGAAATTAATTAAGGTGAGTAATTAAAAGGATAATTACTTAATGTAATTAAATTAAAGGTTGATTAACTAATGTAAGTAATTAAGGGTAATTACTTAAAGATAAATTACTTAATGAAAGTAATTAGAGGATAATTAAATAATTAAAGGTTAATTATCTAATAATTAAAGTTTAATTAATTTGTGATTAAGGATAATTGATTAATGATTAAAGGTTGATTAATCAAGTGGTAAAAAAATAATTACTTAATATAAAGGGTTAATTTGTTAATTTATTAATTGAGGGTTAATTAATTAATGAGATTTATTAAAGGTTAGTTAATTAATAATTAAGGGTTAATTAATTTATGTAATTAACTTAAGGTTGATAAATTTAGGTGATTAATTAAGGATGATTAATTAATTAAGGATAATTAATTAATTAAGGATAATTAATTATGATTAAGGTTGATTTATCAATTTTATTAATTAATGTCAAATAGTTTATAATTGATTAATGTTAATTAACCAGGATTAGTAATTTATTCATAAGTAATTAATCTAGTTTAAATTAATTATAATCAGGTGATTAATTCATCTTGCTTATGGTTGATTGGATTATATTGAATGCTTTGAATTGTTTGATATCTCTGATATGTGATGTTCTATGAAATGATTGTTTTGAATTGAGTTGTGAACTGTGATTTATTTATCTATAATGAATTTACTTATTTATCCGTGATAAGCGTTATAGGACTATACCGCTTATTGATATTATTATGCTTGAATTTATGATGGTTGATATTTTATTGTTGCCTGTGAAACCCCTGAACTACACACAACACACACACAAATATGGATTTCACAAGAAATTGGTTAAGTCACGGGAATTTTGAATTTAATGCTATTTTATTCAAAATGATGAAAAGATTTTGAAAGTTGAATTTTGAGTCCAAAATTGCTTGGAAATGGAATTGGGTGGAATACGAAACGCTTTTGAAAAGGAAGTTTTGAAATTAAAATTTAGTTGAATATAATATGTCTTGTTAAAGTTTTAAAATTAAAATAGTTTAGTTTGAATTTGAATTCAAGATTTGAAGTTGAGTTTTATGTACATATGTTTATAATTTTGGAAACTATGGTTTATAAAAGATATACAGGTTATATAATACATAGATACATACATACATACATACATACATACATATATGTATATGTATATACGGATTTTAAACCATTTTTAAGTATTTTAAATTAAATCATTTAGGAATTTAAATTTAACTCAAATAGAACTTGCCGAGGATGCGGCAGTTCGTTGATTTTTTGTTTTATACTTTAAAAGGGCTATAACTTGAGCAGATTTAATTGGATTTTCCGAAAATGAAAAACATTTGTTTTTCAAATGATAATAGCTTTCATATAAAGAAAGAATTCTCAGTTTTTGTTGAAAGGATTTCAATTTATGGGTGAATCAAATTGGAAATAGTTTTGAAAGCTATGAATGAATCTTTGCTAAAGATTTGATAAATCTTGATTCAAACTAAAGAGGATCTTAAAGGTGTATCTTTTGTTTAAAAGATTTGTTTAAACCATTCAAAAGGAAAACTTTTTGGGCTAAAAGCTGTGACTTAACTAAGATCCCAATATATCCATATGCTTTTTAAATAAGCACTCATTATTCGGATTAGCCAAGAGAGGACTATATGTCAAAAACCAATTCCGAATTAATGATACGACGAAATGGATAGCATTTGAAGACGGTGGTGAAGACCGGGTATTTTAGAAAGCAAAAGGATCACCTGTCGAATGTCTCTGCACCGAATGGCCCCGGTATAGAGATTTTGATTACCCTATGTGATGGAAAGTCCGAACGTGATTCTGGAATATTCGGATTTGCAAGGACTTCTTTTGAAGTGCCTTCGGTTCCATTCTGATCCAGGATGGACTTGTATGGATGTATGTTTGACATTACACTTTGAGATGTAAAGCTAGTTTCTATCAAATACAATTCTGTTTGGTGGCGAAAAATTTATTCTCTTAGCTTAACACCCTTCTCTTAGACGTATGAGCTCAGAGGTTATGTAGTTGATGGTTACTAGCGATATATTCCCAATTTGGTAATGTGGCATGCTAAGTGCTGATCATTGGTTGATCGAAGCATGGCTTTTGTGAAAAGCGTAGCTTTGTGGGACGAGACTTCATCGAACCTCACACCCCAGAAATGGTCGAAATAGGAAGGATGCGGCAAGGTTACGGGGGTCGCACCCCTTAGGGTATGTGCATTTCCTTTTGGATAAAAGGTTGTATCATGGTATGGAGCCTAGATATTTAACTTATGTGGTCGTTGGTATTTGTTGGTGAATCCCGGGATAAAGGTCGGTGACGACCGGGGGATGGCATACTCGTGATAGTTAGTTACCTAGTTATAGAGGTAATCCGGCCTTGTGTTGGCAGAGATCCGATTAGGTTCTCGGGGCGTCCCTCCAGAGGCGTACCCTTTCAAAAGGAAAGTTCCTTAGCCTTGGCCATTTATTGAAAATCCAGTCACCCAATACGCGCCCTGTACGGTTTTAGTCGTAGAACCTGCCATCTAATATGGTAGCTATAGTAGGCATGCTATAAGGGTACGTATGCTGGCTAAGATTAATATTATACTTTCAAAATGTTTTCCACACCATGCCTAATAATAATATCAAAAGGATTTTCGCGTATCAAGCATGTTTGACAATTATAAGGAGAAATCTCCTCCAAGTGTGCGATTGCATTGTGTGTGTGACGGGAGGCCTTATGGTAGTTTCATTTTCCAAAAAGCATTGCAAATTTCTTTTATTTCTTTTTGTTGTTTCTTTTTGTTCAAAACAACTATTATTGTTTGCTCACACTAGTCCCATGACTGACCTGGTGTTCATTGTTCTTTTTCTAAACTATAGGTGCCCACAATTTTGCACATGGACAGCCTAGAGTCAGGTTATCGATAGATATTAGATATGGATCTAGAAGTCTTTGGTTAGGGAGATCGCATTGTGGACCGATCTTGTAATAAGTTCAGTATCATGGTGGTTTGAGGATTTGTTTTGGAGCTTTGGAACTTTGGCAATGAAGACATTATCTTTCCACTGTTGTTGCTGGTGTTTCTTCCGCTGTTGTATCTATCTATGATTATGTTGATCACTTCTTATTGTAACATTGTTGTATCAATTGTTGTGTATCAATAAAATTTATTTTGTTTCCACTGTGTTGCCATCACGTAATGTTGTTATAAGCTTCGGGGAATCAGATTTCAATGTTTGAATCTACGGCATTTGAATACGGGTGAAGTATGGATGTCGATTTTCGAGCGTTGAAATTCGGTCATCACATCATTTCAATTGAAATCAAATTTAATAGAAAAGAACGTTAATCGTGAGTGATTGCTCACCTTTTGAGGCTAGAGAATTTGACAATGGAGCAAACTATGAATTGCAAAGCAAAGTGAGATTGGCACGAATTCGATGAAGAAAACAGGCATGAAGAACAAAGCTAATAAATGCGAAAACGATGAGAACTAATCAGAATCAATTTTTTTTATACATATAGAAAATATATTATTATATTACTTTCTTTTGAAACAATGTTTAAATCAAAATATGTATTTTAAAATAACAAATATATATTTGAAAAATCAAATCTATATCAATAAAAATCAAAATACATATATAACTGATACATAAATCTATATAGGCTTATATAATATAATATGACTTATACTTTATAAAAAAACAGAATGTAACATATAATTCAAGTCAATATATATAAACAAACTCTAATTTATTATATAAACCGACACAGAAGAATAGATATGCATGTGAAAACCACTCCTATATTCTATATGTATAATACTTCTTAATATAATATATTCAACAAATAGGATTTATAGCATACACTGTATATATTCATATAAAATAAAGAATATATCAACTTACAAAATATACATACAAATGAAATTTGATAGACCTATGAATGTACATATATACAACTTTATAAGTCAGTATATAAATTCAGAAACAATAATTAAATAAGCAAATATATATCAATATTCATTATAAAATAAATATAAATGATGTAACATAATATATACTTGAAACCGACCCATGTACTTATATATAACTATTATATCCAAACTAATATATATAAACCTCACATACCTATAATATTCTGAAATCAAATATTAATTTTAAACACATCGAATGTTATACTAAAACTATAAACATTTATATACACGGTAAACATATAAATTCTCTTCAAATATATGACTAAAAAAATAAAACTAGTGAGACCAAACACATACAATTGATATATAAACCAATACCTTATGTAAATATATATAATAGATTGCAGTTCAAAGATTTCAATATTTAGTATAAGCATCAAATTTTAATTTACTATACTATATATATAGGAACAAAGTTTATATATATACGCCTTCCATAAAAAAAATTTCAAGTAAATATAAGTTCAGGTAACACACAAAATAAAATTTGAAACTGAGTTTACCCAAACATTTAAAATATATAAATCATAAGATACCCTATAGAAACTCTATAAGAAAACAAAAATATAAGTGAATCAAAATAAAATACCAGACTTTATACTACTACCTATATACATAATTCTATTAAGTTAAAGCTATAAGCACGCAACAGACACTACAACGCAATAACTTTATAAACATTACTTATATAAACGTATTATTGGAAGAATATATAGTGTATAATATAATATATACATACCTATGTAATAAAAGAGGTAGGAAAGAAAAGAGGGCTGGAGGAAGGCTTCACGTCCATAGGTGGGTGGTGCTGACGCGTGCTAGGAGCACGGTGAAGTTCAGGCGAGACGGAACTAGATGATGGTGGACGTCGGCTGGAGGAGGGAGAGTGGAGCACGGTAGAGTGCTTGGAAGGAAGGCACAAATGGTTTACATACGAAAGCTTTGTTTTTTTTCTTTTAAAATTGGAAACAATAGTGAGAAGAGTAAAGATGGGTAGAAAAACAAATATAATTGAACCAGTAGGTAGAGTAACAGTCAACGTTTAAATTTCTAGGAATATGAAAAGCAATGACTATTGGTATTATACGGTGGATATTAAATGGACAGAAGGAAAAGCAAAATTTCAAAACGGATACTGGTACGATCAATCGTTTCATAGACTGCACCACACACCGAACTTCAAAACACAGAAGTGAATATGCCGCAGAGATCAGTATGAAAAAAGGATTAAAACGGTATACAAATATTAGTGGTACGATCATCCGATCAAAAGTTGATAATCGATACCGAAAATGCGGCTAATATGCCATAAATAAGGTATACAGAACAAATAGAAGTCCAAATTTGGAGAAACAAATTATGACATCTCACTCAGAAGATGATATACAAATTTTCTATAGAAAAATCTTCAAGTTTGGAAAATATTTTATCATCATCCAATATTAACTGATATGAATTTAAAAAAAATTACACAAGAAAATAAACTTTCATATTAACAGATGAAAATATACCATTTGCTATTTTTTAATGGACGTAATCAAAATATCAAATTTTATATTTCAAAAATTTATTGTTTAAAATTCAACAAAAATTCAGTTAATTAAATATTAAAACCAATAAAATTTTATGGGTCATTACATAACAAATGCGCTTTCTCATATATACACAGTCAGCGATTCATTCTAGGGTACTACTACCCTATTAATAAAGAGTCAGACCCAACAAAGCTAAGGTTTATCGCTAAACCAAAGCTCTGATACCAACTTTAACATCCTACCTTTTTGGACGCTTTAAGCAGACACACGTGCCAACCCAAACCATACAAAAGAGCGGATTGTTATTGGGGTGAATAAGAAAAAACATATGAAGAAATAAAACAAAACAGAATCTCATAGCGGAATGAAAAAATATAATAATCGAATAACAGTTCATGAAGCTGTTTACAAAACAATTGATTATACTTATACAATGCAGAATCAGAGTTACACATACCAAAGATAAATAAATAACAATGCAACGGAACAATGTGATGTAGAGGACTAATATAGTAAATAATAATATTACAATCTTCGTCTTCGTCCTTCAGAAATAAGGTCTTCAAATTCTAAAATGCTCAGGCTGACCCGAGCGAATTGAAAGGACAAAACACTCAAGTCGGAACTAAAAGATCTTATGTAAGTTAAATCAACGGAAATAAATATGAGTGGAAGGGCGTTAGAGATGTTTACAGGATTTGACATCTCCTATCCAGTGTCTAACGTGAGTGCAGTAACTTAAGAGATGCTCATGATTCACATCTCCTAAGGATCCTTTAAACTATCTACTATGTAGTAATGCGCTATTATAATAATTTCTAAAGTAAAGTATACTATTTAAAAATAGCGTTAAGGCTTTACATTTTCCACCTTAACACATTTTTGGATGCCAATAGTCTATAATGTACCGTAACTCCTCGTAAACTGAAGCCGCCAAAGGATAACCCATAGGTACGACATAAAACAAACTCGTAGAAGGCGCGCTAGGGTAGGTGACACATCACAACTAGGCAATGCCAGGGTAGATATACCAATTACACTTCCGGACTGTTGGTAACGCATAGCCGCAACTACCGCCCAAGTTGAAACACACTCCCGAGTAAAAATCGAAGGGTGGCCACTAAATAAATCAAAAGTCAGAATATAATATCGATGGAGTATACCCGATCGGAGGAGCTACCTCACTTAGCCCGTCGATTGCTCTTGGTTTAGCCACCTTATGCTAACTCACGGGAGTTAGGTCCATGTAAATATACCTTTAGGATCGTCGCCGCCATCCTACTTCATTCTGGAATCTCCACCACGTACACGGTTGTCAAAGTGGTTTTCGGTATTGGCAGAGAGTATGACAACATCCGATCCTGGTCTCTTTGATAACCAATCGCTTAATACACGCCGAATAGTTCTTTTACATTTCCAAAATATTTCATAATTCATATCAAAATATCATATTCAATTCAAACCATATCACTTTCGAAATCATTACTTTCTTTCGGAATCATATTCTCTTTTGAAATCATAGTTCAATAATTTTATTTCCTTTCAAAGTCAAATTCGCAATTTATATCAAAATATCATTTTCTCAAACTATATCATTTTCAAATCATTATCGTTTCCAAATCCTGATTTCTTTCAAAAAATCATACTTCCAAATCAGGTAAAATCCTTACTCCAAAATCATCATATTCGATTAGTTATAACTGTTAAATCCCAACTTAGGTTATGACATCATTAACCACATTCACTTTAAAAATCGAGAAATTTAAATATAAACCCATCCATTTTACATGGTTTGGAATTTGGAAGAAAATAGTTCAAATAGTTATAAATAATTAATACAAATTTAAAAAAGATTAAATACAATTAAAATAGACTAAATAGCTTTAAAATAGATTAATTAGATTTAAAATAAATTAAAATAGTTTAATTAGATTAAAATAAATTAAATTGGTTTAAAATAGATTAAAATAATTCATATAGTTCATATTGGTTAAATCGTTTAATAATTTTGAAAATCTTAATAATCATAAATTATAAAATAATATTATTTTTAAAACAGTTTATATTAAAATATGATTTTGAAATTAATATCAAATTAAACTATTCATTTCATTTCAACATATTTGGACCATTTCAAATTTCCAAATCGACAAACCAAATTTCAACAAGCTACCAAATTTCATATCGTTTCAATACATGTTCAAAATATCAATGTGGATTACCCCAATTTCAAAATATTTCAAAGTTATTTTCAAACAAATTCAATAACTCAATTTCGATAGAATTTCATTTATACGTAAAAGTTTAACTTTATAGTTCCGATTTAATTTCTTAAAGAAATTCCTTTTTAAACCAATTCGCATTTCAACACTAAACTTCATTTTTCTATAATACTTCAATTTGTATAAATCAAATTTTATTTCAAAACATCAATTGATTAAATTTAAAAATTTAAGGATTTTAAAATCATTTAATTTAACCAAACCAGTGTCCATATATAATTCTCTACCCTAAGGTCAAGTGAAATGGATATTTATCATTTCAATCTGCAATTTAAATTTTTACGGTTATATATCATTTCAACTGCAATCCTGAATTAAATAAAAATCCATAACGAACTTGCAGTTTATAATGATATAAAACACAACATCCATTCAACCAACTTCAACAATCAACATCCATTACAAACATCATCCAAATCAATAAATAAATATCAATATAGAACTGATAATCAATAACAGGCATTTAACTGGCAATTTATATTCAATAATAAATTAAATAACGATTTAATTCAAATAAATTCAAATTAACTGAGTTGATCATTTAAATGATACCAAACAGTCATAAATAAATTTCTAATCATATCATAAATTAAATTTAACAAACATAAGAAATTTTTAGAAGTTGTGAGTGGGTTAAAACACTCACCTTTGAATTTAAATTGAATTTAAATCCAATTTAAACCCAAAATTCAAATCATCCTAGAATTTGTCCAATCCAACGTTAAAAAGTCTGAAAGTTCAATGCGATCCCATTGGATCAAACCGTGCATGAATTGGACCTCATCTGAAAAAGTTATGTAAATTAGAACATATACGATTTAAATTATAATGATTAAATAAACAAAAAAAAGAACAGAGAAAGGCACGCTCCCCCAAGCACGTGACTCACGCGGTTCAACCAGGCTTCACGAAACCCTACCCTTCACAACGCAGCCACCACCACCTTATGCGATCGCTTCCACGGCCTCAAACTGCTCAGCGCCGCACCGAGGCCCGCCTCTGGCCCTGAGATCGTCGGCCCCACCACCTCTGCGACGTTCGAACGCATCACCGAAGTAGGAAACTGCCATCGAATGCATGCCCTAGATCGGAAAATTCTGGTCAATCCGACCATTAACTCCGCGAATGAACAACTCCGATGGACTACGGTCGATCTCCTCTACACGATGGCGCCCCTGATTCGACGATCCGTCGTCGATCAACACGCGATAAAAGGTCGAGTTTATTTTGCTTAATTTCGGCTATGCATCAGCCCAGATCGAAAAACGAATCACATAATTGACTTGCGCTCGATGAGAGCTTCAAATTGATATATAATTCGATATAGGTTTTAGAGTTTGAAATTTAATTTGATTTTTGATTTGGATTTGAAATTTAGAAATTAGGTTTTGTCTGCCGTTGGAATGAGGAGGAGCAAATAGAATTGTACGTACAGAAATGAGGAATAAGAAATGACCTAGGGTTTATAACGACATATATATAGGCAGAACACAATAGAAATGAATGGGCTTGATTGGTTTGGAAAGTTGAATGAGAAATGATCCGAAAATCCCATTCTGTCTCCGTAACGCAAATGGGTCAACCCATATATCAAAATAGATGTTTTCAAATATTTTAACTCGATGGAACATGTTTCAAGTCCTAATTCCATCGTATGAAGAAGTTATGTTAAAATCAACTTATTTCAAATTGATTTCAATTGATTTCATTTAAATTGATTTCTAGGCGTTTCGAGCTCGTACGATTAAACGACAAGTCCGATCGTTACGAAACTTGAAATCCTACAATAATTCACCATTATGGATCCGATGAAACTAGTTTCATCGAAATCCGAATCAGTGGCCATGGCTATTTTCACATTAATTAAATTAATTAATATTAAATTAATTAAATCAATTGCGATTCAAATTTAATAGTTAACAATTTCTATCACTCCTGATTACATATGAACTTATAATTCATTAGCCAAAATTTCCATTTCAATCAAATAAGGATTTGTTTCAAAATTACAGTGTTTACCTTCAATTTAAGTAAATTCAAAGAAATTATATTTTTAATTTCAAATAAATTAATTTAATTTGGTTTCAATCTCTTCATTCAATCAATCATCATCTTATGGATGAGTTTAACATTAGTATATATCCAATTATCCTAATACTTTACAGTCTTCAACTAAATTCATATTAACGTAGTTTTAATTATGTTTAATTGCAATGGATTTAGATCTAATTCTATAGATTAAATAAATGGGTAAACAATTAATAATTATCACTATTTGCCTAATTTAATCCCATTCATACTTTATTATCAACCAATAAATATTATAATTACTTATCTAACATTGATTTTATCAAATTACAGTTTATTACATATTATTTCATCAATTAATATAACTTTAAATTTATTTTCTAATTTACTATTGACAATCAATTATAACCTTACAATTGTTTCAATTAATTGGGATTGCACTAAATTAGTTATTTACTAACTTGCATTAACATTATTACCTTTCATCCCCGTTATTAATTCATTAACAAATTATTATTTTTTATTTATTCCAGATTTAATTACCGAAATCTTATTAAATTAAAAAATTTAAACATCGAAAATTACGGGTCGTTACATGATGTAGTGGAATAATTATAATAAATAGTAATAATATACTGAATCTTCGTCTTCATCCTTTAGAAAATAGTTTTCAAAACACTGAAAAGCTTAGATTGATCCGAGCGTAATGAAAACAAAACACTCGAGTCAGAAATAAAAGATCTTATGTAAGTCAGATTAATCTAAAATAAAATGTGAGTACAATAGCTTTAGAGATGTTATGGAATTTTTCATCTCTCATCAAGTGTACAACGTGAATATAATTATTAAAAGATTTCAAATAATTCGAGGTATCAATTTTAACCACTTTAATTAAAAAAATTCAAAGTTTAACTTATACCTTTTAAATACTTCAATTCCAATACATAATCCAAATTCAAGAAATTGTATGGGCGTATATATCATTTCAACCAGTATATAATATTAAAATTTTCAAATCAATGAAAACTGCTCGTGCTTATCATTTCAACCAAAACAAGTTCCCTAATCTATAAGATCATTCGGGTATGTATCATTTCAACCTACAGTGATAACAGAGATATAAGCATAAATAAATATCCAATCATCCAAAATTTCGACCAATAACATCCATCACAATAAACATCCAAATTAGCAAATAAATCATAACAATTAATTGGTTATCATTATTAGGTGTTTAATAGAAATTATATTCGATATCAATTACATGGCTATGAAATTTATTATCAGTTCAAATTTAATATAATGACAAATTAAAACACCAAACAACATTTAATAAACTTCAAATCAGATCATAAATCTAATTAACCAACATAAGATAATTTTGTAGTTATGAGTGGGTTAAAATACTAAACTTTAATTTGTCGACGATTAAAAATCTAATTAAATGTCCAAATTTGAACAGCGGACAAACCAGAAACTAGGTCATCTTTAAGAAAATATACGGGCCAACATATTACTAAATCTATAAAAGCGATTAACTAGAATGTTATTGCAATTTCTTTTCTCTCCACTTTCAGAAAAAGAATCACTAAAAAAGCATTTGTCTTGAGGATGTTATGGTCAAAAAACAGAGGTGTTTTCTAAGTTGAAAATCTGAGTTCAAATATACTTCGAAAAGATTTGAGTTTTTGGCTTAGAAAATAATGGAATTTGAAAAACTGATCTAAACAAAAGTTGAATCCACTGGAAAAATAAATAGATTGAAAAAAGAATCACATAATTTGGTTCATTCCTGAGGGAGATATGACTGATACAATATGGGGTACTTTTGTCCAAAACTAGACCTGAGAAAGGACTTGAAAAATGGTGTTTTCGATATAGAAATTTTCGAAATGGAAAGAAGGGTTCAATAAAAAAATTGTTGCCACTGAAATTATACGTGGTTTCAAAAAAATTTGATTTGGAGTAATTTAGTGGAATATAGAAGCCATGGAAATAAGGGAAAGGAAGAGGGAAAAGGGAAGGGGAAAAGAAGGGAAAAAAGAGAAAGGAGAGAAGAAGAAAGGTGGGGCTTTGGCCATGGGTTATTGCCATGGGTTATGGGTGGTGATGGAGGTGGGTGGCGGTAAGAGGAGAGAGGTAGGCTACGGTTTTGAAGGAGGAAGGATGAAATTTAATTTGGAGATTTAGAAGTTTTGGGGTTTGGAGTTTTCTGTAGATTTGAGGAGGAAGAAGAAGAGTAAGCAAAAAGTTTCTCAAATGTGAAATTTTTGTACGTACTTGGTTTTAGTCAGATAGGAAAATAGAAGGTCAATGTGTGAGAAAAGGAAGTATCCAAAGTCTCATAGAGTTCCTAGGGCCTCTTGATTTACTAAGGAGCCCATTAGTCTAAAACAAACCCAATAAGACTTAGCCCAAAAAATAGAACACAAATATACACTACATAATGAAAGAAATAAGCTGCAGGTTATTTAATAATTAGGAAATTAAGGTGGGGAGAAAAAAATGTTCCTTTTTATTTTGAAAGCTACAAGCATTAATAATGCATAAAGAAAAATGTATGTAGAAATGGAAAAGTTTGTAAACCAAAGGAAAGTGAAATTTTACATACGTGAAAATGAGGTGGCAAGAATTAAATACAACCTAAAAGTCTAGACTCATGTATTAAATAGAAGGAGAAATGAACGGATCAAGTATTAATAATGAGATAACTATTTTAAAGCGTACATGCAACAATTAATAACAAAAGAAATGAAGGGACCATGAACATCGCACAACCCTTTTGAAATTCGATTTGTGAAGCGTAACCAAATTAACTCAAATAATATTCAAATTTGTACGCATTTATTTTTTTATCTATGCATAATAAATAAAATTACTTACCATACACATGAAAACGTTTAATTTGGTTTTCCCAAAATGATCTTTTATTTCCATTAAAACATCCTTTCTGTTTAACACAAAAGGCGCGTTTCTTTTATTAAATCTATTAATTGCATTAACGTTTTCTTCCCTTCTAATTGAAATATTTCAATTACATTAATTACAATTACTTACAAAGTTAAATTTCAAAATAGGCAAATAAATGGATTAAAAATAGAATAATTGTTTCCTTTAGTCATTTAAACAAGTTTATAAATTTGTTGTTTATACATCAGATGTGACGACCCTGACTCGACCTTCGAAAATCGACACCGAATACCACACTCGTATTCAAATGCCGCAGATCCAAACGTCGAATCTGGTTCGCCGAAGCTTATAACACAATTAAGTAAGACAACACAGTGGAATAAAAAGAAATGAATATCATTGACATACAATATTGATACAACAATGATACAATATGAATCAATATCAGAGATACAAGATAAAGTGCTACAGCGGAATAACAAATGAACTAGCAGTGGAAACAGAACTTCAAACAACAACGACAACCTAACTCCAAAGCACCAAAGCTAAAGCTCCAAACCACAAGCTCGAACCACCATCAATTTGCACCAAGCTAAGCAAGTCTCGTCCATGAATCCGAAGACTCCAATATCCAAGATCTCCAAAGAATACCAAAGAGAAAGCTAGAAGCTATTGAATCGATATCTATATCTGAAAAACCCAACTCTAGACTGCCCGTGTGGAAAATGTTGGCACCCAGGGTTTAGCAAAGGAACAATAAACTCCAGGTCAGTCATGGGACTGGTGTGAGCAAACGAAAACAGTTTATCTTTAAAAACAAACAAAAGAATAAAAATTTGAAATCCGCAATGCTTTTTGGAAAATGAAACTACCATAAGGCCTCCCGCCACACACACAATGCGAACGCAGACTTGGGGAAGATTTCTCCTTATGATAGTCAAATATGCTTGATACGCGAAAACCATTTGATATTATTATTAGTGCATAGTGGAAAACACTTCGAAAGTATAATATTAATCTTAGCCAGCATACGTACCATTATAGTATGCCTACTAAAGCTACCATATTAGATTGCAGGTTCTACAACTAAAACCGTACAAGGCGCGTATTGGTAATTGGATTTCCAACAAATGGTCAGGCTAAGGAACTTCCTGGGCCACATGGGTATGCCTCTAGAGGGACGCCCCGAGAACCTAACCGGATCTCTACCAATACAAGGCGGGTTACCTCTGTAACTAGGTAACTACTAACACGAGTATGCCATCCCCCGGTCGTAACCAACCTTTATCCGAGCGCTCGATACCAACAACCACAAAGTAATGTATTTGCAGTAACCACATAGGTTAAATATCTGGGCTCCATACCATGATATCACCTCTATCCATAAGGAAATGAACATACCCTCAGGGGGCGCTACCCCTAAATAACCTTGCTGCATTCTTCCTGTTTCGACCATTCCGGGTTGTGAAGTTCGACGAAATCTCGTATACAAAGCTACGCTTTTTACAAAGCCATGCTTTGATCAATAAATAATCAGCAGCACTTCGTATGACACATTACCAAATTGGGAATGTATTACTGGTAACCGTCAATTACATAACCTCTGAGCTCGTACGTCTCAGAGAAGGGTGTTAAGCTAAGAGAATAAATCTCCGCCACCAAACAGAAATGTATTTGATAGAAACCAATTTTACATCTCAAAGTGTAATGTCAGACACACATCCATACAAGTCTGTTCTGGGTTCGAACAGAACCGAAGGCACTTCCGAAGAAGCCCTTGCAAATCCGGGAATCCACAATCCCGATCGGACTTCCCATCACTTAGGGAATCTCTATACCGTAGCTACTCGGTGCAGAGACAATCGATAGGTCATCCTATCGTTCTCGCAAATACCCGGTCTTCACCACCGGTCTTCAAATGCTATCCATAACGTCGTATCACTATTTGAAATGGGTTATATGACATAAGGTCCTCTTCCGGCTAAACCGAATAGTGAGCGCAATATTTAAAAGCATATGAATAATGGGATTTCAGTTATGTCACAACTTATTATCCAAAACCTTTCTTTCAAATGGTTAAACAAATTACCATTTACAAATCCTTTTTAAAAAAAAAGATTCATTTCAAAAAACTTCAGTGGTTTAAACAACTTCCATACTTAAATCTTTTAAACAAAAGATTTATCTTTAATACACCTTTTCAATTTAAAACAAGGATCATCAATTTTTAACAAAGATTCATTCATAATTTTTCAAATCAATTCCATTTCAAGTTGGATTAACTCATCCGGTCTTTAAATCAAAGACTCATTTCGTAGCTTTCAAAAAATCATTTCCACAAAACAATTCCATTCCAAATCTTTTATATAAAAGATATACCATTTAAACACTCTTCAATTTCAATAAAGGTCTGACTATCTTTCACAAAGATTAGTTAACAGTTTTCAAAACTATTTCCATTCGATTTGAAATCTTTCAACACAAATTGAAAACTCTTTCCTTATACGAAAGCTATTATTAATTGAAACAAATAGTTTTGTTTTGGGAAAAACTGATCACATTTATCTAAGTTAAAGCCATTCAAGTATAAACTTGGGTTTAAATTTAAATTCCCAAACCAATACTTTTTAATGGTTAACAACCCGTATAAACACCTTTATAACTTGTATAATCTTTTTAAGCCAAACTTTCCAAATCATTGAATTCAATTTCAAATATTGAATTCAAACTCAAATCAAAATATTTCAGATTTCAAACTAAATCAAATTATTTAAAATAACTTTTATTTTCAAAAACTCCTTTTCAAATACTTTTCAATTTCAACCTTATTTCATTTCCAAAACCCTTCAGATTCAAAATTCAAACTTTTAAAACCCTTTCAAAATATTACATTCAAATATTTGTGACTTAACCGATTTCCTCGTGAAATCCATATTGGTGTGTGTATAGTGTGGTCCAGGGGTTTAACACAATAGTAGTGCAACATCCTAAATCATCACAGAATTATAGCAATATTGATAAGCGGTATAATCTTATAACGCTTATCTATATACACAAAATCACAAATAGATAACATAAATGCATTATAGATAAATAAATTTTATTCCACATCACAACATATCATATAACATTACACATACGGGATATCAACATAATTCACAGCATTCCATACTATCCATACATTCATAAGTATAATCATTAAGTCATCTGATTAATTTTAAACCAGATCATTACATATGAATAAATTTCTAATCATAGTTAACTAATAACTAATTAATTACAAACCATTATTATTAATTATTCTTTAAATAATCATTAATTAACCTTTAATTGATAATAATCCATTGATTAATTATCCTAAATTAATTACAAAAATTTAATTAATTAATCCTTAATTAATAATCATCCCTTAATTACTTTCATTAAAAATCTTTAATCCATGATTAATTACCATTAACTTCAATTGATATTAATTAATCATTTCTTTAATTAATTAACCGTTAATTGTAATTAATTAAATCTCAATTACTTCTATTAATTAATTATTTCTTACTTAATTACTTTAATTAATAACCTTTAATTATTCATTTAAATCTTAATTACAATTAATTATCCTTAAATTGATTATTCTTAATTTAATCCCCCTAATTAATTAATCATATTAATTAATTATACTTAAAGGTTATCAACCTTTAATATTTGATTAATAAATCTTTAATCTTTAATCATCTATTCTTAATTACTTTCACTAAGTAATTATTATTTTTATTAAAAACATTCATTAATTACTTGATTAATTAAACTTAATTATTAATTAATTTATCTTAATTACTCTTATTAGGTAATTAACTTCAAGACATTAATATTCTTTAACAAATAAATTAACTTAGACTTTTAAAGTTAATTAACAATTAAAACATCTTTCCTTAATTTACTTCTTATTATTATTGAATAAAATTTCAAAATAAAGGTTATATGTATCTTAACACTTTTTTTAACTTAGTAAATTTTGTTTTAAAACCTTTTAACCATATCGAAACTTGGATAAACTTTTATCATTTACAAAAAGAATCGACTTCTAACAAAATTGTTTCAATTAAACTCGATTTTGTTTTCAAGGTTAAAAACTGTTTTAATACATCAGCAAACCCAAGCCATTCCCTAAGCAAAACTACGATCTACCCAAGTCATTTGATGTTCTTCCCGAGCTTCCTCCCCAAGTCTTTCTTTCTTCCCTTTTTAAACTTTGTTCCAGATTACATTTTTTTTTAAAACTAACAAAACAACCTGATACTTCCTTCGAGCTAACACCGTGCTTTTACTCAGGCCATCAACTCATTTTCACGAGGGTAGACTCGAGCTTCCTATCTTCACCTCCTTCTTCTTCTATCTCTACCATACTGACATCATTGTACACCTGTGCATCATGCACGCCAACCCAGACTTCTCCGATAATGGCTCCGGCCATCATCATGTCGACTTCGGCCCCACCTACCTGTGCAACCACCCAAGTCACCAAAATGTCCATTAAATCGAAATCGCGGTGCCTGATTTTAACTGGAACCAAACTCCAGTCAATTAACTTACCACGTGCCGACGAACCAACCGATATGATGCATTGCCATTTCCTCCAGAGCCACGTCATCGACCTATGCCCCTAATCCCGCTGGTCCGATCGTTCACGATCCCTTGTCGACGTCGAACTTTCCCCAAAATCGTATCAACCCACAACTGATTGTCGAACCCTAGATCGACAATCCTTGACCATCACAGTGACCCGAAAACACTCCAAATATTTTTCCCACAACCACAGTTCTTCCTTCTTCCTCCAGCAACGGCATGTTGATCAACACTTCGCCGATCAACAGAATTCACCAAAAATATGTTTTACATTCAACCCCGAAATTTTCATTCGATACAGTTCTAAAAATCAGGATTTTGTTTTTAAAAAACATCATTTTTAAAGATGATCCAGATTAAATAATCAAATCGAAAATTCTTAATAATCGAATTTTGGGGTATTTGAGTTTTTCACTGTATTTGTATTGTTTTTTCCATAATTACCGAGTACAAAATTCGGAGATTATATTTAAAAATAAGGTTATATCCTCATAATCATTTTCTATTTATAAATCAAGATCAAAAATTGATTATGTAAGTGGCCATTGATTTTTCTTGTAATGGTTTTAAGATTGTAAATTTAACAGAGAGTATATATTTGTGGATATATAAACATACACACAGACATGGATTCACAAAAAAAACGGCATAGTTCAAGGCATCTTTCACAATAGTTGGAAGTATCCACCACAACATCACATATATAAACAGATTCAACATTGAAACAGGTCAGTTTGCTCACCTGGTTGTTTGACAAAGGACTTGAATTTTTGTTGCCAGATCTTGCTCTACTTGATCCTGTTTTGAATCCCATATTCTCCTTTTACTTTGTTGTGATTTCCAGATTTAAAGTTTGAACTGCTTTGATTAATAGCTTGTTTTGATATTGCTTTGTTTTCCAGTTTCAAACTTAATCAGGTTGAAGTTGAATTGCTTGTTTGTATTATTTCATTTTCCAAACATGATCTCTGTTTTATTTTACTGAAACTTTGTAATTGTTTTGCTGCTTGATAAAGCTTTGTCCAGGTTGTTTTCAGGTTTTCTTTTCTATTTTAAATTCTCAGTTTTGAGGATGTCAAAGACTAGTCTTTTTTTCTAATTTTGATATTCATTAACATTACAATTCAAAAGCATATTTTCCACTTGTAAAATTTCAAGTTGCACATGTCAATTTTTAAGCTATATGGATCTAACACTTGTAAATTTATTTTTAACACTTGTTGAAATATAATTTTTTATGTTTATATCCTTTTGTAATATAAATTTTGTTTAAGTCCTTTATTCAAATTAATCTAAAATTTATAGTTCAAACCCTTAAAATTATTAGATCTTTATATTCACAAATGTTTATGTAATACCTTTTGTATTTAAACTTAAATTTAGCTTAGTACATAAATATATTCATATTTATTTTCCATTCATACATTCATATAATATTTTTATTTGCAAATCATGTTATAAATCTTTATTTGATTTCAATTTATTAAACTTATTTATCTATTTTATTTTCTTATGTATATATTTGTATTTGTACAAATGCTTGACAAAAATGTTTACAATTGTAAATTGCTATTGTTAAAATGTTTCTTATTTTATTTTCAAAAGATAATTTCAATTACTTATACAAATTAAAGTAAAATGGTTTGAAATTATACATTACTAATAATTATTTATAAGTTAGTAAATAAATTTTTTGTTTCCAATACATTTATATTTTAAATCCAATATTTATTTATAAAATATTTATTCTTAAACTTCAAATAAAAACTATATTAACAATCTAAAATCTATTATCTTAAAAGGGAATTTTCTGATTTATTTACAATTAAATTCACACTTTAATTTTACAATTAAATTAACTGCCAAATTAGACTCGGCTAAATTCAGGAATGTTACAGATTCCCTCCCTTAAGAAAATTTCGTCCTCGAAATTTGAAAGAGAGAGACAACAAAGGATGGATACACAAAGATAGAGAAACAGTTTTCAAAACAAACTGGGTACCTTTTCTGCATTTGGCTTACCAAATCAGAATATCAATAATGTATCAAGAACGAATCAAGATATTCGGGTTACCAGATCTACGAAATATACAGGGGTATTGATTAGTTCAAAAGATAACTAACCGCTCGTAGAATATAACAAGGCCCAGCAGAATAAACAGATATATGGATGCAATCTCAAATTTGTTAGTTTAAACAACCAAAATATACCTATCAACCATAACAACCAAAGCAAACAATTTATCCAAACAAATAGTTCTGACCCATCTGGAGTTTATGTCCCATGCAAAATCAATGCTTCTTCTTGGATCTGTCAGGAATCATCAAGGAATTGAAAAGACGAATCAAAGGAGATTGATAGAGAAAGTTGTTTCCACTGTCATAGGGTATCGACCATTTGTAGTGGTACTCTCCTATCCCCTATCTCGTCTTCTTCTTGCACTCATACTCACTATTAGTGGATAGTAAGAGAATTTACTGAGGCATTCGAACGGATATCTTAGGGATACACTCATTCTAGGGTATACTTCACCCTATCTCTAATGAGTTACTTAATTTGTTATACTCCTAAGCTAAAGTTTCAACCTTCGGCTCTGATACCAAATGTGACGACCCTGACTCGACCTTCGTAAATCGACACCGAATACCACACTCGTATTCAAATGCCGCAGATCCAAACGTCGAATCTAGTTCGCCGGAGCTTATAACACAATTAAGTAAGACAACACAGTGGAATAAAAAGAAATGAATATCATTGACATACAATATTGATACAACAATGATACAATATGAATCAATATCAGAGATACAAGATAAAGTGCTACAGCGGAATAACAAATGAACTAGCAGCGGAAACAGAACTTCAAACAACAACGGCAACTCTAACTCCAAAGCACCAAAGCCAAAGCACCAAACCACAAGCTCGAACCACCATCAATTTGCACCAAGCTAAGCAAGTCTCATCCATGAATCCGAAGACTCCAATATCCAAGATCTCCAAAGAATACCAAAGAGAAAGCTAGAAGCTATTGAATCGATATCTATATCTGAAAAACCCAACTCTAGACTGCCCGTGTGGAAAATGCTAGGCACCCAGGGTTTAGGAAGGGAACAATAAACTCCAGGTCAGTCATGGGACTGGTGTGAGCAAACGAAAACAGTTTATCTTTAAAAACAAACAAAAGAATTAAAATTTGAAATCCGCAATGCTTTTTGGAAAATGAAACTACCATAAGGCCTCCCGTCACACACACAATGCGAACGCAGACTTGGGGAAGATTTCTCCTTATGATAGTCAAATATGCTTGATACGCGAAAACCATTTGATATTATTATTAGTGCATAGTGGAAAACATTTCGAAAGTATAATATTAATCTTAGCCAGCATACGTACCATTATAGTATGCCTACTATAGCTACCATATTAGATTGCAGGTTCTACAACTAAAACCGTACAAGGCGCGTATTGGTAATTGGATTTCCAAAAAATGGTCAGGCTAAGGAACTTCCTGGGCCATATGGGTACGCCTCTGGAGGGACGCCCCGAGAACCTAACCGGATCTCTGCCAATATAAGGCGGGTTGCCTCTGTAACTAGGTAACTACTGACACGAGTATGCCATCCCCCGGTCGTAACCAACCTTTATCCGAGCGCTCGATACCAACAACCACAAAGTAATGTATTTGCAGTAACCACATAGGTTAAATATCTGGGATCCATACCATGATATCACCTCTATCCATAAGGAAATGAACATACCCTCAGGGGGCGCTACCCCCAAATAACCTTGCTGCATTCTTCTTGTTTCGACCATTCCGGGTTGTGAAGTTCGACGAAATCTCGTCTATAAAGCTACGCTTTTTACAAAGCCATGCTTTGATCAACAAATGATCAGCAGCACTTCGTATGACACATTACCAAATTGGGAATGTATTACTGGTAACCATCAATTACATAACCTCTGAGCTCGTACGTCTCAGAGAAGGGTGTTAAACAAAGAGAATAAATCTCCGCCACCAAACAGATATGTATTTGATAGAAACCGGTTTCACATCTCAAAGTGTAATGTCAGACACACATCCATACAAGTCTGTTCCGGGTTCGAACAGAACCGAAGGCACTTTCGAAGAAGCCCTTGCAAATCCGGGAATCCACAATCCCGATCGGACTTCCCATCACTTAGGGAATCTCTATACCGTAGCTACTCGGTGCAGAGATAATCGATAGGTCATCCCGTCGTTCTCGCAAATACCCGGTCTTCACCACTAGTCTTCAAATGCTATCCATAACGTCGTATCACTATTTGAAATGGGTTATATGACACAAGGTCCTCTCCCGGCTAAACCGAATAGTGAGCGTAATATTTAAAAGCATATGGATAATGGGATTTCAGTTATGTCACAACTTATTATCCAAAACCTTTATTTCAAATGGTTAAACAAATTACCATTTACAAATGCTTTCTAAACAAAAAGATTCATTCAAAAACCTTCGGTGGTTTGAACAATTTCCATACTTAAATCTTTTAAACAAAAGATTTATCTTTAAAGCACCTTTTCAATTTAAAACAAGGATCACCAATCTTTAACAAAGAATCATTCATAATTTTTCAAATCAATTCCATTTCAAGTTGGATTAACTCATCCGGTCTTTAAATCAAAGACTCATTTCATAGCTTTCAAAAAATTATTTCCACAAAACAATTCCATTCCAAATCTTTTATATAAAAGATATACCATTTAAACGCTCTTCAATTTCAATCAAGGTTTGACTATCTTTCACAAAGATTAGTTAACAGTTTTCAAAACTATTTTCATTCGATTTGAAATCTTTCAACACAAATTTAAAACTCTTTCCTTATATGAAAGCTATTATTAATTGAAACAAATAGTTTTGTTTTGGGAAAAATTGATTACATTTATCTAAGTTAAAGCCATTCAAGTATAAACTTGGGTTTAAATTTAAATTCCCAAACCAATACTTTTTAATGGTTGAAAACCAATGTAAACACCTTTATAACTTGTATAATCTTTTTAAGCCAAACTTTCCAAATCATTGAATTCAATTTCAAATATTGAATTCAAACTCAAATCAAAATATTTCAGATTTCAAACTAAATCAAATTATTTAAAATAACTTTTATTTTCAAAAACTCCTTTTCAAATACTTTTCAATTTCAACCTTATTTCATTTCCAAAACCCTTCAGATTAAAAATTCAAACTTTTAAAACCCTTTCAAAATATTACATTCAAATATCTGTGACTTAACCGATTTCCTCGTGAAATCCATATTGGTGTGTGTAGTGTGGTCCAGGGGTTTAACACAATAGTAGCGCAACATCCTAAATCATCACAGAATTATAGCAATATTGATAAGCGGTATAATCCTATAACGCTTATCTATATACACAATATCACAGATAGATAACATAAATGCATTATAGATAAATAAATTTTATTCCACAGCACAACATATCACATAACATTACACATACAGGATGTCAACATAATTCACAGCATTCCATACTATCCATACATTCATATGTATAATCATCAAGTCATCTGATTAATTTTAAACCAGATCATTACCTATGAATAAATTTCTAATCATGGTTAACTAATAACTAATTAATTACAAACCATTATTATTAATTATTCTTTAAATAATCATTAATTAACCTTTAATTGATAATAATCCTTTGATTAATTATCCGAAATTAATTACAAAAATTTAATTAATTAATCCTTAATTAATAATCATCCCTTAATTACTTTCATTAAAAATCTTTAATCCATGATTAATTGCCATTAAATTCAATTGATATTAATTAATCATTTCTTTAATTAATTAACCGTTAATTGTAATTAATTAAATCTTAATTACTTATATTAATTAATTATTCCTTACTTAATTACTTTAATTAATAACCTTTAATTATTCATTTAAATCTTAATTACAGTTAATTATCCTTAAATTGATTATTCTTAATTTAATCCCCCTAATTAATTAATCATATTAATTAATTATACTTAAAGGTAATTAACCTTTAATATTTGATTAATAAATCTTTAATCTTTAATCATCTATTCTTAATTACTTTCACTAAGTAATTATTATTTTTATTAAAAACATTCATTAATTACTTGATTAATTAAACTTAATTATTAATTAATTTATCTTAATTACTCTTATTAGGTAATTAACTTCAAGACATTAATCTTCTTTAACAATTAAATTAACTTAGACTTTTAAAGTTAATTAACAATTAAAAAATCTTTCCTTAATTTACTTCTTATTATTATTGAATAAAATTTCAAAATAAAGGTTATATGTATCTTAACACTTTGTTAACTTAGTAAATTTTGTTTTAAAACCTTTTAACCATATCGAAACTTGGATAAACTTTTATCATTTACAAAAAGAATCGACTTCTAACAAAATTGTTTTAATTAAACTCGATTTTGTTTTCAAGGTTAAAACTGTTTTAATACATCAGCAAACCCAAGCCATTCCCTAAGCAAAACTACGATCTACCCGAGTCATTTGATGTTCTTCCCGAGCTTCCCCCCAAGTCTTTCTTTCTTCCCTTTTTAAACTTTGTTCCAATTTACATTTTTTTTAAAACTAACAAAACAACCTGATACTTCCTTCGAGCTAACACCGCGCTTTTACTCAGGCCATCAACTCATTTTCACGAGGGTAGACTCGAGCTTCCCATCTTCATCTCCTTCTTCTTCTATCTCTACCATACTGACATCATTGTACACCTGTGCATCATGCACGCCAACCGAGACTTCTCCGATAATGGCTCCGGCCATCATCATGTCGACTTTGGCCCCACCTGCCTGTGCAACCACCCAAGTCACCGAAATGTCCATTAAATCGAAATCGCGGTGCCTGATTTTAACTGGAACCAAACTCCAGTCAATGAACTTACCACGTGCTGACGAACCAACCGATATGATATATTGCCATTTCCTCCAGAGCCACGTCATCGACCTATGCCCCTAACCCCGCTGGTCCGATCGTTCATGATCCCTTGTCGACGTCGAACTTTCCCCAAAATCGTATCAACTCACAACTGATTGTCGAACCCCAGATCGACAATCCCTAACCATCACAGTGACCCGGAAACACTCCAAGTATTTTTCCCACAATCACAGTTCTTCCTTCTTCCTCCAGCAACGGCCACGTTGATCAACACTTCGCCGATCAACAGAATTCACCAAAAATATGTTTTACATTCAACCCCGAAATTTTCATTCGACACAGTTCTAAAAATCAAGATTTTGTTTTTAAAAATCATCATTTTTAAAGACGATCCAGATTACATAATCAAATCGAAAATTCTTAATAATCGAATTTTGGGGTATTTGAGTTTTTCACTGTATTTGTATTGTTTTTGCCATAATTACTGAGTACAAAATTCTGAGATTATTTCTAAAAATAAGGTTATATCCTCATAATCATTTTCTATTTATAAATCAAGATCAAAAATTGATTATGTAAGTGGCCATTGATTTTTCTTGTAATGGTTTTAAGATTGTAAATTTAACAGAGAGTATATATTTGTGGATATATAAACATACACACAGACATGGATTCACAAAAAAAACTACATAGTTCAAGGCATCTTTCACAACAGCTGGAAGTATCCACCACAACATCACATATATAAACAGATTCAACATTGAAACAGGTCAGTTTGCTCACCTGGTTGTTTGACAGAGGACTTGAATTTTTGTTGCCAGATCTTGCTTACTTGATCTTGTTTTGAATCCCATTTTTTCCTTTTACTTTGTTGTGATTTCCAAATTTAAAGTTTGAACTGCTTTGATTAATAACTTGTTTTGATATTGCTTTGTTTTCCAGTTTCAAACTTAATCAGGTTGAAGTTGAATTGCTTGTTTGTATTATTTCATTTTCCAAACATGATCTCTGTTTTGTTTTACTGAAACTTTGTATTTGTTTTGCTGCTTGATCAAGCTTTGTCCAGGTTGTTTTCAGGTTTTCTTTTCTATTTTAAATTCTCAGTTTTGAAGATGTTAAAGCCTGGTCTTGTTTTTTTTAATTTTGATATTCATTAACATTACAATTCAAAAGCATATTTGCCACTTATAAAATTTCAAGTTGTACTTGTCAATTTTTAAGCTATATGGATCTAACACTTGTAAATTTATTTTTAACACTTGTTGAAATATAACTTTTTATGTTTATATCCTTTTGTATCCTTTTGTAAAATTTAATTATAAATTTTATTTAAGTCCTTTATTCAATTAATCTAAAATTTATAGTTTAAACCCTTAAAATTATTAGATCTTTATATTCACAAATGTTTATGTAATACATTTTATATTTAAACTTAAATTTAGCTTAATACATAAATATATTCATATTTATTTTCCATTCATACATTCATATAATATTTTTATTTGCAAATCATGTTTTAAATCTTTATTTGATTTCAATTTATAAAATATATTTATCTATTTTATTTTCTTATGTATATATTTGTATTTGTGCAAATGCTTGACAAAAATGTTTACAATTGTAAATTGTTATTGTAAAAATGTTTCTTATTTTATTTTCAAAAGATAATTTCAATTACTTATACAAATTAAAGTAAAATCGTTTGAAATTATACATTACTAATAATTATTTATAAGTTAGTAAATAATTTTTTTATTTCCAATACATTTATATTTTAAATCCGATATTTATTTATAAAATATTTATTCTTAAACTTCAAATAAAAATTATATTAATAATCTAAAATCTTTTATCTTAAAAGGGAATTTTTTGATTTATTTATAATTGAATTCACACTTTAATTTTACAATTAAATTGACTGCCAAATTAGACTCGACTAAATTCAAGAATGTTACAGCAGAGCAATAAATAACTTACTTAAATAAATTATTTTTCTACTCTTATAATCCATCTATATGCTTAAACACAGTTGAAATATATATTTCTTCCTTTAAATCAATCATTCTGTTCTTTATTTTAATGAAATTAAACCTACATTCGCACATTCGTTTTATTTGATATAAATTTTCTTTTCATTAAACTAGCTCTTCTTATATTTTCACAAAACATAAGCTACGTTTAATTACACCTATTAATTTACAATTTGGTGTATTCTCAATCATTAATTGAAATTATTCAATTACATTAATTTCAATTATTTACGAAGGTGAATTTCAAAATGGACAAAATAAGTGTAATGTGAAATAGAACAATTATTTCCTATTAAATAGTGATTTAAACATATTTATGCACCATTGGTTACAAATGGGAATTATACATTTCTTACCAAATAATAGTTTCTCATCTCTGCAATCAATCTTTCAGCTACCAAACATTTCAAATAAATGAACATATGATTTCTTTTTTAATAAATAAACATTTATTATTTCTTATTAACATTTATTATTCCAATCAATTGGAAATTTACATTTAGACAATTGTTAATATCATTCAAACCATTGTTATTAAAATACACACTAACATTTCTTATCATCCTTATATTATTGCAAACATATTTCATTGATAGAAATTTTAATTATGCTCATAACTTGTATTATAATTTAATATGTATCAAAAAAAATTAATTTTATTCCTAACGATTTTGTTCAAAAATCTTATTTAATTTAATACTTTTAAATGTTTTAAAATACGGGTCGTTACAATCTTCCCCACTCAAAATTTTTCGTCCCCGAAAAGAAACAAGAAGGAATCCAAAGATCTGTTATATTTTATTTAAACCGTAACGACCTGCCTTTTTGGACGTTTTAAGCAAACATGCAGTCAAACTTAAACCATACAAAGGGGCAGATTGTTATTGGGGGCAAATAAGAAAAAGCAGAGAAAGAAGAAAAACAAAACAGAATCTCGCAGTGGAATAACAAAATATAATAATCAAATAACAGTTCATGAAGCTGTTTACAAAACATTCGATTATACTTATACAACATAGAATTAGAGTTACACGTATCAGAGATAAATAAATAAATGCAGCGGAATAGTATGAACGCAGTGGAATAATAGAATAAATAATAATAGTACAAATCTTCGTCTTCATCCTTCAGAAATAAGGTCTTCAAATCCTAAAATGCTCAGGCAGACCCGAGCGAATTGAAAAGACAAAACACTCGAGTCAGAGCTAAAAGATCTTATGTACGTTAAATCAATGGTAAATAAATATGAGTGGAACAACATCCGAGATGTTCACGACGTTTGGCACCTCCTATCCAGTGTCTAACGTGAGTGCGGTAACTTAAGAGATGTTTGGGATTCACATCTCCTAAGGATCTGTTAAACTATCTACTATGTAGTACAGTACGCTATTATAATAATGTCTACAGTAAAGTAAAGTATTAAAATAGCATTAAGGCATTACCTATATCCCCCTTTACTCATTTTTATAATGCCGTAGTCTATGCAGATATCGTAAACTCCACTCGCAAGTGGGCTATCAGGGAGCACTTCACTGGTACGACACAAAACAAACTCGTAGAAGGCACTCTAGGGCATGTGAACACGGCACTTGAGGTAATCCCAGGATAGATATACAAATTGTAGAACCGAGCTGGTGGTAACGCATAACAGCCACTATCGCCCACCTCGGACACACTCCCACATCAAAAATCAGGGTTGGCCACCAAATCAATCACAAAGTCATAATATAGTATCGAAGAAATGTGCCCGATAGGAGGAATGATCACACTTGGCCCAGGTGTGCTCCTGTTTTAGTCACATCTAAGCTAACTTATGGGAGTTAGGGTCACGTAAATACCTCATATAGGAATCATTCACCAAACCATCCTACTTCATTTCTATAATCTCCACCACGTGCACGGTTATTAAAGTGGTTTTCGATATTGGCAAAGAGTATGGCAATATCTAATCTCGGTCTCTTCAACAACCAAACACTAATTACACACCGAATGGTTTTTTTATGTTTTAAAAGTCAATTCACAATTTATATCAAAATATCATATTCAATTTCAAATCATATCTCTTTCGAAAACATATTCACTTCCAAATCACATCGTTTCAAAATCATAATTTCTTCCAAAAATCACGTTTCCAAAATAATTTAAATCCTAACTTCAAAATCATCACATTCAATTAATTATAACATTAAAATCTCAACTTAGGTAACAACATCATTTAACCGTATTCTCTTTTAAACCAATGAATCGAATTTAAACACTTCCACTTTACTTAGTTTGGAAATTTAGAAAATAGTTTAAATAGTTAAAATAGTCATAAATAGTTAAATATTCTAAAATAGCGTATTTACGAATTAAAGATGCTGTTAAACTGATTTAAGATAATTAAATAGTTTTAACATAGATTAAATATAATTATAATAGATTAAATACTTTTAAAATAGATTAGTTAGATTTAAAATTAGTTAAAATAGGTTAATAAATTTAAAGTTTGAAAGTCTTAATAATTAAAGTCTTTAAAATAATATATTTTAAAACAGTTTATATTAAAATAGAAATTTGAAATTTATATCAATTAAACTATTTATTTCATTTCAACACATTCAAACCATTTCAATTTCCAAATCAACAAAACCCAATTTTAAATCTTCCCAATTCAAATTCTCAATATAATACTTAATTTTATATCAATTCCGATCTGGTTGAAAATATCAACTTAAATTATTCCAATTTCCATACATTTCAAAGTTATATTTCAAACAATTCAAATGACTCAATTCTGATAAATTTCACTTATATTTCAAATTCAACTTTAAAATTTCAATTTAATTCCTTTAACGATTCTTTTAAAACAATTCCAAATTTAACATAAAACTTTAAATTTGATAAAAATTCAGTTTATATATGTCGAATTTTATTTCAAAATATCATTTAACCAAATTCAAAATTTAAGGATTTTAAAAATCATTTAGTTTTACCAATCTGTTGTCCATATATAATTTTCTACCCTAGGGTCAAGTGATACAGATATTTATCATTTCAATCCCCAATTAAGAATTTTTACGGTTATTTATAATTTCAAACCATAATCCCGAATTAAATAAAATCTGTAAAATAGCTCGGGTTTATCATTTCAACACATAACGATTTTTCCCTAATTTATAGATCATTCGGGCATGTATCATTTCAACCCATAGGGAATTTGCAATATTATAAAGTACAACATCCAACTATCCAATATCAAAATAAAACATATATCATAATCATTATCCAGTTAAATCAATAAACATCAATAAATAACTAATAATAAATACAGGAAATAAATTGACAATTTAAAATTCAATATTACACTATCTGATAATTAAATGCAATAAAATCAAATTTAACAATATGACAATTTAACATAACAAACAACAATCGATAAATTTCAAATCACTTCATGAATCTAATTTAACTAACATCAGAAATTTTAGAAGTTGTGAGTGAGTTAAAACACTCTCCTTTTGAATTTCAAATCAATTTCAAATTCAAATAAAGGCCCAAATTCAAAAGTCTTGGAATTTGTCCAAACAAGGGTCAACATGTCCGGAATTTTGATACAATCCCAACACAAGAAACCGCGGATGAGTCGGATCTCGTTTGTAAAAGTTATTAGCATTCAAACGATTGGAATCAACATAAAATACAAAAAAACCAAAACAAAACAACTCACATCCGCCAGGTCACCAGGGACACGCCCATCTCCTACTACGTTCGAAACTGCTCAACACTCGTACGAATCTGGTAACGCATGCACGAAGCCACCTTAATCGAGGACGAACGGACGCTACTCCGCTCATAACCACAAAACCCTCAACCTCCTCCCGTTGCACCATGCTCCTCGACCATCGCAACCCCCTTCGAACGCCACCACGATGTGCAGCCGCCACTATTTTCTATAATGACCCGTAATATTCGATAATTAAATTTTGTTAATTTAATAAGCTTTGGTAATTTAGTTCGGAAAGAAAATAAAAAAATCTGTAATTTTATAATGAAATCACTAAAATAAAGGTAATAATGTTAATGCAAGTTAATAAATAACTAATTTAGTGCAATCCCAATTAATTGGAACAATGATATGGTCATAATGGGTTGTATTTAGTAAATTGGGAAATAAATTTCAATGTGTAATTAATATTATGTTAATGTAAATTAAGATAATGTTTGAACATAATGTCAATTCCATTTATAATATGACAATTGGTTGATTTGAAGAATGGAAATCAAGATTTATTAATTTATTTGAATTTAAATTAAAATAATTGGGTTTATTGCAAATAAATGAAATTAAATATTTAGATATTACGTTAATGGGAAATTAAGATGAAATTTGAAGATTTTAATGTAATAAATACAAACCAATGTAAATTGTAACTATGAGATGACAATTTAGTGAATAACAAGATTTAAAACCAAATAAATGAATTTATTGGGAATCTAAAATTTTAATTACTGGATAAATCAAAATTGAAATTAAATACGATAATTTGGGAAATATTCAATGATAAATTGATGTAGAGATTTGTTTAAAGGATTCTAAATTTACCAATTAATCCAAACAGATAAAATTTGTGAATAACTTAATTTGAATTGTAAAATTGATTTAATTAACTTATTATTAAATTATTTAATTATGGTGAAAATAGCCATTTTGGCCACTGATTCGGATTTCGACGAAACCAGTTTCATCGGATTCGTAATAGTGAATTATTATAGGATTTCAAGTTTCGTATTGATTGGACTTGTTGTTTGATCGTACGGACTCGAAACGCCTAGAAATCAATGAAATTGAAATCAATTGAAATCAATTTGAAATAACTTAATTTTTACATAACTTCTTCATACGATGGAATTTAGACTTGAAACCTATTCCATTTCATTTAAAATATTTTAAAACATCTATGTTGATATATGGGTTGACCCAATTTCGTTTCGGAGTCAGAACGGCTTTTCGGTCCATTTATCGTTCAACGGTCCAAACCAATCGTATCCGTTCTTCTAATTTCAACTCTACATTTATATATCCAGTTATAAACCCTAGCAGCCTTTCTATTTCTCATTTCTGTATGTACAGAAATTTTTGTTGCTCCTCTTTCTCAATGGCAGATAAACCCTAAATTTCACAGTCCAATTTCAATATCAAATTCAAATCAAAATTTCAAACTCCACAAACTATATCAAATTTTATATGGATTCGAAGCTCTCGATGAACGCATCTCAGAACTTCATTTCGTTTTTGGTTTCGAATCATCTTTTGTCCTGAAATCGCAAATCATTTCTGGCCATTTGTATTGGAATTTGATAGATCTAACGGCGGATCTACATCCCTTTGTCGATCGGGTAGTGATGTTGTGTAGCTGGCGTGATGCAGGTCACGAGAGTGGTTTCGTTGGTCACGACGTGGTCAGGAATTGCCGTGATTCGGCTGGGAGTTTGAGGCGGCGGTGGCGAGTTCCGTGAGACCGGAGGAGGCCGCGTACACGTGGAATGGTCTGCTGGTGGGGGTGTAACAATCCTAGTTTTTGAATATAATTTTAAACTTGACTTTATAGTTTTTAAATACAATTTTAAATTTGTTTTTATTTTAAGTTTTCATTCTAAAATATTTTTAAAATGATGATAAATTTTTTCCAAAGTTTATTGAATTTATTTTCAAATTTTTAAAGCCTAGTTTCCATTTTTTTGCTATTTTCTTAATTTAATTATATTTATATAATTTTTTTTCATTCACTATTTTTTTAAGTTTTTATTTTATTTATATGCATTTTTATATGTATATAAAATTGCAAAAGAAGTTAGGAAATTTGAAATATTTTGACCTTTAATATGCATTGCCTTTTCACGTTCATCTTACCTTTTCATCACCAATCAACACATCACTTCATTTGCTGCCATATCACCTATTCTTCAGCCGACTCCCTCATTGTTTCTCACGAATAAAAAAATTCCTCAAACCCTAAAATAGTTTCGGCTATTTCCTGAGGAGAAAGTTTGGTAAATTTTTTTATTCTTTTTCACTTTTTTTCCATTGTTTTGTTTGATTTTGCACTTGCATCTCTTCTTGTCGTTCGACCCTCCCTTCTCCAGAACCATGGCCGCCTCCATCACCACCACAACTAGCCACCATCTCCTCCTTTCCCCTGCCCTTCCATGGTCATGGCCATACATGTTGATGATCCACAAAAAAATTACACAAACTCCACTTATATATGCTAGCCGAGCTCCACTTTGTTCCACCACTCCAACCATCACCTTGGCCGACCTTGTGCACCACCGCCACCAGCTACTTGTTGACCTGAGACCTCTGCCACACCTGTACTTGACTCACCAGATCTAGGCTTGCATGATCATGCCTTGGCCGAAGCTATTTATGGCATAGAAATCCATTGTGTTGCCTTGTATTTGTGTGTACATGCACACGTCTCTATACTCCTTTATATTATGTATGGCCGACCCTTTTGTACCCTTAACCTGATCCAAACCCACACCATAGAAGTGCATTTCCAACCCATGGCCGAGTACTAGATTGTTGAATGCAAGTGCAAAAGCTTTGGCTTTGTGTTGTGCATTTATTTCTCGCATTGTTTAGTAATATTTTGGGTTGAAATTTATATTGTACTTTGTTTTGTTTGCTATGTGACAAGGCAATTAGCTTTGGCTTTCCCACACTCAAATCGTAGTCTGCTTTCATGCCTTTGAAGATCTTTATTTGTGTATTTAGTTGTCATCTCCAGCTCGTAGAGGTGAGTAATTCTCACCAGACAAATTTATACTTATATGACTAATAAACTGATCACAATTGAATCTATAAAACCATATCACCATGTTATATCTGCTATGCTATGATCATATGATGTTCAATCATGCTTATACACATGTTATAACATCTGTTAATGTTATATTATGCTATTCTGTTATTTATATTAGTTTATCACACTGCAAGTTCCCTGTAGTTTAGTATCACTATGGTTGAAATGATACATACCCAAACGAACTTTAGAATAGGGAAAAATTGTTATGGACTGAAATGATAGGCCTGATCGATTTTTAATTATTTCATTTTACTTGGGACTGCGGGTTTGAAATGATAAAACTTGGGGTTTTCTTTGTAAATTACGGATTGAAACGATATATTATCCGTATCACTTTACCTAGGCTAGAAAATTTTATACAGACCCATGGTTAATATATATTTTTCTAAATTTTTAAAGTATTTTAGAAATGTAAATATCATAATATTTTGATTCAAACTTAATTAAAAATGATTTTTTCAAAGTATTATTGATTTTCTAAAAATTGATAAGTGAAATTAATTAATGGTAAAGTTAGAAATTAGAAATATAAGTCATTTCGGAAATTATGATTTGGTTATAAATGGAATTTAAATTAAGTAGGAAAATATGATAAATAGATTTAAAATTTGAATTAAAATGAATTTAAAATGATTTTATAAAGTGTTAATGATTTTTGAATAAATTAAAATGCTAAATAAATGAATATTTAAGTTGATTTTTGAAATATAACTTAAATTGGAAATTTGTGAATTTTGTTTAAAAATAAAATTTTAAGTTAAGAAAATAAAATGAAAATAAGTTATATTTGGTAGTTTAAACTTAAGTGTTAAAAGTTTAATCATAAAGAATTGAAATTGAATGTTGGAATTTAATAAGTAAATTATTATTAAATTTGATTTTTGAATGAAAATTTAACTTTATAAAATCATGAATATAAGGGTATTTAAATTATTATTTTAAAAGCGAAAATATATGATTTTATAAGTTTAAAATGATTTAAATAAAAAATTAATTGTTTGTGAAATTATATTGAATATTTGGAATTTAATTAACTGCATTTTTGAAATGTTATTATTTCTAATGTAAAGGATATTACAGCATTTGTAAATGCTATAGTTGATAGAAATGAACTAAATGGCTAAATTGAATTAAGGGCTATTATAGCATTTTGTAAGTGCTCTAGTTGCTGAAATTAAGTAAAGTTTTATTTGAACTAAAGTAACCCTATTACAGCATTTTTTAACTACTATCTTTTGTCAAATAGAATTGTTTTAAAAGTAACTTTCCGTAGCATTTTCTAAATGCTGCGAAAGGTGAATTTTCACTATTTTGATAAATTTAAGTGAATAAATGAACTTTGAAAAGATTAAAATTTTGAAAATTTAATATTTAATTATTAAATATAATAACTTCATTTTAATGATTTAAATGAAGTAATTCAATTTGAAATATAAACTATTTTGAAATGTGAATCGAAATGGTATTTTAAATAAAATGAATGTGGTTTTGAAAAGATATGATATTTTGGAATGGGTTTGAAATGATTTGAAATGATATTTGATTTTTGAAATGTAAATACCATTTTTAAATTATAACTACGGGTTATATTAGCCATTGGTTGTTAAAGAGACCGGGATTGGATATGGACATACTCTCTGTCGATACCGAAAACCACTTTAACAACTGTGTACGCGGTGGAGATTCCAGAATGAAGTAGGATGGCGGCGACGTTCTTGAGGTATATTACGTGGACCCGACTCCCGTGAGTTGGCTTAAGGTGGATAAAACATGGGCGATCTCGGGACAAAAGCGGTAGCTCCTGTGGTCGAACACACTTCTTCTATACCATTCTATTACTGTTGTGATTGATTGGGTGCATCCCATGATTTTGGAGTGTTGTTCGGGGTAGGCGTAGTGGCTGCTACGGTACCGCCAGCCCGTGTGCGTAATTGGTATATCTACCTTGGCATTGCCTTGTGTGCCGTGTCACCTACCATACTGAGCCTTTACTACGAGTTTGTTTTACTCATGCAGCCCATGGAGTATTTATGGTAATCTCCTGATCTAGAGATACACTGATACTGGATGGACTACTGGGACTATTATGTGTTAAGGGGAATATTGGGTCACTCCTTAATGCTATTTTAAAGTAAGTTTAGTTTACTATAGACATTATTATAATAGCGCAATATTACTACATAGTAAATAGTTTAACGGATCCTTAGAGGATGGGCGGTCCCAGGCATCCTTTAAGTTACTTGTATCTTTATTACAGTTCACTTGAGTTGGTTTACATTATATAAGTATATATGTCCTGACTCCAGTGTTTTGTGTTTTGCTTTACGCTCGGATCAACCTGAGGTATTCACAGCTTTGGATTCTCTTTCTAGAGCTGGTCTTTGCTAAAGATTCTGCCTATCTATATTTATATCTATTTCAGTTCAGCTATTCTAGTTTATCTCATGTATTAGTGAACTTCTTTGTATTTGAGATTTCTATTATGTTGTTTTCAGACTGATATTATGTATTTGTTTTGAGACTTTGTTATAGTAGCTTCATGAACTACTATGTTATTTTATATTCCGCTGAGAGTTATTCTGATTGTTCCGTGTCTGTGATTCTGTGTATTTGATTTCGTTTGCTCCAAATTTATTTACAATCTGTTATTTTGCATCATTCAAGTCTGACATGTGTGGATTATTGTCGATTTGAATGGTACGAAATAGCCGGTCATCACATTTGATATCAGAGCTTTGGTTTTTGGCACACCATTGCCTGGGGAGCAAAAACTCATTAGAGATAGGGTAGTAATGTCCTAGAATGAGTGAAATCAATCTCAGAATTATATCTTTGTGAGAGAACGTATTTTCAAAGTACAAAATAATTTTAAAAAATGTTTTCAAAAGATTTTTTAGAGATTATTTTGATATAAATTTTTCTTGTTTTAAACGATTTTCAAATGTTTTCTAACTTCCTTCCTTTCGTATCTACCTTGTTAGATTTTTCTTTCTTTAGGATATTCATCCAAGTGAATTCTCTTGTCTTATTTTAATGTATCTTTGGCTTTTCTTTGTCTTATCCTAAATTTATTCTTGATTTTTTTTCAGGATGAATCGACGAAATGCCAGAGGTAGGAGTCGTGGTATTGCCCGAGCTCCTCGGCCTGTTGCTCCTATTAGATTCACTATTCTCTGTAAGGAATTCAATCAACTAGGTAGAACTCCATTCACCGATTCAGAGAGCATCATTGAGGCTTAGCAGTGGTTGCGGAGTCTAGAGAGGATATTTACCGGTCTCGAGATTACTGATGCCCAGAAGCGTCAGTTAGCAGCTTGGCAGTTGCATGATTCTGCTTTAGATTGGTGGGAGTCCGTTACGGCTAACACCGACGAGGCTGATATTACTTGGGAGCAGTTTAGGTATCCTTTGTGTTATCTTGAATTTTGTTCCTATCTTTCCTTTTCCTTTGAATCTATCTTAAGTGGTTCTGTTTCTCTTTTCCAGGGAGGCTTTTATGGCAAAATGGATGCGAAAAGCCGGGAAATCTCAGCTTTATCGTGAATTTAAGGATCTTAAGCAGGGTAGCATGTCTTTTGCTGAGTATGAGAGGAAGTTCAATGAACTTTCCAAGTTCGGTCCTAGCCTGATTGACACTCATATCAAGAAGAATGAGAAATTCATTGCTGGTGCTCGTCTAGAGTACTATAGTCGCCTCATTTCTCATGTTCATGGCACTTTCACCCAACCATGTGTAACAACCCGATATTTTCAGCTATTCGCATCCGCACATGCCGGACTTGAATTGCTCAAAATACCGCATTGTAAATAAATTTGGAGCAAATGAAATACAATCACAGAATCACAGACATAGAAATATCAGAATAACTCGCAGTGGAGATTAAAATACCATAGTAGTTCATGAAGCTACTATAACAAACTCTCAAAAAATTATACATAATATCAGTCTAAAAAAAGATATACAATAGAAATCTCAAATACATAGCAGTTTATAAATACCAGAACTGAAATAGAACAACTAAAACTGAAAGGGAACATATACTAAACAAGCAGAATCTCCAGCGATTCCTAGCTCCAGAAAAGAAATCCAAAGCTAAGCAGTAAATACTAAGGCTGACCCGAGCGTAAAGTAAAACACAAAACACTCGAGTCAGGACATATATACTTATATAATGTAAACCAGTAGAAATGCACAATAACTTAAAGGATGCTTGGGATCGCCCATTCTTTGAGGATTAATTAAACTATAAATTAAATACATCCCATGGTTAAAATTTCAAAATGGTATTTTATATTTCGAAATCAAATATCATTTCAAAATTCAATATCATTCAATAACCCATTTCAAAATATCAAAATATCATATCTTCCAAACCACATTCATTTATTTAAAATACCATTTCAACACACATTTCAAAATAGTTTATATTTCAAAACAAATTGCTTCATTTTAAATCACAAAAATGAAGTTATTGCATTTAATAATTAAATTTTTAAATTTCCAAAATTTTAATCTTTCAAAATTCATTTATTCACTTAAATTTATTAAAACGATGAAAATTCAACTTTCGCAGCATTTAGAAAAATGCTACGGAAAGTTACTTTTAAAACAATTCAATTTAACAAAAGACAACATTTAAAAATGCTGTAATAGGGTTACTTTAGTTCAAATAAAATCTTAGTTAATATCAGCAACTATAGCACTTATAAAGTGCTATAATAGCCCTTAATTCAATTTAGCCATTTAGTTCATTTCTATCAACTACAACATTTACAAATACTGTAATATCCTTTACTTTAGAAATAATAGCATTTCAAAATACTGTTAATTAAATTCCAAATATTCACAGTACTTTCACAAACCATTAAATTTTTATTTAAACCATTTCCAACTTATAAAATCATATATTTTTCACTTTTATAACCATCATTTAATTTTCCTTAAATTCATGATTTTATAAGGACAAATTTCCATTCAAAAATCTATATTTAATAATAATTCACTTATTAAATTCCAACATTCAGTTTCAATTCATGTAATTAAATTTTTAACTTAACATTTAAGTTTAAATTTCAAAATATAACTTATTTTCCATTTTATTTACTTAACTTCAAAATTCACTTTTAAATAAAATTCACAATTTTCCAATTTAAGTTATATTTCATAATTCAACTCAATATTCATTTATTTCACATTTTAACTTATTCACAATCCATTAATATATTATAAAATCATTTTAAATTCATTTAATTAAAAATATCATAAATTTATCATATTTTCATATTTAATTTAAATTCCATTTATAATTAAATCAAAATTTCCAAAATAACTTATATTTCAAATTCCCACTTTATCATTAATTTATTTCACTTATAAATTCTCATAAAAATCAAAATACTTTACAAAAATCATTTTTAATTAAGTTAAAATCAAAATATTATAATATTTATATTTCTAAAATATTTTAAAAATTTAAGAAAAATATATTTTAACCACGGGCATGTATATCATTTTCTACACTAGGTAAAGTGAAAAGGGAAATATATCATTTCAACCCGTAATTTACAAAGAAAACCCAGATTTTATCATTTCAAACCCGCAGTCCCAAGTAAAATGAAATAATAGAAAATCGTTCAGGCCTATCATTTCAGCCCATAACGATTTTCCTCTATTCTAAAGTCCGTTCGGGTATGTATCATTTCAACCCATAGTGATTCTAATCTAAAGGGAACTTGCAGTGTGATAAACTGGTATAAATAACAGAACAGCATAAAATAACAGTAATATATGATATAACAAGTAAATAGGAATTGGTGAACATCATATGATCATAACATAGCAGATATAACATGGTGACGCATTTTACAAATTCAAATGTGATCGATTTACTAGTTATATAAGTATAAAACTGTTTGGTGAGAATAACTCACTGGTATAAGCTGAAGACAACAACTCAAATGCACAAACTGAGATCTTCGAAAGCACGATAACACGACAAAAATTCGAGTGTAAGAGAGCCAAAGATTAATTGTGTGATATCCCGGAAATTTTAGCAATATCAATTTAATAATCTGTATCCAAAATTAAATTGATTTGATAAAATTTTAATAAAATTTTACTTGATTTAATAATCCAAATAAATAAATGTTTAATTGATGAATTTTATTTTTTAAAAGCTAATAATTGTTTTCCTATTTATAATGTATGTATATATATATATATGTATATATATTATAGATAGATAAGTCTTGAATTGAAGTTAAATAGACAAATAAAATCTTGTTTTTAAATTCTAATATTCATTTTTAATAATTTGAAGATTTTTATTTTATTTAATAAATAACTAATTGGTTTAAAATACTTAAAGAGTTTGTTTTAAATTGTATAATTGAATTTTAAACATAGTTTAAATTTTAAATAAGATAAACAAAAGTTTATTTTATTTCTTTTTGAATATAGCTTAATAATTATAATTTGGAATTATTTAAAAATTTAAATACCAATTGTATATAAAACCATTAATGTAATTAATTAAGTTAAATAAGATAAGTAATTTATAACTTCTCTTATAAATTATTTAAATTAATAAATATGTTATGTTTTAAAAAGACAAAATCATTTTTGTCAAAATTAAATATGTTAATATAAAATAGTTTTAAAATTGGATTTTTAAATGTATGAATAACATTTGGATTGAATTAATTTTGAATTCAAAAAAGTAATCATATTTAAATTATTTGGTAAGCTATCATATTTTTTATAAATTGTTTCATTTCATTTTCTTTAAAATGAAATGCATAAACATTTACATATGAAGATGATTTATATACATAAGTACTTAATAAATAAAGAAAAGGGGTTTCTTTTACATTTAAAATAAATAAAAAAACAATTAAAATAATTCTCAAAACACATGTTATCATATTAAGTGGTATAATGACAAGTGCAGTTGGATTAAATTACTAATGTGACAAATGTTGTTTCTTTTACATGTGTCCATGTATTTTTAATTTTTCTTTTAATTTATAAATAAATCATTTTTATCTTATATAAGCATGTATCTTCAAGCTCTATTCTTTCCCAATCTTCATTTTTTTTAGTTAAGAGAAAAAAAAGAAATCTCAGCTGAAACAATTTGTTTCAGAAAAACTCTCAAACCTGAAATTTCCTTTCCTCTGTGAAACCATTTTCAAAAGCATAATAAAAATCTGCATGCTAGCAACTCAAGTTTCATCAAAAAATTCAAAGAAGTAAAAGCAATGCAAGTTTAAACAGCAACATTCAAATTTCTTCAACCTGCATGCAAATTTATGTGCAAAGCAACAACAAATTTGTAAGATAAATCAAGCTTAATGTAAAGCCTGCATTTGGGAATCAAGCATTCAAGCCATCTCAACATGCAACTGCAAATTCAAGTTTTTCAAATTTAAAGGTTCAAATACATATGGAGTCAGGCCTGCATGCAAGCTTAAAGCAACAGCAAGGCACTCTGGTTTTAAAATCAAAACAAAAAGCTTTTCAAAAAGAATTTGTGCTCTGCTTTCAAAACATCAGGTGAGTAACTCTTTTTGAAAATTTAAATATAAATGGTTGCTTAAATAAGTATGTTTGTGTATGCTATTTGGAGTACATGTTGATTTGTTTGTCTATGCATATGATTTTGAATATATTGCTGAATATATGCATATAATGTTTGAATGTTCGTGGCTATTCTTCCTCTAATCTTCTTTTCAGGTCCTGTTTCTAAAAAAAAATCCTCTTGCTTTAGTTAAAGTATTTTGTTAAGGTATAGATTCTGTAACGATTATGTTAATTAGACCATAGTTTAGTTTAGGAAACTTATTAAGTGAAATCAATTTGAGGAATGTCTCTGGAAAACTGTAAAGCTTCAGTGGATGATTAATAAACTTGAAAACACAAACATTATAAAGTTTAAATGCAGTATTGTAAACTGAAAACTTAAACAGATTAATGATTTTTAAAACTAAAATCATATTGTTTAGTTAAGATTTGGAACTGCAGTACCCATTTGAACCCAAATTGGGTTTTGGTCAATCCAGGATGACCAAGTTAATTTAAGGGTTTGGGATTTTTAGTGATGAAAGGGCAGTGATCAATGGGTGGGGCAAAAAATGTCAGAAGTATGATTGGGTCTCGGTGAAGGAGATGGGAAGTTGATGAAATCTGTAAACCTAGTTTTTAGGTACTGCAGTAATTTCTTTTGTATGGAAGATTCAGGTGACCGAGTGTTAAGATCTTCGGGGTGATGGCTGCTGTGGTGTAGAAGAGGTGATTGGCGACGGTGCTAAGCTTCCTATAGCCCGGGGGGGTGATAGGGAGAATGATTTGACAGGTTTTGGGGGGTGGAGTTGCCTGTTGTTGCCAGGTTTGAATTGGGGGAGCTCGATTTCATTTTCGAATGGATTGAGGGGATTTGATGTTAGCGAGGTAATGAAGGGATGAACGACGACTTGTTCATGGCCTTGGTGGTGGCCGGAGGTAGCTACAGCCACCGTGCATATGCACGGAGCAGAAAAATATCAGGGAGGGTGGGGGATTTGCAGTAGTATGTACTCGAGTTATACTCGAGTGAATTAGAATTTTGCTCGAAGTACTTAGGTTTGCGACTCGAAGCAAATATGGGGGAAACTCGGGTTGCTTTTTTTTGTAATTACAGGTTTCTGAAAACCTGTAGTTTTAATTTTAAGATTTGTTTAAAAATCTAAATGTAGGATTTTGTAAACAGAATTTAAATCAAAATTTAAGGTATGAATTTCAAATGAGATTTGAATCCAGTTTGAAAATTTTAAATTTAAACTTTGGAGCAAAATATTTAGAACAACTTCAAGAGTTCAAATATTTTAATTTAGGATAAACTTTAAATTTAAGTAAGGATTTAAACATAAGTTTAAATCTGGAATCAAACTTCAATTTTGAAACAATGTTTGAAAATTAAGGAAGTTTTTAAAAAGAAATTTAAATGTTTAAATAAATTGGTTGTTCAAACATATTTAAATATGATTTGTATTTTTAAATGAATTTGGAGTTTAAATTTCTTATAACTTCTTTTATAAAATAAGAATAAAGATTTAATAGATTTTAAAATGTTTTTGAAACTTTATTTAAGTTAAGTTTGATTTCTTTTTAAATTTTAAATTTAAAAGGTAATTTTAAAACAATTTTAAGTTAAATTGTTTTAAGTTACTTTATTAAAAATAAAGTAATCATGAATAAGAAATGTTTTATTTTAAGAAGTAAATTTAAGATTTAATGATCTTTGTTTCATTAAATTTGTAAGGTAATTTAAATAATTTAATTAATTAATTTGTTTAATTAATTAAAGATTTGAAATTAGTTAAGGTTAATTAAATTAGTAATTAATTTAGGTTAATTACTTAAGAAAGGTAATCAAGAAATTGTTAATAAGTTAATGAAAGTCATTAACTTGTGATTTTGTTATTAATTAATTAATGTAATTAATTTTGATAATTAATTGGATTAATTAATTTAAATAATCAATTATGAAACTTAATTAAGTATGATTACTTTATGTAAATAATTAAAGATATTAATTACTCTTTGTAATTAATTTATTAATTGGATTAGTTTAAATTAATTAATTAAGTTTAATTAATTTAGAATAATCATTGAATGGATTGATAAAAAATCTATGTGGAATAATTACTTAGAGAAGTAATTAAGTTAAGTAAATTTTTGGAAGTAATTAATTAAAGTATGATATTTGGGATTAATTATCTTGTGTAGTGATTAAAAATTAATTACTTAATGGAATTAATTTAAGCATTTATTAATTGAGTTATTTGAAATGATTAAGTGATGTAATTAATTAAGAGTAATTAATTACTAATGAGATTAATCAAGGATGATTAATAAATATAATTAATTTAGGAGTAATTAAGAAAGTAATTAAGGGTAGTAAATTACTGAATATGATTAATCAAAGGTGATTAATAATTATGGATTAATTAAGGTTAATTACTTAATATAATTAATTTAAATAAGTAATTAATTTAAATGTAATTAAGGATCATTAATTAATTAATATGATTAATGATGTAATTAAGGATTAATGTAATTAATTAATTAATGAAGTAATTAAAGGTTAATTACTGATTTTTGGTTAAGGATAATTAATTTGTAAATTAATTAAAGATAATTACTTGGATGTAATTAAAGGATAATTAATCAAAGGTGATTAATTAAGGTGATTAATTTGAGGATAATGATTTAATTGATTGATAATCAATTAATGGTTAAGTAAGCAAGTTCTAAATGGTGAAGTAATTAATTTAATTCATTTTAAATTAATTAAAAATAGGTAATTAATTTAATTCACTTTAAATTAATTAGAGATAGAAATAATTAATTTAATTCATTTTAAGTTAATTATAGATGGTGTGATTATGGATCCTTGCTTATGAATGGATGATTTGGTTTGACTTGAATGGTTTGAATCTCAGATATGAGATAAATAGTGTTGTGTGATATGGATGCATTTGTTGCATTGTGATGGTATGAGTTATCTATGGATGATGGTAATATAGATTGTCAATTTGTGATGATTACTTGTTTATGATAATACTGTTGATTATCTATTATGATGATGTGAAGTATCTATCTGTGTATATAGATAGTTTAAATTGAATTGTTTTAAACATAAAACAACTTGGACCTAAAAGACACGCTTTGGATTTCGATGAGACCGGGATCGGGTTTCCATATTTGGAATCCGAAAACCACATCGATTCCAATTAAACGTTAGGTCGAGAATCTAAGTGGAGCAAGTGAAGACTCGAGGTGTAAGGGCTATACGTCAGTATAACTCTGAGGGTGATTCCAATAATGAGTGCAACGAGATAGTGCCTTCGGTTTCGTTCGAACCCGGAACGAACTTGTATGGATTGAATGCTTTCAGCACATCGTCAGGCGGACGATGAGCATTCTAAGATTTGATGTCCTATAAAGGTAATCGTAGCCTCAAGCCTCATCAACCGGGAATGGCTAAAACAGGGAAGATGCAGCAAGGCTTCCTGAGAGCAAGATTTACCCCGGTCTAGAGGTCCCTTTTTATTTCGGCTGTGTGGGGGCGGTTGAATCGCGACAACTGCCGGGGTTGTCTTGTTCGGAACTGTTCAGTAAGGAACGGGTCCGGCCTTGTATTGCAGGGGATGAAGGAAGTAATCCTCGGTATGGTGATCTAGGCCACGTACTGTGACGAGCGGTACCCCAGTAGCCCTGCCATTGTATGGAATCCAAAATCCAATAAGTGCCAATGGTTTTGATTGTATTACCCACTTTTGTGGCTAGTAGCTGGAATTTAATCATGTAACAATTTCGGCTATTTCTTATTTACGTGAAAACCCTAGACACTATTATAATATCATCGGATTTCCTATCAAATGTTTTGGTTAGCGTAAGGTAAAAACTTTTCCATGTTTATGTGTGGGAAGTCTTACGTGATACCTTTCTTTTTAAAAGGTTTTTAAAAAGTTAAGCAACTTTAACCTGTTACTCACACCAGACCCATGTCTGGCCCGGAGTTTATTTTTGTTTTTCATAAACTCTTGGGTAGTCAAATTTTTACGAGTAGCCAAGGGATTCAGGTTAGGATTCGGATTTGCTTTGACGAATATTGGAGGAGCAATGGAGCAGGAGGCTTCTGCGTTAGATATTAGTATTCCGCTGTGTGTTCTGTGTTTGTCTCTGAGATTGTATTATGTTGTAAATACTAGATAGGTGTTTATAACTGTCTAGTATGTGTTGTATATCTGTGTACTCTGATAATGTTGTAAACTATGTAAATATTTTATGTTATTAATATAATTTATTCGTTCCGCTGTTTAGATTCTGATGTGTCGGTTCTTCTTTCTTCGCTTTCTTTCTATTCTCTATCCCTTTCTTTCTTATTAGCGATACGATTTCCTGGAGATAGGAAGTTGGGTCGTTATAGTGGTATCAGAGCATTAGGTTGAGTGAATACCTAGGCTCTGTAGTAGTGTCTATCTTGAGAGAGCGTATTTGTAGTTTTGATATATATATATATATATATATATATAATTATTATTTCTACCTATCTATTGGGTTACCTGTTCAGGTTTTCCAATATAAGTTATAAGGGTAGATAAGGTAGTGGTGTGTGTAACACGATTACTACCATGGGTTGGAGTTTGAATGTTTGAGGTTGGAAGTGTATTTGTCGAGACTGTAGACCAAATACCGTCTCGAGTAAGTTGTGCAGAGTGTAGAGATTTCATCGATCTCTGAAGGCAACTTGTAAAGGTTTAGAGTTCATCTTTGAAGATGGATGAGTTGAGTTTGAATCTATAGGATTGGCAGAAGTGTGTGATGGTATTTTGATACCTCAGGAAGTAATAACTGCGTGATGAGATGGAGTGAATATGGATATTTCCGAAGATGTTTACTTTGGATCAGGAAGTCTTTGGCATTGGTGTCAGTAGTGCAACTCGGAGTGTCTTTGTTGGCAGAAGTTTTTTGGCTGAGTAATTTCTGAAGAAGGAGTTCAGAAGCAACAGAGTGGACCCAATACTTTATTGGAATGGCTAATTAAGAGTAAGCTGTTCTGTTTGGTAAAGAGAGAACAGTTTTGTTTGGGAATTGATCTCTATTGATCGCAAAAGTGACTTGCGATAGTTTGAGTGTTCTTTTGAGGTATTGAAGAATTTTTGGTTGTCTTCTAAGAAGTCAGAGGTTTGTCCACTTCTGAAGATTGAGTTTTCTTATCGACCGGATTCCAGGAGTGCTACCGGTGGATCAGCTAGTAGAAGGATGGTTTCTCGAGATAGGTTTTGTGAGGCAGCTCAGGATTGGTAAAACATCTGAGTTTTCTTTGGATATGTTGAGCCATATTTCTGGGAAGTGATGTCCAGTGTGCTCATATTCTTCATCAGTAGTGTCTTCTGTGCCAGATCAGAGTTGTGCAGCGGAAGCAGTTTGAGAATGTTTCTGTTTTGTCTTTCTGGGTAGAAGAAGTGAGTTTGTTCTTTTGAGATTTGAAGAGTGGAGTTGGTGAAATTAGTATTGGTTGATCTTGAGGGGATCGTTGTGTTGAGTTGTCTTTGGTCTGGACTGTTTCTAGAGGAATCAGCAAGAGTTGAGCTGATCAGTTTGGATATACGCAGCCCGAGATCGTCAGAAGAGTTTTGGAGATAAGAGACGAAGGAATTTGGATTCTGAAGTCAGAGTTTTGTTTTGGATCTCTTCTGTGTTTTGATTGGATGGGTGTTTGTTTTTCAAGAGTTGAATTGCCAGTTTGGATAATTGGATTTATGAGTTTCACGGATCTCTGAGGGAGTAGGTGTATGAGTTATCTCTAGAAGTAGGACCAGCTGTTTAGGAAGGTTTAGTGGTTGAGCCAGACTCGTTTGTAGTCTGATATCTTGTCTAGTTCTATAGATCTAGATGAGTAGAAGCTCTGTAGCTTCGTAGTTTAGAATTGTTTGTATTTTGTAGGGCGAGTATTCCGGTATATATATATATATATATATATATATATATATATATATATACTTGGGAAAACTCGAGAAGATTTTTATCCAGAATTTTATCTGGATAAATAAATTTGTTTGATTAGATAAATTGGTTGCTATGGTTGTTAGCATATGATTGATGTATGTTTGTGATTTAGAATTTTAAATTTTAAATGGGTTATTAAATTACCTTTGCTTTTAAATTTCGGGGACGAAATTCTTTTAAGGGGGGAGGAATGTGATATTCAGGAAATTTTAACAATATCAATTTAATAATCTGTATCCAAAATTAAATTGATTTGATAAAATTTTAATAAAAATTTACTTGATTTAATAATCCAAATAAATAAATATTTAATTGATGAATTTTATTTTTTTAAAGCTAATAATTGTTTTCCTATTTATAATGTATGTATATATATATATATATATATTATAGATAGATAAGTTTTGAATTTAAGTTAGATAGACAAATAAAATCTTGTTTTTAAATTCTAATATTCATTTTTAATAATTTGAAGATTTTTATTCTATTTAATAAATAACTAATTGGTTTAAACTACTTAAAGAGATTGTTTTCAATTACATAATTGAATTTTAAACATAGTTTAAATTTTAAATAAGATAAACAAAAGTTTATTTTATTTCTTTTTGAATATAGCTTAATAATTATAATTTGGAATTATTTAAAAATTTAAATACCAATTGTATATAAAACCATTAATGTAATTAATTAAGTTAAATAAGATAAGTAATTTATAACTTCTCTTATAAATTATTTAAATTAATAAATATGTTATGTTTTAGAAAGACAAAATCATTTTTGTCAAAATTAAATATGTTAATATAAAATAGTTTTAAAATTGGATTTTTAAATGTATGAATAACATTTGGATTGAATTAATTTTGAATTCAAAAAAGTAATCATATTTAAATTATTTGGTAAGCTATCATATTTTTTATAAATTGTTTCATTTCATTTTCTTTAAAATGAAATGCATAAACATTTACATATGAAGATGATTTATATACATAAGTACTTAATAAATTAAGAAAAGGGGTTTCTTTTACTTTTAAAATAAATAAAAAAACAATTAAAATAATTCTCAAAACACATGTTATCATATTAAGTGGTATAATGACAAGTGTAGTTGGATTAAATTACTAATGTGACAAATGTTGTTTCTTTTACATGTGTCCATGTATTTTTAATTTTTCTTTTAATTTATAAATAAATCATTTTTATCCTATATAAGCATGTATCTTCAAGCTCTATTCTTTTCCAATCTTCATTTTTTTTAGTTAAGAGAAAAAAAAGAAATCTCAGCTGAAACAATTTGTTTCAGAAAAACTCTCAAACCTGAAATTTCCTTTCCTCTGTGAAACCATTTTCAAAAGCATAATAAAAATCTGCATGCTAGCAACTCAAGTTTCATCAGAAAATTCAAAGAAGTAAAAGCAATGCAAGTTTAAACAGCAACATTCAAATTTCTTCAACCTGCATGCAAATTTATGTGCAAAGCAACAACAAATTTGCAAGATAAATCAAGCTTAATGTAAAGCCTGCATTTGGGAATCAAGCATTCAAGCCATCTCAACATGCAACTGCAAATTCAAGTTTTTCAAATTTAAAGGTTCAAATACATATGGAGTCAGGCCTGCATGCAAGCTTAAAGCAACAACAAGGCACTCTGGTTTTAAAATCAAAACAAAAAGCTTTTCAAAAAGAATTTGTGCTCTGCTTTCAAAACATCAGGTGAGTAACTCTTTTTGAAAATTTAAATATAAATGGTTGCTTAAATAAGTATGTTTGTGTATGCTATTTGGAGTACATGTTGATTTGTTTGTCTATGCATATGATTTTGAATATATTGCTGAATATATGCATATAATGTTTGAATGTTTGTGGCTGTTCTTCCTCTGATCTTTGTTTCAGCTCCTGTTTCTAAAAAAAAAATCCTCTTGCTTTAGTTAAAGTATTTTGTTAAGGTATAGATTCTGTAACGATTATGTTAATTAGACCATAGTTTAGTTTAGGAAACTTATTAAGTAAAATCAATTTGAGGAATGTCTCTGGAAAACTGTAAAGCTTCAGTGGATGATTAATAAACTTGAAAACACAAACATTATAAAGTTTAAATGCAGTATTGTAAACTGAAAACTTAAACAGATTAATGATTTTTAAAACTAAAATCATATTGTTTATTTAAGATTTGGAACTGCAGTACCCATTTGAACCCAAATTGGGTTTTGGTCAATCCAGGATGACCAAGTTAATTTAAGGGTTTGGGATTTTTGGTGATGAAAGGGTAGTGATCAAGGGGTGGGGCAAAAAATGTCAGAAGTATGATTAAGTCTCGGTGAAGGAGATGGGAAGTTGATGAAATCTGTAAACCTAGTTTTTAGGTACTGCAGTAATTTCTTTTGTATGGAAGATTCAGGTGACCGAGTGTTAAGATCTACGGGGTGATGGCTGCTGTGGTGTAGAAGAGGTGATTGGCGGTGGTGCTAAGCATCCTATAGCTGGAGGGGTGATAGGAAGAATGATTTGACAGGTTTTGGGAGGTGGAGTTGCCTGTTGTTGCCAGGTTTGAATTGGGGGAGCTCGATTTCATTTTCGAATGGATTGAGGGGATTTGATGTTAGCAAGGTAATGAAGGGATGAACGGCGACTTGTTCATGGCCTTGGTGGTGGCCGGAGGTAGCTACAGCCACCGTGCATATGCACGGAGCAGAAAAGTATCAGGGAGGGTGTGGGATTTGCAGTAGTATGTACTCGAGTTATACTCGAGTGAATTAGAATTTTGCTCGAAGTACTTAGGTTTGCGACTCGAAGCAAATATGGGGGAAACTCGGGTTGCTTTTTTTTGTAATTACAGGTTTCTGAAAACCTGTAGTTTTAATTTTAAGATTTGTTTAAAAATCTAAATGCAGGATTTTGTAAACAGAATTTAAATCAAAATTTAAGGTATGAATTTCAAATGAGATTTGAATCCAGTTTGAAAATTTTAAATTTAAACTTTGGAGCAAAATGTTTAGAACTACTTCAAGAGTTTAAATATTTTAATTTAGGATAAACTTTAAATTTAAGTAAGGATTTAAACATAAGTTTAAATCTGGAATCAAACTTCAATTTTGAAACAATGTTTGAAAATTAAGTAAGTTTTTGAAAAGAAATTTAAATGTTTAAACAAATTGGTTGTTCAAACATATTTAAATATGATTTGTATTTTTAAATGAATTTGGAGTTTAAATTTCTTATAACTTCTTTTATAAAATAAGAATAAAGCGTTAAAAGATTTTAAAATGTTTTTAAAACTTTATTTAAGTTAAGTTTGATTTCTTTTTAAATTTTAAATTTAAAAAGTAATTTTAAAACAATTTTAAGTTAAATTGTTTTAAGTTACTTTATTAAAAATAAAGTAATCATGAATAAGAAATGTTTTATTTTAAGAAGTAAATTTAAGATTTAATGATCTTTGTTTCATTAAATTTGTAAGGTAATTTAAATAATTTAATTAATTAATTTGTTTAATTAATTAAAGATTTGAAATTAATTAAGGTTAATTGAATTAGTAATTAATTTAGGTTAATTACTTAAGAAAGGTAATCAAGAAATTGTTAATAAGTTAATGAAAGTCATTAACTTGTGATTTTTTTATTAATTAATTAATGTAATTAATTTTGATAATTAATTGGATTAATTAATTTAAATAATCAATTATGAAACTTAATTAAGTATGATTACTTTATGTAAATAATTAAAGATATTAATTACTCTTTGTAATTAATTTATTAATTGGATTAGTTTAAATTAATTAATTAAGTTTAATTAATTTAGAATAATCATTGAATGGATTGATAAGAAATCAATGTGGAATAATTACTTAGAGAAGTAATTAAGTTAAGTAAATTTTTGGAAGTAATTAATTAAAGTATGATATTTGGGATTAATTATCTTGTGAAGTGATTAAAAATTAATTACTTAATGGAATTAATTTAAGCATTTATTAATTGAGTTATTTGAAATGATTATGTGATGTAATTAATTAAGAGTAATTAATTACTAATGAGATTAATCAAGGATGATTAATAAATATAATTAATTTAGGAGTAATTAAGAAAGTAATTAAGGGTAGTAAATTACTGAATATGATTAATCAAAGGTGATTAATAATTTTGGATTAATTAAGGTTAATTACTTAATATAATTAATTTAAATAAGTAATTAATTTAAATGTAATTATGGATCATTAATTAATTAATATGATTAATGATGTAATTAAGGATTAATGTAATTAATTAATTAATGAAGTAATTAAAGGTTAATTACTGATTTTTGGTTAAGGATAATTAATTTGTAAATTAATTAAAGATAATTACTTGGATGTAATTAAAGGATAATTAATCAAAGGTGATTAATTAAGGTGATTAATTTGAGGATAATGATTTAATTGATTGATAATCAATTAATGGTTAAGTAAGCAAGTTCTAAATGGTGAAGTAATTAATTTAATTCATTTTAAATTAATTAAAAATAGGTAATTAATTTAATTCACTTTAAATTAATTAGAGATAGAAATAATTAATTTAATTCATTTTAAGTTAATTATAGATGGTGTGATTATGGATCCTTGCTTATGAATGGATGATTTGGTTTGACTTGAATGGTTTGAATCTCAGATATGAGATAAATAGTGTTGTGTGATATGGGTGCATTTGTTGCATTGTGATGGTATGAGTTATCTATGGATGATGGTAATATAGATTGTCAATTTGTGATGATTACTTGTTTATGATAATATTGTTGATTATCTATTATGATGATGTGAAGTATCTATCTGTGTATATAGATAGTTTAAATTGAATTGTTTTAAACATAAAACAGCTTGGACCCAAAAGACACGCTTTGGATTTCGATGAGACCGGGATCGGGTTTCCATATTTGGAATCCGAAAACCACATCGATTCCAATTAAACGTTAGGTCGAGAATCTAAGTGGAGCAAGTGAAGACTCGAGGTGTAAGGGCTATACGTCAGTATAACTCTGAGGGTGATTCCAATAATGAGTGCAACGAGATAGTGCCTTCGGTTTCGTTCGAACCCGGAACGAACTTGTATGGATTGAATGCTTTCAGCACATCGTCAGGCGGACGATGAGCATTCTAAGATTTGATGTCCTATAAAGGTAATCGTAGCCTCAAGCCTCATCAACCGGGAATGGCTAAAACAGGCGAGGTGCAGCAAGGCTTCGTGGGTAGCCCCCACTTGAGAGCAAGATTTACCCCTGTCTAGAGGTCCCTTTTTATTTCGGCTGTGTGGGGTGGTTGAATCACGACAACTACCGGGGTTGTCTTGTTCGGAACTGTTCAGTAAGGAACGGGTCTGGCCTTGTGTTGCAGGGGATGAAGGGAGTAATCCTCGGTACGGTGATCTAGGCCACGTACTGTGACGGGCGGTACCCCAGTAGCCCTGCCATTGTATGAAATCCAAAATCCAATAAGTGCCAATGGTTTTGATTGTATTACCCACTTTTGTGGCTAGTAGCTGGAATTTAATCATGTAACAATTTCGGCTATTTCTTATTTACTTGAAAACCCTAGACACTATTATAATATCATCGGATTTCCTATCAAATGTTTTGGTTAGCGTAAGGTAAAAACTTTTCCATGTTTATGTGTGGGAAGTCTTACGTGATATCTTTCTTTTTAAAAGGTTTTTAAAAAGTTAAGCAACTTTAACCTGTTACTCACACCAGACCCATGTCTGACCCGGGGTTTATTTTTGTTTTTCATAAACTCTTGAGTATTCAAATTTTTACAAGTAGCCAAGGGATTCAGGTTAGGATTCGGATTTGCTTTGACGAATATTGGAGGAGCAATGGAGCAGGAGGCTTCTGCGTTAGATATTAGTATTCCGCTGTGTGTTCTGTGTTTGTCTCTGAGATTGTATTATGTTGTAAATACTAGACAGGTGTTTATAACTGTCTAGTATATGTTGTATATCTGTGTACTCTGATAATGTTGTAAACTATGTAAATATTTTATGTTATTAATATAATTTATTCATTCCGCTGTTTAGATTCTGATGTGTTGGTTCTTCTTTCTTCTCTTCCTTTCTATTCTCTATCCCTTTCTTTCTTATTAGCGATACGATTTCCTGGAGATAGGAAGTTGGGTCGTTACAAATTGCCTTGAATACATTCAAACAAAACACTACAAATAACATAAGTTTTCAACCCGAATATAATAGAACAATGTTTGAAATGAATGCACAAAACATCACCAAAGTATTTGCACTTGCTTCAACCACTTGTGCTTCAGTCTAGGGTCAAAAACACACGGCTATGCATGGATTAGGATCTGGTCCTTGGGTTCAAATGGGTCGGCCTAGCATAGATTTAATGATGGTGCAAAGGTATGTGCATGAAACTACACAAAACATGGCAACACAACATGGTTCAAAGCAAATAGGTCACGGCCAAGGCAATCATGGGCACGGCCATGATTCAGGTGGGTCAGGGATGATGTGGCAGAGGTGTCGGGTCAGGTTTGAGGTGGTGGTGGTGGTGTAGGTGGCGGCCAAGGAGGAGTTTGTGGTGGTGGAAGACTATGATGTGCTCGGCTATGGTTTCAAGTGGAGTTTAAGCAAGATGGTGGTGGATCTTCAACCTACGGTGGCTCGGCTTCGGGTTTGGAGAGGAGGTGGTGGTGACTGGTTTAGGTGGTGAAGGAGGCAGCAAGGTGGATGGAGTGGTGAGGCCGAACCTGAAGAGGAAGAAGCAAGTGCAAATTACATGATTCAAATATAAAACAATAAAAAAGAAAAAAGAAAAGAAAGAAGTTTTACCAATTTTTTTCTCAAGGATGAGGCCGAATTTTTTTTGTGAGTTGAGAGAAAAATATTCACGTGAAATGAAAATGAAATGGTCGGCTGAAAGGTATGAGGTAAGGCAGCAAAATGAATTAAAAATGTTGGTTGAAAATGAAGAGGTGTGAATACAAAAGGTCAAAGAATAACAAAAGTCACAAAACCCTTCAAATTTCAATAATTTCTTTTGAACTTTTAAATAACTGAAATATATATATGAATTCAGATAAAAAAACAAAAAATTAGTAAATAAACAAAAATAAATAAATAAATATTAATTAAATATAATTAAATTAAGAAAATAGCAAAGAAAATGTAAACTAGGCTTGAAAATTTGAAAATAAATGAAATAAATTTTGGAAAATTTTTATGTATTTGAAAAATATTTTTAAATAAAGATAAGAACACAAAAATAAAATGTATGTAAAAAAATAAATAAATAAATTTTATTAAATATAATTAAATGAAGAAAATAGCAGAAAAATACGAAACTAGGCTTTAAAATTGAAAATAAATACACTAAGCTTTGGAAAAATTATAACACCACTTTTAAAAATGTTTTAAAATAAAAAATATATCTAACATGTTATATAACACATATTAGAACATGATTTGACAAATAAAAATATTATTTATATAAATTAAGATAGATAATATTTATTAAATAAATCAATTTACACCCAATATTGTAAAAAGCATAACTTTCACAATATAAATCGGATTTCAAAGAAATGAAAAGCCGTATTCTTGAAATTAAATGTATTTTCATAATGAAAGATAAAATTAAGAAATTCAAATATTTAAATTTAAAAGTCAAAGTTTGACCGATTTGACCAAAATACACTTTTGTGGAAATCCTATTTTTTCAGGTTTGAAATTATAATTCACACAAAAATCAAACTATATATTTAAAATAACAAAATTTATTCATTTTAAGAAATATAATGAAGTTTTTAAATTAGGAGTTTCATTTTAAATAATTAAAATAAACAATTAAAATAATTACAAAATACTGGGTAGTTACACTCTCCCCCACTCAAATCTTTTCATCCTCGAAAAGAACGAACAAGGAAAAATAAGGAAAAGAAAGATGGACAACAAATAGTACCTGAAAAAACAATTTCGGATTCGAAGCACGAATGCTCTCCTCCGTTTCCCAGGTACAATACCAATCATCAGTACTTCACAGTACTTTGATCAGACTAACAGATTCCCTTCTTAGCTGCTTCGTACCTCTACTGACCATACGAAGTGGCTTACTCTCGACATTCATATTAGGCTCAATATCCAAACCATTAAGAGCAGAAGGCTGAACAAAAAGAGATGGATCATGATGACACCAGCGCAGATGAGAGACGTGGAATACATCATGCACTCAAGAAAGCTTCTTGGGCAAATCCAACCAATAAGCCAAAGAACCAACTCTTTCCACAATGCAGAAAGGACCCTTGATGAGGAAAAAGGTAGGAATAGCTAGAAGGAAAAATAGATTGGAAGACAAGGATGAACCATATTTTAAAACCATATACATTTAAATTTGAAAATTTTATATATTTATATCATTTTAAACATTTTATAATATGATCAATAGTCATTTGATTCAAATTTGATAGTTCGAAGTAAACAATATTTAAAACATTTTACATTATTTAGAAAAGTAAAATAAATGATCAAAATATCCTTTATACAATACTTTATCAAAATACTTTTATAAATCGATGTCTTAACAAGTTTACTTTCGTTCCAGTAGACTATGGCTATGCGTTAATCAGGCGCAAAGCTAGAATTCTCCAGGTACTTGGTAGACTTGTTTCAACACCCAGTGAAAATACTGAAAAACCTTTTAAAACAACAGATATGGAAAGTACAATCCAAACAAATCAACCAAACCAAACATTTGTCTCACCATGGATCGCAGATACACAATGGTTACGCTTGGATCCTTCAAGAAACATCCGTATCCGTAAGCTATATTAGCCCTGCGAATTACGCCATGATGACTAGTAGACCGTAGATACACAATGGTTACGCCTAGATCCCCCAGGAAACATCCGTACACTTAAGCTATCTCAGCCAGCGGATTTCGCTACTACTACGACCTACATAAATCGTAGGATACACAATGATCATGCCTGGATCCCCCAGGAAACATGCGTACCCCCAGGCCATCTCAGCCAGGCGAATTACGCTATGCAGTCATAAACATAAGACCATGGAGATCGCCATGGAATTCGATGGACACTTGAGTATCATATTCGAAAAACCCAAATCAGGGAGAGAATAATATCGATAGAATGAATCCACAATGTGCCACAAAGCGGATATCAAGTAGAAGGCACTTTCTATATCTTTATCTCGAAAATATATCATATAGTACCTTTCAAAATCACTTTCAAATATCATACTTATATAAAGTCCATTATATATAAGATTTCATTTCAAATCGAATATTTTCCAAATCAATAGTATATCAAATAACACTTATATAGACTTCAATTTATATAAGACTTCTCTTTACAAATTGAGTACCCTTTCAAACCAATAGTTTCAAATCACTTCATACTTATACAAATCCATTTTATATAAGTTCGGTAACTCCCAAATCAAAGTATTTAAATGAACAAGGTTCTCAATTTCAAACCATTTTAATATCAATTCAGTTTCAAAATCATATATGATTTCGCCAAATCATTTCTCCCAAATTACATATATTTAGTTTCAAAGTTTCTTAAAACAATAGATTTAGAAAATAATCCAAATTTCCAAAATAACAAAATTTAGGTCAAACAAATTCATTTCCATTTCAAACATATATTCGCTTTCAAAAATCATAATACTTCCAAAGTTATAAATCTTTCGAACCAAAATACTTGAAATCATTACACTTTGGAAATCATAACCTTTCGAAATCATACATTTGAAATCATAAAACATTCCTTTAATTCTTTACATTTCACAAATTTATTCAATTAAACCCAAATCTAAAATTTCCAATTTTAATTCAGTTCAAACCATCAGTTTCAATTCAATTTAGTTTTCCAACAAAACCATTTCAAATATTATCAAATTTCAAATAAAGATTTGATCCACAAAATAAACTATTCGGTCCTGAATATATTTCAAAGCTTAAATATACCATGTTTAAAAACTAAATTTTATAATTTCATATATCTCAAATTTTTCTTCATTATTACTTAGTCTTGAAATATTCATTTCATAAATCCATTATTTTTCAATAAACTCAAATTACAAGTAAACCAAACATCCTTTCATACTAATATAAACTTCAAACATTCATTTATCAAAATCAATTATCATTTTAAATTCACGTTCTTTATCAAAATAAGGATTAAATCATTCCCAAACCATTTCAATCATCAAAATATCTAAAATGATTACTAAGTTTAAAACCATTTCTCTTAAAAACCTTCAAACTATTTATTTCTATGTGAAAAATCCAATTTACCATTGGAAAGATCATTATTCTATATGTATATTTTATTCAAAACATTTCAAATCCATATTTCATACCAGTATAATTCAAAATAATCTTATTTATTTCACTCAACAAACAGTTTCAAACATACATAAATCATATTACTTTATACTTTAATCATACCAAACTAAACATATATTCTTTATCAAATACACCATACCTTTCAAAATTACTTATCCTTGAAAAGTTAACCTTGATTTGGAAGTGCTCCAACCTTAAAAATAGTCGAAGAAATCATATTTTCAATCCAAGAGTTGGAATCACCAACAAATCAGTAAACCAATTTCACAAGATAGGTTTATACCAAAACAAATCTGAATCTCGAGGACTGAACATCGGCTTACTTTAAATTACTTCAAATATATATATATATATATATATATACACATACATACATATATCTTTCGAATATCAAACCATACATCGAAATCTGAAATCAAAAATTTGTTTCACAAAATCACTCGCATAGCAAAGCTACTAGAGTGGCCTCTCCCCCACTCAGAAACTCGAAAATCAATGTCGATGATGCATGCATTCATCACCAAAATCATTTTCCAGCGACATAAGTGGGTTCTGGACTTTTATTTTCTTGAAACTTCTTTGAAATCTCTTTTGAAATCATTGGAATTCATTCGAATACATTTGAAACATTCTTATTCAAAAAATATCTTTAAATCATATTATTATTATATTTTTCCAAAATCTTAAAATCGATTTCAAAACACCGGAGTTCGATTCCTTGAAATTCAAGTTCAAAAACCCTTCAGTTATAAATCATTTTATATAAGTCAAATTCTTATAAATTTTCAAAATTTCAAATCTTTTCGAAACTTCAAATTTCTCGTTTTAAAAGGTATATAATCCTTATCGAAAACATTTCACCTTTATATACAAAATAAGGTCATCCTTATCAAAATAATAGTTTCGATGTATGCACAAATTCCAAAATACAACCATACACAAATTCCCAAAGAATGATTCAGGGATAGATTTTAAACAAACAGAGATTCAAATTTAGAGGACTCTAATCAAATAGAATTCTGGTTCGAGTATAAGCTCGAACGAAGATAAGATAATTTAATTACCAAATAGAAGATGATATGCCTATATAACTCGCGAGCGACCTTAACTGGTCAACCATGATTTCATGGATATAATCAATTCGAAAATCTAAGGCAAATCAACATTCGATCGCCAGATATAAAATCCAGATATAGCAAAAGGTAGATAACATCGTAAACCAAGGATACAGAAATCACCGGTTAATCAATGCCAATTGTAAAGGAGTTTCACCCCTTTACCAATCCTTCAAAGATTGGTGGAATCACTGATCTCTAGAGAGGTCATTCCAAAGTGGAGTTACGGAATGCTCCAAAGTCAAAAGGATAAAATAGGGAAGACAAGACTGGATTTCAGAACAAGTGGGAGTGTTCCAAAGTTCAAGGAATCCTAATCAATAAGAATCCTAACCAAGGGATTTATAACAAGGTGGATATAGAAGGAACGAAGTTTAGAAAATTTTGGTTTCAAAATAAGAAAATTTTTATACCAAAATAATTTTTGACACTCCTAAAAAAATCATTTGGAAATCATTTTATACTTCGAATATACGTTCTCTCACAAAGAAAGGATTCTGAGATTGATTTCACTCATTTTAGGTATTTCTACCCTATCTCTAATGAGTTTTTGCTCCGTAGGCTATGGTTTGCCTAAAAACCAAAGCTCTAATACCAACTGTAACAACCCGATATTTTCAGCCATTCGCATCCACACATGCCGGATTTGAATTGCTCAAAATACCGAATTGTAATTAAATTTGGAGCAAATGAAATACAATCATAGAATCACAGACACAGAAATGTCAGAATAACTCGCAGCGGAAATTAAAATACCATAGTAGTTCATGAAGTTACTATAATAAACTCTCAAAACATAATACATAATATCAGTCTGAAAAAAAGCATATACAATAGAAATCTCAAATACATAGCAGTTTATAAATACCAGAACTGAAATAGAACAACTGAAACTAAAAGGGAACATATACTAAACAAGCAGAATCTCCAGCGATTTCTTGCTCTAGAAAAGAAATCCAAAGCTAAGCTGTAAATACTCAGGCTGACCCGAGTGTAAAGTAAAACACAAAACACTTGAGTCGGGACATATATACTTATATAATGTAAACCAACTCAAGTGAACTGTAGTAGAAATGCCAATAACTTAAAGGATGATTGGGATCGTCCATCCTTTAAGGATCAGTTAAACTATAAATTAAATACATCCCATGATTAAAATTTCAAAATGGTATTTTATACTTCGAAATCAAATATCATTTCAAAATTCAATATCATTCAAAAATCCATTTCAAAAAATCAAAATATCGTATTTTCCAAACCACATTCATTTATTTAAAATACCATTTCAACACACATTTCAAAATAGTTTATATTTCAAAACAAATTACTTCATTTTAAATCATAAAAATGAAGTTATTTTATTTAATAATTAAATTATTAAATTTCCAAAATTTTAATTTTTCAAAATTCATTTATTCACTTAAATTTATTAAAACGATGTAAATTCAACTTTCGCAGCATTTAGAAAAATGCTACGGAAAGTTACTTTTAAAACAATTCAATTTAACAAAAGACAGTATTTAAAAATGCTGTAATAGGGTTACTTTAGTTCAATTAAATTCTTAGTTAATTTCAGCAGCACTTACAAAGTGCTATAATAGCCTTTAATTCAATTTAGCCATTTAGTTCATTTCTATCAACTACAGCATTAACAAATGCTGTAATATCCTTTACTTTAGAAATAATAGCATTTCAAAATACTGTTAATTAAATTCCAAATATTCACTATACTTTCACAAACCATTAAATTTATATTTAAACCATTTCAAACTTATAAAATCATATATTCTTCACTTTTATAAACATCATTTAATTTTCCTTAAATTCATGATTTTATAAGGTTAAATTTCCATTCAAAAATCAATATTTAATAACAATTCACTTATTAAATTCCAACATTGAATTTCAATTCATATAATTAAATTTTTAACTTAACACTTAAGTTTAAATTTCAAAATATACTTATTTTTCATTTTATTTACTTAACTTCAAAATTCACTTTTAAACAAAATTCACAATTTTCCAAATTAAGTTATATTTCAAAATTCAACTCAATATTCATTTATTTCACATTTTAACTTATTCACAATCCATTAATATATTATAAAATCATTTTAAATTCATTTAATTCAAAATATCATAAATTTATCATATTTTCATATTTAATTTAAATTCCATTTATAATTAAATCAAAATTTCCAAAATAACTTATATTTCAAATTCCCACTTTATCATTAATTTATTTCACTTATAAATTCTCAAAAAAATCAAAATACTTTACAAAAATCATTTTTAATTAAGTTTGAATCAAAATATTATAATATTTATATTTCTAAAATATTTTAAAATTTTAGAAAATATATTTTAACCATGGGTCTGTATATCATTTTCTACACTATGTAAAGTGATACAGGAAATATATCATTTCAACCCATAATTTGCAAAGAAAACTCGGGTTTTATCATTTCAAACCCGCAGTCCCAAGTAAAATGAAATAATTGAAAATCGTTCAGGCCTACCATTTCAGTCCATAACGATTTTCCCCTATTCTAAAGTCCGTTCGGGTATGTATCATTTCAACCCATAGTGATTCTAATCTAAAGGGAACTTGTAGTGTGATAAACTGGTATAAATAACAGTGCAGCATAAAATAATAGTAATATATGATATAATAGGTAAATAAGCATGGGTGAATATCATATGATCATAACATAGCAGATATAACATGGTGATGCATTTTACAGATTCAAATGTGATCGATTTACTAGTTATATAAGTGTAAAACTGTCTGGTGACAATAACTCACTGATATAAGCTGAAGACAACAACTCAAATGCACAAACTGGGATCGTCAAAGGCACGATAACACGACAAAGATTCGAGTGTGAGAGAACCAAAGATTAATTGCCTTGAACACATTCAAACAAAACAATACAAATAACATAAGTTTTCAACCCGAATATAATAAAACAATGCTAGAAATGAATGCACAAAACATCACCAAAGTATTTGCACTTGCTTCAGCCACTCGTGCTTCAGTCTAGGGTCATAAACACACTGCTAGGCATGGGTTAGGATCTGGTCTTTGGGTTTAAATGGGTCGGCCTAGTATAGATTTAATGATGGTGCAAAGTTATGTGCATTAAACTACACAAAACAAGGCAACACAACATGGTTCAAAGCAAATAGGTCACGGCCAAGGCAATCATGGGCACGGCCATGCTTTAGGTGGGTCAGGGATGACTTGGCAGAGGTGTCAGGTCAGGTTTGAGGTGGTGGTGGTGTAGGTGGCGGCCAAGGAGGAGTTTGTGGTGGTGGAAGACTATGATGTGCTTTACTATGGTTTCAAGTGCAGTTTAAGCAAGATGGTGGTGGATCTTCAACCTACAGTGGCTCGGCTTGGATAGAAGTTTGGAGAGGAGGTGGTGGTGACTGGTTCAGGTGGTGGAGGAGGCGACAAGGCGGCTGGAGTGGTGAGGCTGAACCTGAAGAGGAAGAAGCAAGGGCAAATTACATGATTCAGATATAAAACAATGAAAAAGAAATAAGAAAAGGAAGAAGTTTTACCAAATTTTTTTCTCAAGGATGAGGCCGAATTTTTTTTATGAGTTGAGAGAAAAATATTCACGTGAAATGAAAATGAAATGGTTGGCTGAAAGGTATGAGTTAAGGAAGCAAAATGAATTAAAGTGGTAGTTGAAAATGAAGAGGTGTGAATACAAAAGGTCGAAGAATAACAAAAGTCACAAAACCCTTCAAATTTCTATAATTTCTTTTGAACTTTTAAATAACTGAAAAATATATATAAATTCAGATAAAAACATGAAAATTTAGTAGATAAACAAAAATAAATATTAATTAAATTAAGAAAATAACAAAGAAAATGTAAACTAGGCTTGAAAATTTGAAAATAAATGAAACAAATTTTGGAAATTTTTTATGTACTTGAAAAATATTTATAAATAAGGATAATAACAAAAAAAATAAAATGCATGCATAAAAATAAATAAATAAATTTTAATTAAATATAATTAAATGAAGAAAATAGCAGAAAAATATGAAACTAGGCTTTAAAATTGAAAATAAATACACCCAGCTTTGGAAAAATTATAACATCACTTTTAAAAATGTTTTAAAATAAAAAATATATATAACATGTCATATAACACATATTAGAACATGATTTGACAAATAAAAATATAATCTATATAAATTAAAATAGATAATATTTACTAGATAAATCAATTTACACACAATATTGTAAAAAGCATAACTTTCACAATATAAATCGGATTTCAACGAAGCGAAAAGCTGTATTCTTGAAATTAATTGTATTTTCATAATGAAAGATAAAATTAAAAATTAGATTATTTAATTTTTAAATTTAAAGTCAAAGTTTGACCGATTTGACCAAAAATACACTTTTCTGGATATCCTATCTATTAAGGTTTGAAATTATAATTCACACAAAAATCAAAATATATATTTAAAATAACAAAATTTATTCATTTTAAGAGATATAATAAAGTTTTTAAATCAGGAGTTCCAATTTAAACAATTAAAATAAACAATTAAAATAATTACAAAATACTGGGTTGTTACATTATGGATATGGCTATTCGCTATGAGAACCCTACATCTAAAGGTCCTGCTGCTTTTGGTGCTTAGTCTTCCTCTGATAATTCAAGAAGCATAAGCCTAATTATCATGAGAAGAAGAAGAATTGGCAAAAGCGTCCTGGTTTGGGATCTTCATCATCTGCTCCTGCTCAAAGGCAACCAGTTGATCTCTCCTCTATCACTTGCTTTAGGTGTGATCTAAAGGGACACTATGCCAATAGCTGTCCTACATTAGCTGGTGCTGCTATTCATCCACCTGCTCAATTGGCTAGGTGTGATCTCATCCATATCTTTCTCCAGCCTGGTCATTTTAGGAAGGATTTCCCAACTTAGCAGAAGGGTACTCCTTCTGGTATATTTGCTGTCACTTCTGCATCATCTCCAGTTCCTCCACCTGATCCTGCTCCTAGTGATGACCAAGGTACTCTCCAGAGTACATTTACTTTATTCCATCATCCTGTTTGTGTTTTATTTGATACTAGAGCTTCGCACAGTTTTATTTCTATTGATTTGTGTGATAAGTTTGAGCATCTCCTTTCTCCTGAGTATGCTTCTGTTCCATTATGTGTTTCATATCCTATTGGGAGTCCTGCTAACCTAATCGAATTTGTAAGCAAGTGAAGCTTCTCCATTCTGATCATCGCTTTAGTGGTGATTTTTATGTTTTGGGCTTCGATGCTTTTGATTTATTACTTGGTCAGGATTGGTTAAGGAATCATGATGCTCATATCTCTTGTAAAGCCCGGTCTGTTCATGTGACGCCCCACCTCTATACTCACGCTAGCCAAGGACACTACGGAGTAATGCCGTCAACTAGCACGAAGAATAAGGCTGTTGAGGAGCGACCATCCATGTAATTACTTTGTGCGAGCGCCGATATGTCAGATAGTATAACATGCATTTCAAGAGGAAATACGACATATCAATGCAAACTCAAAGCTACTACACAGTGGCTGTAATATCTTCGGAAACAAATATAGAAATAATCATAACACAAATCAGTCACAGAAGTTCATATCTCAAAGGCGGAAACATATATGAATATAACACTTAAAAGTGTACATCAGAGTAGTGGTCAAAAAGATCCACAATAACACAAAAGAATGGATACAAGTGCAAGACAAAAGAAGATGTATACATTAAGGAGTCTCTGTCTCAAATGTATAACAACATAAACTACCAATCTAAAGTAGTTAGCCAAAAGTCAGATAATACACCATGATGAGGAGTCAAGCAGAAGCACCTGTAACACCTCGGTCTAACCCGAGTATTATTTAAACAAGAAAATAATTAACGGATCAGTCTAGCTATAAATATCAGATAAAATGATATAGGATAAGAGATATGAAAAAAACGTATGATAACCATAAAGCCATACTGTGATAAGTATGTAATTGAAAATCAACCAGAGATTAATCAATATCACAAGAATCTTCTCAAAGATCAAAAAGAATTTCATACTCTTTATTTTTATTCACCAGGTCACAAATATTGACAAACATCACAATGCCAATTGTAAAAGTTGTTGAATCACAAATTCACCAAAGCATAAATATTGATAGAACTTATTAATGTAATCAAAAATTTTAGTGAAACACAAATTCTAGAAATCATCAATAGAAATCTAGAAATCACAAAAAGGGTGAGGTCTATCACAAAACGGGAGCATGAAAACTCACCAACACGTGTATCAAAAAACGGAACGCTATTCCATGGTTGCTAACCATTAATTTTGAGCCGAAGCTCCACAAAACGGCCCAAAGACCATGGGTCGCTACCCCACCAAACTGAGCAGAAGCTCCACAGAAATGGGGCTTAGTCTCCCTCGCAGACAAAGAGACATCGCATATTGCTAGTCTAAATCACAAAATGATCATCATCGATCATCAAGAAGTGTCAATTACACTAAGCTAGTAAATAAATGAGTTTAGCTTCATGCCCCATAACCACTGGCTTAACTTAAATATTTACGAACAAACTGTAAGTCTTCACTCAAAAATTGTCACAAGAGATTCAATCGAACAAGTCCAAGAATTAACCGACGAAGTAAACGCAAGCGTTTCATACCACTTTGTTTACTATGCCGTTTAATTAGATTTCTCATACGAGTGAGGTGAAAGTTTGTATATACTAATAGATTGGAAAACGGTTTTATAAACAAGCTTAATATTGAAAATAAAGTAGAAATCATCTTTAAGAAAGAGTTTGAATATTTACTACTAGTATAGAAACCTTTGTATTTTAAAGTGACAAACCATAGAAATGATTGTAAGAACAATCAATCACCAAAATTCCACGTTCAAAGACGTGAATTAATTCCAAAGAAATCGATTTCAAAACCATCAAAATGGATATACCCAAAAATTCCAAAATAGAAGTCATCAAGGTCGATAATAAATGATAACAACAGATCGAAAAACCACGAATCGATAAAAATTGGAAATCAACACAAAATAGGCTAAATAGGCAGATAGAAGCAGGTCAGTCGACTGACTGCAAATGGCCATTCGACTGATCCAGAAGCCTAGAAGTTTCATTTCCTACAGTCAGTCGACTGATTACAGAGGCCAGTCGACTAATTGCAGGAAACAAAGACTTCCAGCCTATGCAAACAGCCCCTGGAGCATTTATTTGCTACAGCCAGTCAACTGACTGCAAAAGGTCAGTCGACTGACTAGGTGCTGGGGCTATTTTTCAGCCTATTTAATTGAAGAGAAAACTTTCGCCGATTGCGATTGGACGAGCAACGACGCTAAGGGTTTACGCCAATCAGCAACCCAGCTCCATAGGCTCTTCGATGCATCACCAAAAACATGTTTAAACATAAAAGTTAGGATTTTTAAAGATTTGACTTCAAAACACCAAAATTTGGAATATTCACCAATTCAATCCTAACCAAAAGCAAATGCACATGAATAAGTGTTAGGAATTCATACCCAACAATCAAAGAAAGTAATAGACATAGATGAGATAAAAATCTCATCTTTTTCACAAAACAATGAAGAAGAAGCTATAGAGCAAGGCAAGAACAATCACTCTTCAACACAACCCAAGGAGCTTTAATCTAAGCTCAAAAGAAGAACATTTCCTAAATTAGGTTTAGAAATTTCTGAAATTGAAGGTAGAATGAGTTGGAGAAGAAGAAGAGGATGCTTACCAATAGCTTCTCTTTGAATTTGGAGTTGGACCTTGAATTTGCGATGGAACTAGGGCTTAGGTATTCTAATTCTTTTTCTCTTCCCCCATTTTTATGAAAGCTTGAAGGTATTAGGAAATGAAAGTGAATGAAGAGAAGTGGGGGTTGAGCTAGAGTTAATAGTTCAGGCTAACCCAAACCCAAAGTCCAAAGGTCAAATTTTTATCTAGCTCCAAGCATATCAAAGTTTATACTCAAAAAGGTTGCAAACGCCATTTTGGACTCAATGGAAGTGGTCTGGAGTCCTAATTCGGTTGTTTGCAAAAAGTAGATTTTCATACTAAAATCCGACTAACGATGCTATATTTAAATAAAATATTTAAATATACAATCGTGAAATATGCGGGTTGTACAGACTCCCCTCCTTAAAGAAATTGCGTCCTCGCATTACTTAAGAAGAAAGATAAAAAGTAACAACCATAAAAGCATATCAGCACAAAAGAAATTTGAAATAAGAAGTTCACCTCAAAGAGCATGAGAAAGTAAGTCCGGATGTGTTTGCTCGATGAATTCTCTAGATTCCCAAGAAAATCCTTAGGATTTGAGGACCATTGAACTTTCATAAGAGGAACATCTTTATTTCGAAGGCGTTTGACCTCTGAAACAATAATACGAATAGGACGTTGCTCATATGTCAAATTAGGCAAAATTTCAATTTCTTCCACAACACCAGGCTCAAGAATAGAATCGGAATCTCGAAGGAATCTCGGTAATTGAGAACGTGAAACATGTCATGAATAGAAGAAAACTGAGCCGGTAATAAAAGGCGATAAGCCACGGAACCAATACGTTCGGGTGATGGGAAATGGACCAATATATCGAGGTGCTAAATTTTCCCGATCGACTGAAATGCACAACACCTTTCATAGGTGAGACACGAATAAACACAAAATCTCCCACAGAAAATTCTAATTCTCTTCTTCGGTTATCGGCATAGGATTTTTGCCTACTTTAAGCCTCTTTCATCCTATAACGAATAAGGTGAATCTTTTCTATGGAATCACGAATAAAATCTGGACCTAAAACCAGACTCTCACTGGCCTCAAGCCAACAAGAAGGAGATCGACATGGCCTTCCATGAAGTGCCTCAAAAGGTGCCATACCAATACTAGATTGGAACCTATTATTATAGGAAAACTCAACAAGAGAAATATGATCTTCCCAACTTCCACCAAAATCAAGAACACATGCATGAAGAAGATTTTCAAGAGTTTGATTCACACGTTCAGTTTGTCCATCGGACTGTGGATGATAAGCGGTGCTAAAATTAAGCTTCCTTCCCGAAGATTTTTGAAGACTCTTCCAAAATCCACTAGTAAACAATGGATCACGATCGCTAACAATAGAAGTAGGAACTCCATGCAATTTAATAGTTTCTTTAATAAAAAGTTTGGCCAAAAGAGGTACGGTCCGATTGGACTGAGCGAGAATAAAATGGGCGGATTTAGCAAGTCAATCAACTATCACCCATAGGCTATCATGACCCGAACGAGAACGGGGAAGGCCATCAATAAAATCCATGAAAATTTTGTCCCACTTCCAAATTGGAATGTCCAAAGGTTGCAATAACCCACCAGGCCTTTGATGCTCGACCTTAACAAGTTGGCAAGTCATGCAACGCCTAACAAAATTAGCAATATCAGATTTCATCCCATCCCAATAATAAAGTCGCTTCATGTCCGCGTATATTTTACTACCATCGGGATGAATGGTAAATTTAGAACGATGAGAATCTTCTAAAATATCTTTATGAAGATCACTAATATCAGGCACGATAAGTTTACCAAATTTTCGAACGCCACCGCGAGAATCAATATCAAAGTTTTTCAAACCTTCGATATCAATTTTATCCCTAAAATTTTGGCCAAGAAGAGCCAATTCGGGATCCAGCTTTTGAGCATCAAGAATGCGGTCTAAAAGAGAAGGATGAGCCTCAAGGCTACATAAAACAAGAGATGCACGTAAGTTGGATTCACGATCTCGAATCTCACAAGTGGATAAATTCTCGAGATCATTCCACTTAGATACCATCATAGAAACAACCGCTTGTTGCTTATGACTAAGTGCATCGACAACACGATTTCCCTTTCCGGGAGTATAAAGAATATCAAGATCATAAGATGCAAGGAATTCGAGCCAACGCTGTTGACGCAAATTAAGTTCCTTTTGAGAAAATAAATATCTCAAAGATTTATGATCGGTATAGAGAACAAATTTCTCTCCCAAAAGATAATGACGCCAAATTCGAAAGGCGAAAACAATAGCCGCGAGTTCTAAATCATGAGTGGCATATCTAGTCTCGGTTAGCTTTAATTGCTCAGAAGCATAAGCAATAACACGTTCTCTTTGCATAAGAACGGCACCCAACCCGACACGACTAGCATCGGTATAAACAATAAAATCTTGGTTCCCTTCGGGAATCACAAGAATAGGAGCATCGGAAACGAGTTCTTTTAATTTTTGAAAAGAAGCTTCACATTTGACCGACCAAATGTATTTAACTCCTTTCTTTGTCAAGCTAGTAAGAGGCACGACAATTTTAGAAAAGTCCTTTATGAACCGGCGGTAATGACCTGCCAATGCAAGAAAGCTACGAATTTCCGTCACTCTCCGGTCTCTTCCAATTTTATATCGCTTCAATCTTTGAAGGATCCACGAAAATTACGGGTACAAAAATAATATGGCCGATAAATTTCACACGAGATTGCCAAAAGTGGAATTTAGAAAATTTTGCTTTCATTTGATTGCTTCTAAGAGTTTCCAAAACAATCCGAAGATGCTTTTCATGCTCTTCCTCGGTTTTAGAATACACAAGAATATCATCAATAAAGATGAGAACAATTCGATCGAGGAAGTCTTTGAAAACTCTATTCATAAGGTCAACGAAATAAGACGGAGCATTCGTTAAAGCAAATGGCATAACAAGCCATTCAAACGATCCATAACGAGTACGGAATGATGTCATAGGAATGCTATCCTCTGCAATACGAAGCTGATGAAAACTGGTCGCTAAGTCTAATTGTGAAAAGACTCTAGCACCACTAAGTTGATCGAATAGATCCTCAGTCCGAGTAAGAGATATTTATTCTTGATAATAAGATCAAAGCTTGCGGTAGTCAACGCAAAGCCTAAGTGTACCATCGGATTTCTTCACAAAAATAGCAGAAGCTCCCCAAGGAGAGGAACTAGAGCGAATAAAATGCTTCGTCTCCAAGTCAGATAATTGTTTGCACATCTCCTCATTTTCTTTATTGGACATACGAAGGAGGACGTGTAATAGGCAAAGCTCCAGGAATTAGATTAATCCTGAAGTCAATCGCTCTCTTAGGTGGTAGTCCTAAAACAGGCTCAAATATGTCGGAAAATTCACGAACAATGTGAATAAGAGAAATGACATCTTCCTCATTATCATTGTCGTCATCATGAGGATTTAAAGAATATAAAGATGCTGCCAAGTTGGAATCTAAATCTTTAAGAACAATAGAAATCTTCTTAACAGATTGAGGATGTCGAAGATGAATAGTCCGTTCAGGACATAGGATATGGGCTTCATAATGGTTAAGCCAATCCATTCCCAAAATCATTCTGAAGCCCAAGTAACACATGACATGCAAATCGGCTCGGAAAGAAAAATCACACAAAATAAACTCGACATCATTACAAAGCAAACTAAGTGTTGCGGATCCACCGACCGGATTCGCAATTCTCAAAGAATTCATTAAATCCATAACACTTAAAGAAAAAGTATCAACAAGTTCTTTTGATATAAAAGAATGGGATGCACCCGTATCAACAAGAACTCGAATAGGCTGATCACCAAACATAATAATGCCATCAAGGATAAAATGAGAAATACCTTGACCACGAGAAGTGTTACTAGGAGTTTGCACCACATTTAGATTTCCCCCCTTCTTTCCTTGAAGTTTGGGTATGCGGATATATAATGACCCGAACTTTTGCAATAGCGACAAGAAAGGGGCTTTGAGCACTTATTTGCATAATGGTCATTAGAACCACAATTTTAGCATTGCCCACCACTAGAGGTAGAAGTCTTTGCCACAGGAGTTGCTTGCTTCCCTTTCTTGTTGGGATAAGGACCTTTGAATTTATTAGGCCTCTTCTTGTTGTTGTTGAAGTTTGGTTTGGCACCCATAACTTCAACATCACTTTCCTTATCTGCCTCATCAAGTCGAAGAGCGATATCAACAAGTTGATCGAAAGCAATTTCCAAATTCAGAAGTAATGGCTTTTTGAGATTCTCATTCAAGCCATAGACAAATCTTTGATTCTTCTTCAACGGGGTATTAATGTATTCAACCCTGTATTTAGAAAGAGATTCGAAAGATGCGACGTATTCCGTCATAGAAGATTCACCTTAAAAAAGGTCAATAAAACGACGGGCCAAAGTCACTTTCTCAGCCTCCGGCACAAACTTTGATTCGAATCAATCCCGGAATTGTTCCCAAGTAAGGTCCGATTCAATAATTTCAGAAATAAGAAGCTCATACCAATCTTATGCTCTTTCTTGGAGCATACTAGAAGCCACTTGGACTCGATGAAGATCAATAAGGTTCATGCAAGAAAAGATGCGATCACATGTTCTAAGCCAAGCTTGGACTTCGATGACGCTTTCAGAACCCTTGAATAGCTTCCCACCCAAATTAGTATAGTCACTGCATAAACATGCAAACCCGGATTTAGGGTGACTGGGCTCTGGAATGGGTCTGGCAGCTTGAGCATTCTTTACCAAATAAAGAAACTGCTGGGCAGACATAAATACTCCATCCTGGGGAGTAGCACTAGATTGACCGGCACTGGGACGACCTCCTAACCATTTTTCTTCTTTTAGAAAGAAAGAAAGAAGAAGAAAAAGATTAATCTCCTAATAAATATCAAACAAACTTGATTGATAAAACAAGGCGTCATAAACAAAATAGGATAGAACGGGTCCAATGACTCGATTTAAATCCTAAGGCACGACTCCTAAGAAGGACTTAGGACGATGATCCTTGCTAAATTATTCTACATTGTTTTGAAGTTTGGCTTTGATACCATGCTGTGACGCCCCACCTCTATACTCACACTAGCCAAGGACACTACGGAGTAATGCCATCAACTAGCACAAAGAATAAGGCTATTGAGGAGCGACCATCCATGTAATTGCTTTGTGCGAGCGCCGATATATCAGATAGTATAACATGTATTTCAAGAGGAAATCCGACATACGACGCAAATTCAAACCTACTACACAGTGGCTGTAATATCTTCGGAAACAAATATAGAAATAAGCATAATACAAATCAGTCACAGAAGTTCATATCTCAAAGGAGGAAACAGACATGAATATAACACTTAAAAGTGTACATCAGAGTAGTGGTTAAAAAGATCCACAATAACACAAAAGAATGGATACAAGTGCAAGAAAAAAGAATATGTATACATTAGGGAGTCACTATCTCAAACGTATAACAACATAAACTACCAATCTAAAGTAGTTAGCCAAAAGTCAGATAATACTCCATGATGAGGAGTCATGCAGAAGCACCTGTAACACCTCGGTCTGACCCGAGTATTATTTAAATAAGAAAATAATAAATCGATCAGTCTAGCTATAAATATCAGATAAAATGATATAGGATCAGAGGTATGACAAAAACGTATGATAACCATAAAGCCTTACTGTGATAAGTATGTAATTGAAAATCAACCAGAGATTAATCAATACCACAAGAATCTTCTCAAAGATCAAAAAGAATGTCGTACTCCTTATTTTTATTCACCAAGTCACAAATATTGACAAACATCACAATGCCAATTGTAGAAGTTATTGAATCACAAATTCACCAAAGCACAAATATTGATAGAACTTATCAATGTAATCACAAAAATTGGTGAAACACAAATTTTAAAAATCATCAATAGAAATCCATAAATCACAAAAAGGGGGAGGCCTATCACAAAACAGGAGCATGAAAACTCACCAACACGTGTATCACAAAACAGAACGCTATTCCATGGTTGCTAACCATTAATTTTGAGCCGAAGCTCCATAAAACGTCCCAAGACGTTGGGTGTGATGCCCCACCTCTATACCCACGCTAGCCAAGGACACTACAGGGTAATGCCGTCAACTAACACGGAGAATAAGGCTGGATAGGAGCGACCATCGATAGCCTTGCTTTAACTATCAATTGAATTCATCGACTAATGTCATACCAAACAGATCGACATATCCAATGAATACTTAAAACAAAACCATAGGTGGCAAGAGGATCTATCAGAACATAATATAACAACTCAAACGTAATTTACATCACAGAACAGCAGATCATCATATACACATATACTGACACATAACAGAGTATACAAAATAATACATGTCAAGTGGTATAGCAAACCACAATATACAGGCAAATCCAAAAGAATAAATATCAGAGTTACAACAAAATAGGACTACATAAAAAGCTATGACAAAAAGAAGCTATCAGAGTAGTCCATGCGGAAGCAAAATAGGCTAAGTCTAAAAGCACCTAACCAGAAACATCTTGGTCTGACCCGAGTATAAAATACACGGGTCAGTCTAGCTAAACAAATCGGTTAGATAAACTGAACAACAATAACCTGCAAGGTCACATAGTATAACAAACATCGCGAAGGGATATAACACAATCATCTAACAAAAGATGAACATAACAAAACAAGCCTCATAACATCGGCATCTCAAAGAAACAAAGGATATGAATATCCCAAATCAAGCCATAAAGGAAAATAACAAATAACAATGAAGGTAACACAAGTTCCGCAAGGTAATCGCTATATATCGTGCGGCTCAAAAAGACCAACACCGAAGGGCAATATCAAGGGAATATACATATATCAATGAAAACAAAAGATTGCTCGAGCTCAGTACTGTATAAACAAGGATCCATAAGCCCGAAGGCTCTAAACCCAAATATCACTCGAGCGGCTCATAAAGACCAACTCCGAAAGCGATACTATATGGCAACAAACCCGAAGGCACTAACCCGAAGGTACGAACCCGAAGGTACAAACCCGAAGGCAACATACCCGAAGGCAACAAACTCGAAGGCAACAAACTTGAAGGAGACAGTCCGAAGGCACTATCCCAAAGGCAACAAACCGTAGTGGTGAAGGTCCGGAGGCCTAGTACTGGACACCACTAACTGGCAGAATGTGTCATAACTCTCAAAAAGGAATCCGAAAAGTGGCAACGTGAGTCCCATAACCACTCGTTCGCACTAAACGGTTTACTATCCGTTAGTTAATTTCACACCCAAAGCAGTACAAAGTTTACCTCATCTCATTGGTAAACCAGACCAAAAGGTCAAAACAATCAATCGAATAGGTCGGGGATTAATCGGAAAGATAAACGCCTGGATTCATGGTCCGTGTTTTACCTAACCATTTAATCTCCCTTCCACTTCGCTCGAAGTGCCAAGTTGTGTGTGCATTTTAAATAGAAATTATAAATTAGAAAACGGGCTTTAATAACATTTGAAGGGATCATTTTATGAAAACCCATGTATGAAATCAAAAAGGAATCATCAAAGTCAAATATGCATAAATAGCTAATTGGAATCAACAAGCGTCGATTAAATTTGAAAAAAACGAACCGAACAAGGAAAATTAGCAAAAACAGCAGGTTCAGACGTCTGAAAGAAGTAGTTCAGATGTCTGAATTTGGAAATTAATTTCTTTTCCAGAAGAGAATTCAGAGTCTGAACCCAATTTTCAGACGTCTGAAATAGGCAATATTTTGCCTATTTCCTTTTTGGTTGAAATTTAGCCAATTCAGACGTCTGGAATATAAATTATGACTTCTGAATCTGGAGATAAAAATCTACCCTAGAATAATGTTCAGACGTCTGAAATAGGGATTCAGACGTCTGAAACCTGATCGTCAGGCATTTTCTGAACCTAGGCCATTGAAGCCAAAACCAATCGAAAGCAATCGGATGAGTGTTGATTATGAGGCTTACGTCAAACGACTACCCTACCTTAACGACTCGCCCAAACACTCCGAACAACATATACATCAACCATAGAAAGATTTTCATAGATTTGGCTTCAAAAACCATAATCTGGCAATTTCACCAAATCAATCCAAATCGAAAGCAAATGAACATGTAAATATGTTAGGAATTCATTCCTCATAATCCAAGATAGCTGTAGACATAGATGTGAGATAAAAATCTCACCTAACATCCATAATATCAAGAGAAGTAGATGTGAATTCAAAACTCACCTTCTAACTCAAAAACAAGAATAGAGAGGCTCAATAGCAAAGAAAACAACCAACCACTCTCCACTTCAACTCTACTAACTTCAATCTAAGATCAAAACAAGTATCTTCCTAAGTTAGGTTTAGGAAATTTTCTGAAATTGAAGGAGAAAGAGTTGGAGAAGATGAAAAGGAGGCTTACCAATAACTTCTCTTTGAACTTGGAGCAAGAAATTGGATTTGCAAGAGGAACTAGGGCTTGGAATTTCTAACTCCTCTTCCTTTCCCCCATTTTCAGCTTTAACTTAAGTTTAGAAGTGGGAATGAGAGAATGGAAGGAGATGGACTGAGTTAGGTTATTTAGTTAGCTAGTGGGATGAACTCAAACCCAAAACTCAACTAGAAAAAGTAACAAAATTCAACTTACTCCAAACATATCAAAGATTATACTCAAAAAGATCGCAAACTCCATTTTGGAATCAACGGAAACGGTTTCGAGTTCGAATTCGGCCATTTGCAAAAAGTAACTCTTCGGACCTAAATCCGACTAACGACGCTATATTTAAATAAAACATTTAAATATATAATCGTCAAATATGCGGGTTGTTACAGATCTCCCCTTAACAAAATTGTGTCCTCGCAATTCCTAGAGACGATATTTGTAACAACTACATACAACATTCAAAAGAAAAGGAAATAAGCTTGAGATAAAAGGATATTCTCACCGTTGCCCAGCAAAGATAGAAAACCCGGATAGGATCGCTCAATAAACTCTCTGGTTTCCCAAGTACAGTCATTAGGATTAGCGGACCATTGAACTTTAACGAGCGGCACGTCCTTGTTTCGAAGGTGTCGCACCTCCATGTCAAGTACGCGAATAGGCTGCTGTACAATAGATAAGTCCGGCGAGACCTCAAACTCTTGCAAATCAGGAGAATCGATAGAAGAATCCAACTCCCGAAGACACTTCCGAAGCTGCGAGACGTGGAACACGTCATGAATGCCAGATAAACGAGCAGGAAGTGAAACTCTATAAGCCACAGGGCAAATACGTTCGCATCACCCCCTTCAAAGGAGAAACACGAATAAAAACAAGATCACCAATCGAGAACTCGAGAGGCTTCCTACGGTTGGCCGCGTAGAATTTCTGACGACTCTGTGCCTCTTTTATTCTCAACCGGATAAGATCAATCTTCTCGGAAGATTCATGAACAAAATCTGGGCCAAGAATAAGCTTCTCCCCAGATTCCAACCAACAAGAAGGTGATCGACATGGCCTTCCGTATAAGGCTTCGAAAGGAGCCATATGGACTGAAAACTATTATTGTAGGAGAACTCTACAAGAAGTAGGTGATCCTCCCAACTACCACCAAAATCAAAAATACAAATGCGGAGGAGATCTTCCAAGATACAATTCACCCGTTCAGTCTATCCGTCAGACTGCGGATGATAAGCTGTACTAAAATTAAGCTTTGTTCCCAAAGCTTGCCGAAGACTCTGCCAAAAATGACTCGTGAACAAAGGATCACGGTCACTCACAATAGAACTAGGAACACCGTGAAGTCTCACGATTTCCCTGACATATAACTTAGCCAAATGCGAAGTAGTCCTATTAGAATTAATAGGAATAAAATGAGTAGACTTAGTGAGGCGATCAACAATAACCCAGATGCTAGAATGGCCCAATCTCGAACGAGGTAGGCCATGAATAAAATCCATAGAAATCTGATCCCATTTCCACAATGGAATCTCTAGAGGCTGAAGAAGACCCGAAGGACGCTGATGTTCGGCCTTAATACGCTGACATGTTAAGCAACTACTCACATAACTCGCCACATCGCGCTTCATGATTTCCCAATAATAAAGACGACGCATATCGGCATACATCTTACTACTACCAGGATGAATGGTACACTTAGAATGGTGATAGTCATCAAGAATGTCATGCCTAAGTGCAAAATCAGAAGGCACAAAAAGATGGTTCTTCTTGCGAAGACACCCATGGGAATCAATGCGGAGATCCCGCAACGCCTCATCGCAAGATCCAAACTCACAAAGCTGAATAAGATGCAACAAATCAGGAACACGCCGCTGGGCATCGGAAATACGATCCAATAAAATGGGTCGAGCTCCTAAACTAAATAATAGAATAGGAGAATCAGAAGATGAACCTCGATCATGAATTTCACAAAAAGATAGAGTCTCAAGAATATCCCATTCGGCAAGCATCATAGAAATAATAGCCGAATGTTTACGACTAAGCGCATCAGCAACACGATTACCCTTACCAGGGGTATACTGAATATCAAAGTCATAGGAAGCAAGAAACTCGAGCCAACACTGTTGTCTAATATTGAGTTCCTTCTGAGTGAACAAATACTTAAAGGATTTATGATCGGTATAGAGAATAAAGCACTTGCCCAATAAAAAGTGTCGCCAAATCTTCAAGGCAAAGACAATGGCGGCTAACTCAAGATCATGAGTGGCATAGCGAACTTCATTCGGACGCAGTTGCCTAGAAGCATAAGCAACTACCCGATCTTTCTGCATAAGAACAGCACCAGACCACTACCACAAGCATTGGTGTAGACAACAAGATCATGATTCCCTTCGGGAACCACCAAAATAGGAGCATTAGTGAGAAGTTCCTTTAATGTCAGAAAGGAAGCTTCACACTTGTCGGACCAAATAAAACGAATGCCTTTCCGAGTAAGGCTGGTGAGAGGAAGCACAACACGGGAAAAATCCTTAATGAACCGACGGTAATAACCTGCCAATCCAAGGAAACTACGAATCTCATGCACATTCTCAGGCTTCTTCCCACCCTGGATGGCTTCGATCTTTGATGGATCGACAGAAATTCCGTCGGAAGATACAACATGGCCTAAGAACTTAACCTTATTCTCCCAAAAATGGCACTTGGAGAATTTGGCTCTAAGGTTATGGTGACGAAGAGTACTCAAGACAATTCTCAAGTGGTTAGCATGCTCAGCTTCAGACTTAGAATAAATAAGGATATCATCAATAAACACAAGGACGAACTTATCGAGATATTCCTGGAATACTCGATTCATGAGATCAACAAAGAAAGCAGGAGCGTTCGTCAAACCGAACGGCATAATGAGCCACTCAAAAGTACCATAACGAGTGCGGAAAGCGTTAAGAGGTATGCTATCCTCCGAGACTCGTAACTGATGAAAACCCGTGGCAAGGTCGAGCTGAGAAAAGACCTTGGCGCCACTCAATAGATCGAACATATCATCGATCCTAGGCAATAGATACCTATTCCTGATGGTTAACTCGTTAAGCTTGCGATAGTCAATGCAAAGCCTAAGAGTTCCACACGAAGACGAACCGCGGATCCCCATGGAGAAAAACTGGACTGAATCAACTGCTTGGATTCAAGCTCTAAAAGCTTCTTCTTGAGTTCCTCATTTTCCTTTGTAGACATTCTCGCGGGAGGACGACTAACTGGCTACGCGCCGGGAATGAGAGCAATGCGGAACTCAATTGCCCGCTTAGGTGGCAAACTCGAGACAGGCTCAAAAACATCAGGAAAGTCAGAAGCAATAGGAAGATATATAGCATTATTATCCCGCGAGTCAAGAGAATATAAAGCCATTTCAGAATTATCCACATCCCAAAGAACAAGAGATAGCTGAGTAGGTGAATCCAAATGTCGAAGATATATAATTCTCTCCAAAAAAATAATCTTGGCATCATATCTTACTAGCCAGTCCATACCCAAAATCATATCAAATCCCAGACAAGAAATAACATGTAGATTCGCATGAAAAGAAAAGCCACATAAAACAATCTCAACTTTATCACAAAGTAAGCTAAGGGTCGCGGATCCCCCAATAGGATTCACAATCCTCAATGAAGTAACCATACAAGAAACATCCAAAGATAAATCATCGACGAGCTTTTTCGATACGAAGGAATGTGAAGCACTCGTATCGAAAAGAACTCGAATACTATGGTCACGAAATAAAATAGAACCTTCCAAAATAGATGGAGATATAAAGAAGGACCTTCAGAAGCCTTAGCAGCATAAAGCTTGCTAGACATAGCACCAGCAGGAACAATAGGGCAGGTGGAAACATGATGACCTTCCTTCTTGCAATAGCGACAGAAGAGAGGCTTAGGACAAGCTCGAATCATATGATCAGAAGAACCACAATTGAAACACTTCCGAATGTAAGGTGTTCCAGAAGACTGAGGCTGAGAATCAGAACCATCAGTCTTCTTCTTCTTAGAAGGAAAAGACATGGACTTCTGAAATGGAAACTGCCTCTTGTTGGGGTTCTTGGAAACCTCAACATCATCACCACTATCACACTCCTTCTCAACGGTTTCAAGATGAAGTGCAGAATCTACCAACTCCTCAAAAGAAAGCTTAAGTTGGAGCAACAAAGACTTCTTAAGATATTTCTTAAGGCCAGAGACAAACTTCAGATTCTTCTTATAAGAAGTGCTGATGAATTCAAGAAGATACTTAGATAAAGCCTCAAATGATGCAACGCACTCAGAAACAGAAGATTTCCCTTACTTCAACTCAAGGAAGCGACGGGTCAATAAAACTTTTTCAGATTCAGGAAAGAACTTGAGTTCGAATCGTCCTCGAAAATGAGTCCAAGAAAGAGTAGACTCATCAATTTGGGCTACAAGAAGCTCGTACCAATCAAGGGCACGCTCTTGCAATAAACTAGAAGTTACAAGAACTCTATCATGATCAGAAAGATCCATGCGAGAGAAGATACGCTCGCACATGTGAAGCCAAGCCTGGACTTCAAGAACAGACTGGGAGCCTTTAAACGGCTTTCCCCCAAGATGAGCAAAATCATTGCATTGGCGTGCAAAGGCAGACTCGCGAGGTGGAGACACTCGAGGAGGAAGTGGAGGCTGAGTGCTCCTAAACAATTCCAAAAACTGATCAACAGACATATAAACGCCATCCGGATGTGAGCCACTGGATTGCCCAGCATCCGAACGTCGTCCCTGCCTCTTCCAGCCATACGCAGAAAGTTAAGATAAGAACAAGATTATTCACAAGGTTGATGATTCAATATGGAATACTATGGAATTTAAATGCATTCCTAGACGTATTCCCACATTCTATCTACCACCAAGGCACACAAGAAATATAGGGGCACGATGGTTCAAGGGATTGTATCACTTATACACTTTGATGTACCGGAATATGTGCTTCTATTCTATGTTTATCATATTTTGTTCTGAACCTCACTCTGATACCAAGCTATGAACGCCCCACCTCTATACCCACGCTAGCCAAAGACACTACAGGGTAATGCCGTCAACTAACACGGAGAATAAGGCTGGATAGGAGCGACTATCTATAGCCTTGCTTTAACTATCAATTGAATTCATCGACTAATGTCATACCAAACAGATCGACATATCCAATGAATACTTAAAACAAAACCATAGGTGGCAAGAGGATCTATCAGAACAGAATATAACAACTCAAACGTAATTTACATCATAGAACAGCAGATCATCATATACACATATACTGACACATAACAGAGTATACAAAATAATACATGTCAAGTGGTATAGCAAACCACAATATACATGCAAATCCAGAAGAATAAATATCAGAGTTACAACAAAATAGGACTACACAAAAAGCTGTGACAAAAAGAAGCAGCGGAGTAGTCCATGCAGAAGAAAAATAGGCTAAGTTCAAAGCACCTAACCTAAAACATCTCGGTCTGACCCGAGTATAAAATACACGGGTCAGTCTAGCTAAACAAATCAGTTAGATAAACTAAACAACAATAACCTACAAGGTCATAAAGTATAACAAACATCGCTAAGGGAGATAACACAATCATCTAACAAAAGATGAACATTACAAAACAAGCCTCATAACATCGGCATCTCAGAGAAACAAAGGATATGAATATCCCAAATCAAGCCATAAAGGCAAATAACAAATACCAATGAAGGTAACACAAGTTCCGCAAGGCAATCGCTATATATCGTGCGGCTCAAAAAGACCAACACCGAAGGGCAATACCAAGGGAATATACATATATCAATGAAAACAAAAGATCGCTCGAGCTCAGTACTGTATAAACAAGGATCCATAAGCCCGAAGGCTCCAAACCCAAATGTCACTCGAGCGGCTCATAAAGACCAACTCCGAAAGCGATACTATAGGGCAACAAACCCGAAGGCACTAACCCGAAGGTACAAACCCGAAGGCAACATACCCGAAGGCAACAAACCCGAAGGCAACAAACCTAAAGGAGACAGTCCGAAGACACTATCCCAAAGGCAACAAACCGTAGTGCTGAAGGTCCTGAGGTCCAGTACTGGACACCACTAACTGGCAGAATGTGTCATAACTCTCAAAAAGGAATCCGAAATGTGGCAACGTTAGTCCCATAACCACTCGTTCGCACTAAACAGTTTACTATCCGTTAGTTAATTTCACACTCAAAGTAGTACAAAGTTTACCTCATCTCATTGGTAAAGCAGACCAAAAGGTCAAAACAATCAATCGAATAGGTCGGGGATTAATCGGAAAGATAAACGCTCGGATTCATGGTCCGTGTTTTACCTAACCATTTAATCACCTTTCCACTTCGCTCGAAGTGCCAAGTTGTGTGTGCGTTTTAAATAGAAACTATAAATTAGAGAACGGGCTTTAATAACATTTGAAGAGATCATTTTATGAAAACCCGTGTATGAAATCAAAAAGGAATCATCAAAGTCAAATATGCATAAATAGCTAATTGGAATCTACAGGCGTCGATTAAATTTGAGAAAAACTAAACGAACAAGGCAAATTGGCAAAAACAGTAGGTTCAGACGTCTGAAAGAAGTAGTTCAGACGTCTGAATCTGGAAATTAATTTCTTTTCCAGAAGAGAATTCAGACGTCTGAACCCAATTTTCAGACGTTTGAAATAGGCAATATTTTGCCTATTTCCTTTCTGGTTGAAATTTAGCCAATTCAGACGTCTGGAATATAAATTCAAACGTCTGAATCTGGGGATAAAAATCTTCTCCAGAATAATATTCAGACGTCTGAAATAGGGATTCAGACGTCTGAAACCTAATGGTCAGGCATTTTCTGAACCTAGGCCATTGAAGGCTAAAACCAATCGAAAGCAATCGGAAGAGTGTTGATTATGAGGCTTACGTCAAATGACTACCCAACCTTAAAAACTCACCCAAACACTCCGAACAACATAAACATCAACCATAGAATGATTTTCATAGATTTGGCTTCAAAAATCATAATTTGGCAATTTCACCAAATCAATCCAAATCGAAAGCAAATGAACATGTAAATATGTTAGGAATTCATTCCTAATAATCCAAGATAGCTGTAGACATAGATGTGAGATAAAAATCTCACCTAACATCTATAATATTAAGAGAAGTAGATGTGAGTTCAAAACTCACCTTTTAACTCAAAAACAAGAATAGAGAGGCTCAATAGCAAAGAAAACAACCAACCACTCTCCACTTCAACTCTACTAACTTCAATCTAAGATCAAAACAAGTATCTTCCTAAGTTAGGTTTAGGAAATTTTCTGAAATTGAAGGAGAAAGAGTTGGAGAAGATGAAGAGGAGGCTTACCAATAACTTCTCTTTGAACTTGGAGCAAGAAATTGGATTTGCAAGAGGAACTAGGGCTTGGAATTTCTAATTCCTCTTCCTTTCCCCCATTTTCAGCTTTAACTTAAGTTTAGAAGTGGGAATGAGAGAATGGAAGGAGATGGACTGAGTTAGGTTATTTAGTTAGCTAGTGGGCTGAACCCAAACCCAAAACCCAACTAGAAAAAGTACAAAAATTCAACTTACTCCAAACATATCAAAGCTTATACTCAAAAAGATCGCAAACGCCATTTTGGAATCAATGGAAATGGTTTCGAGTTAAATTCGGCCATTTGCAAAAAGTAACTCTTCGGACCTAAATCCGACTAACGACGCTATATTTAAATAAAACATTTAAATATATAATCGTTAAATATGCGGGTTGTTACAGATCTCCCCCTAACAAAATTGTGTCCTTGCAAATCCTAGAGACGATATTTGTAACAACTACATACAACATTCAAAGGAAAAGGAAATAAGCTTGAGATGAAAGGATATTCTCACCGTTGCCAAGCAAAGATAGAAAACCCGGATAGGATCGCTCAATAAACTCTCTGGTTTCCCAAGTACAGTCATTGGGATTAGCGGACCAATGAACTTTAACGAGCGGCACGTCCTTGTTTTGAAGGTGTCGCACCTCCATGTCAAGTACGCGAATAGGCTGCTGTACGATAGATAAGTCCGGTGAGACCTCAAGCTCTTGCAAATCAGGAGAATCGATAACAGAATTCGACACCCGAAGACACTTCCGAAGCTGCGAGACGTGGAACACGTCATGAATGCCAGATAAAAGAGCAGGAAGTGAAGCTCTATAAGCCATAGGGCCAATACGTTCGCATCACCCCCTTCAAAGGAGAAACACAAATAAAAACAAGATCACCAATCGAGAACTCGAGAGGCTTCCTACGGTTGTCCGCGTAGGATTTCTGGCGACTCTGTGCCTCTTTCATTCTCAACCGGATAAGATCAATCTTCTCAGAAGATTCACGAACAAAATCTGGGCTAAGAATAAGCTTCTCCCCAGATTCCAACCAATAAGAAGGCGATCGACATGGCCTTCCGTATAAGGCTTCGAAAGGATCCATACCGATACTGGACTGAAAACTATTATTGTAGGAGAACTCTACAAGAGGTAGGTGATCCTCTAAACTACCATCAAAATCAAAAATACAAATGCGGAGAAGATCTTCCAAGATACGATTCACCCGTTCAGTCTGTCCGTCAGACTACGGATGATAAGCTGTACTAAAATTAAGCTTTGTTCCCAAAGCTTGCTGAAGACTCTGCCAAAAATGACTCGTGAACAAAGGATCACGGTCACTCACAATAGAACTAGGAACATCGTGAAGTCTCACGATTTCCCTGACATATAACTTTGCCAAATGCGAAGTAGTCCTATTAGACTTAATAGGAATAAAATGAGCAGACTTAGCGAGGCGATCAACAATAACCCAGATGCTAGAATGGCCCAATCTCGAACGAGGTAGACCGTCAATAAAATCCATAGAAATCTGATCCCATTTCCACAATGGAATCTGTAGAGGCTGAAGAAGACCCGAAGGACGCTGATGTTCGGCCTTAATACGCTGACAGGTTAAGAAATTACTCACATAACTCGCCACATCGCGCTTCATGCCTTTCCAATAATAAAGACGACGCATATCGGCATACATCTTACTACTGCCAGGATAAATGGTATACTTAGAATGGTGACAATCATCAAGAATGTCATGCCTAAGTGCAAAATCAGAAGGCACAAAAAGACGGTTCTTCTGGCGAAGACACCCATGGGAATCAATGCTGAGATCCCGCAACGCCTCATCACAGGATCCAGACTCACAAAGCTGAATAAGATGCAACAAATCAGGATCACGCCGCTGGGCATCGGCAATACGATCCAATAAAATGGGTCGAGCTCCCAAACTAAATAATAGAATAGGAGAATTAGAAGATGAACCTCGATCACGAATTTCACAAAAAGATAGAGTCTCAAGAATATCCCATTTGGCAAGCATCATAGAAATAACAGCCGAATGTTTGCGACTAAGCGCATCAGCAACACGATTACCCTTACCAGGGGTATACTGGATATCAAAGTCATAGGAAGCAAGAAACTCGAGCCAACGCTGTTGTCTCATATTGAGTTCCTTCTGAGTGAACAAACACTTCAAGGATTTATGATCGGAATAGAGAATAAAGCGCTTGCCCAATAAATATTGTCGCCAAATCTTCAAGGCAAAGACAATGGCGGCTAACTCAAGATCATGAGTGGCATAGCGAACTTCATTCGGACGCAGTTGCCAAGAAGCATAAGCAACTACCCGATCTTTCTGCATAAGAACAGCACCAGACCACTACCACAAGCATCGGTGTAGACAACAAGATCATGATTCCCTTCAGGTACCACCAAAATAGGAGCATTAGTGAGAAGTTCCTTTAATGTCAGAAAGGAAGCTTCACACTTGTCGGACCAAATAAAACGAATGCCTTTCCGAGTAAGGCTGGTGAGTGGAAGCACAACACGGGAAAAATCCTTAATGAACCGACGGTAATAACCCGCCAATCCAAGGAAACTACGAATCTCATGCACATTCTCAGGCTTCTTCCCACCCTGGATGGCTTCGATCTTTGAGGGATCGACAGAAATGCCGTCGGAAGATACAACATGGCCTAAGAACTTAACCTTATTCTCCCAAAAATGGCACTTGGAGAATTTGGCTCTAAGCTTATGGTGACGAAGAGTACTCAAGACAATTCTCAAGTGGTTAGCATGCTCAGCTTCAGACTTATAATAAATAAGGATATCATCAATAAACACGAGGATGAACTTATCGAGATTTCTCGGAATACTCGATTCATGAGATCAACAAATAAAGCAGGAGCGTTCGCCAAACCGAACGGCATAACGAGCCAATCAAAAGAACCATAACGAGTGCGGAAAGCGGTAAGAGGTATGCTATCCTCCGTGACTCATAACTGATGAAAACCCGTGGCAAGGTCGAGCTGAGAAAAGACCTTGGCACCACTCAATAGATCGAACATATCATAGATCCTAGGCAACAGATACCTATTCCTGATGGTTAACTCGTTAAGCTTGCGATAGTCAATGCAAAGCCTAAGAGTTCCATCGGACTTCTTCACGAAGGCGACCGCGGATCCCCACGGAGAAAAACTGGACTGAATCAACTGCTTGGATTCAAGCTCTAAAGGCTTCTTCTTGAGTTCCTCATTTTCCTTTGTAGACATTCTCGTGGGAGAACGACCAACTGGCTGCGCGCCTGGAATGAGATCAATGCGGAACTCAATTGCCCGCTTAGGTGGAAAACCCGAGACAGGCTAAAAAACATCAAGAAAGTCATAAGCAATAGGAATACGAGATATAACATTATCATCCCGCGAGTCAAGAGAATATAAAGCCATTTCAGAATTATCCACATCCCGAAGAATAAGAGATAGCTGAGTAGGCGAATCCGGATGTCGAAGATATATAATTCTCTCCGAACAAATGATCTTGGCATCATACCTTACTAGCCAGTCCATACCCAAAATCATATCAAATCCCAGACAAGAAATAACGTGTAGATTCGCACGAAAAGAAAATCCACATAAAACAATCTCAACTTTATCACAAAGTAAGCTAAGGGTCGCGAATCCCCCAAAGGATTCACAATCCTCAATGAAGTAACCATACAAGAAACATCCAAAGATAAATCATCGACGAGCTTTTTCGATACGAAGGAATGTGAAGCACCCGTATCGAAAAGAACTCGAATACTATGGTCACAAAATAAAATAGAACCTTCCAAAATAGATGGAGATATAACTTTGGGCTGAGAAGGACCTTCAGAAGCCTTAGCAGCATAAAGCTTGCTAGACATAGCACCAGTAGGAACAATAGGGCAGGTGGAAACATGATGACCTTCCTTCTTGCAATAGCGACAGAAGAGAGGCTTAGGACAAGCTTGAATCATATGATCAGGAGAACCACAATTGAAACACTTCCGAATGAAAGGTGTTCCAGAAGACTGAGGCTGAGAATTAGAACAACCAGTCTTCTTCTTCTTTGAAGGAAAAGACCTGGACTTCTGAAATGGAAACTGCCACTTGTTGGGGTTCTTGGAAACCTCAACATCATCACCACTATCACACTCCTTCTCAACGGTTTGAAGATGAAGTGCAGAATCTACCAACTCCTCAAAAGAAAGCTTAAGCTGGAGCAGCAAAGACTTCTTAAGATATTTCTTAAGGCCAGAGACAAACTTCAGATTCTTCTGATAAGAAGTGCTAATGAATTCAAGACCATACTTAGATAAAGCCTCGAGTGATGCAACATACTCAGAAACAGAAGATTTCCCTTGCTTCAACTCAAGGAAGCGACGGGTCAATAAAACTTTTTCAGATGCAGGAACGAACTTGAGTTCGAATAGTACCCGAAACTGAGTCCAAGAAAGAGTAGACTCATCAATTTCGGCTACAAGAAGCTCGTACCAATCAAGGGCATGCTCTTGCAATAAACTAGAAGTTACAAGAACTCTATCATGATCAGAAAGATCCATGCGAGAGAAGATACGCTCGCACGTGCGAAGCCAAGCCTAGACTTCAAGAACAGACTCGGAGCCTTTAAACGGATTTCCCCCAAGATGAGAAAAATCACTGCACTGGCATGCAAAGGCAGACTTGCAAGGTGGAGACACTCAGGAGGTACTGGAGGCTGAGTGCTCCTAAACAATTCCAAAAACTGATCAGCAGACATATAAACTTCATCCGGATGTGAGCCACTGGATTTCCCAGCATCCGAACGTCGTCCCCTGCCTCTTCCAGCCATACGCTGAAAGTTAAGATAAGAACAAGATTATTCACAAGGTAAATGATTCAATATGGAATACTACGTAATTTAAATGCATTCCTAGATGTATTCCCACATTCTATCTACCACCAAGGAACACAAGAAATATAGGGGCACGATGGTTCAAGGGTTTGCATCACTTATACACTTTGATGTACCGGAATATGTGCTTCTATTCTATGTTTATCATATTTTGTTCTGAACCTCGCTCTGATACCAAGCTGTGAACGCCCCACCTCTATACCCACGCTAGCCAAGGACACTACAGGGTAATGCCGTCAACTAACACGGAGAATAAGGCTGGATAGGAGCGACCATCTTAGCCTTGATTTAACTATCAATTGAATTCATCGACTAATGTCATACCAAACAGATCGACATATCCAATGAATACTTAAAACAAAACCATAGGTGGCAAGAGGATCTATCAGAACAGAATATAACAAATCAAACGTAATTTACATCATAGAACAGCAGATCATCATATACACATATACTGACACATAACAGAGTATACAAAATAATTCATGTCAAGTGGTATAGCAAACCACAATATACAAGCAAATCCAGAAGAATAAATATCAGAGTTACAACAAAATAGGACTACACAAAAAGCTGTGACAAAAAGAAGCAGCGGAGTAGTCCATGCAGAAGCAAAATAGGCTAAGTGCAAAAGCACCTAACCTGATACATCTCGGTCTGACCCGAGTATAAAATACACGGGTCAGTCTAGCTAAACAAATCAGTTAGATAAACTGAACAACAATAACCTGCAAGGTCATAAAGTATAACAAACATCGCTAAGGGAGATAACACAATCATCTAACAAAAGATGAACATAATAAAACAAGCCTCATAACATCGGCATCTCAGAGAAACAAAGGATAGGAATATCCCAAATCAAGCCATAAAGGCAAATAACAAATACCAATGAAGGTAACACATGTTCCGCAAGGTAATCGCTATATATCATGCGGCTCAAAATGACCAACACCGAAGGGCGATACAAAGGGAATATACATATATCAATGAAAACAAAAGATTGCTCGAGCTCAGTACTGTATAAACAAGGATCCATAAGCCCGAAGGCTCCAAACCCAAATTTCACTCGAGCGGCTCATAAAGACCAACTCCGAAAGCGATACTATAGGGTAACAAACCCGAAGGCACTGACCCGAAGGTACAAACCCGAAGGCAACATACCCGAAGGCAACAAACCCGAAGGCAACAAACCTGAAGGAGACAGTCTGAAGACACTATCCCAAAGGCAACAAACCGTAGTGGTGAACGTCCGGAGGCTCAGCACTGGACACCACTAACTGGAAGAATGTGTCATAACTCTCAAAAAGGAATCTGAAAAGTGGTAACGTGAGTCCCATAACCACTCGTTCGCCCTAAACGGTTTACTATCCGTTAGTTAATTTCACACTCAATGCAGTACAAAGTTTACCTCATCTCATTGGTAAACCAGACCAAAAGGTCAAAACAATCAATCGAATAGGTCGGGGATTAATCGGAAAGATAAACGCACGGATTCATGGTCCGTGTTTTACCTAACCATTTAATCTCCCTTCGACTTCGCTCGAAGTGCCAAGTTGTGTGTGCGTTTTAAATAGAAATTATAAATTAGAGAACGGGCTTTAATAACATTTGAAGAGATCATTTTATGAAAACCCGTGTATGAAATCAAAAAGGAATCATCAAAGTCAAATATGCATAAATAGCTAATTGGAATCTACAGGCGTCGATTAAATTTGAGAAAAACTAAACGAACAAGGCAAATTGGCAAAAACAGTAGGTTCAGACGTCTGAATCTGGAAATTAATTTCTTTTCCAGAAGAGAATTCAGACGTCTGAACCCAATTTTCAGACGTTTGAAATAGGCAATATTTTGCCTATTTCCTTTCTGGTTGAAATTTAGCCAATTCAGACGTCTGGAATATAAATTCAGACGTCTGAATCTGGGGATAAAAATCTTCTCCAGAATAATATTCAGACGTCTGAAATAGGGATTCAGACGTCTGAAACCTAATGGTCAGGCATTTTCTGAACCTAGGCCATTGAAGGCTAAAACCAATCGAAAGTAATCGGAAGAGTGTTGATTATGAGGCTTACGTCAAATGACTACCCAACCTTAAAAACTCACCCAAACACTCCGAACAACATAAACATCAACCATAGAATGATTTTCATAGATTTGGCTTCAAAAATCATAATTTGGCAATTTCACCAAATCAATCCAAATCGAAAGCAAATGAACATGTAAATATGTTAGGAATTCATTCCTAATAATCCAAGATAGCTGTAGACATAGATGTGAGATAAAAATCTCACCTAACATCCATAATATTAAGAGAAGTAGATGTGAGTTCAAAACTCACCTTTTAACTCAAAAACAAGAATAGAGAGGCTCAATAGCAAAGAAAACAACCAACCACTCTCCACTTCAACTCTACTAACTTCAATCTAAGATCAAAACAAGTATCTTCCTAAGTTAGGTTTAGGAAATTTTCTGAAATTGAAGGAGAAAGAGTTGGAGAAGATGAAGAGGAGGCTTACCAATAACTTCTCTTTGAACTTGGAGCAAGAAATTGGATTTGCAAGAGGAACTAGGGCTTGGAATTTCTAATTCCTCTTCCTTTCCCCCATTTTCAGCTTTAACTTAAGTTTAGAAGTGGGAATGAGAGAATGGAAGGAGATGGACTGAGTTAGGTTATTTAGTTAGCTAGTGGGCTGAACCCAAACCCAAAACCCAACTAGAAAAAGTACAAAAATTCAACTTACTCCAAACATATCAAAGCTTATACTCAAAAAGATCGCAAACGCCATTTTGGAATCAATTGAAATGGTTTCGAGTTCGAATTCGGCCATTTGCATAAAGTAACTCTTCGGACCTAAATCCGACTAACGACGCTATATTTAAATCAAACATTTAAATATATAATCGTTAAATATGCGGGTTGTTACAATGGGTCGCTACCCTACCAAATTGAGCAGAAGCTCCGCAGAAATGGGGTTTAGTCTCCCTCATAGACAAAAAGACATCGCACATTGCTAGTCTAAATCACAAAATGATCATCATCGATCATCAAGAAGTGTCAATTACACCAAGCTAGTAAATCGATGAGTTTAGCTTCATGTCCCATAACCACTGGCTTAACTTAAATATATATGAACAAACTGTATGTCTCCACTCAAAAATTATCACAAGTGATTCAATCGAACAAGTCCAAGAATTAACCGACGAAGTGAACTCAAGCATTTCATACCACTTGTTTTACTAAGCCGTTTAATTAGATTTCTCGTACGAGTGACGTAAAGGTTTGTATATACTAATAGATTGGAAAACGGTTTTATAAACAAGCTTAATATTGAAAATGGAGTAGAAATCATCTTTAAGAAAGAGTTGAATATTTACTACTAGTATAGAAACCTTTGTATTTTAAAGTAACAAACCATAGAAATGATTGTAAGAACAATCAATCACCAAAATTCCACGCTCAAAGACGTGAATTAATTCCAATGAAATCGATTCGAAACCCATCAAAATGGATACACACAAAAGTTCCAAAATAGAAGTCATCAAGGTCGATAATAAATGAAATAAAAAATCGGAAAACCACGAATCGATAAAAATTAGAAATCAACACAAAATAGGCTAAATAGGCAAATAGAAGCAGGTCAGTCGACTGACTGCAAATGACCAGTCGACTGACCCAGAAACCTGGAAGTTTCATATCCTGCAGTTAGTCGACTGATTACAGAGGCCAGTCGACTGGTTGCAGGAAACAGAGACTTCCAGCCTCTATAAACAACCCCCGGAGCATTTATCTGCTACAGCTAGTCGACTGACTGCAAAAGGTCAGTCGACTGACTGGGCGCTGGGGCTGTTTTTCAGCCTATTTAATTGAAGAGAAAACTTTCACCGATTGCGATCGGACGAGAAGCGGTGCTAGGGGTTTACGCCAATCAGCAACCCAGCCCCATAGGCTCTTCGATGCATCACCAAAAACATGTTTAAACATCAAAGTTAGGATTGTTAAAGATTTGACTTCAAAACACCAAAATTTGGAATGTTCACCAATTCAATCTTAATCAAAAGCAAATGCACATGAATAAGTGTTAGGAATTCATACCCAATTCTGTTTATCATTTAATAATTCTATCTTTTCGGTTGTCCTTATTTTCTCCTTATTCTGTTTCAGGATTGGGAAACTCCAAAGACTCCATCCGATATTCGTAGTTTTCTGGGCCTTGGCGGTTAATACCGGAGATCTATTAAGAATTTTGCTCGGATTGCTGCACCTCTCACTGCTTTGACTCGTAAGAATGCCAAGTTTGTCTGGAGTGATCAATGTAAGGCTGTATTCAATGAGTTAAAGAGCAAGCTAACTTCCGCACCAGTTCTTACCGTTCCAAACGGAAGTGAGGGTTTGACGGTATAGACTGATGCTAGTCGTGAGGGTTTGGGTGCTGTTCTCATGCAGGATGGTAAGGTCATTGCCTACGCCAGCCGTCAGTTGAAAACCCATGAGGCAAATTATGCTGCTCATGATTTAGAGTTGCTTGCTGTTGTCTTTGCTTTGAAGCTTTGGAGGCATCATCTTCTTGGATCCAAGTTTGAGCTTTCACCGATCATTAGTCTCTAAGGTATATCTTCACCCAGAAGGATTTGAATCAGAGGCAAGTTCGTTGGCTTGAGTTTCTGGCTTCTTACGACCTCGATATTAGCTATACTCCCGGTAAAACTAATGTTGTGTCCGATGCTTTGAGTCGGAAGAAGGCTTTGTTGTGTCATCTTGTTATTTCTTCTTCTCCTCTTCTGGATTGTATCATGGCTAAGGAGGATGAGGATGAGATACTTAGATTGATGAAGGATAGTATTCGTAGCAGGATTGGTGGTAGTAGTAGTGGTAGTGGAGCGCAGATCGATGATAGAGGGATTTTGAGGATTAATGGCAGGATTTATGTCTCGAATACTGATGGTTTGAGGCAGGAGTCGCTTCAGGAGAATCACCGATCCAGGCTTTCTATTCGTCCTGGTGTGTCGAAGATGTATCAGGATATGAAGAGGCTTTATTGGTGGAGGGGATGAAGAGGGATATCTCTATATTTGTTAGCCGATGTGCGACTTGTCAGCAAGTCAAAGCCGATCACCAGAAGTCCCCTGGTTTGTTGCAGCCCCTTGAGATTCCCAATTGGAAGTGGGAACAGGTTTCCATGGATTTCATCGATGGTTTACCGAGGACTCGGAGGGGTAATGAGAGTATCTTGGTTATTGTGGATAGACTGACTAAGTCCGCTCATTTTATTCCGGTCAAGTCTACTCGTTCTACTTCTAGCTTATCTGAGATCTATATGAGAGAGATCGTTTGTCTCCATGTTGTTCCTCTCAGTATTGTTTGTGATCGTGACCTTTTCTTTACCAGTCAGTTCTGGAAAGCTTTTCAGGAATCTCTGGGTACTCAGCTGAATCTGAGCATTGCTTACCATCCACAGACCGACGGTCAAACGGAAAGAGTGAATCAGTTTCTCGAGGATCTTCTTCTTGCTTGTGTGCTTGATTATGGAGGATCTTGGGAAGATCATCTCTATCTTGTCGAATTCACCTACAATAATATTTATCAGGTATAATCTTATCTTCTATTTTAACCTTATATTGATCTTTTTATCTATCTCGTTCCATCTTTACATTCAGGCAGTCTCAAAATGTCTCCGTTTGCTGCTCTATATGGACGACCTTGTCGGTCTCTATCTTGCTGGATTGAATCCGGTAACCGTTTGGTTCTTGGTCCTGATGTGATTTTGGATGCTTCTGAGAGAGTTGAGGAGATTAAGAAGAGGTTGAGAGCTGCTCAGAATAGGCAGAAGAAGTATGCTAATAGGCGTAGGTGGAACTTGGAATTTTTTGTTGGTGATCTGGTGTTCCTTAAAGTTTTCCCCTTAAGGAATGTCATTCGCTTTGGTCATAGAGGGAAGCTTTCTCCTAGGCTCATTGGTCCTTTTCGCATTGTGGAAAGAGTTGGTTCTTTGGCTTACCGTCTGGATTTGCTCGAGAAGCTTTCTGGAGTGCATGATGTATTCCATGTCTCGCATCTTCGCCGATATCTTCACGATCCATCTCTTATTGTCCAGCCTTCTGCTCTTGATAGTTTGGATAATTGAGCCTAATCTGACTGTCGAGAAGAAGCCACTTCGCATTGTCGACAGAGGTACGAAGCAGCTCAGAAGGAAATCTGTTAATCTGGTCAAAGTACAGTGGAGTACTGACGATCGAGATTGTACCTGGGAAACGGAGCAGAGCATTCATGCTTCGAATCTGGAATTATTCGTTTAAGGCACTATTTTTTTCTATCTTGTTTCTCTTTATTTTCCTTGCCCATTCTTTTCGAGGACGAAAAGATTTGAGTTGGGGAGAGTGTAACAACCCTAGTTTTTGAATATAATTTTAAATTTGACTTTATAGTTTTAGAATATAATTTTAATTTTTTTTTATTTCAAGATTTCATTTTTAAATATTTTTAAAGTGATGATAAAAATTTTCCAAAGTTTATTGAATTAATTTTCAAATTTTTAAAGCCTAGTTTCCATTTTTTGCTATTTTCTTAATTTAATTATATTTATATAAAATTTATTTAATTATTTTATTTCATTCATTAATTTTTTTTGTTTTTATTTTATTTATATGCATTTTTATACGTATTCAAAATTGCAAAAGAAATTAGGAAATTTTGAAAGGTTTTGACCTTTAATGTGCATTGCCTTTTCACATTCATCTTACCTTTTCATCACCAATCAACACACCACTTCATTTGCTGCCATATCACCTATTCTTCAGCCAACTCCCTCATTGTTTCTCACTCACAAAAAATTCCTCAAACCCTAAAATAGTTTCAGCCATTTCTTGAGTAGAAAGTTTGGTAATTTTTTTATATTCTTTTTCACCTTTTTCCCACTGTTTTGTTTGATTTTGCACTGCATCTCTTCTTGTAGTTCGGCCCTCCCTTCTCCATCACCATGGCCGCCTCCACCACCACCACAATTAACCACCATCTCCTCCTTTCCCCTGCTCTTCCATGGCTGTGGCCATACATGTTGATGATCCACAAAAAAATTACACAAAATCCACTTATATATGCTTGTCGAGCTCCATTTTGTTCCACCACTCCAACCATCACCTTGGCCGACTTTGTGCATCACCACCACCTGCCACTTGCTGACCTGAGACCTCTACCACACCTGCACTTGACTCACCAGATTTGGCCTTGCATGATCATGCCTTGGCCGAAGCTATTTATTGCATAGAAATCCATTGTGTTGCCTTGTATTTGTGTGTATATGCACACATCTCTCTACTCCTTTATATTATGTATGGCCGACCCTTTTGTACCCTTAACCTGATCCAAACCCACACCATAGCATTGCATTTCCAACCATGGCCGAGTATTAGATTGTAGAATGCAAGTGCAAAAGCTTTGGCTTTGTGTTGTGCATTTATTTCTAGCATTGTTTAGTAATATTTTGGGTTGAAATTTATATTGTACTTTGTTTTGTTTGCTATGTGACAAGGCAATTAGCTTTGGCTTTTCCACACTCAAATTGTATTCATGCTTTTGTGCCTTAGAAGATCTCTGTTTGTGTATTTGGTTGTCATTACCAGCTCGTAGAGGTGAATAATTCTCACCAGACAAATTTATACTTATATGACTAGTAAACCGATCACATTTGAATTTGTAAAACCATATCACCATGCTATATCTGCTATGCTATGATCATATGATGTTCACCCATGCTTATACACCTGTTATAACATCTGTTACTGTTATACTATACTATTCTATTATTTATATCAGTTTATCACACTGCAAGTTCCCTGTAGATTAGAATCACTATGGGTTGAAATGATACATACCCGAACGGACTTTAGAATAAGGAAAAATCGTTATGGACTGAAATGATAGGCCTGAACGATTTTTAATTATTTCATTTTACTTGGGAATATAGGTTTGAAAGGATAAAACCCGGTGTTTTCTTTGTAAATTACGGATTGAAATGATATATTATCCATATCACTTTACCTAGGCTAGAAAATTTTATACAGACCCGTGGTTAATATATATTTTTCTAATTTTTTTAAAGTATTTTAGAAATGTAAATATTATAATATTTTGGTTTAAGCTTCAATAAAAATGATTTTATAAAGTATTATTGATTTTCTAAAAATTTATAAGTGAAATAAATTAATGGCAAAGTTAGAATTTTGAAATATAAGTTATTTTGGAAATTATGATTTGGTTATAAATGGAATTTAAATTAAGTAGGAAAATATGATAAAGAGATTTAAAATTTGAATTAAATGAATTTAAAACGATTTTATAAAGTGTTAATGATTTTTAAATAACTTAAAATGCTAAATAAATGAATATTTAAGTTGAATTTTGAAATATAACTTAAATTGGAAATTTGTGAATTTTGTTTAAATAAATTTTTAAGTTTAGAAAATAAAATGAAAATAATTTATATTCGAAAATTTAAACTTAAGTGTTAAGTTAAAATTTTAATTATAAAGAATTGAAATTGAATACTGGAATTTAATAAGTAAATTATTATTAAATTTAATTTTTGAATGAAAATTTAACTTTATAAAATCATTAGTATAAGGGTATTTAAATGATTGTTTTAAAAGTGAAAATATATGATTTTATAAGTTTAAAATGATTTAAATAAAAGTTTAATTGTTTGTGAAATTATATTGAATATTTTGAATTTAATTAACATCATTTTTGAAATGTTATTATTTCTAATGTAAAGGATATTACAACATTTGTAAATGTTGTAGTTGATAGAAATGAACTAAATGACTAAATTGAATTAAGGGCTATTATAGCACTTTGTAAGTGCTGTAGTTGCTGAAATTAACTAAGGTTTTATTTGAACTAAAGTAACCCTATTACACCATTTTTTAAATGCTGTCTTTTGTTAAATTGAATTGTTTTAAAAGTAACTTTCCTTAGCATTTTCTAAATGCTGCGAAAGTTGAATTTTCACTGCTTTGATAAATTTAAGTGAATAAATGAACTTTGAAAAGATTAAAATTTTGAAAATTCAATATTTAATCATTAAATATAATAACTTCATTTTAATGATTTAAATGAAGTAAATCGATTTTAAATATAAACTATTTTGAAATGTGAATCGAAATGGTATTTTAAAAAAAATGAACGTGGTTTTGAAAAGATATGATATTTTGGAATGGATTTGAAATGATTTGAAATGATATTTGATTTTTGAAATATAAATACCATTTTTAAATTATAATTACGGGTTATAATAGCGATTGGTTGTTAAAGAGACCGGGATCGGATATGGACATACTCTTTGTCGATACTAAAAACCACTTTAACAACTGTGTACGCGGTGGAGATTCCAGAATGAAGTAGGATGGTGGCGACATTCTTGAGGTACATTACGTGGACCCGACTCCCGTGAGTTGGCTTAAGGTGGCTAAAATAGGAGCGATCTCGGGCCAAAAGGGGTAGCTACTCTGGTCGGACACACTTCTTCGATACCATTCTATTATTGTTGTGATTGATTGGGTGCACCCCTTGATTTTGGAGTGTTTTTCGGGGTGGTCGTAGTGACTGCTACGTTACCGCCAGCCCGTGTGCATAATTGGCATATCTACCCCGGCATTGCCTTATGTGCCGTGTCACCTACCATACCGAGCCTTTACTACGAGTTTGTTTTTCTTCCGTAGCCCATGAAGTATTTAGGGTAGTCTGCTGATCTGGAGATACGCTGATACTAGATGGACTACAGGGACTATTATGTGTTAAGGGGAATATTGAGTCACTCCTTAACGCTATTTTGAAGTAAGTTTATTTTACTGTAGACATTATTATAATAGCGCAATATTACTACATAGTAAATAATTTAACGGATCCTTAAAGGATGGGCGGTTCCATGCATCCTTTAAGTTACTCGTATCTTTATTACAGTTCACTTGAGTTGGTTTACATTATATAAGTATATATGTCCTGACTCGAGTGTTTTGTGTTTTGCTTTATGCTCGGGCCAGCCTGACGTATACACAGCTTTGGATTCTCTTTCTAGAGCTGGACTTAGCTGGAGATTCTGCCTATCTATATTTATATCTATTTCAGTTCAGCTATTCTAGTTTTTGTTATGTATTAGTGAACTTCTTTGTATTTGAGATTTCTATTATGTTGTTTTCAGACTTATATTATGTATTTGTTTTGAGACTTTGTTATAGTAGCTTCATAAACTACTATGTTATTTTATATTCCACTGCGAGTTATTCTGATTGTTCTGTAACATCCCTCCTTTTCGCACGCTTTAAATCGACACATGTGCCATTTCAAACCATACAGAAGGGCAGATTGTTATGGGGAAATAAGAAAAACAAGAAAGAAATAAAACAAACAGAATCTCACAGCAGAAGGATAAAATATAATAATCAAATATACAGTTCATGAAGCTGTTTTACAAAATATTTAATTATACTTACAATATATATCAGAGTTATACATACCATAGAATATCAATAATGCAGCGGAATACAATAGTATAGTGGAACAATATAATATATATTAATAATAATACTGAAATCTTCGTCTTCGTCCTCTAGAGATAAATCCTTCGATCCTGAAATGCTCGGACTGACCCGAGCGAATTGAAAAGACAAAACACTCGAGTCAGAACTAAAATATCTTATGTGAGTTAAATCACAGAAATAAATATGAGTGCAGTAACTCAAGAGATGCTCGGAATTTACATCTCCTAAGGATCCGTTAAACTATTTACTATGTAGTATATTTCGCTATTATAATAGTGTCTAATTGTAAAATAAACTTACCTTTAAATAGCGTTAAGGGGTTACCCATATAGCCCTTAACACAAAATATATTCCCATAGTCTATACAATACCGTAATCTCCCCCGTACTGGGCATCGTCAGAGGGCACTCCATAGGTATGGTATAAAACAAAATCGTATAAGGCGCGCTAGGGTCGGTGACACGGCATAACTAGGCAATGCTAGGGTAGATATACTAATTACGCTTCCGGGTCGGTGGTAACGCGTAGCAGCTACTACCGCCCACCTCGAACAACACCCCAAAATCAAAAATCAAAAGTGGCCACAGAAAAATCCAAAGTCAGAGTAGAATAGCGAAGGGATGTGTCCGATAAAAGGTGCTACCTTCTTAACCCGTCGATCGCTCCTGTTTTAGCAACCTTATGCCAACTCAGGGGAGTTGGGTCAACATATTTACCTCAAAGGAAACGCCGCCATCATCCTACTTCATTCTGGAATCTCCACTGCGTACACGGTTGTTAAAGTGGTTTTCGGAGTTGGCAGAGAGTATGACAACTTCCGATCCCGGTCTCTTCAACAACCAATCGTTATTATAACACCGCGGTCTTTCAAAATAGTTTATACCTATAAAACCAAAAATATATCCATTTCAAAACCATATAAATACGATATCATTTCTATTTTAAAACCCAAATCAATATGATATCATTTTTATTTCAAATATATCTTTTTCAAAAATCATAGTACTTTCAAATATATATACCTTGAAACCCATAGCTTTGAAACATAACTTTCAATACTTAAATGGTTTAATAATAAATTACTTTATAAAGTAAATTAGATTTTTACTTTCTCAAATCAAATTCAAATACAGATTTGAATTTTCGAATAAGCCAATTAAATTTCCATATATTCACAGTTTTAAATATTCCACCATTTCAAAACTGAATTTTTATTTCATATATATATATGGCAAATTTACTTTACTATTATTTAGTTTTGAAATACTTACTTAATAAATCCAGTATCCTTTATATAAACTTTCAAATTCAATAATTGAATATTCCTTAATTTATTTAGACTTAAATCCTCTTAAACCCGAATTTAGTTATAACACCATATTCTTTTTTTAAATCCAAATTTCAATAAGATCTAAATTAAATAAAATCTCAAATCCATTTCAAAACTATCTTCTCAACTTTGATATATAAAAATCAATATAACCCTATATTAGAATATATTTTAAGTAAATACTTATCCATAAATATCTTTAATAAAATCAACTTTATTATTAAACTTACTTCATACTTTAAATTTTTTTATACATGGCTTAAAACCAAGAATTTAACTTGATTTGCACCTGCTATAAATAAATTTTTAAACACATCATGAATTAATTTAACAAACATAAGAAATCTAAGAAGTTGTGAGTGGTTTAAACCACTCACCTTTTGAATAAATTCAATTTAAACCCAAAAATTTGACAGTCTCAGAATCCAGCTGAACCAGCGTCAAAGTGTCCGGAATTCCAATACGAACCTAGCGGAGAAAACCGTGCGCGAATTGGATCACGTATGCAAAAGTTATCATCGTTAATCGATTTGAAATTGATATTAAGAAAAAAAAAAAAACAAACCCAACTCACAAATGTGCCACGTCACCCTAATGCTACAACACTCTCGTCTTCTCCAATAGAAAGAAATCACGCACGCATGTAACAACCACAATTTCGTACCATTTAAATCGACAATAATCGACACATGTCGGACTTGAATGATGCAAAATAACAGATTGTAAATAAATTTGGAGCAAATAAAATCAAATATACAGAATCACAGACACAGAATATACAGAATAACTCGCAGCGGAAAATAAAATACATAGTAGTTCATGAAGCTACTACGGCAGAGTCTCAAACCAAATACATAATACAGTCTGAAAACAACATAAAAGAAATCCCAAATACATAGAAGTTCACTAATACATGAGATAAACTAGAATAGCTGAAACAGAAGTAGATAAATATGTAGATAAGCAGAAACTCCAGCAAAGACCAGCTCCAGAAAGAGAATCCAAAGCTGTAAACACTCAGGCTGACCCGAGCGTAAAGCAGAACACAAACACTCGAGTCAGGACAATATATACTTATATAATGTAAACCAAATCAAGTGAACTATAATAAAGATATAAGTAACTTAAAGGATGCCTGGGACCACCCATCCTCTAAGGATCCGTCAAACTATTTACTATATAGTAATATTTCACTATTATAATAATGTCTACAGTAAAATAAGCATACTTTTAGATAGCGTTCCGGGCAACCCATATCACCCTTCACACATAATAGTCCCAGCAGTCCATCCAATATCATAACATCTCCAAACCGGGTGACTTTCAGAGGATACCACACGGGCTATGGGAGAAAAACAAACTCGTAGTAAAGGCTCGGTATGGTAGGTGACACGACACATAAGGCAATGCCAGGGTAGATATACCAATTGCGCACACGGGCTGGTGGTAACGCAGCAGCCACATACGCCCACCCTGAACAACACTCCAATATCAAGGGGTGCACCCAATCGATCACAACAGTTAAAATGGTATCGAAGAAGTGTGTTCAACCAGAGGTGCTACCTCCTTAGGCCCGAGATCGCTCCTGTTTTAGCCACCTTAAGCTAACTCATGGGAGTTAGGTCCACGTAAAGTACCTTAGGAACGTCGTCACCATCCTACTTCATTCTGGAATCTCCACCGCGTACACAGTTGTTAAAGTGGTTTTCGGTATCGACAGAGAGTATGTCCATATCCGATCCCGGACTCTTTAACAACCAATCGTTATTATAACCCATAGTTATAATTTAAAAATGGTACTTATTTCCCAAAAATCAAATATCATTTCAAATCCATTTCAAAATAGTTCAATTCCAAACAGATTACTTCATTTAAATCATTTAAAATGAAGTTATTACATTTAATAATGAAATTATTAAATTTCCAAAATTCTCAACTCTCAAAGTTCATTCATTCACTTAATTTTAACAAAACAGTGAAAATTCAACTTTCGCAGCATTTGGAAAATGCTACATAAAGTTATATCTAAAACAGTTCAATTTAACAAAAGACAACGTTTAAACTGCTGTAATAGAATTACATTAGTTTCAAAGAAAACTTAGTTTAATCCAACAATTATAGCATTATAGAATGCTATAATAGCCTTTAATTTAATTTAGCTATTTAGTTCACTTATCAACTACAGCATTTACAAATGTTGTATTATCATTTACATTAGAAATAATAGCATTTCAAAAATGTAGTTAATTAACTTCAAATTTTCAAAATAATTTCACAACAATAATATTTTTCTTTAAATCACTTTTAACTTATAAAATCACACATTTTTACTTTTATAAACATCATTTAATTTTCCTTAATTTCATGATTTCATAAAGTTAAATCTCCATTTAAAAATTCATATTTAATACTAATTCACTTATTAAATTGCAACATTCAATTTTTAAATTCATTACAGTAAATTTCAACTTAACACTTAAGTTCAAATTCTCAAATATAACTTAATTTTATTTTTATCTACTTTCAAAAAATCCACCTTTAAGTCAATTTCATAAATTTCCAATTTTAGTTATATTTCAAAATTTCAACTTAAATATTCATTCATTTCACATTTTAACTTTATTCAAAAGATCATTAATATATTATAAAATCACTTTAAATTCATTTAAATTCCAAATTATCATAATTTATCACATTTCATATTTAATTTAATTTCTAATTATAATTAAATAAAAATTTCTAAATAACTTACATTCAGACTTTCTAACTTTTTCATTAATTTATTTAACTAATAAATTTCCAGCAAATCAATAATACTTTACAAAATCCATTTTTAAATAAATTTTAAATCAAAATATTATAATAATTACATTTCTAAAATATTTTAAATTTTTTAGAAAAACATATTTAACTACGGGCCTGTATATAATTTTTTACGCTAGGTAAAGTGATACGGGTAATATATCATTTCAACCCATAATTTACAAAGAAAACCCTGGTTTTATCATTTCAAACCCGCAGTTCCAAGTAAATGAAATAATTTGAAATTTGCTCAGGCCTATCATTTCAGCCTATAACGATTTTCCCTTAATCTAAAGTCTGTTCGGGTATGTGTCATTTCAACACATAGTGATTCTAATCTAAAGGGAACTTGCAGCGTGATAAACTGATAAAAATAACAGAACAACATAATATAACAGTAAAAAATGTTATAATAGGTGTTTAAGCATGGGTGAACATCATATAATCATAATATAGCAGGTATAACATGATAATGCATTTTACAGATTCAAAGGGGTTCAATTCACTAGTTATATATGTACATATTGTCTGGTGAGAATAACTCACTGGTTTGTGCTGGAGACACAACGACGAATGCACGAATGTGATCCAAACAAGCACGATAACACGATTCAAATATGAGTGGAGCAGCCAAAGTATCAAATCCCTTGAAAACAAGTCACACAAACAATAATAATATACATAAGTTTCAAATGCAAATATGATAAACGATGATAGAATAGACTGCACAAATCAAAGTGGAATTGTTTTGCATTTGCTTCCAACTTCCATAGGCTCAGCCATGGCTGGAAAGTACACGACTATGGAATGCTCTAGGGTCTGGTTGTGGACCTATAGGGGTCGACTATGCATAGAGAAAATGGTGCACTAGTTGGTGAGGCAAACGGCTAACAGTTCAAGGCAAAAGCATGGATTTCAAGGCAACTTATGGGCTCGGCCAAGGAATGGAGGGCATGGCTATTTCAGGTGGTGTCAGTAGGTGGTGTGCAGAGGTGTCTCAGGTCTGGAACAGGCTGGTGGTGGTGGTGTTTGGTCGGCCATGTGGAGGTTTGGAGGTGGTAGACATGGATGTACTCGGTCCAGGCAAGTTTTATGGAGTTTGTTGGATTTTGGTGATGGATCAATCCACAAGGAGGCATGGCTTGGGGTTTGGTCAGAGAAGAGGTGAAGATGGTGGTGTTCTTAGGTGGTGGTGGAGGTGGCATGGGCTGGAGAGGAGGTGGCCGATCCTATGACATAAGAGAACAAGTGCAAATCAATGTCAAACAATAAGAAATAAACAAAAGAAGAAGAGAAAAAGAATTTTTTTTACCAAACTTTCTCCTCAAGCAAGGCCGAATTTTTTTTTGTATCAAATGTATGAAATGAGTTTACTTAAATGGAAATGAAAATATGCGGCTAAAAGATGTGTATAATAAAAGCTAATTGATGAATAGTTATGTTAAATGTGAAAGGGTGGAAGATAAAGGGCCATTAGAAACCCAAAAGTCAAAATCCTTTCAAATTTCTTTTAATTTATTTATATAAGATTAAATTACTGAAAATAACAATTATTTCAGTCACAGTTTCAAAAATTTAACAAAATATAAAAATATATAAAAATATTTATTAATTATATAAGGTTAAAATAAGAAAATAGCACAAAATTGCAAACAAGACTAGAAAATTTAAAAATAAACAGAATAAATTTTATAAAAATATATAGACTTGGAAAAATATTTATGACAAAGATAATAAAATAAAAATAAAAACTCATTCACAAAATAATTAAATAAAATTTATATGAAGCAAATAGTAGAAAATTAGAAAACAGCCTTTAAAAATAGGAAATAAATACAGTAAATTTTGAAAAAAATTCTATTATCATTTAAAAAATATTTAGAAATGAAATCTCACAAGTAAAACAAATTTAAAAATAATTTCAAACAAAATAAAGTCAAACTCAAATTTATAGTCAAAAATCTAGGGGGTTGTTACACTCTCCCTCACTCAAATCTTTTCGTCCTCGAAGAGAACGGAAAGGAAAAATATAGAGAAACAAAATAGAAAAGAAAAATAGTACCTGAAACAAATAATTCCGGATTCGAAGCACGAATGCTCTCCTCCGTTTCCCAGGTACAATCTCGATCGTCAGTACTCCACTGTACTTTGACCAGACTAATAGATTTCCTTCTAAGCTGCTTCGTATCTCTACCAGTAATACGAAGTGGCTTCCTCTCAACAGTCAGGTTAGGCTCAACATCCAAACTATCAAGAGCAGAAGGTTGGACAATAAGAGATGGATCATGAAGATGACAGCAAAGATGCGAGACATGGAATACATCATGCACTCCAGAAAGCTTCTCGGGCATATCCAGACGATAAGCCAAAGAACCAACTCTTTCCACAATGCGGAAAGGCCCAATGAACCTAGGAGAAAGCTTCCCTCTACGACCAAAGCGAATGACATTTCTCAAGGTAGAAACCTTAAGGAATACCTGATCACCAACAGCAAGTTCTAAATTCCGCCTACGCCAGCATACTTCTTTTGCCTATCTTGAGAGACTCTCAACCTCTTCTTAATCTCCTCAACTCTCTCAGAAGCTTCCAAAATCACTTTAGGACCAAGAACCAAACGATTACCGGATTCAATCCAGGAAGATGGAGATCGACAAGGTCGTCCGTATAAAGCAGTAAACGGACACATTTTGAGACTGACCTGAATGCAAAGATGGAATGAGATAGATAAAAAGATCAAGAATAGACTGAAAAAAGAAGATAAGATTATACCTGATAGCTATTATTGTAGGTAAATTAGGCAAGATGGAGATAATCTTCCCAAAATCCTCCATAATCAAGCACACAAGCACGAAGAAGATCCTCGAGAATCTAATTTACTCTTTCCGTTTGACCGTCGGTCTGTGGATGGTAAGTAGTGCTCAGATTCAGACGAGTATCCAGAGATTCCTGAAAAGCCATCCAAAAATGACTGGTAAAGATAGGATCACGATCACAAACAATACTGAGAGGAACACCATAGAGACGAACTATCTCTCTCTTGTAGATCTCAGATAAGCTAGAAGCAGAACGAGTAGACTTGACCGAAATAAAATGAGCGGACTTGGTCAGTCTATCAACAATAACCCAGATACTCTCATTACCCTTCCGAGTCCTCGGTAAACCATCAATGAAATCCATGGAAACCTGTTCCCACTTCCAATTAGGAATCTTAAGGGGCTGTAACAAAGAAGGGGTCTTCTGGTGATCAGCTTTGACTTGCTGATAAGTCGCACACCGACTAACAAAGATAGAGATATCCCTCTTCACCCCCTTCCACCAATAAAGCCTCTTTATATCCTGATACATCTTCGACACACCAGGATGAATAGAAAGTATGGATCGATGATTCCCCTAAAGCAACTCCTGCCTCAAACTATCAGCCTTCGAGACACAAATCCTGCCATTAATCCTCAAAATCTCTCTATCATCAATCTGAGCTCCACTACTACTACCACTACTACCACCAACTCTGCTACGAACACTCTCCTTCATCAATCTAAGCATCTCATCCTCATCCTGCTTAGCCATAATCCGATCCAGAAGAGGAGAAGAAGAAACAACAAGCTGACACAACAAAGCCTTCTTCCGACTCAGAGCATCGGCCACAACATTAGCTTTACCGGGAGTATAACTAATATCGAGGTCCTAAGAAGCCAGAAACTCAAGCCAACGAACTTGCCTCTGATTCAAATCCTTCTGAGAGAAGATATATCTCAGAGACTGATGATATGTGAAAAGCTCAAACTTGGTTCCAAGAAGATGATGCCTCCAAAGTTTTAAAGCAAAGCAACAGCAAGTAACTCTAAATCATGAGCAGCATAATTTGCCTCATGGGTTTTCAACTGATGGCTGGCATAGGCAATGACCTTACCATCCTGCATGAGAACAGCACCCAAACCCTTACGACTAGCATCAGCATAAACTGTCAATCCCTCACTTCCATTCGAAACAGTAAGAACTGGTGCGTAAGTTAGCTTGCTCTTCAACTCACTGAATGCAGCCTTACACCGATCACTCCAGACAAACTTAGCATTCTTCCGAGTCAAAGCTGTGAGAGGTACAACAATCCGAGCAAAATTTTCAATGAATCTCCGGTAGTAACCGGCAAGGCCCAGAAAACTATGAATATCAGATGGAGTCTTTGGAGTTTCCCAATCCTGGAATAGAATAGGGAGAAAATAAGGACAACATGAAAGATAGAAGTATTAAAATGATAGAGAAAAGAGAAGAAAGAAAGACTTACATTGATTGCAACGATCTTGACTGGATCAACAGAAACTCCATTACTAGAAACAATATGCCCGAGATATCAGACTTCATCCTTCCAGAAATGGCATTTAGAAAATTTAGCCTTTAACTGATGATTTCTGAGAGTCTCAAGAACATACTTCAAATGCGACTTATGCTCATCCTTAGTCTTAGAGAAGACAAGGATATCATCAACAAAGACTAGCACAAATTTATTAAGCACATCATGAAAAACACAATTCATCAAAAATCAACAAAGAAAGCAGGAGCATTAGTCAAACCAAAAGGCATGACTAACCATTCATAAAAACTATTCTCAGTGCGGAAAGCAGTCTTGGGAATGCTATCCTCGGCAACCCTGAGCTGTTGAAAGCTTGTGGCAAGATCAAGCTGAGAGAAAATAGTGGCATCATAAAGCTGATCAAACATATCATTGATACGAGGCATTGGATATCTGTTTTTCATAGTGAGCTTGTTCAGCTTCCTATAATCAACACACATCCGAAGAGAACCATCTGATTTGGTGACAAAAACCACCACAGCTCCCCATTCAGAAAAACTAGGCCTAATCAGACCTTTGGAAGATAAGTCCTCAATTTGCTTTCTCATCTCAACCTTCTTGCGGGGTGCCATTCTTCTAGGAGGAAGAACAACAGGTCGAGCACTAGGAATAAGATCAATCCGAAGAATAAATAAAGTTGCCAGCAAAATCCTGAGGCATGCAGCACTGAATAATCAAGGAATTCCCTTGATCATCAATAAGACGAACAGTTCGGGCTTTACAAGAGATATGTGCATCGTGATGCACTAACCAATCCTGACCAAGCAGTAAATCAAAAGCATCGAAGCCCAGAATATAAAAATCACCACTAAAGCGATGATCAGAATGGAGAAGTTTCACTTCTCGACAAATCCGATTAAGGTTAGCAGGATCCCCAATAGGATTTGAAACACATAATGGAACAGAAGCATACTCAGGAGATAAGAGATTCTTAAACTTATCACACAAATCGACAGAAATAAAACTGTGTGAAGCACTAGTATCAAACAACACACGAACAGGATGATGAAATAAAGTAAATGAACCCTGGAGTTTACCTTGGTCATCACTTGGAGTAGAGGCAGGTGGAGGAACTGGAGATGAGGCAGAAGTGACAGCAAATATACCAGAAGGAGTACCCATCTGCTGGGTAGGGTAGTCCTTCTTAAAATGACCGGGCTGGAGACAAATATGGCAGAGATCACGTCTAGCCTGAGCAGGTGGAGGAATAGCAGCACTAGATAATGTAGGACAGCTATTAGCATAGTGCCCCTTCTGATCACACCTAAAGCAAGTGAGGGAGGAGAGATCAACTGGTTGCCTCTGAGCAGGAGATGACGATGAAGATCCCAAACCAGGACGCTTTAGCCAATTCTTCTTCTGCTGCTGGAAGTTTGGCTTACGCTTCTTGGAATTAGCAGAGGAAGACTGAGCTGGAGAAGCACCAGAAGCAGCAGGACCTTTGGATGTGGGATTCTCATAGCGAGTAGCCATATCCATAAGCTGGGTGAAAGAACCATGAACATGAGAAATAAGGCGACTATAATACTCTGGACGAGCACCAGTAATAAATTTCTCATTCTTCTTGAGAGGAGTATCAATAAGGCTATGACCGAATTTGGAAAGTTCATTGAATTCCTCTCATACTCGGCAAAAGACATGGTACCCTGCTTCAAATCCATAAACTCACGATAAAGTTGAGATTTTCCGGCTTCTGGCATCCATTTTGCCACAAAAGCCTCCCTGGAAAAGAGATTAAAAAACAATCTTAAGATAGATTCAAAGAAAGGAAAAAAATAGGAAATAATTAAGACAACACAAAGGATACCTAAACTGCTCCCAAGTGAGATCAGCCTCGATGGTGTTAGCCGTAACAGACTCCCACCAATCTAAAGCAGAATCAAGCAACTGCCAAGCTGCTAACTGACGCTGCTGGGCATCAGTAATATCAAGACCAGTAAACATCCTCTCAAGACTCCGCAACCACTGCTGAGCCTCAATGATAGTCTCTGAACCGGTGAATGGAGTTCCACCTAGTTGAGAGAATTCCTTACGAAGAACAGTGAACCTGACTGGAGCAACAGGTTGAGGAGCTGGGGCAATACCACGACCCCTACCTCTATCATTTCCTCGATTCATCCTGAAAAATATCAAGAATGAATTTAGGACAAGAATAAAGACAGGCCAAAGATAAATTAAGATGAGACAAGATAATATACTTGGATGAATATCTTAAAGAAAGGAAAAATCCTAACAAGGTAGATACGAAAGAAAGGAAGTTAGAAAACCTTTGAAAATCCTTTAAAACAAGCAAAATTTTATATATCAAAATAACTTTGGAAAATCTTTTGAAAACATTTTGAAAAATCATTTTATACTTTGAAAATTCGTCTCTCACAAAGATATGATCCTGAGGTTGATTTCACTCATTCTAGGTAGAAATACACTATCTCTAATGAGTTTTTGCTCCGCAGAGGCAATGGTTTGTCAAAAACCAAAGCTCTAATACCTACTTGTAACAACCCCAATTCTGTACCATTCAAATCGACAATAATCCACGCATGTCGTACTTGAATGATGCGAAATAACATATTGTAAATAAATTTGGAGCAAATAATATCAAATATACAGAATCACAGACACAGAATAACTCGCGGTGGAAAATAAAATACATAGTAGTTCATGAAGCTACCACGGTAGAGTCTCAAACCAAATACATAATACAGTCTGAAAACAACATAATAGAAATCCCAAATACATAGAAGTTCACTAATACATGAGATAAACTAGAACAGCTGAAACAGAAGTAGATAAATATGTAGATAAGCAGAAACTCCAGCAAAGACCAACTCCAGAAAGAGAATCCAAAGCTATAAACACTCAGGCTGACTCGAGCGTAAAGCAAAACACAAACACTCGAGTCAGGACAATATATACTTATATAATGTAAACCCACTCAAGTGAACTGTAATAAAGATACAAGTAACTTAAAGGATGCCTGGGACCACCATCCTCTAAGGATCCGTCAAACTATTTACTATATAGTAATATTTCGCTATTATAATAATGTCTACAGTAAAATAAACATACTTTTAAATAGCGTTCCGGGCTACCCATATCACCCTTCACACATAATAGTGCCAGCAGTCCATCCAATATCATGACATCTCCACACCGGGTGACTGTCAGAGGGTACCACACGGGCTACGGGAGAAAAACAAACTCGTAGTAAAAGCTCGGTATGGTAGGTGACACGACACACAAGGCAATTCCAGGTAGATATACCAATTACGCACATGGGCTGGTGGTAACGCAGCAGCCACATACGCCCACCCTGAACAACACTCCAATATCAAGGGGTGCACCCAGTCGATCACAACAGTAATAGAATAGTATCGAAAAGTGTGTTCAGCCAGAGGTGCTACCTCCTTTGGCCCGAGATCGCTCCTATTTAAGCCACCTTAAGCTAACTCATTGGAGTTAGGTCCACGTAAAGTACCTTAGGAACGTCATCACCATCCTACTTCATTCTGGAATCTCCACTGCGTGCACGGTTGTTAAAGTGGTTTTCGGTATCGACAGAGAGTATGTCCATATCCGATCCCGGACTATTTAACAACCAATCATTATTATAACCCATAGTTATAATTTAAAAATGGTACTTATTTCCCAAAAATCAAATATCATTTCAAATCCATTTCAAAATAGTTCAATTCCAAACTGATTACTTCATTTAAATCATTTAAAATGAAGTTATTACATTTAATAATTAAATTATTAAATTTTCAAAATTTTCAACTCTCAAAGTTCATTTATTAACTTAATTTTATCAAACAGTGAAAATTCAACTTTCGCAGCATTTGGAAAATGCTACATAAAGTTATATCAAAACAGTTCAATTTAACAAAAGACAGCGTTTAAACTGCTGTAATAGAATTACATTAGTTTCAAAGAAAACTTAGTTTAATCCAACAATTATAGCATTATAGAATGCTATAATAGCCTTTAATTTAATTTAGCTATTTAGTTCACTTATCAACTTCAGCATTTACAAATGCTGTATTATTATTTACATTAGAAATATAGCATTTCAAAAATGCAGTTAATTAACTTCAAATTTTCAATATAATTTCACAACAATAATATTTTTCTTTAAATCACTTTCTACTTATAAATTCACACATTTTTACTTTTATAAACATCATTTAATTTTCCTTATTTTCATGATTTCATAAAGTTAAATCTCCATATAAAAATTCATATTTAATACTAATTCACTTATTAAATTGCAACATTCAATTTTTAAATTCATTACATTAAATTCCAACTTAACACTTAAGTTCAAATTCTCAAATATAACTAAATTTTATTTTTATTTACTTAACTAAAAATCCACCTTTAAGTCAATTTCATAAATTTCCAATTTTAGTTATATTTCAGAATTTCAACTTAAATATTCATTCATTTCACATTTTAACTTTATTCAGAAATCATTAATATATTATAAAATCACTTTAAATTCATTTAAATTCCAAATTATCATAAATTCATCACATTTCATATTTAATTTAATTTCCAATTATAATTAAATCAAAATTTCCAAATAACTTACATTTAGACTTTCTAACTTTTTCACTGATTTATTTAACTAATAAATTTCTAGAAAATCAATAATACTTTACAAAATTAATTTTTAAATAAATTTTAAATCAAAATATTATAATAATTACATTTCTAAAATATTTTAAATTTTTTAGAAAAGCATATCTAACTACGGGCCTGTATATAATTTTTTACGCTAGGTAAAGTGATACGGGTAATATATCATTTCAACCCATAATTTACAAAGAAAACCCGGGTTTTATCATTTCAAACCCGCAGTCCCAAGTAAATGAAATAATTGAAAATCACTCAAGCCTATCATTTCAACCCATAACGATTTTCCCATATTCTAAAGTCCGTTTGGGTATGTATCATTTCAACCCGTAGTGATTCTAATCTAAAGGGAACTTGCAGCGTGATAAACTGATAAAAATAATAGAACAACAAAATATAACAATAACAAATGTTATAACAGGTGTTTAAGCATGGGTGAACATCATATAATCATAATATAGCAGATATAACATGATAATGCATTTTACAGATTCAAAGGGGGTCAATTCACTAGTTATATATGTACATATTGTCTTGTGAGAATAACTTACTGGTTTGTGCTGGAGACACAAAGACGAATGCACGAACGAGATCCAAACAAGCACGATAACACGATTCAAATATGAGTGGAGGAGCCAAAGTATCAAATCCCTTAAAAACAAGTCACACAAACAATAATAATATACATAAGTTTCAAATGCAAATACGATAAACGATGATAGAATAGACTGCACAAATAAGAGTGGAATTATTTTGCATTTGCTTCCAACTTCCATAGGCTCAACCATGGATGGAAAGTACACGACTATGGCATGCTCTAGGGTTTGGTTGTGGACCTATAGGGTCGGCTATGCATAGAGAAAATGGTGCACTAGTTGGTGAGGCAAAAGGCTAACATTTCAAGGCAAAAGCATGGATTTCAAGGCAACTTATGGGCTCGACCAAGGCATGGAAGGCATGGAAATTTCAGGTGGGGTCAGTAGGTGGTGTGTAGAGGTGTCTCAGGTCTAGAACAGGCTGGTGATGGTGGTGTTTGGTCGGCCATGTGGAGGTTTGGAGGTGGTAGACATGGATGTGCTCGGTCTAGGCAAGTTTTATGGAGTTTGTTGGATTTTGGTGATGGATCAATCCACAAGGAGGCATGGCTTGGGGTTTGGTCAGAGAAGAGGTGAAGATGGTTGTATTCTCAGGTGGTAGTGGAGGCGGCAGGGGTTGAAGAGGAGGTGGCCGAACCTATGACATAAGAGAACAAGTGCAAATCAATGTCAAACAATAAGAAATAAACAAAAGAAGAGGAGAAACAAATTTTTTTACCAAACTTTCTCCTCAAGCAAGGCCGAAATTTTTTTGTATCAGAAGTGAGAAATGAGTTTACATGAATGGAAATGAAAATATGCGGCGGAAAGATGTGTATAATAAAAGCTACTTGATGAATAGTTATGTTAAATGTGAAAGGGTGGAAGATAAAAGGCCATTAGAAACCCAAAAGTCAAAACTCTTTCAAATTTCTTTTAATTTATTTATATAAGATTAAATTACTGAAAATAACAATTATTTCAGTCACAAATTCGAAAATTTAACAAAATATAAAAATATATATAAATATTTATTAATCATATAAGGTTAAAATAAGAAAATAGCACAAAATTGCAAACAAGACTAGAAAATTTAAAAATAAACAGAATAAATTTTAGAGAAATTATATGAACTTGGAAAATATTTATAACAAAGATAATAACATAAAAGTAAAAATTCATTCACAAAATAAATAAATAAAATTTAAATAAATAAATTTTATATGAAGAAAATAGCAGAAAATTAGAAAACAGCCTTTAAAAATAGAAAATAAATACAGTAAATTTTGGAAAAATTCTATTATAATTTTAAAAATATATAGAAATGAAATATCGCAAATAAAACAAATTTAAAAATAATTTCAAACAAAATAAAGTCAAATTCAAATTTATAGTCAAAAATCTAGGGTTGTTACAACGCAGGTAACCGAACACGCAAAACCCATTTGGACCGATCGTTGACCAAAGATTCCGACCGCCACCTCGCCCTGACCCAAAATCAAACGACGCCAACGTAATGCCCCTCCCTGTCTGCCCCTATGACCGAGCCTTCGACTACTCCGGTTGAGCCAGCACGAACGGTCGCCGCCTCCATCTAATGGCCAATTTTGACGAATACGAGCTCCACTGACCAACATGAACCCCATGGATGCACTGATCCCGTCACCCTCTACTTCGTAGCGACCTCCGATCGTCGTATCATCGCGAATCCACCGTTGGATCTAAACCCTAGCCCACGGACGGTTGAGGTTCAACTCGAAATCCTGGGCAAACGATGACTCAGATTGAAAAATGAATCCCACCAGAAGATTACGCTCATTGAGAGCTTCAATATATATTTTTTCTGAAATTTTCTGAGGACTTCGAATTTTTGACTTTGATTTGAATTGGATTTGGATCTGAAATTTTGTCTGCCATTGAGGAGGGGGAGTAGAATAAATTTACGTACAGACAAATGAGAATTAAGGAGGCTAGGGTTTATAGCAAAGATATTTAGAGGCAAAGTTGAAATAGGATGGATCGGGTATGATAGATGTACGCGCTAACGACAAAGTGGCCCAAAAAGCCCGTTCTGTCCCCGAAACGAAATTGGATCAACCCATATATCAAAATAGATATTTAAAAATATTTTAAACGCGATGGAAAAGGTTTCGGGTTCAAATTGCATCGTATGAAGAAGTTATACTAAAATCAATATTTTTCAAATTGATTTCAATTGATTTCAATTAAATCGATTTCAAGGCATTTCGAGTCCGTACGATCAAACGACAAGCCCGATCGCTATGAAACTTGAAATCCTACAATAATTCACCGTTACGGATCCGATGAAACTGGTTTCGTCAAAATTTGAGTCAGTGGCCAAAATGGCTATTTTTATATTAATTAAATAAATTAAAAATAAGTTAATTAAATCGAATTTTACAAATTTTACTTTAATTATTTACAATTTTTATCAGTTTGGATGACTTGGAAAATTTAGAATCCTTTTTAAAATTTCTACATCAATTTATCATTGAAAATTCCCAATTTACAATATTAAGTTTAAATTTCAATTTTTCCAGAAATTAACTTAAATTCCCAAGAAATTCATTTATTTGGTTTTTAAATCCTGTTAATCACTCCATTATCTCTAAGTAAATAAATTAACATTTTTTCGTGGTTTGTTATATTGTTATTCTCAATTTTCATCTTAAACTCCTTTAACGTAATATTTAACATTTAATTTCAATTTATTGCAATAAACCCAATTACCCTAGTTTATTCAAATAAATAAACAAATCTTGATTACCGTTCTTATTATTCAAACAAATCGTTATCCTATAAACATATTTAACATTTAGTTATGTTACATTACCCTGATACTTTCTGTATTACCTTTATTCGTATTAACTATTTTATTTCTACTAACTGTGTAATAACTGCAAAATTCAATCCTATTGAAATTTGTCAATTTCACCCATAAATCTAGATTTTAAATCCAATAATTAATTTACCTGGGCTCCATTCTTTATTACATAAATTGTTACTTTAATTTACATTAACCAAATGTTAAATTAAGATTTATTATAATCGATTACCAAAAATTTATTTGATACATTAATTAAACAAGCAACCTATATTAATTGCATTTATAAGTTCGTTACTTATCAAACCAGGTTTATAATTTCATATCCAACGCTAATTTTTTTCATTACATTAATATTGCCTATTTACATTTGAATTTGAATGAATATTATATTTTTAAATGTGTACTTCCTATTAGTTTGAACACATAAATTAAGGTTCTATTAAATCTACAACATTAAATTTACATTCTATTAATTACTTTACATACTTTCCTTATTAATTACCCTATTAACATAATTTAAACTTATTTCCCAATCCACCAATTACTTCTTAAAATAAATTTACGCTTCTATTAATTTATATTCACACTTCCGTAATATATTAAAAATCATTAAAGCAACGTTTATTATCAATATCAACATTATAATTACTTAACTTTTAAATGAACTTTATTCCTAATAAATTCATTGACTACTTAATTAGGTAATATATAATACTTGTTATCATACCCTTAAAATTTTCACTTAAGTTTATGTTATATTCAATTTATTTTATTTCATAAATTAATTCAAATTCTACGCTCGTTTTCTTCCATTTGATTTATAGCCTAATATAACATTTACATTAATTATTGACTTTATTCAAATTTCTAACTCCTATGTTATTTACTATCATATTTCCATTTAATATACCTTTGCCAAATATATACATAAATTATGATTATATTCTCAATCCATTCATTTCCTTGTGTACAATTTATAGTCAAACATACATTTAGATTATATTCTAAAATTGGAATTTTCTGCAAGTTCATAAATCATTAATCTTAAATTTTCATTGTTCCTATTAAATTTTCATTCACTTATACAAATTCAGCTTTGACTAACCTTATTGCCTAAATTTACATGCAGTTACTTTAAATAAATTATTGCATTGGATAATTAAATGCTTACCTTTATAAGTTTACATTCCCAAACAATATTTCAATTACTACAGAACATTGATTTAATTCAATTTACTATTTAATATTATCAATTCATTAAATTAATTAACATTTTTCATTTTTTTTCCTAAATTAAATTTCAAAAATGAAATTAAACTAACCAATTTATTTATCAAAATTTACGGGTCGTTACACTCTCCCCCACTCAAAACTTTCCGTCCCCGAAAAGGAAAAGAAGGATTAAGAAATCAACATATCCTATTCAAAATATTAACTTTATAAACAACTAAATTTAAAAAATTAATTACTTAAAATAAAATATACAAATTTATAACTATTTAACCTTTTATACTCAAATTAATAAAGTTTGGAAAACATTTTCAAAATTTTCTAAGTCCAAAATTTACGGAAAAATTTCGGCAGAGTCTCCTTTGTAAGGAGAGGCTCGGGAGAAAATATAATATTAAAAATAACAATATAAAACATATATTTTCCAAAATAATATATATCCCAACACGGGAAAAATAATATAATAACGCTATAAACCGTAATCCGAAAACGTACCTATTTGTCGGGCAAATAACGCTTATATTATGAAACCAAATGCAGTAGCAATTGCTTCCTTAATCTGCATTTCACTTATAAAATCTAAAAGGGTTAACAATTTTATAAAATGAAATATTTAAGGTTGTTTCAATCCCCAAACAACAATTAGTACAACAATAATCAATTGCAACAAACAGCATACAACCATTATACAGAATCAACCCAATTCAACTATCCATCCATATCAAACAAACAAATAGTTGTTCGGGTTCAAAACTTTAAATTGTACGGAATGAAAAATAAACTACTAAGTGTACCCTTCACTCAACAGTCTTAGGTGAAACTAAATAGATTATTCATTCAACCATACAATATTAAAGTATCCTTACCCAACAACCACAAACCAAACAAACCACAAATCCAAATAATAAACTAAGTTTATTCTTGTCAATTTCATTTCATACTATTGTTGTTTGACTTCCTTTTTATACGTATAATGGTTTATCCTCTTTTTGTTTCATTCGTTTGCAATATTCATCTTTCTACTTATTTTATTAATAAATAGCTTCAATCATTTACTTAAGTTTATTATCTTTCATATATACTACTTAATTTCATTTATTTACTTTCATTTAGTACTAAATTCCATTTATAATGCTTACCTTTCTATTTTAATTAACAGCCTTACAATTATACTTAATTTCATAACAACTCTAACCCCAAATTTTTATTATAGTAAGAATTCCATTATAACTTAAGTTTATAACTCTATAACCTCAATTCTTATAAATAAAAGCAATTGCTTGAACACATTCATTTCATACTTTTACTCTTACAATTTCCATTACATTTCTTATTAAACATTTCAACTTTTAATATTTGGTAAGTTATATATATGCTTTTAAATAATGAAATTGAAAGTTATACAAGTTTCTCATTTCTTTTAATTAATTTAATGTTCAATAATTATATCCTTTATTTCATAGGTTACAAATTTCAAATTTCATGTAGTACCATTTATAACCTAGTATTAAATCTCTTATTTCTTTTAGAGGTTTCAATTTATTAATTACCTACGTTCCAATTCATTACAGTAATTGAAACTATTAGTTAATGGAAACTTAACAATTAATTACCGGGTTTTATTCAAAATCATTTTAAAATAACAGATAAACAAATGCTTGCAATTTATATATCCAGTTATATTTAAAACAATTTAAAATTTATATTTTTTATTAAAATAAATCTGTAGTAAAACTACTATAGCGGCCTTCCCACTTCGAAATTCAAAAATGAATGTCGATGATGCGTGCACTCATCACCGAAATTATTTTCCAGCGACAAAGAGGGAAGTACAGAACGTATATCTTTACAAAATTTCTTTTAAAACGATTCTTTCAAATTAAATTGAATATTTATATCAGAAAATACTTCTTTTAATAATATTATTATATTTCAAGATCATTCAAAAGGAATTTCAAAACCCCGGAACTTAAGTTCTAAACTTCCAATTTCCATTTTCAATCTTATTTCGACTATTATTTATAAATTTCATTACCTAACAACCAATATATTGCAACCAAATATATATATATATATATATAAATCACTTAAAATTTTTATTATATATACATATAAAATATAATGGGCAAAATTATTTCATTCACCTATATTAAAACCAAATATTATGTCGGTCTGTCCTATTAAGTGTTTAGAAATCCCTATTGATGTCATAGCGTCCCATGCACCAACCAGAATTTTTAAATACCAAATGGAACAGATTAACACAATATTAAAACCTTTTTATAACACTAACAAATACGCTCTCTCATATACACATTCAGCAACTCCCATAGGGTATTACAAGCCTATTAATAAAGAGTCAAACCCCACAAAGCTAAGGTTTAGCTAAACCAAAGCTCTGATACCAGATTGTAACATCCCGCCTTTTCGCACGCTTTAAATTGACACACGTGCCAATTCAAACCATACGGAAGGGCGGATTGTTATGGGGAAATAAGAAAAACAAGAAAGAAATAAAACAAACAGAATCTCATAGCGGAAGGATAAAATATAATAATCAAATATACAGTTCATGAAGCTGTTTTTCAAAATATTAAATTATACTTACAATATATATCAGAGTTATACGTGCCACATAATATCAATAATGCAGCGGAATACAATAGTGTAGTGGAAAAATATAATATATATTAATAATAATACTGAAATCTTCGTCTTCGTCCTCCGGAGATAAAGCCTTCGATCCTGAAATGCTCGGACTGACCCGAGCGAATTGAAAAGACAAAACACTTGAGTCAGAACTAAAATATCTTATGTGAGTTAAATCACAGAAATAAATATGAGTGTAGTAAGTCAAGAGATGCTCGAGATTTACATCTCCTAAGGATCCGTTAAACTATTTACTATGTAGTATATTTCACTATTATAATAGTGTCTAATTGTAAAATAAACTTACTTTTAAATAGCGTTAAGGGGTTACCTATATAGCCATTAACCCAAAATATATTCCCATAGTCTATATAGTACCGTAATCTCCCCCGTACTGGGCATCGTCAGAGGGCACTCCATAGGTATGGTACAAAACAAAATCGTATAAGGCACGCTAGGTTAGGTGACGCGGCACAACTAGGCAATAACAGGGTAGATATACCAAATACACTTCCGGGTCGGTGGTAACGCGTAGCAGCTACTACCGCCCACCTCAAACAACACCCCAAAATAAAAAATCAAAAGTGGCCATCGAAAAATCCAAAGTCAGAGTAGAATAGCGAAGGGATGTGTCCGATAAAAGGTGCTACCTTCTTAATCCGTCGATCGCTCCTGTTTTAGCCACCTTATGCCAACTTACGGGAGTTGGTTCAATGTGTTTACCTCAAAGGAAACGCCACCACCATCCTACTTCATTCTGGAATCTTCATCGCGAACACGGTTGTTTAAATGGTTTTGGGAGTTGGCAGAGAGTATGACAACTTCCGATCCCGGTCTCTTCAACAACCAATCATTATTATAACACCGCGGTCTTTCAAAATAGTTTATACCTTTAAAACTAGAATAAATATCCATTTCAAAACCATATAAATACGATATCATTTCTATTTTGATATCATTTTTATTTCAGATATATCTTTTTCAAAAATCATAGTACTTTAAAATATATATACCTGGAAACTCATAGCTTTGAAACATAACTTTCAATACTTAAATGGTTTAATAATAAATTACTTTATAAAGTAAATTAGCTTTTACTTTCTCAAATCAAATTCAAATACAGATTTGAATTGCTAAATAAACCATTTAAATTTCCATATGTTCAAAGTTTTAAGCATTCCACCATTTCAAAACTGAATTTTTATTTCATATATATATGCCAAATTTACTTTACTATTATTTAGTTTTGAAATACTTACTTAATAAGTCCAGTATCCTTTATATAAACTTTCAAATTCAATAATTGAATATTTCTCAATTTATTTAGACTTAAATCCTCTTAAACCTGAATTTAGTTATAACACCATATTCTTTTTTTAAATCTAAATTTCAATAACATCTTAATCAAATAAAATCTCAAATCCATTTCAAAACTATCTTATCAACTTTGATATATAAAAATCAATATAACCCTATATTAGAATATATTTTAAGTAAATACTTATCCATAAATATCTTTAATAAAATCAACTTTATTATTAAACTTACTTCATACTTTAAACAATTTTATACATAGCTTAAAATCAAGAATTTAACTATATATAAAATAACCTTTATCAAATATCTGAAATCAATATCTCATAAAACCATACATATTTCTTTGCAAAACCATAGAAAAATTATTTCAAAAATAATTTTATATATTTATATATATATACACACACACACACACACACCGCGGTGCCTGTATAAAATTTTATATCCTATGGTCAAGTGATACGGATATTTATCATTTCAATCCGCAATTTAAAAATAAAAATGCGGTTGTATATCATTTCAAACCGCAATCCCGAATGAGATGAAAATGCATAATAACTTGCAGTTTATAACAATATACAATACAGCATCCATTCATCCAATATCATCCATCAACCATTTATCAAAATCATCATCAAATTCGACAATACATCAATATATAACAGGTAATAAATAACAGGCATTTACTGGCAGTTTATTATGCAAAATAAATTAACTGATAATTTAATTGACGGTTATATGCACAATATTATTAACTAATAATTTAACTATCAGTTTATATGCAATAATAAATTTAACTAAAAATTTAACTGGCAGTTTATATGCAATAATGAATTAAATAACAAGTAAATTAAATGAATGCAGTTTAATTAAGATAATGATGAAATATGTGCCAAACAGCTATAAATAAATTTTTAAACACATCATAAATCAATTTAACAAACTTAAGAAATCTTAGAACTTGTGAGCGGGTTAAAACACTCACCTTTTGAATTTAAATTCAATTTATACCCTAAAATTGGCAGTCTCAGAATCCGTCCAAACCAGCGTCAAAGTGTTCGAAATTCCAATACGAACCTAGCGGAGAAAACCGCGCATGAATTGGATCACGTATGCAAAAGTTATCATCGTTAATTGATTTGAAATTGACATTAAGAAAAATAAAATAAAAAAACAAACCCAACTCACAAATGTGCCACGTCACCCTAATGCTACAGCACTCTCGTCTTCTCCAATAGAAAGAAATCGTGCACGTAGGTAACCGAACACGCAAAACCCATTTGGACTGATCGTTGACCAAAGATTCCGACCGCCACCTCGCCCTGACCAAAAATTAAACGACGCCAACGTAACGCCCCTCCCTGTCTGCCCCTATGACCGAGCCTTCGACCACTCCTGTCGAGCCAGCAAGAACGGTCGCCGCTGCCATCTAGTGGCCAATTTTGGCGAATACGAGCACCACTGACCAACATGAACCCCATGGATGCACTGACCCCGTCACCCACTACCTCGCAGCGAACTCCGATCGTCATATCATCGCGAATCCACCGTTGGATCTAAACCCAAGCCCATGGACGGCTGAGGTTCAACTCAAAATCCTGGGAAAACGATGACTCGGATTGAAAAACAAATCCCACCAGAAGATTACGCTCATTGAGAGCTTCAATATATATTTTTTCTGAAATTTTCTAAGGACTTTGAATTTTTGACTTTGATTTGAAATGGATTTGGATCTGAAATTTTGTCTACCATTGAAGAGGAGGAATAGAATAAATTTACGCACAGACAAATGAGAATTAGGGAGGCTTAGGTTTATAGCAAGATATTTATAGGCAAAGTTGAAATAGGATGGATCGGGTAAGATAGATGTACGCGCTAACGACAAAGTGGCCCAAAAAGCCCGTTCTGTCCCCAGAACGAATTTGGATCAACCCATATATCAAAATAGATGTTTAACAATATTTTAAACGCGATGAAAAAGGTTTCGGGTTCAAATTGCATCGTATGAAGAAGTTATACTAAAATCAATATTTTTTAAATTGATTTCAATTGATTTCAATTAAATCGATTTCAAGGCGTTTCGAGTCCGTACGATCAAACGACAAGCCCGATCGCTACGAAACTTGAAATTCTACAATAATTCACCGTATGGATCTAATGAAACTGGTTTCGTCAAAATCTGAGTCAGTGGCCAAAATGGCTATTTTTATATTAATTAAATAAATTAAAAATAAGTTAATTAAATCGAATTTTACAAATTTACTTTAATTATTTACAATTTTTATCAGTTTGGATTGCTTGGAAAATTTAGAATCCTTTTTAAAATTTCTACACCAATTTATCATTGAAAATTCCCAATTTACAATATTAAGTTTAAATTTCAATTTATCCAGAAATTAACTTAAATTCCCAAGAAATTCATTTATTTGGGTTTTAAATCCTGTTAATTACTCCATTATCTCTAAGTAAATAAATTAACATTTTTTCATGGTTTCTTACATTGTTATTCTCAATTTTCATCATAAACTCCTTTAACGTAATATTTAACGTTTAATTTCAATTTATTGCAATAAACTCAATTACCCTAATTTATTCAAATAAATAAACAAATATTGATTACCGTTCTTATTATTCAAACAAATCGTTATCCTATAAACATATTTAACATTTGGTTATGTTACATTACCTTGATACTTTCCGTTTCACCTTTATTCGTATAACTATTTTATTTCCACTAACTGTGTAATGACTGCAAAATTCAATCCTATTGAAATTTGTCAATTTCACCCATAAATCTAGATTTTAAGTCCAATAATTAATTTACCCAGGCTCCATTCTTTATTACATCAATTGTTACTTTAATTTACATTAACCAAATGTTAAATTAAGATTTATTGTAATCGATTACCAAAAATTTATTTGATACATTAATTAAACAAGCAACCTATATTAATTGCATTTATAATTTCGTTACTTATCAAACCAGGTTTATAATTTCATATCCAACGCTAATTTTTTTCATTAAATTAATATATGCCTATTTACATTTTAATTTGAATGAATATTATATTTTTAAATGTGTACTTCCTATCAATTTGAACACATAAATTAAGGTTTTTAAATACTTTACATTCTATTAAATCTACAACATTAAATTTACATTCTATTAATTACTTTACATACTTTACGTATTAATTACCCAATTAACATAATTTGAACTTATTTCCCAATCCACTAATTACTTCTTAAAATAAATTTACGCTTCTATTAATTTATATTCACACTTCCGTTACTATATTAAAAATCATTAAAGTAACGTTTATTATCAATATCAACATTATAATTACTTAACTTTTAAATGAACTTTATTCCCGATAAATTCATTGACCACTTAATTAGGTAATTTATAATACTTGTTATCATACCCTTAAAATTTTCACTTAAGTTTATGTTATATTCAATTTATTTTATTTCATAAATTAATTCAAATCTACGCTTGTTTTCTTCCATTTGATTTATAGCCTAATATAACATTTACATTAATTATAGACTTTATTCAAATTTCTAACTCCTCTGTTATTTACTATCATATTTCCATTTAATATATCTTTGCCAAATATATACATATATTATGATTATATTCTCAATCCATTGATTTACTTGTGCACAATTTATAGTCAAACGTACATTTAGATTATATTCTAAAATTGGAATTTTCTGCAAGTTCATAAATCATTAATCTTAAATCTTCATTATTTCTATTAAATTTTCATCCACTTATACAAATTTTCTAATTAAATGCTTACCTTTATAAGTTTACATTCCCAAACAATATTTCAATTACTATAAAACATTGATTTAATTCAATTTACTATTTAATATTATCAATTTATTAGATTAATTCACATTAAATTTTTTTTTCCTAAATTTAATTTCAATAATTAAATTAAACTAACAAATTTATTTATCAAAATTTACGTGTCGTTACATGTTCTGTGTCCGTGATTCTGTGTATTTGATTTCGTTTGCACCAAATTTGTTTACAATCTGTTATTTGCATCATTCAAGTCTAACATGTGTGGATTATTGTCGATTTGAATGGTACGAAATAGCTGATCGTCATAGGGGGAGTGTTGGACTGCGTGGTTGGATGGTCGTAGGTCAGTCGTGGGGTGGTGCGTCGTGCTTCCGATCAGGGATGGGCGCGAGTCGTGCAGCTATAGTTAGGGTTCCAGAGCGTTGAAGCGAGAGATAACATGTCTGTTGAGGTATATTCTTTCGTTTTATCTTTTTTTATTTCGTTTTCAAAACTTATAACAGGAATAAATTTTGCATACGAGGTCCAATACACGCGCGGTTTCTTCCGCTAGGTTTGTATTGGAATTACAGACATTTAGGCACTGGTTTTGACCGATTCTGAGACTGTTCAAATTTTGGGTTTAAATTGGATTTAAATTCAATTTAAATTTGAAAAGTGAGTGTTTTAACCCACTCACCACTTCTAAAATTTCTTATGTTTGTTAAATTGATTTATGATGTAATTAGGAATTTATTTATGACTGTTTGGCATATTTTTAATCATCATCTCAGTTAAATTGAATTTATTGAATTAAAATTGTTATTTAATTTGTTATTGCATATAAACTGCCAGTTAAACAGTTATTTAATTTATTATTGAATATAAACTGCCAGTAAATACCTTTTATTTATTATCTGTTATATATTGATGTTATTTGATTGAATTGGATGATGATTGTGATAAATCTTTGATGATTGATATAGGATGAATGGATGTTGTATTTTATATTGTTTTAAACTGCAAGTTGTTATGGATTTTATTTCATTCGGGATTGCGGTTTGAAATGATATATAACCGTATTTATATTTTAAATTACAGATTGAAATGATAAATATCTGTATCGCTTGACCATAGGATAGAAAAATATATACAGACACCGTGGTCTATATATAAAAATATTTTGAAATGATTTCTATAATTTTGTAAAGAAATATATGGGTTATATAAATATTGATTTTAGATGTTATATAAATGTTATTTTATTATTGATTTGTAGCTATGTATAAATTTGTTTTGAAATATAAAATAAGTTAAATAATAAAGTTTGACTGTTTTTATATAATATGGTTAAGTATCTGTTTAAATTATATTGTATTTAGAGTTTATAATGACTTATATAAAATTAAGGTTGGAAGATAAATATGAAATTGATTTTTATTAAATTATTTAAGAATTATACTCAAATAAATTTGATTTTAAATTTAAATAAAATTGAGATTTTAGAGGGTATGATTTTATAACTTGATTTTGGGTTTAGAGTGATTTAAATGAATATCAAGTTGATTTAAATGAATATATCAAGTTAAATAAATTGAAAAAATATCTAGTTATTTGAAATTTAAAAGTTTTACTTAAATTATATTGGATTTATTAAGTAAGCATTTGAAATCTAAATAATAGTAATTGAATTTGATATATATGGAATTATCGAAGAATTAGTTTTGAAATGGTGGAATATTTAAAGCTTTGAATATATGAAAATTGAAATGGTTTATATAGGGGTTCAAATCTGTATTTGGAATTGATTTGTGAAATTGAAGGAGCTATTTTATTGTATAAAGTAATTTAATATTTAAGCCATTTAAGTAGTGTAGTTATGTTTCAAAGTTATGAGTTTCAAATTATTATGATTTGTAAGGGTTATACTTTAAGTGTTTTGATTTCGAAGTGTTATAACTTTGAAAGTGCTATGATTTTGGAAAAATGATATATTTGAAATAAAAATGATATTATATTGATTTGGGTTTTACAAAAATGATATCATATTGATTTGGGTTTTAAAATGGAAATGATATCATATTTATATGGTTTTGAAATGGATATTATAATCTAGTTTTTAAGGATAAACTATTTTGAAAAGACCGTGGTGTTATAATAACGTCTGGTTGTTAAAGAGACTGGGACCGGAAGTTGTCATACTCTTTGCCAACTCCAAAAACCACTTTAACAACCGTGTACGTGGTGGAGATTCCAGAATGAAGTAGGATGGTGGCGGCATTCCTTTGAGTTATATACATGGACCCGACTCCCGTGAGTTAGCATAAGGTGGCTAAAACAGGAGCGATTGACATGCTAAGAAGGTAGAACCTTTTATCGGACACACTCCTTCGATACCATTCTATTACTTTGTGATTGATTTGGGACCTTTTGATTTTAGGGGTGTGGCTCGAGGTGGACGGTAGTAGCTGCTACGCGTTACCACATATCCGGAAGTGTAATTGGTATATCTACCCTGGCATTGCCTAGTTGTGCCGTGTCACCTACCCTAGCGCGCCTTATATGATTTTCTTTTATACCATACCTATGGAGTGCCCTCTGATGACACGCAGTACGTGGAAAATTACGGTACTGTATAGACTATGGGAATATAAAAGTGTGTTAAGGTGGAAAATGTAAAGCCTTAACCCTATTTTCAAGTATATTATACTTTACTTTAGACACTTTTATAATAGCGTATATTACTACATAGTAGATAGTTTAACGGATCCTTAGGAGGTGTGAAACCCGAACATCTCTTAAGTTACTACACTCACGTTGGACACTGGATAGGAGACGTTAAATCCCGTAAACATCTCTGACGCCGTTCCACTCATATTATTTACCGTTGATTTAACTTACATAAGATCTTTTAGTTCCGACTCGAGTTTTTTGTCTTTTCAATTCGCTTAGGTCAGTCTGAGCATTTCAGGTCTTGAAGACCTTATTTCTGGAGGACGACGGCGAAGATTTTATTATTACTATTATATACTATATTGTTCTACTGCATCACATTGTTCCACTGCATTGTCATTTATTATTTTTGGTATGTGCTCTGATTCTGTATTGTAAAGTATAATCAAATGTTTTGTAAAACAGCTTCATGAATAGTTATTTGATTATTATATTTTATCATTCCGCTGCGAGATTCTGTTTTTTTATTTCTTTCTCTGCTTTTCTTATTCACCCCAATAACAATCCGTCCTTCTGTATGGTTTGAGTCTGACGTATGTGGTTTATCGTCGGTTTAAAGCATACAAAAATGCGGGATGTTACATCTGGTATCAGAGCTTTGGTTTAGCGATAAACCTTAGCTTTGTGGGGTCTGACTCTTTATTAATAGGGTAGTAATACCCTATGATGAGTCGTTGATAGTATATATATGAGACAGCGTATTTGCTAGTGTTGTAAAAGTTTTATATTGTGTTAATTTGTTCCGTTTTGTATTTATAAATTCTGGTTGGTGCATAGGATGCTATGACATCAATTGGGATTTCTAAACACTTAATAGGATAGACCGACACTATATTTGTTTTGAATATAGGTGAATGAAATAATTTTTCCTATTATATTTTCTATATTTAAAATAATTTTTTTATAAAGGTTATATTTGGTTGTATTGTATTGGTTGTTAGGTAGTAAAATTTATAAATATTGTTTGGAAATAAGATCGAAAATAAAATAATGAAAATTGGAAATTTTAGAACTTAAGTTTTGGGATTTTGAAAATTTCTTTCAAAGTTATGATGAGTATTTTTTGATATAAATATTTTAATATAATTTGAAAGAATTGTTTTAAAGAAACTTTGGAAAGAAATAAGTCATGTACTTCCCTCTCTGTCGTTGGAAAATAATTTCGGTGATGAGTGCACGCATTATCGACATTCATTTTCGAATTCAAAGTGGAAAGGCCACTGTAGTAGTTTTACTACAAATTTATTTTGATAAACAAATAAAAATTTTCAATTTGTTTTAAAATATAATTGGATATATAAATTATAAGTGTATACATCTATCTATTATTTTAAAATGACGTGAAACTTAACCCGATATTTAGTTCTTAAATTTCCGTTAATCAATAGTTTCGATTATTGTAGTGAAATGGAATGTAACTAATTAATAATTAGAACCTCTAATTAAAATAAGAGTTCTGATGCTAAGTAATAAAGGGGATAAAAGAAATTTGAAATTGTAACCTATGAAACAATGGCTATTAGTATTGAACATTAAGCTAATTAAAAGAAATAAAATAAACTTGTGTAACTTTCAATTCCATTCTTAAAAGCATATATATAACTTATCAAATATTAAATGTTCTAATGCTTGTAAGAAATGTAATAGGATACTATACTAGTAAACTTGAAGAAATGAAAGTATTCATTGAAATTCTTTAATAAATAAGAATTTGATGTGTAGATGAAAGACTACTAATTAAATATGATATAAAGGTAAGTATTATAAATAAATGAAATGAACGCTGAATGAATGAATGGAAATATGAGAATTTGCAATAAATAAATGTAAATAAAAAAGATAAATCATTATATGAATGAAAAGGAAATCAAACAACAAATATTACGAAATAAAATTTGTAACATCCCGCCTTTTCGCACGCTTTAAATCGACACACGTGCCAATTCAAACCATACAAAAGGGCAGATTGTTATAGGGTAAATAAGAAAAACAAGAAAGAAATAAAACAAACAGAATCGCACAGCGGAAGGATAAAATATAATAATCAAATATACAGTTCATGAAGCTATTTTTCAAAATATTAAATTTTACTTACAATATATATCAAAGTTATACATACCATAGAATATCAATATTGCAGCGGAATACAATAGTGTAGTGGAATAACATAATAGGTAATAGAAATAAAATCTTCGTCTTCGACCTCCAGATATAAAGCCTTCGATCCTGAAATGCTCAGAGTGACCTGAGCGAATTGAAAGGACAAAACACTCGAGTCAGAACTAAAAGACCTTATGTAAGTTAAATCAACAGAAATAAATATGAGTGCAGTAACTCAAGAGATGTTCGGGATTTACATCTCTTAAGGATCCGTTAAACTATTTACTATGCAGTATATTTCGCTATTATAACAGTGTCTAATTGTAAAATAAACTTACTTTAAAATAGCGTTAAGGAGTGACCCAATAGTCCCCTTAACACAAAATATATTCCCATAGTCTATACAGTACCGTAATCTCACCCGTACCGGGCGTCGTCAGAGGGAACACCATAGGTATGGTACAAAACAAAATCATATAAGGCGCGCTAGGGTAGGTGATACGGCACAACTAGGCAATGCCAGGGTAGATATACCAATTACGCTTCCGGGTCGGTGGTAATGCGTAGCAGCTACTACCGTCCATCTCGAACAACACCCCCAAAATCAAAAATCAAAAGTGGCCACCGAAAAATCCAAAGTCAGAGTAGAATAGCGAAGCGATGTGTCCGATAAAAGGTGCTACCTTCTTAACCCGTCGATCGCTCCTGTTTTATCCACCTTATGCCAACTCACGGGAGTTGGGTCCACGTATTTACCTCAAAGGAAATGCCACCACCATCCTACTTCATTCTGGAATCTCCACCGCGTACACGGTTATTAAAGTGGTTTTCGGAGTTGGCAGAGAGTATGACGATTTCCGATCTCAGTCTCTTTAACAACCAAACGTTATTATAACACCACGGTCTTTTCAAAATAGTATATACTTTTAAACTAGAATAAAAAAACCATTTCAAAACTATATAAATACGATATCATTTCTATTTTAAAACCCAAATCAATATGATATCATTTTTTATTTCAAATATATCCTTTTTCAAAAATCATAGTACTTTCAAATATATATACCTTAAACCCATAGCTTCGAAACATAATTTTCAATACTTAAATGGTTTAATAATAAATTACTTTATAAAGTAAATTAGCTTTTTAAATTTCTTAAATCAATTCCAAATACAGATTTGAATTCCTAAATAAACCATTTAATTTCCATATATTTCAAAGTTTCAAATATTCCACAATTTCAAAACTAAATTTTTAATTCATATATATATATATGTCAAATTCCTTTTACTATTATTTAGTTTTGAATTACTTGCTTAATAAACCCAGTATCCTTTAAATAAAACTTCCAAATTCAATAATTGAATATTCCTCAATTTTATTTAGGCTAGATACATTCACTTAAATCATCTTAAACCCGAATTTAGTTATAACACCATATTCTTTTTAAATCTAAATTTTAATAAGATTTTAACTGAAGGAAATCTCAAATCAATTTCAAACTATCTCCTCAACTTTGATTTATAAAAATCAATATAAACTCTATATTAGAATATAATTTCAGTAAATAGTTATCCATAATATATTTTAATAAAATCCACTTTATTATTAAACTTACTTCATACTTTAAAAAAATTTATACATAGTTTAAAACCAAGAATTTAACCATATATAAAATAACCTTTATCAAATATCCGAAATCAATATCTCATAAAACCATATATATATTTCTTTACAAAACAATAGAAAAATTATTTCAAAAAAATAATTGTATATATATATACACACACCGCGGTGCCTGTATATAATTTTCTATCCTATGGTCAAGTGATACGGATATTTATCATTTCAATCCATAATTTAAAATAAAAATTACGGTTATATATCATTTCAAACCGCAATCCCGAATGAAATGAAAATGCATAGTAACTTGCAGTTTATACAATATAAAATACAGCATCCATTCATCCATCATAAAATCATACATCCATTTATCATAATCATCATCCAATTCAAAAAATACATCAATATATAACAGGTAATAAATAACAGACATTTACTGGCAGTTTATTATGCAAAATAAATTAAATAATAATTTAATTGGCAGTTTATATGCAGTAATAAATTAAATAACAAGTTAATTAAATATATGCAAATTAACTGAGATAATGATGAAATATATGCCAAACGGCTATAAATAAATTTCAAATCACATCATAAATGAATTCAACAAACATAAGAAATCTTAGAAGTTGTGAGTGGGTTAAAACACTCACTTTTGATCTTAGCTCATAAAAATCCAAACAGAAGCGCAAAACTCAACAATCTCCAAATTCAACTAAATCAATTTCATGTTGTCCGGAATATAAATTTGAATCTAACAAAAGAAATCGCGCGTGAATCAAAGTTTATATGCAAAAGATATTCATGTTACAAGAAATATTATTAAAATAAAAATTAGTACGCGTTAAAAATATATTTAAATAAACAAATTTTACTACTTACGTTTTCTTAAGATGAGGCTTCATAAAAAGATTGAAGAACAACTAAGATGAGGACAGGAAGTGTACGAAAATGAAAAAAAAAATCATTTTTATAAAAGAATGTTTTTGGATTTGCAAGAATAAGAGCTTTTGAATATGTGGTGTTAGGAGAAAGAAGAAATAAGATGTAGGTTATTTATAATGAGGAAATGAATGTGGAGGGACAAAATAAATGTCACGTTTTATTATTAAAGCTTCAGGTATTAATAATACATAAGGAAATGTACGTAGGAATGGAAAAGTTTGCGAACGAAAGTAGAATTTTGTATATGTGAAAATGAGATGGCAAGAATTAAATACAACCTAAAAGTGCTCAGGTATTAAACAGATGGAGAAATAATCGGATCAAGTATTAATAGTAAGGTAACTATTTTAAAACGTTCGTGAAACAATTAATAATAAAAGATTTTGAAATTCAATTTTTTTTGAAACGTAACCAAATTAACTTCATTAACTCAAGTAATATTCGAATTTCTACGCATTTAGTTTTTTTTGTCTACGCATAATAAATTTTTATACTTACCTTAAAAATGAAAACATGGATTTGTTTTTCCCAAAATGATCTCTTATTACCATTAAAACACCCTTTTTGTTTAACACAAAACGTGCGTTTTCTTTTATTAAATCTATTAATTGCAATCAACGTTTCCTTTCCTTTCAATTGAAACATTTAAATTACATTAACTGCAGTTACTTACAAAGTTAATTTTAAAACAGACAACTAAAATGAAAAAAAAGAACAATTGTTCATTTAAACACGTTTATAAATTTATTGTTTATACACAAGAATAATAAATAGATTATTTTCCTATTCTTGTAATCAGTCTGTAAGCTAAAACACGGTTCAAATAAGCATATATTTCTTTCTTTAAAATCAATCTTTCTATTCTTTATTTTAATGATATTAAACCTACATTCACAGATGAAACCTTCATTTTATTTGATGTAAATGTTTTTTTTCATTGAATCAAAACTTTCCTTACATTTTCACAAAACATAAGCTTTTTTTAATTACACCTATTAATTTATAATTAGTATTCACTCTCCTATTAATTAGAAATTTTCAATTACATTCATTTCAGTTGATTAAGTTTCAAAATGGACTAAATGAATGTAATGAGAAGTAAAAGAAAATTTCCTATCTAATAGTAATTTAAACATATTTACATTATTGGATACAGATAGTAGTTATATATTTCTCACTAAATAATAGTTACTCATCTCTACAATCAATCTTTCAGCTAATAAACATTTCAAATAAATAAACATATTTTTACTCTTTTACAAAACTTATTCATTTATATTCTTTTATTTTGATTTTCACTCCTTACTATTAAAGCAATCATTACATTATGAATACAATTAACATTTCTATTTCTTTTCACACTACAATTATGGTTTATTCCACATTATAACATTTTGTTGACATTTATTTGAAATTGATCAGTTAAATTGGTAACAACACCAATTGTCACCATTATACATTTTGTAATATTTGTAAGTCAATTCTTTACAAATAATTATTACAACGACTCTCATTACACTACACTTATTCCATTTCCATCCACTACACATTGTTTTCTTAATAAACTAACCTTTAAATTATTAACTGCTATAAATCGATGCACACATTTATAAAAATTTATTAATATTAGCACTCTATGAATAAAATTTACATTCTTACCACATATTACCTAAATTTACATTAACGTAATACCTAAATTTAAATTTACATTATTACCACATATTACCTAAATTTACATTATTTCCACATATTACCTAAACTTACATTAAGGTAATACCTAAATTTAAATTTACATTATTACCATTTATTACCTAAATTTACATTATTACTACATATTACCACAAATTACGTCATTTATTACTTTACAAAATACCCAACATTTCTATGCATCTTATTACATTTATATCTTGTAATTATTTTCTTAAACTCATAATTGTAATACCAAGTTTCATTTTAAATTTCAATTGGTTCCCACTCACAGCTTAATAGGCTAAGTAAACTGGTAACAAACAATAACGGTCACTATTTGCCCTAAATCACATTTATAGGTTTATAGTTTACAACAAATGTTGCCATGACTCATATGATATTGAGTTTATCCAATTAGCATTAAATTTATACCAATTCATCAATTTGTACAATACATCTCTTGTTTCCTTAAAATAAATTTATGTTTCTGTTAAGTTTTCATTCACACTTCCGTTACTATATTAATAATCATTGAAGTAACGTTTATTATCAATAACAACATTATAATTACTTGCAGAACACTGATTTTTCAATGACCATTTATTATAATTTGAATTCATTAATTTAATTCAATGCTTACATTTTGTTTTCATATATTCAGTTTATTTCCAAATATTCCTATTTACAATCAATTTTAACCTAAACAGTCGTTTCAATCAATTTGAATTGCATTAAATTGGTTATTCATCAACCGCCATTAACATTACTACCTTAATTTATATACAGTTACTATTAATCAACGTGTTATTCCATCGGTAAATTAAATGCCTACTTTTATTTACTTATATTTTAAATTTTATACCCAAATGCAATAAATTTACACTTTCCATTATTATATAAATTTGAATTCCATTCTAGTTAATATTTTTATTGGTAATTCACAAATTCAACATTCCCTTTTGTTTCTTATATTAAACTTATAACCAAGTATGACAATTTACACTATTTTAATTAATTGCAATATAAATTTTAAATTGTTGATTTTAATTACAATTGATACATCTATTCTACATTCGCTCCCATATAAGTTATAAGATTTTTATTTCTTTATAAATTTAAATTAAAAATCTTTTTAATTTAATTCATTTTAAACATCGAATTTTACGGGTCGTCACACTCTACCCCACTCAAAACTTTTGATCCCCGAAAAGGAAAAAAAGGGAAAAGAAGAATTAGGAAATCCCAATATCTTACTTAAAACATTTAATTTATAGACAAATACATTTTTAAAAATTAATTAATTTAAATAAAATATATTAATTTATAACCAATAGATCTTTTACACTTAAATTAATAAAGTTTGAAAAACATTTTCAAAATTTTCTAAGTCCAAAATTTACGGAAAATTTCGGTAGAGTCTCCTTTGTACGGAGAGGCTCTTAAGAAAATATAATATCAAATATAACAATATATAACATATTTTTTTCCAAAATAATATATATCCCAACACGGGAAAATAATATAATAACGTTATAAACTGTAATCCAAAAACGTACCTATTTGTCGGGCAATTTATGCTTATATTATGAAACCAATTGCAGTAGCAATTGCTTCCATAACCTGTATTTCACTTGTATAATCTAAAAAGGTTAAAAATTATATAAAATGAAATATTTAAAGTTGTTTTACCAATCAACAAACAAATCAACATACAACCATTACTTAAAATCACCACAAATCAATCATTCATTCATATTAACAAAACAAATAGTTGTTCGGGTTCAAAACTTCAAATTGTACAGGATGAAAAATAACTACCAAGTGTACCCTTCACTTAACAGTCTTATGTGAAACTAATGTAATGCCCCGCCTTTTCACACGCTTTAAATCGACACACGTGCCAATTCAAACCATACGGAAGGGCGGATTGTTATGAGGTAAATAAGAAAAAGCAGGGAAAGAAAAAAAATAGAATCTTCCAACGGAACGATAAAAAATAATAATCAAATATACAGTTCATGAAGTTGTTTTATAAACATTTGATTATATTTATGCAATACATATCAGAGTTGCACATGCCAGTGAGTAATAATCAATGCAGCGGAATACAGTGTGTAGTGGAACAATATAATATAATAATAATAATGATGAAATCTTTGTCTTCGTCCTCCAGAATAATATCTTCGATCCTGAAACGCTCGAACTGACCCGAACAAATTGAAAAGACAAAACACTCGAGTCAGAACTAAAAGATCTTATGTGAGTTAAATCAACAGAAATAAATATGAGTGTAACGGCGCCGGAGAAGTTTACAGGATTTGACATCTCCTATCCAATGTCTAAAATGAGTGCGGTAACTCAAGAGATGCTCGGGATTCACATCTCCTAAGGATCCGTTAAACTATTTACTATGTAGTATATTTCGTTATTATAATAATGTCTAATAGTAAAGTAAACTTACTTTTTAATAGCGTTAAGGGGTTACCCATATAGCCCTTAACACAAATAATGCCAATAGTCTATACAGTACCGTAATACCTACTGATCAGGAGGCTACCAGAGGATACTCCATAGGTACGACACAAATAGAAACTCATACAAGGCGTGCTAGGGTAGGTGACACGACACAACTAGGCAATGCCAGGGTAGATATACCAATTATGCATCCGGGCTGGTGGTAACGCGTAGCGCGCAGCTACCTCCCACCTCGAGCCACACCCCCAAAAGGAAAATCAAAAGTGGCCACCGAATCAATCCAAAAGTCAAATTATAAAATCGAAGGGATGTGTCCGATCAAAGGTGCTACCTCATTGGCCCGAGAATCGCTCCTGTTTTAGCCACCTTATGCCAACTCACGGGAGTCGGGTCCACGTATTTACCTCAAAGGAAACGCCGCCACCATCCTACTTCATTCTGGAATCTCCACCGCATGCACGGTTGTTAAAGTGGTTTTTGGAGTTGGCAGAGAGTATGACAACTTCCAATTCCAGTCTCTTTAACAACCAAACGTTATTATAACACCGCGGTCATTTCAAAATAATTTATACTTCAAAACAAGGATATAATATTCATTTCAAAGCCCTATAATTACTATATCATTTTCCCTTTTAAACCAAATCAATATTATATCATTTTCAAATACATCCTTTCTAAAACCATAACTTTTCATAGTTAAAATATTTTTAAACCAAACGCTTGAAATATAGCCTTTCAAAACATAAAACTTTGAATTACATAACTTTGAAATATAACCGCACCACTTAAATGGTTTAAATATAGATTTACTGTATATAATAAAATAGTTTCTTCACCTTTACAAATCAATTCCAAATATAGATAAAAATCCAAATAAAACATTTCAATTTATATATATTTCAAAGCTTTACATATTCCACCATTTCAAAGCTAATTCTTTAATAATTCCATATATATCAAATTCAATTTATACTATTTAGATTTGAAAAGTTTACTTAGTAAATCCAATATAATTTAAGTAAAACTTTGACTTCAAACAACTGGATATTCTTTCAATTTATTTCACTTGATATATTCATTTATCTCAATTTTATATTTATTTAAATCGCTTTAAACCAAATCAAGTTGTGAGAATCATACCCTTTAAAATCTCCATTTTTATTTAAATTTCAAATCAAATTTATTCAAGTACACTTCTTAAATAATTCAATTTAAACCAATTTCCTATTTATCTTCCAACTTAAATTTCATTAAGTCATTTAAACTCTATATATACAATATCTTAAATAGGTACTTAACTAGATAATATAAAATAATCAAACTCCATTATTAAACTCATTTTTTTATTTAACAATTTTATACATAGCTTAAATCCAAGAATTAACTATATATGTATATAAAAATAATATTTATATAACACCAAAAATTAATATTTATTAAACCGTATATTACTTTCCAAACCATAGAAATCATTTTCACAATATTTTTATATAGACCGCGGTGCCTGTATAAAATTTTCTACCCTATGGTCAAGTGATACAGATATTTATCATTTCAATCCGCAATTTAAAATAAAAATGCGGTTGTATATTATTTTGAAACCGCAAACCTGACTCAAAATAAATTCATAACAACTTGCAGATTATGATAATATAAATAAAACATCCATTCATCCATCAACAGATCGCACATCCATCACAATCATCATCCAAAACAAACAATCCATATCAATATATAACTGATAATATGTATAACAGGAAATTAACTGGCAGTTATATTCAATAATAAATTAAATAACGATTTAATTTCAATAAATGCAATTAACTGAGATGATTAAAATATACGAAAAAAGTCATAAATAAATGCACAATCAAAACAAAAATTAATTTTACCAACATAAGAAATTTTAGAAGTTGTGAGTGGGTTAAAACACTCACCTTTGATTTTAGCCCATAAAAATCCAAACAGAAGCGCAAAACTCAACAGTCTCCAAATTCAACTAAATCAATTTCATGTTATCCGGAATATAAATTTGAATCTAACAGAAGAAATCACACGTGAATCAAAGTTTATATGCAAAAGATATTCATGTTACAAGAAATATTATTAAAATAAAAATTAGTACGCGTTAAAAATATATATGAATAAACGAATTTTAATACTTACGTTTTCTTAAGATGAGGCTTTAGGAAAAGATTGAAGAACAACTAAGATGAGGACAGGAAATGTATGAAAAATGAAAAAAAATCATTTTTATAAAAGAATGCTTTTGGATTTGCAAGAATAAGAGCTTTTGAATATGAGGTGTTAGGAGAAACAAAATGTAAAAGGAGAAATAAGATGTAGGTTATTTATAATTAGAAAACGAAGGTGGAGGGACAAAAATAAATGTCACGTTTTATTATTAAAGTTTCAGGCATTAATAATACATAAGGAAATGTACGTAGGAATATAAAACTTTGCAAACGAAAGTAGAGTTTTGTATACGTGAAAATAAGGTGGCGAGAATTAAATACGACCTAAAAGTCTAGGCTCATGTATTAAACAGAAGGAGAAATAAACGGTCAAGTATTAATAATAAGGTAACTATTTTAAAACGTTCATGCAACAATTAACAATAAAAGATATGAGGGACCATGTACGTCGCATAACCTTTTAAAATACAATTTTTTTTGAAACGTAACCAAATTAACTTCATTAACTCGAATAATATTTAAATTTGTATGCATTTAGGTTTTTATGTACGCATAATAAAATATTTATACTTACCTTAAAAATGAAAACGTTCAATTTTGTTTTCTCAAAATGATCTTTTATTTCCATTAAAACACCCTTTTTGTTTAACACATAACGTGCGTTTCTTTTATTAAATCTATTAATTGCAATCAACGTTTCCTTTCCTTTTAATTGAAACAATTGAATTACATTAATTATAGTTACTTACAAAGTTAAATTTTATAACAGACAACTAAAATGGATAAAAAAAATAGAACAATTGTTTATTTAAACACGTTTATAAATTTATTGTTTATACACAAGAGTAATAAATAGATTATTTTCCGATTCTTGTAATCAGTCTGTAAGCTAAAACACAGTTCAAATGAACATATATTTCTTCCTTTAAAATCAATCTTTCTATTCTTTATTCTAATGAGATTAAACCTACATTCATAAATGAAACATTCATTTTATTTGATGTAAGTTTTTTTTTATTAAATCAAACTTTCCTTATATTTTCACAAAACATAAGCTGCTTTTAATTACACCTATTAATTTACATTTAGTATTCTCTCTCCTATTAATTAGAAATTTTCAATTACATTCATTTCAGTTCATTAAGTTTCAAAATGGACCAAATGAATGTAATGAGAAGTCGAACAATTACTTCCTATTAATTAAATATATTAATATTAAATTAATTAATCACCTTTTTATTCGATATTTATAAACTAACCAATTCATCCTTTTTAATCACTTGGACTTTTACCATGACTTAATACAAGTTCATATGACAATTCAATGTTGGTTATAACACTTATTACAGTGTTCAATTTCCTTATAATCAAATCCTATTTATTAAAATTAAAGTTCAATTAATTGCTTTAATTTGATTTTTTAACCTTTGTACTCAATCCATTATTACTCAATTAACCTAGTTAATAGTTGTTTGTTTTCCATTACATTAATATGCTCCAATTTCCATCTTTAATTGTGTTAACTACTATTTTTCCACTTATATTGAAATTTTGTCAAATGTACACATTAATTAAAATTTATAGTCCCAATTAATTATTTCAACTTCATTCTTTTATTAACACAATTATTACCTTATGAATACATTTACATTTCTATTAATTTTATTACATTCAAACTTCCCGTTATTGTATCAATTATGTAACGACCCATATTTTACGTGTCGATATATCGTAGAATTTGCAGGTCGTGTGAGAGTAGGTCGAGTGGAGCGACCTATAGATTTGGACGAGTTAGCGTGTTAGTGCTAACGAATTAAGGCTTAAGGAATTACGAGCTAACGTGTTAAGTGTTGAGTCGTGTTCGAGTTAATAGGGTTTTAAGTCGTTAACGAGTTATAAGAGTTAGTGAGTTAGTGTGCTACGACTTAGTGGTTTGGGATGAGTTAAGGGCTAGCGACTTAAGGTTTTGACCGACTTAGGGGCTAGCGAGTTAGTGTGTGGGCGAGTTAGGTGGAGCAGCGGCTTACGAGTTAAGTCGTTGGCAACTGAAGGTGTTAGGTCGTTAAGAGCTTAAGTCGCGGCATCGTGGATCTGCATTCATTTTAAGTCGCGCAGCTTTAGGACCGTTAGATCGTGTATGCGACTTAGTAGCTCGCTATGTCGTAAGTCGTAACTCGTTTATGAGTTAGCGGATCTGCGTTCTTTTTAGGTCATAGGGATTGTGAGCCGTTGGATCTTATAGGTTGTAGAGGGGCTTTGGAGGTAGGTCGTTAACGACCTAGTTAACCCGAGTTTTGGTTGAGTCGTTGGTACGAGTTAAGGCCTTAGGTCGCCTAAGAGTTAGGTCGGCACATGCTAAGTCGTTAGCGACTTAATGATAGGTCGTAACGTGTGCTAAGCCTTATGACGTTGAGTCGTTAGGTCGTGAGTCGTGGGAATTTTGGGTCATGAGTCGTAACATGTTAGGTCGGCAACGACCTAAGACCGAGCGCGAGTTATGAACTGAGCGACCTAAGGGGGGGCGATTCAGCTTATAAATACGTGACCACTTGTGCACTTTTTGGCACCGGATTTTGAAGCGACGAAGTGCTGCCATTTTGAGAGCTCGACTACAACATTTCTTCATCTCCTTTTCTCCATTCCAATCTAGTTCTAACATCCATCCAAGATCGAAGATTCAAGGGCCAAAGTTGAAGATCTTCATCCGTTCGAGTGAGATTTCATCGATTGAAGCGAGATTTTGCCGGATCAAGCTTGGGTATTTGCTGTCCAGATCTGAAGTGGGTTTCTTTTGAAGTGTTTGGGTGATTCGGTGAGTGGTAGTTATCTCTCACACGGATCCAAAGGAGTGTATTGGAGTGGTGGTTCGTTTATGTGTTAAAAATAGTGATTTCTCGTATTTCTCTTAAGTCTGCATGTAGATCCATTGTTTATGAAGATGTTTACCTATGCAAGTTCATTTATCGAGTTATAGGAACAAAACCCATGTTTTATATTTGATAGATCTATGCTAGAAATCCATAATTCATGTATGATAGACTTTCACTCATTTATTTACGAAATTGCCATTATAGTTAATATTGCTTATTAGATCTTGTTTGAATGCTTGATTGTTTGAATGTATGATTGATTTGATTGTTTCAAGTTAGCTAGTAGTTGATTTGGAACAAGATGGTCGAAGATGATTCAAAAGCTAAGTAGAAAGGCTCTTGAATGGTGAAAGCTGCTTGTGGCATATGAAGCGGATGAGGAAGCTCATATGGATGGATTCGAGGACTTTGCGATGATACGAGGAAGCAAAGTATGATGATGATGGACTTTGCCGTGATATGATGAGGCGAAGCATGATATGGACTTTGCTAAGATGCGATGAAGCAAAGTATGAGGTGAGATAGTCTTGGTCTAGTCCAGGCGGGATCATTCCAAGCATGATGTTAACTCGGTGATATGGTTCGAGTTTTGATGGATAATGGATGGCTCGAGAGGCGCTTGAGCTAGTATGGGAATAGTCGTCGAGGAGGATGACTAGGAGGCTAAGACTTCATCGTTGTTGAAGGTTCTAGCATGCTCAAAGCAAGAGTACGTTGGGCGGCATTGATATCCCAGGCACAGGTCACGATGACGTGCTAGTACTCTGGGCAGCATTGATATCCTAGGCATGGGTCACGATGACGTGCGGAGTTATGTCTAGAACCGGGGTTACCATTAGCCCTTGACTGACGGATGAAAGAATGTGCCGTTCATTCAACTAACGATGAAATCAAGGCAATGATAACAGTGATAGCCAGAGTCATGGATGTTGGTTATATCATCATTCGGTCTCAAGAGCAGTGTTTTCTGGGTGCTTATCTGATCTTGGTTTAGGCCTTGGGGGTTTGTATTTGGAAAACATCGACCTTGACTCGAGTGATTATCGCTTTACTCTAGTTACCTGTTGCTATGCTTGCTTCTTATTAGTGTGTGTCTGGGGAGCTATCACTGTAGAAAGAGGTGGAGTGGGATGATTTGGGTTCCTATTCCTTTTATCCTTTATGTTCCTTTGGTATGTTTGATTGTTGATTTACTGCTCACTAGGACTTTGTCTGACTCAAGGTTTTATGTCTCCTCTTATTGCCTTGGGCTGTTCATCCATGTTTGGGATGGGCAGACTAGGTGACAGGTGACAGGTGCTGATCTTTGTGGCTCACGCTGATGATGACGAAGACGAGCCGGAGACTTTGCATATTATTTTCATATTCTGTGTACTGGATATTACGCTGTTTGTTGATTACTCTGAGTGCTATGTAGTGAGGCTTCTTGTATTCATGATTCAGACCATGTATAAAGCAATTATGATTAGATGATGATTTTCTGTTCTATGGGAGCTTCACAATATTATATTTCTCTATTGTATTTTATCCATGCGCTGTGAGTTTTTACGATAGAGTCTGCGATGTTTATTCTACCCTTGACTATCGTCCATGGCTGCCTGGCACACTTTCAGCGCATTATTTCCTTGTTTTGGTGTGGGAGTCATGGGTGGTCGTCACATTTGGTATCAGAGCCAGGTTAATCGATTTTAGCCAACGCTCGCTGACGTAACTACGTAAGAGAGACGTAATTGTATTTTGATGGATGATTACTATATATAATATAGTAGTTTAGATGGATTTGAACTCCTTATGTAGTTGTTCCTCAAGGTGTTCTAATTAGTCCTTTTTGTAGATACTAAGGATGAGTCGAAGAGGGAGACCAGTTGCAAGGGAAGGCCGTGCCGCTGAAGGAGTTGCTGATTATGGAGCTATGTTTGAAGCCATGATGACTTCTATCATGAGAAGGATACCAGCTCCAGGGCCATCTGTAGATGTTGGAGTTCAAGTTCAAGCTCCAAGACCGGTGGATTTTGCTAAGCTTTGTAAGGATTATACTGCTCTCGGAGGGAAGGTTTTCTTAGGGACGGAATCTACCATTGAAGTCCAAAGATGGATAGATGCTTGTAGAAGGATCTTTGGCGACTTGGGAATTGAGAATGCAACTAAAAGGAAGCTTGCATCAAGACAGCTTCAAGGGAGAGCTTCTGATTGGTGGAACTCTATCACCATTGATACTCCAGAAGAAGAGATTTCTTGGGAACAGTTTCAAGCTAGGTTTGAAGCTAAGTTCATCTCTACTGCTCAGAAGTCTGTTTTGTTTAAGAAGTTTGTTGAGCTCAAGCAAGGCGGGAGGTCGGTTCTTGAGTATGTTTCTGAGTTTGAGGCTTTGTCCAAGTATGCTCGGTCGTATATTGATTCTCCCTATCAGAAGAATGAAAAGTTCGTGACAGGCTTGGATGCTTATCTTGGAAGGCAGCTGGTGGATCACCTGGACGATCCATTTGAGAAGCTTGTGGAAAAAGCTCTCAGGCATGAGAGTTTGTTTCCTAAGGAAGGGTCTGTTGTTGCTGTGACCAAGGAAGAGCTCAAACCACAGCCGGGTGGAAATAAGAAGAGGAAGCAGCAACAGCAGAAGGGTAAGAATGGCCAGAAAAAGCCGAAAGGCGAAGTGACTTGTTTCAACTGTCAACAGAAAGGCCATTTCTCCAGGGATTGCCAGAATCCAAAGGTATCGGTGAAGTGCCACAACTGTGACAAGCTGGGGCATATTAAGAAGAATTGTCCGGAACCGTTGAGGGAAAAGCAGATTGTGAAAGCTTATGCTTTGGGGGCTGTTCCATCGTCTTCGAAAGCTCCTACTGCTGAAAAGAAGGGGAAGAGTGTGGTGGTTCAAGGTACTCTTTCCATTTGTGGTGTTCCAGTTAGAGTTTTGTTTGATACTGGGGCGTCGCATTCCTTTGTTTGTAATGAGTTAGTAGACCGGTTGGGTTTGGAACCGGATATCGTTGATAGGCCATTGGTTGTGACTAATCCAGTTGGGGGTTCGTCTTGTTTGTGTATGCTATGCCGTGGTCTAGTTGTATCGAGTCATGATTGCTCTTTTGTTTGTGATTGTTTTGTTCTGAACTTTGCGGGGTTCGGAATTATTTTGGGTATGGACTGGCTTAGGAAGTATGCGGCAAAGGTTGATTGTGAGAAATTGGAGGTGACAGTCGAGGATGTGGAGGGGCGAAAGGTTGTGATACAATGTAAGCATGAAGAAGGCGTCTTCATGAGCTTCATGTATTCGCTGGTTGTTCCACGGGATGGACTGTCATCGGTGCCAATCGTGAATGGATTCGAGGATGTCTTTGACGAGGTCAAAGGGTTACCGCCGCATAGGGAGATTGAGTTTCGTATCGATCTAGTTGAGGGAGCCAGACCCGTTGTGATGCCTCTTAGGCGGATGGCGCCTAGAGAACAGCAAGAGTTGAGGGTGCAAGTTGATGACCTTTTGCGGAAAGGATTCATTCGGCGTAGTGTGTCCGAATGGGGTGCACCAGTTGTGTTCGCAACCAAAGCGGATGGATCGTTGAGGTTGTGTGTTGATTATCGTGAGCTGAATAAGGTGACTAAGAAGAACAAGTATCCGTCGCCGAGAATAGATGACTTGTTTGATCAGCTCCACGAGGCGAAGGTGTTTTCTCAGATGGATTTGGCAACGGGATTTCACCAGTTGAGAGTGGCGAAGGATAGTGTGCCGAAGACTTCTTTTAGGACACCATCCGGTTTTTATGAGTGGCTGGTAATGCCGTTTGGATTGACTAACGCACCAGCATATTTTGTGGATCTTATGAATAGAGTATTCAGAGATCAGTTGAACAAGTTTGTACTTGTGTTCGTGGATGATATTCTGATTTACTCCAGAACTGAGGAAGAGCACAAGACGCACTTGCATATTATTTTGGAAATCTTGCGGAAACATCAGCTGAAGGCTAAGTTTTCGAAGTGTCACTTCTGGAAGAGTGAAGTGAGATTCTTAGGCCATGTTATTTATGGAAATGGAATAGCGGTTGATCCCGCTAAGGTGGCAGCGATCCAGGATTGGGTCAGACCTAAGAATGCATAAGATGTGAGAAGTTTTCTTGGACTAGCGGGATATTATCGACGGTTTATCAAAGACTTTTCCAAGATAGCTGCACCATTGACAGGATTGACGAAGAAGAATCAGGTATTCAGTTGGGATGCTAAGTGTGAGCAGGCCTTTGGAATCCTGAAAGAGCGACTGACGAGTGCTCCTATTTTGACTATTCCAAGTGGGAATGATGAGATGGTGGTTTACACCGATGCATGTGGTACTGGACTTGGAGCAGTGCTAATGCAGAAAAATAAAGTTGTTGCGTATGCAAGTCGACAACTGAAGCCGCATGAAAGGAATTACCCGACTCATGATTTGGAGTTGGCGGCGATTGTTTTTGCTCTGAAGATGTGGAGGCATTATCTATTGGGTGTTCGATTCGAGTTGTTTACAGACCATAAGTCTTTGAAGTATCTTTTCTCCCAAAAGGATTTGAATCTTCGGCAGCAACGATGGCTAGAGTTTTTAGCATCATATGATTTTGGTATAGCCTATACTCCGGGAAAAGGTAACGCAGTAGCTGATGCGTTGAGTCGAAGACATGCGGGATTGGGAGTCATGTTTTCGGAATGGAAGAGTCTCGAGTATTTGGCTGGATTTGATTTCAAGCCTAGATGTGAATTGGAACCTGAAATGTTGGCAAACTTATCGATAAGGCCTACTCTTGTGGAAAGAATTGGCGAGAGCCAAAAGCGAGACGATAAGCTTGTCAAGATTATCCGTGATTTGGAATCTGGATTGGACCCAGAGAAGGATAAAAGATTCGAAGTCGATCGAGAGGGCTGGCTTCGGAAGCAAGGACGACTGGTTGTTCCCGATATCGATGAGTTGAGAGATGAAGTTTTGAAGGAAAGTCATCACTCGAAGTTGACAATTCATCCAGGAGGAAATAAGATGTATCGGGACATGAAGAGAACCTATTACTGGGAAGGTATGAAGAAGGATGTTGGAAATTTTATTTCCAAGTGCATGAATTGCCAGTTGGTTAAAGCAGAGCAGAAGAAGCCCAGTGGATTGCTTCAGCCGTTAGAAGTTCCTACATGGAAGTGGGAGCAAATATCGATGGATTTTATCGATGGTTTACCTAGAACCAGAACGGGAAATGAAGGGATTTGGGTCATTGTAGATCGTTTGACTAAGAGTGCAAGATTTATTCCTGTTCGATCAACTAGGACTGCATCGAAGTTGGCTGAATTGTATGTTAAGTGGATAGTTCGATTCCATGGTATTCCGAAGAGTATAGTGAGTGATCGAGACCCATTGTTCACTAGTGGATTTTGGAAGAGTTTCCAGGAGGTTTTGGGAACCGAGTTGTGTTTGAGTACAGCTTATCATCCTCAAACAGATGGTCAGACTGAGAGAGTCAACCGAGTTTTGGAAGATCTTCTTAGGGCATGTGTTTTGGATTTCGGAGGATCATGGGAAGATCATCTTCATTTGGTGGAATTTGCGTATAATAACAGTTACCAGTCAAGTATTGGTATGGCACCATATGAGGCACTGTATGGAAGACCGTGTAACTCTCCGACATGTTGGTTGGAAACTGGAGAAAAGCTGATACTTGGGCCAAAGATGATTCGACAGACTTCAGATTGTATAGGGATCATTCGGCAACGAATGAAGGCAGCCCAAGATCGTCAGAAAAGTTATGCCGATAAGCGTCGTAAAGATTTGGAGTTCGACGTAGGTGATATGGTTTTTGTGAAGATTTCTCCTCTGAAGAATTTTATTCGATTCGGGAAGAAAGGAAAGTTGACCCCGAGGTTTGTTGGACCATTCCAGATCATCGAACGAATTGGAAAGCTCGCTTATAGATTGGAGTTACCGGAAAAGATGTCGGGTGTGCACAATGTTTTTCATGTATCATATCTACGAAAGTATGTGCACGACTCGAATACAGTAGTTTCTGCTGATAGCTGTGAAGATTTGGAGGTTGATCCAGTGGTTACGAGACCTCGTAAGCCGCTCCGTGTTGTTGAAACCGACACGAAACAGCTTAGGAGGAAGACGATTACGTTGCTCAAGATACAATGGAGTGATGATGTTAACGACTGTACGTGGGAGGAGGAAGAGAGGATGAAGGCAGCTCATCCTGAACTCTTCAAGGTATGGCCCTAAGGTGTCGTGACATCTCATGAATTTGTAACTTGATTCTGATCTTAGAATTCTGCATGCTAGGTTAGAAATTGGATGCATGATTTGTTGATTGCTATGGATGGTAGGCATGCAGAATAGCTTTGATTACTGTTGTTTGTTTGGAATTTCGGGGGCGAAATTCCTAAGGGGGAGAGAATGTAACGACCCGTATTTTACGTGTCGATATATCGTAGAATTTGCAGGTCGTGTGAGAGTAGGTCGAGTGGAGCGACCTATAGATTTGGACGAGTTAGCGTGTTAGTGCTAACGAATTAAGGCTTAAGGAATTACGAGCTAACGTGTTAAGTGTTGAGTCGTTTTCGAGTTAATAGGGTTTTAAGTCGTTAACGAGTTATAAGAGTTAGTGAGTTGGTGTGCTACGACTTAGTGGTTTGGGATGAGTTAAGGGCTAGCGACTTAAGGTTTTGACCGACTTAGGGGCTAGCGAGTTAGTGTGTGAGCGAGTTAGGTGGAGCAGCGGCTTACGAGTTAAGTCGTTGGCAACTGAAGGTGTTAGGTCGTTAAGAGGTTAAGTCGCGGCATCGTGGATCTGCATTCATTTTAAGTCGCGCAGCTTTAGGACCGTTAGATCGTGTGTGCGACTTAGTAGCTCGCTATGTCGTAAGTCGTAACTCGTTTATGAGTTAGCGGATCTGCGTTCTTTTTAGGTCATAGGGATTGTGAGCCGTTGGATCTTATAGGTTGTAGAGGGGCTTTGGAGTTAGGTCGTTAACGACCTAGTTAACCCGAGTTTTGGTTGAGTCGTTGGTACGAGTTAAGGCCTTAGGTCGCCTAAGAGTTAGGTCGGCACATGCTAAGTCGTTAGCGACTTAATGATAGTCGTAACGTGTGCTAAGCCTTATGACGTTGAGTCGTTAGGTCGTGAGTCGTGGGAATTTTGGGTCATGAGTAGTAACATGTTAGGTCGGCAACGACCAAAGACCGAGCGCGAGTTATGAACTGAGCGACCTAAGGGGGGGGGGGCGATTCAGCTTATAAATACGTGACCACTTGTGCACTTTTTGGCACCGGATTTTGAAGCGACGAAGTGCTGCCATTTTGAGAGCTCGACTACAACATTTCTTCATCTCCTTTTCTCCATTCCAATCTAGTTCTAACATCCATCCAAGATTGAAGATTCAAGGGCCAAAGTTGAAGATCTTCATCCGTTCGAGTGAGATTTCATCGATTGAAGCGAGATTTTGCCGGATCAAGCTTGGGTATTTGCTGTCCAGATCTGAAGTGGGTTTCTTTTGAAGTGTTTGGGTGATTCGGTGAGTGCTAGTTATCTCTCACACGGATCCAAAGGAGTGTATTGGAGTGGTGGTTCGTTTATGTGTTAAAAATAGTGATTTCTCGTATTTCTCTTAAGTCTGCATGTAGATCCATTGTTTATGAAGATGTTTACCTATGCAAGTTCATTTATCGAGTTATAGGAACAAAACCCATGTTTTATATTTGATAGATCTATGCTAGAAATCCATAATTCATGTATGATAGACTTTCACTCATTTATTTACGAAATTGCCATTATAGTTAATATTGTTTATTAGATCTTGTTTGAATGATTGATTGTTTGAATGTATGATTGATTTGATTGTTTCAAGTTAGCTAGTAGTTGATTTGGAACAAGATGGTCGAAGATGATTCAAAAGCTAAGTAGAAAGGCTCTTGAATGGTGAAAGCTGCTTGTGGCATATGAAGCGGATGAGGAAGCTCATATGGATGGATTCGAGGACTTTGCGATGATACGAGGAAGCAAAGTATGATGATGATGGACTTTGCCGTGATATGATGAGGCGAAGCATGATATGGACTTTGCTAAGATGCGATGAAGCAAAGTATGAGGTGAGATAGTCTTGGTCTAGTCCAGGCGGGATCATTCCAAGCATGATGTTAACTCGGTGATATGGTTCGAGTTTTGATGGATAATGGATGGCTCGAGAGGCGCTTGAGCTAGTATGGGAATAGTCGTCGAGGAGGATGACTAGAAGGCTAAGACTTCATCTTTGTTGAAGGTTCTAGCATGCTCAAAGCAAGAGTACGTTGGGCGGCATTGATATCCCAGGCACAGGTCACGATGACGTGCTAGTACTCTGGGCAGCATTGATATCCTAGGCACGGGTCACGATGACGTGCGGAGTTATGTCTAGAACCGGGGTTACCATTAGCCCTTGACTGACGGATGAAAGAATGTGCCGTTCATTCAACTAACGATGAAATCAAGGCAATGATAACAGTGATAGCAAGAGTCATGGATGTTGGTTATATCATCATTCGGTCTCAAGAGCGGTGTTTTCTGGGTGCTTATCTGATCTTGGTTTAGGCCTTGGGGGTTTGTATTTGGAAAACATCGACCTTGACTCGAGTGATTATCGCTTTACTCTAGTTACCTGTTGCTATGCTTGCTTCTTATTAGTGTGTGTCTAGGGAGCTATCACTGTAGAAAGAGGTGGAGTGGGATGATTTGGGTTCCTATTCCTTTTATCCTTTATGTTCCTTTGGTATGTTTGATTGTTGATTTACTGCTCACTAGGACTTTGTCTGACTCAAGGTTTTATGTCTCCTCTTATTACCTTGGGCTGTTCATCCATGTTTGGGATGGGCAGACTAGGTGACAGGTGACAGGTGCTGATCTTTGTGGCTCACGCTGATGATGACGAAGACGAGCCGGAGACTTTGCATATTATTTTCATATTCTGTGTACTGGATATTACGCTGTTTGTTGATTACTCTGAGTGCTATGTAGTGAGGCTTCTTGTATTCATGATTCAGACCATGTATAAAGCAATTATGATTAGATGATGATTTTCTGTTCTATGGGAGCTTCACAATATTATATTTCTCTATTGTATTTTATCCATGCGCTGTGAGTTTTTACGATAGAGTCTGCGATGTTTATTCTACCCTTGACTATCGTCCATGGCTGCCTGGCACACTTTCAGCGCATTATTTCCTTGTTTTGGTGCGGGAGTCATGGGCGGTCGTCACAAATTATCATTAATTTAACATTTAATTATATTTATTTGAAATTGATAGTTAATTGATAACAACATCAATTGTTGCCATTATACATTTTATAACATTTGTAAGTTAATTCTTTACAAACAATTATCACAAAAACTCTCATTACACTACACTTATTCCATTCCCATCCATTTCACATTATTTTATAAATAAATCAACCTTTTAAATTATTAATTACCTTTTATATCCCGATATAAATCAATGCACATATTTATTAAAATTTATACTCCCAAATTATTTATTCATCTTGATTTCATTCTTTTTATCAAATCCATTATTACTCTATGAACAAAATTTACATTATTACCAAATATTACCTAAATTTACATTAACGTGATACTTAATTACATTTATTGCAATAGGTTTCAAATTTAATATAATAGGCTAATTAAATAGGTAACGCATATTAATTGTTACTATTGACTTTAAATCACACTTATAAATTCATTATTTGCACACAAATGTTACAATTCTTATATAATACTGATTTTGTTCAATTACCATTAACTATACTATTATTTCATTAGCTAATTAAATATTTACATTTTTCTTCTTATTCTTACATTTCAATTTATTAATAATTACCTTAGTTACATTAACGTAATATTAGACTATAAATTTTTGTAACTGATTTCCAATTTAAAATCAACCAGCTACAAAATAGGTAACATCCAAAATCGTTACAATTAATACTTTAGTCGCATCAATAAGCTTTTATTATTCACAAATCAAAGTTTCCACTTACTAAATCAACTAATTCATATTATGAATAAAATTAACATTACTTAAATTTACATTATCAAAACGATAAATTTGGATTTATTGAAATTGATTACCAAAGTTAATTTACACATTAAATAAATAAACCTATATTAATTGTCACCTATTTTCTTTCCATTTCTTTTATAAATTCGTTACTTATCAACCCAGATTATTACTCCATATATACACTAATTTATTCCATTCTATTTATGATATCCATTGTATTACATACTTTAATATTTCATACCTTTGTTACATCAATTACTCCTTTATAAATAAACGTATGTTCCTATTTAATTTACATTTATTAAAAATTTATTTCAAATTTCAATTAACAATAGGTAACATACAATAAACATTACCGTTAACCTTTAATCACGTAAATAAGCCTTTATTACTCACACATCAATGTTGCCATTTATTTTCATACTACTAATTACGTTCACTTACTATTCACTCTTTCCGTTATTTCATAAATCATCATCAAGTAACATTTAGTTACTTTTCTTTAAATTGGAAATTCATTCAAATTCATAAATTATTAACTTTAAATAACCCCGTTACGTTTCCTCTTAGTTATTTTCATTATTGCATCACAACTTTTATTAAAAATTCACAAATTTTTTATTTTCTTCAATTTTAAAATTTCCAAATCTCATTAAATTAACAATTTCAATTATTGAAAATCTACGGGTCGTTACAACTAAATAGATTATTCATTCATCCAAACAATTTTAAAGTATCCTTACCCAAACAACCATAAACTAAAACAAACAACAATTCCAAACAACAAATCAAATTTACTTATTTTTAGTTTCATTTCATACATTAGTTGTTTGATTTCTTTTATTTCATATAATGATTTAACTTTTTATTTTACATTTATTTCTTACCATTTTATTTATAAATAACTTCAACTTATTTACTTAAGTTAAAATTTCTTATTTACAATACCTGCCTTTCATTATATTTAATTAGTAGTATTTCAATTGTACTTAAGTTTATAACCATTTCAACATCAAATTCTTATTTATTAAAGAAATTCATTGACCACTTTCATTCATAAGTTTACTTGTACAACTTCCATTATATTTCTTATTAACATTTCAACTTTTTACATCTTTTGGTAAGTTATACATATGTTAAAAAAATGCAAATGAAACTTATACAAGTTTTACCTCATCTTTTAATTTAATTTAATGTTCAATAATTACAGCTTTGTTTTATAATTTTACAATTTCTACTTCCTTTTAATCTCATTTATAACTTAGCATTAAATCACTTATTTTAATTAAAGGTTTCAATTATTAATAAATTCCATTTCACTACACTAATTGAAGCTATTAATAACGGAAACTTGAGAATCAATACCGGATTTTTATCCAAGAATCATTTAAAATAATAGAGAAATGCATATACTTACAATATATATATCCAATTATAATTAAAACAATTAAAATTCATATTTGTTTATCAAAATAAATCTGCAGTAAAACTACTACAGTGGCCTTTCCCCTTCGAAACTCGAAAATGAATGTCGATGATGCGGCCGCCATCACCGAAATTATTTTCCAGCGACAGAGACGGAAGTACAAACTTATTTCTTTAAACAATTCTTTTAAATATTTATATCAAAATACTTCAAATAATATTATTACTATATTTCAAAATCATTTAAAAGAAATTTTCAAAACCCCGAGACTTAAGTTCTAAATTTCCAATTTGATTTATTTTATTTTCAATCTTATTTCAACTATTATTTATAAATTTCATTACCTAACAACCAATATAATACAACCAAATGTAACCCTTTAAAAAATTTACTTTATATATATATATATATATAGAAAATATAATAGGAAAAATTATTTCATTCACCTATATTAAAACCAAATATTATGTCGGTCTCTCCTATTAAGTGTTTAGAAACCCCTATTGATGGCATAGCGTCCCGAGCATCAACCAGAATTTATAAATACAAAACGAAACAGATTAACACAATATTAAACCTTTTTATAACACTAACAAATACGCTCTCTCATATATATACACTCTGCGACTCCCATAGGGTATTATTACCCTATTAATAAAGAGTCAGACCCCACAAAGCTAAGGTTTATCGCTAAACCTCGCTCTAATACCAGATGTAACATCCCGCCTTTTCGCACGCTTTAAATCGACACATATGCCAATTCAAACCGTACAAAAAGTTGGATTGTTATGGGGTAAATAAGAAAAACAAGAAAGAAATAAAACAAACAGAATCTCATAGCGGAAGGATAAAATATAATAATCAAATATACAGTTAATGAAGCTGTTTTTCAAAATATTAAATTTTACTTACAATATATATCAAAGTTATACATACCATATAATATCAATAATGCAGCGGAATACAATAGTTTAGTGGAATAATATAATAGGTAATAGAAATAATATCTTCATCTTCGACCCCCAAATATAAAGCCTTCGATCCTGAAATGCTCGGACTGACCCAAGCGAATTGAAAGGACAAAACACTCGAGTCAGAACTAAAAGATCTTATGTAAGTTAAATCAACAGAAATAAATATGAGTGCAGTAACTCAAGAGATGTTCGGTATTTACATCTCTTAAGGATCCGTTAAACTATTTACTATGTAGTATATTTCGCTATTACAATAGTGTCTAATTGTAAAATAAACTTACTTCAAAATAGAGTTAAGGAGTGACCCAATATTCCCCTTAAAACAAAATATATTTCCATAGTCTATACAGTACCGTGATCTCACCCGTACTGGGCGTCGTCGGAGGGCACTCCATAGGTATGGTACAAAACAAAATCGTATAAGGCACGCTAGGGTAGGTGACACAGCACAACTAGGCAATGCCAGGGTAGATATACTAGTTACGCTTCTAGGTCGGTGGTAACGTGTAGCAGCTACTACCGCGCACCTTGAACAACACACCCAAAATCAAAAATCAAAAGTGGCCAGCGAAAAATCCAAAGTCAGAGTAGAATAGCGAAGGGATTTGTCCGATAAAAGGTGCTACCTTCTTAACCCGTCGATCGCTCCTGTTTTAGCCACCTTATGCCAACTCACGGGAGTTGGGTCCACGTATTTACATCAAAGGAAACGCTGCCACCATCCTACTTCATTCTAGAATCTCCACCGCGTACACGGTTTTTAAAGTGGTTTTCGGAGTTGGCAGAGAGTATGACCACTTCCGATCCCAGTCTCTTTAACAACCAAACGTTATTATAACACCGCGGTCTTTTCAAAATAGTTTATAATTTTAAACTAGAATAAAATATCCATTTCAAAACTATATAAATACGATATCATTTCTATTTTAAAACCCAAATCAATATGATATCATTTTTGATTTCAAATATATCCTTTTTCAAAATTCATAGTACTTTCAAATATATATACCTTAAACTCATAGCTTCGAAACATAATTTTCAATACTTAAATGGTTTAATAATAAATTACTTATATAGTAAATTAGCTTTTTAAATTTCTTTAATCAATTCCAAATACAGATTTGAATTCCCAAATAAACCATTTAAATTTCCATATATTTCAAAGTTTCAAATATTCCACAATTTCAATACTAAATTTTTAATTCATATATATGTCAAATTCCTTTTAATATTATTTAGTTCTGAAATACTTGCTTAATAAATCTAGTATCCTTTAAATAAAACTTCCAAATTCAATAATTGAATATTCCTCGATTTATTTAGACTAAATATATTCACCTAAATCATCTTAAACCGAATTTAGTTATAACGTCATATTCTTTTTAAATCTAAATTTCAATAAGATTTTAACTAAAGGAAATCTCAAATCAATTTCAAACTATCTCCTCAACTTTGATTTATAAAAATCAATATAAACTCTATATTAGAATATAATTTTAGTAAATACTTATCCATAATATATTTTAATAACATCCACTTTATTATTAAACTTACTTCATACTTTAAACAATTTTATACACAGTTTAAAACCAAGAATTTAACCATACATAAAATAACCTTTATCAAATATCCGAAATCAATATCTCATAAAACCATATATATATATATATATATTTCTTTACAAAACCAAAGAAAAATTATTTCAAAAAAATAATTATATATATATACCGCAGTGCCTATATATAATTTTCTATCCTATGGTCAAGTGATATAGATATTTATCATTTCAATCCGTAATCGGTTATATATCATTTAAAACCGGAATCGCGAATGAAATGAAAATGCATGGTAACTTGCAGTTTATACAATATAAAATACAGCATCCATTCATCCATCATAAAATCATACATCCATTTATCACAATCATCATCCAATACAAACAAAACATCAATATATAACAGGTAATAAATAACAGGCATTTACTGGCAGTTTATTATGCAAAATAAATTAAATAATAATTTAACTGGTAGTCTATATGCAATAATAAATTAAATACCAAGTTAATTAAATAAATGCAAATTAACTGAGATAATGATGAAATATATGCCAAACAGCTATAAATAAATTTCAAATCACATCATAAATGAATTCAACAAACATAAGAAATCTTAGAAGTTGTGTGACGCCCCACCTCTATGCTGACAATAACAAAGAGTATTAAAGGAAATACTGTCTGTTATCGTGAAGAATAAGGCTGGATAGGAGCGGCCATCCGTAGTTAGGCCTTACACTAGAATTGGTTATTTCGATAAGAGTGGTATATATTTTTATTTTTCATCTCTTATTTATTTACTCCCATCGACATACCCAATTCCAGTATAAAACGAACTACGATGGTTCATAATAGTTTAGGACAATAAATATAATAATAACACAGATAAAATAAAATGTCTCATATATATAATAACTGATGTCAGTTACAATACATGTGATACAGTACATATGATACAACTACAACTGTCGACTCTGGATGTTACATATACATGTACATTATCGTATATAATATACAAGAATACATATCTTCCTATATTGTGACAACGACTACTCCAAGTGATATAAAGAAACTTCATAGCTCAAGCCGCAACCAAAAGCAAGATATCTACAACCTGTAATACTCGGTCTGACCCGAGTATTAAATTCAAAAGAAAATAAAACACGGGTCAGTCTAATTCAAACTCAATTATTAGTGCACAGGAGCAATAATAATTAAGTAACAAATAGACGACGGTCACGATAAATCTCGTCCATCCAATCCTTTAATAAGAAATCGGATAACGGTAAATATAACACGTAATAGTGTTAAACAACAAATCAGCAAATCCAAATTATCAACGAAGATAAATTAAAAAGATTATCAATGAAGATAATTTAGAAAACAATAGAATTGCCTAAACGACAATTAACGACAAATTCTAATAATTAAATAAATAATTAGAAACTCATAATATAATTATCAAAAAGATAATTAGATATCAACAAAAACATTAAATTAAACCAATCAAAATACAATTCAAAACATATTGAATTGAATAAACGAAACAGTTCAAACTATTGAAATATCAATTAAAACATCTATTCGGGTAGGGTTGAAGTACACGCACGCGTGTACTGCCTCGCCACTACAACATATGGAATACCAAAAGATCAATAAATCAAAAGCAAATAGAATATCAATAAAAGCAATACCGTGTGGCTGCAGTACACGCTTGCGTGCACTGCCTTGCCACACAGTGATGATGTACACAAAAGCTCAATACCGTGTGGCTGCAGTACACGCTTGCGTGCACTGCCTTGCCACTACAGTGACGATGTACACAAACGGGCATAAGATCAAACCCGAGCATTTAAGCTGGATTCAACACAAGTGTAATTCCAAAATCAATATGAAATTCAGGTGCAATCAAATTGAATAGTGACATGCACAAACATAAGAACACGTCAGAGAAGCAAGTTGTAACTACAAAGACAAATTACTTACAAAATGCAGAGGTCAAGTCAGTGACTCAACTCAATGTAGGAATCAATGTACAAGTCACAATACAACAATGTCCAGACCAAATACTATCAATATGGTCGAACAGAGACTCCAAGCATACAAGAAGATATGCACAGATCTGAAACAAAGAATGGCTAGACCAAACAACGCAATGCAAATGAAATCATCAAAGACCAAGTCACAGCCGAGATGATCCATCACAGTGCAAACGAAAATAAATGCATCAGTGCACATGAGAATTGACTCAGTGCATATGGAAATAAAATGCATCAGTACTCGTAAGGAATAACTCAGTGCAATATAAAACAACAAGGGCACAATTGCAACAAAAAGAAGCTGCAACCACCACAAGTGTTCAAGGTTGTAAAACTGCAACAAAACTGATGCAACATGGCAAATCCAAAAATGAAAACTGCACTAATCCATAGAACATGAGGGGCCAGCTTAGTATCAAGCGGGTGATACACGGCAGAGACAAAATAGTGCAGCAGTTTAAAGTGGCAAGCAACAGAGGCAAGAAAGTGCACCAAAACCAACAGCAAGTGCGCACACACGCACACACACACACACACACACACACACACACACACACATATATATATATATATATACATACTCATGTGTATAATTTGCAATGAATAACACAACCTGAGCTATTCTGAATCAAAAATAACTTGATATAATTTCATACTTTCTTTTAAAAATGATGACCCGGGTATTGCACAAGAATACACGTGATTGGGTGAAAAGATTGTAACCTGGTCTTACAAATATATGCATGCATTATGGACTTAAATAAAGGTCAACAACATCACTTTTCCAAAATGAAACAAATGCCAATGTATGAAAGAAAACTATGCTGGCATAGCAACAACACATTACACGTATGAAAATATAATGTGAATGAGAAATTGCGTGATGGCTAGTATACACATACAGTTGCAGTAAAGACTGCAGAAACAATTGCCCAACACCAAAGAACAGGCTATGCAACGTAAAGAAAATTCAAAGAATCAGGGAAAACAGAGGCAAGGCTCATGTCATACTAGATTCATAAGAACCAAACATGCGGCTGATTCAAATAATGTCAACAACATGATAGTAAAGTAGTGACATAACATAGCATAGCGCAACACAGTGACAAGCTACACAACAGATGCAACTGGCATCAACATGTATACAAACATGAACTAGTAACAAATGTACAAGTATCACAATCATGAACAAGGTGCAGTTTGAAGCAAAAGACAAATATATTGCTTTTTCAAAACAAATACTGTACAGTGCAAACCCATGAACGCAGAGTGCAACTACAACAGACAGTGCCGAGGTTATCCAAATCAGAAACATAAGGGTCGAAGGATAGCCAACGTCGAACAACCCAAAATCATCACCACAAAATCAAAACCATACTAATCAATTAAATTGAAAAAGGCAGTAAAGACATAATGACCAAAACAGCAAGTATAGTCGAACAATATCAACACCAAAAATCAAATGACCGAAGTCAAAAGCAAACCAGTGTCGTAATAGCCATGAATACAAACCATGTCAAAAATCATCAACGTTGAACAAATCGAACTGTCGAATAAACCAATTAACAAATTATATAATTGTAGAATGAATTAGAAGTGAGTGAAATGAAAATCACTCACCTTGGTTTCGAAGAACCCCAAATCAAGCGGCCGAAACAAAGAGGAGACCATCAATTGAAAGTCGGCATCGCCGAATTTTCCACAATCCCTAATTTTTGAGGAACGAAAGAGAAGGAACGAACCCGCCATTTTCTTTTTTTTTCTTTTTTTCGATTGTTTTGGGTTTTCGAATAAAATGAAAATAGAGAGGACCGACGGGTCTTACTCGAGATAACACGGCACCCATGATAAACGTGGGCCGGGATAAATTTCTAAAGCCCAAACAACACTTAATCAAATTTTTAAACGAATTTCAACCGATTAAAAACTCCAAATAGCAATCTGCAAACAATATTAATCATTTAACAATGAAAATTAATTATTGTAAAACTATGGGTTGTTACAGACTCCCCTCCTTATAAAAATTGCGTCCCTGCGATTTTCAGAATATAAGATGTCAATAACAATTATTTTTCTAACCTAAACTGGTTAAGCTACAAAAATAATGGTCGGAAACCCAAACACCAAAGAAATCTTTTAATTTCATAAAAGAAATTCACAAATTCTCAACAATATCTAATTATCAATAGATAATTCAGAAAACAGCAAAACTGAATAAATACGATAATCAGCAATATTTATTTATCAATTAGATAATTAGAATACAGAAATCACAAAATAGTAATATCTAATTATCGATATGACAAATAGAAAACAGTAAATCACAAATCGCAAAACCGCAAACATCTAGTTATCAACCAGAAAATCAGAAAAACACGAATTCCATAATCAGCAAACTCTAACTATCAGCATAGATAGATAGAAAACAACAATTCAATATAATCAACATAATCTAGAATAAATTAGGGACTAGAAAATCTCATAATCAACAAAAATTAGCAGTTATCTAATCATCAAAAACGATAATCAAAGCTCAAATCAACAATTATCCAATTATCAAAAACGATAATCAGAAATCTCAAATCAACACATATTCAATTATCAAAAACGATAATCAAATCTCAAATAAACAAATATTCAATTATCAAAAACGATAATCAAATCTCAAATCAACAAATATTCAATTATTAAAAACGATAACCAAATCTCAAATCAACAAATATCCGATTATCAAAAACGATAATCAGAAATCTCAAATCAACAATTATCCGATTATCAAAAACGATAATCAAATCTCAAATCAATAAATATTTAATTATCAAAAACGATAATCAGAATCAACAAATATCTAATTATCAAAAACGATAATCAGAATCAACAAATATCTAATTATCAAAAACGATAATCAGAATAAACAAATATCTAATTATCAAAAACGATAATCAGAATAAACAAATATCTAATTATCGAAAACGATAATCAGAATCGACAAATATCTAATTATCAAAAACAATAATCAGAATCAACAAATATCTAATTATCAAAAACGATAACTAGAATCAATAAATATCTAATTATCAAAAAGATAATTAGAACTCATATCAACAAATATCCAATTACCTGCAGATAATTGGAACAACAAATATCTAGAAATCAATTAAGATAATATAGAAAATCAACATAAAAGGTTGGATGGATCCCATCAGATGGCGAGTTTTTAAGCTACGCCGCACGTGCATCAACAAATGGCCGAAGCCTACCAAGTACTATCAACATAATTCTGGCGCCCAACAAATGACCCGAAGGTCCGCAGAGTGACCCGAAGGTCTAGTACTGGTATTTGACCCGAAGGTCCGCAGAGTGGCCCGAAAGCCCAACAAATGACCCGAAGGTCCAACATATGACCCGAAGGTCCATCATAGTGGCTCGAAAGCACACAAAATCATCAAAATCATCAAACAACAAATATTTCAATTAACGAGTCCGGAATTAACCAAAATAGCAAACGCACATGTCCCATAACCACGAGTTTTACTAAATCGTTTAATTCTCTTCATCGTTTCCTTGAAAGTGTAAAATTGTGTATTTCAAAAATAACATTTCACATTCTCAAACGGACAAGTCCGGAATTGAGCGAATCAGTAAAAGAAAGGGGTCATAGTCCTCGATTTTGATGAAATGTTTAAATCGCTTCCTCATTCTTTTGAAAACGCAAACTGCAAAACTTCTGAAAACAATTTCATTTATTTTTCAAAAGTAATAATTTACATTCTCAAACGGACAAGTCCGAAATTAAGCGAATCAGTAAAAGAAAGGGGTCATAGTCCTCGATTTTGCTGAAACGTTTAAATCGCTTCCTCATTCTTTTGAAAACGTAAACTGTAAAAATTTTGAAAACAGATTTTTTTTTTTAACAATTTTTAAAACACATGATTAAAATAGCAACATCAGTAGCAACTTCGACAAGGAAATTGCACTTCTCAAAATACCATAAAAACGGACAACAAAATCAGCATTGCGGGATAACCGCTTGAAATTTCACTTTAAAATTTGACGGTTACTGAAGTCAAAGCGATAGAAATTTTATTTTTTAAACGTCAAAATCTCATCAAAATAATTCGCATCAAAATATAATACATGTGAATTTTCATTCATTAAAAATGTCATAAAACACCGTGCTTCCAAAAATTTAGCACCAGTGTGAAAATCCCGTTATAAAAATAATGGCAACAAAATACGTTTGAAACCAAACATCGGTCCAACGTAAAATTAATGAAGTAACATGCAACTTAAATTTGCACATATACTACAAATAAACAAAGAAAACAGTCGAATATATCTTCAAGGAAGATAATTCAAAACAGCAAAAATCTCCACAAAGTCACATAACTGCAATTGCTTCGAATCCCCAAATCGAATTCGAAACTTTCAAAGAAAACAAAATAACCACAGCTATGCGAACAACAAATGAAATTTATTTCAATTTCATATTTTAATTTTTTAAAACAAATAGGTTATCAGGTGTACTCAGCGAAGACCGTCACTGTTTCCGCTGCGCACTCTGATAAACCGACACAAATTACTTAATCATCAAAACACAGTTTTTCTTATATTTAAATAAAGATATTTAAAAATGTCATCATAATTTCAAAACTTTAGTTTTGACTCAAAGCAAAATAAAACATCGACAAATAGTTGTAACACATGTTCGATCTAAGTTAAGTTTTATATTATGTCCATAAACCTCAAACTCTGATACCAACTGTGGAGCCCCACCTCTATGCTCACAATAACAAAGAGTATTAAAGGAAATACTGTATGTTATCACAAAGAATAAGGCTGGATAGGAGCGGCCATCCGTAGTTAGGCCATACACTAGTATTGGTTATTTCGATAGGAGTGGTATATATTTTTATTTTTCATCTCTTATTTATTTACTCCCATCGACATACCCAATTCTAGTATAAAACGAACTACGATGGTTCATAATAGTTTAGGACAATAAATATAATAATAACATAGATAATATAAATGCGGAACACAGATAAAACAAAAAGTCTCATATATATAATAACTGATGTCAGTTACAATACATGTGATACAGTACATATGATACAACTACAATTGTCGACTCTGGAAGTTACATATACATGTACATTATCGTATATAATATACAAGAGTACATATCTTCCTATACTATGACAACGACTACTCCAAGTGATATAAAGAAACCTCATAGCGCAAGCAGCAATCCAAAGCAAGATATCTACAACCTGTAATACTCGGTCTGACCCGAGTATTAAATTCAAAATAAAATAATACACGGGTCAGTCTAATTCAAACTCAGTTATTAGTGCACAGGAGCAATAATAATTAAGTAACAAATAGACGACAATCACGATAAATCTCGTCCATCCAATCCTTTAATAAGAAATCGGATAACAGTAAATATAACACGTTACAGTGTCAAACAACAAATTAGCAAATCCAAATTATCAACGAAGATAAATTAAAAAGATTATCAATGAAGATAATTTAGAAAACAACAGAATTGCCTAAACGGCAATTAACGACAAATTCTAATAATTAAATAAATAATTAGAAACTCATAATCTAATTATCAAAAGATAATTAGATATCAACAAAACCATCAAACTAAACCAATCAAAATACAATTCAAAACATATTGAATTGAATAAACGAAGCAGTTCAAACTATTGAAATATCAATTAAAACATCTATTCGGGTAGGGCTGCAGTACACGCACGCGTGTACTGCCTCGCCACTACAACATATGGAATACCAAAAGATCAATAAATCAAAAGAAAATAGAATATCAATAAAAGCAATACCGTGTGGCTGCAATACACGCTTGCGTGCACTGCCTTGCCACACAGTGATGATGTACACAAAAGCTCAATACCGTGTGGCTGCAGTACACGCTTGCGTGCACTGTCTTGCCACTATAGTGATGATGTACACAAACGGGCACAAGGTCAAACCCAAGCGTTCAAGCTGAATTCAACACAAGTGTAATTCCAAAATCAATATGAAATTCAGGTGCAATCAAATTGAATAGTGACATGCACAAACACAAGAACACGTCAGAGAAGCAAGTTGTAACTACAAAGCCAAATTACTTACAAAATGCAGAGGTCAAGTCAGTGACTCAACTCAATGTACGAATCAATGTACAAGTCACAATACAACAATGTCCATACCAAATACTATCAATATGGTCGAACAGAGACTCCGAGCATACAAGAAGATATGCACAGATCTGAAACAAAGAATGGCTAGACCAAACAACGCAATGCAAATGAAATCATCAAAGACCAATTCACAGCCGAGATGATCCATCACAGTGCAAACGAAAATAAATGCATCAGTGCACATGAGAATTGACTCAGTGCATATGGAAATAAAATGCATCAGTACTCGTGAGGAATAACTCATTGCAATATAAAACAACAAGGGCATAATTGCAACAAAAAGAAGCTGCAACCACCACAAGTGTTCAAGGTTGTAAAACTGCAACAAAACTGATGCAACATGGCAAATCCAAAAATGCAAACTGCACTAATCCATAGAACATGAAGGGGCAAACTTAGTAACTAGCGCGTGATACACGGCAGAGACAAAATAGTGCAGCAGTTTAAAGTGGCAAGCAACAGAGGCAAGAAAGTGCACCAAAACCGACAGAAAGCACACATATATACTCACGTGTATAATTTGCAATAAATATCACAACTTGAGCTATTCTGAATCAAAAATAACTTGATATAATTTCATGCTTTCTTTTAAAAATGATGACCCAGGTATTGCACAAGAATACACGTGATTGGGTGAAAAGATTGTAACCTGGCCTTACAAATATATGCATGCATTATGGACTTAAATAAAGGTCAACAACATCACTTTTCCAAAATGAAACAAATGCCAACGTATGAAAGAAAACTATGTTGGCATAGCAACAACACATTACACGTATGAAAATATCATGTGAATGAGAAATTGCGTGATGGCTAGTATACACATACAGTTGCAGTAAAGACTGCAGAAACAATTGCCCAACACTAAAGAACAGGCTATGCAACATAAAGAAAATTCATAGCATCATGGAAAACAGAGGCAAGGCTCATGTCATACTAGATTCATAAGAACCAAACATGTGGCTGATTCAAATAATGTCAACAACATGATAGTAAAGTAGTGACACATCATAGCATAACGCAACACAGTGACAAGCTACACAACAAATGCAACTGGCATCGACATGTATACAAACATGAACTAGTAACAAATGTACAAGTACCACAATCAAGAACAAGGTGTAGTTTGAAGCAAAAGACAAATATATTGCTTTTTCAAAACAAATACTGTACAGTGCAAACCCATGAATGCAGAGTGCAACTACAACAGATAGTGCCGAGGTTATCCAAATCAGAAACATAAGGGCCGAAGGATAGCCAACGTCGAACAACCCAAAATCATCACCACAAAATCAAAACCGTACTAATCAATTAAATTGAAAAAGGCAGTAAAGACATAATGGCCAAAACAGCAAGTATAGTCGTACAAGATCAACACCAAAAATCAAATGACCGAAGTCAAAAGCAAACCAGTGTCGTAATAGCCATGAAAACAAACCAAGTCAAAAATCATCAACGTCGAACAAATCGAACTGCCGAATAAACCAATTAACAAATTCGATACTTGTAGAATGAATTAGAAGTGAGTGAAATGAAAATCACTCACCTTGGTTTCGAAGAACCCCAAATCAAGCGGCCGAAACAAAGAGGATACCATCAATTGAAAGTCCGCGTCGCCGAATTTTCCACAAGCCCTAATTTTTGAGGAACGAAAGAGAAGGAACGAAACCGCCATTTTCTTTTTTTCTTTTTTTGATTGTTTAGGGTTTTTGAATAAAATGAAAATAGAGAGGAGGGACGGGTCATACTCGAGATAACACGGCACCCATGATAAACGTGGACCGGGATAAATTTCTAAAGCCCAAACAACACTTAATCAAATTTTTAAACGAATTTCAACCGATTAAAAACTCCAAATAACAATCTGCCAACAATATTAATCATCTAACAACAAAAATTAGTTGTTGTAAAACTCTGGGTTGTTACAAGTTGTGAGTGGGTTAAAACACTCACCTTTGATTTTAGCCTATAAAAATCCAAACAGAAGCGCAAAACTCAACAATCTCCAAATTCAACTAAATCAATTTCATGTTGTCCGGAATATAAATTTGAATCCAACAGAAGAAATCGCGCGTGAATCAAAGTTTATATGCAAAAGATAATCATGTTACAAGAAATATTATTAAAATAAAAATTAGTACGCGTCAAAAATATATAAATAAACAAATTTTAATACTTACGTTTTCTCAACATGAGGCTTCAGGAAAAGATTGAAGAACAACTAAGATGAGGACAGGAAGTATACGAAAATGAAATAAATCATTTTTATAAAAGAATGCTTTTAGATTTGCAAGAATAAGAACTTTTGAATATGAGGTGTTAGGAGAAAGAAGAAATAAGATGTAGGTTATTTATAATTAGGAAATGAATGTGGAGGGACAAAATAAATGTCACGTTTTATTACTAAAGCTTCATGTATTAATAATATATAAGGAAATGTACGTAGGAATGGAAAAGTTTGCAAACGAAAGTAGAATTTTGTATACGTGAAAATGAGGTGGCAAGAATTAAATACAACCTAAAAGTGCTCAAGTATTAAACAGATGGAGAAATAAACGGATCAAGTATTAATAGTAAGGAAACTATTTTAAAGCGTTCGTGAAACAATTAATAATAAAAGATTTTGAAATTCAATTTTTTTTGAAACGTAACCAAATTAACTTCATTAACTCAAATAATATTCGAATTTCTACGCATTTAGGTTTTTTTGTCTACGCATAATATTTTTTTTACTTAACTTAAAAATGAAAACATTTGATTTGTTTTTCCCAAAATGATCTCTTATTACCATTAAAACACACATTTTGTTTAACACAAAACGTGCGTTTCTTTTATTAAATCTATTAATTGCAATCCACGTTTCCTTTCCTTTTAATTGAAACATTTGATTTACATTAATTGCAGTTACTTACAAAGTTAAATTTTAAAACAGACAACTAAAATGGAAAAAAAGAATAATTGTTTATTTAAACACGTTTATAAATTTATTGTTTATACACAAGAGTAATAAATAGATTATTTTCCTACCCTTGTAATCGGTCTATAAACTAAAACACAGTTCAAATAAGCATATATTTCTTTCTTTAAAATTAATCTTTCTATTCTTTATTTTAATGAAATTAAACCTACATTCACAGATGAAGCCTTCATTTTATTTGATGTAAATGTTTTTTTTTCATTGAATCAAAACTTTCCTTATATTTTCACAAAACATAAGCTGCTTTTAATTACACCTGTTAATCTACAATTAGTATTCTCTCTCCTATTAATTAGAAATTTTCAATTACATTCATTTCAGTTGATTAAGTTTCAAAATGGACTAAACGAATGTAATGAGAAGTAAAACAATTTTTCCTATCTAATAGTAATTTAAACATATTTACATTATTGGATACAAATAGTAATTACACATTTCTCACTAAATAATAGTTACTCATCTCTACAATCAATCTTTCAGCTAACAAACATTTCAAATAAATAAACATATTTTTACTCTTTTACAAAACTTATTCATTTATATTCTTTTATTTTGATTTTCACTCCTTACTATTAAAGCAATCATTACATTATGAATACAATTAACATTTCTATTTCTTTTTATTACGTTCACACTATAATTATGGTTTATTCCACATTAATGTAATATTTTGTTGACATTTATTTGAAATTGATCAGTTAAATTGGTAACAACACCAATTGTCACCATTATACATTTTGTAATATTTGTAAGTTAATTCTTTACAAATAATTATTACAACAACTCTCATTACACTACACTTATTCCATTTCCATCCATTACACATTGTTTTCTTAATAAATCAACCTTTAAATTATTAATTGCCTTTTAAATCCTACTATAAATCAATGCACACATTTATTAAAATTTATACTCCTAATTTATTTATTCATCTTGATTTTATTCTTTTTATTAAATCCATTAGCACTCTATGAATAAAATTTACATTCTTACCGCATATTACCTAAATTTACATTAGAGTAATACCTAAATTTAAATTTACATTATTACCACATATTACCTAAATTTACATTATTTCCACATATTACCTAAACTTACATTAAGGTAATACCTAAATTTAAATTTACCTTATTACCACTTATTACCTAAATTTACATTATTACCATATATTACTACAAATTACATCATTTATTACTTTACAAAATACCCAACGTTTCTATGCATCTTATTACATTTATATCTTGTAATTATTTTCTTAAACTCATAATTGTAATACCAAGTTTCATTTTAAATTTCAATTGGTTCCCACTCACAGCTTAATAGCCTAAGTAAACTGGTAACAAACAGTAACGGTCACTATTTGCCCTAAATCACATTTATAGGTTTATAATTTACAACAAATGTAGCCATGACTCATATGATATTGATTTTATCCAATTAGCATTAAATTTATACTAATTCATCAATTTGTACAATATATCTCTTGTTTCCTTAAAATAAATTTATGTTTCTATTAAGTTTTCATTCACACTTCCGTTACTATATTAATAGTCATTGAAATAACATTTATTATCAATAACAACATTATAATTACTTGCAGAACACTGATTTTTCAATGACCATTTATTATAATTTGAATTCATTAATTTAATTCAATGCTTACATTTTGTTTTCATATATTCAGTTTATTTCCAAATATTCCTATTTACAATCAATTTTAACCTAAACAGTCATTTCAATCAAGAATTACATTAAATTGGTTATTCATCAACTGCCATTAACATTACTACCTTAATTTATATACAGTTACTATTAATCAACGTATTATTCCATCCGTAAATTAAATGCCTACTTTTATTTACTTATATTTTAAATTTTATACCCAAATGCAACAAATTTACACTTTCCATTATTATATAAATTTGAATTCCATTCTGGTTAATATTTTTATTGGTAATTCACAAATTTAACATTCCCTTTTGTTTCTTATATTAAACTTATAACCAAGTATGACAATTTACACTATTTCAATTAATTGCAATATAAATTTTAAATTGTTGATTTTAATTACAATTGATACATCTAATTTCTACATTCGCTCCCATATAAGTTATAAGATTTTTATTTCTTTCTAAATTTAAAGTAAAAATCTTTTTAATTTAATTCATTTTAAACATCGAATTTTACTCGTCGCTACAAATTTTTTAAGAATGAGCTTGATCTATTGTTTGAAATTGTTGTTTGTTTGGTTTATGGTTATTTGGGCAAAGATAACTTAAAATTGTTTGGGTGTATGAATAATCTATTTAGTTTTATCTAAGACTGTTGAGTAAATGGTATACTTAATAGTTATTTGCCATTCTATACAATTTAAAGTGTCTATGCTTGAAATAACTACTTGTTTTGGTAGATGTGGATGAATAAATTGGTTTGTGTTGATTGTATATGACGATTGTATTTTGGGTGCTAGTGATGGTTGTTTTATATTGATTTGTTTGTTAGTGGCTGGAACAACTTTAAATATTTCATTTTATATAATTATTAAATCTTTTGGATCATATAAGTGAAACACAGCTTATGGAAGCAATTGCTATGCTTTTGGTTTCATAAAATAAGCATTAATTGCCCGACAAATAGGTACATTTTTGGATTACGGTTTTATAGCGCTATTATATTGGTTTTTCCCATATTGGGATATATATTATTTTGAAAAATATATGTTGTATATTGTTATATTTGATATTATATTTTCATCCAAGCCTCTCCGTATAAAGAAGACTCTGCCGAAATTTTCCGTAAATTTTGGACTTAGAAAATTTTTGAAAAATGTTTTTGTAACTTTATTAATTTGAGTATAAAAAGATTTAACGGTTGTAAAATTGGTATATTTTATTAAATTATTAACTTTGTAAGTTTAATTGTTTATAAGTTAAATATTTTAAGTAAGATATATTGATTTCTTAATTCTTATTTTCCCTTCTTTTTCCTTTTCGGGGACAAAAAGTTTTGAATGGGGGAGAGTGTAACGACCCGTAATTTTCGATAATTAAATTTTGTTAATTTAATAAGCTTTGGTAATTTAATTCGGAAATAAAATTAAAAAAATCTGTAATTTAATAATGAAATCACTAAAATAAAGGTAATAATGTTAATGCAAGTTAATAAATAACTAATTTAGTGCATTCCCAATTAATTGGAACAATGGTAAGGTCATAATGGGTTGTATTTAGTAAATTGGGAAAAAATTTCAATAAGTGTAATTAATATTATGTTAATGTAAATTAAGATAATATTTGAACATAATATCAATTCCATTTATAATATGATAATTGGTTGATTTATAGAATGGAAATAGAGATTTATTAATTTATTTGAATTTAAATTATAATAATTGGGTTTATTGCAAATAAATGGAATTAAATATTTGGATATTATGTTAATGGGAAAATAAGATGAAATTTGAAGATTTTAATATAATAAATACAAACCAATGTAAATTGAAGCAATGAGATGATAATTTAGTGAATAACAGGATTTAAAACCAAATAAATGAATTTATTGGGAATCTAAAATTTAAATTACTGGATAAATCGAAATTGAAATTAAATATGGTAAATTGGAAAATATTCAATGATAAATTGATGTAGAGATTTGTTTAAAGGATTCTAAATTCAACAATTTATCCAAACTGATAAAAATTTGCGAATAATTTAATTTGAATTGTAAAATTGATTTAATTAACTTTTTATTAAATTATTTAATTAAGGTGAAAATAGCCATTTCGGCCACTTACTCAGATTTCGACGAAACTAGTTTCATCAGATCCATAACAGTGAATTGATGTAGGATTTCAAGCTTCGTATCGATCAGACTTGTCGTTTGATCGTACAGACTCGAAACGCCTAGAAATCAATGAAATTGAAATCAATTTGAAATAACTTGATTTTTGCATAACTTCAGCGTACGACAGAATTTAGACTTGAAACCTATTCCATTGCATTTAAAAAAAATTAAAACATCTATTTTGATATATGGGTTGACCCAATTTCGTTCCGGAGTCAGAACGGGCTTTTGGGGTCATTTATCGTTCAACTGTCCTATAACGACCCGTGGATTTTAATAAATTTTATAACGTATTTAATTTGATTTTTGAGAAATTTTAAACAATAATATTTTAGAATAAAAATTTAATATTTGAAATACGTTCATTTTATTTTAGCAGATAGTAAATTTTCATCCGATTTTATGAAAGTTTTTTTCATTGTGAAATTCTATTAAATTCAAGTCAGCTAATAATTGCTAATAATAAAATATAAAATAAAATTTGTTGTTTGTATGTCATTGATACTATTTAAGCAAATTAATTTATAAGTCTTATATGTAAACAATAATTCTATAAATGTATTTAAGTTACTGTAAAAAGAATCCAATTGTTTATATTATCTTATGTGCAAACAACAATTCTATAAATGTATTTAAGTTACTGTAAAAAGATTTCAATTGTTTTAATTATCAATCCATTAATTATGTTCCGTTCTTTTCCCTGTTGCCTTTTTCATTCCTTGATTTTGGTGCTATTGGCTTCAACAAACGTATCATATTCAGTACATAATTTATATATATATTCCTTACCTTACCTGTGTCTTTTCTTTGTCTGCTCCTCTTCTTTACAAGCAAATTATAAAGTGCATTAAATAGCTTTTCAGCTGAAATCAAGGGGATTGAACCGTTGCCATTATTTTGTTTATATATTTCAGGTTCTCTGTTGCTTTCGGAAAGAAATATAGTTGCCTTCTTTGTGTATTATTCCACCTGCTTAATTTTCGCATGCGTTTCTATTATTTCTCTTTTCTTTTACCTGAAGCATTTATTTTGACTCTTCAATCTCCTTCCGTTTAAAAAAAAATTTCAAAACATCCTGTCCAATCAAATTTATTGCTTTAATAATCTTTCCTGAATCAATGCTTCTAACCGTTGCTATTTCATTGTAGCAAATTATTCATTACTTTACATTTATATCAGTACCTTTAATTGTGACAGTTAATTTCCCTTCGGTTTTAAATTTTGAAACGTGCCGCACATGCATATCAATTGCTTAATTATCTGCGTCAATCAAGTGTTTATGTTACTTCTCATTTATTTTATTGCCAACAGTACAAATTCAAACGGTCATCTAGCTTTATTATTCCCTTTATCTTTTGTTCTGCACGATCACTTGAAGAAACGTATAACGTACGTACGTTTTTATTTTTTTTCATTATTTTATTTGGCTGCAGCTCATATTTTATTTGCGTGTATAAATCAACGTGAATGTTTATTGCCTAAAATCCTCACCTGCTACTTTATATTTATTATTTATGTGATACGTTTCCCAATTTGTGCCTATTCGTTTTTCCTACATTACTTGTTTTAACCGCTGAAATAATTTTAACCTTTTAAGAGTTCATTTTTTCCACTATACCCATTTTATATATTTCTTTTCTTCCCCCTCTCCCTGTTCTCTGCTTTCAATATAAATTTGTCAAATCCACCTTCATATTTTCACTCGAGAAGGAAATTATTTTTTAACAAAAATAAAAGCATCGCTGCTTCATCTTTTGCCGCCTGGATCTCGTTGCCTTCGCCAATTCCAGAACAAGCCTTCTGCTTCCTTCCCCCTCATTTATATACCTATATAAGTAAGTTGTTTTAAAACTTATTTTGGGTTAATCTGCAGTTTTGTTATCAAGATTTGCATGCTTTTGTTATAGTATATTTCATTTTATCAAATCTTTTTATATGGTGTTATGAGTTGCTTCTTCTTCTTCTTCTTTTTGTACGATGCGTGTATTACATATAATAGTATAGTATATTATATCACAATATATTTTATCATTGTTGTTTATGATTTTAAAGTACATATATATAATTTGTTGTATGTATATGTTAGTTTTGGATCAAAATACGTTAGTACATATAGATATAACTCATAGCTTTCTATTTTGGGTTAATATATGTACAAACTTATATTTTGTTTTGCGTGTGAGTTCTATCTGTTATATGTATAAAGGTAGTATATATTCTATTTTCGTTTATATGAATACTTTGCTTTCTGATTTTATATATATACGTTTTAATATAATATATATAAACTTATATAAATCTTAAATATGTCTGTTATACAAATTTTGCCAGTCATGCATATATTAATTATGTTATAGTATGTTATATTAAAATTGATTATAGATTTATATTAGTATTGTGTTTAAGTAGATATATATAACAGTTTTGATTTTTATTATACATTAATGTTTTGATTCTTTAATAAATACATGTATATATTTGGGAGAAGTAGTCTTTTGTCGTGTAAAAAAATTTGTGTAAAATTTTGCTTTAAACTTTTGTTTTGTTTGAGTTAGTGAGGAGTTTTATAAACATTGGTTTAAATAAAAAATAGATGCAGATGACCCAGTATATATAGGTTAGTGTATATGAATATAAAAAAAATGTTAGCATTTGTTTATTTTTGTTTTGTAAAAAAAATGAGTTGCATCATTGTTTAAGCTGTACCGATACCTATTGCTTTATATATACAAATTTATGTACATAATGTATATGTTTATATGGAGGCTGATGGATTGCGTACATGCTTATAATAGCTTATTTGTATATGGTCTGTTTAAGTAAATGATATTAAGTTCTGTGATATATGTTATACTATTTTATATAAAATAATAATTTTTTTGTTTGTGTTGTAACTCATTGTTAAAGTTAAAATATATAGTTATTTTGTTTTGATCGGCTATTTTAAGTATTATATATATTTGGTTTGTTTTAAAACAGCATCTTATTTTTTTAGGCGTCAGCATTAATTTTTTTAGGTCTACATATGTTATACTTGTTAAGTTGTTCATATTCTAAGATATGTATTAAGTACGCTTAAAAGCTTGTATATAAGATGGGTACTAACTTTAGGTAAATGTAGGTGTTTTAGATAAATTGCGTTTTATTCTAAAACAATGGATTTTGGAATGTGTGTGTGTATATATATATAATATATGTTTAACAAATTGTTGTGGGAAATAGTTTAAGTATAAAAAAAACTTTGATTTTTAATGCTTGAGTTAAGAATGATGATTTAGAAAATTTTGTATTATTCTGATTTTTGTCTTAAATTAGAATACTGAATATGTATTAATAATATGTCTATTTTCAATTTATGTCAAATTGATCCTAATCGTTCCATCGATTCCTCATTATCAGTTATCCGTCGTCCTGTTTTCTTCATCGAATCATATCCATCTAGCGTTGCTTTGGAATTCTAGCTCGTTTCCTTGTCAAATTTCTCTAGCCTCGAAAGGTGAGTAATCACTGACGATTAACGTTCTTATATTTACTAAATTTAATTTAAATTGAAACGACAATGGAAATATGCTGCTGTAGTTATTTAAATAGTCATCTATGCTATTATCTATAACCGTTCACTTGTGGGATATGACACCATATCCTGTTGTTTATATTATATTGTTATTGATTGATATATGCTTGTTATTATTATTTTTCATATCTGTTATCACTCTGCAAGTTCCCTGTTAGTATAGAATTCACTATGGGTTGAAATGATACATACCCGTACGGACTTTAGAATAGAAGAAAATCGTTATGGGTTGAAATGATAGACCCAAGCGATTTTCATTGAATCGAATTTGGGATTACGGATTGAAATGATATCCACCAGTATTGTAACGGCCCGCTATTTTGGACCATTCAAATCGACAATAAAACCATACATGTCCGACTTGAATAATTGAAAATACCGAATTGTTAATAAAATTTGGCAAAACTTAAAATATACAGTAAATAAATCAATCATAGATCACTTACACAGAGTAATACAATGCAGCGGAATAGATAAAGAATAGTAGTTCATGAAGCTACTATATACCTCAGAGTTAGAAATAAAATACAACCAAATAGTTCAAATTCCATGAAGTCTCCAATGCAACAGATGGCTTCTCTGAACCAATCAACTGGATGACTGAAGGGATAGATAGCTGGATCTTCAAGCAAAGCTCCAACTTTGAAGATGAGTCTCAAATGTTGTATCTCTCAGTCTGACCCGAGCGTAAAGCAAAACTCAAAACACTCGAGTCAGGATTAACATTCTTATATCTATAAATCTAACTCAAGTGAAATATCAACTGAAATATAATTAACTTAGAGGATGTTTGGGATAACCATCCTCTAAGGGTCCATGGAACTATCTACAAGGTAGAAATATACACTATAACACCGTAGTCCTTTCAACTTAATTTATACTTCAAAACCAAATATCATTTTCACTTCAAATATCTCTATATTTTCCAAAATAGTATTTATATATATATATATTAAATAATTTATAGAGTAAAGTATTTTCAATTTCCTCAACTTAACCAATTGTTTCAACATCAACCCGACCTTCCTATTCAAATTAAATCCAATCTTAATTTATCAATTTAAATTCAATTTAGTTTCTAAATAACGAATTCAACTATATTTATTTCAAATACAGATCCGAATCACAAAATAAACCATTTAAATTCCAATATAGTTCAAGGCTTTAATATTTAAAAGTTCAATATAACAGTTTCATATAGATCTCGATTTAACCTCATTATTATTTAGTCTTGAAATACTCCCTTATTAGATTCAATATCATTTAAGTAACCTTAATTAAATTTTACTCAATATTTTCTTTAATATATTTAAACGTGAAATATTCATTAAATCACATAAATCAAAAATCCAGTTATAAAGTCATACCTTTAAATTTCCCATTCAAAAATTTCAAATTGATTTAATTAAATAAATCCTCATTTAAATACTATTTTTAATAAACCAAAATTTATCTCCCAATATTAATTTATCCCAATTATTGCAAAAATCTATTTGAACTATAATTTACCTAAATAATTAACATAATTTATGTATTAAATCAATCTTAATTGAATTAAATATTATTAAATCTATATATATATATATCATTACCCTTTATATATAATAATTTAAGAATTAATATTTATTAAGACCATATATTTCTTTCCAAAACAATGAATTTATTTCAAAATATTTTTATATATATGGACCAACGGTGTCTGTATATATTTCCTATCATATGGTCAAGTGCTACAGATATTTATCATTTCAAACCGTACACTAAATATATACGGGTGGATATCATTTCAACCCGTAATCCCAAATTCAATTAAATGAAAATCGCTTGGGTCTATCATTTCAACTCATAACGAAATTCTTCTATTCTAAAGTCCGTTCGGGTATGTATCATTTCAACCCATAGTGAATTCTAAACTACAGGGAACTTGCAGAGTGATAACATATAATAATAATATAACAGGCATATATCATCAATAACAGTATAATATAAACAACATGATATGGTGTCATATCCCACAGGTGAAAAGTTACAAATAATAGCATATAAACAATTTAAATAACTAATAACAACATATTTCAATTGTCGTTTCAATTGAAATCAAATTTAATAAATATAAGAATGTTAAATCGTGAGTGATTGCTCACCTTTCGAGGCTAGATAGATTGGACAAAGAATTGAGCTACGCTGGATCACGATCTAGATATCGAACAAATCCAAACAAAATTTTCAAAGCGAAGCTAGATTGGCACGAATACGATGGACAACTGATAAATAGATATCGATGAAAATAGATCAGAAACTGCTTTATGTAGACCGAAATGAAATACAAATATTATTCTATTATATTACTCTCTTAACCAACATTAGTTTTGAAACGCATTAAAATTACATATACATACATACGTTTTCAAACAAATGCAAATAATAGAAAACTGCAAAACTATGTTTAAAACCAATATTAACATAATTTTTTTTATAATCATATTTAAATCAGCATTTAAGTCAACATTCCACATTATTATTGTTAAGACCAATATCGACTTTCCTTGATTTGCTGAAACACTACACACCTTATACTTGATATAAATTTACCTTTTGCAAAATATTTATAAGAAAGAGAAGGGCGAGAGCACAGCTCCAACTTAATTTAACAATTTAAATTCCAGTGTTTTCTTTAATATTAAAATAGGTTTCAGGCATTTCTTACATGTTAACACTTACATTAAACTTTCTTATCATCTTAAAAATATCAATGTCAAATTTTAACCCATATAATCACTAGTATAAACTTACATTTCAAACCAACAAATCTTAGATCTTATAAAACTGTATTTGTATAATAATTCATCTCTGGACAGACACACAAACTAACTTAAAATATATTATACTATATATTCTCCCCAAAATTTTATCACTCTACAACTATATTTTAAACAACAGAAGGAAATTTAAACCCATGCAAACTCTACCTATATATCAAACTTATGTTTTATAACTTACTGTATATTAATATGTTTATAAATGTATACTGTCCCACAATATATATATTATAAAATTAACACCTTTTTATAAACAATACAATATAAAATTAACACCTTTCTTCTTCTTTTTTTTATAAAAATCTTACATGCTGTAACATATATGCAGACTGCTAAACATCTTATATTATATATAAACAGTATGAAATAACCTAATGTATATTCAAAAGTCATACTAAACAAATTTCAATAAATACTCATATAAAACTAACCATAGAACAAATGCAAATGTTCATAACTTTATATTTAATGTATACTTGCACTGCACTATATAAACATACTTATAATGTAAAATATATACTTGAAGCATGTTATGCTTAAAATAAAGGAAAAGCAAAAGCAATATAAACAATAAGAAAACAAAAGAAAAGGAGGAAAAAGAAGAAGAAAAAGAAAAGAAATAAGAAGAAAAAAAAATTAGTGCAGCCATTTACCTACAGAAGAAGCTTCACACGCAAGAGAGGAGATGAAGATCTATTGATATGGAGTAGGGTATGTACGAGTGATTTGTATTTATAAGAGAAGCCTCTCATTGATAGAGTGGAAAGAAATTTTGTTTAAAGCGGCAAGAAATAAAGATAGTAATGGCTAGAGGAAATTTAGGAATTTATTCCTATAATTTAAGGAGAAAAAAAAAGAAAGAGGAAATAAATTAAAACAAATATATAAAGATTAAATGCTGGTGAACAGAGGAAATAAAATGAAACAAATATGTATATAAACATTGAATGCTGGTGAAAAGAGAAAATAAATTGAAACAAATATGTATAAAGATTGAATGCACATGAATAGAGAAAATGAATTAAAACAAATATGTATAAAGATTGAGTGTTGGTGAAAAGAGGAAATAAATTAAAACAAATAAGAAGAGAATGGATTGATTTAAAGGAAAGGCAATGAATGGTTTAGAAATAAATAAATGTAAAACGTATACGTTTTAAATTTCAAAAAGGAAAGAAATAAATACGGGAATGGCAACAGATCTAGCAAGCAGGGAAATAACGTAAAAAGAGGAAGAGAAAGAGGCGTATAAATGAATGGTAAATAAATTTAGATTTCAAATGAAATAAATGGAACAGCAGAGATTAAAGTATGGATGTAAATCCAGGAATAATAAAAAGCAACGGTTATATGTCAATTAAGAAAAATAATTAAAACAATTAATGGCTTAAATGGGGCAGCATGTTTCAAATTTTTGAAATGCAAAAGAAACGTACACTATAAATATAAAGTTTTCAAAAGCAAAAGAAACGTAAAGCTGTCCATTGATTCATCAAAACGTTATTAAGTAATAAATTGAAATGAATATAAAAATAAAAGTAATTGTAATGGTCAATAGTTGATTTAGCTATACACTTAAAGCAATAAATTTTTGTTTGTTTGTACAACACAAAATGAGTTTTGAAAGTCAAGGATATAAAAATGGATAAAAGGAAAGAAATCAGGAAATTTTTGTGAGCAATAGCTTTCCAAGGAAAGGTAGGCTTACATTATATATACATGCTGAGATGATTAGGCACGTTCAAAATTTTTGAAGCAATGAAGGAATTGGAAATAAATATAAATGAAAGAAATTTGAAAAGCCCGTAGCTATGATTTAGCCAAAATTTATTAAAGCCATTTACTAGGAAGGTTGGAACCGAAATAATAGGGAGAGGAAGGCACATTAAATTCGATGATAAAGTTGTGTTCAGATCTATAAGCAAGTTGTTTATATATTATAGGCCTTATGAAAGCGAGGGAAGGAACGGATGCTACTAGCTTGATGATTTGAGATTCTTTCGAGCGTTAAAAACAAAAATAAAGGGAGACCAGAATAAACGCACCACCATAAATATAAATATACGCTTCAATTGCAAAAGAAACGTATAGAGAAAATTATGGGTAGTGGGAAAAGTAAAGTCAGTGCACGAAACTACAAGGAATAATAAAAGCAAGGTCGATGATCTCAAATTTATTAATGTTTACGAATGGAAAAGTCTACCTGAATTGGAAAAGTATTAAGCAATAGAAATCTTTAACGGTAGTAAAAAGAAACCGTTACGCACTGATTCAGAAATCAATTAAAGCAATTAATAGCTTGAATTGGACAACACGTTTTCTCAATTAAATAAACTTCCATAAAATTATTTGAAAATTTACAATCTGCTATATTTAAACATACGTATTCTAAATATATAAACATTTTATTTAAAAATTCAATTATTATAAGATTTCACAAATATTCAATTAAATACGTTATAGAATCAATTAAAAATTGTTAAAATTTTCCGGGTCGTTACAAGTATATATTTAGTGTACGGATTGAAATGATAAATATCCGTATCACTTGACCATAGGATAAGAAATATATACAGACACCGTTGGTCCATATATAAATATTTTGTAAATAATTTCTATGGTTTCAGAAAGAAATATATGGCTTAATAAGTATTTATTCTTAAGATATTATATAAAAATGGTAATTATATATATATATATATATATATATATTTAGTAGTAATATTTAATTTAAATTAGATTGATATAATGTGGTTAAGTATTTATGTAAATCTATACTTCAAATAGATTTTTTTGTAATAAATTAAATAAGTAAGATTGGGAAGATAAATTTGGGTTTATTTGGAATGGTATTTAATCAAGGATTTTATTTATTTAAATCAATTTGAAATGATTGAATGTGAAATTTAAAGGTATGATTTTATAACTGGATTTTTGATTTAAGTGATTTAATGAATATTTCACGTTTAAATAAATTAAAGAAAATATTTAGTAAAATGTAACTTAAGGTTACTTAAACGATATTGAATCAAATGAGGGAATATCTCAAGACTAAATAGTAATGAAGATAAACTAAATCTATCTGAAATCGTAAAATTTAGTTTGAAATGTTGAATATTTAAAGTTTTGAAATATATTGAAATGTAAAAGGGTATTTTGTGATTTCAAATCCAAATTTGAGATCGATAAAATTTGAAATTGTTATTTAGAATTTGAGATGAATTTAAATTGATAAATTGAGATTGGACTAAATTTGAATTTGGAAATTGAGTAGATTTGAATCGTAACTTTGAAAGTGATAAAATTGGACATAACTATATTTGAAATGAAATGATATTTTGGTTTTGAAGTATAAATTAATTTGAAATGACTACGGTGTTATAATATATATTTCTACAGATAGCTCCACGAATCCTTAGAGGATTTTTATCCCAAACATCCTTTGAGTTACATGTATTTCAGTTGTCATTTCACTTGAGTTGGATTTATTGATATAAGAATGTTAATCCTGACTCGAGTGTTTTGTGTTTTGCTTTACGTTCGGGTCAGACTGAGTGATACAGCATTAGAGACTCACCTTTGGAGTTCGGGGCTTCATTTGGAGATCCAACTATCGATTCAGCTTTCAGCTTTTCCAGTTGATTGGTTCAGAGAAGTCATCGGTTCGTACTGAAGACTTCACTGTATTTGAGATATTTCGATGTACTTTATTTCTAACCCTGATGTATATAGTAGCTTCATGAACTACTAATCTCTATTTATTCCGCTGCGTATTATTGTACTACTCTGTATCTGTGATTCTGTGATTGATTTATTTTACTTCATATGCTGAGTTTTGCCAAATATAAATTAACAATCTGATATTTTAAGCAATTTAAGTCCGACATGTACGGATGCGAATGGTTGAAAATACCAGGTTGTTACATGTCCAAACCAATCGTATCCGTTCCTCTAATTCCAGATCTACCTATATATATCCAGTTATAAACTCTAGCAGCCATTGTGTTTCTCATTTCTGTACGTACAGAAATTTCTGTTGCTACTCTTTCTCAGTGGCAGACAAACCCTAAATTTCGCAGTCCAATTTCAATATCAAATTCAAATCAAAACTTCGAACTCCACAAACTATATCAAATTTTATATGCATTTGAAGCTCTCAATGAATGCATCTCAGAACTGTAATTCGTTTTTGGTTTCAAATCATCTTTTGCCCCGAAATCGCAAATCATTTCTGGTCGTTCGTATTGGAATTTGACAGATCCAACGGCGGATCTACATCCGTTTGTCGATCGGGTAGTGCCATTGTGTAGCTGGCGCGATGCAGGTCACGAGGATGGTTTCATTGGTCATGACATGGTCAGGAATTGCCGTGATTCAGCTGGGAGTGTGAGGCGGCGGTGGCGAGTTCCGCGAGACCGGAGGAGGCCGCACACATGTGGAATGGTCGGCCGGTAGGGGAGTGTTGAACAGCGTGGTTGGATGGTCGTAGGTCGGTTGTGGGGTGGCGTGTCGTGCTTCCGATCAGTGGCGGCTGTAAGTCGTGTAGCTATAGTTAGGATTCCAAAGCATTGAAGCGAGAGATGATGTGTCTGTTGAGGTATATTCTTTCGTTTTATCTTTTTTTTATTTCGTTTTCAAAACTTATAACTGGAATAACTTTTGCATACGAGGTCCAATTCACACACGGTTTCTTCCACTAGGTTCGTATTGGAATTCCGGATATTTTGGCGCTTTTTATCATGGATTTTGAGACTGTTCAAATGTAACAACCCGTAAATTTAACTGGTTTTAATAACGTTATTAATTGAAATTTTATGAAATTTTAAACGATAAAATTTTGAAATATAAATTTTAAATTTGAAATGCGTCTAGTTAAACATGGCAACTGGTAAATTTTCATCCGAAAATATAAAAGTTTATTTTCATATGTAATTTTATTTCAATTTAATCAGTTAGGAATTGATGAAAATAAATTGTTTTCGAAACCTGAATATTTTTACATAGAAAAATTCTAAATCATCTTCTGAGTGAGGCGTCATCTTTCGTTTTTTCAAATTTTGACTTCTATTGCTCCGTCGATCTTATTTTCGGCGAAATAGCTGCATTTTCATGCCGATATCGATTTTTGATCGGATGATCGTATCACTGATATTTATATACCATTTTGATCGTCTCATCGTGATGATCTCTATAGTATATTCGGTTGTCAATTTCGGAGTCCGATGTGCGATGCTATCTGCATAACGCTTAGCGTATCGGTTCCGCAACCGAGCCTTTTGATTTCCTAACTCTTCGTATCCAACTGCCTTTTAACCACATAGCTTCTAACCTTTTTATTTTCCCTAGAAATGCAACTCTTGGCATTTACTATTCCTGTGTTGTAAATTTATATTTCTGAGTCATAATTCATTTGCTCCTTCTTTCATTTTCCTTTTTATTGCATGCGTTTCATTTTTTCTCCTCCCTCGTAACCCTTTCATACGAGAAACCCCGCCATCTTCTCCATCTTATCAAACCCATCACACAGCCTCTACCTACTGATTTACTTCACCCATCATTGAGAGTAACCAACACTAGCTTTGGCCTCTCACACGAGTTTTCTACCTCCACACCCGAAACCCGAGCAGCCAAGCACCCTCGTCACAAAACCTGCATCTCCTCTACACCCTCTCTCTCCTGATATGTGTGCAACCCGTACATGCCACAACCAAGCCATCTCTTCCCTCCTTCCTTCCCTCACCCACTAGCTAACCGCCTCCATAGCCGAGACAACAATGTCCAGCTGAACGTTAGCTCTACCTATCTCCTACCTGTAGCTGCCACATGCCCACAACCGCAAGTTCTCTCCCTCTGTCCCTCAAGCCTTGCTGTTCCCCCTCCAGCCTCGTGAGTTCATTAGGTATGTTCAGTTGATACTTGAATATATATATATATATATATATATATAGGTTCAGTTATATATGTATCTAGTGCATATATACGTATATTTTTTTCTTCTTTTATTAGATAAATATAATAGCTTGGTTTAAATTGAGAATATATATAATACAGTTAGTTGTATTCCAAGTATTTAGTTATAAAAGCCCACTTAAGTTATCATATAAATTTATATAAGAAAACGTTTCTGTTAGTTATTATATATTTTTGTATATTTTGGGATGCGTTTCTGTCTTATATGCACTAGAGTATGTGGTACGTATATACATGGATATTTTCATATATATTTAAAAGATCTGTCGATATTTGTTTATTTAGTAATTGATTTTGAAGCATGTGTGTATAAGTTATGTTATATGGATTTTATAATGTTAATTATTCTTTTATTTTGAAAAATTTACGTAAGTTTATTTTTATATGTATAAGTATATACACTTGTTCTGTTTGTAAGTCCATATATATAAGCCGTTGTTATATATGTTGCGTGTACTGTAATATATCTACTACATATAATTATTTGATGGCATTGGTTATATATTATATGTATATGTTATAATTTGATTTTATGAGTGTTTAATATACGTTATATTAAAAGTAGTATATTTAGAGTTTGTTTATAGTATAATTTTTAATGAGGGAAAGTATTGTTTTAGAAACATATATGTATTATATTTGTTTCATTTTACATTGCAGTTGATATAGGTGGATCCCCTTGTTTATAAATTCTCATCTCTTTATAGTTTATATTTTTTTTACGGTAAAGGTTATATAGGGTTGTTGATGTATATGTGTATATATAGTGTCATATTCGTTATATATACTATGTTCACCTCAGCAATATATTTTGCTTAAAGTGTCTTTGTGTTAGTCATACATGAAGTTACAACAGTATAGATAAGTATATATGCTGCATGTATAGTTTTGAATATGGTACATATTAATATTTTGATTTTTTTAAGCTATATTACTTTATATTATGTATAGGTATGCGTTGTAAATATAATATATAAGCTTTTTTATGAGATAGCTACCTGCAGCATTTTATATAGATATGACAGTTTATACATTTTATAATTCATAAAGTATACAAAGTATAAAGTTTATATATGTGGTATTTGAGATGTTGCAGTGAACATACATTATTTATGTAAGTATTTTGTTGTTTAATAAGTATATATATATGTATCTATTTCAAATGATATATGGTATATGTGGTGATTTTTTTAGAGGTGTTTTAATTTAAAAACAACGACTTTGATTTAGTTCAATTTATGCTAAAATTTAGAATACGACTTTATATATAAATAATTTTTTTTAGTTATATATAAGTCCACTGTACCAATTATATTCATCAATCCAGTCTGATTTATTTCACCGACTCCTTCTTATCAGCTTTGTTGTTAAATTCGCATTCAATCGTGCTTCGTTTTGGAATTCATGCTAGGGTTGTAACTACTCTCATTGTCGAATATCTCTAGCCTCGAAAGGTGAGCGATCACTCACGATTAATGTTCTTTTATTTTATTAAATTTGATTTCAATTGAAATATGCGGCTGTTAGTTATTTACACTGTTATATATATATATATATTATTGCCTGTATCAGTTCACCTGTGACATCTGACACCATTATCTGTTATTTGTATGATGATAATCCAGTTTAGTTGATAAATGATTGATTGTTTGATGTTGATATTGGACGTTAAATTGTTAATGTATGAAGTGATAAATAATTTACAATTGAAATTGACGTAGGAGTTAACAATTTGAAATTGATATATGTGTTGAATTTGATTAGTTAAATTTGTATAATATGACCCCTTTAATTGTTAAATAAATTGATACGTAGAAATAGTGTTAACTACGCCTTGAACCATTGAATGTATGATGATGTAGTATAAAATTGAAAAAAGGATATCAAGTGAAGAACCGTATAAATATTAGTGTAATAATCTTTAATCTACATGAAATGATAGTGTAGATTCTAGAAATAATTAGATTAATTTGCATAAACAACAAATGTAAATTAATACGATTATTTCGAGATTATTTGAATTAATCTGTAACAACCCTGAATTTTATGATTTATTTTAAATTGTTTATTTTGATTATTTTTATTTGAAATTTTGATTTCAAATTTTGATTTATTTATTAAAAATGAATAAGTTGTGTTATTTTAAATATTAATGTTGATTTTTATGTGAATTATAGTTTCAAACTTGTATAAATTGAATATTTTACTGAAAGGTGAATTTCTACTCAAACTGTTCAAACTTTAACTTTTAAAATTAAAACTAAAATTATTTTAAATCTTAAAATTTATCTTTTATTTTGAAAATAGATGAAATAACTTGAAGACTTCTTTTCATTTCATTGAAAACGGAGTTAAACAGTAAAAGTTATGTATATTTCAATATTGAGTGCAATTTGTTTATTCTGTAATTTTGTTATTTTAAATTGTGTAAATTATTTTTTCTTTGTCATATTTTATTTTAATATGTATTAATATGTTATTCTATGTATATTTTTGTCTTTTAATATTTTAAAGTGAGGTAGGAATTTTCCTAGAGTTAGTAGTATTTTTCTGGTAATTTCCATGCCCTGTTTTCAATTTTTAAACATTTTCTTTAGTTCTTTTTCTATTTTTCTCCAATTTAATTATTTATTTTATTCTAGAAATGATAAATAAATTATTTTATTTCAAATTTTCACTTCATAATATTTTTAAAATGAAGTGAACATTTTTCCAAGACTAGTAGTGATTTATTTGTAATTTCTGGACACTGTTTTGTATTTTTAAGTAATTTCTTTCATTCTTTTTATATTTTATTTAAAATTAATTTTTTATTTTCTTATATTTTCACTTGGTTTCGGTTTTCAAAAGTATTTGCTGATTTATTTTTGTTTTTATATGATCTTTATAAAACGGAAATGCGTTTCATTTCTAGACGTTTCATTTCTAGACGTTTCATTGTCCAAAAACGTTTCAAATGCCATAACCATCTCATTTATTCATTTTGGCTGCCCATTTTCAGTTTTATAGCCGTGAATTTCATCCTATTTCTCACTCAAGAAACCATTCTTTCATTTTATTCATGGCTTCAAACATTTTGGGTAATGTCTTCCTCTTATTTTCTTCCTTTTCTGCCTATTTTCTTATGTATTTTTGCCTTGTTCTCTCCACTCTTTTGCTCGGCCTCCACTCCATAGCCATGGCCACCACCTCCTACGCCTCTTCTCTGTCATTATCACCACCTACTCCTCAGATATGAAACATGGTGGAACCCACCATGATGCTGAAATTCAAAAAAATACAACCTATGCCTTGAAAATATGCTAGTTTGAGCCTTGTTGCTTCACCACCCCTTTTTCCACCACCACCTCTAGCCGCCACCACCACCTCTGATCAAACCACTACACACCACTACAACATCCATCCATATCTGAACTTGAATGGCCAAGCCAAACCTCTACATGGTCGAGCCTTTTGTTGACCAAACCCCCCTATTTTGCATAAGCCTCTTCATATTCATGCATAGTAACTCCTCCACCACTTCAATACCTTGTAGCCATGACTTATAGGACCTAAACCTGAACCAAAGTATGTCCAAACCTGAGCCAAAACATCCCCTACGCCGTGCAATCAAATGTAGAAAGCAAGGCAAAAGACTGTGTATTCGTATCTCTTTTTATTTCAAAGTTGTTTCAATTTAATGTTGTGTTGAAATGTTAATTTATTTGGTTTAGTTTTGGGTTGTAACACAAGTTCTAAGCTTGGATCTCTTCCCACTTGAGCCTATTTTTGTGTCATCGTGCCTTCTGGAATCCGTTGTGTCATTTGAGTTGATATCTCCAGCACAAAAAAGCGAGTAAATCTCACAAGACTAATATGTACTTATATAACTGATAAACTGACACCATTTGAATCTGTAACTATTTATCATCATGCTATATCTGCTATATTATTATCATATGATGTTCACACCTGTTATTACACTTGTTATATCATATTTTATTGTTATTTCATGCTATTCTATCATTTATATCAGTTATCACGATTGCAAGTTCCCTGTAGACTTGAATCACTATGGGTTGAAATGATACATACCCAAACGGACTTTAGAATAGGGGAAAAACATTATGGGCTGAAATGATAGGCCTGAGCGGTTTCCAAAATCATTCATTTTACTTGGGACTGCGGGTTTGAAATGATAGAACCCGGTTTTTCTTTGTAAACTGCGGATTGAAATGATATACATCCGTATCACTTGACCTAGGCTAGAAAACTATATACAGACCCGTGGTTGATGTAATATTTTTGAAATTGTTTTAAAACATTTTAAAATGTAAAATTTATAATATTTTGATAATATTTTGATTTAAATTTAATTAAAAATGATTTTGTAGAAATATTAGTGACTTTTTATCAATTAAATAATGAATTAAGTTTAAAATGTAAAATTTATAATATTTTGATAATATTTTGATTTAAATTTAATTAAAAATGATTTTGTAGAAATATTAGTGATTTTCTATAAATTAAATAATGAATTAAGTAAACGGTAAAGTAGAATTTGAACTATAAGTAAATTTTGGAATTTATGTTTTGTTTTAAAAAGAAAATTATGTAAAGTAAGAAAAATATAATATTTTGATTTAAAAATGTATTTTAAATGATTTCATAAAAATAGTAATGATTTTTGAATAAGTTAAAATGTTAAACAAATGAATGTTTAAGTAAATTTTGAAATATAACTTAAATGTGAAATTTTAAATTTTGTTTTAAAAAAGTGAAAATTTAATTAAGTAAAATTTATGGAAATAAGTTATATTTTGTAAATTTAAACCTAATTGTTAAGTTAATAATTTAATTAAAGAAATGGAAGTTAATACTTGAATTTAAATAAGAAATTATGTTAAAAATTATTTTTGGATGAGATTCAACTTTATAAAATCATAAAAATAAGGGTATTGAAATGATGATTTGAAAATGTAAAATTTATGATGTTTATAAGTTAAATGATTTAAGTTAAAGATTAATTGTTGGTGAAATTTGTATTTAAACCCTGAATTTGATTTAACAGCATTTTTGAAGTGTAATATAAAGGATATTACAGCATTTTGTAAATGCTGTAGTTGTTTTAAATGAACTAAAAAGTTAATTTGAAATAAAGGCTATTATAACACATTGTAAGTGCTATAGTGGTTAAACTTAACATTTAAAGTTTATTTGAAATTTAAAGAAAATCTATTACAGCACTTAAATGCCGTATTTTGTCAAATGAACTATTTTAAACTACAACTTTACATAGCATTTTTAAGTGCTACGGAAACTGAATTTTATTATTTTATTAAATTTAATGAGATTAATCTTTGGAATAAGGTTTAAATTTTTGGAAATTAAATATTTAACTATTAAATATAAGGAATTGACTTTATTTTTTTTATATGAAAAGATTTAATCTTTAAATATAAACTCCTTTGAAATGTAAGTTTGAAATGGTGATTAATTTCTAAATAAAATGAAAGGTTTTAAATGGCATTTAAATGAATTAAAAATGAATGATGTTTTGAATAATACTTTGATATTTTGAAATGATATTTGTTGATTTATTTAAGTTATTTGATAGACGGATATTTAAAATATATATATTATTTGAGTTTATTTAAATAATATTGGATTTATGAAATGTGAGATATTAAAGCTTTGAAATAAAATGGGTTTGGTTTTGAAGTATAAACTATCATTGAAATGATATTTTGATATATTAAAATATTTTGAAATGAAGTCTTGGACAGATATGATATTTTGATATTAAAAATGTTTTGAAATGAATTTTTGAAAGATGTGATATTTTGATATTAAAAATGTTTTGAAATGAATTTTTGAAAGATATGATATTTTGATATTAAAAATGTTTTGAAATAAAGTTTTGAAAGATACGATATTTTGATAATAAAATGATTTGAAAGGAAGTTTTGAAAAGATATGATATTTTAATATATTAAATTGATTTGAAAGGAGTTTTGAAAGGATATGATAATTTAATATATTGAAATGGTTAGAAATGACTTGATATTTATTTTGATAAATATTTGAATTTGAAAGATATGTTATGTTGATATATTGAAATGGTTTTGGAAATGACTTGATATTTATTTTGATAAATATTTGAATTTGAAAGATATGTTATGTTGATATATTGAAATGGTTTTGGAAATGATTTAATCTTTATTTTGATAAAAATTTGGATTGAAAAGGATATTTTATTTTGAAGTATAAATATTGTTTTAAAGTTATAAGCACGGGTTATAATAACGATTGGTTGGCAAAGAGACCGGGATCAGATATCTGGCATACTATCTGTCGATACCGAAAACCACTTTGGCAACCGTGTACGCGGTGGAGATTCCAGAACGAAGTAGGTTGGTTGACGAACGCTACTGGAATGAAGTAAGAGAACGCTGATGGATGGCCTAATTATGACTATAATAGGAGCTATACCGGGCTACACAAAGGGTCGGACCCTTTTTATCGAGCATGCTTCTTCGGAAACCATTCTATTACTTTTGTGATTCGATATGGTGGCGTCGCTTTGATTCAGGGTATTTCTCGAGGTGGGCGAAAGCTGCTGGCTTGCCGTCACCACCGGTCCGGGAGTGCAAACGGTGTATCCACCCTGACATTGCCTCGCGTGCCTTGTCATATATTCCTTATATCGAGCCCACTACGATTTCTGTTTAAAGATCCGACCGCGTTAAGGTTCACCATCCCCTTAACGCTATTTTCTATATGATTATACTTTACTGATTAGACACTACTGTATATAGCGCAATATATTACATAGTAAATAGTTTAACGGATCCTTAGAGGATGGCCGGTCCCAAGCATCTTCTAAGTTACTTGTACTTTTACTAAAGTTCACTTGAGTTGGTTTACATTCCATAAGTATGTATGTCCTGACTCGAGTGTTTGTATTTTTATTTACGCTCGGGTCAGCCTGAGTATTCACAAATTTGGATTCCACTTTCTGGAGATTGGAATCGCTGGAGATTATCTGCTTATGTAGTCTTATCTATTTCAGTTCGGTTGTTCTATTCAGCTTGTACTTGGTTATCATATTGAAACTTCTGTTGTACTTTATTTCTTCTGCTGTATCTTGTTTATCTCTGATATATTTATATAGTAGCTTCATGAACTACTATCTCTTTTACTTCCGCTGCATTGTTAAATACTCTGTGTCTATGATCTGTGATTATTATTTACTGTATATTCTAAGATTTGCCAAATTTTTATTTACAACGCGGTATTTTGGGCAATTCAATTCCGGCATGAGTGTTTACCTATACACTTATAATGGATGCGAATGGTTGAAAATATCGGGACGTTACAGTTGGTATCAGAGCTCTGGTTTTAGGCAAAACTTAGTATATAGAGTAGATTTAATTTCAGAATCACTTTCGTTCGAGCTTGAATTCCTTCTTCTTCAATTCGGTTTCCTTTGAATTTTGGAACGTTCCCTGTGATTCCAAAATCCATTCATGCCCCTCACTATTCTTCTTTTTTGGTTCTGGAGTACCCCATAACTCCACTTCAAAATGATCTTTATAGTGAGTTGGCAGTCCCTCCAATCTCAAAAATTGAATTGTAAAAGGGTGAAACTCCTTTACAATTAGCATCGATTCACCAGAGATTTATATCTATCCTTGGTTTAGATGCTAATATCTTTTGTTATTCCAAACACTAACTCTTGAGATCGAATGTAGATTTACCCCAGAAAAATCCACATTGATCTTATTCTTTAAGTCACGGTTGCCCGTGATTTATTTAAGCTTATCCACCTACCTATTTTGTTATTTAATCATCTTGCCTTTTGTTTCCAACCTTTCTTCAAGCATTTTGAATTGTACTTGTAAATCTACGTTTTGTTTATATATTGTGTTGCTTGAGTTGTTTATGTTGAATTGGGTTTCTGATCGATTTTTCTGATCAACGCTATCGATAAGATTTCCAAAACACTTTGACAGAACGAACTGACACAATATTATTTTAAAATTTGGTTAATGAAATAAATTTTGATATATAAGTAAATTTATGGAACTTAATAAACTGATTTAAATTGATTATTTGAAGTGATAATACTTGATTTATCATTTATTGTTCTATAAATGAATTTATAAATTGTCGTTTATAAATTGATTTGGGAACTGAAATGAATTTAGAACAAGAAATTTAAGAATTTAACTTCTGATGGTTTCAAACCTTGTGTTTAAAGCTTTAAAAGGTTATATTATTTAAAGTATTTTTGAATAGAAATTTGTTTTCAAAGAATTTTAAAAGTTTAAAAAAAATTAGTGTTCTTCTCTTTGTCGCTGGAAAATAACTTCGGTGATGACCGCGGCATCATCGACATTCATTTTCGAGTTTCGAAATGAAGAGACCGCCCTGTTGCTACAGCTTTGTTTTGGGAAATCAAATTGATTTGAATTTCTGAATATGATTTGATTTATAATATATATAGACATATGATTTAAATTTAATTTGATAAGTTATGTACATACATTTGTTTATCTCTAAATGGTTTGAAGAAATCGGAAATTTAATTCTTAAATTCAATTATAAAAAGAAAATCAAAAATTTGGATAAATGATTCAAACTTGAGATAATTGAATTTGAAAGTTTTATTTGTATAACACACGATTTCATTCCAATATAACTTACCTTAATTTCAGAAGTTAACAATGTAATTGGATAATATACAATATAAAAAGATTTTTTTAAAATAAAATTTGAGTGGTTATAATAAATGTTATACACCTAAATTTTAATTATAAAATGATTAACAGAGGTAAATATAATAAAGGGAAATTGAATAACTTACAATAAAATAATGTTAAAAGAACTAAGAATAAAAGAAAGCAGTTATAATAAGTGTAAGTATATTCAACATTAGTGATAAAAATATTGAGAGGAATAAATTTTATTTTAATTAGGAATAAAGAAGAATAAAATTTATTAAGTACATTGTGAGTGTAATAAATGAATATTTTGCAAACCCATGGTTTAAAAAAAAATTAATTTAAGATGATTGGATAATAAGATAATGAAATTTGAGATAGTTAAGATTTAATTAAATTGTGCGAAGATTTATTCTCTATTTAAGTTGAAATTTCCATGCTTTCAAATTTATTTCCTTATTTTGTTTTTCAAACTATCTTTTGGTTGTCCTTATCATCCTTATCTTGCTATAGACTGTTATAGGCATCTTTCTATAATCTTTGGTACTCATTTTGAATCTACTTTTGCGTGCTTGTGTTCGTGATTTTGGAGAATCTTGGAAAGATCATCTCCACCAAGTTAAACTTACCTAGAACAACAGTTATCAGGTATAACCTCAATCTTCTGGTCACCTTTTCTTAATCGTATTTCATTTCTATCTTTTCTGTGCTTTCCCGTACCTCGATCCTTTTTGGGGACGAAAAGTTTTGAGAGGGGGAGAGTGTAACAACCCTGAATTTTGTGATTTATTTTAAATTGTTTATTTTGATTATTTTTATTTGAAATTTTGATTTCAAATTTTTATTTATTTATTTATTAAAAATGAATAAGTTGTGTTATTTTAAATATAAATGTTGATTTTTATGTGAATTATAGTTTCAAACTTGTATAAATTGAATATTTTACTGAAAGGTGAATTTCTACTCAAACTGTTCAAACTTTGACTTTTAAAATTAAAATTAAAATTATTTTAAATATTAAAATTTATCTTTTATTTTGAAAATAGATGAAATAACTTGAAGACTACTTTTCGTTTCGTTGAAAACGGAGTTAAATAGTAAAAGTTATGTATATTTCAATATTAAGTGCAATTTATTTATTATGCAATTTTGTTATTTTAAATTGTATAAAGTATATTTTCTTTGTCATATTTTATTTTAATATGTATTAATATGTTATTTTATGTATATTTTTGTCTTTTAATATTTTTAAAGTGAGGTAGGAATTTTTCTAGAGTTAGTAGTATTTTTCTTGTAATTTCCATGCCCTGTTTTCAATTTTTAAACATTTTCTTTAGTTCTTTTTCTATTTTTCTCCAATTTAATTATTTATTTTATTCTATAAATGATAAATAAATTATTTTATTTCAAATTTTCACTTCATAATATTTTTAAAATGAAATGGACATTTTTCCAAGACTAGTAGTGATTTATTTGTAATTTCTGGACATTGTTTTGTATTTTTAAGTAATTTTTTTCATTCATTTTATATTTTCTTTAAAATTAATTTTTTATTTTCTTATATTTTCACTTGGTTTCGGTTTTAAAAGTATTTGCTGATTTATTTTTGTTTTTATTTGATCTTTATAAAACGGAAATGCGTTTCATTTCTAGACGTTTCATTGTCCAAAAACGTTTCAAATGCCATAACCATCTCATTTATTAATTTTGGCTGCCCATTTTTAGTTTTATAGCCGTGAATTTCATCCTATTTCTCACTCAAGAAACCATTCTTTCATTTTATTCATGGCTTCAAACATTTTGGATAATGTCTTCCTCTTATTTTCTTCATTTTCTGCCTATTTTCTTATGTATTTTTGCCTTGTTCTCTCCACTCTTTTGCTCGGCCTTCACTCCATAGACATGGCCACCACCTCCTACACCTCTTCTCTATCGTCATCACCACCTACTCCTCAGATCTGAAACATGGTCGAACCCACCATGATGCTAAAATCTAAAAAAAATACAACCTATGCCTTGAAAACATGCTAGTTTGAGCCTTGTTGCTTCACCACCCCTTTTTCCACCACCACCACCACCTCTAGCCGCCGCCGCCACCTCTGACCAGACCACTACACACCACTACAATATCTATCCAGAACTGAACTTGAATGGCCAAGCCAAACCCCTACATGGTCGAGCCTTTTGTTGACCAAAAACCCCCCTATTTTGCATAAGCTTCTTCATATTCATGCGTAGTAACTCCTCCACCACTTCAATACCTTGTAGCCATGACTTATAGGACCCAAACCTGAACCAAAGTATGTCCAAACCTGAGTCAAAACATCCCCTAGGCCGTGCAATCAAATGTAGAAATCAAGGCAAAAAACTATGTATTCGTATCTCTTTTTATTTCAAAGTTGTTTCAATTTAATATTGTGTGGAAATGTTAATTTATTTGGTTTTGTTTTGGGTTGTAACACAAGTTCTAAGCTTGGATCTCTTCCCACTTGAGCCTATTTTGTGCCATCGTGCCTTTTGGCATCTGTTGTGTCATTTTTGTTGATATCTTCAGCATAAAAAAGTGAGTAAATCTCATCAGACTAATATGTACTTATATAACTGATAAACTGACACCATTTGAATCTGTAACTGTTTATCATCATGCTATATTTTCTATATTATTATCATATGATGTTCACACCTGTTATTACACTTTTTATATCATCTGTTATTGTTATTTCATGCTATTCAGTCATTTATATCAGTTATCACCGTTGCAAGTTCCCTGTAGAGTAGAACCACTATGGTTGAAATATACATACCCGAACGGACTTTAGAATAGGGGAAAAACATTATGGGCTGAAATGATAGGCCTGAGCGGTTTCCAAATTCATTCATTTTACTTAGGACTATGGGTTTGAAATGATAGGACCCGGTTTTTCTTTGTAAACTGCGGATTAAAATGATATATATCCGTATCACTTGACCTAGGCTAGAAAACTATATATAGACCCGTGGTTTATGTAATATTTTTGAAAATGTTTTAAAATATTTTAAAATGTAAAATTTATAATATTTTGATAATATTTTGATTTAAATTTGATTAAAAATGATTTTGTAGAAATATTAGCGATTTTCTATAAATTAAATAATGAATTAAATAAACGGTAAAGTAGAATTTGAACTATAAGTAAATTTTGGAATTTATGTTTTGTTTTAAAAAGGAAATTATGTAAAGTAAGAAAAATATAATATTTTGATTTAAAAATGTATTTTAAATGATTTTATAAAATAATAATGATTTTTGAATAAGTTAGCATGTTAAACAAATGAATGTTTAAGTAAATTTTGAAATATAACTTAAATGTGAAATTTTAAATTTTGTTTTAAAAAAGTGAAATTTTAATTAAGTAAAATTTATGGAAATAAGTTATATTTTGTAAATTTAAACCTAATTGTTAAGTTAATAATTTAATTAAAGAAATGGAAGTTAATACTTGAATTTAAATAAGAAATTATGTTAAAAATTGATTTTTGGATGAGATTTAACTTTATAAAAATCATAAAAATAAGAGTATTGAAATGATGATTTGAAAATGTAAAATTTATGATGTTTATAAGTTAAATGATTTAAATTAAAGATTAACTATTGGTGAAATTTGTATTTAAACCTTGAATTTGATTTAACAGCATTTTTGAAGTGTAATGCAAAGGATATTACAACATTTTGTAAATGCTATAGTTGTTTTAAATGAACTAAAAAGTTAATTTGAAATAAAGGCTATTATAGCACATTTTAAGTGCTATAGTGTTTAAACTTAACATTTAAAGTTTATTTGAAATTTGAAGAAAATCTATTACAGCACTTAAATGTCGTATTTTGTTAAATGAACTGTTTTAAACTACAACTTTATGTAGCATTTTTAAGTGCTACGGAAACTGAATTTTATTATTTTATCAAATTTAATGAGATTAATCTTTGGAATAAGATTTAAATTTTTGGAAATTAAATATTTAACTATTAAATATAAGGAATTGACTTTATTTATTTTTATGAAAAGATTTAATCTTTAAATATAAACTCCTTTGAAATGTAAGTTTGAAATGGTGATTAATTTCTAAATAAAATGAATGGTTTTAAATGGTATTTAAATGAATTAAAAATGAATGGTGTTTTGAATAATACTTTGATATTTTGATATTTTGAAATGATATTTGTTGATTTATTTAAGTTATTTGATAGATGGATATTTAAAATATGTATATTATTTGAGTTTATTTAAATAATATTGGATTAATGAAATGTGAGATATTAAAGCTTTGAAATAAAATGGTTTTGGTTTTGAAGTATAAACTATCATTGAAATGATATTTTGATATATTAAAATATTTTGAAATGAAGTTTTTGAAAGATGTGATATTTTGATATTAAAAATGTTTTGAAATGAAGTTTTGAAAGATATGATATTTTGATAATAAAATGATTTGAAAGGAAGTTTTGAAAAGATATGATATTTTAATATATTAAATTGATTTGAAAGGAGTTTTGAAAGGATATGATAATTTAATATATTGAAATGGTTAGATATGACTTGATATTTATTTTGATAAATATTTGAATTTAAACGATATGGTATATTGATATATTGAAATGGTTTTGGAAATGATTTAATCTTTATTTTGTTAAAAATTTGGATTGAAAAGGATATTTTATTTTGAAGTATAAATATTATTTTAAATATATAACCACGTGTTATAATAACGATCGGTTGGCAAAGAGACCGGGATCGGATATCTGGCATACTCTCTGTCGATACCGAAAACCACTTTGACAACCGTGTATGCGGTGGAGATTCCAGAACGTAGTAGGTTGGTTGGCGAACTCTACTGGAATGAAGTAAGAGAACGCTGATGGATGGCCTAATTATGACTAAAACAGGAGCTATACCGGGCTACACAAAGGGCCGCACCCTTTCATCGAGCATGCTTCTTCGAAAACCATTCTATTACTTTTGTGATTTGATATGGCGGCGTCACTTTGATTCGGGGTATTGCTCAAGGTGGGCGGAAGCTGCTGGCTTGTCGTCACCACCGGTCCGGGAGTGCAAACGGTGTATCCACCCTGGCATTGTCTCGCGTGCCTTGTCATATGTTCCTTCTATCGAGCCCACTACGATTTTGGTTTAAAGATCCGACCGCGTTAAGGTTTACCATCCCCTTAACGCTATTTTCTATATGATTATACTTTACTGATTAGACACTACTGTATATAGTGCAATATACTACATAGTAAATAGTTTAACGGATCCTTAGAGGATGGGCGGTCCCAAGCATCTTCTAAGTTACTTGTACTTTTACTAAAGTTCACTTGAGTTGGTTTACATTGTATAAGTATCTATGTCCTGACTCGAGTGTTTGTATTTTTATTTACGCTCGGGTCAGCCTGAGTATTCACAGATTTGAATTCCACTTTCTGGAGATTGGAATCGCTGGAGATTATCTGCTTATGTAGTCTTATCTATTTCAGTTCGGTTGTTCTATTCAGCTTGTACTTGGTTGTCATATTGAAACTTCTATTGTACTTTATTTCTTCTGTTGTATCTTGCTTAACTCTGATGTATTTATATAGTAGCTTCATGAACTACTATCTCTTTTACTTCCGCTGCATTATTAAATACTCTCTGTCTATGATCTGTGATTATTATTTACTGTATATTCTGAGATTTGCCAAATTTTTATTTACAACGCGGTATTTTGGGCAATTCAATTCTGGCATGAGTGTCTACCTATACACTTATAATGGATGCGAATGGTTGAAAATATCGGCCCGTTACATAATCATTGGATTGTTTGATTGTTGATTATTGCTTGTTTATTTACTTTGACACCATCCCAGTTATCACAGTGCAAGTTCCCTTTGCTATGCTTTGATTTGAATTGAAATGGAATCGGGTTGAAATGATAAATACCCAAATTAAACTTTGACTTAGGATAGAGAATTAAATAAAAACCCGATTGGTCAATAATTTGATTTAAAAATAAAATAAGATTTTATTTGAATAAAGTAATAAGATTTTGAAATGAAGTTGGAATTTGAATGTTAATGAGAGGAAAATGTTAATATTTAATGATCTGAAACAAAATATTAACAAAGTAATTGATGAGGGAATGTTGTTTAATTTAAGAAATGGTTAAATTAAGTTTGAAATTATTTAATAATTAAGTTTTGAAGTTATTTAATTAAGTGTTGAAATTATTTAACATTTAAGTTTTGAAATTATTTAATAATTAAGTGTTGAAATTATTTAATAACTAAGTTTTGAAATTATTTAATAATTTAATGAGATTAAATTATTTAATAATTAAATAAACTGGGTTCTTTGATAATTGAAATTGAACTTCTTTAATAAGTGAAATTGAGTTCTGTAATAAATTAAAATTTGGAAACTTGTTAAATTAAATAAGTAAATAAGGGAAATCAAATTTCTTAAATAAGAAACAAAATGTGATTCATTGAAATTAATATAAGACTTGAAATTTAAAGAATTTGATTTGACGAAATTAATTTAATTAAATTTGGAAGTTGATATGATATAGGAAAACTTAAAATTGATTTAATGAGTTGGAAATTTAATAAAAACTTTCTGAATGATAAATAAACTTAACGAATATTGGATGAAATCGATAAATGAATTTAAATTGATTTGAATGATAAATTGAATTTATTTAAATGATTACGGAATGAAACTTATATATGAACTTGAATCAATACTTGAATTGTTTTAAAATAAAAATTGAAATTGAATTATAAGATTTTGAAATAGTAATTTGGAAGTTTTGAAACGTAAATTATGGAAATTGATATAGAAAGACAAATGGAATGTGGTTTACAAATTTTAATTGAAATTGAAATTGATTTGGTTTTTGAAATTTATTAAACGACCAATCGGTGTAATAATTACCAAAGTTATTAAAGAAACCGGATACGGTTATGGACATACTCTCGGTCTAAACTGAAAACCACTTTAATAACTATAAGCGGAGTGTGATCTAGAATGAAGTGGTTGGAATGATGTACGTGGTTGGAATGAGCCGTGTTAGATATTCAGTTGATTCCCGTGATGTATTCGGATATTGTATTTGACTATTGTATTGAGACTTCTGTTGTACCTTATTTAACTCTGTTATATATATAGTAGCCTCACGAACTACTATCTTTTGTTTCCGCTGCATTTATTACTCTGTGTCTGTGATCTTTGATTATTTATTTACTGTACATGTTCAGTTTTGTCAAATTTAAATTAACAATTCGGTATTTTGAATTATTCAAGTCCGACATGTGCGGATGCGAATAGTCCAAAATAGCGGGTCTTTATAGTTGGTATCGGAGCTTTGGTAGCTCTACGCAAAACGTAGCATATAGGGTAAATGTATTTATAGAATCACTTTCATTAGAGTTTTAATCTCTTCCTTTTGACTCGATTTCTTTGAATTTTGGAACGTTCCCTGCGGTTCCAGAATTCGTTTGAGTCCCTCACTAATCGTTTTTTCAATTCTGGAGCATCCCTTAACTCCACTTCGAATGACCCTTATAAAGAATCGGCGGCCTTGCCAAACTTTGAATGATTTATAAAGGGGTAAAACTCTATTACAATAGACATCGGCTTATCGGAGATTTCTGTATCCTCGGTTTACGATGCTATCTATCTCCTGCTATACCTGAATTCTATTTCTTGAGATCGAATGTAGATTTACCTCGGAATTCTGCATCGATCCTATTCTTGAAGTCACGGTCGACCCGGTTAAGGTTTCCCGTAAATTAAATAAGCTTATCCATCTCCTAATTCTGTTATTTAATCATCTTGTCTTTTCTTTCGAATTGTCTTCGAATCAGAATTCTCTTTGATTTGAGTCAATCAAATTTGAATCTCTATCCTTGCTTTGGAATCCATTCCTGTATCATCGAGCGAGGTAGTGTATTTGAAAATTAATATTAAAAATGATTTATATACATTATGTTGTTGTTGATTTGGGTTTTCGATCGATTCGTCTGATCAACGCTATCGATAGGATTTCCAAAACACTTGAGCAGAGCGAACTGATACAATATTGTTTTCAAATTTGGTAAATAAAATAAAGTTTGTATGATTATATTATATATATATATATATATATATATATATATACGAGTATGAATTTTCTTTAATTAAACTGTTAAAAATTGACTGTTGTAATGATAATATTTGATTATCATTTATTGTTTTGTAAACCATTGACTCTGGCAATATAAATAAATAAATTTATAAACTTGGGTATAATGTGATTGGAATTTGAAGTGAATGTAAACTGGAATTTAAGAATTTAATTTTCGACAATTTCAAACTATGGTTTTAAAGTTTTAAAATGTATATTATTTAAAATATTTTCGAATCGAAATGGTTTTCAAAGAATTTTAAATGATTAAATTAGTGCTCTTCTCCTTGTCGCTGGAAAGTAATTTCGGTGATGACGGCTGCATCATCGACATTCATTTTCGAGTTTCGAAGTGAAGAGACTTATTCGTAGCCTTGCTACACTTTGATTTGGAAATTTTTTAAATAGATTTGAATTTCTAAAGTTTGATTTGATTTGTAATATATATATATTGGTATATGATTTAAATCTGATTCGATATTATATATATATATATGTATATATGTATATATTTATTTATCTCTAAATAAATTTGAAGTTACTCGAAAATTTAATTCTTAAATTTTTGATAAAGGATAATTTCAATTATAAAATGAAATCAATATGTTGAATAAATATTTAAGCCTGAATAATTAAATTAGAAAATTTTACTTGTATAATACTCAATTGCATTATATATAACTTACCTAAATTTTCAAAAGTTAACTGTGTAATTGAATATTATACAGTATAAAATGATGTTGAAGGAATTTATAAATAAATTCGAGTGGTTTTAAATAGTGTAATATACTTAATATATGTGATAGTATATTAAGTAGAATAAATTTAATAATTATTTGGAATAAAGAAAAATTAAATTTTTCGAAAAAAATATGATTATAATAAATGACTATTCAAATTTATGACCTTTGAAATGGTTAATTTAAGATAATCAGACAATATACAATATAAATTGTCTTTATAAATAAAATGTGAGTGCTTATAATAAATGTTATTCACTTAAATTTTAACTATAAAATGTTTATGGAGATAAATAGAATAATAAGTTAAATAAATAATAGGTGTGATTAATAGAAGAAAAAAATTTGTTTTGAAAGTAATAAATTGAATTAAATCAACTTAAGGGAGTATCTTGAATTAATTGAGTATAAACTGAATTTCATTTGAAAGAAACCTTTTGTACATAACATTAATAAATGTGAAATCAAATCAATTTAATGAAAATCTTGAATTTAAAAATAAATTATTGAATATAAATCTATTTAAATTGAAATTTATATGGTTTAAATTAATTGTTTATTATGTAATTCAAGTCTATTTTCTTTTGGTTGTTTCTATTCTCCTACTTCCTTCCTTTTCGGGTACGAAAAGTTTTGAGTGGGGGAGAGTGTAACAACCCGTAAATTTAATTGGTTTTAATAACGTAAGTAATTGAAATTTTGTGAAATTTTAAACGATAAAATTTTGAAATATAAATTTAATATTTGAAATGCGTCTAGTTAAACATGACAACTGGTAAATTTTCATCCAAAATATGATAGTTTATTTTCTTGTGTAATTTTATTTCAATTTAATCAGTTAGGAATTGATGAAAATAAATTGTTCTCGAAAACTGAATATTTTTACATAGAAAATTCTAAATCCTCTTCTGAGTGAGGCGTCATCTTTCATTTTTTTAAATTTTGACTTCTATTGCTCCGTGGATCTTATTTTCGACGAAATAGCTGCATTTTCATGCCGATATCGATTTTGATCGGATGATCGTACCACTGATATTTATATACCGTTTTGATCGTCTTATCGTGATGATCTCTATGGTATATTCGATTGTCAATTTCGGAGTCCGATGTGCGATGCTATCTGCGTAACGCCTAGCGTATCGGGTTCCGCAACCGAGCCTTTTGATTTCCTAACTCTTTGTATCCAACCGTCTTTTAACCATATAGCTTCTAGCCTTTTTATTTTCCCTAGAAATGCAATTCTTGGCGTTTACTATTCCTGTGTTGTAAATTTATATTTCTGAGTCATAATTCATTTGCGCCTTCTTTCATTTTCCTTTTCGTTGCCTGCTTTTCATTTTTTCTCCTCCCTCATAACCCTTTCATACGAGCAACCCCACCATCTTCTGCACCTTATAAAACCCATCGCACAGTCTCTACCTGCCGATTTACTTCACCCATCATTGATAGTAACCAACACTAGCCTTGGCCTCTCACACGAGTTTTCTACCTCCACACCCGAAACCCGAGCAGCCAAGCACCCTCGTCACCAAACCTGCATCTCCTCTGCACCCTTTCTCCCCTGATACATGTGCAACCCGTACACGCCACAACCAAGCTATCTCTTCCCTCCTTCCTTCCCTCACCCATAGTTAACCGCCTCCATAGCCGAGACTACAATGTCTAGCCGAACCTTAGCTCTACCTATCTCCTACTTGTAGCCGCCACATGCCCACAATCGCAAGCTCTCTCCCTCTGTCCCTCAAGCCTTGCAGTTCCCCCTCAAGCCTCGTGAGTTCATTAGGTATGTTCAGTTGATACTTGAATATATATATATATATAGGTTCGGTTATATATGTATCTAGTGTATATATACGTGTGTGTGTATATATATATATATATATATATATATATTTCTTTTAGTAGATAGATATAACAGCTTGGTTTATATTGAGAATATATATATAATACAGTATAGTTATATTCCAAGTATTTAGTTATAAAAGCCCACTTAAGTTATCATATAAATTTATATAAGAAAATGATTCTGTTAGTTATTATATATTTTGTATATTTTGGGATGCGCTTCTGTAACGTTTGCGATTTTTCATTGCCGAAAAACCGAAATGTTAGGGTTAAAGAAGAAGAAAAAGAAAAAGATAGAAGAAAGAGGTAGAAGATAGAACAGAAAAAAACAATAAAACAGTATCAGAATCTCACAATCGTAGCGGAACAACATATAATAGATAAATGAATAATCTTTAAACAAAGTACTATATCAGTTATTACATTACATCTCATTACATTTCATTACATTACATCATCAGAGTGTACAACAACAAACAGCGGAAAAGAAATACTATATACTAGTGAATACGCCATGCATCCATCTTGCCTCCAGCAACTCCTAAATTCCAGAATATCCTGATAAACCTTACTCTTGACTGCCCGTGTGGAAATTGGTGGGCATCCAGAGTTTAGGAAGGAAAACAATAAACTCCGAGTCAGTCATGTGACTGGTGTGAGAACTAAAACAATTTATCTTTAAAATAAAGAACATGATAATTTTTTAAAATAGATTCGCAATGCTTTTTAGAAAATGAGACTACCATAAGGCCTCCCGCACACACACAATGCAAACGCAGAATCGGAGGAGATTTCTCCTTATGATAGTCGAAGATGTTTGATAAGCATTAAAAAGAAACATTTGATATTATTACTAGTGCATAGTGTAGAAAACAATTTCGAAAGTAGAATATAAATCTTAGCCAGCATAGGCATTTCGCACTTATGCCTACTATAGCTACCATCCAAACAGTGGGGCGCCACCATAAGTGAATGATAGGTTCTACAACTAAAACCATACAAGATCTTATTGTTTATGTGGATTTCCAACAAATGGTCAGGCCAAGGAATTTTCCATTGCCACATGGGTACGCCTCTGGAAAGACGACCCGAGAACCAAACCGGATTTCTGCCAACACAAGGTCGGGTTACCCCTAACTGGGTAACTACTGACACGAATATGTCATCCCCCGATCGTAACCGATCTATCCGAGGATCCTCGATTTCCAACAACCACAAAGCAATAATTTTGTAGCAACAACATAGGTTAAGTATCTGGGCTCCATACCATGATATCACCTCTATCCAGAAGGAATGACATACACTAAAGGGGTGCTACCCCCTAATAACCTTGCTGCATCCTTCCTGTTTTGACTATTTCCGGAGTGTGAGGTTCGACGAAGTCTCGTCCACAAAGCCACACTTTATACAAAAGCTGTGCTTCGGGTCAACAAATGATCATAGAAATGATCACCAAGATAAATGATCAAATAAATGATCATACCATAAATGATCAAACAATGATCATTTAACAGCAACACTCAGCATGCCACACTACCAAATTGGGAGTATATCACTAATAACCTTCAACTATGTAACCTCTGAGCTTGTACGTCTCAAGAAGGGTGTTAAGCTAAGAGAATAAATTCTCCGCCACCAACAGAAATATATTTGATAGAAATCAGCTTTATATCTCAATTTGTAATGTCAGACATACAATCCATACAAGTCTGTTCCGGGATCGAACAGAACCGAAGGCACTTCCAAAGAAGTCCTTGCATTCCGGATAATTTCTAATCATGTCCGGACTTCCCGTCACTAAGGGTGATAAAACCTCTATATCGGAGATCAGCCGATGCAGAGTAACTCAACGGTAATCCTTCCATTTTCAAAAATATCCGGTCTTCAACACCGGTCATCGAATGCAATCCATTACGACGTATCACATATTCAGAATGGGTTATACGACCCCAAGGTCCTTTCCCGGCTAACTCGAATAGTGAGCACTTATTCAAAAATAAGTGTAGCATTCAAATTCAAGCAATCACAATAAATACCTATTTAAAGGTAAATATTAATAGTCGGATTATTTAACTATCAATAGGCGTGTTCAACATGACCAAATTCCAAATAATTTTCCAAATTATTTACTTTCCAAAATATCTTTACTAGATATAAAATTTCCCACACTTCAACATTTGAAAACTTATTTTCAACTCACTTTTCACCTTTACCACTTTTGAAAACAAATTTCAAACATTTTCCTTACGCGAAATACTTTCATTTCCACATGGTTCATTTAAACCAATTAAATAAATTCTTACCGATTTGCTTTATATTTACGTTCCAAATCCGTAAATTTATTCCCACATTCCAAAAAAATAAATCGACGTTTATTTTTAAACAAATTCCCCTTTTCATTTATAAATTCCATAGTGAATTTACATTCCAAAATATTTATGAATATATGATTCCCAAATCGATTTCTAATATTCATTTTCAATTTGTCTTCAAAAAGATAAATTCTCAAAACGTTTCATTTCACATTGGAAAAACATTTCCGTACTTATTTATTAATAAGTAATTCACAAATCCATTTATTTTCAACACTTGGAAAATATTCAATATACTTAAACCGAAATTAAGTATATATTTCATTCTTTAAGGAAATCATTCTCTTAAACATATTTATTTGGGCCAAAACGAATGTTGCGCAAAACATCGTTACGACAACCCAAAATCACTAGTATAGGGATTCGAAATTTAGATAGATATATAAATCCCAATACTATACAAAAACATTTCCTTTCGGAAATCATTTACTATAACAACAGTGTTATAGTCCATCATTTCCTTCTTTCTCGAAAACGTCTATTTCAACAACAATGTTGAAATCTATGGTTTCGATTCATAATACATTTTAAAACATCTTTAAAATAATTAACTTCATTTTATAATATTTATTTTGCCAAACATGACCATTTATTCAATAATGTATTCACTGTCCAAAATCGTGAATATATTCCCTTTAATAAACTTCAATATTCAATTTATCAAATTCAATTGATTTTGAATTTATAAACAATGTTTATAAATTCCATTTCTATTTATAAGCTTCGATTTATAAATCTTATTATTAACAAATTCCATTTATATCTCATTTAAATGCCAAAATCCGATTTATAAGATAATTACTTATAAATCTTCTATTTTACAAAATCTATTCATTTTATAGCTTCACAATTTATAAATCTATAAATTCTGTTCACTTATGAAATCCATTTCTATTTCATTTTTAACACTTATAAAAAACTCGTTTTAATATTCCAGTATTTTTAATTTAAAAAATATCAATTTTAAAGGTCTTTTATACACATCGTTTTTAATAATTCAAAAATCCCAATTTAAACCAATTTATAAATTAATTAACTATTTATTTCCAAAAAATTCTCATTTCGGTTATATTTCTCAAAAATCTTAATTTTTATAACATAAAAATTTATAACGTTTTAATTATTTAAAATGAATCAATTCAAAATTAAATAAAAACATATACTTTCGAAAATCACTTTAAAATCTTGTAAAACCAAAATCATTATTTTAAAACTTCAAAAATGGATCTGATGATGCAACATCGCCAAATAGTCAATCACGACATCCAAATATCATATATCGATATGATAATCAACAAATATCACAATATCTGTAAATAAACCAATACAGTTGAGGAATCCAGTTGGATCCCTACAACCTGTTTCCCTGCATCCAACGATGTTAGCACAATACCAATTCCGTTCCAGTACGGAATTATCGCGGTATATGGGATTTATACAAATATTATCCGCTTAATAGACGGCGCAATAGAGTCTCATCCGCTATATAATGCGGGAAAATCAATTCCAAGTACATAAATAATACCAATTTCACTGTTTATGAAATATTCGCGGTATATGTTTTTAATAAATAACATCCGCTTACTAACGGCGCATAATGTCTATTCTTAACAATCAATAGATAACAATCATCGTTCATGCATACAATCAACAATTTTAAATCTAACTATTTAAAATATAAATCGAAACCGATTCAATTGAGTGAGAAGTTCTCACCTTGATTTCAATTTCGTTTTCATCTTTTATTTCGAATAAAATAAACGCGCGTTTAATTTTACCCGAAATTTTCGCTAACTTCAAACAACTCCAATCAATTCCATAGCGTAGTGCTCGTCCATACGATTCCAACGCAAAAAGTTTCATGCGTTTTCGACCTCGTATGAAAAAGATATGAATTTTATAAGTTTACGCGAATTTTTAACTATATAATTACAACATGTATTTATATTTTCAACCTTGCTTTAATCTCGGCCCTTGATCCATCAGATCCGTGTGTCCCCCCCTCTTCGATCTCGAGTTCTCAGGTCACAAAGATACGCACGCAACTTGAACCCATAATGACCTAACTAGGGTTGAAAATCACGGCAACAACGACGACTTCGAAGACGATCAGGTTGTTCCATATGAAGGAGCATCACGAACTCCATGCTCGGCTGCAATAACAAGGAGCTCGGCCCCCTATTGAGCACGCATGTCGAGGCCGAACTGCAGGCCTTTGGACGAGCTTCGGCGACAATCCGTAGCACTATTTTCCATCATCACCGTATAGATTGAAAGCTCTCTTCGCGCTCTACGATTTCTTAGTTGAGAACATTGGCTAATTATCGACGGATTGGAAGTAATTGAGGAGGAAAGGAAAGAAAATTCTGGCCATTGAACAGAAAAATGGTGGCTGGGCATGGATATGAAACCCTAGGTTATATTCTTTTGCAAATTTATGAAGAGAGGGGGCTTATATAGAAAATTTAACGAACACTATTCATCCCGGATTTTTCGAACTCCAAACGAAGCGTGCCGGTTGGCGTTTCTAAGGTTTACCCCGCGTTACGAACACAATAGAACGTGTTTCGGGAGCTAATTTGGTCATCTGTGCGAGTTAATGCAATAAACGTTCAATTTAAAATTAAACCGATTAAATGATTTTCTAGGCATTTTAGCTTGTACCGGACAAACGGTAAATCCGATTGACATGAAATTTGAAATCATAAAATAATATCACATTACGGATCCGATGAAACTAGTTTCGTCGAAATCCAAGTATTTTTGAAAAATGGCTATTTTAACTCGCCAAATCAATATTAAAACAATTTCGATGCGTTTCGAGCTGCCATGATCAAACGTAAACTCCGATTGCTACGAAAATCGAAATTCGGTAATAACAAACTATTACAGATCCAATGGAACTAGTTTTATCCAATTCTGAGACTGTTCAAAAATTGGCTATTTTACAGTCGATAATTAAATATTAAAATATTCAATTTTCACAAATTAACTTTTAATTTGATTTTATAAGTTCTAAAACATCATTCTAACTCCAATATGATAAAATAAAATTTTACAAATCATTTTCAATCATATTTAACCTAATTTTCAATTATTTCTGTATTTTAACATATTAAATTATCGATTTAATTATTCAATTAAATCCAATTATTCAAAACAAAATTTATTCCACTTATAAATTCACTAATTAATATTTAAAATTAATTAAATATACAAATTTTAATTAATTAAAATTCTGGGTCATTACATACTTCCCTCCTTAAAAGAATTTCGTCCTCGTAATTACCAAGTAAGAAAAGTTACAGAATCTATTAACTTTCCAAAATCCATAGTTAAACTTCTTACAATAACTTACTAAGTTTTCAAATCATACTTAGTTATCTTTCAAAACCAAACTATATCATTTAACTTTTAATTCCAAAATCAAAGTTATAGTTTTCACAAATTTTCCCAATTTTCTCAAAAATATTCTAACGCCTTAAATTTTCAGAAAATTTCGCCATAGTCTCCTTTGCGCAGCTCGATCCGAAAAAAAAATGACAGTGTGTATATCACAAATATACATCTCATCAAGTGATGAGGCATCCCGCAGGGAAAAAATTGTAAAAGTACGGTATGTAATCCGAGATATGTACCTTATTTATTATTAGCGAGCATATACGGCTAATATAGCACGAAAGCGAGCTCCAAAAGCGAAGCAACGCCATCCGCACCTACTAAACACTCAACAACAACATGAGAATCATGCATATATGAAAATAGTATCAATATACAACATATAGAACATAACAACTACATATGCCAACATAGCAAATGCAACAAAACAACAAATGGAAACATCAACCAACTATCATCCATAACCAAACAATATTCATTCATATTCTCATTAATATTCAATGAATTGGTTTTCAATTTAAATCACATTTGATTCATTTACATTGGATTTTATCAACATTCATTTCCAATTAGTTTACGTTCACTAATTTAAATCCAATTCACATTCAATTCTATTCAAATTTATTTACTTTCAATTTGAATTTAATTACATAGCTTTCAATTTCACTAATACTTAATGAATTTACATACAATCAATTAACATCCCTATAACAACCAATGTATTTCCAACACAACCAAATTTATTCACTTTACATTCAATTTGGTTCAACACTTTTAATTCCAATTGAAACATATTAAATTGACTTCCATTCAATTTATTCAATTTCTAATAACATTAGCTTCTAATGAATTAACACTTACATTCATTATTTCATATCAATTATTTACATTTAATTGATTAATATTTCATCCCTTCATCAATTGAATTGTCAATTTCTTTAACAACATAAAGTTGAATTTATTCATATACTCAAGTTCAAATTCTTAATGACTTTATTTCATTAATTCACTTATTAATTTACTTTGACACCAAAAATCAACTTCATTCAACATCACTTAAGTTATATTCCATTTAAAATATCATTTGTTTATTTTATTAATATCAACATCACTTAATAGGTTCATTTTAACTTTTCACATTATCTAGATAAAGTTTCCAGAATTCAATTACCCGGTTTTTACTCCAAAACCATTTTGAAATTATAATCAACTCAAATCCAATTTCCTATGGAAGCAATCCATCACTTTAGAAACTCGAAAATGAATTCTAATGATGTGGCCATCATCATCAGGATTATTTTCCAACGACCGAAGTAAGTTCAGTGCTTCCTCACTTCCACAAATTCATTCTAAAACAATTTTCCTCCAAAAATATTTCCTAAAATAATATTCAATCGTTTCCTTCAATACTTTGGAAAGCATTTCAACATTCCCAAGAGTTTTAAATCCCCAAACCTTTGTTTTCATTACTTTTAAAACACTTTTCAAAATCCCCGGGATTTAAATCCTAGTTTAAATCAAATTTAGTTATTCTTCCTTTGAATAAATCATACTTATATATTTTTATTTGGCTATAAACCCTTTCAAACTCTAAGTTCTTATATTTGATTATTTCATTAACAACCAAACATCCAAAGATACATAGTATATTCAGAAAATTATTTCTTCTATATCAAAGTATAATTTTCAGGCAAAAATTATTTCATTTACCCGCTTTAAAACAATATCGTGTCAAATTGTTCTGTACAAGTGTTTAGAGATCCCTATCAACAACGTTAATTACTCGTGTTGACCAAAATCCATATACCACTCAACAAACCAATCATCACAATATAAAACAATTTATATTCACTAACAAATACGCGCTCGTATCTATTATTACACTCGACTCATTCTAGAGTACTACTGACTCCATCTCTAATGAGTAATTCCCAACAGAGCCAAGGTTGTCTCTTAACCATAAGCTCTGATACCAAATGTAACGTTTGCGATTTTTCGTTGCCGAAAAACCGAAATGTTAGGGTTAAAGAAGAAGAAAAAGAAAAAGATAGAAGAAAGAGGTAGAAGATAGAATAGAAAAAAACAATAAAACAATATCAAAATCTCACAATCGCAGCGGAACAACATATAATAGATAAATGAATAATCTTTAAACAAAGTACTATATCATTTATTACATTACATCTCATTACATTTCATTACATTACATCATCAGAGTGTACAACAACAAACAGCGGAAAAGAAATACTATATACTAGTGAATACGCCATGCATCCATCTTGCCTCCAGCAACTCCTGAATTCCAGAGTATCCTGATAATCCTTACTCTTGACTGCCCGTGTGGAAATTGGTGGGCACCTAGAGTTTAGGAAGGAAAATAATAAACTCCGAGTCAGTCATGTGACTGGTGTGAGAACTAAAACAGTTTATCTTTAAAACAAAGAACATGGTAATTTTTTAAAATAGATTCGCAATGCTTTTTAGAAAATGAGACTACCATAAGGCCTCCCGCACACACACAATGCAAACGCAGAATCGGAGGAGATTTCTCCTTATGATAGTCAAAGATGCTTGATACGCATTAAAAAGAAACATTTGATATTATTACTAGTGCATAGTGTAGAGAACAATTTCGAAAGTAGAATATAAATCTTAGCCAGCATAGGCATTTCGCACTTATGACTACTATAGCTACCATCCAAACAGTGGGGCGCCACCATAAGTGAATGATAGGTTCTACAACTAAAACCATACAAGATCGTATTGTTTCTTTGGATTTCCAACAAATGGTCAGGCCAAGGAACTTCCCATTGCCACATGGGTACGCCTCTGGAAAGACGACCCGAGAACCAAACCGGATCTCTGCCAACACAAGACCGGGTTACCCCTAACTGGATAACCACTGATACGAATATGTCATCCCCCGATCGTAACCGATCCATCCGAGGATCCTCGATTTCCAACAACCACAAAGCAATAATTTTGCAGCAACAACATAGGTTAAGTATCTGGGCTCCATACCATGATACCATCTCTATCCAGAAGGAATGACATACACTAAAGGGGTGCTACCCCCTAATAACCTTGCTGCATCCTTCCTGTTTTGACCATTTCCGAGGTGTGAGGTTCGACGAAGTCTCGTCCACAAAGCCACGCTATATACAAAAGCTGTGCTTCGGGTCAACAAATGATCATAGAAATGATCACCAAGATAAATGATCAAACAAATGATCATATCACGAATGATCAAACAATGATCATTTCACAGCAACACTCAGCATGCCACACTACCAAATTGGGAGTATATCACTAATAACCTTCAACTATATAACCTCTGAGCTCGTACGTCTCAGAGAAGGGTGTTAAGCTAAGAGAATAAATTCTCCGCCACCAACAAAAATATATTTGAAAGAAATCAGCTTTATATCTCAATTTGTAATGTCAGACATACAACCCATACAAGTCTGTTCCGGGATCGAACAGAACCGAAGGCACTTCCAAAGAAGTCCTTGCATTCCGGATAATTTCTAATCATGTCCAGACTTCCCGTCACTAAGGGTGATAAAACCTCTATATCCGAGATCAAACGATGCAGAGTAACTCAACGGTAATCCTTCCGTTTACAAAAATATCCGGTCTTCAACACCGGTCATCGAATGCAATCCATTACGACGTATCACATATTCAGAATGGGTTATACGACCCCAAGGTCCTTTCCCGGCTAACCCGAATAGTGAGCGCTTATTCAAAAATAAGTGTAGCATTCAAATTCAAGCAATCACAACAAATACCTATTTAAAGGTAAATATTAATAGTCGGATTATTTAACTATCAATAGGCGTGTTCAACATCACCAAATTCCAAATAATTTCCCAAATTATTTACTTTCCAAAATATCTTTACTAGATATAAAATTTCCCACACATCAACATTTGAAAACTATCTCAAATCACTTTTCACCTTTACCACTTTTGAAAACAAATTTCAAACACTTTCCTTATGCGAAATACTTTCATTTCCACATGGTTCATTTAAACCAATTAAATAAATTCTTACCGATTTACTTTATATTTACGTTCCAAATCCGTAAATTTATTCCCACATTCCAAAAAAATAAATCAACGTTTATTTTTAAACAAATTCCCCTTTTCATTTATAAATTCCATAGTGAATTTACATTCCAAAATATTTATGAATATATGATTACCAAATCGATTTCCAATATTCATTTTCAATTTGTCTTCAAAAAGATAAATTCTCAAAACGTTTCATTTCACATTGGAAAAATATTTCCGTACTTATTTATTAATAAGTAATTCACAAATCCATTTATTTTCAACACTTGGAAAATATTCAATATACTTAAACCGAAATTAAGTATATATTTCATTCTTTAAGGAAATCATTCTCTTAAATATATTTATTTGGGCCAAAACGAATGTTGCGCAAAACATCGTTACGACAACCCAAAACCACTAGTATAGGGATTCGAAATTTAGATAGATATATAAATCTTAATACTATACAAAAACATTTCCTTTCGGAAATCATTTACTATAACAACAGTGTTGTAGTCCATCATTTCCTTCTTTCTCGAAAACGTCTATTTCAACAACAATGTTGAAATCTATGGTTTCGATTCATAATACATTTTAAAACATCTTTAAAATAATTAACTTCATTTTATAATATTTATTTTGCCAAACATGACCATTTTATTCAATAATGTATTCACTGTCCAAAATCGTGAATATATTCCCTTTAATAAACTTCAATATTCAATTTATCAAATTCAATTGATTTTGAATTTATACACAATGTTTATAAATTCCATTTCTATTTATAAGCTTCGATTTAAAAATCTTATTATTAACAAATTCCATTTATATCTCATTTAAATGCCAAAATCCGATTTATAAGATAATTACTTAAAAATCTTCTATTTTACAAAATCTATTCATTTTATAACTTCACAGTTTATAAATCTATAAATTCTGTTCACCTATGAAATCCATTTCTATTTCATTTTTAACACTTATAAAAAACTCATTTTGATATTCCAATATTTTAATTTAAAAAATATCAATTTTATAAGTCTTTTATACACATCGCTTTTAATAATTCAAAAATCCCAATTTAAACCAATTTATAAATTAATTAACTATTTATTTCCAAAAAATTCTCATTTCGATTATATTTCTAAAAAATCTTAATTTTTATAACATAAAAATTTATAACGTTTTAATTATTTAAAATGAATCAATTCAAAATTAAATGAAAACATATACTTTCGAAAATCACTTTAAAATCCCTTTTAAAACCAAAATCATTTTTTTTAAACTTCAAAAATGGATCTGATGATGCAACATCGCCAAATAGTCAATCACGACATCCAAATATCATATATCGATATGATAATCAACAAATATCACAATATATGTAAATAAACCAATACAGTTGAGGAATCCAGTTGGATCCCTACAACCTGTTTCCCTTCATCCAAAGATGTTAGCACAATACCAATTCCGTTCCAGTACGGAATTATCGCGGTATATGGGATTTATACAAATATTGTCCGCTTAATAGACGACGCAATAGGGTCTCATCCGCTATATAATGCGGGAAAATCAATTCCAAGTACATAAATAATACCAATTTCACTGTTTATGAAATATTCGCGGTATATGTTTTTAATAAATAACATCCGCTTACTAACGGCGCATAATGTCTATTCTTAACAATCAATAGATAACAATCATCTTTCATGCATACAATCAACAATTTTAAATCTAACTATTTAAAATATATATCGAAACTGATTCGATTGAGTGAGAAGTTCTCACCTTGATTTCAATTTCGTTTTCAGCTTTTATTTCGAATAAAATTTAACGCGCGTTTAATTTTACCCGAAATTTTCGCTAATTCCAAACGGCTCCAATCCATTTGCATAATGTAGTGCTCGTCCATACGATTCCAACGCAAAAAGTTTCGTGCGTTTTCGACCTCGTATGAAAAAGATATGAATTTTATAAGTTTACGCGAATTTTTAACTATATAATTACAACATATATTTATATTTTCAACCTTGCTTTAATCTCGGCCCTTGATCCATCAGATCCGTTCGTCCCCCACCTCTTCGATCTCACGTTCTTAGGTCACAAAGATACGCGCGCAACTTGAACCCATAATGACCTAACTAGGGTTGAAAATCACGGCAACAACGACGACTTCGAAGACGATCAGGTTCTGCCATATGAACGAGCATCACGAACTCCATGCTCAGCTGAAATAACAAGGAGCTCGGCCCCCTATTGAGCACGCATGTCGAGGCCGAACTGCAGGCCTTTGGAAGAGCTTCGGCGACAATCCGTAGCACTATTTTCCATCATCACCGTATAGATTGAAAGCTCTCTTCGCGCTCTATGATTTCTTAGTTGAGAACATTGGCTAATTATCGACGGATTGGAAGTAATTGAGGAGGAAAGGAAAGAAAATTCTGGCCATTGAACAGAAAAATGGCGGCTGGGCATGGATATGAAACCCTAGGTTACATTCTTTTGCAAATTTATGAAGAGAGGGGGCTTATATAGAAAATTTAACGAACACTATTCATCCCGGATTTGTCGAACTCCAAACGAAGCGTGCCGGTTGGCGTTCCTAAGGTTTACCCCGCGTTCCGAACACAATGGAATGTGTTTCGAGAGTTAATTCGGTCATCTGTGCGAGTTATGGAAATAAACGTTCAATTTAAAATTAAATCGATTAAACGATTTTCTAGGCGTTTTAGCTTGCACCGGACAAACAGTAAATCCGATTGACATGAAATTTGAAACCATACAATAATATCACATTACGGATCCGATGAAACTTGTTTCGTCGATGTAACGACCCGTAAATTTCGACGATTTATATTTAATAGAATTTTGTAATAAAAATTTAGTAGAAATAATAAAAGGTGATAAATATATATTGAACGCTAATTTAACAATGGTAATTTAAGCCTTTGTTTGTAATATGAATAAATTTTTCAATAAAAGTTGGTGTAGGTATTGTACCTGAATATAATGGGAAGATAGAGAATATAGGTAAGGCATTTAATTAGTTAAGTGTAAATTTATGGGTATAATAACAATTCGTATACATTACCTAATTAATCTGTCAATTAATTTGTTAAAAAAATCAAAACATTTTAATTTGGTAAATAATTTGATGCGTATTGATAAGCGTTACTTTAACGATTTATTTTAAAGTGATGGGAAGAAAATAAGTAAAGTTATGCAGTAATAAATAAATAAAAATATCGCAATAAATAGGAAACTGACATAACATTTATTTATATGAACGTTACTTATTGATTTGAGAGTAACGAAAGTGTGAACGTAGAATAAAATAAGCGTAGATTTATGTTAGGTAATTATTGAGAATATGGGAAATAAGTTGAAATAATATTAATTAAAAATTTATGCGTAAAACATGGTATGTAAGATATATTGATTCCATTTAATAAATTAAGGATTAATATTATCGAAGAGGATTAAATATGGTCTCAATGTAAATTTGGATAAGTTTTGAAATAAAGAATAATTCCATTCAGAAGATGACAATGGGTGCAATACTTTGATTTGTAAGCAATAGTAAGAGGTTACATGTTTAATTGGTTGATAGAATTTGAATTGAAATAAATGTTAATACACTAATTAAAGGTTACATTAATATGATAAGTAATACAAGGTCTAGAAGTTTAATATAGAGTGTGTTAAGACGTAGAAATGGAAATTAGGAAGCATTTGGAATTAAATGAAATTTTAGGTGTATTTATGAGAAATTTACGTAATGTGTATGTAAGCTTTGGTAAACCGATTTCTATCGATCCAAATCTAACGATTTGTTAATATAGATCTAAGTATAAGAGCAGTATTTATTAATTAAATTGAAGTATTACAAAATAAATGAAATTCAACGTTTAATATTACATTATTGTATGTAACGCCCCGGAGATTTTCGTTCTTCGAAAATTCAACATCAACACTCACTTTATCGACTGCCGAGAAATCAAAGGCCGAAAACACGGAAAGTTATGGGTTTTAAAAAGAATTTAACAAAAGAAAAAGAGAGAAGATAGAGAAGAGATAGAAAATAGAAAAATAGAGGGAAAAGAAGATAGACAAATTTTTTTAGAAAACAGAGAATTAGAAAAACAGAAGATAGAAAATTTTAAAAATAGAACGGAACAGAAAGAAATAACAGAACAACAACAGAATCTCACAATTCGCAGCGGAACAACATATAATAATAAATGAATAATCTTTAAACAAAGGACTATATCAGTTATTACATTATCATCATATTACATCACATCATATCATCAGAGTATACAACATCAACAACATCAAACAGTGCAGCGGAAAAAGAAATACTATATAAACTAGTAATACGCCATGCCATCCAGCTTGCCTCCAGCAACTCCGGAATATCCAGAATATCCTGATAAACCTAACTCTTAACTGCCCGTGTGGAAATTGGTGGGCACCCAGAGTTTAGGAAGGAAAACAATAAACTCCAAGTCAGTCATGTGACTGGTGTGAGAACTCAAAACAGTTTATTTAACTTTAAAATCAAAATAGGAATATATTTTTTTTTATTCAATTCGCAATGCTTTTAAAAATGAGACTACCATAAGGCCTCCCGCACACACACACAATGCAAACGCAGAATCGGAGGAGATTTCTCCTTATGATAGTCAAAGATGCTTGATACGCATTTAAAATAACATTTGATATTATTACTAGTGCATAGTGTAGAGAAAAATTCATTTCGAAAGTAGAATATAAATCTTAGCCAACATAGACATTTCGAACTATGCCTACTATAGCTACCATCCAAACAGTGGTGACCACCATAAGTGAATGGCAGGTTCTACAACTAATACCGTACAAGTTTCGTATTGGGAATTGGATTTCCAACAAATGGTCAGGCTAAGGAACTTCCTACTGCCACATGGGATCGCCTCTGGCTGGACGTCCCGAGAACTTAACCAGCTCTCTGCCAACACAAGGCCGGGTTACCTTTATCACTAGGTAACTACTACACGAATATGGCATCCCCCGGTCCCATCGGACCTTTAACCGAGCGCTCGTCACCAACAACACCACACAGAAAAAGATATAGTGTATCAACATGAGTAAGTATCTGGGCTCCATACCATGATACCACCCTTTCCAGAAGGAAATGCACATACCCTAAAGGGAGCTACCCCTCATAACCTTGCCGCATCATTCCTGTTTTGACCATTACCGGGATGTGAGGCTCGATGAATTCACGTCCACAAAAACACACTTTGTACAAAAAGCCGTGCTTTGGGTCAACAAATGATCAACACAATGATCACTAAGATAGACGATCAAATAAATGATCCTATCACAAATAATCAACACAATGATCATTTCAGCATCACTCAGCATGTCACATTACCAAAATGGGATATATCGCTGATAACTTCAACTATATAACCTTTGAGCACATACGTCTCAAAGAAGGGTGTTAAGCAAAGAATAAATTCTCCGCCACCAACAGAAATATATTTGAAAGAAATCGGCTTTATATCTCAAATTGTAATGTCAGACATACAATCCATACAAGTCTGTTCCGGGATCGAACAAAACCGAAGGCACTTCTTACGAAGCCCTTGCAAATCCGGGTATTCACAATCCCGATCGAATTTCCCATCACTTAAGAAATCTCTATACCAGGAGCTACCCAGTGCAGAGACAATCGATAGGTCATCCTATCGCTTTCACAAATACTCGGTCTTCAACACCGATCTTCGAATGCAATTCATAACGACGTATCACATATTCGGAATGGGTTATATGACCCCATGGTCCTTTCCCGGTTAACCCGAATAGTGAGCGCTTATTCAAAAATAAGTGTGCATTCAAATTCAATCAATTCACATCAAATACCCATTCAAAGGGAAATACTGATAGTCGGCTATTGAACTATCAATGGATATGCATACATCACCAGATTCCAAATAATTTTCCAAATTATTTATTTTCCAAAATATCTTTACAAGATATATAATTTCAACACTTCAAAAATAAATCAATATTTATTTTTTTTAACCAATTTCACTTTTCACTTATAAATTCCATAATGAATTTATATTTCAAAATATCCATGCATATACGATTTCACTTATCCATTTCAATTTATCTTCAAAAGATAATTTCTAAATATTCACTTCATATTGGAAAACGTTTCCATACTTATTTATTCATAAGTAATTCACAAATCTCTTTTATTTTCAACACTTAGAAAATATTCAATATACTTAAATCAAATTAAGTATATCTTTCATTCTTTTAAGGAAATCATTCACTTAACATATTTATTTGGGCCAAAACGAATGTTGCGTAAAACATCGTTACAACAACCCAAAATCACTAGTATAGGGATTCGAAATTAAATAGATATATAAATCCCAATACTATACTAAACATTTCCTTTTGGAAATCATTTACTATAACAACAGTGTTATAGTCCACCATTTCCTTTTATTTCTCGAAAACGTCTATTTCAACAATGAATGATGAAATCTATGATTTCGAATCTCAACACCTTTAAAACATCGTTAGATCGTTTTAATTCTGTTTAAAACACCAAATCTAAAACAATTTCTTTAACGTGTTATTCACTATTCAAAAACGTGAATAAACTTCGTTAACAAATTTCATCCTTTTATTCATTTTAATTCAAAGGATTATTCACTATTCAAAAATGTGAATATAACTCCATTTATAGGTTTCAACAAATTTTCTCGTCAAAATAAATCATTTGCAAATTTATAAAACAACGTTTATAAATTCCATTTCTAATTATTTATAAAAACTTCCTTTTTATAAATTCCTTTATTAACCTATTCCAGTTTATAACTAAATTATAAACTAAACGTTCATATTATAAGTTAATTACTTATAAAACGATTAATTTACAAAATCGTTCTTTTAAAGACCTTCCAAATTATAAATCTTATAACTTATAAGATTCATTTATTTAACAAAATTTATTCTTCAAATAACTTCACAAATTTATAAATCTTACTATTTATAAATTTCATTTATAACTTCACCATTTATAATTCTATAAATTTCATTCTTTAATGAAATTCATTTTTCACTTCATTCAAACACTTATAAAAACTTGTTTTATAATGTCTATATTTAAATTTATAAATGTCCATTTATAAATCTCTTAATATAAATCAATTTATATTATTCTTTAAAAACATCTTTAAATTCCTTTATAATTTCACCATTCTGATTTATAAAATAATCAAATTTTATAAATCCTATATTTAAACTTTTTATAACAAATTTAAACATCCCAGTTTAAACTATTTTATAACATCATTAATCCATATTTCTCAAAAATCAGCTTTTAACTATATTTCACAAAATCATAATTTTTATAACTTTAACTATTATAACGTTTATTTATTTAAAACTGATCAATTCCAAAAATATAGTATATTCTCAAAAATCACTTTAAAATCATTTTAAAATCCCAAAATCTGGGTCCAATGATGCTACACACCAAATAGTCAATCACGACAAACAACGATATCATATATCGATATGATAATTCATCAAATATTAATATATCTGAAATCAAATAAATACTGTTGAGGAATCCAGTTGGATTCCTCCAACCTGTTTTCCTGCATCCAAAAGCATTAGCACAATACCAATTTCGCTCCAGTATGAAATTATCGTGGTATATGTTCTTATTAAATATTATCCGCTTACTAACGGCGTAATAGGGTCTCATCCGCTAAACAAAAAATGCGGGAAATCAACAACTGCAATATATACATATGCCAATATATATATATTGATATTACATATAATACCAATTTTACTGTTTATGAAATATTCGCGGTATATGTTTTTACTAAATAACATCCGCTTACTAACGGCGTATAATGTCTATTTTAACAATCAATAATTTACAGTCATCATTCAAACATGCATTCAAATATTTTAAATCTAACTATTTAAAATAAAATCGAAACCTATTCGATTGAGTGAGAAGTTCTCACCTTGATTTTAATTTCCGTTTTAGCTTTTATTTCGAATAAAATTAAACGCGCGTTTAATTTTACCCGAAATTCTCACTAACTCCAAACGACTCCAAACCAACTCCATCGCGTAGTGCTCGTCCATACGATTCCAACGCAACTGAGTTTGCATTTTTTCGACCTCGTATGAAAAAGTTATGCAATTTACAAGTTTGTACACGTTTTAAATATAATTAAAACAACATTAATCCACAAATCTTATACCCAAAGCAATCCTAGCCACTAGATCCACTGCCAACTCATCTCCACCGCACCCCCCCCCTTCCTCCTAACACACGCAAGTTACAGGAGATAGCCGCACTTCCTTGAACCCATATTTCTAAACTAGGGTTTAGCTTTGCCACCTCCTCGAGCGACTAAACTCCATCATCTCTTCACCAACGAAGCGCCTCCCCACTAGCTACCCACGCCCAGCACCATGGCCAACTCGGCCTCGTGTATAGCCTAGGATTGCGTGCAAAAACTGATGGGAACGGCCACGTTTTGCTCCTCCATCGTCGCACCATTTACGATCATACCCGTATGGAATTAAAGCTCTCTCCATGCTCTTCAATGTTGTAGTTAACAACTTTGGCCAAAACTTCACGGATTGGAAGAGATTAAGGGTTGAAATTGGGACAATTCTGGCCATTGAATAATTAGGGCCGGCTGCAAATTGAATTAGGGTTTGATTTCTTTTTTTTTTTTTATTTGTGTGTGGTGCTATTTATAAGAAAAGCAAGCGTAAACACTATTCATCCCGGGAATTCCGAACTCCGATTTAGGCGCCGTAACCAGCGTACCTAGGGTTTATCCCGCGTTCCGGACACAATGGAATAGGTTTCGGAAGCTAATTCGGAAGTATGTGCGAGTTATGGCTACAAACGCTCAATTTAAATTAAACCGATTTAAATCGATTTCTAGGCGTTTTAATTTGTACCGGACAAACGGTAAATCCAATTGACTTGAAATTTGAAACCTTACAATAATATCACATTACGGATCCAATGAAACTGGTTTCGTCGAAATCCGAGACTTTTTGAAAAATGGCTATTTTGACTCGTCAAATTTAAATTAAAAACGATTCGATGCGTTTCGAGCTGCCACGATCAAATGATAACTCCGATTGACACGAAAATTGAAATCCGGTAATAACTAACTATTACGGATCGAATGGAACTGGTTTCGTTCAATTCTGAGACTGTTCAAAAATTGGCTATTTTACAGTCGATTATTAAATATTAAAATATTCAATTTTCACAGATTAACTTTTAATTCGATTTTAAAAGTTCTAAAATATTTCTATAACTCCAGTATGATTAAATAAAATTTTCCAAATTATTTCTAATCATATTTAACTCAATTTTTTAATTATTTCCATAATTTCACATATTAATTTATCGATTTAATAATCCAATTAAATCCAAAAATTCAAATAAAAATTTATTTGACTTATAAATTCACTTATTAATATTTAAAATAAATTAAATATTCAAATTTAAATTATTAAAAATTCTGGGTCGTTACAATCTTTCCCCCTTAAAAGAATTTCGTCCTCGAAATTTCAAGTAAGAAGATTACAGGATTTATTAATTTTCCAAAATTCATAATTAAACTTCTTATAATACTTTACTAAGTTTTCAAATCATACTTAGTTATCTTTTTCAAAAACAATTGCTATTGTTTAACTTTCAACTTCTAAAATCAAAGTTAAAGTTTTCAAAATTTTCCAATTTTTCTCAAAATTTTTCTAACGCCTTAAATTTTCGGAAAAATTCGCCATAGTCTCCTTTGCGCGGCTCGATCCGAAAAAAAAATGACAGTATATATATCACAAATATACATCTCATCAAGTAATGAGGCATCCCGAAGGGAAAAAATTATAAAAATGCGATATTTAATCCGAGATATGTACCTTATATTTTATTAGCAAGCATATACGGCTAATATAGCGCTAAAGCGAACTCCAAATGCGAAGCAAAAGCGATCCGCACCTACTAAACTCAACAAACAACATGAGAAACATGCATATATGACAATAGTATCGATATACAACATATAGCAACATAACTATACATGTCACATAGAAAATGCAACCAAACAACAAATGCAAACATCAACCATCTATTAAATCTATATTCATTCATATTCTCATTAATATTAAATGAAATGGTTTTCAATTTAAATCACATTTGATTCATTAACAGTGGATTTTATCAACATTCATTCTCAATTTTTAATTAGTTTGCATTCACTAATTAAATCCAATTCACTTTCAATTCTATTCAAATTTATTTACTTCTAATTTGAATTCAATTACATTAGCTTTCAATTTCATTAATACGTAATGAATTATATACAATCAATCAACAATCATATAACAACCAATGTTTATTTATTACAACCAAATTCCTTTGTTTATATTCATTCTCTTTCAATTTATTCAACTTCTAATAACATTAGATTTCAATGAATTTACACTTTCATTCATTATTTCATATCAATTATTCACATTCAATTGATTAACATTCAATTCATTAATTCAATTCAATTCAATGTCCAAAGTTGAATTTCATTTATATAACTCAAGTTCACATTTATCACTAACCTTATTAATTTAGTTTGATACCAAAATCAATTCCATTCAACAACACTTAAGTTATATTTCATTTAACCTTATATTCATTTTTATTTACAACTCATATTCATATAATTTTACTTCTTGTATATATAAGTTTATTTCACAATTGTAATTCACTTTAATTACAACTCAATTCTTATAATTCTTTTGCTTAGATTATTCAAACAACCTAACAATCAACTTATATACTCTTCAATAATTCTTGAAAAATTATTTCTTTATATATAAAATATAATCAAGGCAAAATTATTCCATTTACCCAATTTAAAATCAATATTGTGCCGAATTTGTTCTATTCAAGTGCTTAGAAACCCTTTCGGCTCAGTTTCGAGGCTGTGCTGACGAAAGTTCATATACCACTCAATAAACCAATCATCACAATATAAAACAATTTTATATCCACTAACAAATACGCTCTCATAGCTATTATTACACTCAACTCATTCTAGAGTACTGCTGACTCTATCTCTAATGAGTAATACCCTACAGAACCATGGTTGTCGCTTAACCATCAGCTCTGATACCAAATGTAACGAACACGGAGATTTTCGTTCTTCGAAAATTCAACATCGACACTCACTTTATCGACTGCCGAGAAATCAAAGGCCGAAAACACGGAAAGTTATGGGTTTTAAAAAGAATTTAACAAAAGAAAAAGAGAGAAGATAGAGAAGAGATAGAAAATAGAAAAATAGAGGGAAAAGAAGATAGACAAATTTTTTTAGAAAACAGAGAATTAGAAAAACAGAAGATAGAAAATTTTAAAAATAGAACGGAACAGAAAGAAATAACAGAACAACAACAGAATCTCACAATTCGCAGCGGAACAACATATAATAATAAATGAATAATCTTTAAACAAAGGACTATATCAGTTATTACATTATCATCATATTACATCACATCATATCATCAGAGTATACAACATCAACAACATCAAACAGTGCAGCGGAAAAAGAAATACTATATAAACTAGTAATACGCCATGCCATCCAGCTTGCCTCCAGCAACTCCGGAATATCCAGAATATCCTGATAAACCTAACTCTTAACTGCCCGTGTGGAAATTGGTGGGCACCCAGAGTTTAGGAAGGAAAACAATAAACTCCAAGTCAGTCATGTGACTGGTGTGAGAACTCAAAACAGTTTATTTAACTTTAAAATCAAAATAGGAATATTTTTTTTTTATTCAATTCGCAATGCTTTTAAAAATGAGACTACCATAAGGCCTCCCGCACACACACACAATGCAAACGCAGAATCGGAGGAGATTTCTCCTTATGATAGTCAAAGATGCTTGATACGCATTTAAAATAACATTTGATATTATTACTAGTGCATAGTGTAGAGAAAAATTCATTTCGAAAGTAGAATATAAATCTTAGCCAACATAGACATTTCGAACTATGCCTACTATAGCTACCATCCAAACAGTGGTGACCACCATAAGTGAATGGCAGGTTCTACAACTAATACCGTACAAGTTTCGTATTGGGAATTGGATTTCCAACAAATGGTCAGGCTAAGGAACTTCCTACTGCCACATGGGATCGCCTCTGGCTGGACGTCCCGAGAACTTAACCAGCTCTCTGCCAACACAAGGCCGGGTTACCTTTATCACTAGGTAACTACTACACGAATATGGCATCCCCCGGTCCCATCGGACCTTTAACCGAGCGCTCGTCACCAACAACACCACACAGAAAAAGATATAGTGTATCAACATGAGTAAGTATCTGGGCTCCATACCATGATACCACCCTTTCCAGAAGGAAATGCACATACCCTAAAGGGAGCTACCCCTCATAACCTTGCCGCATCATTCCTGTTTTGACCATTACCGGGATGTGAGGCTCGATGAATTCACGTCCACAAAAACACACTTTGTACAAAAAGCCGTGCTTTGGGTCAACAAATGATCAACACAATGATCACTAAGATAGACGATCAAATAAATGATCCTATCACAAATAATCAACACAATGATCATTTCAGCATCACTCAGCATGTCACATTACCAAAATGGGATATATCGCTGATAACTTCAACTATATAACCTTTGAGCACATACGTCTCAAAGAAGGGTGTTAAGCAAAGAATAAATTCTCCGCCACCAACAGAAATATATTTGAAAGAAATCGGCTTTATATCTCAAATTGTAATGTCAGACATACAATCCATACAAGTCTGTTCCGGGATCGAACAAAACCGAAGGCACTTCTTACGAAGCCCTTGCAAATCCGGGTATTCACAATCCCGATCGAATTTCCCATCACTTAAGAAATCTCTATACCAGGAGCTACCCAGTGCAGAGACAATCGATAGGTCATCCTATCGCTTTCACAAATACTCGGTCTTCAACACCGATCTTCGAATGCAATTCATAACGACGTATCACATATTCGGAATGGGTTATACGACCCCATGGTCCTTTCCCGGTTAACCCGAATAGTGAGCGCTTATTCAAAAATAAGTGTGCATTCAAATTCAATCAATTCACATCAAATACCCATTCAAAGGGAAATACTGATAGTCGGCTATTGAACTATCAATGGATATGCATACATCACCAGATTCCAAATAATTTTCCAAATTATTTATTTTCCAAAATATCTTTACAAGATATATAATTTCAACACTTCAAAAATAAATCAATATTTATTTTTTTTAACCAATTTCACTTTTCACTTATAAATTCCATAATGAATTTATATTTCAAAATATCCATGCATATACGATTTCACTTATCCATTTCAATTTATCTTCAAAAGATAATTTCTAAATATTCACTTCATATTGGAAAACGTTTCCATACTTATTTATTCATAAGTAATTCACAAATCTCTTTTATTTTCAACACTTAGAAAATATTCAATATACTTAAATCAAATTAAGTATATCTTTCATTCTTTTAAGGAAATCATTCACTTAACATATTTATTTGGGCCAAAACGAATGTTGCGTAAAACATCGTTACAACAACCCAAAATCACTAGTATAGGGATTCGAAATTAAATAGATATATAAATCCCAATACTATACTAAACATTTCCTTTCGGAAATCATTTACTATAACAACAGTGTTATAGTCCACCATTTCCTTTTATTTCTCGAAAACGTCTATTTCAACAATGAATGATGAAATCTATGGTTTCGAATCTCAACACCTTTAAAACATCGTTAGATCGTTTTAATTCTGTTTAAAACACCAAATCTAAAACAATTTCTTTAACGTGTTATTCACTATTCAAAAACGTGAATAAACTTCGTTAACAAATTTCATCCTTTTATTCATTTTAATTCAAAGGATTATTCACTATTCAAAAATGTGAATATAACTCCATTTATAGGTTTCAACAAATTTTCTCGTCAAAATAAATCATTTGCAAATTTATAAAACAACGTTTATAAATTCCATTTCTAATTATTTATAAAAACTTCCTTTTTATAAATTCCTTTATTAACCTATTCCAGTTTATAACTAAATTATAAACTAAACGTTCATATTATATGTTAATTACTTATAAAACGATTAATTTACAAAATCGTTCTTTTAAAGACCTTCCAAATTATAAATCTTATAACATATAAGATTCATTTATTTAACAAAATTTATTCTTCAAATAACTTCACAAATTTATAAATCTTACTATTTATAAATTTCATTTATAACTTCACCATTTATAATTCTATAAATTTCATTCTTTAATGAAATTCATTTTTCACTTCATTCAAACACTTATAAAAACTCGTTTTATAATGTCTATATTTAAATTTATAAATGTCCATTTATAAATCTCTTAATATAAATCAATTTATATTATTCTTTAAAAACATCTTTAAATTCCTTTATAATTTCACCATTCTGATTTATAAAATAATCAAATTTTATAAATCCTATATTTAAACTTTTTATAACAAATTTAAACATCCCAGTTTAAACTATTTTATAACATCATTAATCCATATTTCTCAAAAATCAGCTTTTAACTATATTTCACAAAATCATAATTTTTATAACTTTAACTATTATAACGTTTATTTATTTAAAACTGATCAATTCCAAAAATATAGTATATTCTCAAAAATCACTTTAAAATCATTTTAAAATCCCAAAATCTGGGTCCAATGATGCTACACACCAAATAGTCAATCACGACAAACAACGATATCATATATCGATATGATAATTCATCAAATATTAATATATCTGAAATCAAATAAATACTGTTGAGGAATCCAGTTGGATTCCTCCAACCTGTTTTCCTGCATCCAAAAACATTAGCACAATACCAATTTCGCTCCAGTACGAAATTATCGTGGTATATGTTCTTATTAAATATTATCCGCTTACTAACGGCGTAATAGGGTCTCATCCGCTAAACAAAAAATGCGGGAAATCAACAACTGCAATATATACATATGCCAATATATATATATTGATATTACATATAATACCAATTTCACTGTTTATGAAATATTCGCGGTATATGTTTTTACTAAATAACATCCGCTTACTAACGGCGTATAATGTCTATTTTAACAATCAATAATTTACAGTCATCATTCAAACATGCATTCAAATATTTTAAATCTAACTATTTAAAATAAAATCGAAACCTATTCGATTGAGTGAGAAGTTCTCACCTTGATTTTAATTTCCGTTTTAGCTTTTATTTCGAATAAAATTAAACGCGCGTTTAATTTTACCCGAAATTCTCACTAACTCCAAACGACTCCAAACCAACTCCATCGCGTAGTGCTCGTCCATACGATTCCAACGCAACTGAGTTTGCATTTTTTCGACCTCGTATGAAAAAGTTATGCAATTTACAAGTTTGTACACGTTTTAAATATAATTAAAACAACATTAATCCACAAATCTTATACCCAAAGCAATCCTAGCCACTAGATCCACTGCCAACTCATCTCCACCGCACCCCCCCCTTCCTCCTAACACACGCAAGTTACAGGAGATAGCCGCACTTCCTTGAACCCATATTTCTAAACTAGGGTTTAGCTTTGCCACCTCCTCGAGCGACTAAACTCCATCATCTCTTCACCAACGAAGCGCCTCCCCGCTAGCTACCCACGCCCAGCACCATGGCCAACTCGGCCTCGTGTATAGCCTAGGATTGCGTGCAAAAACTGATGGGAACGGCCACGTTTTGCTCCTCCATCGTCGCACCATTTACGATCATACCCGTATGGAATTAAAGCTCTCTCCATGCTCTTCAATGTTGTAGTTAACAACTTTGGCCAAAACTTCACGGATTGGAAGAGATTAAGGGTTGAAATTGGGACAATTCTGGCCATTGAATAATTAGGGCCGGCTGCAAATTGAATTAGGGTTTGATTTCTTTTTTTTTTTTTATTTGTGTGTGGTGCTATTTATAAGAAAAGCAAGCGTAAACACTATTCATCCCGGGAATTCCGAACTCCGATTTAGGCGCCGTAACCAGCGTACCTAGGGTTTATCCCGCGTTCCGGACACAATGGAACAGGTTTCGGAAGCTAATTCAGAAGTATGTGCGAGTTATGGCTACAAACGCTCAATTTAAATTAAACCGATTTAAATCGATTTCTAGGCGTTTTAATTTGTACCGGACAAACGGTAAATCCAATTGACTTGAAATTTGAAACCTTACAATAATATCACATTACGGATCCAATGAAACTGGTTTCGTCGAAATCCGAGACTTTTTAAAAAATGGCTATTTTGACTCGTCAAATTTAAATTAAAAACGATTCGATGCGTTTCGAGCTGCCACGATCAAATGATAACTCCGATTGACACGAAAATTGAAATCCGGTAATAACTAACTATTACGGATCCAATGGAACTGGTTTCGTTCAATTCTGAGACTGTTCAAAAATTGGCTATTTTATAGTCGATTATTAAATATTAAAATATTCAATTTTCACAGATTAACTTTTAATTCGATTTTAAAAGTTCTAAAATATTTCTATAACTCCAGTATGATTAAATAAAATTTTCCAAATTATTTCTAATCATATTTAACTCAATTTTTTAATTATTTCCATTATTTCACATATTAATTTATCGATTTAATAATCCAATTAAATCCAAAAATTCAAATAAAAATTTATTTGACTTATAAATTCCTTATTAATATTTAAAATAAATTAAATATTCAAATTTAAATTATTAAAAATTCTGGGTCGTTACATTGTAAGTAAGATAATATGTGTAAGTATTGTTAAGGTTATTCATATTTGACAAATTTATTGAGTTATAAGGATTGATATATAAATTAGTGTTGGTATAGGCTATTTATTTAAGTAACAGTGCGATGCAAAAAAAATGGATTGGAAGTAATTGCGAAACATAAATAAAATATTTTAGTAGGGAATTCAAATGTATATATACATAGAAATGTGGATTTTTATGGTATGAAAACTTAGTCAATTTACAATAGTTAAATCTATTGAGAATGAATAAAAATCTAAGATAATTATTACGGTAATTTAGAAATTTAGTTGAAAATGGAAACTTATCTATGAATTTGGAATTTAATGAAATTGTGAATTTATATTGAAACTTATAAATGAAGCATCTAAATTTACATTTGTAAATACGTTTAAAATTCAATGTAAATGTCTGAGGAAGAAATTAATTTATTTACTAATCCGTAATGTATCCAATTAATATAAAATATTCTGGTGGGCCAACAACCGTTTTGCGCGTTTATGATTCGTGCCCACCTATCCTATTTCACTTTGTCTATTTATAGGCTGTGTAAACCCTAGCCTCCATCTATCTTCATTTCTCTCTGTGTGTTCTTTTCTTCAACTTCTTCTCTTCCAATGGCAGCAAAATTTCTAGATCCAATTACAGTCCAAAATAAAAATAAAAAAATATATTTCAAACTCCTCTAAAAATTCCAAAAAAATTATATGTCATAATTCTCGAAGAGCGTAATCTGTTGGTACTGTCCATTTTTTTTTGATTGGTGCTGTAGCATGCTCGAATTTGAGAAGAAGGAAGTGACCTGTGACGTGGCATGGTGATGGGGTATATTTGTTTATTTTGTTTTATTTAATTTTTGTTTCAATCGAAATTTTCGAATAACTTTCTCATACGTAGTCCGATTCACGCGAGATTTTTTTTGTTAGGATCGTAATTAAATTCCAGATCTTTTGAAGCTAGTTGGACAAATTTGGAGACCGTCGAAATTTTTGGTTTAAATCGGATTTAAATTCGATTTAAATTCAAAAGGTGAGTGTTTTAACCCACTCATAACTTCTAGAATTTCTTGTGTTTGTTAAATTAATTTTAGATATGAGTAGAAATTTATTTATGACTGTTTGGCATGTTTTATTCATTATCTCTGATAAATCGCATTCATTTAATATAACTGTTAATTAATTTTATTTATTGCATAAATTTGACAGTTAGAATTTATTTAATTGCATATTAACTGCCAGTCATAGTTATGTTAAATTTTTATTTCATATTAACTGCCAGTTAAATTTACGTTTATTTTTGCATACAAACTGCCAATTAACAGTTATTAAATTTATTTTGAGTATAAACTGATAATTGATACCATTATTTATCACCTGTTATGTATTGATGATTGTTTGAAATTGGATGATGACTGTGATAAATGGATGTATGATTTGATGGATGAATGGATGATTAATCTTATTAATTGCAAGTTGCTATGCATTTCATTCATTCGGGATTGCGGTTTGAAATGATATATACCCGCATTTTTTTTCATTTTAAATTGCGGATTGAAATGATAAACATCCGTATCACTTGACCATAGGATAGAAAATTGTATACAGGCACCGCGGTAAATATATAAAATTATTTTTGAAATGTTTTTCTATGGTTTTGTAAAGTTATATGTATATGTGGTTTATGAGATATTGATTTGGTTATTGATAAAGCTATTATATATATAGTAATTTCCGGTTTTTAAACTTTGTATAAAATGGATTTGAAGTATAAAATAAAGTTTGATTTTTTGAGATCAAGCATTTATTTGAAATTTAAATTCTAGAGTTTTAATGACTTAAAAGAGAATAAGGTTGAAGATGAATATTAAGTTAAATTGGAATTTAATAAAAAGTTAGAATTTTTAAAGGATACGATTTACAACTTGATTTTGTGTAGAGTGATTTAAATGAATATCAGGTTGATTTAAATGAATATATAATAAATTGAAAGATGATCTAGTTATATGAAGTTAAAGGTTTTCTTAAATTATATTGAATTCATTAAGCAAACATTTCAAGTCTAAATAATAAGTAACTGAATTTGATATATATATATATATGGAATTGTCAAATGAGTCTGTTTGAAATGGTGAAATATTTAAAGCCTTGAAACATAAGAATTGAAATGGTATTTGGAAGTTTAAATCGATATTTGAAATTGATTTGTGAAATCTAAAGAAGCTATGTTGTTTATAAAAGTAATTTAATATTTAACCATTTAAGAGATGGAAATTTTGTTTCAAAGCTATGTTTTCAAGGAAGTATAATTTGGAAATATTATATTCAAGAGTTTTGATTTCTAAATATTTTACTTTGGAAAACCTATGATTTTGGAAAGAATATATATTGGAAAATAAATGATATCGTATTGATTTGGGGTTTTAAGAATAAATGATATCGGGTTTATATGGGTTTTAAATGGATATTTTATTATGGTTTTAAAAGTATAAATTTTTTTTAATGACCGCGGTGTTATAATAACGATTGGTTGGCAGAGAGACCGGGATCGGATATGGACATACTCTCTGTCGATACCGAAAACCACTTTGACTAACCGTGTACGCGATGGAGATTCCAGAATGAAGTAGGTTGGTGGCGGCGTTTCCTGTAAGGTAAATACGTGGACCCAACTCCCGTGAGTTGGCATAAGGTGGCTAAAACAGGAGCGATTGACGGGTTAATGAGGTAGCACCTCTGATCGGACACTTCCCTTCGATACTATACTCTGACTTTGGATTTTTCGGTGGCCACCTTCACTTTTGATTTCTTTGATGTGGGGAGTTTATTCGAGGTGGGCGGCAGCTGCGCGCTGCGCGTTTCCATTGGCCCGGAAGCGTAATTGGTATATCTACCCTGGCATTGCCTAGTTGTGCCGTGTCACCTACCCTAGCGCGCCTTATACGATTTTGGTTTTGTACCATACCTATGGAGTACCCTCTGACGACGCCCAGTACGGGGGAGATTACGGTACTGTATAGACTATGGGAATATATAAATGTGTTAAGGTGGAAAATATAAAGCCTTAACGCTATTTAAGAGTAAGTTTATTTTACAATTAGACACTATTATAATAGCGCAATATACTACATAGTAAATAGTTTAACGGATCCTTAGGAGATGTAAATCCCGAGCATCTCTTGAGTTACTGTACTCATATTTATTTCTGTTAATTTAACTCACATAAGATCTTTTAGTTCTGACTCGAGTGTTTTGTCTTTTCAAATTCGCTCGGGTCAGTCCGAGCGTTTCAGGATTTGAAGTTTTAGCTCTGGAGGACGAAGACGAAGATGTATATTATTATTATTTATACTAGTGCACTACACACTGTTCCGCTGCATTGTTGTTGGTATGTGTAACTCTGATATGTATTATATGAATGTTTTGTAAACAGATTTATAAACTGTATATTTTATTATTATACTTTATCCTTCCGCTGCGAGATTCTGTTTTCTTTTATTTCTTTCTTGTTTTTCTTAGTTACCCCATAACAATCCGCCCTTCCTTATGGATTGAATCGGCATGTGTGTCTGTTTAAATCGTGCGAAAAGGCGGAAGGTTACATCTGGTATCAGAGCTTTGGTTTAGCGATAAACCTTAGCTTTGTGGGGTTTGACTCTTTACTAATAGGGTAGTAATACCCTATGGGAGTCACTGAGTGTATATATGAGGGAGTGTATTTGTTAGTGTTATAAAAAGGTTTTAATATTGTGTTAATTTGTTCCATTTCGTATTTATAAATTCTGGTTGGTGCATGGACGCTATGACATCAATAGGGATTTCTAAACACTTAATAGGACGGACCGACATAATATTTGTTTTTAATATAGGTGAATGAAAAAATTTTGCCTATTATATTTTTATATATAAAATAAAAAATTTCAATTGATATTTATATTTGGCTGCAATAGATTGATTGTTAGGCAATAAAGTGTAAATAATAATAGAAATAAGATTGAAAAATAAGATAAATGAAATTTGGAAATTTAGAACTTAAGTCCGGGATTTTTCTTTTGAATGATTTTGAAATATATTAATAATTTTGTTTATAAGTATTTTCTGATATAAATATTTATCATAATTCGGAAGGATCGTTTTAAAGAAGATTTTTGAGAAAATAAGTTTTGTACTTTCCTCTCTGTCGCTGGAAAATAATTTCGGTGATGGCGGCCGCATCATCGACTTTCATTTTCGAGTTTCGAAGGGGAAAGGCCACTGTAGTAGTTCTAATGCAGATTTATTTTCGAAAAAGATATAAATTTTTAATTGTTTTAAATAAAATTAGAGGTATATAAGTTAGAAGAATATATTATCTAATATTTCAAAATAATTTGAAATTTAACCCGGTATTTAATTCTTAAATTTTCATTAATTAATTGTTTAAATTATTGTAGTGAAATAAAAGGTAAGTGATTAATAAATTGAAACCTCTAATTTAGGTAAGAGATTTAATGCAAAGTTATAAAGGGAAATTTGAAATTTGTAACATATGAGATAAAGAGTAATATTGTTGAACGTTAAATTTAATTAAAAGATGAGATAAAACTTGTATAAGTTCATTTGCATTTTCTTTAACATATATAACTTACCAAATATAAAAGGTTGAATGTTTAATAAGAAATGTAGTAGAAATTTGTACAAGTAATAGTAGGTAATGAAGCATTCAATGAATTTGCTGTATTCAATAACTTAAGATATAATTGAAATTTTACCAAGTAAATATAAATAAAGGTAAGCATGATAGATAGATGATTATAAAACTTAAGGAATTAAAGTAAATAAATAAGTACATGCTATTATAAATGAATGAATAATTATAACAAAATATAAGGAACCAGCATGACCCGAGTTAATGGAATTGAATAATTGTAAGTAAAAGTAAAAATGAATGAGCAAACCTTTGATAAGTAAATGTGAATGAGAAAAAAATCACTATATAAACAAAAAGGGAAATCAAACAACTAAAGCATGAAATTTATAATAAGTTAGTTTGGTTGCTGGTTTGAATTGTTATTGTTTGATTTATGGTTGGTTGGGTAAGGAAATTTGAAGTTGTTGGATGAATAAATAATCTATTTTGTTCCATCTAAGACTGTTGAGTAAATGATGCACTTGATAGTTATTTTTCATTCTGTACAATTTCAAGTTTGAACCCAAACAACTATTTGATTGTGTGATTGTATGGTTGTTTTGTAATTGTATGTATGCTGTTCGAGGAAATTGATGGTTGTTGTATTAATTTGGATGATTAGTGATTGGAACTACTTAGATATTTAAATTTTGGACTTAGAAATTTTTTGAAATGTTCTCAAAACTCTAATAAATTTAAGTATAAAAAAATAATGTTGTAAATTTGTATATTTTAAGAAAAGTAACAGATATTGTAAATTTAATTGTTTATAAGGTAATGTTTTGAATAAGATATGTAGATTCTAAATCCTTCTTTTCCCTTCTTTTTCCTTTTCGGGGACGAAAAGTTTTGAGTGGGGGAGAGTGTAACGACCCGTAAATTTCGATGATTTAATTTATTTAATAGAATTTTGTAATAAAAATTTAGTAGAAATAATAAAAGGTGATAAATATATATTGAACGCTAATTTAACAATGGCAATTTAAGCCTTTGTTTGTAATATGAATAAATTTTTCAATAAAAATTGGTGTAAGTATTGTACCCGAATATAATGGGAAGATAGAGAATATAGGTAAGGCATTTAATTAGTTAAGTGTAAATTTATGGGTATAATAACAATTCGTATACATTACCTAATTAATCTGTCAATTAATTTGTTAAAAAAATCAAAACCTTTTAATTTGGTAAATAATTTGATGCGTATTGATAAGCGTTACTTTACGATTTATTTTAAAGTGATGGGAAGAAAATAAGTAAAGTTATGCAGTAATAAATAAATAAAAATATCGCAATAAATAGGAAACTGACATAACATTTATTTATATGAACGTTACTTATTGATTTGAGAGTAACGGAAGTGTGAACGTAGAATAAAATAAGCGTAGATTTATGTTAGGTAATTATTGAGAATATGGGATGTAACAACCCGCATATTTGTCGATTTTATATTTAAATATAAAATTTAAATATTTTATCGTTAGTCGGATTTTAGTCCGAAAAGCTACTTTTTGCATACGGTCGAATTAGGGCTCGGGACCACTCCCATTGAGTTTAAAATGCCGTTTGCGACCTTTTTGAGTATAAGCTTCGATATGTTTGGAGAAAGTTGATTTCTGCTACTTTTTACTTTGGGTTTGGTTTTTGGGCTCAACCCTATGTTAACTTATGCTCAAATCTGAGCCACTCTTCCCCCACTCACCCTCATTCTCTTCTCATTTCAGTTTTTTGAGTGTTAATGGTGGGAGAGATTGGAAATTAAAATTCCAAAACCCTAGTTTCTCTTGCTAATCAAATTCCTTGCTCCAAACTCAAGAAGAACCCATTGGTAAGCTTCTCTTCTTCTTCTCCAACTTATTCTCTTCCCAATTTCAGAAATTCCTAAACCTAATTTCGGGAATGTTCTTGTTTTTGAGCTTAGATTCAAGCTCATTTGGGTTGTGATTGAAGAGAGGTTGATTCTCCATTTGCTTTCAAGCTTCTTCTTGTTCGATTTTGTGAAAATGTGAGATTTTTATCTCACATCTATGACTATAATTATCCTTGGTTGTTGGGTATGAATTCCTAACACTTCTTCATGTGCATTTGCTCTTGATTTGAATTGGTTTTGTGAATATCCCAATTTTTGAGCTTTTAAGTCAAATTTGTGTGAAATCCTTTTATGGATGTTTGATCATGCTTTTGGTGATGCATCGAGGAGCATATAGGGCCGGGTTGCCGATTGGCATAAACCCTTAGAGCTAATGTCCGTCCGGTTGCAATTTGGAAGAGTTTGCTCTTCATTTGAATAAGGCTGAAAAACAGCCCAGGCATGATTCAGTCGACTGAAAAACTCTGTTCAGTCGACTGAACCTGAAACCCGAGAGTTTCCAGGCATGATTCAGTCGACTGAAATCTCTGTTCAGTCGACTAAACCTGAAACCCGAGAGTTTCCAGGCATGATTCAGTCGACTGAAAAACTCTGCACAGTCGACTGAAACTGGAAACAGAAAGTTTCCTGAACCTGGAAAATTTTCATGTACAGGGTCAGTCGACTGAAATTCTCTGTTCAGTCGACTGAACCTGCTGTTTGAGTCCAATTTGCCTTTTTGGATTGGAATTCTAATTTAAATCGATTTGTGTTAATCCTATTTGTTGTTATCATCTATTATGATTTTGATGACTCTTTTTAGGGATTTTTGCATATCCATTTCGATGGATTCTTTATCGATTTCTTTGGATTTTATTCACGTCTTCGTATGTGAATTTTTGTGATTGATTGTTCTTACAATCTTCTTCGTGATTTGTCACTTTAAAAATATAAAGGTTTTCTATACTAGTAGTAAATATCAAAACTCTTTCCTCAAACGATTTCAATACTATTTTAATACCAAATTCGTTTATAAAACCGTTTTCCAATCTATTAGTATATATAAACCTTTACCTCACTCGTATGAGAAATCTATTTAAACGGCTTAGTAAAACAAGTGGTATGAAACGCTTGCGTTTACTTTATCGGTTAATTCTTGGACTTGTTCGATTGAACATCTTGTGACAATTTTCTAGTGGAGACTTACAGTTTGTTCGTAAATATTTAAGTTAAGCAAGTGGTTATGGGACATGAAGCTAAACTCATATATTTACTAGCTTAGTGTAATCGACACTTCTCGTTGATCATGACGATCATCTTTGTGATTTAGACTAGCAATGTGCGATGTCTCTTTGTCTGCGAGGGAGACTAAACCCCGTTTTGTGGAGTTTCGACTCAATTTGTGATGGGGTAGCAACCCATGGTCTTCGGGCCGTTTGTGGAGCTTCGGCTCAATTTGTGATGGTTAGCGACCATGGAATTAGCGTTCCGTTTGTGATACACGTGTTGGTGAGCTTTATGCTCCCGTTTGTGATAGGCCTTCCCCCCTTTTGTGATTTCTGGATTTCTTGTGTAGATTTCTAGAATTTGTGTTTCACCAATTTTTGTGATTTCCATTGATAAGTTTTATCAATATTTGTGCATTGGTGAATTTGTGTGTCATTGACTTTTGTGATTTCTGGATTTCTTGTGTAGTCTTCTGGAATTTGTGCGTCTTTGATTTTGGTGATTTACATTAATATTATCGTCAATATTTGTGGTTCGATGAACGAAATAAAGAGTATGACACTTCTTTGATTCTTGTGTAGATTTGGTGACATTGATTAATCTCTTGATGATTATCAACTAAGTATATATATATATATATATATATATATATATCAGCTTGGCATTGTGATTATTACGTGTTTAGTCATATCTCTTATTCTATATCGTTTCATCTGATATTTATAGTTAGACTGATCCGTTTATTATTTTCTTATTAAATAATACTCGGGTCAGACCGAGATGTTACAGGTGCTTCTGCTTGACTTCTCATCCGGGATTAACTCCTTGACTTTTGGGTTAACTACTTAGATTAGTAGTTATTTTGTTGTATACATTTGAGATATAGACTCCTTAATGTATACTTATTCTTTTGTGTAGTTCGTGTAACTATTCTTTTGTGATATTGTGGATCTTTTTAGACCACTACTCTGATGTACACTTCCTAGTGTAGTATTCATATCTTATTCCGCCTTTGTGATATGAATTGTCTGTGACCGATTTGTGTTATGTTTATTTCTATATTTGTTTCCGAAGGATTTATATAGCCACCGTGTAGTAGCTTTGAGTTTGTGTTGGTATGTCGGATTACCTCTTGAAATAGAATGCATGTTATATTATCTGACATATCGGTGCTCGCGCAAAGAAATTACACGGATCGTCGCTCATCAACAGCCTTATTCTCCATGCTAGTCGACAGCCTTCACCGTAATGTTCTTGGCTAGCGTGGGTATAGAGGTGGGGCGTCACAGCTTGGTATCAGAGCCAAACTTCGGAACAATATGGAATGTTATAACAAGGATCATCGTCCTAAGTCCATCTTAGGAGTCGTGGTTTAGGATTTAATTCGAGTCTTCGTACCGATTAATCCTATTTTCTTTATGATTCCTTGTTTTATCTATCAAGATTGCTTGATATTCAATTTGGTGAATAACCTTTTCTTCTTCTTCTTTCTTTCTAAAGGAAGAGAAATGTCTAGACCTGGCCGCCCCAGAGCCGTGCCATCTAGCACTCCGCCCCAGGATGGAGTTTTTATGACTGCTCAACAGCTTCTTGATTTGGTAACAAATGCTCAAGTAGCTGGAGCTAACCCGGAACCTACTCACCCAAAGTCGGGATTTGCACGCTTGTGTAGCGATTACACTAATTTGGGTGGGGAGCCCTTCAAGGGTTCTGAAACTGTTATTGAAGTACAGGCTTGGCTAAGGTCATGCGATCGAATCTTTTCTCGCATGAATCTTATTGACCTTCACCGAGTTCAGGTGGCCTCAGTATGCTCCGAGAAAGAGCATTGGATTGGTACGAGCTTCTTATTTCTGAGATTAATGAAGCGGATCTCACTTGGGAGAGATTCCGAGAACGCTTCGAGTCAAAATTCATACTAGAAGCAGAGAAAGTGACATTGGCTCGACGATTTATAGACCTTGTTCAAGGTGAGTCCTCCGTGACTGATTACGTCACCTCCTTCGAGTCGCTTTCCAAATATGGGGTTGAATACATCAACACCCCTCTTAAGAAGAATCAGAGATTCGTTTATGGCTTAAACAAAAGCCTCAAGAAGCCATTACTTTTAAAGTTAGAAGTTTCTTTCGACCAACTCGTTGATATCGCTCTTCGTCTTGAAGAGGCGGATAGAGAGAATGATGTTGAAGTGGTGGGTTCCAAAAAAAACTTCAACAACAGAAAGAGGTCAAACAAATTTAAAGGCCCTTATCCCAATAAGAAAGGGAAGCAAGCAACCTCCGTGGCAAAGACTTCTTCCTTTGGTCATGGGGAATGCTATAATTGTGGTTCGAAGGACCATTATGCGAACAAGTGCCCAAAGTCTCTTTCTTGTCGCTACTGCAAAGTTCCCGGTCATGTTATATCTTCATGCCCCAAGCTTCAGGGCAAGAAGGAGGGAAAGTTAAATGTTGCTCAACCCCCTGGCAACACATCTCGTGGCCAAGGTATTTCTCATTCTATTCTAGATGGAATTATTTTGTTTCGTGATCATCCTATTCGAGTTCTTTTTGATACGGGTGTGTCCCATTCTTTTATATAAAAAGAACTTGTTGATGCTTTTTCTTTGGATGTTTTGTGTTTAATGACTTCTTTGAGAATTGCGAATCCGGTTGGTGGATCCGCAACAATCAGTTTATTGTGTAAAGATGTCGAGATTATTTTGTGTGATTTATCTTTCCGAGCCGATTTGCATGTCATGCGTTATTTAGGCTTTGGAATGATTTTGGGAATGGATTGGCTTAACCGTTATGAAGCTCATATCCTATGTCCTGAGCGGACTATTCATCTTCGACATCCTCAATCTGTTAATCAGGTTTCTGTTATTCTTAAAGATTCGGATTCTGCTTTGGTTGCATCTTTATATTCTTTAAATCCTCGTGATGACGATGATGATGATGAGGGTGATATTATTTCTCTTATTCACGTCGTTTGTGAATTTTCCGACATATTCGAGCCCGTTTTAGGATTACCACCTAAGCGAGCAATTGAGTTCAGAATTAATCTTATTCCGAGAGCTCAACCTATCACTCGTCCCCCTTATCGTATGTCCAATAAAGAAAACGAGGAGATGCGTAAACAATTATCTGAATTGGAAACGAAGCAATTTATTCGCTCTAGTTCCTCGCCTTGGGGAGCTTCAGCTATTTTTGTGAAGAAATCCGATGGTACACTTAGGCTTTGCGTTGACTATCGCAAGCTTAATGATCTTACTATCAAAAATAAATATCCTTTACCTCGGATTGATGATCTATTCGATCAACTTAGTGGTGCTAGAGTCTTTTCACAATTGGACTTGGCTACCGGTTTTTATCAGCTTCGTATTGCAGAGGATAACATTCCTTTGACATCGTTCCGCACTCGTATGGATCTTATGAATGGCTTGTTATGCCATTTGGGTTAACTAATGCCCCGGCTTATTTCGTTGACTTAATGAATAGAGTTTTTAAAGACTTTCTCGACCGGTTTGTTCTCATCTTTATCGATGATATTCTTGTTTATTCTAAAACCGAGGAGGAGCATGCAAAACATCTTCGGATTGTGTTGGAAACTCTTAGGAGTAATCAATTAAAGGCAAAATTTTCTAAGTGCCACTTTTGGCAATCTCGTGTGAAGTTTCTCGGTCACATTATTTCCGAATCCGGAATTTCCGTGGATCCTTCAAAGATTGAAGCGATTCAAGATTGGAAGAGACCAGAGAGTGTGACAGAGATTCGTAGTTTTCTTGGATTGGCGGGCTGTTACCGTCGTTTTATTAAAGACTTTTCTAAAATTGTCGTGCCTCTCACTAGCTTGACGAAGAAAGGTGTTAAATACATTTGGTCGGACAAATGTGAAGCTTCTTTTCAGAAATTAAAAGAACTTCTTTCTGATGCTCCTATTCTTGTTATTCCCGATGGGAATCAAGATTTCGTTGTTTATACCGATGCTAGTCGCATTGGTTTGGGTGCCGTTCTTATGCAAAAGGAACGCGTTATTGCTTATGCTTCTAGGCAATTAAAGCCTGCTGAGACTAGATATGCCACTCATGATTTAGAGCTTGCGGCTATTGTTTTTGCTCTTCGGATTTGGCGTCATTATCTCTTAGGGGAGAAATTTGTTCTTTACACAGATCATAAGTCTTTGAAATATTTATTCTCTCAAAAAGAGCTTAATTTGCGTCAACAGCGTTGGCTCGAATTTCTTGCACCATATGATCTTGATATTCTTTATACTCCCGGTAAGGGAAATCGTGTCGCCGATGCTCTTAGCCGTAAACAACAAGCTGTTGTTTCTATGATGATATCCGAATGGAACGATCTCGATATTTTATCCACTTGCGAAATTCGAGACCGTGTTTCCGATTTATGCTCATCGTTTGTTTTATGTAGCCTTGTGGCTCATCCATCTCTTTTAGACCGCATTCTTGAAGCTCAAGGGCTAGACCCCAACTTGGCTCTTCTTGGCCAAAATATTAGGGATAAAATGGATATTGAAGGTTTGAAAGACTTTGATATCGATTCTCGTGGCGGCATTCGAAAATTTGGTAGACTTGTCGTGCCAAATATTGGTGATCTTCGTAAAGATATTTTAGAAGATTCACATCGTTCTAAATTTACCATTCATCCCGGTAGTAGTAAAATGTACGCGGATATGAAGCGACTTTATTATTGGGAGGGAATGAAACTTGACATCGCTAACTTCGTTGAACGTTGCATGACTTGCCAACTCGTTAAGGCCGAACATCAAAGGCCCGGAGGGTTATTGCAACCTTTAGAAATTCCAGTTTGGAAGTGGGATCAAATTTCCATGGATTTTATAGATGGTCTTCCCCGTTCTCGATCGGGTTATGATAGCTTATGGGTAATTGTTGATAGACTTACTAAATCCGCCCATTTTATTCCCGTTCGGTCTAACCGAACTGTTCCTCTTTTGGCCAAAATATTTATCAAAGAAATTGTTAAATTGCATGGCGTTCCTACTTCTATTGTTAGTGATCGTGATCCATTGTTTACTAGTGGATTTTGGAAGAGTCTTCAAATAGCTTTGGGAACGAAGCTTAATTTTAGCACCGCTTATCATCCCCAGTCCGATGGACAAACCGAGCGTGTGAATCAAACTCTTGAAGATCTTCTACGTGCTTGTGTTCTTGATTTTGGTGGAGGTTGGGAAGATCATATTTCACTTGTTGAATTTTCCTATAATAATAGCTTCCAATCTAGTATTGGTATGGCACCTTTCGAGGCACTCTATGGTAGGCCATGCCGATCTCCTTCTTGTTGGCTTGAGGCCGGTGAGAAGCTGGTTTTAGGTCCAGATTTTATTCGGGATTCTACAGAAAAGATTGATCTTATTCGTCATAGGATGAAAGAAGCCCAGAGTAGACAAAAATCCTATGCCGATAACCGGAGAAGGAAGTTAGAATTTTCTGTGGGAGATCTTGTGTTCATTCGCGTTTCACCTATGAAAGGTGTTGTACGTTTCAGTCGATCGGGAAAGTTAGCGCCTCGATATATTGGGCCATTTCCTATCACCGAACGTATTGGTTCCATGGCTTATCGCCTTTTATTACCGGCTCAATTTTCTGCTATGCATGACGTGTTTCACGTTTCTCAACTTCGAAAATGTCTTCGAGATTCCGATTCTATTCTTGAGCCTGGTGTTGTGGAAGAGATTGAAGTTTCGCCTAATTTAACTTATGAGCAACATCCTATTCGTATCATTGCTTCGGAAGTCAAACGACTTCGAAATAAAGATGTTCCGCTTGTTAAAGTTCAATGGTCTTCAAATCCTAAGGATTGTTCTTGGGAATCTAGAGAGTACATCGAGCGTACACATCCGGACTTACTTTCTCGTGCTCTTTGAGGTGAACTTCTTATTTCAAACTTCTTTTGTGTTGAATATGCTTCTATGGTTGTTACTATATATCTTCTTCTTGTAATATTGCGAGGACGCAATTTCTTTAAGGAGGGGAGTCTGTAACAACCCGCATATTTGTCGATTTTATACTTAAATATAAAATTTAAATATTTTATTGTTAGTCGGATTTTAGTCCGAAAAGCTACTTTTTGCATACGGTCGAATTAGGGCTCGGGACCACTCCCATTGAGTTTAAAATGCCGTTTGCGACCTTTTTGAGTATAAGCTTCGATATGTTTGGAGAAAGTTGATTTCTGCTACTTTTTACTTTGGGTTTGGTTTTTGGGCTCAACCCTATGTTAACTTATGCTCAAATCTGAGCCACTCTTCCCCCACTCACCCTCATTCTCTTCTCATTTCAGTTTTTTGAGTGTTAATGGTGGGAGAGATTGGAAATTAAAATTCCAAAACCCTAGTTTCTCTTGCTAATCAAATTCCTTGCTCCAAACTCAAGAAGAACCCATTGGTAAGCTTCTCTTCTTCTTCTCCAACTTATTCTCTTCCCAATTTCAGAAATTCCTAAACCTAATTTCGGGAATGTTCTTGTTTTTGAGCTTAGATTCAAGCTCATTTGGGTTGTGATTGAAGAGAGGTTGATTCTCCATTTGCTTTCAAGCTTCTTCTTGTTCGATTTTGTGAAAATGTGAGATTTTTATCTCACATCTATGACTATAATTATCCTTGGTTGTTGGGTATGAATTCCTAACACTTCTTCATGTGCATTTGCTCTTGATTTGAATTGGTTTTGTGAATATCCCAATTTTTGAGCTTTTAAGTCAAATTTGTGTGAAATCCTTTTATGGATGTTTGATCATGCTTTTGGTGATGCATCGAGGAGCATATAGGGCCGGGTTGCCGATTGGCATAAACCCTTAGAGCTAATGTCCGTCCGGTTGCAATTTGGAAGAGTTTGCTCTTCATTTGAATAAGGCTGAAAAACAGCCCAGGCATGATTCAGTCGACTGAAAAACTCTGTTCAGTCGACTGAACCTGAAACCCGAGAGTTTCCAGGCATGATTCAGTCGACTGAAATCTCTGTTCAGTCGACTAAACCTGAAACCCGAGAGTTTCCAGGCATGATTCAGTCGACTGAAAAACTCTGCACAGTCGACTGAAACTGGAAACAGAAAGTTTCCTGAACCTGGAAAATTTTCATGTACAGGGTCAGTCGACTGAAATTCTCTGTTCAGTCGACTGAACCTGCTGTTTGAGTCCAATTTGCCTTTTTGGATTGGAATTCGAATTTAAATCGATTCGTGTTAATCCTATTTGTTGTTATCATCTATTATGATTTTGATGACTCTTTTTAGGGATTTTTGCATATCCATTTCGATGGATTCTTTATCGATTTCTTTGGATTTTATTCACGTCTTCGTATGTGAATTTTTGTGATTGATTGTTCTTACAATCTTCTTCGTGATTTGTCACTTTAAAAATATAAAGGTTTTCTATACTAGTAGTAAATATCAAAACTCTTTCCTCAAACGATTTCAATACTATTTTAATACCAAATTCGTTTATAAAACCGTTTTCCAATCTATTAGTATATATAAACCTTTACCTCACTCGTATGAGAAATCTATTTAAACGGCTTAGTAAAACAAGTGGTATGAAACGCTTGCGTTTACTTTATCGGTTAATTCTTGGACTTGTTCGATTGAACATCTTGTGACAATTTTCTAGTGGAGACTTACAGTTTGTTCGTAAATATTTAAGTTAAGCAAGTGGTTATGGGACATGAAGCTAAACTCATATATTTACTAGCTTAGTGTAATCGACACTTCTCGTTGATCATGACGATCATCTTTGTGATTTAGACTAGCAATGTGCGATGTCTCTTTGTCTGCGAGGGAGACTAAACCCCGTTTTGTGGAGTTTCGACTCAATTTGTGATGGGGTAGCAACCCATGGTCTTCGGGCCGTTTGTGGAGCTTCGGCTCAATTTGTGATGGTTAGCGACCATGGAATTAGCGTTCCGTTTGTGATACACGTGTTGGTGAGCTTTATGCTCCCGTTTGTGATAGGCCTTCCCCCCTTTTGTGATTTCTGGATTTCTTGTGTAGATTTCTAGAATTTGTGTTTCACCAATTTTTGTGATTTCCATTGATAAGTTTTATCAATATTTGTGCATTGGTGAATTTGTGTGTCATTGACTTTTGTGATTTCTGGATTTCTTGTGTAGTCTTCTGGAATTTGTGCGTCTTTGATTTTGGTGATTTACATTAATATTATCGTCAATATTTGTGGTTCGATGAACGAAATAAAGAGTATGACACTTCTTTGATTCTTGTGTAGATTTGGTGACATTGATTAATCTCTTGATGATTATCAACTAAGTGTATATATATATATATATATATATATATATATATATCACAGCTTGGCTTTGTGATTATTACGTGTTTAGTCATATCTCTTATTCTATATCGTTTCATCTGATATTTATAGTTAGACTGATCCGTTTATTATTTTCTTATTAAATAATACTCGGGTCAGGCCGAGATGTTACAGGTGCTTCTGCTTGACTTCTCATCCGGGATTAACTCCTTGACTTTTGGGTTAACTACTTAGATTAGTAGTTATTTTGTTGTATACATTTGAGATATAGACTCCTTAATGTATACTTATTCTTTTGTGTAGTTCGTGTAACTATTCTTTTGTGATATTGTGGATCTTTTTAGACCACTACTCTGATGTACACTTCCTAGTGTAGTATTCATATCTTATTCCGCCTTTGTGATATGAATTGTCTGTGACCGATTTGTGTTATGTTTATTTCTATATTTGTTTCCGAAGGATTTATATAGCCACCGTGTAGTAGCTTTGAGTTTGTGTTGGTATGTCGGATTTCCTCTTGAAATAGAATGCATGTTATATTATCTGACATATCGGTGCTCGCGCAAAGAAATTACACGGATGGTCGCTCCTCATCAGCCTTATTCTCCATGCTAGTCGACAGCCTTCACCGTAATGTTCTTGGCTAGCGTGTGTATAGAGGTGGGGCGTCACATGGGAAATAAGTTGAAATAATATTAATTAAAAATTTATGCGTAAAACATGGTATGTAAGATATATTGATTCCATTTAATAAATTAAGGATTAATATTATCGAAGAGGATTAAATATGGTCTCAATGTAAATTTGGATAAGTTTTGAAATAAAGACTAATTCCATTCAGAAGATGACAATGGGTGCAATATTTTGATTTGTAAGCAATAGTAATAGGTTACATGTTTAATTGGTTGATAGAATTTGAATTGAAATAAATGTTAATACACTAAATAAAGGTTACATTAATATGATAAGTAATACAAGGTCTAAAAGTTTAATATAGAGTGTGTTAAGACGTAGAAATGGAAATTAGGAAGCAGTTGGAATTAAATAAAATTTTAGGTGTATTTATGAGAAATTTACGTAATGTGTACGTAAGCTTTGGTAAACCGATTTCTATCGATCCAAATCTAACGATTTGTTAATATAGATTTAAGTATAAGAGCAGTATTTATTAATTAAATTGAAGTATTGCAAAATAAATGAAATTCAACGTTTAATATTACATTATTGTAAGTAAGATAATATGTGTAAGTATTGTTAAGGTTATTCATATTTGACAAATTTATTGAGTTATAAGGATTGATATATAAATTAGTGTTGGTATAGGCTATTTATTTAAGTAACAGTGCGATGCAAAAAAAATGGATTGGAAGTAATTGCGAAATATAAATAAAATATTTTAGTAGGGAATTCAAATGTATATATACATAGAAATGTGGATTTTTATGGTATGAAAACTTAGTCAATTTACAATAGTTAAATCTATTGAGAATGAATAAAAATCTAAGATAATTATTACGGTAATTTAGAAATTTAGTTGAAAATGGAAACTTATCTATGAATTTGGAATTTAATGAAATTGTGAATTTATATTGAAACTTATAAATGAAGCATCTAAATTTACATTTGTAAATACGTTTAAAATTCAATGTAAATGTCTGAGGAAGAAATTAATTTATTTAATAATCCGTAATGTATCCAATTAATATAAAATATTCTGGTGGGCCAACAACCGTTTTGCGCGTTTATGATTCGTGCCCACCTATCCTATTTCACTTTGTCTATTTATAGGCTGTGTAAACCCTAGCCTCCATCTATCTTCATTTCTCTCTGTGTGTTCTTTTCTTCAACTTCTTCTCTTCCAATGGTAGCAAAATTTCTAGATCCAATTACAGTCCAAAATAAAAATAAAAAAATATATTTCAAACTCCTCTAAAAATTCCAGAAAAATTATATGTCATAATTCTCGAAGAGCGTAATCTGTTGGTACTATCCGTTTTTTTGATTGGTGCTGTAGCGTGCTCGAATTTGAGAAGAAGGACGTGACCTATGACGTGGCATGGTGATGGGGTATATTTGTTTATTTTGTTTTATTTAATTTTTGTTTCAATCGAAATTTTCGAATATCTTTCTCATACGTAGTCCGATCCACGCGAGATTTTTTTTGTTAGGATCGTAATTAAATTCCAGATCTTTTGATGTTGGTTTAGACAGATTTGGAGACTGTCGAAATTTTGGGTTTAAATCGGATTTAAATTCGATTTAAATTCAAAAGGTGAGTGTTTTAACCCACTCACAACTTCTAGAATTTCTTGTGTTTGTTAAATTAATTTTAGATATGAGTAGAAATTTATTTATGACTGTTTGGCATGTTTTATTCATTATCTCTGATAAATCGCATTCATTTAATATAACTGTTAATTAATTTTATTTATTGCATAAATTTGACAGTCAGAATTTATTTAATTGCATATTAAATGCCAGTCATAGTTATGTTAAATTTTTATTTCATATTAACTGCCAGTTAAATTTACGTTTATTTTTGCATATAAACTGCCAATTAACAGTTATTAAATTTATTTTGAGTATAAACTGATAATTGATACCATTATTTATCAGCTGTTATGTATTGATGATTGTTTGAAATTGGATGATGACTGTGATAAATGGATGTATGATTTGATGGATGAATGGATGATTAATCTTATTAATTGCAAATTGCTATGCATTTCATTCATTCGGGATTGCGGTTTGAAATGATATATAACCGCATTTTTTTTTCATTTTAAATTGCGGATTGAAATGATAAACATCCGTATCACTTGACCATAGGATAGAAAATTATATACAGGCACCACGGTAAATATATAAAATTATTTTTGAAATGTTTTTCTATGGTTTTGTAAAGTTATATATATATGGTTTATGAGATATTTATTTGGTTATTGATAAAGGCTATTATATATATATAGTAATTTCCGGTTTTTAAACTTGGTATAAAATGGATTTGATGTATAAATGTAACATCCGGCCTTTTCGCACACTTTAAACCGACACACGTGCCAATTCAAAGCATACGCAAGGGCGGATTGTTATGGGGTAAATAAGAAAAACAGAGAAGAAATAAAACAAAATTGAATCTCACAGCGGAAGGATAAAATATAATAATCAATATACAGTTCATGATAACTGTTTACAAAATATTTATTTTACTTATACAATGAATATCAGAGTTACACATACCAATACAATCAATGCAGCGGAAATTTTAGAGTGTGGTGCAATACTATAGATAATAATAATACGACTCCTTCGTCTTCGTCCTTCAAAGCTAAAGTCTTCGATCCTGAAACGCTCGGACTGACCCGAGCGAATTTGAAAAGACAAAAACACTCGAGTCAGAACTAAAAGATCTTATGTGAGTTAAATTAACAGAAATAAATATGAGTACAGTAACTCAAGAGATGCTCGGGATTTACATCTCCTAAGGATCCGTTAAACTATTTACTATGTAGTATATTGCGCTATTATAGTAGTGTCTATTTATAAAATAAACTTACTTTTAAATAGCGTTAAGGCTTTACATTTTCCACCTTAACACGTAAAATGCCAATAGTCTATACAGTACCGTAATACCTCCTGATCGGGAGGCTACCAGAGGATACTCCATAGGTACGACACAAATAGAAACTCGTAGTAAAGGCTCGGTATGGTAGGTGACACGGCACAACTAGGCAATGCCAGGGTAGATATACCAATTGCTATCCAGGCTGGTGGAAACACGTAGCCGTAGTTACCGCCCACCTCGGACTAACTCCCCAAAATCAAAATATAGAAGTGGCCACTGAATCAATCCAAGTCAAAGTATAATATCGAAGAGGAGGGTCCGATCAGAGGAATGACCTCATTGGCCTGAGAATCGCTCCTGTTTTAGCCACCTTATGCCAACTCACGGGAGTCGGGTCCACGTATTTACCTTACAGGAAACGTCGCCATCACCTACTTCATTCTGGAATCTCCACCGCGTACACGGTTAGTCAAAGTGGTTTTCGGTATCGACAAAGAGTATGTCCATATCCGATCCCGGTCTCTTTGCCAACCCATCGTTATTATAACACAACGGTCCTTTAAAAATAGTTTATACTTTAAATCCAGAATAAACATTTCCATTTCAAAACTATGAATACGATATCATTTCAAAACCCAAAACCATATTTTATCACTTATCCCAAATATAATTCTTTTCCAAAATCATACTGGTTTAAAATTTAAAATATCTGGAAACCAAACATTTGAATTATACTTTCAAAACATAATATTTCGAAATTCATACTTTTAAAACCATAACTTCTAAAACTTGAATGGTTTGGATATTCAACGGTATATAAAATAAAAGGTTTAACTTAAATGTTACTTTGTAAAGAAAATAGTTCTCATGGCTTTACAAATACATTTCTTTATTAAAGTCTAACCCAAAATTTGTATTATCTCTCTCAAGTTCCAAAACCACTTCAATTTATATATATATACGTATATCCATTTGGAGTATTAATATTTCAAACTAAAGTTGGATTTTATTCTTTCAACAAATCGAATGTTCTATTAATTAGTCTTGAATATTCACATAAAATCCATAAATAAATAAAAACTCCAATTTCTAGTAATAAAATATATTTTTTTTCAATTCAAATTATACTAGAATATTCATTTCAATTTATCTTGGGAAAAATCCAATTATAAATATCATATCTTAAAATTTCCAAACTTAACATTTAAACATATGATATAAATTATCAAACTCCATTTTCTTAATTTTTTTTTTCATTTTTAATAAAAAGATTTACACACCTTTTAATTTCAAAATTTTCAACTTCATATGTATATATATGGAAGAATAATATTTATACAATATAAAATTTAAGATTATTATAAACCGTATTCCATCCAAACCATAGAAATCACTTTAAAATAGTTATATATAGACCGCGGTGCCTGTATATAATTTTCTATCCTATGCTCAAGTGATACAGATATTTATCATTTCAATCCGCAATTTAAAAGATATAAAATTTTGCGGTTGTATATCATTTCAAACCACAATCCCGAATGAAAGGAAATATGCATGATAATTTGCAATTTTATGAAATACAATAAAACATCCATCAACATCACCCATCATCCAATCACAATCATCAAGCAATATCAATCAATAACAATTTATATTTGATAATATATAACAGGTAATAACTGGCAATTTTATTCAGATTAAATTTAACAACTATTAATCTAACAGTTTATATTCAGTAATAATCTATATAACTGTTAACTAGCAGTTTATAGGCAAACAAATAAATTCTAACTATCAATTAATACGCAATAAATAAATTAAATTGACAGTTAAATTTAATAAATGCAATTCAACAGATATGAGTGAAATAAACATGCCAAATACTCATAAATAAATTTCTATTCATTTCTAAAATTAATTTAACAAACATAAAAGCTTCTAGTAGTTGTGAGTGGGTTTAAACACTCACCTTTGGAATTTAAATCGAATTTAAATTCGATTTAAACCCAAAAATTCGCCCGTCTCGGAATTCATCCAAACCAGCGTCATCAAGTCCGGAATTAAATTACGATCCTAACAAAAAAAATTTGTGTGAATCCGACTTCGTATGAGAAAGTTATGGCAAAAAATGATGATTGAATTCAAAATAAAATAAAATATAAAAGAGAACATATTAAACCTCTTGGCCACGTCACCATCAGCTAGGTTCACGCGCACGAACCATTTCCCAGGCCGAAACCCCCTATCGCACGCACACAGTCAACCATCACTTTGACCGCTCTTATAGGCCGCCTCCGGCCGCCATCCCTCTGCCGACCACCTCCACGAGACTTCCCACATCAGGCCGCCCCTATGGCCAAAGTCCGGTCATCAGAAACGCCTTCAGCCGCCACTTCCTTTAAACCCTAATTCAAACTTCCTCGACCATCCAGCCGCTGATTCGACAAACCAACTACATAGATGGACTCCCCTCAGTCCCCTTTCCAATACCCAGAAACCGTTTGACGATCCGACGAACTTTGCGACGGCGATGATGAATGGTCACGGACTGTTTGAATTAATTCTGGTCAAACGAATATTCAAAACAGAAAACGAATTGCACCAGTAGATTACGTGCCTCGAGAACATTAACATATATTTTTGTGGAATTTTTCTGAAGTGTTTGCATTTTCACTGAAATTTGGATTAGGGTAGATCTAGGTTGCATTCATTTGAGGAGGAGAAGGAGATGAAGAAATGAACGTACAGCAAAAGGGAAAATAAAATGGGGCTAGGGTTTATAACCGTGCTTATATAGGTAAACTAGAGATAGCGTAGATGGATCGGATAAGTGAACGTACGAAACAAACTATGGCCCAAAAAACCCGCTATGCCTCCGGAACTGAATTGATTAAATATATATATCCAGATAGGTATATTAAAATATTCTGAACGCGATGAAAAAAGTTTCACGTCCAAATTTGGTCGTATGAAGAAGTTATGCTGAAAACAAAATTTCCAAATTGATTTCAAATTGATTTTATTAAAATTGATTTCAAGGCGTTTCACGCCCGTACGATCAAACGACAAGTCCGATCGATATGAAACTTGAAACCCTATAATAATTCACCGATACGGATCCGATGAAACTGGTTTCGTCGAAATCCGAGTCCGTGGCCAAAATGGCTATTTTTAATATTCATTAAATAAATTATAAAAATCCAATTTTTACATCTAAATTCAAAAATTGACCAAATTTTCTCCCTTTAAATTTTCTTAACTATTTACTCCAATTCTAAACAATTTAAGTGTCAATAGTTGTTCTATTCATCAATTCAAATGTAAATTCTTAACTTCAATATTAATTCCAATTTTAATAAATTCAACATTATAAGTTTGATTAAATTTATCAAATTCACTTTCTTTCTATTATTCAAGGTTATTGATGTCAATTTAAAGAAACTAACATTGGCTCAATATCTATACATTAAAAATCTCAATTCTAAACTTAGATCTCAACTTATGAAATAGTTAAATAATAAATTCCATCTAAATCTACATCTTCCTACTATCTAAATATTTAGAAAAATTACTTACCACTTTTTATTGTAAATTTCTAAACTAGTAGATTTGTGTCAGTTCTAGCCTTCTGGATATTTTATATCAACTAAAAGCAAATTTACATATAATTTCCATCGTCAATTATTTTAGTGAATAAATCTTCAAAGGTTACTGCAATTAATCCCATAAATTGCAATAAATTCTAATAAATTTGACTCTATTTGATTACAACTCACAAATAAATCAATTATTCCCCAACTACAAAGTTACCATTTCTTATATATATATCACTACAGTAATACTTCCAAATGTTCATCTTTTGTTTGCATAAATTACTGTATTCAATTGAATTGTAATATTGTTAACTTACACATAAATAAAACTTAACAACTAATAGAATAAATAACTTAAAAAATTTGTTGTCATAAATATATTTTATAAGTCTACACTTAATTATTATCTTACAATACGTTTTTTACGTTACTATAAAATTTATACACTCTTCCGTTTCCATATTAATAATTACTAAAGTAACGTTCATTCTTAATAACAACGTTATACTATTCAACATATAAAAGGACTCCATTTCCCAAATACATTCATTTATATTTATTCCCTTAAAGTTCTCCTTTATTGGCTAGACACATTAATTTAGATTCATTTACATCTAATGCCCTTCTTAGCTATATACTCAATACATGTTAAATCTACATAATTTTTACCCTTTTATTCAAATTCACTTATACCATCAATAACAAAATGTTGCCCTAAATTTAGATTCAATTATATACATTAGATAAATGGGTAAACTTATGTAATTATCCCATATATGAAAATATTTTTATGCATACATTTCCACTTACTTACTATGCATTCATTTATTTAATTACTAATTGCCTTAGTCAACTTATTCCCTATTTACTACCAAATTTCAAATTTAATTATGGCTTATCAATACATAAAATTTACATAGGCAAAACAAATTTTATTACTATCTTAAGTCCATTTATTATTGACAACATTCATTAAATTTCCTTATCAACACTTATTGCATTGATTTATTCAACGGTCACCTTTTATTTAGTTACTATCCATTTTACAATCCAATGTAAGTCTTCCACTATTTATTTTATATTAAATGAATTCCATTCTACTTAATCTTTTTATTGATATTCACTAATTCAACCCTTATATCAGTTTCTTATTTCTAACTTTAAATCAAATTGTGACAATCTACATTATCCAAATGTATTGTCATAAAATTTTATTGTTACACTAAATTACAACTACTATACCAAATTTCTACATTTATTCTCAATTAGATTAGAATTTATATTAATTCAATTCATTTAATATTATTAATTTAACGGGTCGTTACAATCTCCCCCACTCAAAACTTTTCGCCCCCGAAAAGGAAAAAGAAGGAAGAATAAACAGTACATCTTATTTCAAATATTAACTTATAAACAATAATTTACTGGATTAATTTCCTTTAATGAAATATACCCGTTTATAATCATTACAACCTTTTATACTTAAATCATTAAAGTTTGGAAAATATTCAACAAAATTCTAAGTCCAAAATTTACGAATTTTTTTGGCAGAGTCTCCTTTGTACGGAGAGACCCTGGAGAAAATATAATATCAAAATATACAAATATATTACATATATTATCAAAATTTTATATCCTAACACGGGAAACTATATAAAATAGCGCTCCAAAACGTAATCCGAAAACGTACCTATTTGTCGGGCAATATACGCTTATTATTATGGAACCAAAAGCAGTAGCAGTTGCTTCCATCACCTGCATTCACTTATATAATCTGAAAGGTTAAATATTTATATTAAAGTGAAATGTTTAGGTGGTTTCAACCATTAGTCAGCCAATCAATACAACAACCATCAACCTTACAAACAACATACATACACAAAGCAAAGCAAGCATTTAATCCATCAAACAAATAGTTGTTTGGGTTCAAAACTTGAAATTTGTATGAAATGAAATTAACTATCAAGTGCATCCTTTACTCAACAGTCTTAGATGGAACAAAGATAGATTATTTATTCATCCAACAATTTCAAATTCCTTACCCAACAAACATAAATCAAACAATAACAATTCAAACCAACAACCAAATTACTTATTATACATTTATTTCATGCTTCAGTGGTTTGGTTTTCTTTCTTTCATTAATGGAGGGATTTCTCTATTTCTTACAATTTTCATTTTCCATTTATTACAAAATTCATTATATTTGTATTCCAATTTATTTACTAAAGTTTCTATCATCTATTTATACTACTTACCTTTACTTATAGTAAAATTTCCAATTTAACTTAAGTCTATACAATTAATTCTCATTAATAATAGCAAATTAATAGAATGCCTTTATTACCTTACTCTTCACTTGTAAGATTTCCCCTTACATTTTCCTACTAACATTGCAACTTTTTATTATATGGTAAGTTATGTATGTTTTAAGAATGTAAGTGAAAATTTACAAGTTTCTTCTCCATTCCTTTAGTTAATATATATTTGTTTTATAAATTACAATTTCAACTTACTTTTAATCTCATTCATTTATTTAATGCTGAAGTTTCCATTATATTTAATTACAGTAACCTTCTACTTACACTTAATTTATTAACCTTATAACTTGCATTCCTATAAGTGAAAGATTTTACTCATTCATTAACTATGGATTGCAGTCATTTATATTTTTCCTACTTTCCATTATATTAGAATAGGGGAAATTAAGGCGTACTTAAGTTAATAACCCTACAATCAAACTTTATAAATTAAGGAATTTCATTTTTACTTTCTTACGGTTAAAATCACCTATTAATAATACAACCTTTAATTTTAGTAAAATTCCAATCATCACTTAAGTTAATACCATTAAATTCTTATTTATAACAGTAATTTATTGAATACTTCATTATTTCCAAAAATTCTACTTGCATAATATTCTATTCCACTCTTAATTTACATTTCAACTTTTTATACTTGGTAAGTTATTTATGTTAAAGAAAAAGCAAAAGAACTTATACAAGTTTAATCTCAACCCTTTTAATTCATTGATTACTTAACCTTTATTTCACTAACCTAATTAATGGAAATTCAAGAATTAATACCGGGTCAAATTCCAAAATTACTTTAAAATAATAGATAATTAATTTCTTACAACTTTTATATCTCTAATTACCTTTAAACAATTTAAATTTTAAATAATTTCAAAACAAATCTGCAGTAGAGTTTACTACAATGGCCTTTCCCTTCGAAACTCGAAAATGAAAGTCGATGATGCGGCCGTCATCACCGAAATTATTTTCCAGCGACAGAGGGGAAAGTACAAACTTATTTTCTTCAAAATCCTCTTAAACCAATTCTTTCGAATTATACTAAATATTTATATAAGAAAATATTTATAAACCAAATCATTATATTTCATAAATCCTTTGAAAGCAGAAATTTTTTCAAAATCCCGGACTTAGGTTCTAAAATCTCCAATTTGATTTATTAAAATTTCAACTTAGCTTCAATTATTATAAATATTTTTATTACCTAACACCCAATCTATAGCAACCAATTATATATATATATATATATATCTATCTATCTTTATAAAAATATTTTATATATATAGAAAATATAATAGGCAAAATTATTTCGTTCACCTATATTAAAAACAAATATTATGTCTGTCTGTCCTATTAAGTGTTTAGAAATCCCTATTGATGGCATAGCGTCCCATGCATCAACCAGAATTTATAAATACAAAACGGAACAGAGTAACATAATATTAAAACCTTTTTATAACACTAACAAGTACACTCTCTCATATATATACACTCAGCGACTCCCATAGGGTATTACTACCCTATTAACAAAGAGTCAAACCCCACAAAGCCAAGGTTTATCGCTAAACCAAAGCTCTGATACCAACTGTAACATCCCGCCTTTTCGCACACTTTAAACCGACACACGTGCCAATTCAAAGCATACGCAAGGGCGGATTGTTATGGGGTAAATAAAAAAAACAGAGAAGAAATAAAACAAAATAGTATCTCACAGCGGAAGGATAAAATATAATAATCAATATACAGTTCATGATAACTGTTTACAAAATATTTATTTTACTTATACAATGAATATCAGAGTTACACATACCAATACAATCAATGCAGCGGAAATTTTAGAGTGTGGTGCAATACTATAGATAATAATAATACGACTCCTTCGTCTTCGTCCTTCAAAGCTAAAGTCTTCGATCCTGAAACGCTCGGACTGACCCGAGCGAATTTGAAAAGACAAAAACACTCGAGTCAGAACTAAAAGATCTTATGTGAGTTAAATTAACAGAAATAAATATGAGTACAGTAACTCAAGAGATGCTCGGGATTTACATCTCCTAAGGATCCGTTAAACTATTTACTATGTAGTATATTGCGCTATTATAGTAGTGTCTATTTATAAAATAAACTTACTTTTAAATAGCGTTAAGGCTTTACATTTTCCACCTTAACACGTAAAATGCCAATAGTCTATACAGTACCGTAATACCTCCTGATCGGGAGGCTACCAGAGGATACTCCATAGGTACGACACAAATAGAAACTCGTAGTAAAGGCTCGGTATGGTAGGTGACACGGCACAACTAGGCAATGCCAGGGTAGATATACCAATTGCTATCCAGGCTGGTGGCAACGCGTAGCCGCAGTTACCGCCCACCTTGGACAAACTCCCCAAAATAAAAATATATAAGTGGCCACTGAATCAATCCAAGTCAAAGTATAATATCGAAGAGGAGGGTCCGATCAGAGGAATGACCTCATTGGCCTGAGAATCGCTCCTGTTTTAGCCACCTTATGCCAACTCACGGGAGTCGGGTCCACGTATTTACCTTACAGGAAACGTCGCCACCACCTACTTCATTCTGGAATCTCCACCGCGTACACGGTTAGACAAAGTGGTTTTCGGTATCGACAGATAGTATGTCCATATCCGATCCCGGTCTCTTTGCCAACCCATCGTTATTATAACACCGCGGTCATTTAAAAATAGTTTATACTTTAAAACCAGAATAAACATTTCCATTTCAAAACTATGAATACGATATCATTTCAAAACCCAAAACCATATTTTATCACTTATCCCAAATATAATTCTTTTCCAAAATCATACTGGTTTAAAATTTAAAATATCTGGATACCAAACATTTGAATTATACTTTCAAAACATAATATTTCGGAATTCATACTTTTAAAACCATAACTTCTAAAACTTGAATGGTTTGGATATTCAACGGTATATAAAATAAAAGGTTTAACTTAAATGTTACTTTGTAAAGAAAATAGTTCTCATGGCTTTACAAATACATTTCTTTATTAAAGTCTAACCCAAAATTTGTATTATCTCTCTCAAGTTCCAAAACCACTTCAATTTATATATATATACGTATATCCATTTGGAGTATTAATATTTCAAACTAAAGTTGGATTTTATTCTTTCAACAAATCGAACGTTCTATTAATTAGTCTTGAATATTCACATAAAATCCATAAATAAATAAAAACTCCAATTTCTAGTAATAAAATATATTTTTTTCAATTCAAATTATACTAGAATATTCATTTCAATTTATCTTGGGAAAAATCCAATTATAAATATCATATCTTAAAATTTCCAAAATTAACATTTAAACATATGATATAAATTATCAAACTCCATTTTCTTAATTTTTTTTTTCATTTTTAATAAAGATATTTATACACCTTTTAATTTCAAAATTTCAACTTCATATGTATATATATGGAAGAATAAAATTTATACAATATAAAATTTAAGATTATTATAAACCGTATTCCATCCAAACCATAGAAATCACTTTAAAATAGTTATATATAGACCGCGGTGCCTGTATATAATTTTCTATCCTATGGTCAAGTGATACGGATATTTATCATTTCAATCCGCAATTTAAAAGATATAAAATTTTGCGGTTGTATATCATTTCAAACCACAATCCTGAATGAAAGGAAATATGCATGATAATTTGCAATTTTATGAAATACAATAAAACATCCATCAACATCACCCATCATCCAATCACAATCATCAAGCAATATCAATCAATAACAATTTATATTTGATAATATATAACAGGTAATAACTGGCAATTTTATTCAGATTAAATTTAACAACTATTAATCTAACAGTTTATATTCACTAATAATCTATATAACTGTTAACTAGCAGTTTATAGGCAAACAAATAAATTCTAACTATCAACTAATACGCAATAAATAAATTAAATTGACAGTTAAATTTAATAAATGCAATTCAACAAATATGAGTGAAATAAACATGCCAAATACTCATAAATAAATTTCTATTCATTTCTAAAATTAATTTAACAAACATAAAAGCTTCTAGTAGTTGTGAGTGGGTTTAAACACTCACCTTTGGAATTTAAATCGAATTTAAATTCGATTTAAACCCAAAAATACGCCCGTCTCGGAATTCGTCCAAACCAGCGTCATCAAGTCCGGAATTAAATTACGATCCTAACAAAAAAAATTTCGTGTGAATCCAACTTCGTATGAGAAAGTTATGGCAAAAAATGATGATTGAATTCAAAATAAAATAAAATATAAAAGAGAACATATTAAACCTCTTGGCCACGTCACCATCAGCTAGGTTCACGGGCACGAACCATTTCCCACGCCGAAGCCCCCTATCGCACGCACACAGTCAACCATCACTTTGACCGCTCTTCTACGCCGCCTCCGGCCGCCATCCCCCTGTCGACCACCTCCACGAGACTTCCCACATCTGGCCGCCCCTATGGCCAAAGTCCGGTCATCAGAAACGCCTTCGGCCGCCGCTTCCTTTAAACCCTAATTCAAACTTCCTCGACCATCCAGCCGCTGATTCGACAAACCAACTACATAGATTGACTCCCCTCAGTCCCCTTTCCAATACCCAAAAACCGTTTGACGATCCGACGAACTTTGCGACGACGATGATGAAAGGTCACGGACTGTTTGAATTGATTCTGGTCAAACGAATGTTCAAAACAGAAAACGAATTGCACCAGTAGATTACGTGCCTCGAGAACATTAAAATATATTTTTGTGGAATTTTTCTGAAGTGTTTGCATTTTCACTGAAATTTGGATTGGGGTAGATCTAGGTTGCATTCATTTGAGGAGGAGAAGGAGATGAAGAAATGAACGTACAACAAAAGGGAAAATAAAATGGGGCTAGGCTTTATAACCGTGCTTATATAGGTAGACTAGAGATAGCGTAGATGGATCGGATAAGTGAACGTACGAAACAAACTATGGCCCAAAAAACCCGCTATGCCTCCGGAACCGAATTTATTAAATCTATAATCCAGATAGGTATTTTAAAATATTCTGAACGCGATGGAAAAAGTTTCACGTCCAAATTTGGTCGTATGAAGAAGTTATGCTGAAAACAAAATTTCCAAATTGATTTCAAATTGATTTTATTAAAATTGATTTCAAGGCGTTTCACGCCCGTACGATCAAACGATAAGTCCGATCGATACGAAACTTGAAACCCTATAATAATTCACCAATACAGATCCAATGAAACTGGTTTCGTCGAAATCCGAGTCCGTGGCCAAAATGGCTATTTTTAATATTCATTAAATAAATTATAAAAATCCAATTTTTACATCTAAATTCAAAAATTGACCAAATTTTCTCCCTTTAAATTTTCTTAACTATTTACTCCAATTCTAAACAATTTAAGTGTCAATAGTTGTTCTATTCATCAATTCAAATGTAAATTCTTAACTTCAATATTAATTCCAATTTTAATAAATTCAACATTATAAGTTTGATTAAATTTATCAAATTCACTTTCTTTCTATTATTCAAGGTTATTGATGTCAATTTAAAGAAACTAACATTGGCTCAATATCTATACATTAAAAATCTCAATTCTAAACTTAGATATCAACTTATGAAATAGTTAAATAATAAATTCCATCTAAATCTACATCTTCCTACTATCTAAATATTTAGAAAAATTACTTACCACTTTTTATTGTAAATTTCTAAACTAGTAGATTTGTGTCAGTTCTAGCCCTCTGGATATTTTATATTAACTAAAAGAAAATTTACATATAATTTCCATCGTCAATTATTTTAGTGAATAAATCTTCAAAGGTTACTGCAATTAATCCCATAAATTGCAATAAATTCTAATAAATTTGACTCTATTTGATTACAACTCACAAATAAATCAATTATTCCCCAACTACAAAGTTACCATTTCTTATATATATATCACTACAGTAATACTTCCAAATGTTCATCTTTTGTTTGCATAAATTACTGTATTCAATTGAATTGTAATATTGTTAAATTACACATAAATAAAACTTAACAACTAATAGAATAAATAACTTAAAAAATTTGTTGTCATAAATATATTTTATAAGTCTACACTTAATTATTATCTTACAATACGTTTTTACGTTACTATAAAATTTATACACTCTTCCATTTCCATATTAATAATTACTAAAGTAACATTCATTCTTAATAACAACGTTATACTATTCAACATATAAAAGGACTCGATTTCCCAAATACATTCATTTATATTTATTCCCTTAAAGTTCTCCTTTATTGGCTAGACACATTAATTTAGACTCATTTACATCTAATGCCCTTCTTAGCTATATACTCAATACATGTTAAATCTACATAATTTTTACCCTTTTATTCAAATTCACTTATACCATCAATAACAAAATGTTGCCCTAAATTTAGATTCAATTATATACATTAGATAAATGGGTAAACTTTTGTAGTTATCCCATATATGAAAATATTTTTATCCATACATTTCCACTTACTTACTATGCATTCATTTATTTAATTACTAATTGCCTTAGTCAACTTATTCCCTATTTACTACCAAATTTCAAATTTAATTATGGCTTATCAATACATAAAATTTACATAGGCAAAACAAATTTTATTACTATCTTAAGTCCATTTATTATTGACAACATTCATTAAATTTCCTTATCAACACTTATTGCATTGATTTATTCAACGGTCACCTTTTATTTAGTTACTATCCATTTTACAATCCAATGTAAGTCTTCCACTATTTATTTTATATTAAATGAATTCCATTCTACTTAATCTTTTTATTGATATTCACTAATTCAACCCTTATATCAGTTTCTTATTTCTAACTTTAAATCAAATTGTGACAATCTACATTATCCAAATCTATTGTCATAAAATTTTATTGTTACACTAAATTACAACTACTTTACCAAATTTCTACATTTATTCTCAATTAGATTAGAATTTATATTAATTCAATTCATTTAATATTATTAATTTAACGGGTCGTTACAATCTCCCCCACTCAAAACTTTTCGTCCCCGAAAAGGAAAAAGAAGGAAGAATAAACAGTACATCTTATTTCAAATATTAACTTATAAACAATAATTTACTGGATTAATTTCCTTTAATGAAATATACCCGTTTATAATCATTACAACCTTTTATACTTAAATCATTAAAGTTTGGAAAATATTCAACAAAATTCTAAGTCCAAAATTTACGAATTTTTTTGGCAGAGTCTCCTTTGTACGGAGAGACCCTGGAGAAAATATAATATTAAAATATACAAATATATTACATATATTATCAAAATATTATATCCCAACATGGGAAACTATATAAAATAGCGCTCCAAAACGTAATCCGAAAACGTACCTATTTGTCGGGCAATATACGCTTATTATTATGGAACCAAAAGCAGTAGCAGTTGCTTCCATCACCTGCATTCACTTATATAATCTGAAAGGTTAAATATTTATATTAAAGTGAAATGTTTAGGTGGTTTCAACCATTAATCAGCCAATCAATACAACAACCATCAACCTTACAAACAACTTACATACACAAAGCAAAGCAAGCATTTAATCCATCAAACAAATAGTTGTTTGGGTTCAAAACTTGAAATTTGTATGAAATGAAATTAACTATCAAGTGCATCCTTTACTCAACAGTCTTAGATGGAACAAAGATAGATTATTTATTCATCCAACAATTTCAAATTCCTTACCCAACAAACATAAATCAAACAATAACAATTCAAACCAACAACCAAATTACTTATTATACATTTATTTCATGCTTCAGTGGTTTGGTTTTCTTTCTTTCATTAATGGAGGGATTTCTCTATTTCTTACAATTTTCATTTTCCATTTATTACAAAATTCATTATATTTGTATTCCAATTTATTTACTAAAGTTTCTATCATCTATTTATACTACTTACCTTTACTTATAGTAAAATTTCCAATTTAACTTAAGTCTATACAATTAATTCTCATTAATAATAGCAAATTAATAGAATACCTTTATTACCTTACTCTTCACTTGTAAGATTTCCCCTTACATTTTCCTACTAACATTGCAACTTTTTATTATATGGTAAGTTATGTATGTTTTAAGAATGTAAGTGAAAATTTACAAGTTTCTTCTCCATTCCTTTAATTAATATATATTTGTTTTATAAATTACAATTTCAACTTACTTTTAATCTCATTCATTTATTTAATGCTGAAGTTTCCATTATATTTAATTACAGTAACCTTCTACTTACACTTAATTTATTAACCTTATAACTTGAATTCCTATAAGTGAAAGATTTTACTCATTCATTAATTATGGATTGCAGTCATTTATATTTTTCCTACTTTCCATTATATTAGAATAGGGGAAATTAAGGCGTACTTAAGTTAATAACCCTACAATCAAACTTTATAAATTAAGGAATTTCATTTTTACTTTCTTACGGTTAAAATCACCTATTAATAATACAACCTTTAATTTTAGTAAAATTCCAATCATCACTTAAGTTAATACCATTAAATTCTTATTTATAACAGTAATTTATTGAATACTTCATTATTTCCAAAAATTCTACTTGCATAATATTCTATTCCACTCTTAATTTACATTTCAACTTTTTATACTTGGTAAGTTATTTATGTTAAAGAAAAAGCAAAAGAACTTATACAAGTTTAATCTCAACCCTTTTAATTCATTGATTACTTAACCTTTATTTCACTAACCTAATTAATGGAAATTCAAGAATTAATACCGGGTCAAATTCCAAAATTACTTTAAAATAATAGATAATTAATTTCTTACAACTTTTATATCTCTAATTACCTTTAAACAATTAAAATTTTAAATAATTTCAAAACAAATCTGCAGTAGAGTTTACTACAGTGGCCTTTCCTTTCAAAACTCGAAAATGAAAGTCGATGATGCGGCCGTCATCACCGAAATTATTTTTCAGCGACAGAGGGGAAAGTACAAACTTATTTTCTTCAAAATCCTCTTAAACCAATTCTTTCGAATTATACTAAATATTTATATAAGAAAATATTTATAAACCAAATCATTATATTTTATAAATCCTTTGAAAGTAGAAATTTTTTCAAAATCCCGGACTTAGGTTCTAAAATCTCCAATTTGATTTGTTAAAATTTCAACTTAGCTTCAATTATTATAAATATTTTTATTACCTAACACCCAATCTATAGCAACCAATTATATATATATATATATATCTTTATAAAAATATTTTATATATATATAGAAAATATAATAGGCAAAATTATTTCGTTCACCTATATTAAAAACAAATATTATGTCTGTCTGTCCTATTAAGTGTTTAGAAATCCCTATTGATGACATAGCGTCCCATGCATCAATCAGAATTTATAAATACAAAACGGAACAGAGTAACATAATATTAAAACCTTTTTATAACACTAACAAGTACGCTCTCTCATATATATACACTCAGCGACTCCCATAGGGTATTACTACCCTATTAACAAAGAGTCAAACCCCACAAAGCCAAGGTTTATCGCTAAACCAAAGCTCTGATACCAACTGTAACATCCCGCCTTTTCGCACACTTTAAACCGACACACGTGCCAATTCAAAGCATACGCAAGGGCGGATTGTTATGGGGTAAATAAGAAAAACAGAGAAGAAATAAAACAAAATAGAATCTCACAGCGGAAGGATAAAATATAATAATCAATATACATTTCATGATAACTGTTTACAAAATATTTATTTTACTTATACAATGAATATCAGAGTTACACATACCAATACAATCAATGCAGCGGAAATTTTAGAGTGTGGTGCAATACTATAGATAATAATAATACGACTCCTTCGTCTTCGTCCTTCAAAGCTAAAGTCTTCGATCCTGAAACGCTCGGACTGACCCGAGCGAATTTGAAAAGACAAAAACACTCGAGTCAGAACTAAAAGATCTTATGTGAGTTAAATTAACAGAAATAAATATGAGTACAGTAACTCAAGAGATGCTCGGGATTTACATCTCCTAAGGATCCGTTAAACTATTTACTATGTAGTATATTGCGCTATTATAGTAGTGTCTATTTATAAAATAAACTTACTTTTAAATAGCGTTAAGGCTTTACATTTTCCACCTTAACACGTAATATGCCAATAGTCTATACAGTACCGTAATACCTCCTGATCGGGAGGCTACCAGAGGATACTCCATAGGTACGACACAAATAGAAACTCGTAGTAAAGGCTCGGTATGGTAGGTGACACGGCACAACTAGGCAATGCCAGGGTAGATATACCAATTGCTATCCAGGCTGGTGGCAACGCGTAGCCGCAGTTACCGCCCACCTCGGACTAACTCCCCAAAATCAAAATATAGAAGTGGCCACTGAATCAATCCAAGTCAAAGTATAATATCGAAGAGGAGGGTCCGATCAGAGGAATGACCTCATTGGCCTGAGAATCGCTCCTGTTTTAGCCACTTTATGCCAACTCACGGGAGTCGGGTCCACGTATTTACCTTACAGGAAACGTCGCCATCACCTACTTCATTCTGGAATCTCCACCGCGTACACGGTTAGTCAAAGTGGTTTTCGGTATCGACAGATAGTATGTCCATATCCGATCCCGGTCTCTTTGCCAACCCATCGTTATTATAACACCGCGGTCATTTGAAAATAGTTTATACTTTAAAACCAGAATAAACATTTCCATTTCAAAACTATGAATACGATATCATTTCAAAACCCAAAACCATATTTTATCACTTATCCCAAATATAATTCTTTTCCAAAATCATACTGGTTTAAAATTTAAAATATCTGGAAACCAAACATTTGAATTATACTTTCAAAACATAATATTTCGGAATTCATACTTTTAAAACCATAACTTCTAAAACTTGAATGGTTTGGATATTCAACGGTATATAAAATAAAAGGTTTAACTTAAATGTTACTTTGTAAAGAAAATAGTTCTCATGGCTTTACAAATACATTTCTTTATTAAAGTCTAACCCAAAATTTGTATTATCTCTCTCAAGTTCCAAAACCACTTCAATTTATATATATATATATATATATATATATATATACGTATATCCATTTGGAGTATTAATATTTCAAACTAAAGTTGGATTTTATTCTTTCAACAAATCGAATGTTCTATTAATTAGTCTTGAATATTCACATAAAATCCATAAATAAATAAAAACTCCAATTTCTAGTAATAAAATATTTTTTTTTCAATTCAAATTATACTAGAATATTCATTTCAATTTATCTGGAAAAAATCCAATTATAAATATCATATCTTAAAATTTCCAAAATTAACATTTAAACATATGATATAAATTATCAAACTCCATTTTCTTAATTTTTTTTTTCATTTTTAATAAAGAGATTTATACACCTTTTAATTTCAAAATTTTCAACTTCATATGTATATATATGGAAGAATAATATTTATACAATATAAAATTTAAGATTATTATAAACCGTATTCCATCCAAACCATAGAAATCACTTTAAAATAGTTATATATAGACCGCGGTGCCTGTATATAATTTTCTATCCTATGGTCAATTGATACGGATATTTATCATTTCAATCCGCAATTTAAAAGATATAAAATTTTGCGGTTGTATATCATTTCAAACCACAATCCTGAATGAAAGGAAATATGCATGATAATTTGCAATTTTATGAAATACAATAAAACATCCATCAACATCACCCATCATCCAATCACAATCATCAAGCAATATCAATCAATAACAATTTATATTTGATAATATATAACAGGTAATAACTGGCAATTTTATTCAGATTAAATTTAACAACTATTAATCTAACAGTTTATATTCACTAATAATCTATATAACTGTTAACTAGCAGTTTATAGGCAAACAAATAAATTCTAACTATCAATTAATACGCAATAAATAAATTAAATTGACAGTTAAATTTAATAAATGCAATTCAACAAATATGAGTGAAATAAACATGCCAAATACTCATAAATAAATTTCTATTCATTTCTAAAATTAATTTAACAAACATAAAAGCTTCTAGTAGTTGTGAGTGGGTTTAAACACTCACCTTTGGAATTTAAATCGAATTTAAATTCGATTTAAACCCAAAAATTCGCCCATCTCGGAATTCGTCCAAACCAGCGTCATCAAGTCCGGAATTAAATTACGATCCTAACAAAAAAAATTCGTGTGAATCCGACTTCGTATGAGAAAGTTATGGCAAAAAATGATGATTGAATTCAAAATAAAATAAAATATAAAAGAGAACATATTAAACCTCTTGGCCACGTCACCATCAGCTAGGTTCACGGCCACGAACCATTTCCCAGGCCGAAGCCCCCTATCGCACGCACACAGTCAACCATCACTTTGACCGCTCTTCTACGCCGCCTCCGGCCGCCATCCCCCTGCCGACCACCTCCACGAGACTTCCCACATCTGGCCGCCCCTATGGCCAAAGTCCGGTCATCAGAAACGCCTTCGGCCGCCACTTCCTTTAAACCCTAATTCAAACTTCCTCGACCATCCAGCCGCTGATTCGACAAACCAACTACATAGATTGACTCCCCTCAGTCCCCTTTCCAATACCCAGAAACCGTTTGACGATCCGACGAACTTTGCGACGACGATGATGAATGGTCACGGACTGTTTGAATTAATTCTGGTCAAACGAATGTTCAAAACAGAAAACGAATTGCACCAGCAGATTACGTGCCTCGAGAACATTAACATATATTTTTGTGGAATTTTTCTGAAGTGTTTGCATTTTCACTGAAATTTGGATGGGGGTAGATCTAGGTTGCATTCATTTGAGGAGGAGAAGGAGATGAAGAAATGAACGTACAGCAAAAGGGAAAATAAAATGGGGCTAGGGTTTATAACCGTGCTTATATAGGTAGACTAGAGATAGCGTAGATGGATCGGATAAGTGAACGTACGAAACAAACTATGGCCCAAAAAACCCGCTATGCCTCCGGAACCGAATTTATTAAATCTGTAATCCAGATAGGTATTTTAAAATATTCTGAACGCGATGGAAAAAGTTTCACGTCCAAATTTGGTCGTATGAAGAAGTTATGCTGAAAACAAAATTTCCAAACTGATTTAAAATTGATTTTATTAAAATTGATTTCAAGGCGTTTCACGCCCGTACGATCAAACGACAAGTCCGATCGATACGAAACTTGAAACCCTATAATAATTCACCAATACAGATCCAATGAAACTGGTTTCGTCGAAATCCGAGTCCGTGGCCAAAATGGCTATTTTTAATATTCATTAAATAAATTATAAAAATCCAATTTTTACATCTAAATTCAAAAATTGACCAAATTTTCTCCCTTTAAATTTTCTTAACTATTTACTCCAATTCTAAACAATTTAAGTGTCAATAGTTGTTCTATTCATCAATTCAAATGTAAATTCTTAACTTCAATATTAATTCCAATTTTAATAAATTCAACATTATAAGTTTGATTAAATTTATCAAATTCACTTTCTTTCTATTATTCAAGGTTATTGATGTCAATTTAAAGAAACTAACATTGGCTCAATATCTATACATTAAAAATCTCAATTCTAAACTTAGATCTCAACTTATGAAATAGTTAAATAATAAATTCCATCTAAATCTACATCTTCCTACTATCTAAATATTTAGAAAAATTACTTACCACTTTTTATTGTAAATTTCTAAACTAGTAGATTTGTGTCAGTTCTAGCCCTCTGGATATTATATTAACTAAAAGCAAATTTACATATAATTTCCATCGTCAATTATTTTAGTGAATAAATCTTCAAAGGTTACTGCAATTAATCCCATAAATTGCAATAAATTCTAATAAATTTGACTCTATTTGATTACAACTCACAAATCAATCAATTATTCCCCAACTACAAAGTTACCGTTTCTTATATATATATCACTACAGTAATACTTCCAAATGTTCATCTTTTGTTTGCATAAATTACTGTATTCAATTGAATTGTAATATTGTTAACTTACACATAAATAAAACTTAACAACTAATAGAATAAATAACTTACAAAATTTGTTGTCATAAATATATTTTATAAGTCTACACTTAATTATTATCTTACAATACGTTTTTACGTTACTATAAAATTTATACACTTTCCGTTTCCATATTAATAATTACTAAAGTAACGTTCATTCTTAATAACAACGTTATACTATTCAACATATAAAAGGACTCCATTTCCCAAATACATTCATTTATATTTATTCCCTTAAAGTTCTCCTTTATTGACTAGACACATTAATTTAGATTCATTTACATCTAATGCCCTTCTTAGCTATATACTCAATACATGTTAAATCTACATAATTTTTACCCTTTTATTCAAATTCACTTATACCATCAATAACAAAATGTTGCCCTAAATTTAGATTCAATTATATACATTAGATAAATGGGTAAACTTTTGTAGTTATCCCATATATGAAAATATTTTTATCCATACATTTCCACTTACTTACTATGCATTCATTTATTTAATTACTAATTGCCCTAGTCAACTTATTCCCTATTTACTACCAAATTTCAAATTTAATTATGGCTTATCAATACATAAAATTTACATAGGCAAAACAAATTTTATTACTATCTTAAGTCCATTTATTATTGACAACATTCATTAAATTTCCTTATCAACACTTATTGCATTGATTTATTCAACGGTCACCTTTTATTTAGTTACTATCCATTTTACAATCCAATGTAAGTCTTCCACTATTTATTTTATATTAAATGAATTCCATTCTACTTAATCTTTTTATTGATATTCACTAATTCAACCCTTATATCAGTTTCTTATTTCTAACTTTAAATCAAATTGTGACAATCTACATTATCCAAATCTATTGTCATAAAATTTTATTGTTACACTAAATTACAACTACTTTACCAAATTTCTACATTTATTCTCAATTAGATTAGAATTTATATTAATTCAATTCATTTAATATTATTAATTTAACGGGTCGTTACAATAAAATAAAGTTTGATTTTTTGAGATCAAGCATTTATTTGAAATTTAAATTCTAGAGTTTTAATGACTTAAAAGAGAATAAGGTTGAAGATGAATATTAAGTTAAATTGGAATTTAATAAAAAGTTAGAATTTTCAAAGGATATGATTTACAACTTGATTTTGTGTAGAGTGATTTAAATGAATATCAGGTTGATTTAAATGAATATATAATAAATTGAAAGATGATCCGGTTATATGAAGTTAAAGGTTTTCTTAAATTATATTGAATTCAATAAGCAAACATTTCAAGTCTAAATAATAAGTAACTGAATTTGATATATATATATATATATATATATATATATATATATATATGTATATGTATATATGGAATTGTCAAATGAGTCTGTTTGAAACGGTGAAATATTTAAAGCCTTGAAACATAAGAATTGAAATGGTATTTGGAAGTTTAAATCGATATTTGAAATTGATTTGTGAAATCTAAAGAAGCTATTTTGTTTATAAAAGTAATTTAATATTTAACCATTTAAGAGATGGAAATTTTGTTTGAAAGCTATGTTTTCAAGGAAGTATAATTTGGAAATATTATATTCAAGAGTTTTGATTTCTAAATATTTTACTTTGGAAAACCTATGATTTTGGAAAGAATATATATTGGAAAATAAATGATATCGTATTGATTTGGGGTTTTAAGAATAAATGATATCGGGTTTATATGGGTTTTAAATGGATATTTTATTATGGTTTTAAAAGTATAATTTTTTTTAATGACCGCGGTGTTATAATAACGATTGGTTGGCAAAGAGACCGGGATTGGATATGGACATACTCTCTGTCGATATCGAAAACCACTTTGACTAACCGTGTACGCGGTGGAGATTCCAGAATGAAGTAGGTTGGTGGCGGCGTTTCCTGTAAGGTAAATACGTGGACCCAACTCCCGTGAGTTGGCATAAGGTGGCTAAAACAGGAGCGATTGACGGGTTAATGAGGTAGCACCTCTGATCGGACACTTTCCTTCGATACTGTACTCTGACTTTGGATTTTTCGGTGGCCACCTTCACTTTTGATTTCTTTGATGTGGAGAGTTTGTTCGAGGTGGGCGGCAGCTGCGCGCTGCGCGTTTCCATCGGCCCGGAAGCGTAATTGGTATATCTACCCTGGCATTGCCTAGTTGTGCCGTGTCACCTACCCTAGCGCGCCTTATACGATTTTGGTTTTGTACCATACCTATGGAGTACCCTCTGACGACGCCCAGTACGGGGGAGATTACGGTACTGTATAGACTATGGGAATATATAAATGTGTTAAGGTGGAAAATGTAAAGCCTTAACGCTATTTAAGAGTAAGTTTATTTTACAATTAGACACTATTATAATAGCGCAATATACTACATAGTAAATAGTTTAACGGATCCTTAGGAGATGTAAATCCCGAGCATCTCTTGAGTTACTGTACTCATATTTATTTCTGTTAATTTAACTCACATAAGATCTTTTAGTTCTGACTCGAGTGTTTTGTCTTTTCAAATTCGCTCGGGTCAGTCCGAGCGTTTCAGGATTTGAAGTTTTAGCTCTGGAGGACGAAGACGAAGATGTATATTATTATTATTTATACTAGTGCACTACACACTGTTCCACTGCATTGTTGTTGGTATGTGTAACTCTGATATGTATTATATGAATGTTTTGTAAACAGATTTATAAACTGTATATTTTATTATTATATTTTATCCTTCCGCTGCGAGATTCTGTTTTCTTTAATTTCTTTCTTGTTTTTCTTAGTTACTCCATAACAATCCGCCCTTCCGTATGGATTGAATCGGCATGTGTGTCTGTTTAAATCGTGCGAAAAGGCGGGACGTTACAGTTGAAATCCGAGACTTTTTGAAAAATGGCTATTTTAACTCGCCAAATCAATATTAAAACAATTTCGATGCGTTTCGAGCTGCCACGATCAAACGACAACTCCGATTGCTATGAAAATTGAAATCCGGTAATAACAAACTATTACAGATCCAATGGAACTAGTTTCGTTCAATTCTGAGACTGTTCAAAAATTGGCTATTTTAAAATCGATAATTAAATATTGAAATATTCAATTTTCACAAATTAACTTTTAATTCGATTTTTAAAGTTCTAAAACATCATTCTAACTCCAATATGATAAAATAAAATTTTACAAATCATTTTGAATCATATTTAACCTAATTTTCAATTATTTCTGTATTTTAACATATTAAATTATCGATTTAATTATTCAATTAAATCCAATTATTCGAAATAAAATTTATTCGACTTATAAATTCACTAATTAATATTTAAAATTAATTAAATATACAAATTTTAATTAATTAAAATTATGGGTCGTTACATACTTCCCCCTTTAAAAGAATTTCGTCCTCGTAATTACCAGGTAAGAAAAGTTACAGAATCTATTAACTTTCCAAAATCCATAGCTAAACTTCTTACAATAACTTACTAAGTTTTCAAATTATACTTAGTTATCTTTCAAAACCAAACTATATCATTTAACTTTCAATTCCAAAATCAAAGTTATAGTTTTCACAAATTTCCCCAATTTTCTCAAAAATATTCTAACGCCTTAAATTTTCGGAAAATTTCGCAATAGTCTCCTTTGCGCGACTCGATCCGAAAAAAAATGACAGTGTATATATCACAAATATACATCTCATCAAGTTATGAGGCATCTCGCAGGGAAAGAAGTGTAAAAGTACGGTATGTAATCCGAGATATGTACCTTATTTATTATTAGCGAGCATGCACGGCTAATATAGCACGAAAGCGAGCTCCAAAAGAGAAGCAACGCCATCCGCACCTACTAAACACTCAACAACGACATGAGAATCATGCATATATGAAAATAGTATCAATATACAACATATAGCAACATAACAACTACATATGCCAACATAGCAAATGCAACAAAACAACAAATGCAAACATCAACCAACTATCATCCATAACCAAATCAATATTCATTCATATTCTCATTAATATTCAATGAATTGGTTTTCAATTTAAATCACATTTGATTCATTTACATTGGATTTTATCAACATTCATTTCCAATTAGTTTACATTCACTAATTTAAATCCAATTCACATTCAATTCTATTCAAATTTATTTACTTTCAATTTGAATTTAATTACATAGCTTTCAATTTCACTAATACTTAATGAATTTACATACAATCAATTAACATCCCTATAACAACCAATGTATTTCCAACACAACCAAATTTATTCACTTTACATTCAATTTGGTTCAATACTTTTAATTCCTATTGGATCATATTAAATTGACTTCCATTCAATTTATTCAATTTCTAATAACATTAGCTTCTAATGAATTAACACTTACATTCATTATTTCATATCAATTATTTATATTTAATTGATTAATATTTCATCCCTTCATCAATTGAATTGTCAATTTCTTTAACAATATAAAGTTGAATTTATTCATATGCTCAAGTTCAAATTCTTAATGACTTTATTTCATTAATTCACTTATTAATTTACTTTGACACCAAAAATCAACTTCATTCAACATCACTTAAGTTATATTCCATTTAAAATATCATTTGTTTATTTTATTAATATCAACATCACTTAATAGGTTCATTTTAACTTTTCACATTATCTAGATAAAGTTTCCAGAATTCAATTACCCGGTTTTTACTCCAAAACCATTTTGAAATTATAATCAACTCAAATCCAATTTCCTATGGAAGCAATCCATCACTTTAGAAACTCGAAAATGAATTCTAATGATGTGGCCATCATCATCAGGATTATTTTCCAGCGACCGAAGTAAGTTCAGTGCTTCCTCACTTCCACAAATTCATTCTAAAACAATTTTCCTCCAAAAATATTTCCTAAAATAATATTCAATCGTTTCCTTCAATACTTTGGAAAACATTTCAACATTCCCAAGAGTTTTAAATCCCCAAACCTTTGTTTTCATTACATTTAAAACACTTTTCAAAATCCCTGGGATTTAAATTATGGTTTAAATCAAATTTAGTTATTCTTCCTTTGAATAAATCATACTTATAGAATTTTATTTGGCTATAAACCCTTTCAAACTCTAAGTTCTTATATTTGATTATTTCATTAACAACCAAACATCCAAAGATATATAATATATTCAGAAAATTATTTCTTCTATATCAAAATATAATTTTTAGGAAAAAATTATTTCATTTACCCGCTTTAAAACAATATCGTTTCAAATTGTTCTGTACAAGTGTTTAGAGATCCCTATCAACAATGTTAATTACTCGTGTTGACCAAAATCCATATACCACTCAACAAACCAATCATCATAGTATAAAACAATTTATATTCACTAACAAATACGCGCTCGTATCTATTATTGCACTCAACTCATTCTAGAGTACTACTGACTCCATCTCTAATGAGTAATTCCCAACAGAGCCAAGGTTGTCGCTTAACCATAAGCTCTGATACCAAATGTAACGTTTGCGATTTTTCATTGCCAAAAAACTGAAATGTTAGGGTTAAAGAAGAAGAAAAAGAAAAAGATAGTAGAAAGAGGTAGAAGATAGAACAGAAAAAAACAATAAAACAATATCAGAATCTCACAATCGCAGCGGAACAACATATAATAGATAAATGAATAATCTTTAAACAAAGTACTATATCATTTATTACATTACATCTCATTACATTTCATTACATTACATCATCAGAGTGTACAACTACAAACAGCGGAAAAGAAATACTATATACTAGTGAATACGCCATGCATCCATATTGCCTCCAGCAACTCCTGAATTCCAGAATATCCTGATAAACCTTACTCTTGACTGCCCGTGTGGAAATTGGTGGGCACCCAGAGTTTAGGAAGGAAAACAATAAACTCCGAGTCAGTCATGTGACTGGTGTGAGAACTAAAACAGTTTATCTTTAAAACAAAGAACAGGATGATTTTTTAAAATAGATTCACAATGCTTTTTAGAAAATGAGACTACCATAAGGCCTCCCGCACACACACACAATGCAAACGCAGAATCGGAGGAGATTTCTCCTTATGATAGTCAAAGATGCTTGATACGCATTAAAAAGATACATTTGATATTATTACTAGTGCATAGTGTAGAAAACAATTTCGAAAGTAGAATATAAATCTTAGTCAGCATAGGCATTTCGCACTTATGCCTACTATAGCTACCATCCAAACAGTGGGGCGCCACCATAAGTGAATGATAGGTTCTACAACTAAAACCGTACAAGATCGTATTGTTTCTTTGGATTTCCAACAAATGGTCAGGCCAAGGAACTTCCCATTGCCACATGGATACGCCTCTGGAAAGAGGACCTGAGAACCAAACCGGATCTCTGCCAACACAAGGCCGGGTTACCACTAACTGGGTAACTACTGACACGAATATGTCATCCCCTGATCGTAACCGATCTATCCGAGGATCCTCGATTTCCAACAACCACAAAGCAATAATTTTGCAGCAACAACATAAGTTAAGTATCTGGGTTCCATACCATGATACCACCTCTATCCAGAAGGAATGACATACACTAAAGGGGTGCTACCCCTAATAACCTTACTGCATCCTTCCTGTTTTGACCATTTCCGGGGTGTGAGGTCCGACGAAGTCTCGTCCACAAAGCCACGCTTTATACAAAAGCTGTGCTTCGGGTCAACAAATGATCATAGAAATGATCACCAAGATAAATGATCAAACAAATGATCATATCACAAATGATCAAACAATGATCATTTCACAGCAACACTCAGCATGCCACACTACCAAATTGGGAGTATATCACTAATAACCTTCAACTATATAACCTCTGAGCTCGTACGTCTCAGAGAAGGGTGTTAAGCTAAGAGAATAAATTCTCCGCCACCAACAGAAATATATTTGAAAGAAATCAGCTTTATATCTCAATTTGTAATGTCAGACATACAATCCATACAAGTCTGTTCCGGGGTCGAACAGAACCGAAGGCACTTCCAAAGAAGTCCTTGCATTCCGGATAATTTCTAATCACGTCCGGACTTCCCGTCACTAAGGGTGATAAAACCTCTATATCGGAGATCAGCCGATGCAGAGTAACTCAACGGTAATCCTTCCGTTTTCAAAAATATCCGGTCTTCAACACCGGTCATCGAATGCAATCCATTACGACGTATCACATATTCAGAATGGGTTATAAGACCCCAAGGTCCTTTCCCGGCTAACCCGAATAGTGAGCGCTTATTCAAAAATAAGTGTAGCATTCAAATTCAAGCAATCACAACAAATACCTATTTAAAGGTAAATATTAATAGTCGGATTATTTAACTATCAATAGGCGTGTTCAACATCACCAAATTCCAAATAATTTCCCAAATTATTTACTTTCCAAAATATCTTTACTAGATATAAAATTTCCCACACTTCAACATTTGAAAACTAATTTTCAAATCACTTTTCACTTTACCACTTTTGAAAACAAATTTCAAACATTTTCCTTACGCGAAATACTTTCATTTCCACATGGTTCATTTAAACCAATTAAATAAATTCTTACCGATTTACTTTATATTTACGTTCCAAATCCGTAAATTTATTCCCACATTCCAAAAAAATAAATCGACGTTTATTTTTAAACAAATTCCCCTTTTCATTTATAAATTCCATAGTGAATTTACATTCCAAAATATTTATGAATATATGATTCCCAAATCGATTTCTAATATTCATTTTCAATTTGTCTTCAAAAAGATAAATTCTCAAAACGTTTCATTTCACATTGGAAAAACATTTCCGTACTTATTTATTAATAAGTAATTCACAAATCCATTTATTTTCAACACTTGGAAAATATTCAATATACTTAAACCGAAATTAAGTATATATTTCATTCTTTAAGGAAATCATTCTCTTAAACATATTTATTTGGGCCAAAACGAATGTTGCGCAAAACATCGTTACGACAAACCAAAATCACTAGTATAGGGATTCGAAATTTAGATAGATATATAAATCCCAATACTATACAAAAACATTTCTTTTCGGAAATCATTTACTATAACAACAGTGTTATAGTCCATCATTTCCTTCTTTCTCGAAAACGTCTATTTCAACAACAATGTTGAAATCTATGGTTTCGATTCATAATACTTTTTAAAACATCTTTAAAATAATTAACTTCATTTTATAATATTTATTTTGCCAAACATGACCATTTTATTCAATAATGTATTCACTGTCCAAAATCGTGAATATATTCCCTTTAATAAACTTCAATATTCAATTTATCAAATTCAATTGATTTCGAATTTATAAACAATGTTTATAAATTCCATTTCTATTTATAAGCTTCGATTTATAAATCTTATTATTAACAAATTCCATTTATATCTCATTTAAATGCCAAAATCCGATTTATAAGATAATTACTTATAAATCTTCTATTTTACAAAATCTATTCATTTTATAACTTCACAATTTATAAATCTATAAATTCTGTTCACTTATGAAATCCATTTCTATTTCATTTTTAACACTTATAAAAAACTCGTTTTGATATTCCAATATTTTTAGTTTAAAAAATATCAATTTTATAAGTCTTTTATACTCATCGTTTTTAATAATTCAAAAATCCCAATTTAAACCAGTTTATAAATTAATTAACTATTTATTTCCAAAAATTTCTCATTTCGGTTATATTTCTCAAAAATCTTAATTTTTATAACATAAAAATTTATAACGTTTTAATTATTTAAAATGAATCAATTCAAAATTAAATAAAAATATATACTTTCGAAAATCACTTTAAAATCCCTTTTAAAACCAAAATCATTATTTTAAAACTTCAAAAATGGATCTGATGATGCAACATCGCCAAATAGTCAATCACGACATCCAAATATCATATATCGATATGATAATCAACAAATATCACAATATCTGTAAATAAACCAATACAGTTGAGGAATCCAGTTGGATCCCTCCAACCTGTTCCCCTGCATCCAAAGATGTTAGCACAATACCAATTCCGTTCCAGTACGGAATTATCGCGGTATATGGAATTTATACAAATATTATCCGCTTAATAGACGGCGCAATAGGGTCTCATCCGCTATATAATGCAGGAAAATCAATTCCAAGTACATAAATAATACCAATTTCACTGTTTATGAAATATTCGCGGTATATGTTTTTAATAAATAACATCCGCTTACTAACGGCGCATAATGTCTATTCTTAACAATCAATAGATAACAATCATCGTTCATGCATACAATCAACAATTTTAAATCTAACTATTTAAAATATAAATCGAAACCGATTCGATTGAGTGAGAAGTTCTCACCTTGATTTCAATTTCGTTTTCAGCTTTTATTTCGAATAAAATTAAACGCGCGTTTAATTTTACCCGAAATTTTCGCTAAATCCAAACGAATCCAATCCAATTCCATAGCGTAGTGCTCGTCCATACGATTCCAACGCAAAAAGTTTCGTGCGTTTTCGACCTCGTATGAAAAAGATATGAATTTTATAAGTTTACACGAATTTTTAACTATATAATTACAACATATATTTATATTTTCAACCTTGCTTTAATCTCGGCCCTTGATCCATCAGATCCATGCGTCCCCCCTCTTCGATCTCACTTTCTCAGGTCACAAAGATACGCACGCAACTTGAACCCATAATTACCTAACTAGGGTTGAAAATCACGGCAACAACGACGACTTCGAAGACGATCAGGTTGTGCCATATGAACGAGCATCACGAACTCCATGCTCGGCTGCAATAACAAGGAGCTCGGCCCCCTATTGAGCACGCATGTCGAGGCCGAACTGCAGGCCTTTGGACGAGCTTCGGCGATAATCCGTAGCACTATTTTCCATCATCACCGTATAGATTGAAAGCTCTCTTCGCGCTCTATGATTTCTTAGTTGAGAACATTGGCTAATTATCAACGGATTGGAAGTAATAGAGGAGGAAAGGAAAGAAAATTCTGGCCATTGAACAGAAAAATGGCGGCTGGGCATGGATATGAAACCCTAGGTTATATTCTTTTGCAAATTTATGAAGAGAGGGGGCTTATATAGAAAATTTAACGAACACTATTCATCCCGGATTTTTCGAACTCCAAACGAAGCGTGCCGGTTAGCGTTCCTAAGGTTTACCCCGCGTTCCGAACACAATGGAACATGTTTCGGGAGCTAATTCGGTCATCTGTGCGAGTTATGGCAATAAACGTTCAATTTAAAATTAAACCGATTAAACGATTTTCTAGGCGTTTTAGCTTGCACCGGACAAACGGTAAATCCGATTGACATGAAATTTGAAACCATACAATAATATCACATTATGGATCCGATGAAACTAGTTTCGTCGAAATCCGAGACTTTTTGAAAAATGGCTATTTTAACTCGCCAAATCAATATTAAAACAATTTCGATGCGTTTCGAGCTGCCACGATCAAACGACAACTCCGATTGCTACGAAAATTGAAATCCGGTAATAACAAACTATTACGGATCCAATGGAACTAGTTTCGTCCAATTCTGAGACTATTCAAAAATTGGCTATTTTACAATCGATAATTAAATATTAAAATATTCAATTTTCACAAATTAACTTTTAATTCGATTTTAAACGTTCTAAAACATCATTCTAACTCCAATATGATAAAATAAAATTTTACAAATCATTTTCAATCATATTTAACCCAATTTTCAATTATTTCTATAGTTTAACATATTAAATTATCGATTTAATTATTCAATTAAATCCGATTATTCGAAATAAAATTTATTCGACTTATAAATTCACTAATTAATATTTAAAATTAATTAAATATACAAATTTTAATTAATTAAAATTTTGGGTCGTTACAGCTTCTGTCTTATATACACTAGAGTATGTGGTACGTATATACGTGGATATTTTCATGTATATATTTAAAAGATCTGGAAATATTTGTTTATTTAGTAATTGATTTTGAAGCATGTGTTTATAAGTTATATGTTATATGGATTTTATTATGTTAATTATTCTTTTATTTCGAAAACTTTACGTAAGTTTATTTTTATATGTATAAATATATACACTTGTTCTGTTTGTAAGTCCATATATATAAGTCATTGTTATATATGTTGCGTGTACTGCAATATATCTAATAATATAATTATTTGATGGTATTGGTTATATATTATATGTATAGGTTATAATTTGATTTTATAAGTGTTTAAAATACGTTATATTAAAAGGAATATATTTAGAGTTTGTTTATAGTATAAATTTTTGTGAGGGCAAGTATTGTTTTAGAAACGTATATGTATTATATTTGTTTCATTTTACATTGCAGTTGATATAGGTGGATCCCCTTGTTTATAAATTCTCATCTCTTTATAATTTATAATTTTTTTATGGTAAAAGGTTATATAAGGTTGTTGCTGTATGTGTATATATATAGTGTCATATTTGTTATATATACTATGTTCACCTCGGCAATATATTTTGCTTAAAGTGTCCGTGTGTTAGTCATACATAAAGTTACAACAGCATAGATAGGTATATATGTTGCATGTATAGTTTTGAATATGGTACATATTAATATTTTGATTTTTTTAAGCTATATTACTTTATATTATGTATAGGTATGGGTTGTAAATATAATATATAAGCTTTGTTTTTCGAGATAGCTACCTGCAGCATTTTATATAGATATGAGAGTTTATAGATTTTAGAATTCATAAAGTATACAAAGTATAAAGTTGATATATGTGGCATTTGATATGTTGCAGTGAACATACATTATTTATGTAAGTATTTTGTTGTTTAATAAGTATATATATGTGTGTGTGTGTGTGTGTGTGTGTGTGTGTGTGTCTATTTCAAATGATATATGGTATAAGTGGTGATTTTATTAGAGGTGTTTTAATTTAAATACAACGACTTTGATTTAATTCAATTTATGCTAAAATTTAGAATATGACTTTATATATAAATAATTATATATATATATATATATAAGTCCACTGTACCAATTATATTCATCAATCCATTCTGATATATTTCATTGACTCCTTCTTATCAGCTTTATTGTTAAATTCGTATTCAATCGTGCTTCGTTTTGGAATTCATGCTTGGGTTGTAACTACTCTCACTGTCGAATATCTCTAGCCTCGAAAGGTGAGCAATCACTCATGATTAATGTTCTTTTATTTATTAAATTTGATTTCAATTGAACGACAATTGAAGTATGCGGCTGTTAGTTATTTATACTGTTATATATATATTATTACCTGTATCAGTTCACCTGTGTCATCTGACACCATTATCTGTTACTTGTACGATGATAATCCAGTTTAGTTGATAAATGATTGATTGTTTGATGTTGATATTGGACGTTAAATTGTTAATGTATGGAGTGATAAATAATTTACAATTGAAATTGACGTAGGAGCTAACAATTTGAAATTGATATATGTGTTGAATTTATTAGTTAAATTTGTACAATACGACCCCTTTAATTGTTAAATAAATTGACACGTAGAAATAGTGTTAACTACGCCTTGAACCATTGAATGTATGATTGTATAAATTTATGTAGTATAAAATTGAAAAATGGATATCAAGTGAAGAACCGTATAAATATTAGTTTAATAATCTTTAATCTACATGAAATGATAGTGTAGATTCTAGAAATAATTAGATTAATTTGCATAAACAACAAATGTAAATTAATATGATTATTTTGGGATTATTTGAATTAATTATTGGATTATTATTGATTGTTGATTATTGCTTATTTATTTACTTTGACACCATCCCAGTTATCACACTGCAAATTCCATTTGCTATGCTTTGATTTGAATTGAAATGGAATCGGGTTGAAATGATAAATACCCAAATTAAACATTGACTTAGGATAGAGTTAAATAAAAACCCGATTGGTCAATAATTTGATTTAAAAATGAAATAAGATTTTATTTGAATAAAATAATAAGATTTTGAAATGAAGTTGGAATTGAATGTTAATGAAAGGAAAATGTTAGTATTTAATAATCTGAAACAAAATATTAACAAAGTAATTGATGAGGGAGCTTTGTTTAATTTAAGAAATGGTTGAATTAAGTTTGAAATTATTTAATAATTAAGTTTTGAAGTTATTTAATTAAGTGTTGAAATTATTTAACATTTAAGTTTCGAAATTATGTAGTAATTAAGTGTTGAAATTATTTAATAATTAAGTTTTGAAATTATTTAATAATTTAATGAGATTAAATTATTTAACAATTAAATAAATTGGATTCTTTGGTAATTTAAATTGAACTTCTTTAAAAAGTGAAATTGAGTTCCGTAGTAAATTAAAGTTTGGAAACTTGTTAAATTAAATAAGTAAATAAGGGAAATCGAATTTCTTAAACAAGAAATAAAATATGATTCATCGAAATTAATATAAGACTTGAAATTTAAAGAATTTTATTTGACGAAATTAATTTAATTAAATTTGGAAGTTGATATGATATAGGAAAACTTAAAATTGATTTAATGAGTTGGAAATTTAATAGAAACTATCTGAATGATAAATAAACTTAACGAATATTGAATGAAATCGATAAATGAATTTAAATTGATTTGAACGATAAATTAAATTTATTTAAATGATTACGGAATGAAACTTATATACGAACTTGAATCAATACTTGAATTGTTTTAAAATAAAAATTGAAATTGAATTATAAGATTTTGAAATAGTAATTTGGAAGTTTTGAAACGTAAATTATGGAAATTGATATAGAAAGACAAATGGATGTGGTTTACAAATTCTAATTGAAATTGAAATTGATTTGGTTTTTGAAATTTATTAAATGACCAATCGGTGTAATAATTACGAAAGTTATTAAAGAAACCGGAATCAGTTATGGACATACTCACTGTCTAAACCGAGAACCACTTTAATAACTATACGCGGAGTGTGATCCAGAATGAAATGGTTGGAATGATGTACGTGATGACTGAAGAAAGAGAACGATGATGGATAGCCTTGACACTTATATCAAATTGGAAATGACTAAAACAGGAGCCGTGCTGGGCCAAATGGGGTTAGCCACCTCGAGCAAACACACTTCTTCGTAAACTACTCATTACTTGTTACTGATTGGTGCACCCTCAAAATTTTGGGAGTGTTGTTTCGCGGTGTTGCGATCGTTGCGGCGACGCGTTTTCACCAGTCCGGATCAGGAAAACGGTAGTTTCACTACCTTGGGTATTTCCTCATGTGCCTTGCCATACTTGTATCCCTATATACGCGACCACTACGAATTCTTTTTCTGTTTTACCTATGGAGTACTCCCTGATATCCCACCAGTTTACGGTGGAGTTTACAGTGCTGTATAGACTATGCTGCTTTTATAAAAATGTGTTAAGGGGGATAATGGTAACGCCTTAACGCTATTTTGATACTTTATATTACCAATAGACATTATCTATTTAGCATATATTACTACATAGTAGATAGTTTAACGGATCCTTAGAGGATGGTTATTCCAACGTCCTTTGAGTTACTTGTATTTCAGTTGTTATTTCAATTGAGTTGGATTTATTGATATAAGAATGTTAATCCTAACTCGAGTTTTTGTGTTTTGCTTTACGCTCGGATCAGACTGAGTGTACCAGTATTCGAGACCCACCTTTGGAGTTGGTGCTCAGCTTGGAGATCCAGCTATCTATCCAGCTTTCAGATATTCAGTTGATTCCCGTGATGTATTCGGATATTGTATTTGACTATTGTATTGAGACTTTTTTTGTACCTTATTTAACTCTGTTATATATATAGTAGCCTCATGAACTACTATCTTTTATTTCCGCTGCATTTATTACTCTGTGTCTGTGACCTGTGATTATTTATTTACTGTATATGTTCAGTTTTGCCAAATTTAAATTAACAATTCGGCATTTTGAATTATTCAAGTCCGACATGTGCGAATGCGAATAGTCCAAAATAGCGGGTCGTTACATCAAATTTTGGGTTTAAATTAGATTTAAATTCAATTTAAATTCGAAAGGTGAGCGTTTTAACCCACTCACAACTTCTAAAATTTCTTATGTTTGTTAAATTGATTTATGATGTAATTAGGAATTTATTTATGACTGTTTGGCATATTTTTAATCATCATCTCAGTTAAATTGAATTTATTGAATTAAATTGTTATTTAATTTGTTATTGCATATAAACTTCCAGTTAAACAGTTATTTAATTTATTATTGAATATAAACTGCCAGTAAATATCTGTTATTTATTATCTGTTATATATTGATGTAATTTGATTGAAATGGATGATAATTGTGATAAATCTTTGATGGTTGATATTAGATGAATGGATGTTGTATTTTATATTGTTTTAAACAACAAGTTGTTATAGATTTTATTTCATTCGAGATTGCAGTTTGAAATGATATATAACCGTATTTATATTTTAAATTACGGATTGAAATGATAAATATTCGTATCACTTGACCATAGGATAGAAAATTATATACAGACACCGTGGTTTATATATAAAAATATTTTGAAATGGTTTCTATGGTTTTGTAAAGAAATATATGGGTTATATAAATATTGATTTTAGATGTTACATAAATGTTATTTTATTATTGATTTGTCGTTATGTACAAATTCGTTTTGAAATATAAAATAAGTTAAATAATAAAGTTTGATTGTTTTTATATAATATGGTTAAGTATCTGTTTAAATTATTTTGTATATAGAGTTTATAATGACTTAAATAAAATTAAGGTTGGAAGATAAATATGAAATTGATTTGAATTAAATTATTTAAGAATTATACTCGAATAAATTTCATTTGAAATTTAAATAAAATTGAGATTTTAAAGGGAATGATTTTATAACTTGATTTTGGGTTTAGAGTGATTTAAATGAATATCAAGTTGATTTAAATGAATATATCAAGTTAAATAAATTGAAAGAATATCTAGTTATTTGAAGTTTAAAAGTTTTACTTAAATGGTATTGGATTTATTAAGTAAACATTTCAAATCTAAATAATTGTAATTGAATTTGATATATATGGAATTATCAAAGAATTAGTTTTGAAGTGGTGGAATATTTAAAGCTTTGAATATATAGAAATTGAAATGGTTTAGTTAGGGGTTCAAATCCGTATTTAGAATTGATTTGTGAAATTGAAGAAGCTATTTTATTATATAAAGTAATTTAATATTTAAGCTATTTAAGTGGTGTAGTTATGTTTCAAAGTTATGAGTTTCAAAGTATTATGATTTGTAAGTGTTATACTTTAAGTGTTTTGATTTCGAAGTGTTATAACTTTGAAAGTGCTATGATTTTGGGAAAGGGATATATTGAAATAGAAATGATATTATATTGATTTGGGTTTTATAAAAATGATATCATATTGATTTGGGTTTTAAAACGGAAATGATATCGTATTTATATGGTTTTGAAATAGATATTATATTCTTGTTTTGAAGTATAAACTATTTTGAAAAGACCGCGGTGTTATAATAACGTTTGGTTGTTAAAGAGACTGTGATCGGAAGTTGTCATCCTCTCTGCCAACTCCGAAAATCACTTTAACAACAGTGTACGCGGTGGAGATTCCAGAATGAAGTAGGATGGTGGCGGTGTTCCTTTGTGGTATATACGTGGACCTAACTCCCGTGAGTTGGCATATGGTGGCTAAAACAGGAGCGATTGACGGGCTAAGAAGGTAGCACCTTTTATCGGACACACTCCTTCGATACCATTCTATTACTTTGTGATTGATTTGGGCCCTTTTGATTTTTGGGGGTGTGGCTCGAGGTAGGCGGTAGTAGCTGCTACGCGTTACCACCGGTCCGGAAGCGTAATTGGTATATCTAAATTGGCATTGCCTAGTTGTGTTGTATCACCTATCCTAGCGCGCCTTATACGATTTTGTTTTGTACCATACCTACGGAGTGCCCTCTGACGACGCCCAGTACGGGGGAGATTACGGTACTGTATAGACTATGGGAATATAAAAGTGTGTTAAGGTGGAAAATGTAAAACCTTAACGTTATTTTCATGTATATTATACTTTACTTTAGACGCTATTATAATAGTGTATATTACTACATAGTAGATAGTTTAACGGATCCTTAGGAGGTGTGAATCCCGAACATCTCTTAAGTTACTGCAGTCGTGTTAGACACCGGATAGGAGATGTCAAATCCTGTAAACATCTCCGACGCTGTTCCACTCATATTATTTATCGTTGATTTAACTTACAAAAGATCTTTTAGTTCCGACTCGAGCATTTTATCTTTTCAACTCGCTTGGGTCAATCTGAGCATTTTAGGTTTTAAAGACCTTATTTCTGGAGGACGAAGGTGAAGATTTTATTATTACTATTATATACTATATTGTTCTACTGCATCACATTATTCCACTGCATTGTCATTTATTATTTTTGGTATGTGTAATTCTGATTCTGTGTTTTAAAGTATAATCAAATATTATGTAAAACAGCTTCATGGACTGTCATTTGATTATTATATTTTGTCATTCCGCTGCGAGATTCTGTTTTGTTTTATTTCCTTCTCTGCTTTTCTTATTCAACCCAATAACAATCCGCCCTTTGTAGGGTTTGGGTCTGACGTATGTGGTTTATCGTCAGTTTAAAGCGTACAAAAAGGTGGGATGTTAGAATTTCGAACCCTAGTTTGAATTAAAGTTGATTATCCACCGTTGATTCGACGCAAAACTACATAGATGCACTCCACTCGCTGCCCTCTATATGGTTGTACCTTCGATTCGTCGATCAGAAGAAGTTGATCTCGTCGCGATGGATGGCTGAGATTTATTCATGGATTTCAAGACAAACTCTGGTTCAAACTGGAAAATGAATCACAGATCTGAGATGCTCTTGTCGAGAGCTTCAAAACGATATATAATTCGATATAGTTTGGAGGAGTTAAATTTTCAGAATTCAATTTGATTTGAAATTGCAATTAGGGATTAGGGTTTGTCTACCATTGGAAAGAGAGGAGCAAATGAAACTGTACATAAAGACAACTGAATTGAGGAACATTAAGGTTTATAATTGGCTATTTATAGATGGATCATAAATAGAACATATGGATCAGATCAATTTGGGTTGGAACGATAAAGGACCCGAAAAGCCCATTCAGTCTTCGGAACGAAAATGGGTCAACCCATGTATCAAAATAGATGTTTTCGATATTTTTAAACTCAATGGAACATGTTTTAAGTCCAAATTCCATCATATGAAGAAGTTATGTTAAAATCGGCTTATTTCAAATTGATTTCAATTAAATTAATTTCTAGACGTTTCGAGTCCGTTCGATCAAACGATGAGCCCGATCGCTACGAAAATTGAAAACTTACGATCTCTGTTACGGATCCGATAAAATTGGTTTCGTCGAAATTCGAGTCAGTGGCCAAAATGGCTATTTTCACATTAATTAAATAAATTAATTAAATCATATTTTTATTTCAAATTTGACAACTAACAAATTTGATCATTTTTTATTACTTGGACATTTAAAATCCTTTAAAATAATTTCTATATCAATTTCAGTATTTAAAATTTCCCTGATTGCGGTGTTCAATTGCAATTGTAATTAAACCCAATTTAATTATAATTTAATTCCAATAAATTGATTAAACTTGAGTTCAATATTTATATTCAGTCAATTATTAATCTAAAAACATAGTTAACATTTGTTTTAATATTTGATATTCTTCAATTTCCATCTTTATTTGTATCAACTACCATATTTCATTTTTTTGGTTTTTTTTGCCAATTTTACACATTTATTATAATTAAAGATCCTAATGAATTTATTTATCTGGGTTTCATTCTTTTATTAATCAATTGTTACCTTATGAATAAAATTAACATTTCTATTCATTTTGTTGCATTCACAAATTTCAGTTATTGTCTTAATCTCATTAATGTAACATTAAATTTCATTAAATTTTAATTAATTTTCCATTTTAATTTAATAGACTAATTAAATAGGAATAATTGTTACCCTTTAACTTTTAATCAGACTTGTGAGGGTTTATTATTTAGAATCAACTACTGTAATTACTTACAAAATATTGATTTTATTCAATTACCATTTATTATACTGCTTCATAAATTAATCCCATATTTACATTTGTTTTCATATATTCAATTTATAATCAAGTATAACCTTTACATTATCCCAATTAATTAAACCTCCACAAAAACATTATCAATTTCTTAAATTAACATTATTCCATTTCATTTTGTTTATTATTTTCCATTAACAAATTACAAATTTCTATTTCTTCCAATATTAAATAACGAAATTTATTATATTAACAAAATTTAATTATCAAAAATTTATGGTCGTTACACTCTCTACCACTGTAATGTCCCGCCTTTTTGCACGCTTTAAATCAATGATAAACCACACACGTCAGACTTAAAACATACAAAAGGGCGGATTATTATGGGGTAAATAAGAAAAAGCAGAGAAAAAATGAAATACAAACCAGAATCTCACAGCGGAACGATAAAATATAATAATCAAATAAACAGTTCATGAAGTTGTTTTACAAAAATATTTGATTATACTTATACAATACCTATCAGAGTTACACATCCCATAGAATAATAATTATGCAGCGGAATAAAATGGTGTAGTGGAATAATATAGTAGATAATAGTACTACAAATCTTCGTCTTCGTCTTCCAGAATAAAATCTTCAAATCTTGAAACGCTCGGACTGATCCGAGCGAATTGAAAAGACAAAACACTCGAATCAGAATTAAAAGATCTTATGTAAGTTAAATCAACGGAAATAAATATGAGTGTAACTGCGTCGGCGATGTTTATGGGATTTGGCATCTCATATCCAGTGTCTAACGTGAGTGCAGTAACTTAAGAGATGCTCGAGATTCACATCTCCTAAGGATATGTTAAACTATTTACTATGTAGTAATATTTCACTATTATAATAATGTCTAATACTAAAATAAACTTACTTTTTTCATAGCATAAGGGGTTACCCATATAGCCCTTAACACATAATAGTCCCAGTAGTCCATCCACTATCATAGTCCCTCCTAATCGGAAAGCCACCAGAGGATACCACACGGGCTACGGGAGAAAACCAAACTCGTACAAGGCGCGCTAGTGTAGGTGACACGACACAACTAGGCAATGCCAGGGTAGATATACCAATTGCTATCCGGGATGGTGGTAACGCGTAGCAGCTACTACCGCCCACCTCGAACAACACCCCCAAAATCAAAAATCAAAAGTGACCATCGATAAATCCAAAAGTCAGAGTATAATATCGAAGGAGTGCGTCCGATAAGAAGGGCTACCTCCTTGGCCCGAGAATCGCTCCTGTTTTAGCCACCTTATGCCAACCCACGGGAGTCGGGTCCACGTATTTACCTAAAAGGAAACGCCGCCGCCATCCTACTTCATTCTGGAATCTCCACCGCGTACACGGTTGTTAAAGTGGTTTTTGGAGTTGGCAGAGAGTATGACAACTTCCGATCCCGGTCTCTTTAATAACCAAACATTATTATAACACCACAGTCTCTTTGTAATAGTATATACTTTTAAAACCAGAATATAATATCCATTTCAAATCCATATAAATACGATATCATTTCCTCTTTTTAAAATCCAAATCAAATTTGATATCATTTTCAAATATCCTTTTCTAAACCATAACATTTCAAAGTTATAATATTTCGAAACCAAAACTTGAAATATAGCCTTTCAAAACATAAAACTTTGAATTTCGTAATTTTGAAACATACTACACCACTTCAATGGTTTAAATGTTTAATTACTTTATATAGTAAAATAGCTTCTCCACCTTCACAAATCAATTCCAATATGGATTTTAAATTCCCAAATAAACCAATATAATTTCCATATATTTCAAAGCTTTAATTATTCCACCATTTCAAAAACTTATTCTTTAATAATTTCGTAAATCTCAATTTCAAATACTATTGTTTAGGTTTGAAATGTTTACTTAATAAATCAAATATCATTTTAGTAAAACCTTTAGACTTCAAATAACTGGATATTCTTTCAATTACATTAACTTGATAATATTCATTTAAATCAATTTGATATTCATTTAAATCCTCTAAACAAAAATCAAGTTATAAAATCATACCCTTTAAATCTCAATTTATTTATATTTCAAATCAAATTTTCCGAGGATAATCCTTAAATCTTAAATTCAAATCAAATTCACATTTATCTTCCAACCTTAATTTTATTTGAGTCATTATAAACTCTATATACAATAGACTTTAAAAAGATACTTAACCATATTATATAAAAGAAATCAAACTTTATTATTTAGCTTATTCTATAATTCAAAACAAATTTATACATAGCTAAACCAATAATAAAATAGCATTTATATAACATCTACAATCAATATCCGTATAGCCGACGTATTTCTTAACAAAACCATAAAATCATTTCAAAAATAATTATATATATATACCGCGGTGCCTGTATATATTTTTCTATCCTATGGTCAAGGGATACAAATATTTATCATTTCAATCCGCAATTTAAAAATAAAAATGTGGTTATATATCATTTCAAACTGCGATCCCGAATCAAAAGAAATGCATAACAACTTGCAGATTATGATGATATAAATAAAACATCCATTCATCCATCAAAAAATCATACATCCATCACAATCATCATACAAAACAATAAATAAATATCAATATATAACTGATAATATATATCAGGTAATTAACTGGCAGTTATATTCAATAATAAAATAAATAATGATTTAATTTCAATAAATGCAATTAACTGAGATGATGATTAAAAATATATGAAACAGCCATAAATAAACGCATAATCACAACATAATTTAATTGACAAACATAACAAATTTTAGAAGTTGTGAGTGGGTTAAAACACTCACCTTTTGAATTTAAATTCAATTCAAACCCAAAAAACTGACAGTCTAAAACTTCATCCAAACTAGCGCCAAAATCTTCGTAATTCCTATACGAACCTAGCGAAGAAAATCGCGCGTGAAACGGAGTTCGTACATGAAAGTTATTGCGATTAGAATATTTGAATTTGAAATTAAAATAAATCAACGAGAAAAACAAAATAAATAAATTACCGCGTACACGTCACCCAGGCATCACGCGTTTTTCTGCAACAACCCGCATATTTATCGATTTTATATTTAAATATTTTATTTAAATATTTTATCGTTAATCGGATTTTAGTCCGAAAAGCTACTTTTTGCATACGGTCGAATTAGGACTCGGGACCACTCCCATTGAGTTTAAAATGCCGTTTGCGACCTTTTTGAGTATAAGCTTCGATATGTTTGGAGAAAGTTGATTTTTGCTACTTTTTCCCCCTTAGGGCTTTGGTTTGGGCTGAGCCAATTAACCACTTACTAACTCAGTCCCAATCCCCCTCTCCTCTTCATTACTTCATTCCAACTCCTAACTCTCTAGCAAAACTGAAAATGAAGGTGGAGAGTGGAAATTAAAACTCCAAGCCCTAGCTTCCTTTGCAAATCCATCTCCTAGCTCCAAAGTTCATGAGAACCCATTGGTAAGCTTCCTCTTCTTCTTCTCCAAATCATTCTCTCTTTGATTTCAGAAATTTCCTAAACCTAATTTAGGGAATGTTTCTCTTTTAAGCTTAGATTCAAGCTTGTTGAGTTGGAATTAAAGAGTGCTTGTTCTTGCCATTGCTTCATAGCATCTTCTTCATTCGTTTGGGTTCAAAGGTGAGATTTTTAATCTCACATCTATGCTTATAATTCTCTTCTATTGTTAGGTATGAATTCCTAACACTTATTCATATGCATTTGATTTTGATTTGGATTGCTTTTGTGAATATTCCAATTTTTAGTGTTTTGAGTTCAATTCGTTAAAAAACCTAACTTTGATGTTTGAACATGTTTTTGGTGATGCATCGAGGAGCCAATAGGGCCGGGTAGCCTTTAGGCATAATTCCCTAGCGTCCGTGCTCGTTCGGTTGCGAATTGGAGGTTGCACATCAATTAAATGGGCATCAATTTGAAGAGCATCAGGTTCGGCCGACCGACCCCGCTGGTCCGGTCGACCGACCTGCTTGTAAAAATCTTCTCTGTTTCTGGTTCGGCCGACCGACCCCCCTGGTTCGGTCGACCGACCCGGTGCCCCGAGCATATTCCTACCTCTGGTTCGGTCGACCGACTCAGGGAGTCCGGTCGACCGACCTGCTCAAATTTGCCAGATTAGCCTATATTGCTAATTCGTTTGAATATTCAACTTTAATCGATTCGTGTTGTCTCCCTTTTGTTGTTGTCATTTATTATCGACTTTGCTGACCTTTTCTTTGGGAATTTTAGATATATCCACTTTGATGGATTTTATATCGATTTCTTTGGATTTTATTCACGTTTTCGAATGTGAATCTTAGTGATTGATTGTTCCTACAATCTTCTTTGTGATTTGTCACTTTAAAAATATAAAGGTTTTCTATACTAGTAGTAAATATCAAAACTCTTTCTTCAAATGATTTCAACACTAATTTATTACAAAGCTCGTTTTCTCAAACCGATTTCCAATCTATTAGTATATACAAGCCTTAACCTCACTCGTATGAGAAATCTAATTAAACGACTTAGTAAAACAAGTGGTATGAAACGCTTGCGTTTACTTCGTCGGTTAATTCTTGGACTTGTTCGATTGAATCTCTTGTGACAATTTTCTAGTGGAGATCTACAATTTGTTCGTAAATATTTAAGTTAAGCTAGTGGTTATGGGACATGAAGCTAAGCTCATATATTTACTAGCTTATTGTAATTGACACTTCTCTTTGATCATGACGATCATCTTTGTGGTTTAGACTAGCAATGTGCGATGTCTCTTTGTCTATGTGGAGGACTGTTCCTCATTTTATTGAGTTTCGTCTCATTTTATACATGGGTCGTACCTTTCTAGGTGCGTCGATGTTTATTTAGAGCATGGGGTGTGCCTTTCTAGGTGCATCGATGTTTCTTTACTTCGTGGAGCAATCGGCTCAATAAGTCGGGACATGGGGCGTATCTTTCTAGGTGCGTCGATGTTCGTCTATGCATGGGGCGTATCTTTCTAGGTGCGTCGATGTTCGACTTTGCATGGGGTGTATCTTTCTAGGTGCATCGGTGTTAGACATTACATGGGGTGTATCTTTCTAGGTGCATCGATGTTTATTTATACATGGGGCGTATCTTTCTAGGTGCGTCGATGCTAGAGCATGGGGCGTATCTTTCTAGGTGCGTCGATGTTCGACATTACATGGGGTGTATCTTTCTAGGTGCATCGATGTTTATTTATGCATGGGGCGTATCTTTCTAGGTGCGTCGATGCTAGAGCATGGAGCGTATCTTTCTAGGTGCGTCGATGTTCGACTGTACATGGGGCGTGTCTTTCTAGGTGCGTCGATGTCCAGTATTTTTGGGGATTGGCCATCCTTTTTATTGTGATTTGGTTCATCGGATGTCCCGCTGTACGACGTCGTTGTTCCTTTTTATTGTGATTTCTGGATTTCGTGTGTTGATTTCTGGAATTTATGTTTCACCAACTTTTACGATTGGCAGTGCTATATATGTCATTTATTGTGGATTGGTGAATGAAATTAGAAGTATGACATTCCTTTTTATCTTGAGTAGATTATTGTGATATTGATTAATCTCTTGTTGATTTTCAATTACTTATTTATCACAGCTTGGCATTGTGATTATTATATGTTTATGTCATATCTCTTATTATATATCACTTCATCTGATATTTTTAGCTAGACTGATCCGTTTATTATTTTCTTCTTAAATAATACTCGGGTCAGACTAAGATATTACAGGTGCTTCTGCTTGGCTACTTATCGGACTATCATCTGATCTTTTGGCTAACTACTCTAGTTTGGTAGTTTTTGTTGTATACATTTGAGATACAGACTCCTTGATGTATACATATTTTTGTCTAGCACTTGTATCTATTCCTTTGTATTATTGTGGATCTTTTTGACCACTACTCTGATGTACACTTTCATGTGTTATATCATATCTATTTCCGCCTTTGTGATATGAATTGTCTGTGACTGATTTGTGTTATGTTTATTTCTATATTTGTTTCCGAAGACCTTTATAGCCACTGTGTAGTAGCTTTGAGTTTGTATCGGTATGTCGGATTTCCTCTTGAGATGAAAAGTTATATTTTTATCTGGCATATCGGTACTCGCACAAAGCAATTATACAGATGGTCGCTCATCAACAGCCTTATTCTCCGAGCTAGTTGACAGCATTACTTCGTAGTGTTCTTGGCTAGCATGGGTATAGAGGTGGGGCGTCACAGCTTGGTATCAGAGCCAAACTTCGGAACAATATAGAAAAATTTAGCAAGGATCATGTCCTAAGTCTTTCTTAGGAGTTGTGCTTTAGGATTTTATTCGGGTCTTCGTACCGTTCTATCCTACTTTCTTTTATGATTCCTTGTTTTATCTATCAAGATTGCTTGATATTCATTTTGAGAATAACTTTTTCCTCTTCTTTCTTAAAGAAGAGAAATGGTTAGACCAGGCCGCCCCAGCGCCGGTCAATCTAGCTCTACTCCCCAGGATGGAGTATTTATGTCTGCCCAACAGCTTCTAGATCTTGTTAAGAACGCTCAAGCAGCCGGTCCCACTCCAGAGCCTACTCATCCTAGATCCGATTTTGCACGCTTGTGCAGAGACTATACCGATTTGGGTGGAAGGCCATTTAAAGGATCCGAGAGTGTTATTGAAATTCAAGCTTGGCTCAAATCATGCAATCGCATCTTTTCTCGCATTAACCTTATTGACCTTCATCGAGTCCAAGTGGCTTCTAGCATGCTCCAGGAAAGAGCGTTAGATTGGTATGAGCTCCTAATTTCTGAAATCGTTGAAGCGGATCTCACTTGGGAGCAATTCCGGGAAAGATTCGAATCGAAATTTGTGCCGGAGGCTGAAAAAGTAACTTTGGCCCGGCGTTTTATAGACCTTGTTCAAGGTGAATCTTCTGTGACAGACTATGTCGCATCTTTCGAATCTCTTTCCAAATACGGGATTGAGTATATTAACACCCCAATGAAGAAAAATCAGAGATTCGTCTATGGCTTGAATAAGAATCTTAAGAAGCCATTACTTCTGAAACTTGAAGTTTCATTTGATCAGCTTATTGACATCGCTCTTCGTCTTGAAGAGGCCGATAATGAAGGTGATGTTGAAGTTGTGCGTGCCCAACGTAACTTCAACAATAACTTAAAGAGGCCTATCAAATTCAAAGGCCCCAATCCCATCAAGAAAGGGAGGCAAGAAACCCCGGTAGCAAAAGCACCTACCTCTAGTCGTGGACAATGCTACCATTGTGGTTCCACGAACCACTATGCAAGGGAGTGTCCGAGACCCCTCTTTTGTCGCTATTGCAAAAATTCGGGTCACCATATTACTACATGTCCCGTACTTCAAAGTAAGAAGGAGGGAGAGCTCAATGTAGTGCAAGCTCCTGGTAACACTTCTCGTGGTCAAGGTATTTCTCATTTAATCCTTGATTACATTTATTTCGTGATCTTATTATTTGAGTTCTTTTTGATATGGGTTTCATCTCACTATTTTATATCAAAAGAACTTGTCGATTCTTTTTCTTTGAATATTTTGGGCTTGATGTCTTCGTTGAGAATTGCGAATCTGGATGGAAGATCCGCAACACTCAATTTGCTTTTTTTATTGATGTCGAAATTATTTTATGAGACTTTTCTTTCCGAGCCGATATTTTTACTTAGGCTTCGGAATTGATTTTTTTGAAAGGATCGGCTTAATCATTGTGAAGCCCATATCCTATTTTTCGAGTGGACTATTCATCTTCGACATTTTCAATCTGTTAAGCAGATTTCTATTTTTCCTTTATGATTTTGATTCCAACTTGATGGCATCATTTTATTCCTTAAGCCCACTTGTAAGGAAAGTGTTATTTCTCTCATTCATGTAGTTAGAGAAATTTTCCAGAATCTTTGAGCTTGTCTTAGGATTATCACCTAAGTAATCTTTTGTGTGGTGCTAAGGTCTTTTCAGTTTGACTTTACCACCGGTTTTCGTTTGCTACGAGTTGCGGAAATTAGCATTCCACTTACCGCATTCCGCACTCGTTATGATTCTTATGAATGACTTATTATGTCATTCAATTCGTCTAGCTTATTTCATCCACTTTATAAATCGAATATTCTATGAATATTTCGATAAGACTATTCTTGTATTTATTGATTTTGGATGAAAATAGAAATTTAAAAATGTTGAAAATCTTTTTCATAAGATTTATTTAGAAGTATAACCGGATTTTGTTCTTGAAACGAACAAAGAATATTCTTAAAACTTTTTAAGAGATTTATTTATCCTATAAAAGATGATTTTGTGATTGTATTGCCCGTTGAGTGCTTTAAGAATTTTGGTCGATGCGCTTGATCAACGTTATCGATAGGAATTTCCTAAACGCTTTGATGAGACAATCAGACACAGTATATTAACGTGAAAATAGTAAATTTTTCTAGAATGATTATTACATAATGATAAATGTGATTTTGAAAGTTTTAACTTTTCAGGAAAGGAGAATTATTTAAAAGAAGTTCTTTCTTTCGATACTCTTATTCTTGTGATTCTTGGAGGGGAACCAAGACTTTGCTATTTGTACCGATACTAGTCGTATTGGTTTGGATGCCATTCTCTTGCAAAGGAGAACGTGCTATCACTTGTGCTTCTAGATCATTATAGCTTATCGAGACTAGATATGCCACTCATGATCTGGTGCTCTCGGCTATTGTTTTTACTTTTGGAATTTGGCATCATCATATTTGGATGAGAAATTTGTTCTCTACCTCGATCATAAATCTTTGGAATAATTATTTTCTCATATGGAACTCCATGTTGACTCGAGTTCCTGGAACCTTATGATCTTGATATTCTTTTTATTTCCGGAAGGGAAATCGTGTCGCCAATGCGCTTTGTCGTAAGCAAAAAGTGATTGATTCATTGGATGTACCGTTGTACTACATCAATGTCTTTCCTTTTGATTCATTGGATGCACTGTTGTACTACATCAATGTCTTTCCTTTTGATTAATTGGATGTACCGTTGTACTACATCAATGTCTTTCCTTTTGATTCATTGGATGTACCGTTGTACTACATCAATGTCTTTGCTATTTGATACATTGGATGTACCGTTGTACTACATCAATGTCTTTGCTATTAGATTCATTGGATGTACCGTTGTACTACATCAATGTCTTTCCTTTTGATTCATTGGATGTACCGTTGTACTACATCAATGTCTTTCTTTTTGATTCATTGGATGTACCGTTGTACTACATCAATGTCTTTCCTTTTGATTCATTGGATGTACCGTTGTACTACATCAATGTCTTTGCTATTTGATACATTGGATGTACCGTTGTACTACATCAATGTCTTTGCTATTTGATTCATTGGATGTACCGTTGTACTGCATCAATGTCTTTCCTTTTGATTCATTGGATGTACCGTTGTACTACATCAATGTCTTTCCTTTTGATTCATTGGATGTACCGTTGTACTACATCAATGTCTTTGCTATTTGATTCATTGGATGTACCGTTGTACTACATCAATGTCTTTGCTATTTGATTCGTTGGATGTACCGTTGTACTACATCAATGTCTTTGCTACTTGATTCATTGGATGTACCGTTGTACTACATCAATGTCTTTGCTATGTCTTTGCTATTTGATTCATTGGATGTACCGTTGTACTACATCAATGTTTTTGCTATTCGATTCATTGGATGTACCGTTGTACTACATCAATGTTTTTGCTATTCGATTCATTGGATGTACCGTTTGTACTACATCAATGTCTTTGCTTTGGTTCATTAGGCGTACCGTTTTTGTACTACGCTGATGTCCCAAATTATTTGAGTTTCTAGTTCCTCGGGCGTACCGTTTTCGTACTACGCCATTGCACCGGCTCAATTTTCTGCTATTCTTGACGTTCCCCACGTCTTTTATCTACGGAAATGCCTTAGGGATTCGGTTTTCATTCTTGAGCACGGTAATATTGTGGAAATTGAAGTTTCACCAGATTTCTTGCTAACTCTTTCGTGCATTTATGGTGAACTTCCTATTTCAAATTTTCTTTTGTGTTGATATGCTTCCATGGTTGTTACTTCTTATTTTCCTCTTAAGTATTGCGAGGATGCAATTTCTTTAAGGAGGAGAGTCTGTAACAACCTGCATATTTATCGATTTTATATTTAAATATTTTATTTAAATATTTTATCGTTAATCGGATTTTAGTCCGAAAAGCTACTTTTTGCATACGGTCGAATTAGGACTCGGGACCACTCCCATTGAGTTTAAAATGCGGTTTGCGACCTTTTTGAGTATAAGCTTCGATATGTTTGGAGAAAGTTGATTTTTGCTACTTTTTCCCGCTTAGGGCTTTGGTTTGGGCTGAGCCAATTAACCACTTACTAACTCAGTCCCAATCCCCCTCTCCTCTTCATTACTTCATTCCAACTCCTAACTCTCTAGCGAAACTGAAAATGGAGGTGGAGAGTGGAAATTAAAACTCCAAGCCCTAGCTTCCTTTGCAAATCCATCTCCTAGCTCCAAAGTTCATGAGAACCCATTGGTAAGCTTCCTCCTCTTCTTCTCGAACTCATTCTCTCTTTGATTTCAGAAATTTCCTAAACCTAATTTAGGGAATGTTTCTCTTTTAAGCTTAGATTCAAGCTTGTTGAGTTAGAATTAAAGAGTGGTTGTTCTTGCCATTGCTTCATAGCATCTTCTTCATTCGTTTGGGTTCGAAGGTGAGAATTTTAATCTCACATCTATGCTTATAATTCTCTTCTATTGTTAGGTATGAATTCCTAACACTTATTCATGTTCATTTTATTTTGATTTGGATTGCTTTTGTGAATATTCCAATTTTTAGTGTTTTGAGTTCAATTCGTTAAAAATCCAAACTTTGATGTTTGAACATGTTTTTGGTGATGCATCGAGGAGCCAATAGGGCCGGGTAGCCGTTAGGCATAATTCCCTAGCGTACGTGCTCGTTTGGTTGCGAATTGGAGGTTGCACATCAATTAAATGGGCATCAATTTGCAGAGCATCAGGTTCGGCCGACCGACCCCCCTGGTCCGGCCGACCGACCTGCTTGTAAAAATCTTCTCTGTTTCTGGTTCGGCCGACCGACCCCCCTGGTTCGGTCGACCGACCTGGTGCCCCGAGCACATTCCTACCTCTGGTTCGGTCGACCGACTCAGGGAGTCCGGTCGACCGACCTGCTCAAATTTGCCAGATTAGCCTATGTTGCTAATTCGTTTGAATATCCAACTTTAATCGATTCGTGTTGTCTCCCTTTTGTTGTTGTCATTTATTATCGACTTTGCTGACCTTTTCTTTGGGAATTTTAGATATATCCACTTTCATGGATTTTATATCGATTTCTTTGGATTTTATTCACGTTTTCGAATGTGAATCTTAGTGATTGATTGTTCCTACAATCTTCTTTGTGATTTGTCACTTTAAAAATATAAAGGTTTTCTATACTAGTAGTAAATATCAAAACTCTTTCTTCAAATGATTTCAACACTAATTTATTACAAAGCTCGTTTTCTCAAACCGATTTCCAATCTATTAGTATATACAAGCCTTAACCTCACTCGTATGAGAAATCTAATTAAACGACTTAGTAAAACAAGTGGCATGAAACGCTTGCGTTAACTTCGTCGGTTAATTCTTGGACTTGTTCGATTGAATCTCTTGTGACAATTTTCTAGTGGAGATCTACAATTTGTTCGTAAATATTTAAGTTAAGCTAGTGGTTATGGGACATGAAGCTAAGCTCATATATTTACTAGCTGATTATAATTGACACTTCTCTTTGATCATGACGATCATATTTGTGGTTTAGACTAGCAATGTGCGATGTCTCTTTGTCTATGTGGAGGACTGTTCCTCATTTTATTGAGTTTCGTCTCATTTTATACATGGGTCGTACCTTTCTAGGTGTGTCGATGTTTATTTAGAGCATGGGGTGTCCCTTTCTAGGTGCATCGATGTTTCTTTACTTCGTGGAGCAATCGGCTCAATAAGTCGGGACATGGGGCGTATCTTTCTAGGTGCGTCGATGTTCGTCTATGCATGGGGCGTATCTTTCTAGGTGCGTCGATGTTCGACTTTGCATGGGGTGTATCTTTCTAGGTGCATCGGTGTTAGACATTACATGGGGTGTATCTTTCTAGGTGCATCGATGTTTATTTATGCATGGGGCGTATCTTTCTAGGTGCGTCGATGCTAGAGCATGGGGCGTATCTTTCTAGGTGCGTCGATGTTCGACATTACATGGGGTGTATCTTTCTAGGTGCATCGATGTTTATTTGTGCATGGGGCGTATCTTTCTAGGTGCGTCGATGCTAGAGCATGGGGCGTATCTTTCTAGGTGCGTCGATGTTCGACTGTACATGGGGCGTGTCTTTCTAGGTGCGTCGATGTCCAGTATTTTTGGGGATTGGCCATCCTTTTTATTGTGATTTGGTTCATCGGATGTCCCGCTGTACGACGTCGTTGTTCCTTTTTATTGTGATTTCTGGATTTCGTGTGTTGATTTCTGGAATTTATGTTTCACCAACTTTTACGATTGGCACTGCTATATATGTCATTTATTGTGGCTTGGTGAATGAAATTAGAAGTATGACATTCCTTTTTATCTTGAGTAGATTATTGTGATATTGATTAATCTCTTGTTGATTTTCAATTACTTATTTATCACAGCTTGGCATTGTGATTATTATATGTTTATGTCATATCTCTTATTATATATCACTTCATCTGATATTTTTAGCTAGACTGATCCGTTTATTATTTTCTTCTTAAATAATACTCGGGTCAGACTGAGATATTACAGGTGCTTCTGCTTGGCTACATATCGGACTATCATCTGATCTTTTGGCTAACTACTCTAGTTTGGTAGTTTTTGTTGTATACATTTGAGAAGCAGACTCCTTGATGTATACATATTTTTGTCTAGCACTTGTATCTATTCCTTTGTATTATTGTGGATCTTTTTGACCACTACTCTGATGTACACTTTCATGTGTTATATCATATCTATTTCCGCCTTTGTGATATGAATTGTCTGTGACTGATTTGTGTTATGTTTATTTCTATATTTGTTTCCGAAGACCTTTATAGCCACTGTGTAGTAGCTTTGAGTTTGTGTCGGTATGTCGGATTTCCTCTTGAGATGAAAAGTTATATTTTTATCTGGCATATCGGTACTCGCACAAAGCAATTATACAGATGGTTGCTCCTCAACAGCCTTATTCTCCGTGCTAGTTGACAGCATTACTTCGTAGTGTTCTTGGCTAGCATGGGTATAGAGGTGGGGCGTCACATTTTCCCTGCTCCAGCTTCAATCGTTCGACCAGAACCCTAGAGCCGCCATCTCTGGTTCGAATTAACGCCGCTGCACGCCGCCTTCAACCACTATCTGACATCATCAACCCCTTCCCTCAGTCCAGACGCCCACCACGGCCACACGCGCGAGCCCATCACAACCCCAGCGGCCCGTTGCCGTCGTGCCCCATTTTTCCCAATTTCGGTCGATTCACGTCACTCCATCTTCGACGAGTCGTATGGATCGACAAGTCTTGACTCCCTCTACACTCTGATGCCATCCAATCGAGCAATCGTTGAAGATCTGCCATCCCGTATGAAGCCCTAGCTACGAACGGCCAAAATTAATCATCAGTTTCTGGGCAACCGATGATTCAAATTGAAAAACGAATCTCAAATCTAAGATGCGCTCGTTGAGAGCTTCGAATCCATATAAAATTGATAATATTTGAGGAGATTGAATTCTCACAGATTTTTGAATTGCAATTGATATTTGGTATTTGTCTCCCATTGAAATGAGGAGCTGAAAGAAATTTTACGTGCAGACAAATGAGAAACATCGATAGGCTAGGGTTTATAGCAAGGTATTTATAGATAGGGTTGAAATAGAATAGATGTACCCAATTGAATATATGTGCTAACGACAAAATGACCCAAAAAGCCCATTTCGACTCCGGAGTGAAATTGTGTCAACCCATATATCAAAATAGATGTTTTAAAATATTTTAAACGCAATAGAAAAGGTTTCAAGTACAAATTCCATCATATGAAGAAGTTATGCTAAAATCAATATTTTTCAAATTGATTTCAATTGATTTCAATTAAATCGATTTCAATTAAGTCGATTTCAAGGCATTTCAAGCCCATACGATCAAACGAAAAGTTCGGTCGATACAAAACTTGAAATCCTAAACTAATTCACCGTTACAGATCCAATGAAACTGGTTTCGTCGAAATCCGAGTCAGTGGCCAAAATGGCCGTTTTTCCATTAATAAAATAAATAAATTAATTAATTAAATCACCTTTCCATTTTCAATTCTACTATTGACAATATTCATAAATTTTATCTTTCTTAATCACTTATGCTAGTTTAACCAATTTTAAATGTCCATTTGGATAAATCTATACATTTTAGTGTTAACTTTCAATTTCACTATATTCAAGAAGTATAAATTTAATTTTCCAATAATTCTAATTAATTTACTTTTCATTCTATTATTTTTTTCTATAAACACAGTTAATAATTGTTCTACATTCATTACATTAGTGCTCCCATTTCATCCTTTATTTATCGACTATTATATCTCGATTTACTATATTTTGGTCAATTCACACTCCGTTATTATATTAATAATCACTAAAGGAACGTTTATTATCAACCATAAACATTATAATTACTTAACGGACATTGATTGTATAAATTTTCAATTTATTACATATTACTTCATCAGTTAACATAACTTTGAATCCATTTCCCAATTTAATAATTTCAATCAATCATAACTTCACAATTTGTTTCAATTAATAGGGTGTGCACTAATTTAGTTATTGCATTAATTCTTATCATTATAACATTAAGGTTCCTTTACTCTAATTGGTTTCCAATTTTATTATTAAACGAAATAAATAGGTAACTTATACAAGTGTTACCATGCCTTAAATTATATTCATGAATTCCCTATTATCAAGCAACCGTTACAGTTCTTAAATACTTATGCTTTTATTTAATTACCATTAACTATACCCATTAGCTAATCGGGTATTTACATTCGTTCCTTCATTTCAATTTATCCATTTATTAAGTTTTACATAAGTAAATATTTATTTTCAAATATTACCTTAATTAACATTAACGTAATATTTTATTCAGATTTATTGCAATTGATTCCAATCCAATTTCTATTTCCTAATATACTCTAATTTAACAACTTCTAAACATTGAATACCTCCCACATAAATGTAATTTTTGTTTATATTTATTCAAATTTTATTTTCTCATTTCAATTAATAGACTAAATAAACGGGCAACACATAATTATTGCCTTCGTTTACTTTTACTTCATTTAAGTTTATTGTTTACAGACCCAAGGGCAACAATTAACTCTATTTTTTTATTGGGTTTCACTTCTATTGTCAAAAATAAATGTTAATTACCAAGGCTACACTTGTTTCCTTATATTCAATCCAAAGACTAGTATAACATTGTACACATTTTAAATTATTGTAATTTCATTCAGTTTATCAAAAATTGTCTTTAATCATTATTGTTACATTTTATTTTACTTATTATTTTACAACAAGGCTACCATTAGTTCATACACTAATTCATTCCATTTATTTCATTATACATTATTTTATTAGTAAGTTAACATTTTAAATTATTAATTTACCTTTTATATCCCATTATAAATTAATGCACACATTAATTAAGATTTTAAATCAATTTAATCATTTCATTTTGGTAACATTTTTTATTTACAATAAGAATAAAATTTACATTTACATTGTTTCACTTATTGGAAATACATCCAAGTTCTTAATAATTAACTTACATTTATACTGTTACATTCAAGTTATTAAAAATTAACTTAGCAATCTTATCCAAGTCTTTATTTCCATTAATAATTCACTTAAATTTTTATTTTCTTCAATATTAAATTTCAAAATCTTATTAAATTAACAATTTAATTATTGAAAATTTGCGGGTCGTTACGCTCTCCCCCACTCAAAACTTTTCGTCTCCGAAAAGGAAAAGAAGGTAAAAGAGTAACTTATAAATCAATATCTATTATTCAAATCATTATGTTCATAATAATAAATTTACAGTATAGGATAATTTAAATAAAATATATAGATTTATAAACAATTAAAACTTTTGTATTCAAATTAATACGGTTTGGAAAACATTTCACAATATTCTAAGTCCAAAATTTACGAATTTTTTTGGCAAAGTCTCCTTTGTACGGGGAGGCTGGGGAGAAAATATAATATCAAATATAACAATATACAACATATATTTTCCAAAATAATATAGATCCCAACACGGGAAAACAATATAATAACGCTATAAACCGTAATCCGAAAACGTGCCTATTTGTCGGGCAAACAACGCTTAAATTATGAAACCAAAAGCAGTAGCAATTGCTTGCATAACCTGTATTTCACTTATATAATCCAAAAGGTTAACAATTATATAAAATGAAATATTTAAAGTCCTTTCAATCATAAACAACCAAATCAATACAAACAGCAACCACTTGCAACAAGGCATACAACCATCACATAAAATCAACACAAATCAATCATTCATTCATATCCAACAAACAAATAGTTGTTCGGGTTCAAACTTTAAATTGTACAAAATGGAAAATAAACTACTTAGTGCACCATTTACTCAACAGTCTTAGATGAAACTAAATAGATTATTTATTCATCCAACCAATTTTAAGGTTTCTTTACCCAAACAACCATAAACCAAACAAACAACAAATCAACCAATAGATTAAGTTCATTCTTATTAATTTTATTTCATACTATTTGTTGTTTGATTTCTCTTTTTCATTCATATAATGGTTTATCTTTTTTATTTACATTTATTTCTTACAGTTTCATTTATTTGCAGTATTCATCTTTCTTCTTGTTTTTATTATAAATAACTTCAACATTTACTTAAGTTTACTATCATTTCCTTATAACCTTTCAATTATATTTAATTAGTGGCCTTTCAGTCATACTTAAGTTTTTAGCATTAAATTCTTATTTATAACAGCAAATTCATTGAATACTTTCATTACCTCAAGTTTTACTTGTAAGATTTCCCATTACATTTTCTTATTAACATTGTAACTTTTATTATATGGTAAGTTATATATATGCTTTAAGAATGTAATTGAAAAATTATACAACTTTTTCTCATTACCTTTAATTAATTTAATGTTCAATAATAATATCCTTTATTTTATATGTAACAAATTTAAATTTTCTTTTTATTTAATTTATAACTTAGCATTAAATCTCTTATTTCATTTTTAGGTTTCCATTATTAGTTAAATTCCATTTTACTAAAGCAATTGAAACTATTAATTAATGGAAACTTAAGAATTAAATACCGGTTCAATTTCAAATCATCCTAAAATAACAGATAAATGTATATACTTACACTTTACATATCCAATTATATTTAAAACAATTTAAAATTTATATTTGTTTATCAAAAATGAATCTGCAATATAACTACTATAGTGGCCTTCAGACTTCGAAACTCGAAAATGAATGTCGATGATGCGGCCGCCATCACCGAAATTGTTTTCCAGCGACAGAGCGGGGAGTACAAAACTTATTTCTTTCCAAAATTTCTTTAAAACAATTCTTTCAAATTATATTGAAATATTTATATCAGAAAATACTTCTAAAAATATTATTACTATATTCCAAAATTATTCGAAAGAAAGTTTCAAAACCCCGGAACTTAAGTCTTAAATTTCCAATTTTCATTTATTTTATTTTCAACTTTCTTTCAACTATTATTTATAAATTTCATTACTTAACAACCAATATATTGCAACCAAATATATATCATTTATAAAAAGTTTATATTATATATAGAAAATATAACAGGCAAAATTATTTCATTCACCTATATTCAAAACAAATATGGTGTTGGTCTGTCCTATTAAGTGTTTAGAAATCCCTATTGATGTCATAGCGTCCTATGCATTAACCAGAATTTATAAATACAAAACGGAACAAATTAACACAATATTAAAACCTTTTTATAACACTAACAAATACACTCTCTCATATATACACTCAGCGACTCATCATAGGGTATCACTACCCTATTAATAAAGAGTCAGACCCCACAAAGCTAAGGTTTATCGCTAAACCAAAGCTATGATAACAGATGTAACTTCCCGCCTTTTTGCACGCTTTAAATCGACGATAAACCACACACGTCAGACTTAGAACATACAAAAGGGCGGATTGTTATGGGGTAAATAAGAAAAAGAAGAGAAAGAAATGAAATACAAACCAGAATCTCACCGTGGAACGACAAAAATATAATAATCAAATAAACAGTTCATGAAGCTGTTTTACAAAACATTTGATTATACTTATACAATACCTATCAGAGTTACACATCCCATAGAATAATAATTATGCAGCAGAATAAAACGGTGTAGTGGAATAATATAGTAGATAATGGTACTACAAATCTTTTTCTTCGTCTTCTAGTATAAAATCTTCAAATCCTGAAATGCTTGAACTGACCCGAGCGAATTGAAAAGACAAAACACTCGAGTCAGAACTAAAAGATCTTATGTAAATTAAATCAACGGAAATAAATATGAGTGTAACGGCGTCGGAGATGTTTACGGGATTAGACATCTCCTATCCAGTTCCTAACGTGAGTGCAGTAACTTAAGAGATGCTTGGGATTCACATCTCCTAAGGATCCGTTAAACTATTTACTATGTAGTAATATTTCGCTATTATAATAATGTCTAATAGTAAAATAAACTTACTTTTTTCATAGCATTAAGGGGTTACCCATATAGCCCTCAACACGTAATAGTCCCAGTAGTCCATCCAATATCATAGTCCCTCCTGATCGGGAAGCCACCAGAGGATACCACACGGGCTACGGGAGAAAACCAAACTCGTACAAGGCGCGTTAGGGTAGGTGACACGGCACAACTAGGAAATGCCAGGGTAGATATACCAATTGCTATCCGGGCTGGTGGTAACATGTAGCAGCTACTACCGCCCGCCTCGAACAACACCCCCAAAATCAAAAATCAAAAGTGGCCACCGAATAAATCCAAAAGTCGGAGTATAATATCGAAGGAGTGCGTCAGGTAAGAGGAGCTACCTCCTTGGCCCAAGAATCGATCCTGTTTTAGCCACCTTATGCCAACTCACGGGAGTCGGGTCCAAGTATTTACCTAAAAGGAAACGCCACCACCATCCTACTTCATTTTGGAATCTCCACTGCGTGCACAGTTGTTAAAGTGGTTTTCAAAGTTGGCAGAGAGTATGACAACTTCCGATCCCGGTCTCTTTAACAACCAAACGTTATTATAACACAACGGACTTTTTGAAATAGTTTATACTTTCAAAACCAGAATATAATATCCATTTCAAATCCATATAAATACGATATCATTTCCTCTTTTTAAAAACCAAATCAAATTTGATATCATTTTCAAATATCCTTTTCTAAACCATAACATTTCAAAGTTATAATATTTCGAAACCAAAACTTGAAATATAGCCTTTCAAAACATAAAACTTTGAATTTCATAATTTTGAAACATACTACACCACTTAAATGGTTTAAATGTTTAATTACTTTATATAGTAAATTAGCTTCTCCACCTTCACAAATCAATTCCAATATGGATTTTAAATTCCCAAATAAGCCAATATAATTTCCATATATTTCAAAGCTTTAATTATTCCACCATTTCATAACTTATTCTTTGATAATTTCATAAATCTCAATTTCAAATACTATTATTTAGGTTTGAAATGTTTACTTAATAAATCAAATATCATTTTAGTAAAACCTTTAGACTTCAAATAACTGGATATTCTTTCAATTACATTAACTTGATAATATTCATTTAAATCAATTTGGTATTCATTTAAATCCTCTAAACAAAAATCAAGTTTTAAAATCATACCCTTTAAATCTCAATTTATTTATATTTCAAATCAAATTTTTCAAGGATAATCCTTAAATCTTAAATTCAAATCAAATTCACATTTATCTTCCAACCTTAATTTTATCTGAGTCATTATAAACTCTATATACAATATACTTTAAATAGATACTTAACCATATTATATAAAAGAAATCAAACTTTATTATTTAGCTTAATTTATAATTCAAATTTTTTTATACATAGCTAAATCAATAATAAAATAGCATTTATATAACATCTAAAATCAATATCCGTATAGCCCATATATTTCTTAACAAAACCATAAAATCAATTCAAAAATAATTATATATATACCGCGGTGCCTATATATAATTTTCTATCCTATGGTCAAGTGATACAGATATTTATCATTTCAATCCGCAATTTAAAAATAAAAATGCGGTTATAAATCATTTCAAACTGTAACAGCCCGCAAATCCATAACCCTTGAGTCAACACTATTCTACAACAATCAACTCAAGTTGTACAGAAATACGAACCATTTGGGTTAAAGAAAAAGAGGTGGAAGAAGAAAATAGAAAACAACAACAGAATCTAACCATCGTAGCGGAATAAAATATAATAGATATTAACATATCTTTACACAAAATCAAATATATCTGTTTATATATTACATCATCAGAGAACATCAATCATAGCTCAACATCAATAACATACATCTGGATATACAGCTAATCAACACAACAGAATATATATAAAACAAGTACGAAAGTACGTGTCGTCATCCAGCCCGTCTCCTGAGCTCCACAGCATCACATCCTGTATCCTATAATACTCGGTCTGACCCGAGCATTACAGTTAAATAATACCCAAGTCAGTCTGGAATACCAGCGTGAGAAAATCACACCCAATTGATTATTAAAGTTTCAAAAATCCTTTGAAAACAAAAGCATCTCGTAAGACCACGCCACAAATAAACATGTCGGGTTTTTGCCTTACGATAGCTAAAACAATTTTTATAGAAATCCTCTGATATTATAATAGGGTCTATATACAAATACTTATAAAATAGCCGAAATTGTTACATCTATTAAATTCCAGCTACTAGCCACAGAGTGGGTAATACAAACAAAACTCGTACAAGGCTCGTAGGGAGAATGGATTTCCAACTAATGACTAGGCACTAGGGTACCACCTGTCACATTACGGGGGCTAGATCACCGTACCGAGGAGTACGCCCGCTCCCCTGCAACACAAGATCGGGACTACCCCTTACTGGATAATCCCGAGTGAGATCACCCCGCGGTTGGGATCAGCAACAGCCCACTAAGCCGAAATAAAAAGGGACATCTAGATAGAGATGACCTCACCCTGCTTGGGTGCTACCCACCTAGCCTTGCTGCATAACCCGTGATTTTCAGTCATTCCCATTTGATGATGCTTGAGGCTAAGCGTTACCTTTTTAGAAAATCTCCCATAGAATGCCCAACGTCCACCTGACGATGTTTCGCAAGCATTCATCCATACAAGTCCGTCCCAGGTTCGAACGGAACCGAAGGCACTATTCCTACTACATCCATTTTGGAAATATCCTCAGGATTAGTAGCGACTAGCCCTTGCACTTCACTGCTCCATCTTCGAATCCTAACTCGTTTCCAAGAAACGTACAAACCAGATCGAAGTGGTTTTCGAGAAATAAATCCCGATCCTGGTCTCTACGAAACGATCAACACATTTGTCCAATACTGATAGTCGGTTATTTAACTATCAATTTATATTGACAAACATCCATCAAACAATAAATAATTTCCCAAATTATTTATTTATCTCAGAAATATCTTCACAAGATATATTTTCACTTTTCAAATTCCTTTGAAAACAGTTTTCAAAACTATCTGCCTTTCTCAGAATAAATTCCAAGTATTCCTATTTCCACTGGAATCACCAAGCACAAAACTTTAGATTTTTAGAATAGTTTAAAAACACTTTATTTTAAAATATATCTAACGTTTAATTTAGAAAAATTTACTTTAATACTTAATTTACAATAATACTTTAGAAATAACTAAAATAAGGTTACCTTATTACTACACATTAGATTTTCTTCTCTAAACAAAATACCAAATCATTCTTTAAATAATTGTTACGATAATAGATTAAACAAAATACTTACTTTGGAATTTACTTTTAAACATTTAAGTTAAAACTACTTCAATAATTTACTAAAAATGCTTACCATATAAACATTTGAAAATAAAGTTATTTAATGAAATATAAAACTGGATTTCTATTTTTAAAAACAAAATACTAAGTTACTTATTAATAATTACTTCTAAAATAGATTAAAGGAAAATACTTACTTTAGACTTTAAATATTAGAAATAATAAATTTACAAAACTTGCTTTCTTTAAAAAAACAACTTTAAAACATTTAATTTATATTTAAAAAATTACTTTTAAAAACATGTACTTGGCTATCCAGAGAAAAATTCCAACTTCAATCACTTAAATCAATTTTCCCAAATTGATTTCCAATTTACTCCATTTGAAATAAATTTCATTACTTACCCAATTCATTTCAAAATTCATTAATTATGGACTTATTATTATTGTTATTATTTTCCGTTTGTTTTTAAATCTCTTACCTGAAATATACAAATTCAGGTCTTTCCCAATTCTTCTTTATTCCTTTCAATAATTTAAATCTTAAATTTTAAATAAATGTTTGTTCTCTTAAATAATAACACTACAGTTTAAAATTCATTAATTTCCTTTCTATACTCTAGTTTTATTTATTAAAATTTTAAAGTCACTTTATTTCTTCCCGATTCATTCTTAAATTTTTTTTTTCAAAATTTCTATAATTATTTCCTTACATATTCACTTCTTTTATTTACAAATTCACTTCTTTTATTCATAAATTCGTTTCTTTTATTTTCTTTCCAACATCCAATTTAAATATTTTCGATAATTCATTATACCCCATTTATATCCAATCGAACCATAGCATTCAATATTCCAATAAAGTTCATCATAGAATATCAAATAATCACAATAGAGGGGATTAAATAATTTAAATAAATGTTGAAGGATCCAGTTGGATCCCTTTCAACCCGTTTTCCCTGCATCCACAGACGTTAGCACAATATAATATGCCGATTACAAATTATATCATACTATAGCACAACAATCAATTTAACCATTCAAACAATTATTTAAATTTAATCATTTAAATTTAAATTTAAAATCAGCTGAGTGAGATTAACTCACCTTGCATTTGTTTTGCAATTCTTCCCAATCTCGATTCGTTTCCATACTTTTGACCTTGAATAAATAGTTTATACGGTTTATCAATATTCAAAATAAATCGAACAATTTAACTTCCCATTTAAAAATTTGATTCACAATTGATTTGGTTTAAAACTGATTTCCCCTACTGAACTTTAATCAGTAACTCAAATAATTGATTATCCAATTAAACAAATTACTTCCTTCATATATTTTAAATAAAACAACGAGTTCTAGTATGTATTTTTATTTTTATTATTTTATTTTTCTTTTTTTAAATTACTGGGTATACACATATATAAATAAATTTAATTTAATTAAAACGGAAAAAAAAGGTAAATTATACCTTACAGCTCGAACCCTTATAATCGCGAGATCCCAAACCCTAAAGCGTGCCATCGCCTACCGCAACACCACCTCGATCTGACAAAAATCCCACGCGGCCCTGCTTCCTACCCAAGTCGCGAGACCTGCACACGCACCGCCTCATCATCTCCTCCCTCTGGCTTTACTCCCCGAAGCGATCACTTGCGCCACGACACTGCCTGCCGAACTTTGCCCTAGCCCCCTACTGTCGTACGCGAGTTCGAGTCCCCCCCCATGCATTGATTTCGATTTGGAAATCCCCTTTTTTTGTGAACGAGATCTGATTTAAGATGGAGGCTTCGGCCCTTTTTTTATTGATTTCGTTGGGATGGTGCTTTAGAAGCTAAAGGAACGGAGGGCTTGAGATAAATATCAATGTAAGCGTGTTGGAGAAGCTATGGGCCATAATGGTTGGCTACAGTGCTTTAAAGTTAAAGAAAACGATGATGTGAAATTATTTCGACTGAAGGTCGACTGGTTATACAATGCATAAATTTAATTTCAAATTTCAATTTAAACCGACTATTATCAATGAAATTTTCAGCGCGTTTATATATATATCGTACGCTCACACCACAATTCCGATCAATATGAAATTTGAAATCCGATAATAATTCAATATTACAGACCCAATGGAACTGGTTTCGTCTAATTCTGAGACTGTGGCTCCGAAGGCTATTTTTAAATTCAATTTAAACGATATCAATTTAAAATTCCAGATTCAACATTTTACTCAACTTCAAATTATTTAATTCAATAATTCAATTATCAAATAAATTGTGATATTTGAATTCGAGTTAAAACTTAACTTTTAAATATTTAAAATCAATTAAATAATCTGATTTTAAATGCTCAAAAATTCTGGATCGTCACATTCCTCACCCCTTAAAAGAATTTCGTCCCCGAAATTACTAACTAGGAAGAATGGTCCAAAACCCGTTTACTTTTCCCAAAACCAAACAGTTTCTAACAATTCAACATCTTACCAACTATCTTTTTATAAAAGACCTATTATTATTCTTACTAACTTTTCAAATGTAACAACCGCATATTTATCGATTTTATATTTAAATATTTTATTTAAATATTTTGTCGTTAATCGGATATGGGTCCGAAAAGCTACGTTTTGCAAACGGTCAAATTAGGACTCGAGACCACTTCCATTGAGTTTGAAATGCCATTTACAACTCTTTTAAGTATAAACATTGATAGGTTTGGAGTTAGTGGAATTTCATTTACTTTTCCCGCTTTGGACTTTGGGTTAGATTAGCCATTATAACTCAAACCCACTTCTCTCCTTCTCCTCACTCTTCATAAATTCCTACCAAACACAAACTTTAACATTAATGGTGAGTGGAAAGGGAAATTAGAAACTCCAAGCCTAGGTTTCAACTCCAACTCCATCATTCAACTCCAAATTCAAGGAAAAGCATTGGATTCAAGCTTGTAGTTGCTTCTCCATTCACCTTTAAGCTTTACCTTAATAATTTGGTGAAAAGGTGAGATTTTTATCTCACAATTCTAGTCTATAACTATATTGGACTGTTGGGAATGATTCCCCATCACTTTAGCATGTACATTTGCATTTGGTTTGGATTGGATTGGCGAAAAACTCCAATTTTTAGTGTTTTTGGTGAATTTCTGCACTTAGGTCGTTCTGCCTTGCTAGGTCGCTCTGCGTAGAAAAGTCATGGCCTGCATATTTCGCTCGCCCTTAAGTCGCACTGGCACGTAACGTCGCCTCGGATTTAGGTCGTAGGTCGTTGGACTTTAGGTCGTTCGCGTATAGATCGCTCGGCCTTGCCTACCTCGTTAGGTCGTGGGACCTTAGGTCGTTTACCCACTAGGTCGCGTCTTGGATTGGTGGTTCCACCCCTTAAATCGCTCTACTATTAGGTCGTAGCACACTAACTCGCTCGACATTGTTTCCTGTTAGGTCGCATGACCTATAACCTGTTAGGTCGCGTGACCGTTTACTCCGTTAGGTCGCTCGACCCTACTACGATTATTAGGTCGTATGACCTTGTTCCACTAAGTCGCTCGACCCCTAGGTCGTAACACTTTAGGTCGCACGCCTTTCACACCATTAGGTCGCTAAGTCGTCGGTCGTCTTCGATCTTATATCGCCTGGCTTGTTTGAGTTAGGTCGCGCCTCTTTTAGGTCGTGTCTCTTTTTGGTCCCTCTCCACTGGACCTCGTTAGGTCGTAGGTCGCTCGACCTTATTACCTTGTTAGGTCGCGAGTCCCTTAAGTCGCTCGCCTCTGTTAGGTCGCTCGCTTCTGCTAACTCGCGAACACCTCTAGGTCGCAACCACTAGGTCGCTTGACCCCTAGGTCGCAACCATTAGGTCGCTCGATCCTATCCTCCCTTAGGTCTTCACTAGGTCGTACCGTTTTGGACGGGGCGCTGCCCCCTGGACCCCCGCGACCTGACCGGGCAGGTCGAACCCCGTAGCAGGGGCGTTTCCCCGCACCCCCACCTTGGGGGTTGCCACCCCTTGGACCCCCCTCCGTAGGGGATCTTATCTGAAAAACATTCAATAGAACTTGCTTTGTTGAGATGCTGAGTTGACCATTCTTCGAGACAAACTATCTTGGGCTTCTCGGTCGATTTTATGGTATCACGGCCTTGCTAAAAAGGCGGGATAACAACTTTAGAAATATGAAGGTTTCAATACTAGTAGTAAACATCAAAACTCTTTCATCAAAACAATTTTAACTCTATTTTACTACAAAGCTCTTTCCTTAAACTGTTTTCCAATCTACTAGTATATACAAACCTTTTCCTTAAAACCTTTTGTGACAACCTTCTAGTGGAGATCTACAGCTTGTTCGTAAATATTTAAGTTAAGCAAGTGGTTATAGGACATGAAGCTAAACTCATATATTTACTGGCTTGGTGAGATTGACATTACTTGATGATCATGACGATCATTTTTGTGTTTTAGACTAGCAACTGTGCGATGTCTCTTTGTCTGCGAGGGAGACTAGACCCCGCTCTTGTGATGTTTCGCCATCGCATTTGTGTGATGTTTTGCCATCACATATGTGGGGTAGCGCCCCACGGTCTTCGGGCCATTCATGTGTCAAAATTAATGGCTTGCAACCATGAGATAGCGTCTCGCTTTATGTTACACGTGTAGGTGAGTTTTCATGCTCCCATTTTGTGAGTTTTCATGCTCCTATATTGTGATTTCTGGATTTCTTTTGTAGTCTTCTGGAATTTGTGCTTCACCTATTTTCATGACTTTCATTGTTATGATTTTCCAGCATTTTTGTTTTGGTGAATTTGTGTGTCATCACTTTTTTTTAGGTGAATTTGGATCTTTTAGAAGATTCTTTTGATATAGTTTGATCTCTTGATGATCTTCATTTACATGCTTATCATAGTATGTCTTTATGGTTACTATATGTTCTTGCCATATCTATTGTTTTATATCATGTTATCTGATATTTGTAGCTAGACTGATCCGTTTATTATTTTCTTATAAATAATACTCGGGTCAGACCGAGATGTTACATGTGCTTCTGCTTGACTTCTTCCCCAGGGATTTACTACTCTAACTTTTGGCTGACCATTTAGATTAGGAGTTTTTGTCGTTTACACTTGAGATATAGACTCATAGATGTATTCTTTTGTATAGCACGTGTTGCTATTCTTTTGTGTATGTGGTCCTTTCATGACCACTACTCTGATGTACACTTTCATATGTTAGTTATATATTCATATCTTTTTCCGCCTTTATGATATGGATGTCTGTGACTGATTGTGTTATGTTTATTTCTATATTTTTTTCCGAAGATTTATTTATAGCCACCGTGTGATAGCTTTGAGTTTGTATCGGTATGTCGGACTTCCTCCTTAAATGAAATGCATGCTATACTATCTGACATATCGGTGCTCGTACAAAGAAGTTACATGGATGGTCGCTCCTCAACAGCCTTATTCTCCACACTAGTTGACAGCATTACTCCGTAGTGTTCTTGGCTAGCGTGGGTATTGAGGTGGGGCATCACACCAAAATTTTCCAAAACCTTCTACAGTTTTCAAATAACTTACTTGTTCAACTATTCAAATTATAATTCGAAACTATATTTTGAATTATCAAAATTTTCTCAAAATTTTTCTAACTCCCTAAATTTTCGAAATTTTTTGCCAGCGTCTCCTTTGCGCGGCTAGCTTGGTACAACTACAAAATGGCTCTACGGCCTCCCAAATCCAAAAAGAAAACAAAAAGCCTAGTGGCTCGATCCAAATCCCAATCAAATTTCACACTAAATTTAAATACATACCTTTTTATCGAGCATTTCAAATTTATCTTCTGAAATCAAAATCAATTCTCTTTTCCCTTTATATTACCTGCATATCCTTCTTAGCACTAATGTCCAATCACAATATTCCCAAAACATCATATAAACTTTATTACAAAATGTCAGTATTTATTCATTCAAATATTAACTTAGATTATATTTATAGTATCAATTCCCAATCAAGAATTCACCATTCCCTTCTTAAGTTAGTATAAGCATTTTATATGTTTCTTATATTTATTTTCATCTCCCACTTTAGTTTATATCTATTTTTATTCACATTGATTCTTTCATTTCCATACGAATTCAATTTATCTTTAACTTTAAATATTGAATTTTATTTTCCATTTATAACCAATTCATGTCATTATTTTAATTAGTTTCATTTACTAATTTATTTTAGTTGCCAATTTAAATTCGTTTTGTCATTAACAAAAATTCTCCAAAAATTTTAAAAAAAATTCTAACTCCCAAAATTTTCGATATTTTTTGGCAGAGTCCTCTTTGTACGGAGGAGCTTTTTCAATTTGACAAAAGATATAAATATATATACATCGACCTACCCGGTCGGAAAACCAAAAACAGTTCATATTTTCTATTTTTATTGTGTAGGCGTACCTTATTTAGCATTTTTAAGCAAGCAGCTTATTTATTTAGCAGTTAGTGCAATCAAATCTAGCCCAACGGCTTCCAGGTACCTGTACATACTCAATTTAAACATGTAAGTGCCATATATATAAAGTTTTATCAATATTTCACTTATTAGCAATAGTTAAACACATGAATTCTAAAAGAAATCCACACCAAACATTTTTTTGGCATGGCCACACCAAACATTTTTCCGTAAGCAACTTATACAATTTTCATACTAATTCCACTGTTTCCATTAATTTATAACCATTTTCATTCAATTTGAATGGTTTTCAATCCATTCGTATATAACTTCATCAATTTGAATGGTTTAAAAGTCAATCGCTTACATTTAATTTATTTTTAAGCAAACTGAACTCATATTTAATTCAATTGCTCTCAAATTTAATTTATTTTACTCTTATCAATTTATAGCATTTTAATTACTTCCATTTACATCAAATGACAATTTTTCTATGCAATTTGACGAGATCTATGTGAATAAATAAATATTTATATTTTATAACCAATTTAAATTGATTTCGACTCAATTTATACTTAATTCTATTCCATTTTTAAATTTATTTACAATCCATATATTATCATTTTCATTGCATTTTAATTTTGAATACATTCACTTGCATTTCATTCCATATTTGTTTATTCCAAACTATTTTATTTAGCTCGAAGACAATCCAAGCTATTTCATTCAATAGCCATTTCAATTTTATTCATGATCTTTTCATTTGCGTTTCATTTAAAACCATTCTATTTTTCTTATTGACTCCAAGTTATTTCAATTCTTTAACAATTTAAATGGTTTACAATTATTTATTTAAGAATTCCATTCCATTAATATTATTTATAACCCACCAAGTTCTATTTCGATTCAAATTTATTTTCACTTGATTTAAATCCAATCCAATATTATTAAACTTAGTTTAAGTTGATTTCAATTCAACTCTCCTCCATTTATTAGCTTAAGTTAATTTACTTCAATTTATTCAAAGTTTTATACTTAAGCTCATTTTCATCTTACAAGTAAATTTTCTTTTCTATTCAACTTAACTCTATCACAATCAAATCTCATTTCAATCTACAATTTCTTTTGATTAGTTATTATAAAATTTAACTTACAAATTCAACTCGTTCAATTGATTACAAAGTCATTTTCAATTTATTTCCACATATTTGGATTTTATTCGCAATGCAAACCATTACTATTTTAATCCAATTTCATTTTCTTTTATTCGACACATTTCCAACTATATTTAATTTGTAAATACTTCAAGTCGAATTTTAAATAATAACTCAAATTTTGAATCCACCATTTACTTTCAATTTACCCTCCAATTTATTAACCCATAATTCAATTGCATTTACTTCACTATCGATCCAGGTCAAATTTGATTTATAACTTGAGTTTTATTTTCAAACTTCATATTAAACTCACAATTCAGCTTTATTTAACTATAATAGGTTCCATCACATATTTCATTATCTAATATATTAACAAATTAGTTTTCCCTTAATTATAGTTCAATACTTGGTTTTTAATTCCAAATATCACTGCATTTAATTTTCTTAAGTTCAATTCATTTTATAATTCAAGTTTGGAATTTTCGTTTTATTTTCCAATTCATCAAAATATTAATTTTGGGTTTCTATCCCACTTTTCAAATTTTATAAGTCACAACTTATTATTTACACAATTCCATTCATTATAGGCTTGAATATATTCATCTTTTATTTTTAACTCAAGCCTTGTGCTTATTTATAACCCAAGCGTATTTATTTCATGCATTTTTAATTCTTTTATATGTTATTCTGGTTTATTTATTTCAATCCAATCCTTATCCAATTTATTTTCCATTTGTTCAGGTAAGAATCTAATTCCATTCATTAATCCAATTGAATTCTCATTCCAAATTCAATTTTATTTTAACCCAAATTTATTTAACTCGATTCGATTTCAATTTCCTTCATCAATCCAAGTTAATTTCATTTTCAACTTTTCACTTTAAATTTAAATTCTCAACATTCAAAGCTAATGTTTCCTTCCTGATTTAAAAATCATCTCAATTTATAAGCTTACACCCGAATTTTGGTTTCAAATCATTTTGAAATCTTCAACATCTCAAATTACACTTCTCAAAAATTTAAACCAATCCTGGTTTTACCCTTAACAAATTTCCTTTGTAATTTTCAAAAACAACTAGCTTTTTTGAACAAATCAATTTTTGGCAGCAATCCGTCACTTAGAAATTCGAAAATGAATACTGATGATGCGGATGTCATCCTCAGAATCATTTTCCAATAATCCAAGTGATTTCAATGCTATATCACTTTCAAAATCCATTTAAAACAAATTTCCTTTCAAAAGTACCTCCAAAACAATAATGCTATCATTTATCTTCAAAATACTTCCAAATTTCCGGGATTCTAAATTTCCAAATCCTGCTTAAATAAATTTTTAACTATGATTCATTTGTATAGTTTATGCTCATATAAATTCTTATTTGGTTATATTTCAATTTATAATTTACATTTATAATTCATATTTATAAATTTCATTTAATAATGAATTTATTCCCTTAAACTTTGGTTATACTTTCAATTTCTAGTTAAATTCTTTACACAACGATGATAGTAATTTAATATTATTCTTCCTAACATCCAAGCAACCATATATTAGCTAAATAGTTTTCAAAAACTATTATTTATATCAAAATATGTTTTTGGGTAAAATTATTTCATTTACCCATATTTAAAACAATACCGTGTCAATTGTTCTATTTAAATGTTTAGAAACCCCTTCAATACAGTTGCGCAGACTGTGTCGACGAAGGTTCATATGCCACTCAATAAACCAATCAACACAATATTAAAACAATTTATATTCACTAACAAATACGCACTCATATCTATTAATACGCTCAAACTCATTTTAGAGTACTATAGACTCTATTTTATGAGTAATTCCCACCAGAGCCAAGGTTATCACCAACCTAAGCTCTGATACCAAGTGTAACAACCCGCAAATCCGTACCCCTTGAGTCAACACTATTCTACAACAATCAACTCAAGTTGTACAGAAATACGAACCATTTGGGTTAAAGAAAAAGAGGTAGAAGAAGATAATAGAAAACAACAACAGAATCTAACCATCGCAGCGAAATAAAATATAATAGATATTAACATATCTTTACACAAAATCAAATATATCTGTTTATATATTACATCATCAGAGTACATCAATCATAGCTCAACATCAATAACATACATCTAGATATACAGCTAATCAACACAGCAGAATATATATAAAACAAGTACGAAAGTACGTGTCATCATCCAGCTCGTCTTCTGAGCTCCACAATATCACATCCTATATCCTATAATACTCGGTCTGACCCGAGCATTACAGTTAAATAATACCCGATTCAGTCTGGAATATCAGCGTTAGAAAATCACACCCAATTGATTATTAAAGTTTCAAAAATCCTTTGAAAACAAAAGCATCTTGTAAGACCACACCACAAATAAACATGTCGGGTTTTTGCCTTACGATAGCTAAAACAATTTTTATAGAAATCCTCTGATATTATAATAGGGTCTATATACAAATACTTGTAAAATAGCTGAAATTGTTACATCTATTAAATTTTAGCTACTAGCCACAGAGTGGGTAATACAAAAAAAACTCGTATAAGGCTCGTAGGGAGAATGGATTTCCAAATAATGACTAGGCACTGGGGTACCACCTGTCACAGTACGGGGCCTAGATCACCGTACCGAGGAGTACGCCCGCTCCCCTGCAACACAAGACCGGGACTACCTCTTACTGGATAATCCTAAGTGAGATCACCCCGCGGTTGGGATCATCAACCGCCCACTAACCCGAAATAAAAAGAGACATCTAGACAGAGATGACCTCACCCTGCTTGGGTGCTACCCACCTAGATTTGCTGCATAACCCCTGATTTTCAGTCATTCTCATTTGATGAGGCTTGAGGCTAAGCGTTACCTTTTTAGAACATATCTCTTAGAATGCCCATCGTCCACCTGACGATGTTTCGCAAGCATTCATCCATACAAGTCCGTCCCAGGTTCGAACGGAACCGAAGGCACTATTCCTACTACATCCATTTTGGAAATATCCTCAGGATTAGTAGCGACTAGCCCTTGCACTTCACTGCTCCATCTTCGAATCCAAACTCGTTTCCACGAAACGTACAAACCGGATCGAAGTGTTTTTCGAGAAATAAATCTCGATCCCGGTCTCTTCGAAACGATCAACGCATTTGTCCAATATTGATAGTCGGTTATTTAACTATCAATTTATATTCACAAACATCCAACAAACAATAAATAATTTCCCAAATTATTTATTTATCTCAAAAATATCTTCACAAGATATATTTTCACTTTTCAAATTCCTTTGAAAACAGTTTTCAAAACTATTTGCCTTTCTCAGAATAAATTCCAGGTATTTCTATTTCCACCGGAATCACCAAGCACAAAACTTTAGATTTTTAGAATAATTTAAAAACACTTTATTGTAAAATATATCTAACGTTTAATTTAGAAAAATTTACTTTAATACTTAATTTATAATAATACTTTAAAAATAACTAAAATAAGGTTACCTTATTACTATACATTAGATTTTCTTCTTTAAACAAAATACCAAATCATTCTTTAAATAATTATTACGATAATAGATTAAACAAAATACTTACTTTGGAATTACTTTTAAACATTTAAGTTAAAACTACTTCAATAATTTACTAAAAATACATACCATATAAACATTTGAAAATAAAGTTACTTAATGAAATATAAATCTGGATTTCTATTTTTAAAAACAAAATACTAAGTTACTTATTAATAATTACTACTGCCCTCTCCCATTCTTTTTTCCGCAGTTCAGTCCCATCCTTCAACTTCTAAACAACCTTGTCCTTCCTCCCCAATCCTTGTACCTCCCTCTGCCAATCCCCTTCCTTCTGCGTCAGACCCATTCCTCTCCTCTGGTACCTTTGTCAGTGTTCCTATTGTTCCTCCACCACTTCCAATTGCTTTACCCAATGTGTCAGTTCCCATCCTATCATCTCCTCCTTTGCTTCCTCCACTGTCAACTCTTCCTCCTCGACCTTGGAACTCTCTCTTTAAGGCCAAACCAAATAATGCTGGGAAATATGTGCCTCGTGAAATACAGCTTGATTACGTAGGTAATGCAATTGTGCCATCTGTTGAAATTGTTCAAGCAGGAAACTCAATGTGGAAAGAATATCTAGTTGGTTTTTTTCTTGACAATCCACTACCTTATTCAACTGTGCTGTACTACCGTAAAAGAGTTTGGAAACTTAGTGGTTCTATTTCTGTTAAATCTGATGGGTTTTTGTTTTTGTTCAAGTTCACTAATGAGGATGATAGATCTAGAATTGCTGAATCTGACCCAGTGGTGATGAGAAATAAATTATTTATTGTAAAGCAATGGGATAAAAATATTGGCAATAGTTGCAGCAGTATTCGAACTGTTCCAGTATGGATTAAACTCTCAAATATCCCCCTGTATGCATGGTCTCCTTTGGGAATTAACTGGTTAGCTTCTAGAGTTGGGAAGCTACTTTGTTTGGATGCTTCAACTGAAAAATTTGAACGCATTTCATTTGCTAAATGTTTAGTTGAGGTTAATCCAAATCAAGAACTGCCTGACAATTTTTCAGTTAAAATGCTTGATGGCTCTGAGCAGAATGTTAAGGTTAACTACTTGTGGAAACCAGAGATTTGTACTATATGTAGGGAGTTTGGGCACTCAGTTAGCAATTGCAAGAAAGTTGTTTGTGTAGGTAATGAAGAACAAAGTGACAAGAATGAACAGCAGAGAATTGGTACAGAGGAAAGAAACATGATGAAGAAAGGATCAAGCTTAGAAAGACAAGACAAGGTGAAACAAGTGTGGAAAAAAGTCAATAAAAACAAAGGGAAAAAAGTTTTAAATTATGAAGTACATGTTGAAACTGCAATGAAGGTAAAAGGTGAAAATGATAAGCCTCCAAATGTTTGTAATGAAGAGAACACAAAGGCAACAGATAAAGTTTGTTCTCCTGCTAGTCAGGATCATGTCTGTAATGTTACCATAACAAGTACAACTTGCTCCAAACTGAAGTCAATGAGCATAATGTTATGGATTTGCTTCATGAAGAGGACGGTGAGATAAATGTTTTGAATAATGGAATACCTCTAAACCAAATATCAAACACAAAATCTCCTCCTTCTGTTGTTCACAATGATTCAAATTCTCCTTACAAGTTACTACATAATGGTGTGCAGGTTAAGGATAAAAATGACACCAAATCTTCAAAAAGTACAAAAGAAGCTGGTAAGGAATCATCAGTTATGAAAGAAATCACTAAGTCTTCTGCATCTGATTTTGACACAAGCTGGTGTAAAACATTCGAAACAGAAATCTCTCAATTAATCAACTCCATGCAAGAAATTGATGTCATCCCACTTTCAGAAGCACCAACACATTATAACTTTACAATTAAGTTACCAGGATGGCCTACAAGCATTCCTTCCACACAATCACATCCTTCCTCTACTAATGATCCTACTTCCTCCCAAACTAACTCCCATCCTTCCTCCCCACCTAGCAAATCAAGAAGGAAAATTGAAACTAGATCTCTGTTTGCACAGAGAAGGCATAACTCCACACTCTCACAATTATTTTTATGAATAAGAAAATAGCATCATGGAACATAAGAGGAGCCCACAGTAATTTGAAACTTGATCAAGTCAAATGCATTATCTCTGAGTTTAATATTTGTCTTTTTGGACTTCTTGAAACCAAGCTTAACCTATCTCTATCACAAAAAGCCTCCTCCTACATTAATCCCCAATGGTCCTTCCACCACAATCTTGAATCTGCTTCATATGGTAGAATTCTAGTCCTCTTCGATCCTACTTTTTTGACCCTGACACCCATTCTGACAACTAGGCAATTTATTCATTTTCATGTTCATGTTGCCCAAAACCAATCCTCTTTCTATCTCACTTTTGTTTATGCTGATAACAGTGTAATTTCTAGGAATGCCTTACTCAATGGATTGCCTCCCCTAAGACAAACATCTCATCCCTGGATTATCCTAGGTGACTTCAACTCCTGCTTTGGAATTGATGATAAAATTGGTGGCACACCTCTCAATCTCAGAGATATTGAACCACTTAATCATTCTGTTTATGAATCTGAGTTGACTTTAGTGAATAAAACTGGAACCAAGTATTCTTGGAACAACTGTAGTAGAAGTGGTGTGCGTACTTTTACTACAATTGATCATGCCTTTTGTAATTACCAAGCTCTCAACCAATGGCCTTCTCTTTCTGTCTACCTTCCTCAACCAATAATGTCAGACCACTCTCCTCAAATTTTAACTCTGGGGAACCATATTAGAAGAGAAAAGTCGAGTTTCAAATTTTTTAATGCTTGGTCTAAGCATGATCAATTTCTTAATATCATTAATCAAGCTACCTCTGATTTTACATGTTATGGTAACCCAATGTTTAGGTTTTGCAGGAAACTAAAACACATCAAGATAGCTATCAAGACATGGGCATCAACTACCTTTGGTACTGGAACCCTACTCTCTACAGCATTAAAGGAACAACTGAAAATAAAGCAAGACTTCATGGTGGACCATCCACTTGATATTCAAGCTTCTGATGAGGAGAGGAATCTGCACAAGGAACTTAAAATTGCCCTATCCCTGGAAGCAAGCATGAAGATGCAGCAGTTGCATAAAAGATGGCTTGATGAAGGGGATAAGAATACTAAGTTCTTTCATGAATCTCTTAAGGTTAAGCAAGCTCGAGAAAATATTTTTAGAATAACTAATGAACAAGGAACCCTATTTTCTACTCCAGACACTGTTGATCATGCTTTTATCCAACACTTCACTAACTTGTTTGGTAGCACTAATGGTTTCTCCCCTGATTTGGATCAAATTTCCTCACTTGATCTTCCTAGCATATCTCCTCAAGAAGCATCTCCTCTAATTATGCCTGTAACTGATGAAGAAATTAAAGCTACCCTCTTCTCCATGAATAAGTTATCTTGTTCGGGACCTGATGGCCTGAATGTTAATTTTTTTATCACCACTTGGAGTTCGATTGGTGGTGACTTTTGTCAAGCTATCCACAACTTTTTCAATAAATGTAAAATGCTTGGGGAAGTGAATTGCACTAACATTGCCCTCATTCCCAAAGTTTCCCCACCAACATGTGTCACTTCCTTCAGGCCCATTTCTTGCTGTAATGTCCTCTACAAGTGTATCTCCAAAATTCTAGCTTCACGCTTAGTCAAAGTTTTGCCCACTGTTATATCTATGAATCAATCTGCATTTTTGCCTTCAAGAGATATAATTGACAATGTTCTCCTTGCCCAGGAACTTCTTAAAGGATATGATAGAAGTAATATCACCCCTGCTGCTGTAATTAAAATAGACATCTCTAAAGCCTACGACACCATACATTGGGACTCTATTGTTAGAATAATGGCAGTGATGGGATTTCCTAAAACTTTTGTGTCATGGATTTATGTGTGCATTTCTACTCCCTCATTCTCAATTGTATTAAATGGTAGACCAGTGGGATACTTCAGAGGTAGTAAAGGAATTCGTCAAGGAGATCCAATTTCATCATATTTATTTCTGATGGTCATGGAGGTGTTAACTGTTATATTGCAGACCAGCTACAACCAAAAGACAATCAAGTATCACCCAAAGTGCTCTCTTCAACAAATTACTTCTATAATGTTTGCAGATGACGTCATGGTATTTACCAAACCAGAGATATCCTCCTTGGATGGTATCATGATAGCATTGCAGGCCTTCCACTGTATGACTGGGCTCACCATTAACCAAGACAAATCGTCTCTGCTTGTTACTGGAGTTAGTGAACTGCAAGCTACTGCCCTACAACAACATTCTGGATTCTCTTGTATGGAAAATGACATGAAATACCTTGGTCTTCCATTAATTTCCAAAAGGATATCTAAAGCTGACTGTTTACCTCTTTACATCAAAATTTCATCGGTTATGTTTGCATGGAATAATAGGAATTTGACTCAAAGTGGAAGGATTGTTATAATAAAATCTGTTGTCTTTTCCTCCATTGTTTACTGGGCTCGCACCCTAATTCTACCCAAGAAGCTATTGCATATGCTTAGGTCTGCCATGATCAGATATTTTTGGACTGGTAGTATTCATAACAGGAAGTTAGTGCCTTGTTCCTTTTCTAAAATTGAGTCTCCCCTTAGATTGGGAGGGCTTGGAGTATTTGATGTTAGGAAATGGAACATAGCTGCTATGAGTAAACATTTTAATGCACTTATCAAAAAAAGAGGTGGCTTATGGGTTGACTGGTCATGGCAATACAATATAAAGAACAAGTACTTCTGGAGCATGGATATCCCTCAAGTATGCAGTTGGACATGGAGAAGTTTATTAAATCTCAGAGTTGTTTTCCTCCCCATGATACAATATCCCATCAATGCAAACAATGTTGTTAGCTTTTGGCATGATCCATGGATTAGTAATGGTCAAATTCTTTCCAACATTTGTGATCACTCTCAAATGACACAATCTGGTATCCACTTTCATGCTAAAGTGAAGGACTTTCTGCATCTTAATCAAATTCAGTTGCCATATAACAGTAATCAGGTGATTAGGCAACTGTGGAGAGAAATTCAGCAAAAAACATTTAATACAAATCAGGTTGACACTGTTACCTGGCTTAACAAGAATCATACTGTTGCGGCAGTTTACAAGTATGTTAGTTCCAGTGTGTCTCTGCCTGCTACCAAATGGTTAGCTATTATTTGGTCAGCTGATTCTTGTCCTAAGGACAACTTAATGATGTGGAAAGTCATCAACCAAGCATTAGTTACCAGAAGCTTGTTGAATAGTTATGGTATGACATGCTATGCTGAGTGTATTTTCTGTAATCAACATGATGAAACTACTGAGCATCTGTTTTTTACATGTCCTGCCCTTCAATTCTTGATGGATAAGATAAACTACATTACTGGTTTTAATCTTACATGTTCAATATCAAGAATACAATGGAGTTTAATCTATAAAGCAAGAAAGTGGAGAAATGTGCAGGGCAGAGTTCTTGCAGTATGCTTGAAAGTGTGTATGTCAGTTATTTGGAGAGAGAGAAATGCCATAATCTTTGATAAAGTAAGAAGAAATGATGATCTGGTATGGGTAGAAGGTAGAAACAGAACTTATAGGCAACTTCAAAATAGTGCAAGTGTGTTTCATCAATCCCTGATTGATGCCTAGACTTGATTTTGCTGTCTTTCTTGCATTTTCTTTGTATTTTCCTGTTTTTATTTTTCTTTTGTACTTTTTTTATTGTTCTTTGCAATAAAACTGGTAGGGGCCCAGTTAACCCCGCTGGCTATGCCAAAAAAAAATAGATTAAAGGAAAATACTTACTTTAGACTTTAAATATTAGAAATAATAAATTTACAAAACTTGCTTTCTTTAAAAAAACAACTTTAAAACATTTAATTTATATTTAAAAATTTACTTTTAAAAACATGTACTTGGTTATCCAGAGAAAAATTCCAACTTCAATCACTTAAATCAATTTTCCCAAATTGATTTCCAATTTACTCCATTTGAAATAAATTTCATTACTTACCCAATTCATTTCAAAATTCATTAATTATGAACTTATTATTATTGTTATTATTTTCCGTTTGTTTTTAAATCTCTTACCTGAAATATACAAATTCAGGTCTTTCCCAATTCTTCTTTATTCCTTTCAATAATTTAAATCTTAAATTTTAAACAAATGTTTGTTCTCTTAAATAATAACACTACAGTTTAAAATTCATTAATTTCCTTTCTATACTCTAGTTTTATTTATTAAAATTTTAAAGTGACTTTATTTCTTACTTTTTTTTCAAATTTTCTATAATTATTTCCTTACAAATTCACTTCTTTTATTTACAAATTCACTTCTTTTATTCACAAATTCATTTCTTTTATTTTCTTTCCAACGTCCAATTTAAATATTTTCGATAATTCATTATACCCCATTTATATCCAATCGAACCATAGCATTCAATATTCCAATAAAGTTAATCATAGAACATCAAATAATCACAACAGAGGGGATTAAATAATTTAAATAAATGTTAAGGGATCCAGTTGGATCCCTCCAACCTGTTTTCCCTCCATCCACAGACGTTAGCACAATATAATATGCCAATTACAAATTATATCATACTATAGCACAACAATCAATTTAACCATTCAAACAATTATTTAAATTTAATCATTTAAATTTAAATTTAAAATCAGCCGAGTGAGATTAACTCACCTTGCATTTGTTTTGCAATTCTTCCCAATCTCGATTCGTTTCCATACTTTTGACCTTGAATAAATAGTTTATACGGTTTATCAATATTCAAAATAAATCGAACAATTTGACTTCCCATTTAAAAATTTGATTCACAATTGATTTGGTTTAAAACTGATTTCCCCTACTGAACTTTAATAAGTAACTCAAATAATTGATTATCCAATTAAACAAATTACTTCCTTCATATATTTTAAATAAAACAACGAGTTCTAGTATGTATTTTTATTTCTATTATTTTATTTTTCTTTTTTTAAATTACTGGGTATACACATATATAAATAAATTTAATTTAATTAAAACGGAAACAAAAGGTAAATTATACCTTACAGCTCGAAACCTTATAATCGCAAGATCCCAAACCCTAAAGCGTGCCATCGCCTACCGCAACACCACCTTGATCTGACAAAAATCGCATGCGGCCCTGCTTCCTACCCAAGTCGCAAGACCTGCACACGCACTGCCTCACCATCTCCTCCCTCTCGCTTTACTCCCCCAAGCGATCGCTTGCGCCACGACACTGCCTGCCGAACTTTGCCTTAGTCCCTACTGTCGCACGCGAGCTCGAGCCACATTAATCGAAACCCCTCGTAAACCCTAAACTGCAGTCGCAACGACCTTGCGTGTGATTCGATCACATACGAACTCCATCGCCTCGCGACGGCGAGCTCGAGCCCCCCCATGCGGTGATTTCGATTTGAAAATCCTCTGTTTTTTTGTGAACGAGATCTGATTTAAGATAGAGGCTTCGGCCCCTTTCTTTTATTGATTTCGTTGGGATGGTGCTTTAGAAGCTAAAGGAACGGAAGGGCTTGAGATAAATATCAATGTAAGCGTGTTGGAGAAGCTATGGGCCATAATGGTTGGCTACAGTGCTTTAAGGTTAAAGAAAACGATGATGTGAAATTATTTCGACTGAAGGTCGACTGGTTATACAATGTATAAATTTAATTTCAAATTTCAATTTAAATCAACTATTATCAATGAAATTTTCAGCGCGTTTATATATATATCGTACGCTCACACCACAATTCCGATCAATATGAAATTTGAAATCCGATAATAATTCAATATTACGGACCCAATGGAACTGGTTTCGTCTAATTCCGAGACTATGCCTCGGAAGGCTATTTTTAAATTCAATTTAAACGATATCAATTTCAAAACCGAACAAAACACTTCCAAATTCAATTTTAACACTTTTACTATTTTCCATGTTATCGATATAAATTTTATAAGCCTTCAAATTATTTTTAACAAGCTTAAAATTCCAGATTCAACATTTTACTCAACTTCAAATTATTTAATTCAATAATTCAATTATCAATTAAATTGTGATATTTGAATTCGAGTTAAAACTTAACTTTTAAATATTTAAAATCAATTAAATAATTCGATTTTAAATGCTCAAAAATTCCGGGCCGTCTCACAAACCGCAATCCCGAATCAAAATAAATGCATAACAACTTGTAGATTATGATGATATAAATAAAACATCCATTCATCCATCATAAATTCATACATACATCACAATCATCATACAAAACAATAAATAAATATCAGTATATAACTCATAATATATAACAGGTAATTAACTCGCAGTTATATTCAATAATAAAATAAATAATGATTTAATTTCAATAAATGCAATGGACTGAGACGATGATTAAAAATATACGAAACAGCCATAAATAAATGCATAATCACAACATAATTTAATTTAACAAACATAAGAAATTTTAGAAGTTGTGAGTGGGTTAAAACACTCACCTTTTGAATTTCAATTGAATTTAAATTCAATTTAAACCCAAAAATTTGAAAGTCTCAGAATTCATCTGAACCAGCGCCAAAATCTTCGGAATTCCAATACGAACCTGGCGAAGAAAACCGTGCGTGAAACGGAGTTCGTACGCAAAAGTTATTGCGATTAGAATATTTAAATTTGAAATTAAAATAAATCAATGAGAAAAAAATAAAAAATTAATAACCGCATACACGTCACCCAGGCATCACGCGTTTTCCCCTGCTCCAGCTTCAATCGTTTGACCAGAATCCTAGAGCCGCCATCTCTGGTTCGAATTAACGCCGTTGCACGCCGCCTTCAACCATGATCTGACAACATCAACCCCTTCCCCCAGTCCAGATGCCCACCACGGCCCCACGTGCGAGCCCAGCACACCCCCAGCGGCCCGCTGCCGTCGTGCCCCATTTTTCCCAATTCCGATCGATTCACGTCACTCCATCTTCGATGAGTCGTATGGATCGACAAGTCTTGACTTCCTCTACAATCTGATGCATCCGATCGAGCAATCGTTGACGATCCGCGGTCCAGTATGAAGCCCTAGCTACGAACGGCAAGAATTGGTCGTCAGTTTCTGGGCAACCGATGATTCAAATCGAAGAACGAATCTCAAATCCGAGATGCGCTAGTTGAGAGCTTCGAATCCATATAAAATTTGATAATATTTGAGGAGATTGAATTCTCACTGATTTTTGAATTGCAATTGATATTAGGTATTTGTCTACCATTGAATGAGGAGCTGAAAGAATTTTACACGTAGACAAATGAGAAATAGGGGTAGGCTAGGGTTTATAGCAGGGTATTTGTAGACAATGTTGAAATATAATAGATGGACCCGATTGAATGTACGTGCCAACGACACAATGGCCCAAAAAGCCCGTTTCGACTGCGGAGTGAAATTGGGTCAACCTATATATTAAAATAGATGTTTTAAAATATTTTAAACGCAATGGAAAAGGTTTCAAGTCAGAATTCCATCGTATGAAGAAGTTATGCCAATATCAATATTTTTCAAATTGATTTCAATTGATTTCAATTAAATCGATTTCAAGGCGTTTCAAGCCCATACGATCGAACGACAAGTTCGGTCGATATGAAACTTGAAATCCTACAATAATTCACTGTTACGGATCTGATGAAACTGGTTTCATCGAAATCCGAGTCAGTGGCCAAAATTGCTATTTTTCCGTTAATAAAATTAATTAATTAAATCACCTTTCCATTTTCAATTCTACTATTGACAATGTTCATAAATTTTAACTTTCTTAAACATTTATACTAGTTTAACCAATTTTAAATGTCTATTTGGATAATTCTATACATTTTAGTGTTAACTTTCAATTTCACTATATTCAAGAATTATAAATTGAATTTTCCAATAATTCCAATTAATTTACTTTTCATTCTATTATTTTTTTCTATAAACATAGTTAATAATTGTTTTACATTCATTACATTAGTGCTCCCATTCTATCCTTTATTTATCGACTATTATATCTCCATTTACTATATTTTGGTCAATTCACACTTCCGTTATTATATTAATAATCACTAAAGTAACATTTATTATCAACCATAAACATTATAATTACTTAACGGACATTGATTGTATAAATTTACAATTTATTACGTATTACTTCATCAGTTAACATAACTTTGAATCCATTTACCAATTTAATAATTTCAATCAATCATAACTTCACAATCTGTTTCAATTAATATGGTGTGCATTAATTATTATTATTATAACATTAAGGTTCCTTTACTCTAATTGGTTTCCAATTTTATTATTAAACGAAATAAACAGGTAACTTATACAAGTGTTACCATGCCTTAAATTACACTCATGAATTCCCTATTATCAAGCAACCGTTACAGTTCTTAAATACTTATGCTTTTATTTAATTACCATTAACTATATGCATTAGCTAATCAGGGTATTTACATTTGTTCCTTCATTTCAATTTATCCATTTATTAAGTTTTACATAAGTAAATATTTATTTTCATATTTACTGCAATTGATTCCAATCCAATTTCTATTTCCTAATATACTCTAATTTGACAACTTCTAAACATTGAATACCTCCCACATAAATGTAACTTTTGTTTATATTTATTCAATTATTATTTTCTCATTTCAATTAATAGACTAAATAAATGGGCAACACATAATTATTGCCTTCGTTTACTTTTACTACATTTAAGTTTATTTTTTACATACCCAAGGGCAACAATTAACTCTATTTTTTTTTATTGGGTTTTACTTCTATTGTCAAAAATAAATGTTAATTACCAAGGCTACACTTGTTTCCTTATATTCAATACAAAGACTAGTATAACATTGTACACATTTTAAATTATTGTAATTTCATTCAGTTTATCAATAATTAGCTTTAATCATTATTGTTACGTTTTATTTTACAACAAGGGCTACCATTAGTTCATACACTAATTCATTCCATTTATTTCATTATACATTATTTTATTAGTAAGTCAACATTTTAAATTATTAATTTACCTTTTATATCCCATTATAAATTAATGCACACATTAATTAAGATTTTAAATCAATTTAATCATTTCATCTTGGTAACATTCTTTATTTACAATAAGAATAAAATTAACATTTACATTGTTTCACTTATTGGAAATACATCCAAGTTCTTAACAATTAACTTACATTTATACTGTTACATTCAAGTTATTAAAAATTAACTTACCAATCTTATCCAAGTCTTTATTTCCATTAATAATTCTCTTAAATTTTTATTTCCTTCGATATTAAATTTCAAAATCTTATTAAATTAACAATTTTAATTATTGTATATTTGCAGATCGTTACAACCACTCAAAACTTTTCATCCCCGGAAAGGAAAAAGGAGGGAAAAGAAGGGATTAAGTATTCAATATATCTTATTCACAATATTAAATTTATAAAAAAATTCATTTATAAAATTCATTTAAGTAAAAATATATCAATTTATAACCATTAAATCCTTTTATACTCAAAGTAATAAAGTTTGGTAAACATTCCTCAAAGTTTTCTAAGTCAAAGATTGTTGAAAAATTTCGGCAGAGTATCCTTTGTACGGATAGGTCTGGGAGAATTAATAATATAAATAAAACAATATATATCACATAATTTTCAAAATTATATATCCCAACAGCGGGAAACAATATAATACCGCTAGGAAACCATAGTCCCAGAACATACCTATTTTTCAGGCAAACAACGCTTAATTTATGAAACCAGAAGCAGTAGCAATTGCTTTCATAAACCTATATTTCACTTATATAATCCAAAAGAGATTAATAATTATATAAAATGAATTATTTATATTGCTTCAAATTTATAACAAACAAATCATAACAATATTCACTTGCAAACAACATACAACAAGCACATGCAACCCAAAAGCATACAATCATCATATGAAAACAATGTAATCAACCATGCATCCATATCAAACAAATAAATAGTTCGTTCGGGTTTAGAAACTTTTAATCGCATAGAGTGATAATTGAACTATTGAGTGTACCATTTACTCAACATTCTTAGATAAAACTCAATAGATTATTCATATCTCCTATGCAATTAGAAGTATCTTTCCCCAAACAATCATAAACCAAAAAAACAACAAATCTCAAATATAGTTCATGTTTATTCTTATTAATTTCTTTTCTCACTGGTCATTTCTTTAGTTTACATTTATTTCTTAGGAAATCTAACTTCCATTCATTCACTTACTACATAATTTCATTTATGTACATTCATTTACTTACAAATTCATCTTTCTTTATTTATTCATATAATGAAAATCCTTTTCATTTCTTTATATTCACGTAGCGACCCGTAAGATGTGACGACCTAGAATTTTGAACATTTAAAATTGAAAATATTCAATTAATTTTAAATATTTGAGTGATGTTTAACTTGAATTTAAAATATAAATATGAATTTGGCAATTAAATTATTGAATTTAATTTATTAATGATGGGTAAAAATTTGAATTTTCAATTTTAAGCTTGTTAAAAATATTTTCAAGGCTTTGAAAATTCATATTGATAATACGGAAGATAATTGAAGCTTCAGAATTTAAATTGGTAATGTTTTGTTCAATGTTGAAATTATATCGTTTAAATCAATATTTAAAAATAGCCTTTCGAGGTACAGTCCTGGAATTCGACGAAACAGTTCTATTGGATCCGTAATATTGTATTATCATTGAATTTCAATTTTCGTAGCATTTGGAGTTGTTGTGTGAGCATACGATAGATAAAAGCGCTGGAATTAAATCGAAAATTCAATTTTATAACTGGGTTCAAAAGCTATCTTCTCCATATGATCGAATTAGGACTCGAAACCTTTTCCATTGCGTTCAGAATAGGGGTATAACATTATAAACGCCTAGCGGCATGCCTCGATAGGAATTCAAAATTTTAATTGGTGATTTTGAGCAGATTCAAATTTAAATTTAAATAATTTTTATACACTGTTGACTGGTCAAAATGCTATTCACATCAGAACACTATTCCTAACCTAATTCCACACGCAACCCGCCCTTTAACGCATGCTTCCTCTTGCTTCCAAAACAATCCAGCTGAAAGAAAAATTTATATAAAATTGAAATCTCGAAAACAAAGGGATGGCTGAGCCTTTTCATTTTTTTTGGTGACCTCGTTTCAAAAGAAAAGAAATGGCGACTGAAATCAACTCAAAAGGAAAAAAAAGAGAGAGAGGGGAGAATAAAATCGACTCCGTCGCGGCTGGGCATTGCGCAGCCAGAGAGGGTTTTGTGAGTCCATGGCTCGAGCGATATCGATGAATCAAACGCGGCGTCATCGTTGTTAGGAGGGTCGCGAGGCTAGGGGTTTATCAAAAAGGTAGGCACGTGAGTGTCTGGGGTTGGAGGATGTACGAGAGGCGATTCACGTTGACCTGGTGGGTCGCGGCAGTTCTGGTCGAAGCATGTTGGTTTTGGGAAGCATCTGTAACAACCCTAGATTATTTTCATTTATTTTAATATTTAACTTTATTTTATTTTGAAATTATTTTTAAACTTATTTTATTTCAAGCATTTCATTTTTAAATATAAGTGTTGATTAGTATGTGAATTATAATTTCAAACCGGTATAAATTGGATATTTTACTGAAGGATGAATTTCTGTTCAAACTAGTCAAACCTTGACTTTTAAATTTCAGATTTAAATATTTAAATTCTTAAATTTTATCTTTTATTATTAAAATAGATTTAATAACTTGAATATTTCTTTTCGTTTCGTTGAAAATGGATTTAAATTGTGAAAGTTATGTGTATTTCAATTTTGAGTATAATTTGTTTTATTTTGCAATTTTGTCTATTTTAAATTATATAAATCATATTTTCTTTGTTATATTTTATTCAAATATTTGTTAATATGTTATTTTATGTATATTTTCTCTTTTAATATTTTTAAAGTGATAATAAAAAATTTCCAAAATTTATTGTATTTATTTCCTTTTTTTAAAGGCTGTTTTCTATTTTTCTGCTATTTTCTTCATTTAAATTATATTTAATTAAAATTTATATATTTATTTTGTGAATTCATTTTTTTTATGTTATTATCTTTGTTATAAATATTTTTACAAGTCCATATAAATTTTTCAAAGTTCATTCTGTTTATTTCCATTTTTCTAGACTAGTTTGCAATTTTGTGCTATTTTCTTATTTTAACCTTATATAATTAATATATATATATATATATATATATATTTTATATTTTGTTATATTTTCGAATTTTTGACTGAAAATATTATTATTTTCAGTAATATAAACTTATATAAATAAATTAAAGGTAATTTGAAAAGGTTTAAACTCTTAAAATTCCAGGGTCCTTTTGTCTTCCGACCTTTCACTTTCTCAACCTCCATTCTTTATGATTTTGGCCGTACCTTTCCTACTTTCTTTCAGCTACATTCTTCATCATTTTTCATGATAAAAACATTTCTCAAAACCACAAAAAATTTTGCGGTCATTTGCTAGAAGAGATTTGGTAAAAACCTTCTTTTTCTTCTTTGTTTTTTTTCTACTTTCTATTGAATTTTGCATATGTTCTCTACATTCATGCCTCCACTCCTCCTCAACCAGGCTTTGGCCGACCATCACCACCCCTTTCCTCTGACCATCACCCATCCTACTACCCCTCCTCTTCAGGCCGAGCCATCCCAAGGCATAGATAACCAAAAAATCCATCAAAAACCATCACTATATACACTAGATGAGCCACCTTTGCCAACACCTCCTTCTTCAACCTCTAGCCGCCACTACCTCCACTACCACCACCTATGGCCTGACCTCCACCCTCTTCCACGTCACTCACCACCTCCTGGAGCCACTGGCCATGAGCCATGACCTCTGGCCGAACCAAAATATAGCCAAAATGTGATGTTATTTGCCTTATGTTGTAGCCTTGTACACCTAGACCTATTCACCTTCAAAACAAATGTTGGCCGACCACTTGCACACCCAAACCAGACCTATAGCACCCCTAGGCCGAGCTAAACACCTGCATAACTGAAGTACATGAGGTAGAGAGAAAATGCAATGCAAATGGATATTGCTTTGGGTGTTGATTCTTATGTTATTTGATGATATATTGTGTTGAATACTTATGTATGTATGTGTTGTTGTGTGTATATGTTATCAAGCCATATAGCTTTGGCTCTCCACTCTCTCAAGTCTTGTCCGTATTATCGTGCCTTCATTGTGTCAGTGTCTGTGCTTTGGAAGCGATCTCCATCTTTGAACAGGTGAGTTATTCTCACCAGACAATATGTACATATATAACTAGAAAATTGACCCCTTTTGAATCTGTAAAATGCATTATCATGTTACACCTGCTATGTTATGATTTTATGATGTTTACCCATACTTAAACACCTTTTATATCATATGTTACTGTTATATTATGTTGTTCTATTATTTTTATTAGTTTATCACACTGCAAGTTCGCTTTAGATTAGAATCACTATGGGTTGAAATGGTACATACCCGAACGGACTTTAGAATATGAGAAAATCATTATGGGCTGAAATGATAGGCCTGAATGATTTTCAGTTATTTTCATTTACTTGGGATTGCGGGTTTGAAATGATCAAACCCAGGTTTTCTTTGTAAATTACGGGTTGAAATGATATATTACCAGTATCACTTTACCTAGGCTAGAAAATGAAATATAGACCCGTTTTAAAATATGTTTTTCTAAAAAATTTAAAATATTTTAGAAATGTAAATATTATAATATTTTTATTTAAATTTGATTAGAAATGATTTTTGTAAAGCATTATTGAATTTCTGAAATTTATAAGTGAAATAAATTAATGGTAAAGTTAGAAAGTCTGAAATGTAAGTTATTTTGGAAATTATAATTCGGTGATAAATGGAATTTAAATTAAATATGAAAATATGATAAATTTATGATATTTTGAATTAAATGAATTTAAAATGATTTTATAATATATTCATGATTTTTGAATTAAGTTAAAATGTGAAATGAATGAATTTTTAGGTTGAAATTTGAAATATAACTAAAATTGGAAATTTGTAAATTTGGCTTAAAAGTGAATTTAAGTTAAGTAAATAAAAATGAAATTAAGTTATATTTGAAAATTTAAACTTAAGTGTTAAGTTAAATCTAATTTAATGAATTTAAAATTTAATGTTGGAATTTAATAAGTGAATTACTATTAAATTTTGATTTTGAATGGAGATTTAACTTTATAAAATCATGAATATAATGGTATTTGAATGATTGTTTTAAAAGTGAAATTATATGATTTCATAAGTTAAAAATGATTTAAATAAAAATATAATTGTTTGTGAAATTATACTGAATATTTGAAGTTAATTTACTGCATTTCTAAAATGCTATTAATTCTAACGTAAAGGATAATACAACATTTGTGAATGTTGTAGTTGATAATAATGAATTGAATGGCTCAATTTAATTAAAGGCTATTATAGAAATTTTGTAAATGTTATAATGGTTGAATTTAATTAAGTTTATCTGAAACTAATGTAACCCTATTACAGCATTTTAAATGCCGTCTTTTGTTAAATTGAACTGTTTTAAATGTGACTTTCCTTAGCATTTTCTAAATGCTGCGAAAGTTAAATTTTCATTATTTTAATAAATTTAAGTGAATGAATGAACTTTGAAAGATTAAAATTTTGAAAATTAATAATTTAATAATTAAATATAATATCTTCATTTTAACGATTTAAAATGAAGTAATTTGTTTCGAAATATAAACTATTTTGAAATGTGTTTTGAAATGGTATTTAAATTAAATAAAAAGGAATGTGGTTTGGAAGATATGATATTTTGATATTTTGAAATGGATTTTGAATGATATTGAATTTTTAAATGATATTTGATTTCGAAGTATAAAATACTTTTTTTGAAATTTTAACCACGGGATGTATTTAATTTATGTTTTAACTGATCCTTAAAGGATGGGCGATCCCAAGCATCCTTTAAATTATGGTGCATTTATACTACAGTTCACTTGAGTTGATTTACATTATATAAGTGTATATTGTCCTGACTCTAGTGTTTTGTGTTTTACTTTACGCTCGGGTCAGCCTGAGTATTCACAGCTTTGGATTCTCTTTCTGGAGTTGGTCTTTGCTGGAGTTTCTGCTTATCTACATTTATACCTACTTTCTGTTTCAGCTATTCTAGTTTATCTCATGTATTAGCGAACTTCTATGTATTTGGGATTTCTATTATGTTGTTTTCAAACCGTATTATGTATTTGGTTTGAGACTCTGCCGTAGTAGCTTCATGAACTACTATGTATTTTATATTCCGCTGCGAGGTATTCTGTTTGTTCTCTGTCTGTGATTCTGTGATTTGTATTTCATTTGCTCCAAATTTTTTTACAATGCGGTATTTTGAGCAATTCAAGTCTGACATGTACGACTGCGAATGGCTGAAAACACCGGGTTGTTACAGCATCGATGTCAGGTGTGGGGCCGTGGGCGCGTTCGTGCTGGAGGTGATGTAGAAGGTTCGTCGTCGAAGGCGATTGAGTGGATGCATTCGTATGCCTGGAAGCAAGCTTAGATCTGGATGCAGTAAGGTTAGGAATTGTTATTTCTGTTTAATTGAAACTAATATGCAAACTAACAAGAAAGAATTTTTTACAGAAAGGATTATGTAAAAATAAAATAGAATAAGTATATATGTAGGATTTTGGAAATACAGAATTTTAAAATGTGACATTTCAAATAAAAAATTAGATTTTTGAAATTAATAGATTGTTTTTATAAGTATGCATGTAGTTTCAAAAGAAAAATGAATATATATTTTAAATTTACTTGTTGGTTTAAATTAACCCATTTAATTTTCTAAGATACTAAGAGATTTTTAAAAGAAGAATTATTTGTTTAAGAATAAAGTTAATTAACAATAACTGATTATTCAATTATCTTGGATATTAATAAACGGTATAAGGTATCTACAAGGTCTAAAATCATGAAAACAAGCTGGAATGGAATGGATTGCAAAATAAAATCAAAGGTGAGATCTTATCACCCAAACTTTTTAATAATTGAAAATTTCAGTTATTGATTGATGGTTGAATTGTGATAGTTAAATTTTAAATTGATTGACTGTGTGCTTGGATAATTAATTTATTATCAGTTATATTAGTTAGACCCTATTGCGCCGCATAATAGCGGAGGTTATTATACTAAACCCATATACCGCGATAATTCCCCTCGAAGTGGGATTGGTATTATATATGTATTTGGAGTTGTTGATTTTCCGCATTTTATAGCGGATGAGACTCTATTGCACCGCATAATAGCGGATGATATTACCGCGATATTCCACCTCGAAGTGGAATTGGTATTTAATTGTCGTTCTAACGTCTGTGAATGCAGGGAAACAGGTTGGAGGGATCCAACTGGATTCCTCAAATATTGAATTTGTTTCATATTTTGTGTGTTGATTATTTATAACCTGTGTGTACTATTTGTGATTGAGAATGTTGAAAGCTAAAATTTAGCTGAATATATTTTTGATATCGTGGAATATCAGAAATAAATAAAATTAGATTTTTGAAATTTAGTCGAAAATTTATAGTAAAATAATTTTAGAAAATTGAATAAATTTAAAAGAAGGAATTTGTTTCAAAAGATAATAAATTTGGTGTTTGAAATAAATTTAAGATTCAATTTGAAATTTGATTTGGTGTTTTGAAAATAGATTAGAAAATCAATTTAATATTGATTTGGTAAAAATAATAAATATTTGGGAAATCGATCTAAAATTAACTTGATGTTTAAAAATAAATTTTCGAAAACCAATTCTGAAAATTGATTTGGCATTGAAAGTAAACAGTTGGGAATCGATTTGAAAATCGTAAATTAGTGGATATTTAAAATTTTAAATTCTCAACGGGAATTTATAAAAGAGTGGAAAATTTGTTTTAAAAATAAATATTGTTTTATTTTTAAAGGTGTGAAAAGAAATTTACAGATTTGGAATGTAAATTAAAATAAATCGAGAAGATTCATTAATTTACATCAATGGAAAGAGAATTCTTCCCTGAAAAGCCGAAAATATTTTCAAAGTAACTTTTAAAGTATAAATTAAAAGTTTTAGAAATTGTTTTGAAAAATATTGTTAGAGAAATTATTTGGAAAATGTTTAAATCTTTAAAGTAAAGATTTATTTAGTTGATTATAGAAATGATTATTTCAAAGATTTAATTAAAAAAAAAAAATCTGATTTTGAAATTGGTTATCTAAATATTTGTTCCTATCTATTAATTTTATTTAAAAATTAGTTTGGACTTGAAATTTTATATGAGACATTTTTATAATATTCTTCATAACTAATATTTAAATAAATGTTTTAAAATAGTTTTATCTAAATGTTTCCAAGTATATATTTTGGATAAGTGACTTAAATTATTTTAAAATATGTGAACTCGGCAGACTCTTAGCGGAAATAAATAATTTCGGCAATCCTTTTCCGCGAGTGAAAAGTGATTTGAAATTTATTTTCAAATGGATGAAGTCTTAAAAATATATATCTTGCGAAGATATTTTGAAAATAAATAATTGGGAAAATTATTTAATCCTGGTAATTGTTGTGAATGTTGATTGATAGTTAAATAACCGACTATCAATATTTGCCCTTTAAAGGACATTCGAATTTCGATGCGACCGGGGGTCGGATTCCAAGTGGATATCCGAAAACCACATCGAACCTTTGTGATTGTGATAGATCTTTTATTTAAAAGATAAAAGTGGAAAATTTGTTGTGATTTATTGAAATCTGAATGTAACACTTATTTTTAAAAATAAGGGCTCGTTATTCGGATTAGCCTGGAAAGGACCTTGTGTCATATAACCCATTGCGAATAACGATACGACGAAATGAGATTGCATTTGAAGACGATGTTGAAGACTGGGCATTTTCGAAAGCGAAAGGATTACCTGTCGATTGTCTCTGCACCGGGTTGCTCCAGTATAGAGATTTTATTACCTTTGTGATGGGGATTCCAAACGTGATTTGTGAATATCCAGATTTCCAAGGGCTTCTTTGAAGTGCCTTCGGTTCCGTTCGATCTCGGAACGGACTTGTATGGATGTGTGTCGGACATTACACTTTGAGACATAAAGCTGATTTCTATCAAATACATTTCTGTTGGTGGCGGAGAATTTGTTCTCTTAGCTTAACACCCTTCTCTGAGACGTACGAACTCAGAGGTTATGTAGTTGATGGATATTAGTGATATATTCCCAATTTGTTAATGTGACATACGAAGTGCTGCTGATCATTTGTTGATCAAAGCATGAATTTGTGAAAAGTGTAGCTTTGTGGACGAGACCTCATCGGACCTCACACCCTAGAAATGGTCAAAACAAGAAAGATGCGGCAAGGTTATGAGGGTCGCGTCCTTTAGGGTATGTCATTTCCTTCTGGAAAAGGGTGGTGTCAGGTATGGAGCCCTGATATTTAATCTTTGCGGTTACTGCAAATACTTTTCTTTGTGGTTGTAGGTGTAGAGGATCCTCGGATAAAGGTCCCAAAGGACCGAGGGATGGCATACTCGTGTAGTAGTTACCTAGTTACAGAGGTAACCTGGCCTTGTATTGGTAGAGAGCTGGTTAAGTTCTCGGGACGTCCCTCCAGAGGCGTACCCATGTGGCAGTAGGAAGTTCCTTAGCCTGACCATTTGTTGGAAATCCAAAGAAACAATACGCACCATGTACGGTTTTAGTTGTATAACCTGCCATCTACTTATAGTGGCACCCCACTGTTTGGATGGTAGCTATAGTAGGCATACAATAATGGTTGTATGCTGGCTAAGATTAATATTATACTTTCGAAATGTTTTCTGTACTATGCACTAATAATAATATCGAAAGGAATTTGCGTATTAAGCATGTTTGACTATAATAAGGAGAAATATCCTCCAATTCTGCGTTTGCATTGTGTGTGTGGAGGGAGGCCTTATGGTAGTTTCATTTTCCAAAAGCATAGCAGATTTGTTTTTATTTTCTTTGTGAAAATAACTGTTTTTAAGATCTCACACCAGTCCCACAACTGACCTGGAGTTTATTGTTCCTTTTCTAAACTGTGGGTGCCCATAATTTTCTACACGGACAGCCTAGAGTCAGGTTAGCAGTTATCCGGGGGCAAAGTCAAGAAGTTGCTGTGGAAATCAAGAATTGGAACTGGATGGTGAGGCGTATCACTTATATATGTAATATTTCTTTCCGCTGTTTGTTGTTGTAAACTCTGATAATGAATGTGACGTAATGTAATAACTGATATAGTGATTCTGTATAAAAATATTTATTTATCTATTATATTTGTTCCACTGCGATATGTGAGATTCTCTTATTGTTTCTGTTCCTTCTTCTTCTACCTCTTCTTCTTTAAACCCCAAAGATTCGTAAGTTTGTTCCTCTTCGGGCTGAATTGTTGTGAGATTTTGCCAGCTCAAAAGGGGTACGGATTTGCGGGCCTTTACATGTGGTATCAGAGCATTTGGTTAGGCGACAACCCTGGCTCTGTTGGGTGTTACTCATTAGAGATAGAGTCAGCAGTACTCTAGAATGAGCGTGTGTGTAATAATAGATATGAGCGCGTATTTGTTAGTGAATATAAAATTGTTTTGTATTGTGTTGATTGGTTTGTTGAGTGGTATATGGATTCTGGTCAATACGAGTAATTAACGTTATTGATAGGGATCTCTAAACACTTGTACAGAATAAATTCGACACGATATCGTTTTAAAAATAGGGTAAATGAAATAATTTTACCCAAAACTATTTTCGTAGATAAAGGAAATAACCTTAGCAAATTATTATAGTACATGGTTGCCTGATTGTTAGGAAGTGATAATATTATTATCATTTGAATAGGAAATTGAAATCATAATCAAAAGTTAAGAAACAAATTCACATACAAATGGAATTTGAGAACATAAATTGTAAATGTGATTTGTCATTTGAAATAGAATTCCATAGAAATGTTTGGAAATGTTCTTGAAAATATTTGAAATTCGGGAAGTTTGGAAATTAAATTCCTTTTGAGATTAGAAATATTTTTCAAGGGTTTGGAAAAAAAATGTTTTTGGAGGGATAAAAGCTCTCAACTCTTTTCGGTCATTGAAAAATAACTCTGATGATGATCGCGACATAATCGGTGTTCATTTTCGGGTTTCCAAAAGAGGAATTGCTGCCAAATTGTTTTAAATGGAAGTTGTTTGGAAAATTTGGGTTTGGTTTTGAAATTCAAAGGATAATTTGAATTGTTTTCAAAAAAATGGTTTTGAAAAGGTTGAAAAGACTCTGGAAATTTATTAAAAATAGTTATGGAATAATAAATAAGTTTGAAAACTTAGAAAATTCAGATTAAACTGAAATTGACTTGAGTTAATTTGAATAAAGGTAAATTAGTCTAATAGGCTAAATGAATGGAATAAAAAATTGTCAAGATGGAAAATAAATTGTGAATGAATGAATAAATTTGCAATTGCAAGTACATGAAAGTGAATTGAATGTTGAAATTCATTTCGAATTTGTAAGTAAATAAAATCTAGAATTGGAATTGAATTGAATTTGTGATAAACAAGTGAAATATTAAACTAAAATTAGTAAGTGAAACTAATTGATGAATGACCAAATGGATAAGGTTTAAAATAAATTGAATTCAATATTTATAAATGAAAGGAAATTAAATTCATATGGAATTTGAAATTCAGTTTAAATATAAGTGGTTGTAAACCAAAATAGTGAATTGAAAATAATTTTTTAGGAATGAACAAACGAATAAAACTGGAATTGAAGCTGAATATTGAAAACTAATTTGAATTGTGTGAAATAAAATGGAGTTGTAAAATTAGTTCGAAGTGAACTAAAGATAATTAAGGTGAGATAAAGAAATGGTTTGAGATTACATGCATTGGAATTTGTAATAAAATTAGTAAATAAAACTAATTAAAGGAATGACGAAATTGAATATGATTTGAAATAAACTGAAATTCAATAATTGTAAACGAAAGTAAATGTATTAATAGAGGTGAATAAAAAATTGAATTTTTAATCAATTGGAATAATATGGGTTTGTTTAAAAAAAATTAAAAAATGAATTGAATGTAAGCAAGTGGGTTGTAAACCCTTCAAATTGAATGAAAATGGTATATGAATTAATTGAAAACAGTTGAATTAGTATTAAAACTATATAAATTGCTTATGGAAAGTGTTTAGCGTGAATTGCTTTTAGAATTCATGTGTTTAACTATTGCAAATAAGTGAAATGTTGTAAAACTTCATATATATGACATTGACATGTTTTAGTTGAGTAAGTACAGGTTCAGGAAGTCGTTGGGCTGGATTTGATTGCGCAAAATGTTAATTAAATAAGCCGCTTGCTTAAAAATGCTAAATAAGGTACGCCTACGTAATAAAATTAAGAAATATGAATTGTTTTTGTTTTTCCGACCGGGGGGGGGGGGTCATGTATATATGTTTATATCTTTTGTCAAATTGCAAAAGCTCCTCCGTACAAAGGGGACTCTGCCAAAAAATTTCGAAAATTTTGGGAGATAGAAAAAATTTTAGGAAAATTTTTTGTTAGCGGCAAACAATTTCAAATTTGGAATTGAAGTAAATTAGTGAATGAAACTAAATTAAAATAATGATATGAATCAGTTATAAACGGAAGATAAAATTCAATATTCAGAGTTGAAGATAAATTGAATTCATAGGGAAATGGGAAAACTAATTTAATAGAAGTAGATATGAAAACTACTGTATAAAATGTATAAAATGATTTTAAAGGATATGAATGGATATTATGGCTAGCAGCATATACATGTGTGTTACAGGGAAATGGAATTGGGATTTGATTTTCGAAAATAAATTTGAATTTCTCGACAAAAAGGTAAGTATTTAAATTTCAGTATGAAATTCGGTGATTTCCTTGTCTAGCCACTTGGCCTTTTGTTTTCTTTGGGAATTTGAGGGTCTGTGGTGCCATTTTGTAGTCGTACTGAGCTAGCCGCGCAAAGGAGACGCCGGCGAAATTTTTCGAAAATTTAGGAAGTTAGAAAAATTTTGAGGAAATTTTGAAATTTATATTTAAATGGTTAAAGAAAACAATGTTGTATGGAATTTATAATTAAAGTTGGGAAGTTAGTTGAATTAATGATGGGTCTTAAATAAAAAAAAAATTGGTAAGATGATTAAATTGTTTGGTTGTGGGGAAATGGTAACGGGTTAAAGATCATTCTTCTTAACTTGTAATTTCGGGACGAAATTCTTTTAAGGGGGGAAGGATGTGACGACCCAGAATTTTGAACATTTGAAATTGAAAATATTTACTTAATTTTAAATATTTGAGTGATGATTTAACTTGAGTTTCAAATATAAATATAAATTAGGCAATTAAATTATTGAATTTAATTTATTAATGATGGGTAAAAATTTGAATTTTCAATTTTAAGCTTGTTAAAAATATTTTCAAGGCTTAGAAAATTCATATTGATAATACTGAAGATAATGGAAGCTTCGGAATTTAAATTGGAAATGTTTTGTTCAGTTTTGAAATTATATCGTTTAAATCGATATTTAAAAATTGCCTTCTGAGGTATAGTCTTGGAATTCGACGAAACCAGTTCTATTGGATCAGTAATATTGTATTATTATCGGATTTCAATTTTCGTAGCATTTGGAGTTGTTGTGTGAGCATACGATAGATAAACGCGTTGGAACTAAATCGAAAATTTAATTTTATAACTGGGTTCAAAAGCTATCTTCTCCATACGATCGAATTAGGACTCGAAACCTTTTCCATTGCGTTCGAAATAGGGGTATAACATTATGAACTCCTAGCGACATGCCTCGATAGGAATTCAAAATTTTAAGTGGTGATTTTGAGCAGATTCAAATTTAAATTTAAATAATTTGTATACATTGTTGACTGGTCATAATGCTATTCACATCAAAACACTATTCCTAACCCAATTCCACACGCAACCCGCTCTTCAACGCACGCTTCCTCTTGCTTCCAAAATAATCCAGCCGAAAGAAAAATTTATATAAAATTAAAATCTCGAAAACAAAGGGGTGGCTGAGCCTTTTCATTTTTTTTCTTTCGGTGACCTCGTTTCAAAAGAAAAGAAATGGCGACTGAAATCAACTAAAAAGAAAAAGAGAGAGAGAGGGGAATAAAATCGACTCCGTCGCGGTTGGGCATCGCGCGGCCACGGAGAATTTTGCGAGTCCGTGGCTCGAGCGAGATCGATGAATCAAACGCGGCGGCGTCGCGATTAGGAGGGTCGCGAGGCTAGGGGTTTGTCAACAAGGTAGGCACGAGCGTGTCTGGGGTTGGAGGATGTACGAGAGACGATTCGCGTTGACCTGGTGGGTCGCGGTAGTTTTGGTCGAAGCATGTGGGTTTTGGAAAGCATCGATGTCAGGTGTAGGGCTGTGGGCGCGTTCGTGCTGGAGGTGATGTAGAAGGTTCGTCGTCGAAGGCGATTGAATGGATGCATTCGCATTCCTAGAAGCATGCTTAGATCTGGATGTAGTAAGGTTAGGAATTGTTATTTTTGTTTAATTGAAATTAATATACAAACAAACAACAAAGAAATTTTTTACAGAAAGGATTTTGTAAAAATAAAATAGAATAAGTATATATGTAGGATTTTGGAAATACAGGATTTTAAAATGTGACATTTCAAATAAAAAATTAGATTTGAAACCAACAGACTGTTTTTTTAAGTATGCATGTAGTTTCAAAAGAAAAATAAATATATATTTTAAATTTGCTAGTTGGTTTAAATTAACCCAGTTAATTTTTCTAAGATACTAAGAGATTTTTAAAAGAAGAATTTTTTCTTTAAGAATAAAGTACATAAATAATAATTGATTATTCAATTATCTCGGATATTAATAAACTGTATAATGTATGTACAAGGTCTAAAATCATGAAAACAAGATGGAATGGAATGGATTGCAAAATAAAATCAAAGGTGAGATCTTCTCACCCAAAATTTTAATAATTGAAAATTTCAGTTATTGATTGATGGTTGAATTGTGATAGTTAAATTTTAAATTGATTAACTGTGTGCTTGGATAAATAATTTATTATCAGTTATATTAGTTAGACCCTATTGCGTCGCATAATAGCGGAGATTATTATATTAAACCCATATACCACGATATTCCACCTCGAAGTGGGATTGGTATTATATATGTATTTGGATTTGTTGATTTCCCGCATTTTATAGCGGATGAGACCCTATTGCGCCGCATAATAGCGAATGATATTTTATAAATCCCATACACCGCAATATTCCACATCAAAGTGGAATTAGTATTTAATTGTTGTGCTAATGTAACAACCCGCATATTTGGATTTTATATTTAAATATTTTATCGTTAGTCGGATTTTAGTCCGAAAAGCTACTTTTTGCATACGGTCGAATTAGGACTCGGGACCACTCCCATTGAGTTTAAAATGCCGTTTGCGACCTTTTTGAGTATAAGCTTCGATATGTTTGGAGAAAGTTGATTTTTGCTACTTTTTACTTTGGGTTTGGTTTTTGGGCTCAGCCCTATGTTAACTTATACTCCAAAACTGAACCACTCTCCCCATTCTCCCTCACTTCTTTCTCTTTTCAGTTTCCTTAGCTTTAATGGTGGGAGAGATTGGAAATTAAAACTCCAAAACCCTAGTTTCTCTTGCAAATCAAATTCCTAGCTCCAAACTCAAGAAGAACCCATTGGTAAGCTTCTCTTCTTCTTTTCCAACTTATTCTCTTACCAATTTCAGAAATTCCTAAACCTAATTTTGGGAATGTTCTTGTTTTTGAGCTTAGATTCAAGCTCAATTGGGTTGTGTTGAAGAGAGGTTGATTTTCCATTTGCTTTCAAGCTTCTTCTTGTTCGATTTTGTGAAAAGGTGAGATTTCTATCTCACATCTATGACTATAATTATCTTTGGTTGTTGGGTATGAATTCCTAACACTTCTTCATGTGCATTTGCTCTTGATTTGGATTGGTTTTGTGAATACTCCAATTTTTGGGTTTTTAAGTCAAATTTGTGTGAAAATCCTTTTATGGATGTTTGATCATGATTTTAGTGATGCACCGAGGAGCATATAGGGCCGGGTTGCCGATTGGCATAAACCCTTAGAGCCAATGTTCGTCCGGTTGCATTTTGGAAGAGTTTGCTCTTCATTTGCATAAGGCTGAAAAACAGCCCAGGCATGATTCAGTCGACTGAAAACTCTGTTCAGTCGACTGAACCTGAAACCCGAGAGTTTCCAGGCATGATTCAGTCGACTGAAAAACTCTGCACAGTCGACTGAAACTGGAAACAGAAAGTTTCCTGAACCTGGAAAATTTCCAGGCACAGGGTCGGTCGACTGAAAACTCTGTTCAGTCGACTGAACCTGTTGTTTGAGTCCAAATTGCCTTTTTGGATTGAAATTCCAATTTAAATCGATTCGTGATAATCCTATTTGTTGTTATCATCTATTACGCCTTTGATGACTCTTTTTTGGGATTTTTGAATATCCATTTCGACGGATCCTTTATCGATTTCTTTGGATTTTATTCACGTCTTCGTATGTGAATTTTTGTGATTGATTGTTCTTACAATCTTCTTCATGATTTGTCACTTTAAAAATATAAAGGTTTTCTATACTAGTAGTAAATATCAAAACTCTTTCCTCAGACGATTTCAATACTATTTTAATACCAAATTCGTTTATAAAACCGTTTCCAATCTATTAGTATATACAAACCTTTACCTCACTCGTATGAGAAATCTAATTAAACGGCTTAGTAAAACAAGTGGTATGAAACGCTTGCGTTTACTTTGTCGGTTAATTCTTGGACTTGTTCGATTGAACCTCTTGTGACAATTTTCTAGTGGAGATTTACAGTTTGTTCGTAAATATTTAAGTTAAGCAAGTGGTTATGGGACATGAAGCTAAACTCATATATTTACTAGCTTAGTGTAATTGACACTTCTCATTGATCATGACGATCATCTTTGTGATTTAGACTAGCAATGTGCGATGTCTCTTTGTCTGCGAGGGAGACTAAACCCCGTTTTGTGGAGTTTCGACTCAATTTGTGATGGGGTAGCAACCCATGGTCTTCGGGCCGTTTGTGGAGCTTCGGCTCAATTTGTGATGGTTAGCGACCATGGAATTAGCGTTCCGTTTGTGATACACGTGTTGGTGGGCTTTATGCTCCCGTTTGTGATAGACCTCCCCCCCTTTGTGATTTCTGGATTTCTTGTGTAGATTCCTAGAATTTGTGTTTCACCAATTTTCGTGATTTCCATTGATAAGTCTTATCGATATTTGTGCATTGGTGAATTTGTGTGTCATTGACTTTAGTGATTTCTGGATTTCTTGTGTAGTCTTCTGGAATTTGTGCGTCATTGACTTTTGCGATTGACATTGATATTATCGTCAATATTTGTGGTTTGATGAACGAAATAAGGAGTATGACGTTTCTTTGATTCTTGTGTAGATTTGGTGACATTGATCAATCTCTTGATGATTATCAACTAAGTGTGTGTGTATATATATATATATATATATATATATATATATCACAGCTTGGCATTGTGATTATTATGTGTTTAGTCATATCTCTTATTCTATATCGTTTCATGTGATATTTATAGTTAGACTGATCCGTTTATTATTTTCTTATTAAATAATACTCGGGTCAGACCGAGATGTTACAGGTGCTTCTGCTTGACTTCTCTCTTGGGGTTGATTTCTCTTGCTTTTGGTTAACTACTTAGATTGGTAGTTTTTGTTGTATACATTTGAGATATAGACTCCATAATGTATACTTATTCTTTTGTGTAGTTCATGTAACTATTCTTTTGTGATATTGTGGATCTTTTTAGACCACTACTCTGATGTACACTTTCTAGTGTAATATTCATATCTTATTCCGCCTTTGTGATATGAATTGTCTGTGACTGATTTATGTTATGTTTATTTCTATATTTGTTTCCGAAGATATTATAGCCACTGTGTAGTAGCTTTGAGTTTGTGTCGGTATGTCGGATTTCCTCTTGAGATGAAAAGTTATATTTTTATCCGGTATATCGGTAATCACACAAAGCAATTATACAGATGGTCGCTCCTCAACAGCCTTATTCTCCGTGCTAGTTGACAGCATTCATAGTAATGTTCTTGGCTAGCGTGGGTATAGAGGTGGGGCGTCACAGCTTGGTATCAAAGCCAAACTTCGGAACAATATGGAATAATTTAACAAGGATCATCGTCCTAAGTTCTTCTTAGGAGTCGTGCTTTAGGATTTTATTCGGGTCTACGTACCGTTCTATCCTATTTTCTTTTATGATTCCTTGTTTTGTGTTTCAAGATTGCTTGATATTCAATTTGGTGAATAACCTTTTTCTTCCTCTTCTTTCTTTCCAAAAGAAGAGAAATGCCTAGACCTGGCTGCCCCAGAGCCGTGCCATCTAGCACTCCGCCCCAGGATGGAGTTTTTATGACTGCTCAACAGCTTTTTGATTTAGTGACAAATGCTCAAGCAGCTGGAGCTAACCCGGAACCTACTCACCCAAAGTCGGGATTTGCACGCTTGTGTAGCGATTACACTAATTTGGGTGGGGAGCCGTTCAAAGGTTCTGAAACTGTTATTGAAGTACAGGCTTGGCTAAGGTCATGCGATCGAATCTTTTCTCGCATGAATCTTATCGACCTTCACCGAGTTCAGGTGGCCTCAAGTATGCTCCGAGAAAGAGCATTGGACTGGTACGAGCTTCTTATTTCTGAGATTAATGAAGCAGATCTCACCTGGGAGAAATTCCGAGAACGCTTCGAGTTGAAATTTGTACTAGAAGCTGAGAAAGTGACATTGGCTCGACGATTTATAGACCTTGTTCAAGGTGAGTCATCCGTGACTGATTACGTCGCCTCCTTCGAGTCGCTTTCCAAATATGGGGTTGAATACATCAACACCCCTCTTAAGAAGAATCAGAGGTTCGTCTATGGCTTAAACAAAGGTCTCAAGAAGCCATTACTTCTAAAGTTAGAAGTTTCTTTCGACCAACTCGTTGATATCGCTCTTCGTCTTGAAGAGGCGGATAAGGAGAATGATGTTGAAGTGGTGGGTTCCAAACCAAACTTCAACAACAAGAAGAGGCCAAACAAATTCAAAGGCCCAAATCCCAATAAGAAAGGGAAGCAAGCAACCTCTGTGGCAAAGACTTCTTCCTTTGGTCGTGGGGAATGCTATAATTGTGGTTCGAAGGACCATTATGCGAACAAGTGTCCAAGGTCTCTTTCTTGTCGCTACTGCAAAGTTCCCGGTCATGTTATATCTTCATGCCCCAAGCTTCAAGGCAAGAAGGAGGGAAAGTTAAATGTTGCTCAAGCCCCTGGCAACACATCTCGTGGCCAAGGTATTTCTCATTCTATTCTAGATGGAATTATTTTATTTCGTGATCATCCTATTCGAGTTCTTTTTGATACGGGTGTGTCCCATTCTTTTATATCAAAAGAACTTGTTGATATTTTTTCTTTGGATGTTTTGTGTTTAATGACTTCTTTGAGAATTGCGAATCCGGTTGGTGGATCCGCAACAATCAGTTTATTGTGTAAAGATGTCGAGATTATTTTGTGTGATTTTTCTTTCCGAGCCGATTTGCATGTCATGCGTTATTTAGGCTTTGGAATGATTTTGGGAATGGATTGGCTTAACCGTTATGAAGCTCATATCCTATGTCCTGAGCGGACTATTCATCTTCGACACCCTCAATCTGTTAATCAGGTTTCTGTTATTCTTAAAGATTCAGATTCTGCTTTGGTTGCATCTTTATATTCTTTAAATCCTCGTGATGACGATGATGATGTTGAGGGTAATATTATTTCTCTTATTCACGTCGTTTGTGAATTTTCCGACATATTCGAGCCTGTTTTAGGATTACCACCTAAGCAAGCAATTGAGTTCAGAATTAATCTTGTTCCTGGAGCTCAACCTATCACTCGTCCTCCTTATCGAATGTCCAATAAAGAAAACGAGGAGATGCATAAACAATTATCTGAATTGGAGACGAAGCAATTTATTCGCTCTAGTTCCTCGCCTTGGGGAGCTTCAGCTATTTTTGTGAAGAAATCCGATGGAATACTTAGGCTTTGCGTTGACTACGGCAAGCTTAATGATCTTACTATCAAAAATAAATATCCTTTACCTCGGATTGATGATCTATTCGACCAACTTAGTGGTGCTAGAGTCTTTTCACAATTGGACTTGGCTACCGGTTTTCATCAGCTTCGTATTGCAGAGGATAGTATTCCTTTGACATCGTTCCATACTCGGTATGGATCTTATGAATGGCTTGTTATGCCATTTGGTTTAACGAATGCCCCGGCTTATTTCGCTGACTTAATGAATCGAGTTTTCAAAGACTTCCTCGATCGATTTGTTCTCATTTTTATTGATGATATTCTTGTGTATTCTAAAACCGAGGAGGAGCATGAAAAACATCTTCGGATTGTGTTGGAAACTCTTAGGAGTAATCAATTAAAGGCAAAATTTTCTAAATGCCACTTTTGGCAATCTCGTGTGAAGTTTCTCGGTCACATTATTTCCGAATCCTGAATTTCCGTGGATCCTTAAAAGATTGAAGCGATTCAAGATTGGAAGAGACCGGAGAGTGTGACAAAGATTCGTAGTTTTCTCGGATTGGCGGGCTATTACCGTTGTTTTATCAAAGACTTTTCTAAGATTGTCGTGCCTCTCACTAGCTTGACGAAGAAAGGTGTTAAATACATTTGGTCGGACAAATGTGAAGCTTCTTTTCAGAAATTAAAAGAGCTTCTTTCTGATGCTCCTATTCTTGTTATTCCCGAGGGGAATCAAGATTTCGTTGTTTATACCGATGCTAGTCGCGTTGGTTTAGGTGCCGTTCTTATGCAAAAAGAACGTGTTATTGCTTATGGTTCTAGGCAATTGAAGCCTGCTGAGACTAGATATGCCACTCATGATTTAGAACTCGCGGCTATTGTTTTTGCTCTTCGGATTTGGCGCCATTATCTTTTAGGAGAGAAATTTGTTCTTTACACAGATCATAAGTCTTTGAAAGACTTTGATATCGATTCTCGTGGCGGCATTCGGAGATTTGGTAGACTCATCGTGCCAAATATTGGTGATCTTCGTAAAGATATTTTAGAAGATTCTCATCGTTCTAAATTTACCATTCATCCCAGTAGTAGTAAAATGTATGCGGATATGAGGCGACTTTATTATTGGGAGGGAATGAAACTCGATATTGCTAACTTTGTTAAGTGTTGCATGACTTGCCAACTCGTTAAGGCCGAACATCAAAGGCCCGGTGGGTTATTGCAACCTTTAGAAATTCCAGTTTGGAAGTGGGATCAAATTTCCATGGATTTTATAGATGGCCTTCCCCGTTCTCGTTCGGGTCATGATAGCTTATGGGTGATCGTTGATAGACTTACTAAATCCGCCCATTTTATTCCCGTTCGGTCTAATCGAACCGTTCCTCTTTTGGCCAAAATATTTATCAAAGAGATTGTTAAATTGCATGGAGTTTGTAACGACCCGTATTTTACGTGTCGATTAATCGTAAGATAATTGTCTTTAGGTCATTTGCATCGTTGAGTCAACCAGAGTTAGCTCGGGTGGAAGCTTAGGTCGTGTGAGAGTTAGCGTGTTAGTGCTAACGGGTTAAGGCTTAGTTTAGGTCGTGATGGAGTTAGGTGGGTAGGCGACCTAAGGTTGTTGGCAACTCACGAGTTAGCATGTGAACGTGTCAGTAGGAGCAGCGACCTAAGACTTAAGGGATTAGGCGACATTGTGATTACGAGTTAAGATAGATCGTAAGTAACCTAAAAGTGCTAGGTCGAATAGTGGTTAGGTCGAGTGGAGCGACCTATAGGGGAAGCAGCGACCTACGAGTTAGCGAGTTAGTGTGAGCGAGTTAAGGAGGATGAGTCGTTTGACCGAGTTTAGTGTTTTACGACCTAAGGTAGATAGGTCGGTAGAGCGACCTAAGATAGTTAGCGACATAGGGTTAACGACCTAACAATTACGAGTTATGATTTTTGACCGACCTAAGTTTGGACCGACCTAAGTAAGCTAGGTCGTAGACGAGTTAAGGCTTGGTGGTTAAGTCGTCATGTTTTAGGTCGTAGCATAGTTAGGTCGGTAGGCTAGTTAGGTCGTTAGACGACCTAAGGAAGGCCGCTATGAGTTGTTAGGTTGAAACTCGTGTTGCTTGATAGGTCGTGACTAGGTTAGGTCGTATAGAGGCTTATGTGTTAGGTCGTAAGCTTTTAAGTCGGCAGCTAGGTAGGTCGTGTAAGTGCATGTGTGTGCTAAGTCGGCCTTGTTTGTTAGGTCGCATAGGAGTTAGGTCGTGAGATCTTGTGTGTTTGGGTAAGTCGTAGGTCATTGAAGGCAGCTCTTTTTTTAGGTCGCGTGTGCTATGGAGACTTAGGTCGTAAATGACCTAAGTTAGGTCGGGGGTCTCTAGGTCGGCAACGACCTAAAACTGGGCGACGACCTAAGGGTGATTTCAGCCTATAAATAGAGGGGTTTGGCTCACTTTTTGGCACCGGTTTTTGAAGCGACGAAGTGCTGCCATTTTGAGAGCTCGACTACAATATTTCTTCACTTCTTTTCTCCACTTTGATCGAGTTCTAACATCCATCCAAGATCGAAGATCAAGATTGAAGATTGAAGAGCCAAAGTTGAAGATCTTCATCCAACAAAGCTAGATTTCATCATTTCAAGCGAGATTTCGACAAATCAAGCTTGAATCCTTGCTGTCCAGATCTGAAGTGATTTGTTTTTGAAGTGTTTGGGTGATTCGGTGAGTGGTGGTTATCTCTCACGCGGACCCAAAGGAGTATATTGGATTGGTGGTTTGTTGGAGTGTCGTAGATAGTGATTTTATGCATTTTTCCTTAGATCCAAGTGTAGATCCATTACTTATGAAGATGTTTACTTATGCAAGTTCATTTACCAAGTTGTAGAGATAAAAACCCATGATTTATATTTGTTGGATCTATGCTAAAAACCCATGATTCATGTATGTTATGTCTATGCTCATTTATTTACGAAATTGCCATTGTAGTTATAAATGCCTACTTAGACCATATTTGATTACTTGATTGCTTAAGCTAATGATTGATTTGATTGATTGCTATGTATGTTAGTTGATTGATAGTTAGATCTAGACAAGATGGTTGAGGATGATTCAAAAACTAAGTGGAAAGGCTCTTGAATGGTGAAAGCTGCTTGTGGCATATGAAGTGGATGTTGAAGCTCATATGTATGGATTAGATGATGTTGAGATGGGACTTTGCCATGATGCGATGAGGCAAGCCATGATGTTGAGATGAGACTTCGCTATGATGCGATAAAGCGAAGCATGATGTGAGATAGCCTTGGTTTAATCCAGACGGGATCATCCCAAGCATGTTGATAACTCGATGATGCGATGCGAGTTGGTTGATAATGGTTAGCTTGAGAGGCGCTTGAGCTAGTATGGTAATAGTCGTCGAGGAGGATGACTAGGAGGCTGAGATCTCATCGTTGTTGAAGGTTCTAGCATGCTCAAAGCAAGAGTACGTTGGAACGGGCTGCGACGACATTCCAAGCACGGGCTGCGACGACGTGCTAGTACTCTGGGTAGTTGCGAAAATTTCTAGGCACGGGCTGCGACGACGTGCGGAGTTATGTCTAGAACCGGGGTTACCATTAGCCCTTGATAGATGGTCGTTCAACTAACGGTGAAATCAAGGCAATGATAACAGTGATAGCCGGAGTCATGGATGTTTGGACGTTTGGTTGTATCATCATTCGGTCTCAAGAGCGGTGTTTTCCAGGTGCTTATCTGATCTTGGTTTAGGCCTTGGGGGTTTGTATTTGGAAAACATCGACCTTGACTCGAATGATTGTTGCTTTACTTTAATTGTCTGCCATGTTATGCTTGCTTCTCCTTAGTATGTGTCTGGGGGCTATCACTGTAGAAAGAGGCGGAGTGGGATGGTTTGGTTCCTATTCCTTTTATCCCTTATGCTCTTTTGGTATGTTTGATAGTTGATTTACTGCTCACTATGACTTTGTCTGACTCAAGGTTTTATGTCTCCTCCTATTACCTTGGGCTGTTCATCCATGTTGGGATGGGCAGACTAGGTAGCAGGTGACAGGTGCTGTTCTTGGAGATCTATGCTGATGATGACGAAGACGAGCAGGAGGCTTTTGCATACTATTTCATATTATGTACTGGGTGTTCCGCTGTATATACTTTGAGTGCTTTGTAGTGAGGTTTTGATGTATTGACTGTTCTGATGGTTGTATCAAACTTCTAAGACGCTTATTTGATGATATTCTGTTATGAAGCTTCACTATACATATATTTCTCTATTATATTTTATCCATGCGCTGTGAGTTATGCGATAGATTCTGCGATGTTTATTCTACCCTTGACGGTCACCCATGGCTGCCTGGCACGCCTTTCAGCGCATTATTTCCTTGTTTTGGTGCGGGAGTCATGGGCGGTCGTCACATTTGGTATCAGAGCTTTGGTTAATCGATTTTAGCCAACGCTCGCTGACGTAACTACGTATGAGAGACGTAATTGTATTTTGATGAATGATTACTATATATAATATAGTAGTTTAGAAGGATTTGAACTCCTTATGCAGTTGTTTCTCAAGGTGTTCTAAGTCATTCCTTTTTGTAAATATTAAGGATGAGTCGAAGGGGGAGACCAGCTGCTAGGGAAGGCCGTGCTGCTAGGGAAGCTGTTGATTATGCTCCTATGTTTGAGGCCATGATGACTTCGATCATGAGAAGGATACCAGCCTCGAGGCCATCAGTAGATGTTGAAGTTCAAGTTCAAGCTCCAAGACCAGTGGATTTTGCTAAGCTTTGCAAGGACTATACTTCTCTTGGAGGAAATGTTTTCTTGGGAACGGAATCAACCATTGAAGTGCAAAGATGGATTGATGCTTGTGGAAGGATCTTTGGTGACTTGGGAATTGAGGATGCAACTAAGAGGAAGCTTGCATCAAGGCAACTTCAAGGGAGAGCTTCGGATTGGTGGAATTCTATCACCATTGATACTCCAGAGGAAGAGATTACTTGGGAACAATTCCAAGCTAGATTTGAAGCTAAGTTCATCTCTACGGCTCAGAAATCTGTCTTGTTTAAAAAGTTTATGGAGCTCAAGCAAGGTGGAAGACCCGTTCTTGAGTATGTTTCTGAGTTTGAAGCTTTGTCCAAGTATGCCAGATCGTATATTGATTCTCCCTATCAGAAGAATGAGAAGTTTGTGACCGGTTTGGATGCTTATCTTGGAAGACAGTTGGTGGATCATCTGGACGATCCGTTTGAGAAGCTTGTGGAGAAAGCTCTCAGGCATGAGAGTTTGTTTCCTAGGGAGAGTTCTGTTGTTGCTGTAACCAAGGAAGGGTTTAAGCCACAGAAGGGTGGAAACAAGAAGAGGAAGCAACAGCAACAGAAGGGTAAGGATGGCCAGAAGAAGCCGAGGGGCGAAATGACTTGCTATAATTGCCAGCAGAAGGGCCATCTCTCCAAGGATTGTAGGAATCCAAAGGCGCCGGCGAAATGCCACAACTGTGACAAGCCAGGGCCTTTCAGGAAAGATTGTCCAGAACCGAGGAAGGACGGGCAAATTGTGCAAGCTTATGCTTTGGGAGCTGTGCCGTCGTTTTCAAAAGCTCTTACTGCTGAAGAGAAAGGGAAGAGTGTGGTGGTTCAAGGTACTCTTTCCATTTGTGGTGTTCCAGTTAGAGTGTTGTTTCATACTGGAGCGTCGCATTCTTTTGTTTGTAATGATCTTGTAGGCCGGTTAGGTTTGGAACCGGATATTGTTGATAGGCCATTGGTTGTGACTAATCCAGTTGGGGGTTCGTCATGTTTGTGTATGATATGCCGTGGTCTAGTTGTGTCGAGTCATGATTGCTCTTTTGTTTGTGATTGTTTTGTTCTGAACTTTGTGGGGTTCGGAATTATTTTGGGTATGGACTGACTTAGGAAGTATGCGGCAAAGGTTGATTGTGAGAGATTGGAGGTGACAGTCGAGAATGTGGAGGGGCGAAAGGTTGTGATACGATGTAAGCATGAAGAAGGCGTCTTCATGAGCTTTATGTATTCGCTGGTTGTTCCACGGGATGGACTGTCATCGGTGCCAATCGTGAATGGATTCGAGGATGTCTTTGACGAGGTCAAAGGGTTACCGCCGCATAGAGAGATCGAGTTTCGTATTGATCTAGTTGAGGGAGCCAGACCCGTTGTGATGCCTCTTAGGCGGATGGCGCCTAGGGAACAGCAAGAGTTGAAGGTGCAAGTTGATGACCTTTTACAGAAAGGATTCATTCGGCATAGTGTGTCCGAATGGGGTGCACCAGTTGTGTTCGCAACCAAAGCGGATGGATCGTTGAGGTTGTGTATGGATTATCGTGAGCTGAATAAGGTGACTAAGAAGAACAAGTATCCATTGCCGAGGATAGATGACTTGTTTGATCAGCTTCACAAGGCTAAGGTGTTCTCTCAGATGGATTTGGTAACGGGATTTCACTAGTTGAGAGTGGCTAAGGATAGTGTGCCGAAGACTGCTTTCAGGACATCATCGGGTTTTTATGAGTGGCTGGTAATGCCGTTTGGATTGACTAATGCACCAGCATATTTTGTGGATCTTATGAATAGAGTGTTCAGAGATCAGTTGAACAAGTTCGTACTTGTATTCGTGGATGATATTCTGATTTATTCCAGAACTGAGGAAGAACACAAGACACACTTGAGGATTTTTTTGGAAATCTTACGGAAACATCAGCTGAAGGCTAAGTTTTCGGAATGTCACTTCTGGAGGAGTGAAGTGAGATTCTTAGGCCATGTTATTTCTGGAAATGGGATAGCGGTTGATCCCGCTAAGGTGGCAGCGATCCAGGATTGGGTTAGACCTAAGAATGCATCTGATGTGAGAAGTTTTCTTGGATTAGCTGGATATTATCGACGGTTTATCAAAGACTTTTCCAAGATAGCTGCACCGTTAACAGGATTGACGAAAAAGAACCAAGTGTTCATATGGGATGATAAGTCTGAGCAAGCTTTCGTAATCCTGAAAGAGCGACTGACGAGTACTCCTGTTTTGACTATTCCAAGTGGGAATGATGAGATGGTGGTTTACACCGATGCATGTGGTACTGGACTTGGAGCAATGCTAATGCAGAAAGATAAAGTTGTTGCGTATGCAAGTCGGCAACTAAAGCCGCATGAAAGGAATTATCCGACTTATGATTTGGAGTTAGCGGCAATTGTTTTTGCTTTGAAGATGTGGAGACATTATCTATTGGGAGTTAGATTCGAGTTGTTTACAGATCATAAATCGTTGAAGTATCTGTTCTCTCAAAAGGATTTGAATCTTCGACAGCAACGGTGGCTAGAGTTCTTAGCATCGTATGATTTTGGTATAGCTTATACTCCGGGAAAAGGTAACGCAGTAGCTGATGCGTTGAGTCGAAGACATGCAGGATTGGGAGCCATGTTTTCGGAATGGAAGAGTCTCGAGTATTTGGCTGGATTTGATTTCAGGCCCAGATGTGAATTGGAACCTGAGATGTTGGCAAACTTATCAATAAGGCCTACTCTTGTGGAAAGGATTGGCGAGAGTCAAAAGCGAGACGATAAGCTTGTCAAGATTATCCGTGATTTGGAATCTGGATTGGACCCAGAGAAGGATAAGGGATTTGAAGTCGATCGAGAGGGTTGGCTTCGAAAGCAAGGACGACTAGTTGTTCCCGATGTAGATGGATTGAGAAATGAAGTTCTTAGGGAAAGTCATCACTCGAAGTTGACGATTCATCCAGGTGGAAATAAGATGTATCGGGACATGAAGAGAACCTACTACTGGGAAGGTATGAAGAAGGATGTTGGAAATTTTATTTCCAAGTGTATGAATTGCCAGTTGGTTAAGGCGGAGCAGAAGAAGCCAAGTGGATTGCTTCATCCATTAGAAGTTCCTATGTGGAAGTGGGAACAGATATCGATGGATTTTATCGATGGTCTACCTAGAACAAGAGCAGGAAATGAAGGGATTTGGGTCATAGTAGATCGGTTGACCAAGAGTGCAAGATTCATTCCTGTTCGATCGACTAGGACTGCATCGAAGTTGGCTGAGTTGTATGTTAAGTGGATAGTTCGATTCCATGGTATTTCGAAGAGTATAGTGAGCGATCGAGACCCATTGTTCACTAGTGGATTTTGGAAGAGCTTCCAGGAAGTTTTGGGAACCGAGTTGTGTTTGAGTACAGCTTATCATCCTCAAACAGATGGTCAGACTGAGAGAGTCAACCGAGTTTTGGAAGATCTCCTCAGAGCATGTGTTTTGGATTTCGGAGGATCATGGGAAGATCATCTTCATTTGGTGGAGTTTGCGTACAATAACAGTTATCAGTCGAGTATTGGTATGGCACCATATGAGGCATTGTATGGAAGACCGTGTAACTCTCCGACATGTTGGTTGGAAGCTGGAGAAAAGTTGATACTTGGGCCAGAGATGATTCGTCAGACTACGGATTGTATAGAAATCATTCGGCAACGAATGAAGGCAGCCCAGGATCGTCAGAAAAGTTATGCAGATAAACGTCGAAAGGATTTGGAGTTCGACGTAGGAGATATGGTTTTTGTGAAGATTTCTCCACTGAAGAATGTTATTCGATTCGGGAAGAAAGGAAAGTTGACTCCGAGATTTGTTGGACCATTCCCGATTATCGAGCGAATTGGAAAGCTCGCTTATAGATTGGAGTTACCAGAAAAGATGGCGGGTGTGCACAATGTTTTTCATGTATCGTATCTACGGAAGTATGTGCACGACCCGAGCACAGTGGTTTCTGCTGATAGCTGTGAAGATTTGGAGGTTGATCCAGTTGTTAGAAGACCTCGTGAGCCGCTTCGTATTGTTGAAACCGATACGAAACAGCTTAGGAGGAAGACGATTACGTTGCTCAAGATACAATGGAGTGATGATGTTAACGACTGTACGTGGGAGGAGGAAGAGAGGATGAAGGCAGCTCATCCTGAACTCTACAAGGTACGGCCCTAAGGTGTCGTGACATCTCATGAATTTGCATCTTGATCTAATCTTAGAATTCTGCATGCTAGGCTAGAATTGGATGCATGGATTTTTGGTTGCTATGGATGGTAGGCATGCAGGATAGTTTTGGTTGCTCTTGTTTGTTTGGAATTTCGGGGGCGAAATTCCTAAGGGGGAGAGAATGTAACGACCCGTATTTTACGTGTCGATTAATAGTAAGATAATTGTCTTTAGGTCGTTTGCATCGTTGAGTCAACCAGAGTTAGCTCGGGTGGAAGCTTAGGTCGTGTGAGAGTTAGCGTGTTAGTGCTAACGGGTTAAGGCTTAGTTTAGGTCATGATGGAGTTAGGTCGGTAGGCGACCTAAGGTTGTTGGCAACTCATGAGTTAGCATGTGAACGTGTCAGTAGGAGCAGCGACCTAAGACTTAAGGGATTAGGCGACCTAGTGATTACGAGTTAAGATAGATCGTAAGTAACCTAAAAGTGCTAGGTCGAGTAGTGGTTAGGTCGAGTGGAGCAACCTATAGGGGAAGCAGCGACCTACGAGTTAGCGAGTTAGTGTGTGAGCGAGTTAAGGAGGATGAGTCGTTTGACCGAGTTTAGTGTTTTACGACCTAAGGTAGATAGGTCGGTAGAGCGACCTAAGATAGTTAGCGACATAGGGTTAACGACCTAACAGTTACGAGTTATGATTTTTGACCGACCTAAGTTTGGACCGACCTAAGTAAGCTAGGTCGTAGACGAGTTAAGGCTTGGTGGTTAAGTCGTCATGTTTTAGGTCATAGCATAGTTAGGTCGGTAGGTTAGTTAGGTCGTTAGACGACCTAAGGAAGGCCGCTATGAGTTGTTAGGTTGAAACTCGTGTTGCTTGATAGGTCGTGACTAGGTTAGGTCGTATAGAGGCTTATGTGTTAGGTCGTAAGCTTTTAAGTCGGCAGCTAGGTAGGTCGTGTAAGTGTATGTGTGTGCTAAGTCGGCCTTGTTTGTTAGGTCGCATAGGAGTTAGGTCGTGAGATCTTGTGTGTTTGGGTAAGTCGTAGGTCGTTGAAGGCAGCTGTGTTTTTAGGTCGCGTGTGCTATGGAGACTTAGGTCGTAAATGACCTAAGTTAGGTCGGGGGTCTCTAGGTCGGCAACGACCTAAAACTGGGCGACGACCTAAGGGTGATTTCAGCCTATAAATAGAGGGGTTTGGCTCACTTTTTGGCACCGGTTTTTGAAGCGACGAAGTGCTGCCATTTTGAGAGCTCGACTACAATATTTCTTCACTTCTTTTTTCCACTTTGATCGACTTCTAACATCCATCCAAGATCGAAGATCAAGATTGAAGATTGAAGAGCCAAAGTTGAAGATCTTCATCCAACAAAGCTAGATTTCATCATTTCAAGCGAGATTTCGACAAATCAAGCTTGAATCCTTGCTGTCCAGATCTGAAGTGATTTGTTTTTGAAGTGTTTGGGTGATTCGGTGAGTGGTGGTTATCTCTCACGCGGACCCAAAGGAGTATATTGGATTGGTGGTTTGTTGGAGTGTCGTAGATAGTGATTTTATGCATTTTTCCTTAGATCCAAGTGTAGATCCATTACTTATGAAGATGTTTACTTATGCAAGTTCATTTACCAAGTTGTAGAGATAAAAACCCATGATTTATATTTGTTGGATCTATGCTAAAAACCCATGATTCAGGTATGTTATGTCTATGCTCATTTATTTACGAAATTGCCATTGTAGTTATAAATGCCTACTTAGACCATATTTGATTACTTGATTGCTTAAGCTAATGATTGATTTGATTGATTGCTATGTATGTTAGTTGATTGATAGTTAGATCTAGACAAGATGGTTGAGGATGATTCAGAAGCTAAGTGGAAAGGCTCTTGAATGGTGAAAGCTGCTTGTGGCATATCAAGCGGATGTTGAAGCTCATATGTATGGATTAGATGATGTTGAGATGGGACTTTGCCATGATGCGATGAGCCAAGCCATGATGTTGAGATGAGACTTCGCTATGATGCGATAAAGCGAAGCATGATGTGAGATAGCCTTGGTTTAATCCAGACGGGATCATCCCAAGCATGTTGATAACTCGATGATGCGATGCGAGTTGGTTGATAATGGTTAGCTTGAGAGGCGCTTGAGCTAGTATGGAAATGGTCGTCGAGGAGGATGACTAGGAGGCTGAGATCTCATCGTTGTTGAAGGTTCTAGCATGCTCAAAGCAAGAGTACGTTGGAACGGGCTGCGACGACGTTCCAAGCACGGGCTGCGACGACGTGCTAGTACTCTGGGTAGTTGCGAAAATTCCTAGGCACGGGCTGCGACGACGTGCGGAGTTATGTCTAGAACCGGGGTTACCATTAGCCCTTGATATATGGTCGTTCAACTAACGGTGAAATCAAGGCAATGATAACAGTGATAGCCGGAGTCATGGATGTTTGGACGTTTGGTTGTATCATCATTCGGTCTCAAGAGCGGTGTTTTCCAGGTGCTTATCTGATCTTGGTTTAGGCCTTGGGGGTTTGTATTTGGAAAACATCGACCTTGACTCGAATGATTGTTGCTTTACTTTAATTGTCTGCCATGTTATGCTTGCTTCTCCTTAGTATGTGTCTGGGGGCTATCACTGTAGAAAGAGGCGGAGCGGGATGGTTTGGTTCCTATTCCTTTTATCCCTTATGCTCTTTTGGTATGTTTGATAGTTGATTTACTGCTCACTATGACTTTGTCTGACTCAAGGTTTTATGTCTCCTCCTATTACCTTGGGCTGTTCATCCATGTTGGGATGGGCAGACTAGGTAGCAGGTGACAGGTGCTGTTCTTGGAGATCTATGCTGATGATGACGAAGACGAGCAGGAGGCTTTTGCATACTATTTCATATTATGTACTGGGTGTTCCGCTGTATATACTTTGAGTGCTTTGTAGTGAGGTTTTGATGTATTGACTGTTCTGATGGTTGTATCAAACTTCTAAGACGCTTATTTGATGATATTCTGTTATGAAGCTTCACTATACATATATTTCTCTATTATATTTTATCCATGCGCTGTGAGTTATGCGATAGATTCTGCGATGTTTATTCTACCCTTGACGGTCACCCATGGCTGCCTGGCACGCCTTTCAGCGCATTATTTCCTTGTTTTGGTGCGGGAGTCATGGGCGGTTGTCACAGAGTTCCTACTTCTATTGTTAGTGATCGCGATCCATTGTTTACTAGTGGATTTTGGAAGAGTCTTCAAAAAGCTTTGGGAACGAAGCTTAGTTTTAGCACCGCTTATCACCCCCCGTCCGACGGACAAACCGAGCGTGTGAATCAAACTCTTGAAGATCTTCTTCGTGCATGTGTTCTTGATTTTGGTGGAAGTTGGAAAGATCATATTTCTCTTGTTGAATTTTCTTATAATAATAGCTTCCAATCTAGTATTGGTATGGCACCTTTTGAGGCACTCTATGGAAGGCCATGCCGATCTCCTTCTTGTTGGCTTGAGGCAGGTGAGAAGCTGGCTTTAGGTCCAGATTTTATTCATGATTCCACAGAAATGATTGATCTTATTCGTCATAGGATGAAAGAAGCCCAGAGTAGACAAAAATCCTATGCCGATAACCGGAGAAGGAAGTTAGAATTTTCTGTGGGAGATCTTGTGTTCATTCGTGTGTCACCTATGAAAGGTGTTGTACGTTTCAGTCGATCGGGAAAACTAGCGCCTCGATATATTGGGCCATTTTCTATCACCGGACGTATTGGTTCCATGGCTTATCGCCTTTTATTACCGGCTCAGTTTTCTGCTATGCATGACGTGTTTCACGTTTCTCAACTTCGGAAATGTCTTCGAGATTCCGATTCTGTTCTTGAGCCCGGTGTTGTGGAAGAGATTGAAGTTTCGCCTAATTTAACTTATGAGCAACATCCTATTGGTATCGTTGCTTCGGAAGTCAAACGACTTCGAAATAAAGATGTTCCGCTTGTTAAAGTTCAGTGGTCTTCAAATCCTAAGGATTGTTCTTGGGAATCTAGAGAGTACATTGAGCGTACACATCCGGACTTACTTTCTCGTGCTCTTTGAGGTGAACTTCTTATTTCAAACTTCTTTTGTGTTGAATATGCTTTTATGGTCATTACTATATATCTTCTTCTTGTAATATTGCGTGAACGCAATTTCTTTAAGGAGGGGAGTCTATAACAACCCGTATATTTGGATTTTATATTTAAATATTATCGTTAGTCGGATTTTAGTCCGAAAAGCTACTTTTTGCATACGGTCGAATTAGGACTCGGGACCACTCCCATTGAGTTTAAAATGCCGTTTGCGACCTTTTTCAGTATAAGCTTCGATATGTTTGGAGAAAGTTGATTTTTGCTACTTTTTACTTTGGGTTTGGTTTTTGGGCTCAGCCCTATGTTAACTTATACTCCAAAACTGAACCACTCTCCCCATTCTCCCTCACTTCTTTCTCTTTTCAGTTTTCTTAGCTTTAATGGTGGGAGAGATTGGAAATTAAAACTCCAAAACCCTAGTTTCTCTTGCAAATCAAATTCCTAGCTCCAAACTCAAGAAGAACCCATTGGTAAGCTTCTCTTCTTCTTCTCCAACTTATTCTCTTACCAATTTCAGAAATTCCTAAACCTAATTTTGGGAATGTTCTTGTTTTTGAGCTTAGATTCAAGCTCAATTGGGTTGTGTTGAAGAGAGGTTGATTTTCCATTTGCTTTCAAGCTTCTTCTTGTTCGATTTAGTGAAAAGGTGAGATTTCTATCTCACATCTATGACTATAATTATCTTTGGTTGGTGGGTATGAATTCCTAACACTTCTTCATGTGCATTTGCTCTTGATTTGGATTGGTTTTGTGAATACTCCAATTTTTGGGTTTTTAAGTCAAATTTGTGTGAAAATCCTTTTATGGATGTTTGATCATGATTTTAGTGATGCACCGAGGAGCATATAGGGCCGGGTTGCCGATTGGCATAAACCCTTAGAGCCAATGTTCGTCCGGTTGCATTTTGGAAGAGTTTGCTCTTCATTTGCATAAGGCTGAAAAACAGCCCAGGCATGATTCAGTCGACTGAAAACTCTGTTCAGTCGACTGAACCTGAAACCCGAGAGTTTCCAGGCATGATTCAGTCGACTGAAAAACTCTGCACAGTCGACTGAAACTGGAAACAGAAAGTTTCCTGAACCTGGAAAATTTCCAGGCACAGGGTCAGTCGACTGAAAACTCTGTTCAGTCGACTGAACCTGCTGTTTGAGTCCAAATTGCCCTTTTGGATTGAAATTCAAATTTAAATCGATTCGTGGTAATCCTATTTGTTGTTATCATCTATTATGCCTTCGATGACTCTTTTTAGGGATTTTTGAATATCCATTTCGACGGATCCTTTATCGATTTCTTTGGATTTTATTCACGTCTACGTATGTGAATTTTTGTGATTGATTGTTCTTACAATCTTCTTCGTGATTTGTCACTTTAAAAATATAAAGGTTTTCTATACTACTAGTAAATATCAAAACTCTTTCCTCAAACGATTTAAATACTATTTTAATACCAAATTCGTTTATAAAACCGTTTTCCAATCTATTAGTATATACAAACCTTTACCTCACTCGTATGAGAAATCTAATTAAACGGCTTAGTAAAACAAGTGGTATGAAACGCTTGCGTTTACTTTGTCGGTTAATTCTTGGACTTGTTCGATTGAACCTCTTGTGACAATTTCCTAGTGGAGATTTACAGTTTGTTCGTAAATATTTAAGTTAAGCAAGTGGTTATGGGACATGAAGCTAAACTCATATATTTACTAGCTTAGTGTAATTGACACTTCTCGTTGATCATGACGATCATCTTTGTGATTTAGACTAGCAATGTGCGATGTCTCTTTGTCTGCGAGGGAGACTAAACCCCGTTTTGTGGAGTTTCGACTCAATTTGTGATGGGGTAGCAACCCATGGTCTTCGGGCCGTTTGTGGAGCTTTGGCTCAATTTTTGATGGTTAGCGACCATGGAATTAGCGTTCCGTTTGTGATACACGTGTTGGTGGGCTTTATGCTCCCGTTTGTGATAGGCCTCCCCCCTTTGTGATTTTTGGATTTCTTGTGTAGATTCCTAGAATTTGTGTTTCACCAATTTTCGTGATTTCCATTGATAAGTCTTATCGATATTTGTGCATTGGTGAATTTGTGTGTCATTGACTTTAGTGATTTCTGGATTTCTTGTGTAGTCTTCTGGAATTTGTGCGTCATTGACTTTTGCGATTGACATTGATATTATCGTCAATATTTGTGGTTTGATGAACGAAATAAGGAGTATGACGTTTCTTTGATTCTTGTGTAGATTTGGTGACATTGATCAATCTCTTGATGATTATCAACTAAGTGTGTGTGTGTGTGTGTGTGTGTATATATATATATATATATATCACAGCTTGGCATTGTGATTACTATGTGTTTAGTCATATCTCTTATTCTATATCGTTTCATCTGATATTTATAGTTAGACTGATCCATTTATTATTTTCTTATTAAATAATACTCGGGTCAGACCGAGATGTTACAGGTGCTTCTGCTTGACTTCTCTCTTGGGATTGATTTCTCTTGCTTTTGGTTAACTACTTAGATTGGTAGTTTTTGTCGTATACATTTGAGATATAGACTCCATAATGTATACTTATTCTTTTGTGTAGTTCATGTAACTATTCTTTTGTGATATTGTGGATCTTTTTAGACCACTACTCTGATGTACACTTTCTAGTGTAATATTCATATCTTATTCCGCCTTTGTGATATGAATTGTCTGTGACTGATTTATGTTATGTTTATTTCTATATTTGTTTCCGAAGATATTATAGCCACTGTGTAGTAGCTTTGAGTTTGTGTCGGTATGTCGGATTTCCTCTTGAGATGAAAAGTTATATTTTTATCCGGTATATCGGTACTCTCACAAAGCAATTATACAGATGGTCGCTCCTCAACAGCCTTATTCTCCGTGCTAGTTGACAGCATTCACAGTAATGTTCTTGGCTAGCGTGGGTATAGAGGTGGGGCGTCACAGCTAACGTCTGTGGATGCAGGGAAATAAGTTGGAGGAATCCAACAGGATTCCTCAAATATTGAATTTGTTTCATATTTTGTGTGTTGATTATTTATAATCTGTGTGTGACTATTTGTGATTGGAACTGTTGAAGGCTAAAATTTTGCTGAATATATTTTTGATATCGTAGGATATTAGAAATAAATAAAATTTGATTTTTGAAATTTAGTAGAAAACTTATAGCAAACTAATTTTAGAAAATTGAATAAATTTAAAAGAACGAATTTGTTTCAAAAGATAATAAATTTGGTGTTTGAAATAAATTTAAGAATCAATTTGAAATTTGATTTGGTGTTTTGAAAATAGAGTAGAAAATCAATTTAATATTGATTTGGTAAAAATAATAAATATTTGGGAAATCGATCTAAAATTAACTTGATGTTTAAAAGTAAATTTTGGGAAACCAATTCTGAAAATTGATTTGGTATTGAAAGTTAACACTTGGGAATCGATTTGAAAATCGTAAATTAGTGGATATTTAAAATTTTAAATTCTCAACGTGAATTTATAAAAGAAAGGAATTTTTTTAAAAAATAAATATTTTTTTATTTTTAAAGGTGTGAAAAGAAATTTACAGATTTGGAATGTAAATTAAAATAAATCGAGAAGATTTATTAATTTATATAAATGGAAAGAGAATTCTTCCCTGAAAAGCCGAATATATTTTCAAAGTAACTTTTAAAGTATAAATTAAAAGTTTTGGAAATTGTTTTGAAAAATATTGTTGGAGAAATTATTTGGGAAATGTTTAAATCTTTAAAGTAAAGATTTATTTAGTTGATCATAGAAATGATTACTTTAAAGATTTAATAAAAAAATCTGATTTAGAAATTGGTTATCTAAATATTTATGTCCTATCTATTAATTTTATTTAAAAATTAGTTTGGACTTGAAATTTTATATGAGACATTTATATAATAGTCTTCATAACTAATATTTAAATAAATGTTTTAAAATAGTTTTATCTAAATGTTTCTAAGTATATATTTTGGATAAGTCACTTAAATTATTTTAAAATATGTGAACTCGAAAGACTTTCAGTGGAAATAAATGATATCATGAATCCTATTCCGGAGTGAAAAGTGATTTGAAATTTATTTTCAAATGGTTGAAGTGTTAAAAATATATATCTTGCGAAGATATTTTGAAAATAAATAATTGGGAAAATTATTTAAATCCGGTAATTGTTGTGAATGTTGATTGATAGCTAAATAACCGACTATTAATATTTGCCTTTTAAAGGACATTTGAATTTCGATGCGACCGAGGGTCGGATTCCAAGTGGATATCCGAAAACCACATCGAACCTTTGTGATTGTTATAGATATTTTATTTAAAAGATCAAAGTGGAAAATGTGTTGCGATTTGTTGAAATCTGAATGTAACGCTTATTTTTAAAAATAAGCGCTCGTTATTCGGATTAGTGGGGAAAGGACTTTGTGTCATATAACCCATTGCGAATAACGATACAACGAAATGAGATTGCATTTGAAGACGGTGTTGAAGACTGGGTATTTTCGAAAGTGAAAGGATTACCTGTCGATTGTCTCTGCACCGGGTTGCTCCGATATAGAGATTTTATTACCTTTGCGATGGGGATTCCGGACGTGATTTGTGAATATCCGGATTTGCAAGGGCTTCTTTGAAGAGCCTTCGGTTCCGTTCGATCTCGGAACGGACTTGTATGGATGTGTGTGTGACATTACACTTTGAGATATAAAGCTGATCTCTATCAAAGACATTTCTGTTGGTGGCGGAGGATTTATTCTCTTAGCTTAACACCCTTCTCTTAGACGTACGAGCTCAGAGATTATGTAGTTGATGGATATTAGTGATATATTCCCAATTTTGTAATGTGACATACGAAGTGCTGCCGATCATTTGTTGATCAAAGCATGACTTTGTGAAAAGTGTAGTTTTGTGGATGAGACCTCATCAGACCTCACACCCCGGAAATGGTCGAAACAGGAAAGATGCGGCAATGTTATGAGGGTCGCGCCCTTTAGGGTATGTCATTTCCTTCTGGAAAAGGGTGGTGTCAGGTATGGAGCCCTGATATTTGACCTCTGTGGTTACTGCAAATACTTTTCTTTGCGGTTGTTGGTGTAGAGGATCCTCGGATAGAGGTCCCAAAGGACCGAATGATGGCATACTAATGAAGTAGTTACCTAGTTACAAAGGTAACCCGGCCTTGTGTTGGTAGAGAGCTGGTTAAGTTTTCGGGACGTCACTCCAGAGGCGTACCCATGTGATAGTAGGAAGTTCCTTAGCCTGACCATTTGTTGGAAATCCAAAGAAACAATACGCGCCCTGTACGTTTTTAGTTGTATAACCTGCCACCTACTTATGGTGGCGCCCCACTGTTTGGATGGTAGCTATAGTAGGCATACAATAATGGTTTTATGCTGGCTAAGATTAATATTATACCTTCGAAATGTTTTCTGTACTATGCACTAATAATAATACCGAAAGGAATTTGCGTATTAAGCATGTTTGACTACCATAAGGAGAAATCTCCTCCAATTCTGCGTTTGCATTGTGTGTGTGGCGGGAGGCCTTATGGTAGTTTCATTTTCCAAAAGCATAGAGGATTTCTTTTTATTTTCTTTGTGAAAATAACTGTTTTCAAGATCTCACACCAGTCCCACGACTGACCTGGAGTTTATTGTTCCTTTTCTAAACTCTGGGTACCCATAATTTTCCACACGGCCAGCCTAGAGTCAGGTTAGCAGTTATCCGGGGGCAAAGTCAAGAAGTTGCTGTGGAAATCAGGAATTGGAGCTGGATGGTGAGCCGTATCACTTATATATGTATTATTTCTTTCCGCTGTTTGTTGTTGTAAACTCTGATAATGTAATGTGATGTAATGTAATAACTGATATAGTGATTCTGTTTAAAGATATTTATTTATCTATTATATTTGTTCCGCTGCGATATGTAAGATTCTGTTATTGTTTTTGTTCCTTCTTCTACCTCTTCTTCTTTACACCCTAAAGATTCGTAAGTTTGTTCCTTTTCGGGTTAAATTGTTGTGAGATTTTACCAGCTCAAAAGGGGTACGGATTTGCGGGCTTTTACATGAAATTACGATAATTAAATTTGTTAATTTAATGAATCTTGTTATTTAACATTGGGAGAAATAAAAAGTAGTAATGTAATAATGAAAAAAATACCTAAGATGAAACGGAACAAAGTTAATTAAAGCTAACAATTAATGAACTTGAATGAAATTCCAATTAAATAAAATAACTTAAAAGTTATAACTTGGTTATAAAGTGACTATAAAGAAACAAGTGTAATATTGGATCAATTGGTGGATTGGTATATAACTATTGATTGTTGGATAAAAACAGTGTTATGTAAGCAATCGCAACATCTTTTTGTTATTAATAACTTATAAGTTTAATTAAAAGCTAAGGGTGACAATTATTGTATGTTACCCTCTATTTAACCTGTTAATTTAAACTGGAAATAAATTTCAATAAATGTAACTAAATATTATGTTAATGTGAATTAAGTTAATATATGGGAATAATGTTAATTTTATTCATAATAATAGGTTGAATAAAAGAATGAAGATCAAGACTTATTAATTTATTGGAATTTAAATTTAATAATTGGATTAATCGCAAATAAATGAAATCTAATATTTAAACATTACGAAAATAGGAATTTAGATGAAATTTGAAGATTTTAACGTAATAAATCATGAACCAATGTTAGTTATATCCTTATTGTAATAAAAGACACGAATAACAAGGTTTACAAATTTAATAAATAGATTTTGGAAATTTTAATTTATAATTTCTGAATTTAATGAAATTGAAATTAAACACTGAAATTGATGGATTAATCAACTTTAATTTGACATCTAAATTTGTTTAAATTATTGTAATTGTTTAAGAAATCAAAAATGATAAGATTTCTTAATTATAGAATTGAAATTGAAAAGTGATTTAATTAATTAATATTAATTTATTTAATTAACTGGAAAATGGTCATTTTGGCTACTGACTCGGATTTCGGCGAAACCAATTTAATCGGATCCATAACAGTGAATTATGGTAGGATTTTAAGTTTCGTAATGATTAGACTTGATATTTGATCGTACGAGCTCGAAACGCCTAAAAATCAATTCAATTGGAATCAATTTGAAATAACTTGATTTTAGCATAACTTCTTCATACGATGGAATTTGGACTTGAATCATGTTCCATTGCATTTAAAATATTTGAAAACATTTATTTTGATATACGGGTTGACTCATTTCTGTTCCGGAGGCAGAACGGGCTTTTCGAGTCGTTTATTGTTCCAACCCAAATCAAATCTGATCCGTTATTTCTATTTTCTAATCTACTTATAAATATCTCGTTATAAACTCTAGCCACTCCTCATACTCATTAGTCTGTACGTATATCTCTTTCTCAACTCCTCATTCCAATGGCAGAAAAACCTAAATCCCAAACTGCAAATTCAAACCAAAAATCCAATTGAAAAATTCAAACTCCACAAACCATATCAAATTATATATCGATTTGAAGCCCTCAACGAGCGAAGGCGAACTTGAGATTCATTTTTCAATTGGAATCATCGTCTGCCCAAAATTTGGTGAATCATTTGCAGCCGTCCATGCTAGGGTTCCTTGATCTACGGTCGATCGTCGACTAGACGACGATAGAGGGTGTAACGAGGAAGAGGATGACGAGAGCTTTAGAACCATGTTCCTTAGTCATCGGTAAGCATCGAAATTCCCCGCGATTGCCATGTGAATGGAGTGGCAGCCGTACATCTAGGGGATGGCAAAGTCAATGGCATGGGTTCAGCCTAGGGCTGCTCGGCAAGGAGAGCATGGTGGTGAGGTCTGATCCTCGTGGAATGCACAGGGTGGTCAGAAAAATTCGAAACGTGATGGTGGCTCGGCTGGGTTTGATCGTGATAGAGTTAGGGTTTCGTGGATCTAACGGGTGACGTGGCTCAACCTTATTCGTTGTCTATTTATTTTATTTTACTTTATTTCAAACTATTCTACTCAGCATAACTTTTGCATGTGGACCCTGTTTCACGCGTGGTTTTCTCCACTAGGATCGTATTGGAATTATGGACATTTTGGCGTTGGTTTGGACGAATTCTGTGACTGTTCAAATTTTGATTTTAAATGGGTTTAAATTCAATTTAAATTCAAAAGGTGAGTGTTTTAACCCACTCGCAACTTTTAAGTTTTCTTATGCTTGTTAAATTGATCCATTATGCGATTAGAAATTTATTTTTGACTGTTTGGCATATTTTGAATCATCATCTCAGTTTATTTGAATTTATTTGGATAAAATAGTTATTTAATTTATTATTGAATATAACTGCCAGTAAATACCTGTTAATTATTATTTGCTCTATAATGATGTTATTGATTGAATTGGATGATGATTGTGATAAATATTTGATGATTGATATTGGATTAATGGATGTTGTATTTTATATTGTTGTAACTGCAAGTTGTTATGGATTTTCATTTCATTCGGCATTGCGGTTTGAAATGATATATAACCGTATTTATATCTTAAATTACGGATTGAAATGATAAATATCCATATCACTTGACCATAGGATAGAAAATTAAATACAGACACCATAGTCTATATAAAAAATTATTTTGAAATGATTTCTATGGTTTTGTTAAGAAATATATGGTTTTAGATAAATATCGAATGATATTATATAAATGTTATTTTATCTTTGATTTTAAGCTATGTATAATAGAACAAGCTTAATAATAAGTTTGATTTTTAGTGAAGAAAATATGGTTAAGTATTTAAATTTTATTTTAATATAGAGTTATAATGATTTAAATAAATTAAGGTTGGAAGATAAATTTGAATTTATTTGAAATTGAATTTATTTAAGAATTAAACTCAAATAAGTTTGATTGAAAATTATTAAATTTGATATTTTAAAAGGTATGATTTCATAACTTGAGTTTGGTTTAAGGTGGATTAAATGAATATTTCAAGTATAAATAAATTGAAGGAAATATTTAGTTATTTGAAATTTGGGTTTTATCTAAATGATAACGGATGTATTAAGTAAAATATTTCAAAACTAAATAATAGAAAAAAATTGAACTTGATATATATATATATATATATATATATATATATATATATATATATATATGAAATTACCAAACTTAGTTTTGAAATTATTGAATACTTAAAGTTTGAAATATATTGAATCTGAAATGGTTTATTTTGTGGATCAAATCTGTTTTGATGTCGATATAATTTGGAATGGTTCATTTGGAAACTAAATTGAATGGAAATTTATAAATTGGGATACGGTTAAATATAAAATATAGAATTCGAGCTGTTGTGGAATTGATAAGTGAAAGTGAAGAAGCTATTTTATTATATAAAGTATTTTAATATTTAAACCATTTAAGTGGTGCAAGTTATGTTTCAAAGTTATGAGTTTCAAGGTATTATAATTTGAAAGTGTTATATTTCAAGTGTTTTGATTTCGAAATGTTATACGTTTGAATGTTTTATGATTTTAGAAAAGGATATATTTGAAATGAAAATAATATGGTATTGATTTGGTTTAGAAAAGGCAATGATATTTGGTTTTAAAGTATAAACTATTTCGAAAATGACCGTGGTGTTATAATAACGTTTGGTTGTTAAAGAGACCGGAATCGGAAGTTATCATACTCTCTGCCAACTTCGAAAACCACTTTAACAACCGTGTACGCGGTTGTTAATTCCAGAATGAAGTAGGATGGCGACGGCGTTCCTTTGAGGTATATACGTGGCCCGACTCCCGTGAGTTGGCATAAGGTGGCTAAAACAGGAGCGATCGAAGGGATAAGAAGGTTGCACCTTTTATCGGACTCACTCCTTCGATACCATTCTATTACTTTGTGATTGATTGGGGCTCCTTTTGATTTTGGGGGTGTGGCTCGAGGTGGGCGGTAGTAGCTGCTACGTGTTACCACCGGTCCGAAAGCGTAATTGGTATATCAACCCTGGCACTGCCTAGTTGTGCAGTGTCACCTACCCTCTTGTAGCCCGTGGAGTATCCTCTTGTAGCTTCCCGATCAGGAGGGACTATGGTACTGGATGGACTACTGGGACTATTACGTGTTGACGGGAATATTGGGTCACTCCTTAACGCTATTTGAAAGTAAGTTTATTTTACTATAGACATTATTATAATAGCGAAATATTATTACTAGGTAAATAGTTTAACGGATCCTTAGGTTATGTGAATCTCAAGCATCTCTTAAGTTACTGCACTCATGTTAGATAATGGATAGGAGATGTCAAATCCCGTAAACATCTCCGACGTCGTTTCACTCATATTTTACCGTTGATTTAACTTACATAAGATCTTTTAGTTCTGATTCGAGTGTTTTGTCTTTTCAATTTGCTCGGGTCAGCCTGAGCATTTCAGTTTTTGAAGACCTTATTTTCGAAGACGAAGGTGAAGATTTTATTATTACTATTATTTACAATTTTTCTGATGCATTGTTATTTATTATTCTTTGGTATGTGTAACTCTTATTCTGTGTTGTATAAGTATAATCAAATGTTTTGTAAATAGCTTCATGAACTGTTATATTTTATTTATTTTTGTAACGATCCCGGTTTTGAGTCAAATTTAATTTAGTAATTAATGTAAAATTTTGGATTAAGTTGTGAATTAATTTGAATTTTCCAAATTAAATAAGATATAAGACTTTTTATTTATATAAATAGATTATAATTTGAAATTTGAATTTGAAATTTTCTAAAATAAATGATATATATTGTTTATTTATATATATATATACATATTAATTTTAAATTAAAATTTGAATTTGAAACTCAAAAATAATTATTTTAGAAAATAAATTGAATTTAAATACTCCAAATTTTAAAATTAATGATTTTTTTTCTTCTAATTATAATATATGATATATATGAAAGTTATATTTTGAAATTAATATGGTAAAATTTCAAAAGTTGTTTAAAGCTAAATTATATATTATCTAATATACATATGTGTGTTTATTTATTAAAGTATAATTAGTTTTAAAATCATTTTCTTTAAAAATTGATATAAGTATAAATAATAAATAATATGTATGAATACAAATATAAAACAGCAATGGATAAAAGTTTAAAATATACATATATACATATCTTTTGAAACTTAATAAGATAAATATAACTTGAATAAGATATTAATAAAGGAATAATATTCTTTCTTTTTAAAATAATACATGTATAAATAAGTTATAAAAGGAAATATAAATAGAAAATAATATAAAAATATATTCAAACATTTAAACACATGCAAAATACATGTGTAAGCATTTTAACAATAAAATTAACATTTGTAAACATTTTAACAAAGCATAAATACAAGTGTAGAGAAATTACAACATGCTTTAAACATTTGTAGGATTATTAGCATGCATAAAAACAAGTGTCATCTTTATGAAATTTCTTTTCAATCTTGAATTTAATAAATAAAAGGAAATTAAAGATATAAATATCATTAACTCCTCCTCTTCTCACTTCTTTGTTAAAATTCAAAGCAAAACAAAATCTGAAAATACAAAATCAGAGAAGAAAAACAAATCAAACCTAAGGCTAAGCAAGATCATCCCAAATCAAGTTTCAGATTAAATCAAACTTGGAAACAAAAAGAAAATCAAACAATTTCAACTTCAAGTTTCAACTGAGAAGATTCAAGTTCATCTCATCATAGCAAAATCAACTCAGCGATCAAAAAACTTCAACCCAGTATTAGTTCCATTTGATGTATGTATTCATATGTATCATTTCTGTGTTGCTGTTCTGTGACTTGTAATTGATAGTTATTATATTTTGTTTCTGAATCGATCCTGTAGCCACCATAGTAGTGTATTAGATAGGAATTAAGTATGTCGAATACTCAAGACGAAATGAAAAAAAAGAGGAGTATAAATATCGATGTACTTAGCTCTTATCTAATGCAAGACTATGATGGTCGCCCTTAACCAGCCCTATTCCCCGCATTAGCAGACAGAATTACTATGTGATTCTCTTTGTTAATATGGGTCTCAGGGTGGGGCATCACAGAGCAAACAATCTTCTACCTGAGTCTAAGTTCAACTTAATCAAAGTAGCAGATCAAATAATGACTTCAACCTGAACTAGCAAATGGAATTCAAAGATCAACTCAGCTTAAAAAACTAAGCAAGGCAAAGATCAAGCTTAAGATCATCTCAACAAATCAAAGTTCATATCATTTCAAAGTTTCCAGATAAAAATATATAAAGCCTGTTCTCTGTTTTGACATTCCAGGTGAGCAAACTACCCTTATAAATTTTTTAAACTTGTTATATCTGAGTAGCAAGTGACAAACTTTGAAGCTGTGATGTAAAATATGTTGTATGATTGAGTAAATATGCCTGCATGTTTGTAAAAATGTATGTGTATGCCTGTATATAGGAATCATGTACTGTTCTTGTTACAGGGTTTTAGGAATTCATTCAAAAATTCAAATCTAATCCTCCAATCTCTTTTAGGCTCTGATATCTGAATGAGATATGATTATAAGACTGTAACATTTTACTTAAAAATAATTTTAAGTATTTAGGTTGAGTATTTATTCTAAATTAATATGTAACAGCAAAAACTCAAAAACATCCCAAAATTCGATTATCAAGTTTTCTCAATTTGATTATATAACTTGAATTGTATTCGAAAATGATGAATTTTGATGATGAAATCGAGATTTTTAGGTTGGTATTGGATGTGAAATTTTTAGTTGAACAGAATCATCATTATCGTCGAATACCGACGATCGGCGAGATTGGGTGGGTCGTGCTTCGGGCTGAAGATAGCCTGGAGGATGTTATGGTTGGGAAAAATAATCTAATTTTTTTCCAATCACCAGGGTGGCGGCACGGTGGCTTTGTAAGGTTTAAGGCCTGGGTTGGGTTGCCGTAGTTCTCGAAGCAATTGCGTCAATGTCGACGCATCGGAGTCAATGTGACTGGGGCGAAACGAAGCATAGAAGTTCGACGAAGCACTGGCCCACGTCTGACGCTTCTGGTGGCATAAGGAGACGAAGCGAGGCATTATTGGGTGATCTGATTAGTTCCAGTAGGTAGTCGAGTGGCTCGATTTCGAGTTCAACATTGTTAAGGTAATATGGGTGGTTGGGTGAGTGAGGGTGGTCGTCAACGATGTGCTGGTGGTTGGAGAAGTGATCGTAGATAATCGAAACGATCGTACATGTGCACATGTGCACTTATGTATCTGGGTTGATCAATGTTTTAGGGAAGAAGAAGATTACTCGGGGGATAGCTCGGGTAGATGGGTAGGTGGCTCGGGGTATTTCTCGGGTTGGTTCGCGTGAGTGTGTTAACAGTTTTTAACACTTAAAAATTTAAAACAAAGTTTTAAAACAAAGAAAAAATAGGATAACTCGAAGAGGGTCTCGGGTGATTGGGTACTTGACTCGGGTGAAGACTCGAAGTGGTCCCGGGTTGGTGTTGAAACAGTTTTTGTTTTTTTATAAAACAAGTGTTTCCAAATTTAAATTTAAAAAAAACTAAACACCTTCTTGTTAATTCTTTTAAAATAATAAATGCTTCGTTCTAATTTTGGGATTAGTTAAGTTTTTAAAGAAATTATTTCAAAATAATTTAGTTTTAAAGTGTTTTTATATACATATATAACCTTTATTTTAAAGTCTATTTTAAATAAATTTAATATTGTAATTATATAATTAATTAGGGAAATGTTTTCAATTTTTGATTAACTTAAATGTCTTTACTTAATCCATGTGTTAATGATAATTAATTTTAAAGGTTTATCAAATAAACTTGAATATAATTAAGTGATTAATTGAGATAAATGGGTTATTTTAATATGAAATTCAATGATAATTACTTAATTAAAGGATAATTAAGTATTTATTAAGGATTAATTAATTATGAGTTAAGTAATTAATGATGAGTAATTAAAGGATAATTACTTAATGAGATTAATTAAGTATAATTACTTAATGTAATTAATAAAAGATTATTACTTAATGTAATTAAGGGTTAATTACTTTGTGTAATTGTATTAAAGGATAACTAATTAAGGTTAATTAATGTAAGTAATTAAAGGCAATCAATTACTTAAAGATAATTACTTAATTAAAAGTAATTAATTAATAATTTGAAGTTGATTAATCAAGTGATTAAAGGATAATTACTCAATGTAATTAGTCTGTGATTTATTAATATAAGTGATTAGGGATAATCACTTATGGTAATTAATTAAGGATAATTAATTAAATGGTAAGTAATTAAGGGTTAATTAATTAATGTAATTGATTAAGGATAATTAATTAAAGGATAATTAAATAATTAAAGGTTAATTATTTAACGATTAAAGGTTGATTGATTTATTAATTAAGGTTGATTAATTAATAATTAGTTAATTCATTAAAGGTAAATTAATAAATGATTAAAGGATAATTAATTAAAGTGGTTTGAAATTAATTAACCAGAGTTTGGTGATTAATTCATAAGTAATTAATTTATATCAAAATTAATTATAATCAAGTGATTGATTAATTTGCTTACTGATGATTGAATTCTATTGAATGCTTTGAATTGTTTGTTACATCTGATGCGTATTGTTTAGTGATGTGAATTGTTTTGAATTGAGCTGTGAACTGTGATCTATTTATCTGTGATGAATTTACTTATCTATCTGTGAATGAAAGATAAGTGTTATAGGGTTATACCGCTTATCGATATTACTGTGCTTGAATTGATGATGGTTGTGATATGTTATTATTGTGTGTAAAACCCCATGGACTACACCACACACACAAATATGGATTTCACGAGGAATTGGTTAAGTCACAGATATTTTGAATTTAAATATTATTTTGTTTAAAAGTTGAATTTCGAACCCAATTGGTTTGGAAGTGAAATTGAGTTAAATATGAAAAGCTTTTGAAAAGGAAGTTTTGAAATTGAAATTTAGTTTGAATATAATATATCTTGTTAAGTTTTGAAATTATTTTGGAACTTATGGTTTGAAAGGGTTATATAAGTTATAAAATATATTTACATGGATTTAAAACTATTTTAAATAAATTTTTTTGGGAATTTGAATTTAAGTCAAACAGAACTTGCTAATGGTACGACAGTTCGCTGATTTCCTGGTTTATACTTTTAAAGGCTATAAATTGTGTATAATTGATCGGATTTTTCCGAAATGAAAAGCATTTGTTTTCAAATGATAATGCCTTTCATTTAAAGTAAGAACTTATAGTTTTTTTTTTGAAAGGATCTCAAGTTGTGTGTAAATCAAATTTGAAATTGAAATGGTTTTGAAAACTATGAATAAATCTTTGTTAAAGATTTGGTGAGCATTGTTTCAAAGTAAAGAGGATCTTAAAGGTGTATCTTCTGTATAAAAGATTTGAAAGAAATTTTTTTTAAACCATTCAAAGGAAAGGTTTTGGGCTAAAAGTTGTGACTTAACTAAGATCTCAATATCCATATGTTTTTAAAATTAGGCGCCCATTATTCGGTCTAGCCAGGAAAGGACATTATGTCATAAAACTCATTCCGAATAATGATATGACGAAATGGATAGCATATGAAGATGGCGGTGAAGACTGGGTATTTTCGAGAACGAAAGGATTACCCATCGAATGTCTCTACACCGAGTCGCACTGGTACAGAGATCTCCATATGTGATGGGGAGTCCGATCGGGATTGTGAATACCCGGATTTGCAAGGGCTTCTTTAAAGCGCCTTCGGTTCCATTCAGACCCAAGATGGACTTATATGGACATATGTGTGACATTACACTTTGAGATGTAAAGTTGGTTTCTATCAAATACATTTTTGTTCATTGGCGGAGAATTTATTCTCTTAGCTTAACACCCTTCTCTGAGACGTACGAGCTCAGAGGTTATGTAGTTGATGATTACTAGTGATACATTCCCAATTTGGTAATGTGGCTGAGTGTTGCTGATCATTTGTTGATCGAAGCATGGCTTTTGTGAAAAGCGTAGCTTTGTGGACGAGACCTCGTCGGACCTTACAACCCGAAAATGGTCGAAGCAAGAAGAATGCAGCAAGGTTATGAGGGTTACGTCCTTTAGGGCATGTCCATTTTCTTCGGATAAAATGTGATATCATGGCGTGGAGCCCAGATATTTAACTTGTGTGGTTATTGGAATTTGTTAGTGTAGAGGTACCTCGGATAAAGGTCGGTGACGACCGGGGGATGGCATGCTCGTGTCAGTAGTTACCTAGTTATAGTGGTAACCTGGCCTTGTGTTGGCAGAGAGCCGGTTAAGTTCTCAGGGCGTCCCTCCAGAGGCGTACCCATGTGGTTGGGAAGTTCCTTAGCCTGACAATTTGTTGGAAATCCAATCATCCAATGCGCACCTTGTACGGTTTGGGCTGTAGAACCTGCCATCTAACATGGTAGCTATAGTAGGTATACTATAATGGTACGTATGCTGGCTAAGATTAATATTATACTTGCAAATGTTTTCTACACTATGCACTAATAATAATATCAAAAGGATTTTGCGTATCAAGCATGTTTGACTATCATAAGGAGAAATCTCATGCAAGTGTGCGCTTGCATTGTGTGTGTGGCGGGAGGCCTTATGGTGGTTTCATTTTCCAAAAAGCATTGCAGATTTCTTCTTACTTCTTTGTTGTTTATTTAGTTCAAAAATAAACTGTTTTTGTTTGCTCACACCAGTCCCATGATAGACCTGGAGTTTATTGTTCCCTTTCTAAACTCTGAGTGCCTACAATTTTCCACATGGGCAGCCTAGAGTCAGATTTTCATATAGTCAGATAGTAGGTGTGGCATTTGGCAATCTTCGAAGTCTTTGGATTTTGGCAATCGCATTGCGGACTGGACTTGCTTAAGTTCAGCACGATAGGATTTTGAGATTTTGGTTGGGCTTTTGCTTTGGAGCTTTGGAGATGGGATGCAATCTATGGAGCTATTTTGGTAGTCCAAGCAAGTTGAAGTTATGTTTCCGCTGTTGTGTACCGCTATGGTATTTGTATATTTGTTCCAATGTTGGATAAATTATTGTGGAGATGTTGTATTCATGGAGTTGTATCAATGATATATTGTTTTTCTTCCACTGTGTTGTTGTGTACTTAATGTGTTATAAGCTCCGGCGAACCAGACTCAACGTTCGAATCTGCGGCATTCGAATATGGGTGAAGTGTTTGGGTGTCGATTTTCGAAGGTCGAGTCAGGGTCGTCACATTTGGTATCAGAGCTGAAGGTTGAGTAAAAACTTCAGCTCAAGAGTATAACACATTTGGTGACTTATTAGAGATAGGGATATAAATGCCCTAGAATGAGTATCCCTAAGATATCTTGTCCGTATGCCTCAGAAAATTCTCTTACTATTCACTGATAGTGAGCATGAGGGCAAGAAAAGGACGAGGTAAGGGACAAAGGAGTACCACTTCACATGATCGATACCCTTTAACAATAAGGAAACAACTTTTCTCATCAATCTCTTTGATCATCATCTGATATCAATTCTTTGATGGCTTCCTGGCAGCTACAAGAAGAGGCTTTGGTGTGGTGGCGGCCCTATGGATCTTCAGTTTTCAATCAGTCTTTTCGTTTGAACTTTAATTTTAAATTTTACTTGAAATGAATTGGTTAACAAAATATGAATCTGGATTAACTTGTATTCATTTTCCTATTCTTTAGGGCCCTAATTTATTCTACGAACGGTTAGTTATACTTTCAGACTAACCAATGCCCTGGATATTTCGTAGACTGGATAACCTGAGTATCTCATGTAATGTTGAATAAATTCGTTCTCGTATTTATTAATGATATTCTAATTTTGGTAAGCCAAATATAGAATAAATAATTCAGGTTGATCTGGAAAACTATTTCTTGATGTGTTCATTTGTTCTTTGTTTGTCTCCCTGTCTAGCAAATTTCGGGGACGAATTTTCTCAAGGGGGAATCTGTAACGATCCTGGTTTTGAGTAAAATTTAATTTAGTAACTAATGTAAAATTTTGGATGAAATTGTGAATTAATTTGAATTTTCCAATTTAAATAAGATATATGCCTGTTTATTTATATAAATAGATTATAATTTGAAATTTGAATTAGCAATTTTCCCAAATAAATAATATATGTTGTTTATTTATATATATGTATAAAAATTGATTTTAAATTAAATTTTGAATTTGAAACTCAAAAATAATTATTTTAGAAAATAAATTGAATTTAAATACTCTATATTTTAAAATTAATGAAAATTTGTTTTTCTAATTATAATATGTGATATATATGAAAGTTATATTTTGAAATTAATATCGTAAAATTTCAAAAGTTGTTTAAAGCTAAATTTTATATTATCTAATATACATATGTGTGTTTATTTATTAAAGTGCAATTAGTTTTAAAATCATTTTCTTTAAAAATTGATATAAGTATAAATAGTAAATAAAATGTATGAATACAAATATAAAACAAGAATGGATAAAAGTTTAAAATATACATATATGCATATCTTTTGAAAATTAATAAGATAAATATAACTTGAATAAGATATTAATAAAGGAATAATATTCTTTCTTTTTAAAATAATACATATATAAATAAGTTATAAAAGAAAATATAAATAGAAAATAATATAAAAATATATTCAAACATTTAAACACATGCAAAATACATGTGTAAGCATTTTAACAATAAAATTAACATTTGTAAACATTTTAACAAAGCATAAATACAAGTGTAGAGAAATTACAACATGCTTTAAACATATGTAGGATTATTAGCATGCATAAAAACAAGTTTCATCTTTATAAAATTTCTTTTCAATCTTGAATTTAATAAATTAAAGGAAATTAAAGATATAAGTATCACTAACTCCTCCTCTTCTCACTTCTTTGTTATATAATAAATGCTTTATTCTAATTTTGGGATTTGTTAAGTATTTAAAGAAATTATTTCAAGTTAATTTACTTTTAAAGTGTTTTTATATACATATATAACCTTTATTTTAAAGTCTATTTTAAATAAATTTAATATTGTAATTATATAGTTAATTAAGGAAATGTTTTCAATTTTTGATTAACTTAAATGTCTTTAGTTAATCCATGTATTAATGATGATTAATTTTAAAGGTTTATCAAATAAACTTTAATATAATTAAGTGATTAATTGAGATAAATGGGTTATTTTAATTTGAAATTCAATGATAACTACTTAATTAAAAGATAGTTAAGTATTGATTAAGGATTAATTAATTATGAGTTAAGTAATTAATAATGAGTAATTAAAGGATAATTACCTAATGAGATTAATTAAATATAATTTCTTAATGTAATTAATAAAAGATTATTACCTAATGTAATTAAGGGGTAATTACTTTGTGTAGTTATATTAAAGGATAATTAATTAAGATTAATTAATGTAAGTAATTAAATGTAATTAATTACTTAAATATAATTAATTAATTAAAAGTAATTAATTAATGATTTGAAGTTGATTAATCAAGTGATTAAAGGATAATTTCTCAATGTAATTAATTTATGATTTATTAATATAAGTGATTAGGGATAATCACTTATGGTAATGAATTAAGGATGAGTAATGAAAGGATAATTATATAATTAAAGGTTAATTATTTAATGATTAAAGGTTGATTGATTTATTAATTTAGGTTGATTAAATAATAATTAGTTAATTTATTAAAGGTAAATTAATAAATGATTAAAGGATAATTAATTAAAATGCTTTGAAATTAATTAATCAGAGTTTGGTGATCAATTCATAAGTAACTAAATTTATATTAAAATTAATTATAATCAAGTGATTGATTAATTTGCTTATGGATGATTGAATTCTATTGAATGCTTTGAATTGGTTGTTATCTCTGATGTGTATTGTTCTGTGATGTGAATTGTTTTGAATTGAGTTGTGAACTGTGACCTACTTATTTGGGATGAATTTTCTTATCTATCTGTAAATGAAAGATCAGCATTATAGGGCTATACCGCTTATTGATATTGCTATGCTTGAATTGATGATGGTTGTGATATGTTATTATTGTGTGCAAAACCCTCTGGACTACACCACACACACACAAATATGGATTTCACGAGGAAATGGTTAAGTTACAGATATTTTGAATTTAATTTTTTTTTTAAAAGTTGAATTTTGAATGGCTTGGAAGTGAAATTGACTTAAATATGAAAAGCTTTTGAAAAGGAAGTTTTGAAATTGAAATTTAGTTTGAATATAATATATCTTGTTAAGTTTTGAAATTATTTTGTTGCTTATGGTTTGAAACGGTTATATAAGTGATACAATATATTTATATGGATTTAAAACTATTTTCAATAAATTGTTTTGGGAATTTGAATTTAATTCAAATAGATCTTGCCGATGATATGGCAGTTCGCTGATTTTCTAGTTTATACTTTTAAAGTCTATAACTTGTGTATATTTGATCGGATTTTTTCAAAATGAAAAGCATTTGTTTTCAAATGATAATGGCTTTCATTTAAAGTAAGAACTTCTAGTTTTTGTTGAAAGGATTTCAAGTTGTGTGTAAATCAAATTTGAAATTGAAATGGTTTTGAAAACTATGAATAAATCTTTGTTATAGATTTGGTGAGCATTGTTTCAAAGTTAAGAGGAACTTAAAGGTGTAACTTTTGCATAAAAGATTTGAAAAGGAAATTTGTTCAAACCATTCGAAGGAAAGGTAAACAACATAAAAATTCAATCAACAAAGGTGATAGACAAGCTCAAAACTCTAACCATTCATTCTCCCAACATAGAATGGTAGAGAGAGATAAGGAAAAAATTTCTTGGTTAATCCAATAGTCCATCAAAAGCTAATATAGTGATTAGCAAACCATCGAATTTTCCAAGTAACTCGAAAGAATTTCGAAGATATCCCATCTTCGAAACAACACTCAATAAGACGCTCAACAATTAACCAATCGAAAACGGTTGATTTCACAAAACTCTACTAATAGAGTCGGGATCAAACTCACTTAAACCCGAACTCTAAGCAATAAATAATATCAACAACAAGATTTTCCGTATAATAATACGGAAAGAACATCCTCTTAACAAGATAAACACAATAGACAAGATGAATAAATCATGAAATGACTTCTTACAAGGCCACCAAACTCGAATGACTGCGAAAAATGCACATCGTTACTATCAGCTCAGGGATAGAATATACTCAAGAAACAAGGATATAACCTCAAATTACTTTTCAATTCAAGATATGTAAAATTGATAAATCTCAACATCTTTTAAATTTTAAATCTCAATTTTCAACATTTGAAAATTTTCAAACTCTTTACTATATTACTTTGTAAGTAATTTGAAACTCAAATTAAAAGTCCAAATTTCTTCTCATACTTCAAAATTAATTTTCAAAAGATTTTGTAAATCCATAATAATATTCCTTAAAATAAATTAAGAGTTTAAATTCTCTTTAGTCTTTTTATTAAACCACTTAAATAGTTTAAAACGATCTTCAAATCCCCTTATAACTCTTCTCTTAAAACATCCAATGTATATAATATAATTCTAAAATCTCAAAATATACTTTAAATAAAGTATAGCTCAATAATTTTCTCACATATTCTCATCTTTATAATTTCAAAATAAATATATAAATAAATGGCATTGCCTTGCCACTGAATCTCTAATAAATAGATATGTTCGTTGGCTGCAGAGTCGATCGAACGATCAAAACTGCCTCGCCACTCTGATTCTCGTCTCTAAAATCAATGGCTGCAATTACCATTCAAAAATAAATTTAATATTTAATCTCAAATATTATTTTCAAAATCTCAATTGTTAAAACACAAATCATCGTGTCTGATTATCTCATCATAGCATTTAGGAGATTCCTATCGATAACGTTGATCAGGCGTATCGACCAGAATTCTTAACTACTCGATGGACAACCCAACATTCTCAAATTATTTCTATATAAAAAAAATTACTACTCTTGTAAATATATTCTCAAAATATTCTTTGAATTTTTTTTAATATCTCAAAGCTTAAATTTCTCTTTAAAACTCATATTTATATAGCTTCAAAACTCAGACCAAAGAACATTAAGAGAATGCATCGAGATATTCCCTGAATACTCGATTCTCAAAATCAACAGAAGGAAATAGAGTGTTCGTCAATCTTACGATGTCACGAACCACTCCAAAAAAATCATCAAGATACAAGATAAGCAAGATATTCTTCTCAAAGGAGAAGAAGCACACAATCCATGAATCACTACTTCAGTCGGAGTAATGCTAAAGGATAACATTGATTGAGTATATGAAAAGAACACTCAAACGAAGCTGAATGATAAACTCAATCAAACTTGAACAATCTAGAAACTTACCTCATTCCTTAGTGGATGTCCTCGTGGAAGGATAGCCGAAGGCTAAAAGCCAGGAATAAGGTTAATTCAACATTTGATTGCCCGATTGGATGTCAGATCCAAAAGGACTCACAAAACACAACAAAGTCACCTTGACTGGAATTCGAGATAAATCTTCAACATCTCGATACTCAAGAGTGAATTCAGAAACTTTGGAATCATCATTAACATTCCAAAGTGAAAAAAATAATAACCCAATCAAATTAGGATGCCTAAATAAATATAGGATCATATGACAACAAAAGAATCAGACTTAACATCAAATAAGTCAATCCATCTCAAATCAGATACATCTCAAGATAGTAAGTAATAAACAAATACTCACTAAAGCAAAAACAAATAGAGAACTCGGAATGCTTACAACAAGCCAATCGTTGTGGATCCCTTTAATAGGATCATAACTCTCAAAGGAATGCAACGAGAATGCTCAAAGAAATCAATCAGCTTCATCGATACGAATTCACTCGTACCGATAAAAATAAGAATAGAACAATCCCAAATAAGATTTTATATAAGACAAGATGACATCAAACTCTCTATTATGGAATACTAAGGAATACAATATATCTATATTCCTAGACATATTCCATCTTAACAATCCTAAAACTCGAAAAAGAATCAAGGCTCGATTCGAAAACAAACTTGAATAAAGGAAAATGATTCACTCGTATTGTATTTCGATGTGTCATGATATACGTATTGTTCTGTGTTTATTCTACTTTGTTCTGACCACAGCTCTGATACCAAGCTGTAACGCCCCACCCCGAGACCCACCTTAGTAAAGAGAATTTACAAGTAATTCTGTCTACTAAAGCGGAGAATAGGGCTGGTTAAGGGTGACCATCTATAACTTTGTCTTAAACATCTACTGAATACGTCGATAAATGCAATATAATTTTTTTTTCTTTTCTATCTCAATGGATCGACATACACAGTAAATGCTTAATCCAAAACTATAGGTGGCTAACAGATCTATCAGAACAAAATACAATAACTAAATGTAAAGCACATCACAGAACAGTAATCAACATCATATATATATATATACTGATATATGTTTAGTACAATACAATACGAATACAGATAAAGGTGGTACTCGACCACATCATAAATATTGAATCAAATATAACTACATCAGAGTATGCGAAAGAACAAAAACTACCCAAGAGAAAGAAGAGCTGATATCCAACATCAACTTCAAGCTAAGTCCAATAGATGATACCTGAAACAACTCGGTCTGACCCGAGTGAAAACGCACGGGTCAGGCTAGCTAGAACTTATCATTAGTACAGGTGATGATAAGAGATAAGGGAAAAACATTCCATCGTTACCAATGGAACGATATAAGTTCACAACGAAGCATACATTTGGGATCCTCTGTATAGTGAATCAATGGAAGCATACATTCGTTACCAATGGAACGATATAAGTTCACAATGAATCAAATCAAAATTCACTCATTCTCTTGCAAATTCAAGGTTCAATTCAAATTACACACATAAGATAAGGTAATCTCCTACCTATTTAATCCCAAATTCATATCAATTCTCAGATTTGATTCACTATAATTGAGTTTTGATATTTTTCTATGCTTACATGTTGTTTCTATAGCTTCTATAGGTTTCTAATTACTAATCCAAGGCTAAAGCAACTTTCTTTGCAAGCAAAATTATTTAATTCGCTGAAAACAAACCCTAAGGTGAGTAATCTCACTCACGCTTGCTGTATACAATCTTGTTTATTCATATTTAGTGTAAAATTGAATGCTTGGAGCTGTAAAAATCAAGTTTTGATCATATTTTGTGCTTAATCCAAAAACTGAATTCTGTCCATCTTTGAAGATGAAACGAATTTGACTATAACTTTTTCGTTTCTTAACCGATTTTAATAATTTTAGATGTTTCGGAAAGATTAATTTTTGTGCTACAACCTTCATGTTTTGTGTTTTCTGTAATTTTGAAGTTAGGTGTGTGAAAATTGAAGTTTTCTACTGTAATCCCGAGAGCAAAACCAATATTTGCTCTGTGCTTAAGGCTGAAGCTAAATTGGCCATAACTTCTTTGTTTCTTAACCAATTTCGATAATTTTAGATGTTCTGAAAATCTTAGAAACTAATATACTATTTTTGTTTTATTCATTTTGCCATATTTTGAAGTTATCTATGATATAATTGCAATTGTTTGTCGCTGTCCAGCAAATACATAGATTCGGGCTGAATTTGATGTTTTGTGTAAAATGATCATAACTTTTGAATCAATGATCAGAATTTAAAGATTTTGGTCATTCTGGAAATATTAGAAGCTAAAATACAACTTTCCTTTTATTTATTTTTCCTGATTTTGAGGTTACCTATGCTATAATTGCAATTGTTTGTCGCTGTCCTGCACATACATAAGTTTAGGCCGAATTTTATGTTTTGAGTAAAACGATCATAACTTTTGAATCTTTGATCCAAATTGATTGACCTTGATCATTCTGGAAACTTGAATCATATGCAACAACTTTCATTCAGAATGTTTTTAAATATTTCAATGTTTGCTAGCTCAAAACAGCGGATTTTCTCCGTTGTCCTGTATTTTGTTCCATGTTGTTAGTGCACTTATTGTTTTCAAACCACTTGAAAATTGTTTTGCATCCATGAACATGTATATGCATGTTCCGTCTTGGTAATTATGGTGTTAAATATTTTATTTTAAATATTTTTAAGAGTATTTCTAAATAATAAAAGTAGATATACTATATTTATTTTATATAAAAAAGTAGAATTTTAATAAAAGGATTTCTTTGGGTTTCGAAAAATTTATTTTAAAACCCGGCTACCTTAGTAAATTATTGCGCAAAGATCATAAACTATTATTTTTCCCTTTCGGATGTATAATAATGAGAATTAAAGGATTTAGTAAGGATATATGGTATGAGACATGTGTTCTTGCTTTATCGCTTAATATCGGACTTCTACGACCGAAACTAATTTGAATTAAGATGTTTATGATGATTTAAGAAGCTAAGATGGTTATGATGACTTTTACTTGTCGATGAAATGAGACAAGTCACGATGGAACCATTACTCGTCGATGAGAAGATATGAGTATGGTATTATATTAACTTGCCGATGAAATGAGGCAATATTGATGTTAATTTTTAATTTGAAACTATGGTTAGAAATAACCATCACGAGTTCTTTTACTTGCCTAGGAGATGAGGCAAGTTGTTATGATGGATTGATGATGGTTTCGATATTTATGATGAATTTTTACTTGTCAATGAAATGAGACAAGTCTTGATGTCACTTAAAACTCGTCCAAGTAAGAGATAAGACGAGTTAGGTATCTTACACTCGCCGATGAGATGAGGCAGTGTTTATTTGATGATGTTTTATGATGGTTTTCTAATGTGGCATCGACTAACGATTAGTAAACCAATAGGTATGAACGTATGGTATGGGACGTACGTTGACGCCTATTGGGTTCCTATTCGAGAAGTTGAGACACATTCACGATGTTACTAGTGCTACAGATCGAGTACTCGATTGGAGTCATCACGATGTTCATGAAGTTATTACTCGACTCTAATCATCACGATGTTATTACTCGGGTTTTTGTGACTGGGTGTCATCAAGATGTTTCCGACTATAGTCAATCAAGATGATCACGATGTTATGATGTTATGTGACCCCAAGTCATCACGATGAATGGTACCAAATAATGGTAGTACAAGTCAAGATGTAAATGCGTGCTGCTTTCCATGAGGTTTTAGGTGTTTCGATTTCACTATTTTGATGATGATGCTTTAGTATAGCCTTATGTATGAAAAAGGCTTATTGACATACATGGTTTTATTTGTGATTTCGAATATGATGTTTTGGATTCTTTCCGGGCTCTATCAAGATGGATTTGAGACATTATATATATTTATACCAATGAGATGAGGTATAAATTATGGTAATGCTTTTATGATGAGTGTTGATAATAGATTTAAGATATATTTATATTTATACCATTGAGATGAGGTATAAATGATTATGGAGATTCCTTTATAATGAGTTTAATGATGGATTTGAGATGTATTTATATTTATACCGATGAGATGAGGTATAATAATTAAGAAGTTTCTATTAGATGAGTTTTATTTATGATGGATTCTTGAAGTTTTAATTATCTTATGAAGATTTACTCTATGGTCCATATCCTCACCCATTTCATTCGGTTATATATATAATTAGGTGAACCATGTCAATATAATATACATATTGTATTTCTCTATGCAATCATGACGAACCATTGATGTATCACTCTAGAGATAACTTGATGACTTATATCGTTCCATTGGTAACGATGGAATGTTTTTCCCTTATCTCTTGTCATCACCTTTACTAATGATAAGTTCTAGCTCGCCTGTGTGTTTTCACTCGGGTCAGACCGAGTTGTTTCAGGTATCATCTATTGGACTTAGCTTGAAGTTGATGTTGGATATCAGCTCTTCTTTCTCTTGAGTAGTTTTTGTTCTTTCGCATACTCTGATGTAGTTATATTTGATTCGATATTTATGATGTGGTCGAGGACCACCTTTATCTGTATTCATATTGTATTGTACTAAACATGTATCAGTATATATATATGATGTTGATTACAATTCTGTGATGTGCTTTACATTTAGTTATTGTATTTTGTTCTAATAGGTCCATTAGCCACCTATAGTTTTGGATTAAGCATTTACTGTGTATGTCGGTCCATTGAGATAGAAAAGAAAAAAAATCATATTGCATTTATCGACGTATTCAGTAGATGTTTAAGACAAAGTTATAGATGGTCGCCCTTAACCAGCCCTATTCTCCGCTTTAGTAGACATAATTACTTGTAAATTCTCTTTACTAAGGTGGGTCTCGGGGTGGGACGTTACAGCTTGGTATCATTATCCATATTCTTTTATACCGCGGTTGATACGAGGCGAAAGCGTTGTTTATTGAATCTTATCTTTAAAATTTTGTTGCTGTAACGCCCCACCCCGAGACCCACCTTAGTAAAGAGAATTTACAAGTAATCCTGTCTACTAAAGCGAAGAATAGGGCTGGTTAAGGGCAGCCATCTATAACTTTGTCTTAAACATCTACTGAATACGTCGATAAATGCAATTTAATTTTTTTTCCTATCTCAATGGATCGACATACACAGTAAATGCTTAATCCAAAACTATAGGTGGCTAACAGATCTATCAGAACAAAATACAATAACTAAATGTAAAGCACATCACAGAACAGTAATCAACATCATATATATATACTGATACATGTTTAGTACAATACAATATGAATACAGATAAAGGTGGTACTCGATCACATCATAAATATCGAATCAAATATAACTACATCAGAGTATGCGAAAGAACAAAAACTACTCAAGAGCAAGAAGAGCTGATATCTAACATCAACTTCAAGCTATGTCCAATAGATGATACCTGAAACAACTCGGTCTGACCCGAGTGAAAACAAACGGGTCAGGCTAGCTAGAACTTATCATTAGTACAGGTGATGATAAGAGATAAGGGAAAAACATTCCATCGTTACCAATGGAACGATATAAGTCATCAAGTTATCTCTAGAGTGATACATCAATGGTTAGTCATAATTGCATAGAGGAATACAATATGTATATTATATTGACATGGTTCACCTAATTATATATATAAGCGAATGAAATGGGTGAGGATATGGACCATAGAGTAAATCTTCATAAGATAATTAAAACTTCAAGAATCCATCATAAATAAAACTCATCTAATAGAAATTTCTTAATTATTATGCCTCATCTCATCGGTATAAATATAAATACATCTCAAATCCACCATTAAACTCATTATAAAGGAATCTCCGTAATCATTTATACCTCATCTCATTGGTATAAATATAAATATATCTTAAATCTATTATCAACACTCATCATAAAAGCATTACCATAATTTATACCTCATCTCATTGGTATAAATATATATAATGTCTCAAATCCATCTTGAAAGAGCCCAGAAAGAATCCAAAACATCGTATTCGAAATCACAAATAAAACCATGTATGTCAATAAGCATTTTTCATACATAAGGCTATACTAAAGCATCATCATCAAAATAGTGAAATCGAAACACCTAAAACCTCATGGAAAACAGCACGCGCATTTACATCTTGACTAGTACTACCATTATTTGGTACCATTCATCGTGATGACCTGGGGTCACATAACAATCATAACATCGTGATCATCTTGATTGACTATAGTCGGAAACATCTTGATGACACCCAGTCACAAAAACACGAGTAATAACATCGTGATGATTGGAGTCGAGCAATTACTTCATGAACATCATGATGACTCCAATTGAGTACTCGGTCTGTAGCACTAGTAACATCGTGAATGTGTCTCAACTTCTCGAATAGGAACCCAATAGGCCTCAACGTACGTCCCATACCATACGTTCATACCTATTGGTTTACTAATCGTTAGTCGATGCCACATTAGAAAACCATCATAAAACATCATCAAATAAACACTGCCTCATCTCATCGGCGAGTGTAAGATACTTAACTCGACTTATCTCTTACTTGGACGAGTTTTAAGTGACATCGAGACTTGTCTCATTTCATTGACAAGTAAAAATTTATCATAAATATCGAAACCATCATCAATCCATCATAACAACTTGCCTCATCTCCTAGGCAAGTAAAAGAACTCGTGATGGTTATTTCTAACCATAGTTTCAAATTAAAACTTAACATCAATATTGCCTCATTTCATCGGCAAGTTAATATAATACCATACTCATCTCTTCTCATCGACGAGTAATGGTTCCATCGTGACTTGTCTCATTTCATCGACAAGTAAAAGTCATCATAACCATCTTAACTTCTTAAATCATCATAAACATCTTAATTCAAATTAGTTTCGGTCGTAGAAGTCCGATATTAAGCGATAAAGCAAGAACATATGTCTCATACCATACATCCTTACTAAATCGTTTAATTCTCATTCTTATACATCCGAAAGGGAAAAATAATAGTTTATGATCTTTGCGCAATAATTTACTAAGGTAGCCGGGTTTTAAAATAAATTTTTCGAAACCCAAAGAAATCCTTTTATTAAAATTCTACTTTTTTTATATAAAATAAATATAGTATATCTACTTTTGTTATTTAGAAATACTCTTAAAAATATTAAAAATAAAATATTTTAACACCATAATTACCAAGACGGAACATGCATATACATGTTCTTGAATACAAAACAATTTTCAAGTGGTTTGAAAACAATAAGTGCACTAACAACATAGAACAAAACAAAGGACAGCGGATAAAATCCGCTGTTTTGAGCTAGCAAACATTGAAATATTTTGAAAACACTCTGAATGAAAGTTGTTGCATATGATTCAAGCCTTCCAGAATAACCAAGGTCAATCAATTCAGATCAAAGATTCAAAAGTTATGATTGTTTTACTCAAAACATAAAATTCGGCCTGAACTTATGTATTTGCAGGACAGCGACAAACAATTGCAATTATAGCATACGTAACCTCAAAATCAGGAAAAAAATAAAAGGAAAGTTGTAGTTTAGCTTCTAAGATTTTCAGAATGACCAAGATCTTCAAATTCCGATCATTGGTTCAAAAGTTATGATCATTTTACACAAAACATCAAATTCAGCCTGAATCTATGTATTTTCTGGATAGCGACAAACAATTGCAATTATATCATAGATAACATCAAAATATGGCAAAATGAATAAAACAAAAGTTGTATGTTAGTTTCTAGGCTTTCCAGAACATCTAAAATTATCGAAATTGGTTAAGAAACAAAGATGTTATGGCCAATTTAGTTTCAGCCTTAAGCACAGAGCAAATATTGGTTTTGCTCTCGGTATTACAGTAGAAAAATTCAATTTTGACACACCTAACTTCAAAATTATAGAAAATACAAAACATGAAAGTTGTAGCACATGAATTAAGCTTTCGAAAACATCTAAAATTATCAAAATCGGCTAAGAAACGAAAAAGTTATGGTCAAATTCATTTCAGCTTCAAAGATGGACAGAATTCAGTTTTTGTATTGAGCATAAAATATGATCAAAACTTGATTTTTATAGCTCCATGCATTCAATTTTTCACTAAATATGAATAAACAAGATTGTATACAGCAAGCGTGAGTGAGGTTGCTCACCTTAGGGTTTGGTTGCAGCGAATTAAATGATTTTGCTTGCAAAGAAAGGAGCTTTAGCCTTGGATTAGTAATTAGAAACCTCTAGAAGCTATAGAAACAACATGCAAGCATGGAAAAATATCAAAACTCAATTATAGTGAATCAAATCTGAGAATTGATATGAATTTGAGATTAAATAGGTAGGAGATTACCTTATCTTATGTGTGTAACTTGAATTGAACCTTGAATTTGCAAGAGAACGAGTGAATTTTGATTTTTCCTCATACGGAGGCCATTGTTTTAGGTTTATTGTAAGTTGTATTTTATTTTTTATTTGAGAAGAAGGAATGAATAGAGGAATAGAAGCAATTCCTTCTCACTAGATGCTTCTAGATTTAGGGTTTTGGATCTAAAACCTTACCCAATAAGAGCAAAGACAATTATACTTAGTGAAATTCTAAGTAATGTATATTTTTCATCCATTTTTATCAATATGTGCACCAATTTTCTCAATTTAAAGCCAAAAAAAATATAAAACCAATTACATGTAAATAAAATTGTTTTTTTTTCTACAAAATAAAATTTATTCTAACGATAAAAATTTATTTTTATCAGTAAAACCTTACTTTTATTTAAATAACACAATTTTACACATAACTTTTGCATATAATTTTCAAATCACATGAAACAAGTTGCATTGTTCATGTATTAATAAAGGGAACATGTTAGTAACATCAAAAATTTAATTTTCCAATTAAAAATATTATTTTCACCATATAAAACAAATTTTTAACAATATTTTTCAATATTCTCATTTTTAGTGAAAAATCACTATTTTCATCTATTTCAACCAGATAAAATTTATTTTTAAGTCTAACTAAGTGTATTATAATGTTTTAACATTTTTATAACATTAAAACATCATTCCAAGCCTATTTACACTTCTAAATTTTATTTTCTTCATATTATTCCTTTATTTTACAATAAAAGGCTAACATTGGAATAAATTTTCGATATTACCAATTAACTCAAATTAAACCATCACAATTATTTATTTACAACACAAATCCATAGATAAAGTTTTCCAAACTTTATTTTCATTCATTTGCACTTATTTCAACCATCAAATGTTCAAATAAGCGTCAAATAAAACAATATGACTTATTTAAATTTCAAATCCCATATTATATTCATCAAGATATTGTTTATATAAAATAAACAATATAATCCCCTATTTTATTATCCAGTTCATTTTTTAAAACAATATTAAATTATAATTTTCTTCATAATTTAATATTAATAGTAATCTCCAAAATCCCGGGTTGATACAGGAAAGGTTTTAGGCTAAAAGTTGTGATTTAACTAAGATCCCAATATCCATATGTTTTTAAAATTTAGCGCTCATTATTCGGTCTAGCCCAGAAAGGACTTTATGTTATAAAACCCATTCTGAATAATGATACGATGAAATGGATGGCATTTGATGACGACGGTGAAGACCGGGTATTTTCGAGAATGAAAGGATTACCTGTCGAATGTCTCTGCACTAAGTCGCGCCAGTATAGAGATCTTCATATGTGATGGGGAGTCCGATTGGGATTGTGAATACCCGGATTTGCAAGGGCTTCTTTGAAGTGCCTTCGGTACCATTCAAACGCAGGATGGACTTGTATGGATGTATGTCTGACATTACACTTTGAGATGTAAAGCTGGTTTCTATCAAATACATTTTTATTTGGTGGCGGAGAATTTATTATCTTAGCTTAACACCCTTCTCTGAGACGTACGAGCTTAGAGGTTATTTAGTAGATGGTTACTAGTGATACATTCCCAGTTTAGTAATGTGGATGCTGAGTGCTATTATCATTTGTTGATCAAAGCATGGCTTTTGTGAAAAGCGTAGCTTTGTGGATGAGACCTTGTCGGACCTCACAAATTGGAAATGGTCAAAATAGGAAGAAAGCAACAAGGTTATGAGAGTCATGCCCTTTAGGGTATGTCCGTTTCCTTCTGGATAAAAAGTGATATCATGGTATGGAGCCTAGATATTTAACTTATGTGGTTGTTGGAATTTTTTGGTGTAGAGGTACCTCGGATAAAAGTCGGTGACGACCGGGAGATGGCATACTCGTGTCAATAGTTACGTAATTACAGAGGTAACCCGCCTTGTGTTGGCATAGACCTGGTTAAGTTCTCGGGATGTCGCTCCAAAGGCGTATCCATGTGGTGGGGAAGTTCCTTAGCCTGACCATTTGTTGGAAATCCAATCATCCAATACACGCCTTGTACGGTTTTAGTTATAGAACCTGCCATCTAACATGGTAGCTATAGTAGGCATACTATAATGGTACGTATGCTGGCTAAGATTAATATTCTACTTGCAAATGTTTTCTGCACTATGCACTAATAATAATATCAAAAGAATTTTGCGCATCGAGCATGTTTGACTATCATAAGGAGAAACTCCTCTAAGTGTGCGCTTGCATTATGTCTGTGTCGAGAGGCCTTATGGTAGTTTCACTTTCCAAAAAGCATTGCAGATTCCTTCTTACTTCTTTTGTTGTTTGATTATTTCAAAATAAAATGTTTTTTTTTCTCACACCCATCCCATGACTGACATGGAGTTTATTATTCACTTTCTAAACTCTTGTTGCCCACAATTTTCCATATGGGCAGCCTAAAGTCTGATTTGTAGATGATCAGATAGTAGGTGTAGCTTTTATGCAATCTTCGAAGTCTTTGGATTTTGGTAATCGCATTGCGGACCAGACTTGCTTAAGTTCGGCATGATAGAATTTTGAACTTTTGGATTGGGCTTTTGCTTTGGAGCTTTGGAGATGGGATGCAATCTATGGAGCTATTTTGGTAGTCCAAGCAAGTTGAAGTTATGTTTCCATTGTTGTGTTCCGCTGTGGTATTTGTATATTTGCTCTTATGTTGGATAAATTATTGTGGAGATATTGTATTCATGGAGTTTTATCAATGATATATTATTTTTCTTCCGCTATATTGTTGTGTACTTAATGTGTTATAAGCACTGGCGAACCAGACTCAACGTTCGAATCTGTTACATTCGAATACGGATGAAGTATTTGGGTGTCGATTTTCGAAGGTCGAGTTAGGGTCATCACAATTTTAGTTAACGAAATGTTCAACATCTCATATCTTCCGATTTACAATTTAAAATTTTCCAAATTCTTATATATTTCATTAATCACTTAGCATCTAATTTTCATAATTCTCATTTTAGAAGTTTCCAGTTATTAATATAGTTAAGATTTCATTCATTACCATAATTGAATTCTATAATTTATAGAAACTTACGAACAAAATGCCGAGTTTATTTCAAATCATATGAAATAATATAAATATATATATAGACACACACACACACTAATAGCTTTATATATCCAATCACATTTTGAAATTAAAACTAAGATTTTTTTTATCAAAACAAAGGTGTTGTAAAACTAGTACAGTGGCATTCCCACTTTGAAACTGGAAAATGAACGTCGATGATGTAGGCACTTAACACCGAAATTATTTTCCAGCGACAAAAGAGGGAAATATAGAACTTATTTCCTTTTACAAATTATTTTAAAACATTTTTCCCCAAATCACATTTAAGAACATTTATCCAAAATACTTCCAAGTAATACTAGTATTATACTCCAAAATCTTTTGAAAACAAATTTTAACCTTGGAACTTAACTTCTTAAATTTCCATAAATTCATTTTATTTGTAAGTTCTAATTTTGTAATCAATATTTATAAAATTTCACTTCTTACCAAAAATTATATCACATACAACCATTAGTACTTCGAAATCAAGTAAATATTTCAAACCATACTTCAAAATAACACTTCCAATTTATTTTCCAAGCATATTACTATAATAAATTTCTCAAATCATTTATTTTCTTATTTATACAGTCTATTGATATAATATTTTTGAAATTATACATTCAAAGAAACTTACATAAATTTTACTTTAAATATTCATTTGAAAACTTCATTTGCAAATCAATCATCTTTAATAATTTAACACTTGTCAAAAAGTTCATCCGTAAAATTCCTTCCTTCGTTTATAAATGCCATTTTTTAAAAATCTTAAATAACATCTTTATAACTATAAGTAAACTATTTAAAAATAATTATTTACATTATTACTTACATTTAGATACTGAAAACCTTAAATCGATTATTTACAAATTTTATTAATTTTAAATCTAAAATACTTTTCAAACATCATTTATGTAACAACCCATAAATTTTCGATAATTTAATTCATTAATATAATGAATCTTGTTATTTAATATTGAAAGAAATAAAAAGTTGTAATGTGATAATGAAATAATAACTAAATTAAAATGAAACAATGTTAATTCAAGTTAACTGTTAACAATCTTAATGAAATTCTAATTCACTGTCATTTTAATACTATGCTTGGTTATCGATTGAATATAAGAAAATAGAAGTAAGTATTGAATTAAATAATGAAACTAATATATTGATTAATATTGATTGATTGAAGTTAGTGTTAGGAATCTAATGGTAACATTTGTTGTAAGTAATAAACCTGTAAATGAAATTAAAGATTTATGGTAACAACTATTACATGTTACCTCTTTAGTTTGTCTGTTAAATGGAAATGGGCAATCAATTAAATTAAACTGAAATTTAATGTACATTAATGAGATTAAGACAATATTTACAAAATATGAATGTAATAGGTGAATGGAAATGTTATTTTATTTCATAAAGTAATAATGGATTAAATAAAAAGAACAGGAATTATGATTTATAAATTTATTGGAATTTAAATTGTAATAGTTGAAATTTATTCAATTAAATGAAATTAATTATAACAAAAGGAGAAAGGAAGATAAAATGGGAAACTTTTAATGTGTTAGGATATAATCAATGTTGATTGTACCATTGAGGTGACAATTGATTGAATAACAGGATTTAAAATCAATTAAATTGGATTATTGGAAATGAAAAGATTTACAACCTTTGAATTTAAAAGGAATTGAAATCAAACACCGTGATTGGTAAAATAATTAACTTTAAATTGATGTGTAAATTTATTTTAAAATATGGTAATTATACATGAAATTGAAAAGATGAAAATTTGGTTTAATTAATTAATTATTAATTTATTTAATTAACTGGAAAACGGCCATTTTGGCCACTGACTCGGATTTCGACGAAACAAGTTTCATCGGATCCGTAACGGTGAATTATTGTAGGATTTCAAGTTTCGTAGCGATCGGACTTGTCGTTTGATCGTACGGGCTCGAAACGCCTAGAAATCAATGAAATTGAAATCAGTTTGAAATAACTTAATTTTAGCATAACTTCTTCATATGATGGAATTTGAACTTTAAACATGTTCTATTGATTTTAAAATATTTAAAAACTTCTATTTTGACATATGGGTTGATCCATTTTCGTTTCGGAGGCAGAACGGGCTTTTCGGGTCATTTATCGTTCCGACCCAAACCAAATCCGATTCGTTATTTATATTCTCTAACCTACCTATAAATATCAAGTTATAAACCCTAGCAGCCTTTCTATTCCTCATTTATGTACGTACAATTCTTTATGTTGCTCCTCTTTCTCAATGGCAGACAAATTCTCAAGTCCAAATTCAATTGCAATTCAAAATCAAATCAAAAATAAAAATTCGTCAAACTATATCAAATTATATATCGATTTGAAGCTCTTGATGAGCGCATCTCAGGTATGTAATTCATTTTTCGCTTTGGTTCATCATGTGACCTGTAAATGTCGAGGAAGTCACGGCCGTTCATCATGCGATGGTCAATTGCGATGGATCGCCAAATCAACGGTACAGTCGTGTAGAGAGGACGGAGGAGATCACATCTATACAGTTCGTCTCGCAAATCGACGGCTAGATCTCCTCGATTAATTCAACTAGGGTCTCCCCTTTTGGCGGCGGTTACCTCGTTTCAGGCGTTTTGGGCGAACTGGGGGGTTCTCATGGCCGTGGGGCTTGTGCAGCGTCGGCCAGAGCAGTGCGACATGCCAGAGTTGGTCAACGGTGGCCTGGGCATGCGTGCGCTGTCGAGCAGAGTCGGTTATGTCGCGTTGTTGAGGCGGTTACTTGGTTACAGTAGCGTGGATGTGGCATGGCATTGGGTTTGTTTTATTTTTAGTTAATTTAATTTAATTTTAGATTTCAAACATTCTGACTCGAATAACTTTTACGTACGAGGTTCAATTCACGCGCAGTTTTTTCTGCTAAGTTTGTATTAGAATTCAGGACATTTTGACTCTCATTTGGACGAATTCAGAGACTGTTCATTTTTTGGGTTTAAATTGAATTTGAATTCAATTTAAATTCAAAAGGTGAGTTTTTTAACCCACTCACAACTTCTAAAATTTCTTATGTTTGTTAAATTGATTTATGATGTGATTAGAAATTTATTTATGGCTGCTTGGCATTTTTAAATCATCATCTCAGTTAATTTGAATTTATTTGGATAAAATAGTTATTTAATTTATTATTGAATATAAACTACCAGTAAATACCTGTTATTTGTTATCGGTTCTACATTGATGCTATTGATTGAGTTGGATGATGATTGTGATAAATGTTTGATGATTGATATTGAATGAATGGATGTTGTATTTTATATTGTTATAAACTGCAAGTTGTTATGGATTTTATTATTTCATTCGGGATTGCGGTTTGAAATGATATATAACCGTATTTATATTTTAAATTACGGATTGAAATGATAAATATCTGTATCACTTAACAATAGGATATAATATTATATACAAACACCGTGGTCTATATATAAAAATATTTAAAAATGATTTCTATGGTTTGCAAAGAAATATATGGTTTTAGATAAATATCGGTTTTAGATATTATATAATGTTACTTTATCCTTGATTTTAAGCTATTTATAATTTGTTGCAATATAGAGTAAGCTTGATAATAAGTTGATTTTATTGAAGGTAATATGGTTAAGTATTTAAATTATATTTTGATATAGAGTTTATAATGATTTAAATAAATTAAGGTTAGAAGATAAATTGGAAATTTATTTGAAATTGAATTTATTTAAGAATTAAACTCAAATAAGTTTGGTATGAAGTTTATTAAATTTGAAATTTTAAAAGGTATGATTTTATAACTTGATTGTGGGTTAAGGTGAATTAAATAAGCATTTCGAGTATAAATAAATTGAAAGAAATATTTAGTTATTTGTAGTTTGGGATTTATTTAAAAGATAATGGATTTATTAAGTAAATATTTCTAAACTAAATAATAGAAAACCGAGTTTGATGTGTGTGTGTCTATATATATATATATATATATATATATATATATATATATATATATATATATATATATATATGAAATTACCAAACATTGTTTTGAAATTTTTGAATACTTAAAGTTTGAAATATATTGAATTTGGAATGGTTTATTCTATGGATCAATCTGTTTTGAAATCGATATAATTTGGAATAATTTATTTGGAAACTGAATTGAATTGAAATTTATGATTTGGGATTTGGTTAAATTTAAAATTTAGAAATTCGGGTTGTTTTGAAATTGAAGAAGCTATTTTATTATATAAAGTATTTTAATATTTAAACCATTTAAGTGGTGGAAGTTATGTTTCAAAGTTATGAGTTTCAAGTATCATGATTTGAAAGTGTTATATTTCAAGTGTTTTGATTTCAAAGTGTTATAACATTGAAAGTGCTATGATTTTTGGAAAGGATATATTCGAATTAAAAATGATATTATATTGATTTGGGTTTTAATAAAATGATATCATATTGGTTTGGTTTTTGAAATGGAAATGATATCATATTTATACGATTTTGAAATGGATATTATATTCTGGTTTTGAAGTATAAATTATTTTGAAATGACCGCGGTGTTATAATAACGTTTGGTTGTTGATGAGACTAGGATCGGAAGTTGTCATACTCTCTGCCAACTCCGAAAACCACTTTAACAACAGTGTACGCGGTGAAGATTCCAGAATGAAGCAGGATGACGGCGGCGTTCCGTTGAGGTATATACGTGGACCCGATTCCCATGAGTTGGCATAAGGTGGCTAAAACAGGAGCGATCGACGGGCTAAGAAGGTAGCACCTTTTATCGGACACACTCCTTCGATACCATTCTATTACTTTGTGATTGGTTTGGGCACTTTTGATTTTTGGGGGTGTGGCTCAAGGTAGGCGGTAGTAGTTGCTACGCGTTACCACCGGTCCGGAAGCGTAATTGGTATATCTACCATACCATTGTCTAGTTGTGTCGTGTCACCTACCATAGCGCACCTTGTACGAGTTTGGATTTCTCCCGTAGCTCGTGGAGTATTTAGGGTAGTCTCCCAATCTGGAGATGTGCTGATACTGGATGGACTACTTGGACTATTACGTGTTAAGGTGGAAAATGTAAAGCCTTAACGTTATTTAAAAGTAAGTTTATTTTACTATAGACATTATTATAATAGCGTATATTACTACATAGTAAATAGTTTAATGGATCCTTAGGAGATGTGAACCCGAGCATCTCTTAAGTTACTACACTCACGTTAGACATTGGATATGAGATGTTAAATCCCGTAAACATCTCTCACGCTGTTCTACTCATATTATTTACTGTTGTTTTAACTTACATAAGATCTTTTAGTTCTGACTCGAGTGTTTTGTCTTTTCAATTCGCTAGGGTTAGCCCGAGCATTTCAGGATTTGAAGACCTTACTTCTGGAGGATGAAGACAAAGATTGTACTACTATATCTACTATAGTGTTCCACTGCATCACATTGTTCCGCTGCATTGTTATTTATTATTCTATGGTATGTGTAACTCTGATTTTTGTGTTGTATAAGTATAATAAAATGTTTTGTAAAACCGCTTCATGAACTGTCTATTTGATTATTATATTTTGTCATTCCGCTGCAAGATTTTGTTTTGTTTTTTTCTTTCTCTACTTTTCCCATTCACCCCAATAACAATCCCCTTTTATGTATGGTTTGAGTCTGACGTGTATGGTTTATCATCGATTTAAAGCGTACAAAAAGGCAGGATGTTACATTTGGTATCGGATCTTTGGTTTTGCGATAAAACTTAGCTTTGTGGGGTCTGACTCTTTATTAATAGGGTAGTAATACCCTATGATGAGTCAATGAGCGTATATATATGAGAGAGCGCATTTGTAAGTGTTATAAAAAGGTTTTGATATTGTGTTAATTTGTTTCGTTTTGTATTTATAAATTCTGGTTGGTGCATAAGACGCTATGACATCAATAGGGATTTCTAAACACTTAATAGGACAGAACGACACAATATTTATTTTGAAGTATAGGTAAAGGAAATAATTTTTCCTATTATATTTTCTGTATATAAAGTAATAAATTTTATAAAGGTTATATTTGGTTGTAATATATTGGTTGTTAGGCAGTGAAATTTATGAATATTGGTTGGAAATAAGATTTAAAATAAAAATAACCGAAAATAAAAATAACCGAAATTGGAAATTTAGAACCTAAGTTCCGGGATTTTTGGAAATTTCTTTCGAATGATTTTGCAATATAATAATATTGTTTAGAAGTATTTTCTGATGTAAATATTTCAATATAATGTGGAAAAAAGTTGTTTTAAAGAAATTCTGGAATGAAATAAGTTCTGTACTCCCCTCTCTGTCGTTGGAAAATAATTTCCGTGATGAGTGCATGCATCATCGACATTCATTTTCTAGTTTCAAAGTGGAAAGGCCACTGTAGTAGTTCTATTACAGAAGTATTTTGATAAACAGATGTAAAATTCAGATTTTTTAATATAATTGGATATATAAATTGTAAGCATATACATCCATCTATTATTTTTAAATGATTTGAAATTTAACCCGTTATTTAGTTCTTAATTTCCGTTAATCAATAGTTTCAATTATTGTAGCGAAATGGAATGTAACTAATTAATAATTGGAACCTCTAAATGGAAATAAGAGGTTTAATGATAAGATATAAATGGAATTAAAAGAAATTTAAAATTTGTAACCTATAGGACAAGGGATATTGTTATTGAACATTAAGTTAATTTAAAAGAGATCAAATAAACTTGTGTAACTTTCAATTACATCCTTAAAAAGCATATATATAACTTACCGAATATTAAAAGTTCTAATGTTTAATAAGGCAATGCTGTAACGACCTGATATTTTCAACCATTAGCATCCAAACATGTCGGAATTGAATTGCTCAAAATACCAGATTGTAAGTTTATATTTGGCAAAACTCAGCATATATGATAAATAAATAATCACAGAATCACAGACACAGAGTAATACAACAATATGCAGTGGTAACAAAATGAATAGTAGTTCATGAAGCTACTATATATACATCAGAGTTAAATAAGATACAATTTAAGTTTCAAATACAATAATAAAATACAAGATTAGAATACATCACAAGAATCAACTGAATATCTGAAAGCTGGATAGATAGCTGGATCTCCAAGTGAAGCTCTAACTCCAAAGGTGAGTCTCAAAGCAGTATCGCTCAGTCTGACCCGAGCGTAAAGCAAAACACAAACACTCGAGTCAGGATTAACAGTCTTATAGCAATAAATCCAACTCAAGTGAAATAACAACTGAAATACAAGTAACTCAAAGGATGTTTGGGATAACCATCCTCTAAGGATCCGTTATACTATCTACTATGTAGTAATATACGCCAAGTAGATAATGACTATCAGTAATATAAGTATCAAGATAGCATTAAGGCGTTACCATCATCCCCCGTAACACGTTTTATATAAGTGTCATAGTTTATGCAGCACTGTAAACTCCACCGTAAACTAGTGGGCTATCAGGGAGTACTCCATAGGTATAACACAAAACAAATCGTAGTGGTCGCGCATAGGGATACGAGTATGACAAGGCACATGAGGCAATACCCAAGGTAGTGAAAATACCGTTTGCTTGATCCAGACCAGTGAGAACGCATCGCCGCAACGATCGCAACACCGCGAAACAACACTCCCAATTCAAGGGTGCACACCAATCAATAACAAGTAATGAGTAGTTTACGAAGAAGTGTGTTCGGTCGAGGTGGCTAACCCCATTTGGCGCGGCACGGCTCCTGTTTTAGTCATTTTAAATTTGACACAAGTGTCAAGGTCATCCATTATCGTTCTCTTTCTTCACTCGTCTCGTACATCATTCCAACCACTTCATTCTGGATCACCCTCCGTGTATATTTATTAAAATGGTTTTCGGTTTGGACAAAGAGTATGTCCATAACCGATCCCGGTTTCTTTAATAACTTCCGTAATTATTACACCGATTGGTCGTTTAATAAATTTCAAAAACCAAATAAATTTCAATCTCACTTAGAATTTGAAAGCCAACATTTCATTCGTCTTCCTATATCAATTTCTATAATTTACGTTTCAAAACTTCTAAATTAACCATTTCAAAACTCTATAATTAAACTTAAATTTTCATTTAAAATAATTCAAATATTGATTTAAATTCATATATAAGTTTCATTCCATAATCCTTTAAATTAAGATAATTTAACATTTAAAATAATTTAAATTCGTTGATGGATTCATTCAGTAATCATTTAAAATAAGTCAATTTATCGTTTCAAAATAATTTCAATTGAATTCCCAATTCATTAAATCAATCATTTAAATTTACCTACCTTATATCAAAACTTATAAATTGAATTATATTAAATTCATCTAATTAAATTCTTTAAATTACAAGTCTCATAATAATTTCCATCAATCACATTTTATTTCTTATTAAAGAAATTCAATTTCACTTATTTACTTATTTAATTGAAACAAATTTCAAAACTTAATTATTAAAGAAACTCAATTTTATTTAATTATCAAATAATTTCAAAACTTAATTTAACAATTTACTTAAATTTAAACAACATTCTTTCATCAAACCATTTGTTAATCATAATACTTCGGAAATCTAAATTTAGAAATCATAATGCTTGGAATCATAACACTTCCTATTTAACTGTTTAAATATAAATATAGTATATATAATAAAATAGTTTATAATTTAAAATAGTTTATATAAAATAGTTATAATTTAAAATAGTTTATATTAAAAATAATTTATATTAAAATAGTTCATATGAAATAAATTTATAAAGTAACATATATAAATAGTTTTAGATATACTTTAAAAATACCTTATATAATAAAATAGCTTCCTCAAATTTCATAAATCGATTCACATCAACTCAAATTCCAAAATTCAAATTTAATCAAATCTCGGATCATCAATTTTAATTTATTTCAGTTTCTCAATAAACCATTTCAATTTAATATTTTCAAAGCTTTAAATATTAAAACATTTCAAAGTAAGAATTGATAATTCCAAATATATATATATATATGTATATATATATATATATCAAATTCACTATATAGCTTAAAATCAAGAATTTTACTATATATAAAATAATCACTTACATAATATTAAAAATCAATATTTATAAAAAACCATTTATTTCTTTCTAAAACCATAGAAATCATTTTCAAAATATTTATATATATAGACCAACGGTGTCTGTATGTAATTTCCTATATATGGTCAAGTGATACGGATATTTATCATTTCAATCCATAATTTAAATATATACAGGTATATATATCATTTCAACCCGTAATCCCAAATTCATTTCAAATGAAAATCGCTTGGGTTAATCATTTCAACCCATAACGATTTTCTTCTATTCTACAGCTCGTTCGGGTATGTATCATTTCAACCCATAGTGATTCTATACTAACAGGGAACTTGCAGAGTGATAACAGATATGATAATAATATAACAGGCATATATCATTAATATAAATAACGGATAATGGTGTCAGATGTCATAGGTGAACTGATACAGGTAATAGCATATATATATAACAGTGAAATAACTAACAGCAGCATATTTCAATTGTTGTTTCAATTGAAATCAAATTTAATAAATAAAAGAACATTAATCGTGAGTGATTGCTCACCTTTCGAGGCTAGAGAAAGACGAGACAAGATGGAAATAGGCACGAACAAACACGGATAACTGACAAATCATCGAACTGATGTGGATAGGCATGAAGTGACAACAGGATAGCGGCACAGCCACGCAAGTCTATTCAGACTCGATGAAAACACAAATCAGAACAACCCGATATAAAGGAATAGCTACATATATATATATTAAAGGTTTGACATTTCACTTTAAACTCCATATCAAAATAAATCTCTATATATATACATATTATTCTAAATTTATACATATATTTTGAAATCAAATCTAAATATATTTAAAATCATTGCTTAAATTAAAAACACATATTAAAATCATGCATACATACGTTATATATAATTTGAAATAAACCACACATATATACTTACTAAAATGCAACATTCTTACATATATAATACATGTTCATTTGAAAATATGTATATACATGAATATATATATATATATATATTAAAAAAATCAATTTTAAACCCATAATTTCAAATCGATAACTAATTTAAATGCAAATAAAATTCCCATGTATAAAATTTAAAACACATATACTCATACTTCCTTAAACTGTGTAGATATTTATAAACTAGCCCATCAATACAAATGTTATACAAACTTACGCATGAATTATACTTGTATAAACATCATTGCTATATATATATATTACTAAACTTATTTTATAATACAGAACACCATCTGCTACCCCAAAACTTTAAAATATACTATATTTTATATTTACAGCTCACAGATATAAAAATATATAAAACTTATATATATACTTATTCAATGTAAAGTACATATAAAACTGGTATTCAACTTACTTAATCAACCCAGGCAACATAGTATTTAAACTATATACATATGTAATTGCACTACACCTTTAAACATATTATCATATTCTACCTTATACGAACAAAACAACTGAATATGTATATACCCTACACAACATATAGACATCAAAACATTTATATAATTTTACCTTAACAACTCCGTATGAATAAATGTATATATGCATGCCTGTGCAAAGAAAGAGGCATGAGCTGGCCACAAGAGGGAGGAGGCCGAAGGTTGGTCGGTTTTGGTTTGAGGTGGGAAGTTGGAGGCGTAGAGGTGTGGGCCGACACACGCGGGGAGGAGAGTAGTCGGGGAGGTTCGCGGTGGGCAGATCTAGGAAGGTCTTGGCTTGGGTTGCGGCAAAATTTGGAGGAAGGTCATGCCGAGTGGGGCGGTGGTCCAGGTGGGGTAGACTCGGCTAGCTTGTTGAGGTGGAGGCGGTGTATGTGTGCGGCTCCGGTCGACGGTTGCACGGTTGCTGACCGGGGTAAGGTGAGGGGTTCAAGGCGGAAGGACTTGGGTTAAGTGGTGATCAGAATTGATGCACAAGTCGAGGCTATGGTGTGAAGATTAGTGCTCACTGCTGTAGGAGAGAGGAGGAGGGGAATACTGGTTTCGGCGATTGTTGCGTGGCAGCGATGACATGGAATGGGAGCGGCCAGGCTTGATGGGTGTAAACGCATAAAGGTGGGCATCCATGGATTTAGCAGAAGAAAGACAAAGGTTATGGAAGAACAGGAAATGAAAGGAATTTGCATAGTAAAGCAATCATTCTAATATGAGACTTATATTATTTTATTACGAACCAGAAATATTAAATCACTCAGTGGAAAAGCAAAAGTCACAAACTTAATTCATGAGTTATCGCAATCAAAGACTGTAGGTTCCAACCGGTGGATAAGTGAAAAGTCACGGAAGTCAAAAGGGTTTGAAAATGGATGCCGATGCGGTAATCGTCAATGATTTCGAGGCGTACCATATTCCAAAACTCAGAATTGAATATACCACATAGATCAGCATGACGAGATGATCAAAATGGTACATTCACATCAGTGGTATGATTGAATTATAAAAATTCGAATTTTCTATTAGCGGAAAATGCAGCAAAACATAGAAAAATAAGATCGACGGAGCTAAAGAAGTCCGAATTTGGAAAATAGAAAAATGGTGTCTTGCTTAGAAGATGAATTAGAATTTTTCTATATAAAAATATTTAGTTCTCGAAAGCATTTTATTTTCATCAATTCCTAACTGATAAAATTACACACGAAAATAAACTTTCATATTTTCGGATGAAAATGTACCAGTTGCTATGTTTAACTAGACGCATTTCAATATTAAATTTTTATTTTAAAATTTTATTCTTTAAAATTTCACAAAAATTCAATTAATCAAATAAATAAAACAAATAAAATTATTAAGAATTATCGGGTCGTTACACTCTCCCCCACTCAAAACTTTTCGTGCTCGAAAAGAAAGGAGGTAGGAAAATAGAAACAACCAGAAGAAAATAGACTTGAATTCCAAAATAAAACAATTAATTTAAGCCATATAAATTTCAGTTGAATTAACTAATATTCAATAATTGATTTTAAACTCAAGTAATTTCATTAAGTTGGTTTATTTTCAATTTGTTATTGTTTTTTACAAAATTTATTTCAAACAACCATTTATTTTATCAATCCATTTATTATTCGACTAACTTAGTATTTTGTTTATCTCTATTAATCATTTTATAATTAAAATTTAAGTGTATAACATTTACTATAAGCACTCAAATTTATTTATAAAGAAATTTTATATTGTATAATATCCAATTATCTTAAATTAACAATTTCAAAGATCATAAATTTGAATAGTCATTTATTATAATCATATTTTATTCTACAAATTTAATTCTTTTTTATTCTAAATTTTTATTAAATTTATTCTACTTAATATATCTTATCACATATATATTAAGTATATTTACACTTACTATAACTACTCAAATTTATTTAAAAATTCCTTTGATATTGTAACAACCAGGTATCTTCAACCATTCGCATCCACAAATGTCAGACTTGAATTGCTCAAAATACCGCGTTGTAAATAAAATTTGGCAAATCTCAGAATATACAGTAAATAAAATCAAAGATCACAGACACAGAGTAATAATAGTGCAACGGAAGAAAAAGAAATAGTAGTTCCTGAAGCTACTATGTAATATATCAGAGTTACATAAGATACAGTAGAAGAAATAAAGTACAAAAAAGGTCTCAAGATAATAACCAAGTACAAAATAAATACAACACTGGGATCAACAGGATAACTGGAAGTGAAACAGATAAAACTGGACAAGCAGATAATCTCCAGTGATTCCAATCTCCAGAATGTGGAAATCCAAATATGTGAATACTCAGGCTGACCCGAGCGTAAATAAAAATACAAACACTCGAGTCAGGACATACATACTTATACAGTGTAAACCAACTCAAGTGAACTGTAGTAAAAGTGCAAGTAACTTAAAGGATGCTTGGGACCGCCCATCCTCTGAGGATCCGTTAAACTATTTACTATGTAGTAATATTACGCTATTATAATAATGTCTATCAGTAAAATAAACTTACTTTAAAATAGCGTTAAGGAGTGACCCAATATTCCCCTTAATACAAATAATGCCAATAGTCTATACAGTACCGGCATATCTCCTGATCGGGAGACTATGAGAAGATACCGCATAGGTACGACACAAATAGAAACTCGTAGTAAATGCTCGATATGGTAGGTGACATGACACACAAGGCCATGCAAGGGTAGATATACCAATTATGACACTCAGGCTGGTGGTAACGCAGCAGCCACATACGCCCACCTTGGAACACATTTCCCAAAATCGGAGGGGCGCCCAAACAATCACAAGTAATAGTATGGTATCGAAGAAATGCGTCCGACCAGAGGAGCTACCCCTTTGGTCCGAGACCACTCATGTTTCTGCCACCTTATGCCAACTCATGGGAGTTGGGTCCACGTAATATACCTCAGGAACGTCACCACCATCCTACTTCATTCTGGAATCTCCATCGCGTACACGGTTGTCAAAGTGGTTTTCGGTATCGACGGAGAGTATGCCAATATCCGATCCCGGTCTCTTTTCCAAACAATCGTTATTATAACCCGTGGTTATAACTTTTAAAAATAATACTTTTATACTTCGAAATAAAATATCATTTCAAATCCAAATCATTATCAAAATAAAGAATAAATCATTTCCAAACCATTTCAATATGCCAACATACCATATCTTTCAAATACAAATATTTATCAAAATAAATATCAAGTCATTTCCAACCATTTCAATATATTAAATTATCATATCCTTTCAAAACTTCCTTTCAAATCATTTTAATACATTGAAATGTCATATCGTTCAGAACTTCATTTTCAAATCATTTTAATATCAAAATATCATATCTTTCAAAACTTAATTTTCAAATCATTCTAATATCAAAATATCATATCTTTCAAAACTTCATTTCAAATCATTTTAATATCAAAATATCATTTCTTTCAAAACTTAATTTTCAAATCATTTTAATATCAAAATATCATATCTTTCAAAACTTCATTTTCAAATCATTTTAATATAAAAATATCATATCTTTCAAAACTTTATTTTCTAATCATCTTTAATTTCAAAATATCATATCTTTCATGAATTTATTTTCAAATCATCATATAAGTTCAAATCCAAATATTCAACTTTAAATATCTTCTAAATTCAAGATAACATTCATTTATTATCCTTTCAAATCACCTTTTAAATAGCTTATATTTCAATCAAAATAATTCATTTAAACCATTTAAAAGTGAAGATTATATACTTTCAAATCAAGTATTCAATTTCTAAAGTTTTAAACCATTCTGAGTTCATATACTAAGTTAAAACCATAAACATTGAAAATTTCAACCTTTCGCAGCATTCAGAAAAAGCTGTTGTAAGTTATATTTGAAAATATTTCAATTTAAACCATTTAAACATTATAAAAATCATATTTTAACCTTCAAAGATGCTCATTAAAATACTCTTTAATTTATGATTTTTATAAAGCAAACCTTTACAGAAAAATCCAATTTTTTCAATAATTTCACTTAACAAATTCAATTGTACAATTTTCCCATTTTTACATTTGACACCTTATTAACACTTACATTTTAAAATTTCCATTTCACAAATTAAACTAAATTTCCAATTTATTAAATTAACTTAAACCTTTAAACAAAACCAAATTTCACATTTCCAAATCAAGTTGTATTTTAAATTTCACTTCTAAGCATTCATTTACTTAACCATTTTAATCCCTAGAAGAGTCAATAATACTTTATTAAATCATTTAAATTCAAATTTAAATCAAATTATCATATTTACCATTTTCCAAATAATAATAAATTTTCATTTTATTTTTATAACCTAAATATCATTTTTAACCAAAATTCCAAATTTCCAAACTTAAGTTATATTTCAATAATCCAATTTAACCATTCATTAATTACATTTTTAACTCATAGAAAAATCATAATTTCTTTATTTTAAAACATTTCAAAAATCTATTTAAATTTTTTTTCATAAATTTATATTTTTAAAATACTTAAAATATCCAAAGCACTTTATGAAATAACCACGGGCCTATATATAGTTTTCTAACCTAGGTCAAGTGATACAGATATATATCATTTCAATCCGCGGTTTACAAAGAAACATCCGGCTTCTATCACTTCAAACCGCAATCCCAAGTTAAAAATAAATAAATAAAAACATCCAGGCATATCATTTCAGCCCATAACGATTTTTCCCTATTCTAAAGTCCGTTCGGGTATGTATCATTTCAACCCATAGTGATGCTAATCTACAGGGAATTTGCAGTGTGATAAACTGATATAAATAACAGAATAGCATGATATAACAGTAATAGATGATATAACAGGTCTAATAACAGGTGTGATCATCATATGATCATTATATAAGCAGTTATAACATGATGATATAATTTTACAGATTCAAATGGTGTCAGTTTACTAGTTATATAAGTACAAATTGTCTCGTGAGAATTACTCACATGTATTAGCTGGAGATGACAAACAACTACTCACAACAAAGATCTTCGAAGGCATGAAAGCACAACAATGGATTCAAGTGGATGAGAACCAAGCTAAGGACTTGTGTTACAACCCAAAACAAAACCAAAATAAAAATTAACATTTCAACACAACATTAAATTGAAACAACTTTGAAATAAAAAGCAATATGAACACACGATCTTTTGTCTTGCTTTCTATTACTGTTTTGCATGACTTAGGGTTGTATTTGGCTCAGGTTTGGATATAGCATAGCTCAGGTATGGACACAAGAATGCACGGCTACAAGGCATTGAAGGTGGAGGGGTTACAACTTGAGAATGTGAAGGATTTAAGGCAAAATAGAATGTTTTTGGTCAACAAAATGGCTCGGCCTTGGAGTGGTTTGGCTTGGCCATTCAAGTTCAGGTCTGGATAGATGTTGGAGTGGTGTGTGGTGGTCTGGTCAGAGGTGGTGGTGGCGGCTAGAGGTGGTGGTGGTGGTGGAAAATGAAGTGGTGAAGCAACAAGGCTCAAACTAGCATGTTTTCAAGGCACAGGTTGGATTTTGAGGGGTTTTGTCACCATGGTTGGCTCGCCTGTGGTCATGACCTGGAGTGTAGGTGATGATGATGGCAAGGAATATATGTAGAGAGTGGTGACCATGGCAATAGTGTGAAGTCCGAGCAAACATCATGTGAAAACAAGGCAAAATATATGAAAAATAAGAAGAGAAATAAGGAGCCATTACCCTTTTTTTTCTCCTAGCCGTGAATGAATGAGAAGTGGAATTTTTTTTCATGAATGAAGACCGGAAATACACAGTTAATCAAAATTTTACACGGCCAAAACAGTAAATGAGGAGTTATGGAAAAAAAATGAAAAGTCTAGAAATTGAAAAGCCATAGGAAAAGGAAGAGCCTTGTCTCTCCAATTTACCATTTCTTTTAACTCAAATAAAACAAAATATAATTCACAAAAATACTTTTAAAAATCGAAACAAAGTTAAATAAAATGAAAATAAATAATAAAATTTAAGGAAAATAGAAAAATAATAAAAGAAATTGCTTAAAATTCAAAACAGGTTTCAAAAGTCACAATTAAAACATCACTGACTTTGGAAAAATATCTACATCATTTTAAAAATATTCTAAAGAAAATTTTGAAATAAAATACTTCATTTATCATTTCTAAAATGAAATAAATAATTTAAATTAGAGAAAATAGAAAAATAATTAAATAAATAGTTTAAAAATTGGAAACAGGACTTAAAACATACAAATAAAATATCACTAGCCTTAGAAAATTTCTATTTCACTTTAAAACAAATAAGAAGTCAAATAAATGACATAAATGAGAAAAAATAAAGTGGGAATGAGAAGAAAATAATTTCTTAAGAAAACATAAAAATAAATAAAGAATTTCTTTAATAAATTGAAATAGAAATTAAAAATTATAAACAGAATACAACTGACATTGGAAAATGTCAATTACACTTTTAAAAATGTTTGAAAACTAAAATATATACATAACATGTTATTTTACTCATATAAATATAAATTAGAACATTACATGACGAAATAAAATATTATTTCTATAATTTAAAATAAACAATTTTGTTAAATACAGCAAATTTCACACAATAGTTAAAAAGGCATAACTTTCACATTATAAATCAGTTTTCAATGAAAGGAAAAGCAGTGTTCTTAAAATTTTATTTACCATCATAATAAAAGATAAAATTCAAATTTTCATACTTTTAAATTTTAAATTTTAAATTCAAAGTTGACCATACTGACCAAAATACATTTTTTTGTAAAATATTCTATTTAATCATGTTTGGAATTCTAATTCACATAGAAATCAAAGTTTATATTTGAGATAACAAAATTATCTAAATTAAATAAATAAAATAAAGTTAAATCAAAATTCAATTAAAATAATTAAAATATATAATTAAAATATTCATAAAATATAGGGTTGTTACACTCTCCCTCACTCAAAACTTTTCGTCCCCGAAAAGGAATGAGGTATGGGAAAGCACAGAAAAGATAGAAATGAAATAAGATTAAGACAAGGTGACAAGAAGATTGAGATTATACCTGATAATTGTTATTATAGGTAAGTTTAAAAGGTGGAGATGATCTTTCCAAAATTCTCCAGAATCAAGAGCACAAGCACGAAAAAGGTGGATTCGAAATGAGTACCAAAGATTTTCAAAGATTATAGAAAGAGATATAAACAGAAAGATTATAGAAAATGCCTATACCAGTCTGTAGCAAGATAAGGATAATAAGGACAACCAAAAGATAGTTTGAAAAAAAAATAAGGAAATAAATTTGAAACCATGGAAATTTCAACTTAAATAGAAAATAAATTTTTACACAAGTTAAATAAATCTTAACTATCTCAAATTTCATTATCTTATCTTCTAATCATCTTAAATTAACAATTTCTAAGATCATGGATTTTGAAAAATAATCATTCATTATACTCATAATGTACTTAATAAATTTAAATCTTCTTTATTCCTAATTAAAATTAAATTTATTCCTCTCAATATTTATCACTTATGTTAAATATACTTACACTTATTATAACTGCTTTATTATATTCTTAGTTCTTTTAACATCATTTTATTGTAAGTTATTCAATTACCCTTTATTATATTTACCTCTGTTAATTGTTTTATAACTAAAATTTAAGCGTATAACATTTATTTTAACCATTCAAATTTTATTTATAAAATCTTTTTATATTGTATATTATCCAATTACATTGTTAACTACTGTATAATTTAGGTAAGTTATATTTAAATGCAATTGAGTATTATATAAATAAAACTTTCTAATTCCCTCATCTCAAGTTTGAATCATTTATCTGAAATTTTGATTTTCTTTTTATAATTGAAATGATTTTTTAAAATAAAATTTAAGAATTAAATTTCCGATTTCTTCAAACCATTTAGAGATAAACAAATACACAAATACTATATATATATATATATATTCAATTTTAATCATATATTAGCATATGTTATAAATCCAGTCTTATTTTAGAAATTCAAATCTATTAAATTCTTAAAGCAACACTGTAGCAAAACTACAGACTGGTCTCCTCACTTCAAAACTCGAAAATGAATGTCGATGATGCCGCGGCCATCACCGAAATTATTTCCAGCGACAAAGAGAAGAGCACTGATTTTTTAAACTTTAAAATTCTTTGGAAACATATTCTTATTCGAAAATACTTTAAATAATATACTTTAAAACTTAAACACGAGGTTTGAAACTATCGGAAATTAAATTCTCAAATTTCTTATTTTAAATTCATTTCAGTTCCCAAATCAATTTGTAAACAACTATTTATAAATTCATTTATAGAACAATAAATGATAAATCAAGTATTATCATTTCAAATAATCAATTTAAATCAATTTATTAAGTTCCATAAATTTACTTATATATCAAAATTTGTTACACTAACCAAATTTTAAAATAATATTATGTCAGTTTGTTCTGTCAAAGTGTTTTAGAAATCCTACCGATAACATTGATCAAAAGAATCGATCGGAAACCCAAATCAACATCAACAACTCAAACAACACAATATATAAAACAAAACATAGATATACAAGTACAATTCAAAATGTTTGGAAGAATAGATTGGAAACAAAAGACAAGATGATTAATTAACATCGTAGGGAGATAGGCAAGCTTAAGTAAATCGCGGGCAACCTTAACCGGGTCAACCGTGACTTAAAGAATAAGATCAATGTGGATTTTTCTGGGGTAAATCTACATTCCATCTCAAGAGATAGAGTTTGGAATAACAAAAGATATTAGCATCTAAACCAAGGATAGATATAAATCTCTAGTGAATCGATGCAAATTGTAAAGGAGTTTTCCCCCTTTTACAATTCAATTTGAAATTGGCGAGACCGCCGACTCACTAAAAAGATCATTTGAAGCGGAGTTATGGGATACTCTAGAATCAAAAGAAGATGAATGTGAGGGACACAAATGGATTTTGGAACCGTAGGGAATGTTCCAAAATTCAAAGGAATCGAGTAAAAAAGGAAGAGATTCAAACTCGAATGAAAGTGATTCTGTAAATACATTCACTCCATATGCTGAGTTTGCCTAGAGCTACCAAGGCTCTGATACCAAATGTAACAACCAGATATTTTCAACCATTCGCATCCACACATGTCGGACTTAAATTGCTCAAAATACCGCGTTGTAAATAAAATTTGCCAAATCTCAGAATATACAGTAAATAAAATCACAGATCACAGACACAGAGTAATAATAGTGCAACGGAAGTAAAAGAAATAGGAGTTCTTGAAGCTACTATGTAATATATCAGAGTTACATAAGATACAGCAAAAGAAATAAAATACAAAAGAGGTCTCAAGATAATAACCAAGTACAAAATGAATACAACACTGGGATCAACAGGATAACTGGAAGTGAAACAGATAAAACTGGACAAGCAGATAATCTCCAACGATTCCAATCTCCAGAATGTGGAAATCCAAATCTGTGAATACTCAGGCTGACCCGAGCGTAAATAAAAATACAAACACTCGAGTCAGGACATACATACTTATACAATGTAAACCAACTCAAGTGAACTGTAGTAAAAGTGCAAGTAACTTAAAGGATGCTTGGGACCGCCCATCCTCTAAGGATCCGTTAAACTATTTACTATGTAGTAATATTACGCTATTATAATAATGTCTATCAGTAAAATAAACTTACTTTAAAATAGCGTTAAGTAGTGACCCAATATTCCCCTTAACACAAATAATGCCAATAGTCTATACAATACCGGCATATCTCCTGATCGGGAGACTATGAGAAGATACCGCATAGGTACGACACAAATAGAAACTCGTAGTAAAGGCTCGATATGGTAGGTGACATGGCACACAAGGCCATGCCAGGGTAGATATACCAATTATGACACTCGGACTGGTGGTAACGCAGCATCCACATACGCCCACCTTGGAACACATTTCCCAAAATCGGAGGGGCGCCCAAACAATCACAAGTAATCGTATGGTATCGAAGAAATGGGTCCGACCGAAAGAGCTACCCCTTTGGCCCAAGACCACCCATGTTTCTGCCACCTTATGCCAACTCATGGGAGTTGGGTCCACGTAATATACCTCAGGAACGTCGTCACCATCCTACTTCATTCTGGAATCTCCACCGCATACACGGTTGTCAAAGTGGTTTTCGGTATCGACGGAGTGTATGCCCATATCCGATCCCGGTCTCTTTGCCAAACAATCGTTATTATAAGCCGTGGTTTTAACTTTTAAAAATAATACTTTTATACTTTAAAATAAAATATCATTTCAAATCCAAATCATTATCAAAATAAAGATTAAATCATTTCCAAACATTTCAATATACCAACATACCATATCTTTCAAAAACAAATATTTATCAAAATAAATATCAAGTCATTTCCAACCATTTCAATATATTAAATTATCATATCCTTTCAAAAATTCCTTTCAAATCATTTTAATACATTGAAATATCATATCGTTCAGAACTTCATTTTCAAATCATTTTAATATATTGAAATATCATATCGTTCAGAACTTCATTTTCAAATCATTTTAATATATTGAAATATCATATCGTTCAGAACTTCATTTTTAAATCATTTTAATATCAAAATATCATATCTTTCAAAACTTCATTTCAAATCATTTTAATATCAAAATATCATTTCTTTCAAAACTTTATTTTCAAATCATTTTAATGTCAAAATATCATATCTTTCAAAACTTCATTTTCAAATCATTTTAATATAAAAATATCATATCTTTCAAAACTTCATTTTCAAATCATTTTTAATTTCAAAATATCATATCTTTCAGAACTTTATTTTCAAATCATCATATACGTTCAAATCCAAATATTCAACTTTAAATATTTTATAAATTCAAGATAACATTCATTTATTATCCTTTCAAATCACCTTTTAAATAGCTTATATTTCAATCAAAATAATTCTTTTAAACCATTTAAAAGTGAAGTTTATATACTTTCAAATAAATTATTCAATTTCTAAAGTTTTAAACCATTCTGAGTTCATTTACTAAGTTAAAACCATAAACATTGAAAATTTCAACCTTTCGCAGCATTCAGAAAAAGCTGCTGTAAGTTATATTTGAAAACATTTCAATTTAAACCATTTAAACATTATAAAAATCATATTTTAACATTCAAAGATGTTCATTAAAATACTCTTTTAATTTATGATTTTTATAAAGCAAACCTTTACAGAAAAATCCAAATTTTTCAATAATTTCACTTAACAAATTCAATTGTACAATTTTCCCATTTTTACATTTGACGCCTTATGAACACTTACATTTTCAAATTTCCATTTCACGAATAAAACTAAATTTCCAATTTATTAAATTAACTTAAACCTTTAAACAAAACCAAATTCCACATTTCCAAATCAAGTTGTATTTTAAAATTTTACTCTTAAGCATTCGTTTACTTAACCATTTTAATTCATAGAAAAGTCAATAATACTTTATTAAATCATTTAAATTCAAATTTATATCAAATTATCATATTTACCATTTTCCAAATAAGAATAAATTTTCATTTTATTTATATAACTTAAATATCATTTTTAACCAAAATTCCAAACTTAAGTTATATTTCAATAATCCAATTTAACCATTCATTAATTTCATTTTTAACACATAGAAAAATCATAATTTCTTTATTTTTAAAATTTTCAAAAATCTATTTAAATCAAATTTCATAAATTTATATTTTTAAAGTACCTAAAATATCCAAACACTTTATAAAATAACCACGGGCCTGGATATAGTTTTCTAACCTAGGTCAAGTGATACAGATATATATCATTTCAATCTGTAGTTTACAAAGAAAAATCCAGGTTCTATCATTTCAAACCCACAATCCCAAGTTAAAACAAAATAAATAAAAATCGTTCAGGCCTATCATTTCAGCCCATAACGATTTTTCCCAATTCTAAAGTCCATTCGGGTATGTATCGTTTCAACCCATGGTGATTCTAATCTACAGGGAACTTGTAGTGTGATAAACTGATATGAATAACAGAATAGCATGATATAATAGTAACAGATGATATAACAGGTGTAATAACAGGTGTGATCATCATATGATCATAATATAAGCAGTTATAACATGATGACATAATTTTACAGATTCAAATGGTGTCAGTTTACTAGTTATATAAGTACAAATCGTCTGGTGAGAATCACTCTGTATTAGCTGGAGATGACAAACAACTACTCACAACAAAGATCTTTGAAGGCACGAAAGCACAACAATGGATTCAAGTGGATGAGAACTAAGCTAAGGATCTTGTGTTACAACCCAAAATAAAACCAAAATAAATTAACATTTCAACACAACATTAAATTGAAACAACTTTGAAATAAAAAGCAATATGAACACATGATCTTTTGCCTTGCTTTCTATTATTGTTTTGCATGACCTAGGGGTGTATTTGGCTCAGGTTTGGACATATCATGGCTCAGGTGTGGACAGAAGAATGCACAGCTACAAGGCATTGAAGGTGGAGGGGTTACAACTTGAGAATGTGAAGGATTTAAGGCAAAATAATATGTTTTTGGTCAACAAAATGGCTCGGCCTTGGAGTGGTTTGGCTTGGCCATTCAAGTTCAGGTCTGGAAAGATGTTGGAGTGGTTCATGGTGGTCTGGTCAGAGATGGCGGCGGCGGCTAGAGGTGGTGGTGGTGATGGAAAATGAAGTGGTGAAGTAACAAGGCTCAAACTAGCATGTTTTCAAGGCATAGGTTGGATTTTGAGGGGTTTTGTCACCATGGTTGGCTCAGCTATGGTCATGACCTAGACTGTAGGTGGTGACGATTATAGAAAATAGATGTAGAGAGTGGTGGCCATGGAAATAGTGAGGAGGTCGAGCAAACATCATGTGAAAACAACGCAAAATATATTAAAAATAAGAAGAAAAAGAAGAGAAATAAGGAGCCATTACCCTTTTTTTTTCTCCTAGCCGTGAATTAATGGGAAGTGGAAATTTTTTTCGTGAATGAAGACTGGAAATACACAGGTAATCAAAATTTTACACGGCCAAAACAGTAAACGAGGAGTTATGGAAAAAATAATGAAAAGTCTAGAAACTGAAAATTCCTATGAAAAGGAAGAGTCTTGTCTCTTCAATTTACCCTTTTTTTTTAACTCAAATAAAAAAAATATAATTAAGAAAAATACTTTTAAAAGCCGAAAAAAGTGAAATAAAATGAAAATAAATAATAAAATTTGAAGAAAATAGAAAAATAATAAAAGAAATTGCTTAAAATTCAAAATAGGGTTCAAAAATTACAATTAAAACACCACTGGCTTTGGAAAAATATCTACTTCATTTTAAAAATATTCGAAAGAAAATTTTTGAAATAAAATACTTCATTTATAATTTCTAAAATTAAATAAATAATTTAAATTAAAGAAAATAGAAAAATAATTAAATAAATAGTTTAAAAATTGGAAACAAGACTTAAAACATACAAATAAAATGTCACTAGCCTTAGAAAATTTCTATTTCACTTTAAAACAAATAAGAAGTCAAATAAATAAAATAAATGAAAAAAATAAAGTGGGAATGAGAAGAAAATAAGTTCTTAAGAAAATATAAAAATAAATAAAGAATTTCTTTAATAAATTGAAACTAGAAATTAAAAATTATAAACAGAATACAACTGGCATTGGAAAATGTCAATTACACTTTTAAAAATGTTTGAAAACTAAAATATATACATAACATGTTATTTTACTCATAAAAATATAAATTAGAACATTACATGACCAAATAAAATATTATTTATGTAATCTAAAATAAACAATTTTGTTAAATACAGCAAATTTCACACAATAGTTAAAAAGGCATAACTTTCACATTATAAATCAGATTTCAACGAAACGAAAAGCAGTGTTCTTAAAATTTTATTTGCTTTCATAATAAAAGATAAAATTCAAATTTTCATACTTTCGAATTTTTAAATTCAAAAGTCAAAGTTGACCATATTGACCAAAATACATTTTTTTTGTAAAATATTCTATTTAATCATGTTTGGAATTTTAATTCACATAGAAATCAAAGTTTATAGTTGAAATAAAAAAATTATCTAAATTTAATAAATAAAATAAAGTTAAATCAAAATTCAATTAAAATAATTAAAATATACAATTAAAATAATCACAAAATATAGGGTTGTTACAGATATCGTTTTCTACTGTATAATATTCAATTACATAGTTAACTTTTGAAAATTTAGGTAAGTTACACATAATGCAATTGAGTATTATCCAAATAAAATTTTACAGTTCACTTATTTCAAGTTAAGTATTTAGTCAAAACTTTTGGCTTCATTGAAAATCATCCTTAAATCAAAATTTTAAGAACTAATTTTCAATTAACTTCAAACCATTTTATGGATGAAATAAATATATATACGCATAATGTGATGCCCCACCTCTATACCCATGCTAGCCAAGGACACTACGATGTAATGTCGTCAACTAGCATGGAGAATAAGGCTGTTGAGGAGCGACCATCCATGTAATTGCTTTGTGCGAGCATCGATATGTTAGATAGTACAACATGCATTTGGTTTTAGGAGGAAATCCGACACATCGATACAAACTCAAAGCTACTAAACAGTGGCTATATATATTCTTCGAAAACAAACATAGAAATAAACATAACACAAATCAGTCACAGATATCCATATCACAAAGGCGGAAAAAGATATGAATATAACACATGAAAGTGTACATCAGAGTAGTGGTCAAACAAGACTCACAATATCACAAAAGAATAGCTACATGTGCTAGACAAAAGAATGTGGATACATCAATTAGTCTACATCTCAAATGTATACAACAAAAACTATTAATCTAAGTAGTTAGCCAAAAGTCAGGGTGATAATCCCAGATGTGAAGTCAAGCAGAAGCACCTGTAACATCTAAGTCTGACCCGGGCATTATTTAATAAGAAAATAATAAACGGATCAGTCTCACTATTCAGATGAAATGATATAGAATAAGAGATATGACAAAAACATATGATAACCATATAGCCATACTGTGAAAAGGATGCAATTGAAAATCAACTAGGGATTAATCAGTATAACGAGAATCTTCTCAAAAATCAAAAGGAATGTCATACTCTATGTTTTCATTCACCAATTCCATGCATATTGACAATAATATCAATGCCAATCACAAAAGTTAATGACACACAAATTCACCAATGCACAAATATTGATAACACATATCAGTGTAAATCACGAAAATCGGTGAAACACAAATTCTAGAAATCATCAATGGGTATCCAAAAATCACAAAAAAGGGGAGGCCTATCACAAAACGGGAGCATGAAAACTCACCAACACGTGTATCACAAAATGGAACGCTATTCCATGGTTGCTAACCATTAAATTTTGAGCCGAAGCTCCACAAAACGGCCCGAAGACCATGGGTCGCTACCCCACCAAATTGAGCCGAAGCTCCACAGAAACAGGGTTTAGTCTCCCTCGTAGACAAAGAGACACCGCACATTTGCAAGTCTAAATCACAAAAATGATCATCAACGATCATTAAGAAGTGTCAATTATAGTAAGCTAGTAAATATAAAAGCTTAGCTTCATGTCCCATAACCACTAGCTTAACTTAAATATTTACGAACAAATTATAGATTTCCACTAGAAAATTATCACAAGAGATTCAATCGAACAAGTCCAAGAATTAACCGGCGAAGTAAATGCAAGCGTTTCATACCATTTGTTTTACTAAGCCGTTTAATTAGATTTCTCGTACGAGTAAGATAAAGTGACAAATCACAAAATGATCGTAGAAACAATAAATCACAAAAATTCACATTCGAAGACGTGAATAAAATCCAAAGAATTCGATTCCAAATTCATTATAGTGGAAATACCCTTGCGACTTAACAGCCACGACTTACGACTTAACATAAGTCAACACAAGGAATCAACGGCTCAAGAAATAACACACGGCTTAAACCAGGGGCGAATTAAAGGGTGGCGCGACCTAACTGCATGCGACCTAAGGAATGGCGCGACCTAAGGTGTGGAGCTAGCATGCGGCCTAGGTGGTGCGACCCAAGGGGTACGCGACCTAAGGAGGTAACGGCTTAAGGTGGCGAGCGGCCTAAGGATGGTGCAACCTATATGCACACGCGACTTAATGGGCCGAGCGACCTAACACGAGCGACCTAACTACAGGCCGAGGGAAAATGGTGCAAGCCGAACGACCTAGGGACGAAATGACCTAACTTGTCGCGACCTAAGGAGTTGCGTGATGGGCTAAACCAAACCCAAGCCGAGCGACCTATAGGGGAGCGACCTAAGTGCACGCGACCTAACCAATGCCGAGCGACTTAAAGAAGTGAAGAAGGCCGAGCGACCTATTGACCTATGGGTTACGGCCTATGGCCAAGAGACCTAAATTGACGCAACCTAAGCAAGACGCGACCTAACTGCAGGCCGAGCACTTCGAATTGTGCAGGCCGAGCGACCTAAGGGATTTGAAGCGCAAAACTCTCTCAATTTGCAACCGATCGAGCACGAACGCTAAGGGATTACGCCTATCGGCTACCCGGTCCTATTGGCTTCTCGATTCATCACCAAAAACGTGTTCAAACATCAAAGATTGGATTTTTAAAAACTTGAACCCAAAATACCAAAAAAATTGGGATTTTCACCAATTCAATCCAAACCAAGAGCAAATGCATATGAAAAAGAGTTAGGAATTCATACCCAACAATTAAAGATAGTTATAGACAAAGATGTGAGATAAAAATCTCACCTTTACACAAGATCAATGAAGGAGAAGCTTGAAAGCAAGGAAGAATCAATGGCTTCTCTTTGAATTTGGAGTTAGATGTTGGATTTGCAAATGAACTTGAACTTGGAGTTTTAATTTCCCATTCCTTTCTTCATTTTTGATGAAGCTTGAGTGTTAGGAAATGAAAGTGAAGTTATGAAGGGAAGAGGGTTATGTTAGAATTAATAGTTTAGGCTAATGGGCTAAACCAAACCCAAAGCCCAAACTGAATAAGTGGCGAAATTCCACTAACTCCAAACATATCAAAGTTTATACTCAAAAAGATCGCAAACGACGTTTTGAACTCAATGGAAGTGGTTCCAAGTTCTAATTCGACCGTATGCAAAAAGTAACTTTTCGGACTAAAATTCGACCAGCGATAAAATACTTAAATAAAATATTTAAATATTCAATCGTAAAATATGCGGGTTGTTACACATAATATATCAAATCAAATTTAAAATCTTCAATATATATTATAAATCAAGCCATGTTTAGAAATTCAAATCAATTTATTTTTTCCAACAAAAGTTTAATGGCTACAGAATAGTCTCCCCACTTCGAAACTCGAAAATGAATGTCGATGATGCGGCCGCCATCACCGAAATTATTTTCCAGCGACAAAGAGAAGAGCACTGATTCAAACATTTAAAATTCTTTGGAAATGATTTCTATTCGAAATTACTTTATATAATATGCATTTTAAAATTTAAACCCAAAGTTTGAAATCATCGAAAATTAAATTCTTAAATTCTTGATTTAAATTCATTACAAACTCCAAATAAAATTATAACCAAATTTTATAAATTCATTTATTTATATTATGAAATAGTCAATGATTTATAAAACAATAAATGAAAATTAAATTTTAACATTTCGGACAACAGATTCATTAACATTTTAATTTCAGAAAAATTTATACTTATATATAATATAATCATTCAAAATTATTTTATTTACTAAATTTGAAAACAATATTATGTCAGTTTGCTCTGCTCAAGTGTTTTCGAAATTCTATCGATAGCGTTGATCAGACGAATCGATCGAAAATCCAAATCAACGTTAACAACTCAAACAACACAATATATAAAATATTTTTGATGAAAATTTAAAAATACGCTTCCTCGCTCGACGATACAAGAATGGATTTCAAAGCAAGGATAGAGATTCAAATTTAATGGACTCAAATTAAAGAGAATTTCGATTCGAAGATAGGTTCGAAACAAAGATAACCTGATTAAATAACGAAATAGGACGATGGATAAGTATATATAAATTGCGGCAACCTTAACCGGATCGACCGTGACTTCAAGAATAAGATCAATGCTGAATTCCGAGGCAAATCGACATTTGATCTCAAGAAATAGAATTCAGGCATAGCTGGTGATAGATAACATCGTAAATCGATGATATAGAAATCTCCGGCAAAACAATGCCCGTTGTAAAGGAGTTTCACCCATTTACAAATCATTCGAAGAATGGCGAGACTGCCGATTCATTATAAAGATCATTCGAAGTGGAGTTACGGGATACTCCAGAATTAAAAGAAGACGAATAGTGAGGGACACGAATGAATTTTGGAACCGCAGGGAATGTTCCAAAATTCAAAGGGATCGAGTCAAAAGGAAGAGATTAAAAATCGAATGGAAGTGATTTTGTAATTACATTTACCATATATGCTGAGTTTTGCCTAGAGCTACCAAAGCTCAAATGTAATGATATTTTCAACCATTCGCATCCAAACATGTCGGAATTGAATTGCTCAAAATATCAGATTGTAAGTTTATATTTGGCAAAACTCAGCGTATACGGTAAATAAATAATCATAGAATCACAGATATAGAGTAATACAACAATATGCAGCGGCAACAAAATGGATAGTAGTTCATGAAGCTACAATATATACATCAGATATAATAGAAGTTTCAAATACAATAATCAAATACAAGATCAGAATACATCACAAGAATCAACTGAATATCTGAAAGCTGGATAGATAGCTGGATCTCCAAGCGAAGCTCCAACTCCAAAGGTGAGTCTCAAAGATGTATCACTCAGTCTGACCCCATCGTAAAGCAAAACACAAACACTCGAGTCGGGATTAACATTCTTATACACATAAATCCAACTCAAGTGAAATAACAACTGAAATACAAGTAACTCAAAGGATGTTTGGGATAACCATCCTCTAAGATCCGTTAAACTATCTACTATGTAGTAATATACGCTAAGTAGATAATGACTATCACTAATATAAGTATCAAAATAGCGTTAAGACATTACCATCATCCCCCTTAACACGTTTTATATAAGCGTCATAGTCTATACAGCACTGTAAACTCCATCGTAAACTAGTGGGCTATCAGGGAGTACTCCATAGGTATAACACAAAACAAATCGTAGTGGTCGCGCATAGGGATACGAGTATGACAAGGCACATGAGGCAATACCGAAGGTAGTGAAACTACCGTTTGCCTGATCCGGACTGGTGAGAACGCATCGCCGCAACGATCGCAACACCGCGAAACAACACTCCCAATTCAAGGGTGCACACCAATCAATAACAAGTAATGAGTAGTTTACGAAGAAGTGTGTTTGCTCGAGGTGGCTAACCCCATTTGGCCTGGCACGGCTCCTATTTTAGTCATTTCCAATTTGACACAAGTGTCAAGGTCATCCATTATCGTTCTCTTTCTTCAGTCATCTCGTACATCATTCCAACCACTTCATTCTGGATCACCCTCCGCGTATGGTTATTACAGTGGTTTTCGGTTTAGACAGAGAGTATGTCCATAACCGATCCTGGTTTCTTTAATAACTTCCATAATTATTACACCGATTGGTCGTTTAATAAATTTCAAAAACCAAATCAATTTCAATCTCACGAAAGCCAACATTTCATTCGTCTTCCTATATCAATTTCTATAATTTATGTTTCAAAACTTCCAAATTACCCATTTCAAAACTTTATAATTCAACTTAAATTTTCATTTAAAACAATTCAAATATTGATTTAAATTCATATATAAGTTTCATTCCATAATCATTTAAATTAAGTTAATTTAACATTCAAAACAATTTAAATTCGTTGATGGATTCATTCAGTAATCATTTAAATTAAGTCAATTTATCATTTCAAAATAATTTCAATTGAATTCCCAATTCATTAAATCAATCATTTAAATTTACCTACCTTATATCAAAACTTATAAATTGAATTATATTAAACTCATCAAATTAAATTCTTTAAATTACAAGTCTCATAATAATTTCCATTAATCACATTTTATTTCTTATTAAAGAAATTCAGATTCACTTATTTACTTATTTAATTGAAACAAATTTCAAAACTTAATTATTAAAGAAACTCAATTTTATTTAATTATTAAATAATTTCAAAACTTAATTTAACAATTTACTTAAATTTAAACAACATTCTTTCATCAAACCGTTTGTTAATCATAATACTTTGGAAATCAAAATTTAGAAATCATAATGCTTGGAATCATAACACTTTCCATTTAACTGTTTAAATATAAATAATAGCATATATAATAAAAAAGTTTATAATTTAAAATAGTTTATGTAAAATATTTATAATTTAAAATATTTTATATTAAAAATAACTTATATTAAAATAGTTCATATGAAATAAATTTATAAAGTAACATATATAAATAGTTTTAGATATACTTTAAAAATACCTTATATAATAAAATAGCTTCCTCAAATTTCATAAATCAATTCACATCAACTCAAATACCAAAATTAAAATTTAATCAAATCACAAATCATCAATTTTAATTTATTTCAGTTTCTTAATAAACCATTTCAATGTAATATTTTCAAAGCTTTAAATATTAAAACATTTCAAAGTAAGAATTGATAATTCTATATATATATATATATATATATATATATATATATATCAAATTCACTATATAGCTTAAAATCAAGAATTTTACTATATATAAAATAATCATTTATATAATATTAAAAATCAATATTTATATAAAACCATATATTTCTTTCCAAAACCATAGAAATCATTTTCAAAATATTTACATATATAGACCAACGGTGTGATATCCCGAAAATTGGGCAATATAAATTTAATAATCTGTGTTATAAATTTAATTTGATTTGATACTTTTGATAATAAAATTTTGAATTAATCTAATAATCATCTTTTAATAAATATTTAGATTGAAAGATTTAATCTTTTTAAAATAAATAAATTGTTTTCTGTTTACAATATATATAATTGTATATATTAGAAAATTGATAAACTTTGATTTTGAACTTAGTAAATAAATAAATTTTCTAATTTTAATTTATATTTGGTAAATTGGAAATTTGATTTAAAATTAACATTTAACTTTTCAAAACAATTTAATAGATAATTATATAGTTTATATTAAAGGAAAACCTTATTTGTTTAGATTTATATTTTAATTAACTTAAATATGAATTTAAATTAGATTAACATTAAAAGCTTGGTTTTATTTTATTTTTAAATATTGTTTGAATTTATATATATATAAGAATTTAAAATAAAAATTACAAATGATCTTAATTTGTTTATAATCTCTTTTATAAATTATTTAATATTGTTTAATTTGTTATTTTCAAATGATAATGATAATACTTAGTTTTTATAAACATAAATAAATTTTGTTAGAAATAGGATTTGTTATTTTTAATTTTAATAAGAGTTATAAATGCATATGTATAACTTGATTTCTAAATTGGAGTTTTATAATTTAATTTGATTTTGAATTGAATGTTTGAAAATTTAAAAGAATAAATACATAGAAATATTTGAATAAGCTTATATTCATAATTTGTTTGTTTCATTTCTTTTTAATAAATTAAAAATGTAATAAACTCATTTATATACATAAGAATAATAAATTAAGGTTTTAAAGTATTTACAAACAATTTAAATTAAAACTAAAATATTCTTAATACATGTGTAAGTTTCTTAAGACTTAAAGACATGTGTTAAGCCCTTAATCAAACCAAGTGACAAATGTTAGAAACTAAAACAAGTGTCCCCTTTAATTTTAATTTTCTTTAATTAAATCAAATACTTGTTTATGTAAACATTTCTTCTCATCTCATTTTCTTTTTGCAATTTTTCTTCAAAACTTGAGAAGATCTTTAGCCATGAAAATCCGAAAACTTAATCTTCAAAACAGAAAATTTCTGTTCAAATAAAATCTGTAAATTTCCCCTCAAAACAAATTTGAAAACCTATAATCTTCCTCTAAATCAAAACCTGAAATGAAATCTCCTCAAACCTGAAAAGAAAATCATGTATAAACCTGTAGCTCTTCAAATTCAATACCTGGAAAATCAATCTGCAACATTCCCAATCCTACATGCAACTGCAATGTCAACCACGCCTGCAAATTTTCTTTCTGGAAGCCTGCATTTATTTTCCTGGATGCATGCTATTTTAAATCAGGAAGCATTACAACAAAGAAGATGAAAGTTTTAAAAAAAACTAACTGCAGTTTTAAGTTCAAATGCAAATTTCAACAACTCAAGTTCAAAGCATCCTTCAGTTTCAAGCTTTTCAAATCATGGTTGCTCTGTTCTTTAAATTTCTGGTGAGTAACATTTTTAACTAAAATTCTTAAGTAAATATAGTTGTTTGATTTATTCCTGTGATAATCATGTTTGGAATGGATGAATATAATAGAATTCTCTGTAATTTGTTTGGTTTCAGAATGCATGTTGTGTTGTAAACTTGTTCTTGCCAGTTCTAGAATTACAGGTTTAATCTCTGATCAAAAATCATGATCTTATGTCTAAAATATTTGTTAAGGTTTAAGATTTAAAACAATATAGGGTTGAGTAATATAAGTTTAAGTTTAAATTTAATTTTATTTTATATATAAAAGAAATAAAATAATAAAACAGTATGGTCTCTGGGAAAATACTAAACAACAGAGTAATTCTGTTGAAAATAAGAATTTAATCATTTAAATTCTTTAATTTAAGATTATCAATAGGTTACCTGATCACAAACTCGAATTTTAAAATTAAAATTAGAACTTTTACTTTGTTTTTGATTAAGTAATTCTGGTTTAACCAGAAATCATAATTTGGGTTGATTCTGTCGATCTAAGAAGATTGAGTGGCCAGTGATGTTCCTGGTGATAGATTGGTGATAGGAGAATTGAGGAAAAATGGTAATTGAAAGATTAATGCGGTGAGGCAGTAAAAATTTGGGATCAAAGTAATTAACCCTAGTTTTCTGTTACTTGAAGAGATCGTTCGGTATGACTTCCATAGGTGACCGAATTGTCCCAAATTTTGGGAAAAGGTAGTTGGGGTATGGAAGAGTTTGTGGCCGGCGGTGAAGATTTTCAGGTGATCGGAGTTTGGGGATTTGAGAAAATTCCAGGTTCGACATTGCTACTGGGTTTGATCTCGAATGCTCGTTTTTTATTTGGGGGTTTTTCAGTTTCTCTGATGGTTGGATTTTGGTTGAGGGATGGTCATCGACATGTGTGGGTGGTCGCGAGGTGTAGGTGGTGGTTGTTGCGGCGGTGCAGGTGCACGAAACTCATGGTGTGTATGCTATGTTTTTTCTTTAGAAGAAGGTACTCGATTTACTCGAGTTTGGTTTCGGGTTGCATCGTGATATGCTCGAAGAAATGGGGTTTGGGACTCGAAGGAGTTGAGTTGTGGTCTCGGGTGAGTTTGACAGTTCCAGGTTTGTATTAAACCTGTCAATTGTTAGTTTGAAAGATTTCAGCATGGAATTACTCGAGTTTACTCGAGTTTATTTAGTGTTTTACTCGAGTTGTCTTAGAATTTAGCTCGAGTCGGTTTGTTCAAGATTGAACTTGACCTATTTCTCAAACTTAAACTGAAATTTAAAATACTAAGCAAAGATTTAAAGTATGTTTTAAATCAAATTTTAAATTATGGATTCAAGTTTACTTTGAATCATAAGTTGGAAATGAATTAGTTTTTAAATTCAGATTTTGTTTAAAATACTTTAAAGGGTTTATTGTTTAGAAATGTCTTTAAAGAAATTTGAAGTTAAATTGGAAATTTAAAATATAAAGTAATGTTTTAAACAAAGTTTAAATTTGATTCAAATTTGGATTTGAATCTTTGGTTTAAAATAAATTTAAGTTTTATAAATCTAAGTGTTTAAAATAAATTTGAATGATAATGTAAAATTTAATTATTTTTTTTGGCAAGGCCGATGGGGTTGGATGGTCCCCTACCCTTTTATTGAAGCACTAGGGAAACAACTACAAACATAAGCAAATGCTTACAAGAAAGACAACAAGGAGACATAGTGCAACAACCACCGGAAAAACAAAATCAAAACACAAAAACACAAAGAAAAGGAGAATACATATAAGGTCACGAGAAGGCATCCAAGATTCCCGGATCGAAGTAGAATCGTAGCGTCTTTATTCCATCACTGATCACTTTCATTATCCATGCATGCAGAACTTGATTGTTCTTAGCTTTACCAGGGTTGAAGACACGGGCATTCCTCTCAGTCCAGACAGCATGTATGAAACATTTTAGTATACAGGTGAAAACTCTCTTACTTGAACTGTTGGTACCAGTGGCAGCAAATATAGCATTCCATTCAGCAATATTTGACTGTCTCACATCCGTACGCCCTATTTTGATCACGACTTCAGTCCAAAGTGCTTTAATCCTGTCACATTCGAAGAATATATGCTCCACCGTCTCCGGGAGGTCAAGGCAGAACAAGCATTGAATAGGAACAGGAAAACCCATGCTATTCAGTTTCGCGCATGTGAGAATACCACGGTTCAACACTTTCCATAGCAACATGTTTTGCCTTGCATTGTTATCCCAATGCCATATCTTTCTATACCAAGTACACCGGGGCTTGTCAGCATTATGTGATAAAAATTGATATATTTCAGCAATTCTACAGCTCCTCCTTTTGCGGTTCCATATCACCAGCACATCAGTATATATAGAAGTATTGAATAGTCAAATTTTGTTCCATAAACAATGTATTCGCTGATTAGAAGTATTAGGCAAATTTATAACATCTTTAACTTTTGCTTGCAAGGAAACACCAGACTGAAGGATCTCATTGTGCGACAGCTGCCTACGAAGAATAAAGGCTTGATCCAGCCACGGGTCATCCCAAAAGGATGCATTAAACTGGGGGGAGCTGCTGTATTAAATTAAAGGTAAGAAGGATTCCTTAAGTTTAAAGATACAATTCCAAGTCCAGCTCATTCTTTGCGGTCTGTTCATGGACCACAAACATTTGCCTTTAGTGACACGCTTTCTGGACCAAGCCGCCCACAAGCTAACGTCAGAGTTTAGGAACGTATCCACATGCTTGGCGAAGGCTGCGTTATTCTATATCGACATATTAAGAATGCCGAGCCCCCCATTTTTAATTGGTTGTTCAGTTTTGGAAAAACGTATTGGAGCGACATACCTACCAACTGTCGTTCCAGTCCACATAAATTTCATGAATGCAGAACGAATGATCTTAATTAACTTGGCCGGCAACACAAACATTCTCGCCCAGTACACCGTCATAGCACAGATAACAACCTTAATTAGAGTAACTCTACCCGCTTGACTGAGTTTTCTTGAGGACCAACAATCCACTTTTGAGATTATTCTATCATATAAAGGAAGGCATAGATTCATAGTTATTTTAGAGGTAGCGAGAGGGAGGACCAAATAAGAAATGGAATGTGGATTGCTCGACAGCCCGGAAATTCTTTCAATCTGCAAAACTGCCTCCGGAATAACTCCAGCTAATTTGATATCTGATTTAGTTAAGTTAATTTGCAGACCTGTCATGTTGTAGAATTGGTCAAGAGTATGGAATAAGGTCCTTATTGTATCCAAATCAGGGTTACAAAAGATAACCAAATCATCTACAAACATTAGAGACGCAATCTGGGGGTCTTTGCATTTGTGATGTAATTTAAATCTGCCTTGTCCTGTCTGACTGATTAGCAGCTGAGTTAAGAGCACCATAACAGCGATGAAAATATATCCCGAGATCGGATCACCTTGCCTAATACCTTGCTTTCTTCCAAAAAAGCCTGCACACGTTCCATTGATGATGATACAAAATTTTGGGGTAGACATACATTCATAGATCCAGGAAATAAAATGAGGTGGGAAGTTCATATAACCCAAGATACGAACAACACTATCCCATTAAAGCATATCAAACGCTTTCATAATGTCTAACTTCAACATAGCCTTCGGGGGAGAATTTTTATGCGTATAACCATTAAGGAGTTCATGGGACATCAATATATTATCAAGAATATTTCTACCCGGTACGAAGGCTGCTTGATTGCTTGAAATAATAGATGGGAGCGTTTTTTTTAGCCTGGAAGCTATTGTCTTAGAGATGCATTTATAAACAGTATTGAAGCATGATATCGTACGGAAGGCACACACATCATGGGCATTAGCCACTTTCGGGATAAGAGCTATATTCGTGTAATTAAAGGATTTAATGATTTTAGCCTTTTTGAAAAATAGCTTGATTGCATTGCATACATCAGTGAACACAAAGGGCCAACAAGTTGTATAAAAGAATGCGTTCAATCCATCGAGGCCACCGCATGAGTTTTTATTCAAAGAGAACATGGCATGCCGAATTTCATCATTAGTCACCTCTTCACACAGTAAATTATAATCATCTGCACTAATTCTAGGGAGAATATCAGATGGAATAGAATCAATGTTAGGAAGGAAATTGATCTTATTACCATACATACTAGAGAAATGTTCAATAAAAGCCGCTTCAATTCCATCAGGCGTAGTTTGTTCATTGCCATGCGAATCCATCACTGACACAAAAGTTTCATTAATGTGTTTCTTCCTCTAGGATGCATGAAAGAACGCACTATTTCTATCACCCTTTTCCTACCACTCAATTCTGGCCTTCTGCTATATCATTTCTTTTTCTTTTTCAAGAGCGTCGTAGAACTGTACAGTAAGGTCACTTTCAATCTGAGAGAGGGCAGTGTTGTTGACATCCAGCATCATAGCTTTTTGGGCCTCCTCGAGTTTGGTTTTAATCTGAGAACTTTGTTTGCTTCCCTGACCGAACTTTATGGCGGACCATTCTTTTAAAGCTCCCTTGATTTGCTTTATTTTTTCCTGCAAAACAAACATATGATTACCGTGCTTAGGGGGACTCCAAGCATTAATAGCAATATTTTCGAATTCAGGTTCGAGCGCCCATATATTAAAAAATTTAAAACTTATTTTTCCTTTCTTGTCTGCTTCATGGAAATGTATTATTTGGGGAGAGTGATCAGATAGAAGGGGAGGGGGTAGGTGATTATATAGGAGGGGCCATTTATTGTAGGAGACTTGATTACAAAATGCGTGGTCTATTCGGGAAAAGTTCTACAACCCCATTTCCTTTTATTGTTCCAGGAAAACTGCATGCCTGTCGATTTGATTGGTATGATATCAACATTATACATAGTGGTGGCAGGGGGCTTTATTTCATTAAGAGAAAGAGGTTTTCCTTCGATTCTATCAGAAAGGGAGAAACAACAATTAAAATCACCCAGTAAAATCCACGGATGGGATGATTGTCTTAGGAAGGGGATATCATTATGGAGGGACAGTCTGGAGGTCGCAGAATTATGGCCATAAACAAATGTAAGGTAAAAAGAGGAATGGTCATAAAAAGAGATGGGATGACAATGTAACATCAGAGGAGTGGAAAGGATGGGGGAGAGAATGACATGATGAGGGTTAAATAAGATCATTATTCTACCATACGTAGCCTCGACAAGGTTATGGAGCAGCTGCCACGTAGGGTTGATATAATTAGCTGCCTTAAGAGTTAACTCATGGTTCAGTTTGGTTTCAAGAATAGCCAGAATGCATAGCTTGTGAACAGAGATAAGATTTTTACATTGATCGAGTTTAATTACATGGTGGCCTCCTCTAATGTTCCAGGCACCAATGGCTGGCATCATTGAAGATACTCGAGGGCATTTAGCATTTCAGATTTCATTTTCCTAGTCACCGCTTGTTTAGAGGACAAGTAGTTAGGAATCGAAGCGGACAGTGGTGTAATAGCATTTTTCATTGAGCTATTTTCATTGGGAAAGCTAGCATCTTGACCGGGGGAGGTAGTTGATGTAGCGGGTGATGTTGGAGCAGGATGGGGAACATGAGCAGGTGGGGGAGGTTTATAAGCACGGGGAGGAAAGATATTAGAGTATGGGTTAGTTTGTGAGTTGATTTTAATTCCAGAGGATGATTCACGAGTGGGGATATATTGTGCATGGGGCGTGCTTGCATCTGCATGCAAGGGTTCAGAACTCTGCTAACTTCTTTACCTGTATTATTTGATAACACCTTCTTGCTTTTTTTTCCTTTCTTCTGAATTGAATTATCTGGGGCGTTATCACTACTTACAGTGCATTTCTCTTTTTTGCTTTTGGCAGTTGCCTTTATTTCAGCAGTTACATAAACATCATCTGCTTCCAGAGTTTGCTGGTCATCACATACAGCATACAGAGTATTTATCTCGACTTCCTTACCATACGTACAGTTCTCCATATTACTACATCTAAGATTAGCCTCATTAATAGCTTCAGCTGTCTTGTTACACATACCCGTCTCATCATTTACATCTATTGTTTCATTATCATCATTGATCATCGAAAGAGTATTATATTTATTGCTAACAAACGAATTAAATATAACATTCTCATTCACTACCATTTTATTCTCTTCACTTGCACTTTTTTTCCTAAGTTAGTGACAACTGGTTGACATAAGTTGCCACTCATCTTTAACTCACTTTCAACACACAGACTAGCTGCATCATCATCTTTGTTTATCTTTTCCTCCACTGTCTGAACTTTATCACCATGCTCTTCAATCTCACCCTCTTCAAGATGTATATTTCCTTGATCACTAATTTTATCCACTGAGTTGTGCTCTTCAACAACACTAACTTTTTGGATCACGCACTCATCCTGCTCCTTCTGGTTACTTCCTATGGGAGTTTTCCTTGCCTTGAATGCATAAAACTTATTATTTCTTCTCACTTTCGACCATGCATTACCAGTTTTACCTTGAACTTTATGAACTTGTTCATGTTGTTTACTGTTCTCTCTGTTCTGAATTAATATCTCTTTACTAACATCATTAGTTGTCACCACATCTTGAACCAATTTATCACATTTATTCGTGGTATGGCCAAATACTTTGCATTTGACACATATATCCGGCTTCCAAAGATATTCAACGTATATTTTTTGATACCCTCCTTCTACCAACTTAACCATAAAATCATTTACTAATTCCTTATCTGGCCTTACCTCAATCAAACATTTAGCATAACTCAATCTTTCCTGCCTTTCAGTCATTTCATCCATACACAACAATTTTCCCAAGTGGCAACTCACCCAATTAATTCCCAACGGGGACCAAGCATATATTGGAAGATTGTACAGATGCACCCAAACGGGAACTGCAGTCACAGATCCACTGACATTACTAATTGCAGCATCATAAGGTTTTATAATAAACAGCTTATTATTCATGATGATTGGATCACTTTGAAGGATTTTATTTCTATCTTCAACACAAGTGAAGGAGAATAAAAAAATCGTACCATCAGATTTCACTGTAACAGACCCTTTCAGCTTCCAAATTTTCTTGAGTTTATTGATTACAGTAGTGTAAGATAATGGTTGATCCAGGAAGAAGCCCACAATCATGTCATTCCATATTTTAGCACCTGCGTCAATAATCTAACAGGAAGGAACTAAGGCACCATTTTCATAGACTGGAACAAGATCAACGGGGATGTACTTCCCAGCGTTTCTAGGCTTACGCTTGAACAGGGAAGTCCATTCTCGTTCACCCTGGGGAGACGGAGGAGTAACGGGGAGGCAATTAGCAGAAGGGAAATGCGGGACATGGGTGTCAGGCGGTTGGACATGTGGTGGCTGAGGAGGGTCGCGGGGGGGGGGGGGGGGGGGGGGGCGGGGGGCAGGAGGATGGACAGGGGGAGGTACAATGTCTAAGGAAGGACAGGACGTTGGGCTCGAAGTTGAAAGGAGAGGGAAGGGGGCAGGTACGGGAGCAGCAGACATGGGAAATAGAATTTAATTCGATTGTAAAACTTTAGGGCCAAGGAAACTATGTTTTTAAACTTTGGGGCCAAGGAAACTATGTTTACCCTGGCCTTTGGTTAGACCGGGATTTATAGTGCTCGGACACTTATGTCTCATTATTGTGGCTGTTGGGTTTCGAACCGGTGTCACTACAACTAAATGTAGCAACTCCACTATGTCTTAACCACTGGACCACTAGAACTTGACAAAATTGGTAAAATTTAAATATTTTGAATTTAAAAATAAATTTGTTTTAACTCTTGTAAATGTCTTTTATAAGAAAAGTATTATTTATTATCTAATGTATAAGTTTTAAATTGGTGTTCAAACTTGTTGAAATTAAATTATAGTTTAATGATTTGTTATACATTTAATTATTAGGATAATTAAATGAGTAATTAATTTATTTTAATAAATTAATGAATGAAATTTTACTTAAAGTAATTAATGGTTTAATCTTAAAAGTTTAGGATTAATTATTCTTAGAATAATTAACTTGTCATTATGAATCATTAATTAATAAGATTGTTTTTAATTAATGATTAATAATTAATTAATCAAATAGTAATGGATTAATTAAGTTTTAATTAACACTTAATTATTTAATTAATTAGGGATTAACTAATGAATGGTTTAAAAGTTAATGAAGGTCGTTAATTAAGGATTAATTAATTAATTAATGTGATTAATATTTAATAATTAGATTAATTAATTTAAAGATAATCATTTGTGTAAATTGTTAAGTGTAATTACTTATGAAAGTAATTAAGGAATTAATTTCTAATTGTAATTAATTAAGTTTAATTTGATTTGATTAAGTTAATTAATTCAGTTTAATTAATTTAGAAAAATCAATAAATGATTGTGGAGTATAATTACTTAATGTCATTTATTGAAGAGTAATTACTTAGGGAAGTAATTAATGGGTAATTACTGAATGTAATTAATTGAAGTAATTGGATGATGGAAATAATTTGAGTATTATTACTTTGTGAATTAATCAAGGGATTAATTAGAGATAATTAATTTCGGGGTAATTAATTTGTTTGGTAGAGTAATTAAGGGTAGTTAATTACTGAATAGAGTTAATCAAGAGTGATTAACAATTATAATTTAAATTAAGATTAATTACTTAATGTAATTAATTTAAATAAGGTAATTAATTTAAATATAATTAGAGATTATTAATTAATATAATTAATAATGTAATTAAGATTGATTAATTAAGATTAATTAATCAATAATAAGTGATTAAAGATAATTAATTAATATAATTAATTAAGGATTAATGTAATTAATTATAGTTAATTAATTTGTGAAGTAATTAAGGTTAATTACTAAATTTGGTTAAGTTTAATTAATTTGTAAAATTAATTAAAGGATGATTACTTGAATGTAATTAAGAATAATTAATCAAGGGTGATTAATTAAGTTGATTGATTAGAGATTAATTAATTAATTGTAATTAATAAATAATGATGTAAGTAAGATTTATATTGATGAAGTAATTAATTTAATTCACTTTAAATTAATTAGGAAATGATGTAATTAATTTAATTCATTTTAAATTAATTATATTTGGTATGGTAAATCATTGCTTATATAGTTGGATAATGTTGTTTGCCTTGATTGGTTTGAATCTCAGATATGAGATAACTAATGTTGAGTGATATGGATGCATTGGTTGCATTGTGATGATGATTTGGATTATCTTTTGATAATGATAATATAGATTATCTGTTGTGATGATAATGTTGATTACCTATTGTGAATCTATGATTTATCTATCTGTGTGTATATAGATAATTGTATTGTTTTAAAACTTTAAAATAACTTGGCCTTAAAAGACACGCTTTGGATTTCGATGAGACCAGGATCGGGTTTCCATATTTGGATATCCGGAAACCACATCGATCCAAATTAACGTTAGATCGTGAATCCAAGTGGAGCAAGTGAAGACTCGAGGTGTAAGGACTATACGTCAGTATAACTCTGTGGGTGATTCCGTGATGAATTGACGGAACTAGTTCTTATAGGTTCGAGATGATGATTCAGAGTGCAAGGGTTATTGTCGTTAACTCTGAGGGTGATTCCAAATGAGTGTAACGAGATAATGCCTTTGGTTTCATTCGAACCCGGAACGAACTTGTATGGATTGAATGCTTTCAGAACATCGTCAGGTGGACGGTGAGCATTCTAAGAGATGTGTTCTCTAAAGGTAATCGTAGCCTCAATCCTCATCAACCGGGAATGGCTAAAACAGGTGAGGTGCAGCAAGGCTTCGTGGGTAGCTCCCACTGGAGAGCAAGATTTTCCCTTGTCTAGAGGTCCCTTTTTATATCGGCTGTGTGGGCAGTTGGAACGTACGCCAACTGCGGGGTTGTCTTGTTCGGGACTGTCCAGTAAGGGGTGGTTCCGTTCTTGTGTTGCAAGGGAGCGGGCGTACTTCTCGGTACGTTGATCTAGGCCACGTACTGTGACGGGCGGTACCCCAGTAGCCCAGCCATTGATGGAATCCACAATCCAATAAGTGCCAACGTTTTTGATTGTATTACCCACTTTTGTGGCTAGTAGCTGGAATTTAATAGATGTAACAATTTCAGCTATTTCATATTTACTTGAAAACCCTAGACCTATTATAATATCACTGGATTTCCTATCAAATGTTTTGGTTAGCGTGAGGTAAAAACTTTTTCATGTTTATGTGTGGGAAGTCTTACGTGATACCTTTTCTTTTCAAAGGTTTTTCAAAGTTAAACAACTTTAACCTGTTACTCACACCAGACCCATGTCTGACCTAGAGTTTATTTTTTGTTTTTCATAAACTCTTGGGCACTCAAATTTTTACGAGTAGTCAAGGGTTTCAGGTTAGCTTTGACGAATTGTGGAGGAGCAATGGAGCCGGAGGCTTCAGCGTTAGATATATAGTTCCGCTGTGTGTTCTCTGGGTTGGTATCTCTTGTATTGAGTTGTATTGAGTTGTATAACTGGACAGGTGTTTATAACTGTCTAGTATATGATGTATATGTTGTGTAACTCTGATAATGGTTGTAAACTATGTAATATTTTATGCTATTAATATAATTTATTCGTTCCGCTGTTGAGATTCTGATGTTGTTTCTTCTTTCTCTTCTTTCTTTTCTCTTTTCTATCCCTTTCTTTCTTATTAATGATGCGTCATTCTGTGGAGTCGGATGGCGGGTCATTACAGTGGTATCAGAGCATTAGGTTGAGTGAATACCTAGGCTCTGGAGTGGTGTCTATCTTGAGAGAGCGTATTTGTAATTTATATATATATATAAATATATTTATTTCTACCTATCTGTTGGGTTACCCGTTCAGGTTTTCCAACATAGGTTATAAAGGTAGATAAGGTAGTGGGCGTGTAACACGACTACTACCATTGGTTGGTGTTTGAATGTTTGAAGTTGAAAGTGTACCTGTCGAGACTGTAGACCTAATACCGTCTCGAGTGAGCCTTGTAGTGAAGAAGGATTTCATTTATCTCTGAAGGTGACCTATAAAGGTTCGGAGATCATCTCTGAGTTGGATGAGTAGAGTTTGGATCTGTCGATTAGGCAGAAGAAAATGATGATAACTTGATACATCAGGAATTAGTAGCTGTGTGATGAGACACAGTGACTATGGAAGTCTCCGAAGATTTTTCTTTAGAACAAGTCGAGGAAGTATGTCTGTTCTGATGTTGTGGTTGGGTTCAGCAGGATGTTTCTGTCTGGTTTGAGGCCCGAGTTTCTCGAAGAGCTTTGGATTAGGAAGTCTTTGGCGTCGGTGTCAACAGTGCAGCTCGGAGTGTTCTGTGCTGACAAGAAGGATTTCTGGTTAGCAGTTTTTTTGAAGGAGTTCAGAAGCAGCCAGGTAGATTCATTTCTTTGATGGATTAGATAGTTAAGTGTAGACTATTCTGATTGGTAAGGAGAGAGAACAGTTTTCTTTAAATATTGGACTGGTTGATCGCAATAGTGACTTGCGATAGTTTGAGTGTTCTCTTGAGCTATGAGAAGTTTGTCCCTACCTGGAGGCTGAGTTTTCTTATCGGCTGGATTCTAGGAGTGCTACCGGTGGTTCAGTTTAGTAGAAAGATCAGATGAGATATCTGAGTTTTCTTTTATGGATCTGTTGGATCATATTTCTGAGATATGTTGTCCAGTTTGTGCTCGAGTTTTTCTTCTACTTCAGATCAAAGCTGTGCAGTGGAAGCAGTTGGAAGTGCTTTTGTTTTATCTTTTCTGGATAGGAGAAGTAAGTTAGTCTTCTGATATTTGTGGAGTAGAGTTGGTGTTCTTGGTTTGGAATTGATCTTGAGGAGATCATTCTGTTGAGAAGTTTTGGTTCTGTTTGTTTCTAAAGGAATCAGCAAGGGTTGAGCTGATCAGGAGAATGAAGGCATTCCCAGGATCGTCGGAAGTATTTTATGGATAAGAGAGGAAGGAATTTGGACTCCGAAGTCAGAGATTTGATTTTGGGTAAGCTTTTCTCCAATCTAAAGAATTTTAAGATTGAGTAAGACTGGGTAAGTCAGCTCCGAGGTGTTTTGGATCTTTTCTGTATTCTTGTGAGGATTGGAGTTGATTTTCAAGGTTGAATTGCCAGATTGTATAACTGGGATTCGTTGTGTTTCACGTATCTCTGAGGGAATACGTGTATGATTTATTTCTGGTTGTGGAACCAGCAGTTCAGGAGGATGTGATTGTTGAGTCAGACTTGTCTGTAGTCTGATATCCTGTTTAGTTTTGTAGATCTAGTTGGATAGGAGCTCTATAGCTTAATAGTATTGATTGTTTAGATTCTCTAGAGCGAGTATCCGGATATTTATACCGGGGAAACTCGTGAAAATTCTATACAGAATTTTTCTGGATATTTAGGTTTGTTTTGATTGGATGAATTGGTTGCTACGGTTGTTAGCATATGTTTGACAATATATGCTTGTGTTTTAAAATTAAATCTTAAGATAGATTGTTAAATTTCCTTTGCTTTTAAATTTCGGGGACGAAATTCTTTTAAGGGGGAAGGAATGTGATATCCCGAAAATTGGGCAATATAAATTTAATAATACGTGTTATAAATTTAATTTGATTTGATACTTTTGATAATAAAATTTGGAATTGATCTAATAATCATCTTTTAATAAATATTTAGATTGAAAGATTTTATCTTTTTAAAATAAATAAATTGTTTTCTGTTTACAATATATATAATTGTATATATTGTAAAATTGATAAACTTTGATTTTGAACTTAGTAAATAAATTAATTTTCTAATTTTAATTTATATTTGGTAAATTGGAAATTTGATTTAAATTTAACATTTAACTTTTCAAAACAATTTAATAGATAATTATATAGTTTATATTAAAGGAAAACCTTATTTGTTTAGATTTATATTTTAATTAACTTAAATATGAATTTAAATTAGATTAACATTAAAAGCTTGGTTTTATTTTATTTTTAAATATTGTTTGAATTTATATATATAAGAATTTAAAATAAAAATTACAAATGATCTTAATTTGTTTATAATCTCTTTTATAAATTATTTAATATTGTTTAATTTGTTATTTTCAAATGATAATGATAATACTTAGTTTTTATAAACATAAATAAATTTTTTTAGAAATAGGATTTGTTATTTTTAATTTTAATAAGAGTTATATATGCATATGTATAACTTGATTTTCATATTGGAGTTTTATAATTTAATTTGATTTTGAATTGAATGTTTGAAAATTTAAAAGAATAAATACATAGAAATATTTGAATAAGCTTATATTCATAATTTGTTTGTTTCATTTCTTTTTAATAAACTAAAAATGTAAGAAACTCATTTATATACATAAGAATAATAAATTAAGGTTTTAAAGTATTTACAAACAATTTAAATTAAAACTAAAATATTCTTAATACATGTGTAAGTTTCTTAAGACTTAAAGACATGTGTTAAGCCCTTAATCAAACCAATTGACAAATGTTAGAAACTAAAACAAGTGTCCCCTTTAATTTTAATTTTTTTAATTAAGTCAAATACTTGTTTATGTAAACATTTCTTCTCATCTCATTTTCTTTTTGCAATTTTTCTTCAAAACTTGAGAAGATCTTTAGCCATGAAAATCCGAAAACTTAATCTTCAAAACAGAAAATTTCTGTTCAAATAAAATCTGTAAATTTCCCCTCAAAACAAATTTGAAAACCTCTAATCTTCCTCTAAACCAAAACCTGAAATGAAATCCCCTCAAACCTGAAAAGAAAATCATGTATAAACCTGTAGCTCTTCAAATTCACTACCTGGAAAATCAATTTGCAACATTCCCAATCCTACATGCAACTACAATGTCAACCAAGCCTGCAAATTTTCTTTCTGGAAGCCTGCATTTATTTTTCTGGATGCATGCTATTGTAAATCAGGAAGCATTACAGCAAACAAGATGAAAATTTTAAAAAAAACTAACCTCAGTTTGAAGTTCAAATGCAAATTTCAGCAACTCAAGTTCAAAGCATCCTTCAGTTTCAAGCTTTTCAAATCATGGTTGCTCTGTTCTTTAAATTTCTGGTGAGTAACATTTTTAACTGAAATTCTTAAGTAAATATATTTGTTTGATTTATTCCTGTGATAATCATGTTTGGAATGGATGAATATAATAGAATTCTCTGTAATTTGTTTGGTTTCAGAATGCATGTTGTGTTGTAAACTTGTTCTTGCCAGTTCTAGAATTACAGGTTTAATCTCTGATCAAAAATCATGGTCTTATGTCTAAAATCTTTGTTAAGGTTTAAGATTTAAAACAATATAGGGTTGAGTAATATAAGTTAAAGTTTAAATTTAATTTAATTTTATATATAAAAGAAATAAAATAATAAAACAGTATGGTCTCTAGGAAAATACTAAACAACAGAGTAATTTTGTTGAAAACAAGAATTTAATCATGTAAATTCTTTGATTTAAAATTATCAATAGGTTACCTGATCAAAAACTCGAATTTTAAAATTAAAATTAGAACTTTTAGTTTTTTTTGATTAAGTAATTCTGGTTTAACTAGAAATCATAATTTGGGTTGATTCTGTCGATCTAAGAAGATTGAGTGGCCAGTGATGTTCCTGGTGATAGATTGGTGATAGGAGAATTGAGGAAAAATGGTAATTGAAAGATTAATGCAGTGAGGCAGTAAAAATTTGGGATCAAAGCAATTAACCCTAGTTTTCTGTTACTTGAAGAGATCGTTCGGTACGACTTCCATAGGTGACCGAGTTGTCCCAAATTTTGGGAAAAGGTGGTTGGGGTATGGAAGAGTTTGTGGCCGGCGGTGAAGATTTTCAGGTGATTGGAGTTTGGGTATTTGAGCAAATTCCAGGTTCGACATTGCAACTGGGTTTGAGCTCGAATGCTCGTTTTTGATTTGGGGGTTTTTCAGTTTCTCTGATGGTTGGATTTTGGTTGAGGGATGGTCATCGACATGTGTGGGTGGTCGCGAGGTGTAGGTGGTGGTTGTTGCGGCGGTGCAGGTGCACGAAACTCATGGTGTGTATGCTGTGTTTTTTCTTTGAGAAGAAGGTACTCGATTTACTCGAGTTTGGATTCGGGTTGCATCGTGATATGCTCGAAGAAATGGGGTTTGGGACTCGAAGGAGTTGAGTTGTGGTCTCCGGTGAGTTTGACAGTTCCAGGTTTGTATTAAACCTGTCAATTGTTAGTTTGAAAGATTTCAGCATGGAATTACTCGAGTTTACTCGAGTTTATTTAGTGTTTTACTCGAGTTGTCTTAGAATTTAGCTCGAGTCGGTTTGTTCAAGATTGAACTTGACCTATTTCTCAAACTTAAACTGAAATTTAAAATACTAAGCAAAGATTTAAAGTATGTTTTAAATCAAATTTTAAATTATGGATTCAAGTTTAATTTGAATCATAAGTTGAAAATGAATTAGTTTTTAAATTCAAATTTTGTTTAAAATACTTTAAAGGGTTTATTGTTTAGAAATGTCTTTAAAGAAATTTGAAGTTAAATTGGAAATTTAAAATATAGAGTAATGTTTTAAACAAAGTTTAAATTTGATTCAAATTTGGATTTGAATCTTTGGTTTAAAATAAATTTAAGTTTTATAAATCTAAGTGTTTAAAACAAATTTAAATGATAATGTAAAATTTAAATATTTTGAATTTAAAAAGAAATTTATTTTAACTCTTGTAAATGTCTTTTATAAGAAAAGTATTATTTATTATCTAATGTATAAGTTTTAAATTGGTGTTCAAACTTGTTGAAATTAAATTATAGTTTAATGATTTGTTATACATTTAATTATTAGGATAACTAAATAAGTAATTAATTTATTTTAATAAATTAATGAATGAAAATTTACTTAAAGTAATTAAAGGTTTAATCTTAAAAGTTTAGGATTAATTATTCTTAGAATAATTATCTTGTAATTATGAATCATTAATTAATAAGATTGTTTTTAATTAATGATTAATAATTAATTAATCAAATAGTAATGGATTAATTAAGTTTTAATTAACACTTAATTATTTAATTAATTAGGGATTAATTAATGAATGATTTAAAAGTTAATGAAGGTCGTTAACTAAGGATTATTTAATAAATTAATTAATGTGATTAATTTTTAATAATTAGATTAATTAATTTAAAGATAATCATTTGTGTAAATTGTCAAGTGTAATTACTTATGAAAGTAATTAAGGAATTAATTTCTAATTGTAACTAATTAAGTTTAATTTGATTTGATTAAGTTAATTAATTCAGTTTAATTAATTTAGAAAAATCAATAAATGATTGTGGAGTATAATTATTTAATGTAATTTATTGAAGAGTAATTACTTACGAATTAATGGGTAATTACTGAATGTAATTAATTGATGTAATTGGATGAAGGAAATAATTTAAGTATAATTACTTTGTGAATTAATTAAGGGATTAATTAGAGATAATTAATTTCGGGGTAATTAATTTGTTTGGTAGAGTAATTAAGGGTAGTTAATTACTGAATAGAGTTAATCAAGAGTGATTAACAATTATGGTTTAAATTAAGATTAATTACTTAATGTAATTAATTTAAATAAGCTAATTAATTTAAATATAATTAGAGATCATTAATTAATATAATTAATGATGTAATTAAGATTGATTAATTAAGATTAATTAATCAATAATAAGTGTTTAAATATTATTAATTAAGGATTAATGTAATTAATTATAGTTAATTAATTTGTGAAGTAATTAAGGTTAATTACTGAATTTGGTTAAGTTTAATTAATTTGTAAAATTAATTAAAGGACGATTACTTGAATGTAATTAAGAATAATTAATCAAGGGTGATTAATTAAGTTGATTGATTAGAGATTAATTAATTAATTGTAATTAATTAATAATGATGTACGTAAGATTTATATTGATGAGGTAATTAATTTAATTCACTTTAAATTAATTAGGAAATGATGTAATTAATTTAGTTCATTTTAAATTAATTATATTTGGTATGGTAAATCATTGCTTATATGGTTGGATAATGTTGTTTGCCTTGATTGGTTTGAATCTCAGATATGAGATAAATAATGTTGAGTGATATGGATGCATTGGTTGCATTGTGATGATGATTTGGATTATCTTTTGATAATGATAATATAGATTATCTGTTGTGATGATAATGTTGATTACCTATTCTGAATCTATGATTTATTTATCTGTGTGTATATAGATAATTGTATTGTTTTAAAACTTTAAAATAACTTGGCCTTAAAAGACACGCTTTGGATTTCGATGAGACCGGGATCGGGTTTCCATATTTGGATATCTGAAAACCACATCGATCCAAATTAACGTTAGATCGTGAATCCAAGTGGAGCAAGTGAAGACTCGAGGTGTAAGGACTATACGTCAGTATAACTCTAAGGGTGATTCCGTGATGAGTTGACGGAACTAGTTCTTATAGGTTCGAGATGATGATTCAGAGTGCAAGGGTTATTGTCGTTAACTATGAGGGTGATTCCAAATGAGTGTAACGAGATAATGCCTTCGGTTTCGTTCGAACCCGGAACGAACTTGTATGGATTGAATACTTTCAGAACATCGTCAGGTGGACGATGAGCATTCTAAGAGATGTGTTCTCTAAAGGTAATCGTAGCCTCAAGCCTCATCAACCGGGAATGGCTAAAACATGGGAGGTGCAGCAAGGTTTCGTGGGTAGCTCCCACTGGAGAGCAAGATTTCCCCCTGTCTAGAGGTCCCTTTTTATATCGCTTGTGTGGGAGGTTGGAACGTACGCCAACTGCGGGGTTGTCTTGTTCGGGAATGTCCGGTAAGGGATGGTTCCGGTCTTGTGTTGCAGGGGAGCGGGCGTACTCCTCGGTACGTTGATCTAGGCCACGTACTATGACGGGCGGTACCCCAGTAGCCCAGCCATTGATGGAATCCGCAATCCAATAAGTGCCAACGGTTTTGATTGTATTACCCACTTTTGTGGCTAGTAGCTGGAATTTAATAGATGTAACAATTTCGGCTATTTCATATTTACTTGAAAACCCTAGACCTATTATAATATCATTGGATTTCCTATCAAATGTTTTGGTTAGCGTAAGGTAAAAACTTTTCCATGTTTATGTGTGGGAAGTCTTACGTGATACCTTTTCTTTTCAAAGGTTTTTCAAAGTTAAGCAACTTTAACCTGTTACTCACACCTGACCCATGTCTGACCCAGAGTTTATTTTTTGTTTTTCATAAACTCTTGGGTACTCAAATTTTTACGAGTAGTCAAGGGATTCATGTTAGCTTTGACGAATTGTGGAGGAGCAATGGAGCCGGAGGCTTCAGCATTAGATATATAGTTCCGCTATGTGTTCTCTGTGTTGGTATCTCTTGTATTGAGTTGTATAACTGGACAGGTGTTTATAACTGTCTAGTATATGATGTATATGTTGTGTAACTCTGATAGTGGTTGTAAACTATGTAATATTTTATGTTATTAATATAATTTATTCGTTCCGCTGTTGAGATTCTGATGTTGTTTCTTCTTTCTCTTCTTTCTTTTCTCTTTTCTATCCCTTTCTTTCTTAGTAATGATGCGTCATTCTGTGGAGTCGGATGGCGGGTCATTACAGTGGTATCAGAGCATTAGGTTGAGTGAATACCTAGGCTCTGGAGTGATGTCTATCTTGAGAAAGCGTATTTGTAATTTTTATATATATAAATATATTTATTTCTACCTATCTGTTGGGTTACCCATTTAGGTTTTCCAACATAGGTTATAATGGTAGATAAGGTAGCGGGGTGTGTAACACGACTACTACCATTGGTTGGTGTTTGATTGTTTGAAGTTGGAAGTGTATCTGTCGAGACTGTGGACCTAATACCGTCTCGAGTTAGCCTTGTAGTGAAGAAGGATTTCATTTGTCTCTGAAGGTGACCTGTAAAGGTTCAGAGATCATCTTTGAGTTGGATAAGTAGAGTTTGGATCTGTCGATTAGGCAGAAGAAAATGGTGATATCTTGATACCTCAGGAATTAGTAGCTGTGTGATGAAACGCAGTGACTATGGATGTCTCCGAAGATTTTTCTTTAGAACAAGTCTAGGAAGTATGTCTGCTCCGATGTTGTGGCTGGGTTCAGCAGGATGTTTCTGTCTGGTTTGAGGCCCGAGTTTCTCGAAGAGCTTTGGATTAGGAAGTCTTTGGCGTCGGTGTCAACAGTGCAGCTCGGAGTGTTCTGTGCTGACAAGAAGGATTTCTGGTTAGCAGTTTTTCTGAAGGAGTTCAGAAGCAGCCAGGTAGATTCATTTCTTTGATGGATTGGATAGTTAAGTGTAGACTGTTCTGATTGGTAAGGAGAGAGAACAGTTTTCTTTAAATATTGGACTGGTTGATCGCAAAAGTGACTTGCTATAGTTTGAGTGTTCTCTTGAGCTATTAGAAGTTTGTCCCTACCTGGAGGCTGAGTTTTCTTATCGGCTGGATTCTAGGAGTGCTACCGGTGGTTCAGTTTAGTAGAAAGATCAGATGAGATATCTGAGTTTTCTTTTATGGATCTGTTGGATCATATTTCTGAGATATGTTGTCCAGTTTGAGCTCGAGTTTTTCTTCTACTTCAGATCAAAGCTGTGCAGTGGAAGCAATTGGAAGTGCTTTTGTTTTATCTTTTCCGGATAGGAGAAGTAAGTTAGTCTTCTGATATTTGTGGAGTAGAGTTGGTGTTCTTGGTTTGGAATTGATCTTGAGGAGATCATTCTGTTGAGAAGTTTTGGTTCTGTTTGTTTCTAGAGGAATCAGCAAGGGTTGAGCTGATCAGGAGAAATGAAGGCATTCCCAGGATCGTCAGAAGTATTTTATGGATAAGAGAGGAAGGAATTTGGATTCCGGAGTCAGAGATTTGATTTTGGGTAAGCTTTTCTCCAATCTGAAGAATTTTAAGATTGCCTGATTGTATAACTGGGATTCGTTGTGTTTCACGTATCTCTGAGGGAATACGTGTATGATTTATTTCTGGTTGTGGAACCAGCAGTTCAGTAGGATGTGATTGTTGAGTCAGACTTGTCTGTAGTCTAATATCCTGTTTAGTTTTGTAGATTTAGTTGGATAGGAGCTCTATAGCTTAATAGTATTGATTGTTTAGATTCTATAGAGCGAGTATCCCGATATTTATACCGGGGAAACTCGTGAAAATTCTATCCAGAATTTTTCTGGATAATTAGGTTTGTTTTGATTGGATGAATTGGTTGCCATGGTTGTTAGCATATGTTTGATAATATATGCTTGTGTTTTAAAATTGAATCTTAAGATAGATTGTTAAATTACCTTTGCTTTTAAATTTCGGGACGAAATTCTTTTAAGGGGGAAGGAATGTGATATCCCGAAAATTGGGCAATATAAATTTAATAATCTGTGTTATAAATTTAATTTGATTTGATACTTTTGATAATAAAATTTTGAATTGATCTAATAATCTTCTTTTAATAAATATTTAGATTGAAAGATTTTATCTTTTTAAAATAAATAAATTGTTTTCTGTTTACAATATATATAATTGTATATATTGTAAAATTGATAAACTTTGATTTTGAACTTAGTAAATAAATTAATTTTCTAATTTTAATTTATATTTGGTAAATTGGAAATTTGATTTAAAATTAACATTTAACTTTTCAAAACAATTTAATAGATAATTATATAGTTTATATTAAAGGAAATACTTATTTGTTTTGATTTATATTTTAATTAACTTAAATATGAATTTAAATTAGATTAACATTAAAAGCTTGGTTTTATTTTATTTTTAAATATTGTTTGAATTTATATATATAAGAATTTAAAATAAAAATTACAAATGATCTTAATTTGTTTATAATCTCTTTTATAAATTATTTAATATTGTTTAATTTGTTATTTTCAAATGACAATGATAAAACTTAGTTTTTATAAACATAAATAAATTTTGTTAGAAATAGGATTTGTTATTTTTAATTTTAATAAGAGTTATATATGCATATGTATAACTTGATTTTTAAATTGGAGTTTTATAATTTAATTTGATTTTGAATTGAATGTTTGAAAATTTAAAAGAATAAATACATAGAAATATTTGAATAAGCTTATATTCATAATTTGTTTGTTTCATTTCTTTTTAATTAATTAAAAATGTAAGAAATTTCATTTATATACATAAGAATAATAAATTAAGGTTTTAAATTATTTACAAACAATTTAAATTAAAACTAAAATATTCTTAATACATGTGTAAGTTTCTTAAGACTTAAAGACATGTGTTAAGCCCTTAATCAAACCAAGTGACAAATGTTAGAAACTAAAACAAGTGTCCCCTTTAATTTTAATTTTCTTTAATTAAATTAAATACTTGTTTATGTAAACATTTCTTCTCATCTCATTTTCTTTTTGCAATTTTTCTTCAAAACTTGAGAAGATCTTTAGCCATGAAAATCTGAAAACTTAATCTTCAAAACAGAGAATTTCTGTTCAAATAAAATCTGTAAATTTCCCCTCAAAACAAATTTGAAAACCTATAATCTTCCTCTAAACCAAAACCTGAAATGAAATCTCCTCAAGCCTGAAAAGAAAATCATGTATAAACCTGTAGTTCTTCAAATTCAGTACCTGGAAAATCAATTTGCAACATTCCCAATCCTACATGCAACTGCAATGTCAACCAAGCCTGCAAATTTTCTTTCTGGAAGCCTGCATTTATTTTCCTGGATGCATTCTATTGTAAATCAGGAAGCATTACAGCAAACAAGATGAAAGTTTTAAAAAACTAACTGCAGTTTTAAGTTCAAATGCAAATTTCAACAACTCAAGTTCAAAGCATCCTTCAGTTTCAAGCTTTTCAAATCATGGTTGCTCTGTTCTTTAAATTTCTGGTGAGTAACATTTTTAACAAAAATTCTTAAGTAAATATAGTTGTTTGATTTATTCCTGTGATAATCATGTTTGGAATGGATGAATATAATAAAATTCTCTGTAATTTGTTTGGTTTCAGAATGCATGTTGTGTTGTAAACTTGTTCTTGCCAGTTCTTGAATTATAGGTTTAATCTCTGATCAAAAATCATGATCTTATGTCTAAAATCTTTGTTAAGGTTTAAGATTTAAAACAATATAGGGTTGAGTAATATAAGTTAAAGTTTAAATTTAATTTAATTTTATATATAAAAGAAATAAAATAATAAAATAGTATGGTCTTTGGGAAAATACAAAACAACAGAGCAATTCTATTGAAAACAAGAATTTAATCATTTAAATTCTTTGATTTAAGATTATCAATAGGTTACCTGATCAAAAACTCGAATTTTAAAATTAAAATTAGAACTTTTAGTTTGTTTTTGATTAAGTAATTCTGGTTTAACCAGAAACCATAATTTGGGTTGATTTTGTCGATCTAAGAAGATTGAGTGGCCAGTGATGTTTCTGGTGCTAGATTGGTGATAGGAGAATTGAGGAAAAATGGTAATTGAAAGATTAATGTAGTGAGGCAGTAAAAATTTGGGATCAAAGTAATTAACCCTCGTTTTCTGTTACTTGAAGAGATCGTTCGGTACGACTTCCATAGGTGACCGAGTTGTCCCAAATTTTGGGAAAAGGTAGTTGGGGTATGGAAGAGTTTGTGGCCGGCGGTGAAGATTTTCAGGTGATCGGAGTTTGGGGATTTGAGAAAATTCCAGGTTCGACATTGCTACTGGGTTTGAGCTCGAATGCTCGTTTTTGATTTGGGGGTTTTTCAGTTTCTCTGATGGTTGGATTTTGGTTGAGGGATGGTCATCGACATGTGTGGGTGGTCGCGAGGTGTAGGTGGTGGTTGTTGCGGCGGTGCAGGTGCACGAAACTCATGGTGTGTATGTTGTGTTTTTTTTTTTGAGAAGAAGGTACTCGATTTACTCGAGTTTGGTTTCGGGTTGCATCGTGATATGCTTGAAGAAATGGGGTTTGGGACTCGAAGGAGTTGAGTTGTGGTCTCGGGTGAGTTTGACAGTTCCAGGTTTGTATTAAACCTGTCAATTGTTAGTTTGAAAGATTTCAGCATGGAATTACTCGAGTTTACTCGAGTTTATTTAGTGTTTTACTCGAGTTGTCTTAGAATTTAGCTCAAGTCGATTTGTTCAAGATTGAACTTGACCTATTTCTCAAACTTAAACTGAAATTTAAAATACTAAGCAAAGATTTAAAGTATGTTTTAAATCAAATTTTAAATTATGGATTGAAGTTTAATTTGAATCATAAGTTGGAGACGAATTAGTTTTTAAATTCAAATTTTATTTAAAATACTTTAAAGGGTTTATTGTTTAGAAATGTCTTTAAAGAAATTTGAAGTTAAATTGGAAATTTAAAATATAAAGTAATGTTTTAAACAAAGTTTAAATTTGATTCAAATTTGGATTTGAATCTTTGGTTTAAAATAAATTTAAGTTTTATAAATCTAAGTGTTTAAAACAAATTTGAATGATAATGTAAAATTTAAATATTTTGAATTTAAAAATAAATTTGTTTTAACTCTTGTAAATGTCTTTTTTAAGAAAAGTATTATTTATTATCTAATGTATAAGTTTTAAATTGGTCTTCAAACTTGTTGAAATTAAATTATAGTTTAATGATTTGTTATACATTTAATTATTAGGATAATTAAATGAGTAATTAATTTATTTTAATAAATTAATGAATGAAAATTTACTTAAAGTAATTAAAGGTTTAATCTTAAAAGTTTAGGATTAATTATTCTTAGAATAATTAACTTGTAATTATGAATCAATAATTAATAAGATTGTTTTTAATTAATGATTAATAATTAATTAATCAAATAGTAATGGATTAATTAAGTTTTAATTAACACTTAATTATTTAATTAATTAGGGATTAATTAATGAATGGTTTAAAAGTTAATGAAGGTCATTAACTAAGGATTATTTAATAAATTAATTAATGTGATTAATTTTTAATAATTAGATTAATTAATTTAAAGATAATCATTTGTGTAAATTGTTAAGTGTAATTACTTATGAAAGTAATTAAGGAATTAATTTCTAATTGTAATTAATTAAGTTTAATTTGATTTGATTAAGTTAATTAATTCAGTTTAATTAATTTAGAAAAATCAATAAATGATTATGGAGTATAATTACTTAATGTAATTTATTGAAGAGTAATAACTTAGGGAAGTAATTGATGGGTAATTACTGAATGTAATTAATTAAAGTAATTGGATGATGGAAATAATTTGAGTATAATTACTTTGTGAATTAATCAAGGGATTAATTAGAGATAATTAATTTCGGGGTAATTAATTTGTTTGGTTGAGTAATTAAGGGTAGTTAATTACTGAATAGAGTTAATCAAGAGTGATTAACAATTATGGTTTAAATTAAGATTAATTACTTAATGTAATTAATTTAAATAAGCTAATTAATTAAAATATAATTAGAGATCGTTAATTAATATAATTAATGATGTAATTAAGATTGATTAATTAAGATTAATTAATCAATAATAAGTGATTAAAGATAATTCATTAATATAATTAATTAAGGATTAATGTAATTATTTATAGTTAATTAATTTGTGAAGTAATTATGGTTAATTACTTAATTTGGTTAAGTTTAATTAATTTGTAAAATTATTAAAGGATGATTACTTGAATGTAATTAAGAATAATTAATCAAGGGTGATTAATTAAGTTGATTGATTAGAGATTAATTAATTAATTGTAATTAATTAATAATGATGTAAGTAAGATTTATATTGATGAGGTAATTAATTTAATTCACTTTAAATTAATTAGGAAATGATGTAATTAATTTAATTCATTTTAAATTAATTATATTTAGTATGGTAAATCATTGCTTATATGGTTGGATAATGTTGCTTACCTTGTTGGTTTGAATCTCGGATATGAGATAAATAATGTTGAGTGATATGGATGCATTGGTTGCATTGTGATGATGATTTGGATTATCTTTTGATAATGATAATACAGATTATTTTTTGTGATGATAATGTTGATTACCTATTGTGAATCTATGATTTATCTATCTGTGTGTATATAGATAATTGTATTGTTTTAAAACTTTAAAATAACTTGGCCTTAAAAGACACGCTTTGGATTTCGATGAGACCGGGATCGGGTTTCCATATTTGGATATCCGGAAACCACATCAATCCAAATTAACGTTAGATCGTGAATCCAAGTGGAGCAAGTGAAGACTCGAGGTGTAAGGACTATACGTCAGTATAACTCTGAGGGTGATTCCGTGATGAGTTGACGGAACTAGTTCTTATAGGTTCGAGATGATGATTCAGAGTGCAAGGTTTATTGTCGTTAACTCTGAGGGTGATTCCAAATGAGTGTAACGAGATAATGCCTTCGGTTTCGTTCGAACCCGGAACGAACTTGTATGGATTGAATGCTTTCAGAACATCGTCAGGTGGACGATGAGCATTCTAAGAGATGTGTTCTCTAAAGGTAATCGTAGCCTCAAGCCTCATCAACCGGGAATGGCTAAAACAGGGGAGGTGCAGCAAGGCTTCGTGGGTAGCTCCCACTGGAGAGCAAGATTTCCCCCTGTCTAGAGGTCCTTTTTTATATCGGCAGTGTGGGCGGTTGGAACGTACGCCAACTGCGGGGTTGTCTTTTTCGGGACTGTCCAGTAAGGGATGGTTCCGGTCTTGTGTTGCAGGGGAGCGGGCGTACTCCTCGGTACGTTGACCTAGGCCACGTACTATGACGGGCGGTACCCCAGTAGCCCAGCCATTGATGGAATCCACAATCCAATAAGTGCCAACGGTTTTGATTGTATTACCCACTTTTGTGGCTAGTAGCTGGAATTTAATAGATGTAATAATTTCGGCTATTTCATATTTACTTGAAAACCCTACACCTATTATAATATCACTGGATTTCCTATCAAATGTTTTGGTTAGCGTAAGGTAAAAACTTTTCCATGTTTATGTGTGGGAAGTCTTACATGATACCTTTTCTTTTCAAAGGTTTTTCAAAGTTAAGCAACTTTAACCTGTTACTCACACCAGACTCATGTCTGACCCAGAGTTTTTTTTTCCGTTTTTCATAAACTCTTGGGTACTCAAATTTTTACGAGTAGTCAAGGGATTCATGTTAGCTTTGACGAACTGTGGAGGAGCAATGGAGTCGGAGGCTTCAGCGTTAGATATATAGTTCCGCTGTGTGTTCTCTGGGTTGGTATCTCTTGTATTGAGTTGTATTGAGTTGTATAACTGGACAGGTGTTTATAACTGTCTAGTATATGATGTATATGTTGTGTAACTCTGATAGTGGTTGTAAACTATGTAATATTTTATGTTATTAATATAATTTATTCGTTCCGCTGTTGAGATTCTGATGTTGTTTCTTCTTTCTCTTCTTTCTTTTCTCATTTCTATCCATTTCTTTCTTATTAATGATGCGTCATTCTGTGGAGTCGGATGGCGGGTTATTACAAACGGTGTCTGTATATAATTTCCTATCCTATGGTCAAGTGATACAGATATTTACCATTTTAATCCATAATTTAAATATATACGGGTATATATATCACTCTAACCCATAATCCCAAATTCATTTCAAATGAAAATCGTTTGTGTTAATCATTTCAACCCATAACGATTTTCTTCTATTCCACAGCTCATTCGGGTATGTATCATTTTAACCCATAGTGATTCTATACTAACAGGGAACTTGCAGAGTGATAACAGATATGATAATAATATAATAGGCATATATCATCAATATAAATAACAGATAATGGTGTCAGATGTCACAAGTGAACTGATACAGGTAATAACTTATATATAACAGTGTAAATAACTAACAGCAGCATATTTCAATTGTTGTTTCAACTGAAATCAAATTTAATAAATAAAAGAACATTAATCCTGAGTGATTGCTCACCTTTGGATGCTAGAGAAAGACGAGACAAGATGGAAATAGACACTAACAAACATGGCTAAGTGACAAATCATCGAACTGATGTGGATAGGCACGAAGTGACAACAGGATAGCTGCACAGCCACGCAAGTCTATTCAAATTCGATGAAAACACAATTCAGAACAACCCGATATAAAGGAATTGCTACATATATATATTAAAGGTTTGACATTTTACTTTAAACTCCATATCAAAATAAATCAGTATATATACGCACATTATTCTAAATTTAGACATATATTTTGAAATCAAATCTATATATATTTCAAAATCATTGCTTAAATTAAAAACACATATTAAAAGCATACATACGTTATATATAATTTGAAATAAACACACATATATACTTATTAAAATGCAACATTCTTACATATATAATACAAGGTCATTTGAAAATATGTATATACATGAATATATATATATATATATATATATATATATATATTAAAATAATCAATTTTAAACCCATAATTTCAAATCGATAACTAATTTAAATGCAAATAAAATTCCTATGCATAAAATTTAAAACCCATATACTCATACTTCCTTATAAATCTGTGTAGATATTTATAAACTATCCCATCAATATAACTGTTGTACAAACTTACGCATGAATTATACTTGTATAAACTTCATTGCTATATATATATATATTACTAAACTTATTTTATAATACAGTACACCATCTGCTACCCCAAAACTTTAAAATATACTATATTTTATATTTACAACTCTACAGATATAAAAATATATAAAACTTATATATATACCTATTCAATGTAAAGTACATATGAAACTGGTATTCAACTTACTTAATCAACCCAGGAAACACAGTATTTAAACTATATACATATGTAACTGCACTACACCTTTAAACATATTATCATATTCTACCTTATACGAACAAAACAACTGAATATGTATATACCCTACATAATATATAGACATCAAAAAATTTATATAATTTTACCTTAACATACGAATAAATGTATCTATGCACGCCTATGCAAATAAAGAGGCATGAGCTGGCTACAAGAGGGAGGAGGCCGGAGGTTGGTCGGTTTTGGTTTGAGGTGGGAAGTCGGAGGCGCAGAGGTGTGGGTCGACACACGCGGGGAGGAGAGCAGTCGGGGAGGTTCGAGGTGGGCAGATCTGGGAAGGTCTTGGCTTGGGTTGCGGCAAAATTTGGAGGAAGGTCATGCCGAGTGGGGCGGTGGTCCAGGTGGGGTAGACTCGGCTAGCTTGTTGAGGTGGAGGTGGTGTATGTGTGTGGCTCCGGTCGATGGTTGCACGGTAGGTGGTCGGGGTAAGGTGAGGGATTCAAGGCGGAAGGACTTGGGTTAAGTGGTGATTTGAATTGATGCACAGGTCGAGGCCATTGTGTGAAGATTAGTGATTACTGCTGTAGGAGAGAGGAGGAGGGGAATACTGGTTTTGGCGATTGTTGCGTGGCGGCGATGACGTGGAATGGGAGCGGCAAGGCATGTTGGGTGTAAAAGCATAAAGATGGTCATCCATGGATTTAGCAGAAGAAAGACAAAGGTTATGGAAGAACATGAAATGAAAGGAATTTGCATAGTAAAGCAATCGTTCTAATATAAGACTTACATTATTTTATTACGAACCAGAAATAATAAATCACTCAGTGGAAAAGCAAAAGTCACGAATTTAATTCATGAGTTATCGCAATCAAAGACTGTAGATTCCAACTGGTGGATAAGTGAAAAGTCAAGGAAGTCAAAAGGGTTTGAAAACGGATACTGATGCGGTAATCGTTTCAACGATTTCGAGGCGTACCATATTCCAAAACACAGAATTGAATATACCACATAAATCAGCATGACGAGACAATCAAAATGGTACATTGACATCAGTGGTATGATTGAATTATAAATAGTTGAATTTTCTACTAGCGGAAAATGCAGCAAAAACGCAGAAAAATAAGATCGACGGAGCTAAAGAAGTCTGAATTTGGAAAAACGAAAAATGGCGACTTGCTCAGAAGATGAATTAGAATTTTTTTATATAAAAATATTTATTTTTCGAAAGCATTTTATTTTCATCAATTCCTAACTGATAAAACTGAAATAAAATTACACACGAAAATAAACTTTCATATTTTCGGATGAAAATTTACCAGTTGCTATGTTTAATTAGCCGCATTTCAAATATTAAATTTTTATTTTAAATTTTTATTATTTAAATTTTCACAAAAATTCAACTAATTAAATAAATAAAAAAAATAAAATTATTAAGAATTATCGGGTCGTTACAAATGCAATAGGATATTATACTAGTAAACTTGAAGTAATGAAAAATATTCAATGAAATTCCTTAATTAATAAGAATTTGATGTTGTAGTTGCTATAAAATTATGTTACAATTGGAATATTACTATAATAAATTGTGGTAGAAAGTAAGTATTATAAGAAAGTAATTAAAAACTTAAGTAGATGAATTGATATACTAAAAAATTGAAATGAACATAAATACTATAAATAAATGAATGATTGAAAATAAATGAAATTGAGTAATGAATGAATATAATGCAATAAAAAGAAATTTTACATGATATGAATATATAAAAATGAAAATTTGCAAGAAATAAATGTAAATTAAAAAAAAATCATTGTATGAATGAAAAGGAAATCAAACAACAAATGTATGAAATGAAATTAATAAGAATGAACTTGATCTATTGTTTGAAATTGTTGTTGTTTGGTTTATAGTTGTTTAGGCAAGGACACTTTAAATTTGTCTGGATGTGTAGGTAATCTATTTAGTTTCATCTAAGACTGTTGAGTAAATGGTGCACTTAATAGTTTATTTTCCATTTCGTATAATTTAAAGTTTTAAACCCAAACAACTATTTGTTTGGTTTTATATGAATGGATAATTGATTTGTGTTGATTTTATGTGATGGTTGTATGTTGGTTGCGAGTGATTGCAAGTTATATTGAATGTTTATTAAGGGTTGAAACAACTTTAAATATTTCATTTTATATAATTATTAAACTCTTTTGGAGTATATAAGTGAAATACAGGTTATGGAAGCAATTGCTACTGCTTTTGGTTTCATAAAATAAGCGTTAATTGCCCGACAAATAGGTACTTTCTCGGATTACGGTTTTATAGCGTTATTGTATTGTTTTCCCGTGTTGGGATATATATTTGAGATATTGTGATGTATATTGTTATATTTGATATTATATTTTCTCTCGAGCCTCTCCATACAAAGGAGACTCTGCCAAAATTTTGCTTAAATTTTGGACAGATAAAAATTTTGAAAAATGTTTTCCAAACTTTATTAATTTAGTATAAAAAGATTTGATGGTCATAAATTGTTATATTTTATTTAAATTAACTAATTTTGTAAATTTATTTGTTTATAAAGTTAATATTTTGAATAAGATGTGTTTACTCAATTCTTTCTTTTCCCTTCTTTTTCCTTTTCAGGAACGAAAAGTTTTGAGTAGGGGAGAGTGTAACAACCTGTAAATTTTCGATAATTTAATTTGTTAATTTAATGAATCTTGTTATTTAATATTGGAATAAATAAAAAGATGCAATGTAGTAATGAAATAATAACTAAATTAAATGAAACAACGTTAATTCAAGTTAACTGTAAACAACCTTAATGAAATTTTAATTCACTATCATTTAAATACTACGCTTGGTTATCAATTGAATATAAGAAAATAGAAGTATTGAATTAACTAATGAAATTAATATATTGTTTAATAGTAATTGATTGAAGTTAGTGTTAGGAATCTAATGGTAACATTTGTTGTAAGTAATAAACCTGCAAATGAAATAAAAAATTTATGGTAACAACTATTACATGTTACCTTTTTACTTTGTCTATTAAATGGAAATGGGAAATCAATTAAATTAAACTGAAATTTAATGTACATTAATGAGATTAAGACAATATTTGCAAAATATGAATGTAATAAGTGAATGGAAATGTTAGTTTATTTCATAAAGTAATAATGGATTAAATAAAAAGAATTGGAATCAAGATTTATAAATTTGTTGGAATTTAAATTGTAATAGTCGAAATTTGTGCAATTAAATGAAGTTAATTATAACGAAAAGTGAAGGGAAGATGAAATGGGAAATTTTTAATGTGTTAGGATATAAACAATGTTGATTGTACCCTTGCGGTGACAATTGATTGAATAAGAGAATTTAAAATCAATTAAATTGGATTTTTGGAAATGAAAATATTTATAACCTTTGAATTTAAGAAGAATTGAAATCAAAAACCGTGATTGGTAAAATAACTAATTTTAAATTGATATGTAAATTTATTTTAAATTATTGTAATTATACAGGTAATTGAAGAGATGAAATTTGTGGATTATAAAATTTGAATTTAAAATTTGGTTTAATTAATTAATTATTAATTTATTTAATTAATTAGAAAATAGCTATTTTGGCCACTGACTCGGATTTCGACGAAACCAGTTTCATCAGATCAGTAACGGTGAATTATTGTAGGATTTCAAGTTTCGTAGCGATTGGACTTGTCGTTTGATCATACGGGCTCGAAACGCCTAGAAATCAATGAAATTGAAATCAATTGAAATCAATTTGAAATAACTTGATTTTAGCACAACTTCTTCATACGATGGAATTTGAACTTGTAACATGTTCCATTGATTTTAAAATATTTAAAAAAATCTATTTTTATATATGGGTTGACTTATTTTCGTTCCGGAGGCAGAATGGGCTTTTCGGTTTAATTATCGTTCCGACCCAAACCAAATCCGATCCGTTATTTCTATTCCTCATTTCTTAACGTATAATTCTTTCTGTTGCTCCTCTTTCTCAATGGAAGACAAATTCTTAAGTCCAAATTCAATTGCAATTCAAAATCAAATCAAAAATAAACTCCTCAAACTATATCAAATTATATATCGATTTAAAGCTCTCAACGAACGCATCTCAAATATGTAATTCGTTTTTTTCTTTGGTTCATCGTGTGATCTGTAAACGTCGAGGAAGTCACGGCCGTTCATCACACGACGGTCAATTGCGATGGATCGCTAACTCAACAGTATAGTCGTGTAGAGAGGACGGAGGAGAGCACATCTATACAGTTCGTGTCGCAAATCGATGGCTAGATCGCCTTGATTAATTCAACTAGGGTTTCCCCTTTTGGCGGCTGCTACCTCGTTTCAGGCGTTTTGGGAGAACTAGGGGTCACGTGGCCGTGGGGCTTGTGCGGCGTCGGCCAGAGCTGTGCGGCGTGCCAGAGTTAGTCAACGGCGACCTGGGCGTGCGTGCGCTGTCAAGTAGGGTCGGTTATGTCGCATTGTTGAGGCGGTTGCTTTGTTACAGTAGCGTGGACGTGGCATGGTATTGGGTTTGTTTTATTTTTAGTTAATTTAATTTTTGATTTCAAACATTCTGACTCGAATAACTTTTACGTACTAGGTTCAATTCACGTGCTGTTTTCCTTACTAGGGTTGTATTGGAATTCAGGGCACTTTTACTCTAGTTTGAACGGATTCTGGGACTGTTCAATTTTTGGGTTTAAATTGGATTTGAATTCAATCTATATTCAAAAGGTGAGTGTTTTAACCCACTCACAACTTCTAAAATTTCTTATGTTTGTTAAATTGATTTATGATGTGATCAGAAATTATTATAACTGCTTGGCATATTTCTAATCATCATCTCAGTTAATTTGCATTTATTTAGATAAAATAGTTATTTAATTTATTATTGAATATAAACTGCCAATAAATACCTGTTATTTATTATCTGTTCTATATTGATGTTATTGATTGAATTGGATGATGACTGTGATAAATGTTTGATGACTGATATTGGATGAATGGATGTTGTATTTTATATTGTTATAAACTGCAAGTTGTTATGGATTTTTTTATTTCATTCGGGATTACGATTTGAAACGATATATAACCGTATTTATATTTTAAATTAGGGATTGAAATGATAAATATCCATATCACTTGACCATAGGACAGAAAATTATATACAGACACCGTCATATATATATAAAAATATTTTGAAATGATTTCTATGGTTTGTAAAGAAATATATGGTTTTAGATAAATATCTGTTTTAGATATTATATAAATGTTAATTTATCCTTGATTTTAATCCATGTATAATTTGTTGCAATATAGAGTAAGCTTAATAATAAGTTGATTTTATTGAAGATAGTATGGTTAAGTATTTAAATTATATTTTAATATAGAGTTTATAATGATTTAAATAAATTAAGGTTGGAAGATAAATTGGAAATTTATTTGAAATTGAATTTATTTAAGAATTAAACTCAAATAAGCTTGATGTGAAATTTATTAAATTGGAAATTTTAAAAGATATGATTTTTATAACTTGATTGTGGGTTAAGGTGAATTAAATGAGCATTCCAAGTATAAATAAATTGAAAGAAATATTTAGTTACTTGTAGTTTGGGATTTATTTAAAAGATAATGGATTTACTAAGTAAATATTTCTAAACTAAATAATAGAAAATTCAGTTTGATAAATATATATATATATATATATATATATATATATATATGAAATTACCAAACTTAGTTTTCAAATTGTTGAATAATTAAAGTTTGAAATATATTGAATTTGGAATGGTTTATTCTGTGGATCAATCTGTGTTGATATCGATATAATTTGGAATAATTTATTTGGAAACTGAATCGAATTGAACTGAAATTCATGATTTGGGATTTGGTTAAATTTAAAATTTAGAAATTCGGGTTGTTTTGGAATTGATTTGTGAAATTGAAGAAGCTATTTTATTATATAAAGTATTTTAATATTTAAACCATTTAAGTGGTGGAAGTTATGTTTCAAAGTTATGAGTTTCAAAGTTATGAGTTTCAAAGTATCATGATTTGAAAGTATTATATTTCAAGTGTTTTGATTTCGAAGTGTTATAACGTTGAAAGTGCTATGATTTTTGGAAATGATATATTTGAAATAAAATGATATTATATTTATTTGGGTTTTAATAAAATGATATCATATTGGTTTGGTTTTCGAAATGGAAATGATATCGTATTTATATGGTTTTGAAATGGATATCATATTCTGGTTTTGAAGTATAAATTATTTTGAAATGACCGCGGTGTTATAATAACGTTTGGTTGTTGAAGAGACCAGGATCGGAAGTTGTCATACTCTCTGCCAACTCCAAAAACCACTTTAACAACCGTGTACGTGGTGGAGATTCCAGAATGAAGTAGGATGGTGACGGCATTCCTTTGAGGTATATACGTGGACCCGACTCCCGTGAGTTAGCATAAGATGGTTAAAATAGGAGCGATCAACGGGCTAAGAAGGTAGCACCTTTTATCAGACACACTCATTCGATACCATTCTATTACTTTGTGATTGATTTGGGCCCTTTTGATTTTTGGGGGTGTGGCTCGAGTTGGGCGGTCGTAGCTGCTATGCGTTACCACCGGTCCGAAAGCGTAATTTTTATCTACCTTGGTATTTCCTAGTTGTGTTGTGTCACCTACCCTAACGCACCTTGTACGAGTTTGGATTTCTCCCGTAGCCCGTAGAGTATTTAGGGTAGTCTTCCGATCTGGAGATGCGTTGATACTGGACGGACTACTGGGACTATTACGTGTTAAGGTGGAAAATATAAATCCTTAACGCTATTTAAAATTAAGTTTATTTTACTATAGACATTATTATAATAGCGTATATTACTACATAGTAAATAGTTTAACGGATCCTTAGGAGATGTGAATTCCGAGCATCTCTTAAGTTACTGCACTCACTTTAGACACTGGATAAGAGATGTCAAATCCCGTAAACACCTCTGACGTCGCTCCACTCATATTATTTACTATTGATTTAACTTACATAAGATCTTTTAGTTCTGACTCAAGTGTTTTGTCTTTTCAATTCGCTCAGGTCAGCCTGAGCATTTCAAGACTTGAGGACCTTACTTCTGGAGGACGAAGATGAAGATTGTATTACTATATTTACTATAGTGTTCCACTATATCACATTGTTCCACTGCAATGTTATTTATTATTCTTTGGCATGTGTAACTTTGATTTTTGTGTTGTATAAGTATAATCAAATGTTTTGTAAAACAGCTTCATGAACTGTTTATTTGATTATTATATTTTGTTGTTCCACTACAAGATTCTGTTTTGTTTTTTTCTGTCTCTACTTTTCTTATTCAGCCCAACAACAATCCACCCTTCTGTATGGTTTGAGTCTGATGTGTGTGGTTTATCATCGATTTAAAGCATAAAAAAAGGCGGGATGTTACAATTTATAAATCAGTAATCATTAACTTAAATATGTTTTATTGAATTAATAACTTCGCACAATATTTACAACATTGATAATTAACTATTAAACCAAGTTATACATAAATGAGCAATATTTTGAACAATTAAAAGTATTTAGAAAAGAAACAGAAAAAAATGACCAAAATATCCTTTATATTTATCAATATACTTTTATAACTCGATGTTTAACAAGTTTATCCTCGTTCTTACAGAATCTAGCCATGAGTTAATCAGGCGCAAGGCTAGACTTCTCTAAGTACTTAGTAGACCTCTTTCAATACCTAGTGAAAATACTTAAAACACTAAAATAGATATGAAAAATACATCCCCCATGGATTGCAGTTACGCAATGGTTACAACTCTATCCCAGCGGAATCACTTGTAACTATATGCATCTCACCCTCGACTTATGCCATTATTGATAGATCGTAGGTACGCGATGGTTACGCCGCTATCCCAGCGGAATCACATGTAGTTGTAGGCATCCCACCCCTCGATTTAGGCTATCCAACAAAATCAAATGAAAATAATAAGTGAACCACCAAAGAGATCCAATAAATGACCTTATCAAAGGGATCTGATAAATGACCCCCAAAGGGGTTCGACAAATGACCCACCAAAGGGGTCCGATGGAAGGTACTTCCCATATCATTTACTTTAAAATATATCATATTATAAATAATACCCTTTCAAAATCATAACTTCAAATGTCGTACTTATATAAATTCCATTATATATAAGATTTCATTTTCAGATAGAGTACTTTTCGAAATCAATGGTTTTCAAAATCACCTTATACTTGCATAAAGTCCATTGTATATAAGAATCAAAATTTTCCTAAAATCAATTACGCTGCATGAAGAGCCACATAAGATTGAACATCTTTTCCTTATAAAAGGTTTTGAATTTAGAATAGTTTTGTATATAAAAATCGTTTAGTGAAATAGTTGTGTATATAAAATACTTTTGTAAAATAGTTTGTAAAATAGTTTTGTAAATAAAATATTTTGCAAGATATTTTTGTAAATAATAGTTTGTATGTAAAATAGAAAAAAGAAGTTTCTAAAATAGTTTTGTAAATAGAATAGGTTGTAAGATAGTTCTGTAAATAAATAGTTTGTATGTAAAATAAAAAAAAATAGTTTGTTTAAGAAAAATAAAAGAAAATAGTTTTGTAACATGGTTTTAAATTAATAGTAGTTTTGCATAAAAGAAAATTTCCAATTTAGATTACAAAAATATCCAACCCAACCACTTTCAATTTTAGCGTCAAAGCATATCAAGAATATTAGAACATAGGATGTACATATGTCATCATTTCGCAAAATCACATTCGATCGCTCGCTCGATCACACAAGTTTGATTTTGAAATAATATTGTCAATTCGACTTCCCAAATGCAGAATTTGATATGGTTTCTTGATTAGGAACCATCATTCTCCTTGCATATATACTATGATAGAGAATTCTAGAATCGAACAAAAATACATATCAAATATTCGCCATCCAGAATCGAATGAAAAATTCTAACACGAAATGGTGTAATTCACCTCGAACTTGTGTACTCAAATCTGGATCAAATTAACTATGCGAATAAAAAAATATACGTACAACTTACGTATCTATTCCAACTCGTTTCATCATAATTACATTTTCAATTTAAATTCATTATAAGTCTCATTGATTAACACAAATATCACTTCATACTTTAATATTTTTTTCATAGAATTTCTCCATTTAATATAGAATGTTAATATATTCATTCTCATAATATTGCTTATATTTCTCTTCAATTTAAATTACATTCATTTCACATGTAATATTTCTCATTTAATATTACATTTATGCGAATCATTTCATAAGAAATTTCCTTTGGTTTATAACCAATTTATAAAAGATTAATTCCTTTTTATAAGACATTGTTCTTGTTTAAAGTTATCAAAACTTTATTTTTAACCATTTATTGCAACATCCATTTATTTCATAACAATTTACAAGTCATGGCTTTATTTACAATTATTTCACTTTTAGTTCATATTTGTTTATCCAATGAGTTTTTAACTTTTGCTTTTGAAATTTATTTATACACATTTCACAAATTTTAATTAAGTTTACAAATACTTTTTTCAATTAAAAATTCATTGACAGCATTTCCTTAATCACATTTTGATTTAAACATGCCAAGGCTTAAAGTTCACACTTGTACATTATTACATTACATGCCAGTAATTAATATAACAATTCTATTCATTCACTAAAAATAGATATAACAAATTTAACCTTGTTTCACTTGCTTTCAATTTAAGGTTACCAAATTCAACTCCATAATTCAACAAAATTTATGCATTTCAACTCATACATTAATTTAGAAGTTTCGACTATCCAAAATATCCAGATATTCCATTTTATTTCCTTAGCTGAAACTACCAATCAACAAACAACAATCTTTACAACCGAACCTTTCAATTTCATAACAAAATATCCTAATCATTCATTTTATTCTTTTTAATACACCATTACTAAACTAGTGTTTAGTCCATAAATTAAATCAATAATAACTAGTCAATGCTTATAAACTGACAAAAACTCAACTAATCAACAATAATGAAAAAAACTAAATATTACCATTACATATATCAAACCCATTACAAATAACTATATTAGTTATAAAAATTTATTCCCTTATATATATCATATAATATTCAGAAAAATAATTTCATTTCAAACTTATAAAAAACATTTTTATGACACTAATAAATACGTGCTCTCGTATATACACTCAGACTACTCATTCTTGGGTATTACTACCTATCTCTAATGAGTTAAACCCAACAGGCTAAGGTATGTCTAAACCAAAGCTCTAATACCAACTGTAACGACCCATATTTTTGGACGGTTTAAATCGATAATAAACCACACATGTCTAATTCAAACCATTCAAAAGGGAGGAATATTAATGGGATAAATAAGAAAATAAAAGTAAAGAAAGAAAAATAAAACATAGAATCTCACAGCGGAATGGCAAAATATAATAATCAAATAAACATTTCATGAAGCTATTTTACTAATAACATGTGATTACACTTTTATAATTCAAATCAGAGTTATACATACAACATGAATAAACAAATAATGTAGAAGACTACATGATGTAGTGGAATAATTATAATAAATAGGAATAATATACCGAATCTTCATCTTTTTCCTTCAGAAAATAGTCTTCAATACACTGAAAAGCTCATACTGACCCGAGAGTAATGAAAACAAAACATTCGATTCAGAACTAAAAGATATTATGTAAGTCAAATTAATCTAAAATAAAATGTGAGCGCAATGGCTTCAAAGATGTTACAGGATTTTCCATCTCCTATCAAGTGTACAATGTGAATATAATTATTAAAAGATTTCAAATAATTTGAGGTATCAATTTTAACCACTTTAATTTAAAAAATTCGAAGTTTAACTTAAACCTTTTAAGTAGTTCAATTCAAATACATAGTCCAAATTCAATAAATTTTATGGATTTATATACCGTTTCAACTAATATCTAAAATTAAAATTTTCAAATCAATGAAAACCGCTTAGGTTTATCATTTTAATCCAAGCCGATTTCCCTAATCTAGAAGATCATTCGGGTATGTATCATTTCAACCCATAGTGATAACAGAGATATAGGCATAAATATATATCCAATCATCCAAAATTTCAACCCATAACATCCATTACAATCAACATCCAAATTAGCAAATAAATCACAATAATTAATTGGTTATCATTATTAGGTGTTTCGCTAGAAATTATATTCAATATTAATTACATGTCTATGAAATTCAATATCAATTCAAATTAAATCTGAATGAAAAAATAAAACACCAAAAAACAATTAATAAACTTCTAATCAGTTCACAAATCTAATTAACCAACATAAGATAATTTAGTAGTTGCGAGCGGGTTAAAACACCTACCTTTGATTTACCCATGATTAAAAATCTAATTAAATGCCCGAATTTGAACAGTAGACAAACCAGAAACTAGGTCATCTTTAAGAAAATAAACGGACCAGCATATTACTAAATCTATAAAAGTAGCTAACTAGGAAGTTGTTATAAATTTTTTTCTCTCCACTTTTAGAAAAAGAATCACTTAAAAATCATATGTCTTGAGAAAGTTATGGTCAAAACAAACAGAGGTGTTTTCTGAGTTGAAAATCTGACTTCAAATATACTTCGAAAAGATTTGAGTTTTTGCCATAGAAAATTAAGGAATTTGAAGAACTGATCGGAGCAACAGTTGAATCCACTGGAAAAATAAATAGTTTGAAAAAAAAGAATCACATCATTTGGTTAATTCCTGATGGAGATATGATTGATACAATATGGGGTATTTTTGTCCAAAACTGGACCCGAGAAAGGACTTGAAAAATAGAGTTTTTGATATAGAAATTTTTGGAATGGTAAGAAGGGTTTAACAACAAAGTTTCTACCATTGAAATTTTACGTGGTTTAAAAAAAATTGATTTGGAGTAGTTTAGTGGAATATAGAAGCCATGGAAATAAGGGGAAGGAAGAGGGAAAAGGGAAGGGAAAAAGAAGGGAAAAAATAGAAAGGAGGGAAGAGGAAAGGTGGGGCTTTGGCCATGGGCTACTGCCGTGGGTTATGGGTGGTGATTGAGGTGGGTGGTGGTAAGAGGAGAGAGGTAGAGTAGGGTTTTGAAGAAGGAATGATGGAATTTGTTTTGGAGATTTAGAAGTTTTGGGGTTTGGAGTTTTCTGTAGATTTGAGGAGGAAGAAGAAGAAGAGTACGCATAAAGTTTCTCAAATGAGAAATTTTTGTGCGTGCTTGGTTTTAGTCATATAGGACAATAGAAGGTTAATGTGTGAGAAAAGGAAGGATCTAAAGTCCCTTAGGGTTCCTAGGGTCTCTTGGTTTACTAAGGAGCCCATTAGTCTAAAACAAACCTAATAAGACATAGACAAAAAAATAGAAAACAAATGTACACTACAAATGAAATAAATAAGCGCATGTTATTTAATAATTAGGAAATTAAGTTGGAGAGATAAAATGTTCCATTTTATTTTGAATTCTTCAAGCATTAATAATGCATAAAGAAAAATGTACGTAGAAATGGAAAAGTTTATAAACCAAAGGAAAGTGAAATTTTATATACGCAAAAATGAGGCGGCAAGAATTAAATACAACCTAGAAGTCTAGACTCAGGTATTAAACAGAAGGAGAAATGAACGGATCAAGTATTAATAATGAGATAACAATTTTAAAATGTACATCCAACAATTAATAACAAAAGAAATGAAGGGACCATGTACATCATGCAACCTTTTTGAAATTCGATTTGTGAAACGTAACCAAATTAACTTCATTAACTCAAATATATTCAAATTTGTACGCATTTAGTTTTTTTAATCTATGCATAAGAAATAAAATTACTTACCATAAAGATGAAAACTGTAACGTCCCGCCTTTCGCACGATTTAAATCGAAACACGTGCCAATTCAAACCATACGGAAGGGCGGATTGTTATGGGGTAAATAAGAAAAACAAGAAGAAAGAAAACAGAATCTCACAGCAGAAGGATAAAATATAATAATCAAATATACAGTTTATAAATCTGTTTACAAAACTATTCATATAATACATATCAGAGTACACATACCAATAACAATGCAGCGGAACAGTGTGTAGTGCACTAGTATAAATACTGATAATATAAATCTTCGTCTTCGACCTCCAGAGCTAAATATTCTAATCCTGAAACGCTCGGACTGACCCGAGCGAATTTGAAAAGACAAAAACACTCGAGTCAGAACTAAAAGATCTTATGTGAGTTAAATTAACAGAAATAAATATGAGTGCAGTAACTCAAGAGATGCTCGGGATTTACATCTCCTAATGATCCATTTAAACTATTTACTATGTAGTATGTTGCGCTATTATAATAGTGTCTATTTATAAAATAAACTTGCTTTTAAATAGCGTTAAGGGGTTACCCATATAGCCCTTAACGCAAAATATATTCCCATAGTCTATACAGTACCGTAATCTCCCCCGTATTGGGCGTCGTCAGAGGGCACTCCATAGGTATGGTACAAAGCCAAAATCGTATAAGGCGCGCTAGGGTAGGTGACACGACACAACTAGGCAATGCCAGGATAGATATACCAATTACGCTTCCGGGTCGGTGGTAACTCATAGCCACAGCTATCGCCCACCTTGAGCCACACCCCCAAATCAAAGAAATCAAAAGTGGCCACCGAATCAATCCAAAAGTCAAAGTATAATATCGAAGAGATGTGTCCGATCAAAGGTGCTACCTTATTAACCCGTCAATCGCTCCTGTTTTAGCCACCTTATGCCAACTCACGGGAGTCGGGTCCACATATTTACCTTAAAGGAAACGCCGCCACCATCCTACTTCATTCTGGAATCTCCACCGCGTACACGATTGTTAAAGTGGTTTTCGGGGTTGGCAGAGAGTATGACAACTTCCGATCCCGGTCTCTTCAACAACCAAACGTTATTATAACACTGCGGTCATTTTAAAAATAATTATACTTTCAAAAACCAGAATATAATTATCCATTTCAAAACCCATAAATACGATATCATTTCCTTTCCAAAACAAACTCATTTGATATTATTTTATAAAAACCCAAATTAAAATAATATCATTTTATTTCTATATATTTCTTTTCCAAAATCATATTGTTTTCAAACTTATAATCATCGGAAACCAAACATTTGAACTATGACTTTCAAACATAATACTTCGAAATTCATAGTTTTAAAACCATAACTTTCAAAACTTAAATGGTTTGGATATTCAACGGTATATAAAATAAAACAGTTGAATTTAAAATTTCTTTATAAAGTAAATAATTTCCACGCCTTTACAATTTTATTTACTTTAAATTCAGTCTAAACCCATAACCTTTAGATTCACTTTCAGTTTTAATAAAAACACTTCGATTTCAATATTTTCAAACTTTGAGTATTTAATAAATTTCAAAACGAAGGTTGTGAATATCTATTCAACAATTCATTCTCCTATTATTTAGTTTTGAAACGTTTACATAATAGACCCATAACCATTTAAAATAAAACCCAATTTATTAACACTAAATATTTCCTTCCATTTATTTACTAGAATTATTCACTTAATTTATCTTGAAATAAAATCCGGTTATAAATTTCATACCTTTAAAATTTCCAAGATTAATAAGTTTACACCAACTTGTGGAGTTAAATTTTTAAATAAGCCCAATTCCAAATAAATTTCCAATTTAATTTCCAATCTTAATTGATTTGAACTATTTAGAACTCTGTATATATATATGCAATATCTTAAACCTGTACTTAATCATAAATATAAATTATCAAACTCCATTTTCAACTTACTTATTTCCATTTAATAAATTCATACATAGCTTAAATTCAATAATTTAACTATATATTTATATATAAAATAAGATTTTATATAAGATCAAAATTAATATTTATTAAACTGCATCCTATACAAACCATAGAAATCATTTCAAAAATAATTTTATATATATACCGCGGTGCCTGTATATAATTTTCTATCCTATGGTCAAGTGATACGGATATTTATCATTTCAATCCGCAAATTTAAAAGTAAAAAAATGCGGTTGTATATCATTTCAAACTGCAATCCCGAATGAAATGAGAATGCATAATACCTTGCAGTTTATATAATATAGAACACACCATCCATTCACCTAATATCAATCATCAACCAATTTTATTTCAATCATCATCAATTTAAACAAACATCAAATGAGCATTTAAAATATAACAGGTACCAACGAACAATTTATATTCAAAATAAATAAATAACTGTTTAACTAGCAGTTTATATGCAAAATAAATAAATTTTTAACTGTCAATTTATATGCAGTAATAAAATCAATTAACAGTTAAATTAAATAAATGCGATTTAATAAAGATGATGAATAAAACATGCCAAACAGTCATCAATAAATTTCTAATCATATCTTAAGTCAATTTAACAGACATAGGAAAGTTTAGAAGTTGTGAGTGGGTTAAAACACTCACCTTTTGTAACGACCCGCCGCTTTGACCGCCTCTAATCGGTAATTAAACCAACTAGAAACATTCAAAATGACGGATTGTTATCTAGTTTATAACATTTAAACAGAATCAGTCACAGAATCACAGAAACAATAATATATTTTATAAATGAACTTTTTTTTTCTTTTATATACAATTATCAGAGTTATACAATGAATTACATTTTTATATAGCGGAACAAACATATATTTTTTTAAAGTACAAGAAAAATTTCCTGAAAAGCTTTAGTGAAGTGCTTTCCCCTCTCTCTCTAACTTCGCTGCGAGAAAATCTCCAAGCTGTAAAAATACTCGGTCTGACCCGAGCGTTTATTGCAAAACACAAAAACACTCGAGTCAGGATTAATCTTAATTCAAGTAAATAAATTTGCAATGAATTGAAAAAAATGGTAACAGCCCAAAATACAGTGTGTAAAATATGCAACAGAGATGATGAATCACATGAATCAATTTAAATCTATTATGGATTTTCAGGTTAACAACTTCAATTTTTAAAATCTGTCAATCCTGTGTGGCTGCAGTACACACGTATATTTATACACATGTGCACTGCCTCGCCAACTCGTGTGCACCAAACAAAAGCACAGCTATCGGATCAAAACAAAGTCAAACCCAAGTTTCAAAACTAGGTTCAACTCAAGGCCAATGCAAAGATAAAAGAGTCAAGAAGGCATCAGACAAAGCAATACAAACAGCAAATGTTGAAACAGGCTATCAAAGGCAGAGGCTCAGAAATGCCAAAGACATGAAGCAACGAAAGATTCACAAATACAACTCAAAGTTTACAGAGTGCAGACCAAAATGAGCACAACTCATTAAGCTCATAACAACAAAGAAATAGACCATAAGAAATGCATCAGTGAATCAACATATATGAGCAAGTGAACTAGTCAACATGCATATATCTCAAAAACAAAGGGACTACACTGTTTCAAATGAGACAACAATTTCAGACTCAAGTGAACAGTATAGCAAAACACATGTTCAACAAAGATCAGGCTACAGAAGCATATGGTGGTGCAGACTACAAATGAGTGCTAACAAAATAAACTAATTGCAACAGGGTTAGGCCAACATAGTGCAACAGTGAAACACTGAATAGTATGCAGACCAGAAACACCAAGTCAAATGCAACGGAATGGAATGCAACTACAAGTGCAACAGTCAGGTCCAAATGCATCAATGAGGAACTGCAGTGGACATGTATACAACAGAGGAAGCAAAATAACAAATGCAAAACCCAAGTGCAACAGTACAACTCCAAATGTATCAGTGCATGAACACACCAGCTCGAAGACACAATACAACAATGCACAAATAAATTTTAAAACAACCTATAAATTTTATGGTTACTTACTCAAAAAGAAAAGAACAGTGTAGTATTCAAATATCACTGTTTTGATTTTCTTATTTGAAAGACATTTGAAATTAAACTTTTAAATGAAACAAACAAGTTAAATTTATAACTTAAGTTTTAAACAGAGATTAACTCTATACTTTCTCTCATTTCAAAACAGAGATTCAAACTTCTTAAATTTATGTATGATAGCAAGTAAACAAGAATCAGAAACATGCAAGTCAAACTATACTTTCCTACATCATTCAACTTCAATGGCAATAGAAAAAGGTTTTAAATTTAGTATGGTTTACACTGTAAACCAAAGTGTTACAGGAAACAGAAAACTGGAAACAACATTTCCAAGCAAATATAAACACAAGCATAGCCATTCATTCACATGCAAAAGCTATTCACAATTATACAAGCATTCAAACCCAAAGAACTGAATAAAGCATAGGTTTGCTCACAAACATCATAGAATAAATTGAAGGTTGAAAGGTTTTCTCACTGTGTTTATCACAAACAGTTTTCTAAAGAACCTCAAATTTGTGTTTTTAAGGTAATTACTGAATCTGGGACAATTTCAAACTTTTTTTTTTTAACTAATTCATGATTTTCCAGAACCTACATTTATACTGACAAACAAATTTTGTTTACACATAAAATTACTAACTATAACCATACAGATGATAAAGATTTCTATTTAAGAATATCTTAGTTTACAAGCTAGCCAGATCTGCAACTACAGGAAATCAACACATATACATATTCACAAATATGCACACTGAACATTCATGAATAAGTAATCATCACAACATAATCAAACAACATGCTTTCTTTTATCAGGTCACAGATTTTGTGCAGGTGTGTTTACCCATCCCATTTTAACAAACGGAATAGTTTTGTTTTAAATCATTTGATTTCTGTAAATAAACATAAGCTCTGTAGTTTATGTTTGATTTTGATTTTTAAAGAAAAACTGTTTTTTTTTAAGATAAGAAGCTTACTCACATTTAATTGAAGCAGAGAATACCCAGATGCACGCATTTTCATTCAAACTCAAGCAAACATTATATGCTTGATGCAACAGATAATTTGAAACTCTTTTTAAATTGTGAAGTCACACACTAAACAAAATGGGGACATAGCAATTTATATATATATATTTCTAATGACTGTTTTGTTTTGAACTTGAGTTCTAATACTTGCATTTATTTCAAAAGAATTGGGGTTTGGAATTAGCTTGCAACTGAGAACAAGAATAGGGGGTTTTACAGACACATGCATACATCACATATGAACTGAAGTTCAAACAAGCACATGCAAACAAATTTTTCCTCATCTAGATTCAAAGATCCATCACATGCAGCAAAAACCAAAACAAGTCAAGTTTTAATAGCATCTGTTCTCATCAGATTTTTAAATGATAGCATCTGTCCTCATCAGTTTTAAAACAAATTTTAAATAGCATCTGTTCTTATTAGTTTAAAAGCATCTGTTCTTATCAATTTAAATTCAAGCAATCGAGCAAATGATAGCAAATAACACCCAACAGACAACATGCAGAGTTTTATCTGTTATTATTAGTTTAAATTCAAGTAACCGAGCAGATGATAACAATTAACACCCTAAATCATAGCATGCAACCAAACACCCAATCCAATCAAATCTAAAAACTTGAATAAAAATTAATCGTGAGAAAAAAAACTCACTTTTTTTCGAAGCGAATACGAAAACCCAAAGAAATTTCCAAAGAGGATGAACGAGAACGAAACAGCAGTGAGCGACGAAGAATTGATCGAGCAAGGCAACGCTCAAATTCCTATCGTTCAAGCAAATAGCGCAGCTTCGGAAGCCCTAGTTTTTAGACGAGGAGGAACACGAAGCCGAAAGCCCTAATTTGAAGACGAGCGAAAATTGGAGAGGCCGCCATTTTTTTTCTTTCGTGATTTTGTTAAGTTAGGGTTATGAACGAATGAGGAAATGAAATAAAGAGGGTCGGGTGAAAGTAAGAGGCAGTGCGATTTTTTTTTACATATATATGATTTATTTATTTAATTTTTCATTTTAAATTCAATTTATTTTTTGTAGATATTTTCTTTACTTTGTTCTGTTTAATTTTGTTGTTAAAATTTTAACTAAGTGTATTTATTTATTTTATTTAAGCTAAAGAAAAGAATGTTATTAAAACTAACCATCCCTCTACAAATTTACATAAATAATACTTGTATCCAAATTATTTTTCTTAAGTCATTAGTTGAATTTCAATCACAAATTTAATATTCAATTTCAACCCCAATAGATTAAATTTAAATTTTTATTCAACTCTTTATAGATTAAATTTTAAAATTTAATCGCCAAATTCATTGTTATATTTGGAATTCAATTTAAATTATCATTCCAATATTTAAAATTAATTAAATATTTCCAATTTAAATTGTTAAAATTTCAGGGTCGTCATAATCTCCCCTCCTTAAAAGAATTTCGTCCCGAAATTACAAGTAAGGAAAAATGATTGTTAAAATTTCACAGATATTTATATTTTACACAATTTTTATCAAGTTTGAAACTTATTAAAAATAAATAAATAAGTATAGGATTCATTCCATTTGTTTTGTCTCATTAGCTTTGTTAATTAACTCATTTGCTCAACATTTTCTACAATCAAGACGCAAAAGGCTTTTACTAAAGTTTTCAACTTACAAAACCCAAATTTTTAAATTTGAAATTCTTCATTTAAGAAATTTACATAGTATAACTTTTCCAAAGCTGTGGACTTTCAAAACATTTCAAAAATCTTCTCCCTTAGTTCGTTGGGTTGGAATTTATGTTACTTCAATTTCAGATTATTGATTTTCTATTTAAAGTTTGAAAATACTTGCTAACTCGAAATTTAACAAGTCTATTGTCGTTCTTAAAGACATTAGGCATACGTTGGCCAGGCGCAAGTCTAAAAATCTCCAAGTACTAAATATACTTGCTTCAATTCCCGGTGAAAATACTTTAAAAATCTTTTAAAAAATGGATATGGAAAGCACATTCCCCCATGGATCACAGTTTACCCGGCGGTTTCGCTACTATCCCAGTAGAATCGCTTGTAAACTATAGATTTCTCATCTCTTGAATTTCGCCATGGTTGTTGCCAAAGATCGCGGTCCACACAGCGGTTACGCTACTATCCCAGTAGAATCGCTCGTGACCGTAGGCATCTCGCCCCTCGAATTTCGCTTTGGCTTCTAGATTGCAGTTTACTCGACGGTTGCGCCACTATCCCAGTGGAATCGCTTGTAACTGTAGGCATCTCGCCCCTCAAATTACGCTAGTCACTCCAACTAATGGAAAACAAATGGCCAATCCAACTAATGGAAAACAAAGGGCCAATCCAACTAATGGAATACAAATGGTCAATCCAACTAATGGAATACTACGTAGCTACGATCTTCAAATGGACACTCATCTCGAGTTCCAACAACCTTCACAAAGTTTAAATGGAAGGTACTTTTCCATATCCTCAATTTGGAAAACATAATATCATACATACATATATAATATTTCATTTCACACTTAGTACATATCATACTCATGTACTTACATAAGTTTTCCACAATAATTACTTTTCCAAACTAAATGGTTTTCGAATTTATCGTATTCTCATATATACGTTATGAAAACCACAACATTTCATACCCATAACAAATAGAGGATTCACAAATTTTCCATTTCATTATCCATTTAAATTTTTCCTCTAAGTCGATTTGGAAATTTAAGGTTATCCCAAACCTAATTCACATTCATAATCCAATTTATTATCGACTTCACACTCGATTTGGATTTCATGTTACATCGTCAATTCTCAACACATAATTGATGTCTATCGATATATAACCTCTGAGCTCGTACGTCTCAGAGAAGGGTGTTAAGCTAAGAGAATAAATTCTCCGCCACCAACAGATATATATTTAATAGAGATCAATTGCTATGTTGTCAATTCACAATGTTAGACATACAATCCAAATCAACCATTCAAAATTCAAAATTCAACTTATATTGTTTTTGGGTGTCAAAGTTAAACTCAATTTAACTCAAAATTCAATCCTTTGAAAATTTCCAAGTTGAACAAATTGTTCATATTTCCCAAAAATATCTACACAAGATATATATAATTTTTCACACTTAACCATTTGAAAACAAACTTCAAATCATTTTTCACCTTTCAATCTTTGAAAACAAATTTTCAAATCAATTTCCTTTAAACGGAAACATTTCCAAATATTTATCCATTTTAAACTTAAAATGGTTCACTTAAATCAATCAAATAAATCCTTACCGAATTATTTTAAATTTACGTTCCAAATCCGTAAATTTATTTCCACATTTCAAAAATAAATCAATATTTATTTTTAACAAATTTCCCTTTCTTTTATAAATTCCATAATGAATTTACATTTCCAAAATATCTATGAATATACGATTTTTAAATCGATTTCACATATTCATTATCAATTTATCTTTAAAAGATAAAATCTCAAAACATTCACTTTTCACTTTATCTTTAAAAGATAAAATTTCAAACCTTTCATTTCATATTGGAAAATATTTCCATACTTATTTAATAATAAGTAATTCACAAATCCATTTATTTCCAACACTTGGAAAACATTCAATATACTTAAATCATAATCAAGTGTATATTTCATTCTTAAAGGAAATCATTCTTTAAACACATTAACTTGAGTCAAAACGAATGTTGCGTAAAACACCGTTACGACGACCCAAAATCACTAGTATAGGGATTCGAATTTAAGATAGATATATAAATCCCAATACTATATAAAAACATTTCCTTTTGGAAACCGTTTACCATAACAACAGTGTTATAGTCCACCATTTCCTTTGATTTCTCTCGAAAACGTCTATATCAACAATGAATGTTGAAATCTGTGCTTTCGATTCTTAACACATTTCAAAACAACTTCAAATGGATTTACTTCATTTCATAATGTTATTTCCCCAAAACATTCCCATTTAAGTTTTTTTCAACTTCGACTTAATTCATAGTTTGAATTCTGCATACATTTCACAATATTGGTTTTAAGCCAACTTCAAATTTTCTAATATTAAGTTTTCCACTTAACTTAATTCCATGCCCGTTCAAATTCAAATTCATCACTGAATCTATTAAACCTATTATGGATTTTCATATTAACAAATATCAAATTTAAAATCTAAATTCCGTTTGGACCTTGCGTTTGCTTTCTATTCCAAAAATAATCAACTAATTCTTTAGTAAACCACTCATCGACTTGGTTCCATTAGATTCATATTTCCACATTAACTATTTTAGGCATTAGTCTAAACTTGAAATATAAGCTTTTACATCAAAACTGGTTTGATTCATACAGTTAAGTTGACAAATACATTTCCTATCAAAATTTTGCAATCCTTATTAGCGAAGGTCGGATTATTCAATCATTTTCCCAAGACATAACCGATTTATTTAATAATATATTCACTGTCCAAAATTACGAATATATCTCCTTTAACAACTTTTATGTTTCATTTATCAAATTCAATTGGTTTCGAATTTATAAACAATCTTTACAAATTCCATTTCTATTTATAAAACTTCGATTATAATCTCCTTTATTAATTCAATTCAATTTATATAACTCGGTTATATACCAAAAATCCATATTATAAGTTAAATACTTATAATCCATTTATTTACTAAATCGTTCTTCACAACGTTTGAAATCAATTTTCAAAAGTATTCATAATCAAATTCCCGAGTTATAGTTCAATAATCCCCTTGATTATAACTAAATTTACATGTCATTTTATTTTCCAATTATCACTTTGGAGATATTCAAAATATTTGGTTTAAACCAATTCATCAATTCACTTAACTCATATTTCATTTTCCGTAAATCTCAACAATTCGATAACGAGTTTTCAAATGATCGAGACTCAAATCTAAGGAGACCTCACCGAAAAGAAACTATCGCAAACCTAAATTTAGAGAGGGGAATTTTCAAAATACTTTTTATTTTAAAGAAAACAATTTTAAACTTCTTTAGATTTTGAAAACACTTTCTTTAAAGTGATTCTAGTAACTATTCATATTAAACGCCATAAACTAAGCTTTGTGTAAACCAAAGCTCTGATACCACTTTGTAACGACCCGCCGCTTTGACCGCCTCTAGTCGGTAATTAAACCAACTAGAAACATTCAAAATGACGGTTTGTTATTTAGTTTATAACATTTAAACAGAATCAGTCACAGAATCACAGAAACAATAATATATTTTATAAATGAACTTTTTTTCTTTTATATACAATTATCAGAGTTATACAATGAATTACATTTTTATACAGCGGAACAAACATATATTTTTTTAAAGTACAAGAAAAATTTCCTGAAAAGCTTTAGTGAAGTGCTTTCCCCTCTCTCTCTAACTTCGCTGCGAGAAAATCTCCAAGCTGTAAAAATACTCGGTCTGACCCGAGCGTTTATTGCAAAACACAAAAACACTCGAGTCAGGATTAATCTTAATTCAAGTAAATAAATTTGCAATGAATTGAAATAAAATGGTAACAGCCCAAAATACTGTGTAAAATATGCAACAGAGATGATGAATCACATGAATCAATTTAAATCTATTATGGATTTTCAGGTTAACAACTTCAATTTTTAAAATCTGTCAATCCTGTGTGGCTGCAGTACACACGTATATTTATACACATGTGCACTGCCTCGCCAACTCGTGTGCACCAAACAAAAGCACAGCTATCGGATCAAAACAAAGTCAAACCCAAGTTTCAAAACTAGGTTCAACTCAAGGCCAATGCACAGATAAAAGAGTCAAGAAGGCATCAGACAAAGCAATACAAACATCAAATGTTGAAACAGGCTATCAAAGGCAGAGGCTCAGAAATGCCAAAGACATGAAGCAACGAAAGATTCACAAATACAACTCAAAGTTTACAGAGTGCAGACCAAAATGAGCACAACTCATTAAGCTAATAACAACAAAGAAATAGACCATAAGAAATGCATCAGTGAATCAACATATATGAGCAAGTGAACTAGTCAACATGCATATATCTCAAAAACAAAGGGACTGCACTGTTTCAAATGAGACAACAATTTCAGACTCAAGTGAACAGTATAGCAAAACACATGTTCAACAAAGATCAGGCTACAGAAGCATATGGTGGTGCAGACTACAAATGAGTGCTAACAAAATAAACTAATTGCAACAGGGTTAGGCCAACATAGTGCAACAGTGAAACACTGAATAGTATGCAGACCAGAAACACCAAGTCAAATGCAACGGAATGGAATGCAACTACAAGTGCAACAGTCAGGTCCAAATGCATCAATGAGGAACTGCAGTGGACATGTATACAACAGAGGAAGCAAAATACACAAATGCAAAACCCAAGTGCAACAGTACAACTCCAAATGTATCAGTGCATGAACACACCAGCTCGAAGACACAATACAACAATGCACAAATAAATTTTAAAACAACCTATAAATTTTATGGTTACTTACTCAAAAAGAAAAGAACAATGTAGTTTTCAAATATCACTGTTTTGATTTTCTTATTTGAAAGACATTTGAAATTAAACTTTTAAATGAAACAAACAAGTTAAATTTATAACTTAAGTTTTAAACAGAGATTAACTCTATACTTTCTCTCATTTCAAAACAGAGATTCAAACTTCTTAAATTTATGTATGATAGCAAGTAAACAAGAATCAGAAACATGCAAGTCAAACTATACTTTCCTACATCATTCAACTTCAATGGCAATAGAAAAAGGTTTTAAATTTAGTATGGTTTACACTGTAAACCAAAGTGTTACAGGAAACAGAAAACTGGAAACAACATTTCCAAGCAAATATAAACACAAGCATAGCCATTCATTCACATGCAAAAGCTATTCACAATTATACAAGCATTCAAACCCAAAGAACTGAATAAAGCATAGGTTTACTCACAAACATCATAGAATAAATTGAAGGTTGAAAGGTTTTCTCACTGTGTTTATCACAAAAAGTTTTCTAAAGAACCTCAAATTTGTGTATTTAAGGTAATTACTGAATCTGGGTCAATTTCAAACTTTTTTTTTTAACTAATTCATGATTTTCTAGAACCTACATTTATACTAACAAACATATTTTGTTTACACATAAAATTACTAACTATAACCATACAGATGATAAAGATTTCTATTTAAGAATATCTTAGTTTACAAGCTAGCCAGATCTGCAACTACAGGAAATCAACACATATACATATTCACAAATATGCACACTGAACATTCATGAATAAGTAATCATCACAACATAATCAAACAACATGCTTTCTTTTATCAGGTCACAGATTTTGTGCAGGTGTGTTTACCCATTCCATTTTAACAAACAGAACAGTTTTGTTTTAAATCATTTGATTTCTGTAAATAAACATAAACTATGTAGTTTATGTTTGATTTTGATTTTTAAAGAAAAACTGTTTTTTTTTTAAAGATAAGAAGCTGACTCACATTTAATTGAAGCAGAGAATACCCAGATGCACGCATTTTCATTCAAACTCAAGCAAACATTATATGCTTCATGCAACAGATAATTTGAAACTCTTTTTAAATTGTGAAGTCACTCACTAAACAAAATAGGGACAGAGCAATTTATATATATATTTCTAATGACAGTTTTGTTTTGAACTTGAGTTCTAATACTTGCATGTGCATTTATTTCAAAAGAATTGGGGTTTGGAATTAGCTTGCAACTGAGAACAAGAATAGGGGGTTTTACAGACACTTGCATACATCACATATGAACTGAAGTTCAAACAAGCACATGCAAACAAATTTTTCCTCATCTAGATTCAACGATCCATCGCATGCAGCAAAAACCAAAACAAGTCAAGTTTTAATAGCATCTGTTCTCATCAGATTTTTAAATGATATCATCTGTCCTCATCAGTTTTAAAACAAATTTTAAATAGCATCTGTTCTTATTAGTTTAAAAGCATCTGTTCTTATCAATTTAAATTCAAGCAATCGAGCAAATGATAGCAAATAACACCCAACAAACAACATGCAGAGTTTTATCTGTTATTATTAGTTTAAATTCAAATAACCGAGCAGATGATAACAATTAACACCCTAAATCATAGCATGCAACCAAACACCCAATCCAATCAAATCTAAAAACTTGAATAAAAATTAATTGTGAGAAAAAAACTCACTTTTTTTCGAAGCGAATACGAAAACCCAAAGAAATTTCCAAAGAGGATGAACGAGAACGAAACAGCAGTGAGCGACGAAAAATTGATCGAGCAAGGCAACGCTCAAATTCCTATCGGTCAAGCAAATAGCGCAGCTTCGGAAGCCCTGGTTTTTAGACGAGGAGGAACACGAAGCCGAAAGCCCTAATTTGAAGACGAGCGAAAATTGGAGAGGCCGCCATTTTTTTTCTTTCGTGATTTTGTTAAGTTAGGGTTATGAACGAATGAGGAAATGAAATAAAGAGGGTCGGGTGAAAGTAAGAGGCAGTGCGATTTTTTTTTTTACATAAATATAATTTATTTATTTAATTTTTCATTTTAAATTCAATTTATTTTTTGTAGATATTTTCTTTACTTTGTTTTGTTTAATTTTGTTGTTAAAATTTTAACTAAGTGTATTTATTTATTTTATTTAAGCTAAAGAAAAGAATGTTATTAAAACTAACCATCCCTCTACAAATTTACATAAATAATACTTGTATCCAAATTATTTTTCTTAAGTCATTAGTTGAATTTCAATCACAAATTTAATATTCAATTTCAACCCCAATAGATTAAATTTAAATTTTTATTCAACTCTTTATAGATTAAATTTTAAAATTTATTCGCCAAATTCATTGTTATATTTGGAATTCAATTTAAATTATCATTCCAATATTTAAAATTAATTAAATATTTCCAATTTAAATTGTTAAAATTTCAGGGTCGTCACAACTTTGGAATTTAAATTGGATTTAAATCCAATTTAAACCCAAAATTTTCATAGTCTCCAAATCCGTCCAAACCAACGTCATCAAGTCCGGAATATTATTATGATCCTAACAAAAAAAATGCGCGTGAATCGGAGTTCGTACGATAAAGATATTCGATTTTGGACATTGAAATCAAAATAAAACAAACAAAAAAAAACAACACACCATTTATCATTTGCCACGTCACCAGCAAAACGCGTCTTCTCCAGAGACTTGCGCACGCGAAAATTTCCAAGCCGAAACCCAAGCCGCCTCAATCGTCCATCTTCCACCAATTTTCCACGCTTCCACATGCGGCTGCACCACGATCGGTTTGCTCCCCCATGATGCCCACCTCGAACCGCCTCCAAGGCTATAAGCACGGCCACTCCGGTTTCCCCTTGCCGAGCATGAAAATTGGCCATCAACCACAAATTCGCGGCACATCCAGTGACCATCTCGAACTCCAATCGTACAGATGCGCTCAGGACAATGATCTCCACCTACTGCCACTCCCTGATCGAAGCCTCGTTGAGAATCCGCCGTTAAAACCCACAACCATACATGAACGGCCGAAAATGATTTGCAATTTCGGGACAAACGATAAATTGTTTCAAAAAATGAATAATACTAGTAGACTACACTCTTCGAGAACATCAACATATATTTTTTTGGGATTTTTCTGAGAATATTAATTTTTGACTTTGGATTTGATTTTTGAAATTGAACATGGATCTAGGGTTTCTAGCCGTTGGAAGAAGAGAAGAAACTGATGAAATGAACGCACAAACAAATGAGAATAGATGGGCTAGGGTTTATAACTGGGTTTATATAGGTAGGTTAGAGATTTGAATAAATGGATCGGATAAACAAACGTGCTAACGCTAACGTGGCCCAAAAAGCCCGTTCTGACCCAGGAACGAAATTGGGTAAACCCATATATCAAAATAGGTATTTTAAAATATTCTGAACGTGATGGAAAAAGTTTCACGTCCAAATTCGATCGTATAAATAAGTTATGCTAAAAACAATATTTCGAAATTGATTTCAAATTGATTTCAATTAAAACGATTTCAAGGCGTTTCGCGTTCGTACGATCAAACGACAAGTCCGATCGCTACGAAACTTGAAACCCTACAATAATTCACTGTTACGGATCCGATGAAACTGGTTTCATCGAAATCCGAGTCCGTAAACAAAATGGCTATTTTTATATAAATTAAATAAATTCAAAATAAATAAATAAAATCAAATTTTATATTTAGATTCAAAAATTGACTCATTTTCACTTTTTAAAAATTCTTAATCATTTACAAAATTCCAACAAGTTTAGATGTCAAATTTAAAGAAGGTAAATTTATAAATTTCAATATAAATCCTTAATTTCATTAAATACCCAGATTATAAATAATATCCTAAAATTTCGTTTAGTTAAATAAATAAATTCGTATTCCATTCATTCCTGTCAAACAGATGGATTAAATATTGGATTCCAAATTATCATACAGATTTCTCATATTATTCTTATTTCAAATAGCGAATTATTTAACTATATGCAATCTCGTTAAATTGCAATTTAAATTCAATTATTAGACTTTAAGTTTCAATTTAAATAAATAAATCCTGGTTCCCATTCTTAAATTCACTATTGATCATATTACCATCCTGGGTACCATTTATTTTAATATATATATATCCAGATACTTTAACATTTTCCGATTGTTTATCTCAATTGCATAACATTAAATTTATATTTATTGCGATGATTTCCGATTTAACTGAACGAACTAAGTATATAACTCATAATAATTGTTGTAAAACTCTCAATCCCATAATTATAAGTTTGTTATTTCCACTCAAATATTATAGATATTTACAGGTATAGGTTTTTATTCAATCATTATTTATTATATATTAATTAGATAAATTCACTATTTAAGTCCGTTTTAAATTTATTACCAAATACCCATTTGTAACATCCCTAGATTTTGACTATATATTTAAATTTGACTTTATTTCATTTTGAAATTATTTTAAATTTGTTTTACTTGTGTGATATCATTTCTAAACATTTTTAAAATGAAAATATAATTTTTCCAAAATTTACTGTATTTATTTCCTATTTTTAAAGGCTGTTTTCTAATTTTCTTCCATTTTCTTCATTTAAATTTCTTTATTTTATTTTAAATTTGTTTTATTTGTGAAAATTAATCTCTAATTTTTTTTAAAATAATAATAGAATTTTTTCGAAAATTAGTGTGTTGATTTCCTATTTTTAAGGGCTGTTTTCCCATTTTCTGCTATTTTATGCATTAAAATTTTATATTTAAATTAAATTTTAAATATTATTTTGTGAATATATTTTTATTTTATGTTATTATTTATGTTTAAAATACTTTACAAGCTTATATGAATTTTCTAAAAATTATTTCATTTAACTTCAAATTTTGCTAGTCTAGTTCGCTGTTTTAACTATTTTCCTTAATTTTACTTTACATAATTGATAAATATTATATATATTTGTATACTTGTTAAAAATTTTGAAATCTTATCTGATATTATTATTATTTCAGCTACATAAATTTATATAAATAATAAAAGGTAAATTGAAAGGGTTTGTGACCTTTTGTTTCCTATGGCTTTTGATTTTCCCACCTTTTCACATTTTAACTTACTTTTGCCATCAATTAGCCATAACTACTCACATAATTCAGCTGCCTACCTCCATTCTTCATTCACGTACATCTTTTTCCTCCTTCTGGAAAAAAATTTCGGCCTCCTCTTGATTGAGAAGTTTGGTAAAATTCTATTTCCTTTTATCTTCTTTTGTTCACTTATGTTGATTTTTCTAGTTTGATTTTGCACTTGCTTCACCTCATGTAGGTTCAACCATGCCACATTACTGCCTAGCCGCCTCCACCAACTGATGACACACCACTAGCACCTCCTCTTCACCACCACCCAAGCCGTGAACCCCCATGGTGATGCATATTCGCAAAAGTTTCAAAACACACTTCATATTGACCTAGTCGAGCAATAGCTTCCACATCCACCATTTCCACCAACCATCGTCGCCCTTACTCCACCACCTCCAACACCTCCAGCACCCACGGCCACACCACCACAGTGGACCCCACTCCTCTGGCCGTGACACCTAGGGCCTTGGCCGAGCTCAATTCATGGCCCAAAACCCATGTGTATGCATGATTTTGTGTTCTTGCCTTCACCCACCTTTACACCATCACTCAAACTCGTGTTAGGCCGACCTGAGCAACCCAAACCTGACCCTAAATCATTGTCTTAGACCTGTACTCTACCTCTGGCCGAGCCTATGAGGTGTCGGAAGCAAGTGCAAAGCATTTCAGCTTTGTTTTATGAAGTTATTTCGAGCATCGTTTATCGTATTTTTGGTCTGAAACCTTATAATTGTTATATTGTTTGTTTGATTTGTATTCAAGGGAATTAATCCTTGGATCCTCCATTTTGTATCTGTATCGTGCTTTTATGCTTGTGTAGATCCCGTTGTGCAATTCGTCGTTGTGTCATCAGCTCAAAACAGTGAGTAAATCTCACCAGACTAATATGTACTTATGTAGTGATAAACTGACATCACCTGAATCTGTAAATGCATATCATCCTGTTATAACTTCTATATCATATTCATATGATGTTCACACCTATATTTACACCTGTTATATCATATGTTACTGTTATTTCATACTATTCTGTTACTTTCATCAGTTTATCACACTGCAAGTTCCCTGTAGACTAGAATCACTATGGGTTGAAATGATACATACCCGAACGGACTTTAGAATAGGAGAAAAACGTTATGGGCTGAAATGATAGGCCAGAATGATTTTCAATTATTTTCTTTTACTTGGGATTGCGGGTTTGAAATGATCAAACCCGGGTTTTCTTTGTAAATTATGGGTTGAAATGATATATTACCCGTATCACTTTACCTAGGCTAGAAAATGAAATACAGACCCGTTGTTAAAATATGTTTTTCTAAAAAAAATTAAAATATTTTAGAAATGTAAATATTATAATATTTTGATTAGATCTGATTAAAAATGATTTTTGTAAAGCATTATTGATTTTCTGAAAATTTATAAGTGAAATAAATAAAGGGTAAAGTTAGAAATCTGAAATGTAAGTTATTTTGGAAATTATAATTTGGTGATAAATGGAATTTAAATTAAATATGAAAATATGATAAATTTATGATATTTTGAATCAAATGAATTTAAAATGATTTTGTAATACATTAATGATTTTTGAATAAAGTTAAATGTGAAATGAATGAATATTTATGTTGAAATTTTGAAATATAACTAAAATTGGAAATTTGTGAATTTGGCTTAAAAGTGAATTTTAAGTTAAGTAAATAAAAATGAAATTAAGTTATATTTGAAAATTTTAAACTTAAGTGTTAAGTTAAATTTAGTTTAATGAATTTGAAATTTTGTGTTGGAATTTAATAAGTGAATTATTATTAAATTTTGATTTTTGAATGGAGATTTAACTTTATAAAATCATGAATATAAGGGTGTTTGAATGATTGTTTTAAAAGTGAAATTATATGATTTTATAAGTTAAAAATGATTTAAATAAAAATATAATTATTTGTGAAATTATACTGAATATTTGAAGTTAATTAACTGCATTTCAGAAATGCTATTAATTCTAATGTAAATGATAACACAGCATTTGTAAATGCTGTAGTTGATGAACCAAATGGCTAAGTTTAATTAAAGGCTATCATAGCATTTTTGTAAATGTTATTATTGTTGAATTTAACTAAGTTTTATTTGAAACTAATGTAACCCTATCACAGCATTTTTTTATGCTATCTTTTGTTAAATCGAACTGTTTTGAATGTAACTTTCTGTAGCAATTTCTAAATGCTGCGAAAGTTGAATTTTCATCTGTTTTAATAAATTAAGTGGATAAATGAATTTTGAAAGACTAAAATTTTGTAAATTTAATAATTTAATTATTAAATATAATAACTTCATTTTATGATTTAGAATGAAGTAATTTGTTTTGAAATATAAACTATTTTGAAATGTGTTTTGTAATGGTATTTAAATTAAATAAAAATGAATGTGGTTTGGAAGATATTATATTTTTGATATTTTGAAATGAATTTTGAATGATATTGAATTTTGAAATGATATTTGATTTTGAAGTATAAAATACCATTTTGAAATTTTAACCACGGGATGTATTTAATTTATAGTTTAACTAATTCTTAAAGGATGGGCGATCCCAAACATCCTTTAAGTTATTATGTACTTCTACTACAGTTCACTTGAGTTGGTTTACATTATATAAGTATACATTGTCCTGACTCGAGTGTTTTGTGTTTTACTTTACGCTCGGGTCAGCCTGAGTATTCAAAGCTTTGGATTCTCTTTCTGTAGCTGGTCTTTGCTGGAGTTTCTGCTTATCTACATTTATATCTTCTCTCTGTTTCAGCTGTTCTAGTTTATCTCATGTATTAGTGAACTTCTATGTATTTGGGATTTCTATTATGTTATTTTCAGACTGTATTATGTATTTGGTTTGAGACTCTGCCGTAGTAGCTTCATGAACTACTATGTATTTTATTTCCGCTGTGAGTTATTCTGATATTTCTGTGTCTGTGATTCTGTGATTGTATTTCATTTGCTCCAAATTTACTTACAACGCGGTATTTTGAGCAATTCAAGTCCGACATGTGCAGATGCGAATGGCTGAAAATATCGGGTTGTTACAGTTGGTATCAGAGCCAGGTTTCTAGGCAAACCTTAGCTTGCGGAGCAAAAAAAAAAAAAACTCATTTGAGATAGGGTAGAAATACCCTAAAATGGGTGAAATCAATCTTAGAATCATTTCCTTGTGAGAGAACGTATTTTCGAAGTATAAAATGATTTCCAAATGATTTTAAAGGATTTTTAAAGATTATTTTAGTATAAAATTTTCTTGTTTTGAAAGAAAATTTCTGGGCTTTATCCCTTTCGTATCCACCTTGTTAGTAAGTTTTGTTGATTAGGATTTCCTTAAAATTTGAACTTCTATCTTGGTTGGATTTCTTCGATTAGGATTCCTTTGAATTTCGGAACATTCCTACTTGTTCTGAAATCTATTCCATCTCCCCTAATTGCATTCTTTTGATTTTTGGAGCTTTCCATAACTCCACTTTGAATAACCTCTAAAGATCGACAGTTCTGCCAATCTTTGAATTTGTAAGGGAGTGAAATTCCTTTACAATTGGCATTGATTCATTAGAGATTTCTGTATCCTCGGATGTCGATGCTATCTATCTCCTGCTCTACCCGGATTCTATCTCTGGCGAACGAAGGTCGATTTGCCTTAGATTTCCGTATTGATTATATTCCTAAAGTCTCGGTTGACCGGTTAAGGTCGCCCGTGATTTATATAGGCTTATCTATCCTCTATTTGGTAATTAAATTATCTCATCTTCATATGAGTTTATCTTCGAACTAGAATATTATTTGATTAGAGTTCCTCTAATTTTGAATCTTTGTTTGTTTGAAATCCTTCCTTGAATCATCCTTTGGAAATTTGTGTTTGGTTGTATTTTTAAATTGTGCATACATAGAAATTATTAAGGATGGCTATATTTTTATATATAAAAGTGAAATGTTTTCGATAAGGACTATATACCTTTCAAAAATGAAAATTTGAAATTTCGAAAGAATTTGAAATTATGAAAATTTTATAAGAACTTGATTTATACAAAAATGATTTATAACTGAAGGGTTCTGAATTTGAATTTCGAGCAATCGAATTCCGGTGTTTTGAATCGGTTTTAAGATTATGGAAAATATATAATAATAATATGATTTAAAGATATTTTTTTCAAATAAGAAATGTTTCAAATGTATTCGAATGAATTTCAATGATTTCGAAGGAATTTCAAAGAAGTTTTTCAAAGTTAATTGAAGTTCAGAACTCACTTATGTCGCTGGAAAATAATTTCGATGATGAATGCATGCATCATCGACATTGATTTTCGAGTTTCTGAGTGAGGGAGAGGCCACTCTAGTAGCTTTGCTATGCGAGTGATTTCGTGAAACCAATTTTGATTTTAGATTTCGATGTATGGTTTGATATTCGAAAGACAGATCCGTGTGTGTGTGTGTGTGTCTATATATATATATATATTTGAAAAGATTCAAAGTAAGCCGGTGTTCAGTTCTCGAGTTTCAGATTTTGAAACCTAACTTTTGAAATTGATTTACTGATTTAGTGTTGATTTTCAACTCTTGGATTTAAAATATGACTTCTTCGACTATTTTAAGATTCGAGCACTTCCAAATCAAGGTTAATTTTTCAAAGCTAAATTTTTTTTTTGAAAGGTATAAGGTATTTGATAATGAATATAAGTTTAGTTTGTATGTTTCAAGTATGAAATAATATGATTTTTATAAGTTGAAACTGTTTTGTTAAGTAAATAAATAAGACTATTTTGAATTATACTAATATGAAATTTAGTTTTGAAAAGTTTTGGATAAAAATTAGTCTTCAAATGTTTGAGAAAAATTTGGTTTTAAATGTTTTAACTTAGTAACATCTTTATGAAACTATTTATTTAACAAGTTGGAATAGATACATAAGTTGTACGTATGCTGTTTTATTCGCATAATTAATTTGATCCAAGTTTGAGTACACAAGTTCGAGGTGAATTACACCATTTCGTGTTATGATTTTTCATTTGAGTCTTGATGGCGAACATTTGATATGGATTTTGGGCTTGATTCTAGAATTCTCAATCATAATATATGGCTAAGCAAGGAGACTGATGGCTTCTAGTCGAGAAACCATATCGAAGTCCGCATTAGGGAAGTCGAATGGACAATACTAGTTCGAAAGCGAACTTGTGTGATCGAGCAAGCGATCGAATGTAATGTTGCGAAATGATGACATATGTACATCTTATATCCTAATATCATTGGTATACTTGACGCTGAAATTGAAAGTTGTCGGGTTGGATATCTTTGTAATTTAATTGGAAATTTTCTTTTATGAAAAACCATAGTTTAAGAAAAAGAAAAATAGTTTTGAAAAAAAATGGTTTTAAATTTGATAGTGGTTTTTCATAAAAACTATTTTATATACAAAAGTATTCTTAATTGAAAATCTTTTAGTAAGCAAAGATGTTCAATCCCATATGGCTTTTCATGTACCGAAATTTATTTTTTTGAAAATTTTGATCCTTATATAAGATAAACTTTATGTAAGTATAAAATGATTTTGAAAACCATTGACCTTGATAAATCTATAATTGAAGCTTATATTAGTATGAAAGGATATTTGGTTTACCTGTAATTTGAGTTTATTTAAAAATAATGGATTTATGAAATAAATATTTCAACACTAAGTAATAATGAAGTAAAATTTGAGATATATGAAATTATAAAATTTAGTTTGAAATATGGTATATTTAAGCCTTGAAACATATTTAAGATTGAATAGTTTATTTTGTAAATCGAATCTATATTTGAAATTGGATAATATTTGAAATGGTTTTGTTGGAAAACTAAATTGAATTGAAACTGATGGTTTGAATGGAATTAAAATTTGGAAATTTTAGATTTTGGTTTACTTGAATAAATTTGTGAAATGTAAAGAACTAAAGGAATGTTTTATGATTTCAAATGCATGATTTCTAAATGTTATGATTTTCAAAGTGTAATGATTTCAAGTATTTTGGTTTCGAAAGATTCATAACTTTGAAAGTATTATGACTTTTGAAGTGAATATATGTTTGAAATGGAAATGAATTTTGTTTGACCTAAATTTTGTAGATTTGGAAATTTGGATTATTTTCTAAATCTATTGTTTTAAGAAACTTTGAAACTGAATATATGTAATTTGGAAGAATGATTTGGTGAAATCATATATGATTTTTAAAATGAAATACTATTGAAATGAATTAAAATTGAGAACCTTTTTTAAATACTTTGATTTGGGAGTTATCAAACTTATATAAAATTGATTTGTATAAGTATGCAGTAGATTTGAAAACTGTTGATTTGAAAACTGTTGATTTGAAAAGGAACCCAATTTTGAAAAATGAAATCTTATATAATCGACATTTATATAAGTGTGATTTGATATACTACTATTTTGGAAAGTATTTGATTTGAAATGAAATCTTATATATAATGGACTTTATATAAGTATGATATTTGAAAGTGATTTTGAAAGGTACTATATGATACATATTTTCGAAGTAAAGATATGGAAAGCGCCTTCTGCTTGACATCCGCTTTGTGGCCACACCGTGGATTCATTCTATCAATATTATTCTCTCTCTTTGATTTGGGTTTTCCGGATATGATACTCGAGTGTCCATCGAATTCCACGGCGATCCCTGTGGTCTTATGATCGCGACTACATAGCACAACTGCCTGGCTGAGCTGGCCTGGGGGTACGGATTGTTTCCTGGGGATCCAGGCGTAACCATTATGTATCCTACACTTTATGTAGGTCGCATTAGTAGCGCAAATGCCTGGCTGAGCTGGCCTGGGGGTACGTATTGTTTCCTGGGGGATCCAGGCGTGACCATTGTGTATTCTACATTCTACTCATCATCATGGCGTAACTCGCAGGGCTGAGAAAGCTTACGGATACGGATTGTTTCCTGGGGGATCCAGGCGTAACCATTGTGTATCTGCGATCCATGGTTAGACAACTGTTTCGGTTTGGTTGATTTGTTTGGATTGTACTTTCCATATCTGTTTTTAAAAGTGTTTTCATTATTTTCACTGGGTGTTGAAACAAGTCTACTAAGTACTTGGAGAATTCTAGCTTTGCGCCTGATCAACGCACTGCCAGAATCTACAGGAACGAGGATAAACTTGTTAAGACATCGAGTTATAAAAGTATTTTGATAAAGTATTATATAAATAATATTTTGATCAGTTATTTTCCCTTCTAAAAATTTAAAATGTTTTAAATATTGTTTACTTTGAACCATCAGATTTGAATCAAATGACTATTCATCATACTAAAAATTTTTATTAAATTGAAATGTATAATGGTTCAAATAATGGTTCATCCTTGTCTTTCAATCTGCTTTACCTCCTAGCTATCTTTTTTTCCCTACCTTCTTTCGGGGATGTATTCCAACCTATTGCTCTTTCTTGTTGTTTCTCCGCTTCCTTCCTTTTCGAGGACGAAAAGATTTGAGTGGGGGAGAGTGTAACAACCCTAGATTTTGACTATATATTTAAATTTACTTTATTTCATTTTGAAATTATTTTAAATTTGTTTTATTTGTGTGATATCATTTCTAAACATTTTTAAAATGATAATATAATTTTTCCAAAATTTACTGTATTTATTTCCTATTTTTAAAGGCTGTTTTCTAATTTTCTGCCATTTTCTTCATTTTAAATTTCTTTATTTTATTTTAAATTTTTTTTATTTGTGAAAATTCATCTATAAATATTTTTAAAATAATAATAGAATTTTTCCAAAAATTACTGTGTTGATTTCCTATTTTTAAGGGCTGTTTTCTCATTTTCTGCAATAAAATTTTATATATAAATTAAATTTTAAATATTTATTTTGTGAATATATTTGTATTTTATGTTATTATTTATGTTCAAAAATACTTTACAAGCTTATATGAATTTTCTAAAAATTATTTCATTTAACTTCAAATTTTGCTAGTCTAGTTCACTGTTTTAACTATTTTCCTTAATTTTACTTTACATAATTGATAAATATTATATATATTTGTATACTTGTTAAAAATTTCGAAATCTTATCTGATATTATTATTATTTCAGCTACATAAATTTATATAAATAATATAAGGTAAATTGAAAGGGTTTGTGACCTTTTGTTTCCTATGGCTTTTGATTTTCCCACCTTTTCACATTTTAACTTACTTTTGCCATCAATTAGCCATAACTACTCACATAATTCAGCTACCTACCTCCATTCTTCATTCACGTACATCTTTTTCCTCCTTCCTGAAAAAAATTTTGGCCTCCTCTTGATTGAGAAGTTTGGTAAAATTCTATTTCCTTTTATCTTCTTTTGTTCACTTATGTTGATTTTTCTAGTTTGATTTTGCACTTGCTTCACCTCATGTAGGTTCAACCATGCCACCTTGCTGCCTAGCCGCCTCCACCACCTGATGACACACTACCAGCACCTCCTCCTCACCAGCCACCCAAGCCATGAACCCCCTTGGTGATGCATATTCGCAAAAGTTTCAAAACACCCTTCATATTGGCCTAGCCGAGCACTAGCTTCCACATCCACCACTTCCACCAACCATCGCCGCCCTTACTCCACCACCACCACCTCCAGCACCTCCAGCGCCTACGGCCACACCACCACAATGGACCCCACTCCTCTGGCCGTGACACCTAGGGACTTGGCCGAGCTCAATTCATGGCCCAAAACCCATGTGTATGCATGATTTTGTGTTCTTGCCTTCACCCACCTTTACACCATCACTCAAACTCGTGTTAGGCCGACCTTAGCAACCCAGACCTGACCCTAAATCATTTTCTTAGACCTGTACTCTACCTCTGGCCGAGCCTATGAGGTGTCGGAAGCAAGTGTAAAGCATTTCAGCTTTGTTTTATGAAGTTATTTCTAGCATCGTTTATCGTATTTTTGGTCAGAAACCTTATAATTGTTATATTGTTTGTTTGATTTGTATTCAAGAGAAGTAATCCTTGGCTCCTCCATTTTGTATCTGTATCGTGCTTTTGTGCTTGTGTAGATCCCGTTGTGCAACTCGTCGTTGTGTCATCAGCTCAAAACAGTGAGTAAATCTCACCAGACTAATATGTACTTATGTAGTGATAAACTGACATCACCTGAATCTGTAAATGCATATCATCCTGTTATAACTTCTATATCATATTCATATGATGTTCACACCTATATTTACACCTGTTATATCATATGTTACTGTTATTTCATACTATTCTGTTACTTTCATCAGTTTATCACACTGCAAGTTCCCTGTAGACTAGAATCACTATGGGTTGAAATGATACATACCCGAACGGACTTTAGAATAGGAGAAAATCGTTATGGGCTGAAATGATAGGCCTGAATGATTTTCAATTATTTTCTTTTACTTGGGATTGCGGGTTTGAAATGATCAAACTCCGGTTTTCTTTGTAAATTACGGGTTGAAATGATATATTACCCGTATCACTTTACCTAGGCTAGAAAATGAAATACAGACCCGTTGTTAAAATATGTTTTTCTAAAAAATTTCAAAATATTTTAGAAATGTAAACATTATAATATTTTGATTAGATCTGATTAAAATTGATTTTTGTAAAGCATTATTGATTTTCTAAAAATTTATAAGCGAAATAAATAAAGGGTAAAGTTAGAAATCTGAAATGTAAGTTATTTTGAAAATTATAATTTGGTGATAAATGGAATTTAAATTAAATATGAAAATATGATGAATTTACGATATTTTGAATCAAATGAATTTAAAATGATTTTGTAATACATTAATGATTTTTGAATAAAGTTAAATGTGAAATGAATGAATATTTATGTTGAAATTTTGAAATATAACTAAAATTGGAAATTTGTGAATTTGGCTTAAAAGTGAATTTTAAGTTAAGTAAATAAAAATGAAATTAAGTTATATTTGAAAATTTTAAACTTAAGTGTCAAGTTAGATTTAATTTAATAAATTTGAAATTTTATGTTGGAATTTAATAAGTGAATTATTATTAAATTTTGATTTTTGAATGGAGATTTAACTTTATAAAATCATGAATATAAGGTTATTTGAATGATTGTTTTAAAAGTGAAATTATATGATTTTATAAGTTAAAAATGATTTAAATAAAAATATAATTATTTGTGAAATTATACTGAATATTTGAAGTTAATTAACTGCATTTCAGAAATGCTATTAATTCTAATGTAAATGATAACACAGCATTTGTAAATGCTATAGTTGATAATAATGAACCAAATGGCTAAGTTTAATTAAAGGCTATTATAGCATTTTTGTAAATGTTATAATTATTGAATTTAACTAAGTTTTATTTGAAACTAATGTAACCCTATCACAGCATTTTTTTATGCTATCTTTTGTTAAATTGAACTGTTTTGAATGTAACTTTCTGTAACAATTTCTAAATGCTACGAAAGTTGAATTTTCATCTGTTTTAATAAATTAAGTGGATAAATGAATTTTGAAAGACTAAAATTTTGTAAATTTAATAATTTAATTATTAAATATAATAACTTCATTTTATGATTTAAAATGAAGTAATTTGTTTTGAAATATAAACTATTTTGAAATGTGTTTTGTAATGGTATTTAAATTAAATAAAAATGAATGTGGTTTGGAAGATATTATATTTTTGATATTTTGAAATGGATTTTGAATGATATTGAATTTTGAAATGATATTTCATTTTGAAGTATAAAATACCATTTTGAAATTTTAACCACGGGATGTATTTAATTTATAGTTTAACTGATTCTTAAAGGATGGGTGATCCCAAGCATCCTTTAAGTTATTGTGTACTTCTACTACAGTTCACTTGAGTTGGTTTACATTATATAAGTATACATTGTCCTGACTCGAGTGTTTTGTGTTTTACTTTACGCTCGGGTCAGCCTGAGTATTCACAGCTTTGGATTCTCTTTCTGGAGCCGGTCTTTGCTGGAGTTTCTGCTTATCTACATTTATATCTTCTCTCTGTTTCAGCTGTTCTAGTTTATCTCATGTATTAGTGAACTTCTATGTATTTGGGATTTCTATTATGTTGTTTTCAGACTGTATTATGTATTTGGTTTGAGACTCTGCCGTAGTAGCTTCATGAACTACTATGTATTTTATTTCCGCTGCGAGTTATTCTGATATTTCTGTGTCTGTGATTCTGTGATTGTATTTCATTTGCTCCAAATTTATTTACAACGCGTTATTTTGAGCAATTCAAGTCCGACATGTGTGGATGCGAATGGCTGAAAATATCGGGTTCTTACACATTTACCTTTCCCATCAAATTTGAATTCCATTCAATTAATATAACAATCACTTTCCCATTTACACATTATTATCAACCCATAATTATTGCAATTCATTATCTTATATTGATTTTATACAATTACCATTAACTTTACATTCAACTCCTATTCAATGTATATTTATTCATCAATCAAATTCGATATTTACTTTTCTTTCCTTCTATTTGATAAATAACCTAGTATACATTTATAAACATTCATTTCATTACATTCATTTATGGGTATTGCATTGAAATTTAATTTATTAGCTAATACCAACATTATTACCATTAATTACAATTGGATACCCAATTTTATTCAATACCCTGGATAAATAACATATATATTAATCAAATCCTTACATTTGTTTTTCTCATATTCCATTTAAAATCAAATCATAACATTTAAATGATTTTATTGAATTGGAATTTCATTCATGTCATAAATTATTAACTTGTATTAATATGATTCCTTAATTTATTCCAATTACCGTTTACACTCTTTTATTGCATTAAATCAATTTAATATTTCATTAATTTCTCATATTAAATTTTATATCCAGGTAAGAATCTTCTTCTTCTTAATTCATTTGAATTTTATTCAAATTTCTATAAATAGGTTTTAAGTCTCCATTTACATAATTTAATTTAGCGTTTATTTCAAGATTTGTTTATAAAGTTTTTTTTCTACTAAATTTAATTACAAAAATCATAAATTCAACCTAATTAAATCCACGAATTATACGGGTCGTTACACTCTCCCCCACTCAAAACTTTTCGTCCCCGAAAAGGAAAAGAAGGAAAAAGAAGAAATAAGAAAACAATATATCTTTCTTAATTAAATTTATAAACAAATAAGTTTACAAAATAAAATAATTTAACATAAAATATACCAATTTATACCTATTTAAATCCTTTATACATAAATTGTTAATGTTTGTAAACATTTTCAAATTTTTCTAAGTCCAAAATTTACGGAAATTTTTGGCAGAGTCTCCTTTGTACGGAGAGGCTCGGAAGAAAATATAATATAAATATAATAATATACACAAATATTTTCCAAAATAATATATATCCCTACACGGGAAAATATATAAAATAGCGCTATAAACCGTAATCCGAAAACGTACCTATTTGTCGGACAACTTACGCTAAATTTATAGAACCAAAAGCAGTAGCAATTGCTTCCATAACCTGCATTTCACTTATAAACACTTATAAAGTCTAAAGGGTTAACAATTTATTTAAAGTGAAATATTCAAGTGGTTTCAATTACTAACAACAAATCAGTACAACAACCATCAATTCGACAAATAGCATACACACCAAATTCAAAGCAACCATTCAACCAAACAAACAAATAGTTGTTCGGGTTCAAACTTTTAAAATTATACTGAATGAAGAATAAACTATTAGCGCATCATTTACTCAACAGCCTTAGATAAAACTAAATAGATTATTCTTTCATCCAATCCCAATTTTAAAGTATCTTACCCAAACAACCATATTTAAACAACAACAATTCAAACCAACAAATAAAATTAACTTATTATCAATTTGTTTCATACCTTAGTTGTTTGATTTCCTTTCTTTCATTTACTAGTGCGTGGCCCATGCTACGCACACGGGTAGATGCGGAAGTTTGAAGTTTGTATTCATGGTATATTTAATTCATCTCATTCTTCCAACAATGAGAGCTATGCGTAAATGTTATTCCTGTTATTTTTGTAAAGTTATATTTGCTTAGAGTATTGTAGAATTTTTCATTTCTTGTAAACAAAGCAAGTTAGTAAGTTTGTACCCATTAACGTTTCAAAACTTATTTTGAAAGATATTTAGATCTTGTTTGGATCGATCTAAATAAGTAGTTTTTTGAAAGGGAAAATGAATTGATTCTGAATTAACAAAAAAAAAGGCAAAAAATTAACTTATTTTAAGGCCATCCAAATGGGCCGCTAGTTTTTAGACCAGGTATATTAGGGAAATAATGGGAAAGTAATTACTTTGAAAAAAAGAACGCAGCGATTACTGTTGTACAATAATTAATTCAAGTTGAATATGATTGACAGAATATACCTTTTTCTCCCATATATGTCATTTTTTTAACAATTAGCTGTAAATGGAAAACATAAATATAATAACAAACCTTTTTTTCAATATATGTCAAGCATAAGTACACCTCGATAGTTTTGAAGGTAAAAATGTATAAATCTTGCTTTCTTATGAACATGAATATGGGGTACCAAGCTTCTGTCATACTTTACACAAATGCCATGCAAAGGTCCTTGACAAAAACTATAAATTTATCCACTTCCTTCTCAACTCTAAAAGGACCTGCAATTTTGTGCAATCTTTCATTAGTAGCTTTTTCTTATCAACGACAATAACTTCCTTTATTTCATGAATGAGCGACAATGCGAGAAATTGTCAATTGCAGAATTAAGTTGGCTTATTTTTGCATCAAGAGTCTGGAAATTTTTCTGAAAACCTTCATTTTAGTAGATTGGATGCTTTGCCCTACCGACTCCATATTCATCTTCTTTTTAATATCAATTAACTTATCTAGGAAGCAAAAACATATTATACTGTACCAAAAACTGCTCCTACTAAAACAAAACAGCAATTGCCCAATTCATAACTTTATCACGTAATACAACACTCCTAACATATACAAATTACTGAAATGCATTCTATTTACTTAACTAATAAATAAAATGTTAGGTGGTTAGCCACATGTACTTACAAACATTTTAAAATATTCACAATAACAATTCAAAAAGAACCAGCAAGAATCAATAATACATTAATACTATGACAGACCGCCATTTCTACAATCAGCATCCCAAAAGCAAAATAGCAGAACCTCAAACATTAACATTTAAAGCACTGGGAAGAAGCTTATTTTCAAATAGCAATAGATGACTGATTCCAAGGACTATCGAACCTGATGGAAAAATTCCTCATACTGCCATCGACAATCTGTTGTATTGTTTACCAGGTTCTTGATCCGGTAGCACCTATAACAACAGAACCCTTTTTATTTCAAATTACGTGTTTCTTGGAAATAACAAAAATATTGCAACAATATTCTTTTACTTCAGAAAAAAGAAAAACTACTTTTAACAAAGATGATATTTTCCCACATTATAACCACGTACGTGCCCTTAAGTGGTAAGAGTATGACGTTGAAATTGTGAAAGTTCCATATTGTTGCTTGCAGCCTTGTGAAGCTATATATTGAAGTTTTCCTCCTTGAAGTCTGCAAAGTTCATTTATTTGTTTACTTATTTTATAGTTTTATAAGAGTATTGATGTAGAAGCGACAGTGACACTTGCAAATCATGCAATCTAATTTCTTTTTTAAACTACCATTTTTAGAAATAACGCATAAAAACGATTATGTTAAAGTGGAGAAGATCAAAAAATTACCTGAACCAAACAGACAGTGATAAATTGGATCAAAACATGATTTGCAGTAAATGTGTGTTTGAGCAAAATGTTATACAGTCGGTTTTGGATTCAAGATTGGTGGTCGGGAGTAGGATGAAATTGGATGAAATACTACTTTTTTTAATCTTCTCTACTAAGTTTAAATTGCTGATATACGAAAAAATAGCTTTTTTTTGTAAATACTTTTGAACGAAGCCTAAAACTGAAATAGATTTTTTTCTCTAGCCCATGAAAAAATTTGCCTTATTTAATAACCTACATGCATAGTAGCAACATTTGATAAAACATTAAAATAATAAGGTAGGAAAATTTGATGAACCAAAAATTACAACCAAATCAGTAAAATATCAAATTGTTCCATTCTAAATAAGTGAAGATGGAGAATTTTGGCCGTATAATGTAAAAGGTATAATGAAATAAATATAATGTACTTATTATTCATTTATACAAAAAGTTGTAACCTTCAAAATGCATAATTCATGAAAATGTGGAAGAACTTAGTAAAGTCACATTGTTAACTGTGAAATTGTAAATCAACTATATGTTTTTCCAAAACAAAAGGCTCTCAAAGCACTTATGGTGCTCAAATATACAAATATGCATCAGTCTCTTTGTGTGTGTGTATGTGAATATGAGTGTATGCAGGAAAATATATATGAATGCATGCAAGGATAAATATATTTATTTCTAAGCTAATATGTACCTTTTCGACGTAAAAAGGAGAGAAAATCGAGGAGAATTTGCCCTTTTTTCCAAAGTAACCAACTTTTCATAAGTGCAACAGAATTCGACATGCATGTTCGGCATAAAAACTGTAACCATCATAATAAGTAATTCATTTAAAAAATGGAAGAATTTACATTGCTGCAAAGAACTTGCACTCTTTAACATTCCTTTTGTCTATAAACTATTATGTATATAACTTTTACATACAAGAGCAACTATGAATACAGTGAAAAGAATTATGCAATATAGAGTAGGAATACATAAATGGCTCGATCAAATAGGTAATATCGCTTGTTAACTTTGAGTACTGTTATGGGTATTTGTAGTAAGTTCACCACTTAATGTTGCTTAAATCACTCACTTCTCTATGACTTAAAGTATAACCGTCAAAGTCCAGTCAGTAATTCAAACAGACAATTCAACTGGATGGATAAATCTTCTAAACCAACAAACCATAAGTCGCTTAAAAATTGAATCGGTGAACGCTGAATGCATTTAAAAAGACAGCCAGTCTACGAAAAAACCAAACTGACCATAATAAGAACATCAGTTCATCAAAGTCCGGCTTCATGGTTGCAGAGGAAAATCAGTTTCAGTTGTCATATCATGTTCAAAGCAACTACAATTTATGTTCGTGAAAATAAACATAGGAATAAGGACTGACTAAACATCTGTAGTTGTTCGATTTCAGATAATGAACGACTGAATTTACCTTTGTTTCGACCTCAACGGCGGTAAAAGATCAAAAACAAAAATCAGAAGATAGAAAAATCAGAAGATAGAAGTAATAAATACCAGTTGAGCACTTTCTGAAAATCAGTTGAACTATTAACCTAAAATTAGGCAGCGTTTGGTCAATTGATTGAACTTAAAGATATTTATACTGTAAATATTCATTTTAATATGATATAATTTTACATAAATTTTTTCAGAAGGTAATTCAATAATCATGACCTTTATCCCAATTGTTGTTCCATTTAACAATTAGGAATCCTTTTCTTCTTATATAGTAGGAAATATTTTGTAAGGTAACCACACTAACAGTTGGAGTTAATAGTATTGACATAATAATTTCTGTTATGCAATTCATGTTTTCTTAACCTAGCTATATATGCAATAGTAGTATAGAAGAACAATCCTTACAGGTAGGTATGTATAACTTTTTTTTATGTAAAATTTTGAAAATCATTTATTGATCAAATTAACAATACAATATTTTAAGAAAAATATATGAAGTGTCACACATTCACGGAGTCCACTTAATCAGTTTAATATGAAGGTACATCAATAAGTTAATGTGTTAAAACACATATCAACCCTTATGTTTAAATAATTGACCACACTACTCATAATTAAGTAATAGATATGAACACAAAAAAGCATGAATAGAGAACTGAAAGTACTAACCTTTGCCCTTCTGTTCTGAAACCATGCATACACTTGCTTGTCGTCAACTTCAATTTTGAGGCTGATTCTTCTTTTCATCCTAAATTAAGTTTGGTGTTAGTTATCACCAAAACAATATAAGCTTGTAACTGAAGTCTATGTTCTGCGTTCATACGTGTGTGTGTACACGTGTCCAAAAGGAATTGGGCTCAGTTTGAAGCTTTCTTCAAGTAGACTGCTCTATCCTTGGAGAGCTGAAGCTTCTTCTTCCTTCTATGTGTGCTTGCTTCATCTTCACTGATGACGTCTCCGTCTTCATTACTGCCAGTTGAAAAAGCTGCTTCTTCCACCTCAGTAGCTGGCTTGTTCATGTCCAAAAATTTCACTGTCATTTTGGCCATCAATAATTCCTTTTGCCTTTTGTTATAAGCAAAAAAATAGTTGAAAGGGACTATTAATTTTTTTATACCTATAAGGGAGTATCAAATATATCTAAATTACATGAGTTAAAACCGACTACAGTTCTAGCATTGGAAGATTCTCAATATAATCATATAGGGTCAAGCAACCAAGTCTACCATGTTTAATAGGATTCGTGTAATTGTTCATCACTCAAATATTAATTTTTAGGAAGTAAATATCAAGGTTTGTTATCACTGGGAGTTTACTAAAACCAAATAGTTATTTCAATGTCTAAGAAATTGGATAATTAATTCAATGAAATTTAATTACGCATACAGAATTATTTGTACGAAATCGAATGTACATTATATCAAGTATCAAAGTTCATTAATACTGACCAAACCTATTAGTCCATTAACTTACTTTCTTCTTCTCCTTCTTTATTAAATTAACCTATAAATCTATTAAATTGTCATACATTATTTTTTCTATTAAAAGATAAAAATATATAGATCACATACATTAAATTAGGTACATAAAAAATAATAAAAAAATTAATTTGTAAAACAATTATAATCATTTATATCAAAATTTTACTGTAAGTAGCATTACAAATTTTCTTTATTAACTTCAAATAGCCCCACATTAAGATTTCTACAATCTTTGCCAAATCCTTCTTAATTCTTTCCCACTGTTTATCTTTGAATCCTAATATATAAACTAATTACGTAATTTCAAAATTTAACATATTTTAAAAAAATCAATTACATAATTTTTGTTAATTCATCTAATAAATCATTAAAAAATGTCAGTTTCAATATACCATATTCATATTAACAGTAATAGTACAAATGCACGTCTGATGGACATATGCATAGGAAACTGTGTTTAAAATTGGAAATAGTGTTTAATTGAACCGTTCCTATCTTATATTGGACTTTTGCTTCAATGCTGAAGCATTTTAGCATAGATATTTTCTTATATTATTAGATGGTTTAGTCAGGTACACATATATGTATAAATGGTTTTAAAGTAAGTAAAAGAAATATTTGGCAACCTTTACATTTACAATAAATTATTGTGTACGTAATATATTTCGAATATGAAATATAGTGTATGTGAACTATTCTGGAAGTTTTGATGCAGTGTCTGCATGGATAGTGATGAAGTTCTACCAATTTGATCGTTGGGTTGGTTTACTTTAAGAATAGTTGCATCATTTAAACGTAAAGTTATAGCAGATGACGATATTTTCTAACGTTTGTGATCATATGAACCTCACATAAATTTTTGCCGATTGCCTATAACAATAATCAAGTGTTCAAAATCAGTTCATTTGTCACATATGCTCAAATAATAGATCAAATGGCTTGCATGTATGATATATGTTTATGTTGGAATAATGAAAATTTGGTGGATGTATTAACAATACATGTGAATATTTTCTCGAAAAATGGTACTAAACTAAAAAAAATGCATCTAATCATTCTTTACATTAAAATAATTGTACAATGCTTATCGATCATTTCATCGAACAGTTTGAGTGCAAAATATGAAGTAGACAATTATACATTAAGGGTGCAAGCCTTCGTTAAAAACAAATATTGCAATATGCACAAAAGTAAACAGCAAGACATGGTGGCTTAAAAGAAGACTCGCTTAAAATGGTACACCTATTCACTACGTACAAAATGGGTCTTTGAAAAGCTTGCTATGTATAACTCAACGCATGTTATACATTATACATTTTATATAAAAATTCAAGTAGAATTTCATTCTAGCTTTTGTAGATATTTAGAAGGTTGAAATGTACAGGAGATTAATTATATTAATAATGAAATAAACATTATTTTGATGATGATGTATGTACTATCACCGACCTTAACATGAACGGTTTTCAAGACAGATACAAATTTTTTCTACTATTGTTTCCTTTAAATATTAAAAATTATCAACAGATTAATCAAATTAGTTATCTGATAATGCATCTTTGTAACGTAGTAGTATTAGAATTAGAAAGCCTGATAATTACCATGACATAGGCAGCATAGTAAGCAGGAAAGCAAGAGTTAAATTTTAAAGATCTTCCACCCTTTTAAAAGTCCTTATGGTGCAACCTAATAAGACAATGCACGGATACTAAAAAAGCATTTTACAGAATTTATGTTTTCAGCTAGTGGAATAATGAAGTACACACAACTACTAAGGATCCACAAATCATGTGAGGAAAACCATAGTTCTTATTTCCCTAAACTAAAGGAATGTATAAAAAAGCTCGACACTTTGGTCATTGGAGCCAAGCATACCGACAATTAGTTCCATGTCTCGAACAAAAACTGGTCCAACGCCTTTTCAAAGTGCTAGAACTCCATCACCGATAGAAATACAAAAATTGGTCAAATTTAGGACTATATAGTCAGTCATGAAACATAATATTATTATCATATGGCTTAGGATTGAAAATGGATTAGTTAACAGAATTATTTGTTTACATAATTCCATCCTTCAAGCAATATACAACCTTAGCCTGTTGTGGCAATATTAGAGGATAAAGGAAGTAAGACATGCAAGTTAATAAAATAATTAGGTTTGTAACCTAATGAGAGGAAATTGTGCAAATAATACAAAACCATGTAGCATAAAATTATAAATTAACTAATATACTTTCTAGTAGTTTGATTCAGTATATGTATGTAATAGGTGCCACAAATTACCCTAATTCTTTTAGAGATAACAATTATCCACTACCCCATTAATATTTTGGTACTATTATAAATTACATGTATGTATATTCTTAATGAAATTTAATGACATATTAGCTATAGTATTATATCCTGTACATGCGGTATTTTTGAAGGATAGTTAAGTAAATATTTATCGACACTTCACTTTGATTGAACTTAAAGAATTTTGACCCAAAAAATAAGCATAATTCACGAAAATATGGAAGAACTTAGTAAAGTCACATTGTTAACTGTGAAGATTGTAAATCAACTATATGTTTTTCCAAAACAAAAGGCTATCAAAGCACTCAAGGTGCTTAAATATACAATATGCATCAGTCTCTTAGTGTGTGTATGTATATGTGAATATAAGTGTATGCAGGCAAATATATATGAATGCGTGCAAGGATAAATATATTTATTTTTAGGCAAATATGTACCTTTTCGACGTAAAAAGGAGAGAAAATCGAGGAGAATTTGCCTTTTTTTTCCAAAGTAACCACTTTTCATAAGCGCAACAGAATTTGACATGCATGTTCTGCATAAAAACTATAATCATCTTAATAAGTAATTCATTTAAAAATGGAAGAATTTACATTGCTGTAAAGAACTTGCACTCTATAACATTCCTTTTGTCTATAAAGTATTATGTATATAACTTTTACGTACATGAGCAACTATGAATACATTGAAAAGAAATATGGAATATAGAGTAGGAATACATAGATGGCTCGATCAAATAGGTAATATCACTTGTTAACTTTGAGTACTGTTATGGGTATTTGTAGAAAGTTAACCACTTAATGTTGCTTAAATCACTTACTTCTCTATGACTTAAAGTATAACCGTCAAAGTCCAGTCAGTAATTTAAAAAGACAACTCAATTGGATGGATAAATCTTTTAAACCAATAAACCATAAGCCGCTTAAGAATTGAATTGGTGAACGCTGAATGGATTTAAAAAGACAGCCAGTCTATGAAAAAACCAAACTGACCATAGTAAGAACATCAGTTCATCAAAGTCCAGCTTTATGGTTGCAGAGGAAAATCAGTTTCAATTGTCATATCGTCTTCAAAGCAACTACAATATATGTTCGTGAAAATGAACATTGGAATAAGGACTGACTAAACATCTGTAGTTGTTCGATTTCGGACAATTATCGACTGAATTTACCTTTGTTTCGACCTCAATGGCAGTAAAAGATCAAAAACAAAAATTAGAAGATAGAAAAATCAGAAGATAGAAGTAATAAATACCAGTTTAGCCCTTTCTGAAAATCAATTGAATTATTAACCTAAAATTAGGCAGCGTTTGTTCAATTGATTTTTTCTGAATTAATCGCGAAGGAGTTGGTTGCAACCACCGATAATGGTGTCTACTGACTTTGCCAAAAATCAATTTTGTCGAACTTGGAGGAGATCGAAATAGATGTGGAATGGTAGGTGGTCGGTGACTGTTGTAGAATTTGGGAAAGGTAATAAGATGCAAATTGTTTTGGATTTTAGGGGAGAAAATGGGATGCAGTCGATGTTGGTTTTCTAGATTTGGGAATAAAATAACCGTCCACTAAACTTTGAGTGAGAAATCAGACGATCGTCTTTCCATTTTGCAGGAAAAAGATACGACCTCTTATGGATGACACGTGGTTGAAGATAAAGAGTGTGGTTCCTCCTTTCCTATTTAAGTAATAGATTCAGTGATTATTTAAAATTTTCATTTATTACTTACAATTATTCACCTTATTTCTACCAAAATTTCCACTCATTCATATCATGAATTTTCCTTTTATTATTTTACATTCATTTATTCACTGGTTAACTTATCTATTTACACTATTCATCGTTCGCTTTATTAAAATAATTTACTTTAACATTTACTAAAGTTTATTGTCATCTATTTATGATACTTACCTTTAATTGTATTTATTTGGTAAAATTTCAATTATAACTTAAGTTCATAACATTAAATTCTTGTTTAATAGCCAACTCATTGGATACTTCATTACCTACTTTCACTTGTACAAATTCCATTGCATTTCTTATTAAACATTTCAACTTTTTATATTTAGTAAGTTATATATGTTAAAGAAAATGCAAATGAATTTATACAAGTTTTATCATCCTTTAATTAAATTTAATGTTTAATAATATCACTCTTTGTTTCATATGTTACAAATTTCAAATTTCCTTTAATTTCCATTTATAACTTAGCATTTACATCTCTTATTTTATTTAGGGTTTCAATTATTAACTACCTACTTTTCATTTCACTACAATAATCGAAACAATTTTTTTAACGGAAATTTAAGAATTAAATACCGGGTTACATTTTCAATTTATTTTAAAACAATATATAAATATATTCTTAAAACTTATATATCTATAATTATATCTACAACAATTCAAAATTTATATTTCCAATCAAAATGAATCTGCAGTAAAACTACTATAGTGGCCTTCCCCCTTCGAAACTCGAAAATGAAAGTCGATGATGCGGCCGCCATCACCGAAATTATTTTCCAGCGACAGAGAGGAAAATAAAAAACTTATTTTCTCCAAAATCTTCTTTAAAACAACGTCTTCCAAATCATATTAAATATTTATATCAGAAATACTTATAAACAATATTATTATATTCCAAAATTTATTTGAAAATTTTCAAAACCCGGAACTTAAGTTCTAAATTTCCAAATTTCATTTATTTTATTATTCAATCTTATTTCTATTATTATTCATACACTTTAATACCTAACAACCAATCTATTGCAGCCAAATATAGATATCATTTGAAATTTTTTATTTTATATACAGAAAATATAATAGGCAAAATTATTTCATTCACCTATATAAAATAAATATTACGTCGGTCTGTCCTATTAAGTGTTTAGAAATCCCTATTGATGTCATAGCGTCCCATGCATCAACCAGAATTTATAAATACAAAATGGAACAGATTAACACAATAATAAAAAATTTTATAACACTAACAAATACGCTCACTCATATATATACACTCAGCGACTCCCATAGGGTATTATTACCCTATTAGTAAAGAGTCAAACCCCACAAAGCTAAGGTTTATCGCTAAACCAAAGCTCTGATACCAGATGTAACGTCCCGCCTTTTCGCACGATTTAAATCGAAACAAGTGCCAATTCAAACCATACGGAAGGGCGGATTGTTATGGGGTAAATAAGAAAAACAAGAAGAAAGAAAACATAATCTCACAGTGGAAGGATAAAATATAATAATAATATATACATTTTATAAATCTGTTTACAAAACTATTCATATAATACATATCAGAGTACACATACTGTTAACCCTAACTCGTTCACAAGTTAACAGGTCCACGAGTTAAGGCATGTACGACTCAAGGCATGTACGACTCAAGGCATGTACGACTCAAGGCATGTACGAGTTAAAGGATACATGAGTCAGCAACTTCCTACAACTTAAAGACCTCTACGAGTTAGCAAGCTTACGAGATAAGCAGCCTACGAGTTAAGGAGTACCCGAGTTAAGCTACTTGCGAGATAAGCCTTTACGAGTTAGCATATCTACAAATTAGCAAGTGTACGAGTTAAGATCTTCCACAAGTTAAGCCTCTACGAGTTAATCCTCTGCGAGTTAAGATCTTCTACGAGTTAGCAGGCATACGAGTTAAGAAAAGCTAACGACTTAAGGTCTTTACGACTTAAGGAAATTGATGGCCTACGACTTAATGATAACTGCAGTTTGTACGACTTAAGACCCTTACGACTTAAAGAAGTTATACGACTTAAGGAGGATACGACCTAAAGACACACCTCTTAACTCGTCTACGAGTTAAGACTTGCTTTAAACCAGTTGCAATTGGTTAAGTCGACTACGACTTACGACATAAAAAGAGTCGTATACGACTTAAGAAGGGAAATTAGCAATTGCAGCCAGATAACTCGCACACGACTTAGAACTTAGGGATGGGTTCAAAAAAGGGGAACTGCCATAGACTCGGCTCAGTGACCCGGGGACGACTTACCTTAAGTCGAACACGACTTATCTTAAGTCGGCCACGAGTTAGGACTTAGCACTTTTTCCGCCCAGAACTCTCTATAAATATGAAACCATCTCCAACATGCAAAGGACCTTTGGGCTCATTCTCTTCAAGCGCCATTACTCTGCCGAATTCCAGACGACTTCAAAGCTTTTTAGATCCAACAAACTTCTAAAGGAACTCCATGAAGGAATCATCCACATTCACCATGGATTTGAAGATGATTGTCAACATCAAAGCTTGAGCTACTTGTTTCACATATCCTATCACTTGAAGTGTGTTGTAATTGAAAGATCTTGTAAAGAATTGTAATCAAACTAGTGATAAAAAGATTAAAGTGGACGTAGGCTGGATTATAAGCCGAACCACTATAAATACTGTGTCTCTTACCGTTTTTCTACATACTTTCTGCTTATTTCTGTTTCCCGTACAAACGGGTGGTGCTTTCACAATCACATCTTATACACCAGGGTGTTAGCGTTTAAATTTTTTCGTTAACACATACCAATAACAATGCAGCAGAACAGTGTGTAGTGCACTAGTATAAATAATGATAATATAAATCTTCGTCTTCGACCTCCAGAGCTAAATCTTCCAATCCTGAAACGCTCGGACTGACCCGAGCGAATTTGAAAAGACAAAAACACTCGAGTCAGAACTAAAAGATCTTATGTGAGTCAAATTAACAGAAATAAATATGAGTGCAGTAATTCAAGAGATGCTCGGGATTTACATCTCCTAAGGATCCATTTAAACTATTTACTATGTAGTATAATGCGCTATTATAATAGTGTCTATTTATAAAATAAACTTACTTTTAAATAGCGTTAAGGGGTTACCCATATAGCCCTTAACACAAAATATATTCCCATAGTCTACACAGTACCGTAATCTCCCCCATACTGGGCGTCGTCAGAGGGCACTCCATAGGTATGGTACAAAGCCAAAATGGTATAAGGCGCGCTAGGGTAGGTGACACGGCACAACTAGGCAATGCCAGGGTAGATATACCAATTACGCTTCCGGGTCGGTGGTAACGCATAGCCGCAGCTATCGCCCACCTCGAGCCACACCCCCAAATCAAAGAAATCAAAAGTGGCCACCGAATCAATTCAAAAGTCAAAGTATAATATCGAAGGGATGTGTCCGATCAAAGGTGCTACCTTATTAACCCGTCAATCGCTCCTGTTTTAGCCACCTTATGCCAACTCACGGGAGTCGGGTCCACGTATTTACCTTAAAGAAAACGCCACCACCATCCTACTTCATTCTGGAATCTCCACCGCGTACACGGTTGTTAAAGTGGCTTTCGAGGTTGGCATAGAGTATGACAACTTCCGATCCCGGTCTCTTCAACAACCAAACGTTATTATAACACCGTGGTCATTTTAAAAATAATTATACTTTCAAAAACCAGAATATAATTATCCATTTCAAAACCCATAAATACGTTATCATTTCCTTTCCAAAACAAACTCATTTGATATTATTTTATAAAAACCCAAATTAAAATAATATCATTTTATTTCAAATATATATTTCTTTTCCAAAATCATATTGTTTTCAATCTTATAATCATCGGAAACCAAACATTTGAATTATGATTTTCAAACATAATACTTCGAAATTCATAGCTTTAAAACAATAACTTTCAAAACTTAAATGGTTTGGATATTCAACAGTATATAAAATAAAACAGTTGAATTTAAAATTTCTTTATAAAGTAAATAATTTCCACGCCTTTACAATTTTATTTACTTTAAATTCAGTCTAAACCCATAACCTTTAGATTCACTTTCAGTTTGAATAAAAACACTTCGATTTCAATATTTTCAAACTTTGAGTATTTAATAAATTTCAAAACTAAGGTTGGGAATTTCTATTCAACAATTCATTGTCGTATTTTTTTGTTTTGAAACGTTTACATAATAGACCCATAACCATTTAAAATAAAACCCAATTTATTAACACTAAATATTTCCTTCCATTTATTTACTAGAATTATTCATTTAATTTATCTTGAAATAAAATCCAGTTATAAATATCGTACCTTTAAAATTTCCAAGATTAATAATTTTACACCAACTTGTGGAGTTAAATTTTTAAATAAGCCCAATTCCAAATAAATTTCCAATTTAATTTCCGATCTTAATTTATTTGAACTATTTAGAACTCCATATATATATGCAATATCTTAAACCTGTACTTAATCATAAATATAAATTATCAAACTACATTTTCAACTTATTTATTTCCATTTAATAAATCCATACATAGCTTAAATTTAATAATTTAACTATATATTTATATATAAAATAAGATTTTATATAAGATCAAAATTAATATTTATTAAACCGCATCCTATCCAAACCATAGAAATCCTTTCAAAAATAATTTTATATATATACCGCGGTGCCTGTATATAATTTTCTATCCTATGGTCAAGTGATACGGATATTTATCATTTCAATCCGCAAATTTAAAAGTAAAAAATGCGGTTGTATATCATTTCAAACCGCAATCCCGAATGAAATGAGAATGCATAATACCTTGCAGTTTATATAATATAGAACACACCATCCATTCACCCAATATCAATCATCAACCAATTTTATTTCAAAACAAACATCAATGGAGCATATAAAATATAACAGGTAACAACGAACAGTTTATATTCAAAATAAATAAATTAATTAATAACTGTTTAACTAGCAGTTTATGTGCAAAATAAATAAATTTTTAACTGTCAATTAATATGCAATAGTAAAATTAATTAACAGTTAAATTAAATAAATGCGATTTAACAGAGATGATGAATAAAACATGCCAAACAGTCATAAATAAATTTCTAATCATATCTTAAGTCAATTTAACAGACATAGGAAATTTTAGAAGTTGTGAGTGTGTTAAAACACTCACCTTTAGAATTTAAATTGGATTTAAATCCAATTTAAACCCAAAATTTGCACAGTCTCCAAATCCATCCAAACTAACTTCATCTAGTCCGGAATTTTATTATGATCCTAACAAAAAAAATTGCGCGTGAATCGTAGTTCGTACGAGAAAGATATTCGATTTTGAACATTGAAATCAAAATTAAAAAAAAACAACACACCATTTATCATTTGCCACGTCACCAGCAAAACGCGTCTTCTCCAGAGACTTGCGCACGCGAAAATTTCCAGGCCGAAACCCAAGCCGCCTCAATCGTCCATCTTCCACCAATTTTCCACGCTTCTATATGCGGCTGCACCACGATCGGTTTGCTCCCTCGAAACGCCCACCTCGAACCGCCTCCAAGGCTATAAGCACGACCACTCCGGTTTCCCCTTGCCGAGCACGAAAAATGACCATCAACCACAAATTCGTGGCACATCCAGTGACCATCTCGAACTCTAACCGTACAGATGCGCTCAGGACAATGATCTCCACCTACTGCCACTCCCTGATCGAAGCCTCGTCGAGAATCCGCCGTTAAAACCCACAACCATACATGAACGGCCAGAAATGATTTACAATTTCGAAAAACGAACAATAACAGTAGACTACGCTCTTCGAGAACATCAACATATATTTTTTTTGGGATTTTTCTGAGAAATTTAATTTTTGACTTTGGATTTGATTTTTGAAATTGAACATGGATCTAGGGTTTCTAGCCATTTGAAGAAGAGAAGGAACTGATGAAATGAACGCACAAACAAATGAGAATAGATGAGCTAGGGTTTATAACTGGGTTTATATAGATAAGTTAGAGATTTGAATAGATGGATCGGATAAACAAACGTGCTAACGCAAACGTGGCCCAAAAAGCCCGTTCTGACCCCGGAACGAAATTGGGTAAACCCATATATGAAAATAGGTATTTTAAAATATTCTGAACGCGATGGAAAAAGTTTCACGTCCAAATTCGATCGTATGAAGAAGTTATGCTGAAAACAATATTTCCAAATTGATTTCAATTAAAACGATTCCAAGGCGTTTCGCGTTCGTACGATCAAACGACAAGTCCGATCGCTACGAAACTTGAAACCCTACAATAATTCACTGCAGCGGATACGATGAAACTGGTTTCGTCGAAATCCGAGTCCGTGAACAAAATGGCTATTTTTATATAAATTAAATAAATTCAAAATAAATGAATAAAATCAAATTTTATATTTAGATTCAAAAATTGACTCATTTTCACTTTTTAAAAATTCTCAATCATTTACAAAATTCCAACAACTTAAGATGTCAAATTTAAAGAAGGTAAATTTATAAATTTCAATATAAATCCTTAATTTCATTAAATACCCAGATTATACATAATATCCTAAAATTTCGTTTAGTTAAATAAATTAATTCGTATTCCATTCATTCCTGTCAAACAGATGGATTAAATATTGGATTCCAAATTATCACACAAATTTCTCATATTATTCTTATTTCAAATAACGAATTATTTAACTATATCCAATCTCGTTAAATTGCAATTTAAATTCAATTATTAGACTTTAAGTTTCAATTTAAATAAATAAATCCTGATTCCCATTCTTAAATTCACTATTGATCATATTACCATCCTGGGTACCATTTATTTTAATATATATATCCAGATACTTAAACATTTTCCAATTGTTTATCTCAATTGCATAGCATTAAATTTATATTTATTGCAATGATTTCCGATTTAATTGAACGAACTAAGTATATAACTCATAATAATTGTTGTAAAACTCTCAATCCTACATTTATAAGTTTGTTATTTCCACTCAAATATTATAGATATTTACAGGTATAGGTTTTTATTCAATCATTATTTATTATATATTAATTGGATAAATTCACTATTTAAGTCCGTTTTAAATTTATTACCAAATACCCATTTACCTTTCCCATCAAATTTGAATTCAATTCAATTAATATAACAATCACTTTCCCATTTACAACTTATATCAACCCACAATTATTGCAATTCATTATCTTATATTGATTTTATACAATTACCATTAATTTTACATTCAACTCCTATTCAATGTATATTTATTCATCAATCAAATTCGATATTTACTTTTCTTTCCTTCTATTTGATAAATAACCTAGTATACATTTATAAAAATTCATTTCATTACATTCATTTATGGGTATTGCATTGAAATTTAATTTATTAGCTAATACCAATATTATTACCATTAATTACAATTGGATTCCCAATTTTATTCAATACCCTGGATAAATAACATATATATTAATCAAATCCTTACATTTGTTTTTCTCATATTCCATTTAAAATCAAATCATAACATTTAAATGATTTTATATAATTGGAATTTCATTCAAGTCAGAAATTATTAACTTGCATTAACATGATTCCTTAATTTATTCCAATTACCGTTTACACTCTTTTATTGCATTAAATCAATTTAATATTTTCATTAATTTCTCATATTAAATTTTATATTCAGGTAAGAATCTTCTTCTACTTAATTCATTTGAATTTTATTCAAATTTCTATAAATAGGTTTTAAGTCTCCATTTACATAATTTAATTTAGCGTTTATTTCAAGATTTGTTTATAAAGTTTTTTTTTCTACTAAATTAAATTACAAAACTCATAAATTCAACCTAATTAAATCCACGAATTATACGGGTCATTACAAAAAACATTCAATTTGGTTTTCCCAAAATGATCTTTTATTTCCACTAAAACATCATTTCTGTTTAACACAAATGGTGTGTTTCTTTTATTAAATCTATTAGTTGCATTAATGTTTTCTTCCCTTCTAATTGAAATATTTCAATTACATTAGTTACAATTACTTACAAAGTTAAATTTTAAAATAGACAACTAAAATGGATGAAAAATAGAATAATTGTTTCCTTTAGTCATTTAAATACATTTATAAATTTGTTGTTCATACAGCAGAGCAATAAATAACTTACTTAAATAAAAAAAATCTACTGTTGTAATCCATCTATATATGCTAAAACACAGTTCAAATATATATTTCTTCCTTTAAATCAATCATTATATTCTTTATTTTGATGAAATTAAACCTACATTCACAAATGAAGCATTCATTTTATTTGATATAAATGTTCTTTTCATTAAACCAACTTTTCTTATATTTTCACAAAACATAAGCTACGTTTAGTTACACTTATTAATTTAAAATTTGGTGTCCTCTCTATCATTAATTGAAAATATTCAATTACATTAATTTCAATTAGTTACAAAGGTGAATTTCAAAATGGACAAAATAAATGTAATGAGGAATAGAACAATCATTTCCTATCAAATAGTAATTTAAACATATTTATGCACCATTGGTTACAAATAGAAATTATACATTTCTTACCAAATAATAGTTTTTCATCTCTACAATCAATCTTTCTTCTACCAAACATATCAAATAAATAAACATATGATTTCTTTTTTAATAAAGAAACATTTATTATTCCTTATTAACATTTATTATTCCAATTAATTAGAAATTTACATTCAGATAATTGTTAATATCATTCAAACCAATGTTATTAAAATACACACTAACACTTGTTATCATCCCTATACTATTGCAAACATATGTCATTAATAGAAATTTTAATTAAGGTCATAACTTGTATTATAATTTAATTTGTATCAAAAAAATTTTAATTTTTCCTAACAGTTTTATTCAAAAATCTTATTTAATTTAATACTTTTAAATGTTTAAAAATACCGATTGTTACAGTTTTAGTTAGATTTGTAGATTTAAACTTTTTGATTATAACTTAATAGCTTTAAGAGAAAAATTGAAATCTGAAGTTGGATTTAATAATGAATCGATTGGAAATGAACATAAAGTCGGTATTTAAACTGAACCGGTTTATAATGTGAAAGATGATGTTTATTTAAACCTAAGCATTTCACGTATTGAGTTATATGTACATTTCACTTGAGTTGACTTACTTACATAAGAATGTTAGTCCTGACTCGAGTGTTTTGTTTTACTTTACGCACAGGTCATACCGAGTATTTCAGTTTAGCAAAGACACTTATTTCTGAAGATGAAAATGGAGTCAAGGACCGTATCTATTACTATTATAGAAATTGTTTAATGTGTCTGAAAAAATGTAAATTCTGATTTTGTTGAAAATAGTTTCATGAACTGTATATGTATTTATTTTGTATATTATATTTCATCCTTTCGCTGTGAGATTTTGTATTTTGTTCTTTTGAATCTTATTTCATTTGAACATTCTCATTAATAATCTGTCTTTTGAATAGTCTGAGTTAGACATGTACGGTTTATTGTCGACTTAACTGTCCAAAAAGGTGGGTCGTTACAGTTGGTATCAAAGCTTTGGTTTAGATATACCTTAGCGTGTTGGGGTTAACTCATTAGTGATAGGGTAGTGTTATCCTAGAATGAGTTTGTCTGAGTATATATATACGAGAGCGCATATTTGTTAGCGTTATAAAAAGGGTTTTATATAAGTTTTGAAATGAAATCATTTTCCTAATATTATATGCTATATATAAGGAATAAAATTTTATAACTATTATAGTTATTTGTAATGTACCTGTTTTATAAAATGGTATTGTTTAATTATTATCATTTATTATGGATTCGTTGTATTTAGTCAGTTTATAAGCATTGGCTGTTATTGTTAATTAAATTTATGAATTAAACAACTAGTTTAATAATGGTGTATTAAGGAAACAAAGTGAATAATTAGGATATTTGTTTATGAAATTGAATTGTTTTGTTATTAATTTTGTCGTTTGTTGATTGGTAGTTTCAGCTGTTGAAATAAAAGGGAATATCTGGATAATTGGATTGTCAAAAACTTTTGAATTAATATATGACTTGAAACTTAGTAGTTGTGTTAAATTATGCAGTTGAAATCAATAACGTAAATTTGAAATCAAGTGAAATAAGGTTTAATTTATTATATCTATATTTAGTAAATAGATAGAATTATTGTCACGACTCGAAATCCAGCATTCAAAAATCGACATCAAATACCTCACTTGTATTCGACTGCCGGAGATTCAAACGTTGAACTCCAGTTCGGATGGAGCTTATAACAATATTAGATGTATATAAATAGCGGAAAAAAATGAAATACATTGATCACAACACAGATACAATACTGATACAATATTTATTACAACATTGATCACCAACATCAGAGCGATATATACATGATACAACAACAGAATGATAACAACACCACAACGGAACGACAACAGAGTCTTCAAAAAAGTTTCCAACATATTTTGACTTTGATAAGGTCTTTCAAAAACACCAAACACTTCAAAAGATTTCCAAAACCAGATGCTTTCCAAGATCCTATATCTTCTAAAAGACTTCTAAATCCAAACTAGCTTCAAAACATGGATAACCTGCTTCTAGGCTGCTCGTGTGGAAATTATGTGCACCCAGAGTTTAGGAAGGGAACAATAAACTCCGGGTCAGTCATGGGACTGGTATGAGTAAACAAAAACAGTTGTTTGTACAATTATTTTTTAAAAGAAATCTAATATGCTTTTGGAAAATGAAACTACCATAAGGCATCCCTGCACACACACAATGCAATCGCACAATTGGAGGAGATTTCTCCTTATGATAGTCAAATATGCTTGATATGAGAAAACACTTTCTGATATTATTATTAGCGCATTGTGTGAAAACATTTCGAAAGTATAATATAAATCTTAGCCAGCATAGGTACCATTATATTATGCCTGCTATATCTACCACCTGAGGTGGCAGGTTATACAATTGCGATCGTAAATGCTCGTATTGTTTCTTTGGATTTCCAACAAATGGTCAGGCTAAGGAACTTCCTGTACCACATAGGTACACCTCTGGAGGGACGTCCCAACAACCTAACCGGATCTCTGCCAACATAAGGCTAGGTTACCTTTGTAACTAGGTAACTAAGTGTCACGAGTGTGCCATCCCCCAGTCGTAACCGACCTTTATCCGGGGCCCCAACAACAACAACCACAAAGCAATAAATTTGCACAACCACATAAGTTAAGTATCTGGGCCCCATACCATGATACCACTTTTTATCCAGAAGGAAATGCATATACCCTAAGGGGCGCTACCTCAATAACCTTGCTGCATCCTTCCTGTTTTGACCATTTCCTAGTTGTGAGGTTCGACGATGTCTCGTCCACAAAGCTACGCTTTTCACAAAAGCCATGTTTCAATCAACATATGATCAGCAGCACTCAGCATGCCGCACTACCAAATTGGGAGTATATCACTGATAACCATCAACTACATAACCTCTGAGCTCGTATGTCTCAAAGAAGGGTGTTACGCTAAGAGAATAAATTTTCCTCCACCAACAGAAATGTATTTGAAAGAAATCAGCTTTATATCTCAAAGTGTAATGTTAGACATACAACCATACAAGTCCGTTCTGGGTTCGAAAGGAACTGAAAGCACTTCATCCAATAGAGGAAGAAGCCCTTGCAATCCGGGTATCCACAATCCTGATTGGACTCGCTATCACATATGGAGATCTCTATATCGGAGCAACTCAGTGTAGAATCATTCAATAGGTTATCCTATCATTCTTGAAGACACCCGGTCTTCACCACCGTTTCCAAATGCTATCCATTTCTTCGTATCATTATTCGAAATGGGTTATATGACACAAAGTCCTCTCCCGGCTAAACCGAATAATGAGCTTTTAGTTTAAAAACATATGGACATATCAATCACAAAGATTCACCATTAAGGTTCGATGTGGGTTTCGGATAACCATCTGGAATCCGACTCCCTGTCGCATCGAATTTCAAATGCCATTTCACGGGCCAAGGGTTTTCACATTCACATAGTAATATATTCACAGATGTCACAGCTCAGCACAAAGCAATTCATATCACATAGTATCACAATCACATATCGGAGATATCAATCAATACAAAGCATTCAATAATAATCAATCATCTACAATTAAGATGAATTAATCGTGTGATTATAATTAATTAATCACATAATTATTTTCACTAATTATAATTAATTAATGATTAATTATTCTTAATTATAAATTAATTAGTCCTTAATTATTAATTAATTAGTCCTTAATTATTAATTAATTAATCCTAAATTGTTAATTAATTAAATCTTGATTACTACCATTAATTAATTATTCTTTAATTAATTAATTCTTAATTACAAATTAATTAACCTTAATTATTATTTTAATAACCTTTAATATTAAGTAATTAATTAGGTAATTATTCTTTAAGTAATTATATTAAAAAATCATTAATTACTCATTAATAAAAAGATAAACCATTTTATCCTTATTAATTACTTTAATTATCATTTAAACCTTGTTTGATAAATCATAATTATCATATTAATTAACTTAAGATCTTAAAGTTTGATTAATGTTAAGAAAACACATCATTTTTCATAATTATTCACTTAATTAAAATAATTAAGTTTATTTAAAATAAACATTTAAAATTAAGGTTATATATTTTATTAAGCACTTTAACTTAATTAAATTAAAAATATTTTTTTTTTATTCTTTAATTAATCTCAAACTTAAACAACATTATTTTTAAAGAATAAGTAAAAAACTTGTAAAACTTAAATTTATTTTCCAATTTGAAAACTATGTTAAACAACCCCGAGTCTTCCCCGAGCATCACCCGAGAAAAATGCCTGTTTACTTTGAGTCTCCCCCGAGTTATCCCCAAATTTCATTTCAAAACTTAGAATTTTGTTTAAGTTTATAATACCCGGTGCAACTCAACAATTCCTTAAATCAAATCTCGAGCCATCCACCCATTTCCCCGATCTCTGCTTCGAGTTAAAACCCTTCTTTCCCAAACTTAACCACTGACACACACCAGAGGTATGTGCACGTGCACCGGAGCGCAGATGAACTCCAGCTAACCTTGCCGCCTTGCACAAGTCTACGATCATCTACTCAAACTTGTAGACCACCCAAATTGACACATTCGTATACCAATCGAAATCGAACAACCTAACTCAACCTGGAACAGAACTGAACCACCTAAGACCACCTCATCCCGCTTCCTCAGGTCAACAAAGGCCTCGAAATCGTGTCCAAAGCTTCGTTGACGTTCCATGCTTCTTTTCCACTGGCCCCAATGCAGTCCGATTCGATGTTTGTGACACCATTGCTCTAAGAACATGATCGACTTAAAACTGGGCTAAAACCCTAAGTTGAACTCGCACCGCCGCCTCGGTGAATTATAAATTCACCAAGCATTTTTCTGATGATCTTGATGACCATGCCTGCTCCAACCACGAACATGAGATCCAATTCTTCACCGATGGCCAGAATTCGCCAATATACACAATACCGTTCAACTTCGAAATGCTCACTCAATACTTCAATAAAAAATTTGATTTTACTTTTAAAATTCCTCTTTTTTTTAAAAGATTATGATGTTATTCCTGAAATCAGAAAACATGATTCTCAAATTTTTGATATGATCTGTGCTCACCTGCATTTCTTGATTTCCAGAAAATTCTTAAATTAATTATGCTTGAAATTGTTTTTAAAAATTAAAAGATGATTATATAAGCATGTTTTGTTTGAATCCTGGAATCTGAAGAGGATTACAGAAAAAAGAATATGAATCATGAACAGTTTTTGAAACCTGGAATCAAACAGAGGCATCTCTTCCTATATATCAGACATGCACACCCATCACACATATATATACATATATCTACATGCATGTAAATACTTTACAATTTAATCTCAAGCATAATTCAAACAACAAGTAAAATCCATATTTTAAAAAGTTTACTCACCTTTTAAAAGAAGAAACAAAGAGTTTGTAAACCTGTGAATTGTTTTGTTCCTGAGTTTTGAAATCCTGAGCTTGATCTTGTTGTTTTGAATTTATATTGAATTTGTTTAATCTTTACTTGCTTGAACTTGCTCAAGTTGAAGAATTTTGCAAGGGTTTTGTTGTTGAGCTCTGTTGCTTTTAATCTTGAATTTGTTCTGTTGATTTCCAGGTTTGAGTTTGATTTTTCTGAGTTTGAAATAGATTTGCTTGATTTGTTTTGAATTTTCTTTGATGATTTTCTGGTTTGAGAAAGTTTACAGATTTTTGATCTCTAATTTTTCTCTAAACTTTGAAAAGTTAAAAGAAATGAGAAAGAGGAGATGTAATAATTTTTTCTATTTTTATCAATTTTCTCAAAAAAAAAAACTAAAATGACACTTGTTAATCTCCTCTTTTCATGGATTACACTTGTTTAAACTATGTGCTAAAAATTAACACTTGTTAGTCTTCCCATGGTATATGTTTACACTTGTATTTATTATTATTTTTCATGAGAATAATATATATAGATATCATTTTAAATTGCATTTTCTATTTTATAAATAGATTTTCTTTATTATATATATATATAACCTTTAAAAAAAATTGAAACTAAAATATATATTAATAATCACATGTATTAATTTTCAAATCTAGATTGTTTTACCAAAATATTTATTTTTAAATTCAAATTCGAATTCAAATTCAAATTACAATTTATTCATATATATAATTTTAAATTCAAATCCAAATCCAAATCCAAATCTACCCATATATATATATATATTTATAAATTCTAATAATTTTTTAAAATATTTATTATTTTGGATTTTAAACTCGAATACAAATTACAATCTTATTCATATATACTAATCAATACTTATCTAATTTGTTTTTAAATTTTCGAATTAATTCCAATTTAATTCCCAAAATCTATATTAATTGCTAATTTTAATTTTTTGTAAAAATTGGAAGGTTATAGATTTCCCCCCTTAAGAAAATTTCATCCTCAAAATTTGAAAGAGAGAGAGAGACAAACAAAGAATATAAGAATAAGAAAAAAGAGAAATGGCTTACTAGATTAAGCACGAATATTCACTCTGCAATTCGGATAGGACTTTTGCATGCTATCCTCTTTTTCCCAAGTACAGTCATTTGGAATACCACTCCATTGCACTTAACCAGTTTCACAACTTTATTTCTCTGTTGCTTTTCATCACGATTAATTATTTTCAACGGTTCTCATTTTAATGCCAGATTTGGTGTGATCTCCAAATCCTGCTGTGTGGCTTCTTCAATAATATAGTCTGGATCATGCACCTATTTTCGAAGATGTGAAACATGAAACACATTATGTACGCCAGACAGCCAGTTAGGTAACTGCACTAGATATGCCAAAGGACCGATCCTCTCCAGTATAGCAAAAGGACCAATATATCGCGGTGCCATCTTACCAGTCTTTCCAAACCTCAACACTCCACGCATTGAAGAAACCTTTAGGAAAATAGAATCTCCAACCTGGAATTCTAAATCCCTTCTCCTACGGTCGTAAAAACTCTTCGGATGACTTTGAGCCGTTTTCAATTTCTTTCAAATATAACCAACTTTCTCAGTAGCTTCCTTTATCATATCTGGTCCAAGGACAAGTCTATCACCTGACTCAATCCAACACGCAGGTGACCAACATGGACGACCATACAAAGCTTCGAAAAGAGCTATCTCGATACTGGTCTGGTAGTTATTGCTATATGAGAATTCAACTTGATGCAAATGGTCCTCCCAAGAACCGCCGAAGTCGAGAATACAAGCACGCAAAAGGTCTTCTAAGATTCGATTAATCCTTTCCGTTTGCCCATCAGACTGCAGATGGTAAGCAGTACTAAAGTTCAGTTTAGTTCTCAGTGCGGCTTGAAATTCCTTCCAAAATTTGCTAGTGATGATCGGGTCATGATCACTCACTATACTACTCGGTATACCATGGAGACAAACACTTTCTTTCACATACAACTTTGCCAAACTTGTCGCCATTCGGGTAGATTTTACTGGGATGAAGCGGACAGTTTTGGTTAGATGATCTATGATAAACCAAATTGCTTCATTACTGAAACGACCCGCCTTTCTCTCCACGAAAAGACGCATCATTTTTAAGAAAGAAAGGGAGAGAAAAGAGAAAAGACAGAGAAGAAAGAAAGAACAACATCAGAATCTAAACAGCGGAATGAATAAATTATAGTAATCACATAATATATTACATAGTATCATATACATCAGGTTACACAGCTTATACAACCCATACCTGACAGTTATAAACACCTGTCTAGTTATGCCACATAATATATAAACAAACAAACGACTCAGAGAAACACACAGCGGAATACAATATATCTATAAGTTGAAGCCTCCTGCTCCATTGCTCCTCCAGAATTCGTCAAACCTAACCTGAATCCCTTGGCTACTCGTAAAAATTTGAGTACCCAAGAGTTTATGAAAAACAGGAAATAAACTCTGGGTCCGACATGGGTCTGGTGTGAGTAAACGGTTAAAGTTGCTTAACTTTAAAAACCTTTTGAAAGAAAAGGTATCACGCAAGACTCCCCACACATAAACATGGGTAAGTTTTTACCTTACGCTAACCAAAACATTTGATAGGAAATCCAGTGATATTATAATAGGTCTAGGGTTTTTAGATAAATATGAAATAGCCGAAATTGTTACATTTATTAAATTCCAGCTACTAGCCACAAAAGTGGGTAATACAATCAAATCCGAGTGCGCTTATTGGAGTTTGGATTCTATGCAATGGCAGGGCTACCGGGGTACCGCCCATCACAATATGGGGCCTAGATCACCGTACCGAGGATTACTCCACATTCCCTGCAATACAAAGCCGAAACCATTCCTTACTGAACAGTTTCGAATAAGATAACCCCGCGGTTGTAGCTAGCAACCGCCCACACAGCCGAATAAAAAGAGACTCTAGACAGGGGTTCATCTCATCCTACTTGGGCATGACCTACTTAGCCTTGCTGCACCTCCCCTGTTTTAGCCATTCCCGGTTGATGAGGCTTGAGGATACGATTACCTTTATAGAACTCATTACTTAGAATTCTTATCGTCCTCCTGACGATGTGTTGAAAGCATTCAATCCATACAAGTTCGTTCCGGGTTCGAACGAAACTGAAGGCATTATCCTGTTACACTCATTTTGGAATCACCCTCAGAGTTAACGACAATAACCCTTGCACTCTGAATCTTCATCTTCACTTAAGATTCACGACCTATCGTTAATTTGGATTGATGTGGTTTTCGGATATCCAAATCTGGAAACCCGATCCCAGTTTCATCGAAATCCAAAACGTATCTTTTAGGTCCATGTTGTTTCAAGGTTAAACAATTCAGTTCAATTCAATTCTTGAATTCACACAGCATTAACATAGATAAATATCACACATTTATCACAGATATATTCAAATATCATATCACAGAATATCATAGCATATCATCCTATAGATATCAACCAAATCAGATATTCAACTCAAACAATCATCCATAAGCAACCATTATTAATCCCTATTATACTTAATTTAATCAACTTAAATTAAATTAATTGCTTAAGAATTAATTAACAAATCCTGTTTAATCAACCATTAATTAATTACAATCCATTTAATTAATTAATCATTCCTTTACATATTAATCACTTTTGATTAATTATCCATCAGTTACATAAAGTAATTGTTCTTTAATTAATTTCACAAATTAATTATTCTTAACCATTAACAGTAATTAACCTTTAATTAATCTCATTAATTACACTAATTAATGATCCTTAAATAATTACTTCCATTAATTAATTAACTATAATTAATTACAATATTCTTTATTACTTACATTAATTAATCATGCTTAAATTGATTGCTTTCATTAATCCACTTTAATAATTATAAACAGTAATTAATTTCTTAATTACTTCGTACTTACTTTTAGTTACATTTATAAATCCGTTGATTTATTACACCAAGTAATAAATTCTTAATTACTTTACCAAGTAATTATCCATTTAAAATTACTTCCCATTAAGTAATTTCCCTTATCTCAATTACCTCCAGTAACTTATTCATCAATTACTTACCTTAAGTAATTACTCTTATCAAATCTCATTAAGTAAGCATACTTAATCAATTACCTTGTGACTATCTTTAATTAATTAACAAATTAATTAACTTAACTTAATCACATTCACCTCATAAATCATAACCAAGTAATTCATCCTTAATTACTCTTTAACCAAATTAATCCTTAATTACAGATTAATTATCCTTTAACTATTAATTAATAAACCTTAATTATTAATCAATCCTCTAATACAAAGTAATCAATCCCTAATTACTTTTATAATTAATTAATTAACCTTAATTAACTAATTAATTATCTCTTAAACATTAATTAATAAAACTTAATTATTAATTAACAACCTTAATTACAAATTAATTAATGCATAATTATCAATTAATGAATCCTTAATTACAATTAATTAAACTTTAATAATAGTTAATTAATTCTTAATTAACTTAAATTATAAATTAATAACCTCTTAATTATAAATCAAGAAAACCTAATTATTGCTTAATAAAACTTTATTAAGTATTTCTAAATTACTAGTATAATTAACCCTTAATTACTTAATTAATTTCTAATTACAAACTAATTAATCCATCATAATAATTAGTAAATTAAATTAATAATTATCCTTAATTAATTACTTAATTAACCCTTTTAATAATTAACTAAATTAATTAATTAAACTTAAAATTTCTTATTTAACTTAAGTAATCACAACTCATTTAAAAGTTAATTATCCTTTAAGATAAAACATTATCTTTGAAAACATTTTACCTTAACAACTAACTTTACTAAATTAAATCATTAATTAAGTTTAAAATGTAATGTAATCATTAATTATATACCTCTAATTATTAATTAACAATCCTTAATTTCAAGTTAATAAATCACTTTGAAAACTTTAATTGTTAATTTATAAATCATTAATCATTAACTAATTCAATTAATAAATCACTCTTTAATTATTCCATTTATTATCAAACTTATATTAAGTTTTCAGAATAAATATTTCCTTATTAATTTCCTTTTATATTCAAATTAAGTTTGAAAATAACTTTAAGGATTTAACTTAAAACATTTAAAACAAATCATACAAATTTATATATACAAACAATTCATTTCAAAGAAATGAATTTCAAGAAATTGATTTAGCTTAATTATTTAAAATATAAAACTTACTTTGTTTTAAATTTAAAAACTGGTTAAACATTTTACCTTGGGTTTAACCCATGTGTAATTGAACCAAAGCCAAGTACATCATCTTTTCTTTTTAAAACAGTTTAACTTAAATTTTTAAAACTGTTTGATTTAAAATCATAAACTGTTAAAAACTTAAACAGTTTTCTTAAATGCACGTGTAAGTCCCCATGACAAACCCGAGCCATAACCCTATTTTTCCGAACTCATCTTCGAGACAACGAACAATAACACAACCCAGACACAACAGCACCACCACAAGCCACTGTGCACCTGCACCACTCGACGATCAACTTCTGATCATCGCCAGAAACTCCTACACACCCAAAATCACTCCAGCAACCCATCACAAACATCATCATGCTTCCACAAACCATGATTCCAAAACTAGGTATCCTGTTGAAATAGGAACTTTAAACAACTGCCAGAAAACACATCGCCCAATCAATTCTGACCATCGGAGGATGAACCACTTCGTCCATACCTTGCCGAACACCTACGCAACCAAATCCTTCAACCACGACCCACTCGATCTTCCAGAGGTGAAGAAACGATCACCCATCTGACCACATCCAAAACTGGGTTTTAAAACCCAAATCACCTTAGCGCCAACGCTACGACGATCATTCAGTGTTTTCACCATTTTTTTCCATACTTCCCGATCATACTTCAACCTCCACTGAAGATCTCGATCACCATAGGATTTGTGATCGTCAGATACTACCAAAAATCCAAATTCCGAACAATACCCAAATTCTCATTCGATACCTCACTGAAAATTGTGATTTTTGTTTTAAAAATCTTATTTTTCATAAGTGATTCAAGAATTAAACTTGAATCGGTAATTTACAACACTTGAGTTTTACAAGTTTTAAAGATTCCTACTGTTTTTCCCAAATACAAGAATACCTTTAGTTCTTACATACTTGTTTATATTTTCAGTACCTAGATTATGCTAAAACTTAGTTATTTGATTTTTAATCCAAGTGTTAACAGTGAATAAATAAAAAGATATGAATTTTTATACATTAGTAAACATTAAAACCTGAAATACAGAGATATATTGACAGGCATAGTTCAAAACTAACATACATGAAGTGTTCATACACAGATATTCACATGCAAAGATAATTCATCTCAGGAATCATATGAAAGCAAATTTAAAACTACTTTAGCATTTGAATTATTATGTTTACTCACCATGGGAAATGCAGAGCTATGGAAACTGGATTGAAATTTGCAACTGGATTGAAACTTTGAAAATTTTGAAAACTGCATCTTGATATTGATTTTCAGAAACTTGAATTGCTTGAACATTAAGATAGAAATGTTTTGGGGCTTGATTGTGTAACTGGAACAAAATGACGATGACCCAGGACTTTGGAAACTTGTTTGGTTCCAGGCTTTGTGAAAATGATCACGGGGTTTGCTCTGAGTTTCCTAAAGATCTGCTTTCAGATTTGTTCTCTGGAAACTGAAATACAGGTTGCTTGCTTTTCTAGAAACTGTTTTGAAAATGTTCCAGGCATTTGATCATGAGAATTTTACGGGGTTGAGCTTTTCTTGATTTGGAAATGAGTTACAAAGTTTTGAAAATACTTTGAGGAAGGTTACAAGGTTTTGATCTTGCATTTCTGGTTTTTACATATGTTTACAGGTTTGAGGAGTTCAGATTTGAAAGTTGTTTGAATTGAGAAATGTATTACAGGGTATTTGAAAATCATAGGCTTTGATAATATCTATTTTTGAAAGTTTTAAGATTTGCATTGAACTTGAGGAAGTTTTACAGGATATTGATTTGAACTGAGAAAAGTTCTTGCATTTCAAGTTTTTGAAAAAAATGAAGATTGCATGGAAAAAAATTCTGGTTTTTAGAAATGAACTTAGGTTTGAAAGAAAAAGAAAATGAAGAGTAGATAGGGGTTTATATAAGTTAATTTCAGCTTTTATTAAAATTAAAAGAAAATTAAAATAATGTGACACTTGTCCCTAACTTTCATTGTTATGTTAACACATATTACTTAAGAGGCTTAAAGTTTTAACACTTGTCCTAATTTATTTTTATATTATTTATAAATGATTTTAAAATTTTTAAATTAATTTTTCCTAATTAATTAATACATACATTAATTATAAATGCTTCCTTATCAAATTTCTAATTAACAAATACATTTAATAGTTTATGAACACTTTTCTAAATTTTATATAAATACAATCTTTAAAAGAAAATAAAATAAAAACCAATTATAATTTAAATAAAAATCATATATAATATTTTTAACTCATTTTTAAATGCTATTTCAAAAAGCCTTTGTATTTATTCCTATTAAATAAATACTTTTCCAAATTCCTATCAATAAATTTCTTTAAAGAGAATAATATAAAACAATCTTATTTTTATATAAAAACTTTATCTATATAATTTAAATCCAAACTATATTAATATTTTAAGATATATATATATATATTCCTTTAAATTCCATTTTTAAATTCAAATTCAAATTCAAAGTCAGTTTAAAATCCAAATTTAAAGTCAATTCAAATAAATATAGATATCAATTTTCAACAAACTTATTATTATTTATAAATAATTTATTTTATTTAAAATCAATTTAAATATACAGATATGTATATTTAAACACACTTATTAATTTTGAAAACAATAAGTCAATTTAGAATTTATTTATACAAACTAAATAATTATTCTTATTTAAAAAACCAATCTATAATCATAATTTAAAACATCACATTACTAAAAATTTTGGCTATTTATATTTGAAAATAACAACTTTATCAAATTTAAACAATTTAATTAAGAGATTATCACATTTTAAATTCCTTGAAATTCCGGGATATTATTTCCTTCCCCCTTAAAAGAATTTTGTCCTCGAAATTTAAAACAAAGATAATCCAAAGTTTTTTTTATTTCAACCAATTCAAACATACATATCAGCCATACATAACCAATCAAACAATTTCATCCAAACAACCAATTCAATCAGACAAACAATAGTAGTTATCCGGATACAGATCCGGATAAGCTTCCTAAAATTATCTCAAGTTTCCCAGGTATAGACACAGGGATACTCGCTCTACTGAATCCAAACTAGCTATACTGCTAAGCTATTGAGCTCCTACTCATTTAGATCTATAATCTGCACAAGATATCATACCACAGACAAGACTGATCCACAACTAAATCCTTCACAGAACTACTGGTTCCAAAACCAGTGATGGACCAGACACATACTCCCTCAAAGACACGTGAAATACCTTGAATCTCAGTTTTCCAAACTGGCAATTCAACTCTTCAGACCAAAGCACCTATCCTTATAAAAACTCAAAAAATCCAATATACCTCGGAGCTAACCTCATAATCTTATCAAATCTTATTGCTCCCTTTACCAGAGAAAATCTCTACAACAAGGAAGTTTCCAACTTCGAATTCCAAATTCCTCTGTCTCTTAACCTCAAAACTCTACTTACGATCCTGCGCTGTTCACAGACCCTTTCCGATCAGCTCAACCTTCGCTGATGCTTCTACAACCAAACTGGTTCAAAACAACTCAACAAACTGATCCTCACAAGATCTACCCAAAATCAAAACCACAAACTCCACTTCAGAATCATTATAAGATTACAACCTACCTCTCCTATCCTAAAAACTCCAGTAGAAACTCTCTAATCCAAAACACTGCAACTTCCAGTTGCTTCCACTCTAGAATAGCTGCCACAATGCTTTCGCTGCGCAACTCTGATCTGGAGCAGATGAAAAATGCAGACTAAACAGCACATCCCAAAAATAAGATTCAATAAATCCATAAAGAGAAAACTCAGAAGTTCCAAGAAATATAGAGCTGCTTCACCAAACCCCATCCTAGAAGACATCCTTCTACCCAGCTGAATTACCGGTAGCTTCATGAACCAAGTCAATACGTAACTCAATCCTCAATGCGGGCAAATCTCTAACTTCCCTGAAGATATCCAGAAAATCTTTGACAACACCATAATTTCTACATCCTCTAGAGATGCCTCTAACCCAAGCGAAGGACTATCTAAGATAATCACCCAAACTATCGCAAGCCACTTTTGCGATCCACCAATCCAGTATCCAAGATACGGTTCTCTCTTCACCAATCAGAACAGCTTATCCTTGACCAACTAGTCCATCGAAGAAACAGGTCCACTCCACTGCTTCTGATTTCCACCTCTAGGAAACTGCTAAGACAAAGATCTCTGGAACACAGAACACTTCCGAGCTGCACCACTGACACAGATGCTAAAGATTTCTTATCCAAAGCTCGAGAGAAACTCGGACCTCCAACCAAGCACATACATCCTGCTGAATTCAGCTACAACACCGAAGCAGACACACTTCCTTAAACTTACGCCAAAAGAAAACATCTTCGAAGACATCCATAGTCACTGCATCTCATCACGCAGCAACTACTTCTTGAGGTTGCAAAGATACCATCATTTGCTTTTACTTAACCGACAGATCCAAACTTTCAAAAATCCACTTACATGAGCATGATCAAACTTACACTTCAAAGATGAACTCCGAACCTTAATAGGTTTCCTTCAGAAATTAATGAAATTCCTACACCAAGCTGCAACGTTTACTCGAGACGGTATTAGGTCTACGATCTCGACAGATACACTTCCAACCTCAAACATTCAAACTCCAACCATTAGTAGTCGTGTTACACACCACTACCCTATCTACCTTTATAACTTATGTTGGAAAACCCGAACAGGTAATCCAACGGATAGGTATAAATATATATATATATATATATATATATATATGTATGTATGTATGTATGTATGTATGTATGTATGTATATTTATATTTAAAATTAGAAGTACGCTCTCCCAAGAAAGACACCACTACAGAGCCTAGCTATTCGCTCAACCTATGCTCTGATACCAAGTGAAACAACCCACCTTTCTCTCCACAGAAAGACGCATCATTTTTAAGAAAGAAAGGGATAGGAAAGATAAAAGACAGAGAAGAAAGAAAGAACAACATCAGAATCTAAACAGCGGAACGAATAAATTATATTAATCACATAATATATTACATAGTATCATATACATTAGAGTTACATAGCTTATACAACCCATATTAGACAGTTATAAACACCTGTCTAATTATACAACTTAATATATAAACAAACAAACGACTCAAAGAAACACACAGCGGAATACAATATACCTATACGCTGAAGCCTCATGCTCCATTGCTCCTCCAAAATTCGTCAAACCTAACCTGAATCCCTTGGCTACTCGCAAAAATTTGAGTACCCAAGAGTTTATGACAAACGGAAAATAAACTCTGGGTCAGACATGGGTCTGGTGTGAGTAAACGGTTAAAGTTGCTTAACTTCAAAAACCTTTTGAAAGAAAAGGTATCACGTAAGACTCCCCACACATAAACATGGGTAAGTTTTTACCTTACGCTAACCAAAACATTTGATAGAAAATCCAGTGATATTATAATAGGTCTAGGGTTTTCAAATAAATATGAAATAGCCGAAATTGTTATATTTATTAAATTCCAGCTACTAGCCACAAAATTGGGTAATACAATCAAATCCGAGGGCGCTTATTGGAGTTTGGATTCCATACAATGGCAGGGCTACCGGGGTACCTCCCATCACAATACGGGGCCTAGATCACCGTACCGAGGATTACTCCGAATCTCCTGCAACACATAGCCAGAACCATTCCTTACTGAACAGTTCCGAATAAGATAACCCCACGACTGTAGCTAGCAACCGCCCACACAGCCGAATAAAAAGGGACTTTAGACTGGGGTTCATCTCATCCTACTTGGGCATGACCTACTTAGCCTTGCTGCACCTCCCCTGTTTTAGCCATTCCCGGTTGATGAGGCTTGAGGATACGATTACCTTTATAGAACTCAATGCTTAGAATGCTCATCGTCCTCCTGACGATGTGTTGAAAGCATTAAATCCATACAAGTTCGTTCCGGGTTCGAACGAAACCAAAGGCATTATCTCGTTACACTCATGTTGGAATCACCCTCAGAGTTAACGACAATAACCCTTGCACTCTGAATCTTCATCTTCACTTAAGATTCACGACCTATCGTTAATTTGGATCGATGTGGTTTTCGGATATCCAAATCTGGAAACCCGATCCCGGTCTCATCGAAATCCAAAACGTATCTTTTAGGTCCAAGTTGTTTTAAGGTTAAACAATTCAATTCAATTCAATGAATTCACACAGCATTAACATAGATAAATATCACACATTTATCATAGATATATTAAAATATCATATCACAGAATATCATAGCATATCATTCAATAGATATCAACCGAATCAGATATTCAACTCAAACAATCATCCATAAACAACCATTATTAATCCCTATTATAATTAATTTAATCAACTTAAATTAAATTAATTAAGAATTAATTAACAAATCCCGCTTAATCAACCATTAATTAATTACAATCCATTTAATTAATTAATCATTCCTTTACATATTAATCACTCTTGATTAATTATCCATCAATTACATAAAGTAATTGTTCTTTAATTAATTTTACAAATTAATTATTCTTAACCATTAACAGTAATTGACCTTTAATTAATCTTATTGATCACACTAATTAATGATCCTTAATTAATTATTTCCATTAATTAATTAACTATAATTAATTACACTATTCTTTGTTAATTACAATAATTAATTATGCTTAAATTGATTGCTTTCATTAATCCACTTTACTAATTATAAGTAGTAATTAATTTCTTAATTACTTCTTACTTACTTTTAATTACATTATAAATCCTTTGATTTATTACACCAAGTAATAAATCCTTAATTATTTAACCAAGTAATTATCCATTTAAAATTACTTCCCATTAAGTAATTTCCCTTATCTCAATTACCTCCAATAACTTATTCATCAATTACTTACATTCAGTAATTACTCTTATCAAATCTCATTAAGTAAGCATACTTAATCAATTACCTTGTGACTATCTTTAATTAACTAACAAATTAATTAACTTAACTTAATCAATTACCTTGCTAACTTAACTTAATCGCATTCACCTCATAAATCGTAACCAAGTAACTCATCCCTTAATTACTCTTTAACCAAATTAATCCTTAATTACAGATTAATTATCCTTCAGCTATTAATTAATAAACCTTATTTATTAATCAATCCTTTAATACAAAGTAATCAATCCCTAATTACTTTTATAATTAATTAATTAACCTTAGTTAACTAATTAATTATCTCTTAATCATAAATTAATAAAACTTAATTATTAATGCATAATTATCAATTAGTCAATCCTTAATTACAATTAATTAAATTTTAATAATAGTTAATTAATTCTTAATTAAATTGAATTATAGATTAATAACCTCTTAATTATAAATCAAAAAAACCTAATTATTGCTTAATAAAACTTTATTAAGTATTTCTAAATTACTAGTTTAGTTAACCCTTAATTACTTAATTAATTTCTAATTACAAATTAATTAATCTCTAATCATTAATTAATCCATCATAATTATTAGTAAATTAAATTAATAATTATCCTTAATTAATTACTTAATTAACTCTTTTTAATAATTAATTAAATTAATTAATTGAACTTAAAATTTCTTATTTAACTTAATTAATTACAACTTATTTAAAAGTTGATTATCCTTTAAGATAAAACATTATCTTTAATTATCTTTGAAAACATTTTATCTTAACAACTAACTTTACTAAATTAAATCATTAATTAAGTTTAAAATATAAAGTAATCATTAATTATTTACCTCTAATTATTAATTAACAATCCTTAATTTCAAGTTAATAAATCACTTTGAAAACATTAATTGTTAATTTATAAATCATTAATCATTAACTAATTCAATTAATAAACCACTCTTTAATTATTCCATTTATTATCAAACTTATATTAAGTTTTTAAGATAAATCATTTCCTTATTAATTTTCTTTTATATTCAAATTAAGTTTGAAAATAACTTTAAGGATTTAACTTAAAACATTTAAAACAAATCATACAAATTTATTTATACAAACAATTCATTTCAAAGAAATGAATTTCAAGAAATTGATTTAGCTTGATTATTTAAAATTTAAAACTTACTTTGTTTTAAATTTAAAAACTGGTTAAACATTTTACTTTGGGTTTAACCCATGTGTACTTGAACCAAAACCAAGTACATCATCTTTTCTTTTTAAAACAGGTTAACTTAAATTTTAAAAACTGTTTGATTTAAAAATCTTAAACTGTTAAAAACTTAAAGAGTTTTCTTAAATGCTCGTATAAGTCCCCATGACAAACCCGAGCCATAACCCTATTTTCCCGAACCCATCTTCGAGACAACAAACAATAACACAACCCAAACACAATAGCACCACCACAAGCCACTGTGCACCTGCACCACTGGACGATCAACTTCTGATCATTGCCAGAAACTCCTACACACCCAAAATCACTCTAGCAACCCATCACAAACATCATCATGCTTCCACTAACCATGATTCCAAAACTAGGTATCCTGTTGAAATAGGAACTTCAAACAACTTCCATAAAACACATTGCCCAATCAATTCTGACCATCGGAGCATGAACCACTTCGTCCACACCTTGCCGAACACCTACGCAATCAAATCCTTCAACCACGACCCACTCGATCTTCCAGAGGTGAAGAAACGATCACCCATCTCACCACATCCTAAACTAGGTTTTAAAACCCAAATCACCTTACCGCCGTCGCTACGGCGATCATTCAGCGTTTTCACCATTTTTTTTCCATACTTCCCGATCATACTTCAACCTCCACTCAAGATCTCGATCACCATAGGATTTGTGATCATCTGATATTACCAAAAATGCAAATTCCAAACAATACCTAAATTCTCATTCGATACCTCACTGAAAATTGTGATTTTTGTTTTAAAAATCTAATTTTTCATAAGTGATTCAAGAATTAAACTTGAATCAGTAATTTACAACACTTGAGTTTTTACAAGTTTTAAAGATTCCTACTGTTTTCCCAAATACAAGCATACCTTTAGTTCTTACATACTTGTTTATATTTTCATTACCTAGATTATGCTAAAACTTAGTTATTTGATTTTTAATCCAAGTGTTAACAATGAATAAGTAAAAAGATATGAATTTTTATACATTAGTAAACATTAAAACCTGAAAAACAGAGATACATTGACATGCACAGTTCAAAACTAACTTACATAAAGTGTTCATACACAGATATTCACATGCAAAGATAATTCATCTCAGAAATCATACGAAAGCAAATTTAAAACTACTTTCGCATTTGAATTATTATGTTTACTCACCATGGGAAATGCAGAGCTTTAGAAACTGGATTGAAACTGGATTGAAACTTTGAAAATTTTGAAAACTACATCTTGATATTGATTTTCAAAAACTTGAATTGCTTGAACATTAAGATAGAAATGTTTTGGGGCTTGATTGTGTAACTGGAACAAAATGACGATGACCCAGGACTTTGGAAACTTGTTTGGTTCCAGGCTTTGTGAAAATGATCACAAGGTTTGCTCGGAGTTTCCCAAAGATTTACTTTTAGATTTGTTCTCTGGAAACTGAAATACAGGTTGCCTGCTTTTCTAGAAACTGTTTTGAAAATTTTCCAGGCATTTGATCATGAGAATTTTACTGGGTTGAGCTTTTCTTGATTTGGAATTGAATTACAAAGTTTTGAAAATACTTTGAGGAAGGTTACAAGGTTTTGATCTTGCATTTCTGGTTTTAACATTTGTTTACAGGTTTGAGGAGTTCAGATTTGAAAGTTGTTTGAATTGTGAAATGTATTACAGGTATTTGAAAATCATAGGCTTTGATAATATCTGGTTTTGAAAGTTTTCAGATTTGCATTGAACTTGAGGAAGTTTTACAGGATATTGATTTGAACTGAGAAAGGTTCTTGCATTTCAGGTTTTTGAAAAAAATGAAGATTGCATGGAAAAAAATTCTGGTTTTTAGAAATGAACTTAGTTTGAAAGAAAAAGAAAATAAAGAGGAGATAGGGGTTTATATAAGTTAATTTCATCTTTTATTAAAATTAAAAGAAAATTAAAATAATGTGACACTTGTCCCTAACTTTCATTATTATGTTAACACATGTTACTTAAGAGGTTTAAAGTTTTAACACTTGTCCTAATTTATTTTTATATTATTTATAAATAATTTTAAAGGCTTTTAAATTAATTTTTCCTAATTAATTAATATATATATTAATTATAAATGCTTCCTTATTAAATTTCTAATTAACAAATACATTTATTATGAACACTTTTCTAAATTTTATATAAATACAATTTTTAAAAGAAAATAAAATAAAAAATAATTATAATTTAAGTAAAAATCATATATAATATTTTTAACTCATTTTTAAATGCTATTTCAAAAAGCCTTTGCATTTATTCCTATTAAATAAATACTTTTCCAAATTCCTATCAATAAATTTCTTTAAAGAGAATAATATAAAACAATCTTATTTTTACATAAAAACTTTATCCATATAATTTAAATCCAAACTATATTATTGTTTTAAGATATATATATTCCTTTAAATTTCATTTTTAAATTCAAATTCAAAGTCAGTTTAAAATCCAAATTTAAAGTCAATTCAAATAAATATAGATATCAATTTTAAACAAACTCATTATTATTTATAAATAATTTATTTTATTTAAAATAAATTTAAATATACAGATATATATATATATTTAAACACACTTATTAATTTTGAAAATAATAAGTCAATTTAGAATTTATTTATACAAACTAAATAATTATTCTTATTTAAAAAACTAATCTATAATCATAATTTAAAACATCACATTACTAAATTTTTTGGCTATTTATATTTGAAAAGAACAATTTTATCAAATTTAAACAATTTAATTAAGAGATTATCACATTTTAAATTCCTTGAAATTCCGGGGTATTACAATTACCTTTGCGAGTTCATGGCAACCCGTTTATGAAATCCATAGACACTTGATCCCATTTCCACTTAGGTACCTCCAATCGTTGGAGTAAACCTACCATTTTCTTTTGATCACTTTTGATTTGTTGACAAGTTGCACAACGACTGACAAACGTAGATATATACCTTTTCATTGTTTTCCACCAGAAAGTTCTTTTGATAAGTCTATACATCTTATTAACTCCCGGATGGATACTGAGTTTAGACTTGCGACACTCGTCCAAAACTTCATGTTTTAGATCTGGAACGTCTGGGACACACAACCTGCCTTTCTATTTTATAACTTTACTACCAGCGACTTCAAAACTGGTACCTTCACCATGACGTATTCTCTCATAAATTTGATAAAGAAACTCATCTTCTTTCTTCTTACTAGCGATCTTTTCAAGAAGAGTAAGAGTGACAACAAGATGAGTAAGAATAGCATGTTTTCTACTTAAAGCATCGGCCACCGCGTTGGCTTTTCGAGGCGTATACAGAATATCCAGGTCATAAGACGCTAGAAATTCCAACCAACATTGTTGCCTCCGATTTAGATCTTTCTGGGTGAAGAGATATATCAAGATTTATAGTCAGTGAACAATTCGAATTTTTCACCTAAAACAAGGGGGATTTAATGAGTAAAAATATTAAGTTAAGTTAAACTTTTAAATTTTTAGGAAAGCTAAAAAAAATATTCTCACCTAGAAGATAATGACGCCAGATTTTTAAGGCAAAAATAACTGCCAAAAGTTCGGACCGTGGGTTGGGTAGTTTTTCTCATGTGGACGCAATTGTCTACTCGCGTAGGCAATTACTTTACCATTTGCATTAGCACAACACCCACACCATCACCACAAGCGTCGGTATAAACAGATAAGCCTTGATTCTTGTTAATAATAGCAAGAACAGGAGCAGTAGTCAATCTCCTCTTTAACTCTTGGAATGCTTCATCACATTTCGAAATCCAATCAAACTTAGCATTCTTCACTGTTAGCTTAGTCAATGGACTGGCCAACTTGGAGAAATCTTGGACAAACTTTCTGTAGTATCTCGCTAGTCCCATAAAACTTCAAACTTCTTTTGGAGTGTGGGTTGCTTCTAGTCTAGGATAGCGGAAATCTTGCTCGGTTCTACCGAAATTCCTTCTTCATTAACAATGTGCCCAAGAAATCTAACTTCCTTGAACCGAAAATGACACTTAGAAAATTTGGCAAACAGAATGTTCTTCCTTGATATTTCCAAAACAATTCTCAAGTGTTCAGCTTGTTCTTCTTCAGTTTTGGAGTATATTAGAATATCGCCAATAAACACAAGAGCGAATTTATTCAACACTTCTCGGAATACATGGGTCATTAAGTCTACGAAGTATGCGGAAGCACTGGTTAGTCCAAAGGCATGACTAACCATTCGTAGAATGTGTCAGGACACCTAAAAGCAGTTAAGTGAACAAAGTCTTCAGCAATTCGCAGTTGATGGAATCCCTGGGCTAGATCCATCTTTGAAAAGAATCGAGCGGCGTGCAACTGATCGAATAGATCATCGATTCTAGGTAAAGGAAACTTGCTCTTGAGAGTTAATTTATTGAGATCGCGGTGGTCTAAGCTCAATCTCAAGGATCCGTCAGACTTAGCGACGTATACCACAACTGAACCCCAATCGAAAACACTAGGATGTATTAATCCTTTTTCTAGAAAATCTCGGGTTTGATTGACTAGTTCTATTCTTTCCCTGGGTGCCATCCTGCAGCTTGCATGAATAACAGGAGCATTGGGAACTAAATCGATTCTGAATTTAATTTCTCTGTGTGTAGGTAAAGATTTGACCTCTTCGAATATGTCTGGAAATTCCTAGACAGTAGGTATGGACTCTAAACTAGGTTCAGGATACCCCAAGGTATACATCAGCTTATCTCTCTTAGGACTCGGATCCTCACAAGAGATTTCAATAAAATTTCCAAGTTTTGTTCTGATCGAAATCATTTGATTGTTACAATCTAGTTTAGCTTCATATTTCGTTAACCAGTTCATTCCGGGTAAGATTTCAAATTCATTAAAGTCGAGAACGAAAAGGTTGATAGGGAGTCGATGACAAGAATATGAGATAGGAACCTCTTGACAATGTAGACAAAGATTCGTGGGCCAACAACCGGATTCTTCATGCAAATGGGCTCATCGACAAATTCAGGTTTAAGTTTTAATTCGTTTACGGTTTGTTGGGAGATAAAACTATGTGTAGCACCCGTGTCAAACAAAACTCTAACAACTCTATTATAAATAATAAGGTTACCTTCTAAAACTCATTTTCCTTTATCTGCCCTTGAAGTTGAGGGGTCATCTTTGATCGCGTACACCTTCTCCACTTGAGCTTGCTTCATCCCTGGGTAATCTTTAATTACGTGTCTAGGCTTGTGACAATGATAGCACTCTTTGACTCCCTGACTAGTCTTCATGGGTTGTTCTTTCTTTACTTGTTTCTTTGGTTTTTTGCAACTATTTGAATGATGGCCCTTTTCCAAACAATTGTAACAAGTAATATCCCTCATCAGATTTTCCTGATTACTCTTCTTCTCCTTGCCTTGATACGGTTTCTTCCCTCTGAACTTCCTTTTCTTCCAATTCTGATTGCATCCACTTCCTTTATCCTCCCGAACTTCCTGCTTATCCAAGGTAGCATATCAATAACCCATATCGATCAAATCAGAAAAGAATTCTTTCACGTGGGCTGTCATTCTCTCATGGAATTTCTTATTCATTCCCCGAATGAATCTTTCATTCTTCTTCAGGATGGTGTTCACCAACTCCGGACCAAATCGAGATAACTCGTTGAATTTATTCAAGTATTCCTCAAACGATAAACTCCCCTGTTTTAAGTCCATAAACTCCTGGTACATTCTAGAGATACCAACAGACGGCATATATCACTGCTTAATCACCTCTTTGAATCGACTCCTAGTGAACTCATCTTCTGGCTCATCCACTGTAACTGTCTCCCACTAGGCTAGAGCTTCCTCTTGGAGTTACCAAGAAGCTATCAGTCTCATATGATCGTCTTCCAACTTTAATCCTTTAAAATTCTTTCACACGATCGGATCCAGGCTTATGCTTTGATAATAGACTCCTTGCCAGTGAACGGCTTACCACTAAACGTCGAGAAATTTTGACATAAATCAGCCAGATTCGGTTGAGGTTGAGTAGGAATAGCTGCCTCCGTTGTCGCGGGGACTTGAACAGTTGTAGTGGAATTTCCCGATCCCCTGCCTCGTTCTCTTTTAGTGCTCATTCTCACTATCTGTAAATAGTACGAAAACTTGATTTAGATTATAGGACGAGATGTCTTAGGGATATACTCATTCTAGGGTATTTCTAACCCTGTCTCTAATGAGTCACCTAATGTGTTATACTCCGTAGCTAAAGTTCTTACTCAACCTATAGCTCTGATACCACTTGTCACGACTTGAAATCCAGCATTCAAAAATTGACATCAAATACCTCACTTGTATTCGACTGCCGGAGATTCAAACATTGAACTCCAGTTCGGATGGAGCTTATAACAACATTAGATGAATATAAACAGCGGAAACAAAATGAATTACATTGATCAAAACGCAAATGCAACACTGATACAATATTCATTACAACATTGATCACCAACATCAGAGTGATATATACATGATACAACAACAGAATGATAACAACACCACAGCGGAACGACAATAGAGTCTTCAAAAAGTTTCCAACATACTTTGACTTTGATAAGGTCTTCTAAAAATTCCAAACACTTTAAAAGGTTTCCAAAACCAAAAGCTTTCAAAAATCCGATAGCTTCCAAAAGACTTCAAATCCAAGCTAGCTCCAAAACACGGATAACCTGTTTCTAGGCTGCCCATGTGGAAATTGTGGGCACCCAGGGTTTAGGAAGGGAACAATAAACTCCAGGTCAGTCATGGGAATGGTATAAGTAAACAAAAATAGTAGTTTGTACAAAAACAATTTTTTTAAAGAAATCTGATATGCTTTTGGAAAATGAAACTACCATAAGGCCTCCCTACACACACAATGCAATCGCACAATAGGAGGAGATTTCTCCTTATGATAGTCAAATATGCTTGATACGAGAAAACACTTTTTGATATTATTATTAGTGCATAAAACATTTCGAAAGTATAATATAAATCTTAGCCAGAATAGGTACCATTATATTATGCCTACTATAGCTACCACCTGAGGTGGTAGGTATACAATTGCAATCGTAACGGCTCATATTGTTTCTTTGGATTTCCAACAAATGGTGAGGTTAAGGAACTTCCTGTGCCACATGTGTACGCCTTTGGAGGGATGCCACGAGAACCTAACCGGATCTCTGCCAACACAAGGTCGGGTTACCTCTGTAACTAGGTAACTATGTCACGAGTATGCAATCCCCCGGTCGTAACTGACCTTTATCCGGGGCCCCAACAACAACAACCACAAAGCAATAAATTTGTACAACCACATAAGTTAAGTATCCGTGCTCCCTACCATGGTACCATTTTTTATCCAAAAGGAAATGCACATACCCTAAGGGGTGCTTCCCCAATAACCTTGTTGGATCCTTCCTGTTTCGACCATTTCCGGGTTGTGAGGTTCGACGAAGTCTCGTCCACCAAGCTACGCTTTTCACAAAAGCCATGCTTTGATCAACAAATGTTCAGCAGCACTCTACATGCCACACTACCAAATTGGGAGTATATCACTAATAACCATCAACTGTATACCCTCTGAGCTCGTACTTCTCAAAGAAGGGGGTTAACTAAGAGGATATAATCTCCACCACCAATAGAAATGTATTTGAATGAAATCGACTTTATATCTCAAAGTGTAATGTCAGACATACAACCCTGCAAGTCCGTTCGGGTTCGAATGGAACCGAAGGCACTTCATCCAATAAAGGAAGAAGCCCTTGCAATCCGGGTATCCACAATCCCGATCAGACTCCCCATCACATATGGAGATCTTGATACCGAAGCAACTCAGTGCACAGTCATTCGATAGGTTATCCTATCATTCTCGAAGACACCCGGTCTTCACCATCGTCTTCAAATGTTATCCATTTCGTCGTATCATTATTCAGAGTGGGTTATATGACACAAAGTTCTCTCCCGGCTAAATCGAATAATGAGCGCTTAGTTTAAAAATATGTGGATATATCAATCACAAAGATTCACCATTAAGGTTCGATGTGGGTTTCGGATAACCATTTGGAATCCGACTCCCTATCGCATCGAAATTCAAATGCCGTTTCACGGGCTAAGGGTTTTCACACTCACACGGTAATATATTCACAGATGTCACAGCTCAGCACAAAGCAATTCATATCACATAGTATCACAATCACATTCAGAGATATCAATCAATACAAAGCATTTAATAATAATCAATCATCTACAATTAAGATGAATTAGTCGTGTGATTGTAATTAATTAATCACATAATTATTTTCACTGATTATAATTAGTTAATGGTTAATTATTCTTAATTTTAAATTAATTAGTCCATAATTATTAATTAATTCTAAATTATTAGTTAATTAAATCTTAAATACTTTCATTAATTAATTATTCCTTAATTAATTAATTCTTAATTACAAATTAATTAACCTTAATTATTAATTTAATTAACCTTTAATATTAATTAATTAATCAGGTAGTTATTCTTTAAGTAATTATATTAACAAATCATTAATTACTTAATTAATAAAAAGATAAACCATTTTATCTTTATTAATTACTTTAATTATCATTCAAACCTTGTTTGATAAATCATCATTGTCACATTAACTTAATATCTTAAAGTTTGATTAATGTTAAGAAAACACATCATTTTTCATAATTATTAACTTAATTACAATAATTAATTTTATTTAAAATCAACATTTAAAATTAAGGTTGCATATTTTTTAAACACTTTAGCTTAATTAAATTAAAAATAATTTATTTTTTATTCTTTAATTAATCTCAAACATAAACAACATTATTTTTAAAGAATAAGTTAAAAACTTGTTAAACTTAAATTTATTTTCCAATTTGAAAACTGTTTTTAAACAACCCCGAGTCCTCCCCGAGCATCACCCGAGAAACATGCCTGTTTACTTCGAGTCTCCCCCGAGTTGTCCCCAAATTTCATTTTAAAACTTAGAATTTTGTTTAAGTTTATAATACCCGGTGCAACTCAACAATTACACGAATCAAATCTAGAGCCATCCACCCATTTCCTATATCTCTGCTTCGAGTTAAAACCCTTCTTTCCCAAAATTAACCACTGACACACACCAGAGGTATGTGCATGTGCATCGGAGCTCCGATGAACTCCATCAAACCTCGTCGCCTTCCACAAGTCTAAGATCGTCTACTCAAACTTGCAGACCACCCAGATTGACACATTTGTATACCAATCAAAATCGAACAACCTAACTCAACCTGGAACAGAACTGAACTACCTAAGACCACCTGGTCCCTCCACCTCAGGCCACTAAAGGCCTCGAAATTGTGTCCAAAGCTTCGTCGACATTCCATGCTTCTTTTCCACTTGCCCCGATGCAGTCCGGTTCGATGTTAATGGCACCATTGCTCTGTGAATAGGATCGAATTAAAACTGGGCTAAAACCCTAAGTTGAACTCGCACCGCCGCCTCGGTGAATTATAAATTCACCAAGCATTTTTCTGATGATCCTTGATGACCATTAATGCTCCAACCACGAACATGAGATCCAATTTTTCACCGATGGCCAGAATTCGCCAATAAACACAATACCATTCAACTTTGAAATGCTCACCCAATACTTCATTAAAAAAAAATTTGATTTTACTTTAAAAATCCTCATTTTTGAAAACGATTCAGATGTTTTTCCTGAAATAAGAAAAGGCGATTCTTAAATTTTATATATGATATGTGCTCACCTGTATTTCTTGATTTTTAGAAAATTCATAAATTGATTATGCTTGAAATTATTTTTAAAATTTAAAACATGATTATATAAGCATGTTTTGTTTGAATCCTGAAATCTGAAGAGGATTATAGAAAAAGAATTTGAGTCATGAACAGGTTTTGAAACCTGGAATCAAACAGACGCATCTCTGCCTGTATATCAGACATGCACACCCATCACACATATTTATACATATATCTGCATGCATGTAAATACTTTATAATTAATCTCAAGCATGATTCAAACAACAAGTAAAATCCATATTTTAAAAAGTTTACTCACCTTTTAAAAGAAGAAACAGAGAGCCTGTTAACCTGTGAATTTTTTTGTTCTTGATTTTTGAAATCCTGAGCTTGATCTTGTTGTTTTGAATTTATATTGAATTTGTTTAATCTTTACTTTCTTGAACTTGCTCAAGTTGAAGAATTTTGCAAGGGTTTTGTTGTTTAGCTTTTCCGCTTTTAATCTTGAATTTGTTATGTTGATTTCCAGGTTTGAGTTTGATTTTTCCAAGTTTGAAATAGATTTGCTTGATTTGTTTTAAGTTTTCTTTGATGATTTTTTGGTTTGAGAAAGTTTACAGATTTTTGATTTCTGATTTTTCTCTAAAGCTTTTAGAAGTTAAAAGAAATGAGAAAGAGGAGATGTAATAGTTTATATAATCTCATTTTCTATTTTAATCAATTTTCTCAAAAAAAAAAAACTAAAATGACACTTGTTAATCTCCTTCTTTCATGAATTACACTTGTTTAAACTATGTGTTAAAAATTAGCACTTGTTAATCTTCCCATGCTATATGTCTACACTTGTATGTATTATTATTTGTCATGAGAATAATATATATAGATATCATTTTGAATTGTATTTTCTATTTCATAAATAGATTTTGTTTATTTATATATATATATAAACTTTAAAGAAAAAAATTTGAAACTAAAATATATATTAATAATCACATGTATTAATTTTCAAATCTAGATTATTTTACCAAAATATTTATTTTTAAATTCAAATTCAAATTCAAATTTAAATTACAATTTATTCATATACATAATTTTAAATTCAAATTCAAATCCAAATCTACCCATATAAATATATATATTTATAAATTCAAATAATTTTTAAAATATTTATTATTTTGAATTTTAAACTCAAATACAAATTACAATCTTATTTATATATATATACTAATCAATACTTATCTAATTTGTTTCGAATTTTCAAATTAATTCCAATTTAATTCCAAAAATCTATATTAATTAGTAATTTTAATTTTTATAAAAATTGGAATGTTGCAATTATTGTAGTGGCATGTAATGTAATAATATAGAAGTGTGAACTTTAAGCCCTGGCATGTTTAAATTGAAATTGTGATTGAGGAAATGCTGTTAATATGTTTTTAATTGAACAAAAAGTGTTTACAAACTTAACTAAAATTTATGAAATGTGTCATAAATAAATTTGAAAGGTAAAAGTTGAAAACTAATTGGATAAACAAATATGAACTAAAGTGAAATGATTATAATAAAGTCATGACTTGTAAAATTTTTATGAAATAAATGGGTATTGCAATAAATGGTTATAATTAAAATTGTGATAACCTTAAAGTCGAATAATGTCTTGTAAAGAAGATAAGCTTTTACAAATTGGTTATAAACTAAAGGAAATTTCTTATGAAATGATTCGCAAATAACTGTAATATTAAATTAGAAATATTACATGTGAAATAGAATGTAATTTAAAATTGAAGGGAAATATAAGCAATGTATGAATATATAAACGCTTTGTGTCAATTAGAGAAATTCTATGAAACCAATATTAAAGTATGAATTGATATTTGTTTTAATCAATAAGATTTATAATAAAGTTAAATTGAAAATAAAATTATTGTGAAACAAGTTGGAATAGATACGTAAGTTGTACGTATATTATTTTATTCGCATAATTAATTTGATTCAGATTTGAGTACACAAGTTCGAGGTGAATTTCACCATTTCATGTTAGGATTTTTCATTTGATTCTTGAAGGCGAATATTTGATATGGATTTTGGTTCGATTCTAGAATTCTTTATCATAGTATATGGCTATGCGAGGAGAATGATGGTTTCTAGTCAAGAAACCATATTGAAGTCCGCATTAGGGAAGTCGAATGGACAATACTAGTTCAAAAGCGAACTTATGCGATCGAGCGAGCGATCGAATGTGATTTTACGAAATGATGTCATATGCAATCTTATGTTCTAATTTTATTGATATGCTTTGATGTTGAAATTGAAAGTTTTTGGGTTGGATATCTTTGTAATTTAAATTATAAATTTTCTTTTATGCAAAACTACTATTAATTTAAAACCATTTTACAAAACTATTTTCCTTTATTTTTCTTAAATAAACTATTTAATTCAATTTTACATAAAACTATTTTATTTACAAAAATATCTTACGAACTATTCTATTTACAAAACTATTTTACAAATTATTTTATTGTATTTTACATACAAACTATTTTACAAACAATTATTTAAAAAACTATCTTACAAAATATTCTATTTACAAAACTATTTTACAAACTATTTTATTTACAAACTATTTTGCAAAACTATTTTATATGCAAAACTATTTCACAAAGATTTTTTTACACAAAAGTATTCTAAATTCAAAACCGTTTATAAAGAAAAGATGTTCAATCTCATATGGCTCTTCATGTAGCATAATTGATTCTAGGAAAATTTTGATTCTTATATAAGATGGACTTTATGTAAGCATAAGGTGATTTTGAAAACCGTTGATTCTGGAAAGTACCCTATCTGAAAATGAAATCTTATATATAATGGAATTTATATAAGTATGATATTTGAAGTTATGATTTTGAAATGGTACAATGTATAGTACGATATATTTTGAAGAAAATGATATAGGACGTACCTTCCATTGGATCCCTTTGGTGGGTCATTTATTGGACCCTTTTGGTGGGTCACTCATCGGTTCCCTTTGGTGGGTTATTTATCAGATCCCTTTGGTAGGTCATTTATCGGATCTCTTTGGTGGGTCACTTATTATATTCATTTGATATCGTTGGATAGCATGAATCGAGGGGCGGGATGCCTACGTCTACAAGTGATTCCGCTGGGATAGAATCGTATCCATTGCATAGCTTCGATCTATCAACCATGGCGTAATTTGAGGGGCGAGATGCCTACAGTTACAAGTATTTCCGTTGGGATAGCGACGTAACCATTGCGTAACTGCGATCCATGGGGAATTGTACTTTCCATATCTATTTTTAATGTTTTCAAGTATTTTCACTAAATATTGAAACAGGTCTACTAAGTACTTGGAGAATTCTAGCCTTGCACCTAATCAACGCATGACCAAAGTAAGCAAGAATGAGGATAAACTTGTTAAAACACCGAGTTATAAAAGTGTTCTGATGAATATTATATAAATGATATTTTGGTCACTTTTTTTCTTTTCTAAATGCTTTTAAAACATTTAAAATATTCTTTATTTATGTACAACTTGGTTTAATAGTAATTATCAATGCTGTAAATACTATGAGGAGTTATTAATTCACTAAAACATATTTAAAGTCAATGATTATTGATTTATTAAAGATGTTTAAAAAGCATTTTGAGATTTAAAACTAATATATTTATAAATAATGGATTTAAGGTTTTCAATAACTTCTTTTTAAATATATGTAATGATGTAAATAATTATTTTCAAATAGTTTACATATATTTATAAAGATGTCACTTAAGATTTTTTTTTCAATGGTATGCATAAATAAAGCAAGAAAATTTACAAATGAATTTTTGTGAAGTATTAAAGTCCTAAAGATGATTGATTTGCAAATGAAGCTTTCAAATGAATATTTCAGGTAAAATTTATGTAAGTTTCTTTGAATGTAAATTTTAAAGAAAATAAATGATCTGGAAATTTATTTTAGTAATATACTTGAAAATAAATTGGAATTTGAGAACTTATATTCCGGGTAGAAATTTGTTTTCAAGATATTTTGGAATATAATACTAATATTATTTGGAAGTATTTTGGAAAATATTCTCAAATATGATTTGAAAGAATTGTTCAAATTTTTTTAAAAGGAAATAAGTTCTGTACTTCCCACTTCTATTGCTGGAAAATAATTTCGTTGATGAGTGCACGCATCATCGATGTTCGTTTTCGAGTTTCAAAGTGGGAAGGCCACTATAGTCGTTTTATTGCACCTTTGTTTTGATAAACAAATCTTAATTTTAATTAAAAATATGATTGGATATATATAAATATGTGTGTGTGTGTGTGCGCGCATTATTTCGAATGATTTGAAATAAACCTGGCATTTAATACTTAAGTTTATATAAATTATAGAATTCAATTATGGTAACGAATGAAATCTTGACTATATTAATAATTGGAAACTTCTAAAATGAGAAATAAGAAAATTAGATGCTAAGTGATCAATGAGATATATAAGAAATTGGAAATTTGTAACTTGTAAATCGGAAGATATGAAATATTGAACATTTTGTCAACTAAAATGAATAAGATAAACTTGTGTAACCTTCAATTACATTCTATAAACATATATATATATATATATATATATATATATATATATATATATATATAACTTACCTGAAATGTTTAAAAAGTTCAAATATTAAATATAAACATGTAATAGAATTTTTTACAAGTAAAACTTAAGTAATGGAAGTGTTCAATGAAAATATTTCTATAAATAAGTATTTTTATGTACAAGAAATGGTATAAACGCATGAATGATGTGAAATAAACTGCAATAAATGTATGTGATACTTAAATAATGAATTCATTGATTATTTTAGATAATAAATGTGAAACATTTGTGTAAGTACATGAAATAAAAAGAAAAAGGACATTGTATGAATGAACGGAAATAAATAAAAAAGTAAATAATAATGTGAAAAGAAACCAATTAAATAAACTTAAATAACGTGTTGAAATTCTTGGTTGTTTTGGCTTATGGATTTTTGGAAAAGGATACTTCTATTTGTTTAAGGTTGCATGGATAGTCTATTTAGAAATTATCCAAGGCTGTTGAGCGTAGGGTACACTTGAAAGTTTATTTATCACCTTGCACGATTAACATTTTTTGAATTAAACAAAACATTGGTTTTGGTTGCATAAATGGTTGTGTTGTTTGTTTGACTATGTTTTATATTGATGTGCTTTTTTTGCAAATTAAAATAACTAAACTTTTCTCTTGTACATAATTCTCACTAATTTAGATTATATAAGTGAAATACAGGTTTATGGAAGCAATAGTTACTGCTTTTAGTTTCATAAATAATGTTTGTTTGCCCAACAAACAGGTACATTTTCGGATTACGGTTTTATAGCGATATTATATTATTTTCCCATGGTCTGGGATGCTTTATTTTTGAAATATGAAATATATTTTAATTATTGATATTATTGTTTGTTCGGATCTCTCCGTACAAAGGAGACTTCGTTGAAAGTTTTAAGATTTAGAATTTTTTTTGAAAGTGAAAATATTTTTCAAATTATTATTAAACTTGATATGAAAGATTTAATTATTTACATGTTGATATATTTTATTTAATACCTAATGATGTAAAATTTAAAGTGTTTATAAATTGAATAATTTGAGTAAAATTATATCAAGTTTCTTAGTTCCTTCTAGTTCCTTTTCGAGTATGAAAAGTTTTGAGTAGGGGAGAGTGTAACAACTCGTAAATTTTGATAATAAAAAACTATAAAATTTAATAATATTTTAGAATTTAAATATTGTGAGAAAAATAAATTTGATTTATTAATGATAAAATAATTAAATAAAAATTTAATTTTTGTTGTTTGTATATCATTAATAACTATTTAAGTAAGTTAATTTATAACTCTTAAATGTAAACAACAATTCTGTAAATGTATTTAAGTTACTATAAAAAGAATCCAATTGTTTTAATTATCTTATGTCTAAACAACAATTCTATAAATGTATTTAAGTTATTGTAAAAATATTTCAATTGTTTTAATTATCTATCCATTAATTATGTTCCGTTTTAAATTTTAATGTTGAAATTTATTGTCGTTAATTTGAATTGAAATCTTTCAATAAAAGGAAAAGAGAATTTTACTGAAATTAATGACATCTAATGAAAGAAATGTACGTTTGTTAGGATCTGCTTTAAAGTGTAATCTTGAAATTAATTACAATTATTTTGATTTGGAATATTTCAATATTAAAGAGGCAAAAAATAAATTAATTGTAATTAATGGATTTAATGAAAGAAACGTACTCTACTGTTAAAATAAAAAGGATGTTTCAACGAAAACAAAATGAACGTTATTGCTTTTAAAGTAAGTGTAGTTTTATAAAAAAAGAAAATTGAATATTGAAACAACATTTTACGGTCGTTAAATATTAGTCTTTGGGATATAGAAGTAATTTTAATGCTAATTGTAAAATTTAGAATAAATTAAATATTTTATGTTCATGATTGTGCATTGATAAAAAAGCCGACTTTAATTTGAATTTGGAATCACGGTTCACCTTTTAGTTTATTTAGCGGTGGTCCTCGTTACCTTGGTTGGTGTGTTCAAATTTTATTTATTGTATGTTAATAAGACTTTTAAATTAACGTAAATTTGAGTTGATTTGGGGTTAAGGAAATTAATTAAATTGAAATACATTTCCATATTGGATTAATGTGGCATTATATTCATTTTGAAGTATGAAAGGTGGTGTTCATCACGAATTCATATTCATGCACGTTTCATATTCTATTGCTTTTTTCTAACTACTATCTCATTCATATTTTTCTCCATTGTTCACTTTCACATTTCAACTATTCAAAAAAAACCACTCTCTTTATTTCATAAAACTTTCATTTATTTTCGACATATTCATTTTCCATTCTTATTATTAGCTATACATTCTCTCACCTACCTTTATTCATCCTAATTCTTATATACCCCTTGTATTTGCATCTAAGCATTTATTTTTACACGTTACAACTTTTAGTATTTATTCATTCCTTTTTATAACTTTTGCCTGCACTAATGCAGCCATAACAAATCATATTTAATGCACGTGCATCATTCATGCTAGCATGTTCATGTTCATATTTGTTAAAAACATAACCACAACGTTTCTTTGAAAAGCTTGCTGTATTTTTTATTCTTTTGATACATTCTAACTTTCCCACCTGTTGACTCTTCACTTTCTCACTAGGAAACAAAACCAAAGTACGTACAGATTGTTTCTCATTACCCTATCTAAAGCTTTCTGCTCACACTTTCTCCTTCTTCCGCCAAACTATAGAAAATCCCAAATTCCTCAATCCAAAAATCCATAAATTCCCAAACTTCAAACTCCATCCCTTCTCTCTTCAAACTCCATCCCTTCTCTCTTCAAACTTCAAACTCGATCCCTCCTTTCTTGCTTCATCTCTCTAAAAGAAGAAGAAAACTCAGTTTGTTAGATTTGCGTTGTCGTGCTTTGCTTTGCTACTGGATTGTTTCTATGGATAGGATTGGTTAGCTTGTATTGTTTGGATTTCAACTAGGATCTATCTATTTGTGCTGTCAAAATCTCTCTAACCTCGAAAGGCGAGCAATCACTCGCAGTTAACATTTTTATTGCTAGGTAAATAAACATTGATTGAAATGTTATGAGAAATGTTTGCTTTAGATAGGAATATGTGATATATGTTGTTATGTTCCCTTGAATTTGTGTTATAAAATTCACATGCACATGTTGTTTTATATGTCACAAATAGTTAATTGTCATATATGTATGTTAAATATGTCACATTTGATATGTAAAAAAAGTGTTATGTTAGTATTTTTTTTTTATATGCCATGTTGAAATACGTCACGTATGCTATGTTGAGAAAAAATGTGTTAGTTAGTAAAATCATATGCTGCACATGCTATGTTAATAATATGTCACATATGCTATGTGGAAATAATGTGTTATGTTTGGGAAAAATGATATGCCATATTATTTTATTGCAAATCACCTTGCAAGTTCCTTGTATATATGTCATGTTATATGTTTACATGTTATGTTAGTGTACAACATGTCAAAATTTGAAATATTCACTTATGTTGTTTACGATATGTGACATTGTGATATGTTAGTTATGCATGTGTATATATTAAATTGTTAATTATGCATGCTGTTGGTCAGTGACATGTTATGTTATGTATGTTATTATTGTTCTCATGCTTCAAGTTCTCTGATAGTTAGCAAAATTACTTTGTATTGAAATGATGTATACCTGATGTAAAACAACTTTGGGTTTAAATAAATTGATTTAGAAATACAATTGGAATATTGTAAGTTTAAATTTATGTTCGAACTTGAAATTATGAAATTGAAATTTAATTGATTTAATGAATGTTTTAATTAGATTTTTAGATTTAAACTTGTTTCATTATAACCTAATAGGTTTAAGAGAAAAACTAAAATTTGAAGTTGGATTTAATAATGAATCGATTGGAAATGAACATAAAGTCGGTATTTGAACTAAACCGATTTATAGTGTGAAAGATGATGTTTATTTAAACCTAAGCATTTTATTTATTGAGTTATTTGTACATTTCACTTGAGTTGACTCACTTATATAAGAATATTAGTCCTGACTCAAGTGTTTTTGTTTTATTTTACGCTCGGGTCAGACTGAGTATTTCAGTTTAGCGAAGACACTTATTCTGAAGACGAAGATGAAGTCAAGGAACGTATCTACTGCTATTGTAGCAATTGTTTATTGTGCCTAAAAAATGTAAATTATGATTTTGTTGAAAATAGTTTCATGAACTGTTTATTTACTTATTTTTTGTATTATATTCCATCCTTCGGCTGTTAGATTTTGTATTTTGTTCTTTTGAATATTATTTCATTTGAAAAATTATATCAATAATATGTCTTTTGAATAGTTTGAGTTAGACATGTGTGGTTTATTGTCGACTTAACCATCCAAAAAGACGGGTCGTTACAAATAGGATGGCTTAGCGAACAACTCTGTACGGTATTTACGTAGCCATGACTCCCGTGAGTCAGTTTGATGTGGCTAAAACAGAGCCATGCTAAGCGAAGTGAGGTCATTCCTCGTATCGAGCATATTTCATCGAAACCATATCCATTGCCTTTGTGATTTCGTTTTGGTGTGCATACCTTTGAGTGGGAGTGTGTTTCGAGGAGGGCGGTAGTAGCTGAGATGTGTTACCACCAGTCCAGATCCACAAAATGGTAGAATCCTACCTTGGGCATTTCCTCGTGTGCCTTGTCACATGCCTTATCGCGCCTTCTACGAGTTTGGTGTGTGTCTTACCTATGGAGTGCTCCCTGATAGCTCACTTGCTTGGTGGAATTTACAGTACTACATAGACTATGACATTATATCAAATGTGTTAAAGGGGATATGGGTAATGCCTTAATCCTATTTTGTTATTTTACTTTACATATGGACATTATATATGTAGCGTATTGTACTATGTATGTAGATAGTTTATCGTATCCTTAAAAGATGGAATCCCAACATCCCTTTAACTATATTGCAATTACTTGACATTTCACTTGAGCTTGATTTTTCTGCATAAGAATGTTAATCCTGATTCCAGTGTTTCTTTTTTTGCTTTACGCTCGAGTCAGCTTGAGTCTCACAGTTTGAGATTCATCCTTTAGAGCCGGAGTCTGTTTGGAAGATCTAGCTTATTTACTTTGGCCTTCAGTTTATTTCTGCTATTTGAGTTGTATGTCTCTAACTAGTCATTTGTTTCGTATTAAAAACTTATGTGTATGGGGATTTCTGATGTAATTTGTTTCAGACTATGTTATTTTTATAGTAAATTCATGAACTACTATTTATTTATTCCGGTGTTTTTTTGTAAAACTCTGTGTCTGTGATTCTGTGATTGATTTATTTACTGCATATACTAAGTTATGCCAAATAAATATATTAACAATCTATTATTTTGCACGATTCAAGTCTAACATGTGCAGATTATTGTCGATTTGAATGGTTCGAAACGGCGGGTCATTACAGTTGGTATCAGAGCAAGGTTTAGGAAAAACTTAGCATATGGAGTAAAACTCATTAGAGATAGGGTAACAATACTCTAGAGTGAGTTGAATTGATTACCGAGTCATATCCGTTCATGCTTGAAATTCAAAGTTACAATTCTCTTTAATTAGGATTTCTTTTGAATTTTTGAAACTGTATCCTTGTTCTAAAATCAAATTCTTTTCTTTCCCAGATGAGTAACCGAGGGAATGTCCATGGTAGAGGTCGTGGAAATGCTCCTGCACCACCAGTTTCCCCTAGATCACCCATTGCTCATGTTCTACCTTTTCAACTTGTTAGGTTCGCTCGGCTTCATAAGGAGTACACCTTGCTTGAGGGTACTAAGTTCACCGGAGCCGAGAGTATCATCGAGGCCGGTAGTGGTAGAAGAGTCTAGAGAGGATTTTCACCGGGCTTAAGATCACCGATGCTCAGATGCGTCGTCCAGCTACTTGGCAGTTACAGGAGTCCGCTTAGGATTGGTGGGAATCTGTTACTGCTCAGACTGTTGATGCTAATATCACTTGGCAGCAATTCTAATGAGGTCCTTAACTAGCCCTTTTAGCTTATTTCTATTGAATTTATCTCTTTGAAGTGTATCTATTTCAACTTTATCTCTGTCTTATCTTGAAACTATTCTTTTCAAAGATACTTTTATGGCCAAGTGGATGCTCGAATCTAGGAAATCTCAGTTTTATAGGGCATTCATGGATCTTGAGCTGGGAGACATGACTTTTGCCGAGATGAGAGGAAGTTCAATGAGCTTTCCAAGTGTGGTCCTAGTTTGATTGACACTCAACTCAAGAAGAATGAGAAGTTTATTCATGGTGCTCGCCTAGAGTATTATGACCACTTGATTAGTCATGTTCATGGTACCTTCACTCCTTTGATGGACATGGCCTTCAGATTTGAGAACCCTACTTCCGAGGAAAAGCAGGCAGTTTCAGCATCTCAAGGTACTTCCGATGGTTCTAAGAAGAGGAAGCCCAACTTTCAATAGTAGAAGAAGAGGTGGCCGAATACTCCTATTGGTTATGCTCCTCAAAAGAGATCTCTTGACCTATCTTCCATCACTTGCTTCAAGTGCGATTAGCAGGGTCACTATGCCAACAGTTGTCCATCTGCTGCCGGAGCTGCTATTTCTCCTCCTTCCCAGGCCACCGGGAACAACCTTTGCCACCTTTGTCTCTAGCCTGATCATTTCAAGAATAGTTGTCCCACTCAGTAGAGAGGCAATACATCTGGAGTTTTTGCCATGACTTCTTCCTCTTCCTCCTCCTGCTAGTGATAACTAAGGTACTCTTTAGAGTTCTTTTTTTTTGCACGATTATCCTATTCATGTTCTATTTGACACTAGTACTTCCCATAGTTTTATATCTATTGGTCACTGTAATAAATTCGAGCACATTCTTCAACCTTAAGTGGCAACTTTATCATTATGTGTGATTAATCCCATCGGTGGTCCCGCCAATCTTAGAATGATTTGTAGAGGGGTGAAACTCCTTTACAAGAAGCATCAATTTACCATAGATTTCTATGTTTTCGGTTTCGATGCATTTGATCTTTTACTTTGAGGTGATTGGTTAAAGCGTTATGTTGCGGTCATTTCTTGTAAAGCCCAAACCGTTTCACTAGTAGACGACAAGGGAAATCCTTTGGTTATTGAATGTCAAATGCCTTAGGATTTTGCAGGTAGCTTTCTCTTTTCTCTTGATGCTCAGCCTAGTGATCTTGACTCCACCCCTGTTGTCCAACTCTTTCCTGATGTTTTTGGTGAAGTCATTTCTCTTCCTCCTAAGCGGTAAATTGAATTCTGCATTGATCTGATTCCTGATGCTCGACCTATTATTCTCCCTCCCAGACGGATGGCACCCAAAGAGAAAGTTGAGTTGAAGAAATAGATTGAGGATTCCACGCTCCGGGGACTTAGAGTACTCCAGTCCACACTCTGGGGACTTAGAGATTAAGTCGTTTATACTCGAGTCCGCGCTCCGGGGACTTAGAGTACTCGAGTCCGCGCTCTGGGGACTTGGAGATTTAAGTCGTTTATACTCGAGTCCACGCTCCGGGGACATAGAGTACTCCAGTTCGCACATTGGGGACTTGGAGATTTAATTCGTTTATACTCGAGTCCGCACTCCGGGGACTTAGAGTACTCCAGTCCGCACTATGGGGACTTGGAGATTTGAGTCGTTTATACTTGAGTCTGTGCTCTGGAGACTTAGAGTATTCCAGTCCGCACTCTGGGGACTTGGAGATTTGAGTCGTTTATACTCGAGTCCGCGCTCCAGGGACTTAGAGTACTCCAGTCCGCACTCTGGGGACTTGGAGATTTGATTCGTTTATACTCGAGTCCGCGCTCCGGGGACTTAGAGTACTCCAGTCCGCACTCTGGGGACTTCGAAATTTAAGTCGTTTATACTCGAGTCCGCGCTCCAGGGACTTAGAGTACTCCAGTCTTCACTCTGGGGACTTGGAGATTTAAGTCGTTTATACTCGAGTCCGCGCTCTGGGGACTTAGAGTACTCCAGTCCGCACTCTGGGGACTTGGAGATTTAAGTGTCTGCACGTGTTCGTACGTCAGCCAGAATAATATATTTTCATTTGCCTGTCACAGGATCATCATACGCAGAAACATTAGTAATTCATGGAAAAGATGGCTTCAAGCCTTTATTAATGAAAGCAAGCTAAATTGTCTTACTACATGCCAAGAACTAGAAATAAAAGCGTACTGGAAATAAATGTAACTAATACATGAAAGATATAGACTAAGTGTAATAACGTCGCAAGTGATCGCTGTTCCATGCTCGGGGGAGTGTCGCACCATCGACAGTCGCTAGCTTGAAAGTTCCTTCTCCAAGCTTTCGTTCGATGACGTATGGACCTTCCCATGCGGGTCATATGAGATGGGATCGAAAAAACTCATTTCAAAACGAGGTCTCCCAGACCAAAAATTCTCGTTCGGACCTTTTTGTTATAATATTAGCGACTCTATGTCTGTATGCGGCCGCCCTCAAATTGGCTTCTTCGTGTTTTTCGTCAATGAAGTCCAACGGTTCCAATAAAAGATTCTGGTTCGACTCTAGGTCGTAATAAGTTACCCGATGTGATGGAACTTCAAGTTCCATGGGTATGACAGCTTCCGCGCCATATGCCAATGCGAACGGAGTGTGGCCAGTCGCGGTCTTGTGGGTGTTCCTGTAGGCCCAAAGCGCCGAAGTTCATCCACCCACTTGCCTCTAGCCTTTTCCAGACGATTTTTCAACATGGACTTGATTATCTTGTTTACGGCTTCCACTTGTCCATTGGCTTTCGGGTGAGCAACCGCTGCAAACTTCTTCTCAATGCCATATTTTTGACAAAATTCTTTGAACTCCTTGCTTTCGAATTGAGTTCCATTGTTTGTAATGACGGTCCGTGGAAGGCTAAAACGGCATATGATATTTCGTACGATGAAATTAATAACCTTCTTGGTGGTTATTGTGGCCAGAGGCTCTGCTTCTACCCATTTGGTTAAGTAGTCGACCGTAATTATTGCATATTTCGCTCCACCTTTGGCTATGGGTAAAGAACCAACTAGGTCGATCCCCCACATTGCAAATGGCCAGGGACTAACCATTTGCGTGAGTTCTATCGGCGGAGCTCTCGGGATTTTTGCATATATCTGGCATTTATCGCAGCTTCTCACATAGTCTGCAGCATCCCGATTCACAGTTGGCCAATAGTATCCATAACGGAGGATTTTCTTTGCTAATGTCTACCCCTCAGTATGGTCACCGCACTCTCCTTCATGGGCTCCCTTTAATACTCGTTTTATCTCATCGTGGGCCACGCACCGGAATAAGGGGGTCGAGAATCCCCTTCGATACAACACCCCATCCTGTATTATATATCATGAAGCCTTACGAAGGACCTGTCGTCTTTCGCTTCTTTCTTCGGGTAAGATCTCGAATAGCAAGTACTGCTTGACTGGGGTCATCCACGATTCCTTCTCGATTTCTGTTACTATCACGAAATCTACCTCCACCATATTTATACTCGGAACATTTAAGGTTTCGACAGGAAACAATCCCATCTATTGCACATCAACAGTGCTTGCAAATTTTTCCAATGAATCGGCTGCTCTATTTTGCTCACGCGGGACATGTGAAATATCACAACACTCGAGATTCGCTAGCAGCTCCTGAACTCGGACCAAATATGGGGCAAGTCTCTGCCCCCTTGCTTGATAGTCTCCTCGCACTTGGTACACCACCAGCTGCGAGTCGCTAAAAATTTCAACCGATTTTACTCCCATTCTTTGATAAGTCTTAAGCCGGCAATCAACACTTCATATTCGGCTTCGTTATTCGTTGCTGCGAATTCGAGCTTCAAAGCGTAGCAAATAGTTCGGTTCTCAAGAGTTACAAGAACTATTCCAACCCCCGAACGATGGTCGTTAGATGCCACATTGGTGTACATCTTTCATCGAACAGGAGGTATGACATTGTGGTTGCTTGATTCGTCTGACACAGTAAATTCAGCAATGAACTCAGCTAGCGCTTGTCCCTGTATGGCCTTTTGCGGTAGGTAAGTAATATCGAATTGACTTAATTCGATATTCCACTTTAACATCCTTCTGGATGTTTCCGGTCGTTGGAGCACCTGTCGCAGGGGTTGATCAGTGCAAACACCGATTGTGTGTGCCTGGAAGTATGGGCGAAGCTTGCGTGATGCAATCACTAAGCAATAAGCTAATTTCTCAATCTTGGGATAATTTCTTTCTGCCCCCGTCAAGGGTTTACTGACATAATATACTGGCTTTTGAACTCGGTCCTCCTCGCGTACCAGAGCCTACTGATAGCGTGCTGGGATACTGCCAAGTATACATACTGCCTTTCATGGTCGATTAGTTTCGATAGTACTAGAGGGCTCTCCAAATGCGTTACCAGAGCTCGAAATGCTTCCTCACAGTCGAATGTCCACTCGAAATTCCTTTTTCCCTTCTTTATCACGTTGAAGAAGGGAATGCATTTATCCGTGGCTCTGGATATGAATCGGCTCAGCGCTGCCACCTTTCCGTTCAAGCTTTGTACTTGCTTTATAGTTTTGGGCACTTGTATGTCCCGAATAGCCTGAATCTTTTCCGGGTTAGCTTCAATTCCACGTGCATTCACAATGAAACCCAAGAGCTTTCCTGATTCCACAACAAAAGAGCACTTTAAGGGGTTGATCTTCATACCGTAATGTCTGAGTATATCAAACATTTGTGTCAAGTCTCGAATATGGTTATTTGACTGTCGTGACTTCACGAGAATGTCATCCACATAGACTTCCATCGTCTTACCGATCTGGTCTTTAAACATTTGATTCAACAGATGCTGATAAGTTTCTCCCACGTTTTTCAATCCAAAGGGCATTACTACATAGCAATATAGCCCCATATTCGTGACAAAACTAGTGTTCTCTTGGTCTGGAATATGCATCGGTATCTGATTGTATCCTAAATACGCATCCATAAATGACAATAATTCGTGTCCGGCGGTAGAGTCGACGAGCTGGTCGATTCTAGGTAAAGGGAAACTATCCTTCGGGCATGCTTTGTTTAAATCAAAATAATCAACACAAGTTCTCCATTTTCCATTCGCTTTCTTCACTAGCACCGGGTTAGATACCCATTCAGGGTAGAGGGCGTCGCGGACGAACCCATTGGCTTTGAGTTTGTCCACCTCCTCTTTGAGAGTCGCGGACCTCTCTGGGTCCATGCCTCTCTTTTCTGTTTCACAGGAACATGTCTTGGGTCTATGTTCAACATAGGACTTGCGATTGCAAGAGAAATCCCGTACATGTCAGAATGTGTCCAAGCAAAAACATCAAGATTCGCTCGGAGGAAGTCAGTGAGGTTCTCGGCCACCACGGGGTCGAGTTGTGATCCAATTTTAAGAATTCGTGACGGGTCATCCCGGCTGACTGGTATGTCAATTGTTCGTTAAGCGGGTGCTGCATTTGTTTCCCTAGGCCCCCCATCATGATCTCTCGGATCTATGTCTCTGTAGATCCGAGAATGTTGCCCGAGCCAGGGATCGGGCGCTACTTCCCAATCATCAGAATTTTGGATGCGGACGGAGTTGTCCGCAACCTTTTCTTTCTCTCTACGCCGAGCCTCTCTCATCTCAGCCACATAGCATGCACGTCCGATCGCCTGATCGCCGTGTACCACTCCAACACCTCTATCGGTCGGAAATTTTAACGTCAGACACCAAGGGGCCAATGCTGCCCTAAATTCTGCCAGGGCTAGACGTCCTAGAAATATGTTATACGGAGAGTCAACATCCAACACTATGAATGGTAAGATTCGCACCCTCCTACGCTCGCCTTTCCCCAGTTCAACTGGTAACTCCACATATCCGACTGCATCTGTTGCTGTGCCGTTAAATCCATGGATTCTGGCTTTAGATGGTTTTAAATCCTTAGTCTCCGGCTTCATTTGGTCGTATGCCTTCTTGAAGATGATGTTAACGGAACTTCCGCAATCAATTAGAATTCTCTTCACAAATGCTAGCCCGATTGATGCAGATATTACCATCGGGTCGATGGTAGGAGCCTCCACCTTATCTGCATCTCTGCTCTTGAATACAATATCATCGTCCATCGTGCGCTGCTGCTTTGCAGGAGTCCCATCCTCCACATTCGAACAACACTCATACTCCGCATGTCTTAAAGAGTTAGCATATCGTTCCATCTCCTACCAATTATCACCCGTAGGATGAGGTCCACCAGCAATCGTGTTGATAACCAATCTACCCACAGTTCGAGCAGGTTGTTCTGGTTGGCGTGGAGCTGGCCCGCGTCCGGGGTCCGATTCTCTTGTCTTCAGTCTTGTGGGTCTTTGACAAATTCTTGCAGCTTCTTCTGTCTAATCAACTTTTCTATAGCGTCATGGAGGTGTCTGCACTCCTCTGTGTTGTGCCATAACACTCGTGAAAGCGGCAATACTTTCCAGTCCGCTTCTGTTCCTCCGTTGATTCCTTTGGGCGTGGTTTTCTATATTGAAAAGTGTTGCAAGTTGACAAATAGATGTTCTCAAGAGAAGCGTTGAGCAGGGTGTATTCATTGTAGGTCGGGATCCTCGACTTCCATTTCCCCGTCTCTCTTTTCTTTTCGGGATTTCCACCTCCAGATCCTTTAGGCTGCCTAGGCTTGTTTTGGGCGTTGACTTGAGATTTTTCCGAATTATCACCGGTTTGCTTCATGGTGACGTTACTTTTCACAATCTCCAAAGCAGGCCCTGGTGCCTTGTCTCATCTTTTCCATGGAGCTTCTTCCCTTCTTATGAACTGATGAGCTTTCGAATAAAAACGCTCCAGCATGGCTGGGGGCTTTCTCGCCAACCAATCTCCAAATTTAGAGTCTGGATCCACTCCACGCATTACGCTATCAAAATTGCGTGGTCGTTTGGGTTGCTCACTTCGGTAGCAGCAACATGAAATCTCTGCAAGTATGCTTTCAATGACTCTCTCGAAGCTTGGATTACGCTTGATAAGGACATCACATCCTTTGGACGAGTGGTGTGTATCCTGAATTATTCTATGAATTTCATTGCCAATTCGTCAAAGCTGGATATAGATCGTGGGGGAAGTCGAGTAAACCACATGGTGGCAATTCTGGACAGAGTGATTGGGAAGCACCTACACTTGGTTGCATCACTAGCTCTTGCAGAATCCATCATCCATCCGTACCTCATCACATGCTTCCTGGGATCACTCTTCCCTTCGTAGGCTGGGATAGTCGACATATTGAACTTCTTGGGGTACTCAGCCTGTAGGATGCCATCTGTAAAGGGAGTATGGCTTTTGGACACTCCCCAATCTTCATTGGTCAAGCCTTGGTTCTCTCTCATAAACTTCCTGACCATAGCTGTTAAGTCCGGAGTTTGTATGTAGGATGGAAGGTTAAGTTCCGTTCCACGGGACCGTGCGGGTTAATGTCCCGCCTGATTTGGGTCTTGGAGATTCGGGCGTCCGATCTCCTCATGGACTTGATCCCTAGTCGATCGATCTGTGACACCTACCTGTGAACCTTCATCCTTACGGTGCCTACGCCTAGGAGGTTCATCAATTGAGGTTGAACTATCAGATTCAGAATAAGGGGCAGGGTTACCTCCAGCATTCTGACGCTGCTGCTGAGTGAGATGAGTCATGAGGTTAGTGTTGGCTTGAATCTGCTCAGCAAGTTGCCTTACTTTCCTTGAGTTCTCTTATCAAGTCGTTGAACTCTGTTCGAGAAACAACTTCCGCTTGGTTTTGGGCGGAGGGCCCTGCACCTCGAGTTGCTTGCTGATTTCTAGGTCCAACTTGTTGCACGCTAGCAGTCTCGTGGACATATGCATTATGGGAGGCCGATCTGGTTCGTGGTCTTCCCATGGTAGAGTTGTTGGTTGTAACTCTGAATAGAATCAACAGATACTTGGTGAATGATCTTGGATCTCCTCTGGGGGATTTATGCAATCCAGTGGCTACAAAGCAGATCCTAACAGCCTGAGAATTCGATTCTCAGTGAAAGCGCCAAAATTGGCCACTAACACCCTTGAGAAAGATTGTGTAGAGAGATTAATGAAGATAGTAAATTAAAACAGAAGACAATATGTAAATTTGAATGCAGAGAACAAGAACACCAAATTTATAGTGGTTCGGCGTAACTGCCTACGTCCACTTTGAAGTTGATTTCTATTGCTTTCCTTGATAGTTGATTACAGATACAATCCGTTTTCAATTACTCGAATACAATTGCAAAGTAAAAGATTAAGTCTTGAGTGAGTGTTGAATGAGGCAGAGTTTCCCAGTGTTCTCGAAAAAACCGATCCCTTTCACTATACCCCTTCCCCTCTATTTATAGACGAAGGTATGTTGGACTTCCCTGGTCGGCCTGGTAGCTGAATACCTCGGCCCAAATGGAGTAAGCTTTGCTTGCCGACCCGAACATGCCGAAAGGCCAAATTTCGAACCATCATATTCATGCCAAACGATGTGGTGTGTTGAGCGAGGTGCGCGGGCCGAACAAGAATCGACGTCGAACGAGGAAAAAGCCGAACGAGGCTGGATTGCCGAACAGTCTAGGAATGCCGAGTGAAGCATGAATGTCGAGCGCTCTAGAAGCCGAACGCTCTTAAATGCCATTCAACCCAGTCATGCCGAATGTCCCCGGAACGCCGAATGACTCTGAATGCCGAACGTCCATGGAAGCCGAACGTTCCTTGTATGCCAACGTTCCTGGATTGCCGAACGTTCCTGGATTGCTGAACGCTCCCGGATGCCGAGCGCTCCTAGATGCCGAGCGCTCTTGGATGCCGAGAAGACCCTGACCTTCGAACGCATCCCAATGCCGAGTGCTAACGAATGTTATTCGAACGTGAATGCCAGACAAACCATTTGCGCCGAGCGTTCAGAATGCCGAACGGAATATAGATGCCCAACGATCCATAAAATAGTCGAACAGTGTGCTAATGCCCAATACCTAGTTGCCTGGTCAAATCTCCAGGAATCAGGAGGCGGTTTTGGTGGTGGTGGAGATGGTGTAGTGGTCGGCTAAGGCATGGTAGAGGCCGAGCAAGACATGAACAAAACAAAGAAAAGTAAAAAGAAAAATAGAAAAGGAGAAGAGGAAGCCATGGATTTTGAAGCTTGTATATATTAATTCTTTTCACGCAAATGGAAAGTGAGATATTGAGAAGATTTTTGTGTGTGATTGGAGGGATTCGCGGTAAGAAAAAGGTGGGGAAATGGCTAGAAAAGGAGTAAATGCTAGGGAAACAAAAAGGCAAGAAATAAAGAGAAAGAAACTTATATATTTTATTCTTGAATGCAAATGAAAAATGAGAACATAATGGGAAATAAATTTTTGTATGTGAATTTTCAACTTGATATGCACGGCTATGAGTAGAGTAATTCATGGCTAAGAATGAGGAGGAAATGGCTAGGAAATATAATAAAGAGTCTAGGCAATAAAAGGCAAGAGTTTGAATGGTTTGGAAAATAAAAAGGCAATACTATAAAACAAATAACTTGATGTATTTTATTAATTTTTTTCTTTGTTTGCATGCAACGAAAAGAGGAGTTCGAGGAGCAATATATACGTGATTGATAGGAAAAAATCACGGCTATGAATGTGGGAAGCAAATGGCCATGCAAATGGAAAGGCAAGGGAAAAGGAAAAGGCAACAAATAAAAACAAACAAGCTATGTCTCTAGAAATTTCTAAGTTATTATTGAAAATAAAACCAACCAAAAATCAAATAAATATAATCAAAGTTTATACAATAAATAGAAAACAAAATTTAGGGAATAAACATAGAAAGAAATAGAAAATAAAATATCAAAAATCATCGCGTGTAAAACACTGTAATTTATCCAATTTAAAAAGTATAAAACGTAATTTTACAAAACGAAAAGCAGAATTAATATCAAAATAAAATACATTTTCAAAGGAAAAGGTTAGAATTTAAAAATTCAAATTTAAAATTTTCGGCCGTGGTTAAACTTTGACTTTCAATTGACCAAAATATAAAAATTTCAGAAATTGCTTATTTTATTGAATTTGGAAAATAAATTGTAAACAAATTCCAAACTTACATTGGAAAATTCCAGAATTTGAATCTTGAATAATTTAGAAATTAAAGTTTTCAAATAAAAATTAATTAAAAATATTTACAAAATTATGGGTTGTTTCCATCTCCCTCACTCAAAACTTTTCGTCCCCAAAAAGGAAGGAGGTATGAGAATAGAACGACCAGATAGAAATTAGATTAGGAAAAAAATAAAACAATTTAATTAAAACCATATAAAATTCAATTTAAATTTATATATATTCAACACTTGCTTTTATCCTTTTGGTTTTACTTGAGTTAAATCAATATTAACTATTCCCAAATTCATTATCTTATTATCCAATTATCTTTAATTAACAATTTCAAAAATAAAATTTTTGAATATTCATTTATTATAATCATATTTATTCAACAAATTTAATTTTCACTTTATTCCAAATCGTTATTAAATTTAATCCCTTAATATATCTAATCACATATATTAAGTATATTTACACTTATTGTAACTATTCCAATTTATTTATAAATTCCTTTAACACCATTTTATATTATAAATTATTCAATTAACCTTTTATTCTATCTACCTCTATTAATCTTTTAATAACTAAAATTTAAGTGTATAACATTTATTATAGCCACTCAAAATTTATTTATAAAAATCCCTTTTTATATTGTATATTATCCGATTACATTGTAAACTTCTAATAATTAAGGTAAGATATATTGGTATGCAATAGAATACTATACAAATAAAATTTTCTTAATTCAATTAACCAAGCTTAAATATTTATTCATAATTGTGATTTCATTTTATAATTGACATTGTCCTTTAAGACAAAGTTTAAGAATTAGATTTCCGATTAACTTCAAACTATTTTAGAGATAAATAAATATACACAATATATATCAAATTAATTTTTAAATCATATATCATATATATTATATATCAAGTTATATTTTATAAATCCAAATCAATTTAATTCTCCAAAGCAAGACTGTTGCAAAACTACAAAACGGTCTCTTCACTTCGAAACTCGAAAACGAATGTCGATGATGCTGTAGTCATCACCGAAATTATTTTCTAGCGATAAAGAAAAGAGCATTGATTTACAAATTAAAATTCTTTGAAATAATTTATACTTGAAGTACTTTAAATAATACACTCTTCAAAATTTAAACACAAGGTTTGAAACCATCGGAAATTAAACTCTTAGTTTCTTGTTTAAATTCATTTAAATTTCCCAATTAATTTATAGCCATGCTTTGTAGTTCAATTATTTATATATGAAACAAATATTATTTCTTACCATTCAATTCAGTTAACTATCAAAATTCAGAAAATTGTACTTATATAATTATACAAATTTTATTTTATTTGCTAAATTTGAAAACTATATTGTGTTGGTTTGCTCTGTTCAAGTGTTTTGGAGAACTTATCGATAGCGTTGATCAGACAAATCTATCGAAAACCCAAATCAACATCAACAACTCAAACAACACAGTATATAAACATTTTAAATATAGATTTACAAATACACTATACATGAATAGATTTTCAAGGCAAGGATAGAGATTCAATCAAAGGATAAGTTGGAACAAAAGATAAGATGATTAACTAATCGAATAAGGAAATGGACAAGCTTATATAAATCTCGGGCAACCTTAATCGGGTCAACCGTGACTCCAAGAATTAGATCGATGCAAAATTCCGAGGCAAATCTACATTCGACCTCAAGAGGTAGAATTCGGGACAACAAGAGATACTAGCATCTAAACCGAGGATATATAAATCTCCGTTGAATAATGCATGTTGTAAAGGAGTTTCACCCCTTTACAAGTCATTCAGTGGAGCAATGGGATACTCCAGAATTCAGAAGAATACGAATAGTCAGGGACAAGAATGAATTTCGAAACCGAGGGAACGTTCCAAAATTCAAAGGAAACAGAGTCAAAGAGAAAGAGATTCAAGCTCGAACAAAAGTGATTTTGTAAATAAATTTACCATATATGCTAAGTTTTGCCTAGAGCCAAAGCTCGGATACCAACTGTAACGACCCGATATTTTCAACCATTCGCATCCGCATATGTCAGACTTGAATAGCTCAAAATACCAAATTGTTAATTTAAATTTGTCAAAACACAGAATATTCAGCAAATAAATATCACAGAATCATAGACAAAAAGCAATATAATGCAGCGGAAGCAAAGAGATAATAGTTCATGAAGCGGCTATATAAATACATCAGAGTTAAACAAGATATAAGAGAAGTTCAATACAATGATTTAGCACAAGCTGAATACATCACTGGAATCAACTGAATAACCGGAATCAACTGAATACTGAAATTGAAATGGATAGTTGGCTCTTCAAGCAAAGCTCCAACTCCGAAGGTGAGTCTCTAATGTTGTATCACTCAGTCTGACTCGAGCGTAAAACAATACACAAAACACTCGAGTCAGGACGCACATAATTATACAGTGTAAACCAATTCAAGTGAACTGTAATATAGAGGCGCAAGTAACTTAATGGATGCTTGGGACCGCCTATCCTCTAAGGATCCGTTAAACTATTTACTATGTAGTAATATTTCGCTATTAATATAATGTCTATAGTAAAATAAACTTACTTTTAAATAGCGTTAAGGGGTTACCCATATAGCCCTTAACACGTAATAGTGCCTATAGTCTATACAACACCTGCATACCTCCTGATCGGGAGGCTACGAGAACATGCTCCATAGGTACGACACAAATCAAACTCGTACAAGGCTCGCTAGAGTAGGTGACACGGCACAAGTAGGCACTGCCAAGGTAGATATACCAATTACTATCCGGACTGTTGGTAACGCGTAGTAGCTACTACTGCCCACCTCGAGCCACACCCCTAAAATCAAAGAATCAAAAGTGGCCACCAAATCGATCTCAAAGTCAGAATATAATATCGAACGAGTGTGTCCGATCAGAGGAGCGACCTCATTGGCTCTGAATCGCTCCTGTTTTAGCCACCTTATGCCAACTCATGCGAGTCAGGTCCACGTATATACCTCAAAGGAACGCCCGCCACCATCCTACTTCATTTTGGAATCTCCACCGCGTACACGGTTGTTAAAGTGGTTTTCGGAGTTGGCAGAGAGTATGACAACTTCTGATCCCGGTCTCTTTAACAACCCAACGTTATTATAACCCATGGATATTTATTTCAAAATCATTTATACTTTAAAACTAAAATATCATATCCATTTCAAAACTAAATACTATATTATTTCATTTCAAAAACCAAATCGATATGTTATATATCTTTCAAATAAACCCAACTTTCCAAATCATTGAATATCGCTTCAATTTATTTACTTGTAATATTCCTTTAAATTATCTTAAACCAACCCACTTATAAAGTCATATTCTTAAATCTTCAACTCCCATAAGTTTCAATTTTATATATTTAAGAACAATACAATTCTCAATGATTTTATACTACTTAAAATCACAACACTTTGGATATGCTATTCTTTCGAAAATCATAATACTTAAAAAATCATAATACCCTTAAAATGACCTTCATTTAAACCATTTAAATTCAATGTCAAATAATATTCATTTCAAAGTTGTAACATTTCTAAGTTCATTCATTTAATTATAAGATTTCCAAACCATTGTAAATTTCAGCTACAACAACACTTATTAAATATTACGGTATATATAGTAATATGTCAAAACATTGTCAAGTTCAAAAACAGTAGCACTTATAAACTGCTACTGCAGGTATTTAATTATTATTTCAAAACAGCTCAATTTCAGAAACAGCATCACTTATAAAGTGCTATAATAGGTGTTTAGTTATACAAAACAGTTCAGTTCAGAAACAAAAACATTTAAAAGGTGATGTAGTAGTTTTTTAGCTATTTTCAGAAATAGTTCAAATTCAGATTCAACGGCACTTCTAAAGTGTTGTAATAGATATTTAGTTATTTTAGAACCTAGTTAAGTTTCATAATTGATAACACTTAGCAAATGCTATCCTAAAACCACAGCATTTCTGAAGTACTACCAATAAAATTCTAGATTTTATACTAACATTTCAGCCACATTACGATTTCAATTCTCAACCATTTAACTTATAATAAATCATATTTCCCGCTTCATAAATATTCATTTGGATATTATTTAACTTATGATTAAGTAGAATAAATTTTTATAGTTAAATATGCAATCTAACTATAATTCATTTATAAGTCAAAAACGCATTATTTTGCTTAACTTTTATTTCAACAAACCACTTAACACTTTATTTTAAAAATCCCCATTTTATAAATAAAAATAAATTTCCATTTATTTACTTTACTTAAAAATTTCTTTTAAAACCAAATTTCCAATTTTAAAGATACATTTTTCCATTTTAAAGACGTAGCTATTTATCTTACAAAACATAATATTTCACAACAGAATATTTTATCATAGTTAATATAACAATCATATTTTCTTTATGGATCTATTCATTTAGACATCAATTAACTATGATTTTCTAGTTAAATACATTTTATTACAAAATTTCCAATTAAAACTGTATTCCATTTTATCCGTTCAAAATACATTATTTATTATTCAAACCATGTCCATTTCATAAGGTAAATTACATAACAATTACTAGGTTAAGTTTACGACTTCCAAATTAGGTCAAACTCAATTACTAAGTTATTTATCATCAATAAAGATCTCTAATTCATCTTAAAACTAATTATTAAATTATGAAAATTTAACTTGTAGAAAAACCAATACACCTGTATAATTTAAAGCATTACATCAAATTTTTAAGTCAAAATTACATATATTTATAAAACTCAAAACTACTTAAAAATATTTTAGGGAAATATTATTTAATAATACTTAATAAATTTTTAGGAAAATATTACTTGAAATATAACCATGGGCCTGTATAATATTTTCTAACCTAGGTCAAGTGATATGGATATTTATCATTTCAATTCATAATTTAAAAAGAAAAATCCTAGTTCTATCATTTCAAACCCGCAATCCCAAGTAAAATAAATGCAATAAAAATCACTCGAGCCTATCAGTTCGGCTCATAATGATTTTTCCTTATTCTAAAGTCCGTTCGGGTATGTATCATTTCAACCCATAGTGATAGGGAACTTGCAGTGTGATATAATAAGTAAAATGAACAGTATAATATAACATGGCTTATCAGATGATGTAACGAATATATAAACAGCATTTAACATCATGTTAACATATCACAGGCAGGTATGAACATAGCATAATAATTTATACAATTCACTTGTCGCCATTTCACAATCATATAAGTACGTAAGTCTCGAGTGATAACTCGCCTTTTTAAAGCTAGAATCAAATTCAAAACACACATCTAAACTCCGCAAAGCACGAAAAGGCACGACAAAGCACGACTATATTTTTGAGTGAATGAAGAGTCGGATCCAAATCTTGTATGCAAATAAATACAACATATATAAGAATATATTTCAATACAAAAGAATAGAAATTTCAACAATGGAAAATATGAGATAAAAGTGACACAACCTTTGCTCTAGCCTACAAGTGGGCTCGGCCATGTCTCAATGGGCTAGACCACATCATGATGTGCTCGGCCATGACTTGTTTTTGGTGTGCTAGGCTCGGCTAATGGTCAATAGGTATGGCTATGGCTAGAAGTTGACGAGATGAAAGTTTCAAGTGCATGGAAGGCTAAAAGTCACGGTGTTTGGGTTCAATAGGTTCGGCCATAGGGCTTGGTGCTCGGCCTTGGCTATGGCATGGGTCTAGGCACATCATTCGGCACGGCTAAGGCATGTTGAAGGTCATGGCATGGCAAGTAGATGGCGGAACAATTGGTGGCCGAGGCTAATATGAAGGGGAGGGTGAAATAGTGGTGGTTCGCTAGGTTATTCATTATGGGACGGTGATGTATTTCTCTTGGTGGTCACGGCCTTGCTTGTGTGGAGGTGGTGAGGTTGTGGAGGTGGTCTTGGTGGTGGTGGAGATCGTCTAGTGGATGGTTAGGGCATGGTAGAGGCCGAGCAAGACATGAATAAAATAAAGAAAATAAAAAAGGAAAATAGAAAAGGGAAAGAGGAAGTCATGGATTTTGAAGCTTGTATATATTAATTCTTTTCACGCAAATGGAAAGTGGGATATTGAGAAGATTTTTGTGCGTGATTGGAGAGATTCACGGCAAGAAAAAGGCCGGGAAACGGCTAGAAAAGGAGTAAATGCTAGGAAAACAAAAAGGCAAGAATTAAAGAGAAAGAAACTTATATATTTTATTCTTAAATGCAAATGAAAAATGAGAACATAATGGGAAATAAATTTTTGTACGTGAATTTTCAACTTGATATGCACGGCTATGAGTAGAGTAATTCATGGCTAAGAATAAGGAGGAAACGGCTAGGAAATGTAATCCATAAAGAGGCTAGGCAAAATAAAAGGCAAGAGTTTGAATGGTTTGGAAAATAAAAAAGCAATACTATAAAACAAATAACTTGATGTATTTAATCAAATTTTTTGTTTTTTTGCACGCAATGAAAAGAGGAGTTTGAGGAACAATATGTACATGATTGATAGGAGAAAATCACAGCTATGAATGTGGGAAGTAATTGGCTATGCAAATGGAAAGGCAAGGGAAAAGGAAAACGCAACAAATAAAAACAAGTAACCTATGTCTCTAGAAATTTCTAAGCTATTATTGTAAATAAAACCAATCAAAAATCAAATAAATATAATCAAAATTTATATAGTAAAATAGAAAATAAAATTTAGAGAATAAACATAGAAGAAAATATAAAATAAAATATCAAAAATCATTGCGTGTAAAACACTGTAATTTATCCAATTTGAAAAGTATAAAATGGAATTTTACTAAACGAAAAGCAAAATTAATATTAAAATAAAATACATTTTCGAAGGAAAATATTAGAATTTAAAAAGTCAAATTTAAAATTTTCAACTGTGGTCAAACTTTGATTCTCAGTTGACCAAAATATAAAAATTTCAAAAATTTCTTATTTTGTTGAATTTGGAAAATAAATTGTAAACAAATTCCAAACTTACATTGGAAAAATCCAAAAATTCAATCTTAAATAATTTAAAAATTAAAGTTTTCAAATAAAAATTAGTTAAAAATATTTACAAAATTATGGGATGTTACACTCCACCGCGTACACAGTTGTTAAAGTGGTTTTCGGTATGGACTGAGAGTATGCCCACATCCGATCTCGGTCTCCTCAACAACCAATTGTTATTATAACCCATGGTTATATAAATTTCAAATGATTTATATTTCAAATCAAACATATTCCTTTCAAAACCATATAAATTCCATATCATTCTTCTTCTAAAATAAAATTCATTTTTCAAAAGTCGTAACACTTCCAATTTCATTTTATTATAACCCCTTGAAACATAAAAATTTAGCGGTCATAACACTTCAAAATGTAAGCTTTAATCATAACATATAACCCTTTAGAAAATTGTAGCATTCTGAAAACATCACCTTTAAGAAAACACAGCAGAACAGAAGTGCTACTGTAATGATTCGAAGCAGTGCAGAACTGTTACGACAGGAATTCGCAGCAGTGCAAAATTGCTACTGTAAGAATTCACATCAGTACAGAACTGTTACTGTAAGAATCCGCAGCAGTGTAGATTTTGTTACAGTAAGGAAATCGCAGTGATGCAGAAGTGCTACAGTAGGAAATTGCAACAGTTTTGAATTGTTACCGTAAGAAATCGCAGCAGTTTTGAATCGTTACTGTAATACTTCCTACTACCATAGTTTATGCAATCAAATAGTATATATATTTACAGTTTTTATCATAGTCATTCTACCATTCCTATTATGTTATTCAAATTTAGATATTTGATCATTAAAGAAACCACATCTTTAGTTAAATAACTTTGTTACTATAATATCAAATTTTTAAGCTGAAATCCTTACGCTAAGTTAAAAGTTATTTAACTTACACTTTTTTTCTTTCAATAAATAACATTTTTTCTTCTTATTACCCAAGTTATACCATTTGCCTTAGTTAGACTTACATGTCAAATGTACGTTTTAACTTACATTTTTCCAAAACATTTATTATGTTAATCACTATTACATGAATAAAACTTATAATTTATCGGTTAGAATAAAATACCATTATTGAGTCAAATCGGATTATTAAATTTCAATTAACCTTCATATTGTAAATTATATTCCAAAATTTACATTTTCAACTCTTTATTCCTTATAAAAATTTTCACACATATAATTTTTTTATAGAAATCATTACATTAAATTTTAGTTGAGATTCATATATAAAAATCCAAAATACTTAATAATTTTTAGAAAAATCATTTTAGATCAACCACGGTGTCTGTCAAAAATTCTCTACCTTTGGGTCAAGTAAATACGGACATGTATCCAATCCGCAATCTATTAATTTTCTGGGTTTTATATCATTTCAAACCCGCAATCCCAAGTCAAATAAATTTGCTCAGGCCTATCATTTTAGCCCATAACAATTTTCCTTAATCTAAAGATCGTTCGGATACGTATCATTTCAACCCATTGTGAAGGAACTTGCAATGTGAGAATATTAAATGATATAACAATAGTTAACCTATCATGGCATATGATCAAAATAGGTATAGTAGGATATGAAGTAACATAATAAAATTATATGAATGACATAATATAAACATATAAAATAACATGATACAAACATATGAAATGACATGAAATAAACGTATGAAATAACATGAATTAAACATATGCAATAACATAATATAAACATAGCTGAAATGTCAAACTTTCATATACATATCCTCACAATTCAATTGTCGTCAATTTACCAAAATTTATAAGTATGTTGTCAAGAGTGATTACTCACCTTCCTTTGGTTAGAAAAGTGATTCAAAGCACAACACAACAATCGAAAAATTACGGACAAGCTTGAGTGAGAGGAGAATCTGAATCCAAATCCAATGGATTGAAAAACAAAATAAATTCCATACGTAAACAAATAATTCACATAAAAAATAAAAACAGAAAATTATATATTTGCAAAATACAATAGAAGTGTCTTGTCTAAGGGGTGTATAGGCTTGGTCTAGAGATGGTTTGGGTTAGGTTAGGCTCGGCCTAGGGCTTTTAGACTTGGTTTTGTGGTGCATAGGCTAGGGTTTTTGGTGGAGAAGGCTCGGTTTGGATAGGTTCGGCTAGGCTAGGGCTTTGGAGAGGTGGAGCCTCGGTTTGGGTAGGGTTTGCAGTGAGGTGGGTTCGACTTTGGTAGGGTTTGTGAGGGGGTGATGGCCGAAACTAAAAGAAGGAGATAGAGGCCAAAATTGATGAAGAGAAGTGGGAGAAAGGAAGGAGGAGAAAGGGGTTTTGGTTGGGGTTTGTTGATGGGAAGGTGATGGAATAGGTATGGCCGAAATTTATAAGGAGAGGAGGAGGAAAATTGTAGAGGTGAAGAGGAAGAAGGTCTAAGGTTTGGAGGAGAAGGATAAAGAAGAAGACTTATATTTTTCTGTGGAGGCATAAATGAATGGATGTGGAGGCTAACTAAAACCCTAGAAGATGTCATATAGGTTATTCAACATGTGGCTTCTCATCTTCTACAGGGGTTTTCAGCCCATTAGTACAAGCCCAAAATCCAAATGTTTTTAATATAAAAGTTAAGGGAAAATAACTACGTGTAATTCGCCAGAAGTTGTAGAATTTGAGAAGTACAAATGAAAATTTAACAAAATGAAAAACAAAGAAAATGTTAGAATTAGATTCATCTTCATAAAAAAAAGTAAAAGTTAAAAATTCAAAATTCAAAATTTTCACAGAAAGTCAAACTTTGACCAAAGTTGACCAAAATTTGAAATTTAAGAAAAGTCATTATTTTATTTAATTTGGAAGAACATTTCACATCAAAACTCAAAATCATACATTAAATTTCCAAATTTATAAATTTTAAAATAATTAGATTCAAGGTTTCAAATAAATTTTCACTTCAAATATGTTCAAAATTAGCGAGTTGTTACAAATAATGTTCAATATAATATCATATAAGATAAAGTAGACAAGAAACAAGCCAGAACATATGCACCTTTTGGGATAACCGGATTTTTGGCAGCTGATAATTGGATAATATTTGTTTAATGATCTTCTTTTATAATTATTCAATTTGCAAAATTTATTTTTTACACGTAAATATGTTCTCTATTATATAATATATATATATATATATATATATATATATATATATATTGTAAATGGTTAGCTATGGTTTAAATTCAATTTTTATATTTTACAACAATAAAGATAATATATATATTTACTTGCTAAAGTATTAAAGCTCAAAGTTTAAAATAGAATTAAATAAAGGTTCATACTTCCTATAAATATATACATATATATGTATAATGGTAAATAGAAAGTATAACACATTAAGAAATAAATATAAAGACATATATTAACAAAAATATAAGATATAAATAAGAGCTCTAGACATTTGTAAGCTTTGTGAATTCATGAATCAACATTTGTAGCTTTTATAAAACATGTAAAGACAAGTATCATTGTTTTTCTATTTATTTTATTTGAAATATATAGATTAATTTAGGATGTATATTCATTTTTTCTAAAACCTATTTTCTACTTTCATCTTCTACTCTTAAAAAAATCAATCGAACTAACAACAAAAATCAAAATTTGTTTAACCTGTTACCTGAAGCGAGATAAGCAAGCTTCAGATCCAAATTCAGCAACTCGAACTTGAAGCAAGGATCATCGCAACAAGATCAGATTCAAGTTTCAGTTCTTAGCTCAGGCAATACAAATCAAATTCAAACACAGATCTTCTAAACAAATTCCAGATCAAATCATCTAAGCATGTTCCTATGTATCTTCAGGAAACAGTGAGTAAACTTGCTTTAAAAATAATAATTTAAATCTGTTTATGTTGTTTGCATGTGATGATCTTTAATTTATGGTATCAATTATGCATGTATGTAAAAGGATTCTTGGATATATGAATATATTAAGGTGTGCATGTCTGTTATGTTCCCATTCATCTCTGTTTACAGATACAGGGTTTAGATTTAGCTTTAAAATTCAAAATCACCTTAACTAATTACTATTAGGCCTTGGATTTCAAACCAAATATGTTTGTTTATACATAAATTAAGATGTAAAAATAGGTTCAAGCATAATAGGCTTGGGAATCTTCTGAAATTAAGAAAATACAGTAGTTTTTTAAAATATGTTAAAAACCAAACATTTTAATTTGTTGTTCGAATAATACAACTTAAATCTTCTCTGGAAAACTTGATTTTTAAGATAAAATCATGATTTTTAGTTTGCAATACTATGAGTAATTCTTGGTTAACCAGAAAAATATTTTTGAGCAAAATATGGTGACTAGATAATCTCTGGTGGTCGGGAACTTCACTGGAGAGGATCGAGGTGTATGATAGCTTGGAAAAAATGCCAGGTGGATTTATCATCACCTATGGCATCGGCGGTCGGTCGATTTATGTTCAAACCCTAAAATGGGTTGAGGGGGTAGTTTGGGTTATTGCGACATCTATGAGGTACCGAGTCGTATTGGATTTGGAGGATGGCTGCGTGGAAGGTTCGTGGAGGTGTGGCCGGAGTTTGGGAGGCTTTGGTGGTTGAACCCGAAGCAGAAGTTAAGAAAGATTTTAAACATGTTTTTAAAAAGTTTTGAAAAGAAAAGTTTTGGAAATTTAAAAGAGATGTAGTTAAACCTTCCTTAAATAAAATTCTCATATATATAGCAAATGTTTTCTTCAACATGTGATTAGAAATTATAAGTTTGTTTAACTAAAATTGTTAAGTTAATCTTTAAGTTAATTTTAAACTAAATTTTTTAATTATAATTAGCGGTTGATAAATGTTTAAACCAAATATGTGATTTAGTATTTAATAAAGGGAATGATTTTATCTTAATCTAATTAAGGTTTTGATAATTAATGAGGAAATGATAGAGTAATTATTTATTTAACTAATTAATGATTAAGGATTAACTAATTTGTAATTAAAGGTTATTAGTTAATTAATTAAAGATTAATTAATTTGTAATTAAGGGTTGTTAATTATATAATTGGAGATTATTAATTAATTATTAGGGATTAATTAAATTATAATTAAAAATTAATCAATTAAGTAATTAGCGATTAATTACTTAAATGATGATTACCTAATGCAAGTAAATTAAAGGATTAAATTGTTGAGGGTTAATTAATTTAATTAATAATTAAAGGTTAAATTAATTAATAATCAAGGTAAATTAATGGAGGTTAATTACTTATGGGAAGTAATTAAGGATTAATTACTTAGTGTAATTAATTAAAGGATTGATTAATTAAAGAAATTAATTAAGGGTTAGTTATTTAAGGAGTGTGATTACTTAAAGGATAATTAATCAATGTAAGTGATTATAAGATAATTAATTTGAGTAATTAATTACGGATCAATGTAATTAATATTGAATGGGTAAAGGTTAATTAATTTGTATAATTAATTAAGGGCTATTACTTAATATAAAGAAAGAATAATTAATCTAGGGTGATTTATTAAGATGGATAATTGAGAGATGATTAATTAATTAATTTGAAATTAATAAATGTTAAGTAAAGGTAATATAAGTGATTGAGGTTTGTAATTTAATTAGAATTAATCAAATTAATTTTGGAAGTGATCAATTTTGCTTATGATGATTGAATGATGTTAAATGCCTTGAATTGGTTGATATCTCTGATATGAAATGTTTTGTGATATGATATGCTTGGGTGAATAGTGATAATGTGGTTACTAATCAATGATGAATTGCTGTAGGAAAGTGATATATTGTATTTAAAGTTGAATTGAATTTCACTTGAATAATTTGTTTAAGATGATATTGGATTCGTAGAGACCGGGGTCGGGTATCAGTAAATACCCGAAGCCACTTCGATTTGTAATCTACTATAGTTCTTTATAGATTTGATATGTGTGAATCAATTGGTAGGAATGAAATAAATCAAGTGGACTGGACCATTGATACTAAGTAAGGGTACATAGGGATTAATTGTGTGAAATAAGTGTTGACTATAACAAGTTGATCTTGTAGTGAAGTACGAGTTACCCCGGGTTTTTAAATAAGTTTATTGTTTTAGCATTTCATGTTAGATGGGTTTACTCACGTTGGTTTCCAGCCTGACTCAGGTGTTACTTTGATGTAATGCTCGGGTCAGACCGAGTATTACAGATTTTCAGGTAAGTATGTTCTTGAGCTCAGGAGACGAGCTGGATGGCAGGGACGTATGGAGGGTTTCTGTTGTGATATTGTAGTTTGTTTGGGACAAGTTGATTGTATCTGTCCAGTGTGTTATGTATATGTCGTGACTCTGATGTATTGATGTAAATTAACTAATATTGTTTTCCTTTGTAAAACTACAATTTTATCTGATATTATATTTTGATCCACTACGAATGTGAGAATCTGTGTTTTGGTATTTATGTTTCTTCCTCTTATTCTATCTCTTTTCTTCTTTTCCCTAACTATCTGAAATTTTCGGGATTAAAAATTCCGGGTCGTTACATTTGGTATCAGAGCCGAAGATTAAGTGAAAACTTTGGCTCTGGTGGGGATACTCATTAAGGATATGGTCAATGGTACTCTAGAATCAGTTGAGTGTGTGTGTGTGTGTCTATATATATATATATATATATATGTATGTATGTATGTATGTATGTATGTATGTATGTATGTATGTATGTATGTATGTATGTATGTATGTATGTATGTATGTATATGAGAGCATACTTGTTATTTTCTTATATAAAGATTTTAAATTGTTTTAGAAATGATTTTTATATAAGTTTATCTTTTGATATATAAAGAAATAGTTTTTCCAATATATAAAGAAATTGGTTTGTTCGATATTGGAATTAAATAAATGAACTATACAGGTACGATGAATTAGGATTGGTTTCAAACCAGAATATGGAATGGTTATTGTGTTTAATAATGGAATATTGTTTTCTAGTACACATTGATAAAGAAAGATGAAAAATTTTAGGGAAGAAAACTTTTAGATGAGTATAACTTATAAATTGAAGTGGTTTTTAAATTGTGAAGTTTTGAATCCCAAGTCTAGGAACATTTAAAATTGTTTTCAAATTGTTAAAAGAAATGATATTATTCAGACTATTTTGAATGTGATCTTACTTTAAAATAAGAGATGTTTGGAAAATTTAAAAGGAATTTGTTTTGAATTTAAAACCAAAGGTGGTTTAAAATTTAATGTAACTAGGTGTGTAAAGGAAATAAATATGTATAAATGAGGATATACATAATATCAAAGATGATTTGAGATAAACTCTGAGTGTTGAGTTTTGATTTTCCCTGAAGTGTGATAACCTAAAGTGTTATAAGTTTTGAACTTATAAGTGGGAAAGAATATTGATGAGGAGTTTAAAATTTTTGAAATTTGAAGTAGGAATTCAAATTTTAGTAAGGTTAAACATGACTTAATTGAATTTAACTTAAGAGGAAGTTAAATAAGTTTGGAATAAACAACCTGAATTGAAAATTTCAAAATGAAATTGAGATTTAACTTGGGAAGTTAAACGGTTGATTTGAATTGGGAGTATCTCAAAATGGGTTTGAGATCTGGAAATTGGAAATGGAATTAATTTGGACATGAGATTTGGGTGTTTAAGATAGAATTTCAACTAAAATTGTTAAAAATTTGTTTTAAGGTGGAATTTGGGTAATAAATTGGTTTTTGAAAGATTAAATCGATTAAAAAGGATTTGAACTATTACTTGAATCTAGAAATAAGTTTAGGTGGAAGTGAAGGTAACTTAAAATGAAATTCTGAAATTTGGACTCAGAATTAAATTGTTTAAAGACTTTAAAAATAAAGGTTAATTTGGTTTAAGAGGTTAAACCAACATTTGAAAATTTAAATCGAATTTATATAATTCGAGATGATTTAAAGTGAGGTTGAACTTGAAATTAGTTCAAATTGGAATTTGGTTTGAATAATTTAGAGTAGAGATTAAGGTTGAATAATTTTAAATTCAAATGGAATTTGATTTGAATTTCGAAAGAAATCAAGGATTAATTCAACTTGAATTGGGATTGAATCAATTTATTGGAATGGGAAATTGATTGGAAATGGAGAATGGGAAATGAACAGTTTGGCTCTGAACTATTTTCAAATAAATTATTTTAATGTAAACTATTTTTAAATTTTTTTTCCTAGCTATTTACTATACAACTTTTCTTTTTAAACCCAAAACAATCTTATACCTATTTTACAACTATTTAATAATTACTTAATTATTTTATTGTTATTTTTCAACTACTTATCTAATTTTTTTAACCTTTTAAGCTATTTTATAAATTTAAGCTGGTCAGAGTGCAAACTGTTTATAATTGAATGCCAATTGAGATATGAACTAAAGTGTTATCCCAAATGGAAATTGGGAGCAAGTGTGGATAAGTGAATAGAATCAAAATGAAGGTGAATAGAAAAGGAAATTGATTTGGTTAATAATCAACGAAGATAATTACGAAGGATGTACGTATATTATTCTATTCGCATAACGATTTGATCTAGATTCGTGCATAGAATTTCGAGATAGTATGTCGATTCGAGTTGGGATTTTCCACTCGATTTTCGACGGCGAACCTAGATACGGATTTTTGATTGGTTCTGGAAATTCTCTATCATAGTTATGACTATGCAAGTAAAATGACTGCTTCTGATCAAGAAACCAGATCTGTGTCCACACTAGGAAGTCGGGTGGACGGTACTAGTTCGGAAGTAAAATTGTGTGATAGAGTGAGCGATCAGATTGATATAGCGTACGGATGATATGTGTACATCGTTCGAGTTTGAATGAAATTGATGTTTCAAAATTTGTGGATAAGAACTGTAAAATGGTTTTTGAAATGAAAAGTATATTTTGTGAAATATATGATGAAATAAAGTGGAAGTTGGATATTTCTATGGTAGAAATTTACTTTATAAAAGTAAGTAATATTGTACGTGACTTTATAGATTAATCAAATTTGAATATTTGATTTGGAATAAACAAAGTTATATATCTTTGTTATATAAGATAAATCTCCCCTTTTTTGAATCTATTGCCGAAAGAAAAGGGCTTTTGATAAGTATTTGAACTATAAAAAGGGAATTTATACAAGTATGAGGTGATCCAAAGATTTTCAAAGTTATGTATAATTGTGTGTGTGTGTATATATATATATGAAGGATCTTATGAGAATGATTTTGGAAAAAGATTTTAGAACTTATGGATTTTGGAAAGCCTTTTTGATTTTTGGGGAAAAAACAATTTTGGAAATTTGGAAAGCCTTATTGAGAATTATCGATTTTGGGATAATCGATTTTGAGAAAGGAGATTTATATGAGATTCATACTAGTTGTATGATTTGGAAGATACCATATGTGTATAGTATAAAGTGTTTTGAAAATGGCTCTGGAGAAAAAGACGCTCCCTTGAAATGAACTTCTCAGGAGTACCATAGGTTGGTACTGCCTTGAGCCTCAAAATGGGGCTCTAAAGTGGATCCAGTGAGGAAATCCGGACAAACTGAAGTTCTTGAGGATTATTGGGTAGCGAAAGTCGAGGGCGCTGATGCCTACAGAGGCATTTGAGTTATGCTTTGACGACAGTTGTAACAACCCGCATATTTAACGATTTTATATTTAAATGTTTAATTTAAATATAGCGTCGTTAGTCGGATTTTGGTCCGAAATGTTACTTTCTGCAAATGGCCGAATTAGAACTCGAAACTACCTCCATGGTTCCAAAATGGCGTTTGCGATTTTTTGAGTATAATCTTTGATATGTTTGGAGTTTGTGAAATTTTGGCTACTTTTTCTATTGGGTTTTGGGTTTGTGTTCAGCCCACTAGCTGAACTAAACCTCTAACTCAACCCCTTCTCTTCATCTCTCTTCATTTCATTTCATTTCTTAAGCTAAAAACTGAAATGGGGGAAAGGAAGTGGAAATAGAAATTAGCAAGCCCTAGTTCTTCTTGTAAACTTGATTCTTGCTCCAAAATCAAAGGGAATCCATTGGTAAGTTCATCTCCATCTTCTCCATCTCTTCTCCTCTTCAATTTCAGTAATTTCCTAACCCTAACTTAGGAAATACTTGCTTTGATTCTAGATTGAAGCTTGTAGTGTTGAAGTGGAGTGTAGTTGGTTGATTCCTTGCATTTGTGCTTCTTCATCTTCTTTGTTTTGTGTAAAAAGGTGAGTTTTGAACTCACATCTATTTCTTATGATTTCATTGATGTTGGGTATGAATTCCTAACACCTTGTTCATATGCTCTTGCTTTTGGTTTGGATTGAATTGGTGAATATCCAAATTTTTAGTGTTTGGGTTCAATTCTTTAAAGATCCTAACTTTGATGTTTGAATATGTTTTTGGTTGCGAATCGGAGAGCTAATGGAGCTGGGGTATCTATTGGCTAAAGCTCCTTAGGTCCATTGCTCGAACGATCGCGTTTTGGAAGAATTTGCATTTCATTGAAATAGGGAAGGAAGTGCAAAATCATCAGGTTCGGCCGACCGAGCCCTGTAGCCGGTCGACCGACCTGCTTCCCGAGAGTTTTTATGAACAGTGTCCGGTCGACCGAGCCCTGTAGGCGGCCGACCGACCTGCTCCTATTTGCCATGTTTTGCCTGTTTTTGTATATTTTGATTTGTTTTCCGGATTTTATCGATTCAAGTTGCTTTTTAGTGGTTGTTATTGCATATTTGGCTTTTATAACTTACTCTTGACTTCATCCACGGGGTTTTATAAAATAATCTCTCGAATTGCATTTAAAAGCTCGTTTCTCCAATTTATAAATTCTATTTAAAACACACACTTTCGCACTTCGAGCGAAGTGGAAGGGTGATTAAATGGTTGGGCAAAACACGGGCCATGAATCTGTGCGTTTATCTTTCCGATTAGTCCCCGACCTATTCGATTGATTGTTTTGACCTTCGGGTTTAGTATACCGATGATATGAGGTAAATTTGTACTGCTTTGAGTGTGAAAGCGATTGACGGATAGTAAACCGTTTAGTGCGAACGAGTGGTTATGGGACGCACGTTAACACTGTTCGGATTCCTTTTCGAGAGTTGTGACACATTCCGCCAGTTAGTGGTGTCCAGTACTGGGTCTACGACCTTCACCACTACGGTTTGTTGCCTCTGGGATGGTGTCTTCGGACTTTCTCCCTAGGATTGTTGCCTTCGGGTATGTTGCCTTCAGGTGTGTGCCTTCGGGTTTGTTGCCCTATATAGTTTTGCTCTGATGTTGGCCTTATGGCCGCATGGGTGATACTTGGGTTTGGAGCCTTCGGGCTTATGGATCCTTGTTGTACAGTACTGAGCTCGAGCAATCATATGTTTCATTGATATTATATTCCCTTGGTATCGCCCATCGTGTCGTTCTATTTAAGCCGCATGATTCATAACGATTACCTTGTGGAACTTGTATACCTTATTGGTATTTGTTATTTGCCTTTTGGCTTGTTTTGGGATATTTGTATCCTTTGTTTCTATATGTTGTCGATGATATGAGGCTTGTTCTATATGATTCATCTCTTGTTGATGATTGTGTTATCTCCTCTAGAGATATTTGTTATACTGTATGACCTTGCAGGTTTATTATTGTTCAGTTCATCTAACTGATTTGTTATCTAGACTGACCCGTGTATTTGATACTCGGGGCAGACCGAGATGTTTCAGGTTAGGTGCTTTTGGGACTTAGCCTATTTTGCTTCCGCATGGACTATTCGCTAGCTTCATTTTGTTATAACGTCTTTTGTGGTCCTTATCTGTTGTAACTCTAATATTTATACTTTTTTCGTCTCGTCTGTATATTGTGGTCTCCTGTACCACTTGACATGTATTATTTTGTATACTCTGTTGTGTATCTGTTTATGTGTATATTATGATCGACTGTTTTGTGATGTGAATTACATTTGAGTTGTTATATTTTCTTCTGATAGATCCTATAGCCATTGTAATTTTGCTTTAAATATTTATTGAATAGGTCGAATTTTAATGTGATTCTACTTTTCGACGTATTTAGTGAATAGTTAAGGTAAGATTACACATGGTCGCTTCCATTATACTCTATTGTCCGCGTTAGCCGACAGTATTATCTATGTAATACTCTTTGTTAACGAGGCTCTCGGAGTGGGGCGTCACAGCGTGGTATCAGAGCTGAGTTCAGAACAAAATATGATAAACACAGAATAGATGCACATATTATGGTACATCAAAGTGTACAAGTGATACAAATCTTTGAATCATCGTGTCTCTTTATCCCATCAAGGCTAGATAGTATTTGGGAATACGTCTAGGATTATTCCGTAGTATCCCATATTGAAATATCTACCTTGTGAATAATCTTTTCCTTATCTTGACTTTCAGCTTATGTCTGGAAGAGGCAGAGGTCGATGTTCGGATGTTGGGCAATCTAGTGGCTCACATCCGGATGGCGTTTATATGTCTGCCGATCAGTTTATGGAGTTATTTAGGAGCACTCAGCCTCCCGTTCCTCCTCGAGTGTCTCCACCTCGCAAGTCTGCTTTTGCACGTCAGTGCAGTGATTTTGCTCATCTTGGAGGAAAACCGTTTAAGGGTTCCGAATCCGTTCTTGAAGTCCAAGCTTGGTTTCGCACATGCGAACGTATCTTTTCTCGTATGGATCTTTCTGACCATGATCGAGTTCTTGTGACTTCTAGCTTATTGCAAGAGCGTGCTCTTGATTGGTATGAGCTTCTTATAGCCGAGATTGATGAGTCTACCCTTTCATGGACTCAGTTTCGGGAGCGATTTGAACTCAAGTTCGTTCCTGAATCTGAAAAAAAATTATTGACCCGTCGCTTCCTTGAGTTGAAGCAAGGGAAATCTTCTGTTTCTGAGTATGTTGCATCTTTTGAGGCCTTATCTAAGTATGGTCTTGAATTCATTAGCACTTCTTACAAGAAGAATTTGAAGTTTGTCTCTGGTCTTAAGAAATATCTTAAGAAGTCCTTGTTGCTCCAGCTTAAGCTTTCTTTCGAGGAATTGGTTGATTCGGCACTTCATCTCGAAGCTGTCGAGAAGGAATATGATAGTGGTGAGGATGTTGAGGTTTCCAAGAACCCCAACAAGAAGCAGTTTCCGTTTCAGAAGAAGCCTTTTCCTTCTAAGAAGAAGAAGACCGGTGGTCCTAGCTCTCAGCCTCAGTCTTCCGGAACACCCTTCGTTCGAAAGTGTTTCAATTGTGGTTCTCCGGATCATATTATTCGAGCTTGTCCTAAGCCTCTCTTCTGTCGTTATTGCAAGAAGGAAGGTCATCATGTTTCAGCTTGTCCTACTGCTCCTGCTAATGCAAAATCTGGCAAGCTCAATGTGGCTAATGCTTTTGGAGGTTCATCTCAATCCAAAGGTATCTCTCCATCTATTTTGGAAGGTTTTATTTTATTTCATGATCATAGTATTCGAGTTCTTTTCGATACGGGTGCTTCACATTCTTTCGTATCGAAACAACTCGTTGATGATTTATCTTTGCATGTTTCTTGTTTGATTACTTCTTTAAGGATTGCGAATCCTATTGGGGGATCCGCGACCCTTAGTTTGCTTTGTGATGATGTTGAGATTATTTTATGTGGTTTTTCTTTTCGTGTGAATCTGCACGTTATTTCTTGTCTGGGATTTGATATGATTTTGGGCATGGACTGGCTAGTGAGATATGATGCCAGGATTATTTGTTCGGAGAGAATTTTGTATCTTTGTCATCCTGATTCGCCTTCTCAGTTAACTATTGTTCTTCGGGATGTGGATAATTCCGAGATGGCTCTATATTCTCTTGATTCGCGAGATAATGAGGATATATCTCGTATTCCTATTGCTTGTGACTTTTCTGATGTTTTTGAGCCTGTATCGGGTTTGCCACCCAAACGGGCAATTGAGTTCCGCATTGATCTCATTTCAGGCGCGCAGCCAGTTAGTCGTCCTCCCACGAGGATGTCTACAAAGGAAAATAAGGAACTCAAGAAGCAGCTTTTAGAGCTTGAATCCAAGCAATTGATTCAATCTAGTTTTTCTCCGTGGGGATCTGCGGTCGTCTTCGTGAAGAAGTCTGATGGAACTCTTAGGCTTTGCATTGACTATCGCATGCTTAACGAGTTGACCGTTATAAATAGGTATCCATTGCCTAGGATCGATGATATGTTCGATTTATTGAGTGGTGCTAAGGTCTTTTCTTAGCTTGACCTTGCCACAGGTTTTCATCAGTTACGAGTTGCGGAGGATAGCATACCTCTTACCGCTTTCCGCACTCGGTATGGTTCTTTTGAGTGGCTCGTTATGCCGTTCGGTTTGACGAACGCTCCTGCTTTCTTTGTCGATCTCATGAATCGGGTATTCCGGGAATATCTCGATAAGTTTGTCCTTGTGTTCATTGATGATATCCTTATTTATTCTAAGTCTGAAGCTGAGCATGCTAATCACTTGAGAATTGTCTTGAGTACCCTCCGTCATCATCAGCTTAAAGCCAAATTCTCCAAGTGCCACTTTTGGGAGAATAAGTTTAAGTTTTTAGGCCATGTTGTATCTTCCGATGGCATTTCTGTCGATCCCTCAAAGATCGAAGCCATCCAGAATTGGAAGAGGCTTGAAAATGTTCATGAGATTCGTTGTCTCCTTGGATTGGCGGGTTATTACCGTCGGTTCATTAAGGACTTTTCCCGTGTTGTACTTCCTCTCACTTTCCTTCCTCGGAAAGGCATTCGTTTTGATTGGTCCGACAAGTGTGAAGCTTCCTTTCTGACATTGAAGGAACTTCTCACTCATGCTCCTATTCTTTTGGTTCCCGAAGGGAATCATGACCTTGTTGTCTACACCGATGCTTGTGGTAGTGGTCTCGGTGCTGTTCTTATGCAGAAGGATCGGGTAGTTGCTTATGCTTCTAGGCAACTGCGTCCGAATGAAGTTCGCTATGCCACTCATGATCTTGAGCTTGCCGCCATTGTCTTTGCCTTGAAGATTTGGTGACATTATTTATTGGGCGAGCGCTTCATTCTTTATACCGATCATAAATCTTTGAAGTATTTGTTCACTCAGAAGGAACTCAATATGAGACAACAACGTTGGCTCGAGTTTCTTGCTTCTTATGAGTTTGATATCCAGTATACCCCTGGTAAGGGTAATCGTGTTGCAGATGCGCTTAGTCGCAAACATTCGGCTGTTATTTCCATGATGCTTGCCGAATGGAATGTTCTTGAGACTCTATCTTTTTGTGAAATTCGTGATCGAGGTTCATCTTCTAATTCTCCTATTCTATTATTTAGTTTGGGAGCTTGACCTATTTTATTGGATCGTATTGCCGATGCCCAACGGCGTGATCCTGATTTGTTGCATTTTATTCAGCTTTGTGAGTCTGGATCTTGTGATGAGGCGTTGCAAGATTTTAGCATTGATTCTCATGCGTGTCTTCGTAAGAAGAACCGTCTTTTTGTGCCTTCTGACTTTGCACTTAGGCATGATATTCTTGATGATTTCCATCGTTCTAGGTATACCATTCATCCCGGTAGTAGTAAGATGTATGTCGATATGCGTCGCCTTTACTATTGGGAAGGTATGAAGCGCGATGTGGCGAGTTATGTGAGTAATTGCATGACTTGTCAACGTATGAAGGCCGAACATCAACGTCCTTCTGGTCTTCTTCAGCCTCTTGAGACTCCATTGTGGAAGTGGGATCAAATTTCTATGGATTTCATTGACGGCCTACCTCGTTCGAGATCGGGCCATTCTAGCATTTGGGTTATTGTTGATCGCCTTTCTAAATCTTCTCATTTTATTCCTATTAAGTCTAATATAACTGCTTTACTTTTGGCTAAGTTATATGCCAAGGAAATCGTGAGACTTCGCGGTGTTCCTAGTTCTATTGTGAGTGATCGTGATCCTTTATTCACGAGTCATTTTTGGAAGAGTCTTCAGCAAGCTTTGGGAACAAAGCTTAATTTTTCTATAGCTTATCATCCGCAGTCTGACGGACAGACTGAACGGGTGAATCGTATTTTGGAAGATCTTCTCCATATTTGTATCTTTGATTTCGGTGGTAGTTGGGAGGATCACCTACCTCTTGTATAATTCTCCTACAACAATAGTTTTCAATCTAGTATCGGTATGGCTCCTTTCGAAGCCTTATATGGAAGACCATGTCGACCACCTTCTTGTTGGTTGGAATCTGGGGAGAAGCTTATTCTTGGTCCCGATTCTATTCGTGATTCTTCCGAGAAGATTGATCTTATCCGGTTGAGAATGAAAGAGGCACAGAGTCGCCAGAAATCCTATGCGGACAACCGTAGGAAGCCTCTCGAGTTCTTGATAGGCGATCTTGTTTTTATTCGTGTTTCTCTTTTGAAAGGGGTTATGCGTTTCAGTGCGACTGGGAAATAGGCTCCTCGTTATATAGGACTGTTTTCTATTACTGAACGTATTGGCCCTGTGGCTTATAGAGTTTCACTTCCAGCTCATCTATCTGGCATTCATGACGTGTTTCACGTCTCGCAACTTCGGAAGTGTCTTCGGGAGTCGGATTCTGTTATTACTTCTCCTGATTTGCAAGAGCTTGAGGTCTCACCGGACTTATCTATTGTACAACAACCTATTCGCGTGCTTGGCACGGAGGTGCGACACCTTCGGAACAAAGACGTGCCGCTCGTTAAAGTTCAATGGTCCGCTAATCCCAATGACTGTACTTGGGAAACCAGAGAATTTATTGAGCGATCTTATCCGGGTTTTCTTTCCTTGCTTTGAAACGGTGAGTATGTCTTTTCATCTCAAGCTTATTTTCTTTTCTTTTGATTGATTGTATGTATGTAGTTGTTACAAATATCATCTCTAGAAATTGCGGGGATGCAATTTTGTAAGAAGGGGAGATCTGTAACAACCCGCATATTTAACGATTTTATATTTAAATGTTTAATTTAAATATAGCGTCGTTAGTCGGATTTTGGTCCGAAATATTACTTTCTACAAATGGCCGAATTGGAACTCGAAACTACCTCCATTGGTTCCAAAATGGCATTTGCGATCTTTTTGAGTATAATCTTTGATATGTTTGGAGTTTGTGAAATTTTGGCTACTTTTTCTATTGGGTTTTGGGTTTGTGTTCAGCCCACTAGCTGAACTAAACCTCTAACTCAACCCCTTCTCTTCATCTCTCTTCATTTCATTTCATTTCTTAAGCTAAAAACTGAAATGGGGGAAAGGAAGTGGAAATAGAAATTAGCAAGCCCTAGTTCTTCTTGTAAACTTGATTCTTGCTCCAAAATCAAAGGGAATCCATTGGTAAGTTCATCTCCATCTTCTCCATCTCTTCTCCTTTTCAATTTCAGTAATTTCCTAACCCTAACTTAGGAAATACTTGCTTTGATTCTAGATTGAAGCTTGTAGTGTTGAAGTGGAGTAGTTGGTTGATTCCTTGCATTTGTGCTTCTTCATCTTCTTTGTTTTGTGTAAAAAGGTGAGTTTTGAACTCACATCTATTTCTTATGATTTCATTGATGTTGGGTATTAATTCTTAACACCTTGTTCATATGCTCTTGCTTTTGGTTTGGATTGAATTGGTGAATATCCAAATTTTTAGTGTTTAGGTTCAATTCTTTAAAGATCCTAACTTTGATGTTTGAATATGTTTTTGGTTGCGAATCGGAGAGCTAATGGAGCTGGGGTATCTATTGGCTAAAGCTCCTTAGGTCCATTGCTCGAACGATCGCGTTTTGGAAGAATTTGCATTTCATTGAAATAGGGCAGGAAGTGCAAAATCATCAGGTTCGGCCGACAGAGCCCTGTAGCCGGTCGACCGACCTGCTTCCCGAGAGTTTTTATGAACAGTGTCCGGTCAACCGAGCCCTGTAGGCGGCCGACCGACCTGCTCCTATTTGCCCTGTTTTGCCTGTTTTTGTATATTTTGATTTGTTTTCCGGATTTTATCGATTCAAGTAGCTTTTTAGTGGTTGTTATTGCATATTTGGCTTTGATAACTTACTCTTGACTTCATCCACGGGTTTTTATAAAATAATCTCTCGAATCGCATTTAAAAGCTCGTTTCTCCAATTTATAAATTCTATTTAAAACACACACTTTCGCACTTCGAGCGAAGTGGAAGGGTGATTAAATGGTTGGGCAAAACACGGACCATGAATCTGTGCGCTTATCTTTCCAATTAGTCCCCGACCTATTCGTTTGATTGTTTTGACCTTCCGGTTTAGTTTACCGATGATATGAGGTAAATTTGTACTGCTTTGAGTGTGAAAGTGACTGACGGATAGTAAACCGTTTAGTGCGAACGAGTGGTTATGGGACGCACGTTAACACTGTTCGGATTCCTTTTTGAGAGTTGTGACACATTCTGCCAGTTAGTGGTGTCCAGTACTGGGTCTACGACCTTCACCATTACGGTTTGTTGCCTCTGGGATGGTGTCTTCGGACTTTCTCCCTAGGTTTGTTGCCTTCGGGTATGTTGCCTTCGGCTGTGTGCCTTCGGGTTTGTTGCCCTATATAGTTTCGCACTGATGTTGGCCTTATGTGCCGCATGGGTGATACTTGGGTTTGGAGCCTTCGGGCTTATGGATCCTTGTTGTACAGTACTGAGCTCGAGCAATCATATGTTTCATTGATATTATATTCCCTTGGTATCGCCCATCGTGTTGGTCTGTTTGAGCCGCCTTATGTATAACGATTACCTTGTGGAACTTGTATACCTTATTGGTATTTGTTATTTGCCTTTTGGCTTGTTTTGGGATATTTGTATCCTTTGTTTCTATATGTTGTCGATGATATGAGGCTTGTTCTATATGATTCATCTCTTGTTGATGATTGTGTTATCTCCTCTAGAGATATTTGTTATACTGTATGACCTTGCAGGTTTATTATTGTTCAGTTCATCTAACTGATTTGTTATCTAGACTGACCCGTGTATTTGATACTCGGGGCAGACCGAGATGTTTCAGGTTAGGTGCTTTTGGGACTTAGCCTATTTTGCTTCCGCATGGACTATTCGCTAGCTTCATTTTGTTATAACGTCTTTTGTGGTCCTTATCTGTTGTAACTCTAATATTTATACTTTTTTCGTCTCGTCTGTATATTGTGGTCTCCTGTACCACTTGACATGTATTATTTTGTATACTCTGTTGTGTATCTGTTTATGTGTATATTATGATCGACTGTTCTGTGATGTGAATTACATTTGAGTTGTTATATTTTCTTCTGATAGATCCTATAGCCATTGTAATTTTGCTTTAAATATTTATTGAATAGGTCGAATTTTAATGTGATTCTACTTTTCGACGTATTTAGTGAATAGTTAAGGTAAGATTACACATGGTCGCTTCCATTATACTCTATTGTCCGCGTTAGCCGACAGTATTATCTATGTAATACTCTTTGTTAACGAGGCTCTCGGAGTGGGGCGTCACAACAGTGTAACTCGATGTCGCTACGATCTACTGTGGACCATAGCGGAAATCATATGGAGGTGAGTGTCAACGGTTTATGCTTGATTTTACCGGGAAGGCAATGTAACAACGGTAGACTGCGATCTATGGTCGAGTGGAGTGGAGAAGTTTCATTCTTTTGGCAGTGGAATTTGAGGGTGTTGATGCCTATAGTTATAAAGGTTTTTGCTATGATAGCAACGTAATCCCAAATGTAGCCGTGATCTATAGTGGGTTCCATGGTGTAATCTTGGGGCACGAAGTGCCTACATTTATCTGTGGATTTTGCCGGGATAGCAACGTAACCATCGAGTTAACTGCGACCATGGATGGGGGTGATGATTTCCAGAGCATTCTCACCAAAAGATGTTTCCCTATTTTTAAAATGTTTTCTATATTTTTAACAAAATATATTTTTCCAAGTATTGTGACTGGGTGTTTAAAACAGGTCTGCTAAGTACTTATAGATTTTCAGTCCTACGCCTAACCAACGTATGACCGAATTTCTGTGAGAACAAGGATGGACTTGTTGAGACATCAAGTTATAAAAAATATTTTTATAAAACTATTTTGGTTATATTATATAGATTTTGAAGTGTTTTGAAAAATTCTTAATAAAAGAGTTTACAGTTAAAAATGGCCAAAGAGAAATTTAACTGATAATAACTATTTTAATAAATTCTGGTTTCGTTCCTTTTCAAGGACGAAAAGATTCAAATGGGGGAGGAATGTGATAACCTGGATTTTCGGTAGTTGATAATTAGATAAGATTTGTTTAATGATCTTCTTTTATAATTATTCAATTTGGTAAAATTTATCTTTTACAGATAAATATGTTCTCTATTAAAATATATATATGTATGTATGTATGTATGTATGTATGTATGTATATGTATATTGTAAATGGTTAGCTATGGTTTAAATTCAAAATTTACTTTCAAACTTATTAAAAATAAATTTTTATATTTTACAACAATAAAGATAGTATGTGTATATATATATATATATATATATATATTTACTTGCTAAAGTATTAAAGCTCAAAGTTTAAAATAGAATTCAATAAAGGTTCATACTTCCTTTAAATATATACATATATAAGTATAAATTTAAATAGAAAGTATAACACATTAAAAAAAAAATATACAGACATATATTAACAAAAACTTAAGATATAAATAAGAGCTCTAGACATTTGGAAGCTTTGTGAATTCATGAAATCAACATTTGTAGCTTTATAAAACATGTAAAAACAATTGTCATTCTTTTTCTATTTATTTTATTTCTAATATATAGATTAATTCAGGATGTATATTCATTTTTTCTAAAACCTCTTTTTCTTACTTTCATCTTCTACTCTTAAAAAAATTCAATCAAACTAACAACAAAAATAAAAATCTGTTTAACCTGTTACCTGAAGCAAGATAAGCAAGCTTCAGATCCAAATCCAACAACTCGAACATGAAGCAAGGATCATCTCAACAAGCTCAGATTCAAGTATCAGTTCCTAACCCAGGCAGTACAAATCAAATTCAAACACAGATCATCTAAACAAATTCCAGATCAAATCATCGAAGCCTATTCCTCTGTATCTTTAGGAAACAATGAGTAAACTATCTTCAAAAGAAAATAATTTAAATCTGTTTATTTTTTTGCATGTGATGATATTTAATGTATGGTATCAATTATGCTTGTATGTATATGGATTCTTGGATATATGAATATATTAAAGTGTGCATGTCTGTTATGTTCGCATTCATCTCTACTTACAGATACAGGGTTTAGATTTAGCTTTAAAATTCAAAATCACCTTAACTAATTACTATTAGGCCTTGGATTTCAAACCAAATATGTTTGTTTATACATAAATTAAGATGTAAAAATAGGTTCAAGCATAAAAGGCTTGGGAATCTTCTAAAATTAAGAAAATGCAGCATATTTTTAAAATATGCTAAAAACCAAACATTTTAATTTGCTGTTCAAATTATAGAACTTGAATCTTCTCTGGAAAAATTGATTTTTAAGATAAAAATCATGATTTTTAGTTTGGAATACTATGAGAAATTCTTGATTAACTAGAAAAGTATTTTTGAGAAAAATCTGGTGACTGGATAATCTTTGGTGCTTGGGAACTTTACTGGAGAGGATCGAGGTGTAGGAGAGCTTGGAAAAAATGCCAGGTGGATTTATCATCACCTATGGCGTTGGCAGTCGGTCAATTTATGTTTAAACCCTAAAATGGGTCGAGGGGGTAGTTTGGGTTACTACGACATCGATGAGGCATCGAGTCGCATTGGATTTGGTGATGGCTGCGTGGAAGGTTCGCGGATGTGTGGCCGGAGTTTGGGAGGCTCTGGTGGTCGACGAGGAGGATGCTGGGTATTTTCAGGCAGTGGTTTTTTTCCAAGTGGTACGAATTGCTCAAATCTTGATTGTAGGTTTGTGATGGAGTTTGGTAGTCGGGGACGTAGGTTCAGGCGATTGTCGATGTGCCAGAGGTTGCAAGGGTGGTCGGAGTCGCCTCGGTCGACTGTGCAGGTGCACCAGTGGAGGATGGTGTCAACAAACGTTGGTTTTGTTTGGCTATGGAGTGACTCGAAGGAAGCTCGGGTTTGTGGGTTGATTTCTCGAGTTCATTCTTGGGTATGGTTGTGCGTTAGTAGAATCATGTAACAGTTTTTAAAACTTAAACTAAAAGGAAATGGAAGGAGATGAAGAAACTCGAGCCAGGACTGGAGCAATTGTAGGGTTGAACCCGAAGCAGAAGTTAAGCAAGATTTTAAACATGTTTTTAAAAAGTTTTGAAAAGCAAATTTTTGGAAATTTAAAAGAGATTTAGTTAAACCTTCCTTAAATAAAATTCTTATATATATAGCAAATGTTTTCTTCAACATGTGATTAGAAATTATAAGTTTGTTTAACTAAAATTGTTAACTTAATCTTTAAGTTACTTTTAAACTAAATTTTTTAATTATAATTAGTGGTTGATAAATGTTTAAACCAAATATGTGATTTAGTATTTAATAAAGGGAATGATTTTATCTTAATGTAATTAAGGTTTTGATTATTAATGAGGAAATGATAGAGTATTTATTTATTTAATTAATTAATGATTAAGGATTAAATAATTTGTAATTAAAGGTTATAAGTTAATTAATTAGAGATTAATTAATTTGTAATTAAGGGTTGTTAATTAGATATTTTAGTCAATTTTTAGGGATTGATTAAGTTATAATTAAACATTAATCAATTAAGCAATTATAGATTAATTACTTAAATGATGATTACCTAATGTAAGTGAATTAAAGGATTAAACTGTTGAAGGTTAATTAATTTTTTTTTTTGAATGGCAAGCGGGGTTGTTTGGTCCCCTACTAGAGTTTGTTGAGAAAGGAAGATCCAACACGACAAAAACACACTAAAGTAGCGGACACAACAAGCAAACAATGAAAACAGACAGCAGACCACACACTAAGGCCAACTAAGAGGAGAAAAACAAGAAAAAACACAAAAGCAGGCATGCATAGCCCGACATGCACAATAAAATGCACAGACAGACAAATGCACGCAGCTTGGCCCAACATACATTGGCCAAATCAATTCCAGAAATCATGGTTATGAGGAGAGAAACCATGCCTTGAAAATCTAATCCCAGATGCAATTTTCAACGTTACCTTGACCCAAAATTGATGCGTCGCTGTGACCTCACTTTTGAAGCACCTTGAATTCCGCTCAATCCAGACCAATCTGAAGTAAATCTTTAGAACAAGGAAGATAATATCCCTTCTGTTATGACTCCACCTCGTAGCCATCTTCAGCACATTCCATTTAGTAGTTGAGTTGCCGTCAAAGCTCGAAATACCAACTTTATTCATCATGGTACATATAATATTTGATAAGTATTCACAATCAAAAAAGAGATGGCCAGCAGATTCTGGGGACACACTACAAAATAGGCATAGATAATCAATATCCATACCAACAGTCACCAATTTATCCCTTGTTAGTATAGCTTTGTTAACAATTCGCCAGAACATCAATTTTTCATTTGCTGAAGAATAAGAAGACCAACCTACCTTAGCCCACGGAAAAATGGTAATGAATCTGAATGAAGGAGGAGATCATACACCCTACCAATACTATGAGGCCTACCCTTCCAGCATATTTCTGTCTCGTGTTTGATAATCATAACATGATCATGTAAACTCCTTCATAACGAGTTGACAACCTGATTACTTGTAGAAGGAGTGCGGAGTTCCCCATTTGCAATGTACTTAACTACATAAGCATTATCACCTATTAGAGATTTCAATCTTTCTTGGGTACCCAGCATAGTATCTAACACATGCCATCCCCCACCCAAGGGTCCTTCCAAAAACTCACCGGGCTAATAGGGGACAAATTGTATTTGACAAATGGAAGGAATGTACTTATCATGCTTAGAATTTTCTGCCATATCCAACTTGAGCCTTGAGAGACAGTCATAGACCAAAAGTTCCCATTCCTAATTCGATAAAACCACAACCATTGCACCCATAGGCTGTTCCTTTTAAGCAGTATCGCATCAACATGGGTACTAACAGCTGCTCTATTCCATAAGAAGATATTGATGATCCCAAGACTACCCTTATTGAGGGGCTTTTCTAAGGAGGAGAAAGGCAAAGGAATCATATTTCTATTGTGGATAGATCCAGTCCACGGAAATCTTAACAATGCTGCTCTGATCATGGCGAGCAATTGAGAGGGAAGAATGTAGGTTCTAGTCTAATACACAGTCATAGAGAAGCAAACAGACTTAACAAGCACCAATCTTCCGGCCATGGATAGAAATTTGGTGGTCCAGGAGTTAAGCTTAGATGTAATTTTATCATAAAGGGGAATACAATCAGGGCTGGTAACCCTAGACGTACATAGTGGAAGGCCTAGATATGACATATTATTTTCCATCAACTGAAAACCTGATAAAGCAACCAACCTTTCTTTGGCAGGCATGCCAATACCAGAGATGAGAATATGGAATTTAGATTGATTAATCCTTAAACCAGTAGCAAGATAAAAGAAATGGAGTGTATCAAGTATGCCAGTAATGGAGTGATCATTTGGCTTAGAGAAGATCATAATGTCATCCGCAAAGAAAAGAGATGAAATTTGAAACTGTTTACATTTAGGATGGTAAGAAATATTCTTATTGTCAAATTTCATTGTCAACATACAAGTGAGTTCTTCGATAACAATAATGAAAATATCGGAGGAAATGGGGTCGCCCTGGCGAACCCCGAAGCCTTCCCATTATAGCAAAGTGAGAAAGTGGGGGTTGATATACAAACATACAACCATGCTACAAAGACCTTGGGAAAACCCATTAATGACATCACTTGAACAATAGAGGTCCAGTGCAAGCTATCATAAGCTTTGCAAATATCAAGCTTCAGCATAGTTCTTGGGGAGATCAGACTTCTTCCATACCCATTTATTAATTCATATGCCATCATAATGTTATCAAGAATATTCCTATTTGGGAGAAATGAAGACTGATTTGGGGAGATTGTTGATGGCAGCACGAAAACTAGTCTTGAGGCTAGAATTTTGAAGACATGCTTGCATACAACATTACATCATGAAATAGGTCGAAAAGAGGAAGCATTTTGGATTGGCCTTACTTTAGGTATTAGGACAAGATTGGTCGCATTAATTTCACCAAGCAATTTAAAGTTATTGAAAAAATTGTGAATTTCCACAGTGAAATCATGACTAGCTATATGCCAACTAGCCTTGAAGAAGACAATGTTAGAACCATCGGGCCCTCCACTCGAAGAGGCATTCATAGAAAAAAGAGCATCTTTAATTTCTTGATCAAAAACCTTTTGAACAAGCATGTTTTTCATTGTTGAGTTTAACATAGGAAGGGGTAGGATATTCAGTCTATCGAGACTAGGTACAAAATTATCAGAGTTTCCTAAAAGCTTGGAGAAGTGTTAGTTCAAGTGTCCGTCAATCTCTTCATCGGTTGTAAGGAGAACACCATCATCGTCCCGTAGAGAATGAATATAATCTCTAGCCTGTTTATCCTTGATAGAAGCATGGAAGAAAGTAGAATTCCTATCTCCCTCGGTAACCCACCTTTGATACATATTTTGCCTCATCATTCTAGCTTCAGTACTTAGGGCATCATAAAGTTGTTGAAAAAGGAAGGACTCATCCCGGGCTAGAGATGGATTGGTGGGATCCTCGTCTAAAACATTTACGCCTTCTTAAGCTGATCCTTTAGAATATTGGATGTTAGGGAGCCATTTCCAAATTTGAGTGAAGCCCATTGTCTTAAAGCTTGCTTAGTTGCCTTCAATTTCCTGCACAAGATAAACATAGGATTTCCATGAAAGCTGGTAGACCAAGCAGTTGATATAATATTAAAATACTCTAGGTCTCTGACCCAAGCATTGAAAAATTTAAAAGCTTTTTTCCTTCTGTATGGAAAATGGATAGGTGAGAGAATTATAGGGGAGTGGTTAGATAAGATAGGATAAGGCAGGTAAGCTGAAATGGAAGGCCACAAGGATAAGGCAGGAGCATTGCAAAACGACAGATCAATATTGGTAAACGTTCTAATCCCTGACCGGCTTCTGTTGTTCCAGGAGAAGGGGACACCAGAGCGATCAATGGAGAGAAGATTAGAGCCAGATATAGAGATATTGAGAGGGGCAATGTCCCTAGGCATTAGGGGATGCCCTCCAATTTTGTCAGTTAGGTTGAAGCAACAATTGAAGTCACCCAATGCAAGCCAAGGATGGGAATTTTGTCTTAGTGAAGGGAGAAGATTAAGAAGAGATTGCCTTAAGACAGTAGCATTATGTGCATAAACAAAAGTTAAGTAAAAAAGAGAGATTAAGAGGAAGGAAAATGGAATGAAAATGGATCAACTGAGAAGTATTAAGTATGGGAGAGAGAGAGAATGTTAAAGGGTCATGGGCAGTGAGAATCCTACAATAGGCAGCTTGATCCAGGTTGTGATGATTAGCTGCTTTCAGGGTCAAAGGAAGAGAAAGCTTGGTTTCCAAGATTGCAAAAATCTTAATATTATGTTCATTAATCAGAGTTTTGACATGGTCGAGTTTGACAAGGTTATGGGCTCCCCTGATATTCCATGATGCAATTTTATTCATCAAAAACTAAGTAGAGAGGTGAAGCACACTTTCCCTACTCCTAGTTGTAGGAGGATCAGATCGCACTGACTTTAGCTTTGCAGCCAAGGAAGAGGACTTCAGACCGCTAGGCCTATAAGAATCTGGACGAGGAGGTGGAGAGGCCCAACTAGGAATGGAGCCTGGAAAGGAATAGGGGGAGGGGATTGGGAAGGGAGGGTTAGTCTAAGGAGAGGATGTTGAGGGAGCTAAAAAAGGAACAGATGGCTTAAAAAGATCGAAAATGTGATTCTCAATCTGGTTTAGAAAATCTTGTTCAATGGTGTTAAGATCCAGTTTTGTAGTCGGCAACTTTGCATGGGAGTTTAAATAACTTTGATTTGATTGTCCAGTAGGAGGGGAGCATAAATTGCCTGCTTCAGTTTGTTTTTGAGTTATCAAGTGTGCATTTTCATCTATTTGTGTTGATGGAGCTTCTGTAATTTGCATAGCATTATTTGATAGTTTTTCAGGATCAAAAGATTGATCAGAGGCTTTAAATGCTAAAGAAAAAACCCTCCTTCCTCAGAAGCATTTGATATTAGTTCATTCTCGTTGTGTTGTGTTACATCATGCACAAGCACAGAAATAGGATTAACATTCAACATTGCTTCGAGTAACTTTGGTTCTTCTAGCATGTTTAATTCGGGATTGTTTGCTACTACAAAGTTTCCTCCTACTGGAATAGCATGCACAGATGTTACTTCATCCTCAATTGTCCTTCCTTCAATACTAGTTTCAAGAATCAGATTCAAAACAGAATTCCCTGCTTTATTTTTATCTGATCCATTAACAGATTGAATAACTGCATTATTGCTAATCTTATTCAAATTCTTGAGAACTTTGTCTTTCCTAAGTGGTACCTTCCTCCACCCTCCCTTGGGAACATCATTTCTGTTCTCACCATTTCCATTAAAATTACTTTCTTTACCATCACTAGAATTGATAGAAACACCCAACGTAACTGGTTTCTCTACCTCAGTACTATCATTAATGCTTTTCAGCACTTGGCAACATGAAGTCTGATGCCCAAAAACCTTGCAGCCCCTACAAATAAGTGGTTTCCACATATAATCAACTCTGACTTATTGCTCAGAGCCATCCAAAAGTTTAACCATGAAAACATTAGGCAACTCAGCTTGAGCAGACACCTCAACCAAACATTTGGCATACCCAATCCTTTCCAACTTTTCAGTATTATCATCCATACAAAGGAACTTCCCTATCCTCGTTGCTAACAAATTAATTCCTATGTGAGACCAGCAATAAAATGGAATGTTGGATAGTTTCAACCACACCGGTACAGAATTGATGGTGCTAACACTGTTTCCAATAGAAGGATCCCACTTAACTATAAACAACTTGTTCCTTATCATAGTAGGATCATATTGGATGATCTTCCTTCTATCTTCATCAGATGATAGATTGAAGAGGAATAAGCTACAATCAGATTTAACCTCTATCGTTCCTTTAAGTCGCCAAACTCATTTTAGATGATGCAATACAACCATGTAGGGGAGAGGTAAGTCAAGAAAGAAGCCTACAAGGCATTTCCCCCAAACAACATTACCAGCGTTGACAACTTCCTTTGTCGTAACAATATCACCATCATCAAAGACTAAAGGGAATGAGACAGGTACTAAACTGCCGGCATTGCAAGGCTTGGCTTTGAATAGTGAGTTCCATAGGGGGGAGAAGTAGTAGAGGGTTTGATAGAAGGACTAGGAACAGGAGGTGGGCCGAGGAGAGAGGATTGAGCAGCGATGGGAATGGACGGAGGGTCTGGTAGAGGAGGGATGATAGAGATAGAAGGAGGAGTGGTCGAAGTGTACGTGGGGATGGAAAAGGAGACAGGTAGCGTGATTGAAGGGATTGGACGGGAAGGTGATGGACGGGAATTAATTTAATTAACAATTAAAGGTTAAATTAATTAATAATCAAGGTAAATTAATGGAGGTTAATTACTTAAGGGAAGTAATTAAGGATTAATTACTTAGTGTAATTAATTAAAGGATTGATTAATTAAAGAAATTAATTAAGGGTTAGTTAATTAAGAAGTGTGATTAATTAAAGGATAATTAATCAATGTAAGTGATTATAAGATAATTAATTTGAGTAATTAATTACGGATCAATGTAAATAATATTGAATGGGTAAAGGTTAATTAATTTGTATAATTAATTAAGGGCTATTACTTAATATGAAGAAAGAGTAATTAATCCAGGGTGATTAATTAAGATGGATAATTGAGAGATGATTAATTAATTGATTTGAATTAGTAAATGTTAAGTAAGGTAATATAAGTGATTGAGATTAGTAATTTAATTAGAATTAATTAAATTAATTTTGGAAGTGATCAATTTTGCTTATGATGATTGAATGATATTAAATGCCTTGAATTGGTTGATATCTCTGATATGAAATGTTTTGTGATATGGTATGCTTGGGTGATCAGTGATAATGTGGTTATTAATCAATGATGAATTGTTGTGGGAAAGTGACATATTGTATTTAAAGTTGAATTGAATTTTGTAACAGTCCGAAGTTTTAACAAGTATTTTTCACTTTTAATTATAAAACTTTGGGGGTTTATTATATAAAAATCTAAATTTTGAATTGATTAAAACATTGCCCAAATTTTTAAATAAAAGATAAGATTTATGAAATCTTGACTTTGGTTAAGGATTAACTTTAATTGGAAATTTGGTTTATTTTTTGAAATGGTAAATAACTTAATTTTAAGAAAAATCATGTTTACTTAAGAAATAAAATCTTTGAATGCTTTTCTTTTGCTTAAATAAATTTTAAACTGGAATAAAATACTAATTTCCTTGACATTCAAAATTAACGTATAGCATTTTCATTCGCGTATAACTTCCCACTTTCCTTTACTTCAATTTGTTTAATATGTATATAATCTTTTTGACTCTTCCAGAGAGCCGTTAAATTTCATTTAAAGCTTGATTGAAATTAGCATGTAAACATTCCACCTTCCTTTTTGCTCTCCTAATTTAATAGAAACGTTATACAAAAATTTCATAACCGTTCACATTTAATTCTTGCCATTGTTCCCAAATCAACAGAAGTTTTTATTTATAAAACGCATTCAAAAAAAAATTCACGTATTTCCTTTGATTCGCATGTAACTATGGAATAAAATCTTCGAAATTTCCTCTGACGATTTATAAATTATTCTTTGCTATTTTATTCCACCTAAATTCCTGTAAACATATGCAAAACTTCCCTATTTAAAAATAAACCCGCGCACCCCTTTAATAACGAAAGATATCATTTTCCTTCAACGTTTAAAATTTTGAATCCGGGCTTGCCTTAAATTACGCACGTATTAAATTGTGCTTATCCACTTTAGTAACCTGAAGTTCACATATAAAAACATTTGATTCACGTAGCCGTTCCAACAAATTATTTTTCTTGCCACAATTTTCCTCCCTGATTTAAGTTTAGCCCATTTATTTCTTGCCTTTATAAACACAATTACATAAACTCAAAACACCACACAATTTCCTGACCGGTTCAAAGTAATTGCTTGCCTATTCTTTCACCCCAAATCATCGCAAGTTTCCATCTTTTAAATTAAACACGTTCAAAATTTAATGCTCCTTACCGTTTAAACATATTGTGCTTGCCGTTTCTTTCCCCTTAATTCACGCAATCTCCACTGATTAGAATTTATGTCCACTGCAAATATTGCTCCAATCAAATCAACTCATTTTCTTCTTTAATTTAACACGTACGAATGTTTACCAATAAAAAAAATTAGTTTATAAATAAGTTTTATAAAAAGGCACGTTTTAATTTGCACATTTATACCCGTTTTGATTAATTTGGTGGTATAAATAGTATGTATTTAATGAATACTCTTCAAACGTATATTTTCTAATATAAATACCAAATAAATAAGAAAACGTATAAAATTTAAATACGTAACTTTCCTTATATTTTGGGCGTAATTTTTTGCGTCTGTAGTACGCATTTTTAAAATTCATACCGCAGATAAATAAATAATTAAGATCAGTATGCGTGCAATTCAATGGTAAATGAATAATTTTCCTAGCCATTTAATGTCGTTTAATAGTTTGCCCTGAATTCGCGTAAATTTTACACACTTTTCTTTTGATTCAAATTATTTTCAAATTGGTATAAAATCTTTGAAAGTTATAACGTTTGAATACTTTTATTTCTTGCATTCCTTGGATTAAATCATCAACGAAATTACCTCCTTCTAAATTCTTAGCATCACGTTTTTCCATACCGTTCATAATTTAAGATTTTTTGCAATTTTATCTCGCATGCCATAACTCACGCTTACCCGTTGTATCGTTACGTTTTGAGTATAATCAACGTAGCTGCCCCGGAAATACTCTAACATGTCACAAACAATTAATTTGCATCTCATTTTGGCTTGCCTTATTTTCTTAAATCAGCGCAAGTTCCTTCGTGGAAAAAAATTTACAACGTTCAAAAAATTTCCATTTACCTCTGGTTTATAGTAGGAATAAATGTTTTCTTGACTATTTCTAGAATCATCTATTGCCTTTTCCCTTCACAAAAAAAAATCAACGCAACGAGTATAATTGTTTTATATTAAATGCTTGCCTATAATCTCTCATCTAAATCAACGCACCACTGGTAAATGAACAACTCACGTATCATGGTTCCTTGACGTTTCAAGCAAAGTTATTTCTTGCCTTTATCTAACGAGATTACAAAAGCTCAAACATAATGAAATTTCCTGACCATTCAGAATATAATTTTCCTATTTTCTCACCTCTACTAACGCAAGCTTTATCTTTAAATACCAAACACGTTTGCATAAATTCCATCATTCACTGCATTTGGTTTCTCCTCTTCTTCCTTACGTGCGTGAGAATCAATAGCATCAGGTAATGGCTACAACTTTATTTCCTTCTTTTGTTTTTTCCCATTGTTCTGTTCAAACTGCTCCACCTCATGACAAACGCCTAACTTCCTTCCCCTCCTCTCCGTTCTGGACGTGCATTGCCAAGAATCTCTGATGCAGTTTTAGCCTAGCGCTTGAATATTTATCTTATCGCCACCTGTATATTGTATCACTGCATACTTGTTTGAGTATAGGCGCACTTCAGTTTGAAGAAAAAAAATAATATAAAAAGGCATATGCCACCTAAGGTTCGCCCAGCCTAAAAATTTTCAGATAATTCCACTATTTTGTTTACGTGAGTGTTCATGGAAGAAGTATTTTCAAACCGTACGCGTTTTTGTGTTGGTCACTTGTGTTTTAAAATATAGAAACATTACGTATGAGGATATATGATTTATGTAAGAACAGTATAAAGTTGTTTTGATTTGGAGATTCTGATATTTTACTTGTTTCCTAACAGAAAAAAAAGAAAAAGAAAATGAAAAAGAAAAAAATAATATAGCATGCGCCACCTTTATGTATCACTGCCGTGAATTGCATGTTGCCCACATAAGATTTGCCACCTTTTTATTAACAAGTCATAATATTTTGTAAAATGGGTAAAATAAATAGAGTATAAATTTATTTTGTAAATTTTGAATTGGAAAAAAATAAATGCGCATGCCGAGCTTTTGTTTTAATGGGTCAAGTCGTGCGGTGGAGTGGTCGAGCAATTTGAGTCAATTTTCATTTTATTTTAGCTCGTTCCAATTTTATTTTATTTAAAAAAATTCTTTATCCGTAATTGGAATTCACGTACTCAGTTTTATTTATTTATCTTATTTTGAGATCGAAATCGGTTTGTCTCATCTTCCAATATTTGATCGTACTTTCTACGCTGTTTCGGTGTGGTTATCTTAGTTTTGAGTCTAATCTTCGGCAGTGAAAAGGTGAGTATTCTCACCTGACAAACGTACTTATATATGTGAATTAATGACAAGTGTAATTGTAGAATGATTTTACTTCATTTTATTTGACTATGATATAAATTGATGATGGTAAAATCCAGTTATTAAACCTACGCATCATCAGTTATATTATATACTGTTTTATTTATGTTGTTACACTATTTATTTATGTACTATTTATCACTGCCAGTTCCCCGTGGAAAAAAATCATTATGGGATGAAATGATAGGCCAGAACGATATTTATTTATTTAGGCATTTATTTAACTTGGGATTGCGGGTTTGAAATGATAGAACCCGGTTTTCTTTGTAAATTACGGATTGAAATGATATATTATCCATATCACTTGACCTAAGTTAGAAAATATATAGACCTGTGGTTATATATATATATATATATTCTGGAAATATTAAATATTTTTTAAATTAGAATGTTATAATATTTTGTTTAAAAATTGGATTAAAATGATTCTTATAAGTGTAGTGATATTATACAAGTTAAAGATGTAAATAAATAAATGTTCAGAATTTAAAGTATAAATTTATTTTGTAAATTTTGATTTGTAAAATAAAATGGAATTCAATTTAAGATATAAATTATGACGTTTTGGAAGCAAATTTGAATATAAGATAAAAAAATAAAGGGTAAAGTTGTCTATGAATTAAATAAATAAAGCGAATACTTAAAAATGGAAGTTGAAATATAACAAAATTTAGAAGTATAAAGTGGGTTAGAAAAGGTAAGTTAAGAAATTGATTAGAAATTAAGTTTATATTTTGAAGTGGTAATTTAACTTAATTATTAAGTAAAATTTATAGAGAATTTTGCACTTGATTTTTAATAAGTAAAGTATAGAGAAGTTAGATATATTTGAAAATTTTACTTTATAATAATCATAAATTATTGAGTAATTTAAATGACTATTCGAATATGGAAATTATGATTATATAAGATAAATTGGTTTAATTTAAAGTTAATTATTGTTGAAATTATGTTGAAGTCTAAAAATTTAATTTTTATCAAATCTGTTGTAAATGATATTACCGCACTGAGCAAGTGCTATAGTGAATACAAATGAACTAAGGCTAAACCTTTGGGAATCATATGGGATTTCGTAAGAATTATAACTTCACTTTTAAATAGTTTTAAATGTAGTTTTTAATTGAAATATAAAACTACTTTGGATTTTTATAACCATGGGTAATAATAACGTTGGTTGTTAAAGAGACTGGGATTGGATATGGGCATACTCTCTGTCGATACCGAAAACCACTTTGACAACTGTGTATGCGGTGGAGATTCCAGAATGAAGTAGGATGGTGATGACATTCTATTAAGGTATGTACGTGGACCCGACTCCCGTGAGTTGGCATAAGGTGGCTAAAACAGGAGCGATCGACGTGCTAATGAGGTAGCACCTCTTATCGGACGCACTTCTTCGTATGCCATTCTATTACTTTGTGATTGTTTGGTGCGCACCTTTGATTTGGGAGTGTTGTTCGAGGTGGGCAGTAGTAGCTGCTACGCTCTACCACCGGTCCGGAAGCGTAATTGGTATATCTACCCTGGCATTGCCTAGTTGTATCGTGTCACCTACCCTAGCGAGCCTTATACGATTTTGGTTCTGTACAATACCTATGGAGTGCCCTCTGATGACGTCCAGTACGGGGGAGATTACGGTACTGTATAGACTATGGGAATATATTATGTGTTAAGGGCTATATGGGTAACCCCTTAACGCTATTTAAAAGTAAGTTTATTTTACTAATAGACACTATTATAATAGCGAAATATTACTACATAGTAAATAGTTTAACGGATTCTTAAAGGATGGGTGGTCCCAAGCATCCTTTAAGTTACTTGTACTCTATTACAGTTCACTTGAATTAGCTTACACCGTATAAGTATGTATTTCCTGACTCGAGTTTTTATGTTTTATTTTACGCTCGGGTCAGCCTGAGTTTCAGTTCAGACTTCACCTCCGGAGCTTGGACTTCTGCTGATCATCTCTTTTCAAGTTGTCGTCAAGTTTCTGTTCAGTTCTTATTTAGGTTTTGTAATCAAGACAATCTAATATTGAGAGTTTCTGGGGAAATTTCAAACTAAATTTGGTTTAAGACTATGTACTTTATACTATTTTGAGACTATTGATAGTGGCTTCATGAACCATTAAGTTATTTTTAAATTCCGCTGCGAGTATTCTGATTTCTGTGTCTGTGATTATTTATTTACTATATATTCTGAGATTTGCCAAATTTAATTTACAACGCAGTATTTTGAACAATTCAAGTCCGATGTGTGCGGATGAGAAGGGTTGAAAATACCGGGTCGTTACATTTGGTATCAGAGCTTTGGCTCTAGGCAAAACTGAGAATGTATGGTAAATTTGATTTACCAAACCACTTTCATTCGAGATTGAATCTCTTCCTTTTCGAATTTTAAAACGTTCCCTGTGGTTCCAAAGTTTATTCGTGTCTCTCATTGTTCATCCTGTTTCGATTCTGGAGTATCCCATAACTCCTCTTCGGATGATCTTTATAGTGAATTGGCGGTCTCGCCAATATTCTAATAAAGGGGTGAAACTCCTTTACAATTAGCATTGATTCACCAGAGATTTATATTTATCCTCGGTTTAGATGCTAGTATCTTTGGTTATTCCAAACTTTTTCTCTTCAGAACAAATGTAGATTTACCCCAGAAAATCCACATCGATCTTATTCTTTAAGTCACGGTTGACCCGGTTAAGGTTGCCCGCGATTTATATAAACTTATCCAGTTCCTTATTTGGTTATTTAATCATCGGATCTTCTGATTCCAACTTATCTTTAAATCAAAATTCTCTTTGATTTGAGTCCATCAAATTTGAATCTCTATCCTTGTTTTGAAAAATTTATTCCTATATTTGGAAAAAAATCTAATATTATGTATAAGTATAAATTTTCAGAATTTTATAATTAATTTAACTAGTTGTCAAGAGGTAATAGTATTTGGTTTTATTCATGGTTTTGTAAACCATGGGTTTTGTCTCATATAAACAATTGAATATAAACAATGGTTATAAATTAATTTGGAAACAGAAATGAATTTAAAACAAGAACTTGAGAATTCAATTTCCGATGGTTTCAAACCTTGTGTTTTAAGTTTTAAAAGGATATATTATTTAAATTATTTTCGAATAGAAATTTTTTTACAAAGAATTTTAAAGGTTTAAAAATCAGTGCTCTTCTCTCTGTCGCTGGGAAATAATTTCGGTGATGACTGCAACATCATCGATATTCATTTTCGAGTTTCGAAGTGAAGAGACCATTCTGTAGTCTGGCTACAGTGTTACCTTGAGAATTTAATTGATTTGAATCTCTAAAATATGACTTGATTTATAATATATAGATTTATGATTTAAATTTGATTTGATATATTATGTACATATATTTATTTATCTCTAAATGGTTTGAAGGGAATCAGAAATTTAATTCTTAAATTTTATCTTGAGGAATAATTTCAATTATAAAAAAAAATCAAATTTTTGAATAAATGATTCCAACTTGAGATAATTGAATTTGAAATTTTATTTGTATAATACTCAATTGCATTTCAATATAACTTACCTTGATTTTCAGAAATTAACAATGTAATTGGATAATATACAATATCAAAAGATTTTATAAATAAAATTTGAGTGGTTATAATAAATGTTATACATTTAAATTCTTGTTATAAAAAGATTAACATAGGTAATGGAATAATTTACAATATAAAATGATGTTAAAGGAACTAAGAATAAATTTAAGAAGTTGTAATAAGTCTAAACATATTTAACATGGATGATAAAAATATATTGAGAGAAATAAATTTAGTTATAATTAGGAATAAAAAAAGATATTAATTTATTGAACACATTTTTGAGTATAACATTCAAACTTATGATTTTAGAAATTTTTATCTTAAGATAATTGGAAGATGAAGTAATGAAATTTGAAATAGTAAAATTTAACTTAAGTGAAATTAAATAAATGAAATCAATTATTAATTTAAAATTTAATTTGTATGGTTTAGATTAACGATTCTATTTTGAGTTTCAATTTAGTTTTCTTTTAGGTTGTTTCTATTCCCCTACCTTCTTCCTTTTCGAGGACAAAAAGTTCTGAGTGGTGGAGAGTGTAACAGTACGAAGTTTTAACAAATATTTTTCATTTTTAATTATAAAACTTTGGGGGTTTATTATATAGAAATCTAAATTTTGAATTGATTACAACATTGCCCAAATTTTTAAATAAAAGAGAAGATTTCTGAAATTTTGACTTTGGTTAAGGATTAACTTTAATTGAAAATTTGGTTTATTTTGTTGAAATGGTAAATAACTTAATTTTAAGCAGAATCATGTTTAATTAAGAAATAAAATCTTTGCATACTTTTCTTTTGCTTAAATAAATTTTAAATTGGAATAAAATACAAATTTCCTTGACATTCAAAATTCACGTATAGCATTTTCATTCGCGTATAACTTTCCACTTTCCTTTACTTCAATTTGTTTAATATGTATATAATCTTTTTGACTCTTCCAAAGAGCCGTTAAATTTCATTTAAAGCTTGATTGAAATTAGCGTGTAAACATTTCACCTTCCTTTTTGCTCTCCTAATTTAATAGAAACGTTATACAAAAATTTCATAACCGCCCACATTTAATTCTTGCCATTGTTCACAAATCAACAGAAGTTTTTATTTATAAAATGCATTCAAAAAAATTCACGTATTTCCTTTGATTCGCATGTAACTATGCAATAAAATCTTTGAAATTTCCTCTAACGATTTATAAATTATTCTTTGCTATTTTATTTCACCTAAATTCCCGTAAACATATGCAAAACTTCCCTATTTAAAAATAAACCCGCGCACCCCTTTAATAATGAAAGAAATCATTTTCCTTTAACGTTCAAAATTTCGAATCCGCGCTTGCCTTAAAGTACGCACGCATTAAATTGTGCTTACTCACTTTAGCAACATGAAGTTCACATATAAAAACCTTTGATTCACGTAGCCGTTTCAACAAATTATTTTTCTTGCCAAAATTTTCCTCCCTGATTTAAGTTTAGCCCATTTATTCCTTGCCTTTATAAACGCAATTACATAAACTCAAAACACCACACAACTTCCTGACCGGTTCAAAGTAATTGCTTGCCTATTCTTTCATCCCAAATCATCGCAAGTTTCCATCTTTTAAATTAAAAACATTCAAAATTTAATGCTCCTTACCGTCTAAACATATTTTGCTTGCCGTTTCTTTTCCCTTAATACACGCAATCTCCACTAATTAAAATTTATGTCCACTGCAATTATTGCTCCACTCAAATCAACGCATTTTCTTCCTTCATTTAACACGTACGAATGTTTACCAATAAAAAAAATTAGTGTATAAATAAGCTTTATAAAAAGGCGCGTTTTAATTTGCACATTTATACCCGTTTTGATTAATTTGGTGGTATAAATACTATGTATTTAATGAATACTCTTCAAACGTATATTTTCTAATATAAATACCAAATAAATAAGAAAACGCATAAAATTTAAATACGTTAGTTTCGTTATATTTTGGGCGTAAATTTTTGCGTCTGTAGTACGCATTTTTAAAATTCGTACCGCAGATATAAATAAATAATTAAGATCAGTATGCGTGCAATTCAGTGGTAAATGAATAATTTTCCTAGCCACTTAATGTCGTTTAATAGTTTGCCCTGAATTCGCGTAAATTTTACAGACTTTTCTTTTGATTCAAATTATTTTAAAATTGGTATAAAATCTTTGAAAGTTAAAACGTTTGAAAACTTTTATTTCTTGCGTTCCTTGGATTAAATCATCAACGAAATTACCTCCTTTTAAATTCTCAGAATCACCTTTTTCCATACCGTTCATAATTTAAGATTTCTTGCCATTTTATCTCACATGTCATAACTCACGCTTACCCATTGTATCATTACTTTTTGAGTATAATCAACACAGCTGCCCCGGAAATACTCTAACACGTCACAAACAATTAATTTGCATCTCATTTTGGCTTGCCTTATTTTCTTAAATCAGCGCAAGTTCCTCGTTGGAAAAAAATTTATAACGTTCAAAAATTTTCCATTTAACTCTGGTTTATAGTAGGAATAAATGTTTTCCTGACCATTTCTAGAATCATCTATTGCCTTTTCCCTTCATAAAAAAAATCAACGCAATGGGTATAATTGTTTTAAATTAAATGCATGCCTATAATCTCTCATCTAAATCAACGCACCACTGGTAAATGAACAACTCACGTATCATGGTTCCTTGACGTTTCAAGAAAAGTTATTTCTTGCCTTTATCTAACGAGATTACATAAGCTCAAACATAATGAAATTTCCTGACCGTTCAGAATACAATTTGCCTATTTTCTCACCTCTATTAACGCAAGCTTTATCTTTGAATACCAAACACGTTTGCATAAATTCAATCATTCACTGCATTTGTTTTCTCCCCTTCTTCCTTGCGTGCGTGAGAATTAGTAGCATCAGGTAATGACTACAACTTTATTTCCTTCTTTTGTTTTTTCCCATTGTTCTGTTCAAACTGCTCCACCGCATGACAAACGCGTAACTTCCTTCCCCTACTCTCTGATCTGGACATGCATTGCCAAGCATCTTTGATGCTGTTTTAGCCTAGCACTTGAATATTTATCTTATCGCCACTTGTATATTGTATCACTGCATACTTTTTTAGTGTAGGCGCACTTCAGTTTGAAGAAAAAAATATAATATAAAAGGCATACGCCACCTAATGTTCGCCCAGCCTAAAAATTTTCAGATAATTCCACTGTTTTGTTTACGCGAGTGTTCAGGGAAGAAGTATTTCCAGACCGTGCGCGTTTTTGTGTTGGTCACTTGTGTTTTGAAATATAGAAACATTACGTATGAGGATATATGATTTATGTAAGAACAATATAAAGTTGTTTTGATTTGGAGATTCTGATATTTTACTTGTTTCCTAACAGAAAAAAGGGAAAAAAAAGAAAAAAAAAAAAATTGCATGCGCCACCTTTATGTATCACTGCCGTGAATTGCATGATGCCTACATAAGATTTGCCACCTTTTTATTAACACGTCATAATATTTTGTAAAAAGGGTAAAAAAAAATAGAGTATAAATTTATTTTGTAAATTTTGATTTGGAAAAAATAAATTGGCATGGCGAGCTTTTTTTTTAATGGGTCAAGTCGTGCGGTGGCATGGTCGAGCAATTTGAGTCAATTTTCATTTTATTTTAGCTCGTTCCAATTTTATTTTATTTAAAAATTTGCTTTGTCCGTAATTGAAATTCGCGTACTCAGTTTTATTTATTTATCTTGTTTCAAGATCGAAATCAGTTTGTCTCATCTTCCAATATTTGATCGTGCTTTCTACGCTGTTTCGGTGTGGTTATCTTAGTTTTGAGTCTAATCTTCGGCAGCGAAAAGGTGAGTATTCTCACCTGACAAACGTACTTATATATCTGTGAATTCATAACAAGTGTAATTGTAGAATGATTTTACTTCATTTTATTTGACTGTGATATAAATTGATGATGTTAAAATCCTGTTATTATACCTACACATCATCAGTTATATTATATATTGTTTTATTTATGTTGTTACACTATTTATTTATGTACCGTTTATCACTGCCAGTGTCCTATGGAAAAAAATCATTACGGGCTAAAATGATAGGCTGGAATGATATTTATTTATTTATTTAGTCATTTATTTAACTTTGGATTGCGGGTTTGAAATGATAGAACCCGATTTTCTTTGTAAATTACGGATTGAAATGATATATTATCCGTATCATTTGACCTAGGTTAGAAAATATTATACAGTTCCATGGTTATATATATATATATATATATTTTATGGAAATATTAAATATTTTTTAAATTAGAATGTTATAATATTTTGTTTAAAAATTGGATTAAAATGATTCTTATAAGTGTAGTGACATTATGCAAGTTAAAGATGTAAATAAATAAATGTTCAGAATTTAAAGTATAAATTTATTTTGTAAATTTTGATTTGTAAAATAAAATGGAATTCAAGTTAAGATATAAATTATGACGTTTTGGAAGAAAATTTGAATATAAGATAAAAAAATAAAGGGTAAAGTTGTTTATGAATTAAATAAAGTGAATACTTAAAAATGGAAGTTGAAATATAACAAAATTTAGAAGTATAAAGTGGGTTAGAAAAGGTAAGTTAAGAAATTGATTAGAAATTACGTTTATATTATGAAGTGGTTATTTAACTTAATTATTAAGTAAAATTTATAGAGAATTTTGCACTTGATTTTTAATAAGTAAAGTGTAGAGAAGTTAGATATATCTGAAAATTTTACTTTATAATAATCATAAATTATCGAGTAATTTAAATGACTATTCAAAAGTGGAAATTATCATTATATAAGATAAATTGGTTTAATTTAAAGTTAATTATTGTTGAAATTATATTGAAGTCTAAAAATTTAATTTTTATCAAATCTGTTTTAAAGGATATTACCGCACTGAGCAAGTGATGTAGTTGATACAAATGAACTAAGGCTAAACCTTTGGGAATTATATGGGATTTCGTAAGAATTATAACTTCACTTTTAAATAGTTTTAAATGTAGTTTTTAATTGAAATATAAAACTACTTTGGATTTTTATTACCACGGGTAATAATAACGTTGGTTGTTAAAGAGACCGAGATCGGATATGGGCATACTCTCTGTCGATACCGAAAACCACTTTGACAACCGTGTACGCTGTGGAGATTCTAGAATGAAGTAGGATGGTGGTGACGTTCTACTAAGGTATGTACGTGGACCCGACTCCCATGAGTTGGCATAAGGTGGCTAAAACAGGAGCGATCGATGGGCTAAGGAGGTAGCACCTCTTATCGGACGCACTTCTTCGTATGCCATTCTATTACTTTGTGATTGTTTGGTGCGCACCTTTGATTCGGGAGTGTTGTTCGAGGTGGAAGGTAGTGGCTGTTACGCGCTACCACCGGTCCGGAAGTGTAATTGGTATATCTACCCTGGCATTGCCTAGTTGTGCCGTGTCACCTACCTTAGCGAGCCTTATACGATTTTGGTTTTGTACCATACCTATGGAGTGCGCTCTGACGACGCCCAGTACGGAAGAGATTACGGTACTATATAGACCATGGGAATATATTATGTGTTAAGGGCTATATGGGTAACTCCTTAATGCTATTTAAAAGTAAGTTTATTTTACTAATAGACCCTATTATAATAGCGAAATATTACTACATAGTAAATAGTTTAACGGGTCCTTAGAGGATGGGAGGTCCCAAGCATCCTTTAAGTTACTTGTACTCTATTACAGTTCACTTGAATTAGCTTACACTGTATAAGTATGTATGTCCTGACTCGAGTGTTTATGTTTTATTTTACGCTCAGTTCAGCCTGAGTTTCAATTCAGACTTCACCTCTGGAGCATGGACTTCTGCTGATCATCTCTTTTCAAGTTGCCGTCAAGTTTCTGTTCAGTTCTTATTTAGGCTTTGTAATCAAGACAATCTAATATTGAGAGTTTCTGGGGAGATTTCAAACTAAATTTGGTTTAAGACTATGTACTTTATACTATTTTGAGACTATTGATAGTGGCTTCATGAACCACTAAGTTATTTGTAAATTCCACTGCGAGTATTCTGATTTCTGTGTCTGTGATTCTGTGATTATTTATTTACTGTATATTCTGAGATTTGCCAAATTTTATTTACAACGCAGTATTTTGAACAATTCAAGTCTGACATGTACGGATGAGAATGGTTGAAAATACCGGTCGTTACAAATTTCACTTGAATAATTTGTTTTAAGATGATATTGGATTCGAAGAGACCGGTGTAACGACCTGTAAGAATTCAATAAATTCTATTGTTTTATTTACGTATTTAATTGGACTTTGGTGAAAATTTAATAAATTTATTTGCAAATAAAAAGTTAATATTTGGACCACGTCCAATTAAATATAGCAGATTTTTAATTTTCAAATTTTTGTATCGAAGCTTATTTCTTTGTGAAATTCTATTTAATTCAAGCTAGCCAATAATTGCCGATAATAAATTTATTTTCAAGCCTGAATATTTTCCTATGAAAAATTTCTGAACCATCTTCTGAGCAAGATGTCAGTTCGTCATTTTTCCTAATTCGGACGTCAACTGCTTCGTTTACCTTATTTCTGACAGAATAGCAGCATTTGGGTACCGATATCGATTTTTGGTCGGATAATCGTACCCCTGATATCAGTGTACCGTTTTGATCGTCTCGTCGTGCTGATCTTAGCAGTATATTTATTTATGTATTTTGAGGTCCGAATTGTGACGGAAACAATATAACGGTACATCGTATCGGTACCGTAAATTGTGACCGTTAGCTTCTCTCTGCCATTTCAAACTTGAAACGTGCTGTCTAAACGACAAAATTTATTGCTTTAAATTTCAGCTAAATTAGAGGGGACCGTTGACACATCTTTCAAATTGTAAAAGTATAAAGCTGAACGACTTGTTTTCTTCTACCAGCATTCATTTTAGCATTCAAACTTTATACGTTTTGTACTCATCAAATTTGAACGGCTATTATAAACGGCCACTAGCTCTCATTATGACATTTATTTCATAATTTATTTAATTTAATCGTTGCCATTCCCATTCATATTTACATTCTTACGTTAGTGGCTCTTTGTCTCATCTCCTTTCCACTGTTTCAACATAATATATATTCCTGTAGCCTCATATTCCCCTTCCCTTGCAAACCCATCTTCCCTCACCTGTAGAAAACTTCCCCACTCATACTTCATCACATCCGAACCTTCACCACCTACTGAAACTCCATGTCCTCATTCCTCCTTCGCCACGACCGCCTTCCACCTCAGCTCGCCACGCGTGCCCTCCATCAAACTTCCGCATAACCCTCTCGCACTCCACTTTTTCTCCACGGCTAGCCACAACGGTCGCACGCCTCCCCTACAACACCACCCACCATACAGGAAACCTATGCCGAGAACCCCGTTCCCACCAAAACCGATCCACCCTACTTCGCCCCTCCTCCCTGCCGTCGTGCCGTCAGTAACCCGTCCGCCTTTTTCCATGCTCAGCCAAACGCCTCACGTCGTCGCCCCTTCCTCAACCGAGCCTCCTCTCCAACCGCCGACTGCATCCCGCCACCGCAGCCTCGGCCTGACCTCCTTATCAACCACCGTCGGTTCACCCACACGTGCACCTTCCTTAAACCCCATAACGGTCGTGTATCCCACTGTATCCTTCCTCCGAGCCCTTCACCTCTTCTTTATATCAGGTACTTTATACATATCTAGATTTGCTATAGTGTATTCATGGGCTTTAGCGTGTGTTATTTTATATATTTACAAATTTAATTGTGGAAAACTTTGTATATGTAAATATTCACATACAGAGTTGTATATATGCTTAAGTTATATAAGATTTATTTATATCGGTTTATATATAAAGTGAGAAAGATACGACTTTTATTTTGTATATATAAACAGCTGTTGTAGTATTATTTATTATATATGCACATATATAAATATTAGTTTATGAAGTTTCTAACAAAGCATACAGTTACATCAAACTATATTACATATATGTACTAATTTTTATAATATAGTGTGTATGCATATTTATATGCTTGAGCCTAGTCGTCATTACTAGTGTACTGGATATACATTTATATTTGTGGGCTTTAAAAAGGGTTATGGTTATAATACACTGGTCGTGAATAGTGGTTATATATATGTGGGTAAGCTGATATATATTAGTATATTGCTTATAATGATATTAGTATACCTAGTTTATAAATATATTTGTTCATAACAGATTTCTTTAAAATGTACAAAGTTGTATACATGCATATATATTTGTCCTATACGGTTTCAATGCCATTTACAGATGATAGCTTGCATTTGGTTCACTCATAGTATAGTTATATATTAAATATGAGTATATAAGCATTGTTTATGTAAGTATACCCAACCTTAAATGTTCTATTAATAAATTTGCTTATTTCATGTCTGTAACCGTAACAAAGTAACATATAGGTTTAGGTTGCATATGTAATCGGTAAAGTATATGAGTACAATTGGTTGATTTATAGCTGTCAGTTTTAAAGAATAAAATAGGTTGATTTTTTTAGAATATAAATATGAATGAAAAAGCATGTATCTAAGCAACATGTACAAGCGGTGTCAACTGTATGTTATCCTAATTTGCTTTTGTCAAACAAGCTAAGTTATATTACTTAGAAATTTAACACAATTGATACGTAACATACTTTTAACTTCCAAACAAATATGATTAGCGATACTAAGGTATCAAATTTAATACAACTCTGTCACATTAGTATGTACACTGTTTTGTATGTCACATTTATATATCATATTAAGTCTGCATCTACATTTATTTATACGGTCTGCACATATTTCAAGTGGCAAGAACATTTGTTTACGCGCAAAGTTTTGTTTGTTACAGTGGAAATTTGTAAGATGTACACACATATAGGTTATTATATATATAGTGTGACAGAGGATTTGTGAAACTATAATATATCTAGCTTACACAAATTTATACGTAAACGTCAACATATTCTGGTGTTTATATATTAACTTCTTACGTTATTTATTTATGTTTTGAAATACATATATATTTAAGTTTAAAATGGGTTTGAATTTAGGATATGATTTATGTATACATATATTCACTTATGCCATTATCCTCCATCGATCCAGTTCTGATAAATTCGTCAATCTTTTTATCAGTTTGTTGTCGAATTTGTGTCGTCTCACTTTGCTTTGAAGTCCGTGTTTGGGATTCGTAACTCGTTCATTGTCTATCTTCTCTAGCCTCGGAAGGTGAGCAATCACTCACGATTAACGTTCTTTATTTATTAAATTTGATTTCAATTGGAACGTCAATTGAAATATGCTGCTGTTAGTTGTTTTACTGTATGACTGCTATTATCTGTATCTGTTCACCTATGACACCTGACACTCTTATCGGTTAGTTATTTATGTGATAATAGTACAGATTGGTTGATGATTGATTGTTTGATTGATTGTTGTTTAAATTGGATGTTATTAATTTTGTTGAGTGATAACTAGTTTGCTAGCTTAATTTTGGTTAGTATAGTTTATAAACTTAACGGATTTTATATGACGGACCTTGATTTATTAAAACCTGACCCCGCCATATGTAAATTTGATTAGTTAAATTTGACCCATTAATTGTCGTAGAAATTGATAAATTATACTTTAAATCTTTGAACTTAGTTGGTTTAATTGTTGTGGTATTAAACTGAAATTTTGAAATGGGACGACAAGTGAAACTGAAATGTAATAATCTATAATCTACATGAAATGATAGTATAGATTCTAGAAATAATTATACAAATAACAATGCGAATTAATATGATTATTTCGGGATTATTTGATTTATCTATTGAATTGTTATTGATTGTTGTTATTGCTTGTTTACCATTCCTGTCATCACATTGCAAGTTCCTTTGTTAGGTTTGATTTTGAATTGAAATGGGTTGAATGATAGACCCAAGCGGTTTCATTTAATTTAATTGGGATTACTGGTGGAAATGCTATCCACCCGTATACTTTTAGTTTACGGATTGAAATGATAAATATCCGTAACACTTGCCCATATGATAAGAAAGATATGGTCTTATTAAATGTAAATTTTTAAATACATATATAACGGGGAATGATAAATATGGAGTTAATTATATCTAGTCTAATCAAGATTTGATTAAATGCATAAATTATGATAAATATTTACGTAAGTTTTATTTCGGATAAATTTTGCAATAATATTGAACAATTAAGATTGGGGGATAAAGGTGGATTATTTTAAATGGCATTTTAGATAAGGATTTGATTATTTAAATCAACTTGAAATTTATCGAATGGGATATTTCACGTTAAATAAAATATTAGAAATATTGAGTATAATGTAGCGTAAGGTCACCAAAATGATATTGAATCAAATAAGGGTTGTTCAAGACTAGATAATAATGATGTAAAAGAATCGAGATTCTATATGAAACTGTTAAATTTAAATTGTTATATTTAAGCTATGAATTATATTGAAATCAAATGGTTTAGAGATTTGGATATGTATTTTGAACTAAGATAGTTGAACTTGTTATGTAGATAACGAATTGAATTAGGTGAGATTTGAGTTTGAACTAAATTGGAAAGTTTATTTAGAAAACTAGATTGGGAAAAATTTAGTTGAAATGTTGAATACTTAAAGCAAGAATCATATTGAACTAAAAAGGGAAATTGGGATATCCAAATCTGGGAATTATAAATTTAAGTGGATTTTGGAACATTTAAATTGATAAAATGAGATTGAATTTAATTGGAATGGGAAGGTCGGGTTGATGTGATCGGTTTGTTAAATTGGGGAAATTGAAGTACTTTGCTGTATACATCATTTAAAATATAAATACTATTATTTGAAGTGATTTGATATTGGGTTGAAGTATAAATTAAGTGAACGACCACGGTGTAATAGTATATATTTCTACATTGTAGATAATTCTATAGACCCTTAGAGGATGGGTACCCCAAACATCCTTCAGTTATATTGTATTTCAGTTGATATTTCACTTGAGTTGAATTTATTGATATAAGAATGTTAATCCTGACTCGAGTGTTTTGTGTTTTGCTTTACGCTCGGGTCAGACCGAGAAATACAGCATTAGAGACTCACCTTCGGAGATTGGAGCTTCATTTGGAGATCCAACTATCGTTTCAGCTTTCAGTTTCTAGTTGACTGGTTCTGAGAAGTCATCGGCACGTACTGAAGACTTTTTATGTATTCAAGAGATGCTGATGTATTTTATTTTAAACTCTGATGTATATAGTAGCTTCATGAACTACTATTTTTCTATTCCGCTGCATTATATTACTCTGTGTCTGTGATCTGTGTTTGATTTATTTACTGTATATTTTAAGTTTTGCCAAATTAAATCAACAATTCGGTATTTTGAATTATTCAAGTTGGACATGTACGATTTTAGTGTTGATTTGAATGGTCCAAAATAGCGGGTCGTTACAGCTGGTATCAGAGCTTTGGCTCTAGGCAAAACTTAGCATATATGGTAAATTTATTTACAGAATCACTTTCGTTCGAGTTGAATCTCTTCCTTTTTGACTCAATTTCCTTTGAGTTTTGGAATGTCCCTCGGTTTCGAAATTCATTCTGTCTCTCCCTATTTATATTCGTTTGATTCTGGAGTATCCCATAACTCCATTGAATGATTTGTAAAGGGGGTGAAAACTCCTTTTCAATTGGCATTGACTCACCGAAGATTCCTGTATCCTCGGTTTACGATGCTGATATATCTTGTTATGCCGAATTCTATATCTCCGACGATCGAATGTCGAATTGCCTCAGAATTCTACACCGATCTAATTTTGGAATCACGGTTGACAGGTAAAGGTCGCCCGCGATTTATAGAAGTATATCCATCTTCTATTTTGTAACTTAATTATCTCATCTTCGATCGAGTCTATCTTCGAATCAGGATTCTATTGATTAGAGTTCCTTTAAATTAAATCTCTATCTTTGTTTTGAAATCCATCCTTAAATCATCCTTTGAAAATCGGGTTTTGTTTGTATTTTAGAAATTGTTTATACCGAAATTATTATTTTGATAACTATGATTTTATTCTATATATATAAAGAAAATGTTTTCGGTAGAGATTATATACCTATATATAAAGCAAATAAGAAATGTTATTCTATATAAAAAGGGTTTTGAAAGGATTTGAAATTTTGAAAAAATTATAAGAAATTGATTTATATAAAAATGATTTATAATTGAAGTGTTAAATTTGAAATTCGAGAATTGAATTCCGGTATTTTGAAATTGGTTTTAAGATTTTGGAAATTATATATAAATAATACGATTTAAAAGTATTTTTCCGAATAAGAAATATTTCAAATGAATTCAAATGAATTCCAATAATTTTGAAGAAATTTCAAAGAAGTTTTCAAGAAAATAGAAGTCCAGAACTCACTTATGTCGCTGGAGAATAATTTCGGTGATGAGTGCACGCATCATCGACATTGATTTTCGAGTTTCAGAGTGGGGGAGAGGCCACTTTAATAGCTTCGCTATGCGAGTGATTTTGTAAAACCGTTTTTGATTTCAAATTCCGAAGTATAATTTGATATTTTCGAAAGATATATGTATATATTTGAAACAATTTGAAGTAAGACCGGTGTTCAGTCCTCGAGTTTTTGATTTGACTTAGAATAACTCTATTTATAAAAATTGATTTCCATCTCTTGGATTTGAAATTGATTTTCACCGACTATTTTGAAGGTTCGAGCACTTCCAAATCAAGGTTTAAAGGTTTAAAAACCAAGATATTTCGAAAGGTATAAAATATTTGATAAAGTATGCAAGTTTTGTTGTATGAGGTTAAACCTTTTATTAAGTAAGAGAATATGGCTATTTTAATTATACTAATATGGAATTTAGTTTTTAAATGTTTTGAAAGAATTTTAGTTTTAAATAATGGTTTTCAAAAAGGTAAATTGGATATTTCAAATCGAAGTAAATAGTTTAAAGGTTTTAAAGGGATAATTATAAATTTGGAAACCATTTTGAATATAATTGATTTTGAGAAAAATATTTGGTTTTGAAAATTAAATTGAAAAAAAAAACCCAGTACTTATATGGTGATTTTGGAAATGAATTTGTTTGACTTGAATTATTTTAATTTGGAAACTGGGATAATTTTCTACACCTATTATTTTGGGAACTTTGAAATTCAGACATTTAATTTGGAAGAAAATTTGGTGAAATCATATATGATTTTGAAACTGAATTGGTATTGAAATAATTTGAAATTGAGAACCTTAGATTACTAAGCACTTGATTTGGGAGTGGTCGAACTTATATAAAATGGATTGTATAAGTATGAGGTTGATTTGAAATCTATTGATTTGAAAGGTACTCAATTTGGAAAGAGATTTTATTTAATCGAAATCTATATAAGTATGATTTGATCTACTATTGATTTGGAAAGTATTCGATTTGAGAAAGGAATCCTATATATATGGACTTTATATAAGTACAATATTTGAAAGTGATTCGAAAAGGTACTATATGATATATATTTTCGAAGTAAAGATATGGAAAGTGCCTTCTGCTTGATATCCGCTTTGTGGCCACATCGTGGATTCATTCTATCGATATTATTCTCTCTGATTTTCGGTTTTCCGGATGTAATACTCGAGTGTTTCCCACCGTGGCGTAACCCATGGTTTTTTTTTTCTCTCGTGAATGCACAGCGCAATTGCCTGGCTGAGTCTTGCCTAGGGGTACGGATTGTTTCCTGGGGGATCCAGGCGTAACCATTGTGTATCCTGCAATCTGTGTAGGTCGCGAATAGTAGCGCAAGTGCCTGGCTGAGTCTTGCCTAGGGGTACGGATTGTTTCCTGGGGGATCCAGGCGTAACCATTGTGTATCCTGCACTCTACTAGTCATCATGGCGTAACTCGCAGGGCTGAGAAAGCTTACGGATATGGATTGTTTCCTGGGGGACCCAGGCGTAACCATTGTGTATCTGCGAACCATGATCGGACAAAGGTTTTGGTTTGGTTGTTTTGTTTGGATTGTACTTTCCATATCTGATTTTAAAAGATTTTTCAAGTATTTTCACTGGTTGTTGAAACAAGTCTACTAAGTACTTGAAGAATTCTAGCTTTGCGCCTGATCAACGCATGGCCAGAGTCTGCAAGAACGAGGATAAACTTGTTGAAACATCGAGTTATAAAAGTAATTTCGAAGAAAATTTATTTAGATATAGTAGTATCTTATTATAAAAGTATTATAAGGATATTTATTATAAAAAAAAATAAAAAAAGCATTTTTCCCAACAAGGAAATTTTGTACAAATCTTTGGGATTTAAATTCCTTTGGTGAATTAGCAATTCGTGCCCGATTCTCTCTTTTGAATCTACCTTATCTGCTCAGCTTTTATTCACCTTGATTCTGTTTCCTGAATCTACCTCTTCTTTCCTTTTGAATATAATCTTTAAAATACTGGTTATTTATATACTACTTGGTTTAATGGAAGATTTTAAATATTGTAAATATTTTAAAGTTATTAATTTAATGAAACTCTTTAAAGAGAATAATTATTAATTTATTGATAATATTTGAAAGGTATCTTGAGTTAAATTAAAAATCTCATAAATTTTGGGTTTAATAGTTTCAATAGTCTTTGTGAATATAAATAATAATGTAAATAATGGTTTCAAAAGGAATTCGAAAAGTATTAAATATTAAAAAAAATATGATTTTAAATGAAGCTTCAAATAAATATTTCAAGTAAAATTCATATAGTTTTAAATAAATTATCTACCCTTGACTTTCGATTTACTTTATTCCTGGGTGTTCTATTCTCCTACCTACTTCCTTTTCGGGGACGAAAAGTTTTGAGTGGGGGAGAGTGTAACGACCTGTAAGAATTCAATAAATTCTATTGTTTTATTTACGTATTTAATTGGACTTTGGTGAAAATTTAATAAATTTATTTGCAAATAAAAAGTTAATATTTGGACCACGTCCAATTAAATATAGCAGATTTTTAATTTTCAAATTTTTGTATCGAAGTTTATTTCTTTGTGAAATTCTATTTAATTCAAGCTAGCCAATAATTGCCGATAATAAATTTATTTTCAAGCCTGAATATTTTCCTATGAAAAATTTCTGAACCATCTTCTGAGCAAGATGTCAGTTCGTCATTTTTCCTAATTCGGACGTCAACTGCTTCGTTTACCTTATTTCTGACAGAATAGCAGCATTTGGGTACCGATATCGATTTTTGGTCGGATAATCGTACCCCTGATATCAGTGTACCGTTTTGATCGTCTCGTCGTGCTGATCTTAGCAGTATATTTATTTATGTATTTTGAGGTCCGAATTGTGACGGAAACAATATAACGGTACATCGTATCGGTACCGTAAATTGTGACCGTTAGCTTCTCTCTGCCATTTCAAACTTGAAACGTGCTGTCTAAACGACAAAATTTATTGCTTTAAATTTCAGCTAAATTAGAGGGGACCGTTGACACATCTTTCAAATTGTAAAAGTATAAAGCTGAACGACTTGTTTTCTTCTACCAGCATTCATTTTAGCATTCAAACTTTATACGTTTTGTACTCATCAAATTTGAACGGCTATTATAAACGGCCACTAGCTCTCATTATGACATTTATTTCATAATTTATTTAATTTAATCGTTGCCATTCCCATTCATATTTACATTCTTACGTTAGTGGCTCTTTGTCTCATCTCCTTTCCACTGTTTCAACATAATATATATTCCTGTAGCCTCATATTCCCCTTCCCTTGCAAACCCATCTTCCCTCACCTGTAGAAAACTTCCCCACTCATACTTCATCACATCCGAACCTTCACCACCTACTGAAACTCCATGTCCTCATTCCTCCTTCGCCACGACCGCCTTCCACCTCAGCTCGCCACGCGTGCCCTCCATCAAACTTCCGCATAACCCTCTCGCACTCCACTTTTTCTCCACGGCTAGCCACAACGGTCGCACGCCTCCCCTACAACACCACCCACCATACAGGAAACCTATGCCGAGAACCCCGTTCCCACCAAAACCGATCCACCCTACTTCGCCCCTCCTCCCTGCCGTCGTGCCGTCAGTAACCCGTCCGCCTTTTTCCATGCTCAGCCAAACGCCTCACGTCGTCGCCCCTTCCTCAACCGAGCCTCCTCTCCAACCGCCGACTGCATCCCGCCACCGCAGCCTCGGCCTGACCTCCTTATCAACCACCGTCGGTTCACCCACACGTGCACCTTCCTTAAACCCCATAACGGTCGTGTATCCCACTGTATCCTTCCTCCGAGCCCTTCACCTCTTCTTTATATCAGGTACTTTATACATATCTAGATTTGCTATAGTGTATTCATGGGCTTTAGCGTGTGTTATTTTATATATTTACAAATTTAATTGTGGAAAACTTTGTATATGTAAATATTCACATACAGAGTTGTATATATGCTTAAGTTATATAAGATTTATTTATATCGGTTTATATATAAAGTGAGAAAGATACGACTTTTATTTTGTATATATAAACAGCTGTTGTAGTATTATTTATTATACATGCACATATATAAATATTAGTTTATGAAGTTTCTAACAAAGCATACAGTTACATCAAACTATATTACATATGTGTACTAATTTTTATAATATAGTGTGTATGCATATTTATATGCTTGAGCCTAGTCGTCATTACTAGTGTACTGGATATACATTTATATTTGTGGGCTTTAAAAAGGGTTATGGTTATAATACACTGGTCGTGAATAGTGGTTATATATATGTGGGTAAGCTGATATATATTAGTATATTGCTTATAATGATATTAGTATACCTAGTTTATAAATATATTTGTTCATAACAGATTTCTTTAAAATGTACAAAGTTGTATACATGCATATATATTTGTCCTATACGGTTTCAATGCCATTTACAGATGATAGCTTGCATTTGGTTCACTCATAGTATAGTTATATATTAAATATGAGTATATAAGCATTGTTTATGTAAGTATACCCAACCTTAAATGTTCTATTAATAAATTTGCTTATTTCATGTCTGTAACCGTAACAAAGTAACATATAGGTTTAGGTTGCATATGTAATCGGTAAAGTATATGAGTACAATTGGTTGATTTATAGCTGTCAGTTTTAAAGAATAAAATAGGTTGATTTTTTTAGAATATAAATATGAATGAAAAAGCATGTATCTAAGCAACATGTACAAGCGGTGTCAACTGTATGTTATCCTAATTTGCTTTTGTCAAACAAGCTAAGTTATATTACTTAGAAATTTAACACAATTGATACGTAACATACTTTTAACTTCCAAACAAATATGATTAGCGATACTAAGGTATCAAATTTAATACAACTCTGTCACATTAGTATGTACACTGTTTTGTATGTCACATTTATATATCATATTAAGTCTGCATCTACATTTATTTATACGGTCTGCACATATTTCAAGTGGCAAGAACATTTGTTTACGCGCAAAGTTTTGTTTGTTACAGTGGAAATTTGTAAGATGTACACACATATAGGTTATTATATATATAGTGTGACAGAGGATTTGTGAAACTATAATATATCTAGCTTACACAAATTTATACGTAAACGTCAACATATTCTGGTGTTTATATATTAACTTCTTACGTTATTTATTTATGTTTTGAAATACATATATATTTAAGTTTAAAATGGGTTTGAATTTAGGATATGATTTATGTATACATATATTCACTTATGCCATTATCCTCCATCGATCCAGTTCTGATAAATTCGTCAATCTTTTTATCAGTTTGTTGTCGAATTTGTGTCGTCTCACTTTGCTTTGAAGTCCGTGTTTGGGATTCGTAACTCGTTCATTGTCTATCTTCTCTAGCCTCGGAAGGTGAGCAATCACTCACGATTAACGTTCTTTATTTATTAAATTTGATTTCAATTGGAACGTCAATTGAAATATGCTGCTGTTAGTTGTTTTACTGTATGACTGCTATTATCTGTATCTGTTCACCTATGACACCTGACACTCTTATCGGTTAGTTATTTATGTGATAATAGTACAGATTGGTTGATGATTGATTGTTTGATTGATTGTTGTTTAAATTGGATGTTATTAATTTTGTTGAGTGATAACTAGTTTGCTAGCTTAATTTTGGTTAGTATAGTTTATAAACTTAACGGATTTTATATGACGGACCTTGATTTATTAAAACCTGACCCCGCCATATGTAAATTTGATTAGTTAAATTTGACCCATTAATTGTCGTAGAAATTGATAAATTATACTTTAAATCTTTGAACTTAGTTGGTTTAATTGTTGTGGTATTAAACTGAAATTTTGAAATGGGACGACAAGTGAAACTGAAATGTAATAATCTATAATCTACATGAAATGATAGTATAGATTCTAGAAATAATTATACAAATAACAATGCGAATTAATATGATTATTTCGGGATTATTTGATTTATCTATTGAATTGTTATTGATTGTTGTTATTGCTTGTTTACCATTCCTGTCATCACATTGCAAGTTCCTTTGTTAGGTTTGATTTTGAATTGAAATGGGTTGAATGATAGACCCAAGCGGTTTCATTTAATTTAATTGGGATTACTGGTGGAAATGCTATCCACCCGTATACTTTTAGTTTACGGATTGAAATGATAAATATCCGTAACACTTGCCCATATGATAAGAAAGATATGGTCTTATTAAATGTAAATTTTTAAATACATATATAACGGGGAATGATAAATATGGAGTTAATTATATCTAGTCTAATCAAGATTTGATTAAATGCATAAATTATGATAAATATTTACGTAAGTTTTATTTCGGATAAATTTTGCAATAATATTGAACAATTAAGATTGGGGGATAAAGGTGGATTATTTTAAATGGCATTTTAGATAAGGATTTGATTATTTAAATCAACTTGAAATTTATCGAATGGGATATTTCACGTTAAATAAAATATTAGAAATATTGAGTATAATGTAGCGTAAGGTCACCAAAATGATATTGAATCAAATAAGGGTTGTTCAAGACTAGATAATAATGATGTAAAAGAATCGAGATTCTATATGAAACTGTTAAATTTAAATTGTTATATTTAAGCTATGAATTATATTGAAATCAAATGGTTTAGAGATTTGGATATGTATTTTGAACTAAGATAGTTGAACTTGTTATGTAGATAACGAATTGAATTAGGTGAGATTTGAGTTTGAACTAAATTGGAAAGTTTATTTAGAAAACTAGATTGGGAAAAATTTAGTTGAAATGTTGAATACTTAAAGCAAGAATCATATTGAACTAAAAAGGGAAATTGGGATATCCAAATCTGGGAATTATAAATTTAAGTGGATTTTGGAACATTTAAATTGATAAAATGAGATTGAATTTAATTGGAATGGGAAGGTCGGGTTGATGTGATCGGTTTGTTAAATTGGGGAAATTGAAGTACTTTGCTGTATACATCATTTAAAATATAAATACTATTATTTGAAGTGATTTGATATTGGGTTGAAGTATAAATTAAGTGAACGACCACGGTGTAATAGTATATATTTCTACATTGTAGATAATTCTATAGACCCTTAGAGGATGGGTACCCCAAACATCCTTCAGTTATATTGTATTTCAGTTGATATTTCACTTGAGTTGAATTTATTGATATAAGAATGTTAATCCTGACTCGAGTGTTTTGTGTTTTGCTTTACGCTCGGGTCAGACCGAGAAATACAGCATTAGAGACTCACCTTCGGAGATTGGAGCTTCATTTGGAGATCCAACTATCGTTTCAGCTTTCAGTTTCTAGTTGACTGGTTCTGAGAAGTCATCGGCACGTACTGAAGACTTTTTCTGTATTCAAGAGATGCTGATGTATTTTATTTTAAACTCTGATGTATATAGTAGCTTCATGAACTACTATTTTTCTATTCCGCTGCATTATATTACTCTGTGTCTGTGATCTGTGTTTGATTTATTTACTGTATATTTTAAGTTTTGCCAAATTAAATCAACAATTCGGTATTTTGAATTATTCAAGTCGGACATGTACGATTTTAGTGTTGATTTGAATGGTCCAAAATAGCGGGTCGTTACAACCGGGGTCTAGTATCAGTAAATACCCGAAGCCACTTCGATTTGTAATCTACTATAGTTCTTTATAGATTTGATATGTGTGAATAAATAGGTAGGAATGAAATAATTCAAGTGGACTGGACCATTGAAACTAAGTAAGGGTACTTAGGGACTAATTGTGTGAAATAAGTGTTGACTATAGCAAGTTGATCTTTTAGTGAAGTACGAGTTACCCCGGGTTTTTAAATAAGTTTATTGTTTTAGCATTTAATGTTTGATGGGTTTACTCAAGCTGGTTTCCAGCCTGACCCGGGTGTTACTTTGACGTAATGTTCGGGTCAGACCGAGTATTACAGATTTTCAGGTAAGGACGTTCCGGAGCACAGGAGACGAGCTAGATGGCAGGGACGTATGGAGTGTTTCCGCTGTGATATTGTAGTTTGTCTGGGACAGGTTGATTGTATCTGTCCAGTGTGTTATGTATATGTTGTAACTCTGATGTATTGATGTAAATTAACTAATACAGTTTCCTTTGTAAAACTGCTATTTTATTTGATATTATATTTTGATCCACTGCGAATGTGAGAATCTATGTTTTGGTATTTATGTTTCTTCTTCTATCTCTTTTCTTCTTTTCCCTAACTATCTGGAATTTTCGGGATCGAAAATTCCGGATCGTTACACTTTTACTTTGTTTGATCATTCACTTAACTTTCCTACACAGTATAATGTTTCATTGCTATCTTTTATGATTTATAGTGCAGCAAGGGAAATCTTAATTTTATAACTTCAAATGCAAAAGTATACAAGTAGAATTAAGATATTCTATGTCTGATTATAGTATGTAATTATTAGCAAACAAAATCTCATTAAGCAACTAATAACATGAATATTTCAAACAAACGTAGAAAATAGCATACAGAGTACAAACAATTTTCAAACATTTAGTAATATTATAAGAAAAGCAAAACAAATGATGTATGAATGAACATGTAATCATCAAATGAAATTAATAGATGAAAGAAAATTCCTTTATTGCTTAAAAATAAGCCTTGAGGAAAAAATTATAGCAGTAAAGACTAAATGAAATTAAATTAGGAATCCATTTGGAACATAAAGTTAAGTAAGTCAAGCTCAAAGTTTATAGCCACAAAACATAGGGTTAGGAAAAACACTCAAGAAAGTTTTGAAAAAAGAAAAATGAAATCGGATGTAAATTAATTTGGATCAGAAACCTAAATGAAAATCATAAAGTCAAATACTTACCATAATCGATGTAGATTTTATCATCTTCTTACACTCGTCACTGCCATAAAATAAGAGATGAAGATTACATGAGATTGATCTAAGAAATAAAGGTTAAAAAAAGTAAAGTTAAGAACGCTTAAATTAAGGTAAAGATAAGCTAGCCCAATATGGAAAAAGAGTTGATTTTTTTCCAAAATTCAACAACTTGGCCGATATCTCACTATTAAATCTCGTCTGAGAAACTGGATGAGATACAGAAATATCGTTCGAGATTTGGGTCAGATGAGATTAAAACAAAATAGCCTATTTCGAATCATCCAGGCTTGAAAACAATATCTTGGCCGAGATCAGTGTGATAAAACCTTGAGTGTATTTAATAATAATATATGGGACTACGCCGCTAACGCAGGGCGAGTTTTCTCCCATATAAAATACAACCAAACATAAGAATGGAAAAGAACAATGGGAAACAAATCCAAACATAGATGATGGGCAAAAATTATAAAGATCTAGACTTAAAAGAATGGAAATAGTCTAAACAAAATCAAAACAGGATAGAATGGATAAAACAAGATAACAGTCCAAACTTGATAGAATGGACAAAAACTATAATTAAACATTGTGAAGAGTGGTTGACTTTCCCATTGCAATTATAGAAAAACAATTCAAAAGTTCGAATCAAACAAGGAAAGAATATTTTCCAATAAATGACTAGGAAGGTGCACCCCTCTTGCAGTATACCTCTAGTAATACACTTCTGAAAAGCTCATTTATTCCGTGACACTTCTCGGTCAATACCAAGCCAGACCCCGCCAATCCTTACCGAGTATCTGAATATTTTCACATCTATGTGCACAATCGAATCCAAACTAGATGAGATCTGAAAATACCCTTTTGATGGGAGCAACCTCACATAGCTTGGCTTCCTTTCATGCTTTAGGTTTACTCATTTCCGACAAAGGATAAAAAAGCTTACCGGAGCAACAAATTGTCTTAGAATGACAATAATAAAGAAGTTGAGGTAACCGATAGATGAGAAACCAACTATTGAGGATATAAAACGATCGTATGTGGAAATTAAGTCTTTTAGACTTATCGCCACTCATTGAATTCAAACTTGTACTATATCTGGTTAACAATAATACCAGATAGTCAAGGTAGTGTTCTCTTAAAGTCATGTCTCATGACTATTCTTAACTTTTGAAATAGAAGCAAGTCTACTTCTTCGACGTTTAGTGCTAAGTATATACAAATAAATAGTTTCCATATAAGTGATATCACTTTATGGGAATTAATTCGTTTCCATAAATGAATCAAACTTTTACTTTTAAAACCGAACTCGTGCTTGGGATTCACAATGCAAGTATTATCTTTAAACACTTTGTTAAAGGAGTTCACTAAATTTAAACATCATTATATAAAGGATTTAATAACTTAAACACATCCTTATACATAGAAGTTTCTAATAAAAAGAAAATGATTAGTCTGAGACATGCAACTCAAATAACAGAAATAAACTGAATGCTGAAATAGATAAGCTAGATCTTCCAAATGAACTGCAGCTCTAAAGGATGAATATCAAACTGTGAGACTCAGGCTGACCCGAGCGTAAAGCAAAATAAAACATTGGAATCAGGATTAACATTCTTATGCAGATAAATCAAGTTCAAGTGAAATGTCAAGTAATTGCAATATACTTAAAGCGATGTTGGGATTCCATCCTTTAAGGATCCGATAAACTATCTACATACATAGTATAATACGCTACATATATGGTGTCTATAGTAAAGTAAAGTATCAAAATAGCGTTAAGGAGTTAACCATATCCCCCTTAACACATTATATATAATGTCATAGTCTATACAATAATGTAAACTCCTCCAAACAGGTGAGCTATCTGGGAGCACTCCATAGGTACGAAACAAAACCAAACTCTTAGAAGGCGCAATAAGGCATGTGACAAGGAACGTGAGGCAATGCCTAGGGTAGGATTCTATATTTATGCAGATCTGGACTGGTGGTAACGCATAGCAGCTACTACCGCCCTCCTCGAGACACACTCCCAATCAAAGGTGTGCACACCAAAACCAAATCACTAAGGCAGTGGATATGGTTTCGAAGAAATGTGCCCGTTAGGAGGAATGACCTCACTTGCCTAGCATGGCTCCTTTTTTAGCCACATCAAACTGACTTACGGGAGTTAAGGCTACGTAAATACCATATAGAATCGTTTGCCAAACCATCCTACTTCATTCTGAAATCTTCACCACGTACACAGTTGTTAAAGTGATTTTTGGTATTGGCAGAGAGTATGATAATCTATGATCCCGTCTCTTTAGTAACCAAACGCTTATTTCACACCGTGGTCATTTATAAAATTACTTTTTTAATATTTAAATAAATCTCAAATTCAAATTTAAATCAAAATGAATATTCAGTTTTAATTCTATTTAAATTTTAAAGTATTCATTTAATCAGCTTTTATTAAAACAAGTTATAAATCATTTCCAAAAATCATTAAGCTTCGAATGAATCTTTATTTAAATTCAATTACTAACAAGTTTAAGTTACTAACAAAATTCCAATGTACTTTTCCAACCTTTTTATTTATTAAAGTTATAAAAATCTATTTTAAGTATAAACTAAATAAACCTTTTGAAATATTATATATACATATATATTAAATAATTAATTAATTTTGCACAATTTAAAATAAATTAAACTTTTTACTTATCTATTTAAAAAAATTATTTTGTATATATTTAGAAAATAAAAATATGAGTAAAATTTTACAAATTACTTTTAAACTAAACTCTTAATTTTTATATTTCCAAAATCAACATTTTAAAGTTATAAATTTTACAATTATAAAATAGATTACTTCTTACATTTCAAAATCAAACTCATGCATTTCCTTTCAAACATTTGAAAATGATTTTCAAAAATAAACCAACGGTGTCCATATAAAATTTTCTATCATATGGTCAAGTGATGTGGATATTTGTTATTTCAATCCATAATAGTTTAAATTTATGGGTTTGTACCATTAAACCCGCAATCTCAAAATTTCAATAATAACTGAAAATCGCTTGGGTTTATCATTTCAACCCATAACAAATTTTCTCCTATTCTAAAGTCTGTTTGGGTATGTATCATTTCAACTCATTGTGATTTCTAGAACCAAGGGGACTTGTAGAGTGAGAACAATAAGTTACCATAACATAACTTAACAATCTAGCATATATGACCAATAACAATTTTAAATTAATAATTGGTTAACATATGATGGTGTCAATTTACATAAGTCGTTAATTTAAAATAACAACATGTCATATTTAACAGTTAATGGCTGATCTTTGAATAGGAAAAAGAATGGATCTGCAGGGTCCCAAATGAATTGGCTTATTCGAAAAAAGCCTTGTTCTTTGGACGATCTATCTCGTGTCTGGTACTGCATGGTTCCACTCTGCAAGAACTCCGAATCATTCTCTTGAAGCTCATCCTTTTTATGATAAATGATCCGCTTGCCCCGAAATGACCCGGCCCAGTAGGGAAATCCCAATTCAGTGGACCTTTCAAATTAACAATTCTAACTTAACAACACATTTAAATTGTCATTTCCTATGAAATCAATTTAATAAGCATAAGAACATTAATCATGAGTGATTGCTCATCTTTCATGGCTAGAGAACGATGGAATACAAGTACGACAAAGGAAATGCAATGGACACTGGCATGAATCAAGCATGACAAGTCAAATAGCTGCGACAAGCAAAATGGAGTTTAGCACGATAATTCAATAAAACAATTATATATCTATGAGTGATGTATACATTTGTTTTATAACATTGGGAAGACAATTATATGTATACAACATATAAAATTTTTGTCGACAACTACAGAATGACATGCATAACACGTACCGGTTGGATTTAAAAGCACATATAACTTGTGCAATTTATATATGTACAGGATATATACAACATATAGCCTTAAATTGATAAAGCATACGTGCTATATATACAACAATATATATAAGAGTTTGGATTGAAAAACAAATGCAACTTCCAATCAGCATGAGTGTACAGCACAAATACCTTTGTTTAGACATTAGAAGTACAGTTATTTATATATATGTGGCATATATATCAATGTATATCCTTCGGCCCAATATATACAAGTAGTATATATATATATATATATATATATACATATATATATGACAAATCATACATATTATATAGTTCAGATATGAAAGCACTTTAAGGCATATATATATATATATATATATATATATATATATATATAACTATATAATGACACAGCATACATACATAGTACATATACACACACACACACACACTACATATATATAGGTCTGTTTTTTATATGGAAGAAGGGCTCGGCTGCCATATGGAGGGAAGAATTGCACGTGGGCTAGTCGAGGTGGTTAGCATGGCGGTTGGGTGGTGGCGTGTGGTGGCCGAGTGGGTGACAACGTGGCGGCAGGTTTATGGCACTGGGTTTGGTGGCGAGTGCTTCATGTGTAGGTGAGGGAAGAGAGAAATCTCGGCTTAGGGTTTTTTCTTTGAGTAAGGCATGTTGTTGTTTTTTTCCTGGCGATGGGTACGTACGTTTTGGCTTTGGGAAAGTGGTGGTTTTGCATGGGTTAGACTTGGGGAAAAATTGAGGGGCGCTGGGTCTGGATCAGAGAAGAAAAGAAAACGAAAGAAAAAGAAAAAAATGGAAAAGAGGAGCTCAGCAAAAAAATTCTGAAAGAGGAAAGGAAACTTCAAAGGAGAAGAAGAACAAGTGGAATATGAACTTACCTTTTTAGGAATAAAGAGTAAAAAGGGGAAAGACACATATATAAGTAGAATAAATGAATGGCAAAGATCACACTGTGATTTAGCCGAACAATTAAAGCAATTTATTGTTTGCTTGGGCTGCACGGTTCAAATTTGAAAAGGAAAAGGAAACAAAAAGTCACAAATACGATACTAATATGACGAACCGTTCTATTGTTTCCATCGCGTACCCGACCTTAAAATATAGAAATAAATATATTGTAGAGATTAGCACGATGAGGCAAATAGAATGGTACACAGACATCAACGATACGAACAAGTTATAAATCTCGAATTTTGTGCTACCGAAAATGCTACTAAAACACAGAAAATAAGATAAACGGAGCTATAAAAGTCTAAATTTGACGATACAAATTGCGACGTCTTTCTCAGAAAATGATTTACATTTTTATTATATATATATATATTACCATTTCAAAAATATTAATTTTCAACAAATATACTGATTAAATTTATATTTTGAAATTTCACAAATAAATTAATTTTCATATCTTTGAATAAAATTTTACCATTTACTATAATTAAATAGACGCATTTCTAATGTCAAATTTTTATTTCAAATTTTTATTATTTATTTTTCAAGAAATTTTAGTTAATTACGTTATAAAAACCATTAAAATTCTCAGGTCGTTACACTCTCCCCCACTCAAAATTTTTTGTCCCTAAAAAGGAACTAGATAGGAGAATAGAACAAATAGAAAGATATAATAAATTCAAATGAATAGTGCCTAAGTCAAATAAATTCGGGAATCGAAGCACGCATGGATTCCTCGGTTTCCCAAGTGCAATCCCAATCATCCGTACTCCATTGTACCTTGACTAGACTGACAGATTTCCTTCGAAGCTCCTTCGTACCTCTATCGGTAATACGAAGTGGCTTCCTCTTGATAGTGAGATTTGGGTCAATGTCCAAATTCTCTAACAAGGCAGGCTGAGCTATCAAGGACGGATCATGGAGATACTTGCGAAGGTGAGATACGTAAAACACGTTGTGCACACTTGCCAATTTCTCCAGCAAATCAACTCTATATGCCAAAGGACCAACTCTTTCCAGAATGCGGAAAGGACCAATGAATCTAGGAGCAAGTTTCCCTCTTCAACCAAATCAAACTACATTCCTCAACGGCGAGATCTTGAGAAAGACCTGGTCGCCCATTGAGAATTCTAAATTACTTCTATGCTTATCAGCATACATCTTCTGCTTATCCTGAGCGATCCTCATCTTCCTCCTAATCTCCTCAACCTTCTCAGAAGCTTCTAGAATCATATCAGGTCCAAGCACTATGCATCACCAGACTCAATCCAGCAAGATGGAGATTTGCAGGATCGTCCATAAAGAGCGGCAAATGGAGACATCTCGATACTTGCCCGAATTCAAAAGATTAGGATTAAAAGATGGATTAAGCTTAAGATGATTCAAATTCAATGATAGAGTTATACCTAGTAACTGTTATTATAGGTGAAATATACAAGATGGAGATGATCTTTCCAAGATCCTCCATAATTAAGAACACAAGCACGAAGAAGATCTTCTAGAATCTGATTCACCCTTTCCGTCGACCATCAGTCTGAGGATGATAAGCCGTACTAAGGTTCAAATGAGTACCCAAAGCTTCCTGAAAAGCTTTCCAGAAATTGCTGGTAAAGATAGGATCGATCATAAACAATGCCAAAAGGAACATCATGGAGACGGACAATCTCCCTCATATAGATCTCAGCTATGTTCGAAGTAGTTCGATTCGACTTGGCCAAAATGAAATGGGTGAATTTGGTCAATCGATCGATAGCTACCCAAATACTCTCGTTACCTCTTTTAGCCGTCGGTAACCCATTGACAAAATTCATAGAAACCCGATCCCACTTCCAAATGGGAATCTCAAAGGGGTTGCATCAATCCAACGGTCTTTTGGTGATCAGCGTTAATCTGCTGACAAGTGGCACATCTACGGATAAAGATAGAAATGTCCCGCTTCATACCATTCCACCAATACAACTTCTTCATATCATGAAACATCTTCATAACACCTGGATGGATAGAGAGTCTGGACTGATGATTCTCTCTAAGAACTTCTTGCTTCAAACCATCAACATTCGTAACACAAATCCAGCCATTAATCCTCAAAACTCCATTCTGATCAATCTTTGCTCCTAACTCATTATGATCATCACCTTCCATATCTCGAATATTCTCCATTATAAGGTTAAGCACCGCATCCTCATCCTATTAGCTGCAATTCGATCCAAAAGAGATGGAGAAGCTACAATATGTAAAAGCAAGGCTTTCTTACGACTCAAAGAATCGCCACAACATTGGCTTTCCCGGGGGTATAGTTGATGTCAAGACCATAAGATGCTAAGAACTCAAGCCATCGAACTTGCCTCTGATTCAAATCCTTTTAGGTAAAGATATACTTAAGAGACTGGTAGTCGGTGAAATGCTCAAACATAGTACCTAAAAGGTGATGCCTCAACAACTTCAAAGCAAAAACAACAGCAAGCAACTCTAAATCATGGGTGGCATAGTTAGCTTCATGTGGCTTCAACTGGCGACTAACATAAGCTACGACCTTCCTATCTTGCATCAACACAGTAACCAAACATTCTTTACTAACATTGGTATAGACCGATAATCCTTCACTCCCATTTAGAACAGTGAGAACAGGAGCGAAATTAAGCTTTTGCTTTAACTCATTAAATGCAGTTTCACACTCCTCATTCCATTTAAACTTAGCATTCTTACGATTCAAAGTAGTGAGAGGTGCAGCTATACGGGGAAAGTTCTTTATGAATCTCCGATAATAACCGGCAAGGCAAAAAAGCTACAAATATCAGTCGAAGTCTTAGGTGTCTCCCAATCCTGGAATTAGGATAAGGCAAATAAGTCCAAAGATAGATAAGATAAATGAATTCAAAAGAGACAAGGTGGAAAGATTTACATTAATCGCGGCGACCTTAACTGAGTCAACCGAGACTCCATTCTCTAAAACAATGTGCCCAAGGAATTGGACTTCATCTCTTCAGAAATGGCATTTAGAAAATTTGGCTTCCAACTGATGACTTCTTAGAGTTTTCAGTGCATAGCCCAAATGAGATTCATGCTTCTTCTCTGACTTGGAAAAGAGGAAAATATCATCAACGAAAAATAGAGCAAACTTGTTGAGAACATATCAGAAAACGCGATTCATAAGATCGACAAAGCAGGCAGGAGCATTGGTTAATACAAAAAGCATGACTAACATTCATAGAAACCAATCTCAGTTCGAAAAGCAGTCATGGAAAAGCTATCCTCAGCAACATACAGCTGGTGAAAACCGGTGGCAAGATCAATCTGAGAGAATACTTTAGCTCCGTAGAGCTGATCGAACATATCATTGATGGGAGGCATAGGATATCGGTTCTTGAGAATAAGCTTGTTCAGCTCTCTATAATCAACACACATCCTCAAAGAACCATCAGATTTGGTAACAAAGACCACAGCTGCTCCCCATTTAGAAAAACTCTGCCTAATCAAACAAAATATCTAAGTCCCCAGAGTGCGGACTGGAGTACTCTAAGTCTCCGGAGAGCGGGCTCGAGTATAAATGACTCAAATCTTCAAGTCCCCAGAGTGCGGACTGGAGTACTCTAAATCCCTGGAACGTGGACTCGAGTATAAACGACCCAAAATTTCCAAGTCCCCAAAATGCGGACTGGAGTACTCTAAGTCCCCAATGTGTGGACTAAAAAATATTCTAAGTGCTTGAAGCGCGGAAGGAAAAATGAACAACTCTCAAAGAATTTCCGAGCTATATGAAGGTGAACCGAGAAGTCCATGTTATTCACAAACAGCTTGGATTTAAATCACAATCACACAAAAATTGAATGACAATAGCCTTTTGAAAGATAGAAAAACTAAATTTTATTCGCCAAAAATAAGTTTCTACTACAAACCCCCCAAAGTTCGGAGTCGACAATTTATCTACAAGAACTACGGAAGTAGATGAAAATAATTACATAACTTAAACTAACTCTCATTGAACAAGAGTAATGATTAATTCTTGTGCTTCTTCGAATTCTTCACCTCCATTGTCTTCTCAGACGGCTCCTCTCCTCCGCATTTACCCTTGGTACCCTTCTTTGATGGAGGGGTAGCAACTGAAGAAGTACAGGGAACATCCATGGGCTTGGACCCGCCGGGAAGGATGACCTTCAATGACTTGTTCAATGGATCGTCCAGGTCCACAACTCAAGGCTCGACTTTGATCTTGACCATCTTCTCCTTCTCTTTCTCGAGCTGCTCCTTCATGCTCAACTCGGATGTGTGCTCAGAGGCACCTATAATTTCTACTTCATAACCCCCGTCGGTAGGAGAGGAAGTTTCGGACTTGTCCTCATCAAGCGCTCCGATCACCTGAGCATCCGGACCAGGAGCCTCCCCTGCGTGAGTAGCCTCACTTGCTTTCTCCTCCACTTCCTTGACGACATCTCTCCTCGGAGTGGGCTCGGGATCAGAACGGCTTGCACAAAATCATGAAAAGAAAGTATTAGAATACAATAGCTTCTGGTGGGAAACGAAAGCTCTTGGAATGTTAAAGAAAAAGAGTTGCCTACCAGGTTCCGGATGGCCTTCAGCCGTCAAGGGGGTCTCACCCTCCGGAATAGGGGACAAAACATGAACACCAAGGTCGGGGTCCTCCGGGTCATAGCCAATGTGTTGTTCAAAGGGATCGAGTATCGACCGACTGGTCGGCTGGGTAGGCACACAAGTTGGAGACTCAATCTCGGATGGATCGGCAATAACTTCTTTTCCTTTAGTGGAAGGGGAGCCTTTGCAATAAATAGCTTTAGTTGCTGACAGGTCCGAAGGCTCATTTCCCTTGAGGAATACTTTTATCAAGGCCCCCTCATCAACCTCCTCAATACCGTGTTCGGCCTTTTTGATTTCAATTAAGGTTCCCCACACCTCGGCCAAAGATTCGAGATAGCCCTCGCCCAGAAAAGTTAAGTCCCGGTGCATGAGAACGCGGGCATTGAATTCGGCAATAAGCGGGTCGAATATAGTTTTGCTTTCTTCTCTACCCTCCTCCTTGGCCGCCTAAAGACGAGAGTCAATCTCCGCAGAGGCTATCTTTTTACCCTCTTCCGAGGCTTCACTCTTTGGCGCCTCCACTTTGGAAAGCTCGTCCTCGAGTTTCTCCTTTAGGAGTCGAGTAGCAACGATTTTGTCACAGTATCATTGTGACTCTTCTTGGGAAGCCGTTTTCTCTTCTTTCTCTCTGCGGAGCTGCTCCTCAAGTTCCTTGACTCGGAGGCTGAATACGTCCCTCTCTTTTTGGACTGAGTCCTTCTCTAGTGCTAGGGCCCCGTAGTGTTGTACCGCCTCGTCGATCTCTTTTTTATGTGTCGATTCCAGACGAGTCACGGCTTCGGTAGTGTCTTGAGCGCTCTGCTGGGCGGCCTCAAGTTCAGACTTGTAAGTCGCAATCTCCTCGTCCTGAGCTTTAACGATATCTTTGTCGTGGATAGCCTCAAGCTTCAGGCATCTCATGTTGGCGCTCCATGGAGACTTCATAAATTTTTTCAGCCAAATGAACAAACACGCCATGTTGAACATAGACGTCGTTGGTACAGGCGATGGCGCTCTGCTTGACATGTCCGGGAATAGGATGAATAGCCAGGAGGAATTTCAGGCCATCAAAGCAGATTTTTGGAAATTTATCTTTAAGCTCGGCCAGCCTCTTCGATACTGTTCGATCTGTTGCAGGAGCAGGAGGAGACGGCTTTGAAAGTTCAGCTCTCCTATGAGGATCTCGGGACTTGTCGAGTGGAAGAGGAGTCGGGGTGTTGATCCCGGGGGACATCGGATTGTGAATCCTTATGGTCGTACTTATCTTTTCTTTTCTCCAGGTGAGAAAAGGTATCCTGGTGGTATTTTGGATGATAGTAAGTTTTCTTTCGAGATGATGAGTTGCGGGAATGTAATCTCTATCGCCATCACCATCTCTGTCCCGACGTCTTCCGGAACCCGAGTCCCGTCCAGGTTGATAAAAGATTGACGAACCACGAAGGCGATCGAATCCGTGTGAGCGCCCCATGTCACCTACACAGAATTTAAATAACAACGAATTAGAAAAGAGTAGCGTGACGATGAAAATCTAAGTGCAAATTGAAGTGCAAGTGTTTGTGCGTGTCCTAGTGTTTCCCCCCGACGGACCAGTTGCTTTACTAATGGGAGTTTTTTCTCCCCGGCTTTGGGCTAGAGCGCCCGCATCGCCTCTGATGGGCGATTGAAGTCTAAATGCTTCCGGATCATCAAAGTAATAATTGAGCAGGTCATCGGGAATGGAGAGGTTCGATAGGCCCTTTAAAGAACTTTCTACATGCTGTGAAGAAGCCTCTTTCTCCTTGGAATGAGCGTAACTTTTGAAGTTCCGCCAACCTTCTCCTTCCTAATCTTGTACGTCAATCTCTTTTTCCTCTTCGAAGGGGAAGATGACGTTTCGATGTCGTGCACTTCAACCATCGAATCTGAGTGGGACCCAAGTTCTCACCTTGTGCTTCGGGTGTCTCATTCCCTTTAATTTCCCCCTCTTCTGGTGCGTCAGGAGTATGACGTGCTGATGACTCAGCTAATTTTTCCCCTTTCCCAGAGGTGGGCCTGGGTACGGTGACGCCTTGAGGAAGGCTTATCTAACGACCTACTGCCAACATCCCAAACCTTGAAAGTGTCTCATTCGAAATGAGAGTCCGGATGTCCCATTCTTTGGTAGGAAGGGCTTGAATAGCCTCGACAGCCTCAGAATATCCTCGACCATCAAGACGTGGGTTGTTACCTGAAAAGGCGAAACAAAAGTTAGAAAAGGCATGGCTCCGACCAAGCACGAATATCGATCCAGAGAAAAGACTTACTTCCTTCAACCCATCTCCTCGCGAAACTAGGAGGGCAACGCACATAGAACCATTCCTGTTTGTACAGAGCAAACTTGATCCACGCGCCGGTTAAAATCTGGCATTCGTGGTATGGCTCGAGGAACACAAAGAAGGGGCTATCTCTCCGCTTCTTGACCATAATATATATCTGATGTCGCCCGGAGTTGGAGGCCTAGAGAGGACGGTCATGAAGAGGATGTTGGTACCGTAGATGAACGCGTGGCCATTCGGGTGCAGTTGCGACGGGGCAATGTCGATGTATTGCAGCACATCCCGAAGAAACAAATTAAACGGTGGCACGCTGCCAACCCAGCATATGAATTTATTACACGCCATGTATCCAACTGGGAGCAGGTGTGGACGATCGTTCCTCGATGGAACCAGCACGTCGTCGAAAGGGATTCCATGGATAGAGCATATTCGTCGGAGCGCAACTTCATTGACCTTCAAAGCCTAAGAATCGACAGGGTTATCCAAGAAAATTGCTGCTTCCAGAGCGTCGGGAGCCAAGTTATGGGCCGGGGAGGTTGACGGATTTGAAATATCCATGACTTCTTGTTTTGAAGACGGCCGAGGTCTATCTGAGATCGTGGCGGAGCTAGACTTCTTAGACATCTCTGATAAATATTGAGTTTGGCAGAGCACTGTTTGAACTATACTCGAAAAATAATCGGCGTTAGACTTAACAACATAAATCCCCCCTCCCCCGTGCGGTGTGTGATCTAGTGCAATCATTCAAATATAAACGCTGAGAAATTATAGGTCACATAGTTGATGGTATAAAGTTGAACTTTGGACTGTCATTCTTAAAGACTGTCATCGCTGACCGTCTCTAAAAGCCAGCCTGGCAATGTTTTCAATTTTAGACTCGGGCATCGACATTGTATGTCAAAAGCTTTTATCTGTTTTTATCGACTTCGGTTAAGGCTTATGAATAATTGGAACCAGGAAGTTATCAGTTCAGATCAGTTCGATATGCCAGTTCGCTTAGGTCCATGTCTTTGTTTTTGTCTTATGATTAGGCAAGGTGAGAATGTTGGTCGGCCTAGGTATCGTTCGGTCAAAAAATTGTTCGGCCTAGGCACCGTTCGGCCAAGACATTATTCGGCCTAGGCACGTTCGGCCAAGATATTGTTTGGCCTAGGCACCGTTCGGCCAAGACGTTGTTCGGCTTAGGTGTCGTTCGGTCAAAGTATCATCCGGCCTATGTTCTGCTCGGTCGAAATAACGTTCGGCATCCTATCTAATTTGTACAACCTTCATATCCTTCCATCCCACTACTCGGCATGTGGCAAATCATGCCAAACCAAAGTTACGCCGAGCCCCAATGATCGGCACTCCATCCTTAACCATACCGAACAACGAGGACGAGTCATTCGACGAGTTATGCCGAACCATGCTATTTGGCATTCCAGCCCATTCCTGCTCCTCCTCTAGTCTTCCCTCCAATCTCGTTTGGCATGAGGGAACCATGTCGAACCACAATACACCTCCCAGAAACTCCCTCGTGTACTCGGCTCTGGCCACCTCTCTCTCCCTCCATATCATGTAGCCCTAAAAAAAATAGCCTAATTGAATCAAAGTTCAATTTTTTTCATCCATGTAACAACTTTCAGCTACAGTTCTAATTAACAAACTTGAGCCTCGTGTTAAAACCTTTTTATTCGAGGAAAGGGTTTGAATAGAGGGATCGATACCTAGTTAGTAGATCGAGACTTGGAGAATTCGGGAGTTGAGGGCGCGGTTTTGATTAATGCCGAATGGATTGGGAAGGATTATTAAATCTTTGGAGGCTGTTAACAGGCGAGGTTTGCAAGTACAAGGTAGCGGAGGTAAAAAGTGAAAAAGAAGAAGATGGATCAGGCCGACCTTTATAGTGAAGAAGAAGAAGTCGAAGAGACGGTGACCGTTAGAACCGGTCAAAACGAAGTCGTTCGGCATACAAGGAGCGTTCGGTTCCAGTTGTTCTGTTCGGCACTCGCCTATCGTTCGACACACACCATCACACCATCGAGATAAATAAACCAAGGATCGAAGAGGAGCACAAAGGACACGTAATTCGAAGTGCATCACATTCGGTCACGTGATACACTTTGGGGGGCAAGTGTTTCCTGGAGATTTGACCAGGCAACTAGGTACTCGGCATTAGCACACTATTCGGCTATTTTATGGATCGTTCGGCATCTACATACCGTTCGGCATTATGAACGCTCGGCGCAAATGGTTCGTCTGGCACTCACGTTCAAATAACATTCGTGAGTACTCGGAATTAGGAAGCGTTTGGCGGTCAGGGTCGTTCGGCATTTGGGAGCGCTCGACATCCAGGAGCGCTCGGCATCCGGGAGCATTCAGAAATCCAGGAACGTTCGGCAATCCAGAGACGTTCGGCAATCCAGAGACGTTCGGCATATAAGGAACGTTCGACCTCCATGGACGTTTGGCATTCAGGGTCATTCGGCATTCTGGGGACGTTCGACACGACTGGGTCGAATGGCATTTTAGAGCGTTCGGCTTCTAGAGCGCTCGGCATTCATGCTTCACTCGGCATTCCTGGACTGTTCGGCATTCCAGCGTCGTTCGGTTTTTCCTCGTTCGACATCGCTTCTCGTTCGGCCTGCGCACCTCGCTCAACACACCACATCGTTCGGCATGAAGATGATGGTTCAGCATTTGGCCGTTCGGCATGTTCGGGTTGGCACGCAGAGCTTACTCGATTTGGACCGAGGTATTCAGCTACCAGGCCCACCAGGGAAGTCCAACCTACCTTCGTCTATAAATAGAGGGGCAGGGGCACAGTGAAAGGGATCGGTTTTTTCGAGAACACTGGGGAAACTCTGCCGCATTCAACACTCACTCAAGACTTAATCTTTTACTTAATTGTATTTAAGTAATTGGAAACGGATTGTACCCGTAATCAACTATCAAGGAAAGCAATAGAAATCAACTTCAAAATGGACGTAGGCAGTTACGCCGAACCACTATAAAATTTGGTGTTCTTGTTCTCTGCATTTAAATTTACATACTATCTTCTGTTTTAATTTACTATCTTCATTAATCTCTTTACACAATCTTTCTCAAGGGTGTTAGTGGCCAATTTTGGTGCTAACACCTCCACAACCTCATCACCTCCACACAAGCAAGGCCGTGACCACCAAGAGAAATACATCACCATCCCATGATGAATAACCTAGCCAACCACCACTATTTCTCCCCCCCCCCCCTTTCATATTAGCTTCGACCACCATTTGTTCCACTATCTACTTGCCACACCATGACCTATAACATGCCTTAGCCATGCCTTATGATGTGCCTAGACCCAAGCCATAGCCAAGGCCGAACACCAAGCCCTATGGCTGAACCTATTGAACCCAAACCCCTTGACCTTTAGCCTTCCATGCACTTGAAACTTCCATCTCATCACCTTCTAGCCATAGCCGTACCTATTGACCTTTGGCCGAGCCTAGCATACCAAAAACAAGTCATGGCTGAGCACATCATGATGTGGTCTAGCCCATTGAGACATGACCGATCCCACTTGTGGGTTAGAGCAAAGTTTGTGTCACTTTTATCTCATATTTTCCATTATTGAAATTTCTATTCTTTTGTATTGAAATATATTCTTATATATGTATTGAAATATATTCTTATATATGTTGTACTTGTTTGCATAAAAGATTTGGATCTGAATCTTCGTTCGCTCAAAAATGTAGTCGAGCTTTGTCGTGCCTTTTCATGCTTTGAGGAGTATGGATGTGTGTTTTGAATCTGATTCTAGCTTTAAAAAGGTGAGTTATCACTCGAGACTTAAGTACTTATATGATTGTGAAATGATGACAAGTGAATTGTATAAAATATTATGCTATGTTCATTCCTGCCTGTGATAATATGATGTTAAATGCTGTTTATATATTTGTTACATCATCTGATAAGCTATGTTATATTATATTGTTCGATTTATTTACTGTATCACACTCCAAGTTCCCTATCACTATGGGTTGAAATGATACATACCCGAACGGACTTTAGAATGAGGAAAAATCATTATGACTGAAATGATAGGCTCGAGTGATTTCTATTGTGATTTTTATTGCATTTATTTTACTTGGGATTGCGGGTTTGAAATGATAGAGCCCAGAATTTTCTTTTTAAATTACGGATTGAAATGATGAATATCTGTATCACTTGACTTGGGTTAGAAAATAATATACAGGCCCATGTTTATATTTTCAGTAATATTTTCCTAAAAATTTATTAAGTACTATTAAATAATATTTCCCTAAAAGATTTTTAAGTATTTTTAAGTTTTATAAATATATGAAATTTTGACATAAAAATTTGATGTAATGCTTTAAATTATAAAGGTGTATTGGTTTTTATGTAAGTTAAATTTTCATAAGTTAATAATTAGTTTTAAGATGAATTAAAGATCTTTATTGATGATAAATAACTTAATAATTGAGTTTGACCTAATGTGGAAGTTGTAAACTTAACATTGTAATTGTTATGAAATTTACCTTATGAAATGGACATGGTTTGAATAATAAATAATATATTTTGAACGGATAAAATGGAATGCAGTTTTAATTGGACATTTTGTAATAAAATGTACTTAACTATAAAATCATAGTTAATTGATGTCTAAATGAATAGATCTGCAACGACCCGGAATTTTGAGCAATATCATTTTAGTAATCTTTGATAATAATTAAATTTATTTGATCATTTTACATTATAAATTGAAAAGTTAAATTCTTTTAAAAGGCTAATAGTAATAATTTGTTAATATCTATCAACAATTTTCTTAAGAATATAAAATTTTGAAATTTTAATTCTTTTGAAAATTTATAATATTTTAATTTGGAAATATTTATTTTGGCAATTTAAAATTGATAAGATTTATTTTTGAAGGTTAATAGAATATTTTCTATTTATGATATATATATATTGATATATGTTATAAATATGAAGTTTTTTAGTAATAAAAGCTAATATATTCAAATTGTAATATATATGAATGTATACATTATGATTTGGTTTGTGTTTTAATATTTAATATAGTAATTGTCAAATATAATGTTAAAATGTTTTTCCATTTGAAATATGTATATATTAGAAATGGGAAAATTGTATTGATAAGTATTTTCAAAAACTTTAATATATATATAATTTGTAAATTTGAAATGTTAATTTGATTTAATACTTTTGAAAATAATATTTGAGATTTATTTTAAAAACAAAGTTAATTCCTTATTTATTATAAATATATACTTTAAGCTTTTGGTTAAATAAGATTTAAATTAAAGGTTCAATTATTTAAATATTTCCTTCATTTTAATTTTATCATAAGATAAATTGTTTTAAAATTTTATATAAAGAGTCAATTTCTCAAATTTATAAACTCATGTTATATAGATTTTAATCAAAAGCATAAGTTATTTGTTAATAAATGTTTATTTGATTTCACATTTTATAATTATCTAAATATTACATAAATACATGTAAATAGCTTAAATAAATTATTAAAAAGGAAATAACATTTAAACCATTAATAAAACATTAGAAAATAACATTTAAAAATATTAGTTAGACACTAAGATACTTGTAAGACATTAATTTAATCATAAGGATATTTGTAAATCAATATGCATAGGTGTAAGTTAACTAATGCATCATAGTAGACAAGTGTCATTTATTTTAAAATCTAAAAATAAAAATATGACTAAGGAAGATTTTTAATTTCATCTAATTCTTTTATTCATTCTCAACCAAAACCCAAATTGAATGCTAAACAAAGATCAAAGAAAAAAGAAAATCTGTAGAAAATCTGAAACAAAAAGAAGAAGATATCTAGTTTTTTCAAAATCAATGGAAGATGTTCAAGTTCAATCAACAGCAGGATGTAAAAACTTCATCAAGAAATACAAACAAGAAATTCAGGAACATCAACATGAAATTTAGAATTTACAGCAGGAGATTAAATCAACATGCAACTAAAATTAATCAAGCAATTCAACATGTAGTGAAACTTCAAGCCTGGAACAGTTTCTATCTTCTGTATACAAAAGGTGAGTAAATGATTTCTTTTAAAAACAGTTTAAAAACCTGAATTTCATCATGTTAATATGGTTGATTATATTAATGTTATTTGAATACTTGGATTAGAATTGGGTGCATGTTTGAATTAAGTTTAGTTGAATGCCTGGGTAGTTTAAAATTTATACTCTGTGCAAATTTAAAGTTTACAGTTTTACAATAAATTCAATAACTTGATTTTTAATTCTAATCTAACTTGAATTGTAAACAGATGTTGTTTGAATTCAAGTAAGCTTCCATCTAAAAATAATTATAAGCTTTCAAAGTGAGTAGTTAGCTCTGAATTTTGAGTTTACAGTAAAATTTTAAATTGGGTCAAAATCTTATCAAAACAAATTTAAATTTTGATTACATAATTTAATTCGTGTTGTTAAGTGATGAATTTTAATGGTTGAATCAAAATTTTTAGATTAGTTTTTAGTGTGAATTTGGGGATTTACTAATTTGGGCAAATTGATCGATTTACGGCAAACAACGGCGAGGTTGTCGACGACGTTGATCATGGAGGTTGAGGGAAGGTAGTAGATCATCAGAAAATTACTAGTGTATTTTATTGATGATCGAGATGGCCGATAATTATCGAAATAGGGTTAAACATCCTGTAATTGTCATCGATGTTCTTTGGGTCTTCACGGCGTCGGTAGGCGACAGGTGATGATCGCGAGTGGTTCTTGTGTTTCCGGAGGTTGTGGCGTAGCTACGGTGGAAGTGGCGAGGTGTCTCGAAGTTTTGGGTTGCCGTGAAAGGTGATTTTTATGGCATGGGTAGTTTTGATTTGATGGGTTCATTGGCTAAGTTTTGATTCTCGACCAATTTGAGTTTTCTGGGTTGAGGGAAGTATTGTCGAAGTCAATTGCGACTTGGTGGAGGCCGGAGAGGAGTTCGCCATCGACTGGCGGCGATGTGCACGTTAACGTGCACAGTTTCGTGTTACAATGGTGGGTTGCGGGAGAAGGTGGTTTGAGCTCGAAGCTTGCATCGGGAGTTTGTGGTTCTGGCTCGAAGCTAGGTTAAGATTTGGGGTTATTCGGGTTTTGCTTGGTTTTACTCGAGTTTTACGCGTGAGTTTTCTGCTGATGGCTCGAGTTTGTTGAGTTGTGTTATTGTTCAGGTTTTTTTAAGAAGATTTTGAAACCAAAAGAAAACTTGATTTTGAAATGATTAAAGTTTAAACCATAAGTTAAACAAGTTTAATTATAAAAATAAATTTGTTTAAAGTTAATTAAGTTTTAAACAAAGTTCTTATATTTTGAAATATAAAAGTTTTTAAAAATAAATAAGAGGATTTTAATAATAGGTTTGTATTAAGTTGTATTTAATAACTTTGGAAAAATTTAAAAGATTTTATTTGAATGTTTAAAATTATTTTAATTATAATTGATTTCAAATATAATTTTATTTTAAATAAAGTATAATGATTAGAATTTGGAAATCAATTATAATAAAGATTTATGTTATTTGAATTTAGAATTTTGATTTAATTAAAGATAAATATTGTGAAAATAATTAAGATAATTCAATTTTTATCAATAATCAAAGTGTTTTGGTTAATATAAATGATTTAATTAAGAAAATGATTTTCTTAATTAAGGATCTTTTTAATATAGTAAATTAAATAATCATTTAATTAAATTTAAATGATTAATTAATAATTAATTAAGTAATTAACTTGTGATTAATTGATGATAATCACTTGGAGTTAATTAAGTATAATTACTGGATAAAGTAATTAAGTGGTTAATTACTAGAAGTAATTAAGTAAAAGATAATTACTTAATGAAAGTAATTAGGTGGATGTGATTAAGGATTAATCACTTGATTTATTAATTAAAGAATTAATTAATATAATTAATTAAAGGTCTAAATTATTTAATTAATGGTTAATTAATAAAGGGATTAAAAGTAATTAATTACGTGATTAATTACTTGTTAAGGTAATTGATTAAGATAGAGATTTAATTAATGAAGTAATCATTAATTAATGGAAATAATTAATTAATTGTTAATTAAAAATTTAAGGATAATTAATTTATAATTAAGTTTTAATTACTAAATGTAATTAAAAGTAATTAATCAAATGCGATTAATTAAAAGTAATTAATTAAATATGATTAATTATAAATAATTAATTAAGTGTGATTAATTAAAGGTAATTAATCAGGTGTGATTAACTAAAAGTAATTAAGGAATAATTATCGAGATAATTAAATAATAATTAATCAAGGATGATTAATTAAAGGGTAATTAAGAGATAATTACTTGGATAATTAAGAAGTTATTAATCAAGATGATTAATTAAATTTGTGATTAAGGAATAATTACTTATAGTAATTAGGTAATAATTAATCAAGGATGATTAATTCAAAGTGGATAATTAAGTGATGTTTATTAATTGATTTGTAATTAACTAATGAATAAGTAAGCTGGATTGATGATAATCCAAGTGTTTGAGTAAGGATTAATTTAATTAAGGATGAATTAAATTAATTAAGTTGGATCAACCTTATGTATGGATGATTAATGATTGATTGATAAATATCATTGGATGAGTTAATGATATTGGATGATATCGTATGCCATTGGTTGATATGTGATGATATGAATGTGATATATCTAAAATGTGAGATATATGCTGCTTTGTGATCTGTGTGGATGAATGTGATAATAGTAAATTATCTATTTGTGTGTTGTGAATCATCCATTTATGTTTAAGTGATATTCTGAATATCTACTGTTTAAATCCCTTAAGTACAACTTGGACATTAAAATGGCGTTTGGATTCGGTGAGACCGGGATCGGGTTTCCATATTTGGATATCCGAAAACCACACCGATCCAAAATAAACATTAGGTCGTGAATCCAAGTAGAGTGCAAGTGAAGACTCGAGGTGTATGAACTATTCGTCAGTATAACTCTGGGGGTGATTCCATGATGAATGTGACGGAAATAATACTTACAGGCTCGAGATGGTGATTCAGAGTGCAAGGGCTATGGTCGTTGACTCTGAGGGTGATTCCAAAATGAGTGCAACGGGATAGTGCCTTCGGTTCCGTTCGAACCCGGAACGGACTTGTATGGATTGAACGCTTTCAGAACATCGTCAGGTGGACGATGAGCATTCTAAGCTAACTGTGTCCTACAAAGGTAATCGCAGCCTCAAGCCTCATCAACCGGGAATGGCTAAAATAGGGGAGGTGCAGCAAGTTTAAGTGGGTCATGCCCAAGTAGGACGAGATTAATCCCTGTTTAGATGTCCCTTATTATTTCGGCTTTGTGGGCGGTTGGATCTGCAGCCAACTACGGGGTGGTCTTGTTCGGGACTGTTCGATAAGGAATGGTCCCGGCCTTGTGTTGCAGGGGAGTTAGGGTGGCTCCTCGGTACGGTGATCTAGGCCACGTACTGTGACAGGCGGTACCCCAGTAGCCCTGCCATTAATGGAAACCCATTTTCCCTACGAGACCCTACGGTTTTGTTTGTGTTACCCACTTTTGTGGCTAGTAGCTGGAATTTAATAGATGTAACAATTTCGGCTATTTCATATTTATTTGAAAACCCTAGACACTATTATAATATCACTGGATTTCCTATCAAATGTTTTGGTTAGCGTAAGGTAAAAACTTTTCCATGTTGATGTGTGGGAAGTCTTGTGTGATGCCCTTTCTTTTCAAAGGATTTTCTAAAGCTAAGCAATCTTAAACCGTTTACTCACAGCAGACCCCTGTCTGACCCGAGTGTTTATTTTCTGTTTTATTAAACTCTTGGGTACTCATATTATGTATGAGTAGTCAAGTGATTCAGGTTATCCTTGACGAATTCTGGAGGAGCATTGGAGCAGGAGGCTTCAGCGTGTAGATATATAGTTAGAGTTTCCGTTGTGTGTTATTCTATATAGTTGTTCTTGTATTGTATATTAGACAGAAATGTTATAACTGTCTAAATTGAGATGTATAGTTGTGTACTCTGATGTATATGATACTATGTATATGTTATATATTATATTTCATTCGTTCCGCTGTGAGATTTACGCTGTGTTGTTTTTCTTTCTTCTCTTTCTTTTCTTCTTCTATCCCTTTCTTTCTTAAATAGTGATGCGTCTTTTTGGTGGTAGAAAGTCGGGTCGCTACAAGATCCATAAAGAAAATTTGATTGTTATATTAACTATGATAAAATATTCTGTTGTGAAATGTTATGTTTTGTAAGATAAGTAGCTATGTCGTTAAAATGGAAAAATGTATCTCAAGCTATGAATTAACTTGATAATTGGAAATTTGGTTTTAAATGAAAAATTAAGTAAATAAATGGAAATTTAATTCTATTTGTGAAATGGGAGTTTTGAAATAAAGTGTTAAGTGTTTTGTTGAAATAAAAGTTAAGTAAAATAATGCGTTTTTGACTTATAATTTTATAGTTAGATTGGATATATAATTATAAAAATTTATTCTACTTAATTATAAGTTAAATAATATCCAAATGAATTTTTTTTGAAGCGGGAAATTTGATTTTATATAAGTTAAATGGCTAAAAATTGTAATTGTAATGCGGCTGAAATGTTAGTATAAAATCTAGAATTTTACTGGTAGCACTTCAGAAATGCTGTGGTTTTAGGATAGCATTTGCTAAATGCTATCAATTCTAAAACTTAATTAGGTTCTGAAATAACTAAATACCTATTACAGCACTTTAGAAGTGCTGTCGTTTCTAAATTTGAACTATTTCTGAAAATAAATAAAAACTACTGCAGCACCTTTTAAATGCTGTTGTTTCTGAACTGGACTGTTTTGTATAACTAAACACCTATTACAGCACTTTTTAAGTGCTGCTGTTTCTGAAATTGAGCTGTTTTGAAATAATAAGTAAATACCTACCGTAGGACTTTATAAGTGCTGTTGTTTTTGAACTTGACAATTTTTTTGAAATATTACTATATATACCGTAACATTTAATAAGTGCTGTTGTTGCTGAAATTTACAATGATTTGGAAATCTTATAATTGAATGGATGAACTTAGAAATGTTACAACTTTGAAATGAATATTATTTGACATTGAATTTAAATGGTTTAAATGAAGGTCATTTTAAGGGTATTATGATTTTCTCTAAGTATTATGATTTTCGAAAGAATAACATTTCCAAAGTGTTGTGATTTTAAGTAGTATGAAATTATTGGGAATTGTATTGTCCTTAAATAACTAAAATTGAAACTTATGGGAATTGAAGATTTAAGAATATGACTTTATAAAGTGGGCTGGTTTAAGATAATTTAAAGGAATATTTCAAATAAATAAATTGAAGGAATATTCAATAATTTGGAAATTTTGGTTTATTTAAAAGATATATTGATTTAATTTTGGGATTTAAATGATATATTAGCACTTTTGTTTGTGAAATGGAAATGATATATCGATTTGGTTTTTGAAATGAAATAATACAGTATTTAGTTTTGAAATGGATATGATATTTTAGTTTTAAAGTATAATGATTTTGAAATAAATGTCCATGGGTTATAATAACATTGGGTTGTTAAAGACACCGGGATCGGATGTTGTCATACTCTCTGCCAACTCCGAAAATCACTTTAACAACTGTGTATGCGGTGGAGATTACAGAATGAAGTAGGACGGCGGCAGCATTCCTTTGAGGTATATAAGTGGACCCGACTCCCGTGGTGGCTAAAACAGAAGCAATTATGGGCCAATGAGTTCGCTCCTCTGATCGGACACACTCCTTCGATATTATATTCTGACTTTGAGATTGATTTGGTGGCCACTTTTGATTCTTTGATTTTGGGGGTGTGGCTCGAGGTGGGCGGTAATAGCTGCTACGCGTAACCATCAGTCCGGATGGTAATGGTATATCTACCCTGGCATTGCCTAGTTGTGCCGTGTCACCTACCCTAGCGAGCCTTGTACGAGTTTGATTTGTGTCGTACCTATGGAGCATCTTCTCATAGCCTGCCGATCAGGAGGTACGCATGTGTTGTATAGACTATTGTCACTATTATGTGTTAAGGGGTATATGGGTAACCCCTTAATGCTATTTAAAAGTAAGTTTATTTTACTATAGACATTATACTAATAGCAAAATTTTAGTACATAGTAAATAGTTTAACGGATCCTTAGAGGATGGGCGGTCCCAAACATCCTTTAAGTTACTTGCACCTCTATATTACAGTTCACTTGAGTTGGTTTACTCTGTATAAGTACGTATGTCCTGACTCGAGTGTTTTGTGTATTGCGTTACGCTTGGGTTAGACTAAGTGATATAGCATTAGAGACTCACCTTCGGAGCTGGAGCTTTGCTTCAAGAGCCAGCTATCCATTTCAATTTCAGTATTCAGTTGATTCTAGTTATTCAATTGATTACAGTGATGTATTTAGCTTGTGCTAAATCATTATATTGAACTTCTGTTATATCTTGTTTAACTCTGATGTATTTATATAGTAGCTTCATGAACTACTATCTCTTTGCTTCCGATGCATTATATTACTTTGTGTCTGTGACTCTATGATTTATTTATTTGCTGTATATTATGTGTTTTGCCAAATTTAAATTAATAATTCGGTATTTTGAGCTATTCAAGTCCGACATGTGCGGATGCGAATGGTCGAAAATATTAGGTCGTTATAGTTGGTATCAGAGCTTTGGCTCTAGGCAAAACTTAGCATATATGGTAAATTTATTTACAGAATCACTTTCGTTCGAGCTTGAATCTCTTTCCCTCTTACTCTGTTTCCTTTGAATTTTGGAACATTCCCTCGGTTCCGAAATTCACTCTTGTCCCTCACTATTTGTATTTTTCTGAATTCTGGAGCATCCCGTTGCTCCATTGAATGACTTGTAGAGGGGTGAAACTCCTTTACAATAGGTATTATTCACCGGAGATTTATATATATCCTTGGTTTAGATGCTAGTATCTCTTGTTGTCCCGAATTCTATCTCTTGAGATCGAATGTAGATTTGCCTCGGAATTCTGCATCGACCTTATTCTTCGAGTCACGTTGACCCAATTAAGGTTGCCCGAGATTTATATGAGCTTGTCCATTTCCTTATTCGGTTAATTAATCATCTTATCTTTTCTTCCAACTTATCCTTTGATTTGAGTTAATCAAATTTGAATCTCTATCCTTGCTTTGAAAATCTATTCCTGTATAGTGTATTTGTAATCTATATTTAAAATGTTTATATATTGTGTCGTTTGAGTTGTTGATGTTGATTTGGGTTTTCAATCGATTTGTTTGATCAACGCTATCCATAGGATCTCCAAAACACTTGAACAGAGCAAACCGACACAATATAGTTTTCAAATTTAGGAAATAAAATAATTTTTTTATAATTATATAAGTATAATTTTCTGAATTTTGATAGTTAATTTAATTGAATGATAAGAAATAATATTTGCTTCATATATAAATAATTTAACTATAAAGCATGGCTATAAATTAATTGTGAAATTTAAACGAATTTAAACAAGAAACTAAGAATTTAATTTCTGATGGTTTCAAACCTTGTGTTTAAAGTTTTGAAGGGTGTATTATTTAAAGTACTTCAAGTAGAAATTGTTTCAAAGAATTTTAATTTGTAAATCAGTGCTCTTTTCTTTGTCGTTGGAAAATAATTTCGGTGATGACTACAGCATCATCAACATTCATTTTCGAGTTTCAAAGTGAAGAGACCGTTCTATAGTTTTGCTACAGTCTTGCTTTAGAGAATTAAATTCATTTGGATTTCTAAAATATGACTTGATTTATAATATATGTGATATATGATTTAAATTTGATTTGATATATATTGTGTATATTTATTTATCTCTAAAATAGTTTGAAGTTAGTCGGAAATCTAATTCTTAAAATTTGTCTTAAAGGACAATGTCAATTATAAAATGAAATCAAAATTATGAATAAATATTTAAGCTTGGATAATTGAATTAAGAAAATGTTATTTGTATAATACTCTATTGCATACCAATATAACCTACCTTAATTATTAGAAGTTGACAATGTAACTGGATAATATACAATATAAAAAGGGATTTTTATAGATAAAATTTGAGTGGCTATAATAAATGTTGTACACTTAAATTTTAGTTATGAATAGATTAATAGAGGTAGATAGAATAAAAGGTTAAATGAATAATTTACGATACAAAATAGTGTTAAAGGAATTTATAAATAAATTGGAATAGTTACAATAAGTGTAAATATACTTAATATATGTGATTAAATATATTAAGTGGATAAATTTAATAAAAATTTGGAATAAATAAAAATTTAAATTTATTGAATAAATATGATTATAATAAATGACTATTCAAATTTTTGATTTTTGAAATTGTTAATTAAAGACAATTGGATAAGAAGATAATGAATTTGGGAATAGTTAATATTGATTTAACTTACGTAAAACCAAAAGGATAAAAGCAAGTGTTGAATATAAATAAATTTAAATTGAATTTTATACGGTTTTAAATAAATTATTTTGTTTTGTTTTTCTAATATATTTTCTGTCTGGTCGTTCTATTCTCCTTCCTTCTTCCTTTTCGGGGACGAAAAGTTTTGAGTGGGGGAGAGTGTAACAGCCCATAATTTTGTAAATATTTTTAATTAATTTTTATTTGAAAACTTTAATTTTTAACTTATTTAAGATTCAATTTCTGTTATTGTCCAATGTAAGTTTGGAATTTGTTTACAATTTATTTTCCAATGAGGTCGCTCCTCTGATCGGACACACTCCTTCGATATTATATTCTGACTTTGAGATTGATTTGGTGGCCACTTTTGATTCTTTGATTTTTGGGGTGTGGGTCGAGGTGGGCGGTAGTAGCTGCTACGCATTACCCCTAGTCCAAAAAGTAATTGGTATATCTACCCTGGCATTGCCTAGTTATGCCGTGTCACCTACCCTAGCGAGCCTTGTACGAGTTTGATTTGTGTTGTACCTATGGAGCATCTTCTCGTATCCTCCCGATCAGAAGGTATGCAGGTGTTGTATTGACTATTTACGCTATTACGTGTTAAAGGCTATATGGGTAACCCCTTAATGCTATTCAAAAGTAAGTTTATTTTACTATAGACATTATATTAATAGAGAAATATTACTACATAGTAAATAGTTTAACGGATCCTTGGAGGATGGACGGTCCCAAGCATCCTTTAAATTGCTTGCACCTCTATATTACAGTTCACTTGAGTTGGTTTACACCGTATAAGTATGTATGTTCTGACTCGAGTGTTTTGTGTATTGCTTTACGCTCGGGTCAGACTAAGTGATACAGCATTAGAGACTCACCTTCAAAGTTGGAGCTTTGCTTGAAGAGCAAGCTATCCATTTCAATTTCAGTATTCAGTTGATTCCAGTTATTTAGTTGATTCCAGTGATGTATCATCTTGTGCTAAATCATTGAATTGAACTTCTGTTATATCTTGTTTAACTCTGATGTATTTATATAGTAACTTCATGAACTACTATCTCTTTGCTTCCGCTGTATTATATTACTCTATGTCTGTGATTCTGTGATTTATTTATTTGCTGTATATTCTGTGTTTTACTAAATTTAAATTAACAATTCGGTATTTTAAGCTATTCAAGTCTGACATATGCAGATGCGAATGGTTGAAAATATCGGGTTGTTACATGGAGATTCCATAATGAAGTAGGATGGTGACGATGATCCTAAAGGTATATTTACGTAGACCTAACTCCCGTGAGTTAGCATAAGGTAGCTAAAACAAGAGCAATCGACAGGCCAAGTGAGGTAGCTCCTCCGGTCGGACACGCTTCATCGTTAGCCATTCTATTACATTATGATTGATTTGGTGCGCACCTTTGATTCGGAAGTGTGGATTGAGTTGGGCGGTAGTTGCGGCTATGCGTTACCAACAGTCCGGAAGTGTAATTAGTATATCTACCCTAGCATCTCCTAGTTGTGCCGTGTCACCTACCCTAGCGCGCCTTCTATGAGTTTGTTTTGTACCATACCTATGGAGTGCCCTCTGATGGCGTTCAGTACGGGACGGATTGCGGTAATGTATAGACTATGGGAATATATAAAATGTGTTAAGGTCGAAAAAGTAAAGCCTTAAAGCTATTTTTAAATAGTATACTTTACTATAGACATTATCATAATAGCGTATATTACTGCATAGTAGATAGGCGAAGGAAGGATGGACGATCCCAAGCATCCTTTAAGTTACTAATGCATTTCTTTTGCAGTTTACTTGAGTTGATTTACATTTTATAAGTATGTATGTCTTGACTCGAGTATTTTGTGTTTTGCTTTACGCTCGGATCAGCCCGAGTTTCACACCTTTGGTTCCATCCTCTTTTGGAGCTAGAGATCCGCTGGAGATTTAGCAGTCTACTTAATATTTTATTCCGGTTATTTCCACTCAGCCTTTTCTTTTGTAGTAGAGAACTTATGGATCTAACTTTTCAAGTGTATTCGTTTCCAGACTTTAGTATTATGTATTAGTTTTGAGACTCTGTATCTAGTAGCTTCATGAACTACTATAGTTATTTTATTCCGCTGTGAGTTATTCTGATATTCTATGTTTGTGATTCTATGATTGATTTTATTTTCCCCAAATTTTATTAACATTCTGTTGTTTTGAATTATTCAAGCCCGACATGTGTGGTTTTATTGTCGATTTGAATGGTTCAACATGGCGAGCTGTTATAGTTGGTGTTAGAGCTAGGTTTTAGGAAAACCTTAGCCTACGGGGCAAAAACTCATTAGAGATGTGGTAGAAATACCTTAGAATGAGTAAAATCAATTTAAGAATCATTCTTTGCGAGAGAACATATTTTCAAGTATAAAATGTTTTTCAAATGATTTTCAAATGATTTTAAAGGATTATTTTGGATATAAGAATTTTCTTGTTTAAAATCAAAATTTCCTTAGAATTTTTCGTTCCTTTCAAATCCACCTTGTTTCGTAGAATTCTTTGGTTAGGATTTCCAGTCTAGTTGGGTCTTTCTTCTATATTTTCCTTTATCTTTGTCCTAAAATTCATTCTTGAATTTCCAGGATGAAACGTAGGAATGCCAGAGGTCAGGGTCGTGGTGTTGCCCCAGTTCCAGCACCATTTGCACCTACTAGGTTTGCCACCCTATGTAAGGAGTTCGCCCAGCTAGGGGGTACTAAGCTTTCGGGATCAGAGACCATCATTGAGGCTTAGCAGTGGATGAGATGCTTGGAAAGGATTTTTGCTGGTTTGGAGATCACCAACGCTCAGAAGCGCTAGCTAGCAGCGTGGCAGTTGAAGGAGGCATCATTTGATTGGTGGGAGTCTGTTATAGCCAACACAATTGAGGCAGATATTTCTTGGACCAGTTTAGGTATTATCATTAGTTAGTCCTTTTGAATTTGGTTTAGGTTATCCCTTTTGAATCTTCTTAAGTTGGATATCTTGTTTAGAGAGGCTTTTGTGATGAAGTGAATGCCAGAGGCTGGGAAGTCTCAGCTATACAGGGAGTTTATGGATCTTAAGCAAGGGGATATGTAACAACCCTGGCTTAGATGATTACCAATAATATTAAATTATAACGGTGATTATAATTTAGTACTGGGAAATAAAAATTTAATGGAGATTTAAAATTTTTTATTTTGAATAAAAAATGGATTTAAAATGTGAAAATAAAGTTTTGAAACTTTATTTTGATTATTTGTGTAAAAATGGGCAAAACATGATTTTAATTTAAAGAAATGCAATAATTTTGATAATTATTGCGAAAATTTTCTTTTAAAAACTATATAAAAGAAGCATTTGATTTAAAATGTGGTTTACTATAAATAAAAATGAGAAATTTGGTTTAAAAATAAATTTTGGTTGTAAAAATGATGAAAGTATGATTTGTCAAATTTAATAACACAAGAAAAAGAAAATTATGTAATTTTTGAAGTTAAAAAAATGAAGTTTAAAGTAATAATTGTGTAATTTGTACATTTTAACTAAAATAAGAGTTTTAATTAGTGAAAATAAATTTTTAAGGTTAAAAAATCTTTTATTTTGATGTAAAATAAATTTTTGGTATGTAAGAATATGTTACGTGAGTTTATAAAGTGAAAACATTGTATGTATAGTATAACTTTAAGCATATTAGTGTAAAGGTGAAATTGTGTGTTAATTTCAATTAAAGGCCAAGCTAATTAATTTTGGGTCTTGGTCCATTTAGAAACTTAACCAAAAAATAGAGAAACATCTCCTTTTGTTGTATGTACTGTAAAAGCTTCTTCTTCCAGTAACTTTGAGAAAACTAAAAACCCACTTCTCCTTTCTCAAATAAATTGCAAAATCTCCAATTTTTAACAAAACCTTTGCAGTAAATAATGAAATTGAGTCAATTCAAATAGGTAATCGACTTCTAAACCTAATTCCTTCATCAATTTCAGTTTTGAAGATTATTTGATTGTTTGTCTTTATTTTGGTTTTGCATGTTTGTTAAATCTTTTTATCTAGGTTGTTGAAGCCTCTTGAAGCCACTCCAAAGTCAAAGCTCACCTCTTTGCACCAAATTTGATCTTGTAGCTTAGTTATTTAAAAGGTGACTATCACTCTCACAATATTTGGCTTATGAAATGCAAAAAAATCACAAGCTGAAGTGAAAATTGCTTACAATAAATCGTTTTTGAATTGTTTTGATTTTCTGCATGAACTGTTTTGAGTAGCACATTTGTACAGTCATATCTCTCTATTCGGGCAACGAAATGCTGTCGTATTTCTTGCATTTGGTAGTTTGCATGTTGAAATTTGTTTTTGCAAAATTTGGTTGGAAAATATTATCATTTAGTGTTCAAAACTTTGCTGCAAAATCAACTCAAGCATAGATTTTTGCCTGTAGTAGTTTTCTGAGTTGCTGCAAACATGGCATGAGTCCATGTTTGAGACAACATAACCCATTCATTTAATATTGGAATTCAATGATTCTTTTTTGTTTGAAAGATGAAGTTTTGTAGTATAGGCATAAAAAATTTCAGCTCGATCTAAGGAAATTTATTCCTGTGTTTCATGCCTGGAAGGTGAATCCAAGATGGTTTCAGGCCTGCACATTTTTGGTTTTTGAACTGTTGCAAACATGGCCTGAGTCCATATTTGAGACAGCATAATTCATTCATTTCAAGTTGGATTTAAGTGATTCTTTTTGAAATTTGAAGTAGGAGTGTTGAGTTACATTTTTGCGAAATTTCATGACAATCTGGGTTTGTTTGCTATTTCGAAACTACTGTCGAACTTGAATCCGCAGCCTGCTGGAATTCAGCGATTTAATCCTGTTTTAGTCCAACTTTGAAACGACGCAGATTCTTCATTTCAAATCGGATTTAAGTGACTCTTTTTTTTGATCTAATTAAGAGTGTTGAATTACAGTCCTACAAAATTTGAGGACAATCTTGTTTCGTTTGCTATTTCAAAATTGCTGTCGAACTTGAACCCGCAGCCCGCTGGAATTCAGCGATTTAACCTTGTTTTTAGTATAACTTTGAAACAACGCAGATTCTTCGTTTCAAATCCGATTTCAGTTATTCTTGATACAGATTGAAGTAGGAATGTTGAGCTACATTTCTGCAGAATTTCAAGTCGTTTTGACACAGTTAACTTGTTCAAACATGCTGTCGAATATTGACTCGCAAGTTGTTTTAAATGGATAATACTTGGTGTAATTTCCGTTATTTCAAAGTTTTTTTGATATTTCTTTCTTAGATTTCATACAAAAGTATTGTAATGTGTTTAAAAAAAATTCAAATAAATGGGCTTTTGAAATTATTATTATATATATTTTTTAATATAAAAATTATATACTCTATAATAAGATAATTTTAAGGGCTATTTATAAAGCGATTTCGAAACATTCCTAAAACTCATTTTCTTCAACTTAATTTCTATATAAAACACACAATTTTGCACTTTGAGCGAAGACGGAGGAGAAATAAGTGATTAGATAAAATGCATGCTATAACACGTGCGTTTATCTTCTCGGTTAATTCCTAATCTATTCGTTTGATCGTTTTGACCTTCGGGTCTGGTTTACCGATGAGATGGGGTAAACTTTGTACTGCTTAGTGTGGAATTTACTAACGATTAGTAAACCGTTTAGTGCGAATGTGTGGTATGGGATGCACATTAACACTTTGCAGGTACCTATCCAAGGGGTTTGTGGCACATATTGCCAGTTAGTGGTGTCCAGTACCGGGCCTCCTGACCTTCGCCACTACGATTTATTGCCTTCGGGTTTGTGCCTTCGGGTTTGTTGCCTTCGGGTATGTTGCCCTATAGTATCGCTTTTGGAGTTGGTCCTTCGTCACCGTTCAAGAGATACTTGGGTTTGTCGCCTTCGGGCTTGTAGATCCTTGTTTATACAGTACTGAGCGTATGCATCTTTTGTTTCTTTGATATTTATATATTTCCCTAGAGTATCGCCTTTCGAGTTAGGTCCTTTGAACCATACGATATATAGTAATTACCTTATGGAAACTTGTGTTACCTTCATTGGTATTTGTTATTTGCATTTTTGGCTTGATTTGGGATATTCATATCCTTTGTTTACTTGAGTTTCCGATGATATGAGGCTTGTTATGATTCATCTTTTGTTATATGATCATGTTATCTCTTTTAGAGATTATTGTGGTACTTTATGACCTTGCATGTTCATTATCATTTAGCTTGTCTAACAGATTGTTTTGTTAGCTTAACCCATGTATTTTTATACTTGGGTCAGACCGATGTTTTTAGGTTAGATGCTTCGGACTTAGCCTATTTTGCTTTTGCTTTTGCTTTTGCATAGACTTTGCTTTCTGCATATCCGCTAGCATATCTTATTTAGATTTTTGTAGTCCTTATCTATTAACACTTTAATCCATGTATTATTCTTTTGGGCTCATGTATGAGTAGTGGTCGTCATACCACTTAGTTGTATCATTTTGGATTTGTACTAGCGATGTATTTGTATTTAGACATATGTATGTCATTCTACTATTCTGTGATGTTTTACATTTGAGTTGTTATATTTTGTTCTATTAGATCTTATAGCCATTATAGTTTTGTATTAAGTATCTATTGAATATGTCGATCCATAAGAAATATATGATACATTGGATATGTCGATCAACATAAAAAAATATGCTACATTTAACGATGTATTCAGTAGATAGTTAAGGCAAGGCTATAGATGGTCGCTCGTATCCAGCTCTATTCTCTGTATTAGCAGACGGTATTACCTTGTAATACTCTTTGCTAATGTGGGTCTCGGAGTGGTGCGTTATAGCTTGGTATCAGATCCAAGTTCAAAACAAAATATGATAAACACAGAACAGAAGCACATATTATGGTACATCAAAGTGTAATACAAATATTGGGAATCACTGGATCATCATGCTTTTGTTCTTTTCGTGTCCTTTGGGGGAGATAAAATTTTGGGAATACGTCTAGGAATGCATTTTAATTTCGTAATATTCCATATTTGAATTAATGATATCTACCATGTGAATAATTTTTATCTTATCTTAACTTTCAGTAATGGCTAGAAAAGGCAGAGGACAACGTTCGGATGCGGGGCAGTCCGGCGGCTCCCATCCGGATGGAGTATATATGCCTATCGATCAGTTCGTGGAATTATTTAGGAGCACCCAGCCTCCAGCTCCTACTCCAGCTTCTCCTTCGCGCAAGTCTCCTTTCGTGCGCATGTACAGTGACTTTGCGCATCTCGGAGACAAGCCATTCAAAAGCTCTGAGTCTGTTTTAGAGGTTAAGGCTTGGATTCGTTCTTGCGAGCGGATATTTTCTCGCATAGATCTTTCGGATTATCACAAGGTTCTTGTAGCATCCAGCATGTTACAAGAGCTTGCTCTTGATCGGTACGAGCTATTCACTGCCGATCTCGACGAGTCTATTCTTGCATTGACTCGGTTTTGGGAACGATTCGAGCTTAAGTTCGTTCTTGAGTCTGAGAAAGCATCTCTTGCCTGTCGCTTCCTCGAGTTGAAGTAAGGAAAGTCCTCATTTTCTGATTATGTTTCATCATTTGAGGCCTTATCTAAGTATGGTCTTGAATACATTAGCACCTCTTATAAGAGGAATATGAAGTTTGTCTCTGGTCATAGGAAGTGTTTGAAGAAGCCTTTAATGCTCCAGCTCAAGCTTTCTTTCGAGGAGCTAGTTGGCTCGGCGCTTCATCTTGAAGCCGACGAGAAGAAGATTGATAGCAGTGATGATGTTGAGGTTCAAAAGAACCCCAATAAGAAGCGGTTTCCATTTCAGAAGTCCAAGTATTTTCCTTCTAAGAAGAAGAAGACTGGTGGTTCTAACTCTTAGACTCAGTCCTAGAACACCTTCCATTCGGAAGTGTTTCAATTGAGGTTCTCCTAATCATATGATTCGAGCTTCTCCTAAGCATCTCTTCTGCCACTATTGCAAGTAGGACGGTCACCATGTTTCCACCTGCCCTACTATTCCTGCTAGTGCCAAGTCTGGAAAGCTTTATGCTGCTAAGGCTTCTTAGCCTAGAGGTACATCTCCTTCTGTTCTTGAAGGTTCTTTATTACTTCATGATCGTTCTATTCGAGTCCTCTTCGATATGGGTGTGTCACATTCATTCGTATCGAAGAAATTGTGGAGGATTTGTCTTTGGATGTATCATGTATGGTTACTTCATTGAGGATTGCGAAACCTATTGGGGGATCCGCGACCCTTAGCATGCTTTGTGATGATGTTGACATTGCTTTATATGGCTTTTCTTTTTGTGTGTATCTGCACGTTATTTCTTATTTGGATTTGATATGATTTTGGGTATGGACTGGCTAGTGTGATACAATGCCAGGATTATTTGTTTTGAGAGAATTTTATATCTTCGACATCTAAATTCGTCAACTACGCTATCACTTATTCTTCGAAATGTGGATAATTCTGAAGTGACTTTATATTCTCTAGAGTCATGAAATGATGATGATATATCTCGTATTCCTATTGTTTGTAACTTCTTTGATGTATTTGAGCCTACTTTGGGTTTTTCACCCAAGCGGGCAATCGAGTTCCACATTGATCTCATTCCTGGCGCTCAGCCAGTTAGTCGTCCTCCCACGAGGATATGTATAAAACAAATGAGGAACTCAAAACGCAGCTTTTAGAGCTTGAGTCTAAGAAGTTGATTCAGTCTAGTTCATCACTATGGGGAGCCGCGGTTGTATTTATGAGGAAGTCCGATGGTACTCTTAGGCTTTGCATTGACTACCACAAGCTTAACGAGTTGACCATCAAGAATAGGTATCCGTTACCTAGGATCGACGATATGTTCAATCAGTTGAGTGTTGCTAAGGTCTTTTCTAAGCTCGACCTTGCCACTGGTTTTCATCAGTTGCGCATTGTGGAGGATAGCGTTCTTCTTACAACTTTCCACACTCGTCATGGTTCTTTTAAGTGGCTCGTTATGCCGTTCAGTTTGACCAACGCTCCTGCTTTCTTTGTCGATCTCATGAATCGAGTATTCCAGGAATATCTCGATAAGTTCGTCCTTGTGTTTATTGATAACATCCTTATTTATTCTAAGTTCGAGACAGAGCATACCCACCATTTGAGGATTGTCTTAGATACTCTTCGTCAGCATCAGCTTAGAGCCAAATTCTCCAAGTGCCACTTTTGGGAGAATAAGGTTAAGTTCTTAGGCCACGTTGTATCTTCCGAGGGCATTTCAGTCGATCCCTCGAAGATCGAAGCTATCCAGAATTGGAAGAGGCCTGAGAATGTTCATGAGATTCGTAGTTTCCTTGGATTGGTGGGTTATTACCATCGGTTCATTAAGGATTTTCCCATGTTGTGATTCCTCTTACTAGCCTTACTCGGAAAAGGCGTTCGTTATATTTGGTCCGACAAGTGTGAAGCTTCCTTTCAGACATTAATGGAACTTCTCACTAATGCTCCTATTCTTGTGGTTCCCGAGGGGAATCATGATCTTGTTGTCTACACTGATGCTTGTGGAAGTGGTCTCGGTGCTGTTCTTATGCAGAAGGATCGGGTAGTTGCTTATGCTTTTAGAAAACTGTTTCTGAATGAAGTTCGCTATGCTACTCATGATCTTGAGTTAGCAGCCATTGTCTTTGCTTTGAAGATTTGGCGCCATTACCTCTTAGGTGAGCGCTTCATTCTCCTTACCGATCATAAATCCTTGAAGTATTTGTTCACTCAGAAGGAACTCAATATGAGACAACAGCGTTGGCTTGAGTTTCTTGCCTCTTATGATATTGATATCCAGTATACCTCTGGTAAGGGTAATCGTGTTGCTGATGCGCTTAGTCGCAAATACTCGGCTGTGGTTTCTATGATGATAGCCGAGTGGAATGTTGTTGAGACTCTATCTTTGTGCAATATTAGGATCGAGCCCCATCATCTGATTTGCCTATTCTATTGTTAGCTTGGAAGCTCATCCTAGTTTGTTGGATTGTATCGCGGAGGCTCACTGACAAGATCCAGAGTTGTTGCATCTTATTCAGCTTTGTGAGTCTGAATCCCGTGACGAGGCATTGTAGGATTTCAGCATTGATTTTCATAGGTGTCTTCGCAAGAAGAACCGTATTATTATGCCTTCTGATTCTGCACTTAGGCATGACATTCTCGATGACTGTCATGGTTCTAAGTATACCATTCATCCTGGCAGTAGTAAGATGTATGTCGATATGCATCGCTTTATTATTGGGAAGGCATGAAGCGCGATGTGGCGAGTTATGTGAGTAATAGCATGGCATGTCAACGTATCAAAGCCGAACATCAGCACCCTTCTGGTCTCTTTCAGCCTCTAGAGATTCCATTGTGGAAATAGGATCATATTTCGATGGATTTTATCGATGGCCTACCTCGTTCGAGATTGGGTCATCGTAATGTTTGGGTTATTATTGATTGCCTCACCAAGTCTGCTCATTTTATTCCTATTAAATCTAATAGGACTACTTCTCATTTTGCCAAGCTTTATATCAAGGAAATCGTAAGACTTTACGGTGTTCCTAGTTCGATTGTTTGTGACCGTGACCCTTTGTTCATGAGTCATTTCTGGCAGAGTCGTCAGCAAGCTTTGAGAACAAAGCTTAATTTCAGCACAATTTATCATCCACAGGTCTGATGGACAGATTGAACGGGTGAATCGTATCTTGGAAGATCTCCTCCTTATTTGTATTCTTGATTTCAGAGGTAGTTAGGAGGATCATTTACCCCTTGTAGAGTTCTCCTATAAAATAGTTTTCAGTCGAGTATCCGCATGGCTCCTTTCGAAGCCTTATACAGAAGGCCATGTCGATCACCTTCTTGTTGGTTAGAATGTGGTGAGAAGCTTATTCTTGGCCCAGATTCTGTTCGTGATTCTTCTGAGAAGATTGATCTTATTCATTATAGAATGAAAGAGGCACAGAGCTGCCAGAAATCCTACGCAGACAATCGTAGGAAGCCTATCGAGTTCTCTATTGGTGATCTCGTCTTTATTTGTGTTTCTCCTTTAAAAGGGGTTATGCGCTTTAGTACGACTGGGAAATTAGCTCTTCACTTTATAGACCATTTCCTATTACTGAACATATTGGCCCTTAGCTTCTAGAGTTTCACTTCCAACTCATCTATCTAACATTCATGACGTGTTTCATGTTTCTCAGCTTCGGAAGTGCCTTCGGGAGTCGGATTCTGTCGTTGATTCTTCTGATTTGCAAGAGCTTCAGATCTCACCAGACCTGTCCGTTGTGCAGCAGCCTTTCGCGTACTTACTATGGAGGTGAAATTCCTTCAAAACAAGGACATGCCTCTCATTAAAGTTCAATGGTCCACTAATCCCAATGACTACACTTGGGAAACCAAAGAGTTTATCGAGCGATCCTACCCTAGTTTTCTTTCTTCGCATTGCGATGGAGTGAATCTCTTTTTATCTCAAGCTTATTTCTTTTATTTTGATTGATGAAATTAAAAAGTTGAATACAAATTCTTCTCTAGAAATTACGAGGACGCAATTTTCTTAAGGAGGGGAGTCTGTAACAATCCTAGTTTAGATAATTACCTGTAATACTAAATTATAACGGTGATTATAATTTAATATTGGGAAATAAAAATTAATTAGACATTTAAAATTGTTTATTTTGAATAAAAAAAATGGATTTAAAATGTAAAAATAAAGTTTTGAAACTTTATTTTGATTATTTGTGTTGAAATGTGCAAAACATGATTTAATTTGAAGAAATGCAATAGTTTTGATAATTATTGCCAAATTTTTCTTTTTAAAATATATAAAAGAAGCATTTGATTTAAAATGTGGTTTGCTATAAATAAAAATGAGAAATTTGGTTTAAAAATAAATTTTGGTTGTAAAAATGATGAAAATATGATTTGTCAAATTTAATAACACAAGAAAAAGAAATTTATGTAAATTTTGAAGGTAAAAAAATGAAGTTTTAAGTAATATTTATGTAATTTGTGCATTTTAATTAAAATAAGAGTTTCCATTAGTGAAAATAAATTTTTAAGGTTAAAAAAATCTTTTATTTTGATGTGAAATAAATTTTTGGTACCTAAGAATATGTTGTGTGATTTTATAAAGTGAAAACATTGTATGTATAGTATAACTTTGTGCATATAAGTGTAAAGGTGAATTTGTGTGTTAATTTCAATTAAAGGCCAAGCTAATTAATTTTGGGTCTTGGCCCATTTAGAAATTTAACCAAAAAATAGAGAAACATCTCCTTCTCCTTTTGTTGTACGTACTGTAAAAGCTTCTTCTTCCAGTAACTTTGAGAAAACTAAAAGCCCACTTATCCTTTCTCAAATAAATTGCAAAATCTCCAATTTTTAACAAAACATTTGCAATAATTTATCAAATTAAGTCAATTTACATAGGTAATCGACTTCTAGACCTAATTCCTTCATCAAATTTCAGTTTTGAAGACTATTTGATTGTTTGTCTTTATTTTGGTTTTGCATGTTTGTTAAAGCTTTTTATCTTGGTTGTTGAAGCCTCTTGAAGCCATTCCAAAGCCAAAGCTCGCCTCTTTGCACCAAATTTGATCTTGTAGCTTAGTTATTTGAAAGATAACTATCACTCTCATAATAGCTAGCTTATGAAATGCAAAAAAATCACAAGGTGAAGTGAAAATTGCTTACAATAAATCGTTTTTGAATTGTTTTGGTTTTCTGCATTAACTGATTTGAGTAGCACATTTGTACAGTCATATCTCTCTATTCCGGCGACGAAATGCTGCCAGGTTTCTTGAATTTGGTAGTTTGCATGTTGAAATTTGTTGTTGAAAAATTTGGCTGGAAAATATTGTCATTTGAGTGTTTAAAACTTTGCTGCAAAATCAACTCAAGCACAGATTTCTGCATGTAGTTGTTTTCTGAGTTGCTGCAGACATGGTCTGAGCCCATGTTTGAGATAGCTAACTCATTCATTTCTTACTGGAATTCAATTATTCTTTTTTTGTTTGAAAGATGAAATTTTTTAGTGTATGAATACACACTTTCAGCTTGATCCAAGAAAATTTGTTCCTCTTTTTCATGCCTGGAAGTTGAACCCAAGATGGTTTCAGACCTATACATTTTTGGTTTTTGAATTGTTGCAAACATGGCGTGAGTCCATGTTGAGACAGCATAACTCATTCGTTTCAAATCAAATTTGAGTGATTCTTTTTGCAGATTAAAGTAGGAGTGTTGATTTACATTCGTGCAAAATTTCATGACAATCTATATTCGTTTGCTATTTCAAAACTGCTGTCGAACTTGAACTCGCAGCCTGTTGGAATCAGCGATTTAACCCTGTTTTAACCCAACTTTGAAACGTCACAGATTCTTCGTTCAAATCGTCTTTGAGTGATTATATTTGCAGATTGAAGTAGAAGTGTTGAATTACAATCCTGCAAAATTTCATGACAATTTAGGTTAGTTTGCTATTTCGAAACTGCTGTCGAACTTGAACCCACAGCCTATTGTAATTCAGCGATTTAACAGTGTTTTTAGTCCAACTTTGAAACGATGCAGATTTTTCGTTTCAAATCGAATTTGAATGATTATGTTTTCAAATTGAAGTAGGAATGTTTAACTACATTTAAGCAGAATTTCAAATTGTTTTGACACTGTTAACTTGTTCAAACATGCTGTCGAATATTGAGTCGCAGCTTGTTTTAAACAGATAATACTTGGTGTAATTTCCGTTATTTCGATGTTTCCTTGATTTTTCTTTTTGAATTTCATATACAGGTATTATAATGTGTCTTAAAAATGTTTTTCAAATAAATGGGCTTCTGAAATTATTGTTATATATTATTTTTTTAGTATAAAAATTATATACTCTATAATAAGAGAATTTCAAAGGCAATTTATCAAGCGATTTCGAAACGTTCCTACAACTCGTTTTCTTCAACTTAATTTCTATATAAAAGACACAATTTTACACTTCGAGCGAAGAGGGAGGAGAATTAAGTGATTAGATAAAACGCGTGCTATGAACACGTGCGTTTATCTTCTCAGTTAATTCCTAATCTATTCATTTGATCGTTTTGACCTTCGGGTCTGGTTTACCGATGAGATGGGGTAAACTTTGTGCTGCTTAGTGTGGAATTTACTAACGATTAGTAAACCGTTTAGTGTGAACGTGTGGTATAGGACACACATTAACACTTTGCAGGTTCCTATCCGAGGGGTTTCTGACACATATTGCCAATTAGTGGTGTCCAATACTGGGCCTTCGAACCTTCGCCACTACGATTTATTGCCTCCGGGTTTATTGCCTTCGGGTTTGTTGCCCTATAGTATCACTTTTGGAGTTGGTCCTTCGTCACCACTCGAGAGATACTTGGTTTTGTCGCCTTCAGGCTTGTGGATCCTTGTTTATATAGTATTGAGCAGGAGCATCTTTTGTTTCTTTGATATTTATATATTTCCCTAGAGTATCGCCTTTCGGGGTAGGTCCTTTGAACCACACGATATATAGCAATTACCTTGTGGAAACTTGTGTTACCTTCATTGGTATTTTTTATTTGCCTTTTTGGGTTGATTTGGGATAATCATATCCTTATTTATTTGAGTTGCCGATGATATGAGGCTTGTTATGATTCATCTTTTGTTAGATGATCATGTTATCTCTTTTAGAGATTATTGTGGTACATTATGACCTTGCATTTCCATTATCATTTAGCCTATCCAACTAATTGTTTTGTTAGCCTGACCCATGTATTTTTAAACTCGGGTCAGACAGAGGTGTTTCAGGTTAGGTGCTTCGGACTTAGCCTATTTGCTTTTGCTTCCGCATGGACTTTGCTTTCTGCATATCCGCTAGCCTATCTTATTTTGCTTTTTGTTATCCTTATCTATTAACACTCTGATCTATGTATTATTCTTTTAGGCTCACGTATGAGTAGTGATCGTCATACCACTTAGTTGTATCATTTTGGATTTGTACTGGAGATGTATTTGTACTTAGACATATGTATGTCATTCTACTGTTTTGTGATGTTTTACATTTGAGTTGTTATATTTTTTTGTTAGATCTTATAGCCATTATAGTTTTATGTTAAGTATCTATTGGATATGTCGATCCACATAAAAAAAAATATATGCTACATTTATCGACGTATTTAGTAGATAGTTAAGACAAGGCTATAGATGGTCACCCATATCCAGCTCTATTCTCCGTATTAGCAGACGGTATTACCTTGTAATACTCTTTGCTAATGTTGGTCTCCGGGTAGGGCATTACAGGATATGTCATTTGCTAAGTATGAGAGGAAGTTTGACGAACTTTCAGAATTTGGTTCTAGTTTGATCGATGCCCCTCTTAAGAAGAATAAGAATTTTATAGCTAGAGCCCGCCTAGAGTTTTATGTTCGTCTGATTTCTCATGTGTACAGCCCTTTTACTGGATTGATGGATATGGTCATTAAACATAAGAACCCCACTTCTAAGGAATCAGCTGTCACCCGTGCTCCTTCATTTCAGCCGTCTTTTGGAAACTCTAAGAAGATAAAGTCTACTTTCCATCGTCAGAAGCAGAATTGGCTTAAAAACCCAGGTTTAGGATCTTCTTCTTCCCGAAAGCAGCCTATTGATCTTTCTTCCTTCACTTGCTTCAGGTATGACCAGAAGGGGCACTATGCCAATAGTTGTCCTACTTTAGCAAATGCTGCTATTCCTCCAGTTCAGGTGACTAGGCATGATCTTTGCCATATTTGCTTGCAGCCTGGCCACTTCAAGCAGGATTGTCATACTCAGCAGAAGGGCAAGCCATCAGGTGTCTTTGCATTTATATCTACGCCACCTGCTCCTAGTGATACCCAAGGTACTCTTCAGAGCACCATTACCTTGTTCAATCTTCTTTTTCATGTTTTATTTGATACTGGAGCTTCGCATAGTTTTATTTCTGTGGACCTTTGTGAATATCCTTTCACTTAAGTTCGCAGCTGTATCTTTTGTGTTACTAATTCTATTGGTGGTCCCACGAACCTTAGTAGGATTTGTAACAATGTGAAACTCTTCCATTTTGGATATCATTTTTCTGGTGATTTCTACGTTCTTGATTTCGATGCTTTTGATCTATTGCTTGGAGGAGTTTGGCTGAAGAATCATGAAGCTGCTATTTCTTGTAAAGCCCGTACTGTTTCTCGTGTTGGTGATAAGGATGATCTTTTGGTCATTCAGTGTCGTATGCCTCAGGAGTATGCAGATAGTTTTATTTATTCTCTTGATTCTTCCCCTAGTGATCTTGATTCTACTCCTATGGTCAAACTCTATTCCGATATATTTAGTGAAGTCAGTTCTTTACCTCCTAAATGGGAAATTGAATTCTGTTAGCGCCAAAATTGGTCACTAACACCCTTAGAGAGTTTGTGTAGAGAGATTAATGAAGAAGATAAATTAAAATAGAGAAGATAACATAAATTAAAATGTGGGAGACGAGAACACAGAATTTATAGTGGTTCGGCGTTGTAGCCTACGTCCACTTTGAAGTTGATCCTTTATTTCTTCACTTTAAACTTGATTACAGATACAATCCGCTTTTAAGTATTCGAATACAATTGTGAAATAAAAGTAGAAGTCTTGGATGAGGTTTGGATGAGGCAGAGTCTCCCCTGTGTTCTCTGAAATCTCTCCCGTTTTCTGTGCCCCTGCCTTCCTATTTATAGATGACAGTGGGTTGGACTTCCCTAGTGGGCCTGGTAGTCGAATAACTCGGTCCAAAGAGTGTAGGCACGGCGCGCCTACCAGGGAGGCCGAACGACGGAATGCCGAACAAAAACCTTCGTGCCGAACGAGTAGGCCGAGCAACAGTTGGAACAGTTGTGTTGAGGAGGATGCTGAAACATCTTGCTGGCCGAACGTTCGAGGATGCCGAGCGTTCTTACGCCGAACGTTCGTAGAAAGCCGAACAAACTTTGGTGGCCGAACGATATTATTTGGCCGAGCGGCATTCAATGCCTAACTATCTCTCGATGCCAGACGACCTCTAGATGCCGTACGATATCCTTATGCCAAACGGTCTTATGCTGAACGTTTACTGCGGCCGAACGCTCCTTTGGCCGAACATGCTCTGGATGCCGAGTGTCCTTTGACTGCTGAACACACTTTACACCGAGTATACCTTGAAGGCCGAACGTTAGTCTTGGCCGAACGGCATTCAATGTCGGACGATCTTCTTTGGTCGTACGGCATCCAATGCCAAACGTTCTTCTGATGCCGAGCGATACTTGATGCCGAGCGCTCCTCTCTGACGGAGCGTCCTTGCTATGCCGAGTACTAGGTTGCCTGGTCAATTCCTTGGGAAACACTTGCCCCCCAAAGCGCATTACGTGGCCGAACGTGATGCGCTTTGATCCTTGGTCACCACCTTTTTCTTAAGGCTCTCTTGGCCGAACGCAGTAGGGAAGGCCGGACGTTAGCAGGGAAAGCCGAACGACATATGTTACCCCGAGTGAGTTTGTATGCCGAGTATTCGGGCCGAACAATACAAGTGCCGGTAGATCCAAGTGGGCCCAAGCTGGATGAACCGAGGTGTCCGAACATGATCGTTTTGACCGGTAGAGCCGGTCAGAACCCCTTCGACTTCCTCTCCTCCCTTATAAAACCCAACTTCTTCTTCCTCCCCCTTTTTCTCTACTTTCACTTCTGCACTCTCGATCTACCCCAGCCATCAGACTTTTCAGACTTCTCAACCCTTCCTAACACTCGATCCACGAACTAGGTAAAATCCCTTCATCTGATTCCTTTTCTTTATAAGTTTCGATCGGTTGGGATAGGTTAGAACGGTGGCTGAACGAGCTATGCGGGTGGATGATCCAAACCCTGATTTGGACGTCCCCATGGCCGAGCGACTTAAGGCAGGGAGGTGTGGTGAGGGTTGATCACCTCATAAGGTTCGTTCCGTTGTTTGAGAGGGATGCCGTGGTTCGGCACGGCCTCTATGTATTAGATGAGGCCGCGGGAAAGAGTTGGGTGGAAGAGTGGAAAGTATGGAGGCCGTGTTGAGTGTTAGGACACGATTCAACTTTGGTTCGGCATGGCATATTGTCGGCCGAACGATGGGTCAGAAGGTTAGGGAGGAAGTGTGAGCCAGTAGGTAGGTCGGGCGTTGTTTCGGCCGAATCATGCTTTGGCCGAACAACACTAACTCAGTACGAACTGAGGTTGAGCCGAACGATGGTTATAGGCCGAATAGTAGTTTTGCCGAGCCACTACTTTAGCCGAACAAACTGTTATGCCGAGCGTACATAAGTGCCGAGCCTACCTCCATGCCGAGCAAACCAACATACCGAACGTACTTGAGTGCCGAACAAACTATCCTGTCAAACAAACTAAGCGCTGAGCAGACCTTAATGCCGAACCCAAGTAAATGCCGAATATACTTAACATGTCGAACATATATAAATACCGGACCTATCTTCATGTCGAACATAGTTAGCATGCTGAGCATAATTAAGTGCCGAGCACACATAAATGCCAGACATATACAAATGCCGAACATACTCTCCTTGCCCAATTTCATAACTGCTCTTTACTTGGCATAATCAGATAATTACCTCTAGTGTCTTACTGCAGTCGTTATTCAGAAGGCTTTCGGAGACGGTCAGCGATGACGGTTTTCGGAAGCGATGTTTTTAGGCTTGACGTTATATTAAATGCTTATGCACGATTGATTGCACTAGTTCACACACCACACGGGGGGGTTATCTGCATTGTTAATTCTAACGTCGATTATTTTTCGAGTATAGTTCACACAGGTGATTGGTTGGGTCTGCTATTTATTCAAGATGTCCAAAAGATCCAGTTCTGCTACACTTTCCGACAAACCTGGGCCGTCTTCTAAGCGAACGGCCCCCGACACAACTGACCCATCAGTTTCTCCCGCTCATGACTGGGCTCCCGATACTTTGGAATCGTCGATTTTACTGGATGACCCAGTTGACTCACAGGCTTCGAGAGTCATTGAGGCCGCTCTTAAGCGGATATGTTCTACTCATGGCATTCGTTTGCTGACGTGCTTGTTCCGTCGCGGCGTGACCGCCCACATCTGCCCCCAGTGGGATATACGGCGTGTAGCAAGTTCATGTGCTGGGTTGGTAGCGTGCCCCCTTTCAATCTATTCCTTCGCGACGTGCTGCAGTATCTGGACGTCGCCCCGTCTCAACTTCATCCAAATGGCCACGCTTTCATTTATGGCACGTACATGCTTTTCATGGCCGTCTTCTCCAGGCCTCCAACTCCCGGTGATATAAGGTACATCTATACGACCAAGAAACGGGGAGAAAGCCCCTCTTACATGTTTCTTGAGCCACATCGGAAGTGCCAACTTTTCACTAGCGTGTGGAGTAGCAAGTTCGCCCTGTACAAACAGGAGTGGTTTTACGTGCGCTGCCCCCAAGGCTTTGCAAGGCGGTGGGTTGAGGGAAGTAAGTCCTTTCTCTGAGTTGATGTCCGCTCCCGATTGAGGTTGAACTTCTCCTAACTCATTGTTCTATTTTTTCAGATCTCGTCCCCCGTCCCGAGGGTCGGGGGTACTCCGATGCTGTCGACGCCATTAGAGCTCTTCCTGCTGAAGAGCGAGATATTCGAGCCCTCATTTCCAATGAGTCACTATCAAAGTTCGGCTTGCTAGCCCCTGGCCGCCGGGTTAGCCTTCCAGAGGGCGTATCGCTTCCCAAGTCTGTGCCCGTCAGAGGGAAAAAATTGCCTGAATCATCCGTTCGCCCTTCTCTTGAAGCACCGGAAGAAGGGAAAATTCTAGGCGAGCCACCTAAAAAGCGAGGTGAGGATTTAGGTCCTGCAGCTGAAGTTCATGATATCGAAACGTCATCTTCCCTTTCTAAGGGGAGAAAGGAGCTGGCGCGCAAGTTGAGGAAAGAGGAGGTTGGTGGGACTTCCAAAGCTATGCCTGTTCAGCCAGAGAAAGAGGCTTTTTCACAGCGCGTTGGAAGTTCTCTGAAAGGCTTATCGAACCTCTCCATTCCCGACGACTTGCTCGACTATGATTTCGATGACCCGGAGCTGTTTAAGTTTCGCTCACCCGTCAGGGGTGATGCGGGCGTCCCGGCCCCGATCCAAGGGGAAAAAACTCCCGTTAGCAAAGCCACTGATCCGTCGGGGGGTAGTACTAGGACACACACAGACACATGCATTTCACTTTGCACCTACTTTTCTTTCACCATTCTGCTCTCTTGCTAATTCGCTATTGTCTGATTGCAGGTGACATGGGGCGCTCTCACGGATACGACCACCTCCGTGGTTCGTTGACTTTACGCCAGTCTGTTCGAGACTCGGGCCTCGGGAAGCGCCGAGACAGAGACAGCGACAACGACCGGGATTATCATGCCCGGGACTCGTCATCCCGGAAGAAAGCTTATTATCAGCCCGAACACCGCCAGGAGACCTCTTCTTATCAGGAGCGAAGCAAAGACAAACGTGGCCATAAGAGGTCACATTCTGATGCTCCCCGGGACTAACACTCTGACTCTTCTTCTACCCGGCACTCCCGAGATTCTCATAGGAAGGGCGAACTTTCAAAGCCGTCTCCTCTCGCTCCCGTAACAGACCCAACAGTGTCGGAGAGATTGAACGAACTTAAGGCTAAGTTTTCGAAGATTTGTTTTGATGGGTTAAAGTACCTCTCGGCGATTCATCCTATTCCTGGAGATGTCAAACAAAATGCTATCGCCTGTACCAATGACGCCTACGTGCAACATGACGCGTTCGTCCATCTGGCTGAGAAACTTTCTGAAGTCTCTATGGAGCGCCAGCACGAAATTGACCGCCTAAAGCTTGAAGCTATTCATGAAAGGGATATCATTAAGGCCCAGGATGAAGAAATTGCCGCCTATAAGTCCGAGCTTGAAGCTACTTGCCAGAGCGCTAAGGACACCGCCGAGGCTGTTTCCCGCCTTGAATTGACTCATAAGAAAGAGCTCGATGAAGCGGTTCAACGGTGTGGGGCATTAGCTTTGGAGAAAGACTCCGTTCAGAAGGAGCGGGACACACTTAGTTATCGGGTTAAGGAACTCGAAGAGCAACTTTTCGAGAAGAGGAAAGAGAAAGTGGCTGCCCAGGTTGAGGCACAACATTATTGTGTTGAGATTGTCGCCACCCGACTCCTAAAGGGGAAACTTAAAGACGATCTCTCCAAAATCGAGGCACTGAGGAATGAGGCCCGTGAGGAAGGTAAAAGGGCAGCAACTGTCGACATCGACTCTCGCCTCGAGGCGGCCAGGGAAGAAGGCAGGGAGGAGATAAAGACCGAATTCGACCCGCTCATCGCTGAGTTCAATGCCCGAGTTCTCATGCATCGAGATCTAAATTTTCTGGGCGACGGCTACCTTGAGTCATTGGCCGAGGCATGGGAGACCCTGATTCAGATCAGGAAGGTTGAGAGCGGCGCCGATGAGGTCGACGAAGAAACATTGATAAAAGAATTCCTGAGGGGGAAGGAGCCTTCAGATTTATCAGCGGCTAAAGCCCTCTACAACAAAGGCTCTCCCTCCAGGAAAGGGAAAGAGGTGGCTACCGACTCTTCCGGCGTCGTGCCCCCAGTTCGCATGCCTACTCAATCGGCCAGTCGGCCAATACTTGACCCCTTCGAGCAGCACGTTGGCTATGACTCGGAAGCCCCCGGGCATGGCATTCATGTTTTATCTCCCATCCCGGAGGGTGAGACTCCCCTGATGACTGAGAACCCACCGGCATCTGGTGAGTAACCTCTGTGCTTCACAAAGATCTTTCTCGTTCCCCCAGAAGTTGTTGTGTTCTGGCACTTTTTTTTTTCGTGATTTCTGCGCAGGCTGTTCTGACCCCGAGCCCACTCCGAGGAGCGATGCCGCCAAGGAGGTGGAGAAAAAGGCGAGTGATGCTACTCAAGCTGGCGAGATCCTGGTCCAGATGCTCAGGTAATCGGGGCGCTTGATGAAGGCAAATCCGAATCTTCCTCGGAGAGTTTTGAAATGGAAATCACAGGCGCCTCTGAGCACACATCCGAGTTGAGCATGAAGGAACGGCTAGAGAAGGAGAAGAGAGATATGGCCTCAGTCAAGGTTGAGCCGCGTGAGGTGGACCTGGATGATCCCTTGCACAAACCATTGAAGGTCATTCTTCCTGGCAAGTCCCAGCCCATGGATGTTCCCCCTACGTCTTCGGTCGTCACCCCTCCGTCAGGGAAGGATTCCAAGAGTAAGCGCTTTGGGAAGGAACCATCCGGGAAGAAGTCAAAGAAACACAAGAAATGACCGTCGTCCCCGTTCAATGAGAACTAGTTTAAGTCATGTACTAATTTTTGTAGGCTGTGTAAATAGGCTGTTGGCTCCGGACTTCGGAGCGTTTTTGTAACGGGAAGCTTTTTGTAAATAAAATTTGATCTTCACTTTTGTCTTCTCAAAAGACTTTTATTATTCAGTTTCTTTTATGGTTGTGATTGAAATCTGAATTGTTATGGGTAACTTAGACTTCTTGGTTCGTCTTTACATGGCTTGGGAGCTTCCCTGGATTTGATCAGTCTCCACTTGGTGCTTCAAGCACTTAGAATATTTCATAGCCCGTATGTTGGGGACTTGACATACCCAAGTCATTTGCGTCGTAGTTCCTATTCAAGGAACTCGGAGGTCTGAACTGCTTGTAATTAAGTCTATACACCGGACTTCGAGTACTCCAGTCCTCGCTCTGGGGATTTGGAAGTTTCAAATCATTTATACTCGAGTCCGCACTCTGGGGACTTAGAGTACTCCAGTCCGCGCTCCGGGGACTTGGAGATTTTTGTCCTTTATACTCGAGTCCGCACTTCGGGGACTTAGAGTACTCCAGTCCGCACTCCGGGGACTTGGAGATTTTGAATCGTTTATACTCGAGTCCGCACTCCGGGGACTTAGAGTACTCCAGTCCGCACTCCGGGGACTTGGAGATTTTTTGTCGTTTATACTCGAGTTCGCACTCCGGGGACTTGGAGATTTTGAATCGTTTATACTCGAGTCCGCGCTCTGGGGACTTAGAGTACTCCAGTCCGCGCTCCAGGGACTTGGAGATTTTTGTTGTTTATACTCGAGTCCGCATTCTGGGGACTTAGAGTACTCCAGTCCGCACTCCGAAGACTTGGAGATTTGAATCGTTTATTATAAGCGTTCGTACGCTAGCCAGGATATCATAATTTTTAATTGCGCGTCATAGGAATATCATACGAAGAGACATTGGTCATTCATGGAAAAGATGGCTTCAAGCCTTTATTGATGAAAACAAGCTAGATTATCTTATTACATGCCAAGAAGAAAGCATACTGGAAATAAATGCAACTACCGCATAAAGGAAATAGACTAAGTGTAAGAACTCCGCAAATGCTCGCTGTTCCATGCTCGGGGGAGTGTCGCACCATCGACGGTCGTTAGCTTGAAAGTTCCTTCTCCAAGCCTCCGTTCGATGACGTATGGACCTTCCCATGCGGGATTCATGTGCAAAGGGGTTGGAAAGACTCGTTTCAAAACGAGATCTCCCACACTAAAGGTTCTTGGCTGGACTTTTCCATTATAATATTTAGCGACTCGATGTCTGTATGAGGCTGCTCTCAATTCAGCTTCTTCGCGTTTCTCATCAATGAAGTCTAATGATTCCAATAGGAGATCCTGGTTCGACGCAGGATCGTAATAGGTTACCCGGTGTGACGGAACTTCAAGTTCTACGGGTAAGACGGCTTCCGTGCCGTACGCCAGTGCGAATGGTGTGTGGCCAGCCGCGGTCTTGTGGGTAGTTCTATAGGCCCAAAGCGCTGTTGGGAGTTCATCCACCCACTTGCCTCTAGCCTTTTCCAAATGCTTCTTCAATATGGACTTGATGATTTTATTGACGGCTTCTACCTACCCATTCGCCTTCGGGTGAGCAACTGCTGCGAACCTTTTCTCAATGCCATACCTCTGACAGAACTCTTTGAATTCCTTACTTTCGAATTGAGTTTCGTTATCCGTTATGATGGTCCGTGGGAGGCCAAAACGGCATATGATATTTCGTTCAACGAAATTAATGACTTTCTTGGTGGTGATTGTGGCCATTGGCTCTGCTTCCGCCCACTTGGTGAAATAATCAACTGCCACTATTACATATTTCGTGCCTCCTTTGGCTATGGGCAGAGATCCAATTAGGTCGATTCCCCACATTGCAAATGGCCAGGGACTAACCATTTGTGTGAGTTCCGTTGGCGGAGCTCTCGGAATCTTTGCATATATCTGGCATTTGTCGCATCTTCTCGCATAGTCTGCTGCATCCCGATTTACAGTCGGCCAATAATATCCATAGCGGAGGATATTCCTCGCCAAAGTTTGCCCCCCGGTATGATCACCACATTCTCCCTCATGGACTTCTTCCAACACCCGTTTTACCTCGTCATGGGCCACGCACCGGAGTAAGGGGGTCGAGAATCCCCTCCGATACATTATCCCGTCTTGCATTACATAACGCGAAGCCTTACCAAGGACTTGGCGTCTTTCGCTTCTTTTCTCAGGTAAGTTTCCGTATAGCAAGTATTGTTTGATCGGGGTCAGCCATGATCCCCTTTCGAGTTCGGTCTCCAAGACGAGATCTATCTCCATCATGTGTATACTTGGAGCAAGCAGAGTCTCGACAGGGAACAATCCCATCTGCTGTGCATCGCTAGTACTCGCGAATTTAGCCAACGAGTCGGCTTCCCTGTTCTGTTCGTGCGGGACGTGCGAAATGTCATAATATTCCAGGTTTACTAGTAGCTCCCGGACCCGAGCAAGGTAAGGAGCCAGTCTCTGTCCTTTCGCTTGGTAGTCTCCCCGTACCTGATAAACCACCAGCTGTGAGTCGCAGAAGATTTCGATGGACTTTACCCTCAGTTCATTGGCAAGTCTTAAGCCAGCAATCAGTGCTTCGTATTCGGCTTCGTTATTTGTCGCTGTAAATTCGAGCTTCAAAGCGTAGCAAATCGATCGGTTTTCGGGAGTTACCAGAACTATCCCAGCTCCCGACCAACGGTCGTTAGATGCCCCGTCAGTGAACATCTTCCATCGGACAGGAGGGATTACTTTGTGATTTTCACTCGGTTCATCCGGAATGGTGAACTCAGCGACGAAGTCAGCTAATGCCTGCCCTTGGATGGTCCTTCGCGGTAGGTAGGTGATATCGAACTGGCTTAACTCGATGTTCCACTATAGCATCCTACCGGAAGTTTCCGGTCGTTGGAGTACCTGTCGCAAGGGTTGGTCAGTGTAAACACTGATTGAGTGCGTCTGAAAGTAGGGACGAAGCTTGCGTGATGCAATCACCAGGCAATAGACAAGTTTCTCGATCTTTGGATAATTTTTTTCTGCCCCCGTCAGTCGTTTACTAACATAGTACACCGGCCTTTGAACCTTGTCTTCTTCGCGAACTAGGGATGTACTGATAGCGTGTTGAGACACAGCCAAATATACCAGTTGATCAATTCGTGGTAGCGGGAAGCTATCCTTCGGGCACGCTTTGTTTAAATCAGAATAGTCAACGCAGGTTCTCCATTTCCCGTTTGCTTTCTTTACCAACACAGGGTTGGACACCCATTCCGGGTAGAAGTCGTCGCGGACAAACCCATTGGCTTTGAGTTTATCCACCTTCTCTTTGAGAGCTGTAGACCTCTCCGGGTCCATGCCTCTCCTTTTTTGCTTCACACGTACGTGTTTCGGGTCTATATTCAACATATGGCTCGCAATTGCAGGGGAAATCCCACGCATATCAGAGTGTGTCCAGGCGAAGACATCAAGATTCGCTTGGAGGAAATCAGATAAATTCTCTGCCATTAGGGGATCGAGCTGTGACCCAATTTTAAGAACTCGTGTCGGGTCACTGTGGCTAACTGGAATATCAATTGTTAGTTCGGCCGGTGCTGCGTCTGGTTCCCTGGGTTTCCCTTTGTCATCTCTCGGATCTATGTCTCCAACGATCCGAGAATGTCGCCCGAGCCAGGGCTCGAGCGCTAATTGTCAACCATCAGAATTCGGGATGCGGACGATGCTGTCCGCAGTCTTCCCCTTTTCTCTGCGCTGGGCCTCTCTCAGCTCGGCCACGTAACATGCACGTCCGGTTGCTTGGTCGCCATGCACTACGCCAACTCCTTTGTCCGTCGGGAATTTCAGTGTGAGACACCGCGGGGCCAAGGCTGCCCTGAAATCTGCGAGGGCTGGTCGTCCCAAAAACATGTTGTATGGTGAATCAACATCCAGCACTATGAATGGTAGGATTCGCACTCTCCTGCGTTCACCTTGTCCCAGTTCAACTGGTAACTCCACATATCCTACTGCGTCTGTGGCCGCGCCGTTAAAGCCATGGATTCGGGCTTTAGATGGCTTCAAATCCTTAGTCTCCAGCTTCATTTGGTCATATGCTTTCTTGAAGATGATGTTAACGGAACTTCCGCAATCAATTAGGATTCTCCTTACGAATGACGGTCCGATGGTTGCGGATATGACCAATGGATCGATGGTAGGAGCTTCCACCTTATCCGCGTCTCTATTCCTGAATACAATATCGTCGTGCATCGTGCACTGCTGCTTTGCGGGAGTTCCATTCTCCACATTTGAACAGCACTCATGCTCTGTATGTCTCAAGGAATTAGCATATCGCTCCATTTCCTGCCAATTTTTATCCGCAGGATGAGGTCCACCAGCAATTGTGTTAATAATCAATCTTCCCACGGTTCGAGTAGGTTTCTCTGGTTGGTGTAGAGCTAGGCCACGTCCGGGGTCTGAAGTCTCTTGTCTTCCTTCTGGCGTATCTTTGACGAATTCCTGCAGCTTCTTCTGCCTAATCAATTTCTCAATAGCGTCATGGTGATGCCTGCATTCGTCTGTGTTGTGCCCATAAGACTCGTGAAAGCGGCAATACTTTCCAGTCCGCTTTTGCTCCTCTGTTGATTCCTTAGGGCGTGGTTTCCTGTATTGAAAAGTGTTGCAGGTCGATAAGTAGATGTTTTCAAGAGACGCATTCAGTGGAGTGTATTCGTTGTAGGTTGGGATCCTTGACTTCCATCTCCCCGTTTCCTTCTTCTTTCCAGGATTTCCACTTCCAGTTCCCTTAGACTGCCCGGGCTTATTTTGGACGCTGGCCTGGGCCTTTCCAGGGTTATCCTCGGTTGCTTTCATGGCGATATTGCCCTTTACAGACTCCTGAACGGACCCTGGTGCCTTGTCTTTCCTTATCCACCGAGCTTCTTCCCTCCTTATGAACTGGTGGGCTTTCGAATAGAAACGTTCCAACGTAGCTGGTGGCTTTCCTGCCAACCAATCCCCAAATTCAGAGTCTGGATCCACTCCACGCATTACTGCCATCAAAATCGCGTGGTCGTTTGGATTGCTCATTTCAGTAGCGGCAACATGAAATCTCTGCAAGTATACTTTCAGTGATTCTCCAGGAGCTTGGGTCACGCTTGATAAGGACATCACATCCTTGGGTCGAGTGGCATGTATCCTGAATTGTTCTATGAATTTCCTTGCTGATTCGTCGAAGTTTGAGATTGACCGTGGAGGAAGTCGAGTGAACCACATGGTGGAAATTCCGGACAGAGTTCTTGGAAAGCACCTGCACTTAGTTGCGTCGTTGGCCCTTGCTGAATCCATCATCCATCCATACCTCATTACATGTTGACTAGGGTCAGTTTTTCCTTCATAGGCGGGTATGGTGGGCATGTTAAACTTCCTGGGGTATTCAGCCTGTAGAATGGTATCTGTGAAGGGAGTATGACTCTTAGACATTCCCCAATCTTCATTAGTCAAACCTTGATTCTCTCTCATCAACTGCCTGACCATAGCTGTCAAATCCGGGGTTTGTATGGTAGGAGGAAGGTTGGGTTCCGCTCCATGGGCTTGATTTCTAGTAGAGCGATCAGTGGCACCTGCTTGGTCATCTTCATCCTTGCGGCGTCTATGCTTGGGAGGTTCATCAGCTGAAGTTGAGCTATCATCTTCATAGTAGGGGACAGGGCTACCTCCAACATTCTGATGCTGCTGTTGAGCAAGTCGGGCCATGAGGTCAGCATTAACTTGCATTTGCTCAGCGAGTTGCCTTCTGCTTTCCGTAAGCTCTTTTATCAAGTCATTCAATTCTGCTCGTGAAACAGCTTCCGCTTGGTTTTGGCTGGAGGGCCCCGTGCCTCGAATTGCTTGTTGATCGTTAGGTCCAAGTTGTTGACACTAGCGGTTTCGCAGGCAACTACATTTTGGGAGGTCGATCTTGTTCGTGGTCTTCCCATGGTAGAGTCGTTGGTTGTAACTCTGAGTAGAATCAACAGATGCCTTATAAATAATTACGGATCTTCTTCGGGGGATTTTTGCAATCTAGTAGCTATAAAGTAGATCCTCACAACCTGAGAATTCGTCTCTCAGTGAAAGCACCAGAATGTTAGCGCCAAAATTGGTCACTAACACCCTTAGAGAGTTTGTGTAGAGAGATTAATGAAGAAGATAAATTAAAATAGAGAAGATAATATAAATTAAAATGCGGGAGACGAGAACACAGAATTTATAGTGGTTCGGCGTTGTAGCCTACGTCCACTTTGAAGTTGATCCTTTATTTCTTCACTTTAAACTTGATTACAGATACAATCCGCTTTTAAGTATTAGAATACAATTGTGAAACAAAAGTAGAAGTCTTGGATAAGATTTGGATGAGGCAGAGTCTCCCCTGTGTTCTCTGAAATCTCTCCCGTTTTCTGTGCCCCTGCCTCACTATTTATAGATGACAGTGGGTTGGACTTCCCTAGTGGGCCTGGTAGTCGAATAACTCGGTCCAAAGAGTGTAGGCACGGCGCGTCGACCAGGGAGGCCGAACGATGGAATGCCGAACAGAAACCTTCGTGCCGAACGAGTAGGCCGAGCAACAGTTGGAACAGTTGTGTTGAGGAGGATGCTGAAACATCTTGCTGGCCGAACGTTCGGGGATGCCGAGCGTTCTTACGCCGAACGTTCGTAGAAAGCCGAACAAACTTTGGTGGCCGAACGATATTATTTGGCCGAGCGGCATTCAATGCCTAACTATCTCCCGATGCCAGTCGCCCTCTAGATGTCGAACGATATCCTTATGTCGAACGGTCTTATGCTGAATGTTTGCTTCGGCCGAACGCTCCTTTGGCCGAGCATGCTCTGGATGCCGAGTGTCCTTTGACTGCGGAACACACTTTACACCGAGTATACCTTGGAGGCCGAACGTTAGTCTTGGACGAACGGCATTCAATGCCGAACGATCTTCTTTGGCCGTACGACATCCAATGCCAAACGTTCTTCTGATGCCGAGCGATACTTGATGCCGAGCGCTCCTCTCTGACCGAGCGTCCTTGCTATGCCGAGTACTAGGTTGCCTGGTCAATTCCTTGGGAAACAAATTCCGTATTGATCTCATTCCTGGAGCTCGACCTGTAGTTCTTCCTCCCAAAAGAATGACACCCCGTGAGAAGGTTGAGTTGTGGAAACAAATCGAAGACTTGTTCTCCAAAGGTTTGATCAGACCCAGTCATTCCGAATGGGGAGCAGCATTGGTTTTTTTCACTAAGTCTGATGGTTCTTTGAGAATGTGTGTTGATTATAGGGAGCTGAATAAGCTCACTATGAAAAACAGATATCCAATGCCTCGCATTAATGATACGTTTGGTCAGTTGTATGGTGCTACTATATTCTCTCAGCTTGATCTTGCCACTGGTTTTCACCACCTCAGAATTGCCGAGGAAAGTATTCCCAAAACTGCTTTCCATTCTAAGTATGCTTTCTTTGAATGGTTAGTTATGCACTTTGTTTGACTAATGCCCCAGCTTTCTTTGTCAACCTTATGAATCATGTTTTTCATGATGTTCTTAATAAGTTTGTTCTAGTCTTCGTCGACGATATTCTTGTTTTCTCTAAATCAGAGGAGGAGCATGAATCTCATTTGAGCTTTGTTCTGGAGACTCTCATAAGTCATCAGTTGAAGGCTAAATTCTCGAAATGCCATTTATGGAAAGATGAAGTCCGATTTCTTGGACATATTTTTTCTGGTAATGGAGTTTCTGTTGATCCAATTTAGATCGTTGCGATCAATGTAAGTCTATCTTCTCTTCTTTCCTTTGTACATTAATTATTCTATCTCCTTCTTGGTTCATATTCTCCCTATTCAATTTTAGAATTGGGAAACTCCTAGAACTCCATTTGATATTCGTAGTTTTCTGGGCCTTGTCGGTTATTATCGAAGATTCATTGAGAATTTTGCTCGCATTAGTGCACCTCTCACCGCTCTAACTCTTAAGAATGCTAAGATTAGATGGAATGATAAGTGTGAAGCTGCATTCAATGAGTTGAAGCGCAAGCTTACTTCCACACCAGTTCTTACTGTTCGAAATGGAAATGAGGGATTAATGGTATACGCTTATGCCAGTTGTGAAGGTTTGGGAACCATTCTGATGTAGGATGGGAAGGTTATCGCTTATGCCAGTCATCAGTTGAAGACTCATGAAGCCAGTTATGCAGCCCATGATTTGGAATTGCTTGTCCTAGTTTTTTCTTTGAAGCTTTAGAGACATCATCTATTGGGAACTAAGTTTTAGCACTTTACAGATCAGAACTCTTTGAAATATATTTTCACCCAGAAGGACTTAAATCGAGACAAGTTAGGTGGCTTGAGTTTCTAGCTTCTTATGACCTCGACATCAATTATGCCCTAGGGAAAGCTAATGTTGTAGCCGGTGCTTTGAGTAGGAAGAAGGCGATGTTATGTCAGCTTGTTGTTTCTTCTCCACTTATGGATCATATTATTGCTAAGAAGGATAAGGATAGAATAATTAGACTTATTAAAGATAATGTTCATAATAGAGTTGGCAGAGGTAGCCAAGATGGAAGTGGAGCTTAGATTGATGATAAAGGGTTTTTAAGGATTAATAATCGGATTTGTGTCTCGAATGTCGATGGATTGAGGCAAGAGTAACTTTGAGAAAATCCTAGACTTTTATTCATCCAGATGTGACGAAGATGTACCATGATATGAAGAAGCTGTATTGGTGGAGTGGTATGAAGCATGATATCTCCCTTTTTGTTAGCAGATGTGTGACTTATCAGCAAGTTAAGGCAGATCATCCAAAAGTTACTGGTTTATTGCAATCCCTTAAGATTCCCAATTGGAAATGGGATCAAATTTCTATGGATTTTGTTGATGGATTACCGAGGACTAGGAGAGGTAATTAAAGTATCTGGATTATTATGAATAGATTGACCAAGTCAGCTCATTTCATTCCGATTAGATCTAACTGTTCTGCTTCGAGTTTAGCTGAGATTTATATAAGGAAGATTGTTCGACTTCATGGTGTTCCACTCAGTATTGTGTGTGATAGAGACCCCATCTTAACCAGTCAATTTTGGAAAGCTTCCAAGAATCTTTAGGTACTCGTCTGAACCTAAGCACTGCTTACCATCCTTAAACCGACGGTTTAGAAAGATTGAATCAGATTTTGGAAGATTTTCTTCGTGCCTGTGTCCTTGATTATGGAGGATCTTGGGAAGATCATCTCCACCTCGTTGAATTCACCTATAATAATAGTTATCAGGTATAATCTCAAATATCTGTTTAAGGTTGTCTCAAACATTTATCTATCTCATTCCATTTTTAAAATTTAGGCTAGTATCGAAATGGTTCCTTTTGCTGCTCTTTCTGGACGTCCTTGCAAATCTCCATCTTGCTGGATTGAATCCAGTAATCATTTAGTTCTTGGTCCCGATTTGATTTTATAAGCATCTGAGATGGTTGAGGATATTAGGAGAAAGATAAGAATTGCTCAGGATAGACAAAAGAAGCATGCTAACAGGCGTAGGAGGAGTTTGGAGTTTCCTGTTGGTGATCAGGTTTTCCTTAAGGTCTCTCCATTAATAAATGGGATTCGTTTTGGTAAGAGAGGGAAGCTCGCTCCTAGGTTTATTGGTCCTTTTCGCATCTTTGAGAGAGTTGGGCCCTTAGCTTATCACTTGGATTTGTCTCAGAAACTATCTAGAGTGCATAATATGTTCCACGTTTCGCATCTTCGTCGATACCTTCATGATCCATCTTTGATTGTCCAGCCTTCTGCTCTCGAGAGTTTGGATGTTGAGCCAAATCTTACTGTCGAGAGGAAGCCACTTCGTATTATCGATAGAGGTATGAAGCAGCTTCGAAGAAAATCTATCAACCTAGTCAAAGTACAATGGAGCACTAATGATCAGGACTGTACTTGGGAAACGGAAGAGAGCATCCATGCTTCAAATCCGGAATTGTTTGTTCCAAGTACTATTCATTATCCTATCTTAACTTCTTAGTTTTCTATGTCTCGTTTCTTTTCGAGGATGAAAAGTTTTGAGTGAGAAAGATTGTAACAACCTGCTAATTTTGAACATATTTTAAATGAAAATTTATTAGAAAATTGAATATAATTATTTTAAAATTTACAAATTTGGAAATTTAATGTATGATTTTGAGTTTTTATGTGAACTGTTCGTGCAAATTAAATTAAATAAAGACTTTTCTTAAATTTCAAATTTTGGTCAACTTTGGACAAAGTTTGACTTTTTGTGAATATTTTAAAATTTGAATTTTTAACTTTTACTTTTTTTATGAAGATGAATCTAATTCTAACATTTTATCTTTTTTTCTTTTTGTTAAATTTTGATTTCTACTTCTCAAATTCTGCAACTTCTAGCGTATTAAACGTAGTTATTTTCTCTTAACTTTTATATTAAAAACATTTAGATTTTGGGCTAGTACTAATGGGCGGAAAACCCCTGTATTAGATGAGAAGCCACCAGTTGAATAGCCTATATAACATATCCTAGGGTTTTAGTTAGCCTTCACATCCATTCATTTGTGCCTCCACAGAAAAATGTAAATCTTCTTCTTCATCCTTCTCCTCCAAACCCTAGACCTACTTCCTCTTCTCCTCTACAATTTTGCTCCTCTCTCCTTAGAAATTTCGGCCACACCTATTCCGTAACCTTCCCATCACAAAACCCCAACCAATACCCCTTTCTCCTCCTTTCTTTCCCCCTCTTCTTTTCACCAATTTCGACCTCCTTCTCCCTCATCTAGTTTCGGCCATCACCCCCTCACAACCCCTACTAAAGCCGAACCTACCTCACCAAAAACCCTACCCAAACCGAGCCACCACCTCTCCAAAGCCCTAGCCTAGCCGAACCTACCCGAACCCGAGCCTTATCCACCAAAAATCCAAGCCTATGCACCACAAAACCAAGTCCAAAAGCCCTAGGTCGAGCCTAACCTAAGCAAAACCACCTCTAGACCAAGCCTATACACTCCTTAGACAAGCCACTTCTATTGTAATTTGCAAATATATAATTTTTTTATTTTTATTTTTTTATGTGAATTATTTGTTTACGTATGAAATTTATTTTATTTTTCAAAGCGTCGGATTTGGATTCTCCTTTCACTCAAGCTTGTCCGTAATTTGTCGATTGTTGTGTTGCGATTTGAATCACTTTTCTAACCAAAGGAAGGCGAGTAATCACTCTTGACAACATACATACAAATTTTGATAAATTGATGACAATTGAATTGTGAGGATATGTATATGCAAGTTTTACATTTCACCTATGTTTATTTCATGTTATTGCATATGTTCAATTCATGTTATTTCATACGTTTATTTCATGTCATTTCATAGGTTTATATCATGTTATTTCATATGTTTATATTATGTCATTCATATGATTTTATTATGTTACTTCATATCCTATTATACCTGTGTTTGGTTAAACACTATTATGTCATTTAATATTCTCACACTATAAGTTCCTTCACTATGGTTTGAAATGATACATATTCGAACGATCTTTAGATTAAGGAAAATTGTTACGGGCTGAAATGATAGGCCTGAGAAATTTTATTTGACTTGGGATTGCGGGTTTGAAATGATGTAAAACCCAGAAAATTAATAAATTGCGGATTGAAATGATGTATGTTCGTATTTACATGACCCTAGGGTAGAGAATTTTATACAGACTCCGTGGTTGATTTAAAATGATTTTTCTGAATTTTTTTAATTATTTTGGATTTTCATATATGAATTTCAACTAAAATTTAATGTAATGATTTCTGTAAATTTGTTTATATGTGTTAAAAAATTTATAAGGAACAAAGAGTTGAAAATGTAAAATTTGGATTATAATATACAGTATGAAGGTTAACTGAAATTTAGTAATCTGATTTGACTTAATAATGGTATTTTATTCTAGCCGATAAATTATAAGTTTTATTCATGTAATAGTGATTAAAATAATAAATGTTTTGGAAAAATGTAAGTTAAAACGTATAGTTGGCATATAAGTCTAACTAAGGCAAATGGTATAACTTGGGTAATAAGAAGAATAAAATGTTATTTATTAAAAGGAAAAAAGTGTAAGTTAAATTACTTTTAACTTAGCGTAAGGATTTCAGCTTTAAAATTTCATATTATGTAACAAAGTTATTTAACTAAAGATGTGGTTTCTTTAATGATCAAATATCTAAATTTGAGTAACATAATAGGGATGATAGAACGACTGATAAAAACTATAAATATATATACTATTTGATTGCATAAACTATGGTAGTAGGAATTATTACAGTAATGATTCAAAACTGCTGCGATTTCTTACTGTAGCAATTCAAAACTGTTGTGATTTCCTACCGTGGCACTTTTGCACTACTACGATTTTCTTACTGTAACAATTCTGCACTGCTGCGGATTCTTGCAGTAACATTTCTGCACTTGTACGAATTTTTACAGTCGCACTTCTGCACTGCTGGAAATTCCTACCATAACAGGCTTACACTGCTGCGAATCCTTACAGTAGCACTTCTGTTCTGCGGTGTTTTCTTAAAGGTAACATTTTCAGAATGCTACAATTTTCTTAAGGGTTATATGTTATGATTAAAGGTTACATTTTAAAGTGTTATGACCTTTAAATTTTTATGTTTCAAGGGGTTATAAGTAAATGAAATTGGAAGTGTTACGACTTTTGAAAAATGAATATTATTTTAAAAGAATAATGATATGGAATTTATATGGTTTTGAAAGAAATATGTTTGTTTTGAAATATAAACCATTTGAAATTTATATAACCACGGGTTATAACAACGATTGGTTGTTGAAGAGACCAGAATCAGATATGGGCATACTCTCCGTCGATACCGAAAACCACTTTAACAACTATATATGCGGTGGAGATTCCATAATGAAGTAGGATGGTGGCGACGATCCTAAAGGTATATTTACATAGACCTAACTCCCGTGAGTTAGCATAAGGTGGCTAAAACAGGAGTAATCGACGGGCCAAGTGAGGTAGCTCCTCTGATCGGACACACTTCATCGTTGGCCATTATATTACATTGTGATTGATTTGGTGCGCACCTCTGGTTCGGAAGTGTGGATCGAGTTGGGCGGTAGTTACGGTTATGCATTACCAACAGTCCGGAAGTGTAGTTGGCATATCTACCCTGGCATTGCCTAGTTATGCCATGTCACCTACCTAAGCACGCCTTCTATGGGTTTGTTTTGTACCATAGCTACGGAGTGCCCTCTGACAGCGTCCAGTACGGGCGGGATGACAGTACTGTATGGACTATAGGAATATATAAAATGTGTTAAGGTCGAAAATTTAAAGCCTTAACGCTATTTTTAAATAGTACACTTTACTTTAAACATTATTATAATAGCGTATATTGCTACATAGTAGATAGTTTAACGGATCCTTAAAGGATGGGCAATCCCAACCATCCTTTAAGTTACTGATGCATTTCTTTTGCAGTTCACTTGAGCTGATTTACATTTTATAAGTATGTATGACCTGAATCGATTGTTTTTTGTTTTGCTTTATGATAGGGTCAGCCTGAGTTTCACAGCTTTGGTTTTATCCTTTTTTAGAGCTAGAGATCCGTCGGAGATTTAGTAGTTTACTCGATATTTTATTCCAGTTATTTCCACTCAGCTTTTGCTTTTGTAGTAGAGAACTTATGTATCTAACTTTCCAAGTGTATTTGTTTCCAGACTTTGGCATTATGTATTAGTTTTGAGACTCTGTATCTAGTAGCTTCATGAACTACTATAGTTATTTTATTCCACTGAGAGTTATTCTGATATTCTGTGTCTTTGATTCTGTGATTTATTTTATTTGCCCCAAATTTTATTAAAATATGTTGTTTTGAATTATTCAAATCCGACAAGTGTGGTTTTATTGCCGATTTGAATGGTTCAAAATGGCGAGCTGTTACAATATTCATGAAATCTAGTTATTTGTTTATTTTAGATGATACAAGTGATATTTTTTCATACTAAATTACTAACGATAAGCGTGTGATATTTTCAAGGTAAGTGCATAGTGTTTTCCTTAAGGTAGTGACTAGTATTATAAATATAGGTATATGAAAACTAATTTTCGACATGACATATACTCCGAGATAACACCGAAATGGATTTTATAAATTGAGATGTAAATCCAAGATGGACGAACAAGATGCACTCATCTCATTTGAGATCTCACCCGATATGAGATAAGCTCTATAAATTCTTCGAGACGAGACGTGACAGAAATTCGAGACTTAAAACCTTACACATGAATGCCATGGATGTATTAAGTATTGTTCCTTGGAGTCAGAAAAGTGGGTCATCACAACATATAACTTAATGTACAATGGAATAATACAAGCAATTCTGCTAAAGTGAACAAATACATGCAAAGTTAAATATCGTTATCATACATCAAAATGGGTAATCATAACCTCATATATAACGAACCGTAATTTTATTGATTTTTATTTACGTAATAAACCGAATTTTGTGAAATTTTAAATGAAAATATTCTGGAATAAATTTTGATATATGGAAAACGTCTAATAAAACATAACAAATGGTAAATTTTCATCAGATAATATGAAAGTTTATTTTGTTGTGTAATTTTATTTAAATTTAAAATCAGTTCATATTTGATGATAATAAAAAAATTTCCAAACCTGAATATATTTACATAATAAATTTGTTTATCATTTTTTGAGTGAGACATCATCCTTCGTTTCATCACATTTGGACTGCTATTGGTCCATTTATCTTAATTCCGGCATTTTAGCGGTATTTCCAGTACCGATTATCGACTTTTGGTAGTTCGGTCGTATCATTGGTATTTGTATACTGTTTTGATCATCTCGTCGTGCTGATCTCCGTAGTATATTCGTTTGTGAGTTTCGGAGTACGGGAAAATGGCGAAATCTACGGAACGATTCTGTATCGGTTCCATTTTTGAAACTTTTGATGTTTCGTGTTCTTTCAATTGTCATATGTGGGATTGTGAATAGTCACTGGCTATTAATCTTTTAAGAAGCCAACTTTTGACTTGTGCAATTCCACTATTCATTTCAACGATGCTCGTCTTATCTCCTTCCTTCTTTTCACTGGTTTATTTTAAACTTAAGAAATGATATATATATATATATATATATATATATATCTAATGTTCTAATTACATATATATGTGTGGTTTCGAGATTTTGCCTGCTATTTCTTCCCAGATCAGTGCTATCTACTCGACCTCTCCCCTTCTCTTCCTTGTTCTCCACCACAGCTGACTTCCCAAAGCCAACGCCGCCTTCCACCGACCCAAATTTTCTCAGCCGCTTAACAGCAGCCACCTCCAAGCCTAACCGAGCCAAACCCGCCACCCAAGACCGATTACCCGCCTCTAGCCAGTCGCCGTCCCTACCGATCCACCTTATTCCTCCATCTGATCCGACCTTCCCACTTCCCCACATCCGCCATCACCACCGCTATTCTTCCTCCCAGGCCGAGCCTCCGCGATTTACTCAACATCATGCAACTGCCTACGTACTTTCAAGTACAAATACACACACACACATATATCAAGCTTCAATTTTTTTTTTGCATATATATATATATATATATATATATATATATATATATTTGCTTCTGAAATATCTAACGTATGATATATAAAGCTTACTTGAGTTTAATATATGATGGTTGATATAATAATATGATTATGTGTTAAAATATATATATTTATTTATACAGGTACTTTGATTTTGAAATGTATCTAGATTTCAAATAAAATGTTTTTTTTGTATACATCCATTTGTTGTTATATATATAAAGGTATTAGAAAGCTATATTACTTATAAACTGTTGTTTGTATATATCATTAAGTGTATGATGTTATCTGTTTTATATTACTATGTCAGTTTATATACTTTGTTATGCAATTTTTGTATTCTGCATGTTTTTTATAGTATAGATATATATAATATACATTTATTTAATTATATTCAGTTTATATACTTTGTTATGCAATTTTTGTATTCTACATGTTTTTCATAGTATAGATATATATAATATACATTTATTTAATTATATCGAGTTTGCATATATAATATGCATATCTAAGTTGTGTATATGTATATATGTTTACATGTATACGTTGGTGTTTGTAAAAGTTGCATGGCTTGGTTTATATATGTTGATGTTTATATATATCATATTACTTATATTATTGTATGAAGTAATGGGATATACTTTATTTTATAACAATATTATATATATTTGTTTGATATAACAGCTATATGATATGTCTACAAAGTACATTTTTTTATAGCCTGCACATATATTTGTTTATATATATACTATTTTGGATTTAAGTCGATTTTACAAATACTAAGTTTAAAATAAATATTGTTTTTAAATATAACATATAGTGTTTATATTTTTATCTGTTTTAAACTTTTGGTTTGTTGGTTGATTACATAAGTTACATAAATATATATGTTAAACTGTTAAGTTTTAAATGTATTGATTCAAAATTTATTATTATATATATGCTTGCTTTAATATTTGAGTTTAGTTCAAAAAAATAATTTGAAATACATATATATTTAATTAATATATGCTTAAATTTAGAATATGATTTGATATATATATAGTTATATATAAGTTCACTTATGTCAATTATCTTCATCGATCCAGTTCTGATATGATTTCGTCCATTCCTATTTATCAGCTTTGTTCGTTGAATCATGTCTATTTAGCAATGCTTTGGAATTCGTAGCTCATTTCTTTGTCAAATCTATCTAGCCACGAATGGTGAGCAATCACTCACTATTAACGTTCTTATATTTATTAAATTTGATTTCATTTGAAGTGATAATTGAAATATGATGTTGCTAGTTATTTAATAGCTATATATATATATGCCATTATTTGTAACTATTCACCTATGACATTTGACACCACGATCTGTCATTTATATCTTATCTGTTATTAATGATATATGCATGTTGCTGATTTTTATATTATTATGATATATTTTCTCACTCTACAAGTTTCCTTCTAGTATAGAATTCCCTATGGGATGAAATGATACATACCCAAACGATCTTGTAGAATGAAACGACCCGCCTTTCTTTCCACGGAAAGATGCATCATTCTTAAGAAAGAAAGGGATGGATAAGAGAAAAGAAAGAGAAGAAAGAAAGAAACAACAACAGAATCTCAACAGCGGAACGAATAAATTATATTAATCACATAAATATTACATAGTATCATATACATCAGAGTTATACAGCTTATACAACACATACTAGACAGTTATAAACACATGTCTAGTTATACAACTCAATACAATACAGACAAACGACTCAAAGAACACACAGCGGAATACTATATATCTATACGTTGAATCCTCCTGCTCCATTGCTCCTCCAGAATTCGTCAATCCTAACCTGAATCCCTTGGCTACTCGTAAAAATTTGAGTACCCAAGAGTTTAAGAAAAATAGAATAAACTCTGGGTCAGACATGGGTCTGGTGTGAGTAAACAGTTAAAGTTGCTTAACATTGAAAACCTTTGAAAGAAAAGGTATCACGTAAGACTCCCCACACATAAACATGGAAAAGTTTGTACCTTACGCTAACCAAAACATTTGATAGGAAATCTAGTTATATTATAATAGGTTCTAGGGTTTTCAAATAAAATACAGAAATAGTTGGAATGCTTACATCTTAAGTTCCAACATATTTGGGCACATCTAAAATGTACGGAACTTATTGGAGTTTGGATTCCATACAATGGCAGGGCTACCGGGGTACCGCCCGTCACAGTACGGGGCCTAGATCACCGTACCAAGGATCACTCCCAATCCCCTGCAACATAAAGCCGGAACCATTCCTTACTGAACAGTTCCGAATAAGATAACCCCGCGGTTGTAGCTAGCAACCGCCCACATAGCCGAATAAAAAGGGACTCTAGACAGGGGTTCATCTCATCCTACTTAGGCATGACCCACTTAGCCTTGATGCACATCTCCTGTTTTAGCCATTCCCGGTTGATGAGGGTTGAGGCTAAGATTACCTTTAGTGAACACATCACTTAGAATGCTTATCGTACACCTGACGATGTTCTGGAATCATTCAATCCATACAAGTTCGTTTCGGGTTCGAACGAAACCGAAGGCATTACCCTGTTACACTCATTTTGGAATCACCCTCAGAGTTAACGACGATGACCCTTGCACTCTGAATCTTCGTCTTCACTTGAGATTCACGACCTATCGTTAATTTCGATCGATGTGGTTTTCGGATATCCAAATCTGGAAACCCGATGCCGATCTCATCGAAATCCCAAACGCCATCTTTTAGGTCCAAGTTGTTTTAAAGTTTAAAACAATTCAATTCAAATCATTATCCATATACACACAGATAGATAATTCACAATATCACAATAGATAATCTACATTATCATCATAAATAGATAATCCATATTATCATCGTACTTTAACCAAAGCATCTCATATCATATATCACACATATCTCATTAGAGATATCAAACAATCAAGCCATCCAATATCAATCAGCCATTCATAAGCAATGATCTATTAATCACACCATCTAAAATTAATTTAAAATGAATTAAATTAATTACTTCATCTCTAATTAATTTAAAATAAATTAAATTAATTACCTTCATCACAATAAATCTTGCTTACATAAACATTAATTAAACCAATTAATTAATCATCATCTTAACTAATCAATCTTGATTAATTATCCCTTAATTACATTAAGTAATTAACTTTTAATTAATTATACAAATTAATTATCTACAAACCTTTAAGTAATTAACTTTATTTACTCTATTAATTATAATTAATGACATTAATTCTTAATTAATTACAATTAATTACCTTATAATAACTTATTATGGATTAATTAATCTTAATAAATCAATCCTTAATTATTCTCATTAATCACATTAATTAATGATCCTTAATTAATTACTTCCATTAATTAATTAACTATAATTAATTACATTATTCCTTAATTAATTACATTAATTTATCGTGCTTAAATTAGTTACTTTCATTAATCACTTTAATAATTATAAACAGTAATTAATTATTCTTAATTACTTTTAATTACATTTATAAATCCTTTGATTTATTACACCAAGTAGTAAATCCTTAATTACTTTACCAAGTAATTATCCCTTTAAATTACTTCCCATTAAGTAATTTCCCTTATCTCAATTATCTTCAGTAATTTAGTCATCAATTACTTACCTTAAGTAATTACTCTTATCAAATCTCATTAAGTAAGCATACTTAATCAATTACCTAATGATTATCTTAATTAATCAACCCATTTGATTAACTCAAATTTATCACACTGATTTGATTAATTACAATTGGGTAATTCATCCCTTAATTACCCCTTTTTATAAATAAATTAATCTTTAATTATAGATTAATTAATCCTTAATTATTAATTAATAAACCTTAATTATCAATTAATAAAACTTAATAACCAATTAATTAATCCTTAATTAACAGTTAATCAATTCTTAATTACAATTAATTAATCCTAATAATAGTTAATTAATCCTTAATTAACTTTTATTATAGATTAATAATTTCTTAATTAATAAAGTCTAATTATTAATTAATAAAACCTAATTACAAATTAAATTACTTTTTAAATTAATCAATCTTTAATTGCTAATTAATCAACCTATTTTACTTGATTGATTTATCTTTAATTTTTAATTAATAATCTCTAATTACTAATTAATTATACTTAATTATAAATTAATTAACCTCTAATTAATCAACTTATAACACTTAATTATTAATTTTAAATTAATTACTCTTAATTGATTCCTTAATTAGTTCTTAATCATTTTTAATTAAATTAATTACTCATATCTAATCTCCTTAATTAATTTAATTACTATTAAGATATTAAAGCTTTAATTATCTTTAAGATAAAACAATATCTTACTATTAACTTAATTAAAACATTTATCTTAATAATTAACCTTTCTTAATTAAATCTTTAATTAAGTTTTTAAAATACCCATTTAACTTGGTAAATTAAGGTTAACAAACATAACATCTTTTAAATGTTTTAACCATTAACAAGTAATAATTTTAAAACTATTTCAATCTAAATTCAAAAAAAAACTTTTCTTTATAGAGACTTTTTAAATTTCAATTCAAACTTAAGTTTAAATTTAACTTTAACCTTTACTAAACAAATTTTACATTTACCCAATTTCAAAACTTCTTGACTAAATGTAAACGGAAACATTTATTACATATAAAGTAATTTATATAAGAAAGTTTTTAAACCAATTTCATTCTAAATTTTAAAAACCCTTGTTAAATTTTTTTTAAAACTACTAAATCTTTTTGCTTTAAGTCAAACTCGAAGACCACTCGGGCCATAACCGAGTCTACTTCCTGTTTCAAAATTTTTGTTTAGTTTTCAATTTAAGTTTAAATTTTAAACCTGTAACCACTACAACAGTTAACAGGTTGCATCCTTTCTAGCTACTCCGAGTTCCCACTCGAGTCACGCTCTCAAACACACTTGTATCCCTTCGAGTCACCCATGGACTATCTTCCCAGACACGAAAAAGCATCGCCGTGCACATGCACTGCCACCAGAGCCACTTTTGATCACCCACGGCTACTTCGACACATCGATTAACGACGCAGCAACCCTCTCCTATCACCAAACCCAAATCACAAGCCCTCAAACAAAAATTAGCATTCCAGTTGAAAACTGGAAGCAACTCCATGGCCAAACCACCACGAACTCAATCTCCGACCATCAGACAAATTGCAATTCTGGCCACTCCATCTCCAAACATCCACGAATCCATTACCATAATTTGATGCAACTCGATGCATCAGAGAAGAAGCAGTGGGCCGATTTACAAGTTCGAACAAAATTAGGTTTAGAATCCAAATTACCTCACCGCCGTCGCTACGGCCATCATTCAGAGCTTCCACCATTTTTGCCACACTTCCTGATCCTATTTCCACCTCCACCCAAGATTCTGATCACCATAAACCTCAAGATCACCAGATATTGACCAGAAACTTAGTTCCAGTCATTCACTAAATTCCCATTCAATACCCCATTGAAAATTTTGATTTTTGTTTTAAAAATCATAATTTTTAAAGATGATTCAAATTAATATCTTGAATCGGTAAATTTGAATCATAGATTTTAACATGTTAAAGTAATTCCTACTGTCTAAATTTGATTCCAGAGAACTTCCACAACTATTTTGCTTAAATAGGATTTTTAAACTTAAACTAATGTTTAAACAAACATATCATGTTTAAATCTTAATATATAACAATGAACTGATAAGAAGATTTGGAATTTTCTTTTGTTCTTATTTTCTGTAGTTTAAAAACAAAGAAGAACCATTCATGCACTTTCATTCTCAATTCATACACACAGATCTACATTTATATACACACATGCAAGCATTAATTGTTTTAGAAATCTAACAAGCAACAAACAGTTATTACTTAAGATTTATAAATAGATGTTTACTCACCTCTTTAATTAAATGCAAAGAGATTTTTCTTGATGATAGAACTGGAAAACTTTTTTTGTTTTGATTCCAGAAACTTTGCCTTGCCTGTGACTTAAAAACTGAAATGCTTTGGAGGCTTTAATTGAAAACAAAATTGCTTTGAAACAGGAATGTTAAAAGACTCTGATTCACTTCAGTTTTCTTTCTTGCTTTGACCCAGATTCACTTGCATGCACTTGAAGGTGTTGCAGACATGGGAAATGCAGAGCTTTAGAAACTAGATTGAAATTTGCATGCATTTGTTGCATGCCTAAATTCATTTCTGGTTTCATAAATGAACTCAGCTTCTTTGATTACAGGTTTGTGAACTTTTGATTTTTGTTTTAGAGGAGATTACAAGATTTGAAATTTGAGGAATAGATGACAGCTTTGATCATAAAACAGTTTTACAGGTTTGAGTTTTGAAAGTGTTCCAGGTTGCAATTTGAAATTAATTTTGCTAAAAAATCTTAGTACAGGCTTGATGACATTCTCTGGTATGCATTTGGTTTAGAAGAGATGTTTTCAGGCTTGAGAAAATGATCACAGGATATTGAAAATTCAAGTTTAAAAATTGATTTACAGATTTGAATGAAGGTTACAAAGTTTTGAATTTCTGGTTTCACTAGTACAAAAAGTGCATATTGCTTCGCCTCATTTGCATCGGTTGAAGTAAAAACTGATGCAAATAGAACTATTTGCATCAGTTCTATCTTAGTAACCGATGCAATTAGTACGTGGAAAACAATAGGTAATAAAAAAAATCAAATTTGCATCAGTTCTCACCAACAACCGATGCAAATAGTTTTAGTCGCATCGGTTTTAAAGTCAACCGATGCAACTACATGTTGATGGCAATATGAAATTTAGGTGGGAAATAATGAAAAACTGGCTCCAAAGTTAATACTTTGGACAAATTTACTCCTTCCTCCTCAATAACCCACTCCAAAAAAAATATTCTTCTCCTCAGAATCCTCGGTGCCAGAAAATTTATTTTTTACTTCTTTTCTTCTTCAACAAATTCTTCTCCGCATGGCAGGACGCAGGCCAAGCATATCTGGTGGTTTGTAGCTCCGCCGTTAGCTGTTTGAAGTGGTCGTTTGCAAAAGACTTCGACTTCGCCACTATTGCTGCTACTTGAGAAGTGGTCGTTTGCAGCTTGAAGATCGAAGATGACTTCAACTTCGACGTCTTCACCACTGTGTAGATCTGGAAATGAAATCTCGAAGATGACCCAAAATCACCTCCGTTGTTTCGACGTTAGTTTCAAACAACGCATTAATCGTCACAGTTGATGCGGATTTTAGGGTTTTCCGCAATGGAGCTCTCGTCGTCTCAAATGACGTCATCCAAGCCATCGATCAATCAAACGATATTCTCGACGATTTCTCAAACTTTGCTGCCGAAATCATCGATCTTGACAGAAAATTCTTACTCCCTGGTTCGTTTCCTTTTTGTAATTTAATATAACGATTGTTCCTTCTCATTAACTTGGTCTTACTTAATCCAAATATAACTTCTTTCCATTCGTAAATCACAGAAAGATCCAACTTCGCTGAAATTCTGATGCAAGATTTATAAACACGCACGTACACACATCGCAACAGCTAGGGAGAGGGATTGCGGACGATGTGGACCTTATGACGTGGCTGCATAAGAGGATATGGCCATATGAGTCGAACATGAATGAAGAAGATTCTTATATTTCAACTCTCTTGTGTGGAATTGAACTCATTTGAACTGGAGTAAGATTCATCTAATCTTACTTCACTTTTATATGCTATCCAATTGCAGTGTGCATCATGCATGATACAGTACTAATGAAGCTTTAATTTCAATTACAATGCAAACTGCAAAGTGTTATTTTTTTCTGAACAAGTAAAAAACGATGGAATTATAGGTAACATGCTTTGCTGAAGCAGGTGGTCAACATGTAGATGGAATGGCAGGAGCAGTGAAATTACTTGGATTGTGCACTTGTTTAGTAGAATCGACCATGGATTCAGGCGAAGGGTTGCCTGCAAATTGGGTGAGGTCTGCTCATGATTGTATCCAGGTTTGCTATTACTGCTGCCTTATCAGTTATCGTTCTTTCTTGCATTACACATTTCATGAATGTGCAAGATAAATGAATGAATATTATGAAATACAGTCTCAGAAGGATCTTTACGGAAAGCATCACAATTCGGCAGATGGGTGCATTAGAATATGGTTTGGATTAAGGCAAATTATGAATGCAACAGACGAACTATTACTGAAAACAAGAGATATAGCTGAAGAATTGCAAACTGGTATCCATATGCATGTTGCTGAAATCCCTTTTGAGAATGAGCATGTAAGGAACACAAGGGAAATCGAGCATGGTACTGTTACATTCATGTTGAAATCCTTTGTTGAAAGTATCTAATTCTAATTTTTTGAATGTTCCATTAAGGGTTTAATTCATAATGATAAAATGTAATCTAAATTCCACCGTTTTGCACACTCTCCAGTTGTAAACCTTTTTTGGCACACGTACTTGCCTTACACACATTAAAAATAAACGAACATGGATTATAAAGTTTGGTTCTTTGTTTTCCACTGCTTTACCCAGCTAGAAAAATGAATTAATAATACATCACCGCCTTACTTTTATCACATTTGTTTGCTTAACTTTTACAAATACTATTATGGTAAAACAATCAACAATATGTCCAAACAGTTCACAGGTCCAATATTAGTGCATATATTATGGTAAGATGCATATATAAATAAATTTAAGATGTTCTGTAGACAAATGATGGTTTAAGTTTCTTTAACTTTCATGGCAGTGACCAGTTCTCTTCCTTACTTCAGACCTCATTTATTTAAATTGTAGCAGTTCTATTCTACTGCAAGCCATAATCATCTATTAATTATGTTCAGCAACCTATCGGTTGCCTGTACAATACCCATTCATTAAATAGCTGTCCATTGCCATTCAAACCGGCAGTTGCTTATTTTTCAGAGGAATTTTAAACCACACCATTATTACAACGAACTGAAATGAATGGAAGGAACAATTAAATGAAAACATTATTATTATATCAACCTAAAAGGAATATCAAAGGAGTTAATATATGAAAGGATAGTGGTTAATTAAAACTGCATTTAAATACGGCAGTTGAAGAGACCATAGGTCCAGTTTGCGACCATATAACAAACTGAGAGGCACACATTAAAAAATTTTCTTTCTTTCATAAATGAAAGAAGTCTCACAGTGCTAATTACTACATTTTTCTTCTTCCAGATTTCACAACCATGAAAGCAATCACTGTTCGAATTTCTCGGGTATGGGATTCCATCAACTTGAGGACATGAGAAGTCTTTGGTTTGAATTTGCAATAAATAGGCTTGCAGATACAATTTAATCCTCGGTCATCTACTAAATTTTTATAACATTAGAGGATGATTTCATAATGACAACTTACTTCATTTCCATGCATAGTAATAAAAATTGATCTATTTGCTACTTTTTTCCAATCGAGTCCACTTCGCACCATTTTATGAAACTTTGTGCACATCTGTACATCAACATAATTGATGACTTTTCTTTAATCTTCTTTTAAGTGTTTTTCTACTCATGTTTTTGTGAACTTGGCTATATTAAGCAATTAATTCCCACTGAAATTTATTTCGTAAAATTTATTCGCTTACGCTCCATAATATGTTTAAATCTTAGCTTAGTGTTTATTTTTCCCACAGGATAATATTGCCTTCCCTTATTTATGCATATGTCTTTTTTGTCTCTATGCATGCTTTTTTTTCCTTTTCAACTAGCTTGAAAGTAAAGGAAGCGGTCTCATTCTACGCCTTCATTTTCAAAGCTTTAAATTTGACTTTAAAACGTATATTTTGCTACAGAACATGTGACTTTTATACAGTGAAATAAAATCAAAATTTAGAACATGAAACTGAAATTTTTGGGCTATGCAATTAGTGTGCACTCAAAAAATTTCATTCCGCTCACTAGGAGCTACATAGAATTAACTTCTTGTTTATTATAATGTTAACGTTGAACATATATGTACATATATAGTACTTCAAAACTATTAATACATAATTTCCTTTTCTATATGTGATTTGTTGTTCATAGTTTTAAACAGGATGAAACTAAGGATTTTGCCCTCTACTTTCTACGTTTTATTGTCGATGTTATGTATTTTAGATATGTAGAAAAATTTAAATTTGTAAACTGGGGTTTGCTAAAATCATATCTCAAAATTCATATCTACAAAATCGTTGTAAAGTTGTTTTTTTAAACATAAGTTTATTGCATGCCCAATGGTATGTACATTAAATATAATCCACCCTGTCCAATGTTGTGCACTACGCTAAATTTGCCGACATATGTACTTTAATTTTCATCTGCCTGTTTTCTTTTTCTTCAAATATACTTGAACTAAAATTGTTCCTTTATTTCGGCCCATTAATGAAAAATGAGAAGTAGCGCTACACCATTACCAAGCAAACATGTACGAAAATAATTTTGTAGATATAAAATTATGGACATGTAAACTGTATCTATGTACACATACTTTTATACTATTTTGCGATTGACCATTAAACTGCTCATTTCACCAAGATGATTTAAAGCTATATATAATATTGTTAACCCGCCTTTTGCCAAGGCCACGTGCGCCGTTTTGAAAAATAAAATTGATCAAACTTAACATCCAACATTAAAATAATTGAAACTTATATATGTGCAGTCTTTTTTTTGCAGTGGAGAGGAGTAGGGGGGAATGTGGGTGGATTGTGTTGACAGTTAGTAGAAGTGTGAAATGTGTATTTGGTATGGTGATGTAGGGGAGTGATGAATGCAGTGAAATTTATGGTGACAGTGGGTTGGTTAGTAGGTAGAAGTAGGTGAACTGGAAGGAAGGGAGGAATGATGATTGATTTATGGTGGCAGTAAGGTGGTGGTAGATGGATAGAGGCAGTAAACAGATGGGGGTGGTAGAAGTGTTGCTGCGGTAAGGTTATGTAATAGTTGCACTAAACTGTTTGTAGTAAAACTTCTTGTAGTAGAGCTGATGCAACAAGGTGTAAGGATAGGGGAGGTGATGTAACAATGAACTGCTTGTAGTAGAGCTGGAATTTGGTGGTTTGTGTAGCGGTTTTATGGTGATTTGAGATGCATGTAGGACTTGAATTTGTGGTGAATGAAGTTAAAACTGGCAGTTGGGTGGACTTGCAGCAGTAAGGTTGAGATGGTGTTGCTATGGTGGAATGAATGGTAGATGGTTGGATATCTGGGCACTGTTGTGTGCACAGCAGTGTTGTGAAGATGGTGGCATTTTTGAGGTGAGAACTGTTGCTGTTTGAAGTGTAGGTGATGAAGCAGAGGGGAGACGGTTGGGGTTGTTTTGATTGACAGTGGTGGTAGACAGGGAGCAGTGTGGTTGACAGTGGTCTCTGATGGATATATTTTCTGATGTTGTATGGAGGAGTTATGGTTGAACTTGATATTTTGATGAGGAAGTAAGGAGCTGTGGTAGTGGTGATTGTTATTTGATGCAACTAGATGGTTGCACAGTTTGATGTATCCACACTTATTTTGTATATATTATTAACACTGTAATTGATATATGCTTATTTTGGTATTATGTTATTCAATTTGTATTTGCCATCAAATTTAATTTTGAATGATTGTAATATTGCATGCAATAATTGTTTGTTGTAATCAATAATATATATATATATATATATTGTCTATTTGAGTACTGTAATAATGATTTCTGAGAATGGATTTTTGCATCAGGTATAAATAGCTGATGCAATAGAGGTATTAGTTTGCATCGGTTGTTATAAAAAACCGATGCAACATGGGGATGTGTACAAGCAACCAACCATGATATTTTGCATCAGTCGTTAGTAACAACCGATGCAAAAAAGGACCTTTTTGCATCGGTTTCAGAGCTGATGCAAAAGTGTTAAGCCTGTTGCATCGGTTGCATATGCATTGGTTGTTGAACTGATGCAAAAAGGGGGTAAACAACCGATGCAGATGGCCTGTTTTGTAGTAGTGTTTGAAGAAAATTTACAAGATGAATTGCATTGTAAAAATTTGAACTGAGAATTGTTTTTCAAATTTGATTTGAGGAAAATTTCAGATTTGGTCTGGCCATTGTTTTCTTGGTTTGAATATGCAAAGATAAAATGAATGAATGAAGAAGGTGGAAGTTTTATATAAATTAAATTTTGGTTTATTAAAATTTAAAGAAAATAAAAACTAGTAATGACACTTGTCCCTAACTTTCATTATTATGTTAACACATGTTACTTAAGAGGTTTAAAGTTTTAACACTTGTCCTAATTTATTTTTATATTATTTATAAATGATTTTAAAGGCTTTTAAATTAATTTTTCTAATAAATTTATACTTATATTAATTATAAATGGTTTCATATTAAATTTCTAATTAACAAATACATTTAATAAATTATAAACACTTTTCTAAATTTATATAAATACAATCTTTAAAAGAAAATAAAATAAAAACCAATTATAATTTAAATAAAAATCATATATAATATTTTTAACTTATTTTTAAATGTTAAATTTAAAAAGCTTATGTATTTATTCTTATTAAATAAATACTTTACCAAATTTCTATAAATAAATTTCTTTTAAAGAAAATAATATGAGATAAATCTTATTTTTTACATAAAAAGATAATCCATATTTATATCCAAACTATATTTTTATTTTTATTTTAAAGATATATATATATATATATTCTTTTGAATTCAAATTCAAAGTCAGTTTAAAATCCAAATTTAAAATCAATTCAAATAAATATAGATATCAATTTTAAATAAACACATTATTATTTATAAATAATTTATTCTATTTAAAATCATTTTAAATACACAGATATATATATATTTAAACACACTTATTAATTTTGAAAACAATAAGTCAATTTAGAATTTATTTATATAACAACACAAACTTAAATAATTATTCTTATTTAAAAAAACAATCTATAATCATAATTTAAACATCACATTTTTAATTGTTTGGCTATTTATATTTGAAAATAACAATTTTATCAAATTTAAACAATTTAAATTAAGAGATTATCACATTTTAAATTCCTTGAAATTCCGGGATATTGCATTCCTCCCTCCTTAAAAGAATTTCGTCCTCGAAATTTAAAACAAAAGATTATCCAAAGTTTTATTTTATTTCAACCAATTCAAATATATATATCAGCCATACATAACCAAACAAATAATTTCGTCCAAACAACCAATTCAATCAAATAAACAACACTAGCTATCTGAACACAGATCTGGATAAGCTTCCTAAAATAATCTCGAGTTTCCCAGGTACAGACACAGGGATACTCGCTCTACTAAATCCAAACTAGCGATACTACTAAGCTACTGAGCTCTTACTCAGCTAGATCTATAATCTGCACAAGATATTAGACCACAGACAAGTCTGATCAACAACTAAATCCTTCAGGACTACTGGTTCCAAAACCCGTGATGGATCAAACACATACTCCCTCAGAGATACGTGAAATTGAATTCCAGTCTTCCAAACTGGCAATTCAACCCTGGAAACCAAAACACTGATCCTTCAAAACTCAAAAGAATCCAATATACCTCGGAGCTAACCTTATAATCTTACCAAATCTTATTGCTCCCTTTACCGGAGAAACTTCAACAACAACGAAGTCTCCAACTTCGAATTCCAAATTCCTCCGTCTCTTAACCTCAAAACTCTACTTCAGAATCATTAGAAGATTACATCCTACTTCTCATATCCGGAAAAGACAGAACATGATCACTTACCAACTTGCCTCAGATCCTGAAAAATTTCCTCTAGAAATCCTCAATCCAAATTCTGCAACTTCCGGTTACTGCTACTCTAGAAGAGCTGCCACCTTGCTTCCGCTGCACAACTCTGATCTAGAGCGGATGAGAATACAGACTGAACAGCACAACCTAGAAATAAGGTTCAATAGAAATTCCAAGAAATACAGAGCTGCTTCACCAAAAAATCAACCTAGGAGACATCCTACTACCCAGCTGAATTACCGGTAGCTTCATGAACCAAGTCAATACAGAACTCAATCTTCAATGAGGGGAAAATCTCTAATTTCCTTGAAGATATCCGGAAAATCTTCAACAACTCCATAACTCCTACATCCTCTAGAGATGCTTCAAACCCAAGCAAAATATTATCCAAGAGAATCAGCCAAACTATCGCAAGTCACTTTTGCGATCAACCCAACCTAAATTCCAAAGATACTGTCCTCTCTTCACCAATCAGAACAGCTTATCCCCGAGCAACTAATTCATCGAAGAAACGGGCCCACTCCGCTGCTTCAAAATTCCACCTCTAGGAAACTGCTAAGCCAAAAAGATTCCTGCTGGAACACAGAACGCTCCCGAGCTGCACCGTTGACGTAGATTGTAACGACCTAGAATTTTTAATAATTTAAATTTGAATATTTAATTTATTTTAAATATTAATAAGTGAATTTATAAGTCAAATAAATTTTTATTTGAATTATTGGATTTAATTGGATAATTAAATCGATAATTTAATACGTTAAATTATGAAAATAATTGAAAATTGAGTTAAAAAAATGATTGAAAATAATTTGGAAAATTTTATTTAATCATACTGGAGCTATAGAAATATTTTAGAACTTTTAAAATCGAATTAAGAGTTAATTTGTGAAAATTGAATATTTTAATATTTAATAATCGACTGTAAAATAGTCAATTTTTGAACAGTCTCAGAATTGAACGAAACCAGTTTCATTGGATCCGTAATAGTTAGTTATTACCGGATTTCAATTTTCGTGTCAATCGGAGTTATCGTTTGATCGTGGCAGCTCGAAACGCATCGAATTATTTTTAATTTAAATTTGGCGAGTCAAAATAGCCATTTTTCAAAAAGTCTCGGATTTCGACGAAACCAGTTTCATCGGATCCGTAATGTGATATTTTTGTAAGGTTTCAAATTTCAAGTCAATTGGATTTACCGTTTGTCCGGTACAAATTAAAACGCCTAGAAATCGATTTAAATCGGTTTAATTCAAATTGAACGTTTTCAGCCATAACTCGCACATACTTCCGAATTAGCTTCCGAAACCTGTTCCATTGTGTCCGGAACGCGGGATAAACCCTAGGTACGCTGGTTACGGCGTCTAAATCGGAGTTCGGAAAATCCGGGATGAATAGTGTCGTTTGAAATTCTATAAATAGAGACCTTTGCCTTCATTTATAAAAAAAAAAAAAAAAATTAACATATGAAACCCTAGCCGCCGTTCACCCTTTGAATGGCCAGTATTGTTCCATTCGATTCTCCTCATTATCTTCTAATCCGTGCAATGATTCAAGAAACATCCAACTACAATCTCGTAGAGGGCAATGAGTACTTCACATCCATACGGATATGATCATGTTTGGAGCGACGTGGAGGGAGCTAGAGGGGGCCGTGCGTGGGCTGTAGAGGGACGTGCGCACGCATGTAGATGAGGCCGAGCTTCAGGCCAAGGATGGTGAGGGTAGCTTGCGTCGTGCTCTACGCGATGGTGGTTGTGTGATCGAGTTTCGTTGAGAATTGGAGGAGTAATATTCAACCCTAATTCATGTTTATGGGTTCAAGGTGAACGGCTCCTTCCTGTACATGTGCGCGCGTTTGAAGATGGAAGGAAGAAAAGGGTGGACGGCCAGATTTGCATGGGTGATGGATCCAGTGGCTGAGATGAGTTGGAGTTTAAATTATAAAAGTTATGTGAAATTTGTTTATATAAATCGTGTTTAAACTTCATAAATTCGTATCTTTTTCATACGAGGTCGAAAAAATGCAAACTCAGTTGCGTTGGAATCGTATGGACGAGCACTACGCGATGGAGTTGGTTTGGAGTCGTTTGGAGTTAGTGAGAATTTCGAGTAAAATTAAACGCGCGTTTAATTTTATTCGAAATAAAAGCTAAAACGGAAATTAAAACCAAGGTAAGAACTTCTCACTCAATCGAATAGATTTCGATTTTATTTTAAATAGTTAGATTTAAAATATTTGAATGCATGTTTGAATGATGACTGTAAATTATTGATTGTTAAAACAGACATTATGCGCCGTTAGTAAGCGGATGTTATTTAATATAAACATATACCGCGAATATTTCATAAACAGTGAAATTGGTATTATATATAATATCAATATATATATATTGGCATATGTATATATTGCAGTTGTTGATTTCCCGCATTTTTTGTTTAGCGGATGAGACCCTATTACGCCGTTATTAAGCGGATAATATTTATTAAGAACATATACCGCGATAATTTCGTACTGGAGCGAAATTGGTATTGTGCTAATGTTTTTGGATGCAGGAAAACAGGTTGGAGGGATCCAACTGGATTCCTCAACAGTATTTATTTAATTTCAGATATTTTGATATTTGATGATTATCATATCGATATATGATATCGTTGTTGTCGTGATTGACTATTTGGTGTGTAGCATCATTGGACCCAGATTTTGGGATTTTAAAATGATTTTAAAAGTGATTTTGAAAATATACTATATTTTTGGAATTGATCCATTATAAATAAATAAACGTTATAATTTTTAAAGTTATAAAAATTATGGTTTTTGTGAAATATAGTTAAAAAGCTGATTTTTAGAAATACGATTAAAAGTCGATTTTTGAGAAATATGAACTAATGATTTTATAAAATAATTTAGATTGGATTTTTGAATATATGATAAAAGTTTAAATAAAAAGACTTATAAAATTTGATTATTTTATAAATCAAAATGATGAAACTATAAAGGAGTTAAGACGTTTTAAAGAATAATATAGATTGATTTATATTAAAGGATTTACAAATGAATATTTGTAAATTAAAACGTTGGAATTATAAAATGAGATTTTATAAGTGTTTGAATGGAGTGAAAATGAATTTTGTAAATGAATGGAATTCATGGAATTATATAACGGTAAAGTTATAAATGGAATTTTATAAACAGTAGGTTTATAAAATTTGTAAAGTTATTAAAGTAATAAGATTTGGATAAATAATTGAATCTTATAAGTTATAAGATTTATAATTATGAAGTTCAATGGAATGGTTTTGCAAACGAATAGATTATAAGTGTTTAACTTATAATATGAACCTGTAGTTTATAACTGAGTTATAAATCGAATAAGTTAATAAAGGAGATGTATAAAAAAGGAAGTTTTTATAGAATAAATACAAATAGAATTTATAAACGTTGTTTTATACATTTGTAAAATGACTTATTTTGATAAGTAAAATTGTTATAACTTATAAATGGAGATTTTATTCACGTTTTAGACTGTGAATAATCCTTTGAAATAAAATGCATAGAATAGATGAAATTTGTTAATGAAGTATATTCACGTTTTTGAATAGTGAATAATACGTTAAAGAAAATGTATTGAATGTGAATGTTTTAAATAGAATTAAAACGATTTAACGATGTTTTAATTGTGTTGAGATTCGAAATCATAGATTTCAACATTTATTGTTGAAATAGACGTTTTCGAGAAATAAAAGGAAATGGTGGACTATAACACTGTTGTTATAGTAAATGATTTCTGAAAGGAAATGGGTTGTATAGTATTGGGATTTATATATCTATTTAATTTCGAATCCCTATACTAGTGATTTTGGGACGTTGTAACGATGTTTTACGCAACATTCGTTTTGGCCCAAATAAATATGTTAAGTGAATGATTTCCTTAAAGAATGAATTATATACTTAATTCGATTTAAGTATATTGAATATTTTCAAAGGTTGAAAATAAAAAGATTTGTGGATTACTTATTTTTAATAAGTATGGAAATGTTTTCCAACGTGAAGTGAATATTTAGAATTTATCTTTTTGAGGATAAATTGAGATGGATTATTGAAATCGAATATGCATGAATATTTTGAAATATAAATTCATTATGGAATTTATATGTGAAAAGTGGAATTTGTTTGAAAATAAATATTGATTTATTTTTGAAGTGTTGAAATTATATATCTTATAAAGATATTTTGGAAAATAAATAATTTGGAAAATTATTTGGAATCTGGTGATGTATGCATATCAATTGATAGTTCAATAGCCGACTATCAATATTTCCCTTTGATTGGGTATTTGATATGATTGTTTGAATTTGAATGCACACTTATTTTTGAATAAGCGCTCACTATTCGGGTTAACCGGGAAAGGACCATGGGGTCGTATAACCCATTCCGAATATGTGATACGACGTGAATTGCATTTGAAGATCGGTGTTGAAGACCGGTATTTGCGAGAGCGATAGGATGACCTATCGATTGTCTCTGCACTGGGTAGCTCCTGGTATAGAGATTCCATAAGTGATGGGAAATCCGATCAGGATTGTGAATACCCGGATTGCAAGGACTTCTTTGTAAGTGCCTTCGGTTTTGTTCGATCCCGGAACAAACTTGTATGGATTGTATGCCTGACATTACAATTTGAGATATAAAGCCGATTTCTTTCAAATATATTTCTGTTGGTGGCGGAGAATTTATTCTTTGCTTAACACCCTTCTTTGAGACGTACGAGCTCAAAGGTTATATAGTTGAAGTTATCAGCGATATATCCCATTTTGGTAATGTGACATGCTGAGTGATGCTGAAATGATCATTGTGTTGATTATTTGTGATAGGATCATTTATTTGATCGTCTATCCTAGTGATCATTGTGTTGGTCATTTGTTGACCCAAAGCACGGCTTTTTGTACAAAGTGTGTTTTTGTGGACGTGAATTCATCGAGCCTCACATCCCGGAAATGGTCAAAACAGGAAAGATGCGGCAAGGTTATTAGGGGTTGCTGTAGCTCCCCTTAGGGTATGTGCATTTCCTTCTGGAAAGGGGTGGTATCATGGTATGGAGCCCAGATACTTACTCATGTTGAAAACACTTTATGATTGTGTGAATTGGATATCGAGCGCTCGGTTGAAAAGGTCCTAAAGGACCGGGGAATGGCATGCTCGTGTCAGTAGTTACCCAGTTAGGGGTAACCCGGCCTTGTGTTGGCAGAGATCCGGTTTGGTTCTCGGGGATGTCTTTCCAGAGGCATTCTCATGTGGCAATGGGAAGTTCCTTGGCCTGACCATTTGTTGGAAATCCAATTCCCAATACGAAACTTTTACGGTATTAGTTGTAGAACCTGCTATTCACTTATGGTGGTCACCACTGTTTGGATAGTAGCTATAGTAGGCATAGTTCGAAATGTCTATGTCGGCTAAGATTTATATCTTTATTTTCGAAATGATTTGTTATACATTATGCACTAGTAATAATATCAAATGTTATTTAAATGCGTATCAAGCATCTTTGACTATCATAAGGAGAAATCTCCTCCGATTCTGCGTTTGCATTGTGTGTGTGTGCGGGAGGCCTTATGGTAGTCTCATTTTTAAAAAGCATTGCGAATTGATTAAAAAATATTCCTCTATTTTGATTTTAAAGTAAATAAACTGTTTTGAGTTCTCACACCAGTCACATGACTGACTTGGAGTTTATTGTTTTCCTTCCTAAACTCTGGGTGCCCACCAATTTCCACACGGGCAGTTAAGAGTTAGGTTTATCAGGATATTCTGGATATTCTGAAGTTGCTGGAGGCAAGCTGGATGGCATGGCGTATTACTAGTTTATATAGTATTTCTTTTTCCGCTGCACTGTTTATTGTTGTATGTTGTTGTACACTCTGATGATATGATGTGATGTAATGAAATGTAATGTAATAACTGATATAGTTCTTTTTTTAAAGATTATTCATTTATTATTATATGTTGTTCCGCTGCGAATTGTGAGATTCTGTTGTTGTTCTGTTATTTCTTTCTGTTCCGTTCTATTTTAAAAAATTTCTATCTTCTGTTTTTCTAATTCTCTGTTTTCTAAAAAAAAATTGTCTATCTTCTTTCCTCTCTATTTTCTATCTTTTCTCTCTTTTTCTTTTCTTAAATTCTTTTTAAAAACCCATAACATCTCGGTTTTCGGCAACGAAAATCCGCGTCGTTACATTTGGTATCAGAGCTGATGGTTAAGCGACAACCATGGTTCTGTTGGGTATAATTCATTAGAGATAGAGTCAGTAGTACTCTAGAATGAGTTTGAGTGTAATAATAGCTATGAGAGCGTATTTGTTAGTGAATATAAAAATTGTTTTGTATTGTGATGATTGGTTTATTGAGTGGCATATGAACTTTCGTCAGCGTGGTCCGCAAGACTATGCCGAAGGGGTTTCTAAACACTTGAATAGAACAATTCGGCACAATATTGATTTTTAAAATTGGGTAAATGAAATAATTTTACCTTGATTATATTTTATATATAAAGGAATAATTTTTCTAAATTATTAAAGTGTATGTAAGTTGATTGTTTAGTTGTTTAAATAATCTAAATAAAAGAATAATTGTATAAGTAAAAGAATTATAAGAATTGAATTATAATTAAAGTGATTTACAATTGTGAAATAAATTTCTATATATATAAGAAGTGAAACTATATGAATATGAGTTGTAAATAAAGGGGAATTTCAAGTTAAATGGAATATAACTTAAGAGATATTGAATGGAATTGATATTGGTATCGAAGTAAATAATCAAGTGGAGAAAATGAATATAAACTTGAGTTAGGAAATGAAATTCAACTGTTGTAATTGAATGGAATGAATGAATTGAATGTTAATCAATTAAATGTAAATTTAAGTTGAATAAATTGAATAAGAATGAATAAAAGTAAAGAAATTTGGTTGAAATGAATATACATTGGTTGATATATGATTGTTGATTGATTGTAATAATTCATTAAGTGTTAATGAAATTGAAAGCTATGAAATTGAATTCAAATTGAAAGTAAATAGATTTGAATAGAATTGAAAGTGAATTGGATTTAATTAGTGAATGCAAACTAATTAAAATTGAGAATGAATGTTGATAAAATCCAATGTAAATAAATCAAATGTGATTTGAAATTGAAAACCATTTCATTGTATATTAATGAGAATATAAATGAATATTGATTGATTATGAATGATAATTGGTTGATGGTTGAATATATATTGCTTTTACTGCATTTGCTATGTGATATATATAGTTGTTATGTTGCTATATGTTGTATATCGATACTATTTTCATATATGCATGATTCTCATGTTGTTTGTTGAGTTTAGTAGGTGCGGATCGCGTTTGCTTCGCATTTGGAGTTCGCTTTAGCGCTATATTAGCCGTATATGCTTGCTAATAAAATATAAGGTACATATCTCGGATTAAATATCGTACTTTTACACTTTTTTCCCTTCGGGATGCCTCATTACTTGATGAGATGTATATTTGTGATATATATACTGTCATTTTTTTTTCGGATCGAGCCGCGCAAAGGAGACATGGCGAATTTTTCCGGAAATTTAAGGCGTTAGAAAATTTTTTGAGAAAATTGGGAAAATTTTGGAAAACTTTAACTTTGATTTTTGAATTGAAAGTTAAACAAGGTAATTTGTTTTTGAAATGATAACTAAGTATGATTTGGAAAACTTAGTAAAGAATTGTAAGAAGTTTAATTATGAATTTTGGAAAAATAAATAAATTCTGTAATTTTCTTACTTGTAATTTCGAGGACGAAATTCTTTTAAGGGGGAAAGATTGTAACGACCCAGAATTTTTAATAATTTAAATTTGAATATTTAATTTATTTTAAATATTAATAAGTGAATTTATAAGTCAAATAAATTTTTATTAGAATTATTGGATTTAATTGGATAATTAAATCGATAATTTAATACGTTAAATTATGGAAATAATTGAAAATTGAGTTAAAAAAATGATTGAAAATAATTTGGAAAATTTTATTTAATCATACTGGAGCTATAGAAATATTTTAGAACTTTTAAAATCGAATTAAGAGTTAATTTGTGAAAATTGAATATTTTAATATTTAATAATCGACTGTAAAATAGTCAATTTTTGAACAGTCTTAGAATTGAACGAAACCAGTTTCATTGGATCCGTAATAGTTAGTTATTACCGGATTTCAATTTTCGTGTCAATCGGAGTTATCGTTTGATCGTGGCAGCTCGAAACGCATCGAATTATTTTTAACTTAAATTTGGCGAGTCAAAATAGCCATTTTTCAAAAAGTCTCGGATTTCGACGAAACCAGTTTCATCGGATCCGTAATGTGATATTTTTGTAAGGTTTCAAATTTCAAGTCAATTGGATTTACCGTTTGTCCGGTACAAATTAAAACGCCTAGAAATCGATTTAAATCGGTTTAATTCAAATTGAACGTTTTCAGCCATAACTCGCACATACTTCCGAATTAGCTTCCGAAACCTGTTCCATTGTGTCCGGAACGCGGGATAAACCCTAGGTACGCTGGTTACGGCGTCTAAATCGGAGTTCGGAAAATCCGGGATGAATAGTGTCGTTTGAAATTCTATAAATAGAGACCTTTGCCTTCATTTATAAAAAAAAAAAAAAAATTAACATATGAAACCCTAGCCGCCGTTCACCCTTTGAATGGCCAGTATTGTTCCATTCGATTCTCCTCATTATCTTCTAATCCGTGCAATGATTCAAGAAACATCCAACTACAATCTCGTAGAGGGCAATGAGTACTTCACATCCATACGGATATGATCATGTTTGGAGCGACGTGGAGGGAGCTAGAGGGGGCCGTGCGTGGGCTGTAGAGGGACGTGCGCACGCATGTAGATGAGGCCGAGCTTCAGGCCAAGGATGGTGAGGGTAGCTTGCGTCGTGCTCTACGCGATGGTGGTTGTGTGATCGAGTTTCGTTGAAAATTGGAGGAGTAATATTCAACCCTAATTCATGTTTATGGGTTCAAGGTGAACGGCTCCTTCCTGTACATGTGCGCGCGTTTGAAGATGGAAGGAAGAAAAGGGTGGACGGCCAGATTTGCATGGGTGATGGATCCAGTGGCTGAGATGAGTTGGAGTTTAAATTATAAAAGTTATGTGAAATTTGTTTATATAAATCGTGTTTAAACTTCATAAATTCGTATCTTTTTCATACGAGGTCGAAAAAATGCAAACTCAGTTGCGTTGGAATCGTATGGACGAGCACTACGCGATGGAGTTGGTTTGGAGTCGTTTGGAGTTAGTGAGAATTTCGAGTAAAATTAAACGCGCGTTTAATTTTATTCGAAATAAAAGCTAAAACGGAAATTAAAACCAAGGTGAGAACTTCTCACTCAATCGAATAGATTTCGATTTTATTTTAAATAGTTAGATTTAAAATATTTGAATGCATGTTTGAATGATGACTGTAAATTATTGATTGTTAAAACAGACATTATGCGCCGTTAGTAAGCGGATGTTATTTAATATAAACATATACCGCGAATATTTCATAAACAGTGAAATTGGTATTATATATAATATCAATATATATATATTGGCATATGTATATATTGCAGTTGTTGATTTCCCGCATTTTTTGTTTAGCGGATGAGACCCTATTACGCCGTTATTAAGCGGATAATATTTATTAAGAACATATACCGCGATAATTTCGTACTGGAGCGAAATTGGTATTGTGCTAATGTTTTTGGATGCAGGAAAACAGGTTGGAGGGATCCAACTGGATTCCTCAACAGTATTTATTTAATTTCAGATATTTTGATATTTGATGATTATCATATCGATATATGATATCGTTGTTGTCGTGATTGACTATTTGGTGTGTAGCATCATTGGACCCAGATTTTGGGATTTTAAAATGATTTTAAAAGTGATTTTGAAAATATACTATATTTTTGGAATTGATCCATTATAAATAAATAAACGTTATAATTTTTAAAGTTATAAAAATTATGGTTTTTGTGAAATATAGTTAAAAGGCTGATTTTTAGAAATACGATTAAAAGTCGATTTTTGAGAAATATGAACTAATGATTTTATAAAATAATTTAGATTGGATTTTTGAATATATGATAAAAGTTTAAATAAAAAGATTTATAAAATTTGATTATTTTATAAATCAAAATGATGAAACTATAAAGGAGTTAAGACGTTTTAAAGAATAATATAGATTGATTTATATTAAAGGATTTACAAATGAATATTTGTAAATTAAAACGTTGGAATTATAAAATGAGATTTTATAAGTGTTTGAATGGAGTGAAAATGAATTTTGTAAATGAATGGAATTCATGGAATTATATAACGGTAAAGTTATAAATGGAATTTTATAAACAGTAGGTTTATAAAATTTGTAAAGTTATTAAAGTAATAAGATTTGGATAAATAATTGAATCTTATAAGTTATAAGATTTATAATTATGAAGTTCAATGGAATGGTTTTGCAAACGAATAGATTATAAGTGTTTAACTTATAATATGAACCTGTAGTTTATAACTGAGTTATAAATCGAATAAGTTAATAAAGGAGATGTATAAAAAAGGAAGTTTTTATAGAATAAATAGAAATAGAATTTATAAACGTTGTTTTATACATTTGTAAAATGACTTATTTTGATAAGTAAAATTGTTATAACTTATAAATGGAGATTTTATTCACGTTTTAGACTGTGAATAATCCTTTGAAATAAAATGCATAGAATAGATGAAATTTGTTAATGAAGTATATTCACGTTTTTGAATAGTGAATAATACGTTAAAGAAAATGTATTGAATGTGAATGTTTTAAATAGAATTAAAACGATTTAACGATGTTTTAATTGTGTTGAGATTCGAAATCATAGATTTCAACATTTATTGTTGAAATAGACGTTTTCGAGAAATAAAAGGAAATGGTGGACTATAACACTGTTGTTATAGTAAATGATTTCCGAAAGGAAATGGGTTGTATAGTATTGGGATTTATATATCTATTTAATTTCGAATCCCTATACTAGTGATTTTGGGACGTTGTAACGATGTTTTACGCAACATTCGTTTTGGCCCAAATAAATATGTTAAGTGAATGATTTCCTTAAAGAATGAATTATATACTTAATTCGATTTAAGTATATTGAATATTTTCAAAGGTTGAAAATAAAAAGATTTGTGGATTACTTATTTTTAATAAGTATGGAAATGTTTTCCAACGTGAAGTGAATATTTAGAATTTATCTTTTTGAGGATAAATTGAGATGGATTATTGAAATCGAATATGCATGAATATTTTGAAATATAAATTCATTATGGAATTTATATGTGAAAAGTGGAATTTGTTTGAAAATAAATATTGATTTATTTTTGAAGTGTTGAAATTATATATCTTATAAAGATATTTTGGAAAATAAATAATTTGGAAAATTATTTGGAATCTGGTGATGTATGCATATCAATTGATAGTTCAATAGCCGACTATCAATATTTCCCTTTGATTGGGTATTTGATATGATTGTTTGAATTTGAATGCACACTTATTTTTGAATAAGCGCTCACTATTCGGGTTAACCGGGAAAGGACCATGGGGTCGTATAACCCATTCCGAATATGTGATACGACGTGAATTGCATTTGAAGATCGGTGTTGAAGACCGGTATTTGCGAGAGCGATAGGATGACCTATCGATTGTCTCTGCACTGGGTAGCTCCTGGTATAGAGATTCCATAAGTGATGGGAAATCCGATCAGGATTGTGAATACCCGGATTGCAAGGACTTCTTTGTAAGTGCCTTCGGTTTTGTTCGATCCCGGAACAAACTTGTATGGATTGTATGCCTGACATTACAATTTGAGATATAAAGCCGATTTCTTTCAAATATATTTCTGTTGGTGGCGGAGAATTTATTCTTTGCTTAACACCCTTCTTTGAGACGTACGAGCTCAAAGGTTATATAGTTGAAGTTATCAGCGATATATCCCATTTTGGTAATGTGACATGCTGAGTGATGCTGAAATGATCATTGTGTTGATTATTTGTGATAGGATCATTTATTTGATCGTCTATCCTAGTGATCATTGTGTTGGTCATTTGTTGACCCAAAGCACGGCTTTTTGTACAAAGTGTGTTTTTGTGGACGTGAATTCATCGAGCCTCACATCCCGGAAATGGTCAAAACAGGAAAGATGCGGCAAGGTTATTAGGGGTTGCTGTAGCTCCCCTTAGGGTATGTGCATTTCCTTCTGGAAAGGGGTGGTATCATGGTATGGAGCCCAGATACTTACTCATGTTGAAAACACTTTATGATTGTGTGAATTGGATATCGAGCGCTCGGTTGAAAAGGTCCTAAAGGACCGGGGAATGGCATGCTCGTGTCAGTAGTTACCCAGTTAGGGGTAACCCGGCCTTGTGTTGGCAGAGATCCGGTTTGGTTCTCGGGGATGTCTTTCCAGAGGCATTCTCATGTGGCAATGGGAAGTTCCTTGGCCTGACCATTTGTTGGAAATCCAATTCCCAATACGAAACTTTTACGGTATTAGTTGTAGAACCTGCTATTCACTTATGGTGGTCACCACTGTTTGGATAGTAGCTATAGTAGGCATAGTTCGAAATGTCTATGTCGGCTAAGATTTATATCTTTATTTTCGAAATGATTTGTTATACATTATGCACTAGTAATAATATCAAATGTTATTTTAAATGCGTATCAAGCATCTTTGACTATCATAAGGAGAAATCTCCTCCGATTCTGCGTTTGCATTGTGTGTGTGTGTGGGAGGCCTTATAGTAGTCTCATTTTTAAAAAGCATTGCGAATTGATTAAAAAATATTCCTCTATTTTGATTTTAAAGTAAATAAACTGTTTTGAGTTCTCACACCAGTCACATGACTGACTTGGAGTTTATTGTTTTCCTTTCTAAACTCTGGGTGCCCACCAATTTCCACACGGGCAGTTAAGAGTTAGGTTTATCAGGATATTCTGGATATTCTGAAGTTGCTGGAGGCAAGCTAGATGGCATGGCATATTACTAGTTTATATAGTATTTCTTTTTCCGCTGCACTGTTTATTGTTGTATGTTGTTGTACACTCTGATGATATGATGTGATGTAATGAAATGTAATGTAATAACTGATATAGTTCTTTGTTTAAAGATTATTCATTTATTATTATATGTTGTTCCGCTGCGAATTGTGAGATTCTGTTGTTGTTCTGTTATTTCTTTCTGTTCCGTTCTATTTTAAAAATTTTCTATCTTCTGTTTTTCTAATTCTCTGTTTTCTAAAAAAAAATTGTCTATCTTCTTTCCTCTCTATTTTCTATCTTTTCTCTCTTTTTCTTTTCTTAAATTCTTTTTAAAAACCCATAACATCTCGGTTTTCGGCAACGAAAATCCGCGTCGTTACATAGATGCTAAAGAATTCTTATCCAGAGCTCTTTGATCATCAAAATCATATCAACCAATCCCAAACAGGACCTTGAGATGTGCAGACATCTCCTCAAGAAACTTGGGCCCCAAACCAAACACAAACATCCCGCTGAATCCAGCCTCAGCACTGAAGCAGACTCACCTCCTTATACTTGCTCCAAAAGAAAACATCTTCGGAGACATCCATAGTCACTACGTCTCATCACGCAGCTACTACTTCCTGAGGTTGCTAAGATACCATCACTTGCTTCTGCCTAATCGACAGATCTAAACTCTCAAAAATCCGCTCACACGAGCGCGATCAAACTTGCACTTTAAAGATGAACTCCGAACCTTAACAGATTTCCTTCAGAGATAAATGAAGTCCTTACACCAAACTGCAAATCTTACTCGAGACGGTATTAGGTCTACAATCTCAACAAATAATCTTCCAACTGCAACATTCAAACTCCAAGCATTGGTAGTCATGTTACACACTCTACTACCTTTATAACTTATGTTGGAAAGCCCGAACAGGTAACCCAATGGATAGGTAGAAATATATATATATATATAGTTATATATATAGTTATATATAAAAATTACAAGTACGCTCTCTCAAGAAAGACACCACTACGGAGCCTAGGTATTCGCTCAACCTATGCTTTGATACCAAGTGAAACGACCTGCTTTTCTAGCTACTCCGAGTTCCCACTCGAGTCACGCTCTCAAACACACATGTATCCCTTCGAGTCACCCATGGACTATCTTCCCAGACACGAGAAAGCATCGTCGTGCACATGCACTGCCACCGGAGCCACTTTTGATCACCCACGACAACTTTGACACATTGATTAACGACGCAGCAACCCTCTCCGATCACCAAACTCGAATCACAAGCCCTCAAACAAAAATTAGCATTCCATTTGAAAACTGGAAGCAACTCCATGGCCAAACCACCACGAACTCAATCTCCAACCATCAGACAAATTGCAAATCTGGCCACTCCATCTCCAAACATCCACGAACTCATTCCCATAATTTGATGCAACTCGATGCATCAGAGAAGAAGCAGTGGGCCGATTTACAAGTTCGAACAAAATTAGGTTTAGAATCCAAATTACCTCACCGCCGTCGCTACGACCATAATTAAGAGCTTCCACCATTTTTGCCACACTTCCCGGTCCTATTTCCACCTCCAATAAGACTCCGATCACCATAAACCTCGAGATCACCAGATATTGACCAGAAACTAAATTCCAGTCATTCACTAAATTCCCATTCAATACCCCATTGAAAATTTTGATTTTTGTTTTAAAAATCATAATTTTTAAAGATGATTCAAATTAATATCTTGAATCAGTAAATTTGAATCATAGATTTTAGTATGTTAAAGTAATTCCTACTGTCTAAATTTGATTCTAGAGAACTTCCACAACTATTTTTCTTAAATAGGATTTTTAAACTTAAACTAATGTTTAAACAAACATATCATGTTTAAATTTTAATACCTAATAATGAACTGATAAGAAGATTTGTAATTTTATTCTGTTCTTATTTTATGTAGTTTAAAAATAGAGAAGAACCATTCATGCACATTCATTCACAATTCATACACACAGATTTACATTTATATACACACATGCAAGCATTAATTGTTTCAGAAATCTAACAAGAAACAAACAGTTATTACTTAAGATTTATAAATAGATGTTTACTCACCTCTTTAATTAAACGCAGAGAGATTGTTCTTGATGATAGAACTGGAAAACTTGTTTTGTTTTGATTCTAGAAACTTTTCCTTGCTTGTGACTTAAAAACTGAAATGCTTTGGAGGCTTTAATTGAAAACAAAATTGCTTTGAAACTGGAATGTTAGAAGACTCTGATTCACTTTAGGTTTCTTTCTTGCTTTGACCCAGATTCACTTGCATGCACTTGAAGGTGTTGCAGACATGGGAAATGCAGAGCTTTAGAAACTGGATTGAAATTTGCATGCATTTGTTGCATGCCTAAATTCATTTCTGGTTTCAAAAATGAACACAGCTTCTTTCATTACAGGTTTGTTAACTTTTGATTTTTGTTTTAGTGAAGATTACAAGCTTTGAAGTTTGAGGAATAGATGACAGCTTTGAGCATAAAACAGTTTTACAGGTTTGAGTTTTTAAAGTGTTCCAGGTTGCAATTCGAAATTGATTTTGCTAAAAAATCTTAGTACAGGCTTGATGACATTCTCTGGTATGCACTTGGTTTAGAAGAGATGTTTTCAGGCTTGAGAAAATGATCAAAGGATATTGAAAATTCAGGTTTGAAAATTGATTTACAGATTTGAATGAATGTTACAAAGTTTTGAATTTCTGGTTTGAAGAAAATTTATAGGATGAATTGCATTGTAAAATTTTGGACTGAGAATTGTTTTTCAGATTTGATTTGAGGAAAATTTCAGATTTGGTCTGGTCATTGTTTTCTTGGATTGAATATGCCAAGATAAAAAGAATGAATGAAGAAGGTGGAAGTTTTATATAGATTAAATTTTGGTTTAATTAAAATTTAAAGAAAATAAAAACTAGTAATGACACTTGTCCCTAACTTTCATTATATGTTAACACATGTTACTTAAGAGGTTCAAAGTTTTAACACTTGTCCTAATTTATTTTTATATTATTTATAAATGATTTTGAAGGCTTTTAAATTAATTTTTCCTAATAAATTTATACATATATTAATTATAAATGGTTTCTTATTAAATTTCTAATTAACAAGTACATTTAATAATTTATAAACACTTTTCTAAATTTTATATAAATACAATCTTTAAAAGAAAATAAAATAAAATCCAATTACAATTTAAATAAAAATCATATATAATATCTTTAACTCATTTTTAAATGTTAAATTTAAAAATCTTATGTATTTATTCTTATCAAATAAATACTTTTCCAAATTTCTATAAATAAATTTCTTTTAAAGAAAATAATATGAGATAAATCTTATTTTTTTACATAAAAAGATAATCCATATTTATATCCAAACTATATTATTATTTTTATTTTAAAGATATATATATTCTTTTGACTTCAGATTCAAAGTCAGTTTAAAATCCAAATTTAAAATCAATTCAAATTAATATAGATATCAATTTTAAATAAACACATTATTATTTATAAATAATTTATTTTATTTAAAATCAATTTAAATACACAGATATATATATATATATATATTTAAACACACTTATTAATTTTGAAAATAATAAGTCAATTTAGAATTTATTTATACAATAACACAAACTTAAATAATTATTCTTATTTAAAAAAACAATCTATAATCATAATTTAAAACATCACATTTTTAATTGTTTGGCTATTTATATTTGAAAATAACAATTTTATCAAATTTAAACAATTTAAATTAAGAGATTATCACATTTTAAATTCCTTTAAATTTTGGGATATTACATAGAATAGGAGAAAATCATTATGGGTTGATATGATAAACCCAAGCGATTTTCATTGACAATGAATTTGGCATTGCAGGTTGGGATATATACCCGTAGATACTTAAATTGCGAATTGAAATGATAAATATCCATATCACTTGACCATAGGATAGAAAATTATATACAGACACCGTTGGGGTGTGTGTGTGTGTATTTTAAAATGATTCCAAGGTTTTGAAGAAAAAAAGAAATATATATGGTTTTACATAAATATTGATTTTATTATATATAAATGTTATTTTATATTTGTTTAAAATTTTAGATTTTTGAAATTTTATGTTTTGAAATTTATCAATTATAAGTTAGTTTTGAAATTATTAATTTTAAGATATTAGTTATAATTGTACTATTTAAAATATATAAATTAAGTTTTAATATAATAGTAAGTTTAATAATAAAATTTAATTTAATGAAATTTAACTTAATTAATATGTATATATTATGTTTAAGTATTTATTTAAAATTATATTTTAAAAATAGATTTTTATAATAATTTTAAATAAATTAAGGTTGGAAAGATAAATTTAAATTGATTTGAAATTGTATTTAATTAAAGAATTATACTCATATAAGTTGGATTTAAAATTTATTAAAAATTAAGATTTTAAAAATATGATTTTATAACTCGATTTTGATTAAAAGTGATTAAATGAATATTTTCAAATATACATAAATTGAAATGGGGTATTTAGTTTATTTGAATTTGTAATTTGAAGTTTTATTTAAATGTTATTGGAATGATTAAGTAAATATTTCAAAATTAAATAATAATAAAGTTGAATTTGAGATATAAAGGAAATTATCAAATTTAGTTTTGTAAATGTTTGAATATTTAAAGCTTTGAAGTCTATTGAAGTTGAAATGGTTTAATTTGTAGTTTATATCTATGTTTGAAACAATATAAAATGGTTTATTGAGATTTGGATTGAAATGGAACAACTGAGATTTGATTTAAATGGGATTTTGGAAATTGAGTTCATTTGAATTGATTTATGGAAATGAAGTAAACTATTTTTGTTATATAAAGTATTTTAAATATATTTAAACTATTTTTAATATTTTTCTTTATAATCAATTTTTATATAAACTATTTTAAATTTTTAACTATTTAATATACTAATTTTTTTAATTTATAAACTATTTAATTTATAACTATTTTAATATATAAATTATTTTAATATATATGTTTTAAATTTATAAATATTTTATTATATATATACTATTTTAATATCTAAACTATTTAAGTGAGAAGAGTTATGATTTCAAAGTATTGTGATTTCAAAGTGGTATCATTTCTAAGTTATGATTTCAAAGGTTTATGATTTTGGAAGTGTTATACTTTGGAAAGTGTTATGAGTTTGGAAATGGTACATTTTAAGTGAGAATGATATCCAATTGATATGGTTTTGAAATGAATATGATAATTTGGTTTTGAAGTATGATATTTTGAAATGACAACGGTGTTGTAATAAAGTTTGATTGTTAAAGAGACCGGGATCGGTTATTTTGACGATCCGGATCCAATGCTCGAAAATCGACACCAAACGCATCACCCATATTCGAATGCCGGTGATTCAAACGTTGAGTCTGGTTCGTCGGAGCTTGTAACACATTAGGTGAAAACAACACAGCAGAAACAAAGAAGAATTTTAGTGATACACAACAATTGATTACAACAATGATATAATATGAAGTGATCAACATTATCATAGATATACACAATAGCGAAAAAACATAGCTACGAAAAACAACAGCAACAGCAGCGAAAAGATAACATCTTTATTGCCAGTCCCCAAACCAAAAAGCTTAAAACCACAAGCTATCATGCTGCAATATAGCGAATGCGATCCCCAAGCAACAGTCTTCGAAGGTTGCCAATTTTGTATTACTATCTGACTAGCTGATAACCTGAATCTAGGCTGCATGTACGAAAAATTGTGGGCACCCAGAGTTTAGAAAGGGAACAATAAACTCCGGGTCAGTCATGGGACTGGTGTGAGCAAACAAAAGCAGATATTTGTACAAAAACAAACAAAAAGAAATAAAAAGAAATCCGCTATGCTTTATGGCAAATGAAACTACCATAAGGCCTCCCGGCACACACTCAATTCATTCGCACACATGGGGGAGATTTCTCCTCATGATAGTCAAACATGCTTGATACGCGAAAATTCTTTTGATATCATTATTAGTGCATAGTGTGGAAAACATTTGGAAAGTATAATATTAATCTTAGCCAGCATACGTATCGTTATAGTATGCCTACTATAGCTACCATGTTAAATGGTAGGTTCTACAACTAAAATCGTACAAGTCTCGTATTGGGTGATTGGATTTCAAACAAATGGCCAAGGCTAAGGAACTTCCTTTCCAAATGGGTACGCCTCTGGAGGGATGCCCCGGGAACCTAATCGGATCTCTGCAAACACAAGGCCGGGATACCTCTATAACTAGGTACCTAACTGTCACAAGTATGCCATCCCCCGGTAGTCACCGACCTTTACCGAGGCCTCACCAATAAATTCTAACAACCACATAAGTTAAATATTTGGGCTCCATATCATGATACCACTTTTTATTCAGAAGGAAACGCACATACCCTAAGGGGCACGGCCCCCGTAACCTTGCCGCATCCTTCCTGTTTCCACCATTTTAGGGGCGTGAGGTTCGATGAAGTCTCGTCCCACAAAGCTACGCTTTTCACAAAAGCCATGCTCCAATCAACCAATGATCAGCACTTAGCATGCCATATTACCAAATTGGGAATATATCAGTAGTAACCATCAACTACATAGCCTTTGAGCTCGTTCGTCTTTGAGAAGGGTATTAAGCTAAGAGAATAAATTCTCCGCCACCAAACATAAACGTATTTGATAGAAACTAGCTTTACATCTCAAAGTGTAACGTCAGACATACATTCATACAAGTCCATCTGGGTCTGAATGGAACCGAAGGCACTTTGTCCAATTAAGGATAGAAGTCCTTGCAAATCAAAATATTCCCTAATCACGTCCGGGCCATCACATAGGGTAATCTCTATACCGGAGCAATTCAGTGCAGAGACATTCAACAGGTCATCCTTTCGTTTTCGAAAATACCCGGTCTTCAACCACCGTCTTCAAATGCAATCTATTGCTTTGTATCATTATTCGGAATGGATTTTATGACTTAATGTCCTCTCCCGGCTAATCCAAATAACGAGCACTTATTTTTAAAAACATATGGATACATTAGGATATTAGTTAATTCACACTTTTAGCCCTTGTTCCTGAAAACCTTTCCTTTTGAATGGTTTAAACAAATTTCCATTTTTAATCTTTTGAACAAAAGATCCATCTTTAAGATCCTCTTCAGTTTGAAACAAGGTTTACCAAATCTTTGACAAAGATTCATTCATAGCTTTCAAAAATATTTCCATCTGATGTATCCATAACTTGAAATCCTTTCAATAAAAACTAGAAATTCTTTCCTTATATGAAAACTATTTTCATTTGAAAACAAAGGTTTTCGTTTCGGGAAAATCCGATTAAATTTTTTCAAGTTAAAGCCTTTTAAAGTACAAATCGAAAAATCAGCGAACTACCTTATCCTCGGCAAGCTCTATTTGAGTCAAATTTAAATTCCCAAAATAGTTCGTTTGAAATACTTTAAAAATGGTTTAAAATCTAAATAACCTGTATAATCCCTTCAAACCATAGTTTCCAAATAAACATATATATATATGTATGTATGTATGTATGTATGTATGTATATAGAATTCAACTTCAAAATCTTGAATTCAAATTGAAATAAAACTATTCTAATTTCAAAACTTTAACAAGCCATTCAAAATAATTTTTAACTTAAAAACTCCTTTCATATTTAACCCAATTTCACTTCCAAACCATTTTGGATTCAAAATTCAACTTTTAAATAAAATAATATTAAATTCAAAATACACATGACTTAACCAATTTTCCTGTGAAATCCATATTTGTGTATGTGTTATGTGTATGGGTTTTGTATACAACAATAAACAACCATCATAAATCCAAGCACAACAATATCAATAAGCGGTATAAACCTATAATGCTTATTTTTCATTCAAAGATAAACAAGTGAATTCATCACAGATAAATAAATCACAACTCAATCCAAAACAATCATATCACAGATCATCGCATATCAAAGATATCAGACAATTTTAAGGCATTCAATATCCAGTCATCCACAAGCAAGATCAATTAGTTGCTCACCTTTAAATCCTGCTTAATTAACATTAATTAATTACAAACCTTTTGTTATTATGGAATTAATTAATGTTCCTTAATTATCCATCTTAAGTAATTATCCTTAATTAATTAATTATCCCTTAATTTATTACATATATTAATTAACCTTAAGTTAATTACATTAATTAATTTACCTTTAACTTACATTTAATTAATTAACCCTTAATTATTAATTAATTAATTAACCTTTAATTAATCTCATTAATCAACCCTCAATTAATTAATTAACAAATCAACCCTTTAGTTACTTTCATTAAGTAATTATCTTTTAATCGCCTGATTAATTATCCTTTAATGATTAATTAACTATTATTATTATGTAATTAACCTTTAATTAATCTCATTGAGTAATTATCCTTACGTTACTCACATTAATAAATTATCTTTTAATTAATTACATTAACTAATTACCCTTTAATTACTCGCATTAATTAATTAACCCTTAATTAATTAATTATCCTTTGATTTAGTACATTAATTAATTGCCTATAATTAATTAATAAATGATCCTTTAATTACATTAGCAAATTTCATTTGAAAACAATTAGGAATCACATTGATTAATCACTTAATATATCATTATTTAAAACCAAAATAATTGATCTTTAAAACATTTAACTTTAAACCTTTAATCTTTGAAACAAATTTATTATTAATCCATAAATTAACATAGACCTTTAAGTTAATTAACAACCAAAAACATCTTTGTCTTTTTGATTCACTTTATAATTAAGCTATTTAATTTTTCATTTAAAATAAGCTTAAGAATTAATTAATGAAAGCATATATATATATATATACATATATATTAAAACACTTTAAACTTGATTAATTTTAAAATAATTTATTTTTAAAACTTTAACTACATCCAATCTTAAATAAAACATTAATTATTTAAAGAAATGGGTAAATATTTATTTAAACTTTTAAAACTTGAAAATATACTTTTTAGATTTCAGACCCGAGACAACTTCGGGTATCAATCCGAGCCATTTCACATTTCTCCGGAGCAAAACCCAGAGCCTTTCCCTTTATGTTTTTCTTTAAAACTTTGTTTTTAGTTTAAATTTTAAAACTTATTACTTACACGCGAAACTACCCGAACACAAACCCAGGCCAATGCCACATTTCCTCGAGTACGTCTTCGAGCCACCACCTTCTTCTCCAACACAATTACACCCAAACACACAAAAGTGCACACGTGCACATGCACGATGATCTGATGCTCTTCCGACCAACTTCCGAACCATCAACAAGTTGCCGGCAACCTTGTCGACTGCCACAACCACTCAGTTCGACAATTTCGCTAAGAAATCAAAATCGAGCAGATCGATCGCACACTGAAACCCAAACCCGCCTACAAAACCACCACGTTCCATCGCCTCCGACCACTGGTGAGCTCGCCGACCAACCCAAGGCTGGATCATGTCACCATGCAATGTTTCCCCCTCCTACGATCACCCCCGGTGCACCATTGATGTCGTACGAGCTTCGACAACATCATTGTCCAAAACCAACCATTAAACCCTAAATTGACTCCAACGAGCTGCCTCGACCATCGAAAAATTCTCTGGCCATTTTTCTTTTGACCATCGACACTCAAGCCACCTCTAGCCTTGATCACGACAATTAAAGGCTTAAAAACATGATATTTATATCAAAATTCATTATTTTGCAATACGAATCTATTTATGAAATCAAATCATAGAATTATGAAAACTGATTTTCGACATATGTTTGTTTATTACTGTAATTCCTTAATCCTTGTAAACTTACTTGTTAATTTTACTTAAAAATATTTTTAAAATCTAATATAGTTAGTACTAACAGATTTCTTTTAAGGAACAATACATTAAACTATTTATAGAATGAAATATGAATTTATATAGAGATTTCTAAAGCCTGTTATACAAACAAAGGTGTGTATATACATATAAACTGACATGCACAGGCATATTTAACATCTATACAACATTTTTCATAACAAACATTAGGTATTTATCACACACAATCAAATATAAGCAGGTTTGAGATTTAAAAAGGGTAGTTTACTCAACTGGAAAAAGGAACAGAGAAGCAGGCTTTGAAAATTTGAAGATCTGGAAATGATTTTGAGATGATCTACTACTAGATTTTGATTTTCTTGATTGTTGAATTTGAATCTACTTATGTTTGATCAGGTTGATGTTTGTCTTAGTTGGAATTTGATTTAATCTGCAACTGGATGTTGAACTTGATCTAATCTATTTGCATCAGGATTTTGAGAGGTTGTTTGCTTTGATTTTATCAGGTTTGTATTTTCTGTTTTGAGTTTTGATTCTTTTTTTTCTTTCTCATGTTTTAAGTTTTGATAAAATTTGAACGAAAGAAAATGAAAGTAGGAGTAGAGATATGCATATATAACTTTGTTTTCATTTTATCTATATATATATATTTTTAAAATAAAAAGAAGATGACACTTGTATTACATTTTGAAATTAAGTAAACACTTGTTTAATGCATGGCATAATTCACTTACATTTGTTGAATTACATGCTAAATGGTTACACTTGTTAATTTCATGTTTAAAATACTTACACATGTCTCTTTATTCATCTATTAATATTGAATATGTTTTAATATAATTTTATATTATATTTATTATTTAGTTATATATATATATATATATGTTTTTATATTTTTATTTTCAATTTTGTTTTTTAATACATTTCTCTTTATTATATTAAATTTAAAATATAACTCCCAAAATACATACATACATACATATACATAAATTATAATTAGAAAACAAATTATTTTATTAGCTTTAAAATATAGATTTTTGAATCTAATTTATTTTCAAGGTATTTATTTTTGAATTTCAAATCCAAAATTCTATTTTCAATATATATACACATACATACATACATACATACATACATATATATATATATATATATATATATATAAACACTTATCTGATTTGTTTTGGAAAATTTCAAACTAATTCACGAATTAATCCAAAAATTTATATTAAGTACTAAATTAAATTTGGCTTAAAACGGGATCGTCACAGGTTCCCCCCTTAAGAAAATTTCGTCCGCAAAATTTGCTAGACAGGGAGGCAAACAAAGATCATATGAACACATAGAAAGATAGAGAATTTGTTCACCAAATCAGACTAAAATATCTATTCTACATTTGGCTCACCAAATTAGAATATCATCAATAAATACAAGAACGAAGTTATTCAACACTACATGAAATACTCGGGTCATTAGGCCAACGAAGTATGCAGGGGCAATGGTTAGTCCGAAGGGAATAACTAACCCTTTGTAGAATATATCGAGACCCCAAAAACAGAAAAACGAATAAAATTTTCCACAATTCTCAACTGATGGAATCTTTGGGCTAGATCCATCTTGGAAAAGAACCGAACACCATGCAATTGATCGAATAGATTGTCGATTCAGGGCAAAGGAAATTCTTGAACAATATGGATTCCAAATTAAGATCAGAATACTCTAAAGTATACATTGGCATATCCCTCTTCGGACTAGGATCCTTACAAGAAATCACAATGTAACATTCCTGGATTTCGTCAGAACTAATTTGAGAATAAATTCAATTTTTGGAATTAAATTATGAAATTTATGGGTAACCAATTTTAAATTTTGGTTAAACGATAAATTAATTGGAAAAAATTCCATAGTAAATAAAATGTGATATTGAAATTTAATAAATATATTGGAAATAAAATTGAATTTAAAACTCTATATTTCGAAATTAATAAAATGATTGTTTTCTAATATATATGTGTACATATCTATTGTGATTTGGAAGTAATATCTTGAAATTAATATAATGATTTTCTAAAGGAATTTCGATTTGAAATTCAAATATAAATATATTGGAATATAAATAGGCATTTTGATTTAGAAGTTATGATTTAAAATTAATATAATAAATTTCTAAAAGCTATTTAAAGAGTTAAAATTCAAATATATATAACATATTTATTTATTTATGCCTGATTTATTCTAAAATCACATTCTTTAAAGTTATATATATATTAATACTTATTGGATTTGACAAAAAGATTTAAAATACATTTTCTTTTAGAAAGAATAAATATAGTTGTATAATTATAAATTTAAAAACATAATAAATATCTTAAGTTATAAAACATAAGGGATGAATTGATTCACAAATTTTAAAATGAATAGGGTTTGTAATAGAATTTATAAATTAAATTAAGCAAGGAGTTAAACATAAGTTTGCTTGTATTTACAAGTGTAAAAGGATAGATATTATACATTAACAAGTCTATGAAAATAAGTACAAGTAATAAGACAAGCGTTGGTTTAAGATGATCAAGTGGCAATTTTATTTTCTCTAAAAAAATCCAATAAAATGCTGCTAAAGAGAAAGCCTGGTTATTCATTTTCAAATCAAAGCTAAAAACTTTCCCTTCATCTTCATATTCCTTTCAGTCATTAGTAATAGAAATCAAACGTGAGAAAAATTTATCTCAAAATCAGTAGATCATCTGAAACCTGAAAGTCTAGAACAAAAACCAAAGATCAAAATCAAGCAACAACCTTATGCATTTTAAAACTAAAATTCAGTTCAAACTCAAAGCAAGGTTTAAAGAATTAAACCTGGAAATAAAAAAACAATAGTAAAGGGAGGGAAAGATCAAATTCAACATTTCCAAGCTTAGGTTCTTCAATCTGGAATTCGATTTAGAGGGTTCAACTCAAACCTGAGATTAAAGAAATTCAGAGACCAGATCATTTCAACAAAGTTTCAGATCATTAAAGCGAATCGAGCATGAAAATTCCTGGCCTAAAATAAAAAAATCTTTCGCTGTTCTTCTCTGTTTCCCATCAAGGTGAGTAAACATCCTTAAACCTGATCTATGCTTGATGATGTGAAGTAAATCTGTGAAAATATCTGAGTATGTGAAAATGTGTTTATATGTATACAAAATATGTTTGTGCATGTCTGATATATAGACAAAATCATTTATGTTCTTAATTTCAGGTTTCAGTAACCTGTTTAAAACAAAAAAAAGAAAAAAAACTCAATTCTTCTTCTCTAGTCTTTTTTAGGCTTTAAGATCTAGATGGAATTTGTTTGTATGATCAAGACATTGGTCTTAGAAATATTTTGGAGAAAAAATTATTTTAATCTATTTGGAAAATTAAAAATACACAGAGAAACTTAAATCCATGTCAATTTCGAATATCATGATTTCAAAATTCATTTATATTGCTTAACTAGATTCAAAAAACTATGAATTTTAAGAACAAAATCAAGATTTTTAGTTTGCTATACCGTGGGAAATCGTGAATTGTATGGGTTTGGGTTTTCTGCCAATTACTGGTGATCGCCGATGAATTGAATGTTGAGGTCATTACTGGAGGAAGTTCAGATGTTGATGGTCGTAGGAAAAATGCTCGTTGAATTTTTAATATGCCGTGGAGGTGGCATGGCAGTGAAATAGGGTTTAGCAACCCATTTTTATCAGTGTCAAAATTGATTCGAATTCGCTATCTGTGGTGAATCGAGCTTGATCGGAGTAAGGAAGATCGTTGCGGAATGTTGTGACGTAGCTTTTGGTGGAACAACGTGGTTTCTCATGAACGGAGTTGACGCCGACGAGGTCAATTGGTTGATCGTGTTTTAGGGTCCTGTTGTTTCGATAGCTCAAAATTTGATTTCGTGTTCATCTCGAATGTGTGGGTGGTCTGGAGGTTTGGGATGATCAATGGCGGCTTGGTGGCGATCGAAGACTTAGCCGGAGGTGATTGCGTCGATCGTGCACATGCACGAAGCTTCTCTGTGCATCAGCGTTTTGTCTTCGAAGAAGAAGAAGAAGATGTTGGTTGAGAGGCAGTTTTCTCGAAGTCACACTCGTGTAGACGGGACGATAACGCGGTGGAATCATTGGGTTCGTGTGTATGTTTGTCGCGGTTTTAAAATTTAAATTTTAAAACAAAGTTTAGAATAAGGTAGCAGCAGGTTCTCGGGGGCATACTCGAGTAAAAAGAGATTTAGCTCGGGTTAACACTCGAGATGGGCCTCGAATCTGAATTTTTTTGTATAAAATAGTTTTTTTTATTAAAACCAGATCAAGTTGTGTTTAAAACAATTTTTGGCAAGACAGTTCTTTTATAGATGATAAATGTATATCCAAGTTTGAATTAGTCAAATTTGTTATTAAGTTAAAAGTCTTTTAAATTATAAATTATTTCAAATTTATTAAGTTAGAAGTGTTTAAAATTAATATAACTTTTCATTTTAAAAGTTTATAAAATTAATTTTTGTTATTAAATGAATGATTAAAGAAAAGGAAAAAAATGATTTTATAATCCTTGATCTAACTTAAAGGTTCTAAGTTAATAAATATACTGATGACGGCCTATTTCCAAAGGATTATTAAATAAGAATTAAATAATAAAATAATAATAATAATAATAAAAGTAAATGGCTATCTTTTAATTGATGAAATTTTAAATAATTAAAGAATTATTAACTAATGAAAATGATTAAGGAAGAATTGATTAATGAAGGTGATTAATGGATAATCATAATTAAGAATAATTACTTGATTAAAGATTAATTAAGGTTAATTAATTAAATTGATTAAAGGCTCATTAATTTATAATTAAAGGATATTTACTTAACTAATTAAAGGGTAATTAATTACTTAAAGATCATTACTTAATTAAAAGTAATTAATTAATGGCTAACGTTGATTAAGTGACCAAGGATAATCACTTATTGTAATTAATTAAATAATAATTAATTAAGGGTTAATTAATGTATAATTAATTAAGAATAATTAATTAAAGGATAATTAAATAATTAAGGGTTAATTAATTAATGACTAACGATTGATTCATTTATTAATTAAAGTTAATTAATTAATAATTTAAGGTTAATTAATAAATGATTTAAAGTCAATTAATATTAAAATGGTTTGTAATTAATTAATATTAATTAACCAGGAATGGTAGTTATTCGAAAATAATTAATCTGATTTAAATTAATCAGACGATTAACTAAATCTTACTTATGGATGTTTGAATTCTATTGATTGTTGAAATGTTTGATATCGTTGATATGTTATGCTTTGTGCTATGAATTGTTTTGGTGTGATCAGTGATAAATGTAATTTAATTATCTGTGATGAATTGATATTTGTGAATCCGCGGAAGAAGATAAGCATTATAGATTATACCGCTTACCGATATTGTTATGATTGAATCTGTGATGATTGATGATTGTTGCACTATTGTGGAAAACCTTTGGACTACACCATACACACACAAATATGGATTGCATGAGGAAATTGGTCAATTCACAGATTTAGAAAATAATTTTCAATTTAAATTTTTAATCCAAATGGTTTTGGAAATGGATTTGGGCTAAATGTAAAAAGCTTTTGAAAAGAAGTTTTGAAGACAAAAGTTATTTTTGAATAACTTGATATAGTTTTGAAATTTAAATATTTTGATTTAAATTTGAATACAAAATTTGAAATTGAATTCTATGGTTGGAAATTATGGTTTAAAATGTTATACAAGTTTATATGGGTTTAAATCATTTAAAAAGTATTGTTTTGGAATTTGAATTTAACCCAAGTTTAATACTTGTTGTGTAAATGAAATCAGATTTTTCCAAAACGAAAACTATTTGTTTTCAAATAATTAAAGCTTTCATATAAAGAAAAGAATTTCCAATTTGTGGTTTCAAGTTGAAATGAAAATGGTTTTCCAAGTTATGAATGAATCTTTGGAAATGATTTTGAAAGCTATGGATTAGGTCTTGATTTAAAGATTGGATGAGTTAATCCAATTTGAAAGGGGAATTGTTTGGAAAGAATATGAATGAATCTTTGTTAAAGATTGGTATACTTTGTTTTCAAATTGGAAAGGGATCTTAAAAGTGTATCTTTCTATAAAAGATTTGAAATGGTTATGGTTTTGGAAACTATGAATAGAATCTTTGATTTAAAGATTGGATGAGTTAATCCAATTTGTAATGAAATTGTTTTGAAAGCTATGAATTAATCTTTTTGAAAGATTGGCGAACTTTGTGAAGTGAATCTTTGTATTTAAAATATTAAAATGGTAATTTGTTTAACCATTTGAAAGAAAATTTTTGGGTGATAAGTTGTGACTTAACTGAGATCCCATTATCCATATGATTTTAAATATTGCGCTCATTATTCGGTTTGGCCGGGAGAGGACCTTGTGTCATATAACCCATTTCGAATAATGATACGACAATATGGATATCATTTGAAGACCGGTGGTGAAGATCAGATATTTTCGAAAGCGAAAGGATAACTCGTCGAATGTCTCTGCACCGGCCGATCCCCGGTATAGAGATTTTATCATCCTTTGTGATGGGAAGTCCGGACGTGATTAGTGAGTATCTGGATTTGCAAGGGCTTCTTTGGAAGTGCCTTCGGTTCGGTTCGAACCAGGAATAGACTTGTGTGGATGTGTGTATGACATTACACTTTGAGAGTTTCTATCAAATACATTTCTGTTTGGTAGTGGAGATTTATTCTCTTAGCTTAACACCCTTCTCTGAGACGTACGAGCTCAGAGGTTATGTAGTTGATGGTTACTAGTGATACATTCCCAATTTGGTAATGTGACGTACGAAGTGCTGCTGATCATTTGTTGATCAAAGCATGACTTTGTGAAAATTGTAGCTTTGTGGATGAGACTTCGTCAAGGCTCACAACCTGGTAATGGTCGAAACATGATCGTTGCAGCAAGATTATTTGGGGGTAGCGCCCCCTGAGGGTATGTCATTCCCTTCTGGATCAAAGGTGGTATCATGGTATGGAGTCCAGATATTTACCTATGTGGATGCTGCAAACTTATTGCTTTGTGAATGCTGGTTGATAGGCGCCTCAGATAAAGGTTGGTAACGACCGGGGGGTGGCATACTCGTGTCAGTTGTTACCTAGTTATAGAGGTAACTCGGCCTTGTGTAGCAGAGATCCGGTTAGGTTCTCGAAGACGTCCCTCCAGAGGCGTTCCATTTTGTGTGGGAAGTTCCTTTGCTTGACCATTTGTTGGAAATCCAATCATCCAATACGAGCCTTGTACGGTTTTAGTTGTAGAACCTCCATTTAACATGGTAGCTATAGTAGGCATACTATAATGGTACGTATGCTGGCTAAGATTAATATTATACTTGAAAATGTTTTCTGCACTATGCACTTATAATAATATCAAAATGGTTTTCGCGTATCAAGCATTTTTGACTGTCATAAGGAGAAATCTCCTCCAAGTTTGCGCTTGCATTGTGTGTATGGCGGGAGGCCTTATGGAAGTTTCATTGTCCAAAAAGTATTGCGATTTTGAATGTTTTTAATTCTTTTGTTGTTTGTTTTTAAAGACAAAACTGTTTTTGTTTGCTCACACCAGTCCCATGACTGACCTGGAGTTTATTGTTCCCTATCTAAATTCCAGGTGCCCATAATTTTCCATACGGCCAGTCTAGAGTTGGATTTTTCAGATAGTCAAAAAATAGGTGTAGATTCGATAGCATTCAATCTCCGGATGTTGGCAATCGCATTTGGATGGAGTTGCCTATCGCCTAGATGATGGTGGTTCGAGCACTTAGTTCAAGCTATCTTGGTTTGGAACTTTGAAGCATTTAAATGGAAATGCAACCCTAGATTCTCAAGCTCTCTCTCTTCTATTTGAAGTTAATATTGGTGTTCCTTTGTCGAAAACTTTATTTCGATGTTATATTCTATCTTTGATATTTGTATTGATATTCTTTGCATCATAATTTGTATCGAATATTGTATATCAATGATATTCTTTTTCTTCCGCTGTGTTGTTATACTTAATGTGTTATAAGCTCCGACGAGCCAGATTTGGCATTTGAATCTGCAGCATTCGAGTATAAGTGAAGCACGGGTGCCGATTTTCGAAGGTCGAGTCAGGGTCGCTATATTTGGTATTAGAGCTGAAGGTTGAAACTTTAGCTCAGGAGTATAACACATTAGGTAACTCATTAGAGATAGGGTGAAGTATACCCTAGAATGAGTATATCCCTAAGATATCTATTCGTATGCCTAAGTAAATTCTCTTATTATCCACTAATAGTAAGTATAAGTGCAAGAAGAGGACGAGATAGGGGACAGGGGAATACACTACAAATGGTCAATACCCTGGAATAGCGGAAACTATTTTCTATCATTCTCTTCGATCATTATTCAATTTCAATTCTCTGATTTCTTCGTGGCAGCTGCAAGGAGAAGCTTCGGTATGGTGATGGCCTTGCGAATCGTTGTAGAAAAGATTCTAATTCCTATCTCGTATTCTTGTTGTCAGCCTTTTTTGTTTTAAACTTTAATGAATTTAAAATTCTATTTAAAATGAATTAATGAATAAAATATAAAGATTTGCATCGATAAAACGATTTCGGTTAAAATCCAAATTTGAAATTCTATTGTAATTTCCTATAAGAATCAAAGTCCGAAGAGCGACAAGTTATACATACTTTGGGATATTCCGACCTGAGTTTGTAATCCATACCTAGTGTTTAAGAGTTGTGGAAGATTAAATCCATTTATCTATTATTTGGGTCTCGATATATTCTACGAGTGGTTAGTTATTCCTTTGAACTAACAGATGCCCTTACCTATTTCGTAAACTGGATGACCCGAGTATCTTGAGAGATATGGAATGAGTTCGTTCTTATATTTATCAATGATATTCTGATTTGGTAAGCCAAATGCAGAATAGATATTCAGTTTGACCTGAAAAAATGTTTTTCTGTCTTTGTGTGTCCATCTATTCTTTATAGTCTCCATGGAAAATTTAGGGGACGAAATTTTCTTAAGGGGGAATCTGTAACATTCCCGGATTTTAGTCAGAATTAATTTGAGATTAAATTCAATTATTGGAATTAAATTATGAAATTTATGGGTAACCAATTTTAAATGTTGGTTAAATGATAAATTAATTGAAAAATTCCATAATAAATAAAATGTGATTTTGAAATTTAATAAATATATTGGGAATAAAATTGGATTTAAAACTATATATTTTAAAATTAATAAAATGATTGTTTTCTAATATATATGTGTACATATCTATTGTGATTTGGAAGTTATATCTTGAAATTAATATAATGATTTTCTAAAGGAATTTAGATTTGAAATTCAAATATAAATATATTGGAATATAAACAGGCATTTTGATTTAGAAGTTATGAATTAAATTTAATATAATAAATTTCTAAAAGCCATTTAAAGAGTTAAAATTCAAATATATAAATTACATATTTATTTATTTATGTCTGATTTATTATAAAATCACATTCTTTAAAGTTATATGTGTATATATATATATATATATATTTTTATTAGATTTGATAAAAAGTTTTAAAATACATTCTATTTTAGAATGAATAAATATAGTTGTATATGTATAAATTTAAAAACATAATACATATCTTAAATTATAGAACAAAAGGGATGAATTGATTCACAAATTTTAAATTGAAATGGGTTTAAAATAAAATTTATAAATTAAATTAAGCAAGAATTTAAACATAAATTTGCTTGTATTTACAAGTGTAAAAGGATAGATATTATACATTAACAAGTGTAGGAAAATAAGTACAAGTAATAAGACAAGTGTTGGTTTAAGATGAACATGTGGCAATTTGATTTTCTCCTAAAAGAATTAAATCCAATAAAATGTTGCTAAAGAGAAAGCTTGGTTATCATTTTCAAATCAAAGCTAAAAAATTTCCCCGCATCTTCATATTCCTTTAATTCATTAGTAATAGAAATCAAACCTGAGAAAAATTTATCTCAAAATCAGTAGATCATCTAAAACCTGAAAGTTGAGAACCAAAACCAAAGATCAAAATCAAGCAACAACCTTATGCATTTTAAAATTGAAACTAAAATTCAGTTTAAACTCAAAGCAAGGTTTAAAGAATTAAACCTGGAAATCAAAAACAATATTAAAGAGAGGGTAAAATCAAATTCAACATTTTCAAGCTCAGATTCTTCAATCTGGAATTTGATTCAGAGGGTTCAACTTAAACCTGAGATTAAAGAAATTCAGAGACCAGACCATTTCAACAAAGTTTCAGATCATTAAAGCAAATCGAGCATGCAAATTCCTGGCCTAAAATAAAAAATCTTTCTCTGTTCTTCTATGTTTCCCATCAAGGTGAGTAAACATTCGTAAACCTGATCTATGCTTGATGATGTGAAGTAAATCTGTGAAAATATCTATGCATGTGAAAATGTGCTTATATGTATACAAAATATGTTTGTGCATGTCTGATAAACAGACAAAATCATTTCTGTTCTTAATTTCAGGTTTCAGTAACCTGTTTAAAACCAAAAAAAGAAGAAGAAAAAAACTTAATTCTTCCCCTCTAGTCATTTTTAGGCTTTAAGATCTAGATGGAATTTGTTTGTATGATCAAGACATTGGTCTTAGAAATATTTTTGATAAAAAATTGTTTCTAATCTATTTGGAAAATTAAAAATATAGAGAGAAACTTAAATCCATGTCAATTTCGAATATCATGATTTCAAAATTCATTTATATTGCATAAATCGATTTCAAAAACTATGAATTTTAAGAACAAAATCAAGATTTTTAGTTTGCTAAATTGTGGGAAATCGTGAATTATATGGGTTTGGATTTTCTCCCAATTGCTGGTGATCGCCGACGAATTGAATGTCGAGGTCATTACTGGAGGAAGTTCGGATGTTGATGGTCGCAGGAAAAATGCTCGCTGAATTTTTAATATGCCGTGGAGGTGGCGCGACGGCGAAATAGGGTTTAGCAACCCATTTTTGTCAGTGTCAAAATTGAGTCGAATTAGCTATCGGTGGTGAATCGAGATTGACCGGAGTAAGGAAGATCGTTGCGGAATGTCATGACGTACCTTTTGGTAGAACAGCATGGTTTCTGGTGAACGGAGTTGACGCCGACGAGGTCAATTGGTTGACCATGTTTTAGGGTCCTGCTGTTCCGATAGCTCAAAATTTGATTTCGTGTTCATCTCGAAGGTGTGGGTGGTCTGGAGGTTTGGGATGATCAACGGTGGCTTGGTGGCGATCGAAGACTTAGCCAGAGGTGATCGCATCGATCGTGCATGTGCATGAAGCTTCTCTATGCATCAGCGTTTTGTCTTCGAAGAAGAAGAAGGAGATGTTGGTTGAGAGGCAGATTTCTCGAAGTCGCACTCGTGAAGACGTGACGATAACGCAAAGGAATCATTGGGTTTGTGTGTATGTTTGTTGTAGTTTTAAAATTTAAATTTTAAAACAAAGTTTAGAATAAGGTAGCAGCAGGTTCTCTGGGGCATACTCCAGTAAAACGAGATTTAGCTCGGGTTAACACTCGAGATGGGCCTCGAGTCTGAAATTTTTTGTATAAAATAGTTTTTTTATTAAAACCAGATCAAGTTGTGTTTAAAACAATTTTTGGCAAGATAGTTCTTTTGCAGATGATAAATGTATATCCAAGTTTGAATTTGTCGAATTTGTTATTAAGTTAAAAGTGTTTTAAATTATAAATAATTTCAAATTTATTAAGTTAGAAGTGTTTTAAATTTATATAACTTTTGGTTTTAAAAGTTTATAAAATTAATTTTTGTAATCAAATGAATGGTTAAAGAAAAGGATAAAAATTATTTTATAATCCTTAATCTAATTTAAAGATTTTAAGTTAACAAATATATTGATGACGGCCTATTTCCAAAGGATTATTAAATAAGAATTAAGCGATAAAATAATAATAATAATAATAATAAAGATAAATGGCTATCTTTTAATTGATGAAATTTTAAATTATTTAAGAATTATTAACTAATGAAAGTGATTAAGGAAGGTTGATTAATAAAAGTAATTAAAGAATAATCAAGATTAATTAAGGTTAATCAATTAATTTGGTTAAAGGCTCATTAACTTATAATTAAAGGATATTTACTTAACTAATTAAAGGGTAATTGATTGCTTAAAGATTATTACTTAATTAAAAGTAATTAATTAATTGTTAAAGTTGATTAAGTGATTAAGGATAATCACTTATTGTAATTAATTAATTAATAATTAATTAAGGGTTAATTAATTGTATAATTTATTAAGAATAATTAATTAAAGGATAATTAAATAATTAAGGGTTAATTAATTAATGATTAACGATTGGTTCATTTATTAATTAAAGTTAATTAATTAATATTTTAAGGTTAATTAATAAATGATTTAAAGGTTAATTAATATTAAAATGGTTTGTAATTAATTAATATTTATTAACCAGGATTAGTAGTTATTCATAAATAATTAATCTGATTTAAATTAATCAGATGATTAAATAAATCTTACTTATGGATGTTTGAATTCTATTGATTGTTGGAATGTTTAATATCCTTGATATGTTATGCTTTGTGCTATGAATTGTTTTGGTGTGATCTGAGATAAATGTAATTTATTTATCTGTGATAAATGTTATTTAATTATTTGTGATGAATTGATATTTGTGAATCTGTGAAAGAAGATAAGCGTTGTAGATTATACCGCTTACCAATATTGTTATGATTGAATCTGTGATGATTGATGATTGTTGCTCTATTATGTAAAACCCCTGGACTACACCATATACACACAAATATGGATTGCACGAGGAAATTGGTGAAGTCACAGATTTAGAAAATAATTTGCAATTTGAATTTTGAATCCAAATGGTTTTGGAAATGGATTTGGGTTAAATGTAAAAAGCTTTTGAAAAGAAGTATTGAAGATAAAAGTTATTTTTGAATAACTTGATAAAGTTTTGAAATTTAAATAATTTGATTTAAATTTGAATTCAAAATTTGAAATTGAATTCTATGGCTGGAAATTATGGTTTAAAATGTTATACAAGTTTATATGGGTTATAAACCATTTTAAAAAGTATTGTTTGGAATTTGAATTTAACCCAAGTCATATACTTGTTGTATAAATGAAATCGGATTTTTCCGAAATGAAAACTATTTGTTTTCAAATAATTAAAGCTTTCATATAAGGAAAAGAATTTTCAATTTGTGATTTCAAGTTGAAATGAAAATGGTTTTCTAAGTTATGAATGAATCTTTGGAAACGATTTTGAAAGCTATGGATTGGGTCTTGATTTAAAGATTGGATGAGTTAATCCAATTTGAAAGGGGAATTGTTTGGAAAGAATATGAATGAATCTTTGTTAAAGATTGGTATACTTTGTTTTCAAATTGGAAAGGGATCTTAAAAGTGTATCTTTCTATAAAAGATTTGAAATGGTTATGGTTTTGGAAACTATGAATTGAATCTTTGATTTACAGATTGGATGAGTTAATCCAATTTGTAATGAAATTGTTTTGAAAGATATAAATTAATCTTTGTGAAAGATTGGCGATCATTGTGAAGGGAATCTTTGTGTTTAAAAGATTAAAATAGTAATTTGTTTTACCATTTCAAAGAAAAGTTTTGGATTATAAGTTGTGACTTAACTGAAATCCCAATATCCATATGATTTTCAATATTGCGCTCATTATTCGGTTTGGCCGGGAGAGGACCTTGTGTCATATAACCCATTCCGAATAATGATACGACGATATGGATATCATTTGAAGACCAGTGGTGAAGACCGGATATTTTCGAAAGCGAAAGGATAACCCCTCGAATGTCTCTGCACCGGCTGATCCCCGGTATAGAGATTTGATCATCCTTTGTGATGGGAAGTCCGGAGTGATTAGTGAATATCCAGATTTGCAAGGGCTTCTTTGGAAGTGCCTTCGGTTCTGTTCGAACCCGGAACAGACTTGTATGGATGTGTGTCTGACATTACACTTTGAGATGTAAAACCAGTTTCTATCAAATACATTTCTGTTTGGTGGCGGAGATTTATTCTCTTAGCTTAACACCCTTCTTTAAGACGTACGGGATCAGAGGTTATGTAGTTGATGGTTACTAGTGATACATTCCCAATTCGGTAATGTGACGTACGAAGTGCTGCTGATCATTTGTTGATCAAAGCATGACTTTGTGAAAAGTATAGCTTTGTGGACGAGACTTCGTCAAGCCTCACAACTCGGTAATGGTCGAAACAGGATCGTTGCAGCAAGGTTATTTGGGGGTAGCGCCCCCTGAGGGTATGGCATTCCCTTCTCGATCAAAGGTGGTCTCATGATATGGAGCCCAGATATTTACCTATGTGGATGCTGCAAACTTGTTGCTTTGTGGTTGTTGGTTGATAGGCGCCTCGGATAAAGGTTGGTAACGACCGGGGGATGGCATACTCATGTCAGTTGTTACCTAGTTATAGAGGTAACCCGGCCTTTTGTAGCAGAGATCCGGTTAGGTTCTCGGGGATGTCCCTCTAGAAGCGTTCAATTTTGTGTGGGTAGTTCCTTTGCCTGACCATTTGTTGGAAACCTAGTCATCCAATACGAGCCTTGTACGGTTTTAGTTGTAGAACCTTTCATTTAACATGGTAGCTATAGTAGGCATACTATAATGGTATGTATGCTGGATAAGGTTAATATTATACTTGAAAATGTTTTCTGCACTATGCACTTATAATAATATCAAAATGGTTTTCCCGTATCAAGCGTATTTTACAGTCATAAGGAGAAATCTCCTCCAAGTTTGCGCTTGCATTGTGTGTGTGGCGGGAGGCCTTATGGCAGTTTCATTTTCCAAAAAGCATTGCGGTTTTCAATGTTTTAAATTCTTTTGTTGTTTGTTTTTAAAGATAAAACTGTTTTTGTTTGCTCACACCAGTCCCAAGACTGACCTGGAGTTTATTATTCCCTATCTAAACTCTGGGTGCCTACAATTTTCCAAACGGGCAGTCTAGAGTTGGATTTTTCAGATAGTCGAAAAATAGGTGTAGATTCGATAGCATTTAATCTCTGGATGTTGGCAATTGCATTTGGATCGAGTTGCTTATCGCCTCGATGATGGAGGTTCGAGCACTTAGTTCAAGCTATCTTGGTTTGGAACTTTGGAGCATTTAAATGGAAATGCAATCCTGGATTCTCAAGCTCTCTCTCTTCTATTTGAAGTTAAATTGGTGTTCCTTTGTCGAAAACTTTACTCCGATGTTATATTCTACCTTTGATATTTGTATTGATATTCATTGTATCAGAATGTTGTATCGAATATTGTATATCAATGATATTCTTTTTCTTCCACTGTGTTGTTATACTTAATGTGTTATATGCTCTGGCGAGCCAGATTCGATGTTTGAATCTGCGGTACTCGAGTACAAGTGAAGTACGGGTGCCGATTTTCAAAGGTCCAGTCAGGGTCGTTATACACGACAAATTTTCAAAGTTTGGTTTTGATAGAAATCATTTTATTGATACGATCTCATTTAGCTTCATGTTTTGTTAACCAATTTGTTCCAATAAAATTTCAAATTCATTAAAGTTAAAAATGAAAAGGCTGATAGGAAACTGCTGAAGGGAATATGAAATAGGAATGTAACAAAGGTTCGCAGGGCCTCCTACTGGATTCTTCATAAAATAGGTTCGTTTACGAATTCGGGTTCAAGATTTAATTCTCTACGATTTTGTTGAGAAATAAACTATACATGGTTCTATTGTTGAATAGAACTTTAAGGATTTTATCATCAATAAGAAAATTAGAAGTAAGGTAATTTCTTGATACGTCTTGGAAATACCAGCTGAAGGCATATAACGCTGCTCAAATACTTGCTTGAATTTATCCCATGTGAACCCATCTCCGATTCTGCCAAAGTAATGGTCTCCCACCATACCAAAGCTTCTTCTTGTAGCTGCTAGGAAGCAATCAAAGAATTGAAATTGAATGATGATCGAAGGAGGTTGATGGAAGAGTTATTCCTTGTTGTTACAGGGAATCGACCATTGGTAGTGGTACTCCCCTATCCCCTACCTCGTCCTCTTCTTGCACTCATTCTCACTATCGGTGAATAGTAAGAAAATTGACTGAGGCATACGGACAAGATGTCTTAGGGAATATACTCATTCTAAGGCATTTATATCCCTATCTCTAATGAGTTACCAAATGAGTTATACTCCAAAGCTAAAGTTCTTACTCAACCTTTAGCTTGATACCACTTGTGACGACCCAGATCCGACGCTCGAAAATCGGCACCCAATACATCACCCGTATTCGAATGCCGGAGATTCAAACGTTGAGTCTAGTTCGCCGGAGCTTATAACACAATATGTGAAAATAACACAGCGGGAACAAAGAAGAATTTTATTGATACACAACAATTGATTACAACAATGATACAGTGTGAAGTGATCAACAATATCAGAGATATTTACAATAGCGGAAAAACATAGCAGCGGAAAACAACAACAGCAAAAAGATAACATCTTCATTTCCAAAGCTCCAAACCAAAAGCTCAAAACCACAAGCTATCGTGTTGCAATATAGCGAATGCGATCCCCAATCCACAGACTTCAAAGACTTCCAAATCTATATCTTCTATCTAATAGTTGATAACCTGACTCTAGGCTGCCCATGTGAAAAATTGTGAGCACCCAGAGTTTAGAAAGGGAACAATAAACTCTAGGTCAGTCATGGGACTGGTGTGAGCAAAAAAAATAGTTATTTGTACAAAAACAAATAAAAAGAAATCCGCTATGCTTTTTGGAAAATGAAAATACCATAAGGCCTCTCGGCACACACTCAAAGCAATCGCACACATGGGGGAGATTTCTCCTTATGATAGTCAAACATGCTTGATACGTGAAAATCCTTCTAATATTATTATTACTGGATAGTGTGGAAAACATTTCGAAAGTATAACATTAATCTTAGCTAGCATACATACCATTATAGTATGCCTACTAAAGCTACCATGTTAAATGGTAGGTTCTACAACTAAAACCGTACAAGGATCGTATTGGGTGATTGGATTTCCAACAAATGGTCAAGGCTAAGGAACTTCCTTTCTGAATGGGTACGCCTCCGGAGGGACGCCCCGAGAACGTAACCGAACCTCTGCCAACACAAGGCCAGATTTTCTCTGTAACTAGCTAACTAACTGTCATGAGTATGTCATCCCCCGGTCATCACCGACCCTTACCAAGGCCTCACCAACAAATTCCAACAACCACATAAGTTAAATATCTGGTCTCCATACCACGATACCACTTTTTATCCAGAAGGAAATGCACATACCCTAAGGGACGCAACCCCCATAACCCTGCCGCATCCTTACTGTTTCGACCATTATCGGGGTGTGAGGTTCGATGAAGTCTCATCCTAAAAAGCTACACTTTTCACAAAAGCCATGTTTTGATCAACCAGTGATTAGCAATTAGCATGCCACATTACCAAATTGGGAATATATCACTAGTAACCATCAACTACATAACCTCTGAGCTTGTATGTCTCGGAGAAAGGTGTTAAGCCAAGAGAATAAATTCTTCGCCACCAAAAAGAAATGTATTTGATAGAAACCAGCTTTACATCTCAAAGTGTAACATCAGACATACATCCATACAAGTCCATCCTGGGTCTGAAAGGAACCGAAGGCACTTCATCCAATTAAGGATAGTAGTCCTTGCAAATTCGGATATTCCCTAATCACGTTCGGACTCCTAGTCACATAGGGTAATCTCTATACCGAAGCAACTCAGTGCAAAGACAATCAATAGGTCATCCTTTAGTTTTCGAAAATACCCGGTCTTCAACCACCGTCTTCAAATGCAATCCATTGCGTCGTATCATTATTCGAAATGGGTTTTATGACTTAACGTCCTCTCCCGGCTAATCCGAATAATAAGCGCTTATTTTTAAAAACATATGGATACATTGGGATCTTAGTTAAGTCACACTTTTTAGCCTTTGTTTCCCAAAACCTTTCCTTTTGAATGGTTTAAACAAAATATCCATCTTTAACATCCTCTTCAGTTTGAAACAAGGTTTACCAAATCTTTAACAAAGATTCATTCATAGCTTTCAAAACTATTTCCATTTGATTTATCCATAACTCAAAATCCTTTGAATAAAAACTGGAAATTCTTTCCTTATATGAAAACTATTATCATTTGAAAACAATGGTTTTCGTTTTGGGAAAATTCGATTAAATTTGTTCAAGTTAAAGCCTTTTAAAGTATAAATCAAAAAATAAGTGAACTGCCGTATTCTCGGCAAGCTCTATTGAGACAAATTGTAACGAGCCGATTTTTTTGATGCCTAAAAATCAACATCAATACGTCCACTATATCAAATGTCGAACAATCGAATGCCGAAAAACCGAACCGTTAGGGTTAAAGAAGAAGAAGGTAGAATAAGAAAACAGAAACAATATCAGAATCTCACATTCGCAGCGGAAAAATATATAATAGATAAATGAACAATCTTTAAAAAAAAACTATATCAGTTTATACATTACATCATCAGAGTATTACAACAACAAAACACGACACTAGGCATTTATGATAACTTGTCCATATAAAAACTGAACTTGCAGCAACCCATACGCAGCAGATACTACATAATATAAGTGATACGTCTCGACATCCAGCTTGTCTCCTGATCTCCACAACATACTTTCCTGACTTCGCTCCATGACAACTGATAACCTGACTCTAGACTGCCCGTATGGAAAATTGTGGGCACCCAGAGTTTAGAACGGGAACAATAAACTCCAGGTCAGTCATGGGACTGGTATGAGATCTTAAAACAGTTATTTGCACAAAAGAAAAGGAAAAGAAATCCGTTCATGCTTTTGGAAAATGAAACTACCATAAGGCCTCCAGCCACACGCATAACGCGATCGCACACTTGGGGGAGATTTCTCCTTATAATAGTCAAACATGCTTGATACGCAAAATCTTTTTTTGATATTATTATTAGTGCATAGTGTGGAAAACATTTCGAAAGTATAATATAAATCTTACCCAGCATACGTTCCATTATAGTATGACTAACTAAAACCGTATAGGGCTCGTGTTTGGTGATTGGATTTCCAACAAATGGTCAAGGCTACGGAACTTCCTTTCCGAAAGGGTAAGCCTCTGGAGGGATGCCCTTAGATCTTAACTAGATCTCTACCAACACAAGAATGGGTTACCTCTGTAACTAGGTAACTAACTGTCATGAGTATGCCACCCCTCGGTCTAGACTGACCTTTGCCGAGGCGCCTCACAACCAACAACCACATAAGTAAATAATCTGGGCTACATATTAGAATACCACTTTTTATCCACACAAGTTAAATATCCGGGCTCCATACCAGATACCACCTTTTATCCAGAAGGAAATGCACATACCCTGAGGGGTGAGATCCCCATAACCTTGCTGCATCTTTTCCTATTTCAACCATTTCCAAGGTGTGAGGTTTGACGAAGTCTCGTCCAGAAAGCTACGCTTTTCACAAAAGCCATGTTTCGATCAACAAATGATCAACACTTAGCTTGCCACATTACCAAATTGGGAATATATCACAAGTAACCATCAACTACATAACCTTTGAGCTTGTACGTCTCAAAGAAGGGTGTTAAACTAAGAGAATAAATTCGCCGCCACCAACAGAAACGTATTTGATAGAAACCAGCTTTATATCTAAAAGTGTAATATCAGACATATGTCCATACAAGTCCATCCTGGGTCTGAATGGAACCGAAGGCACTTCCTCCAATTAAGGAAAAAAGCCCTTGCAAATCCGGATATTCCATAATCACGTCCGGACTCCCCATCACATAGGGTGATATAAATCTCTATACCCGAGCAAATCAGTGCAGAGACATTCGATGGGTAATCCTTTCGTTTTCGGAAATACTCGGTCTTCAACACCATCTTCAAATGCAATCCCATTTAATCATATCATTATTCGGAATGGGTTTTATGACTCATTGTCCTCTTCCGGCTAATCCAAATAATGAGCGTTTATTTTAAAAATAAATGGTTACATTTAGATTTAAAGTAAGTCACAAAAATTTCCACTATGATCTTTTAAGCAAAAGATCCATCACATGAACCTATGTGGTTTTTGGATAACCATTTGGAATCCCACCCTCGGTCGCATCGAAATTCAAAATCCATTTAAAGGCCAATATTAATAGGCGGTTATTTGACTATCAAACAACATTTACAACAAACATCAAATTTTAAATAATTTCCTCCAAATTATTTGTTTCAAAATATCTTCGCAAGATATATTTTCACACTTCAACCCTTTGAAAACAATTTTCAAATCACTTTCCTCTCACGGAATAAATTTCCAAATATTGTTTATTTCCACTGAAAAATTTGTCGAGTCCGAATACTTTAAAATAATTTAAATCATTTATCCGAAAATATATACTTGGAAACAGTTAAAATAAAAACTATTTTAAAACATTTATTTAAAATATGTGTTTTGAATTTTTATACTAATATCTTATATAAAACTTAAGCCCCAAACTAATTTTTTAAAATTAAACTATTAAATAGAGTATAATTATTTAATTAACCATCTTTTAAATCAAATACTAGTTAAATCTTTAAAAATATCACTTCTATAATTAACTTGGTAAATATTTACTTTAAAAGAATTAAAAAAAATTTAAGAAAATAATTTCTCCAAAACATTCTTTTAAAAACCAACTTTAAAACTTTTAATTTATATTTAAAAGCTACTTTAAAACATACTCGGCTTCCAGGGAAAATATACTTTCCATTCCAAAGTAGTCCATTTAAAACAATTAATGAATCCTTCTTGATTTATCTGAAATTTACATCCCAAATTCGCAGATTTTCTTTCCACACTTTTTAAAAATAAACCAATATTTATTTTTAAAACAAATCACCCATTACTTTATAAATTCCATTTGTGAATTTTTATTTCCAAATATCCACTAATATACAATTTACAAATCGATTTCCAAAAATTTACTTTCAAACACCGAATCAATTTCCAAATCGATTTCCCAAAAATTTATTTTCAAACACCAAACCAATTTCCAAATTGATTTCCAAATTTTACTTCATTTAAAAATTACCCCTTTTACTTATCCAAATTTATTTCAAAAACTTATTAACCTAATATTCACACTTTTATTTAGAATTTAAATCTAAATTAAAATAAATTCTTCAACTTTTAAACAATAATACTCATCCATTTATTTCCATTTATTAAAATCTTTTCCCCTTACTTGGAATTTATTCAATAAGATTTCAAAAATCAATCTCTACCCTTTTAGATTCCTTCTTTTAAATTTATCCAATTCTCCAAAATTTAACTTACTTAAAATTTTGTACTTTAATTTCCAAAAATCCAATTATAAATTTCTGGTATTTTAAAATACCAGAATGTATTAGGCCAAACCATAGCCTTCAATAATTTCAGTCATGAATATAATCATTCACATATTATAAATAAATCACATCACAACATATGATGTAAATTCAAACATTTGAGGAATCTAGTTGATCCCTCCAACCTGTTTCCCTGCATCCACAGATGTTAGCACAATATAAAATACCAATTCCACTTCGAGGTGGAATATCGCGGTATATGGGGTTATATCATCTCATCCGCTATTATGCGGCACATAGGGTCTCGTCCGCTATATAATGCAGGAAATCAATCACTCCAATATATATATATATACACACATACATACATATATATATAATATCACCCAATAGATAAATTATCAAATTCGTCCAAGCACACCCAATAATTTAAATTTAACTATTTAAATTAAACTGGGTAATTCCAATTGAGTGAGAAGATCTCACCTTGATTTTTGTTTGCAATCCACTTCAATCTCGACTCGGTTTCTCCATTTTTTGACCTTGAATAAACATTGTACGGTTCGTTAACGTTTGAAATAATCTGTAAATAATTTACCATTTAATAAATTTAATTAACTAATAATTTAATTTAAACTAATTTTCTTTTATATAATTTCTTAGTAACTAAAATAATTTAGATAAGTTTATTACTCCTCATTATTTAAAATTAAACCCATAAGTGGAAATATGCATATATTTATTCTAATTTTTCTTTATCTACATATACAAAAAAAACTTGTATACATTTAAAATTCCAATTTTTATAAACACTACAATATCTTAAAATTTCTATATTTTCCAAAATCTTATATATATGTGTGTGTGTGTGTGTGTGTGTGCATATTTACTATTTCACACATATATATATTTGATTAAAATAGAATTATTTTATATCTTTCCTATAAATATTTTTTCCTTATTTTCTGTATATGTCTATTATTATTATTTTCTTCTGCCTATATCTATGTTAAATTAAAGACCGAAATGGTTTTGCATCTTACTGTAAAAATCAAATACTGGGTTATATAATTTTTTTTCCTAACTTATATGCATACATTCATACACACACACACACACAAACACGTTAAATTAAAAAACATATACCGTATTGAAAATTCTCCTTATCTCCTTGCCTGTCGCGAACCCTTCCAAGTTGCAGCCGTCCTCTCCTTGTCACCAACATCGCGAAACCCTACCTCATCCTCCTTCGCACTCGCGTATGCCAGCGTACGTTCCCTCAACCTCGCGCGCAATCAAATCGAATCGCGACTCAGGCGACGCCACGCCCCATTCACGACCATCGCACACACTGGAATACGACGTCGTCGCCAAAACCTAGCTCGCCTCTACTTCTCGCCGTTCGAATCGAGTTCGATTAACGGTTCTCTCTATTTTTTTCGAATTTCAGTTTGACATAGGATTTCGAATTCAAATTGGAAACGAGGATACTTGATTAAGTCGTCTGCCATTAACCTTCTGTAATTTCGATTTGAACTATGAACAGGAATTGTGGCCATTACGCACGATTTTATTTGAGGGAGAAGAATCGACTTTTTTTTCTGAAGGTAAGAAAGACTCGATTTCTTACTTTTATTTTCCTGTTCCGTTTTATTATTATTATTATTTTCATTTTGAGAAATGAAAACGAACGTGTGTCTTTAATTTACCAAGTGTTTGAAGGGAGATAAAACGTGTAATCTGCCTTGTGAAATTGTATTAAATATATATATATATATATATATATATATATATATATTAAATTTAAATTTAAATCGTTACAATCACGCAACTCACAATCTCGACCTCCTATCGAGGCGTGCCGCCAGGTGTTTATAATGTTATACGCCTATTTCGAACACAATGGAAAAGGTTCCGAGGCCAAATTCGAAGGGATGAAGAAGATAGTTCTTTGGACCCGTTATCGAATTGAATTTTCAATAAAGATTTCAACGCATTTATCAATCGTACGGTCATTCGATAACATTGAATGTTATGAAAATTGAAATTCGATAATAATACAATATTACGGATCCAATGGAACAGGTTTCGTCGAATTCCAAGACTGTGCCTTAGAAGACTATTTTTAAATATCGATTTAAACGATAAAATTTTCAGACTGAAAAACAAATTAAATTCAACTTTCAAAATTTCTATTATCTCTAGTATTATCAATATAGATTTTACAAGCTTCCAATTATTTTTAACAGGTGTAAAACTATAAATTCAAATTTTTACCTAACATTCAAAAATTAAATTACATAATTTAATTACCAAAAAAACAATGATACTGAAATTCAAGTTAAACTAACATTCAAATATTTAAAGTCAATTAAATATTACAATTTTAAAAATCCAGAAATTATGGGTCGTCACATTCTTCCCCTTAAAAGAATTTCGTCCCGAAATTACTAGTTAAGAAGAATGATCCATAACTCGTTCACCACTTTCCCAAAACCAAACAATTTTATCAACTTGCTAAAACAAATCTTTTTAATAAAGTCCCATTTTCACTTCAACTAACTTTCCAAACTTCCATAGGTTTCAAACAATATTATCTTTCTCAACAATTCAAATTTAAATTTAAACTCAAATTCTAAATTATCCAAATTTCTCATAAAAATTCTAACTCCCTAAATTTTCAAAAAAAATCACCAGCGTCTCCTTTGCGTGACTAGATCGGTACAACTACAAAATGAAACCACGGGCCCCCCAAATTTCAAAAAGAAGACAAAAGGCTAAGTGGCTAAACCAAAAAATCATCAAATTTCATATAGAAATTTAAATATATACCTTTTGATGAGCAATTCTATTTTCTTCAAGTCCGTAAGATGTATGCATATCTTTCGTACGCACAAATCCGATCGCTTACTCAATCGCACAATTTTACTTCCGAACTAGTGTCGTCCACCCGACTTTCTAGTGCGGACTCAGATCTGGTTTCTTGATCAGAAACCGTCATTCTCCTTGCATAGCCGTAAACAATAACAGAGAATTTCCAAAATCAACCAAAAATCCATATCCAGTTCGCCGTCGAAAATCGAGTGTAAAATCCCAACTCGGATCGATAAAATTATCACGAAATTCTATGCTCGAATCCAGATCAAATAGTTATGTAAATAAAGTAATATACGTGCATCTTACATATTTATTTCAATTGATTATTAGCTATATCAATTCTCTTTTATTCACATTTATTTTGTTTTCTATCCACTTATTCACAATTACCATTTGACAACTTCCAGTTTAACATTCACTCAATTATTAACTTTGTATATTTCCAATACCAATTACTTAAGTCCAATACAAATATTCCATATATTTTTATATTATTTCACTTTACCAATTGGTTTTTATCTACTTTTATTCAAATTGAATTCCAATTCCATATAATTCAATTTGGTTCAATCTACTAATCAATTTCAAATATCAATATTTTTATTTCCAACTTTTATCAAATTTTCATTTCCAATTCTACTTGAATTCAATTATCTTCGAACCTTGAATATTGAATTTTTATTTATCTTATCTCAAACCATCTTTAATTAGTCCCACTATTAATTTTTTCATATCTCAAATAAAGGTTCATTTCCAAACTTTTACTAACAAATTCCAAATGAATTTCAACATTTAGTTTTTCAATTTCATTTACTTGCATTTCAATTTCATTTGAATCCATATCATTTATTTTATTTAACTCAAATTTTCAATCTCATTCTGAATTCAAAAAAAAATTATCTTTAATCCTTAATTTATTTCCAAATCAAATTAAATATTGAATTCTATTCATCATTTCTTAACCCTTATAAGTTTTTAAACTTGTAAATATTCCATAACCATTTTTAAATAAGGTTCCGGAGTTTAAATAATCCCTTAAACATTTCAAAAATCATTTTTGAAATCAATTGTATCCAAAATCAAACTATTTCAAAATCAAACTCAATTTCGCAAATATTCCAAATTCAAAACGTTCGGGTAGCAATTTCTCTCCCTTGGAAACTCGAAAATGAACATCGATGATGCCGCGATCATCATCAGAATTATTTTCCAGCGACCAAAAAGAGTTTAGTGCTTTCATCCCTTCAAAAACATTTTTCAAATATTTTCAAAATCCAAATCCCACAATATTTCAAATCCAATTCAAAAATATTTCCCAAATAATTTCACCATTATTTTTCCAAAACCTTTGAAAACCATTTCCAAAGTCAAAAGAAATTTAATCTTTTGAAATTTCAATCCCAAATCATTTTAATCCCTATCAAAAATTACTCTGGCATCTTATTTCAATCACATTTATAATTCACATTTCAAATTCCATTTTGTTATCTGAATTTTATTTCTTAGCTTTTGGTTATGATATCGATTTCTTATTCAATTTCACACTTAAATGATAATAATTTAATATTATTACTTCCTAACAACCAAGCAACTATATATAACTATAATAATTTACGGAAAATTATTTCTTTTATATAAAAAATAATTTGGGTAAAATTATTTCATTTACCTTATTTTAAAACAATACAATGTCGGTTTATCTTGTTTAAGAGTTTAGAAACCCCTATCGATAAAATGGCGTCCCACATATCGACTAGAATTCATAAACACTCAACCGATAAGTCAACACAATATAAAAAAAATTATATTCACTAACAAATACACGCTCATATCTATTATTATAATCAAACTCATTCTAGAGTACGACTGACTCTATCTCTAATGAATAATCCCACCAAAGCCAGGGTTATCGCTTAACCAATTGCTCTGACACCACTTTGTAACAACCTGATTTTTTCGACGCCTGAAAAACCAAAACGTCAGGCTTAAAGAAGAAGAAGGTAGAAGAAGAAAACAGAAACAATATCGGAATCTCACATTCGCAGCAGAACAATATATAATAGATAAATGAATAATCGTTAAACAAAAAAAACTACATCAGTTTATACATTACATCATCAGAGTATTACACCAACAAATCACGACACTAGGCATTTATGACAACTTGTCCATCTAAAAACTAAACTTGCAGCAACCCATACGCAGTAGATACTACATAATATAAGTTATACATCTCGACATCTAGCTTGTCTCCTGATCTCCACAGCATACTTTTTTGACTTCGCTCCAGAACAACTGATAACCTGACTCTAGGCTGCCCGTGTGGAAAATTGTAGGCAACTAGAGTTTAGAAAGGAAACAATAAACTCTAGGTCAGTCATGGAACTAGTGTGAGATCTTAAAACAGTTATTTGCACAAAAGAAAAGGAAAAGAAATCCGTTCATGCTTTTGGAAAATGAAACTACCATAAGGCCTCCCGCCACACACACAATGCAATCGCACACTTGGAGGAGATTTCTCCTTATAGCAATCAAACATGCTTGATACGCAAAATCTTTTTTTACTATTATTATTATTGCATAGTGTGGAAAATATTTCGAAAGTATAACATAAATCTTAGCCAGCATACGTACCATTATAGTATGCCTACTATAGCTACCATGTTAAATGGCAGGTTCTACAACTAAAACCGCACATGGCTCGTATTTGGTGATTGGATTTCCAACAAATGGTCAAGCTAAGGAACTTCCTTTCCGAAAAGAGTACGCCTCTAGAGGGACGCCCTTAGATCTTAACCAGATCTCTGCCAACACAAGGCCGGGTTACTTATGTAACTAGATAACTGTAACGACCCGTAAAATTTCGATAATTAAAAATGTAAATTTAATAAGATTTCATGGTTTAATGTTGGAAGAATAAAAAAATTGTAATTTATGTATGGTAATAATAACTAGAATGAAATGCAACAAATTTTACCTAAGTTAATTATTTATGAATTGAATGAAATCCCAAATCAATTGAAATAGTATGAAGTCAATGGTAATGGAGTGAATTTGTATTATATAGGTAATTGTGACACTTGTTTGTAAATAATAAACTTTTAAGTAATTAAAAGTTAACGGTGATAATTATTTAAGTTACCTATTCATTTAGTTAGTCGAATTGAATTTGTGAACCAATTGCAATTGAAATGAAAGTTTATATATTAGTTGAGTGCATTATCTCTAACTGTAGTTAAATAATAACGTGGAATTCATTTGATATAATATAGTAAATCGACTGATAATGAAATTTTTATTTAAAAATCCAATATTGAAATCCGTCAAATATTGAATAATTAAATTGTTTAAATTTAATATTTGGAATTTATTGAATAATTGAATAGCGGGAATTGAATAACTGTTTTAATGAAAATGGTTGTGCTATAATTTGAATTTGTTAAATTTTATAAGTTCGTTTTGAATATTTCAAAAGATGGTGATTTAAGAATAATCAAATTTGTTTAAATTTAATATTACAAATGTTTGAATAATTAAGTTCCGAATTTGATATGATTAATTTGATATTGAAATTCAATATATGAAAATAGAGTGAATAATTGAAATTGATTTAATATGATTCAAATTGGTTTCCAAAGTGAATGTAACTTATATTGGGATTATAATAGAGTTAATAAGATTTTAAAATTGGAAATTATTGGATAATTGAACAACGGGTTTAATATGATTAAAAATGATTTGTAAAATTTTATTTTATCATATTAAAGTTAGAATGAGGTTATAGAACTGTTAAAATCGAATTAAAAGTAAATTTGTGAAAATTGAATATTTTAATATTTAATTGACGAGTTAAAATAGCCATTTTTCAAACAGTCTCGGATTTCGACGAATCCAGTTTCATCGGATCCGTAACGTGATATTATTGTAAGATTTCAAATTTCGTGTCAATCGGATTTACCGTTTGTCCGGGGCAAGCTAAAACGCATAGAAATTTGATTAACCGATTTAATTTTAAATCGATCGTTTATTGTCGTAACTCGCACAGATGATCGAATTGGCTCCCGAAAACTATTCCATTGTGTCCGGAACGCGGGGTAAACCCTAGAAACAGCAGCCGGCACGCTTCGTTTGGAGTTTGGAAAATTTCGGATGAATAGTGTTTTGGGCAATTTTCTATAAAAGGCTCTCTATATTCACATTTCCAACACAACTCAAAACCCTAACCCTAATAGCTTCAGCCGCCACTTTGAAAATAATGGCCAGAAATTCGTTTCAATCTTCCTCAATTTCCTTCCAATCCGTAAACATTTAGCCAAAGTTTTTAACTGCAAACTTGTAGAGGGCATCGAGATCTTGAAGATCAACGGTGGAGATCGAATTTGAAGCACCACGGCGTCATCAGGAGGGCCGCATTCACATCAGGCCATGCATGTTTCTCGAGGCCAAAGACAGGGCCAAGCTCCATGATTCCCCAGCCATGGGTAGTTCGACGGGGGCTTCAATTTGGCGCAAGCTGATCGTCGTGAAGTGGAGTCGTTTGGTCGCGTGAATTAGGGTTTTGTGGAGGCTATGGGTTTGGTTGTACATGAATATCACGTTTGGGAAGAAGGAGAAGGGACGGCCTGATGTTGAGGCCAAGAAATCAATGGTCCAGATCAGTAGAAGGTTAAAAATGAAATAGATTTGTAAATTTATTTATATTAAAATGTGTACAAACTTTAAAATGCTCTAACTTTTGCATACGAGGTCGGAATTCAATGAAACGAATTGCGTTGGCTTCGTTTTGTCAAGCACTACGCTATGGAGCTGGATTGGAGTCGTTTGGAGCTAGTGCAAATTTCGAGTAAAATTAAACGCTCGTTTAATTTTATTCGAAATAAAACGCTGGAACTACATTGAAATCAAAGTGAGTGTTTTATAACGCTCACAACGTAATAAATATCTTTATGCTAGTTAAATTTGACATTATGAAGTGTTATGATTTTATTTGTCGTTGTTTGATAAAATTTAAATTGTCATATAGATTGTCATTTGAATTAACCGTTGAAATTTAAATTGCCGGTTAGATTGAAATTAAAATTGAATTGCGATTGAATTACCTGACATTGATAACTATGAAATCGCCATGAATTGTATTGTCTATCAGATGATGTATTTCGATGGATGCTATTGGTTGATATTTAAATGTTTGGATGTTTATTTGCTTATAAATATCCTATTATGCATACATATGAAACTGTGATTTGGTTTAAGTGATATATATTCATCCCTGACATTTAATTAAGATAAATAATCACTTGGCCATAGGATAGAAAATTATATACGGACATCGGATTGGCTAAATTAATAATTTTCAAAATCGTCGATTTGAAATTTATTTAAATGTTTTGATTTAAAAGTTATAAATAGAAATCAATTTATAGAAATCAAATTTATCGAAAAATTGAGTTTGGAATGTTGAAAAAAAATTTGGTTAAAAGAAATTGTTAAATAATTAAAGTGGAGACTTTGGAATTTAAAATCGGGATATGATTGAATTTTGAAAATTGATTTGTTTAAAGATTGAAACTTAATTCGAGTTTTGAATATTACTAAGCAAAAGTGATATAAAAATGTTATTTTGAAATCGAGCTTGGAATTGAATCATATTTGAAATTTGGATTTAAACTTGAGTATTGATGGATAATTTTGTTAAGTGTTATAAATGGATATTTTTGAAAAATCAAACTCCAAATCGATATAAATTGAAATTGAATTAATTGAAAGTGAATACAAAATTGAATAAATTTGAAGTCAAAGTTGACGTTGATTGAATCGTAATCGAAATTGAATCGGTAGAAGGGAAATTGAACTTGTTTTGAATTGGGAAGTTATAATTGAAATGGTTTGGTTTTGAAGCTGTTTTATTTTGTTTTCCAAATTACTCAGTTATATAAACCATTTTTGAATACTTAAACTATTTTAATCTATTTTAAATATACTTAACCCAATTTAAATTATTTTAAACTAATTTATCTATTTTAAATCCATTTTAAGACTTTAAGTATTTTTAACTACTTTAATTATTTAAACTACTTTTAAACTACTTAAAACTATTTTCTAAAATTTCAAGCTGGTCAATAAGGTGAAATGTTTATGTTTAAATCTTGAATTTAAATACGAATTGGGTCAAATGAAGTTGCAACCTAAATTGAAATCCGAAATGATCTTGAAATCGAAATGAGATATTGAGGCGAGAAATGATTTTTGAAAAGGAACCTTATATTTTGAATGGCTATGACGATATTCGAAATGGATTTGATTTTGAAGCGAATATGATATTTTGATATCAATTATGAATCGATTTGAAATGTAAAAGAGCCAACGGTGTAATAATACGTAGTTATTAAGGAGACCGAGATCGGATATGGACATACTCTCTGTCGATACCGAACACCACTTTAATAACTATTATACACGGAGTGTTGATCCAGAATGAAGTGGATGGTTTGGTGAATGCGTTGACTAAAGAAAGAGAACGATATTGGATGACCCCTGACATGACTAAAACAGGAGTCGCGCCGAGCCATTGAGGTTCGCCATCTCTAGCGGACACACTTCTTCGATACCATATCTATTACATTTGTGATTCGATTTGGGTGCACCCCTTGATTTGGGAGTGTTGTTTCGCGGTGTTGGGGTAGCTGCTGGCTATGCTCAACATCAGTCCGGATCACGCAACTACTAGTATCCTAGTTGGTATCGCCTCATGTACCTTGTCATACTGATATCCTATTCGCGATCACTACGTTTTGTTTTGTGTTATACCTATGGGGTACCCTCTGATAACCACCAGTTTACGGTGGGGCTTACGGTGCTGTATAGACTATGGCATTATAAAAGTGTGTTAAGGGGGATTATGGTAACGCCTTAACGCTATTTTGATACTTTATATTACTGATAGGCATCATCTACTTAGCGTACATTACTACCTAGTAGATAATTTAACGGATCCTTGAGAGATGGAAAATCCCGTAACATCTCTTGAGTTATTGCACGCACGTTGACACTGGATAGGAGATGTCAAACCCCGTAAACATCTCTGACGCCGTTACACTCATATTTATTTACGATTGATTTAACTTTCATAAGGATATTTTAGTCCTGACTCGAGTGTTTTGTCTTTTCATTATGCTCTGGTCAGACCTGAGTTTTTCAGCTTATTGAAGATCTATTCTGGAGGACGAAGACGAAGATTTGTTATTCTATTACTATTATTATCTTTGCATCATGCTGTCTGCTGCATTATTTATTGTTCTGTTGTATATGTGTAAATCTGATAAATGTTGTATAAATAATGATCAAAGTATTGTAAACAGCTTCATGAACTGTTTATTTGACTATTATATTTACCGTTCCGCTGCAAAATTCTGTGTTGTTTCATTTCCTTTATTTCTCCTTCCCTTTCTTTTCTTAATTACCCCAATAACCATCTGCCCTATTGAATGGTTTGGAACCGGCATGTGTATTTGATCATCGGTTTAAACTGTCCAAAAAGGCGGGTCGTTACAGTTGGTATCAGATCTTTGGTTTAGCGATAACCTTAGCTTTGTGGGGTCTGACTCTTTATAAATAGGGTAGTAATACCCTATGATGAGTCGCTGAGTGTATATATATGAGAGAGCGTATTTGTTAGTGATATAAAATGTTTTATGTTATGTCGGTTGATTTGTTGAGTGGCTTATGGATTCTGGTCAATACGAGTAATTAACGTCATTGATAGGGATCTCTAAACACTTAAACAGAACTATTCGACATAGTATTGTTTTAAATTGGGTAAATGAAATAATTTTTCTCTAATTATATTTTGTATATAAAGAAAATTTTCAGAAATTATTGTGACTTATCTAGCTTACCTGGTTGTTAGAAATGATATATTGGTTATTATCATTAATTGGATATTGTAATTTAATAAATAAGGTGAATTACAAAAATGAACACTAATAAAACAACTTGTGGAATGTTTAAGAAAGAAAATCCTATAAGAATATTTTATAATGGTGACTTATAAATTAAAACAAATTTAAATTGGAAAATATTGAATTCAAGACCCGGGGACTTTTAAAATGGTTTTTAAAGCTTTGAAGAAAATATATTGTGATGTTAGTTGGAAAATATTTATAGGAAATATTTTGAAAGGATTTTTAAGAAGGAATAAATTAAGTACTCCTCTCTTCTGTCGCTGGAAAATAATTTCGGTGATGACTGCGCAGCATCATTGACGTTCATTTTCGAGTCTCAAAGTGGGGGAGACTTCTAAGAAGCTTTGTTTTTATCAAAATTATTTTGGGTAAATGGGTTTTGGTTTAAACTCCAAAGGTATGATTTGATATATTAAAGATATTAGTGTATACGTTTATTTCAAACGATTTGAAAAGAACCGGGCATTTAAATTTCTAAGTTATGTTAATTAGTAATTTTCAAATTATTTGAATGAATTGTGAATAACCAAAAATTATAAAAATAAGAGGATTAAGATATCTAAGCTTATGTTTTGGGAAAACTTTAGAGTTGTAGTGTACCTTTAAAGTTGAAAGGTAAAGAGGATTTAAATAAATCAAATTTGTGAACATTCTAATTAAGTAAAATGAAATTCTATAAATTTGTATAATGCTAAATTGGCATTCTAATAACATATAATATGACTTACCAAATATTAAGAAGTTGAAATGATGCTTTGGATATGTAATGAGATATTGTACAACTAAACAAAACCTGGAAATAATTTAAGTATACAAGTAGGAAAACTCAAAAGGAATTAACATGTATATAAATGGAAAATTTGGTTGTGATAAAAATTATAAAAACTTAAATATAGCGTCAAAATGATGAATGGATAAATGGAACGAGTAAGTGAACTTAAGAAAAGGCCATTGAGTCAAGCAATGTCTTTGTAAACTGGTTGTAAAATTAAATATGAATTTGCAACAAAAAAAGAAAAATATGTAAAGATAAATTTGTAACTTTTGAGATAACTATAAACTAAGAAAAATCATATATGAGAAGTTAGACTTTTATGGAATGACTATAAACTAAAGTGATGATTAATAAAATGTTCCACAAAAAATTTTGTGCTAACTGAAACTATGAATGTGGAGGAAATGTAAACAAAAGAATTTGGTATAGCTAAGAATCAATTGGGAAAGGAAATTGAGTTTAATTAAATTATATAGAATGTTTAAAATGAACTTGAGTAAGCAAATTCTTTGATATGATGTTTAAGAAAAGATAATGTTCAAGAATATGCTATGTAAAGAAATGAATATACTAACTGAATAAGGGATTGTGAGTAATTAAGTGAAAAAAATAGAAGTCAATAAAATAATTTAGTATAGATAAATTGGATAGAAATCCATTGGAAGGTAATACGTGAGATTGTACGTATATTATTTTATTCGCATAACGATTTGATCCAAATTCGAGCACAAATTTTCGAGATGATTTATATCGATCCAAGTTAGGATTTTCCACTCGATTTTCGACGGCAAACCCTGGATATGGATTTTTAGGTTGATTCTGGAATTCTCTATCATAGTATATGGCTATGCAAGGAGAGTAACAGTTTCCAATCAAGGAACCAAATCTGAGTCCGCACTAGAGAGTCGGGTGAACGATACTAGTTGGAAGTGAAATTGTGTGATCGAATAAGCGATTAGATTGATATTGCTCACGGATGATATATGTACGGCTTACGGACTTAATTAAAGTTAATATTGGAAATTTATGATGCCAAATATAAAATGATTCTTTTAAAATTATATGATTTGGTCGTTATATGGTTGTTAGTTGATTGTATATAATTCATTAAGTGTTAATGAAATTGAAAGCTATAAATCATTGAAATCAAGTTGGAAGTTAAATGAATTTAAAAGAATTTAAATTGATTCAAATTGGAAGTGAACTAATGTAAATATAAATTAGTGAATGTTAACTAGTTGAATTGAGAATGAATGTTAGTAAAATCCAACGTTAATGAATCAACTGTGATTAAAATATAAAAACCAAGTCAATAAATATTAATGAGAAGTGTTAATGTAGTTGTTATGTTGCTATATGATGTATATTGATATTATTTTCATATATGCATGTTTCTCATGGTTTGTTGAGTGTTTAGTAGGTGCGGATTGCGCTTGCTTCGCATTTGGAGCTCGCTTTCGTGCTATATTAGCCTTATATGCTCGCTAATAATATATAAGGTACATATCTCGGATTACATACCGTACTTTTACACTTTTTTCCCTGCGGGATGCCTCATCACTTGATGAGATGTATATTTGTGATATATATACTGTCATTATTTTTCCCGATCGAGCCGCGCAAAGGAGACTCTACTGAAATTTTCCGTAAATCCGGGTGTTAGAAAAAATTTCAAGTTTTAATATATTTTTTATAACTTGTTTTGATAACTAACTTTAAAGTTGGAAAGCCGTTCGGAGTAAGTTAGTGGAAGCGTAGTTATGACTTTATAAATGGAATTTCATTGTTTTATAAGTGGATAATTTTGAATAAAATTGTAACAACCCGCATATTTATCGAGTTTATATTTAAATATTTTTATTTAAATATTAAATCGTTAATCGGATTTTGGTCCGAAAAACTACTTTTTGCAAACGGTCAAATTAGGACTCGAGACCACTTCCATTGAGTTCGAAATGTCGTTTACAACTTTTTAAGTATAAACATCGAGAGGTTTGGAGTTAGTGAAATTTCACTAACTTTTCCCGCTTTGGACTTTGGGTTAGTTTAGCCTATTAAGCCCAAGTTCCAACCCTCTTCTCCTCACTCTTCATAAATTTCCTAACTAACTCAAGCTTTGGCATCAATGGTGAAGAGAATGGGAAATTAAAACTCCAAGCTCAAATTCAATTGCAACTCCATCATTCAACTCCAAATTCAAGTAGAAGATATTGGATTCAAGCTTTGGATTGCTTCTCCTTGCTTTCAAGCTTCATCTTCATAAATTTTAGTGCAAAGGTGAGATTTTTATCTCACAAATCTAGTCTATATCTATCTTGGACTGTTGAGAATGATTCCCTATCACTTTAGCATGCATATTTGCTTTTGGTTTGGATTAGATTGGCGAAAGACTCCGATTTTTGGTGTTTGGGTGAAATTTCTGCATTTAGGTCGTTCTGGCCGTTTTTAGCTCGCTCGGAGTTAGGTCGTGTGGACCTTAGGTCGTAGGTCGCGTACGAGTTAACCCCTAGATCGTTCTGGCCATTTTCGTGTTTTCGGAGTTAGGTCGCTCAGGACCTTAGGTCGTAGGTCGTATGGCCGTTAGGTCGCTCTGCTTTGGCTCTGGCCATTTTTGCTCACTCGCAGTTAGGTCGCTCACGACCTAGGACTTAGGTCGCTCTGCTTTGGCTCTGGCCATTTTTGCTCACTCGCAGTTAGGTCGCTCACGACCTAGGACTTAGGTCGCTCGCGAGTTAGTACCATAGGTCGCTGGGCCATCTAAATGCTTGTTCGGTGTTAGGTCATAGGTCGTATGGACCTTAGGTCGTAGGTCGCTCGCTCTCTCTCACTTCGCTAGGTCGCTAGCTCGTAGCTCGCAGCTCGCGTTTGAGCTTAGGTCGTAGGTCGTGGGTAGGTGGGTCGTAGGTCGCTCGCCTATATCCTCTGGCCATTTCATCCCTAGGTCGCTTGACCTCTAGGTCGCGGGTACCATTAGGTCGCTCGGCCTTGTTTAGTGCTAGGTCGCTGGACCATTTAGGTCGTTCGACCCTTAGGTCGCGGGTTTTTAGGTCATTAGGTCGTTAGGCCGTTAACCCACTAGGTCGCATGACCTATAACCTGTTAGGTCGCTCGACCGTTTACTCCATTAGGTCGCCCAACTCTACTACAAGTATTAGGTCGTATGACCTTGTTCCACTAAGTCGCTCGACCCTTAGGTCGTAACACATTAGGTCGCACGCCTTTCACACCATTAAGTCGCGAGTTTAATTAGGTCGCTCGACCCTATTCCCCTTAGGTCGTTAGACCTCATTTTGTCTTCACTAGGTCGTACCGTTTTGGTCGGGGCGCTGCCCCGCACCCCGCCGGGGGCGCTGCCCCCTGGACCCCCGCGACCTGACCGGGCAGGTCGAACCCCGTAAGCGGTGGCATTGCCCCCGCACCCCCACCTTGGGGGGTTGCCACCCCCCGGACCCCCCCTCCGTAGGGGATCTTATCTGAAAAATATTGAGCTGATTTCCTTGGATTTTATTCGCATCTCCGTATGCGATCTTTGTGACTGATTGTTTCTACACTTGCTTATGCGTTTTATCACTTTATAATATAAAGGTTTCAATACTAGTAGTAAATATCAAAACTCTTTTAACAAACAATTTCAACTCTATTTTTAATAACAAAGCTCTTTTCTTAAACCGTTTTCCAATCTATTAGTATATACAAGCCTTTACCTCACTCGGATGAGAAATCTAATTAAACGACTTAGTAAAACAAGTGGTATGAAACGCTTGCGTTCACTTCGTCGGTTAATTCTTGGACTTGTTCGATTGAACCTCTTGTGACAATTTTATTAGTGAAGATTTACAGTTTGTTCGTAAATATTTAAGTTAAGCAAGTGGTTATAGGACATGAAGCTAAACTTCTATATTTACTAGCTTAGTGTAATTGACACTTCTCGTTGATCTTGATGATCGCTTTATGAATTAGACTAGCAATTGCGCAATGTCTCTTTCATTGCAAGGTTAGACTAGACACCACTTGTGTGATTCCATTCACACATACCTTTCTGCTTTTTGGTTAGTCTTGACCTCAATCTGTGTGATTCCACTCACACATGTGGGGTAGCTCCCCATGGTCTTCGGACCGTCATGTGATAGGCCTCTTTCCCTTTTTATGATTTCTGGATTTCTTGTGTTGATTTCTGGAATTTATGTCATTGACTTGTTATGAGTACAAGTTTAGGGTATGATGCCCTCTTCGAATCTTTGAGAAGATTCTTGTGATATTGATTATCTATTATTGATTGATCTTCTGTTGATCATTATTTACATACTTATAGTGGTATGTCGTTATGGATGTTTATGTTTATGCCATATCTTTTATGTTATATCATGTCATCTGATATTTATAGCTAGACTGATCCGTTTATTATTTTCTTAAATAATACTCGGGTCAGACCGAGATGTTACAGGTGCTTCTGCTTGACTTCTTCCCAGGGATTCATCACTCTGACTTTTGGCTAACTGTTTAGATTAGCAGTTTTTGTTGTATACACTTGAGATATAGACTCATAGTTGTATTCTTTTGTATAGCACGTGTTGCTATTCTTTTGTATTATCGTGGATCTTATTGACCACTACTCTGATGTACATTTTCATGTGTTAGTTATATATTCATATCTTCTTCCGCCTTTGTGATATGGATATCTGTGACTGATTTGTGTTATGATTATTTCTATGTTTGTTTCCGAAGATTATTTATAGCCACCGTGTGATAAGCAATTACATGGATGGTCGCTCCTCAACAGCCTTATTCTCCGTGCTAGTTGACAGCACTACTCCGGAGTGTTCTTGGCTAGCGTGAGTATAGAGGTGGGGCGTCACAAAAATATATCAAATGTTGAATTCTTTACTTAGTTTCTTTTCCCTTCTTTTTCCTTTTTGAGGACGAAAAGTTTTGAGTGGGGGAGAGTGTAACGACCCCTAAAATTTCGATAATTAAAAATGTAAATTTAATAAGATTTCATGGTTTAATGTTGGAAGAATAAAAAAAATTGTAATTTATGTATGGTAATAATAACTAGAATGAAATGCAACAAATTTTACCTAAGTTAATTATTTATGAATTGAATGAAATCCCAAATCAATTGAAATAGTATGAAGTCAACGGTAATGGAGTGAATTTGTATTATATAGGTAATTGTGACACTTGTTTGTAAATAATAAACTTATAAGTAATTTAAAGTTAACGGTCATAATTATTTAAGTTACCTATTCATTTAGTTAGTCGAATTGAATTTGTGAACCGATTGCAATTGAAATGAAAGTTTATATATTAGTTGAGTGCATTATCTCTAACTGTAGTTAAATAATAATGTGGAATTCATTTGATATAATATAGTAAATCGACTGATAATGAAATTTTTATTTAAAAATCTAATATTGAAATCCGTCAAATATTGAACAATTAAATTGTTTAAATTTAATATTTGGAATTTATTGAATAATTGAATAGCGGGAATTGAATAACTTTTTTAATGAAAATGGTTGTTCTTTAATTTGAATTTGTTAAATTTTATAAGTTCGTTTTGAATATTTCAAAAGATAGTGATTTAAGAATAATCAAATTTGTTTAAATTTAATATTACAAATGTTTGAATAATTAAATTTCGAATTTGATATGACTAATTTGATATTGAAATTCAATATATGAAAATAGAGTGAATAATTGAAATTTGATTTTATATGATTCAAATTGGTTTCCAAAGTGAATGTAAGTTATATTGGGATTATAATAGAGTTAATAAGATTTTAAAATTGGAAATTATTGGATAATTGAATAACAGGTTTAATATGATTAAAAATGATTTGTAAAATTTTATTTTATCATATTAAAGTTAGAATGAGGTTATAGAACTGCTACAATCGAATTAAAGGGAAATTTGTGAAAATTGAATATTTTAATATTTAATTGACGAGTTAAAATAGCCATTTTTCAAACAGTCTCGGATTTCGACGAACCAAATTTCATCAGATCCGTAATGTGATATTATTGTAAGATTTCAAATTTCGTGTCAATCGGATTTACCGTTTGTCCGGTGCAAGCTAAAACGCACAGAAATTTGATTAACCGGTTTAATTTTAAATTGATCGTTATTGTCGTAACTCGCACAGATGATCGAATTGGCTTCCGAAACCTATTCCATTGTGTCCGAAACGCGGGGTAAACCCTAGAAACGCCAGCCGGCACGCTTCGTTTGGAGTTTGGAAAATTTCGAATGAATAGTGTTTTGGGCAATTTTCTATAAAAGGCTCTCTATATTCACATTTGCAACGCAACTCAAAACCCTAACCCTAATAGCTTCAGCCGCCACTTTGAAAACAATGGCCAGAAATTCGTTTCAATCTTCCTCAATTTCATTCCAATCCGTAAACATTTAGCCAATGTTTTCAACTGCAAACTTGTAGAGGGCATCGAGATCTTGAAGATCAACGGTGGAGATCGAATTTGGAGCACCACGGCGTCGTCGGGAGGGTCGCGTTCACATCAGGTCATGCACGTTTCTCAAGGCCAAAGACAGGGCCGAGCTCCATGATGCTCCAGCCGTGGGTAGCATTCGACGGGGGCTTCCATTTGGCGCTAGCTGATCGTCGTGAAGTGGAGTCGTTTGGTCGCGTGAATTAGGGTTTTGTGGAGGCTATGGGTTTGGTTGTACATGAATATCACGTTTGGGAAGAAGCAGAGGGGACGGCCTGATGTTGAGGCCAAGAAATCAACGGTCCAGATCAGTAGAAGGTTAAAAATGAAATAGATTTGTAAATTTATTTATATTAAAATGTGTACAAATTTTAAAATGCTCTAACTTTTACATACGAGGTCGGAATTCAACGAAACGAATTGCGTTGGCTTCGTTTTGTCAAGCACTACGCTATGGAGCTGGATTGGAGTCGTTTGGAGCTAGTGAAAATTTCGAGTAAAATTAAACGCTCGTTTAATTTTATTCGAAATAAAACGCTGGAACTACATTGAAATCAAAGTGAGTGTTTTATAACGCTCACAACGTAATAAATATCTTTATGCTAGTTAAATTTGACATTATGAAGTGTTATGATTTTATTTGTCGTTGTTTGATAAAATTTAAATTGTCATTTGAATTAACCGTTGAAATTTAAATTGACAGTTAGATTGAAATTAAAATTGAATTGCAATTGAATTACCTGACATTGATAACTACGAAATTGCCATGAATTGTATTGTCTATTGAATGATGTATTTCAATGGATGCTATTGGTTGATATTTAAATGTTTGGATGTTTATTTGCTTATATATATCCTGTTATGCATACATATGAAACTGTGATTTGGTTTAAGTGATATATATTCATCCCTGACATTTAATTAAGATAAATAATCACTTGGCCATAGGATAGAAAATTATATACGGACACCGGATTGGCTAAATTAATAACTTTAAAAATCATCGATTTGAAATTTATTTAAATGTTTTGATTTAAAAGTTATAAAGAGAAATCAATTTATAGAAATCAAATTTATCGAAAAATTGATTTGGAATGTTGAAAAAAAATTTGGTTAAAAGAAATTGTTAAATAATTAAAGTGGAGACTTTGGAATTTTAAATCGGGATATGATTGAATTTCGAAAATTGATTTGTTTAAAGATTGAACCTTAATTCGAGCTTTGAATGTTACTAAGTAAAAGTGATATAAAAATGTTATTTTGAAATCGAGCTTGGAATTGAATCATATTTGAAATTTGGATTTAAACTTGAATATTGGATAATTTTGTTAAGTGTTATAAATGGATATTTTTGGAAAATCAAACTCCAAGTCGATATAAATTGAAATTGAATTAATTGAAAGTGAATATAAAATAGAATAAATTTGAAGTCAAAGTTGACGTTAATTGAATCGAAATCGAAATTGAATCGGTAGAAGGGAAATTGAACTTGTTTTGAATTGGGAAGTTATAATTGAAATGGTTTGGTTTTGAAGCTGTTTTATTTTGTTTTCCAAATTACTCAGTTGTATAAACCATTTTTGAATACTTAAACTATTTTAATCTATTTTAAATCTACTTAACCCAATTTAAATTATTTTAAACTAATTTATCTATTTTAAATCCATTTTAAGACTTTAAGTATTTTTAACTACTTTAATTATTTAAACTACTTTTAAACTACTTAAAACTATGTTTCTAAAATTTCAAGCTGGTCAATAAGGTGAAATGTTTATGTTTAAATCTTGAATTTAAATACGAATTGGGTCAAATGAAGTTGCAACCTTAATTGAAATCCGAAATGATCTTGAAATCGAAATGAGATATTGAGGCGAGAAATGATTTTTGAAAAGGAACCTTATATTTTGAATGGCTATGACGATATTTGAAATGGATTTGATTTTGAAGCGAATATGATATTTTGATATACATTATTAATCGACTTGAAATGTAAAAGAGCCAACGGTGTAATAATACGTAGTTATTAAAGAGACCGGGATCAGATATGGACATACTCTATGTCGATACCTTAATAACTATTATACGCGGAGTGTTGATCCAGAATGAAGTGGATGGTTTGGTGAACGCGTTGACTAAAGAAAGAGAACGATATTGGATGACCCCTGACATGACTAAAACAGGAGCCGCGCCGGGCCATTGAGGTTCGCCATCTCTAGCGGACACACTTCTTCGATACCATATCTATTACATTTGTGATTCGATTTGGATGCACCCCTTGATTTGGGAGTGTTGTTTCGCGGTGTTGGGGTAGCTGCTGGCTATGCTCAACATCAGTCCGGATCACGCAACTACTAGTATCCTAGTTGGTATCGCCTCATGTACCTTGTCATACTGATTATCCTATTCGCGACCACTACGTTTTTTTTGTGTTATACCTATGGGGTACCCTCTGATAACCACCAGTTTACGGTGGGGTTTACGGTGCTGTATAGACTATGGCATTATAAAAGTGTGTTAAGGGGGATTATGGTAATGCCTTAACGCTATTTTGATACTTTATATTAGTGATAGGCATTATCTACTTAGCGTACATTACTACCTAGTAGATAGTTTAACGGATCCTTGAGAGATGGAAAATCCCGTAACCTCTCTTGAGTTATTGCACGCACGTTGGCACTAGATGGAGATGTCAAACCCCGTAAACATCTCTGACGCCATTACACTCATATTTATTTACGATTGATTTAACTTTCATAAGGATATTTTAGTCCTGACTCGAGTGTTTTGTCTTTTCATTACGCTCGGGTCAGACCTGAGTTTTTCAGCTTATTGAAGATCTATTCTGGAGGACGAAGACGAAGATTTGTTATTCTATTACTATTATTATCTTTGCATCATGCTGTCTGCTGCATTATTTATTGTTCTGTTGTATATGTATAACTCTGATAAATGTTGTATAAATAATGATCAAAGTATTGTAAACAGCTTCATGAACTGTTTATTTGACTATTATATTTATCGTTCCGCTGCAAGATTCTGTATTGTTTCATTTCCTTTATTTCTCCTTCCCTTTCTTTTCTTAATTACCCCAATAACCATCTGCCCTTTTGAATGGTTTAGAGCCGGCATGTGTATTTGATCGTCGGTTTAAACTGTCCAAAAAGGCGGGTCGTTGCAGTAACTAACTGTCATGAGTATGCCCCCCCTCCCCCGTCTAGACCGACCTTTACCGAGGTGCCTCACAACCAACAACCACATAAGTAAATAATCCTGGCTCTATACCAGAAACCACTTTTTATCCACACAAGTTAAATATATGTGCTCCATACCAGATATCACCTTTTATCCAGAAGGAAATGCACATACCCTGAGGGGCGCGATCCCCATAACCTTGCTGCATCTTTTCCTGTTTCGACCATTTTTGAGGTGTTAGGTTCGATGAAGTCTCGTCCCAAAAAGCTACGCTTTTCACGAAAGCCATGCTTCATCAACAAATGATCAACACTTAGCATGCCATTTTACCAAATTGGGAATATATCACTAGTAACCATCAACTACATAACCTCTCAGCTTGTACGTCTCAGAGAAGGGTGTTAAGCTAAGAGAATAAATTCTCTGTCACCAACAGAAATTTATTTGGTAGAAACCAGCTTTATACCTCAAAGTGTAATGTCAGACATACATCCATATGTAACGACCCGCTAAATTTATAATATTTAATAAATCAAATTTATATAATTTCTAATTTGGTTAAGTATAAAGGTAGAGATTTGGTATAGTGGTTGCAATTTAGTGTAACTATAAAATTTTATGACAATAGATGTGGATAATGTAAATTGTCACAACTTGATTTAAAGTAAAATTTTAAGAAACAAATAAATGTTGAAATGGTGAATGTTAGTATAAATATTAGCTTAAATGGTATTCATTAATACAAAGATGTAATTAGTGTAGACAGTAATAGTTTATGTCTGTAGAGACAAGAAAACTAATAGAAACATAAAATTTATTATATGTAAACAAAAGTATAGTTTTGAACGAATTTATGAAAATTGATAGAAACAGTGTTTGTAATTAGTTGGTTAATTAATATTTGAAAGATGGAGATGTGTAAATACGTTAATGAAATTATAATGGGAAGGCATGGTAAGAATGAAATATATTAATAAGCATTTGATTGAATTAAGGGAATTAAATTATAATAAATGGACATTTAATAAATTCAACGTTTGTGAGAAATCATATGAGTTGTGTATAATGTGTACAAACTTCGATTTTGGGAATTTATTGGATTTATAACGGTTTTGTTATTAAGTGTATGAGTTTAAAAGTTATTTCATTTTGTAAGTAATAGAAGAATGCATAAAAGTATAAACAGGGCTAAATAGAATTGATACTTAATGAATCGAAGAAATTGGCCATTTATGTAGATATGTATAGTGAAATAAATGGCCTAAACAAATTAAATGCGATAATTATTGAGATTTGTACTATGAAATTTAATAGTAATATTTATTTGCAAGTAATAAAAGCCTATCTAGGTGACTAGAATCTAGATTAAACGACTATTGTATGTTACCTATTCCTGCTTCTTATTAATTTAAAACTTTGGAATCAAATTCAATTTATCCGCCAATTTACCACAGTTAAAGTGAAATGAATTGGTGATTGAATAATGTTAAATACAAATAAGATGTAGCCAAGGGAAATCCCATTTGTAATACATTATGTAAATTAAAGTAAAGGAACTAGGAAATTGTGGAAATAAATTGCAATCAATTGAATTATTGCAATTTAATGGAATTAATATGTAATAGTTTATGTAATTATTATTTGGAAGAAATGGGAGTTATTTGTAAAAAGTATGAACCAAATGTTAATTTTTCGTATGGAATAGTGAAATGAAATAGATGTAAAGGTTTCAATTATACATTGAAATTCATATTCACCATAAAATGTTAATTGAAACCAAAGAAGTTAATATAGGAGTCAAGCCTCATTTATTAATTTGGATTTATTGCAATAGTTAATACCATAGAATAAAGTTAAAGCTAATTCAAATTTTATTTGACCATTGTTGATGTAACTTTAGAAAACAAGATTTTATTCATAATTTGAATATTAAGGTCAACAAATGGTATTTGCTACATATAAAATGGATTCTAACGTAAATTATTACGTTATTGAATTTAGATTGGAATTTGTAAACAGTTGAGTGAATTTAATAGATTTATCAAACTTACAATATTGAATTTATTAAGATTGGAATTAAAATAGTTAAGAAATGAGGGAATGATATTTGAAATCATTGAAATAGATATTAATCTAGGATTGCCTTAAATAAATTAAGGCAAATAAATGGGAATAAAAGTTTATTGATAATTTGAAATTTAATTATGGTAAAAAGGGGTTAATTACAATTAAAAATGAGTTGAAAAGGAAATCAAATCTATTTATCTAATTGGATTCAAGTTGAGATGGAAACCCAATTATTTATTTAGTTAGATTTAAGTTAAGAGTATAAAGGTATAAGATGTAATAATTGAGTTTTAGAATATAATTTATAATTTCCAAATAATAAGAAAGTGCAGATATTAACACTGCAAGTTGATATATTTATAGATTTTAATTCACATCCAAGCTTGTTAAATCAATTGAAATTGATGGAATTATATAAGTAATGAACCTAGCCAATATTAGAAGTTGAAATATAAAAAAATTGGATTTTTATGATTTATTTAATTGATTTAATAAATATTAAAAATAGCCATTTTTGTCAAGGACTCGGATTTCGACGAAACCAGTTTCATCGGATCCGTATCGGTGAATTATTATAGGGTTTCAAATTTCGTATCGATCGGACTTGTCGTTTGATCGTACGGACGCGAAACGCCTTGAAATCAATTTTATTAAAAATCAATTTGAAATCAATTTGGAAATCTTGTTTTCAGCATAACTTCTTCATACGATCGAATTTGGTCGCGAAACTTTTTCCATCGCGTTCAGAATACTTTAAAACACCTATTTCGATATACGGGTTTGCCCAATTTCGCTCCGGAGTCGAAACGGGCTTTTCGGGCCATATATCGTGTAGCGTGTTCATCTATCGTAACCAATCCATCCTATTTCAGATTTGTCTATAAATATATCGCTATAAACCCTAATTTCCTTCATTTTAATTTGGCTGTACGTATATCTCAGCTCTTTCTCCTCCTCAATGGCAGACAATAATTGTAGATCCGATTACAATCCAATCAAAAGTCAAAAATTTAAAGTTCTCAGAAAAAATCAAAAAAAATATATGTTGTAGCTGTCGATGTATACGTCACAGATCCGTGATTCGTTTCTCGATTCAGTTGTTCGTTCGCCCAGAGAAATTCAAAACAGTTTCGGCCGTTCATGTATGGAGGTGGGTTTTAACGGCGGATCTTCAGATTTGTCTCGATCGGGGAGTGCAGGATCGTAGAGTGTCGTGTGTAGCTTGCATCGGCAGGGTCGATTTGGTCGAAGGGTGCTCGAATTCGCCAGAATTGGCTTGGAAAGCTCGCGGCGGCGGCCTTGATTTTTGCGACCGGAGTTCACCCCAGGGGCGGCGTAGGTTCGGCCGGAGGTGGGTGGGCCAATGGCGAAGGCCGATGGTCCTGGAAGCGAAGGGGATGGCGACAAAAATTCACTGAAAACGGCGGCTAGGGCTTCGGCCTGGTTTGTTTCGTGACGAACGAAAGAGGGAGACGGTCCTGTTCACGCGCTTAGTCAGTAATGACGTGGCCAGACTTTAGTGTGAGGTTGCTTTATTTCTTTTATTTTTAATTTATTTGCAATCGAATTAACTCGCGTAACTTTCTCATACAAACTTCGATTCACACGCGATTTTTTTTGTTAGGATCGTAATTTAATTCCGGACTCGATGACGCTGGTTTGGATGAATTCCGAGACGGGCGAATTTTTGGGTTTAAATTGAATTTAAATTCGATTTAAATTCAAAAGGTGAGTGTTTTAACCCACTCACAATTACTAGAAGCTTTTATGTTTGTTAAATAAATTTTAGAAATGAATAGAAATTTATTTATGAGCTTTTGGCATGTTATTTCATTCATATCTGTTGAATTGCAATTTTTGAATTTAACTGTAAATTTAATTGATTTATTGCGTGTTGATTGGCTGTTAGAAATTATTGTTTGCATATGAACTGCTAGTTAACAGTTATGTCAATTATCACTGAATATAAATTGTTAGATTAATAGTTGATAAATATAATTTGAAATAAAACTGCCAATTATTACCTGTTGTATATTACCAAACATATATTGTTATTGATTGATATTGCTTGATGTTTGTGATTGGGTGATGGATGTGTTATTGAATGGATGTTTTATTTGATATCATTAAACTGCAAGTTAGTATGCATTTTTCATTTCATTCGGGATTGCGGTTTGAAATGATATACAACCGCAGTTTTATTTTTAAATTGCGGATTGAAATGATAAATATCCGTATCACTTGACCATAGGATAGAAAACTATATACAGGCACCGCGGTCTATATATAACTATTTTAATGTGATTTCTATGGTTTGGATTGAATACGGTCTATAAATCTTAAATTTATATTGTATAAATATTTTATTCCATATTTATATACCTATGAAGTTGGAATTTTGAAATTAAAAGGAATATAAATTTCTTTATTGAAAATGGAAAAATTTAGAAAATGGAGTTTGGTAAATTTATATCCTATGTTTAAATGTAAAGTTGGAAATTATAAGATATGATATTTGTAATTGGATTTTTCCAAAATAAATAGAAATGGATATTCTAGTATAATTTGAAGTGGAAAAATTCTATATATATATATATATTTTACTAGAAATTGAAGTCTTATTAATTATGGATTTTATGTGAATGGTCAAGATTAATTAATAGAATATTGATTTTGAAAGGATAAAAATCCAACTTTAGTTGAAATATTAATGCTCAAAAATGGATATAAATATATATAAAATTGAAATGGTTGTGGGACTTGAAGTAATATTTTGGACTTTGGTTTAACTTTAAAACAAGAAATATTTGGAAAGCCATGTAATTTATTCTTTATAAAGCAACAGTAAAGTTAAACCTTTTTAATTCGCATACCGTTGAATATCCAAACCATTTAGTTTTGAAAATAATGGTTTTAAAATACTATGGATTTTCGAAGAATTATGTTGAAAGTTACAAACAAAATATTGGTTACATGGGATATTAAATAATAAAAAGTGACATAATTTTTGGAAAGGAAAATTTTATTTGGGAAACGATATCATGGATTTGGGTTTTTATAAAATAACATGAAGATAAATTATTTGTGTTTTAAAGAAAAATGATATCGTAATATTATGGTTTTGAAAGGGACTATGTTCTGGTTTTAAAGTATAAACTATTTTAAATGACCGCGGTGTTATAATAACGATTGGTTGGCAAAGAGACCGGGATCGGATATGGACATACTCTCTGTCGATACCGAAAACCACTTTGACTAACCGTGTACGCGGTGGAGATTCCAGAATGAAGTAGGTTGGTGGCGACGATTCCTGTAAGGTAAATACGTGGACCCGACTCCCGTGAGTTGGCATAAGGTGGCTAAAACAGGAGCGATCGACGGGTTAATGAGGTCATTCCTCTGATCGGACACTCCTCTTCGATATTATACTATGACTTTGGATTGATTCAGTGGCCACTTCTATTTTTTTTTGATTTGGGGAGTTGTTTCGAGGTGGGCGGTTGCTGCGGCTTCGCGTTACCATCGGCCCGGAAGCGTAATTGGTATATCTACCCTGGCATTGCCTAGTTGTGCCGTGTCACCTACCCTATCGCGCCTTGTACGAGTTTGGTTTTCTCCCGTAGCCCGTGTGGTATCCTCTAGTGGCTTCCCGATCAGGAGGGACTATGATATTGGATGGACTACTGGGACTATTACGTGTTAAGGGCTATATGGGTAACCCCTTAACGCTATTAAAAAGTAAGTTTATTTTATAAATAGACACTATTATAATAACGCAATATACTACATAGTAAATAGTTTAACGGATCCTTAGGAGATGTAAATCCCGAGCATCTCTTGAGTTACTGTACTCATATTTATTTCTGTTTATTTAACTCACATAAGATATTCTAGTCTGACTCGAGTGTTTTTGTCTTTTCAAATTCGCTCGGGTCAGTCCGAGCATTTCAGGATAGCAGATTTTAGCTTTGGAGGACGAAGACGAAGAATCAGTATTATTTTATATATAGTATTACACCACACTCTTTCTATTCCGCTGCATTGCTTGTATTGGTATGTGTAACTCTGATATTTATTGTAAGATAAGAATCAAACTTTTGTAAAATGTTTATGAACTGTATATTTGTTATTATATTTTATCCTTCCGCTGTGAGATTCTGTTTTTGTTTTTATTCTTCTCTGTTTTTCTTATTTACCCCATAACAATCCGCCCTTGCGTATGCTTTGAATTGGCACGTGTGTCGGTTTAAAGTGTGCAAAAAGGCGGGATGTTACAGTTGGTATCAGAGCTTTGGTTTAGCGATAAACCTTGGCTTTGTGGGGTTTGACTCTTTGTTAATAGGGTAGAAATATCCTATGGGAGTCGCTGAGTGTATATATATGAGAGAGCGTATTTGTTAGTTTTATAAAAAGATTTTTTATATTGTGTTAATCTGTTCCGTTTTGTATTTATAAATTCTGGTTGATGCATGGGACGCTATGCCATCAATAGGGATTTCTAAACACTTAATAGGACAGACCGACATAATATCCGTTTTTAATATAGGTGAATGAAATAATTTTGCCTATTATATTTTCTATATATAAAAATATTTTATAAAGATATATATATTTGGTTGCTATAGATTGGGTGTTAGGAAATAAAATATTTATAATAATCGAAGCTAAGTGAAACTATAACCAACCAAATTTGGAGATTTTAGAACTTAAGTCCGGGGTTTTTGAAATTTGTTTCCAAAGAATTTGTGAAATTTATTGATTTGGTTTATAAGTAATTTCTAATATAAATATAGTATAATTTGGAAGAATTGTTTCAAAAGAAGATTTTGGAGAAATAAATTTTGTACTTTTCTCTGTGTCGCTGGAAAATAAATTCGGTGATGACGGCCGCATCATCGACTTTCATTTTCGAGTTTCAAAAGGGGAAAGGCCACTGTAGTAAATTCTACTGCAGATTTATTTTGAAATTTTCTAAAATTTTTCTTTTATTGTTCTAAATATAATTAGAGATATTGAGTTGTAAGAACTTATTTATCTATTATTTTGAAATATTTGAAATTTAACCCGGTATTTAATTCTTAAATTTCCATTAATTAATTGTTTAAATTATTTTAGTTGAATAAAAAGATAAGTAATTAATAAGTTGAAACCTCTAATTTAAGTAAGAGAATTAATGCAATATTATAAAGAGAAATTTGAAATTTTTAACATATGAGATAAAAGAGTAATATGGATAAACATTAAATTTAATTAAAGAATGGAGATTTAACTTGTATAAGTTCAATTGCATTTCTTTAACATAAATAACTTACCCAAATATAAAAGTTGAAATGTTAAATCAGAAACTAGAATTGAATGTTTTACAAGTAGGAATTTAGGAAAAATGAAGTATTCAATAAACTACTGTTATAATAAGAATTTAATGGTATAAACTTAGGTTATAATTGAAATTTTATGGAAAATAAAGTTGAGTTTGAAAATATTTATGTATGTTAAATTCATGCATTCGGCTATAACGGATTTAATAATAAAAAGGAATTGAGAAGAAACTTGTAAATTTTCACTTGCATTCTTAAACATACATAACTTACCATATAATAAAAGTTGCAATGTTAGTAAGAAAATGTAAGGGGAAATCTTACAAGTGAAGCTTGAGGTAATTAAGGTATTCAATAAATTTGCTGTTATAAATGAGAATTAATTGTATAAACTTAAGTTAAATTGGAAATTTTACTATATAAGAAAGGGTAAGTAGTATAAATAGATGATATAAACCTTAGTCAATAAATTGGAATACAATATAATGAATTTTGTAACAAATGGAAAATGAAAATTGTAAGAAACAAAGAAATCCCTCCATAAATGAAAGAAAGAAAATAAAAAAAAAACCACTGAAGCAATGAAATAAATGTATAATAAGCTATTGTGGTGTTGATTTGAATTGTTTGGTTGATGTATGGTTGTTGGGTAAGGAATTTTGAAGTTGTGGGATGGAGAAATAATCTATATTTGTTCCATCTAAGACTGTTGAGTAAAGGATGCACTTGATAGTTATTTTACATTTCGTATAATTTCAGAATTTGAACCCGAACAACTAATGGTTGTTGATTGAATGATTATTGTTTGTGGTGTGTGCTGTTTGCTAAAATATATGGTTGTTGCATTTGATTGGATATGAATGATTGAATCCACCTAAACATTCACTGTAAAATAAATATTTAACCTTTTAGATTTTATAAGTGAATACAGGTGTTGGAAGCAACTGCTACTGCTTTTGGTTCCAAAATAATAAGCGTATATTGCCCGACAAATAGGTACGTTTTCGGATTACGTTTAAAGCGCTATTTTATATATTTTTCCGTGTGGGATATTTTATTTTGGATATATATGTAATATATTTGTATATTTGGATATTATATTTTCTCCAGAGTCCCTCCATACAAAGGAGACTCTGCCAAAATTTTCCGTAAATTTTGGACTTAGAATTTTGTTGAAAACATTTTTCCCAACTTTAATAATTCAAGTATCAAAGGGTATAATGATTATAAAACAAGTGTATTTCATTAAAGGAAATTAATCCAGTAAAATATTGTTTATAAATTAATATTTGAAATAAAAATGTACTGTTTTATTCTTCCTTCTCCCTTCTTTTTCCTTTTCGGGGACGAAAAGTTTTGAGTGGGGGAGAGTGTAACGACCCGCTAAATTTATAATATTTAATAAATCAAATTTATATAATTTCTAATTTGGTTAAGTATAAAGGTAGAGATTTGGTATAGTGGTTGCAATTTAGTGTAACTATAAAATTTTATGACAATAGATGTGGATAATGTAAATTGTCACAACTTGATTTAAAGTAAAATTTTAAGAAACAAATAAATGTTGAAATGGTGAATGTTAGTATAAATATTAGCTTAAATGGTATTCATTAATACAAAGATGTAATTAGTGTAGACAGTAATAGTTTATGTCTGTAGAGACAAGAAAACAAATAGAAACATAAAATTTATTATATGTAAACAAAAGTATAGTTTTGAACGAATTTATGAAAATTGATAGAAACAGTGTTTGTAATTAGTTGGTTAATTAATATTTGAAAGATGGAGATGTGTAAATACGTTAATGAAATTATAATGGGAAGGCATGGTAAGAATGAAATATATTAATAAGCATTTGATTGAATTAAGGGAATTAAATTATAATAAATGGACATTTAATAAATTCAACGTTTGTGAGAAATCATATGAGTTGTGTATAATGTGTACAAACTTCGATTTTGGGAATTTATTGGATTTATAACGGTTTTGTTATTAAGTGTATGAGTTTAAAAGTTATTTCATTTTGTAAGTAATAGAAGAATGCATAAAAGTATAAACAGGGCTAAATAGAATTGATACTTAATGAATCGAAGAAATTGGCCATTTATGTAGATATGTATAGTGAAATAAATGGCCTAAACAAATTAAATGCGATAATTATTGAGATTTGTACTATGAAATTTAATAGTAATATTTATTTGCAAGTAATAAAAGCCTATCTAGGTGACTAGAATCTAGATTAAACGACTATTGTATGTTACCTATTCCTGCTTCTTATTAATTTAAAACTTTGGAATCAAATTCAATTTATCCGCCAATTTACCACAGTTAAAGTGAAATGAATTGGTGATTGAATAATGTTAAATACAAATAAGATGTAGCCAAGGGAAATCCCATTTGTAATACATTATGTAAATTAAAGTAAAGGAACTAGGAAATTGTGGAAATAAATTGCAATCAATTGAATTATTGCAATTTAATGGAATTAATATGTAATAGTTTATGTAATTATTATTTGGAAGAAATGGGAGTTATTTGTAAAAAGTATGAACCAAATGTTAATTTTTCGTATGGAATAGTGAAATGAAATAGATGTAAAGGTTTCAATTATACATTGAAATTCATATTCACCATAAAATGTTAATTGAAACCAAAGAAGTTAATATAGGAGTCAAGCCTCATTTATTAATTTGGATTTATTGCAATAGTTAATACCATAGAATAAAGTTAAAGCTAATTCAAATTTTATTTGACCATTGTTGATGTAACTTTAGAAAACAAGATTTTATTCATAATTTGAATATTAAGGTCAACAAATGGTATTTGCTACATATAAAATGGATTCTAACGTAAATTATTACGTTATTGAATTTAGATTGGAATTTGTAAACAGTTGAGTGAATTTAATAGATTTATCAAACTTACAATATTGAATTTATTAAGATTGGAATTAAAATAGTTAAGAAATGAGGGAATGATATTTGAAATCATTGAAATAGATATTAATCTAGGATTGCCTTAAATAAATTAAGGCAAATAAATGGGAATAAAAGTTTATTGATAATTTGAAATTTAATTATGGTAAAAAGGGGTTAATTACAATTAAAAATGAGTTGAAAAGGAAATCAAATCTATTTATCTAATTGGATTCAAGTTGAGATGGAAACCCAATTATTTATTTAGTTAGATTTAAGTTAAGAGTATAAAGGTATAAGATGTAATAATTGAGTTTTAGAATATAATTTATAATTTCCAAATAATAAGAAAGTGCAGATATTAACACTGCAAGTTGATATATTTATAGATTTTAATTCACATCCAAGCTTGTTAAATCAATTGAAATTGATGGAATTATATAAGTAATGAACCTAGCCAATATTAGAAGTTGAAATATAAAAAAATTGGATTTTTATGATTTATTTAATTGATTTAATAAATATTAAAAATAGCCATTTTTGTCAAGGACTCGGATTTCGACGAAACCAGTTTCATCGGATCCGTATCGGTGAATTATTATAGGGTTTCAAATTTCGTATCGATCGGACTTGTCGTTTGATCGTACGGACGCGAAACGCCTTGAAATCAATTTTATTAAAAATCAATTTGAAATCAATTTGGAAATCTTGTTTTCAGCATAACTTCTTCATACGATCGAATTTGGTCGCGAAACTTTTTCCATCGCGTTCAGAATACTTTAAAACACCTATTTCGATATACGGGTTTGCCCAATTTCGCTCCGGAGTCGAAACGGGCTTTTCGGGCCATATATCGTGTAGCGTGTTCATCTATCGTAACCAATCCATCCTATTTCAGATTTGTCTATAAATATATCGCTATAAACCCTAATTTCCTTCATTTTAATTTGGCTGTACGTATATCTCAGCTCTTTCTCCTCCTCAATGGCAGACAATAATTGTAGATCCGATTACAATCCAATCAAAAGTCAAAAATTTAAAGTTCTCAGAAAAAATCAAAAAAAATATATGTTGTAGCTGTCGATGTATACGTCACAGATCCGTGATTCGTTTCTCGATTCAGTTGTTCGTTCGCCCAGAGAAATTCAAAACAGTTTCGGCCGTTCATGTATGGAGGTGGGTTTTAACGGCGGATCTTCAGATTTGTCTCGATCGGGGAGTGCAGGATCGTAGAGTGTCGTGTGTAGCTTGCATCGGCAGGGTCGATTTGGTCGAAGGGTGCTCGAATTCGCCAGAATTGGCTTGGAAAGCTCGCGGCGGCGGCCTTGATTTTTGCGACCGGAGTTCACCCCAGGGGCGGCGTAGGTTCGGCCGGAGGTGGGTGGGCCAATGGCGAAGGCCGATGGTCCTGGAAGCGAAGGGGATGGCGACAAAAATTCACTGAAAACGGCGGCTAGGGCTTCGGCCTGGTTTGTTTCGTGACGAACGAAAGAGGGAGACGGTCCTGTTCACGCGCTTAGTCAGTAATGACGTGGCCAGACTTTAGTGTGAGGTTGCTTTATTTCTTTTATTTTTAATTTATTTGCAATCGAATTAACTCGCGTAACTTTCTCATACAAACTTCGATTCACACGCGATTTTTTTTGTTAGGATCGTAATTTAATTCCGGACTCGATGACGCTGGTTTGGATGAATTCCGAGACGGGCGAATTTTTGGGTTTAAATTGAATTTAAATTCGATTTAAATTCAAAAGGTGAGTGTTTTAACCCACTCACAATTACTAGAAGCTTTTATGTTTGTTAAATAAATTTTAGAAATGAATAGAAATTTATTTATGAGCTTTTGGCATGTTATTTCATTCATATCTGTTGAATTGCAATTTTTGAATTTAACTGTAAATTTAATTGATTTATTGCGTGTTGATTGGCTGTTAGAAATTATTGTTTGCATATGAACTGCTAGTTAACAGTTATGTCAATTATCACTGAATATAAATTGTTAGATTAATAGTTGATAAATATAATTTGAAATAAAACTGCCAATTATTACCTGTTGTATATTACCAAACATATATTGTTATTGATTGATATTGCTTGATGTTTGTGATTGGGTGATGGATGTGTTATTGAATGGATGTTTTATTTGATATCATTAAACTGCAAGTTAGTATGCATTTTTCATTTCATTCGGGATTGCGGTTTGAAATGATATACAACCGCAGTTTTATTTTTAAATTGCGGATTGAAATGATAAATATCCGTATCACTTGACCATAGGATAGAAAACTATATACAGGCACCGCGGTCTATATATAACTATTTTAATGTGATTTCTATGGTTTGGATTGAATACGGTCTATAAATCTTAAATTTATATTGTATAAATATTTTATTCCATATTTATATACCTATGAAGTTGGAATTTTGAAATTAAAAGGAATATAAATTTCTTTATTGAAAATGGAAAAATTTAGAAAATGGAGTTTGGTAAATTTATATCCTATGTTTAAATGTAAAGTTGGAAATTATAAGATATGATATTTGTAATTGGATTTTTCCAAAATAAATAGAAATGGATATTCTAGTATAATTTGAAGTGGAAAAATTCTATATATATATATATATTTTACTAGAAATTGAAGTCTTATTAATTATGGATTTTATGTGAATGGTCAAGATTAATTAATAGAATATTGATTTTGAAAGGATAAAAATCCAACTTTAGTTGAAATATTAATGCTCAAAAATGGATATAAATATATATAAAATTGAAATGGTTGTGGGACTTGAAGTAATATTTTGGACTTTGGTTTAACTTTAAAACAAGAAATATTTGGAAAGCCATGTAATTTATTCTTTATAAAGCAACAGTAAAGTTAAACCTTTTTAATTCGCATACCGTTGAATATCCAAACCATTTAGTTTTGAAAATAATGGTTTTAAAATACTATGGATTTTCGAAGAATTATGTTGAAAGTTACAAACAAAATATTGGTTACATGGGATATTAAATAATAAAAAGTGACATAATTTTTGGAAAGGAAAATTTTATTTGGGAAACGATATCATGGATTTGGGTTTTTATAAAATAACATGAAGATAAATTATTTGTGTTTTAAAGAAAAATGATATCGTAATATTATGGTTTTGAAAGGGACTATGTTCTGGTTTTAAAGTATAAACTATTTTAAATGACCGCGGTGTTATAATAACGATTGGTTGGCAAAGAGACCGGGATCGGATATGGACATACTCTCTGTCGATACCGAAAACCACTTTGACTAACCGTGTACGCGGTGGAGATTCCAGAATGAAGTAGGTTGGTGGCGACGATTCCTGTAAGGTAAATACGTGGACCCGACTCCCGTGAGTTGGCATAAGGTGGCTAAAACAGGAGCGATCGACGGGTTAATGAGGTCATTCCTCTGATCGGACACTCCTCTTCGATATTATACTATGACTTTGGATTGATTCAGTGGCCACTTCTATTTTTTTTTGATTTGGGGAGTTGTTTCGAGGTGGGCGGTTGCTGCGGCTTCGCGTTACCATCGGCCCGGAAGCGTAATTGGTATATCTACCCTGGCATTGCCTAGTTGTGCCGTGTCACCTACCCTATCGCGCCTTGTACGAGTTTGGTTTTCTCCCGTAGCCCGTGTGGTATCCTCTAGTGGCTTCCCGATCAGGAGGGACTATGATATTGGATGGACTACTGGGACTATTACGTGTTAAGGGCTATATGGGTAACCCCTTAACGCTATTAAAAAGTAAGTTTATTTTATAAATAGACACTATTATAATAACGCAATATACTACATAGTAAATAGTTTAACGGATCCTTAGGAGATGTAAATCCCGAGCATCTCTTGAGTTACTGTACTCATATTTATTTCTGTTTATTTAACTCACATAAGATATTCTAGTCTGACTCGAGTGTTTTTGTCTTTTCAAATTCGCTCGGGTCAGTCCGAGCATTTCAGGATAGCAGATTTTAGCTTTGGAGGACGAAGACGAAGAATCAGTATTATTTTATATATAGTATTACACCACACTCTTTCTATTCCGCTGCATTGCTTGTATTGGTATGTGTAACTCTGATATTTATTGTAAGATAAGAATCAAACTTTTGTAAAATGTTTATGAACTGTATATTTGTTATTATATTTTATCCTTCCGCTGTGAGATTCTGTTTTTGTTTTTATTCTTCTCTGTTTTTCTTATTTACCCCATAACAATCCGCCCTTGCGTATGCTTTGAATTGGCACGTGTGTCGGTTTAAAGTGTGCAAAAAGGCGGGATGTTACACCATACAAGTCCATCCTGGGTCTGAATGGAACCGAAGGCACTTCCTCCGATTAAGGAAAGAAGCCCTTGCAAATCCGGATATTCCGTAATCACGTCCGGACTCCCCCTCACATAGGGTGATATAAATATCTATACCGAAGGAACTCGGTGTAGAGACATTCGACAGGTAATCCTTTTATTTTCGAAAATACCCGGTCGTAACCAGCATCTTCCAATGCTATCACATTTCGTCGTATCATTATTCGGAATGGGTTTTACGACTCAATGTCCTCTCATGGCTAATCCAAATAATGAGCGCTTATTTTAAAAATAAGTGGTTACATTCAGATTTAAAGTAAGACACACAAATTTCCACTTTGATCTTTTAAACAAAAGATCTATCACTAAGATTCGATGTGGTTTTCGGATAACCATTTGGAATCCGTCCCCCGGTCGCATCGAAATTCAAATGCCATTTAAAGGCCAATATTGATAGTCGGTTATTTAACTATCAAACAACATTCACAATAACCATCAAATTTTAATTAATTTTCGCCAAATTATTTGTTTTAAAATATCTTCGCAAGATATATTTTCACACTTCAACCCTTTGAAAACAATTTTCAAATCACTTTCCTCTCACGGAATAAATTTTCAAATATTGTTTATTTCCATTGAAAAATTTGCCGAGTCCAAATACTTTAAAATAATTTAAATCATTTATCCAAAAATATATACTTGGAAACGCTTAAAATAAAAACAATTTAAAACATTTATTTAAAATATGGGTTATGAATTTTTATACTAATATCTTATGTAAAACTTAAGCCCAAAACTAATTTTTTAAAATAAAACTATTAAATAGAGTGTAATTATTTAAATAACCATCTTCTAAAGCAAATACTTGTTAAATCTTTAAAAATATCACTTCTATAATTAACTTGGTAAATATTTACTTTAACTAATTAAAAATAAGGGGGAATTAATTTAAAGGACAAAGATTTGTATATTTTTTGCATCAAGGACACGACCTCAATATTTTTACCACAAGGACAAACATTCTTCTAAAAATTATTCATAAGGACAAACATTTTTCAAAATTATTCATAAGGACAACAAAACTGCTACCGAGCTAAAACTGATACCTAAAAACTGCTACCGATAACTACAAACTGATACCTAAAAACTGCTATCAATAACTAAAAACTGATACCTACAGAAAGTTGTCCTTCGGGATAAAATATTGAAGGTCTGTCCTTGAGGCTAAAAAGCTGTGAAATTTTGTCCTTGACGCTAATTTCCTGTTAAAAATAATTTAAGAAAATAATTTATCCAAAACATTGTTTTAAAAATCAACTTTAAAACTTTTAATTTATATTTAAAAGCTACTTTGAAACAAATTCGGCTTTCCAGGGAAAATACACTTTCCATTCCAAAATAGTCCATTTAAAACAATTAATGAATCCTTCTTGATTTATCTGAAATTTACATCCCAAATTCACAGATTTTCTTTCCACACTTTTTAAAAATAAACCAATATTTATTTTTAAAACAAATCATCCATTCCTTTATAAATTCCATTTGTGAATTTATATTTCCAAATATCCACTAATATACAATTTTCAAATCGGTTTCCAAAAATTTACTTTCAAACACCAAATCGATTTTCAAATTGATTTTCCAAAAATTTATTTTCAAACACCAAATCAATTTCCAAATTGATTTCCAAATTTTACTTTATTTAAAAATTACCCCTTTTACTTATCCAAATTTATTTCAAAAACCATTATCCAATATTCACACTTTTATTTAGAATTTAAAATCTGAATTAAAATAAATTCTTCAACTTTTAAACAATACTACTCAAAATCCATTTATTTCCATTTATTAAAATCTTTTCCCCATACTTGGAATTTATTGAATAAGATTTCAAAAATCAATCTCTATCCTTTTAAATTCCTTCTTTTAAATTTATCCAATTCTCTAAATTTTAATTTACTTAAAATTTTGCACTTTAATTTCCAAAAATCCAATTATATATTTCTAGTATTTTAGAATACCAGAATATATTAGGCCAAACCATAGGCTTCAATAATTTCAATCACCAATATAATCATTCACATATTATAAATAAATCATATCACAACATATGAAATAAATTCAAACATTTGAGGAATCCAGTTGAAACACTCCAACCTGTTTCCCTGCATCCACAGATGCTGGCACAATATAAAATACCAATTCCACTTCGAGGTGGAATATCGTGGTATATGGGGTTATATCATCTCATTCGCTATTATGCGGCACATAGGGTCTCATCCGCTATATAATGCGGGAAATCAATCACTCCAATATATATATATATATATATATATATATATATATATATATCACCCAACAAATAAATTATGAAATTCATCCATCCACATCCAATAATTTAAACTTGACTGTTTAAATTAAACTAGATAATTCCAATTGAGTGAGAAGATCCCACCTATGATTTTTGTTTGCAATCCACTTCAATCTCGACTCGGTTTCTTGATTTTTTGACCTTGAATAAACATTGTACGGTTCATTAACATTTGAAACAATCTACAAACAATTTACCATTTAATAAATTTAATTAACTAATAATTTAATTTAAATAATTTTCTTTTAAATAATTTCGTAGTAACTAAAATAATTTAGATAAGTTTATTAAACAGATTAATCTCTGTTATTTAAAATTAAACCCATAAGTGGAAATATGTATATATTTATTATATTTTTTCTTGATCTACATATACAAAAAATAACCTATATACATTTAAAAATCCAATTTTTATAAACTCTACAACATTTTAAAATTCCTATATTTTCCAAAATCTTATATATATATATATATATATATATCTGTGTGTGTGTGTGTGAATTTACTGTTTCACCTGTATATATATATATATTTGATTAAAACAGAATTATTTTATACCTTTCCTGTAAATATTTTTTCCTTGTTTTCTGTATATGTCTATTTTTATTATTTTCTTCTGCCTATATATATGTTAAATTAAAGATCGAAATGGTTTTGCATCTTACTGTAAAAATCAAATACTGGCTTATATATATTTTTTCCTAGCTTATATGCATACATTCATATATATATATATATATATATATATAATTAAAAAACATATATCTTACTGAAAATTCTCTTATCTCCCTGCTTGTCGCAAACCCTTCCAAGTCGCAGCCGTCCTCTCCTTGTCACCAATATCGTGAAATCCTAACTCATCCTCCTTCGCACTCGCGTACGCCAGCGTACGTTCCCTCAACCTCGCGTGCGATCAAATCGAACCGCGATTCAGGCGACGCCGCGCCCCATTCGCGACCATCGCACATGCCAAAGCACGACTTCGTCGCCAAAACCTAGCTTACCCCTACTTCTTGTCGTTTGAATCGAGTTCAATTGTCAGTTCTCTCTATATTTTTTTCGAATTTCAGTTTGACAGAGGATTTCGAATTCAAATTGGAAACGAGGATACTTGATTAAGTCGTCCACCATTAATCTTATGTAATCTCGATTTGAATTACGAACAGGAAGTGTGGCCATTACGAACGATTTTATTTAAAGGAGAAGAATCGATTTTTTTCTGAAGGTAAGACTGACTCGGTTACTTTCTTTTATTTTCCTTTTGCGTTTTATTATTATTTTATTAATTTTAAGAAAAGAAAATGACCGCGTGTCTTTAATTTGCCAAGTGTTTGAAGGGAGATAAAACGTGTAATCTGCCTTGTGAAATTATACTAAACATATATATATATATATATATATTAAATTTAAATTTAAATTCAAATTTAAATTGTTACAATCACGCGACTCACAATCTCAACCTCCTATCGAGGCGTGCCGCCAGGCGTTTATAATGTTATATGCCTATTTCGAACACAATGGAAAAGGTTCCAAGGCCAAATTCAAACGTATGAAGAAAATAGCTTTTTGGACCAGTTATCAAATTGAATTTTCGATAAAGATTTCAACGCGATTATCAATCGTACGGTCACATGACAACACCGAATGTTATGAAAATTGAAATTCGACAATAATACAATATTACGGATCCAATGAAACTTGTTTCGTTGAATTCCGAAATTGTGCCTCAGAAGACTATTTTAAATATCGATTTAAACGATAAAATTTTCAAACTGAACAAAACAATTTTAAATTCAACTTTTAAAAGTCCTATTATCTCCAGCATTATCAATATAGATTTTACAAGCCTTCCAATTATTTTTAACAAGCTTAAACTGAAGATTCAAATTTTTTCCTAATTTTCAAAAATTAAATAAAATAATTTAATTACCAAACAAACAATGATATTTGAAATTCAAGTTAAACTAACATTCAAATATTTAAAGTCAATTAAATATTTCAATTTCAAATATCCAGAAATTCTGGGTCATCACACAAATTTAAATTCCCAAAATAGTTCATTTAAAATACTTTAAAAATGGTTTAAAATCTATACAACCTGTATAATCCCTTTAAAACATAGTTTCCAAATAAACATATATATGTAAATAGAATTCAACTTCAAAATATTGAATTCAAATTCAAATTAAACTATTCTAATTTCAAAACTTTAACAAGCCATTCTAAATAATTTTTAACTTCAAAACTCCTTTCATATTTAACCCAATTTCACTTCCAAATCATTTTGGGTTCAAAATTCAACTTTTAAATAAAAGAATATTAAATTCAAAATACCCATGATTTAACCAATTTTCCCGTGAAATCCATATTTGTGTGTGTTATATGTAGGGGTTTTGCATACAACAATAAACAACCATCATAAATCCAAGCACAACAATATCAATAAGCGGTATAATCCTATAACGCTTATCTTTCATTCACAGATAAATAAATTCATCACGGATAAATAAATTCATCACAGGTAAATATATCACGACTCAATCCAAAACAATCATATCAAAGAACATCACATATCAAATATATCAAACTAATTTAAGTCATTCAATATCTAATCATCCATAAGCAAGATCAATTATTTTCTCAATCCCTAATTAATTCAATTTAATCTCCAAACAAAGTAAATTGATTACTTTAATTACTTTTAAATCCTGCTTAATTAACATTAATTAATTACAAACCTTTTGTTATTATGGAATTAATTATTGATCCTTAATTATCCATCTTAAGTAATTATCCTTAATTAATTAATTATCTTTTAATATATTACATAAATTAATTAACCTCAAGTTAATTACATTAATTAATTTACCCTTAATTTACATTTAATTAATTAACCCTTAATTATTAAATAATTAACCTTTAATTAATCTCATTAATTAATTAACCTTCAATTAATTATTAACAAATTAACCCTTTAATTACTTTCATTAAGTAATTATCTTTTAATCACTTGATTAATTATCCTTTAGTCACTAATCAATTATTATTAAGTAATTGACCATTAAGTAATTAATTAACCTTTAATTAATCTCATTGAGTAATTATCCTTTAGTTGCTCATATTAATAAATTATCTTTTAATTGATTACATTAACTAATTACCCTTTAATTACTCACATTAATTAATTAACCCTTAATTAATTAATTATCCTTTTATTTAGTACAATAATTAATTTCTATATAATTAATTAATAAATGATCCTTTAATTACATTAACAAATTCCATTTGAAAACAGTTAGGAATTGCATTAATTAATCACTTAATATATAATTATTTAAAAACAAAATAATTGATCTTTTAAACATTTAACTTTAAACCTTTAATCTTTGAAACAAATTTATTATTAATCCATAAATTAACTTAGACCTTAAAGTTAATTAACAACTAAAAACATCTTTATCTTTTTGATTCACTTCTTAATTAGGCTATTTAATTTTTTATCTAAAATAAGCTTAAGAATTAATTAACGAAAGCATATATATATATATATATTAAAACACTTTGAACTTGATTAATTTTAAAATAATTTATTCTTAAAACTTTATCTACTTCCAAACTTAAATAAAATATTAATTATTTAAAGAAATGGGTAAAGATTTATTCAAACAAACTTGAAGATTTACTTTTTAGAATTCAGACCCGAGACAACATCGGGGATCAACCCGAGCCATTTCACATTCTTCCTGAGCAAAACCCCGAGCCGTTCCCTTCATTTTTTTCCTTTAAAACTTTGTTTTTAGTTTAAATTTTAAAAATTGTTACTTACAAGCAAAACTACCCGAACACAAACCCATGCTAATGCCATATTTCCTCGAGTACGTCTTCGAGCCACCACCTTCTTCTCCAACACAATTAAACCCAGACACATAAAAGTGCACACGTGCACGTGCACGAAGATGTGACGCACTTCCGACCAACTTTCGACGATCAACAAGTTGCCGGCAACCTCGCCGACTACCACAACCACCCAGTTCGACGATTTCGACAAGAAATCAAAATCGAGCAGATCGATCGCACACTGGAACCCAAACCCATCGACAAAACCACCACTTCCATCGCCTCCGACAACTAGTGAGCTCGCCGACCAACCCAAGGCTGCGTCACGTCACCACGTAACGTTTCCCCCATCCTGCGATCACCTCTGGTGCACCATCGGCAACGTACGAGCTTCGATAACCTTGTTGACCATAACCAACCATTAAACCCTAAATCGACTCCGACGAGCCGCCTCGACCATCGAAAATTCCTCTGGCCATTTTTCTTTTGACCATCGACACACAAGCCACCTCTAGCCTTGATTACGATGACTATAACCTCACCGATCGTCGGAATTCGATGATAATTCATAAATCGATCAACTTAGAAATTCTCGACAATTACAGGATTAATAAACATGATGTTTATATCAAAATTAATTATTTTGCAATACGAATCTATTTATGAAATCAAATCATGGAATTATGAACATTGATTTTCAACATATATTTGTTTATTACTATAATTCCTTAATCCCTATAAACTTACTTGTTAATTTTACTTAAAAATATTTTTAGAAATCTAATTTAGTTATTACTAACATATTTCTTTTAAGGATCATTAAATAAAACTATTTTTATAATGAAATATGAAATATGAAATTATGTAGAGATTTCTAAAGCCTATTATACAAACAGAGGTGCGTATATACATATATACTGACATGCACAAGCATATTTAAAATCTATACAACATTTTTCATAACAAACATCAGGTATTTATCAAACACAATCAAAATATAAATAGGTTTGAGATTTAAAAAAGGGTAGTTTACTCACCTGGAAAAAGGAACAAAGAAGCAGGCTTTGAAAATTTGAAGATCTGGAAATGATTTTGAGATGATCTGCTACTAGATTTTGATTTTCTTGATTGTTGAATTTGAATCTACTTAGGTATGATCAGGTTGAAGTTTGTCTTAGCTAGAATTTTATTTAATATGTAGCTGGATGTTGAATTGATCTGATTTGTTTGCATCAGGATTTTGAGATATTGTTTACTTTGATTTTATCAGGTTTGTATTTTTTTCTGTTTTGAGTTTTGTTTCTTTTTTCTTTCTCATGTTTTAAGTTTTGACAAAATTTGAATGAAAGAAAATGAAAGTAGGAGTAGAGATATGTATATATAACTTTGTTCTCATTTTATCTACATTTTTTCTAAAAATAAAAAGAAGATGACACTTGTATTACATTTTGAAATTAAGTAAACACTGGTTTAATGCATGGCATAATTCACTTACATTTGTTGAATTACATGCTAAATGGTTTACACTTGTTAACTTCATGTTTAAAATACTTACACATGTCTCTTTATTCATGTATTGATATTAAATATGTTTTAATATAATTTTATATTATATTTATTATTTAGTTATATATATATATATATATGTTTTATATTTTTATTTTCAATTTTTTTAATATTTCTCTTTATTATATTAAATTTAAAATATAACTCCCAAAATATATATACATATATATATTATAATAATAAAACAAATTATTTTATTAGCTTTAAAATATAGATTTTTGAATCCAATTTATTTTCAATTTATTTATTTTTGAATTTCAAATCCAAAATTCTATTTCCAATCTATATATATATATAAACAATTATCTGATTTGTTTTGGAAAATTTCAAATTAATTCACAAATTAATCCAAAAATTTATATTAATTACCAAATTAAATTTGGCTTAAAAACAGGATCGTTACAGTTATTGTCATACCCTATACCAACACTGAAAACCACTTTAACAACTGTGTACGTGGTGGCGATTCCAGAATGAAGTAGGATGGTGACAATGATTCTATTTGAGCTATATAGGTGGACCTAACACCCATGATTTAGCTTAAGGTGGCTAAAACAGGAGCAATTGATGGGCCAAGTAAGGTAGCTCCTCAGATCGGACACACTTCGTCGGTACCATTCTATTACTTTGTGATTGATTTGGATGCACCCTCGGATTTGGAGTTTGGATCGAGGTGGGCGGTTGCTGCAGCTATGGGTTACCACCAGCTCGGAAGTGTAATTGGTATATCTATCCCAGCATTGCCTAATTATGCCGTGTCACCTACCATATCTGTAACGACCCGTAAATTTTTGTAGTTTTATTTATTTAGTTAATTGAAATTTTGGAAAATTTTAAATAATAATATTTAAAATTAAGAATTTAATATTTGGAATACATCTATTTGAACATAGAAAATGGTAAATTTTTTAAAAATATGGAGGTTTATTTTCTTTTGTAATTCTATTTCAATTTAAATCAATTAAACATTGATGATAATAAAATATTTTCCAAACTCGAATATTTTTATACAATAAATTTGTAAATCATCTTCTGAGTGAAAACATGGCTTTTGTGAAAAGCGTAGCTTTGTGAACGAGACTTCGTCGGACCTCACACCCCGGAATGGTCAAAACAAGAAGGATGCGGCAAGGTTATAGGGGGTAGCGCCCCTTAGGGTATGTGCATTTCCTTCTGCATAGAAGTGGTATCATGGTATGGAGCCCAGATACTTAACTTATGTGAATATCGCAAATATACATTACTTTGTGATTGTTGTTGTTGAGGATCCCTAGATAAAGGTTGTTTACAACCGAGGGATGGCATACTCGTGTAGTAGTTACCTATTTTGCAGAGGTAACCCGGCCTTGTGTTGGCAGTGATCCGGTTAGGTTCTCGGGGCGTCCATCCAGAGGCGTACCCATGTGGCAATAGGAAGTTCCTTAGCCTGACCATTTGTTGGAAATCCAAAGAAATAATACGCGTCCTGTATGGTTTTAGTTGTATAACCTGCCATCTACTTATGGTGGCGCCCCACTATTTAGATGGTAGCTATAGTAGCCATAGTTCGGAATGTCTATGCTGGCTAAGATTAATATTATACTTTCGAAATGTTTTCCACACTATGCACTAATAATAATATTAAAGGATTTTGCGTATCAAGCATGTTTGACTATCATAAGGAGAAATCTCCTCCAATTCTGCGTTTGCATTGTGTGTGTGGCGGGAGGCCTTATGCTAGTTTCATTTTCCTAAAAGCATCGCGGATTTCTTTTAAATTCCTTTGTTTTCTTGGTAAAAGAATAACTGATTTTAAGATCTTACACCAGTCCCATGACTGACCTAGAGTTTATTGTTACCTTTCTAAACTCTGGGTGCCCATAATTTTCCACACGGGCAGCCTAGAGTCAGGTTTCAGTTATTCGGAAGCAAAGTCAGAAAAGAGTTGCTGTGGAGATCAGGAATTGAAGCTGGATGGCGAGACGTATCTCTTTACTATGTAGTGTCTGTTGCATATGGTTAGTGCAAATCAGTTTTCATATAGTCAAGTTATAATAACTGTCAGTGATGTATGTTGTCGTTGTAAACTCTGATGTTGTATTGTATTAACAGTGATGATGTCTTTGATTTAAAGATTATTCATTTATCAATTATATATTGTTCCACTGCGAAATGTGAGATTCTGTTATTGTTTCTGTTTTTCTTCTATCTTCTTCTTTAACCCTAACGGTTCGGTTTTCCGACATTCGATACAGTGGACGAATAAATGTCGACTTTCGGGCGTCGAAAATCGGGTCGTTACAATTGATTCACTGAAGATTTCTATATCATCGGTTCAGATGTTGCTATCTCTTATTATGCCCGAATCTTATTCTGTTGTGATCGGATGTCGATTTGCCTCAGAATTCTGCATCGATATTATTCTTGAAGCCATGTTTGACCTGGTTAAGATCGCCCGCGATTAATGTCAGTATATCCATGTTCCTATTTTGAAATTTAATTACTTTGTTTGCCATTCAAGCCTATCTTCTTAGCTAGAATTCTCTTTGATTTGGGTTCCTCTAATTGGGTTCTCTATCCTTGTTTTGAAATTCATTTTGGAATCATCATGTAAGGAAGTGTATTTGTAATTAATATAAAATATTTTATAATGTGTTATTTGAGTTGTTATTGTTGATTTGGGGTTTCGATCGATTCGTCTGATCAATGCTATCAGTAGATATTTCAAAACACTTGAACATAGCAAAATAACACCATATTGTTTCAAATTTGGTAAATAAAATAAATTTTATATGATTATCTTTATATATAGGTATAAGTGTTTCAGAAATTTAATAGTTAAATGAATTGGTTGTTAGAAATGATAATATTTGATTATCATTTATTGTTTTGTAAAACATTAACTATTGTATCATGATAAGAGGTAATGAATTTATAAAGATGGTTTATAAATTGATTTGAAAAACGAAATGAATTTAAATTCAGAATTTGAGAATTTAATCTCCAGTGATTCCAAACTTTGGTTTTAAATCTTAAAATGTATATTATTTAAAGTATTTTCAAGCAGAAATCGTTTCCAAAGGATTTTTATGCTTTTAAATCAGTACTCTTCTCTTTTATCACTGGAAAATAATTTCGGTCATGACTGCAGCATCATCGACATTCAGTTTCAAGTTTCAGAATGGAGAGACCACTTAGTGGCCTTGCTACACTTTTTTTTGAAAAATGAATTTGATTTGTATTTCTTAAGTATGACTTGATTATAATATATAAACATATGATTAAGATTTGATTTGATATATAGAATACATATACATTTATCTCTAAATGGTTTGAGTTGAAATCGGAAATTTAACTGTTAAATTTTGATAAGGGATGATTTCAATTATAAAATGAAGTCAAATTTTTGAATAAATATTTTAAACTTGAAATAATCGAATTTGGAAAATTTCTTATATAATACTCAATTGCATTTCCAACACATATAACTTATCTAAATCATTCAGAAGTTAGCTATGCAATTGAATAGTACACAATTTAAATGATGTTAAAGAATTTAGAAATAAATTTGAATGGTTACAATAAAAGCTTTACACTTAATTATAATTTACAGAAATTATTAATTAAGAAAAACTGAATAATAAGATGATGAATAAATAAATATGAATTTATAAATAGTTAAAAATTGAATTATATGAGAAATTAACTTAAGTGAAATCAAATGGATTAAATAAATGAGATAAATGAAATAAATTTTATTTTGAAAGAAAATATTACAGCAAGGATTAATAAATTTAAAATTAAATATACTGAATGGAAATATCTTGAATTGAAATCAAATAGTTGATTATAAACCAAATTAAAATTATATGAAATTTATTTGGTTTAGAATTAATTGTTTTACTTTATATTTCAAATCTATTTTTCTTTCTGGTTGTTTCTATTCTCCTACCTCCTTTTTTTTCGAGGATGAAAAGTTTTGTGTGGTGAAGAGTGTAACGACCTGTAATTTTATTGATTTTTATTTACGTAATTAACTGAATGTTGTGAAATTTTAAATGATAATATTCTGGAATAAAGTTTGATATTTGAAAAACGCCTATTAAAACATAATAAATGGAAAATTTTCACTAGATAATATGGAAGTTTATTTTGTTGTGTAATTTTATCTAAATTTAAATCAGTTAATATTTGATGATAATAAAATATTTTCCAAACCTGAATAATTTTACATTATAAATTTGTTTATCATTTTTCGAGTGAGCCGTCATCTTTCGTTTCATCAAATTTGGACTGCTGTTGCTCCGTTTAACTTTATTCCAGCATTCAACAGCAATTCTGGTAAAGATTATCGACTTTTGATAGTTCGGTCGTATTACTGATATATGTATACTGTTTTGATCGTATTGTCGTGCTGATCTCTGTAGTATATTCATTTGTCTGTTTCAAAGTCCGGGAAAACGGTGAAATCTACGGAATGATTCTATATTGGTTCCGTTTTTAAAACTTTTGATGTTCCATGTCCTTTCAATTGTCATACATGGGATAGTGAATGGTCACTGGCTATTAATATTTTGAGAAGCCAACTTTTGACTTGTACAATTACACTGTTCATTTCAACGATGCTCGTCTTATCTCCTTCGTTCTTTTCACTGATTCATTTTAAACATAAGAAATAATATATATAATGTACCAATTCCATATATATGGGTTTTGAGATTTTGCCTGCTATTTCTTCCTAGATCAATATTATCTACTCGACCTCTCTCTATCTCTTCCCTGTTCTCCACCGCGGCCGACGTTGCCATTGCCAGCGCCGCCTTCGATCGACCAAAATTTTCTCAACCGCCTAACAGTAGCCACTTCCAAGCCCAACCAAGCCAAAGCCGCCGCCCAAGCCCAATTACCCGCCTTTGGCCAATCGTCATCCCCAACGATTCACCTTATTCCTCCATCTGGTCCAACCTTCCCACTTCCCCACATCCGCCATCACCACTGCTTCATTCTTCCTCCCAGGCCGAGCCTCCGCCATTTGCTCAGCATCGTGCTGCTTCCAAGGTACTTTCAAGTGTGTGTGTGTGTGTATCAAGTTTCATTTCTTTTTGCATATATATATATATATATATATATATATTCTTATAAAATACCTGACATATGATATATAAAGTTTGCTTGAGTTTAATATATGATGGTTGATATAATAATATGATTATGTGTTTTAATATATATATATTTATTTATTTATACAGGTACTTTGATTTTGAAATATATCTAGATTTCAAATAAAATGTGTTTTATTTTGTCTATATCCATCTTTTGTTATATATATATAGAAGTATTACAAAGCTATATTACTTATAAATTGTTGTTTGCATATATTATTAAGTGTATGATGTTATCAGTTATATATTACTATGTCAGTTTATATACTTTGTATGCAAATTTTGTAATCTACATGTTGTCTGTTGTTTAGATATACATAATATACATTTATTTGATTATAGTGAGTCTGCATATATAATATGTATATCTAAGTTGTGTATATGTATATATGTCTACGTGTATATGTTGGTGTTTGTAAAAGTTGCATGGCTTGGTTTATATATGTTGCTATTTATATATATCATATTATTTATATTATTTGTAACGACCCAATTTTTCGACTTCCGAAAGTCGACATCAATACGTCCACTATATCAAATGTCGAACTATCGAACGCCAGAAAACCAAACCATTAGGGTTAAAGAAGAAGAAGAAAACAGAAACAATATTAGAATCTCACATTCGCAGCGGTACAATATATAATAGATAAATGAATAATCTTTAAAACAAAGAAATATATCAGTTTATACATACATCATCAGAATACAACACCAACACAACATAACACTTTAGTCATTATAAATTGCTCACATGAAATTGAACTAGCACCAACCTATACACAGCGGATACTATATAATATAAGTGATACGTCTCGACATCCAGCTTGTCTCCTGATCTCCACAGCATACTTTTCTGACTTTGCTCCAGAACAACTGATAACCTGACTCTAGGCTGCCTGTATGGAAAATTATGGGCACGCAGAGTTTAGAAAGGGAACAATAAACTCCATCTCATTCATGGGATTGGTGTGAGATCCAAAAAAAGTTATTTGCACAAAAGAATAGGAAAAGAAATCCATTGATGCTTTTGAAAAATGAAACTACCATAGGTCCTCCTTCCACACTCACAATGCAATCGCACAATTGGAGGAGATTTCTCCTTATGATAGTCAAACAGGCTTGATATGCAAAATTTCTTTTGATATTATTATTAGTGCATAGTGTGGAAAACATTTCGAAAGTATAATATTAATCTTAGCCAGCATACGTACCATTATAGTATGCCTACTATAGCTACCATGTTAAATAGCATGTTCTACAACTAAAACCGTACAAGGCACGTATTGAATGATTGGATTACCAACAAATGGTCAAGGCTAAGGAACTTCCTTCACCGAATGGGTACGCCTCTGGAGGGACGCCCCGAGAACCTAACTGGGTCTTTGCCAACACAAGGCCGGGTTACATCTGTAACTAGGTAAGTAACTGTCACGAGTATGCCACCCCCCGGTCTAGACCGACCTTTACCGAGGCGCCTCAACAACTAACAACCACATAAGTAAATAATATGGGCTCCATACCAGAATACCACTTTTAATCCACATAAGTTAAATATCTGGGCTCGATACCAGATACCACTTTTTATCTAAAAGGAAATGTACATACCCTGAGGGGCGCGTGTAACGACCCATAATTTTTCAATAATTAAATTTTTTAATTTAATGAGATTTTGAAATTTAATATTGAAGAAAATAAAAATTTGTGAATTATTAATAAAAGTTGTGATATAATAATGAAAATAACTAAGAGGAAACATAATAGGGTTAATTAAAGTTGGCGATTAATGAATTTGAATGAAATTCCAATTAAATAAAATAATTTAAATGTTTGACTTAGTTATAATGGGAATATGAGTAAAACAAGTGAAATTATTGAATCAATGAAATAAAACAGTGATAATGGTAAGTAATAAACTTTTAAATTTAAGAAAAGTAAATAGGTGACAACTAATATATGTTATTTATTTACTTAGTTTGATGAAATTGGTAATCAAATTTCAATTTAAGGCAATAATGTTAATTTTATCTTTTTGGTAATAATGGATTAATAACGGGAATGAAATGTAAGAATGATAATGCGGGTTAATAAATAATTAATTAATTCAATGCAATCCCAATTGATGGGAACAACTATTTGGGTCATAATTGATTGTAAACAGGAATATATGGCAATAAATTAATATGAGAAAATAAATGTAAATATTGAATTAATCAATGAATTAATAATGAATAAATAATGATTGAATAAAATAAATGTTTTGTATGTAATTGGTTGGAAATGAGAACTTATATAAATATGATAAAGGGTTAGTGGCAACAATTATTATAAAAGAATCATTTATTTAGTCCATTAAATCAAGTTTGTAAATCAATTGCAATGAATCCCAGTTCAAGTTTATATTAGTATAAATTAAGGTAATAATTGGTAATAAGGTATTATTTATGGAATATGAATGAATTGATAATTAAAATTTAAGGAAATGATGTTAACGTTATTCATAATTGGAAAATTTGTTGAATTATAAGAACGGGAATAAAGATTCGTCAATTTATCTGGAATTTGAACTATAATAATAATTGGAGTAATTGCAATTAAATGAAATTAATATTTAATTTTTACGTTAATTGAAATTTACAAGAAATTTGAGAATAATAATGTGATAAACCATGAAGCAATGTTAATTTCATCAGTTGGATAATAATGAATTGAATAATAAGAATAAAAAGTTAATTCAATGGGATTATGGAGAATTTAAATTATAATTTGTGAATATAATGAAATTGAAAATTTAACACTGAAATTGATAAATTAATCAACTCTAATTTGACATTTAAATTTGTTTAAATCATTGTAAATGATTAGGAAATTTAAAATGATAAGAATTGTCAATTATAGTATTGAAATTGAAAATTTTGATTTAATTAATTTATTTTTAATTTATTTAATTAGTGTAAAAAATAGTCATTTTGGCCACTAACTCGGATTTCGACGAAACTAGTTTCACTGGATCCATATTGGTGAATTATTGTAGTATTTCAAGTTTCGTAGCGATCGGACTAATCGTCTGATCGTACGGGCTTGAAACGCCTTGAAATCAATTGAAATCAATTTGGAAAAAATTGATTTTTCCATAACTTCCTCATACGATGGAATTTGGACTTGAAACCTATTCCATCATGTTTAAAATATTTTAAAATATCTATTTTGATATATGGGTTGACCCAATTTCGTTCCGGAGTCGAAACGGGCTTTTCGGGCCATATATTGTTAAGCACTTTTATCAAGCCGTTCCATTCTATCTCAACTTTATCTATAAATGCCCGGTTATAAACCCTAACCTACCTATATTTCTCATTTGTATGTGTGTACAACCCCTCTTCGCCTCCTCCTCAATGGCAGACAATAAAATTCCAGATCCAATTGAAATTCCAAATCAAATCCAAAGCCAAAATTTCAAACTCCATAAAATATAGCAAATTTTATATGGATTCGAAGCTCTCGAAGAGCGTAATCTTCTAGTGTGATTCGTTTTTCAAACCGATACACCATTTTCCCAAAATTCGCCGATCAATTCTCGGCCGTTCATCACGCGTGAATCATCTTCATCATATTGTCAAATCGCGGGTACCGTTAGGTAGAGAGCGACGCGCGCAGTGCATCGGTGGTGTTTACTTGGTGTTTTGATGGTTAGATCATCGGCAAAAATTCAATAGGGTTTCGGCATCAAGTGGCGGCTGCAAATTTTTCGCGCCTAGATTTGTGACGCGATGCAGTTGCATGGTGACGTGGGGTCGAGGGGGACGTATGGTGGTGATCGACGCGGCCTACGGTGGAGTCATGCGGTGGCGTTTCTGATGGGAAGCGGTGGCGAAATTCTGGGTCAAGATGGACTTAGGGTTTGGCATGAATTTGCATGCGTGCGTCTGGGAGATAGGGCAGGTGACGTGGCCCATGTTGTTTTTTTTCTTATTTTATTTTAATTTTCATTTCATTCGTTCTAAAATCAATAACTCTTGCATAAGGATTCCGTTTCACGCGTGGTTTCCTCCGCTAGGTTCTTATTGGGATTCTGGACATTTTGGCGCTGGTTTGGACATGATTGGAGAATTTTAAATTTTTGGGTTTAAATTGGATTTAAATTCAAAATGTGAGCGTTTTAACCCACTCACAACTTCTAAAATTACTTATGTTTGTTAAATTTAATTTATGTTGTGATTTTGAATTAAATTATGATTGTTTTGTATATTTTTAATCATCATCTCAGTTAACTGCATTTATTTAAATTTAAACGTTATTTAATCTATTATTGAATATAACTGCCTGTTAAATACCTGTAACGACCTGGGATTTTGGCAATATCTTTTAATAATATTTATTCTAATCAGATAAAATACAAGCTTTTCATAAACTGACAAGACTTTAAACATTTTCCAGTTATATATATATATATATATATATATATATATATATATATATATATTGTGAAGGAAATTTTGATTTGAAAATTTAAAATAGAAACTTTCAAAAATATTTACAATAAATTCTGTCTTATTCAATTAAATTAAAGGCTCTACATTATTAACATTTGATATAATACATATATGAATGTAATCTAAATAATATTGTTTAAAATAAAACAATCCTATCAATATTAAATATAAATATAAAATATGAGTAAAAATATATGTTATAAATTAAATGTTTGAAAATTAAACTATAAATAGAAATAAAACTAAGAATGTATGTTAATAATAAATTATATGGTTATGTGGTAACATAAGATAAATATACACTATAACAATTTTTATATTAAGTACAAAGGCAAAAACAAAAACCAAACAAGTATGTTGCTGTGAATTTTATATATGCAATGCAAAAGAGACAAAAAGAAATACATACGTCAAAACAATAACTATAATAACTTTACATAAACATATTAGATAATTTTAGAACTATAATCTATGTAATACATCTATAAGCAATGCAAGAGAACAAATTATCTACCTACAAAATATATATGTACAATAACAAAAAAAAAATAAGATGTAAACAAAATGGGAAGCATAGACATTAAATGCTATCATCTCAGCACAAAATCAAGGTCAGTCGAATTGTATAAAAAATCATTTCAATTTTCAACAAAAATCTGACCAAAGATAAACTTATGCTAGAAGACACCTACTTTGTCCAAACCTATTTCCTTTATATATATATATATATATATATATACACACACACACACACACACACACACACACACACCATCTTATTCTTGTTCGTTCCATAATTTAGCAAGCCTGAAAAGAAAATAAACATCATTACAAACTTAAACATCATTCAACAACAAAAGCAAGGGAGGGTTTACAGGAAACTCAAAACTGTAGCTCTTCAACACAGCATTTGTTCTCTGTTTCAACAATATTTCAAGTGAGTAAACGAAATTTTTTTGTAAGATTTAAGTTTAATCTCTGTGTATAATGCATTGATAATAATATGTTTGCGTATGTATTTTTTTATATAGTTCTGTGTTCGTATAAGAGTATTATGTAAAGTTTGAATATACAGTTTTTGTAGTTACAGAGTTAAGTAGATAATTAAAATTCAAAATATCTTCGTTCAATCATTTATAGGCTTACGTTTTAAAACAAAGTAAGTTTGTTTGAACATAAATCAAGTTTTTAAAATTTGTTTCAACCTGTTAATGAAGTATATCAATTGGAAATTGGATTTTCAGAGCAACAAATAATTTTATGTTGAATTCAAGTATTTTAAATTGATAATTCAACTACATAGCTTGAATCTACATACAAAAGTAGGATTTTTAAAACAAAAAAGATGATTTTTAGATAAGTATACAAGGTCCAGTTCATAAATGAACCAAAAATGCATTTTTATCAAGTTCTGATGATTAAACAAATCTTAGATGTTGAAATTTGTTTTGAAGCCATCTTGATGATTTACGAATACAGGAAAATTGTTAAAAAATTATCTATTGCAAGAATTGTTGGGTCGAGAAGAATTTAGGGTTTTTGGTTCGAGTTTGCAGTGGTCTGTAAATGAGGTGATCTCGTCACCATGGGTTGATCGAGTTGCACGAGCTTCTAGGGGTTGGTAGAGGGGGGTATCGGCGAGGTGTGGGAGGAGTTGTGTCGCCACTAATGGTCGGCGTTAGTAGGTCGAGGCATTTTTGTTCGCTGTGGTTGAGTTGCAGTTTCGAATGATTAGGTAATTTTTGATTTCAAATTTTCGACAACAAATCATGTTTTGCTTTCGGGTGTAGTGTAGTTTGGTGACTTGCCGGAGATGTCATGGTTCGCTGAAGTTATGGCGTAGTGTCGTGCACGTGCACGGTGGCGTATGAATGTCAGGAAGTTTGAGGGTGAACGTCGTGAGTTGTTACTCGAGGAAGATGAGAGGTGGCTTCGGGTTATACCCTGGTGCGTGAGTGCGTTTGTGTATAATAGCAGTTTTAACTTAGCTAAAATATAAAAAAAAAGAGTACAAGAAGAAGAAAAGTAGGAGGAGAAGAAGAGAGGGGGACTCGGGAAAAGGATGAGAGGAACTCGAGATTTACTCGAGTAAACAGGGGGTTTTCCTCGGGTTTCAGTTTCTAGAGGGTTAGCTTAATAAACTTTTAAGTTATTTTGTTAAATAAAGTTTAGTATTAATAAAGTTAATAATGTTGGCAAGTTTTAAGTTAAGATTTGATTTAAAAAATATTAAGAGAGATTTGCAAATGTAAGACAAATAATTAATTTATATTGTAAGTTAATTAAGAATGTAAATTAATTTATAATTGTAATTAACTAAGTAATTTAAGATTAAATAAATTTGTAATTAAAGATTGATATTAATAATTATGTGTTTAATCAATTAGAAATTAAGAATTTTAATTAACTACTTAAAGTTAATTAATAAATAAATAGCAGTTAACTAATTAAGGATTAATGATTAACTAATTGGTAATTAATGATTAATTAAGTAATTAGTGATTAACAAATGGGTAATTAAGTTTTATTAATTAATAATTAAGGTTATTAATTAATAATTAAGAAATAATTAATTAAGTGAGTAATTAAGAAGTAATTAATAAATTTAATAAGTTGATTAATTAGTGATTAAGTAAGCAAGAATAAAATGGTTTATTCTTAAGTAATTAATTAAGTTAAGTTAATTAAGCAAATTTTAATATGAATTGATAATTCCTGTTTGATTGATTGTGATATCTATTTGGGGATATTCTGTGATACTCAGTGATATGCATTGATATATCTGTGATAACTGTGTATGATTTATCTGTGATAACTGTTATGTGAATTCAAAGCATTGAATTAAATTGTTTAAACTAATAAACAACTTGGCCTTTAAAATGGAGTTTGGATTTCGATGAGACCGGGATCGGGTATCAATTCGATATTCCAAAAACCACATCGATCCAAATTAAATGATAGGTCGTGACATCTCAAGTGAAGATCGAGATGGTGATTCAAAATGTAAGGGTTATCATCGTTAACTCTGAAGGTGATTCCAAAATGAGTGTAACGAGATAATGCCTTCAGTTTCGTTCGAACCCGGAACGAACTTGTATGGATTGAATGCTTTTAACACATCGTCAGGTGGACGATGAGCATTCTAAGAATAATTTTCTATAAAGGTAATCGCAGCCTCAAGCCTCATCAACCGGGAATGGCTAAAACAGGGGAGATGCAGCAAGGTTAGGTGGATAGCACCCAAGCAGGACGAGATATACCCCTGTCTAGATGTCCCTTTATTTCGGCTATATGGGAAGTTGTTGGCCACAACTGCGGGGTTATCATGTTTAGGACTGTTCAATAAGGAATGGTTTCGGCCTTGTTTTGTAGGGGGTCGGGAGTGATCCTCGATACGGTGATCTAGGCCCCGTACTGTGACGGGCGGTCCCCCAGTAGCCCTGCCATTGACGGAAACCCATTTTCCCTACAAGACCCTACAGTTTTGACTTGTATTACCCACTTTTTGTGGCTAGTAGCTGGAATTTAATCATGTAACAGTTTCAGCTATTTTCTATTTACTTGAAAACCATAGACACTATTATAATATCACTGGATTTTCTATAAAATGTTTTGGTTAGCGTAAGGTAAAAACTTACCCGTGTTTATGTGTGGGAAGTCTTACGTGATACCTTTATTTTCAAATGGTTTTCAAAGTTAAACTACTTTAACCCGTTTACTCTCACCAGACCCATGTCTGACCGGAGTTTATTTTTCTGTTTTTCATAAACTCTTGGGCACTCAAATTTTTATGAGTAGCCAAGTGATAGGTTTTGGAGTGTTGAGTTCTGGAGGAGCTTGGAGCAGAAGCCCAGACGTATCTATCTATCTAGTTCCGCTGTGTTAGTTAGTGTATGTTGTATTTTGGGATGTATGTACTGACAGATATGTATATGACTGTCTTGTTGTATGATGTTGTGTAACTCTGATATATGTAAAAACTATGTAATAGTTATGTGATGTATTATATTTTGTTCCATTCCGTTGTGAGATTCTGATGTTGTTATTCTTTCTTTCTATCTTTTCTATTTCCATCCCTTTCTTTTCTTATTGATGATACGTCTTTCCGTGGTTAGAAAGGTGAGTCGTCACAGTTGGTATCAGAGCACTGGTTGAGATAATACATAGGCTCTAGAGTAATATCTATCTTGAGAGTGTGTATTTGTATTTTCATATAATTATACACCTATCTAAATTTGTTGAGTTACCTGTCCAGGTGGCCAACATGAGTTCTGTAAGGAGAGGCAGAGGTAGGGGTAGTACCTCGACTGATAATGGACGAAATCAAACTACTAGTGAGGCTGTAGATTCAGTACCGCCTCAGGTTAGTTTTGCCGCTTAATGCAAAGACTTCATCAACCTTAGAGGTAAACCATTTAAAGGGTCAGAATCGATAATTGAAGTTCAAGCTTGGCTACGCTCTTGTGAGCGCATCTTTAAGAGTATGAAGTTGTCTGATGAACGGAAAAGTGAAATGGCTTCATGGCAATTACAGAAGGCGCAGCAGCCTGGTGGGACGCGGCGGTCGCAAATATCTCTGAGGAAGACATTTCTTGGGATATAGCTGTTTGAGGAGAAATTTATGCCAACAGCAGGGAAAACACGTCTGTACCAGGATTTTCTGAATTTGAAGCAGGGAAGCATGTCTATTTCTGAGTATGAGACCAAATTCAATGAACTTTCTTGCTATGGAACAGGGCTTATAGATACTCCCCTAAAAAAGAACGAAATGTTTGTGCAAGGATTGAGGCCAGACTTTCATGAAAAGATGACGGCGCATTTGAAAGGGTCTTTTGTTGATTTAATTGATATGGCACTGAGATATGAAGATTTGATGAATAAGAAATCAGTGGCACCAGTAGCAGCGTCGGAGGGGAATTTTGCTAATCCAAATAAGAGGAAGTTCAATCCCAATTGGAGGAAGCCGAACAAGAAGAAGACTGGAAGTAACAACGGACCTCGCAAATGCTATATATGTCAACAAGAAGGTCACTTGGCGAATAAGTGTCTCAGGAAAGGATTTCAGTAGCAACAACAGCAACCGCATCATAGTGGACCGGGTTTGGTTTTGGTTTAGAGATCTCTATGTTTTAATTGTCACCAACCAGGTCATATGATCAAGAATTTCCCATTACTTCATAAAGCTTAGCAGAATAAGGTATTTGCTTTGGAAGGTGCACCATCTACTTCATCTAAAGGAAAGGGAGTATCGGAAGGTACATTACTTTTAGATGGCGAGTATATTAAAATTTTGTTTGATTCGGGTGCTTCTTTCAGTTTTATTTCTCTAGAATCTGTAGAGAAGTTCTTTCTTACCCCTAGTACTGTAGGCTGTCCCATCTTGGTATCTAATCCTATAGGAGGGGTAACCAAATTAGATACGATTTGTAAGGACTTGAAGATTTCCTATCTATCCCATAATTTTTCTTGTGACCCTTATGTGTTGAATTTTAAGGGATTTGACCTTATATTGGGGATGGATTGGCTTGATAAGTACAAAGCAGTCCTGAATTGTGATGAGAGAACAGTTTCGCTGGAAACTGATTTTGGTAGAATTGCCAGAGTGACGTGTGATAATTCTGGAATTCACTTGAGTAGACTTTTGCATGGAGTCGAGACTTCTCAAGAGAAGGTAGAAGATATTGATGTGGTCCAAGATTTTCCCGATGTATTTAAGGAAGTTAAGTGTCTGCCTCCACATTGAGAGATAGAGTTTCTCATTGATTCGATTCCAGGAGCAGTGCCGGTGATTCAGCTTAGTAGGAGAATGGCCCCTAGGGAGAGAGAGGAGTTAGTTAAGCAGACTCAGGATCTTTTGGAGAAGGGGTTGATTAGGCCCAGTTTTTCTTGTTGGGGTTCTACTGCGGTGTTTGTCACTAAATCGGATGGATCGCTAAGGTTCTGTGTTGAGTATAGAGAATTGAACAAAGTGACTATCCGTAATAAATATTCTCTTCCTCGTATTGATGATCTCTTTGACCAGTTGCATGGAGCTTCTGTCTTTTCTCAACTGGATTTAGCTTCAGGTTTCCATCAGTTAAGGATAGCTGAGGACAGTATCCCCTTGACAGCATTTAGGGAACCAAATTGTTTCTATGAGTGGTTGGTAATGCCTTTCGGGTTAACCAACGCTCCTACCTACTTTGTTGACCTGATGAATCGAGTCTTTCAGGATGTATTGAATAAGTTCGTTCTGGTATTCATTGATGATATCCTGGTCTACTCTAAGTCTGAAGAAAAGCACAAGCAATCTTGATAGATAAACAAGGAATCATAAAGAAAATAGGATGAATCGGTACGAAGACTCGAATTAAATCCTAAAGCACGACTCCTAAGATGGACTTAGGACGATGATCCTTGCTAGATTATTCTACATTGTTTCGAAGTTTCGCTCCGATACCAAGCTGTGACGCCCCACCTCTATACCCACTCTAGCCAAGGACACTACGGTGTAATGCCGTCAACTAGCGCGGAGAATAAGGCTGTTGAGGAGCGACCATCCGTGTAATTGCTTTGTGCGAGCACCGATATGTCAGATAGTACAACATGCATTTGGTTTCAGGAGGAAATCCGACATACCGATACAAACTCAAAGCTACTACACAGTGGCTATATATATTCTTCGAAAACAAATACAGAAATAAACATAACACAAATCAGTCACAGACATCCTTATCACATAGGCGGAAATAGATATGAATATAACACTTAAAAGTGTTCATCAGAGTAGTGGTCAGACAAGATCCACAATATCATAAAAGAATAGATACAAGTGCTAGACAAAATAATATGGATATATCAATGAGTCTATATCTTAAATGTATACGACAAAAACTACTAATCTAAGTAGTTAGCCAAAAGTCAGGGTAATAATCCCAGATGTGAAGTCAAGCAGAAGCACCTGTAACATCTCGGTCTGACCCGAGTATTATTTAATAAGAAAATAATAAACGGATCAGTCCAACTATAAATATCGGATGAAATGATATAGAATAAGAGATATGACAAAAACATATGATAACCATAAAACCATAATGTGATAAGTATGTAATTGAAAATCAACAAAAGATTAATCAATATCATAAGAATCTTCTCAAAGATCAAAAAGAATGTCATACTCTTTATTATTATTCACTAAAACCATAAGTATTGATCATTATATCAATGCTAATCACAAAAGTTAATGACACACAAATTCACCAATGCACAAATATTGATAAGACTTATCAATGTAAATCACGAAAATTGGTGAAACACAAATTCTAGAAATCATCAATGGAAATCCAGAAATCACAAAACGGGGGAGGCCTATCACAAAATGGGAGCATGAAAACTCACCAACACGTGTATCACAAAATGGAACGCTATTCCATGGTTGCTAACCATTAATTTTGAGCCGAAGCTCCACAAAATGGCCCAAAGACCATGGGTCGCTACCCCACCAAATTGAGCCGAAGCTCCACAGAAACGGGGTTTAGTCTCCCTCGTAGACAAAGAGACATCGCACATTTGCTAGTCTAAATCACAAAAATGATCATCAACGATCATCAAGAAGTGTCAATATAGTAAGCTAGTAAATCTATAAGCTTAGCCTCATGTCCCATAACCACTAGCTTAACTTAAATATTCACGAACAAATTGTAGATCTCCACTCGAAAATTGTCGCAAGAGATTCAATCGAACAAGTCCAAGAATTAACCGGCGAAGTAAACGCAAGCGTTTCATACCACTTGTTTTACTAAGCCGTTTAATTAGATTTCTCATACGAGTGAGGTAAAGGTTTGTATATACTAGTAGATTGGAAAACGATTTAAGAAACGAGCTTTGTAGTAAAATAGGGTTAAAATCGTTTTGATGAAGAAGTTTTGATATTTACTGCTAGTATTGATACCTTCATATTTTTAAAGTGACAAATCACAAAAATGATTGTAGAAACAATCAATCACAAAAATTCACATTCGATGATCATTCCATTCGGATATCATCATAGAGACAACCACTTGTTGCTTGCGACTAAGTGCATCAGCAACGCGATTTCCTTTTCCGAGAGTATAAAGAATATCAAGATCATAAGATGCAAGGAACTCGAGCCAACTTTGTTGACGCAAATTAAGTTCCTTTTGGAAAAATAAATACTTCAAAGATTTATGATCGATATAGAGAATAAACTTCTCTCCCAAAATATAATGACGCCAAATTCGAAGGGCGAAAACAATAGCCGCGAGTTCTAAATCATGAGTAGCATATCTAGACTTGGCGGGCTTCAATTGCCTAGAAGCATAAGCAATAACACGTTCTCTTTGCATAAGAACGGCACCCAAACCAACGCGACTAGCATCGGTATAAACAATAAAATCTTGGTTTCCTTCGGGAATCACAAGAATAGGAGCATCGGAAAGGAGTTCTTTTAATTTCTGAAAAAATGCTTCACATTTGTCCGACCAAGTGTATTTAACACCTTTATTTGTTAAGCTAGTAAGAGGCACGACAATTTTAGAAAAGTCTTTAATAAAACAACGGTAATAGCCCGCCAATCCGAGGAAGCTACGGATTTCCGTCACACTCTCCGGTCTCTTCCAATTTCGAATCGCTTCAATCTTTGAAGGATCCACGGAAATTCTGGATTCGAAAATGATATGACCAAGAAACTTCACACGAGATTGCCAAAAGTGGCATTTAGAAAATTTTGCTTTCAATTGATTGCTCCTAAGAGTTTCCAACACAATTTGAAGATGCATTTCATGCTCCTCCTCGGTTTTAGAATACACAAGAATATCATCAATAAAGATGAGAACAAATTGATCGAGGAAGTCTTTGAAAACTCTATTCATAAGGTCAACGAAATAAGCCGGAGCATTCGTTAAATCAAATGTCATAACAAGCCATTCATAAGATCCATGACGAGTACGGAACGATTTCAAAGGAATGCTATCCTCTACAATACGAAGCTGATGAAAACCTGTTGCTAAGTCCAATTGTGAAAAGACTTTAGCACCACAAAGTTGATCGAATAGATCATCAATCCGAGGTAAAGGATATTTATTTTTGATAGTAAGATCATTAAGCTTGCGGTAGTCAACGCAAAGCCTAAGTGTACCATCGGATTTCTTCACGAAAATAGCCGAAGCTCCCCAAGGCGAGGAACTAGAGCGAATAAATTGCTTCATCTCCAATTCAGATAATTGTTTGTGCATCTCCTCATTTTCCTTATTGGACATGCGATAAGGAGGACGAGTGATAGGTTGAGCTCCAGGGATGAGATTAATTTTGAACTCAATTGCTCTCTTAGGTGGTAATCCTAAAACGGGCTCAAATATGTCGAAAAACTCACGAACAATGTGAATAAGAGAGATAATATCTTCCTCATCATCGTTATCGTCATCATGAGGATTTAAAGAATATAAAGATGCAACCAAGCAAGAATCCGATTCTTTAAAGTTAATAGAAATCTGCTTAACAGATTGAGGATGTCGAAGATGAATAGTCCACTCGGGACATAGGATTTGGGCTTCATAGTGGTTAAGCCAATCCATTCCCAAAATCATTCCAAAGCCTAAGTAGCGCATAACATGCAAATCGGCTCGGAAAGAAAAATCATACAAAATAATCTCGACATCTTTACAAAGCAAACTAATTGTTGCGGATCCACCAACCGGATTCGCAATTCTCAAAGAAGTCATTAAAGCGACAACACTCAAAGAAAAAGCATCAACAAGTTCTTTTGATATAAAAGAATGGGACGCACCCATATCAAAAAGAACTCGAATAGGGTGTTCACGAAATAAAATAATGCCATCAAGGATAGAATGAGAAATACCTTGACCACGAGATGTGTTGCCAGGGGCTTGAGCAACATTAAGCTTTCCCTCCTTCTTGCCTTGAAGTTTGGGACAAGAAGATAAATAATGATCCGGGCTTTTGTAATAGCGACAAGCACGAGGCTTTGAACACTTGTTCGCATAATGGTCCTTAGAACCACAATTGTAGCATTGCCCACTACTAGAGGTAGAAGTCTTTGCCACCGAATTTGCTTGCTTCCCTTTCTTATTGGGATAAGAACCTATGAACTTATTAGGCCTTTTCTTGTTGTTGAAGTTTGGTTTAGCACCCATAACTTCAACATCACTCTCCCTATCTGCCTCTTCAAGACGAAGAGCGATATCAATGAGTTGATCAAAAGAAACTTCTAACTTCTTGAGATTTTTATTCAAGCCATAGACAAATCTTTGGTTTTTCTTCAATGGGGTGTTTATGTACTTGACCCCGTATTTAGAAAGTGACTCGAATGATGCGACATAGTCTGCCACAGAGGACTTACCTTGAACAAGGTCTATAAAACGACGAGCCAATGTCACCTTCTCAGCTTTTGGCACAAATTTTAATTCGAAGCGTTCCCGGAATTTCTCCCAAGTAAGATCCGCTTTAACTATTTTAGAAATAAGAAGCTCATACCAATCTAATGCTCTTTCTTGGAGCATACTAGAGGCCACCTGAACACGGTGAAGATCAATAAGATCCATGCGAGAAAAGATTCGATCGCATGTTCTTAGCCAAGCCTGGACTTCAACAATGGTTTCGGGATCTTTAAATGGCTTCCCACCTAAGTTGGTATAATCGTTGCACAAACGTGCAAATCCAGACTTAGGGTGAGTAGACTCCGGATTAGATCCGGCTGCTTGAGCATTCTTTACTAGATCAAGGAGCTGCCGGGCAGACATAAATACTCCATCTTGGAGAGTAGCACTAGATTGACCGCGCTAGGACGGCCTGGTGTAACCATTTCTCTTCCTTTAGAAAGAACGAAAGAAAGAAGAAGGAAAATGTTATTCACCAAATGAATATCAAGCAATCTTGATAGATAAATAAGGAATCATAAATAAAATAGGATGAATCGGTACGAAGACTCGAATTAAATCCTAAAGCACGACTCCTAAGATGGACTTAGGACGATGGTCCTTGCTAGATTATTCTACATTGTTTCGAAGTTTGGCTCTGATACCAAGCTGTGACGCCCCACCTCTATACCCACTCTAGCCAAGAACACTACGGTGTAATGCCGTCAACTAGCGCGGAGAATAAGGCTGTTGAGGAGCGACCATCCGTGTAATTGCTTTGTGCGAGCACCGATATGTCAGATAGTACAACATGCATTTGGTTTCAGGAGGAAATCCGACATACCGATACAAACTCAAAGCTACTACACAGTGGCTATATATATTCTTCGGAAACAAATACAAAAATAAACATAACACAAATCAGTCACAGACATCCTTATCACAAAGGCGAAAATAGATATGAATATAACACTTAAAAGTGTTCATCAGAGTAGTGGTCAGACAAGATCCACAATATCACAAAAGAATAGATAAAAGTGCTAGACAAAATAATATGGATACATCAATGAGTCTATATCTCAAATGTATACAACAAAAACTACTAATCTAAGTAGTTATCCAAAAGTCAGGGTGATAATCCCAGATGTGAAGTCAAGCAGAAGCACCTGTAACATCTCGGTCTGATCCGAGTATTATTTAATAAGAAATTAATAAATGGATCAGTCTAACTATAATATCGGATGAAATGATATAGAATAAGAGATATGACAAAAACGTATGATAACCATAAAACCATACTGTGATAAGTATGTAATTGAAAATCAACAAGAGATTAATCAATATCACAAGAATCTTCTCAAAGATCAAAAAGAATGTCATACTCTTTATTTTTATTCACTAAAACCATAAGTATTGATCGTTATATCAATGCCTATCACAAAAGTTATTGACACACAAATTCACCAATGCACAAATATTGATAAGACTTATCAATGTAAATCACGAAAATTGGTGAAACACAAATTCTAGAAATCATCAATGGAAATCCAGAAATCACAAAAAAGGGGAGGCCCATCACAAAACGGGAGCATGAAAACTCACCAACACGTGTATCACAAAATGTAACGCTATTCCATGGTTGCTAACCATTAATTTTGAGCCAAAGCTCCACAAAACGGCCCAAAGACCATGGGTCGCTACCCTACCAAATTGAGCCGAAGCTCCACAGAAACGGGGTTTAGTCTCCCTCGTAGACAAAGAGACATCGCACATTTTCTAGTCTAAATCACAAAAATGATCATCAACGATCATCAAGAAGTGTCAATTACAGTAAGCTAGTAAATCTATAAGCTTAGCCTCATGTCCCATAACCACTAGCTTAACTTAAATATTTACGAACAAATTGTAGATCTCCACTCAAAAATTGTCACAAGAGATTCAATCGAAAAAGTCCAAGAATTAACCGGCGAAGTAAACGCAAGCGTTTCATACCACTTGTTTTACTAAGCAGTTTAATTAGATTTCTCATACGAGTGAGGTAAAGGTTTGTATATTCTAGTAGAATGGAAAACGGTTTAAGAAACGAGCTTTGTAGTAAAATAGGGTTGAAATCGTTTTGATGAAGGAGTTTTGATATTTATTGCTAGTATTGAAACCTTCATATTTTTAAAGTGACAAATCACAAAATTGATGGTAGAAACAATCAATCACAAAAATTCACATTCGATGACGTGAATAAAATCCAAAGAATTCGATTCCAAATCCATCAAAATGGAAATACCCTTGCGACTTAACAGCCACGACTTACGACTTAACACAATACAACACAAGAAATCAGCGGCTCAACTCATGCGACTCCGCGGCATACGACATAAGGGATCAGTGACATAGCATGTGGCCTAACTGAGCGACTTAAGAAAATAGCGGCACAAGTGAGCGACCTAAGGAGCTAGCGGCATATGACATAAGGGATCAGCAACATAGCAGGTGCGACTTAAAGCAGGCCGAGCGACCTAAGTTGGTACGACCTATAGCGGCAGGCCGAGCGACTTAAGGAACGAGCGACTTAACTGGTTGCGACTTGAAGCAAGCCAAGCGACTTAAGGAGGTGAGACCTAACAAGCCGACTCATTAGCGAGGCGAGCGACCTAAGGAGCGCGACTTAACAGGCCGAGTCATTAGCGAGGCGAGCGACCTAAGGAGCGCGACTTAACAGGCCGAGTCATTAGCGAGGCGAGCGACCTAAGGAGCGTGACTTAACAGGTCAAGCGACTTATGAACAGGCCGAGCGACCTAAGTGGTGCGACTTATATGTAGGTGCGACCTAAGTTAGTGCGAGCAAGCCGAGCGACTTAAATGGTCAGCGACCTAAGGCAGATAGAGCGACTTAAGGAGGTGAGGCTGAGCGACCTAAGTGGTTGCGACCTAACATAGAGCGACCTAACTGCAGGTCGAGAGACATATATGCAGGCCGAACGACCTAAGGAACAGAAGTGCAAAACTTTCTCAATTTGCAACCGGTCGAGCACGGAGGCTAGGGGATTACGCCCATCGGCTACCCGGTCCTATTGGCTCCTCGATGCATCACCAAAAACGTGTTCAGACTTCAAAGTTAGGATTTTTAAAGATTTGAACCCAAAACACACACTAAAAATTGGGATATTCACCAATTCAATCCAAACCAAAAGCAAATGCGCATGAATAGGTGTTAGGAATTCATACCCAACAATCAAAGATAGTTATAGACAAAGATGTGAGATAAAAATCTCACCTTTTCACAAAATCAATGAAGGAGAAGCTTAAAAGCAAAGGAAGAATCAACCACACTTCAATCTCAACACAAGAAGCTTGAATCAATGGCTTCTCTTTGGATTTGGAGTTAGATGTTGGATTTGCAAATGAACTAGGGCCTGGAGTTTTAATTTCCCATTCCTCTCTCCATTTTTGATGAAGCTTAAGTGTTAGGAAATGAAAGTGAAGTAATGAAGAGAAGAGGGGGTTGAGCTAGAGTTAATAGTTTAGGCTAATGGGCTGAACCAAACCCAAAGCCCAAAGTGAAAAAGTGGCAAAATTTCACTAACTCCATACATATCAAAGTTTATACTCAAAAAGATCGCAAACGGCATTTTGAACTCAATGGAAGTGGTCCCGAGTCCTAATTCGACCGTATGCAAAAAATAACTTTTCGGACTAAAATCCGACTAACGATAAAATATTTAAACAAAAATATTTAGATATTCAATCGTAAAATATGCGGGTTGTTACACATCAGGAGAGTCAAGAAGGGTCAGTATTCTAGTTCAAGTTTGATGACCAAGGGACATTAAGGATCAACGGGAGGATCTGTGTTCCGAATTTCAAGGAATTGAAACAGGATTTCTTATTTGAGAGTCATCGCTCCAGATTAAATATTCACCCGGGAATCTCAAAGATGTATAAGGATATGAGAAGAGTTTTCTGGTGGCCGGGCATGAAGAAAGATATTGCTAGGTTCGTGAATAGTTGTGCTATCTGCCAACAAGTTAAAGGCGATCAGCAGAAGTCAGCCGGATTATTGCAGCCTTTGGAAATTCCGATGTGGAAGTGGGAGATGATCTCGATGGATTTCATTAACGGCTTGCCTAGAATCAAGAAAGGAAACGAAGGAATATGGGTGATTGTGGATCGTCTAATGAAAAGCGCCCATTTTATACCCGTTAAGGCAACTTGTACTGCAGCTTCTCTGGCAGAGATTTTCTTGAGGGAGATAGTCAGATTGCATGGTGTTCCTGTTAGTATAGTAAGTGATCGAGATCCTATCTTCACCAGCAACTTCTGGGAGGCTCTGCAATCAGCTATGGGAACGAGTTTGAGATTGAGCACAGCTTATCATCCTTAGACAGATGGACAGACGGAGAGGCTAAACCGAATTCTAGAAGATATGCTGCAAGCTTGTGTTTTGGATTTTGATGGATCGTCGGAAGACCATCTTCATCTAGTGGAATTCTCTTATAATAACAGTTACCAAGCGAGTATTAAGATGGCTCCTTATGAAGCTTTATATGGAAGAACGTGTAGATCCCCATCCCATTGGATAGAATCGAAAGATCGCCTTGTGCTCGGACCCGATCTAATTCGAGAAGCTTCTGCGAAAGTTGAGCTTATCAAGAAAAGGATGAAAGCCGCTCAGAACCATCAGAAGAAATATGCAGATAAAAGGCGAAGACCATTAGAATTTGAGATTGGAGATTTAGTCTTTATCAAAGTTTCCCCAGTCAAAGGTGCTATTAGATTCGGAAAGACGGGAAAACTTGCCCCAAGATATATAGGACCATTCCGGGTGTTGGAAAAATTGGTGCAGTAGCTTACCGAATTGAATTGCCAGAGCGGATGACTGGAATTCATAATGTATTTCATGTATCCCATCTAAGGAGGTTTTTTCATGACCCATCATTGGTTGTAGAACCAGTAGTCCAGGAAGATTTGGAAGTCGAGCCAAACTCAACTGTGGTCAGGAACCCAGTTCGGATTGTAGATCAGGATGAGAAGCAACTCAGGAGCAAAGTAGTGAAGCTTGTCAAAGTGCAGTGGAGCGAGGATCCCAGAGATTGTACCTGGGAAACTCTGGATAGTTTTAGGAAAGCCTATTCGGATTTGTGTTCGGATAACTAGTGATGGTTGTTAGGATAGGCTGTTTGATTGTTATTGTATGGATGATATGTATGTTTGGATTGTTAATATAAAAGCATTTGAATTAACTTTTGTTTTAAATTTCGGGGACGAAATTCTTTTAAGTGGGGAGGAATGTAACGAACCGGGATTTTAGAAATATATTTTAATAATATTTAATCTAATCAAATTAAATACAAGCTTTTCATAAACCGATAAGACTTTGAACATTTTCCAGTTATATATATATATATGTATGTATGTATATATATATATATATATATGTATGTATGTATGTATTGTGAAGGAAATTTTGATTTGAAAATTTAAAATAGAAACTTTCAAAAATATTTACAATAAAATCTATCTTATTAAATTAAATTAAAGGCTCTACATTATTAACATTTGATATAGTACGTATATGAATGTAATCTAAATAATAATGTTTAAAATAAAACAATCCTATCAATATTAAATATAAATATAAAATATGAGTACAAATTTATGTTATAAATTAAATGTTTGAAAATTAAACTATAAATAGAAATAAAACTAAGAATGTATGTTAATAATAAATTATATGGTTATGTGGTAACATAAGATAAATATACACTATAACAATTTTTATATTAAGTACAAAGGCAAAAACAAAAACCAAACAAGTATGTTGCTGTGAATTTAATATATGCAATGCAAAAGCGAAAAAAACGAATACATAAGTCAAAAAAATAACTATAATAAATTTACATAAACATATAAGATAATTTTAGAACTATAACCCATGTAATACATGTATAAGCAATGCAAGAGAACAAATTATCTACCTGTAAATATCTATGTACAATAATAAAATTAAAATAATAATAAGATGTAAACAAAATGGGAAGCATAGACATTAAATGCTATCATCTCAGCACAAAATCAAGGTCAGACGAATTGTATAAAAAATCATTTCAATTTTCAACAAAAATCTGACCAAAGATAAACTTGTGCCAGAAGACACCTACTTTGTCCAAACCTATTTCCTTTATATATATACACACATCATCTTATTCTTGTTCGTTCCATAACTTAGCAAGCCTGAAAAGAAAATAAACATCATTACAAACTTAAACATCATTCAACAACAAAAGCAAGGGAGAATTTACAGGAAACTCAAAACTACAGCTCTTCAACACAACATTTGTTCTCTGTTTCAACAATATCAAGTGAGTAAACGAATTTTTTTAAAGATTTAAGTTTAATCTGTGTGTATGATTCATTGATAATAATATGTTTGCATATGTATTTTTTTATATAGTTCTGTGTTCGTATATGAGTATTCTGTAAAGTTTGAATATACAGTTTTTGTAGTTACAGAGTTAAGTAGATAATTAAAATTCAAAATATCTTCGTTCAATCATTTGTAGGCTTACGTTTTAAAACAAAGTAAGTTTGTTTGAACATAAATAAAGTTTTTAAAATTTGTTTCAACCTGTTAATGAAGTATATCAACTAGAAATTGGATTTTCAGAGCAACAAATAATTTTATGTTCAATTCAAGTATTTTAAATTGCTAATTCAACTACGTAGCTTGAATCTACATATAAAATAGGATTTTTAAAACAAAAATGATGATTTTTAGATAAGTATACAAGGTGCAGTTCATAAATGAACCAAAAATGCATTTTTATCAATTTTTGATGATTCAAAAAATCTTAGATGTTGAAATTTGTTTTGAAGCTAGCTTGATGATTTACGAAAATAGGAAAAATGTTAAAAAATTATCTATTGCAAGAATTGTTGGGTCGAGACGAATTTAGGGTTTTTGGTTCGAGTTTGTAGTGGTCTGTAAACGAGGTGATCTCGTCACCATGGGTTGATCGAGTTGCACGAGCTTCTAGGGGTTGGTAGAGGGGGGTATCGACGAGGTGTGGGCAGAGTTGTGTCGCCATTGATGGTCGGCGTTAGTAGGTCGAGGCATTTTTGTTCGGTGTGGTTGAGTTGCAATTTCGAACGACTGGGTAATTTTCGTTTCGAATTTTCGACGACGAATCACGTTTTGCTTTTGGGTGTAGTGTAGTTTTGTGACTTGCCGGAGACGTCGTGGTTCGCCGAAGTGACGGCGAAGTGCCGTGCACGTACGCAGCGGGGTATGAATGTCCGGAAGTTTGGGGGTGAACGTCGTGAGTTGTTACTCGAGGAAGATGAGAGGTGGCTTCGGGTTATACCCTGGTGCGTGAGTGCGTTTGTGTATAACAGCAGTTTTAACTTATCTAAAATATTCAAAAAAGACAGAGTAGAAGAAGATGAAAAGTAGGAGGAGAAGAAGAGAGGGAGACTTGGGAAAAGGATGAGAGGAACTCGAGATTTACTCGAGTAAATAGGGGGTTTTCCTCGGGTTTCAGTTTCTAGGGGCTTAGCTTAATAAACTTTTAAGTTATTTTATAAAATAATGTTTTGTATTAATAAAGTTAATAATGTTGGCAAATTTTAAGTTAAGATTTGATTTAAAAATTATTAAGAGAGATTTGCAAATGTAAGACAAATAATTAATTTATATTGTAAGTTAATTAAGAATGTAAATTAATTTATAATTGTAAGTAACTAAGTAATTTAAGATTAAATAAATTTGTAATTGAAGATTGATATTAATAATTATGTGTTTAATCAATTTGTTAAGAATTTTAATTAACTACTTAAAGTTAATTAATAAATAAAAAGTAGTTAACTAATTAAGTAATTAATTAAGGATTAATGATTAATTAATTGGTAATTAATGATTAATTAAGTAATTGGTGATTAATAAATGGGTAATTAAGTATTATTAATTAATAATTAAGGTTATTAATTAATAATTAAGAAATAATTAATTAAGTGAGTAATTATGAAGTAATTAATAAATTTAATAAGTTGATTAATTAGTGATTAACTAAGCTGGAATAAAATGGTTTATTCTTAAGTAATTAATTAAGTTAAGTTAATTAAGCTAATTTTCATATGAATTGATAATTCCTGTTTGATTGATTGTGATATCTATTTGGTGATATTCTGTGATAACTTTGTATGATTTATCTATGATAACTATTATGTGAATTCAAAGCATTGAATTAAATTGTTTAAACTAATAAACAACTTGGCCTTTAAAATGGCGTTTGTATTTTGATGAAACCGGGATCGGGTATCAATTCGATATTCCAAAAACCATATCGATCCAAATTAAACGGTAGGTCATGACATCTCCAGTGAAGATCGAGATGGTGATTCAGAATGCAAGGGTTATCATCGTTAACTCTAAGGGTGATTCCAAAATGAGTGTAACGAGATAATGCCTTCAGTTTCGTTCGAACCCGGAACGAACTTGTATGGATTGAATGCTTTCAGCACATCGTCAGGCGGACGATGAGCATTCTAAGAATAATTTTCTATAAAGGTAATCACAGCCTCAAGCCTCATCAACCGGGAATGGCTAAAATAGGGGAGATGCGGCAAGGTTAGGTGGGTAGCACCCAAGAAGGACGAGATATACCCCTGTCTAGATGTCCCTTTATTTTGACGGTATAGGCAGTTGTTGGCCACAACTACGGGGTTATCTTGTTCGGGACTGTTCAGTAAGGAATGGTTCTGGCCTTGTGTTGTAGGGTGTCAGAAGTGATCCTCGGTATGGTGATCTAGGCCCCCAATACCGTGACAGGCGGTACCCCAGTAGCCCTTCCATTGACGGAAACCCATTCTCCATACGAGACCCTACGGTTTTGATTTGTATTACCCACTTTTGTGGATAGTAGCTGGGATTTAATCATGTAACAATTTCGGTTATTTTCTATTTACTTGAAAACCCTAGACACTATAATAATATCACTGGATTTCCTATAAAATGTTTTGGTTAGCGTAAGGTAAAAACTTACCCGTGTTTATGTGTGGGAAGTCTTACGTGATACCTTTATTTTCAAATGGTTTTCAAAGTTAAACAACTTTAACCCATTTACTCACACCAGACCCATGACTGACCCGGAGTTTATTTTTCTGTTTTTCATAAACTCTTGGGTACTAAAAATTTTATGAGTAGCCAAGTGATAGGTTTTGGAGTGTTGAGTTTTGAAGGAGCTTGGAGCAGAAGCCCAGACGTATTTATCTATCTAGTTCCGCTGTGTTAGTTAGTGTATGTTGTATTTTGGGATGTATGTACTAATAGATATGTATATGACTGTCTTGTTGTATGATGTTGTGTAACTCTGATATATGTAAAATCTGATGTATTATATTTTGTTCCGTTCCGGTGTGAGATTCTGATGTTGTTATTCTTTCTTTCTATCTTTTCTATTTCTATCCCTTTCTTTTCTTATGGATGATACGTCTTTTTGTGGTTAGAAAGGCGGGTCGTCACAATACCTGTTATATATTATCAGTTATATATTGATATTGATTGATTGTTTTGGATGATGATTATGATGGATGTGTTATTTGGATGATGGATGAATGGATGTTTTATTTTATATCATTATAATCTACTAGTTCGTTATGGATTTATTTTTATTTCATTCGGGATTGCGGTTTGAAATGATATAACAGTAATTTTTATTTTCAGTTACAGATTGAACTGATAAATATCAGCATCACTTGACCATAGGGAAGAAATTTATATACAGACACCGTGATCTATATACGAAAATATTTTGAAATGATTTTCTATAGTTTTGGAATGAAATATATGATTTTGTGAGATTTTGATTTGGGGAATTTTATAAATGTTATTTTATATATATAGTAAAATTCTTGGTTTTCAGCTAAGAATGAAATTTGTTTATAAAATAAGTTTATTAATAAAGTTTGATTTTATTAAAATATAATATGGATAAGTATATACTTAAATTATATTTTAATATAGAGTTTATATTGAATTTATAAATCAAGGTTGAGAAGATAGTTTGAAATTGATTGAGATTTTATTTAATTAAGAATTATATTTAATAAGAATCCATTTCGAGCTTACTGAAATTGAGATTTTAAAAGAATATTGCTTTATAATTTAATTCGAGTTTAAGGCGATTTAAGAGAATAAATTGAGGAATATTTGGTTATTGAAATTTGAAGTTTTATTTAAAGGATATTGGATTTAGTAAGCAAATATTTCAGAAACTAAATAATATTAAAAGTGAAATTGGTATTTATAAATGAATTATAAAATTTAGTTTGGAAATATTGAATATTTAAGCTTTGAAATATATTAAATTTAAAATTTAGAAATTCAGGTTGTTTTAGAATTGGTTTGTGAAATTTAAGAAGCTAGTTTGTTTTATAAAATATTTTAAGCCGTGTAAGGGTGGAAGTTATGTTTCAAAGTCATTAATTTCAAAGTATTACGTTTTGGAAGTGTTATAGTTTTAAGTCTTTGGTTTCGAAATTTTATAACTTTGAAATACTATGATTTTAAAATGATATCATATTGATTTGGTTTTAAAATAGGAATGATATCGTATTTATATGGTTTCGAAATGGATATTATATTCTGGTTTTGAAGTATAAATTATTTTGAAATGACCACGGTGTTGTAATAACGTTTGTTATTAAAGAGACCAGGATCGAAAGTTGTCATACTCTCTGCCAACTCCAAAAACCACTTTAACAACCGTGTACGCGGTGGAGATTCCAGAATGAAGTAGGACGGTGGCGGCGTTTCCTTTGAGGTAAATACATGGACCCGACTCCCGTGAGTTGGCATGAGGTGGCTAAAACAGGAGCGATTGACGAGGTAAGAAGGTAGCACCTTTTATCGGACACATCCCTTCGATATTATACTCTGACTTTGGATTTATTCGGTGGCACTTTTGATTTTTGATTTTAGGGATGTTGTTTGAGGTGGGCGGCAGTAGCTGCTACGCGCTACCACCGGTCCGGAAGCGTAATTGGTATATCTACCCTGGAATTTCCTAGTTGTGCCGTGTCACCTACCCTAACGCGCCTTGTACGAGTTTGATTTGTGTCGTACCTATGGAGTATCCTTTGATAGCCTCCCGATCAGGAGGTATTACGGTACTGTATAGACTATTGGCACTATTACGTGTTAAGGGCTATATGGGTAACCCCTTAACGCTATTTAAAAGTAAGTTTATTTTACTATAGACATTATTATAATAGCGAAAGATTACTACATAGTAAATAGTTTGACGGATCCTTAGGAGATGTGAATATCGAGCATCTCTTAAGTTACTGCACTCATATTTATTTCTGTTGATTTAACTCACATAAGATATTTTAGTTCTGACTCGAGTGTTTTGTATTTCAATTCGCTCGAGTCAGCCTGAGCATTTCAGGATTCGAAGACTTTAGCTCTGGAGGACGAAGACGAAGATTTATATTACTATTATTTATTATATACCACTACACCATTTTATTCCGCTGCATTGTTATTGATTATTCTCTGGTATGTGTGACTCTGATATGTGCTGTATAAGTATAATCAAATATTTTGTAAAATAACTTCATGAACTGTGTATTTGATTATTATATTTTATCATTCCGCTACAAGATTCTGTTTTTTTTCTTTCTTTGCTTTTTCTTATTTACCCCATAACAATCCGCCCTTCTGTATGGTTTAAGTCTGACATGTGTGGTTTATCGTTGATTTAAAGCGTACAAAAAGGCGGGACGTTACATCTGGTATCAGAGCTTTGTTTTAGCGATAAACCTTAGCTTTGTGGGGTCTGACTCTTTATTAATAGGGTAATAATATCCTATGGGGAGTCGCTGAGTGTATATATGAGAGAGCCTATTTGTTAGTGTTATGTAAAGGTTTTAATATTGTGTTAATTTGTTCCGTTTTGTATTTATGAATTCTGGTTGGTGCATGGGATGCTATGACATCAATAGAGATTTCTAAACACTTAATAGGACAGACCGACATAATATTTGTTTTGAAATATAGGTGAATGAAATAATTTTGCCTATTATATTTTCTATATATATAAAATAAACTTTTTATAAATGATATATATTTGATTGCAATATGTTGGTTGTTAGGGAATGAAATTTATAAATAATAGTTGAAATAAGACTTAAAATAAAATAATGGAAATTGGAAATTTAGAACTTAAGTTCCGGGGTTTTGAAGATTTCTTTCGAATGATTTTGGAATATAATAATAATATTACTAGAAGTATTTTCTGATATAAATATTTCAATATAATTTTAAAGAATTGTTTTAAAGAAACTATGGAAAGGAATAAGTTACATACTCCCCTCTCTGTAACGTCCCGAAAATTTACGACTTTCAAAAATTCAACATCGATACTCACTTTATCGACTGCCGAGAAATCGAAGGCCGGAAACACGAAATGTTATGGGTTTTAAGAAAGAATAAAAGAAAAAGAAGAGAGAAGATAGAAAAAAAATAGAGAGAAAAGAAAATAGAAAATAGAACGGAACAGAGAACCATAGAACAATATCAGAATCTCACAATTCGCAGCGGAACAACATATAATAAATAAATGAATAATCTTTAAACAAAGAACTATATCAGTTATTACATTACATCACATTTCATCATATCATCAGAGTATACAACAACAACAAACAGTGCAGCGGAAAAAGAAATACTATATACTAGTAATACGCCATGCCATCCAGCTTGCCTCCAGCAACTCCTGAATTCCAGAATATCCTGATAAACCTTAACTCTTGACTGCCCGTGTGAAAATTGGTGGGCACCCAGAGTTTAGGAAGGAAAACAATAAACTCCGAGTCAGTCATGTGACTGGTGTGGGAACTTAAACAGTTTATTTTTCTTTAAAATCAAAATAGAGGAATATTTTTAAATTCAATTCGCAATGCTTTTAAAAATGAGACTACCATAAGGCCTCCCGCACACACACACACATGCAAACGCAGAATCGGAGGAGATTTCTCCTTATGATAGTCAAAGATGCTTGATACGCATTAAAAAGAACATTTGATATTATTACTAGTGCATAGTGTAGAGAAAATTCATTTCGAAAATAAAGATATAAATCTTAGCCAGCATAGACATTTCGCACTTATGCCTACTATAGCTACCATGTTCAATAGCGGGTTACCGCCATATTCCATGACAGGTTATACAACTAAAACCGTACAAGTCTCGTATTTGAAGAATGGATTTTCCAACAAATGGTCAGGCCAAGGAACTTCCCATTGCCACATGGAAACGCCTCTGGAAGGACGCCCCGAGAACCACCGTTCTCCGCTAAACAAAGCCGGGAATCCCTTTTCCCAAGGAATATTACAAACCCTCAGATATGCCACTCCCGGTCCTTTGGAACCTTTCACCGAGCTCTCGTCACCATCATCACACAATCATAAAGTGTTTTCAACATGAGTAAGTATCTGGGCTCCATACCATGATACTACCCTTTTCCAGAAGGAATGGCTATACCCTAGGGAAGCGATCCCTGAAAACCTTGCCGCACAATTCCTGTTTCGACCATTACCGGTTTGTGAGGCTCGACGAAGTCACGTCCACAAAAACACACTTTATACAAAAGCCATGCTTTGGGTCAACAAATGATCATAGAAATGATCACCAAGATAGACGATCAAATAAATGATCCTATCACAAATAATCAACACAATGATCATTTACAGCTACACTCAGCATGTCACATTACCAAATTGGGAATATATCGCTGATAACTTCAACTATATAACCTCTGAGCTCGTACGTCTCGGAGAAGGGTGTTAAGCTAAGAGAATAAATTCTCCGCCACCAACAGAAATATATTTGAAAGAAATCGGCTTTGTAACTCAATTTGTAATGTCAGACACACAATCCATACAAGTCTGTTCCGGGCTCGAACAGAACCGAAGGCACTTACAAAGAAGTCCTTGCAATCCGAATAATCTCTAATCACGTTCGAATTTCCCATCACATATGGAGATCTCAATACCGGGGATCAGCCAGTGCAGAGACAATCAACAAGAAACCCTTTCGCTTTCGAAAATATCTGGTCTTCAACACCGGTCTTCGAATGCAATTCATAACGACGTATCACGTATTCGGAATGGGTTATACGACCCCAAGGTCCTTTCCCGGTTAACCCGAATAGTGAGCGCTTATTTTTAAAAAATAAGTGTGGCATTAAATTTCAAACAAATCACAACAAATACCTATTTAAAGGTAAATATTGATAGTCGGTTATTGAACTATCAATAGATATGCACAATCATCACCAGATTCCAAATAATTTTCCAAATTATTTATTTTCCAAAAATATCTTTACAAGATATATATATTTTCTATTCTTCAAAAATAAATCAATATTTATTTTTAAACTCATTTTCCAAATTCCATTTATAAATTCCATATTGAATTTACATTCCAAAATATTTATGAATATACAATTTCCACTCGTTTTCAAATATTCATTTTCAATTTATCTTCAAAAGATAAAATATTCACTTAATATTGAAAAAGCATTTCTATACTTATTTATTTATAAGTAATTCACAAGCCTTTTTATTTTCTACACTTAGAAAATATTTAATATACTCTAATCGAAATTAAGTGTATATTTCATTCTTCAATGAAATCATTCACTTAACCATATTTATTTGGGCCAAAACGAATGTTGCGTAAAACATCGTTACGACAACCCAAAATCACTAGTATAGGGATTCGAAATTAAAATAGATATATAAATCCCAATACTATACAAAACATTTCCTTTCGGAAATCATTTATTATAACAACAGTGTTATAATCTACCATTTCCTTCTATTTCTCGAAAACGTCTATTTCAACAATGAATGTTGAAATCTATGGTTTCGAATCTCAACACCTTTTAAAACATCTTTTAGATCGTTTTAATTCTTTTTCAAACATCACATCCAAAATAATTTCTTTAACTTATTATTCACTATTCAAAAACGTGAATATACCTTGTTAATAAATTTCATCCCTTCTATTCATTTTATTTTAAAGAATTATTCACTGTCGAAAACATAAATATAACTCCATAAATAAATTACAACAATTCACTTATCAAAATAAGTCGTTGCGGATTTATAAAACAATGTTTATAAATTCTATTTCTATTTATTTTACAACAACTTCCTTTTATAAATTTCCTTTATAAATCTATTCAATTTCATATCTCAATTATAAACCAAAAGTTCACGTTATAAGTTAAATACTTATAATTTATTTGTTTATAAAATCGTTCCTTTAAACTTCATAAATTTATAAATCTTATAACTTATAAGATTCTTTTATTTATCCAAAATCTATTCTTTTAAATAACTTTACAAATTTTATAAACCTACTGTTTATAAAATTCCATTTATAACTTCACCGTTATAATTCTATAATTCCAATTTATGAAATTCATTTACAATTCATTCTAATACTTGTAAAAGCTCGTTTTATAATTCCAATATTTTTAATTTATAAATATCAATTTATAAATCTTTTAATATAAAACAATTTATATTACTATTTTTAAAACGTCTTTAAACTCTTTTATAATTTCATCATTCTGATTTATAAAATAATCAAATTTCATAAATTCTATAGATTTCATTCCTTTATGAAATCCATTTACAAATCATTCTATCACTAATAAAAGCTCGTTTTATAATTCAAGATATTCTAAATTTATAAATATCAATTTATAAATCTTTTAATATAAATCAATTTATATTATTACTTTAAACATCTTTAAACTCTTTTATAGTTTCATCATTCTGATTTATAAAATAAAAATTTTATAAATCCTATTTTTAAACTTCTTATAATAAATTCAGAAATCCCAGTTCAAACTATTTTATAAAATCACTAATCCCATATTTTCAAAAATCAACTTTTAACTGTATTTCTCAAAAATCATAATTTTTATAATATTAAAATTATGACGTTTATTTATTTAAGATGAATCAATTCCAAAAATATTTTATAAACGTATACTTTAAAAAATTATTTTAGAATCCCTTAAAAATCAAAATCGTATTTTTTTAAACTTCAAAATTGGATTCGATGATGCAACACATCAATAGTCAATCACGACTTTCAACATCATATATCGATATGATAAACAATCAAACATCACAATATCTAAAATCAATAAATATTTGTGAGGAATCCAGTTGGATCCCTCCAACCTATTTCCCTGCATCCACAGACATTAGCACAATACCATTCCACTTCGAGGTGGAATATCGCGGTATATGGGATTTTATAAATATTATCCGCTTACTAACGGCGCAATAGGGTCTCATCCGCTATACAAATGCGGGAAATCAATCAACTGCAATATATACATATGCCAATATATATATATATTGCTATATATATAATATAATACCAATTCCACTTCGAGATGGAATATCGCGGTATATGTGTGTAATAAATAACCTCCGTTTACTAACGGCGTATAGGGTCTATTCACATCCAATATATATATCAATCATCATTCAATCAACACAGTCAAGCAAATTTTAAATCTAACTATTTAAAATTTAAATAAACAATAAAATTCCTTTTGAGTGAGAAGTTCTCACCTTTGCTTTTATTTTGCAATCCATTTCCCATCTTGACTTGATTTCTCTTGATTTATACCTTGTATAAATATTATACACAATTTATTAATATTCGAACAGATCGAATAATAAATTCCGTTCTTGATTGTTTAATTAATCAATAGTTTTATTTAAACCAATCTCTTCTTAAATAAATTTATTTTAACTATTTATTTTACTTTAAATTAATATCTTTAAATCAAATTCTTTCGATAAATTTATTTAACTAACCAATTTTATTTTTTTAAACAAATCTCCTCCTTTTTTATACAATATCTTTATTATCTTTCAATTAAATTTTGAACAAATTCTCCTTTTGTAAATTTAATTTAAATTAACCCATGATTTCTTTAATATTTGAAAAATTCAAATCACCAATTTTCGTTCAATAGATTTAATTAACTAATTATTTAAATCTAAATTTAAAAATAAGCAGACTGTAATCCTTTATTACATTTTCAAAATATCTTAGTAAATCAATATTTTCAAATTCTCGTATATATATGTATATATATAATTTAAAAACTGCTTATGTATATTTTTATTTTCAAATCTTCCTTTAAATAATTTAATTTACTATAGATTTAATTTTAACTAAAGATTTCCTTTTTAGTAACTAAAATAGATAAAATAAATTAATTATCGTAAACTATTATTCATAACAACTTAAACAAATAAATTTAAAGTTATACTTTCTTTTTCTTTTAAAAAAAAAAAAATTTTCTTTTTTTTTCAATAGTTAAAATGATTAAATAAGTTATTTGAATAATTTACCACTTTAAATAATTTAGTTTTAACTTAACATAATAAACTAAATCATTAACTTTTTAAGCTAATTTACTTAAATTAGTTTTCAACTTGAAATAAACATTATCATTTATTTTCTTCTTTTATTGTAAACCGATAGTATTTGTTTATTTTTTTTTATTTTTTTCAACTTAACTGTATATTTTTTTTTTCTTTTTTTCAAAAACAAAACTGTATATATATATTAATTTAGAAATCGAATATAAAAAAAAATTACCTCACTGTACACGCGACCACCAATCGCAGTCGCGAGTCTCCTCCCCACCTTCGAGATGCCCTCCGCCACACGCGCTTCCCTACGCGACCTCGTGCCGCGCGCACGCGCGCCTTGCCGCCGCCGTCGTCTTCGAGCGTCGCGCGTACCCAAACGCGAGCGCCAATCGCGAGTTGCCCACTGCCTCCACAACATCTTGCGCCACCTCACTCCATCGTCATCGCCCCTCAAATCGCGTGCGCCGCCGTTGCCTCGTGCCGCGCCTCCACTGCGTGTGCGCTCGAGAATCCCCTAGTCGCTGCCGCTCGTGCGCGCCATCTCCACGCGCGATCCCCCATTTTTTTTATTTGATTGATTTTTTTTTCATACGAAAAGGGCTTCGGCTATTTGATTTTATTTATCTGCGTTCGATTCAAATGGGGGAGCGGCCATTTTTTATTTACTGAGGGAAAGAGGAAGAGGGAATGAGTATTTAAAATCGTGAAGAGGCATGCTCGGCCATGCTCACGCGAATTTAGGCGTGATAGAAGGCGTAGGTTTAGGCATGAATTCAGGAGGGTAACGTGCGTATGTTTGACTAAATTTAAATTTAAGTTTAAATTTAAATCGTTGAAAATTTCAACGCGTTTAGGTGTCGTATTCTCACACGACAACTCCGATTGATACGAAATTTGAAATCCGACAATAATTCAATATTACGGACCCAATGGAACTGGTTTCGTCGAATTCCGAGACTGTGTCTCGGACGGCTATTTTTAAATATCGATTCAAACGATTAAATTTCAAAACTGAACAATTCACTTCCAAATTAAATTCTAAAGCTTCTATTATCTTAAATATTATCAATATAAATTTTACAAGCCTTTGAAATATTTTTAATTGGCTTAAAATTGAAGATTCAAATTTTTATTCAACTCTTAATAGATTAAATCCTAAAATTCAACCGCCAAATTCATCTTGATAATTTGAAATTCAATTCAAACCATCACTCAAATATTTAAAATTAATTAAATATTTTCAAATTAAATTGTTAAAAATTCTGGGTCGTTACAATCTTCCCTCCTTAAAAGAATTTCGTCCCGAAATTACAAGTTAAGAAGAATGCCCAATTCCCATTAACTACTTTTCACATCCCAAATAGTTTTATCAACTTTCTAACCTAAATCTTTTACTAGAAATTCACTATCATTTCACTAGATTTCCAACTTCAATTATAGGTTCCAAACAACATTGTTTCCTAACAATTTAAATTTAAATTCAAATTTTAAACTTTCAAATTTCTCAAAATTTTTCTAACACCTTAAATTTTCGAAAAATTTCGCCAACGTCTCCTTTGCGCGGCTAGCTCGGTACGACTACAAAATGGCACCACGGCCCCTCAGAATCAAAAAGAAAAGAGAAAGCCAAGTGGCTGGAGAAGAAAATCATCAAATTTCATACTGAAATTGAAATACGTACCTTTTTGTCGAGCAATTCAATTTTATCTTTGAAATCAAAATCTCAATCCCTTTATATACCTGTATATCCTGCTAACAGTAGCATCCAAAATATCCATTTCCAACATTCAAACTATTTTGCCAATTCTGTTACAAAATTTCCAACATATGTTCTTATACACTTTTACTTCATTATTGAAGTTACACATCCATTTTTCATTCAATTTTAAATTTCAATTCAGTTCACAATTTAAATTTCATTCGAATTCAATTCACAATTTCAAATCTATTTGAATTAAATTCTCAATTCTAAATATTGAATTCTATCGATTAACTTTCATTTAGTAATTCATATTACTACTTTAAAGTAGTTTCATCCACTAATTCATTTCAATATTCAATTCATTAGTCCAAGAATTTATAATTTATCAAGTTAGTTTACTTGATTCAATCTATTTTATTTCTTATTTAATTCCATATACTGATGATAATAATTTAATATTATTAACAACCATGCAATCATATACTATAATAATTCATAGAAAATCATTTCTTTTCTATACAAAATAGTTTTGGGCAAAATTATCTTATTTATCCGATACAAAAACAATTTTATATTCACTAACATATACGCGCTCATATCTATTATTACACTCAAACTCATTCTAGAGTACTGCTGACTCTATCTCTAACGAGTAATACCCAACAGAACCATGGTTGTCGCTTAACCATAAGCTCTGATACCAAATGTAACGTCCCGAAAATTTACGACTTTCGAAAATTCAACATCGATACTCACTTTATCGACTGCCGAGAAATCGAAGGCCGAAAACACGAAATGTTATGGGTTTTAAGAAAGAAGAAAAGAAAAAGAAGAGAGAAGATAGAAAAAAAATAGAGAGAAAAGAAAATAGAAAATAGAACGGAACAGAAAACCATAGAACAATATCAGAATCTCACAATTCGCAGCGGAACAACATATAATAAATAAATGAATAATCTTTAAACAAAGAACTATATCAGTTATTACATTACATCACATTTCATCATATCATCAGAGTATACAACAACAACAAACAGTGCAGCGGAAAAAGAAATACTATATACTAGTAATACGCCATGCCATCCAGCTTGCCTCCAGCAACTCCTGAATTCCAGAATATCCTGATAAACCTTAACTCTTGACTGCCCGTGTGAAAATTGGTGGGCACCCAGAGTTTAGGAAGGAAAACAATAAACTCCGAGTCAGTCATGTGACTGGTGTGGGAACTTAAACAGTTTATTTTTCTTTAAAATCAAAATAGAGGAATATTTTTAAATTCAATTCGCAATGCTTTTAAAAATGAGACTACCATAAGGCCTCCCGCACACACACACATGCAAACGCAGAATCGGAGGAGATTTCTCCTTATGATAGTCAAAGATGCTTGATACGCATTAAAAAGAACATTTGATATTATTACTAGTGCATAGTGTAGAGAAAATTCATTTTGAAAATAAAGATATAAATCTTAGCCAGCATAGACATTTCGCACTTATGCCTACTGTAGCTACCATGTTCAATAGCGGGTTACCGCCATATTCCATGACAGGTTATACAACTAAAACCGTACAAGTCTCGTATTTGAAGAATGGATTTTCCAACAAATGGTCAGGCCAAGGAACTTCCCATTGCCACATGGAAACGCCTCTGGAAGGACGCCCCGAGAACCACCGTTCTCCGCTAAACAAAGCCGCGAATCCCTTTTCCCGAGGAATATTACAAACCCTCAGATATGCCACTCCCGGTCCTTTGGAACCTTTCACCGAGCGCTCGTCACCATCAGCACACAATCATAAAGTGTTTTCAACATGAGTAAGTATCTGGGCTCCATACCATGATACTACCCTTTTCCAGAAGGAATGGCTATACCCTAGGGAAGCGATCCCTGAAAACCTTGCCGCACAATTCCTGTTTCGACCATTACCGGTTTGTGAGGCTCGACGAAGTCACGTCCACAAAAACACACTTTATACAAAAGCCATGCTTTGGGTCAACAAATGATCATAGAAATGATCACCAAGATAGACGATCAAATAAATGATCCTATCACAAATAATCAACACAATGATCATTTACAGCTACACTCAGCATGTCACATTACCAAATTGGGAATATATCGCTGATAACTTCAACTATATAACCTCTGAGCTCGTACGTCTCAGAGAAGGGTGTTAAGCTAAGAGAATAAATTCTCCGCCACCAACAGAAATATATTTGAAAGAAATCGGCTTTATAACTCAATTTGTAATGTCAGACACACAATCCATACAAGTCTGTTCCGGGCTCGAACAGAACCGAAGGCACTTACAAAGAAGTCCTTGCAATCCGAATAATCTCTAATCACGTTCGAATTTCCCATCACATATGGAGATCTCAATACCGGGGATCAGCCAGTGCAGAGACAATCAACAAGAAACCCTTTCGCTTTCGAAAATATCCGGTCTTCAACACCGGTCTTCGAATGCAATTCATAACGACGTATCACGTATTCGGAATGGGTTATACGACCCCAAGGTCCTTTCCCGGTTAACCCGAATAGTGAGCGCTTATTTTAAAAAAATAAGTGTGGCATTCAATTTCAAACAAATCACAACAAATACCTATTTAAAGGTAAATATTGATAGTCGGTTATTGAACTATCAATAGATATGCACAATCATCACCAGATTCCAAATAATTTTCCAAATTATTTATTTTCCAAAAATATCTTTACAAGATATATATATTTTCCATTCTTCAAAAATAAATCAATATTTATTTTTAAACTCATTTTCCAAATTCCATTTATAAATTCCATATTGAATTTACATTCCAAAATATTTATGAATATATGATTTCCACTCGTTTTCAAATATTCATTTTCAATTTATCTTCAAAAGATAAAATATTCACTTAATATTGAAAAAGCATTTCTATACTTATTTATTTATAAGTAATTCACAAGCCTTTTTATTTTCTACACTTAGAAAATATTTAATATACTCTAATTGAAATTAAGTATATATTTCATTCTTTAATGATATCATTCACTTAACCATATTTATTTGGGCCAAAACGAATGTTGCGTAAAACATCGTTACGACAACCCAAAATCACTAGTATAGGGATTCGAAATTAAAATAGATATATAAATCCCAATACTATACAAAACATTTCCTTTCGGAAATCATTTATTATAACAACAGTGTTATAATCTACCATTTCCTTCTATTTCTCGAAAACGTCTATTTCAACAATGAATGTTGAAATCTATGGTTTCGAATCTCAACACCTTTTAAAACATCTTTTAGATCGTTTTAATTCTTTTTCAAACATCACATCCAAAATAATTTCTTTAACTTATTATTCACTATTCAAAAACGTGAATATACCTTGTTAATAAATTTCATCCCTTCTATTCATTTTATTTTAAAGAATTATTCACTGTCGAAAACATGAATATAACTCCATAAATAAATTACAACAATTCACTTATCAAAATAAGTCGTTGCGGATTTATAAAACAATGTTTACAAATTCTATTTCTATTTATTTTACAACAACTTCCTTTTATAAATTTGCTTTATAAATCTATTCAATTTCATATCTCAATTATAAACCAAAAGTTCACGTTATAAGTTAAATACTTATAATTTATTTGTTTATAAAATCGTTCCTTTAAACTTCATAAATTTATAAATCTTATAACTTATAAGATTCTTTTATTTATCCAAAATCTATTCCTTTAAATAACTTTACAAATTTTATAAACCTACTGTTTATAAAATTCCATTTATAACTTCACCGTTATAATTCTACAATTCCAATTTATGAAATTCATTTATAATTCATTCTAATACTTGTAAAAGCTCGTTTTATAATTCCAATATTTTTAATTTATAAATATCAATTTATAAATCTTTTAATATAAAACAATTTATATTACTATTTTTAAAACGTCTTTAAACTCTTTTATAATTTCATCATTCTGATTTATAAAATAATCAAATTTCATAAATTTTATAGATTTCATTCCTTTATTAAATCCATTTACAAATCATTCTATCTCTAATAAAAGCTCGTTTTATAATTCAAGATATTCTAAATTTATAAATATCAATTTATAAATCTTTTAATATAAATCAATTTATATTATTCCTTTAAACATCTTTAAACTCTTTTATAGTTTCATCATTCTGATTTATAAAATAAAAATTTTATAAATCCTATTTTTAAACTTCTTATAATAAATTCAGAAATCCCAGTTCAAACTATTTTATAAAATCACTAATCCCATATTTTCAAAAATCAACTTTTAACTGTATTTCTCAAAAATCATAATTTTTATAATATTAAAATTATAGCGTTTATTTATTTAAGATGAATCAATTCCAAAAATATTTTATAAACGTATACTTTCAAAAATTATTTTAGAATCCCTTAAAAATCAAAATCGTATTTTTTTAAACTTCAAAATTGGATTCGATGATGCAACACATCAATAGTCAATCACGACTTTCAACATCATATACCGATATGATAAACAATCAAACATCACAATATCTAAAATCAATAAATATTTGTGAGGAATCCAGTTGGATCCCTCCAACCTGTTTCCCTGCATCCACAGACATTAGCACAATACCATTCCACTTCGAGGTGGAATATCGCGGTATATGGGATTTTATAAATATTATCCGCTTACTAACGGCGCAATAGGGTCTCATCCGCTATACAAATGCGGGAAATCAATCAACTGCAATATATACATATACTAATATATATATATTGCTATATATATAATATAATACCAATTCCACTTCGAGATGGAATATCGCGGTATATGTGTGTAATAAATAACCTCCGCTTACTAACGGCGTATAGGGTCTATTCACATCCAATATATATATCAATCATCATTCAATCATTCAATCAACACAGTCAAGCAAATTTTAAATCTAACTATTTAAAATTTAAATAAACAATAAAATTCCTTTTGAGTGAGAAGTTCTCACCTTTACTTTTATTTTGCAATCCATTTCCCATCTTGACTTGATTTCTCTTGATTTATACCTTGTATAAATATTATACACAATTTATTAATATTCGAACAGATTGAATAATAAATTTCGTTCTTGATTGTTTAATTAATCAATAGTTTTATTTAAACCAATCTCTTCTTAAATAAATTTACTTTAACTATTTATTTTACTTTAAATTAATATCTTTAAATCAAATTCTTTCGATAAATTTATTTAACTAACCAATTTTATTTTTTTTAACAAATCTCCTCCTTTTTTATACAATATCTTTATTATCTTTCAATTAAATTTTGAACAAATTCTCCTTTTGTAAATTTAATTTAAATTAACCCATGATTTTCTTTAATATTTGAAAAATTCAAATCACCAATTTTCGTTCAATAGATTTAATTAACTAATTATTTAAATCTAAATATAAAAATAAGCAGACTATAATCCTTTATTACATTTTCAAAATATCTTAGTAAATCAATATTTCCAAATTCTTGTATATATATGTATATATATAATTTAAAAACTGCTTATGTATATTTTTATTTTCAAATCTTCCTTTAAATAATTTAATTTACTATAGATTTAATTTTAACTAAAGATTTCCTTTTTAGTAACTAAAATAGATAAAATAAATTAATTATCGTAAACTATTGTTCATAACAACTTAAACAAATAAATTTAAAGTTATACTTTCTTTTTCTTTTAAAAAAAAAATTTTTTCTTTTTTTTTCAATAGTTAAAATGATTAAATAAGTTATTTGAATAATTTACCACTTTAAATAATTTAGTTTTAACTTAACATAATAAACTAAATCATTAACTTTTTAAGCTAATTTACTTAAATTAGTTTTCAACTTGAAATAAACATTATAATTTATTTTCTTCTTTTATTGTAAACAGATAGTATTTGTTTATTTATTTATTTATTTTTTCAACTTAACTGTATATTTTTTTTTCTTTTTTTCAAAAACAAAACTGTATATATATATATTAATTTAGAAATCGAATATAAAAAAAATTACCTCACTGTACAGGCGACCACCAATCGCAGTCGTGAGTCTCCTCCCCACCTTCGAGATGCCCTCCGCCACACGCGCTTCCCTACGCGACCTCGTGCCGCGCGCACGCGCGCCTTGTCGCCGCCGTCGTCTTCGAGCGTCGCGCGTACCCAAACGCGAGCGCCAATCACGAGTTGCCCACTGCCTCCACAACATCTTGCGCCACCTCACTCCATCGTCATCGCCCCTCAAATCGCGTGCGCCGCCGTTGCCTCGTCCCGCGCCTCCACTGCGCGTGCGCTCGAGAATACCCTAGTCGCTGCCGCTCGCGCGCGCCATCTCCACGCGCGATCCCCCATTTTTTTTTATTTGATTGATTTTTTTTTTCATACGAAAAGGGCTTCGGCTATTCGATTTTATTTATCTGCGTTCGATTCAAATGGGGGAGCGGCCATTTTTTATTTACTGAGGGAAAGAGGAAGAGGGAATGAGTATTTAAAATCGTGAAGAGGCATGCTCGGCCATGCTCACACGAATTTAGGCGTGATAGAAGGCGTAGGTTTAGGCATGAATTCAGGAGGGTAACGTGCGTATGTTTGACTAAATTTAAATTTAAGTTTAAATTTAAATCGTTGAAAATTTCAACGCGTTTAGGTGTCGTATTCTCACACGACAACTCCGATTGATACGAAATTTGAAATTCGGCAATAATTCAATATTACGGACCCAATGGAACTGGTTTCGTCGAATTCCGAGACTGTGCCTCGGACGGCTATTTTTAAATATCGATTCAAACAATTAAATTTCAAAACTGAACAATTCACTTCCGAATTAAATTCTGAAGCTTCTATTATCTTCAATATTATCAATATAAATTTTACAAGCCTTTGAAATATTTTTAACTGGCTTAAAATTGAAGATTCAAATTTTTATTCAACTCTTAATAGATTAAATCCTAAAATTCAATCGCCAAATTCATCCTGGTAATTTGAAATTCAATTCAAACCATCATTCAAATATTTAAAATTAATTAAATATTTTCAAATTAAATTGTTAAAAATTCTGGGTCGTTACACTCTCCGTCGCTGGAAAATAATTTCGGTGATGAGTGCACGCATTATCGACATTCATTTTTGAGTTTCAAAGTGGGAAGGCCACTGTAGTAGTTCTACTCTAGATTTATTTTTGATAAACAAATATAAATTTTAATTGTTTTAAATATAATTGGATGTATAAATACGTTTATCTATTATTTTAAAATGATATGAAATTAAACCTGGTATTTAGTTCTTAAGTTTCCATTAATTAATAGTTTAACTATTGTAGTGAAATGGAAAGTAACTAATTAATAATTGGAACCTCTAATTAAAATAAGAGTTAAGTTAATGTTTAAAGTTATTTATAACTAAATAAATAGAAAAGATGGATAGTAAGTAAAACATCTTGAGTTTAAGATGAGTATTTGAAACCATTGGTAAATAAGAAGATTTAATGCTCGGTTATAAAGGAAATTAAAAGAAATTGAAATGTGTAACCTATAAGACAAAGGATATTATTATTGAACATTAAACTAATTAAAGAAAATAGAATAAACTTGTATAAATTTCAATTACATTCTTAAAAACATATATATATATAACTTACCGAATATTAAAAGTTGAAATGTTTAATAAGAAAGTGTTGTTGTTTGTTTTGGTATATGGTTGTTTGGGTAAGGATACTTTAAAATTGTTTGGATGTATGAATAATCTATTTAGCTTCATTAGAGACTGTTGAGTAAATGGTGCGCTCAGTAGTTTATTTTTCATTCTGTACAATTTGAGGATTTGAACCCGAACAACCATTTGTTTTGTTTGATATGAATGAATGATTGATTTGTGATGATTCTATGTGATGGTTGTATGCCTTGTTACAAGTGATTGTTGTTTGTATTGATTTTTTGTTTATGGTTGAAACAAATTTAAATATTTCATTTTATGTAATTATTAATTCTTCTGGATTATATAAGTGAAATATAAGTTATGGAAGCAATTGCTACTGCTTTTGATTTCATAATTTAAGCGTTGTTTGCCCGACAGATAGGTACGTTTTCGGATTACGGTTTATAGCGTTATTATATTGTTTTTCCCATGTTGGGATATATATTATTTTGGAAGATATATGTTATATATTGTTATATTTGATACTATATTTTCTCCCCAGCCTCTCCGTACAAAGGAGACTCTGCCGAAATTTTCCGTAAATTTTGGACTTAGAAAATATTTTGAAAAGTGTTTTCCAAACTTTATTAATTTGAGTATAAAAGATTTAATCGTTATAAATTGGTATATTTTATTTAAATTAAATTTTGTAAATTTATTTTTTTATAAATTTAATATTTTAAGTAAGATATATTGATTTCTTAATTCCTCTTTTCCCTTCTTTTTCCTTTTCGTGGATGAAAAGTTTTGAGTGGGGGAGAGTGTAACGACCCGTAATTTTTAAATAATTAATTTTTTTAAGTAAATGAGATTTTGAAATTTAATATTGAAGAAAACAAAAATTTGTGAATTATTAATAAAAATTGTGATATAATAACGAAAATAACTAAGAGGAAACATAACAGGGTTAATAAAGTTGACGATTAATGAATTTGAATGAAATTCCAATTAAAATAAATAATTTAAATGTTTGACTTAGTTATAATGGGAATATGAGTAAAACAAGTGAAATTATTGAATTAATGAAATAAAACAGTGATAATGGTAAGTAGTAAACTTTTAAATGTAAGAAAAGTAAATAGGTGACAACTAATATATGTTATTTATTTACTTAGTTTGATGAAATTGGTAATCAAATTTCAATTTAAGGCAATAATGTTAATTTTATCTTTTTGGTAATAATGGATTAATAACGGGAATGAAATGTAAGATTGATAATGTAGGTTAGTAGATAAATAAATAATTCAATGCAATCCCAATTGATGGGAACAACTATTTGGGTCATAATTGATTGTAAACAAGAATATTCGGCAATAAATTAATATAAGAAAATAAATGTAAATATTGAATTAATTAATGAATTAATAATGAATAAATAATGATTGAATAAAATCAATGTTCTGTATATAATTGGTTGGAAATGAGAACTTATATAAATAGGATAAAGGGTTAGTGGCAACAATTATTATAAAAGATCATTTATTTAGTCCGTTAAATCAAGTTTTAAATCAATTGCAATGAATCCCAATTCAAGGTTATATTAGTATAAATTAGGTAATAACTGGTAATAAGTTATTATTAATGAATATGAATGAATTGGTAATTAAAATTTAAGGAAATGATGTTAATGTTATTCATAATTCGAAAACTTGTTGAATTATAAGAACGGGAATAAAGATTCATCAATTTATTTGGAATTTGAATTATAATAATAATTGGAGTAACTGCAATTAAATGAAAATAATATTTAATTTTTGCATTAATTGAAATTTAGATGAAATTTGAGAATAATAATGTGATAAACCATGAACTAATGTTAATTTCATCAGTTGGATTATAATGAATTGAATAACAAGAATAAAAAGTAAATTCAAAGGGATTATGGAGAATTTAAATTATAATTTGTGAATATAATGAAATTGAAAATTTAACATTGAAATTGATAAATTAATCAAGTCTAATTTGACATTTAAATTGGTTTAAATCATTGTAAATGATTGGGAAATTTAAAATGATAAGAATTGTCAATTAGAGTATTGAAATTGAAAATTTTGATTTAATTAATTTATTTTTAATTTATTTAATTAGTGTAAAAAATAGCCATTTTGGCCATTGACTAAGATTTCGACGAATCCAGTTTCATCGGATCCCTATCGGTGAATTATTGTAGGATTTTAAGTTTCGTAGCGATCGGACTTGTCGTTTGATCGTATGGGCTTGAAACGCCTTGAAATTAATGAAATTGAAATCAATTTGGAAAATTTTGATTTTTGCATAACTTCCTCATACGATGGAATTTGGACTTGAAACCTGTTCCATCGCCTTTAAAATATTTTAAAATATCTATTTTGATATATGGGTTGACCCAATTTCATTCCGGAACCGAAACGGTCTTTTCAGGCCATATATTGTTCAGCACGTTTATCAATCCGATCCATTCTATCTCAACTTTATCTATAAATACCCGGTTATAAACCCTAGCCTATTCTCATTTGTATGTGCGTACAATCCCTCTTCACCTCCTTCTCAATGGAAGACAATAAAATTCCAGATCCAATTGAAATTCCAAATCAAATCCAAAGCCAAAATTTCAAACTCCATAAAATATAGCAAATTTTATATGGATTCAAAGCTCTCGAAGAGCGTATTCTTCTGGTGTGATTCGTTTTTCAAATCGATACACCATTTGCCCAGAATTCGCCGATCAATTCTCGGCCGTTCATCACGCGTAAATCATCTTCATCGGATTGTCAAATCGCGGGTACCGTTGGGTAGAGAGTGACGTGTGCAGTGCATCGGTGGTGTTTTCTTGGTGTTTTGATGGTCAGATCGTCGGCGAAAATTCAATAGGGTTTTGGCATCAAGTGGCGGCTGTAAATTTTTCGCGTCTAGATTTGTGACGCGATGCAGTAGCGTAGTGATGTGGGGTCGAGGAGGCCGTATGGAGGTGATCGGCACGGCCTACGGTGGAGTCGTGTGGTGGCGTTTCTGATGGGAAGCGGCGACGAAATTCGGGGTCGAGATGGAGTTAGGGTTCGGCACAAATTTGTGTGCGTGCATCTGGAAGATAGAGCAGGTGGCGTGGCCTGTGATGTTTTGTTTTTTTCTTATTTTATTTTAATTTATATTTCATTCGTTCTAAAATCAATAACTCTTACATACGGATTCCATTTCATGCGTGGTTTTCTCCGCTATGTTCGTATTGGGATTCTGGACATTTTGGCGCTGGTTTGGACGTAATTGGAGACTGTCAAATTTTTGGGTTTAAATTGGATTTAAATTCAAAAGGTGAGTGTTTTAATCCACTCACAACTTCTAAAATTTCTTATGTTTGTTAAATTTAATTTATGTTATGATTTTGAATTAAATTATGACTGTTTCGTATATTTTTAACCATCATCTCAGTTAACTGCATTTATTTAAATTTAATCGTTATTTAATCTATTATTGAATTTAACTGCCTGTTAAATACCTGTTATATATTATCAGTTATATATTGATATTGATTGATCGTTTTGGATGATGATTGTGAAGGATGTGTGATTTGGATGATGGATGAATGGATGTTTTATTTTATATAATTATAATCTGCCTGTTCGTTATGGATTTATTTTTATTTCATTCGGAATTGCGGTTTGAAATGATATAACCGTAATTTTTATTTTAAATTATGGATTGAAATGATAAATATCTATATCACTTGACCATAGGGTAGAAAATCATATACAGACACCGTGTTTTATATACGAAAATATTTTGAAATGATTTTCTATGGTTTTGGAAAGAAATATATGATTTTGTGAGATATTAATTTGGGGAATTTTATAAATGTTATTTTATATATATAATAAAATTCTTGGTTTTAAGCTTTGAATAAAATTTGTTTATAAAATAAGTTTATCAGTAAAGTTTGATTTTATTAAAATATATTATGGATAAGTATATACGTAAATTATATTTTAATATAGAGTTTATATTGATTTTATAAATCAAGGTTGAGAAGATAGTTTGAAATTGATTGAGATTTTATTTAATTAAGAATTATATTTAATAAGAATCCATTTGGAGCTTATTGAATCTGAGATTTTAAAAGAATATTGCTTTATAACTTAATTCGAGTTTAAGGTGGTTTAACAGAATAAATTGAGAAATATTTTGTTATTGAAATTTGAAGTTTTATTTAAAGGATATTGGATTTAGTAAGCAAATATTTCAGAAACTAAATAATAATAAAAGTGAAATTGGTATATATATATATATATATATATGAATTATAAAATTTAGTTTTGAAATATTGAATATTAATCTTTGAAATATATTAAATTTAAAATTTAGAAATTCGGGTTGTTTTGGAATTGATTTGTGAAATTTAAGAAGCTAGTTTGTTTTGTAAAAAAATTTAAGCCGTGTAAGGGTGGAAGTTATGTTTCAAAGTTATTAATTTCAAAGTATTACGTTTTGGAAGTGTTATAGTTTTAAGTCTTTGGTTTTGAAATTTTATAACTTTGAAATACTATGATTTTAAAATGATATCATATTGATTTGGTTTTGAATGGAAATGATATTATATTTATATGGTTTCGAAATGGATATTATATTCTGGTTTTGAAGTATAAATTATTTTAAAATGACTGCGGTGTTATAATAACGTTTGGTTGTTTAAGAGACCGGGATCGGAAGTTGTCATACTCTCTGCCAACTCCGGAACCACTTTAACAATCGTGTACGCGGTGGAGATTCCAGAATGAAGTAGGAAGGTGTAACGACCCGTAAATTTCGTTAATTAAATTTGCCATATTAATAAGATCTTGGAATTAAATTTAGATAGAAATAAAAATCTTATAATTTATAATGAAGCGAATGTTAGAATTTAAAAGGTAGCAATTGTAATAAAATTTAACAATAAAAAAAAAGAAATTGCAATTAGTTGAAATAATGTAGCTGGTTATACTTGGTTAAAGTTTAATATAAGAAACCAAATGGGAATAATTAATTAACTAGTGAAATGGTATAATCAGTGGTGATTGAATGAACTCAACATTATGTATGAAATTATAGTAATTGGTTGAAATTAAATTTAAAACGATTTATTGATATTAAATTTTAATTAATTGGATCTATTGTAATAAATGGAATAGTATTGAAACGAATAAAATTTGTAAAGGAATAATGAATAATAACTAGGATAAAGCATAACAATGGTTATTAATGCTAAAATTTGGATAGATTTAATGAAACTGCAATAAATGAAATAGGGTAAGTGTTATACCTGGATATGGAAAAAATTATAAAAGTAAGTATTGAATTGATTTATGAAAGAATACATTTTCAGCAGTAACTGAATGTAATTTCAGGAAATTTAATATTAATAAATGGTCAATTAATAAAACCAATGTTCTGGGAGTAATTATAATAGTTGTTTGAAATACGTATAAACTTTGATTTGAAAATCAATTGGATTTAAATGAAATTTGGTATTACATTAATGATTTTAAATGTTATTTTATTTTGTAAAGTAATAAATGATGTAATAAAAGAGTGAAATCAAGATAAATAAATTTAATTGAGACTTTAATTAAATAATGGGTGAAATAATAGGATAAATGGTAACATTGATATTGTAAGAAATAAAAACCCTATTAATGTAAGAAAACCAAGGCAAACATTTAAGTTATAAATGTTATAATAAACAGAAATAAAATGACCATTGTATAAGGATTTGGCATATGAAAATAGTAATTGTTGTGTGTAAATATTGAAGTAAATATTATGTAGGCAACTATGATAATTTGTTGGAAATAATAAACCTTAGCGTATTGTAAGGTTACCTGTTTATTTCATTTATAATAAAATTTGAAATCAATTAGAGTAAAGGAACCTTAATGTTATATTAATAAGAATTAACGCAATAATTAAATTAGTGCACAGACTATTAATTGAAACAGATTGAAAAGTTAGGATTGATTGAAATTAGTAAATGGGGAAAGGAATTCAAAATTATGTTAACTGATGAGGAATACTTAATAAATTGTAAATTTATAAAATCAATGTCCGTAAAGTAGTTATAATATTTGTAGTTGATAATAAAGACATAGTGATTATTAATATAATAACAGAAGGCGTAAATGAAATAATTAGAATTGTAAATTTATGCGTATTGTAGTAATCGATATGATGAAAAGTTTGAACCTAAGTAAATGAATTTATTTAGAATGTAAAACGCAATTAGCGCGTATATTCGTAGAAATGTAATAAAATGAAAATAGGGTAGTTAGTATGGAGGAAAGATGAAAATTTGGACTTACTAATGTATAATAGGGTAAACAAAGGTTACCTTTGTTATTGAATAATTATTTATGAAATAAAAAGGATTTGGAGTTAAATCAAGTTTATTTATTGAAATAAATTATAATTCATTGGATTTATTGTGAATGAAATTAATTACAACATTATTTGAAATAAAGATAATATGAGAAAAATCAATGTAACAGTTTTAAATCCAATATTTAAGTCAACTACTTAACAATGATGAATGGAATAATTATTGATGGGTTTAACTAAATAGAATTTCGAAAATTTAATTTATAATTATTGAATTTAAGGAAATTGAAGGATTTATCAATTTTAAATCAACAGTTAAATTTGTTTAAATTAGATAAATGTTTATGAAATTAAAAATAACAAGAATCGTCGATTATAGAATTGAAATTTAAAAATTGGATTTAATTAATTTAATATTAGATTATTTAATTAATGTAAAAATAGCCATTTTGGCCACTGACTTGGATTTCGACGAAACCAGTTTCATCGGATCCGTAACAGTGAATTATTGTAGGATTTCAAGTTTCGTATCGATCGGACTGGTCGTTTTATCGTATGGACTCGAAATGCCTTGAAATCGATAAATTGAAATCAATTTGAAAATATTGTTTTTAGCATAACTTCTTCATACGATGGAATGTGGACCTGAAACTTGTTCCATCGAGTTTAAAATATTTTAAAATATCTATTTTGATATATGGGTTGACCCAATTTCGTTCCGGAGTCGAAACGGGCTTTTTGGGCCACTTTGGCGTTAACGCGTATATCCAACCTTATCCATCCATTCTAATTTCTGACCTACCTATATAAACCCGGTTATAAACCCTAATTCCCCTCATTCTCATTTGTCTGTACGCAATTCAGCTATCTCTCCTACTCAATGGGAGACAACAAATTCCAGATCCAATCCCATTTCAAAATCAAAGTCAAAAATCCAAACTCCTCAGAACAATTCAAAAAAAATATGTTGAAGCTCTCGAAGTGCGTAATCTTCTGGTGAAATTCGTTCTTCGTTTTGGGTTGTCGTTTGATCAGTAAAAATTGCGGAAGTTTTGATCATTCGTGGTTAGGCGTTGGATTGTGTGGTGGATCGTCGTTTTCATAACGATCGGGTGGTGGCATCGTGTAGAGGGCGTCGTATGGTGGTCATCGACAAGGCTACCTTGGTCGAAGGAGCTTTGAATTCACCGTGAGGAACAGCAGTTGGTGGCACTGATGGCCACCACCAGGCAGCGTCGCGCACTACCGTGAGCGAGGGGTGGGGTCGGCTCGTCAAGGCTGAGGTGATGGCGAAGTTTGATCGTGGCCATGGATTGTCAGGTGATGGCAAAATTCCGGTGAAGATTAGTGCGTTGGCGGCTGCATTAGTTCGAGCGCGTGCTCGGTAGGGTTTCGTGCCTGAGAAAGAAGGTGACGTGTTATAATTATATTGTTATTTATTTATTTTAAAATTTAAATCGTATATCTTCTAATGCTAATATCTCTTGCATACGATGTCCAATTCATGCACCGTTTTCTCCGCTGCGACCCTATTGAAATTTCTGACGTTCTGACACTGGTTTGGACGATTTCTAAGGCTGGTTGATTTTGGGTTTAAAATTGAATTTAAATTCGATTTAAATTCAAAAGGTGAATGTTTTAACCCACTCACGACTTCTAAAATTTCTTATGTTTGTTAAATTGATATATGATGTGATTTAAAATTTGTTTATGGTTGTTTGGCACATTTTTAATCATCCTCTCAGTAATTTCATTTATTTAAATTAAATTGCTATTTAATTTATTCATTGCATTTAAACTGCCAGTTGAAATGTTAATTAATTATTCATTGCATACAAAATGCCAGTTAAACAGTTATTTAAATTATTATTGAATATAAACTGATATTTAATACCTGTTGTTTATTATTCATTCTATATTGATGCTATTGTTTGAATTTGATGATGATTGTGATAAATGGTATGTAACAACCCGCATATTTATCGATTTTATATTTAAATATTTTATCGTTAATCGGATATTGGTCCGAAAAGCTACTTTTTGCAAACGGTCAAATTAGGACTCGAGACCACTTCCATTGAGTTCAAAATGCCATTTACAATTTTTTTTAAGTATAAACATTGATAGGTTTGGAGTTAGTGGAATTTCACTTACTTTTCCCGCTTTGGACTTTGGGTTAGATTAGCCATTATAACTCAAACCCACTTCTCTCCTTCTCCCCACTCTTCATAAATTTCCTAACAACCAAGCTTTAGCATTAATGGTGAGTGGAAGGGGAAATTAATATTCCAAGCTCAAATTCTCTTGAAAATCCAACATTCAATTCCAAATTCAAGAAAAAGATATTGGATTCAAGCTTGTGATTACTTCTCCATTGCTTTCAAGCTTTTCTTCATAAATTTGGTGCAAAGGTGAGATTTTTATCTCACATTCTTGCCTATAACTATCATGGATGTTTGGGAATGATTTTCTATCACTTTAGCATGTACATTTGCATTTGGTTTGGATTGGATTGGCCAAAAACTCCAATTTTTAGCGTTTTTGGTGATTTTCTGCACTTAGGTCGCACTGCCATGAAATGCCACTTCGGAGTTAGGTCGCTAGGTCGTAGGTCGTGTGCCACTAGGTCGTAGGTCATGTGCCGCTAGGTTGTAGGCCGTTCACGTGGAAAAGTCATCGCCTGCATATTTGGCTCGTTCGGAGTTAGGTCGTTAGGCCTTGGGATGATAGGTCGCTCGCGTTTTAAAACCGATAGGTCGCTCGCGTGTTAAAATCCTTAGGTCGCTCGCGTGTTGAACCCTTAGGTCGCTCACGTGTTAAAACCGATAGGTCGCTCGCTTAAGTCGCTCATCCCTCTAGGTCGCATGACCATTAGGTCGCATCCACCTGGGCCACATGCTTACCACTTTAAGTCGCTCGACCTCACTTCCTTTAGGTCGCTTGCTCCATTAGGTCATTAGGTCACTCGACCTTACCTGGGTTGTTGGGTTGCTTGGCCATTTCAGTTAGGTCGCATGACCACAAGGTTGCTCCAGTTAGGACGCATGACCCCTTAAGTCGCTCGACTCATCTAACCCGCGAGTTCCTTAAGTCGCTCGCTCCCTTAGGTCGTTAGACCTTAATACCGTTAGGTCGCATGACCTTTATACCTTTAGGTCGTGTACCCTGTTAGGTCGCGAGTTTAATTAGGTCGTTCGGCCTTAAAATGTTAGGTCGCTTGGCCTGTGCTTTTGTTAGGTCGCGAGTCACCTAAGTCGCTCGCCTCTGTTAGGTCGCTCGTTTCTGCTAACTCGCGGACACCCCTAGGTCGCAACCAATAGGTCGCTCGATCCTATCCTCTCTTAGGTCTTCACTAGGTCGTACCGTTTTGGTCGGGGCACTGCCCTGCACCCCGCCGGGGGCGCTGCCCCCTGGACCCCCGCGACCTGACCGGGTAGGTCGAACCCCGTAGCAGGGGCGTTGCCCCCGCACCCCCACCTTGGGGGGTTGCCACCCCCCCTCCGTAGGGGATCTTATCTGAAAAACATTCAACAGAACTTGTTTTGTTGAGATGCTGAGTTGACCATTCTTCGAGACAAACTATCTTGGGCTTCTCGGTCGATTGTATGAATTTTTGAATATCTATTTCGATGGATTCTTTATCGATTTCTTTGGAATTTATTCACGTCTTCGTATGTGAATTTTTATGATCGATTGTTCTACAATCATCTTTGTGATTTGTCACTTTAAAATATACAAAGGTTTCAATACTAGTAGTAAATATCAAAACTCTTTCAACAAAATGATTTCAACCCTATTTTCAATAGCAAAGCTCTTTTCTTAAACAGTTTTTCAATCTACTAGTATATACAAACCTTTACCTCACTCGGATGAGAAATCTAATTAAACGGCTTAGTAAAACAAGTGGTATGAAACGCTTGCGCTCACTTCGTCGATTAATTCTTGGACTTTTTCGATTGAACCTCTTGTGACAATTTTCTAGTGAAGATTTACAGTTTGTTCGTGAATATTTATGTTAAGCTAGTGGTTATGGGACATGAAGCTAAGCTCATATATTTATTAGCTTACTGAATTGACACTTCTCGTTGATCATGACGATCATTTTCTGATTTAGACTAGCAATTGTGCGATGTCTCTTTGTTTGCAAGGTTAGACTAGACCTCATTGGTGTGATTCCGACTCACACATATCTCTTTGTCTGCAAGGTTAGTCTAGACACCATTTGTGTGATTCCACTCACACATACCTTTTTGTTGCGAGGTTAGGCTAGACACCATTTGTGTGATTCCACTCACACATACCTTTTTGCTTTTTGGTTAGCCTAGACCTCATCTGGGTGATTCCGACTCACCCATATGGGGTAGCCCCCTATGGTCTTCGGACCGTTATGTGATAGGCCTCTTTCCCTTTTTCTGTGATTTCTGGATTTCTAGTGTTGATTTTTGGAATTTATGTCATTGACTTGTTATGAGTACAAGTTTAGGGTATGATGCCCTCTTTGGATCTTTGAGAAGATTCTTGTGATATTGATTTATCTCTTATTGATTGATCTTCTGTTGATCATCATTTGCATACTTATAGCAGTATGTCAGTATGGATATTTTATGTTTATGCCATATCTTTTATTTTATATCATGTCATCTGATATTTATAGCTAGACTGATCCGTTTATTATTTTCTTAAATAATACTCGGGTCAAACCGAGATGTTACAGGTGCTTCTGCTTGACTTCTTCCCGGGATTTGCTACTCTGACTTTTGGCTAACTATTTAGATTAGCAGTTTTTGTTGTATACACTTGAGATATAGACTCATAGTTGTATTCTTTTGTATAGCACGTGTTGCTATTCTTTTGTATTATTGTGGATCTTTTTGACCACTACTCTGATGTACACTTTCATGTGTTAGTTATATATTCATATCTTCTTCCGCCTTTGTGATATAGATGTCTGTGACTGGTTTGTGTTATGCTTATTTCTAAGTTTGTTTCCGAAGATTATTTATAGCCACCGTGTGATAAGCAATTACATGGATGGTCGCTCCTCAACAGCCTTATTCTCCGTGCTAGTTGACAGCACTACACCGTAGTGTTCTTGGCTAGCGTGGGTATAGAGGTGGGGAATCACATGGTTGATGGTTGATATTGGATGAATGGATGCTGTATTTTATATGGTTATAAACTGCAAGTTATTATGCATTTTCATTTCATTCGGGATTGCGGTTTGAAATGATATATAACCGCAAATTTTCATTTTTAAATTACGGATTAAAATGATAAATATCCGTATCACTTGACCATAGGGTAGAAAATTATATACAGACACCGCGGTATATATATAAAAATATTTTGAAAATGATTTCTATGGTTTTGGAAAGGAATATACGGTTTAATAAATAATAATTTTTGGTGTTATATAAATATTATTATATATATATATATAGTTAAATTTTTGGATTTAAGCTATGTAAAATTTGTTAATAAAAATGAGTTTAATAATGGAGTTTGATTGTTTTATATTATCTGGGTAAGTACCTATGTAATATATTGTATATATAGAGTTTTAAATGACTTAAATGAAATTTAAGTTGGAAGATGAATATGAAATTGGTTTAAATTGAATTATTAAGAATTGTACTTGAATAAATTTGATTGAAGTTTAAATAAAAATGGAGATTGTAAAGGGTATGATTCTTATAACTTGATTTAGTTTTAAAGAATTTAAATGAATGTAAAGTTGAGATAAATAAATTTATCAAGTTAAATAAATTGGAAAAACAACAACCAGTTGTCGAAGTTAAAATTTTACTTAAACAATATTGGATTTGTTAAGTATACGTTTCAAATCTAAATAATAGAAAATTAAATTTGATATATGTGAAATTATCAAAGAATAAGTTTTGAGATGGTGTAATAATTTAAGCTTTGAAATATATGAAAATTTTATTGGTTTATTTGGGGATTTAAATCTATATTTGAAATTGATTTATGAAGGTGAAGAAGCTATTTATTTTATAACAAAGAAATTTAATATTTAAACCATTCAGGTATTATAAGTCATGTTTTCAAAGCTACGGGTTTCAAGGTATATAGATTAGGAAGTGTTACGATTTTGGGATATACTTTGAAACAAAATGATATCATATTGATTTGGGTATTAAAAAGGAAATGATATCGTATTTATATGGTTTTGAAATGAATAATTTATTTTGGTTTAAAGTACAAACTATTTTTAAAATGACTGCGATGTTATAATAACGATTGGTTGTTGAAGAGACCGGGATCGAAAGTTGCCATACTCTCTGCTAACTCCGAAAACCACTTTAACAACCGTGGACGCGGTGGAGATTCAAGAATGAAGTAGGATGGTGGCGGCGTTTCCTTTAAGGTAAATACGTGGACCCGACCCCCGTGAGTTGGCATAAGGTGGCTAAAACAGGAGCGATTCTCGGGCCAATGAGGTCATTCCTCTGATCGGACGCACTCCTTCGATAATATACTCTGACTTTTGGTTTGATTCGGTGGCCATTTTTGATTTTTTTGATTTTGGGGGTGTTGTTCGAGGTGGGTGGTAGTAGCTGCTGCGCGTACCACCAGCCCGGATGCGTAATTGGTATATCTACCCTGGCATTGCCTAGTTGTGCCATGTAACCTACCCTATCGCGCCTTGTACGAGTTTGGTTTTCTCCCGTAGCCCGTGTGGTTTCCTCTGGTGGCTTCCCGATCAGGAGGGACTATGATATTGGATGGACCACTGGGACTATTACGTGTTAAGGGCTATATGGGTAACCCCTTAATGCTAAGAAAAAAGTAAGTTTATTTTACTATTAGACACTATTATAATAGCGAAATATTACTACATAGTAAATAGTTTAACGGATCCTTAGGAGATGTGAGTCCCGAGCATCTCGTAAGTTACTGCACCCATACTTATTTCTATTGATTTAACTTATATAAGATCTTTTAGTTCTGACTCGAGTGTTTTGTCTTTTCAATTTGCTCGGGTTAGTCCGAGCATTTCAGGATCAGAGGCTTTATCTCTGGAGGAAGAAGACGAAGATTTCAATATTATTATTAATATATATTATATTGTTCCTCTATACTATTGTATCCCGCTGCATTATTGATATTTTATGGTATGTATAACTCTGATATATATTGTAAGTATAATTAAATATTTTGAAAAACAGCTTCATGAACTGTATATTTGATTATTATATTTTATCCTTCCACTGTGAGATTCTGTTTTTTTTCTTTCTTGTTTTTTTATTTACCCCATAACAATCCGCCCTTGCGTATGGTTTGAATTGGCACGTGTGTCGATTTAAGACGTGTGAAAAGGCGGGATGCTACAGATGGTGGCGACGTTTCCTTTGAGGTAAATATGTGGACCCGACTCCTGTGAGTTGGCATAAGGTGGCTAAAACAGGAGCGATTGACGGGCTAAGAAGGTAGCACCTTTTATCGGACACATCCCTTCAATATTATACTCTGACTTTGGATTTATTCGGTGGCCACTTTTGATTTTTGATTTTTGGGGTGTTGTTCAAGGTAGGCGGTAGTAGCTGCTACGCGCTACCACCGGTCCAGAAGTGTAATTGGTATATCTTCCCTGGCATTGCCTATTTGTGCCGTGTCACCTACCCTAGCACGCCTTGTACGAGTTTGATTTGTGTCGTACCTATGGAGTATCCTCTGGTAGCCTCCCGATCATGAGCTATTACGGTATTGTATAGACTATTGGCACCATTACGTGTTAAGGGTTATATGGGTAACCCATTAACGCTATTTAAAAGTAAGTTTATTTTACTATAGACATTATTATAATAGCGAAATATTACTAAATAGTAAATAGTTTAACGGATCCTTAGGAGACGTGAATCCCGAGCATCTCTTAAGTTACTCAACTCATATTTATTTATGTTGATTTAACTCACATAAGGTATTTTAGTTCCGACTCGAGTGTTTTGTCTTTCAATTCGCTCGGGTCAGCCTGAGCATTTCAGGATTTGAAGACTTTAGCTCTGGAGGACGAAGACGAAGATTTATATTACTATTATTTATTATATTCCACTACACTATTTATTCTGCTGCATTGTTATTGATTATTCTCTGGTATGTGTTGTATAAGTATAATCAAATATTTTGTAAAGCAGCTGCATGAACTGTATATTTGATTATTATATTTTATCGTTCCGCTGTAAGATTCTTTTTTTTTTTCTTTCTTTGTTTTTTCTTGTTTGCCCCATAAAAATACGCCCTTCTGTATGGTTTAAATCTGACGTGTGTGGTTTATCATCGATTTAAAGCGTACAAAAAGGCGGGACGTTACAGCGCGACCCCCATAACTTTGCTGCATCTTTTCCTGTTTCAACCATTTCCAGGGTGTGAGGTTCGACGTAGTGTCGTCCACAAAGCTACGCTTTTCACAGAAGCCATTCTTCGATCAACAAATGATCAACACTTAGCATGCCACATTACCAAATTGGGAATATGTCACTAGTAACCATCAACTACACAACCTCTGAGCTCGTACGTCTCAGAGAAGGGTGTTAAGCTAAGAGTATAAATTCTCCGCCACCAACAGAAATGTATTTGATAGAAACCAGCTTTACATCTCAAAGTGTAACGTTAGACATACATCCATACAAGTCCGTTCTGGGTTCGAACGGAATCGAAGGCACTTCCTCCAATTAAGGAAAGGAGCCCTTGCAAATCCGGATATTCACAAATCTTGTCCGGACTCCCCATCACAAAGGGCGATATAAATCTCTATACTGGGGAAACTCAGTGCAGAGACATTCGATAGGTATTCCTTCCGTTTTTGAAAATACCCGGTCTTCGAATGCAATCATATTTCATCGTATCATTTATTCAGAATGGGTTTTATGACACAAAGACCTCTCCTGGCTTAACCGAATAATGAGCGTTTATTTTGAAAAATAATTCAAGTGCCGTTACAAAGGCCAATATTGATAGTCGGTTATTTAACTATCAAACAACATTCACAACAACCATCAAGCTTCAATAATTTCACAAATTGTTTATACTGAAAGTCGGTTATTTAACTATCAAATAATATTCACAACAACCATCAAATTTAAATGATTTCCCAAAATTATTTATTTTCAAAATATCTTCGCAAGATATATTTTCACACTTCAACCCTTTGAAAACAATTTTCAAATTACTTTCCTTTTGCAGAATAAATTTCCAATATTATTTATTTCCACTGAAAATTTTCCAAGTCTGAATACTTCAAAATAATTTAAATCACTTATCTAAAGATATATGCTTGGAAACATTTAAAATAAAAACAATTTTAAAACTTTTATTTTAAAATATTAGTCATGAAATTTATACCAATATCTCATATAAACTCAAGTCCAAACTAATTTTAAAAATATAATTATTTGTTAGAATATAATTATTTAAATAACCATTTTCTAAATCAAGTATCAATTAAATCTTTAAAATAATCACTTCTATAATTAACTTAATAAATATTTACTTTAAAGATTTAAAAACAATTTACGAAAATAATTTCCCCAAAAACATTCTTTTACAAACCAACTTTAGAACTTTAAATTTACATTTAAAAGCTACTTTGAAAACATAGTCGGCTTTCTAAGGAAAATACACTTTCCATTTTAAAATGGTTCATTTAAATCAATTAATAAATCCTTCTGGATTTATTTTAAATTTACGTCCCAAACTCGTAAATTTTCTTTCCACACTTTTAAAAATAATCTAATATTTATTTTTAAAACAAATTTCCCATTCCTTTATAAATTCCCATTGTGAATTTAAATTTCCAACTATCCACTGATACATAACTTTCAAATCGATTTCCAGATATTCACTTTCAAACACCAAATCAAATTCCAAATTGATTTCCAAATTTATTTCAAACACCAAATAAATTTCCAAATTTATTTTTAAACACTAAATCAATTTCCAACCAATTTCTATATTTTACTTCATTTAAAAATTACCCTTTACTTATCCAAATTATTTCAAAAATCATTAATCCAATGTTCAAACATTTATTTAGATTTTAAAATCCAAATTTTAAAATAAATTCTTCAACTTTTAAACAATATTATTTAATCTCTCAAAATTTATTTATTTTCATTTATTAAATTCTTTTTCCAATACTTAGAATTTATTCAATAGGTTTTCAAAAATCAACCTTTATCTTTTCCCAAATTCCTTCTTTTAAATTTATCCAATTCTCTAAAATAAATTTACTTGAAATCTTGTACTTTAATTTCCAAAAATCCATTTATATATCCTGATATTTTAAAATACCAGAATATATTCAGCCAAACCATAGCTTTCAATAAATTTCAATCACCAATATAATCATTCACAGATTATCAATAATCACATCACAACATATGAAATAAATTCAACAATTTGAGGAATCCAGTTGGATCCCTCCAACTGTTTCCCTACATCCACATATGTTAACACAACAATTAAATACCAATTCCACTTCGAGGTGGAATATCGCAGTATATGGGATTATATCATACCATTTGCTATTATGCGGCGCATAGGGTCTCATCCGCTATATAATGCGGGAAATCAATCACTCCATACACACACACACACTCTACTATATCTAATATCACCAATAGATAAATTATCAAATTCATCCAAGCACATCCAAAATTTAAATTTAACTACTTAAATTAAATAGGCAAACAAATTTGAGCAAGAAGATCTCACCTTTGCTTTTTATTTTGCAATCCAATCCAATCCCGACTTGTTTTTTTCACAGTATTAGACCTTGTATAAACAAATTATAAACTAAAGATTTGGTTTGAACTTATTAATTTAATTTTAAACTAACCTTTCTATAATAAATAGATTTTTCTCAGTAACTAAAATAATTAAACAGGTTAATTGAATAATTTTCACCTCAATAAATTATTATTTTCTTACATAACTTAATAAATCAAAATATATGCATGTAATATTTTCTTTTGAAACTCTATATATATACATATATATATATATATATATATATATATATAATTAGAAAATTAATAGATTCAAAATCTAAGTCATATATAAACTTTTCAACATTTAAAAATTCATATATATATATATATATATATATATATATATATATATATATATTCCCAAAATCGTATATATATGTAAACAATTTTCCTGTTTTGTTGCATATGCATATATACAAATTTAAAACACAATTCTTCTTTACTAAAAACAGCAAGAAAATTTTTGAAATTTACCTTTACTGTAACACACACATTTTTTTTAAAGAATAAACTTTTAAATCGAATCGAATAAAACGTAAATACCTCACCTCGCAACAGTATAGACTCGGCCACCTATTTTCTTGCGATCGAAACCCTAGAATCCACGAACACGCCTCCACCTTTGCCACGATGCCTACGAATCCATGCCCTACACGATTTGCATGGTTGTCGCACCATCGCGATGCTATTGTTTCCGTCTCGACTCCCTCTCTTCCATGCTACTACGACTAAGACGGCGCGCGACCCAAACGCTTGCTGTCGAGCTCGAGCGCATCTCCTCAATCCATCGTGACCGAAGCCCTTCGCGGTCAACGTGCCATCGCCACAAATCTCGTGCTCCGTGCGACGACCGTCCATCACCCCAGGCCATGACGACTACGATGTGAGCTTGGAAACCAATTCGCCGCTATACGAAATCGATTCAATTTTCGTTCCTCTCGTATCTTTCTGAATTGAACCAGGAATCCTTTGTTTTTTCTTTGAACGAACGAATGAATGTGATTTTTGAATGAAAGATTGATTTCGTTCGCCATTTTTAAATGAGGAGAGGGATTTTAATTTGAACAAAAGGAAGGTAAGCTCGGTTGAACGACTCGAACTTATTGTTTTACATATATATTTTTTAAACGACGTGTTTATAAAAGACAACACATGTTGAAAGAAGTAAACAACGTGTTTAAAATTGTCTGATGAAATATTATTATGTTAAACATATATAAATATTTAATTTAAATTCAAATTCAAATCGTCTCGATTGTCGCAACTCAAAATATAGAACTCCTATCGAAGCGTACCGCCAGGCGTTCATAAGGTTATACCCATATTCCAAACGCAATGGAAAAGGTTTCGAGTCCAAATTCGATTGTATGGAGAAGATAGCTTTTTCGACCCAACTATTAAATTAAATTTTGATATAAATTTTCAGCGTGTTTATTAATCGTACGGCCACACGATTACTCCAAACACTACAAAAATTGAAATCCGATAGTAATACAATATTACCGATCTAATGGAACTGGTTTCGTCGAAATCCGAGACTGCTCCTCGGAAGGCTATTTTTAAATATCGATTTAAACGATATAAATTCAAAACTGAACAAAATAGTTTTAAAATCAACTTTTAAAAGTTCTATTATCTCCAGTATCATAAATATAAATTTTCCAAGCCTTTGAAATATTTTAACAATCTCAAAATTTCCAATCTTGCAATTTATTCAATTTCCAATTATTAAATTCAATTATTTAAATTGCCAAACAAACAGTGATATTTTTGAAATTCAAGTTAAACTAGCTTTAAAATATTTTAAATCAATTAAATATCTTGATTTCAAATGTCCAAAATTCTGGGTCATCACATTCTTTCCCCCTTAAAAGAATTTCGTCCCGAAATTACTAGTTAAGAAGAATGATCCTTAACCCGTTTATCATTTTCCCAAAACCAAACCGTTTTATCAAGTTGCCAAAGCAAATCATTTTATTAAAGACCCATTATCACTTCAACTAACTTCCCAAAATCTTCCATAATTCCAAACAATATTATTTTCTCAACAATTCAAATTTAAATTTAAATTCAAATTTTAAATTTCTCAAAAAAAATTAACTCCCTAAATTTTCGAAAATTTTTGCCAGCATCTCCTTTGCGCGGCTAGCTCGGTACGACTCCACCACGGGGACTTAAATTTCAAAAGAAAACAAAAGGCCAAGTGGCTGCACCAGAAAATCATCAAATTTCATATAGAAATTTAAATACATACCTTTTGACGAGAAATTTAATTTATCTTCTAATATCAAAAATCCAATTCCCTTTTCCTTTATAACACATGTATATCATACTTAGAAATAATGTCTAATTACAACATTCAAAAATCATTTTATTCGCTTTTTTACAAATTTTCAATATCTTTTTTTATGCAAATCTGTAGTATACACATATATCATCTGTACGCAATACCAAATTTGATCGCTCACTCGATCACATAATTTCACTTTCGAACTAGTATTGTCCATTCGACTCTCTAGTGCGGACTCAGATCTGGTTTCTTGATCAGAAACCGTCATTCTCCTTGCATAGCCATAAAATATGATAGAGAATTTCCAGAATCCACCAAAAATCCATGTCCTGGGTTCGCCGTCGAAAATCGAGTGAAAAATTACAACTCGAATCGATATAATTATCTTAAAATTCTATGCTCGAATTCTGGATCAAATCGTTATACGAATAAAGTAATATACGTACATCCCACGTATTTATTTCTAACTGTATCATTTCTCTTTTATTCACATTTATTTTTATTTCTATTCACCTATTCACCATCACCATTTTACAACTCCAATTTAATTTTCATTCTTTATTAACTTTGTATATTTCCAATACCAAATTTACTTAAGAATTTCATCATTTCTCCTTAAGTTCAATATAAATATTTTATATCCTTCTTATATTTAAACTAGTTCTCCAATTCCATATGAATTCAATTTACCTTCATTTGTAAATATTGAATTCAATTCATTTCAAACCATATTTAATTTGTCATTTCTTCAATTAGTTTCACTAACTAATTTTATTTCAATACTTTGTTTTATTTAGTCCATTTGACTAATTTCCATTTACTTATAATTTCAAAATGACTTTCAACCTTCAGTTTCAATTTCATTTACTTGGAATTGTAAATTCATTTATCCATCCACAAATTTATTATCCACCTTAATAAATTTTATTCCAATCCATTTAGTCTACTAGACTTACTTCTCCAATTCACTTTTATTTAAATTAATCCAAGTTAGTTTCAGTTTCAATTCAAATTTTTCTAAGTTTCCAATCTTATATATTATACTATAAACATTTCTAATAAGATTCCAGAGTTTTTAAGCAATTTATAAACATTTCAAAATCATTTTGAAATCAATTATATCCAAAACCCTTTGCATTTCCAAATCAAACCCAACTTTTGCAAACAATTTCAAATTAAAACATTTTGGCAGCAATTCCTCTCTTGGAAACTCGAAAGTGAACACTGATGATGTCGCGATCATCATCGAAATTATTTTCCAACAACAGAAAAGAGTTTAGTGCTTTTCCCACTTTAAAACATTTCCTAATATTTTCATATCCAAATCTTACCAGATTTCAAGTCCGGTTCAAAGAAAAATTCCAAATAATTTCACCATTATTTTTCCAAAATCTTTGAAAATCATTTTCAAACTCAAAAGGGATTTAATTTTCCAAATTCCAAATCTTTTCAAAAACATTTCCAAAAAATTCTCTAGAATTGTATTTCAAATTATAAATCACATTTACAATTTACATTTACAAATCTCATTTGTATATGAATTTATTTCTTAGTTTATTGGTAATGATCTTAATTTCTTATTCAATTTTCATACAAAAATGATAATATTTTAATATTATCACTCCTAACAATCAAGAAATCATACATAACTATAATAATTTATGGAAAATTATTTATTTTATATACAAAAATAGTTTGGGTAAAATTATTTCATTTACCATATTTTAAAACAATATCGTGTCGAATTATTCTATACAAGTGTTTAGAGATCCCTATCAATAACGTTAATTACTAGTATTAACCAGAATCCATATTCCACTAAACAAACAAATCAACACAATATAAAACAAATTTTATATTCACTAACAAATACGTGCTCATATCTATTAATACACTCAAACTCATTTCTAGAGTACTACCGACTCTATCTCTAATGAGTAATTTCCCCACCAGAGCCAAGGTTATCACTTGACCGATTGCTTTGATACCACGTTGTAACGCCCCAATTTTTCGATTTTCGAAAGTCAACATCAATACGTCCACTGTATCAAATGCTGATGTGACGCCCCACCTCTATGCCCACGCTAGCCAAGAACACTACGGTGTAGTGCTGTCAACTAGCACGGAGAATAAGGCTATTGAGGAGCGACCATCCGTGTAATTGCTTTGTGCGAGCACCGATATGCCAGATAGTAAAAACGTGCATTTCATTTCAGGAGGAAATCCGACATGCCGATGCAAACTCAAAGCTACTACACAGTGGCTATAATAGTCTAGGACAAAATTATAAAATAATAACACAGAAAATATAAATGCGGAACACATATGAAACAGAAAGTCTCATATATATATATATATATATATATATATATATATATAACTGATGTCAGTTACAATACATTTACACGGTACATGTGATACAAGTACAACAGTAGACTCAGGAAGTTACACATACAAGTACATTAACGTATATAATATACATGAATACATATCTTCCAATACAATTACACAGACTACTACAAATGCCGCCGACAACTCCAAAAGATATGAAAGGACTTCATAGCTCAAGCAGCATCCCAAAGCAGAATATCTACAACCTAAAATAACTCGGGTCTGACCCGAGTATTGCACTCAAATGAAAATAATACCCGGGTCAGTCTAATTCAAACTCAGTTATTAATGCACAGAAGCAATAATAATCAAATAACGAATAGATGACAATCACAATAAATCTCGTCTATCCAATCACTAATAAGGATGAATTGGACAAAGGAATCAATCAAGTAATTGGAAACATCAATTAAGACGTCAACTCGAGTAGGGCTGCAGTATACGCAAGCGTGTACTGCCACGCCACTACAACATATGGAATACGAAATAGTTCCATAAATCAAAAGCAAAAGAAATAAAAATAAAACCAATATCGTGTGGCTGCAGTTCACGCTTGCGTGCACTGCCTTACCACTACAGTGATGAGGTACCCATTGAATACCGTGTGGTTGCAGTTCACGCTTGCGTGCACTGCCTTGCCACTACAGTGATAATGTACACAACCGGGCACAAGGTCAAACCCAAATAAATTACGGTTCAACTCAGAGGCAACATGAGTGTAAAAAGTCAAATAATCAAATAAACAACAGAGCTCCATGCAACAATACTTTTGAATGGAGGCAGTGTAACAAAGGTCACCAAGTTCAATGTAATACTTGGAGAGGGGATGCACTGAACTTGAAGTTAATTTCAAGCGACATCAAGTACTGCATAAGAGCACGCAATGTATAGGTACAGGCTAAAGAAGAAAGCACAAAAATAAGGCAATGCAATATAAACATTGCCTAGCATACATATGAATCAAGTTCATATGTACAACAAACACCCAAACAATGCAACAGTGAAGAACACTAGTGAAAAGGGTCACAAAGCAATGGTTCCAAAATGAAATGAACCAGAAAAAGGCAACTGAATTTTGCATGAATGGCTACAAGTATATGAAATGTACTCGTAAACATATGAATACCAACAGTATGGATATACAGTGATGCAAAATGAAGCATGCTACTGAATCAAGTTCAGTAAGGCAATGCAACAATACAAGCATGGAATGATGTGCAGATATATGCAGAAAAATGGCACAGGTGTGTGCATAGGGAGGATGCACAGAAATGCCACAGGGGACTTAGTCACATATGAAAGGGTAAGGTATACATGCATTCATATGCCATTCAGACCCTAGGTGACAGAGATGCAACATGGTCGGACACAAAGGCAACTGCACTATGCAAATGAATATGAATCATGCCAGTGACTAAAGTGAAGGCATGGACTGCCACAAAACAGATATTGCTCGACCCAAGACACAATATAGTGAGTTGAAGGCAATACAATAGTAAAAATAAGGCACACAAGGATACAAGGGCAACTGCAACTAAAAATACAGCCACCACAAGATCACAATGCAACAAAACTGTCTCGAAGCGAACTGGAAGTCAGCCCAACTCTGGGTACAGTCAGGTGGAAATACTTGCATGAAATCAGTGAGCACTTAATATATGCAGGCCATAATAAGATGATTACAAGTAATAGTTCAACTGAGTCAAGTGAATAACCAACAATGCAATATTGATCAGTCAAGATACAGCGCAACAGCATGGAAGTGAAGACATATATGAATGCAGTGAAACCCAAGATGACGGCCTATAGATGGAAAAACTACAGGCTTCGATTTATGAAACAGCAACTAACTCAAGTTAAAGATTGCAACATGATGACAACGACAAGTGATCAAACACTATCACATAACAAGACAGGGTCGAAATCAAATAGCTTCGAAGGTCCGAAGTCATCGAAGCAGTAAATAAAAATCACCAGAAAAATCAAAGTAAGCAAACAAATTCGACAGTTTGAATAAGATGTGAGTAATATAAATTACTCACTTTTGCCACGAACGGAGCTGTCGAAGACGAGACCGAGGCAATCGAAGAAACGAACGAATCTAAGCCCTAGCTGCTGAGGTTGAATCGAGCGACGACTTTGGAAAACCCTTATTCTGGAGACGAACGAACGAACGCCATATTTTGAAGCCCTAGTTTCTCTTTGGGGACGAACGGAAACGAAAGGGAGCGGCCGCCATTATTTTCTCGTTCACTTGTTTAGTTTTAGGGTTAACGAACTAAATGAGAAAAATGAATAAAAAAGGGGGAATGGGTTTTGGATTATCACGGCAACCAAAAAAATAAATGGGTCGGAATCAACTTTAATGCCCGCATACCATTTCAGCAATTCACAAAAGAATTTTAATTCAAATTTAAAAACCCCAAATGGAATTTGGCAACAATATTTATCGTCTAAATGTCGATTATTAATTGATGCAATTACTGGGTTGTTACAGACTCCCCTCCTTAAAGAAATTGCGTCCTCGCAATCATAAGAGATAAATGGACAAAAGGTAACAACCATAAAAGCATATCATCACAAGATGAAGAAATTTGAAATAGGAAGTTCACCGTAAAGAGCATGAAGGAGCAAGCCAGAACGTGTTTGCTCAAAGTCAAATCTGGGGAAACTTCAATCTCTTCAATAATACAGGCTCAAGAATAAAATCGGAATCCCTAAGGCATTTCCATAGAAGGAAGACGCATGAAACACGTCATGAATAACAGAAAATTGAGCCGGTAATAAAAGGCGATAAGCCAAGAAACCAATACGTTCAGTGATAGGAAATGGCTCAACATAACGAGGCGCTAACTTTCTCGACCGACTGAAACGCACAACACCTATCATAGGTGAGACACGAATAATTTGGAACAATAGCATAGTACAATAACGGTACGTCCAATGAACCGATCAACATAAAAGAACATCAGATGTAAGTCCATAAAAGGAATGAGACGAAGCTCAACAAAACGAAGTACATCGAAACGTCTGATGAACTTGGTAAAAAAAAAGATGATTCCATTCGGACATCATCAAAGAAACAACCACTTGTTGCCAACGACAAGTGCATCGGTAACACGATTTCCCATCCGGGAGTGGTAAAGAATATCAAGATCATAAGATATATGGAACTTGAGTCAACGTGGTTGACGTAAATTAAGTTCCTTATGAGAAAAATAAATATTCCCAAGATTCATGGTCAGGGTAGAGAACAAATTTCTCATCCAAAATAATGATGCCGAATTTTTAAGAGCGAAATCAATAGCCACGAGCACTAGATCAAGCGTGGCATATCTAGTCTCAATAGGCATTTATGATTTAGAAACACAAGAGACAGCATGTTCTCTTATGCAAGAGAATGGCATGCAAACCAATACGATTAGCATTGGTACAAACTATAAAGTCTTGGTTCCCTCGGGAATCACAAGAATAGAAGTATCGGAAAAGAGTTGTTTTAAATAATATTCTTTCCCGAAAAGTTAAAATTTTTGAAATTTACGATTTACTTTATGTAATTATCTTTTCAGAAAAATTTTCATTTTAAAATTCAATTTACTGTGTCTGATTGTCTCATCAAAGCGTCAAAGAGATTCCTATCGATAATCGTTGATCAAGCGCATCGACCAGAATTCTTAAAGCACTCAATGGGCAATACAATCACAAAAATCATCTTTTAATTTCATAAAAGAAATTCTCAAATTCTCAGCAAAATCTATTTATCAAATAGATATTCAGAAAACACAAAACTGGATGAATGCAATTATCAGCAATATTCAATTATCAATTAGATAATTAGAATAAGGAAATCACAAAACAGCAATATCTAATTATCGATACGATAATTAGAAAACAGTAAAATCTAATTATCAACAAAGATAATTAGAAAACAAAATTCACAAATCGCAAAATTGCAGATATATAATTATCCAAAGCGAGAATCAGAAATCTCAAATATCTGATTATCTCAAACGATAATCAGACACACAAATATCCGATTATCAAAAACGATAATCAGAAATAACAAGATTATCAAAAACGATAATCAGATCGAAAAGTATTTAATTATCTCAAACGATAATCAAATCCACAAATATTTAATTATCTCAATCGATAACCAAATCTCAAATATCTAATTATCACAAGCGATAACCAGAAACACAAATATCTGATTATCAAAAACGATAATCAGAAACACAAGATATTCAATTAACAAGTCCGGAATTAACCGAAATAGCAAACACACATGTCCCATAAACACGAGTTTTACTAAATCGTTTAATTCACTTCATCATTTCCTTGAATGTGCAAAATTGTGTATTTTAAAATAGCATTTCACGTTCTCAAACGGATAAGTCCGGAATTAAACGAATCAGTAAAAGAAAGGGGTCATGGTCCTCGATTTTGCTGAAACGTTTAAATCGCTTCCTCAATCTTTTGAAAGCGTAAACTGTAAAAGTTTTGAAAATAATTTTTATTTTTATTTTGAAACAATTTGGAAGATAACAAATTTTTAAAACACGTGATTAAAACAGCAACATCAGTAGCAATTGGCATCAAAATATAATACCAATGAATTTTCATTTGTCAAAAATGTCACAAGAATCTTCTCAAAGATAGAAAGGGGTATCATACCCTAAACTTGTATTCATAACAAGTCAATGACACACGAATTCACCAATGCACAAAAATTGATAAAACATATCAATAGAAACCACGAAAATTGGTGAAACACAAATTCCAGAAGACTACACAAGAAATCCAGAAATCACAAAATGAGAGTATGAAAACTCAAATGGGAGTATGGAAACTCCAACGGGAGTATGAAAACTCAAATGGGAGTATGGAAACTCAAACGGGAGTATGAAAACTCAAACGGGAGTATGAAAACTCACCTACACGTGAGCATGAAAACTCACCAACACGTGTAACACAAAGCGAGAACGGAAGCATGGAAACTCACCTACACGTGAGCGTGAAAACTCACCTACACGTGTAACGCAAAGCGAAATGCTATGTAAAAGAACATCAACAAGAGATAAATCGATATCACAAGGATCTTCTCAAAGATCCAAAGAGGGCGTCATACCCAAAACTTGTACTCATAACAAGTCAATAACACTAGAATTCACCAATGCTCAAAAGCTAGAAAATCATAACAATGAAAGTCATGAAAGTAGGTGAAACATAAATTCCAGAAATCAATACACGAAATCCAGAAAACACAAAGAGGGGGGAGGCCTATCACAAAACGGGAGTATGAAAACTCACCACACCGGTATCACAAAACGAGACGCTATCTCATGGTGGCAAACCATTAAATTTTGACACACGAATGGTCCGAAGACCGTGGGGCGCTACCCCACATATGTGAGTCGCAACATCACACAAACGGGGTTTAGTCTCCCTCGTAGACAAAGAGACATCGCACAATCGCTAGTCTAAATCATAAAAAGGGGAAGGCCTATCACAAAATGGGAGCATGAAAACTTACCAACCGGTATCACAAAACGAGACGCTATCTCATGGTGGCCAACCATTAATTTTGACACGAATGGCCCGAAGACCGTGGGGCGCTACCCCACATATGTGATGGCGAAACATCACACAAATGCGATGGCGAAACATCACAAAAGCGGGGTCCAGTCTCCCTCGCATACAAAAAGACATCGCGCAGTTGCTAGTCTAAAACACAAAAATGACCGTCAATGATCATCAAGAAGTGTCAATTACACTAAGTTAGTGAATATAAAAGTTTAGCTTCATGTCTCATAACCACTTGCTTAACTTAAATATTTACGAACAAACTATAAATCTTCACTAATAAAATTGTCACAAGAGGTTCAATCGAATAAGTCCAAGAATTAACCGACGAAGCAAACGCAAGCGTTTCATACCACTTGTTTTACTAAGCCGTTTAATTAGATTTCTCATCCGAGTGAGGTAAAGGCTTGTATATACTAGTAGACTGAAAAATGGTTTAGGAAAAGAGTTTGATATAAAAAATAGAGTTGAAAACATTTTGATAAAAGAGTTTTGATATTTACTACTAGTTTTGAAACCTTTATATTTTTAAAGTGACAAATCACAAAAATGATTGTAGAAACAATCAATCACAAGAATTTCACATACGAAGACGTGAATAGAATCCAAAGAAATCGATACCGAATTCATCGAAAGGTATGTTCGCAAAAATCCCGAAGAAAAGGTCATCAAAGTTGCTAATAAATGATAGCAACAAATCGGGAAATAATCAAGAATCGATTAAATTTGGAAACCAAATGAATTCACTAAAATTCACATTCGAAGACGTGAATTAAAATCCAAAGAATTCGATTCCAATCCATCAAAGTGGGAATATCCAAAAATTCCAGAAATAGAAGTTATCAAAGTCGACAAAGGAGATAACAACTAACCGGAAAAGAAGAATCGATCAACAATTGGAAAAACGAAGCAAAACGAGCATAAATGCATGAATGACTTTAACAAAAGTAAAAGTCAAGTCAACGTCGATATCGACAAGGCAAAGTCCAAGACAATTTCTTTTATACCAAAGAAATTTTAAAACTATCAGAGAGAGGCACATGAAAACCAACCAACCATGGATAAACAGACAGAGTCGACAATTGAAATGCAATTTGTCTCAAAGATTGATACCCAAAACCCAATTGTATGGAGACTGCATTAAGTACACGAATCAGAGATAAGAATGCATATATACAGCAGTTCGAATAAACAATGCGAGCTCAAATCGAAGTGGGTACGAGTTGCAGCAATATGCAACTTGGTAGAGCATATACACAATGATACTTAGCAGTGCATACTCAAATGAGCAAACGCAACAGAGAATAGCAGCAATGCTCATGAAAAAGAGTTAGGAATTCATACCTAACAATCAAAGATGATCTTAGATAAAGATGTGAGATAAAACATCGACAAATAGTTGTAACACATGTACTATCTAAGTTATGTTTTATATTTGTTCTAAACCCCAGGCTTTGAAACCAAGCTGTGACGCCCCACCTCTATACCCACGCTAGCCAAGAACACTACGGTGTAGTGCTGTCAACTAGCACGGAGAATAAGGCTGTTGAGGAGCGACCATCCGTGTAATTGCTTTGTGCGAGCACCGATATGCCAGATAGTAAAAACGTGCATTTCATTTCAGGAGGAAATCCGACATGCCGATGCAAACTCAAAGCTACTACACAGTGGCTATAATAGTCTAGGACAAAAATATAAAATAATAACACAGATAATATAAATGCGGAACACAGATGAAACAGAAAGTCTCATATATATATATATATATATATATATATATATATATATATATATATATATATATATATATATAACTGATGTCAGTTACAATACATTTACACGGTACATGTGATACAACTACAACAGTCGACTCAGGAAGTTACACATACAAGTACATTAACGTATATAATATACATGAATACATATCTTCCAATACAATTACACAGACTACTACAAATGCCGCCGACAACTCCAAAAGATATGAAAGGACTTCATAGCTCAAGCAGCATCCCAAAGCAGAATATCTACAACCTGAAATAACTCGGGTCTGACCCGAGTATTACATTCAAAAGAAAATAATACCCGGGTCAGTCTAATTCAAACTCAGTTATTAATGCACAGAAGCAATAATAATCAAATAACGAATAGATGACAATCACAATAAATCTCGTCTATCCAATCACTAATAAGGATGAATTGGACAAAGGAATCAATCAAGTAATTGGAAACATCAATTAAGACGTCAACTCGAGTAGGGCTGCAGTATACGCAAGCGTGTACTGCCACGCCACTACAACATATGGAATACGAAATAGTTCCATAAATCAAAAGCAAAAGAAATAACAATAAAACCAATACCGTGTGGCTGCAGTTCACGCTTGCGTGCACTGCCTTGCCACTACAGTGATGAGGTACCCATTGAATACCGTGTGGCTGCAGTTCACGCTTGCGTGCACTGCCTTGCCACTACAGTGATAATGTACACAACCGGGCACAAGGTCAAACCCAAATAAATTACGGTTCAACTCAGGGGCAACATGAGTGTACAAAGTCAAATAATCAAATAAACAACAGAGCTCCACGCAACAATACTTTTGAATGGAGGCAGTGTAACAAAGGTCACCAAGTTCAATGTAATACTTGGAGAGGGGATGCACTGAACTTGAAGTTAATTTCAAAAGACATCAAGTACTGCATAAGAGCATGCAATGTACAGGTACAGGCTAAAGAAGAAAGCACAAAAATAAGGCAATGCAATATAAACATTGCCTAGCATACATATGAATCAAGTTCATATGTACAACAAACACCCAAACAATGCAACAGTGAAGAACACTAGTGAAAAGGGTCACAAAGCAAAGGTTCCAAAATGAAATGAACCAGAAAAAGGCAACTGAATTTTGCATGAATGGCTACAAGTATATGAAATGTACTCGTAAACATATGAATACCAACAGTATGGATATACAGTGATGCAAAATGAAGCATACTACTGAATCAAGTTCAGTAAGGCAATGCAACAATACAAGCATGAAATGATGTGCAGATATATGCAGAAAAATGGCACAGGTGTGTGCAGAGGGAGGATGCACAGAAATGCCACAGGGGACTTAGTCACATATGAAAGGGTAAGGTATACATGCATTCAAATGCCATTCAGACCCTAGGTGACAGAGATGCAACATGGTCGGACACAAAGGCAACTGCACTATGCAAATGAATATGAATCATGCCAGTGACTAAAGTGAAGGCATGGACTGCCACAAAACAGATATTGCTCGACCCAAGACACAATATAGTGAGTTGAAGGCAATACAACAGTAAAAATAAGGCACACAAGGATACAAGGGCAACTGCAACTAAAAATACAGCCACCACAAGATCACAATGCAACAAAACTGTCTCGAAGCGAACTGGAAGTCAGCCCAACTCTGGGTACAGTCAGGTGGAAATACTTGCATGAAATCAGTGAGCACTTAATATATGCAGGCCATAATAAGATGACAACAAGTAATAGTTCAACTGAGTCAAGTGAATAACCAACAATGCAATATTGATCAGTCAAGATACAGCGCAACAGCATGGAAGTGAAGACATATATGAATGCAGTGAAACCCAAGACGACGGCCTATAGATGGAAAAACTACAGGCTTCGATTTATGAAACAACAACTAACTCAAGTTAAAGATTGCAACACGATGACAACGACAAGTGATCAAACATTATCACATAACAAGACAGGGTCGAAATCAAATAGCTTCGAAGGTCCGAAGTCATCGAAGCAGTAAATAAAAATCACCAGAAAAATCAAAGTAAGCAAACAAATTCGACAGTTTGAATAAGATGTGAGTAATATAAATTACTCACTTTTGCCACGAACGGAGCTGTCGAAGACGAGACCGAGGCAATCGAAGAAACGAACGAAGCTAAGCCCTAGCTGCTGAGGTTGAATCGAGCAGCGACTTTGGCAAACCCCTATTCTGGAGACGAATGAACGAACGCCATATTTTGAAGCCCTAGTTTCTCTTTGGGGACGAACGGAAACGAAAGGGAGAGGCCGCCATTATTTTCTCGTTCGCTTGTTTAGTTTTAGGGTTAACGAACGAAATGAGAAAAATGAATAAAAAGGGGGGAATGGGTTTTGGATTATCACGGCAACCAAAAAAAATAAATGGGCCGGAATCAACTTTAATGCCCGCATACCATTTCAGCAATTCACAAAAGAATTTTAATTCAAATTTAAAAGCCCCAAATGGAATTTTTCAACAATATTTATCGTCTAAATGTCGATTATTAATTGATGCAATTACCGGGTTGTTACAGCTGAACTATCGAACACCGAAAAACCGAACCTTAGGGTTAAAGAAGAAGAAGATAGAAGAAGAAAATAGAAACAAGATCAGAATCTCACATTCGCAGCGGAACAATATATAATAGATAAATGAATAATCTTTAAAACAAAGAACTATATCAGCTTATACATACATCATCAGAGTACAACATCAACACAACACTGCAGTCATTATAACTTGCTCACATGAAATTGAACTTGCACCAACCCATATGCAGCGGATATTACATAATATATGTGATACGTCTCGCCATCCAGCTTGTCTCCTGATCTCCATAGCATACTTTTCTGATTTAGAACAACTGATAACCTGACCCAAGGCTGCCTGTCTGGGAAATTATGGGCATCCAGAGTTTAGAAAGGGAACAATAAACTCCGAATCAGTCATAGACTGGTGTGAAATCCAAAAATAGTTATTTGCACAAAAGAATAGGAAAAGAAATCCATTGATGCTTTTGGAAAATGAAACTACCATAAGGCCTTCTGCCACACACAATGAAATCACACAAATGGAGGAGATTTCTCCATATGATAGTCAAGCATGCTTGATACGAAAAATTTCTTTTGATATTATTATTCGTGCATAGTGTGGAAAACATTTCAAAAGTATAATATTAATCTTAGCCAGCATACATACCATTATAGTATGCCTACTATAGCTACCATATTAAATGGCAGGTTCTACAACTAAAACTGTACAAGGCGCGTATTGAATTATGGGATTTCCAACAAATGGTCAAGGCTAAGGAACTTCCTTCATCGAATGGGTACGCCTTTGGAGGGACGCCCCGAGAGCCTAAGCGGATCTCTGTCAACACAAGGTCGGGTTACCTCTGTAACTAGGTAACTAACTGTCATGAGTATGCCAACTTCCGGTCTAGACCGAACTTTACCGAAGCGCCTCAACAACCAACAACCACATAAGTAAATAATATGGGCTCCATACCAGATACCACTTTTTATCCAGAAGGAAATATACATACTCTAAGGGGCGTGACCCCCATAACCTTACTGCACCTTTTCCTGTTTCAACCATTTTCGGGGTGTGAGGTTCGACGGTCTTATCCAAAAAGCTATGCTTTTCACAAAAGCCATGCTTCGATCAACAAATGATCAACACTTAGCATGCCACATTACCAAATTGGGAATATATCACTAGTAACCATCAACTACATAACCTCTGAGCTCGTACGTCTCAGAGAAGGGTGTTAAGCTAAGAGAATAAATTCTCCGCCACCAACAGAAATGTATTTGATGGAAACCAGCTTTACATCTCAAAGTGTAACGTCAGACAAACATTCGTACAAGTCCGTTCCGGGTTCGAACGGAACCGAAGGCACTTCCTCCAATTAAGGAAAGGAGCCCTTGCAAATCCAGATATTCACTAATCACGTCCGGACTCCCTATCACAAAGGGTGATAAATCTCTATACCGGAGCAACTCAGTGCATAGACATTTGACATGTAATCCTTTCGTTTTTGAAAATACCCAGGCTTCAACACCGTCTTCAAATGCAATCCAATTTCATCGTATCATTTATTCGAAATGGGTTTTATGGCACAGAGTTGTAACAACCCGCGTATTTATCGATTGTATATTTAAATATTTTATTTAAATATTTCATCGTTAGTTGGATTTTAGTCCGAAAACCTACTTTTTGCAAACAGTCGAATTGGGACTCGAGACCCCTTCCATTGAGTTCAAAATGCCGTTTGCAACCTTTTTGAGTATAAGCTTCGATATGTTTGGAGTTAGTGGAATTTTGCCACTTTTTCACTTAGGGCTTTGGTTTGGGCTGAACCCATTAACCACTTACTAACTCAGCCCCAACCCACTCCAACTCTTCATTACTTCATTTCATATTCCTAACACTCAAGCTTCATCAAAAATGGTGGAAGCGAATAGGAAATAGAAATCCAAAACCCTAGTTCCTCTTGCTAGCTCAAATTCTTGCTCCAAATTCTAAGAGAACCCGTTGGTAAGCATCTCCTTCATCTTCCCCAACTCATTCTCTATTTGATTTCAGAAATTCCTAAACCTAACTTTGGGGATGTTCTTCTTTTAAAGCTTAGAATCAAGCTTCTTGAGTTGGATTTGAAGAGTGGTTGATTCTCCTTTGCTTTCAAGCTTCTTCTTCAATCGTTTGGGTTCAAAGGTGAGATTTTTATCTCACATCTATGACTATAATTATCTTTGGTTGTTAGGTATGAATTCCTAACACCTCTTCATGTGAATTTGTTCTTGATTTGGATTGGTTTTGTGAATATTCCAATTTTTGGGTTTTTAAGTCAAATTTGTGTGAAAATCCTTTTATGGGTGTTTGATCATGCTTTTGGTGATGCATCGAGGAGCATATAGGGTCGGGTTGCCGATTGGCATAAACCCTTAGAGCCAATGTTCGTCCGGTTGCAATTTGGAAGAGTTTGCTCTTCATTTGGATAGGCTGAAAAACAGCCCAGGCAAGATTCAGTCGACTGAAAAATCTGTTCAGTCGACTGAACCTGGAACCCGAAAGTTTCCAGGCATGATTCAGTCGACTGAATCCTCTGTTCAGTCGACTGAACCTGGAAACAGAAAGTTTCCTGAACCTGGAAAATTTCCAGGTACAGGGTCAGTCGACTGAAACTCTGTTCAGTCGACTGAACCTGCTGCTTGAATCCATTTTGCCTTTTTGGATTGAATTTCCAACGTTAATCGATTCGTGTTGATTCCCTTTTGTTATTATCACTTATTATCGACTTTGATGACATTTTCTTCGTGATTTTTGGGAATATCCATTTTGATGGATTCGGTATCGATTTCTTTGGATTTTATTCACGTCTTCGAATGTGAATTTTAGTGATTGATTGTTCCTACAATCTTCTTTGTGATTTGTCACTTTAAAAATATAAAGGTTTTCTATACTAGTAGTAAATATCAAAACTTCTTCATCAAAACGATTTCAACTCTATTTTCAATATCAAACTCGTTTATAAAACCGTTTTCCAATCTACTAGTATATACAAACCTTTACCTCGCTCGTATGAGAAATCTAATTAAACGACTTAGTAAAACAAGTGGTATGAAACGCTTGCGTTTACTTCGTCGGTTAATTCTTGGACTTGTTCGATTGAAACTCTTGTGACAATTATCTAGTGGAGATCTACAATTTGTTCGTAAATATTTAAGTTAAGCTAGTGATTATGGGACATGAAGCCAAGCTCATATATTTACTAGCTTACTGTAATTGACACTTCTCTGTAATCATGACGATCATTTTTATGTTTTAGACTAGCATTGTGCGATGTCTTTATGATTTGGTTCATCGGATGTCACGCTGTACGACGTCGATGCTCCGAATCTTTTGATACATTGGATGTACCGTTTGCACTACATCAATGTCTTTGCTTTTGATACATTGGATGTACCGTTTGCACTACATCAATGTCTTTGCTTTGTGATTCATTGGATGTACCGTTTGTACTACATCAATGATATACTTTTGATACATTGGATGTACCGTTTGCACTACATCAATGTCTTTGCTTTTGATACATTGGATGTACCATTTGCACTACATCAATGTCTTTGCTTTGTGATTCATTGGATGTACCGTTTGCACTACATCAATGATATACTTTTGATACATTGGATGTACCGTTTGCACTACATCAATGTCTTTGCTTTTGATACATTGGATGTACCGTTTGCACTACATCAATGTCTTTGCTTTTGATACATTGGATGTATCATTTGCACTACATCATTGTCTTTGCTTTTGATTCATTGGATGTACCGTTTGCACTACATCAATGATATGCTTTTGATTCATTGGATGTACCGTTTGCACTACATCAATGGTATGCTTTTGATACATTGGATGTACCGTTTGCACTACATTAATGTCTTTGCTTTGTGATTCATTAGATGTACCGTTTGCACTACATCAATGTCTTGGCCATCCTTTTCTTGTGATTTCTGGATTTCGTGTGTTGAATTCTGGAATTTACGCTTCACCTATTTTCGTGATTTCTATTGATTTGATTTATCAATTATTGTGGCTTGGTGAATGAAATTAGGAGTATGACATTCCTTTTTATCTTGGAGAAGATCCTTGCGATATTGATTAATCTCTTATTGATTTTTCAATTATTTATTTATCACAGCTTGGCATTGTGATTATATTACGTTTGTCATATTCCTTATTCTATATCATTTCATCTGATGTTTATAGCTAGACTGATCCGTTTATTATTTTCTTATTAAATAATACTCGGGTCAGACCGAGATGTTACAGGTGCTTCTGCTTGACTTCTCTTTCGGGGTTATCAAATGATCTTTTGGCTAACTACTTAGATTAGTAGTTTATTTTGTTGTATACACTTGAGATATAGACTCATAGTTGTATTCTTTTGTATAGCACGTGTTGTTATTCTTTTGTATTATTGTCGATCTTTTTTACCACGACTCTAGTATACACTTTCATGTGTTAGTTTATATTCATATCTTCTTCCGCCTTTGTGATATGAATTATCTGTGACTGATTTGTGTTATGCTTATTCCTATATTTGTTTCCGAAGATTATTATAGCCACTGTGTAGTAGCTTTGTGTTTGTATCGGTATGTCAGATTTCCTCTTGAAATAAAATTCATGTTATACCATCTGACATATCGGTGCTCGCGCAAAGCAATTACACAGATGGTCGCTCCTCAACAGCCTTATTCTCCGTGCTAGTTGACAGCACTACACCGTAGTGTTCTTGGCTAGCGTGGGTATAGAGGTGGGGCATCACAGCTTAGTATCAGAGCCAAACTTCGGAACAATATGGAATATTATAACAAGGATCATCATCCTAAGTCCATCTTAGGAGTCGTGCTTTAGGATTTAATTCGAGTCTTCATACCGATTCATCCTATTTTCTTTATGATTCCTTGTTTTATCAATCATGATGGTTTGATATTCATTCTAAGAATAATTTTTCTTCTTCTTTCTTTCTTTTCAAAGGAAGAGAAATGGTTAGACCTGGCCGTCCCAGCGCCGGTCACTCTACTGCTACTCCCTAGGATGGAGTTTTTATGTCTGCCCAGCAGCTTCTTGATCTAGTAAAGAACGCTCAAGCTGCCGGACCCAATCCAGAACCTACTCATCCTAAATCCGGTTTTGCACGCTTATGCAGAGACTACACCGATTTGGGTGGAAGGCCATTCAGGGGATCCGAGAGTATTATTGAAATTCAAGCTTGGCTCAAATCATGCGATCGTATCTTTACTCGCATGAATCTTATTGACCTACATTGAGTCCAAGTGGCTTCTAGCATGCTCCAAGAAAGAGCATTAGATTGGTATGAGCTCTTGGTTTCTGAAATCATTGAAGCTACTTGGGAGCAATTCCGGGGAAGGTTCGAATTGAAATTTGTGTCGGAGGCTGAAAAAGTAACTTTAGCCCGGCGTTTCATAGACCTTGTTCAAGGTGAATCTTCTGTGACAGACTATGTCGCATCTTTTGAATCTCTTTCTAAATATGGGGTTGAGTATATTAATACCCCAATGAAGAAAAATCAGAGATTTGTCTATGGCTTGAATAAGAATCTTAAGAAGCCATTACTTCTGAAACTTGAAGTTTCTTTTGATCAGCTTATTGATATCGCTCTTCGCATTGAAGAGGCCGATAGAGAGAGTAATGTTGAAGTTGTGATTGATAAACAGAACTTCAACGACAACATGAAGAGGCCAACTAAATTCAAAGGCCCCATTCCCAACAAGAAAGGGAGGCAGGAAACCCTAGTAGCAAAAGTTCCTACCTCTAGTCGTGGACAATGCTACAATTGTGGCTCCACGGACCACTATGCAAGGGAGTGCCCGAAACCCCTCTTTTGTCGTTATTGCAAAGGTTCGGATCATCTTTTATCTTCGTGTCCTAAGATTCCAAGCAAGAGAGAAGGAAAGCTGCAAGCCCCTAACAACTCTTCTCTTGGTCAAGGTATTTTTCACTCAATCCTTGATGGCATTGTTTTATTTCGTGATCTTCTTATTTGAGTTCTTTTTGATATGGGTTCCATCTCACTATTTTATATCAAAAGAACTTGTTGATTCTTTTTCTTTGAAAATATTTTGGGTTTGATGACTTCTTTGAGAGTTGCGAATCCGGATGGTACATCCGCAACACTCAACTTACTTTCTATTGATGTCGAAATTATTTTATGTGATTTTTCTTCCCGAGCCGATTTTTACTTAGGCTTCGGAATTGATTTTTTTTGTAAGGATTGGCTCAATCGTTGTGATGCCCATATCCTATTTTCCGTGTGGACTATTCATCTTCGACATTTTCTATCTGTTAAGCAGATTTCTATTATTTTTTTTAAGATTCCGATTTCAAATTTTTGAAGGCATCATTTTATTCTTTAAACCCTCAAGATAAAAAAAGTGTTATTTCTCTTATCTAAATGATTTGTGAAACTTTTCCGGTATTTTTGAGTTTGTCTTAGGATTATAACCTAAGAAATATTTTGTGGGGTGTTAAGGTCTTTCTAGTTCGACCTTGCCACCGATTTTCATTTGGCTACGAGTTGCGTGAGTTAGCATTCCACTTACACATTCTGCACTCGTTATGATTCTTATGAATGACTTATAATGTCATTCAGTTTGTCCAACTTATTTCATCCATTTTATGAATCGAGTATTCTATGATCTCGATGACTCTATTCTTGTATATATTGATTTTGGATGAAAATAGAAATTTAAAATTTTCCAAATCTTTTTCATAAGATTTATTTATAAGTACAATTGGATTTTGATCTTAAACGAGCAAAGAATATTCTCAAAACTTTTAAGAGATATTTTCATCATATAGAAGATGATTTTGTGATTGTACTGCCCATTGAGTGCTTTAAGAATTCTAGTCGATGCGCTTGATCAACGTTATCGATAGGAATTTCCTAAACGCTTTGATGAGACAGTCAGACACAATATATTGACTTGTAAAAACGTAAATTTTTCTAGAAAGATTATTACATAAAGATAATTGTAATTTTTAAAGTTTTAGCTTTTCGGGAAAGAATATTATTTAAAATAACTCTTTTCCGATACTCTTATTCTTGTGATTCCCGAAGGGAACCAAGACTTTATATTTTGTACCAATGCTTATCGTATTGGTTTGGATGCTGTTCTCTTGCAAAAGAAAACGTACTATCACTTGTGCTTCTAAATCATTAAAAGCCGATTGAGACTAGGTATGCCACTCATGATCTAGTGCTCGCGGCTATTGTTTTCTCTTTTAGAGTTTGGCATCATCATTTTTGGAGGAGAAATTTGTTCTCCACCTCGATCATAAGTTTTTGGAATATTTAATTTTGTCATAAGGAACTTCATATTGGCTTAGGTTCCTTACATCTTATGATCTTGATATTCTTTATACTCCCGGAAAGGAGAATCGTGTGCCTATGCACTTTGACGTAAGCAATAGGTGGTTGTTTCTTTGTTGATGACCAAATGAAATTATCTTTTTACCAAGTTCGTCGGGTGTTTTGATGTACTTCGTTCTATTGAGTTTCATCTCATTTCTTTTATAGACTTGCGTCTGATGTTCTTTTATAATGTTCGGTTAATTGGACGTACTGTTTTTGTACTACGTCGGTGTTCCGAATTATTTGAACTTCGGATCATTAGACGTACCATTTTTGTACTACGTCGGTGTTTCGAAATTATTCGAGCTTTGGATCTTCTGGCGTACCGTTATTGTACTATGCCGTTGTTCCAAATTATTCGAGTTCCTCATTTCTTGGGCGTACCATTTTTGTACCACGCCGTTGCACTGGCTCAATTTTCTGCTATTCTTGACGTTTCTGCATCTTTTAACTATGGAAATGCTTTTAGGTTTCCTATTTTATTCTTGAGCCCGGTGATATTGGGGAAATTGAAGTTTCACCAGATTTGACTTTTGAGCAACATTCTATTCGCATCATTGCTTCGGAGGTTGAGTGCCTACGAAATAAAGATGTTCTTTTTGTGAGAGTTCAATGGTTCTCAAATCCTATGGATTGCTCTTGGGAATCCAGAGAATTCACCTTGTGAACCTGTTCAGGCTTACTCTTTCTTGCTCCTTATGGTGAACTTCCTATTTCAAATTTTCTTTTGTGTTGTTATGCTTCTATGGTTGTTACTTCTTATTTTCTTCTTAAGTATTGCGAGGACGCAATTTTTTTAAGGAGGGGAGTCTGTAACAAACCGCATATTTATCGACTGTATATTAAAATATTTTATTTAAATATTTCATCATTAGTTGGATTTTAGTTCGAAAACCTACTTTTTACAAATAGTCGAATTGGGACACGAGACCCCTTCCATTGAGTTCAAAATGCCGTTTGCAACCTTTTTGAGTATAAGCTTCGATATGTTTGGAGTTAGTGGAATTTTGCCACTTTTTCACTTAGGGCTTTGGTTTGGGCTTAACCCATTAACCACTTACTAACTCAGCCCCAACCCACTCCAACTCTTCATTACTTCATTTCATATTCCTAACACTCAAGCTTCATCAAAAATGGTGGAAGAGAATGGGAAATAGAAATCCAAAACCCTAGTTCCTCTTGCTAGCTCAAATTCTTGCTCCAAATTCTAAGAGAACCCGTTGGTAAGCATCTCCTTCATCTTCCCCAACTCATTCTCTATTTGATTTCAGAAATTCCTAAACCTAACTTTGGGGATGTTCTTCTTTTAAAGCTTAGAATCAAGCTTCTTGAGTTGGATTTGAAGAGTGGTTGATTCTCCTTTGCTTTCAAGCTTCTTCTTCAATCGTTTGGGTTCAAAGGTGAGATTTTTATCTCACATCTATGACTATAATTATCTTTGGTTGTTAGGTATGAATTCCTAACACCTCTTCATGTGAATTTGTTCTTGATTTGGATTGGTTTTGTGAATATTTCAATTTTTGGGTTTTTAAGTCAAATTTGTGTGAAAATCCTTTTATGGGTGTTTGATCATGCTTTTGGTGATGCATCGAGGAGCATATAGGGCCGGGTTGCCGATTGGCATAAACCCTTAGAGCCAATGTTCGTCCGGTTGCATTTTGGAAGAGTTTGCTCTTCATTTGGATAGACTGAAAAACAGCCCAGGCAAGATTCAGTCGACTGAAAAGTCTGTTCAGTCGATTGAACTTGTAACCCGAAAGTTTCCAGGCATGATTCAGTCGACTGAATCCTTTGTTCAGTCGACTGAACCTGGAAACAGAAAGTTTCCTGAACCTGGAAAATTTCCAGGTACAGGGTCAGTCGACTGAAAACTCTGTTCAGTCGACTGAACCTGCTGTTTGAATCCATTTTGCCTTTTTGGATTGAATTTCCAACGTTAATCTATTCGTGTTGATTCCCTTTTGTTATTATCACTTATTATCGACTTGATGACATTTTCTTCGTGATTTTTGGGAATATCCATTTTGATGGATTCGGTACCGATTTCTTTGGATTTTATTCACGTCTTCGAATGTGAATTTTAGTGATTGATTGTTCCTACAATCTTCTTTGTGATTTGTCACTTTAAAAATATAAAGGTTTTCTATACTAGTAGTAAATATCAAAACTTCTTCATCAAAACGATTTCAACTCTATTTTCAATATCAAACTCGTTTATAAAACCGTTTTCCAATCTACTAGTATATACAAACCTTTACCTCACTCGTATGAGAAATCTAATTAAACGACTTAGTAAAACAAGTGGTATGAAACGCTTGCGTTTACTTCGTCGGTTAATTCTTGGACTTGTTCGATTGAAACTCTTGTGACAATTATCTAGTGGAGATCTACAATTTGTTCATAAATATTTAAGTTAAGCTAGTGGTTATGGGACATGAAGCTAAGCTCATATATTTACTAGCTTACTGTAATTGACACTTCTCTGTAATCATGACGATCATTTTTATGTTTTAGACTAGCATTGTGCGATGTCTTTATGATTTGATTCATCGGATGTCACGCTGTACGACGTCGATGCTCCGAATCTTTTGATACATTGGATGTACCGTTTGCACTACATCAATGTCTTTGCTTTTGATACATTGGATGTATCGTTTGCACTACATCAATGTCTTTGCTTTGTGATACATTGGATTTACCGTTTGCACTACATCAATGTCTTTGCTTTGTGATTCATTGGATGTACCGTTTGCACTACATCAATGATATACTTTTGATACATTGGATGTACCGTTTACACTACATCAATGTCTTTGCTTTTGATACATTGGATGTACCGTTTGCACTACATCAACGTCTTTGCTTTGTGATTCATTAGATGTACCGTTTGCACTACATCAATGATATACTTTTGATACATTGGATGTACCGTTTGCACTACATCAATATCTTTGCTTTTGATACATTGGATGTACCGTTTGCACTACATCAATGTCTTTGCTTTTGATACATTGGATGTACCGTTTGCACTACATCAATGTCTTTGCTTTTGATTCATTGGATGTACCGTTTGCACTACATCAATGATATGCTTTTGATTCATTGGATGTACCGTTTGCACTACATCAATGATATGCTTTTGACACATTGGATGTACCGTTTGCACTATATCAATGTCTTTGCTTTGTGATTCATTGGATGTACCGTTTGCACTACATCAATGTCTTGGCCATCCTTTTCTTGTGATTTCTGGTTTTCGTGTGTTGAATTCTGGAATTTATGCTTCACCTATTTTCGTGATTTCTATTGATTTGATTTATCAATTATTGTGGCTTGGTGAATGAAATTAGGAGTATGACATTCCTTTTTATCTTGGAGAAGATCCTTGCGATATTGATTAATCTCTTATTGATTTTTCAATTATTTATTTATCACAGCTTGGCATTGTGATTATATTACGTTTGTCATATTCCTTATTCTATATCATTTCATCTGATGTTTATAGCTAGACTGATCCGTTTATTATTTTCTTATTAAATAATACTCGGGTCAGACCGAGATGTTACAGGTGCTTCTGCTTGACTTCTCTTTCGGGGTTATCAAATGATCTTTTGGCTAACTACTTAGATTTGTAGTTTATTTTGTTGTATACACTTGAGATATAGACTCATAGTTGTATTCTTTTGTATAGCACGTGTTGTTATTCTTTTGTATTATTGTCGATCTTTTTTACCACGACTCTAATATACACTTTCATGTGTTAGTTATATATTCATATCTTCTTCCGCCTTTGTGATATGAATTATCTGTGACTGATTTGTGTTATGCTTATTCCTATATTTGTTTTCGAAGATTATTATAGCCACTGTGTAGTAGCTTTGTGTTTGTATCAGTATGTCGGATTTCCTCCTGAAATAAAATTCATGTTATACTATCTGACATATCGGTGCTCGTGCAAAGCAATTACACGGATGGTCGCTCCTCAACAGCCTTATTCTCCGTGCTAGTTGACAGCACTACACCGTAGTGTTCTTGGCTAGCGTGGGTATAGAGGTGGGGCGTCACAAGAGTCCTATCCCGGCCTAACCGAATAATGAGCACTTATTTTGAAAACAAATTCAAGTGCCGTTACAAAGGCCAATATTGATAGTCGGTTATTTAACTATCAAACAACATTCACAACAACCATCAAGCTTCAATAATTTCAAAATTTGTTTATACCGATAGTCGGTTATTTAACTATCAAACAATATTCACAACAACCATCAAATTTAAATGATTTTTCCAAATTATTTATTTTTAAATATCTTCGCAAGATATATTTTCACACTTCAACCCTTTGATAACAATTTTCAAATGACTTTCCTTTTGCGGAATAAATTTCCAACATTATTTATTTCCACTAAAAAGTTGCCATGTCTGAATACTTCAAAATAATGTAAATCACTTATCTAAAAATATATCTTGGAAACATTTAAAATAAAACTATTTTAAAACTTTTATTTTAAAATATTAGTTATGAAATTTTATACCAATATCTCATATAAACTCAAGCCCAAACTAATTTTAAAAATAAAATTATTTGATAAAGTATAATTATTTAAATAACCATTTTCTAAATCAACTATCAATTAAATCTTTAAAATAATCACTTCTATAATTAACTTAATAAATGTTTACTTTAAAGATTTAAAAACAATTTACGAAAATAATTTCCCCAAAAACATTCTTTTACGAACCGACTTTAGAACTTTAAATTTATATTTAAAAGCTACTTTGAAAACATACTCGGCTTCCTAGGGAAAATACACTTTCCATTCTAAAATGGTTCATTTATTCAATTAATAAATCCTTCTGGATTTATTTTAAATTTACGTCCCAAACTCGCAAATTTTCTTTCCATACTTTTAAAAATAACGCAATATTTATTTTTAAAACAAATTTTCCATTCCTTTATAAATTCCCATTGTGAATTTAAATTTCCAAATATCCACCGATATACAATTTTTAGATCGATTTCCAGATATTCACTTTCAAACACCAAGTCAAATTCCAAATTTATTTCAAACACCAAACCAATTTCCAAATTTATTTCCAAATTTATTTCAAACACCAAATCAATTTCCAAATTTATTTTCAAATTTATTTTTAAACAAGAAATCAATTTCCAATAGATTTCTAAATTTTACTTCATTTAAAAATTACCCCTTTTACTTATCTAAATTATTTCAAAAATCATTAATCCAATATTCACACCTTTATTTAGATTTTAAAATCCAAATTTTAAAATAAATTCTTCAACTTTTAAACAATATTATTTAATCTCTCAAAATTCATTTATTTTCATTTATTTAATTCTTTTTTCCATACTTAGAATTTATTCAATAGGTTTTCAAAAGTCTACCTTTATCTTTTCCCAAATTCCTTCTTTTAAATTTATCTTATTCTCTAAAATAAATTTACTTAAAATCTTGTACTTTAATTTTCAAAAATCCAATTATATATCCTGGTATTTTAAAACACCAGAATATATTCGGCCAAACCATAGCCTTCAATAAATTTCAATCACCAATATAATCATTCACAAATTATCAATAATCACATCACAACATATGAAATAAATTCAACAATTTGAGAAATCTAGTTGGATCCTTCCAACTTATTACCCTACATCCACAGATGTTAGCACAACAATTAAATACCAATTCCACTTCGAAGTGGAATATCGCGGTATATGGGATTATATCATATCATCTGCTATTATGCGGCGCATAGGGTCTCATCCGCTATATAATGCGGGAAATTAATCAATCTAATATATATATATATATATATATATATATATATATATATATAGACACACACACTACTATATCTAATATCACTAAGATAAATTATCTGCAATATCCTGCTCTTTTTGTATGCTTTAAATCGACGATAAACCACACATGTTAGACTCAAACCATAGAAAAGAGCGGATTGTTATTGGGGTGAATAAGAAAAGCAGAGAGAAGTAAAACAAAACAGAATCTCACAGCGGAATGACAAAATATAATAATCAAATAATAGTTCATGAAGTTGTTTTACAAAACATTTGATTATACTTATACAACACAGATCATATTTACACATAGCCAAGAATAATAAATAATGCAGCGGAATACATGATGCAGTGGAATATAATAAATAATAATAATACAATCTTCGTCTTCGTCCTCCGGCAATAAGGTCTTCAGATCCTGAAATGCTTAGGCTGACCCGAGCGGATTGAAAAGATAAAAAACTCAAGTCAGAACTAAAAGATCTTATGTAAGTTAAATCAACAGTAAAATATGAGTGGAACGGCGTCAGAGATGTTTACGGGGTTTGACATCTCATATCCAGTGTCTAATGTGATTGTAGTAACTTAAGAGATGTTCGGGATTTACATCTCCTAAGGATCCGTTAAACTATCTACTACGTAGTAATATATGCTATTATAATAATGTCTATTAGTAAAATAAACTTACTTTAAAATAGCGATAAGGAGTGACACAATATTTCCCTTAACACATAATAGTCCCAGTAGTCCGTCCAGTATCAGCACATCTCCAGATTAGGAGACTACCCTAAATACTCTATGGGCTACGGGAGAAATCCAAAATCATACAAGGCGCGCTAGGGTAAGTGACACAGCACAAATAGGCAATGCCACGGTAGATATACCAATTACGCTTCCGGACCGGTGGTAACGCGTAGCAGCTGTTGCCGCCCACCTCGATCCACACCCCCAAAATAAAAAGGGCCCCAGTCAATTACAAAGTGATAGAGTGGTATCAAAGGAGTGTTTCCGCTAAGAGGTGCTACCTCCTTAGCCCGTCGATCGCTCCTGTTTTAGCCACCTTATGCCAACTCACGGGAGTTAGGTCCACGTATATACCTCAAAGGAACGCCGCCGCCATCCTACTTCATTCTGGAATCTCCACGGCGTACACGGTTGTTAAAGTAGTTTTCGGATTTGGCAGAAAGTATGACAACTTCCGATCTCAATCTCTTTAACAACCAGACGTTATTATAACCATTTTCAAAATATTTTATACTTCAAAACTAGAATATCATATCCATTTCAAAACCCAAATCAATATGATATCATTTTCACTTCAAAAACCAAATTAATGTGATATCATTTTTCCAAATATATTCACTACCAGAATCGTAGTACTTTGAAAGTTATAACCCTTTCAAAACCAAACACTTGAAAGTATGACCTTTTCAAAACATAATACCTTGAAATTCATAGCTTTGATACTATAACTTTCACCACTTAAACAGTTTAGATGTAGTATATATAATAAAATAGTTTTAAACTTAACACTACTTATAAATAAAATAATTTACTCAACCTCACAAATTGATTCAAATCAACTTGAATTCAATAATTCAATTTAAATCAAATCTCAATTCATAAATTTCAACTCCATTAAGTTTTCAATAATCCATTTCAACTTTTATCAATTCTAAATACAGATTTGAACCTCAAATAAACCACTTCAAATTCCTTATATTTCAAAGCTTTAGATATTCCATAATTTCAAAACTAAATTTGATAACTTCATATATACCTTAATTTAACTTTATTATTATTCAGTTTTGAAATATTTACTTAACAAATCCAATATCATTTAAATAAACCCCAAATTCCAAATCACTAGATGTTCCTTCCATTAATTTAAACTTGACATATTCATTTTAAATTCATCTTAAACAAAATCAAGTTATAAAATCATACATTTTAAAACTTCAAATTTAATAAATTTCAAATCAAACTTATTTGAGTTTAATTCTTAAATAAATTCAATTTCAAATAAATTTCAAATTTATCTTCCAACCTTAATTTATTTTAATCATTATAAACTCTATATTAAAATATAATTTAAATACTGAACCATAATATCTTCAATAAAATCAAACTTTATTATTAAACTTATTCTATATTAAAACGAATTTATATATATCTTAAAATCAAGAATAAAATAACATTTACATAATATTCAAGATCAATATTTATACAAAACCATATATTTCTTTACACAACCATAGAAATCATTTCAAAAATATTTTATATATAGACCACGGTGTCTGTATATAATTTTCTGTCCTATAGTCAAGTGACACGGATATTTATCATTTCAATCCACAGATTAATATTATACAGTTGTATATCATTTCAAACCACAATCCCGAATTAATAATAATCCATGACGGACTTGCAGTTTATAACAATATAAACTAAACATCCATTCAACTAATATTAACAATCAGCATCCATCACAATCATCATCCAAATAATCCATAAATATCAATATAGAAACTGATAATTAATAGCAGGTATTTAACTGTCAGTTTATATGCAATAATAAGTTAAATTACAATTTAATTCAAATAAATTCAATTTAACTGAGATGATGATTAAAAATATACCGAAGAATAATAATTAAATTCTTGATCACATCATGAATTAAATTTAACAAACATAAGAAATTTTAGAAGTTGTGAGTTGGTTAAACACTTACCTTTGAATTTAAATTGAATTTAAATCCAATTCAAACCCAAAATTCAAACAGTCTCAGAATCCATCAAAACCAATGACAAAATGTCCGAAATTTTGATACGATCCTAGCGGAGAAAACTTCATGTGAAACAGACCTCGTATGTTACATTTATCAGTATAAGAAGCTAAACAATTTTATATTTACAAGCTAAAAATAGAATAGAATAAAAACAATCCCACCTGTACGAGACGTCCATGTCGCACACACGGTTTCCCAGCGAAACCCTAACATCTCGTTCGATCACGATACCTGAATCCGCCACCAAAATCTCGTGTCGTGCCTCCAGAAATCGATCGTCGTAGCTACAGCTCCACCACCCCAAGCTCGACATGAGACCCCAGACCTCCGTCGACTCCCCTACGTCCATCCACGACATCGCGAACGAAAACCGGTGCCCCAAACAATAGTTGCCGCTGTTACGAAGCCAAATCCTACTCAAATTTTTCGCGAACATCTTGCCGTTGAAACGAAAAACCAGACACGCCGATGAACACCGCAAGGCCCTCTCCCTGCCACAGTATCGTCGATTTGACGATCAGGTGAAATTCATCGTCGAGCGATGAACGGTCGAAAATAGATCAACAATTTCTGGCCACACCGAAACCTAGATTGAAAAATGAATCAATATTTTACTTGTGCTCATCAAGAGCTTCAAATCCATATATAATTCGATATATGTTGAGGAGTTCGAATTTTTGGATTTGAATTTGATTTACAGTTGGATCTAGAATTTGTTTGTCTACCATTGGACTGAGGAGTTGAGAAGGAGATGTACATACAGAAAAATGAGAATAAGGAGTAGGCTAGGGATTTTAACAAGGTATATATAGACAAAGTTGAAAATAGAATAGATGGACCAGATTTGATTAAACGATAATGACCCGAAAAGCCCGTTTCGATTCCAGAATGAAAATGCGTCAACCAGTATATCAAATTAGATGTTTTAAAATATTTTAAAATCAATGGGACAGGTTTCAAGTCAAAATTCCATCGTATGAAGAAATTATGCCACAATCAGCTTATTTCAAATTGATTTCAGTTGATTTCAATTAAATTGATTACAATGCGTTTCGAGTCCGTACGATCAAACAACAAGTCTGATTGCTACGAATAATAATTTACTGTTACGGATCCGATGAAACTAGTTTAATCAAAATCCAAGTCAGCGGCGAAAATGGTTATATTTCAATTAATTAATTAAATAAATAAATATTAAGTCAATTAAATCAAAAATTTCAAATTCCAATTCCATAATTAACAAATCTTACCATTTTTGATTTCTTAAACAATTACAGTACCTTAAGCAATTTAGATATCAATTTAAAGTTAATTAATTTACTAACTTACAGTGTTTCTTCAATTGTAATTAAATTCAATTAATTCATAAGTAATTCCAAATAAACTGATTTGATTCACTTCTAATCTTTTTCTTGAGTCTATATTACTCTATAAACCTGGTTAATATTCATTTATCTTTCATTATATCAATATATTCGAATTTCCACCCTTCCTTTGTATTAACTGTTGTTTTCAATTATATTAAAATTTTCAAATATCTATATTCACTATAATTAAAACCCTCAATTAATCTATTCAACTTGGTTTCATTCCTTTATTTTATCTTATGAATAAAATATACCTTTCCATTCATTTTATTACATTCTCACTTCACAATTACTGTCCTAACTCACCTTAATGAACATTTACTTACATTTAAATGTAATTGATTTCCAATTAATTCATTGACAAATTAAATATGTAATTCATAATAATTGTTATCATAACCTTTAATTTACACTTAAGTTTATTATATATTCAACTAATTATTATAATTACCTACGTAATGATAAATCCATCCAATTACCATTAATTATACTAATTCATTTATTTACAACATGTCACGACCCGATTTTCCGATGCCGAAAAACCAAGTCATGAGGGTTAAAGAAGAAGAGGTAGAAGAAGAAAATAGAAAACAACATCTGAATCTAACCATCGCAGCGAAATAAAATATAATAGATAATAAATGATCTTTACACAAAAACAAATATATCTATTTACACATTACATCAATAGAGTACAGCATCAGAGTTCAACAACATCAATAACATACAACAGGACAGTCATATAAACTTGTCCTTAAAACTGAATACACGGCGGTATAATAATCAAGTACGGAAATACGTATCGCATCCAGCTCGTCTCCTGAGCTCCACAGCATCATATCCTATGTTCTAATACTCGGTTTGACCTGAGCATTATAGTTAAATAACATCCGAGTCAGTCTGGAAAACCAGCGTGAGAAATCACACTCAAATTGATTATTAAAGTTTCAAAATCCTTTGAAAATCAAAGCATCTCGTAAGACCACGCCATAAATAAACATGTCGGGTTTTACCTTACGATGGCTAAAACACTTTTTATTAAACTCCTCTAATATTATAATAGAGTCTATTTACAAATACTTATTAAAATAGCTGAAAATTTTACATCTATTAAATTCCTGCTACTAGCCACAATCGTGGGTAATACGAAAAAAATCGTAAAAGACGCGTAGGGAGAATGGATTTCCATCTAATGACTAGGCACTGGGGTACCACTTGTCACAGTACGTGGCCTACATCACCGTACCAAGGATTACTCCCAATCCCCTGCAACACAAGACCGGGACTACCCCTTACTGGATAATCCCGAGTAAGATCACTCCCACGGTTGGGATCAGCAAGCGCACCACTAAGGCGAATAAAAAGGGACATCTAGACAGGGATGACCTCACCCTAATGGGCGCTACCCACCCAGCCTTGCTGCATAACCACCGATTTTCAGTCATTCTCGGTTGATGAGGCTTGAGGCTAAGCGTTACCCTTTTATAACATTTCACTTAGAATGCTCATCGCCCACCTGACGATATTCTGAAAGCATTCATCCATACAAGTCCATCCCGGGTTCAAATGGAACCGAATGCACTACTCCTACTACATCCATTTTGGAATCACCTCAGGATTAGTAGCGACTAGCCCTTGCACTTCACTGCTCCATCTTCGACTGCAAACTCGTTTTTCCACGAAAACGTACAAACTGGATCAAAGTGGTTTTCGAGAAATTAATCCTGATCCCGGTTTCTTCGAAACGATCAACGCATTAGCCAGTATTGATAGTCGGTTATTTAACTATCAATTAACATTCATAAACAACCATCAAACATAAATAATTTCCCTAAATTATTTATTAATCTCAAAATATCTTCACAAGATATATTTCTATTTTCAACCCTTTGAAAACAGTTTTCAAACCATTTTCCTCTCACGGAATATATTCCCCAAATATTTTCTACTTCCACGGAAATCACCAAGTACAAATCATTAGATTTTTAAAATAATTTTTAAACATATTTTATTCTAAAATATCCTTTAAAACATTTAAATTAAAAAATTTAAACTACTTCAATACTTTATTAGAAATATATACTATAGGAATATTTGAAAATGATGTTACTTTATAAAATATAAAACAAGATTTTCTCTTTTAAAAACAAAATACCAAGTCATCTTTAAATAATTACTACTATAATAGATTTGAAAAATACTTACTTTGGAATTTAAACAATTAGATAATAAGTTTTATATAACAAACTTTCAAACAACTTAAAACTTTTAACTTATACCTACAAATTTGTTTTGAAAACGTATCTCTTTCACATCTTTTAAAAAAATCACTATTTATTTTTAAACAAATTTTCCCATTCCTTTATTAAATTCCCATCGTGAATTTATTCTTCCGAATATCCACTGATATATTACTTCACTTTTATAAACCCAATTTATAAATTTCTTAGTCTCAACTCCCCATTTAAAATTCCGATTCCAAACACTTAGATCAATTTCCAAATTGATTCCCAATTTACTCCATTTGATATAAATTTCTTTACTTACTCAATTCATTTCAAAATCCATTAATTTCAGACTTTATTCCTTAATTATGATTTGAAATCTTTTAACTGAAAACACCAATTTCAGATTTTTCCCAAATTCCTTATTTATTTTTTCTTCAAAAAATTAAATCTTAAATTTAAGATAAATGCTTTATTCTTTAAAATAATAACACTTAAGTTTAAAATTCATTATCTTCCTGTTTATTCAAAATCTCCTTTTCATACATGGAATTTATTTGTTAAAATATTAAAATCACTTATATTCTTTCCCAATTCATTCTTAAATTCATTTAAATTCTCTATAATTATTTCGCTTACAAATTCTCTTCTTTTATTTTCTTTTCAAAAATCCAATTCTATATATTTTGATAACTCGGTGTACCGAAATATATTCAAGTAAACCATAGCATTAAATATTCCAATTATCAATAATATTCGTCATAGAATATCAAATATTCATAACACAGATTATTAAACAATCTAAATAATTTTGAGGAATCCAGTTGGATCCCTCCAACCTGTTTTCCCTGCATCCACGGACGTTAGCACAATATAAAATACCAATTCCACTTCGAGGTGGAATATCACGATACATGGGATTTTAAATATAATATCACCCGCTATTATGTGGCGTATAGGGTCTCATCCGCTATATAATGCAGGAAATCAATCACTCCAATATATGCTATATATAACATAGCACATCAAATCAATTCAATCATTCAATCAATTATTTAAATTTAATCATTTAAATTTAAATAGCAACCAGATAAGTGAGATTAACTCACCTTTGCCCCTTAAATTTGCAAATCCACTTCATTCTCGATTTGATTCCACAATTATTGACCTTAATCGCTCGCTGCCTCCATGCCTCGCGCGACTTCCAACTCCACTTCTCTTCGCATCACCATTGAACGTCGCTCGATAACCTTGGTCGCATACCTTCACGTCGTCGAACTATCATCATCCGCTGCCATTTATCGCAACATTGCCTCCTTGTTCGAGCGTCGCCTCCCTCCAGACAACGCCGCTCGACATCAGAAAATTCGTCGCCTACAACCTGGCATCGCGAGCCCCTTCCACCTGTGCTCTCGCATCGTCGACTCCGATAGTCAATCCAAGGCTGCGGGTTTAATTTCCCTGTGCGACTTTCCTTCGATCGGTTTTTTTTCAATTAAGAATTAGGGATTTGTGGGAAAACTAACGGGTTTGAAAAATGGAAGGAGAAAAAAACTGCCTTTTTTTATTTTAAGTTTAATGAGCTGCTCTATTTCCAGATGAAGGAGAAGTAACGCAACAAATAATTGAAGAGAGTAAGCTAGCGTATAGGTTAAGCCTAAGAAGGGTAGGTCGGTAGATGTTGACTTTTATAAATTATATTTTATTTTATAACCAAAATATCTCGTATTGTAATAACCTTAAATTCTGAACTCCTATCGAGGAGTCCCGCCTGGCATTCCTAATGTTATACCCCTATTCCGAACGCAAAGGGATAAGTTTCAAGGCTTAACTCGATCGTATGCGGAAGGTAGCTTTTTAAATTAACTATTTAATTTAAATTCAATTAGATTATTCTAGGCATTTTCAGATCGTACGACCAAACAGTAACCCTAAATGTTATGAAATTTGAAATCCGATAATAATACAATATTACGGATCTAATAGAACTAGTTTCATCGAATTCCGAGACTGTGCTTCGAAAAGCTATTTTTTAAATTCAATTTAAACGATATATTTTCAAAACTGAACAAATCACTTCCAAATTCAATTTTAACACTTTTACTATCTTCAGTACTATCAATATAAATTTTACAAACCTTAAATTATTTTTAACAGGCTTAAAATTCCAGATTCAACATCTTACCTAATTTCCAATAATTAAATTCAATAAGTAAATTTCCAAATAATAGTGATATTTGAAATTTAAGTTACAAATTAACTTTTAAATATTTAAAATCAATTAAATATTCTAATTTCAAACATTCAAAAATTCAGGGTCGTCACACAACACTTACCCATATTTACTTATATTCCATTTATAACCAAGTGCAACAATTTACATTATTTCATTATTAGGATTTCACTTCTATTTTCAATAATTAGTTTTAACTTCCATTGCTGCATTTCATTTTTAACATTCACCTCATTATAAATTATAAAGTTTTTTTCTTTCCATATTAGATTACCAAAACTTACAAATTTAAAAATTTTAATAGTCGAAAATTTTCGGGTCGTTACACTCTCCCCCACTCAAAATTTTTCGTCCTCGAAAAGGAAAACGAAGGGCAAAGAAAGATTTAAGTAGCAATACATCTTATTCAAAAATACTAACTTTATAAACAAATAAATTAACAAAATTAATTAATTTGAATAAAATATAAAAATTTATAACCATTAAATCTTTTTATGCTCAAATTAATAAAGTTTGGAAAACATTTTTCAAAAAATTTCTAAGCCCAAAATTTACAGAAAATTTTGGCAAAGTCTCCTTTGTACGGAGAGGCTTGGGAGAAAATATAATATCAAATATAAAAATATATATCACAATAGCCCAAAATAATATCTTCCAGCAACGGGAAAAAAAATATAATAACGCTATAAAACTGTAATCCAAGAACGTACCTATTTGTCGGGCAAACAACGTTTAATTATGAAACCAAAAGCAATAGCAATTGCTTCCATAACCTGTATTTCGCGTATATAATCCAAAAAGAGTTAATAATTATATAAAATGAAATATTTAAAGTTGTTTCAAAAACTAACAAACAAATCAATAATAATCACTTGCAATCACAACATACAACCATCATATGAAGCCAATAAATTCATCCATCCATATATCCATAGCAAACAAACAAATAGTTGTTTGGGTTTAAAACTTTAAATTGTAAAGAACGAAAAATAAACTACTAAATGCACCATTTACTCAACAGTCTTAGATGAAACTAAATAGATTATTCATACATCCAAACAATTTTAAAGTATTCTTGCCCAAACAACCATAAACCAAACAAACAATAATTTCAAACAATATATCGAGTTCATTCTTTTAATTTCATTTCATAACATTTGTTGTTTGATTTCCTTTTCATTCAATAATACTTATCTTCATTTATTTCATTCATTACTTACTAACTTCATTTTATTTATTCACATCATGTCAATTCTCTTTTTATTGTATTATATTTATTCATTCATCACCTGATTTCATTTATTTACATTCATTTATTAATAATATTCATGTTCAATTCAGTTACTAGGCATAACAATTTCATTAACTTAAGTTTATAATCTTTTACTTACAATGATCCCTTTTCTATCACATTTAATTACAATAACCTTCCAAATTACAACTTAAGTCTATAACAATTATAACATTAATTCTTATTAATAAAAGAAATTTATTCAACACTTTCATAACATAAATTTACTTGTACAATTTCCGTTACATTTTCTTATTAAACATTGCAACCTTTAATATTTGGTAAGTTATATATATATGCTTTAAGAATGCAATAGAAAATTATGCAAGTTTATCTCATTTCTTTTAATAGATTTAATGTTCAATAATCATATCTTGTGTTTCATAAGTTAGAAATTTCAATTTTCTTGTAATTTCATTCAGAGGTTTCAATTATTAATTAGTTAATTCCATTTCATTAATTAAAATTCCTAATTCATAGAAATTTAAGAACTAAATATGGGGTCCCATTTCAAATCGCTTAAAATAATATATATATATATATATATATATATATATATATATATATATATATATATATGTATATGTATGTATGTATGTATGTATGTATGTATGTATGTATGTATGTATGTATGTATGTATGTATATATATGTGTATGTATGTATGTATATATATATATATATGTATGTATGTATGTATATATATATAACCATATCTATATATACATCAAATCATATTTAAAATAAAATTTTATTTTATTTATCGAAACAAATGTGTAGTAAACTACTACATCAGCCTTCCCACTTTGAAACTCGAAAATGAATGTCAATGATGTGTGCACTCATCACCGAAATTATTTTCCAGCGATAGAGAGGAGAGTACAGAACTTATTTCTTTTCAAAATTTCTTTAAAACAATTCTTTCAATTTATATTGAAATATTTATATCAGAGAATACTTCTAACTAATATTATTATTATATTCCAAAATCATTCGAAAGAAATTTTCAAAAACCCCGAGACTTAAGTTATAAATTTCCAATTTCACTTATTTTATTTTATATCTTATTTCCAATTAGTATTTATAAATTTCACAACCAAACAACCAATATATTACAACCAAATATAACCTTTATAAAAAATTTATTTTATATATAGAAAATATAATAGGCAAAATTATTTCATTCACCTCTATTCAAACAAAATTGTGTCAGTCTGTCCTATTAAGTGTTTAGAAATCCCTATTGATGTCATAGCGTCCTATGCACCAATTAGAATTTATAAATACAAAACGGAACAAATAAACACAATGTCAAAATCTTTATAACACTAACAAATATGCTTTCTCATATATATACGCTCAGCGACTCATCATAGCGTATTACTACCCTGTTAATAAAGAGTCGGACCCCACAAAGTTATGGTTTACGCCAAACCAAAGCTCTGGTACCAAATGTAACATCCTGCCCTTTTTATACGCTTTAAATTGACGATAAACCACACACATCAGACTCAAACCATACAAAAGAGCGGATTGTTATTGGGGTGAATAAGAAAAGCAGAGAAAGAAATAAAACAAAACAGAATCTCACAGTAGAATGACAAAATATAATAATCAAATAACAGTTCATGAAGCTGTTTTAAAAAACAATTGATTATACTTATACAACATCAATCAGAGTTACACATACCAAAGAATAATAAATAATGCAGCGGAATACATGATGCGGTGAAATATAATAAATAATAATTATACAATCTTCGTCTTCGTCTTCGTCCTCCAGCAATAAGGTCTTCAGATCCTAAAATGCTCGGGCTGACCCGAGCGAATTGAAAAGACAAAACACTCGAGTCAGAACTGAAAGATCTTATGTAAGTTAAATCAACGGTAAAATATGAGTGGAACAGCGTCAGAGATGATTACGGGGTTTGACATCTCCTATCCAGTGTCTAACGTGAGTGCAGTAACTTAAGAGATGTTCGAGATTTACATCTCCTAAGGATCCATTAAACTATCTACTATGTAGTAATATACGTTATTATAATAATGTCTATTAGTAAAATAAACTTACTTTAAAATAGCGTTAAGGAGTGACCCAATATTCCCCTTAACACATAATAGTCCTAGTAGTCCATCAAGTATCAACGCATCTCCAAATCGAGAGACTACCCTAAATACTCCACTGGCTACGGGAGAAATCCAAAATCATTCAAGGCGCGCTAGGGTAGGTGACACGGCACAACTAGGCAATGCCAGGGTAGATATACCAATTACACTTCCGGACCGGTGGTAACCCGTAGCAACCACTACCGCCCACCTCGAGCCATATCCCCAAAATCAAAAGGGCCCCAATCAATTACAAAGTAATAGAATGGTATCGAAGGAGTGTGTGCGATAAGAGGTGCTACCTCCTTAGCCCGTCGATCTCTCCTGTTTTAGCCACCTTATGCCAATTCACGGTAGTCAGGTCCACATATATACCTCAAAGGAACGCCGCCGCCATCCAACTTCATTCTGGAATCACCACGGCATACAGGGTTTTTAAAGTGGTTTTTGGAGTTAGCAGAGAGTATGACAACTTCCGATCCCAGTATTTTTAACAACCAAATGATATTATAACACCGTGGCCATTTTCAAAATATTTTATACGTCAAAACCAGAATATCATATCCATTTCAAAACCATATAATTACGATATCACTTCCATTTCAAAACCCAAATCAGTATGATATAATTTTCACTTCAAAAACCAAATCAATGTGATATCATTTTTTTCAAACATATTCACTTCCAGAATCATAGTACTTTTAAATTATAACCCTTTCAAAACCAAACACTTGAAAATATTACCTTTTCAAAACATAATACTTTGAAATTCATAGCTTTGAAACTATAACTTTCACCACTTAAACAGTTTAGATGTTCAAATAGTATATATAATAAAATAGTTTTAAATCTAACACTACTTTATAAATAAAATAATTTACTCAACCTCACAAATTGATTCAAATCAACTTGAATCCAAAAATTCAATTTAAATCAAATCTCAGTTCATAAATTTCAACTCCATTCAGTTTTCAATAATCCATTTCAATTTATATCAATTCTAAATACAGATTTGAACCCCAAATAAACCATTTCAAATTCCTTATATTTCAAAGTTTTAAATATTCCATAATTTCATAACTAAATTTGATAACTTCATATATACCTTAATTTAACTTCATTATTATTTAGTTTTGAAATATTTACTTAACAAATCCAATATCATTTAAATAACCCCAAATTCTAAATCACTAGATGTTCCTTCCATTAATTTAAACTTGAAACATTCATTTTAAATTAATCTTAAACAAAATCAAGTTACAAAATCATACCTTTTAAATTTTTAAATTTAATAAATTTCAAATCAATCTTATTTGAGTTTAATTGTTAAATAAATTCAATTTCAAATAAATTTCAAATTTATCTTCCAACCTTAATTTGTTTAAATCATTATAAACTTTATATTAAAATATAATTTAAATACTTAACCACAGTATCTTCAATAAAATCAAACTTTATTATTAAACTTATTCTATATTATTAAAACGAATTTATACATATCTTAAAATCAAGAATAAAATAACATTTACATAATATCCAAGATCAATATTATATAAAACCATATATTTCTTTACACAACCATAGAAATCATTTTAGAAATATTTTATATATAACCACGGTGTCTATATATAGTTTTCTATCCTATGGTCAAGTGATACGGATATTTATCATTTCAATCCTTAATTTAATTTTTTACGGTTGTATATCATTTCAAACCGCAATCCCGAATTAATAATAATCCATGACGGACTTGCACTTTATAACAATATAAACTAAACATCCATTCAACCAATATCAACAATCAACATTCATCATAAACATCATCCAAACAATCCATAAATATCAATATAAAACTGATAATAAATAGCAGGTATTTAACTGGCAGTTTATATGCAATGATAAGTTAAATAACAATTTAATTCAAATAAATTCAATTTAACTGAGATGGTGATTAAAAATTATACCAAACAATCATAATTAAATTCCTAATCACATCATGAAATAAATTTAACAAACATAAGAAATTTTGGAAGTTGTGAGTGGCTTAAAACGCTCACCTTTGAATTTAAATCGAATTTAAACTCAAAATTCAAATAGTCTCAGAATCCGTCCAAACCAATGCAAAATGTCTGAAATTTTCATACGATCCTAGTGGAGAAAACCTTGCATGAAACGGACCTCGTATGTAACAGTTATCAAAATAAGAAGCTAAACAATTTTATATTTAAAAGCAAATGATAGAATAAAATAAAAACAATCCTACCTATACAAAACGTCCACGTCACATGCATGGTTTCCCAGCGAAACCCTAACATCTCGTTTGATAACGATACCTGAAGCTACCACCAAAATCTCGTGTCGCGCCTCCAGAAATCGATCGCCGTGGCTACGGCGCCACCACCTCGAGCTCGGCCTGAGACCCCAGACATCCGCCGACTCCCCTACGTCCATCCACGACATCGCAAACGAAAACCGATGCCCCAAACAACACCCGCCGTCGTTATAAAGCCAAACCGTACTCAAATTTTTCACGAACATCTAGCCGTTGAAATGGCAAACCAGACACGCCGATGAACACCGCAAGGCCCTCTCCACACCGTAGTATCGTCGATTTGACGATCAGGTGAAGTTCATCGTCGAGCGATGAATGGCCAAAAATAGATCAACAATTTCTGGCCACACCGAAACCTAGATTGAAAAATGAATCATATATTTGACTTGCGCTAGTCGAGAGCTTCAAATCCATATATAATTCGATATATATTGAGTAGTTTGAATTTTTGGATTTGAATTTGATTTGTTGTTGGATCTAAAACTTGTTTGTGTGCCATTGGACTAAGGAGTTGAAAAGGAGATGTACGTACAGGCAAATGAGAATAAGGAGTAGGCTAGGGTTTATAACAATGTATATATAGACAAAGCTGAAAATAGAATAGATGGACCAGATTTGATTAAACGATAATGACCCGAAAAGACCATTTCGACTCCGGAATGAAAATGCATCAACCAATATATCAAATTAGATATTTTAAAATATTTTAAAATCAATGGAATAGGTTTCAAGTCCTGATTCCAACGTATAAAGAAGTTATGCCAAAATCTGCTTATTTCAAATTGATTTCAATTAAATTGATTTCAAGGCGTTTCGAGTCCGTACGTTCAAATAACAAGTCCGATTGCTACGAAATTTGAAATCCTACAATAGTTTACTGTTACGGATCCGATGGAACTAGTTTTGTCAAAATCCGAGTCAGAGGCCAAAATGGCTATATTTCAGTTAATTAAATAAATAAATATAAAATCAATTAAATCAAAATTTTCAAACTCCAATTCCATAATTAACAAATCTTATCATTTTTGATTCCTTAAACAATTACATTACCTTAAACAATTTGGATATCAATTTAAAGTTAATTAATTTACTAACTTACAGTGTTTCTTCAATTGTAATTAAATTTAATTAATTCATAAGTAATTCCAAATAAATTGATTTGATTTACTTCTAGTCTTTTTATTAAGTCTATATTACTCTATAAACCTATTTAATATTTGTTTATCTTTCATTATATCAATATATTTAAATTTCCACCCTTCCTTTGTATTAACTGTTGTTTTCAATTATATTTAATTTGCCAAATATCTATATTCATTATAATTAAAATCCTCAATTAATTTATTCAACTTGGTTTCATTCCTTTATTTTATCTTATGAATAAAATAGACCATTCCATTCATTTTATTACATTCCCACTTTACGATTACTGTCCTAACTCACATTAATGAACATTTACTAACATTTAAATGTAATGACTTCCAATTAATTTCATTGACAAATTAAGTATGTAATTCATAATAATTGTTATCATAACCTTTAATTTACACTTAAGTTTATTATATCTGCAACTAATTATTATAATTACCTACATAATGTTGAATCCATCCAATTACCATTAATTTTACTAATTCATTTATTTACAACACTTTCCCCTATTTACTTATATTCCATTTATAACCAAGTGCAACAATTTACATTATTTCATTATTGAGATTTCACTTCAATTGTCAATAATTAGTTTTAATTACCATTGCTACATTTCATTTTGAACATCCACTTCATTATAAATTATAAAAAAAAATTTCTTTCCATATTAAATTACCAAAACTTACTAATTTAACAAATTTAATAGTCGAAAAATTTTGGGTCGTTACATTATCAAATTCATCCAAGCACATTCGAAATTTAAATTTAACTATTTAAACTAGACAGGCAAACAAATTTGAGTGAGAAGATCTCAACTTTTCTTTTTATTTTGCAATCCAATCCAATCCCGACTTGTTTTCTTCACAGTATTTGACCTTGTATAAACAATTTTATGATTTATTAATATTGAATAAATCAAATAATTGATCACCATTTATTTTTGTAATTTTAAACTAAAGAGTTGGTTTGAACTTATTAATTTAATTTTAAACTAACCTTTCTATAATAAATAGATTTTTCTCAGTAAATAAAATAATTAAATAGGTTAATTGAATAATTTATCACCTTAATAAATTATTATTATTTTACATAACTTAATAAATCAAAATATATGCATGCAATATTTTCTTTTGAAACTATATATATAATTAGAAAATTAATAGATTCAAAATCTAAGGCATATATAAACTTTTCAAAAATTAAAAATTCATATATATATATATATTCCCAAAATCCTATATATATATATGTGTGTGTGTGTGTATATATATATGTAAACTATTTTCCTGTTTTGCTATATATACATATATACAAATTTAAAACACATATTTTCTTTACTAAAAACAACAAGAAATTTTTTGAAATTTACCTTTACTGTAACACACACATTTTTTAAAGAATAAAAATTTAAATCGAAAGGAATAAAACGTAAATACCTCAGCTCGCAACAGTATCGACTCGGCCACCTATTTTCTTGCGATCGAAACCCTAGATTCCACGAATGCGCCTCCACCTTTGCCATGATGCTGACGAATCCGTGCCATACACATTTCTCATGGCTGTCGCACCATCGCGATGCTATTGTTGCTGCCGCGACTCCCTCTCTTCCATGCTACTGCGACTAAGAAGGCGCGCGACCCAAACGCTTGGTATCGAGCTCGAGCACAGCTCCTCAATCAGTCACAACCGAAAACATTTGCGTTCAACACGCCATCGCCACAAATCTCGAGCTCCACGCGACGACCATCCATCGCCCCAAGCCACGGCCACTACGATGTGAGCTTGGAAACCAATTCGCAGATATACGAAATCGATTCATTTTTCGTTCCTCTCGTATCTTTCTGAATCGAACCTAGAATCGTTTCTTTTTTTCTCTGAACGAACGAATGAATTTGATTTTTGAACGAAAGAATGATTTCGTTCTCTATTTTTAAACTAGGAGAGGGATTTTAATTTGAATAAAAAGAAGGTAAGCTCGGTTGAACGACTCGTCCTTATTGTTTTATTTATATAATTTTTTTAAATGACGCGTGTATAAAAGACAACACGTGTTGGAAGAGGTAAACAACGTGTTTAAAATTGTCTGATGAAATATTATTATGTTAAACATATATAAATATTTAATTTAAATTCAAATTCAAATCGTCTCGATTGTCGTAACTCAAAATTTCAAACTCCTATCGAAGCATGCCGATAGGCGTTCATAAGGTTATACCCCTATTCCGAACGCAATGGAAAAGGTTCCGAGTCCAAATTCGATCGTATGGGGAAGATAGCTTTTTGGACCTAGCTATTAAATTAAATTAAATTTCGATATAAATTTTCAGCGCATTTATCAATCGTACGGTCACACGATCACTCCAAACACTATGAAAATTGAAATCCGATAACAATACAATATTATGGATCCAATGGAACTGGTTTTGTCGAAATCCAAGACTATGCCTCGGAAGGCTATTTTTAAATATTGATTTAAAAGATATAAATTCAAAACTGAACAAAACGGTTTTAATTTCAACTTTTAAAAGTTCGATTATCTCCAGTATCATAAATATAAATTTTCCAAGCCTTTGAAATATTTTAACGAGCTCAAAATTACCAATCTAGCAATTTATTTAATTTCCAGTTATTAAATTCAATTACTTAAATTGCCAAATAAATAGTGATTTTTTGAAATTCAAGTTAAACTAACTTTCAAGTATTTAAAATCAATTAAATATTTCGATTTCTAATGTCCAAAATTCTAGATCGTCAAATTATTGTATGAAGTGATGGGATATACTTTATTTTATAACAGTATTATATATATTTGTTTGATATAACAGCTATATGATATGTCTACAAAGTATATATATAATTTTTGTTAGCCTGCACATATATTTGTTTATATATATACACTATTTTGGATCTATGTTGATTTTACATATACTAAGTTTATAATAAATATTGTTTTAAATATAATTTATAGTGTTTATATTTTTATCAGTTTTAAACTTTTGGTTTGTTGGTTGATTACATAAGTTACACAGATATATGTGTTAAACTGTTAAACTTTAAATGCATTGATTCAAAATTTATTATATATATGCTTGACTTTAATATTTGAGCTTTAGTTTAAAACAATGATTTTGAAATACATATATATTTAATTTAATATATGCTTAAATTTAGAATATGATTTGATATATATATATATATATATATATAGTTATATATATATATAAGCTCACTTATATCAATTATCTTCATTGATCCAGTTCTAATTTGATTTCGTCTATTCCTATTTACCAGCTTTGTTGGTCGAATCATGTCCTTCTAGCGATGCTTTGGAATTCGTACCTCATTTCTTTGTCAAATCTATCTAGCCTCGAAAGGTGAGCAATCACTTACGATTAACGTTCTTGTATTTATTAAATTTTATTTCATTTGAAGTGACAATTGAAATATGATGTTGCTAGTTATTTTATTGCTATATATATACCATTATATGTAACTGTTCATCTGCGACATCTAACGCCATGATCTGTTATTTATATTTTATCTGTTATTGATGATATATGTCTATCGGCGATTTTTTATATTATTATCATTTATGTTCTTACTTTGCAAGTTCCCTTCTTGTATAGAATTCCTTATGGGTTGAAATGATACATACCCGAATGATCTTGTAGAATAGGAGAAAATCATTGTGGGTTGAAATGATAAACCCAAGCGATTTTCATTGACATTCAATTTGGGATTGTGGGATGAAAAGATATATACCCGTAGATATTTAAATTGCGGATTAAAATGATAAATATCCTTATCACTTGACCATGGGATAGAAAATTATATATAGACACCGTTGGTCTGTGTGAGTGTGTGTGTGTCTATATATATATATATATAAATGATTTCTAGGGTTTTGAAGAAAAAAAGAACTATATATGGTTTTATATAAATATTGATTTTATTATATATAAATGTTATTTTATATATGTTTAAAATTTTTGATTTTTAGAATTATATGTTTTGAAATTTATCAATTATAATTTAGTTCTGAAATTATTAATTTTATGATTTTACATATAAGTTTGCTGTTTAAAATATATAAATTAAGTTTTAATATAATAGTAAGTTTAATAATAAAATTTAATTTAATAAAATTTAAATCAATTAATATATATATATATATATTATGTTTAAGTATTTATTTAGAATTATATTTTAAAAATATATTTTTATAATAATTTTAAATAAATTAAGGTTGGAAAGATAAATTTAAATCTATTTGAAATTTTATTTATTTAAAGGATTATACTCAAATAAGTTAGATTTTAAATTTATTAAAAATTTAGATTTAAAAGATATGATTTTATAACTCGATTTTGATTAAAAGCGATTTAAGCGAATATTTTCAAATTTACATAAACTGAAATGGGATATTTAGTTTATTTGAATTTGTAATTTGAAGTTTTATTTAAATGTTATTGGAATGTGTAACATCCCAATATTTCGTGTCATTCGCATATGCACGTTGTCGGACTTGAATTGCTCAAAATGTTAATTTAAATTTGGCAAAACTCAGCATATACAGTAAATAAATAAATCACAGAATCATAGACATAGAGTAAAACAAAATAAGAAGCAGAAATAAATGAATAGTAGTTCATGAAGCTACTATATATATAACAGGATTAAGAAAGATACAATAGACATCTCGAATACAATAATCAATACAAAATCTGAATATATCAGTGAAGTCAACTGAATAACTGAAATCTGGATAGATAGATGGATCTCCAATCGAAGCTCCAACTCCAAATGTGAGTCTCAAATGCTGTGACACTCAGTTTGACCCGAGCGTAAAGCAAAACACAAAACACTCGAGTTAGGATTAACATTCTTATATCAATAAATCCAACTCAAGTGAAATATCAACTGAAATACAATTAACTTAAAGGATGTTTGGGTTATCCATCCTCTGAGGATCCGTGGAACTATCTACTATGTAGAAATATACGCTATTAACAACCAAACATTATTATAACACCTTGGTCATTTCAAAATATCATACTTCAAAACCAAAATATCATATCCATTTCAAAACCACGTCAATACTATATCATTTCCATTTCAAAACCATATTAATACAATATCATTTCCATTTTCAAAAACCATATCAATATAATATCATTTCCAAAATCAAAGCACTTCAAAGTTATAATACTTTCTAAATCAAAACACCTAAAATCATAACATTTTGAAATCATACTACTTTCCTTTAAACAGTTCAGATATTAGTAATAGTGTATATAATAAAATAGTTTATAAAATAAAATAGTTTATATAAAGTAGCTATAAGTTAAAATAGTTTATATTAAAATAATTAGTATATTAAAATAGTTTATATTAAAAATGATTTATAAAAAAATAGTTTATATTAAAATAATTTATATTAAATATATAAATAGTTTTTAAATATAATTTTAATATGCTTTATATAATAAAATGGTTTCCACAAATTTCACAAATCGATTCCAAATCCACTCAAATTCTAAAATTCAAATCTAATTCAATCTCAATTCATCAATTTCAATTCAATTTTGTTTCTAAATAAAACGTTTCAAATTATATCGATTTCAAATACACATTTGAACCACAAAATAAACCATTTAAATTTCAATATATTTCAAAGTCAATATACTTCAAAGCTTTAAATATTCAACATTTCAAAACTAAATTTGATAACTTCATTATTATTTAGTTTTGAAATATTCACTTAATCATTTCAATAATATTTAAATACAACTTCAAATTACATTTTAAATAAACAAAATATCGCATTTCAATTTATGTACATTTGAGGATATTCTTTTAAATCACTTTTAATCAAAATCAAGTTATAAAATCATATCTTCAAAACCTCAAATTTTATAAATTTCAAATCAAACTTATTAGAGTATAATTCTTAAATAAATATGATTTCAACCAATTTCTGTTATAAACTCTATATTTTAAATACTTACTTAAACATATTATTAAATTTATTTATATATTAAATCTATTTATATATTTTTAAAATAGTAAAATTATAAATAAATTCTCAAAATTTATAATTTCAAATTTTACTTATAGTTATACCATTTTCAAATATATAAGTTTAAAAATCTAAATTTTAAAACTTTATAAAATACATAAACATGTATAATATCTTAACAATCAATGTTTATTAACCATAAATTTCTTTCCAAAACCATAGAAATCATTTTCAAATCATTTTCAAGTGTTACGGAAAATTATCATTTGAATCCGCAATTTAGATATATACGGGTGGATATCATTTCAACCAGTAATCCCAAATTCAATTCAATAAAAATCGCTTGGGTTTATCATTTCAACCCATAACTATTTTCTTTTATTCTACAGATCGTTCGGGTATGTGTCATTTCAACCCATAGGAAATTCCAAACTAACAAGGAACTTGCAGAGTGAGAACAAATATGATAATAATATAAATGGCATATATCATCAATAAAAATAATAGACAACGGTGTCAGATGTCACAGGTGAACAGATACAGATAATAGCATATATATTGCAATTTAAATAACTAATAGCAGCAAATTTCAATTGTCATTTCGATTGAAATCAGATTTAATAAATATAAGAATGCTTCGTGAGTGATTGCTCGCCATTCGAGGCTTGAGGGATTTAAAAATGAAATGGGTTACGAATCCAAGCACAAGCAAAGCACGATGGATACGATTTTGATGGACAAGCTGATAGTTGAATTGATGAGAACGAATCAGAATCATTTAGATAGAAACAGAATATATATATATATATATATATATATATATATTATTGTCATTTCCATGAAATCAATATTTAATTTAAAATAAATATTAAATAATATATATAATTAAAAATCATTGTTTTAATTAAACACATAAAATCAACATATATACATTATATATTTCGAAATAACTACTTATATATACTTTGAAATAAACACTAATATATCACTGATATATAAGTTATATACTATACAACATATAACTTACGCATACATTCATGAAGAAACCAGCAAAACATAATATATACATATACAAACAATTAAATCAATATATATATTTACAGTATACGTATGCAGACTTACGTAATATGACTTATATATATACACCAAAATGGACAGATCACGTATACTCACATTATATACACTTAGATAATATATTTCGCAAAAGCAAGCCAGCAGGCAAAACATATACATTTTTACAGAACTTATATATACTTCCCTGATGCACAGAATATATACTACTTTATAAATATTATAGACTAACATGTTATACTTTGAAATATTACAAACTATAACACAAACTATAAATAACAAAACCATATAAACAACTTTGTAATATAATGTATATAAACTGAAATATAAGCATTGATATCTTATTACAAAATATACAAAATATATATACGAAACTGTTATATAAGTATATATACTTCAACTATAACAACTATTATATAATATACTTATATATATAAACAAATATATAACATGTAACGACCCATATTTTAGCTATTTTAAAATTATAAATTTAATGCAATTATTGAATAAAGATGGGTAGGATTAAAATTTATGATTTATTGGTTATTGGATAATTGAATTGTTTAAAATTAAATATTGGGAATTACTTGAATAATTTGATTCAGGATTTAAGATGACTGAAGAGGATATCGGAAATTGATGTTATTAAAAATGTGAACGAAGATGGTTAACATTTGAAATTGGATTTAAATGTGAATAATTTTAAATTTTAAATTTTATATATTATTTGACGAGTAAAAATAGCCATTTTGGCCACTGTCTCGAATTTTGAGGAAATGAGTTTTATAGGATCCGTAATAGTGAATTATTGTAGGACTTCAAGTTTCATAGCGTTCGGACTTGCTGTTTTGCCGTTCTAGCTTGAAATGCATAGAAATTTAATTTCGAATTTAATTTAAAATAATCGACTTTGAAAGGCTATCTTCCGCATACAATCGAATTAGACCTTGTGACTAGTTCCATTGCATTCGGAACGGAAGTAAAACATTATGAATGCCGGGCGGCACATTTCGATTGGAACTCGAGGATTTCGGACGTTAAATCGTCGGATATTTTCAATTAATTAATATTATATTTTCTGTTTTTAGTCCTCCAAGCCATGTTGTTATATTCACCATATACCGTTTCCTTTGCCCATTTTATAACGACAGTTCAAATCGAGATCGAAAGAAAAAAAATCAAACAAGAATAGCCGGAAAAAATTCAAATCGATCGATCTTAATAAAATAAAAAATGGCCACATCCAAATAAAAAATATGAGATCGAATCACTCTGATTGCGAGGCCGTGCGCGTGGACGATGGCGTGAGCATTAGCGATGGGGAAACGAGTGGCGTCGACTGCAGTTTTGGGTTCTAGGGTTTGAGGTTTGGTTGACTTGGGCTATGGAGTTGCACGCGTGTAGTAGGAGCCACCGCGACACGCGATGGCGAAGACATGGAGGTCGGAGGCGATGTGGCGTGCAGCTGTTGGAAGGAACGATGAGGCTATGGCAACGGCGGCGGCTAATCGGCGATAGGTGTGAAAAAAAAAGAAATGAATTGTAACGACCCGTAAATTTTTAATAATTTTGTTTGTTTTATTTAATAAATTGAATTTTGTGAAATTTTAAATAAAAAAATTTTTAAATAAAAAAATTAATATTTGGAATATGTCTGTTTTAACATAGCAACTGGTAAATTTTCATCTAAAAATATGGAAGTTTATTTATTATGTAATTTTATTTTAATTTATACCAATAAAAAATCAGTGGTAATCAAATGTTTTCCAAACCTGAATATTTTTCTATAGAAAAATTGTAAATCATCTTCTGAGAAAGACGTCATATTTTGTTTCTTCAAATTTGACTATTATTGCTCCGTCGGTCTTATTTTGACGAAATAGCAGCATTTTTCGGTACCGATTATCAACTTTTGATTGGTTAATCGTACCACCAATATCTGTATACCGTTTTGATCGTCATGTCGTTCTGATCTCTACAGTATATTCATTTCTGAGTTCTGTAATCCGGTACACCATAGAATCCGCCAATTAGACTTTTATATTTGATCGTCATGATTTCGTATCGGTACCGGTTATAAATTCTTTTGGTTTCATCTACCTACCTGGCGAAAATTAGACTTTTATAATTCCAGATTTTTAACTGGCATGACTTTTGATGTTCCCTATTCCATTTATATCGGGTCTCTTCCTTTTTATTTACACGTTGAAAATAAAGTATTATATACAACTGATATTCCAATTGTTCATTTTCTCCTCTCTCTTTTATAAAACAAAATTTACCTGAAGCCATCTCTTCCTCTCCCCTTTCTTCTTGGCAATGCAAGCATCTCTCCTTCCTCATTCAAATCGTTACTCCTCTTTGAACTGTTCGGCCTCCTTCTCTACGGCCAATCCACCTCGACCATCACATCCCTCTGGCGCCGCCTAATCTACTCAAACCCGAGAACCGCCTCAAGAAGCCACGGCGCTCCTCACAGTCGCCATTAGTTTTCCCCACCACCAAGCTTCGCTACAACCTAATCCTTCGACCGAGCCTCCCCTCCTCAACCGTGCAAGTCTCCTCCATGATTCCTTCCCCTCTTCCTGTACTTACCTCGCCTGTCATTTTCTCGGCCTCGCCCACCCATTTCCATGCAACGCCTCACCTCTGAGTTTGACCAAACTCCATGCGATGCGCCGGGATCATCTATCTCCGTTCGACCTCAATTGGCAGCCGCTATGGCCGTGCTTCCACCTGTGATCGACTACGCGCATTTCGAGGCAATACCCATCCCTCCATGTGAATCACCTCCTATCCTCTATGCATTACCGCACAAGCTCAGTCCGCCTCTTCCCCTATTTCTTCCCTCTCAGCCGAAGGTTATGGATGGTACAATACATGTACTATATATATTAGTTGTGATATATTATTATTAATATTATATTTCGATCTATGTGCATTTGTTTATATAAGTTTTCGGCAGTTGAATATATAGTTTTATATATATGCCTAGCTGTTGGTTTTAGAAGAAATTTTTACATATATTTGCATACACCCATTATAAATGTTTAATTATATGTATTGCGATTCATATATATATGTGTGTGTGTGTGTGTGTGTGTGTGTGTGTTGCCTGTATAAATTTATTTATATATGAAGCTTGTAGTTTATAAGGTTTTGAAGTTTACTTGGGTTATTAAATTATAGGTTTATTTATTTATATAATTGCTTATATATCTTACAGTGTATCTTATATGCTGTAAACGTATTTCGTTCAAACATGTATTACTGTTATATTAGATTTAGAGGCTTAAAGTATGTAATGTTATAAGTTGTAAAGTAATGTTGTACAGTACTTTATATATATGTATTTGTTGGTGGAGCTTTTGGATATACATACATGCATACATACATACATACATACATATATATATATATATATTATATGTTAAGTATACCTATATCATTTAGATGTTCAAACTGTTTGTAGTTTTACTGCATATTTACAAGTATAATATGTACTGTATACGTTATACTTATATAAGTGATTTCTTTGGTATGTGTTATAAAGTGATTTCTACTGTATAAGTTATAATTATATATTGTTATACAGTTTGGTATTTTTGTGTATAAATTTTTTTTTTATGTTTTAAATTTAGTGTTGATTTCATGGAAATAATATATATATATATATATATATATGTTGTTTCTATCGAACTGATTCAAATTGTTCATCGATTCCTTATTTATCAGCTTGTCCGTCAAATCCATATCCATCTAGCTTTTCTTTGGAGTTGCGTGCTTGGATCTGTCACTCAGCTCATTTTCGTTCGTCTCTAGCCTCGAAAGGTGAGCAATCACTCACGATTAATGTTCTTATATTTATTAAATTTGATTTCAATTGGAACGACAATTGAAATATACTGCTGTTAGTAGTTATATATGCCATTATATGCTATCAGTTCACCTGTGACATCAGACACCTTTATCTGTTATTTATAGTGTTGATATATGCATGTTATATTATTATCATATCTGTTTTCACTCTGTAAGTTCCCTGTTAGTATAGAAATCACTATGGGTTGAAATGATACATACCCGAACGGACATTAGAATAGGAGAAAATCGTTATGGGTTGAAATGATAGACCTAAGCGATTTTCATTTGAATTGAATTTGGGATTGTGGGGATATATACCCGTATTTATATTTTAAATTGCAGATTGAAATGATAAATATCTGTATCACTTGACCATAGGATAGAAAATTCTATACATACACAGTCGGTCTATATATATATATATATATATATATATATATATATATATATATATATATTTTGGAAATGATTTCTGTGGTTTTGGGAGATATATATAGTTTTAATTGATATTGAAATTATTTATAAATAAGTTTTAAATAAAAGTGGATTTAAAATTTATCTGGAATTTTAATTAGTTGAGAATTAACTTTAATTAAATTGATTTGAAATGGACTTACTTAGAGATATAAAGGTATGATTCTATAATTTGGTTTTGGTTTAAGATGATTTAAAATATTTCAAGGTTAGATAAATTGAATAAGATATTTACTGATTTAAAGTTTGGGTTTATTTAAATGATATTGTATTTTATTTCAAAGCAAAATTTATATGAAAGTGAATTTGATATATATATATATATATATATATATATATGCGAGGTTTTGAAATTTGTTTTGAAATGTTGAACATTTAAAGCTTTGAAATATATGGAAATTAAAATGGTTTGTTGAGAAACTGATTTGAATTGAAATTGAGGAATTGAGATTTGATTAAATGTGAATTTGGAATTCGAGTGATTTAGGAATCGATTTATGAAGTTTTGAATGGAATTTTTGAAAAGTGATTTGGAATGGTATTTAAAATAATAAATGAATGATACATTTGAATTTTAAAAGGTATTTGAGTTTGAATATTTGAATTTGAATTCAAATAATGAATTGATAATGAGGTATTGAAAGTACAAGATACTTTGATATTTTGAAATGGTTTGGAAATGATTTGATCTTTATTTTGTTAAAGAAGGTGAATTTAGAATGATAATTGATTGTTGATCTATTTGATAAATGAATTTTCGAAGTTTATATTAGTATGAAGGATATTTAGTTTACTTGAAATTTGAATTTAATTAAATGATATTGAGTTTATTAAGTAAATATTCCAAACTAAATATTAATAAATTGAATTAAGAGATATATGAAATTATAAAATTTAGTTTTGAAATGTGGGATATTAAAGTTTTGAAATATACTAAAGATTGAATAGTTTATTTGTGAATCAAATCTGTATTTGAAATTTATAAGATTTGAAATGGTTTTGAATTGAAACCGACAGATTTAATTGAATTAAATTGGAAATTTGAAAATTTGGGTTGATTTGAAAATTTGTAAAATATAAAGAATTAAAGGAAAGTGCCATGATTTCAAATGTATGATTTCAAAATATTATAATTTCAAAGTGTAATAATTTCAACTATTTTGGTTTCGAAAGAGTTATAACTTTGAAGTACTATAATTTATGAAAGATTAATATATGTTTGAAATGGAAATGATAAGCTATTCTGATTTGAATATAGTTTTGAAATAAAATGGTTCTAGTTTCGAATTATAAACTATTTTGAAAGGAATATAGTTTTGAATGTAATGATTTGATTTTTGAAATTTAAACTATTTTGAAATGACCACGACATTATAATAGTGATTGGTTGGCAAAGCGACTGGGATCGGATATGGGCATACTCTCTGTCGATACCGAAAACCACTTTGACAACCGTATACGTGGTGGAGATTCCAAAATGAAGTAAGATGGTGGCGACGACCTTGTGGTATATTACGTGGACCCGACTCCTGTGAGTTGGCTTAAGGTGGCTAAAACAGGAGCGATCTCAGGCTAAAAGGGGTAGCTCCTCTGGTCGGACACATTTCTTTGATATTATACTCTTACTTGTGGTTGATTTGATGGCCATCCTCCGATTTTGATTTGGAGTGTGTTCCAAGATGGGCGTAGTGGCTGCTACGTTACCACCAGCCCGTGTGCGTAACTGGTATATCTACCCCGGCATTGCCTTGTGTGTCGTGTCACCTACCATGCCGAGCCTTTACTACGAGTTTGTTTTCTCCCGTAGCCCGTGTGGTATCCTTTGATAATCTCCCGATCTGGAGATATCGTGATATTGGATGGACTATTAGGACTATTATGTGTGAAGGGTGATATGGGTAAGCCCGGAACGCTATTTTAAAGTAAGTTTATTTTACTGTAGACATTATTATTTTAGCGAAATATTACTATATAGTAAATAGTTTAACGGATCCTTAGAGGATGGTTATCCCAAACATCCTTTGAGTTATTGTATTTCAGTTGTTATTTAACTTGAGTTGGATTTATTGATATAAGAATGTTAATCCTGACTCGAGTGTTTTATGTTTTTCTTTACGCTCGGGTCAGACTGAGTGATTCCGCGTTCAAGACTCACCTTCGGAGTTGGAGCTTTGCTTGAAGATCCGACTATCTGTTCTGCTTTCAGTATTCGGTGACTTTAGTGATATATTCTGATTTGTACCTGATATATCTTGTTACTCTTCTATTGTATCTTGTTTAACTTTGATGTATCTTGTATTTATATAGTAGCTTCATGAACTACTGTCTCTTTAAAATTCTGCTGCATTATTATTTACTCTGTGTTTGTGATCTGTGATTATTTATTTACTGTATATTCTGAGATTTACCAAATTTTATTTACAACTCGGTATTTTGAGCAATTCAAGTCCGACATGTGCGGATGCGAATGGTAGAAAATATCGGTTCGTTACACGAATGCTAATCGCATTCGATCGCGAACTGCCTGGGGGATGAAGGCCGTAGTTGTGAGAAGAAGGTCTGGATATAAGGTTGTTTTAATTATTTTACTAAGTGATAGTTAGTGTTGATTTTATTTTAAGTTTTATCGTACATTAATTATTGTGTCACTTTTGTATAAGAGGATCGTTTCAAGTGAAATGAATTATGGTGTTATCATTGCGACATCTTCTACGACATGGGATCGAGCAAAGGTGAGTGTTTATACGCTCACAATTGACTAAAATAATTTTATGTTAGTTATATTTATATTTTGAAGTGAAAAAAATTTGATTGGCTGTTGTTTGGTAGGTTTAATTGTCATTTAGGTTGGTATATGAATTAATTGATAGAATTTAAATTGACCGTTAAAATAAATTTAAATTTAATTAGCAGTATTATACTAGATATTGATAATTATAAATTGTTGTGAATTATATTGACTGTATTGATGATTGGTTGTGAGGGATGCTACTGGTCGATATTGGTTGTTTATTTATTTTGATATATCATCTTGTATATTGTTTATTGCATATAAAACTGTAAACTGAATTATTTCAAATAAATTAAGAAATAGGTTGAAATGATATATACTCATGACATCTATTTGGATTGAAATAATATATATCTATCCTTGAAATTAAATTGAAATAATTATCCACTTGGCTATAGGGTAGAGAATTATATACGAACATCGGGTTGGTTAAATTAAATGATTTTAAAAGTTGTTTTGAAATTATTTAAATGAATTGATTTTTAGAATAAAAATCAAATTTATGGAAATTGAATTATTTTGAATTGCAGCTCGAAATGTTGGAATTTAATCTTGATAAACGAGATTGATAAACGAAATACATAGTAAATTTCAGAAATGGATTTTTTTTTAAAAATGGTCTTTTATTCGAACTTTGAATATTTCTAAGAAAAAGTGATATGAAATGATGTTTCAAATTTTAGTTTGGAATTGAATTATAATTGAAATTTTGGATCGAAATTTGGTATTGAAGGTAAATTTGATTTAAGCATTTAAATCGATATTCGAAATTGGAATTTAAATTAATTTGAAATTGAAATTGAAATTTAAATTAATTTGAAATTGGAATTTAAATTAATTTGGAATTGGAATTGGAATTGAAAATTAATTTAGAATTGAAAATTAATTTGAAATTGAGATTGAAATTAATTTAAAAATGGAAATTGGAATTAAAATCGAAATTTATGTGGAATCGAAATTATTCGAGTTGGAATCGGAATCGAATCGATTAAATCGAACTGGAATTTAGAATTTATTTGGGTAGGAAATTGGAAAGTTGATCGGTTTGACTTTGGAATTATTTTTTTTAAATGAATATTTTAGTATAACGGTTTAAATCTATATTCTTTAAATATTCAAATTATTTGGATTTTTTTGTTAAACTATTTTACTATATAAACCATTTGTATATTCATATTATTTTCGATTAGACTATTTAAACATTTTCTATTAAACTAGTTTTAACTATTTAAGCTATTTTCTAAAATTCAAACTGGTTAAAGGGTAAATTATTTATATTTAAATCTTGGATTTAAATGCGAATTGGGTTAAAGTTAATTATAACCAAAACTGTAATTCGAATCAAGTTTTGAAGTGAAATCGATATATCGAGTTGAGTTGATATTTTTGAGTAAATACGATGATTTTGAAATGGATATGATTTTGAGTAAATATGATGATCTCGATATTGATATGATTTTTGAGTATATGATGATTTCGAAATGAATTTGATTTTGAAACGAATATGATATTTTGATATCAAATACGAATTGTTTTCAAAATGTAAAAGTACTAATCGGTGTCTAAAATGACATTTGGTTGTTAAAGAGACCGGGGCCTCTTATTGAAATACTCTCTTTCAATATTGGAACCACTTTAACAACTGTGTACGTAGTGGATGATATCCAGAATGTAGTGGTTGATTGGCGACGTTTACTGGAATGAAGTAAGAGAACGATGATTGATAGCCTTGACATTCGTGTCATAATTAAAATGACTAAAATAAGAGCCTATGTCTGGCCATTGAGGTTAGCTACCTCTAGCGACGTTGATCCTTCGTATTACTATTATGGTTTCGGATTCGATGGGTGCACCTTATTTATCGTTTGGATTGATTGTCGTGGTCAGCCACGGATGGGTAACGACCAGCCAGAAAGGGTAAACTGGTAGAATCCTACCTTGGGCATTGCCTCACGTGCATTGTCATATTTATCCCTATAGGAGCCCATTACGATTTTGGTTTAAAACTGTAAATGTTTTAAGGTGGATCGATGCAAAGCCTTAATGCTATTTTGATATTTATTTTACTGATAGACATTATCTATTATAGCGTAAACTATTATATATAAATAGTTTAACGGAACCTTAGGAGATGGAAAATCCCGTAACGTCTCTTAAGTTATTGCACTCATATTGTGATATTGATTTGACTTACATAAGAGTATTTTAGTCCTGACTCGAGTGTTTTTTTCATTACGCTTGGGTCAGTCCTGAGTTTTTCAGCATACTTAAGACTATTCTCTGGAGGATGAAGATGGAGTTTTGGTATATTACTATTATTATGATCCCATGTATCATGTTATTCTACTGCATTGATTATTTCTCCTTGTTGTATATTTATCACTCTGATAACTGTGTATGTTTTAAAACCCAATGTATAGTAAACAGCTTTATGAATTGTTTATTTGATTATTATATTTTTATCGTTTCCACTGTGAGATTCTATGTTTTGTTTTCTTCTTCTCTTCTTATTTTTCTTATTTAACCTCATTGATTATCTACGTTTCGGATTGTTTCAGTCGAACATGTGTGGATTATTTCTCCTTGTTGTATATTTATTACTCTGATAACTGTGTATGTTTTAAAACCCAATGTATAGTAAACAGCTTTATGAATTGTTTATTTGATTATTATATTTTTATCGTTTCCACTGTGAGATTCTATGTTTTGTTTTCTTCTTCTCTTCTTATTTTTCTTATTTAACCTCATTGATTATCTACGTTTCGGATTGTTTCAGTCGAACATGTGTGGATTATTATCGATTTAAACCTTCTGAAATGTGGAGATATAGTTGGTATCAAAGCGAAGGTTTAGTGATAACCTTGGCTTTGTGGGGTTTGACTCATTAGAGATAGGGTAATAATATCCTAGAATGAGTCTGTTTGAGAATATATATATGAGAAAGTGTACTTGTTAGTGTTATAAATAGTTTTATATTATGTTTACTTATCCGTTGAGTAGTTTATAAATTCTGATCGATGTACGGGACGCCGTGTTATCGATAGGGGTTTCTAAACACTTAAATGACGCAAGTCGACATAATACTATTTTAAAATCAAGCATATGAAATAATTTTACCTTAATTATATTATATTTAAATGAAATTGTTGTTAGAAGATGATAATATTTAATTATCATCAAATTATTGGTTGAATTAAAATAAAACGAATATTAATGAATGTTATTTTATGAAACATTCAATAATTAAATTAAATTGAAATATAATTGCAATAAGAATTGATTAAAATGACCAAGTTGTAAATTAATGGAATATTTTGATAATAAGTTAAGAAAATTTATATAGGTATATTTATAATATTACATATTTATAGAAATGATTAAAAATTGAGAAATTTTGAATTTAAAATCCTTTTGTTTTCAAAATTATTTTTCAAAGCCTTAAAAATTAATAATAGTATCATTTGAAAAGTTTTGACTATAAAAAGTATATTTTGAAAGGATTTTTGAAGAAATAAAAGCATTAAATTCGCTTGGTCGCTGGGAAAAAATTCTGGAGATGACTGCAGCATCACCAATGTTCATTTTCGAGTTTCTAGGTGAAAATTGCTACCGAAAGAAATTTATTTTCGATTAAAATATGTTTTGATTATGGAAGAAAAATATATTCCAAGTATGATTTAGTAAATATGAAAAAAATTATTTGAACTTATAATTTAAATTAGTATATAAGAAATAACTTTGAAACTTATAAATTGAATAAAAAAATATAGTTTAGCTCATGAAAATTTAAATAAAATTTAATAATAATAAAATGAAAATTTGAATGAATAAATTGTATAACTTATAAATTTGAGAATTTTAAGTTAAGAATAAATTTTAAATTCGTAAAATGGGAATGATTAGAAATTTAACTTGAATAAAATTTAATAAATGAGCAATGGATTGAAATGAAATGAAGTTTAACTTAATATTAAATAAGTTGAATTGGATATTAAATAAAACAGGACAAATTAATAAAGTGAATTCATTTCATTTAAGTTATAAAATGACTTAATCAAATGAATACGGACTTGAAATGTTAAAATGAAATGTAATTTAAGTGTGTAAGAAACTAAATAAAAATAAATGAATGTAAGAAAAATTTATTATGAATAATTGGATTTGATTTAAATTGGATAGAAAATAAATAAAATGCAAGAGGAATGAGTTTAAAATTTTAATGTTGACTAATATAGTATGGAATAAGTATTGGAATAAGTATTGGAATAAATTATAAATTGAAATGAAGTAAAGAGGTTAAATGAATTGATTGTGAAAAAAATAACATTAATATGAATTATGATGTAAATTGAATTTACTTTAGTAAATTAATAATATGAATTTAAACAGATAAAGTGAACCAATGAATTAATAATAACTTAAGATATGAAGTAATAATAATAAAGATGAGTTGTGTTGTATTAAATTATTATAATAAATTTAGATGGTTTATAAGTGATGTTAGCATATAAATAAAAAGATATACTAAGTGGAAATAAAATAGATTTAACTTGACATGGTTAAGTGGAATTTTTTTTATAAATGATTCATAAATGAATTTATATGAAATAGGTTAAAAAAGTGAAACAATAGGAATTTCACAAATTGAATTGGATAAATTGAATGTAGATGAAATAAATTAGAATAAATTAAAAGTAAACCAAATTATGAACGCGGTTAAGCATTTGGATAAGCAAAAGGCAATCATTGGAATGTAAAATTAGATTTAAATGTGGATGAAACAAATGTAAATAATTGAAACAAATAGATTGAATGTAAGTATATTGAATTAAAATAAATCAAAGGTGAATGCAATGAATATTGGCTAATTGAAGAAAAGAATGAATTGAAACCAAATTAGTTGAATGTAAATTAATTAAAAGCAAACGAATTAATTATAAATCCATTTTATGGTTAACGAATTAAATATTAAGTGAATGTGAATCAATTTTAAATATACGGAATGTGGTAAGGAATTAAATTATTTAAGTATAATTAATTACAGGAATGATTGAAATGAAATAAGTGGATGCGAGCTTAATAACATTTAAATGAAAGAAAAATTTGGAAATAAATGAGATTGAATATAAGTCGATTCAATGTTAGGAATAAATGGAAAATGAGCAAATAAAATTTAATATTAATAAGACTGAGAGTGTATGAATTAAGTATTGACATTGAAAATGTAAATTGTGATGGTTATGAATTGAATTGAATGAATACTGATTTGTCGGGTGATTTGTTTTGTTGTAATCCTTGTTTAGTTGTTTGAATGCATATGATGGTTGTATGGTTGCATATTTGTGCTCGTGCTTGAGATTTGGATTTAGAATGCATGTTTTATACTTAATCAAACTTATGCATGTTCTACGTCTTCTTATAAATGATTAACATTCCAAATCGAGTTGAGATAGGTACATACGAAGACCGTTTGGAGCGTATATGCGGATTTATATGCTTTTGCTTGCTTAATACGAGCAAACTCACTCGTATTATAAATAATAAGGTACGTATCTCGGATTAAATACCGCGATTTTATATTTTTGCCTTTCGGAGTGCCTCATCATTGAGATGAGATGTATATTTGATATATATTGGTTATATTTGTGTTATATATTGAATTGTAAAAAAATTCCGATCGAGCCGCCCAAAGGAGACTCTGCCGAATTTTTCCGTAAATCCAGGTGTTAGAAAAATTTTGAAGTATAAAATTTTATAACTTGTTTATATATGTAAGTTATATTTTTCGTAAAACTGATATCGGAGTGGCGTAGTTGAAGCGTAGTATTAGTTCCGCAAATAAGAATGTTATGTTTTACAATTGATTGTTTTAAATAAAATCCATTGTATGTTAAATTCCATACTTACCGCCTTTTCGAGGATGAAAAGTTTTGAGTGGGGAGTATGTAACGACCCGTATTTTTTGCTATTTTAAAATTTTAAATTTAATGTAATTATTGAATAAAGATGGGTAGGATTAAAATTTATGATTTATTGGTTATTGGATAATTGAATTGTTTAAAATTTAATATTTGGAATTACTTGAATAATTTGATTCTGGATTTAAGATGATTGAAGAGGATATCGGAAATTGATGTTATTAAAAATATGAATGAAGATGGTTAACATTTGAAATTAGATTTAAATGTGAATAATTTGAAATTTGAAATTTTATATATTAATTGACAAGTAAAAATAGCCATTTTGGCCACTGTCTCGGATTTCAACGAAACGAGTTTCATAGGATCCGTAATAGTGGATTATTATAAGATTTCAAGTTTCGTAGCGTTCGGACTTGTCGTTTGGCCGTGCGAGCATGAAATGCATAGAAATTTAATTTCGAATTTAATTAAAATAATCGACTTGGAAAGGCTATCTTCTGCAAATGATCGAATTAGACCTTGGGACTTGTTCCATTGCATTCAGAATGAGAGTAAAACATTGTGAACGCCGAGCGGCTCATTTCGATTGGAGCTCGAGGATTTCAAACGTTAAAACGTCGGATATTTTCAAATTAATTAATATTATATTTTCTGTTTTTACTCGTCCAAGCCATGTTGCTATCTTCACCATATACCATTTCCTTTGCCCATTTTATGGTATAACGACAGATCAAATCGAGATCGAAAGAAAAAATCAAACAAGAACAGTTGAAAAAAATTCAAATCGATCGATCTAAAAAAGGACAAATTGCCGCAGCCAAATAAAAAAATATGAGATCGAATCGCATCGATTGCGAGGCCGTGTGTGTGGACGATGGCGTGAGCGTTAGCGATGAGGAAACGAGTGGCATCGACTGCAGTTCTGGGTTCTAGGGTTTGAGGTTTGGTCGACTTGGGCTGTGGAGTTGCACGCGTATAGTAGGAGGCACCACGACAGGCGACGGTAAGGACATGGAGGTCGGAGGCGATGTGGCGTACGGCTGTTGGAAGGAAGGACGAGGCTATGGCGATGGCGGCAGCTAATCGACGATGGGTGTGAAAAAAAAGAAACGAACGCTAATCGCGTTCGATCATGAACTGCCTTGGGGATGAAGGCCGTAGTCATAAGCAGAAGGTCTGGGTATAAGGTTGTTTTAATTATTTTACTACGTGATAGTTAGTGTTGATTTTATTTTAAGTTTTATCGTATATTAATTATTGTTTCACTTTTGTATACGAGGATCGTTTCAAGTGAAATGAATTGTGGTGTTATCGTAGCGACATCTTCTATGACATGGGATCGAGCAAAGGTGAGTGTTTATATGCTCACAATTGACTAAAATAATTTTATGTTAGTTATATTTTTATTCTGAAGTGATATAAATTTGATTGGCTGTTGTTTGGTAGGTCGTTCATATTTTTAATAACATCAATTTCCGATATCCTCTTAAATCATCTTAAATCCAGAATCAAATTATTCAAGTAATTCTCAATATTAAAATTTAAACAATTCAATTATCCAATAACCCATAAATCATAAATTTTAATCCTACCCATCTTTATTCAATAATTACATTAAATTTAAAATTTTAAAATAGCCAAAAATACGGATTGTTACATAACACATATATTTAAAACCGATATGTATATATAACTATTATATAAAACTGAAAACTATACTTAAAACAATTACATGTATACTATCAGACAATGATCAAACATACAGACTACCCAGATATGCAACCAAACTGTATTTTTATATGCATATATAATATCAAGAAAGAACCTTATATTAAAGTATAACAGAGTGAATGTATAACTCCATATAACATGTTATATAAACAACTGTATATAATACTACTTACATATATTAGTTGTTAAAAATCCATGTAAACAAATATTTGACATATGATATTATATACATACACCGGCAAAGTCAAGTTTTCAAGCAATATACCAACACCATACAATATCCATAAATACAAATGTATAAACCATCGTACTAACATATAAAATATATAATCAACACATAATATATATATAATACCTATAATAAACATGCATTCGGCCTGGTGGAAATAGTCATGAGCAACTTCGGCTGATGACAAGAAATGAGTGGGGACGACTTTGAGGTGATGGTTGGCTACGATGGCATTGGTGGTCAAGGCAGCGGCTTGGAGGTGGCTGATGTGCATGAGGATAAGGCAACACGACAAACAGGGAGGGATGGGAATACTTCGGCTATGAAGCAGCCAAGATGGCTCGGCAAGAAGGGAGGTGGCAGCCTCGAGCTGCTGCGTGAGGCTGCGGGACTACAAGCGAATATGGCGGCAAGGGGAGAGGAAGGTTTCGGGTTGTGTGTCAGGGAGGCCATGGTCGCGAGTGGAGAGCTAGCGGGATGGGGAGGGGAAGGCCAAAGGGAGGGGATGAAAATAGGGCGTCCATGGAAGGTTGAACATGCATAAAGAATGGCGACAGGGAAGAGGGAAGATGAAGAGGAAAGGTGGGGACAGGCAATTTGAAATGAAGAGGAGTGAGAATAGATGTACAGGGTTTGAGGTAAATATGAAGATAATTCATATAATAAATTATCTCAAACTTAATCGCCGATTGAATTTAGGAATAAATTGAAAAGTTGGGATAGCAAAAGTCATCAGTAAATTCAAAATAATAAAAGCATAGACTACTGTATTAAACGGTTGGGAATTGAAAAGACAAAAGAAGTAAAAGATTCAATACGGAACCGATACCGATACAGTTACCATTTTTCATGGATTTCGCTGCGTATCGGACTTCAAAACATAAAATTGAATATACCGCAGAGGTTAGCACGACGAGACGATCAAAACCGTATACAGATATCAGTGGTACGATCATTTTATCAAAAAGGAGCAATAGCAGTCCAAATTTGACGAAACAAAATATGACGTCTCACTCAATAGATGATTTACAAATTTATTATATAAAAATATTCAGTTTTGAAAAACATTTTATTATCATCAAATATAACTTATTTAAATTAAAAATTACATAATAGAATTTACATTCATATTTTTCAACAAAATTTTACCAGTTGTTATGTTTAAATAGACGTACTCCAATTATCAAATTTTTAATTCCAAATTTTATTATTTAAAATTTCATAAAAATTCAATTTATTAAATAAATAAAACCACTAAAATTTACGGATCATTACAGAATGGTTAAGTAAATATTTAAAAACTAAATAATAGTAAAGTTGAATTTGAGATATAAAGTAAATTATCAAATTTAGTTTTGTCAATGTTTGAATATTTAAAGCTTTGAAATCTATTGAAGGTAAAATAGTTTAATTTGTAGTTTATATCTATATTTGAAATGATATAAAATAGTTTATTGAGGTTTGAATTGAAATGGAAGAACTGAGATTTGATTTAAATGGGATTTTGGAATTCGAGTTAATTTGAATCGATTTGTGGAATTGAAGGAAACTATTTTTATTATATAAGGTATTTTAAAATAAATTTAAACTATTTATAATATGTTGCTTTATAAATTATTTTAATATAAACTATTTTAAATTTTTAACTATTTAGTATACTAATTTTTTAATTTATAAATTATTTAATTTATAACTATTTTAATATACAAATTAATTTAACATATAAATTTTAAATTTATAACTATTTTATTATATATATAGTATTTTAATATTTAAACTATTTAAGTGGGAAGAGTTATGATTTCAAAGTATTGTGATTTCAAAGTAGTATTATTTCTAAGTTATAATTTCAAAGGTTTATGATTTTGAAAGCGTTACACTTTGGAAAGTATTATGATTTTGGAAATGGTATATTTTAATTGCGAATGATATCGAATTGATATGGTTTTGAAATGAATATGATAAGGTTTTGAAGTATGATATTTTGAAATGACCACGGTGTTATAATAACATTTGGTTGTTAAAGAGACCGGGATCGATTATTGTTGTACTCTCTGCCAATACCGAAAACCACTTTAACAACTGTGTATGCGATGGATCTATTCAGCTTTTAGTTATTCAGTTGACTTCAGTGATATATTCAGATTTTGTTATTTGACTATTGTATTGAGACTTCTATGTATTCGTGACTTCTATTGTATCTTGTTTAACTCTGTTATACATATAGTAGCTTTATGAACTAGTATTCTTTTGTTTCTGCTGCTTATTATTATACTACTCTGTGTTTGTGATTCTATGATTATTTTATTTACTGTATGCTGAGTTTTGCCAAATATAAATTAACAATCTGATATTTTAAGAAAATCAAGTCCGACATGTGTGGATCCGAATGGCACGAAATATTGGGATGTTACATCATATCTCTACACTTCCTCTGGAGAGGAATGACTAGGCATCCCTTTAACACATTTGGGAAGCTATACATAATAAGCATACAATTTGCATCATCATAATAGATTTTGGACAAACTTAAAACTCACATCATCTAGTCTCCCCACATCTCATGTCACTTTGTCTAGTCTCATAGTTCCCAAAATGTGGTTAATAAAATATTTTTTTAATAAGATCCTTTTTGACAAACACCGTATAGTTTGTTGTTCAAACTAAATATTTTACCTTTTCAACTGTCTACTTTTGTATAATATCATTTCCATCTCCTAATTAAAGTATAATATTTTCCCTAAAATATTTTAAAGCTAGATGTTATATAATACATCGTTTTTCAACAAAATATTTTCAAACATAATACCAAATTTGGTTTTTCTAACCATAATCGTTTACCCTACAAATGTTTTCCTTTTGAACATTGTTTATCAGAAAGTATCTTTTATGTGAAAATACTCATAACCAAAAATTAACTTTCAAATAAATAATTTCCAAAATCAAATATATTCTTTAATAAAACACTTTTTCTCTAGTAAGACATGTCTCACATGCTTAAAAAGAAATTTTCTTAAAAAAAATATTCCAACCGAATGTTTTCAAATATTTTCTTAAGTAAAACAATTTGTCAAAATATTCTTCTTGAATCAAACATCTTTTTATCAAAAGATCTTTGAAATAAATCTTCTTTAGCAAGGAACTCATAATATATTTAAATCCTAATACTTTTATTAAAATAGTATTATGACAAACAGTTTCAGATAAACACTTTAGAAATCTTACAATATTTATTTTAAAAGATTTCTTAGTGAAAGATTTCTAAGTCATAATACTACATAAAAAAATCTTTCACAATATTCTTTTTTTTTCATGAATGTTTTCCAATAAACTAATTTTTCATTCAATATAATAAATGCAAACAATTCAATCAATGCAACCAGAAAACACTTCTCCTACTAAGTCATCAAAATCAATCATCATAAATATAAGAATAATGACAAAAAACATCATAAAAATTTGACAATACTCAATTTCAACCCCAAACATCAAACAATCTAATACCGGATAATATACTTGCATATATATACTAATAATCAACTATTAGAATACATCATCAACGCAACTATAAATAAAAAATGTGCATCAATCCACTAATTTAGTAATATAAACACCAACTCATCAATTGTGTTCTAACTCACTTTGTTAGTAACACAAACACCAATTCATCAAATATGTATTAAACCACTATATTAGTAACACAAACACCAAATCATCAAATGTGTACAAAAATGCTATATTAACATCAACACAATAAAATCATAACTAACTACACACAATATAGTAATAATAACAAATATCGCATGCTATCATGTCAACAATTTATCACATATCACATCCATCCGAAAAAATATATTTATTACCACTATTTTCTCTTATGTATAAAATTATTTTATTATTTTTCATTATGAAAACACCTAATTTATTCCATCTATAATAAATCTTCAAAAATGATGATATACTTCAAAAAACTTTTATTTGACCTCTTTTCCTTCAAAAACTTTAAAGCATTTTATCAAAAATGGTAATTTAGATCAAAATACTTATCAAAACAATAATATTATTATTTACATTAAAATATAATATACACTAAACCATTTTAATATTTTCCCATAGCAATTTATTGCTATTTTTCTCAAAAATAACAATATTCTATTTAAACTCCAAAACTATTTTCTATTGTAATTTGTCTCAAATGTGTAATAATTTAATCCAAAATACTTCTTAAAAGACATCATTATTATTTTTCCAAAAACATCTTTTATTTATTAATTTAATAATAATAATAATAATAATAATAATAATTTTCAATAAACCCTATAAAAATCAAGTATTTTGTCATTTACTCAAAAATCATTTTATTGTTTATGAAATCGCACTTTATTTTATAAATAATAATAAACTCTCTAATTTAAATCTAAAAATAGTTTTTTGTTACTACTTTTGAATTTCCCCAAAAATTCATAAATAATTACCTTATAAATTTCTCATATTAATTTTAGTTTATAGGTTAAACCACCTTATTTACAAACATCACTCAAAATCGGTAATTACCTCATTTTTATTTAATTAATCTATTTTTCCCATTATTGCACAATTTCACCCATTTTATTCTAACTTATTATTTTTATCCTACTAAAATTTACAATTGTTTATACTTAACCATCTAAATGTGCAATGTTTAGTAATAAACAATCCAATCAAGGCACAACATTCATCTTAATGACCAAACCGTCATCAATAGAATATAACACATACCAACAAATATAAATTTTCATCGATGGATATGCATGTGGTATTTTTAAAATTCAATTAATTAAATTAAATAAATTATACCAAGATGCTTTTGCAAATGGCTCCAAAACTCAGCAAACCTTGTGCCAAATTGTTCATAATTTTGTCATGAGTCAAATGGAATGAATCATGCATGAACCAAAGTTCGTATGCAAAAGATATGGAGGTTAAAAGATCTAGGGTTTAGTTTATAATTATATAAACTAGAGGGGAAATATAAAGAAGCAAGCAACAATTCGTTGGATTTGACTTTAAAACGATGAAGAAATGAATCAAAATGAAGAACTCAACAACATAGCCTATGGGTTGTATAAGTCATATCGATCATATCGATCCACAGAGGGGAACTGAACAACCGCATTAAGATTGTAAAGCCACATTGCTTATGTAAAGAATAACATTTAGAGAGATAAAGGAAAGTGCAAGGCATTTTACATGGGAGGTGACAAACCATATGGGTTAGTGTTGAACCATGTGAAGTTTGTGAAAACTCAACTAGTAAAGCCAAAACACTTTTACTACATCAAGAAGAGCCAAAGAAAAATACAAAGACGTGGATCAGTACCGAACCATGTTGGTTGTTGGACTATGTGTAATTTGACCTATTCTTCATGTTGGAACTATGGATTGGGAGATATTTGCTCATTCAAACTAGATCTAGTGATTTTCGTGCCTAGAATCATCTATAAATAGATAATTAACATCAACCAGAAAAGGACTTTTGGTGTTTAACTCAGATTCTAGGTGGAGCTACTGCAAACTTAAAATCTATCTTGTTTCTATTGGAAATTTGTTGTAGTTTGGTTGTAGTTGTGAATCCTTTCAAAAGTAAAATTGATAATGGATGTAAAATTAAGAGTCTTGCAGAACCAATTTAAAAATTGTGTTTTCTTCTCTTATCTTTCGATTATTTTTGTGCATATACATTCACTTCACAACCCTGAAGCAACTCCTATCAAAATCCAACACATAGCCAAGCTTTAAATGGTTTGGTGCTTGATCATACCTTAGACTCCTCTTGTTCAAAAACTTTGCGACCGATCCCATAACACTTTTAGAACATCTTGAACCTCCCATATCGATCACAAGTCATTTGGACTAATTTTGATCGATCGATGACAATCGATCACCCTAGGTAACTTATCTTCTTTTCAGCATTTTTTGAGCTAGCTTTCCATCTACTCTAAATTCCTTTACTCCCTCCATAATTCATTTGCTTCAATACATCTTCAAACTCTCCAAAATTGATTGGCACTCCAACATGCATCAATACACAATATCCAACCTTAAGCAAAAAAATGTACAACCACTACCAAATAAGACTCATATCATCATACACAATCAAACAACCACTATACCATCCAAAACAAGTCAGAACACAAGATAGCCTATTCATACGAACATTGTAACAACCCACTATTTTCGATCCTTTGATTTAACATAATTCACGATGTGTAATCTTCAAAAAATAGAAATGATGTGTTATTGGTGATTGATAACCAAATTTAAACAATATATTCTATATATCTCTTTCTGAACCCACTGTAGAAGGTAGCAACATATAATGTAACCAAATATCGCTATATTTCAAAACGATAGATTCCATGTATATACATAAGTCATATATAATCAAATCCAATCACAAACCAAATCCAAATACACAAATATACAATTAGTGTCAATGTGAAACAATTTTATATACAAATCTATATTCAGAAGCAACACCTTTGTCATCCGTACCATCCACCATCATTCAATACAACTCACCAGTTTCCATCCGCCTAGTAATATAACAAAAGGGAAAATATGGAGAGGGTCGGTCTACATTCTAATGAATGATTTATGTCAACTTTACTACGTACTCTTACCATTCTAGAATAATACTAAACAACTATTGTAAACAATCATATCTTATCCCTATTCACTTGCATCCAACAAGTCAGTCAAACAATACAATAACACATGACTAACTCATAAAACAAGGTCTAAGTCCAATATAGTTACAATGGTCGATGATATGGAATAACACATATATAAAGCCAAGCCCATCCCACTACATTAACACACGGCTGACTCTCTGAATGGACACAATTCCATATTTGGCTTATAGACCGATTCCCATACAACAACACACACCTCAGGTTTTTACACATACTAAGAGGTCATGTCACCATGATAATCAATAGAGGTCTCTACATCAATAGTCAAACAAATCACAAATAGAGAATCATCTATCTATACATTTATATCCATCTATCTCTACATATATACATATTTTCATATATACATATATGTGTGTATGTGTGTGTATCTAAACATTCAATCAATCAAATCAAGAATCCAAAATGTTACCCAAAACTCAAGGGAAATCCATGCACACACATACACCCTGAACATGCATGTGCCTACGCAGGTCATAGGTCGACCTACAATTTCTAACCATTCGGCTGATGGTGAGCGTATTGACAAGAGCAGGGATCTGTTTGATTTCTTGATTATATTTATTTATTTATTTTTAACTTGCTTTTATCCGTCTCATTTACACTTGATATTTGATATGTTTTCTTTCACAGTTATGTCCCTCTATTGTCCTTTAACATTAATATCATCTGAGATTCATGTAGAATTCATTTCACAAATTTCTCCAAAAGTCCCTCTATTGTCTTTTAATACACTTTCTTATATGTGTGTGTGTGTGTATACATACATACGCATATAATATAACGACCCGGAATTTCAAACACTTCATATTTAAGTATCTGAATTATTTAAATATTTGAATCCAAAATTTAATGTGATTAAATATGATTTTATAACCTTATTAAACACTCTTTAATTAATAATTAATGCTAGAAAACTAATACATGAAATAAATTTATAAAAATATATTCTTTGATAAATACTGAAAATATGACCGAAAAACTTTTAAGAAAATTCAATATTTTGTTCAATACAAGTTGGTAGAATAGCGGTGCACTAGTAAGGCATCATTAAAAAAATTAATAAATACTTAAATACGCTTAAAACTAATGGTAATTAACTAGCAAAAAGGCTTCTAAAAGAAGGACAAGCGGACTCTTGATTTGAGGAGATTTGAAAGGAGTGATTTAAGGGAAGTAAGGTGTTAAAAGAGCATGCTTGGCCATCTCTTCTTGGCAGCCCATTTGAGGGTAAGAGAGGTCATTTAGCCACTTCCTAAAGCCTATAAATAAGCACCCGTAGTCTCCTTATCCGTTCACAAACTCACTTCAAAAGTTGTACTAGAATTCAATTATTTGTCTTCTCAAAAAACTCTCTAAATAAGAGCAACTCTACCCAACACTTCCCAAACTTCTCTAAATGCTATCATCCTAATATGAAAAATAACATCACTCTATAAACTCAAATCCCAAATAATTGAAGCCTATCTCCAAAAACCATTCAAGGCGTGAGCATCATAGGCCTATGTTGCCTTGGTTTTGCACTTTCTAACCTCCATTCTCTCTTGTTTTGCTTGACTCTTGGCTTGAGTGTACAAGGAAGGAAGTGTAGAGGGTTTTAGTGAATGTTGGTAGGAATAAAATGAAATTTGATTCAAACAAAAGTGAGTTAATCTCACTTTGATTACACCATAAATTGGATGCAAGTTAACTTGAAATATTGCTTAAGATTTGCTTGCTTAATCCCTTGATAATTGTTGTTAAATCTCATGTTAATATGCTTGCTCTATATTAATAGTAATAGACATTAACCGCTTAAAGTTAAGACCTTGACTATATACTTTAAAAATTATATAAATTGTTAAAGTAGTTGCTCACTAAACCACTGAATTATGAAAAGTTCATTTAAACATTTTAAATGGATATATTGACATGTATATAGGTTAATAGATGTTTAGTGATAGTATGGTTGGAACTTGGAATCATATATGTATAAAATAACATGACACAAATATTGCATTGAATACAGAATTGTTCATATAGTGATAGTCCCTATAAATGCACTTTGAATCCCTTAAACTATAATTTGTAAAAATGGTGAATTAATAACATATCTTAACAATAACTTGTTTGGTTATTATCTACACTTCTATAAGTGTTTAGAAGAGCAAAGAATATGTTTTGGAAAGTTATAGAAGAAGTAAAGCAAAATAATAAAATATTGAAGTAAAAGTAGTCGTTATAGCGACACTTTTTAAATAACCTATTTTTGAAAATAACGCGCATTTTTGTGGAAACTTTCTTAGAGGTTTCTTTAGCAATTAGTTAAGTAAATAATATATTATTCTTATTGGGAAAATTTTGAAGCCAAATTTATTTGATAATTAGTTGAACGAAAAGCAAAAAGTTATAGCGAATAGTCGCTACAAATGTAGTTCGGTAAAATACCCTGTTTTCAGGAAATTCTCTAAAATAATTAATAAATACGACAGCCCAGTACTCTTGGTAGCACTTCTAAAGTGTTATCTTTGCTTCTGAGACAAATTTGAGATGTTGCGAAATATTTTCGTAACATGTGAAGATATGTTATCTTTGCCATCTTTGCTGTTTGAAATTTTGATTTGTTTAAAATTTATATTTAAACTATGTCCTTTTCTCTAATTTTTTAGAGTTGTTTTCTAACTTATGAAAGAGTGTTTTTAAAGTAGTTTCAAGTTAAATATATCTTTAACAATAAACTATGAATTTCTAAACTAAGTAGCTTTCAAAATCAAAACTTGTTTTTCTACTTATTTCAAAATTCCTTACTTTTATATAATATTCTATGTAACAACCCCTAATTTTCGATAATTAAAAGTATTAAATTAAATAAGATTTTGAAATTTAATGTTGAGGGAAATTAAAATTACGATTTATTAATGAGGAAAATATATAAAAAATTGATTTAATAATGTTGTTTGAATGTTATGGACATCTATTTTAATGTAATTTCAGTTAATTGGAATAATTGTAAAGTTAACTGGGTTATAATTGTAAATAAGGAATTAAATTGGTAATAAAGGGAATTAATATAATTGATATATTATAATTAATATGGTAAAGATGATAACTATAGAATATGAATGTAATAAAATATAAACTAATATCAATTATATTCATAAGGTAATAGACGAGTCAATAATAAGCGCGAGAATCAAAAATGAAGAATTTGATTGAATTTAAATTATAATTAACGGGTTTTATTACAATTGTAATTATACGCTGTAATTAGTGCAATATTTAGATCTTGGATTTGATATGGAAATTTATTTTAAAAGATTATTAATTTATATGTAATCAAGAATGATGGAAAATTGTTAACTTTTAAATTTGAATTTAAAAGTAAATAAATCAATTTAATAATAATTTATTTATTTAGTGTGAAAATTATCCATTTTGGCACATGTCTCGAATTTTGACGAAACCAGTTTCTTCGAATCCGGAACAATGAATTATTGTATGATTCCCAGTTTCGTAGCGATCGGACTTACCGCTTGATCGTGCGAACTCAAAATGCATAGAAAATCAATTTCATGAATTCAATTAAAATAAGTTGATTTTAAAAGCTAACTTCTATATACAATGGAATTTGGGTTTGAAACTAGTTCCACTGAGTTTAAAAATATTGACAACCTATATTTCGACATATTGAGTGACCCATTTCCGTTTCAGAAAACGGAACGACCTTTTCGGGTTCGCGTAATCGTTTCGACCATTTGGGCCCAATTGATTGTATGCTGTGAATATATGTTTATCCTAGCCCATTCTATGTCCAAACCCTAGCAGCCTTTCATTTTTATTCATGTACATACTTTATTTTGATCTGTCATCCTTCTCAAAAGTCAAAACGTCAAAATCTAATTTTCAATTTCAATTTCAAATCAAAATCAATTCCAAAAAGGTAAACTTCTCAAACTATATCGAATTATATATCATTGGAAAGCTCTCGACGAGCACAATAGTAATTCATCCCAGAAATTGGCAGTCTTTCTCAACCGTATGCTTCTAGGGTTTCGTGATCCAACAGTGGATCGTCGAGCATTCGACGAGCGGGGAGTGGCGTTGGGAAGAGGTCGCAAAGTAGATCTCTGTAGTGGTATTCGTTGGTCATATTATGGTCGAAGTTCACTAAAAATGGTGAATAGGTGGCGCAGCGGCGGAGCCTTGCTGGGGACACCGTAGTTGCTCGCAATGGGCCAGGGTGGCGCGGCGTGACCTGGCGAGTTCAATGGTAGCGACCGATCTGGGTTAAGATGATCGTAGGCAGCGGCCTATGGCGATAAGGAGTGGCGGTTGGTATCTGGTCGAGTGGGTAGGGTTTGAGTTGAACGATACATTGTCGAGGTAAGGAATTTACGGTTATACCCTTTTGTTTTATTTTTAATATAAAATTTAAAATTTCAATCGTTCCAACTATCATAACTTGTGCATAGAAGCTTGGATTCACGCGCGGTTTTCTCCATTGTAATCTTATCGAAATTTCGGATGATATGAAATAGATTTGGCTGCATTCTGAGACCATTGGATTTGGGCCTAATTTGGATTTTAAATCAACGACAAACCAAAAGGTGAGTGTTTTAACCCACTCACAAATGCTAAACCATTTTATGTTGGTTGAATTAAGTTTATGATGTGATTAGAAATTGACTGATTGATGTTTGGTATATCTAAACTGTCATTCAAGTTTAATTTGAATCTATATTGAATTTAATTTCCATTTAATTTAAGACTAAATTCAAACTGTTAATTGAATACCTGATAATGATAACCAATCAACTGTTGTGATTTATTTGTTGATTTGAATTTTGATTGTGATGGATTTTTAATTGTTGATATTTTGGATGATTTGATGTTATGTTAAATTATATGTTGTTATCACACTACAAGTTCCCTTAGTTATTGTTAGGAAAATCATTATGGGTTGAAATGATACATACCCTAACGATCTTGTAGATTAGGGAAAAAACATTATGGGTTGAAACGATAAACCCCTGTGGTTTTATGGATTTGGAAATTTTAATTTGGGATTGTGGGTTGAAATGATATATACTTATAAATTTAAATTTATTACGGGTTGAAATGATATATATCTATATCACTTGACCATAGGATAGAAAATTATATACGGACATCGGATTAGTTAAATTAAATGGTTTAAAATCCTAAATTTGATTTTTTATTAAATGATATTTTTTAAAGGAAATAAATTATAGATTTATATAAATCTAATTATTTTTTCTAATTCAAGCTTTGAAAGTTGAAAATAAAGTGGTTAAAAGAAATTGTTTAAGAATTTAATTGGGAAATGTAAAGTTAAAATCGATATATGACTTTGATTTGAAAATTTGAATTATTTAAAGATTTGAATCTTAAAATTTAACAATGAAGTTAAATTTGATTTAAGTGGTTTAAAGAAGTAAATTGAGTTTTGTTGATTTGAAATCTGGATATGGTCAAGATCTATTGAAATGGAAGAAACTGTTTGATTTGATACTATTCTCAAAATAAAATTATTTTAATATTAACTGTTTAAAAATCTATTATTTTGAGAGTTCAAATTATTTAGATTTTCAAAACTATCTACTATATAAACCATTTTCAATAATCAAACCATTTTGTATTAAACTATTTTGACTGTTTTAAAATCCTTAAAACTATTTTAAAATATTAAAACTATTTTAATCTATTAAAACTATTAAAACTATTTAAAATATTTTGAACTATATAAACTATTTCAAGTATCAAACTATTTTAATCTATAGCCTATTTTAAATTATAAACTATTTTAATATATATTATTTTAAATTATAAACAACTTTTAATATATATATATATATATATATATATATATTAATATATAACCTATTTTAATATATAAAATATTTCTAATACATTAATTTTTTTAATATATAACCTATTTTAATATATAAACTATTTCTAATGTATATACTATTTTAATCTACAATCTATTTTTTAAGTATAAGCTATTTTTAATGTATAACTATTCTAATATATATACTACCTTCAATATTAGAACAATTTAATGTTTGAATTGTTATGATTTAGATTTCATTGATTTAAATGTGAATATCTTAAATGATGGTTAACCTATTTTGTGGTTATGATTTTGAAAATGAATATGATTTCGAAAGTGAATATGATTTCGAAAGTGATATGATTTTGAAGTGAATATGATATTTTGATATCAATTATGAATCGGTTTTGAAAATGTAAAATAACCAACCGATGTGAAATAAGCGTTTGGTTGTTAAAGTGACCGGGGTCAGATATTGTCATACTCTCTTCCAATACCGAAAACAACTTTAACAATTGTGCATATGGTTCAGAATCTAGAATGAAGCAGGATGGTTTGACGAACGATTTTGTATGAGGTATTAATGCAGCCTTGGCCCCCTTGGGTCAACTTAATGTGGATAAACAGGAGCCACGTTGGGTCAAGTGAGGTCGCTCCTTTGATCGGGCATATTTCTTTGATACCATATCTGTTACTTTGTGATTGATAGGTGGTCATACTTAATTTGATTATGGGAGTTTGTCTCGACATGGACGGTAGTAGCTACTATGCGTTACCACCAGCCCGGATCCGCAAAATGGTAGTATCCTACCCTGGGCATTGCCTCGCATGCCTTGTCATATGGCATATTGCACCCACTATGAGTTTGGTTTGTGTCTTACACTATGGAGTGCCCTCTAATAGCCCTCTAGTTTACGGAGGAATTTCGGTACTATATAGACTACGACATTTATAAAAATGTGTTAAGGGGGGATATGGGTAACGCCTTAACGCCATTTTAATACTCTACTTTACTTTAGACATATTCTAATAGTGTATTATACTGTGTATGTAGATAGTTTAACGGATCCTTAGGAGATGGAATCTCAAGCATCTCTTAAGTTATTGCACGCACGTTAGACACTGGGTAGGAGACGTAAAATCCCGTAAACATCTATGAAGCCGTTGCTCTCATATTTATTTATTGTCAATTTAACTTACATAAGATCCTTAACCTCTGACTCGAGTGTTTTGTCTTTTCATTACGCTCGGGTCAGCCTGTGCATTTCTGTAACGACCTGCTATTTCAACCATTCAAATCAAAAATCATCCACACATGTCAGACTTGAATTGCTAAAAAAAACAGATTGTTAATTTATATTTGGCAAATCTTAGCATGTACAGTAAATAAATCAATCACAGAATCACAGACATAGAGTTTTAAAATAATAAGTAGCGGAATAGATAAATCACAAAGTAATAGAATGGTATCAAAGAAGCATGCTCGATCAGAGGTGCGACCTCATTTGGCTCGGTATTGCTCATGGTTTAGCCACATCAAGCTGACTCGCCGGAGTCAAGGCTGCATTAATACCTCATACAGAATCGTTCACCAAACCATCCTACTTCGTTCTAGATTCTCCATCATGTACACGGTTGTGAAAGTGGTTTTCGGTATTGGCAGAGAGTTTGACAATATCTGATCCCTATCTCTTTAACAACCAAACGCTTATTTCACACCATGGTCATTTTATATTTCAAACAGTTCATACTTCATATCAAATTATCATACTCATTTCAAAAATCATGTCACTTTCGAAATCATATTCACTTAATAAATCATATCACTTTCGATAAATTATAACCACGCAATAGTTTATATATTAAAATAGTTTATAAACTAAAATAGTTTATAGATTAAAATAGTTTATACATTAAAATAGTTTATATATTAAAATTAGTTTATATATTAAAATTAGTTTATATATTAAAATTAGTTTATATATATATATATATATATATATATATAGTTTCAAATTGGAAATTTTTCCTCCCAATTTCACAAAACAATTCAATCAATTTTAGTTCCAAAATTCAATTTAAATCAATCTCGGTTCAACAATTTCAATTAAAAGGTTAAAGGTTCAATTCAAATTCTCAATAAAAACCATTTTAATTTATATCAATTTCTAATCTAGGTTTGGACTACAAATTTAAACCACTTCCAATTCAATAAGTTTCAAAGTTAAATATTCAAATATTTAGTAATGACCTGGATTTTTCAACACCTGAAAGTCGACGTCACTACTTCCACTGTATCAACTGCCGAACAATCGAATGTCGGAAAACCAAACCGTTAGGGTTAAAGAAGAGAAGATAGAAGAAGAAACATAAACAATATTAGAATCTCACATTTTGCAGCGGAACAATATATAATAAATAATGAATAATCTTTAAACAAAAGAACTATATCTGTTTATACATTACATCATCAGAGTATTACAACAATAAAACACAATACTAGGCATTTATAACAACTTGACTAAGTGGAAACTGAATTTACAGCAATCCATACGCAGCGGATAATACATACTATAAGTGATATGTCTTGCCATCCAGCTTGTCTCCTGATCTGTACAGCATACTTTCCTTACATCGCTCCAGAACAACTGATAACCAAACTCTAGACTGCCCGTGTGGAAAATTATGTGCACGCAGAGTTTAGAAAGGGAACAATAAACTCCAGGCCAGTCATGGGACTGGTGTGAGATCTTAAAACAGTTATTTGCACAAAAGAAAAGGAAAATATATCCACTATGCTTTTGGAAAATGAAACGACCATAAGGCCTTCCGCCACACACATACAATGCAATCGCACAATTGGAGGAGATTTCTCTTTATGATAGTCAAACATGCTTGATACGCAAAATCTTTTTGGTATTATTATTAATGCATAGTGTGGAAAATATTTCGAAAGTATAATGTAAATCTTAGTCAGCATAGGTACCATTTTATTATTCCTGCTATAGCTACCACCTGAGGTGGCAGGTTATACAACTATAATCGTAAATTGCTAGTATTGTTTTGTTTGGATTTCCAACAAATGGTCAAGGCTAAGGAACTTCCTTCACCGAATGGGTACGCCCCTGGAGGGACGCCCCGAGAATTTAACCAGCTCTCTGCTAACACAAGGTCAGGTTACATTTGTAACTAGGTAACTAACTGTCACGAGTATGCCACCCCTCGGTCTAGACCGACCTTTACCGAGGCGCCTCAACAACCAACAACCACATAAGTAAATAATATGGGCTACATACCAGAATACCACTTTTTATCCACACAAGTTAAATATCTAGGCTCCATACCAGACACCACTTTTTATCCAGAAGGGAATGTACATATCCTGAGGGGCGCGACCCACATAACCTTGCTGCATCTTTTCATCTTTCAACCATTTTCGAGGTGTGAGGTTCGACGAAGTCTCGTCCACAAAGCTACGCTTTTCACAAAAGCCATGCTTCAATCAACAAATGATCAACATTTAGCATGCCACATCACCAAATTGGGAATATATCACTAGTAACCATCAACTAAATAACCTCTGAGCTCGTACGTCTCAGCGAAGGGTGTTAAGCTAAGAGAATAAATTCTCTACCACCAAAGAAATGTATTTGATAGAAACCAGCTTTACATCTCAAAGTGTAACATCAGACATACATCCATACAAGTCCGTTCCAGATTCGAACGGAACCAAAGGCACTTCCTCCAATTAAAGAAAGAAGCCATTGCAAATCCGGATATCCACTAATCACGTACGGACTCCCCATCACATAGGGTGATATAAATCTCTATACCGGAGCAACTCAGTGCAGAGACATTCGACAGGTATTCCTTTCGTTTTTAAAAATACCCGACCTTCAACACCATCTTCAATGCAATCCCATTTCGTTGTATCATTATTCGAAATGGGTTTTATGACATAAAGTCCTCTCCCGGTTTAACTGATTAATGAGCGCTTATTTTAAAAATAAGTGGTTACATTTAGATTTTAATTAAGTCACAACAAATTTCCACATCGATCTTTTAAACAAAAGATCCATCATTAAGATTCGATGTGGTTTTCGGATAACCACTTGGAATCTGACCCCCGGTCGCATCGAAATTCAAATGTCGTTTAAAGGCCAATATTGATAGTTGGTTATTTAACTATCAATCAATATTCACAACAATTACCAGATTTAAATAATTTTCTCCAAATTATTTATTCAAAATATCTTCGCAAGATATATTTTCACACTTCAACCCTTTGAAAACAATTTTCAAATCACTTTCCCTTTTTGCGGAATAAAATTCCAAATATTATTTATTTCCACTGAAAATTTGCCAAGTCTGAATACTTTAAAAAAATTAAATCACTTATCCAAAATATACTTGGAAACGTTTAAAATGAAAACTATTTTTCTAAACACTTTATTTAAAATATTAGTTATGAAATTTTTATACTCATATCTTATATAAAACTTATGCCAAGAACAATTTTTAAAAATAAAATTATTAGATAAAGTGTAATTATTTAAATAATCATCTTCTAAATCAAATACCAATTAAATCTTTAAAATAATCACTTCTATAATTAACTTAATAAATATTTACTTTAAAGATTTAAAAATAATTTATGAAAATAATTTCTCCGAAAACATTCTTTTTAAAACCAATCTTTAGAACTTTTAATTTATATTTGAAAGCTACTTTGAAAACATACTCGACTTTCTAGAGAAAATACACTTTCCTTTCACACCTTTAAAAATAAACTACCTTTCGTTTTTAAAACAATTTCCCATTCCAGTACAAATTCCCATTGTAAATCTATATTTCCAAATATCCACTGATATACAAAAAATTTTAAATCGATTTCCAGAATTACTTTCAAACACCAAATCAATTTCCAAATTGATTTCCAAAAATTGATTCCAATTTAAAAAGTACTCCTTTACTTGTCCAAATTTATTTTAAAATCTATAAATTACAAGCTCACTCCTTTTAATAAATTTTAAAATTTTATTTAAAAATTTGAAATATTAATTTCATATTTAATTTAAATATCACTGTAACGACTATGATTTTTTAAATTACTGTCGTAATAAATATTTAAAAAGAAATTTGTAACTGTGACGCCCCACCTCTATACCCACGCTAGCCAAGAACACTACGGAGTAATGCTGTCAACTAGCACGGAGAATAAGGCTGTTGAGGAGCGACCATCCGTGTAATTGCTTTGTGCGAGCACCGATATGCCAGATAAAATATAACATGCATTTCATATCAAGAGGAAATCTGACATACCGACGCAGACTCAAAGCTACTACACAGTGGCTATATATAATCTTCGAAAATAATATAGAAATAAACATAACATAAATCAGTCACAGGCAATTCATATCACAAAGGAGAAAACAGATATGAATATTACACATAAAAGTGTATATCAGAGTAGTGGTCTAACAAGATCCACAATGTCACAAAAGAATAGATACAAGTGCAAGCCAAACGAATATGTGTACATCAAGGAGTCAATAACTTAGATGTATACAACAAAAACTACCAAACTAAAGTAGTTAGCCAAAAGATCATATGATGGTCCGATAAGGTGGCAAGCAGAAGCACCTGTAAAATCTCAGTCTGACCCGAGTATTATTTATAAGAAAAATAATAAACGGATCAGTCTAGCTATAATTATCAGATAAAATGAGATATAAGAAGAGCTGTAGTAAAAACGTATGATAACCAAAATGTGTCATACTGCGACAAGTATGCATAGAAAAATCAACAAAGGAAAATCATACAAATATCTCAAGAATCTCATAGCATCAAAAAGAATATCATATTCTTTATTTGCTTCACCAAGCCACAATAAATGACATACATATTAATGCCAATCGAAAAAGGTGGTAAAACATAAATTCTAGAAATCAACACAAGAAATCCAGAAATCAAATAATTCGGAGCATCGACGTCGTACAACGTGACGTCCGATGATCCAGAAACACAATAGAAGGGAACAACGACGTCGTACAGTGTGACGCCCGATGAACCAAAGCACAATAAAAGAGAACAACGACGCCGTACAGCGTGACGCCCGATGAACCAAAACACAATCAAAGGGAACAACGACGTCGTACAGCGTGACGCCCGATGAACCAAAACACAATCAAAGGGAACAACGACGTCGTACAGTGTGACGCCCGATGAACCAAAACACAATAAAAGGGACAACGACGTCGTACAGCATGACGCCTGATGAACCAAAACACAATAAAAGGGAACAACGACGTCGTACAGCGTGACGCCCGATGAACCAAAACACAATAAAAGGGAACAACGACGTCGTACAGTGTGACGCCCAATGAACCAAAGCACAATAAAACGGAACAACGACGCGTACAAGGTGACATCCGATGAACCAAAGCACAATAAAAGGGAACAACGACATCGTACAGCGTGACATCCGATGAACCAAAGCACAATTAAAACGGAACAACCGACGTCGTACAGCGTGACGTCCGATGAACCGAATCAAAAAGACATCGCACAATGCTAGTCTAAAACACAAAATGATCGTCATGATCACCGAGAAGTGTCAATTACAATAAGCTAGTAAATATATGAGCTTAGCTTCATGTCCCATAACCACTAGCTTAACTTAAATATTTGCGAACAAATTGTAAATCTCTACTAGAAAATTGTCACAAGAGTTTCAATCGAACAAGTCCAAGAATTAACCGACGAAGTAAACGCAAGCGTTTCATACCACTTGTTTTACTAAGTCGTTTAATTAGATTTCTCATACGAGTGAGGTAAAGGTTTGTATATACTAATAGATTGGAAATCGGTTTGAGAAAACAAGCTTTGTAATAAAATCGTGTTGAAATCATTTGAAGAAAGAGTTTTGATATTTACTACTAGTATTGAAAACCTTTATATTTTTAAAGTGACAAATCATAGAAAGGATTATAGAAATAATCAATCATCAAAATTCACATTCGAAGACGTGAATAAAATCCAAAGAAATCGATACTGAATCCGTCAAAATGGATGTTCCCAAAAATCACGAAGAAAATGTCATCAAAGTCGATAATAAGTCATAATAACAAAAGGGAATCAACACGAATCGATTAAGTTGGAATTCTCAAGCAAATAGGCTAATAGGAAAAAGAGTGCAGATTCAGACGTCTGAAATCAAGGATTCAGACGTCTGAATTTGGAAAATAAAATATTTTCCAAAACAGAATTCAGACGTCTGAATTCTTGAATTCAGACGTCTGAAATACGCACTTTTTAGCCTATTTCCTTTCTGGTCCAAAACAAACTAATTCAGACGTCTGAAATATAGATTCAGACGTCTGAATCTGGGAATACAAATCTTCCCAGTATAATATTCAGACGTCTGAATCTAACGTTTCAGACGTCTGAAACTGAGGTTCAGGGCATTCCCTGAACCAAGACCAAAAATGGCCGAAATAAATACCGGAAGCGATCGGACGAGCAACGACGACTAAGGATTTACGTCGAGCGACAACCCAGCCTTAACGGCTCTTCGATACGCCTCAAATATCAATGTCCAAACATCCATAAAAGGATTTTCATAGATTTTGATTTCAAAATACCAAAAATTGGAATATACACCAAATCAATCCAAATCAAAATCAATTGCATAAGAATAAGTGTTAGGAATTCATACCTAACAATCGAAGATAATTATAGACAAAGATGTGAGATAAAAATCTCACCTTTGAACCCAAACAATTGAAGAAGAAGCTTGAAAAAAAAGGAGGATCAACCACTCTTCAATCCCAACTCAAGAAGCTTGATTCTAAGCTTAAAAGATAAATATTTCCCAAATTAGGTTTAGGACATTTCTGAAATTGGAAGGAGAATGAGTTGGAGAAGAAGAAGGAGATGCTTACCAATGGGTTCTCTTGAATTTGGAGCTAGAAGTTGGATTTGCTAATGAAGACTAGGGCTTGGAGTTTTAATTTCCTCCCCATTTTTGCTTTAGCTTGAAGTGTTAGGAATATGAAATGAAGTAATGAAGAGTTGGAGTGGAGCTAGAGTCTTAAGATGGAACATTGGGCTGAAACCCAAATTCAAACCCAAAGTAAAAAGGTCAAACTTTTAGCTAGCTCCAAACATATCGAAGTTTATACTCAAAAAGGTCGCAAACGGCATTTTGAACTCAATGGAAGTGGTCTCGAGTCCCAATTCGACTGTTTCCTAAAAGTAGGTTTTCGGAATAAAATCCGACGAACGATGAAATATTTAAATAAAATATTTAAATATACAATTGATAAATATGCGGGTTGTTACGATATATAAATATACAATTGATAAATATGCGGGTTGTTACAGACTCCCCTCCTTAAAGAAATCGTGTCCTCGCAATACTTAAGAAGAAAATAAGAAGTAACGACCATAGAAGCATATCAACACAAAAGAAAATTTGAAATAGGAAGTTCACCATAAGGAGCATGAAAGAGTAAGCCTGAACGGGTTCGCACGGTGAATTCCCAAGATTCCTAAGTGCAATCCTTAGGATTTGAGAACCATTGAACTTCCGCAAGAAAAACATCTTTATTTCGAAGGTGCTACACCCCCGAAGCAATGATGTGAATAGAAGGTTGCTCATAAGTCAAATCTTGTGAAACTTCAATTTCCTCGATATCATCGGGCTCAAGAATAAAAATAGGAAACCTAAAAGCATTTCCATAGTTAAAAGACGTAGAAAACGTCAAGAATAGCAGAAAATTGAGCCAGTGCAATGGTGTAGTACAAAAACGGTATGCCCGAGAAATGAGGAACTTGAATAATTTGGAACAACGGCGTAGTACAATAACGGTACGCTAGATGATCCAAAGCTCAAATAATTCGGAACACCGATGTAGTACAAAAACGATACGTCCAATGAACCGAACACCAAAAAAGAACATCGGCCGCTAGTCCATAAAAGAAATGGGATAAAGCTCAATAAAATGAAGTATATCAAAATGTCCGATGAACTTGATAAAAAGAAAATTCCCCTCAAACATCATTAAAGAATCAACAACTTGTTGCCTATGGCAAAGCACATTGGCAACACGATTTCCCTTCCGGGAATAAAAAGAATATTAAGATCATAAGATGTAAGGAACCCAAGCCAATATGATGTCCTTATGAGAAAATAAATATTCCAAAGATTTATGATCGAGGTGGAGAACAAATTTCTCCCCCAAAAATAATGATGCCAAATTCTAAAAGCGAAAACAACAGCCACGAGCACTAGATCATGAGCGGCATACCTAGTCTCGATCGGCTTTAATGATTTAGAAGCACAAAGGGTAGAACGTTCTCTTTTGCAAGAGAACGGCATCAAACCAATACGATAAGCATTGGTACAAAAGATAAAGTCTTGGTTCCCCTCGGGAAACACAAGAAAAAGAGTATCGAAAAGATAGAATTTCTTTTAAATAATTTTCTTTCCCGAAAAGCTAAAACTTTCAAAATCACAATTATCTCAATGTAAAAATCTTTCTAGAAAAATTTACATTTTACAAGTCAATATATCGTGTTTGATTGTCTCATCAAAGCGTTTAGGAAGTTCCTATCGATAACGTTGATCAAGCGCATCGACCAAAATTCTTAAAACACTCAATGGGCAATACAATCACCAAATCATCTTCTATATAATAAACATGTTTCTTAAAAACCTTTAAGAATATTCTTTGCTTGTTTAAGAGCAAAGTCAAATTGTACTTATAAATAAATCTTATGAAAAAGATTTGCAAAATTTTTAAATTTCTATTTTCATCTAAAATCAATAAATACAAGAATGGTCTCATCGAAATATTCATAGAATATTCGATTTATAAAATGGATGAAATAAGCTGGACAAACTGAATGACATAATAAGTCATTCATAAGAATCATAACGAGTGCGGAGTGCGTAAGTGGAATGCTAACTCACGCAACTCGTGGCCAAATGAAAATCGGTGGCAAGGTCGAGCTGAGAAGACCTTATCACCACACAAGATATTGCTTAGGTGATAATCCTAAGACAAGTCCAAATAAACCGGAAAATTTCACAACTATTTAGATGAGAGAAATAAAACTTTCCTCTTCATGAGGGTTTAAAGAATAAAAATTGATGCCTTCAAAAATTTGAAATCGGAATCACAAGAAAAAATAGAAATCTGCTTAACAGATAGAAAATCTCGAAGATGAATAGTCCACACGGAAAATAGGATATGGGCTTCACAACGATTAAGCCAATCCTTACAAAAAACAATTCTGAAGCCTAAGTAAAAATATCGGCTCGGAAAGAAAAATCACATAAAATAATTTCAACATCAATAAAAATCAAATTGAGTGTTGCGGATCCACTAATCCCGAATCGCAATCCTCAAAGAAGCCATCAAGCGCATAAATGTTTAAAGAAAAAGAATCACAAGTTCTTTTGATATAAAATAGTGAGATGAAACACATATCAAAAAGAACTCGAATAATAAGATCACGAAATAAAATAACGCCATCAAGGATTGAATGTAAAATACCTTGACTAAGAGAAGAGTTGCTAGGGGCTTGCAGCTTTCCTTCTCTCTTGCTTTGACGCTTGGGACACGAAGATATATAATGATCCGCACTTTTGCAATAGCGGCAAGAAATAGGCCTTGGACACCTATTTATATAGTGGTCCCTAGAGCCACAATTGTAGCATTCTCCGCGATTAGGTATGGGAGTATTTGCTATAGAAGTCTCTTGCTTCGCCCTCTTGTTAGGATTAGGACTTTCGAACCTAATAAAGGGATGCCTCTTCTTGTTGTTGTTGGAGTTCGGTTTGGCACTCCCAACTTTGACATCACTTTCTCTATCGGCCTCTTCAAGACGAAGAGCGATATCAATAAGCTGATCAAATGAAGCCTCAAGTTTCAGGAGTAATGGCTTCTTAAGATTCTTATTCAAGCCATAGACAAATCTCTGATTTTTCTTCAATGGGGTGTTAATGTATTCAACCCCGTATTTGGAAAGAGATTCGAATGATGCGACATAGTCTGTCACAGAAGATCCACCTTGAACAAGGTCAATAAAACGCCGTGCTAAAGTTACTTTTTCAGCCTCCGGCACGAATTTCAATTCGAATCTTTCTCGGAATTGCTCCCAAGTGAGATCCGCTTCAACGATTTCAGAAATTAAAAGCTCATACCAATCTAACGCTCTTTCTTGGAGCATGCTAGAAGCCACTTGGACTCGATGTAGATCAATAAGGTTCATGCGAGAAAAGATGCGATCGCATGATTTGAGCCAAGCTTGAATTTCTATAACACTCTCGGATCCCCTAAATGGCCTTCCACCCAAATTGGTGTAGTCTATGCACAAGCGTGCAAAACCAGATCTAGGATGAGTAGGCTCTGGATTGGGTCCTGCAGCTCGAGCATTCTTCACGAGATCTAAAAGCTGCTGAGCAGACATGAATACTCCATCTTGGGGAGTAGCACTAGATTGACCGGCGCTGGGACGGCCTGGTCTAACCATTTCTCTTCTTTAAGAAAGAAAGAAAGAAGAGGGAAAAAGTTATTCTCAAAATAAATATCAAGCAATCTTGACAGGTAAAACAAGGAATCATAAAAGAAAGTAGGATAGAACGGTATGAAGGCCCGAATAAAATCCTAAAGCATGACTCCTAAGATGGACTTAGGACGATGATCCTTGTTAAATTATTCTACATTGTTCTGAAGTTTGGCTCTGATACCAAGCTGTGACGCCCCACCTCTATACCCACGCTAGCCAAGAACAATACGGAGTAATGCTGTCAACTAATTGCTTTGTGCGAGCACCGATATGCCAGATAAAATATAACATGCATTTCATATCAAGAGGAAATCCGACATACCGACGCAGACTCAAAGCTACTACACAGTGGCTATATATAATCTTCAGAAATAATATAGAAATAAACATAACATAAATCAATCACAGGCAATTCATATCACAAAGGTGGAAACAGATATGAATATTACACATAAAAGTGTATATCAGAGTAGTGGTCTAACAAGATCCACAATGTCACAAAAGAATAGATACAAGTGCAAGCCAAACGAATATGTGTACATCAAGGAGTCGATAACTTAGATGTATACAATAAAAACAACCAAACTAAAGTAGTTAGCCAAAAGATCATATGATGGTCCGATAAGGTGGCAAGCAGAAGCACCTGTAAAATCTCAGTCTGACCCGAGTATTATTTATAAGAAAAATAATAAACGGATCAGTCTAGCTATAATTATCAGATAAAATGAGATATAAGAAGAGATGTAGTAGAAACATATGATAACCAAAATGTGTCATACTGCGACGAGTATACATAGAAAAATCAACAAAGGAAAATCATACAAATATCTCAAGAATCTCATAGCATCAAAAAGAATATCATATTCTTTATTTGCTTCACCAAGCCACAATAAATGACATACATATCAATGCCAATCGAAAAATGTGGTGAAACATAAATTCCAGAAATCAATACAAGAAATCTAGAAATCAAATAATTCGGAGCATCGACGTCGTACAGCGTGACGTCCGATGATCAAGAAACACAATAGAAGGGAACAACGACGTCGTACAGCATGACGCCCGATGAACCAAAGCACAATAAAAGGGAACAACGACGTCGTACAGCGTGACGCCCGATGAACCAAAACACAATCAAAGGGAACAACGACGTCGTACAGCGTGACGCCCGATGAACCAAAACACAATCAAAGAAAACAACGACGTCGTACAGCGTGATGCCCTATGAACCAAAACACAATAAAAGGGAACAACGACGTCGTACAGCGTGACGCCCGATGAACCAAAACACAATCAAAGGGAACAACGACGTCGTACAGCGTGACGCCCGATGAACCAAAACACAATCAAAGAAAACAACGACGTCGTACAGCGTGACGCCCTATGAACCAAAACACAATAAAAGGGAACAACGACGTCGTATAGCGTGACGCCCGATGAACCAAAACACAATAAAAGGGAACAACGACGCCGTACAGCGTGACGCCCGATGAACCAAAGCACAATAAAAGGGAACAACGACACGTACAGCGTGACATCCGATGAACCGTGTGACGCCCCACCTCTATGCCCACGCTAGCCAAGAACACTACGGTGTAGTGCTGTCAACTAGCGCGGAGAATAAGGCTATTGAGGAGCGACCATCCGTGTAATTTCTTATCACACAGTGGCTATAAAATGATCTTCGGAAACAAATATAGAAGTAAGCATAACATGCGAATCAATCACAGATATCCATATCACAAAGGCGGAAAGAGATATGAATACATATCACATAAAAGTGTACATCAGAGTAGTGGTCTAAAAAGATCCACGATAATACAAAAGAATAGCAACGCGTGCTATACAAAAGAATACAACCATGAGTCTATATCTCAAGTGTAAACAATCAAAAGCTGCTAATCTAAACAAGTAGCCAAAAGTCTGAGTAGTGAATCACTGGGGGAGGAGTCAAGCAGTAGCACCTGTAACATCTCGGCCTGACCCGAGTATTATTTATAAGAAAATAATAAACGGATCAGTCTAGCTATAAATATCAGATGACATGATATAAATAAAAGATATGGCATAAACATAAAATATCCATACTGACATACTACTATAAGTATGCAATTAATGATCAACAGGAGATCAACCGATAAGGGATAAATCAATATCACAAGAATCTTCTCAAAGATCCAAAGAGGGCATCATACCCTAAACTTGTACTCATGACAAGTCAAAGAGATAAATTCCAGAAATCAACACAAGAAATCCAAAAATCATAAAAAGGGAAAGAGGCCTATCACATGACGGTCCGAAGACCAAGGGGAGCTACCCCGCATGTGTGAATGGAATCACACAGATTGAGGTCAAGACTAACCAAAAAGCAGAAAGGTATGTGTGAATGGAATCACACAAGTGGTGTCTAGTCTAACCATGCAATGAAAGAGACATCACGCAATTGCTAGTCTAATTCATAAAGCGATCATCAAGATCAACGAGAAGTGTCAATTACACTAAGCTAGTAAATATAGAAGTTTAGCTTCATGTCCCATAACCACTTGCTTAACTTAAATATTTACGAACAAACTGTAAATCTTCACTAATAAAATTGTCACAAGAGGTTCAATCGAACAAGTCCAAGAATTAACCGACGAAGTGAACGCAAGCGTTTCATACCACTTGGTTTACTAAGTCGTTTAATTAGATTTCTCATCCGAGTGAGGTAAAGGCTTGTATATACTAATAGATTGGAAAAGGGTTGAAGAAAAGAGCTTTGTTATTAAAAATAGAGTTGAAATTGTTTGTTAAAAGAGTTTTGATATTTACTACTAGTATTGAAACCTTTATATTATAAAGTGACAAAACACAGAAGCAATTGTAGAAACAATCAGTCACAAAGATCGCCTACGGAGATGCGAATAAAATCCAAGGAAATCAGCTCAATGTTTTTCAGATAAGATCCCCTACAGAGGGGGGGGTCCAGGGGGGTGGCAACCCCCCAAGGTGGGGGTGCGGGGGCAACGCCACCGCTTACGGGGTTCGACCTGCCCGGTCAGGTCGCGGGGGTCCAGGGGGCAGCGTCCCGATCAAAACGGTACGACCTAGTGAAGACAAAATGAGGTCTAACGACCTAAAGGGATAGGGTCGAGCGACCTAAGGGTTGCGACCTAAGGGTCCAAGGGGTCAAGCGACCTACCGGGATAAGGTCCAACGACCTATAGGGTTATAATGTCATGTGACCTATCGGTTTATAAGGTCATGCGACCTAACGAGCTATGGCCAAACGACCTAGTAATGGTAGTAGGGTTGAGCGACCTAAAGGTTTAACCGGTCAAACGACCTAAGGAAGGTAAGGTCTAACGACCTAACGGTCTAAAGGCCATGCGACCTAGAGGAAAACAAGGTCAAGCGACCTAAAAATGGAAGGCAAGGCCGAGCGACCTAACGAAGAGGGGGTGAGCGACCTATGGTCATAAACGAGGTCGAGCGACCTATAGAGGCATAGGATGCAGCGACCTAAAACGTCGCGACCTAGCGACCTAAAACGTCGCGACCTAGCGACCTAAGGGGATAGGGGCCGAGCGACCTAACGTTCGAACGACCTACGACCTAAGGAGATAAGGGCCGAGCGACCTAACATTCGAACGACCTACGACCTAAGAAGATAAGGGCCTAAGTGTTATGACTTAAGAGTCGAACGACCTAAGTGTTACGACTTAAGAGTCGAACGACCTAGCGTGGAAGCGGCCTAAAAGCCAAACGACCTAACGACCTAAGGTCATACGACCTAGCGACCTAAAGCCATACGACCTAACGACCTAAGGTCCATACGACCTACGACCTAAGGTCTATACGACCTAACTCCGAAGACGTTAGAAATGGCCAGGACGACCTTCGACCTAAGGTCCATACGACCTACGACCTAAGGCTCAACGACCTAATTTCGAGGCTAACGACCTAACGCTGCAGGGGGAATTTAAGGCCAGAAACGACCTACGACCTAAGGGTTAGGTCGCGAGCGACCTAACTCCGAACACACGAAAATGGCCAGAACGACCTAAGTGCAGAAAATTCACCAAAACGCTAAAAATTGGAGTTTTTCGCCAATCCAATCCAAACCAAATGCTAATATGCATGCAAAAGTGATAGGGAATCATTCCCAACAGTCCAATATGGTTATAGACTAGAATTGTGAGATAAAAATCTCACCTTTGCTCCAAAACCCAATGAAAATGAAGAACAAAGCTTGAAGGCAAATGGAGAAGCAACCACAAGCTTGAATCCGATGTCTTTTTCTTGAATTTGGAGTTGAATGTTGGAGTTGCAATAAAACAAAGACTTTGGAGTTTTAATTTCTCATTCCATTCACCATTTTTGTTGAAGCTTTAGTGTTAGGAAATGAAATGAAGCAATGAAGAAGAAGGGGGGTGGAACTTGGGCCTAATGGGCTAAAAGTCCAAACCAAAGGCTCGAGTGAAAAAGTGGTGAAATTCCACTAACCCCAAACATATCAATGTTTATACTTAGAAGATTGCAAACGACGTTTCGAACTCAATGGAAGTGGTCTCGAGTCCTAATTTGACCGTTTGCAAAAAGTAGCTTCGGACCAAAATCCGATTAACGATAAAATATTTAAATAAAATATTTAAATATAAAAATCGATAAATATGCGGGTTGTTACAGACTCCCTTCCTTAAAGAAATTGCGTCCTCACAATATATAAGGTGGAAATAAGAAGTAACAACCATAAAAGCATATTAATACTAAAGAAATTTGATATTAGAAGTTCACCTCAAAGAGCAGGAGTAAGCAAGTCCGGATGTGTTCGCTCGATGAATTCTCTGGATTCCCAAGAGCAATCCTTAGGATTTGTGGACCATTGAACCCTCACAAGCGGAACATCTTTATTTCGAAGCCGTTTACCCTCCGAAGCAATAATTCGAATAGGATGCTGCTCATAAGTTAAATTCGGCGAAACTTCAATTTCTTCCACAACAGCAGGCTCAAGAATGGAATCGGAATCCCGAAGGCATTTCCGTAATTGAGAAACGTGAAACATGTCGTGCATAGCAGAAAACTGAGCCGGTAATGCAAGGCGACAAGCCATGGAATCTATACGTACGGTGATAGGGAATGGCCCAATATATTGAGGCGCTAATCTTTCCCTATCAACGGGAACGTACAACACCTATCATAGGTGAAACACGAGTAAAAATTCTGGACCTAAAACCAGCTTCTCACCGACCTTAAGCCAACAAGAAGGAGATTGGCATAGCATTCCCTAGAGTGCCTCGAAGAATGCCATACCAATACTAGATTGGAAGCTATGATTATAGGAAAATTCAATAAGAGAAATATGATTTTCCCAACTTCCACAAAAATCAAGCACACAACACGAAGAAGGTCTTCCAGAGTTTGGTTCACACGCTCTACTTGTCCATCGGACTGGGGTAATAAGCGGTGCTTAAATTAAGCTTCGTTTCTAAAGCTTTTTGAAGACACTTCCAAAAATCCACTAGTAAACAATGGATCACTATCGCTATCGATAGAAGTAGGAACTCCATGTAATTTAACATCTCCTTTAACAAAGAGTTTGGGCCAAAAGAGGAACGGTTCGGTTAATCCGAACGGGGAATAAAATGGACGGATTTAGTAAGTCTATTTACTATAACCCATAAGCTATCATGTCCCGAACGGGAACGGGGAAAGATATCTATAAAATCCATGGGGATTTGGTCTTACTTCCAAATTGGAATTTCTAAAGGTTGCATTAACCCACCAGGCCTTTAGTGTAGGGCCTTGACAAGATGGCGAGTCATAAAACACTTAACAAAGTTAGCGATATCAGATTTCATTCACTCCAAATAATAAAGTCGCTTCATAACTACGTACACTTTACTACTTCTAGGATGAATGGTAATTTTGGAACGATGTGAATCTTCAAAAATATATTGACGAAGATCATAAATATTTGGTACGATAAGTCTACCAAACTTTTAAATGTCGCCACGAAAATCAATATCGAAGTCTTTCTAACTTTCAATAATAATTTTATCCCTACAACATTGGCTAAGAAGAGCCAATTCAGAATCTAGCCCTTTGAGCCACAAGAATGCAGTCTAAAAAGAATAAGGAACCTCTAGACTACATAAAACAAGGGATGCATATAAACCGGATTTCGCGATCTCGAATCTCTCAAGTGACTAGAGTCTCGAGATCGTTCCATTCGGATATCACCATAGAAAACAACTACTTGTTGCTTACAACTAGTGCATTGGCAACAAGATTTCCCCTTTCAGGGAGTATATATAGAATATCAAGATCATAAGATGCAAGAAATTCGAGCCAACATGGTTGACGCAACTTAATTATGAGAAATAGATATCCCAATGATTTATAATTGAGGTAGAGAACAAATTTCTCCACCAAAGACGATGATGCCAAATATTGAAAGCAAAATCAATAGCCGCGAGTACCAGATCATAAGTGGCATTCCTAGTCTCGATCGGCTTTAAAGATTTAGAAGCAAAAGTGATTGCACGTTCTCTTCGGGAATCACAAGAATAAGAATATTGAAAAGAAGGAATTTTATCCTCTTTCCCAAAAAGCTAAAACTTTAAAAATCACAATTACCTTTATAGAAAAATTTATATTTTACAAGTCAATTTATTGTGTCTGATTGTCTCATCAAAGCGTTTAGGAAATCCCTATCGATAGCGTTGATCAAGTGCATCGACCAGAAATCTTAAAACACTAAATGGGCAATACAACACAAAATTACCTTTTTATAGGAATTTAAAATATCTTCTTAAAAGATTTGTAAAATTTTAAATTTCTATTTTCATCCAAAATTAATAAATACAAGATTGGAATTATCAAGATATCCATAGAATACTTGATTTATAAAATGGATGAAATAAACTGGATAAACCGAATGACACAATATGTCATTCATATAAATCATAATGAGTGCGGAATGCGGTATGTCGAAGGCTAACTTCCGCAACTCGTAGTGATTGAAATTCGGTGGCAAGGTCAAACTAGAAAGACCTTAACACCACTTAAAAGGTTGCTTAGGTAATGATCCTAAGACAAACTCAAAAATATCGGAGAATTCTCAACCGATATGAATGAGAGAGATATCTCTTTATTCAACATGTGAGCTTAAAGAATAAAATGATGCCATTGATTTGAAATCGAAATCACAAAGGAAAAATATGAATCTACTTAACAGATTGAAAATATCGAAAATGAATAGTCCTTTCGGAAAAATTGGATATGGGCTTTACAATAAGCCAATCCTTTCACGCAAATCAATTCTGAAACCAAAGCAATGCCTAACATGCAAATTGGTTCTGAAAGAAAAATCACATGAAATAATTTTCGATATCAATAAAAAGCAAGTAGAGTGTTGCAGATCCACTAATCTGGATTCGCAATCCTCAAAGAAGTCATCAAGCCCAAAACATAAAAAGAAAGAAAATCATCAAGTTCTTTTGATATAAAAATAATGAGACGAACCTATATCAAAAAGAACTCGAATCGGATAATCGAAAACAAATGAAATCAAGGATTAAATAAGAAATACCTTAACCCAGAGAAGTTTCATTAGAAGCATTTAGTTTTCCTTCTCTCCTGCTAGGTCGCTTGGGACATGTAGACAAGTAATGGCCCGAGCCTTTACAATAGCGGCAATAGAGAGGTTCTGGGCAATTGATTACATAATGGTCTGTGGAACCACAATTGTAACATCGTTTACGACTAGAGGTAGGTCGCTTGGCTACTGAAGTTCCTGGTTCCACCCTCTTCTTTCTTAAAAGTATGGGGCAGACAGAAATATGATGACTGGCATCTTTGCAATAGCGACAAAAGAGTGGCTCAGGACATTCCTTTGCATAGTGGTCCTTAGAATTACAGTTGTAGCATTTTCCACAATTAAGGATTGGAGTCTTTGCTCCAAAAATAGGTTGCTTCACCTTCTTATTGGGATGAGGGCTTTTGAATTTAATACGCCTCTTCTTGGAAATCCCAATATCACTATCAATCCCTCTATCAGCCTCTTTTTCTTGTAGCATGATATCTACAAGTTGGTCGAAAGGAACTTCTAGTTTCGGAGGTAAAACCATTTCGGGATCCTTATCCAAAGCACAGATAAACCTTTGATTCTGAGCAAGATCCAAAAGTTGTTGGGCAGACATGAATGCGCCATCCAGAGAAGGGCAACTGGATTGACCAGTGCTAGGACTGCTAGAACTAACCATTTCTCTTCCTTAAGAAAGAAAGAAGGAAGAAGAAGAAGGTTATTCACAAAATGAATATCAAGCAATCTTGATAGATAAAACAAGGAATCATAAAGAAAATAGGATGAATCGGTACGAAGACTCGAATTAAATCCTAAGGCACAACTCCTAAGAAAGACTTAGGACATGATCCTTGTTAAATTATTCTACAATGTTCCGAAGTTTGGCTCTGATACCAAGCTGTGACGCCCCACCTCTATGCCCACGCTAGCCAAGAACACTACGGTGTAGTGCTGTCAACTAGCGCGGAGAATAAGGCTGTTGAGGAGCGACCATCCGTATAATTTCTTATCACACGGTGGCTATAAAATGATCTTCGGAAACAAATATAGAAGTAAGCATAACATGCGAATCAATCACAGATATCCATATCACAAAGGCGGAAAGAGATATGAATACATATCACATAAAAGTGTACATCAGAGTAGTGGTCTAAAAAGATCCACGATAATACAAAAGAATAGCAACGCGTGCTATACAAAAGAATACAACCATGAGTCTATATCTCAAGTGTAAACAATCAAAAGCTGCTAATCTAAACAAGTAGCCAAAAGTCTGAGTAGTGAATCACTGGGGGAGGAGTCAAGCAGTAGCACCTGTAACATCTCGGCCTGACCCGAGTATTATTTATAAGAAAATAATAAACGGATCAGTCTAGCTATAAATATCAGATGACATGATATAAATAAAAGATATGGCATAAACATAAAATATCCATACTGACATACTACTATAAGTATGCAATTAATGATCAACAGGAGATCAACCGATAAGGGATAAATCAATATCACAAGAATCTTCTCAAAGATCCAAAGAGGGCATCATACCCTAAACTTGTACTCATGACAAGTCAAAGAGATAAATTCCAGAAATCAACACAAGAAATCCAAAAATCATAAAAAGGGAAAGAGGCCTATCACATGACGGTCCGAAGACCAAGGGGAGCTACCCCGCATGTGTGAATGGAATCACACAGATTGAGGTCAAGACTAACCAAAAAGCAGAAAGGTATGTGTGAATGGAATCACACAAGTGGTGTCTAGTCTAACCATGCAATGAAAGAGACATCACGCAATTGCTAGTCTAATTCATAAAGCGATCATCAAGATCAACGAGAAGTGTCAATTACACTAAGCTAGTAAATATAGAAGTTTAGCTTCATGTCCCATAACCACTTGCTTAACTTAAATATTTACGAACAAACTGTAAATCTTCACTAATAAAATTGTCACAAGAGGTTCAATCGAACAAGTCCAAGAATTAACCGACGAAGTGAACGCAAGCGTTTCATACCACTTGGTTTACTAAGTCGTTTAATTAGATTTCTCATCCGAGTGAGGTAAAGGCTTGTATATACTAATAGATTGGAAAAGGGTTGAAGAAAAGAGCTTTGTTATTAAAAATAGAGTTGAAATTGTTTGTTAAAAGAGTTTTGATATTTACTACTAGTATTGAAACCTTTATATTATAAAGTGACAAAACACAGAAGCAATTGTAGAAACAATCAGTCACAAAGATCGCCTACGGAGATGCGAATAAAATCCAAGGAAATCAGCTCAATGTTTTTCAGATAAGATCCCCTACAGAGGGGGGGGGTCCAGGGGGGTGGCAACCCCCCAAGGTGGGGGTGCGGGGGCAACGCCACCGCTTACGGGGTTCGACCTGCCCGGTCAGGTCGCGGGGGTCCAGGGGGCAGCGTCCCGATCAAAACGGTACGACCTAGTGAAGACAAAATGAGGTCTAACGACCTAAAGGGATAGGGTCGAGCGACCTAAGGGTTGCGACCTAAGGGTCCAAGGGGTCAAGCGACCTACCGGGATAAGGTCCAACGACCTATAGGGTTATAATGTCATGTGACCTATCGGTTTATAAGGTCATGCGACCTAACGAGCTATGGCCAAACGACCTAGTAATGGTAGTAGGGTTGAGCGACCTAAAGGTTTAACCGGTCAAACGACCTAAGGAAGGTAAGGTCTAACGACCTAACGGTCTAAAGGCCATGCAACCTAGAGGAAAACAAGGTCAAGCGACCTAAAAATGGAAGGCAAGGCCGAGCGACCTAACGAAGAGGGGGTGAGCGACCTATGGTCATAAACGAGGTCGAGCGACCTATAGAGGCATAGGATGCAGCGACCTAAAACGTCGCGACCTAGCGACCTAAAACGTCGCGACCTAGCGACCTAAGGGGATAGGGGCCGAGCGACCTAACGTTCGAACGACCTACGACCTAAGGAGATAAGGGCCGAGCGACCTAACATTCGAACGACCTACGACCTAAGAAGATAAGGGCCTAAGTGTTACGACTTAAGAGTCGAACGACCTAAGTGTTACGACTTAAGAGTCGAACGACCTAGCGTGGAAGCGGCCTAAAAGCCAAACGACCTAACGACCTAAGGTCATACGACCTAGCGACCTAAAGCCATACGACCTAACGACCTAAGGTCCATACGACCTACGACCTAAGGTCTATACGACCTAACTCCGAAGACGTTAGAAATGGCCAGGACGACCTTCGACCTAAGGTCCATACGACCTACGACCTAAGGCTCAACGACCTAATTCCGAGGCTAACGACCTAACGCTGCAGGGGGAATTTAAGGCCAGAAACGACCTACGACCTAAGGGTTAGGTCGCGAGCGACCTAACTCCGAACACACGAAAATGGCCAGAACGACCTAAGTGCAGAAAATTCACCAAAACGCTAAAAATTGGAGTTTTTCGCCAATCCAATCCAAACCAAATGCTAATATGCATGCAAAAGTGATAGGGAATCATTCCCAACAGTCCAATATGGTTATAGACTAGAATTGTGAGATAAAAATCTCACCTTTGCTCCAAAACCCAATGAAAATGAAGAACAAAGCTTGAAGGCAAATGGAGAAGCAACCACAAGCTTGAATCCGATGTCTTCTTCTTGAATTTGGAGTTGAATGTTGGAGTTGCAATAAAACAAAGACTTTGGAGTTTTAATTTCTCATTCCATTCACCATTTTTGTTGAAGCTTTAGTGTTAGGAAATGAAATGAAGCAATGAAGAAGAAGGGGGGTGGAACTTGGGCCTAATGGGCTAAAAGTCCAAACCAAAGGCTCGAGTGAAAAAGTGGTGAAATTCCACTAACCCCAAACATATCAATGTTTATACTTAGAAGATTGCAAACGACGTTTCGAACTCAATGGAAGTGGTCTCGAGTCCTAATTTGACCGTTTGCAAAAAGTAGCTTCGGACCAAAATCCGATTAACGATAAAATATTTAAATAAAATATTTAAATATAAAAATCGATAAATATGCGGGTTGTTACAAACCGAAGCACAATAAAAAAGAACAACGACATCGTACAGAGTGACATCCGATGAACCAAAGCACAATAAAAAAGAACAACGACATCGTACAGAGTGACATCCGATGAACCAAAGCACAATTAAAACGGAACAACGACGTCGTACAGCGTGACGTCCAATAAACCGAATCAAAAAGACATCGCACAATGCTAGTCTAAAACATAAAATGATCGTCATGATCACCGAGAAGTGTCAATTACAATAAGCTAGTAAATATATGAGCTTAGCTTCATGTCCCATAACCACTAGCTTAACTTAAATATTTGCGAACAAATTGTAGATCTCCACTAGAAAATTGTCACAAGAGTTTCAATCGAACAAGTCCAAGAATTAACCGACGAAGTAAACGCAAGCGTTTCATACCACTTGTTTTACTAAGTCGTTTAATTAGATTTCTCATACGAGTGAGGTAAAGGTTTGTATATACTAACTGATTGGAAATCGGTTTGAGAAAACGAGCTTTGTAATAAAATAGTGTTGAAATCATTTGAAGAAAGAATTTTGATATTTACTAATAGTATTGAAAACCTTTATATTTTTAAAGTGAAAAATCATAGAAAGGATTGTAGAAACAATCAATCATCAAAATTCACATTCGAAGATGTGAATTTTATCCAAAGAAATCGATATCGAATCCGTCAAAATGGATGTTCCCAAAAATCACGAAGAAAATGTCATCAAAGTCGATAATAAGTGATAATAACAAAAGGGAATCAACACGAATCGATTAAAGTTGGAATTCTCAAGCAAATAGACAAATAGGCAAAAGAGTGCAGATTCAGACGTCTGAAATCAAGGATTCAGACGTCTGAATTTGAAAAATAAAATATTTTCCAAAACAGAATTCAGACGTCTGAATTCTAGGCACTTTTTAGCCTATTTCCTTTCTGGTCTAAAACAAACTAATTCAGACGTCTGAAATACAGATTCAGACGTCTGAATCTGGGAATACAAATCTTCCCGGTATAATATTCAGACGTCTGAATCTAACGTTTCAGACGTCTGAAACTGAGGTTCTGAAACGTGAGGTTCAGGGCATTCCCTGAACCTAGACCAAAAATGGCCGAATTAAATACCGGAAGCGATCGGACGAGCAACGACGACTAAAGATTTACGTCGAGCAACAACCTAGCCTTAACGGCTCTTCGATACGCCTCAAATATCAATGTCCAAATATCCATAAAAGGATTTTCATAGATTTTGATTTCAAAATACCAAAAATTGGAATATACACCAAATCAATCCAAACCAAAATCAATTGCACAAGAATAAGTGTTAGGAATTCATACCTAACAATCGAAGATAATTATAGACAAAGATGTGAGATAAAAATCTCACCTTTGAACCCAAACAATTGAAGAAGAAGCTTGAAAACAAAGGAGGATCAACCACTCTTCAATCCCAACTCAAGAAGCATGATTCTAAGCTTAAAAGAGAAATATTTCCCAAATTAGGTTTAGGAAATTTCTGAAATTGGAAGGAGAATGAGTTGGAGAAGAAGGAGATGCTTACCAGCGGGTTCTCTTGAATTTGGAGCTAGAAGTTGGATTTGCTAATGAAGACTAGGGCTTGAAGTTTTAATTTCCTCTTCTTTCCTCCATTTTTGCTTTAGCTTGAAGTGTTAGGAATATGAAATGAAGTAATGAAGAGTTGGAGTGGAGCTAGAGTCTTAAGATGGAACATTGGGCTGAAACCCAAACTCAAACCCAAAGTGAAAAGGTCAAACTTTTAGCTAGCTCCAAACATATCGAAGTTTATACTCAAAAAGGTCGCAAACGGTGTTTTGAACTCAATGGAAGTGGTTTCGAGTCCCAATTCGACTGTTTGCTAAAAGTAGGTTTTCGGACTAAAATCCGACGAACGATGAAATATTTAAATAAAATATTTAAATATACAATTGATAAATATGTGGGTTGTTACAATATTTAAATATACAATTGATAAATATGCGGGTTGTTACAGTAACGACCATGATTTTTGAATTACTGTCGGAGTAAATATTTAAAATAGAAATCTTTAAATTAAAATTTGGAAAAAAAAATGATGCAAATTCTTTTGCGGAGTCTGTTGCCAATTTGCTTGTTGCATTTCACAAGTTGTGTTATATTCTTTCATTTTTGCCTTTCCCGTATGTAGTGGTCCATTTCAAAAGTAAGTGGAACCTTGTTAGTACTGCTGCCGAATTCATTTTTAAAGTAAAATGTGAATACAAAGTGGTTTGCTGTTACTTTATTTAAAGAGCAAAAGTGAACATACACTTTCCTCTATCATCATTTTGTACAAGCCAAGTATACTTTTTTCTTCCACCAAGGCACATTTCATTAAATGTTAAGGTACCTTTTGGCCTTGACTTGTGCACAATTCGAAGTATAGTAGTATAGCCTTCATCATTTCAGTAGTTTCAAATTTTTCCCCAGTAGCTCAACAAAGAAAAGTTCTTCATTTTTTTGTGTCATTAGGAGTAGCTTGCATTTTTGTTCTTCCGTAAGCTGTGCAAACGAAATTAATGGCAGCCAAATATTTGCTCTCTGTTGAATTCTTGTGCTACTGAGTTTGAAGCAAATTAAAAGTGAGTTTTAAACTCACATTTCTAATTTATTGATTACTGCATTCATTTACGTTCTTGAGAGTAGATGCGTGAACACTCACCCATCTATATATAAGCACTATATTTTGTATCCCCTAGTTATGCTTCTGCTTCATATTTCCTTATCGTGCCATACTTCAACAAATCACAAAAACAAAAAAAAGTATATGAAAATTTTGTTGAAATGTTAAATTCCATTTGCATATGAAGTATTGTCCTGGTATCTTATTTAAACCCAGGCGTACGTGCATGAAGTTGCCCTGTCCTTGAATATTTATACGTGCATGTTATATAGTATAGTTGTAGTGACTTCATTCTTTCAGGCCATCTTCCCTGTGTCATTTATATTCATGCGTGAAAATAGAGTAGGCCAGTGCGTGAGTATATAAGTGTTAAGTAGGATAACAATTATTGGTATTTGTATTTGCATGCGTGAAAATAGCGTAGGCCAGTGTGTGAGTATATAAGTGTTAAGTAGAATAAAAATTATTGGTATTTGTATTTGCATGCATGAAAATAGAGTAAGCCAGTGTGTGAGTATATAAGTGTTAAGTAGAATAATAATTATTGGTATTTGTATTTGCATGCGTGAAAATAGAGTAGGCCATCTTCCCAGTTTTGTAACGTTCTAGAGAAATTTGCAGGAGTTGACACATTTGTATTTGACAAAACTGGAATGCTGACAATTGGCAGACCTGTTGTAACAAAAATTATGGTTTCTCAATATGAAGGCACTGATATATAGTTAAGTAGAATTAACATATTAGGACATTAACTTACTTGAAACATGTTCTGTCCTTAGCTATTACATGCGTGTGGTGCATGTATAAATAGAGTTCCAAGTCTTTTTCGTGTATTATCAAGTTTCCTGGCTTGTATTCATCAAGTTTACACGTGTATCAACCTTTTATCAAGTTTGCCGCATGAACATTGTATGCTTTCTGTGAGTTCAAATTTTAGGATCTTAATATTCTCTATGCGTGCATCATTATAAAATAAAGAATTTCCAGGCCTCTTTTATATCTTGAACGTGTGAAATTTTGGTGAGTCCAGGCAGTGCAATAGTACTATATATATAGTAGTGCAGTCTACTGATTTATTTACGTTGAACCGGTGTTACGTTTTAAAAAGAATTTATTGCCGTTATTTTATAATGGAATTTTTAACCGGTGTTTATATTTTTGAAGCGTGTTGTTTTGGTGATATTTTTGACGAATAAAAATTATTGTTGTTTTAACTTCAGTAACCGTCAGTTTTAAAGTGAATTTTCAAGCGGTTATCCCACAACGCTAATTTGATATCCGTTTTTACGGTGTTTTATGAAGCACAATTTCCTCGTCGAAATTGCTACAGTTGTTGCTGTTTTAATCACGTGTTCTAAAAATCATTTTAAAATAAAACTGTTTTCCAAAAAATTACAGTTTGCGCTTTCAAAAGAATAAGGAAGCGATTTAAACGATTCAGAAAAATTGAGGACTATGAACCCTTACTTTTATTAATTCGCTTAATTCCGGACTTGTCCGTTTGAGAACGTAAAATGTTATTTATATAAAATACACAATTTTGCACTTTCAAGGAAACGTTGAAGAGATTTAAACGATTTAGCAAAAGTGCGAAGTATGGAACCATACTTTTACTACTTTGGTTAATTTCGGACTCGTTAATTGAAATATCCGCGGTCTGATGATTTTGATGATTTGTGAGCTTTCGAGCCACTATGCTGGACCTTCGGGGTCATTTGTTGGACCTTCGGGTCATATGTTGTACCTTCAGGTCAATACCAGTACTAGACCTTCGGGTCATATGTTGGACCTTCGGGTCATTTGTTGGGCGCCAAAAATATAGTACTTGGTAGGCTTCGGCCATATGAGATGCACGTGCGGCGTAGCTAATACTCGCCATCTACTGGGATCGGTCCATCTTTTATGTTGATTTTCTAGTTATCTTATTTTGATTTCTAGATTTTGTGAATGCTGATTTTCTAGTTATCTTGACCGATTTCTAGATTTTTGTATATTGCTGTTTCGAATTCAATTGTGAATTTGGAAATTTATTTTGATGATGTTTAATGGGATTTCTTCCTTTAAACTATGTTGATTGCTATGTTGTATAGTCTCTTCTGAGATTATAATTTTGCGTATAGTCTCTTCTGAGATTATAACTTTGTGTATAGTCTCATCCAAGATTATAAATTTGTGTATTGCTGTTTTGGATTCAATTGGGAATTTAAAAGTTGATTTTGATGGAGTTTAAATTGAGATTTCTTCATTTACACTATGGTGATTATTTATGTTGAATAGTCTCATTCGAGATTATTGATTTGATGGAGTTTAAATCGAAACTTCTTTGTTTTTGAACTATATTGATTTCTTAAGTTGAATAGTCTCATTCGAGACTATTATTATTTTGCTTGATGTTGTTTATGATGCATTCACATCTAAGTTTAAATTAGACTGATCCGTTTATTATTTTCTTTTAAATAAGACTCAGGTCAGACCGAGTTATTTCAGGATAGTCGCTATATCTGATTCAGTTGCTGCTTCGGCTTTTGGGATCTCACATCACCTTTTATCTAGACTTCAGGGTGTTACTTTTGGTGTTGACTCTCATCTCGTGTATGTTAATGTATATGTAAATGTACATTTGGTTCATAGGAATGATCGATCGTTGTAGCATGTATTCCAGACTTGTCTTCCGTTATATATATCTGATAGTTTTGTTCTGATGTGATCATACTTATCAGTGTTGTTTTTATTATGAGTTGTTTTGAATTTTTCATTAGCCACCGTGGTTTCGTTTTAGATTTGGATTGAATATATATATCTTTGGGAGTAATTTACACAACTCCTATCGATGTAATCAATACTCGTCTAAGTCATAACTTACGGATGGTCGCTTCTAACAAGCCTTATTCTTCGCAATAGCAGACGTTATTCCTTATAATAACCTTTGTTATTGTGAGCATAAAGGTAAGGCGCCACAGCTTGGTATCAAAACGAGGTTCAGAACAAATTATAATAAACACAGAACAGAAGTAGAATGGAACATGCGTTACAACTACTCGAGGGTTTTATTCGTGCCTTTCTAATCTATTCCTTTGTTGTTCTTCAACTTTTGTTCTCTCTAACAAGTTGGAATATGTCTAGAAATATATCTCATATTTCTGTAGTATTCGATTTGTTAAATTCCTTATCGATTTTGCTTGTAGTTTCCTTGAGTTAAAACAAGGAAAGTCCTTTGTTTCTGATTTTCCTACTACTCCTGAGGACTTTAAATCCAGGAAGCTTAATGTTGCTTAAGCTTCTGGTGATTCTTCTAACCCAAAGGTAATCTTCCTTCTGTTTTGGAAAGTTTTATTTCATTTCGTAGTCGTTCTATTAGAGTTCTTTTCGATACGGGTGCATCGCATTTATTCGTGTCGAAGGAGCTTGTTGATGTTATTCCTTTGGATATAGTTACTCTTTACAAACCTTTGAGGATCGTAAATCCTATTGGTGGATCCGCTACTCTTGGTTTATTGTGTGTTGATGTTGAGATTATTCTTCGTGGTTTTTCCTTTCATACAAATTTGTATGTTATGGATCATCTTGGTTTTGATATGACTTCGGGAATGGATTGGTTCGTCCGTTATGAAGTTCAAATCCTATGTCCCGAAAGAACTGTGTATCTCAAGCATCCCGATGCTAGCGAGTTGTTATCTATTATATTTTGAAGTATGGACCATCCTTAGAATGCTATCTTTTCTTCCTTCGAATCGGAGGATATCTTAGCTAATATTCCGGTTGTTTCTGATTTTTCTGATGTCTTCGAGCCTATTTCGAGTTTGCCATCGAATAGGGAAATTGAGTTCCATATTGATTTTATCTCTGGTGCTCATCCTGTCAGTCGTCCTTCCATGAGAATGTCTGCTAAGGAAAATAAGGAACTCGAGTAACAATTATCTGAGTTAGAAGCCAAGCATTTTATTCGTTCTAGTTCGTCTCCTTGGGGAGCCGCCGTAGTCTTCATTAAGAAGCTAGATGGTACTCTTAGGCTTTGCATCGATTATCGCAAGCTTAACGGGCTTACTATCAAAAATAGGTATCCATTACCTAAGATCGACGATATGCTCGATCAGTTAAGTGGCGCTAAGCTTTTCTCCCAACTCGATCTTGCTATCGGTTTTCATCAGTTACGAGTTGCGGAAGTTAGCATTCCACTTACCGCATTCCGCACTCGTTATGATTCTTATGAATGACTTAGTATGTCATTCAGTTTGCCAGCTTATTTCATCCATTTTATGAATCGGGTATTCTACGAATATCTCGATGACTCCAATTGTGTATTTATTAATTTTGGATGAAAACAGCAATTTAAAATTTTGCAAATCTTTTTCTCAAGATTTAATTTACAAGTATAATTGGATTTATGTTTATCATATAGAAGATGATTTTGTGATTGTAATGCCCATTGAGTGCTTTAAGAATTCCGGTCGATGCGCTTGATCAACGTTATCGATAGGAATCTCCTAAATGCTTTGATGAGACAATTTGACACAATAAGTTTATAAAAAGTAAATTTTTCTAGAAAATGATTTCATAAAGATAATTGAAATTTTTGGAAGTTTTATCTTTTCAGGAAAGAAGATTATTTGAAAGAACTCTTTTCCGATACTCTTATCCTTATGGTTTCCGAAGGAAACCAAGACTTCATTATTTGTACCAGTACTAGCCGTATTGGTTTCGGTGCTGTTCTCATGCTAAAAGATAGTAGTTGCCTATGCTTCTAGACCACTAAAGCCTAACGAGATTCGTTATGCTACCCTTGATTTGGAGTTAGCCGCTATAGTCTTTGCTCTAAAGATTTGGCGACATTTTTTATTGGGCGAGCGTTTATTCTCTTCACTGATCACAAATCTCAGAAGTATCTATTTACTCAAAAAGAACTTAATTTGGGGCAACAGCGTTGGCTCGAATTTCTAGCTTCATATGATTTTGATATTCTGTATACCCCTTGTAAGGATAATCGAGTTGCTGATGCGCTTAGTCGCAAACAGCAAGTTGTTGTTGCCATGATGCTAGCAGAGTGGAATATTTAGGAAGCTATCTCTTTGTGATATTAGAGACCTAGCTTCAGTTTCTGATTCTCCTGTGCTTTTATTTAACATGGAAGCTCGTCCTCGTTTGGTGGATCATGTTGCGGATGCCTAGAAACAAGATCCAGATCTCTCGTATCTTATTCAGAATTGTAAATCGGAATCCTGAAGTGATGATCTAAAGGATTTCGACATTGATATTCATGGTTGTATTTTGAAAAAGGGAAAGTTGATCATGCTTAATGTTTACAATCTTAGAAATGACATTCCTGAGGACTGTCATCATTCTAGGCTTACTATCCATCCGGGTAGTAGTATGGTGTATGCTGATATGAAACGTTTATACTTTTGGAAAGGTAATGAAGCGTGATGTTGCAAGTATGTGAGTCGTTGCATGACTTTTCAAGTCCTAGTGGCCTTTTGTAGCCTCTTTAGATTCCATTATGGAACTGGGATCAGATTTCTATGGACTTCATTGCTGGTCTACCTCGTTCGAGGTCGGGTCATTTTAGTGTTTGGGTGATTGTTGACCGATTGACCAAATAATCCCATTTTATTCCTATCAATTCCAATTGGACTGCTTCTTGACTTTGGTGGTAGTTGGGAAGACCACTTATCTCTTGTTGAATTTGCTTATAACAACAGTTTCCAATCCAGTGTCGGTATGGCTCCTTTCGAATCCCTTAACGGAAGGCCATGTCGATCACCATCTTGTTGGTTGGAATCGGGGGAAAAGTTAGTTTTTGGCCCCGACTATATTCGTGAATATTCTGAAAGGATTGATATTATCAGACAGAGAATGAAAGAGGCTCAGATTAGACAGAAATCTTATGCCGATCATCGTAGAAGCCTTTGGAATTTTCCGTTGGCGATCGCTCATTCATTCGTGTTTCTCTGATGAAGGGTGTGGTGCGTTTCAGTAGCTTCGGGAAATTTTCTCCTCGTTATATCGGACCGTTTCCTATTACGGAACGCATTGACCTTGCTGCTTATCGTGTATCGTTACCTATCCAGTTTTCGGGAATACATGACGTATTTCATGTATCCCAGCTTCGTCGATGCCTTCGAGATTCGGGTTCTATTATTGATCCTCTTATGCTCCAATATCTTGAGATCTCGCCCGACTTGTCTATGGTGCAAATTCATATAGTGTGATAGCTACGGAGGTTAAACGCCTTCGGAATAAAGAAGTCCCGCTTGTGAAAATTCAATAGTCCACAAACCCCAAAGATTGAACTTGGGAAACCAGAGAATTCATCGAGCGTTCTTATCCGGGTTTTCTCTCCTCTTCGGGTGGGGGTGAGCATACTTGATCCATCTTTTCTATTTTAATCTTCGTTGGGATGAATTATTTGTATTATTGACTGCTTCTAGCATGAAAATTGCGGGGACGCAATTTTTATAAGGAGGGAAGTTTGTAACGACCATGATTTTTTAAATTACTGTCGTAATAAATATTTTAAAAAAAATCTGTAACGACCGTGATTTTTGAATTACTTTCGAAGTAAATATTTAAAATAGAAATCTTTAAATTAAAATTTGGAAAAAAAAATGATGCAAATTCTTTTGCGGAGTCTGTTGCCAATTTGCTTGTTGCATTTAACAAGTTGTATTATATTATTCATTTTTGGATTTCCCGTGTGTAGTGGTCCATTTCAAAAGTAAGTGGAACCTTGTTAGTACTACTGCCGAATTCATTTTTAAAGTAAAATGTGAATACAAAGTGGTTTGCTGTTACTTTATTTAAAGAGCAAAAGTGAACATACACTTTCCTCCATCATCATTTTGTACAAGCCCGTGTACTTTTTTCTTCCACCAAGGCACATTTCATTAAATGTTAAGGTACATTTTGGCCTTGACTTGTGCACAATTCGAAATATAGTAGAATAGCCTTCATCATTTCAGTAGTTTCAAATTTTTCCCCAGTAGCTCAACAAAGAAAATTTCTTCATTTTTTTGTGTCATTAGGAGTAGCTTGCATTTTTGTTCTTCCGTAAGCTGTGCAAACGAAATTAATGGCAGCCAAATATTTGCTCTCTGTTGAATTCTTGTGCTACTGAGTTTGAAGCAAATTAAAAGTGAGTTTTAAACTCACATTTCTAATTTATTGATTACTGCATTCATTTACGTTCTTGAGAGTAGATGCGTGAACACTCACCCATCTATATATAAGCACTATTTTTGTATCCCCTAGTTATGCTTCTGCTTCATATTTCCTTATCGTGCCATACTTCAACAAATCATAAAAAGAAAAAAAAGTATACGAAATTTTGTTGAAACGTTGAATTCCATTTGCATATGAAGTATTGTCCTGGTATCTCATTTAAACCCAGGCGTACGTGCATGAAGTTGCCTAGTCCTTGAATATTTATACGTGCATGTTATATAGTATAGTTGTAGTGACTTCATTCTTTCAGGCCATCTTTCCTATGTCATTTATATTCATGCGTGAAAATAGAGTAGGCCAGTGCGTGAGTATATAAGTGTAAAGTAGAATAACAATTATCGGTATTTGGATTTGCATGCGTGAAAATAGAGTAGGCCGGTGTGTGAGTATATAAGTGTTAAGTAGAATAACAATTATTGGTATTTGTAAAACAGAGTAGGCCAGTGTGTGAGTATATAAGTGTTAAGTAGAATAACAATTATTGGTATTTGTATTTGCATGCGTGAAAATAGAGTAGGCCATCTTCCCAGTTTTGTAACGTTCTAGAGAAATTTGCAGGAGTTGACACATTTGTATTTGACAAAACTGGAACGCTGACAATTGGCAGACCTGTTGTAACAAAATTATGGTTTCTCAATATGAAGGCACTGATATATAGTTAAGTAGAATTAACATATTAGGACATTAACTTACTTGAAACATGTTCTGTCCTTAGCTATTACATGCATGTGGTGCATATAAAAATAGAGTTCCAAGTCTTTTTCGTGTATTATCAAGTTTCCTGGCTTGTATTCATCAAGTTTACACGTGTATCAACCTTTTTTATCAAGTTTGCCGCATGAACGTTGTATGCTTTCTGTTAGTTCAAAGTCCAGGATCTTAATATTCTCTTTGCGTGCATCATTATAAAATAAAGAATTTCCATGCCTCTTTTATATCTTGAACGTGTGAAATTTTGGTGAGTCCAGGCAGTGCAATAGTACTATATATATAGTAGTGCGGTCTACTGATTTATTTGCGTTGAACCGGCGTTACGTTTTAAAACGAATTTGTTGCCGTTATTTTTATAACGGAATATTTAACCGGTGTTTATATTTTTGAAGCGTGTTGTTTTGGTGATATTTTTGACGAATAAAAATTACTGTCGTTTTGACTTCAGTAACCGTCAGTTTTAAAGTGAATTTTCAAGCGGTTATTCCGCGACGCTAATTTATTATCCGTTTTTACGGTGTTTTGTGAAGCGCAATTTCCTTGTCGACATAGCTATAGTTGTTGCTGTTTTAATCACGTATTTTAAAAATCATTTTAAAGTAAAACTGTTTTTAAAAATTTTACAGTTTGTGCTTTCAAAAGAATGATGAAGCGATTTAAACGATTCAGAAAAATTAAGGACTATGAACCCTTACTTTTACTGATTCGCTTAATTCCGGACTTGTCCGTTTGAGAACGTAAAATGTTATTTATATAAAATACACAATTTTGCACTTTCAAGGAAACGATGAAGATATTTAAACCATTTAGCAAAAGTGCGGAGTATGGAACCATACTTTTAATATTTCGGTTAATTCCGGACTCGTTAATTGAAATATCTACGGTCTGATGATTTTGATGATTTTTGAGCTTTCGAGCCAATATGCTGGACCTTCGGGTCATTTGTTGGACCTTCGGGTCAATACCAGTACTAGACCTTCGGGTCATTTGTTGGGCACCAAAAATATAGTACTTGGTAGGCTTCGGCCATATGAGATGCACGTGCGGCGTAGCTAATACTCGCCATCTGCTGGGATCGATCCATCTTTTATGTTGATTTTCTAGTTATCTTATTTTGATTTCTAGATTTTGTGAATGCTGATTTTCTAGTTATCTTGATCGATTTCTAGATTTTTGTATATTGCTGTTTCGAATTCAATTGTGAATTTGGAAATTTATTTTGATGATGTTTAATGGGATTTCTTCCTTTAAACTATGTTGATTGCTATGTTGTATAGTCTCTTTTGAGATTATAATTTTGTGTATAGTCTCTTCTGAGATTATAACTTTGTGTATAGTCTAATCTGAGATTATAAATTTGCATACTACTGTTTTGGATTCAATTGGGAATCTAAAAGCTGATTTTGATGGAGTTTAAATTGAGATTTCTTCATTTAAACTATGGTGATTATTTATGTTGAATAGTCTCATTCGAGATTATTGATTTGATGGAGTTTAAATCGAAACTTCTTTGTTTTTGAACTATGTTGATTTCTTTCGTTGAATAGTCTCATTCGAGACTACTATTATTATTTTGCTTGATGTTGTTTATGATGCATTCACATCTAAGTTTAAATTAGACTGATCCATTTATTATTTTCTTTTAAATAATACTCGGGTCAGACCAAGTTATTTCAGGATAGTCGCTATATCTGATTCAGTTGCTGCTTTAGCTTTTGGGATCTCACATCACCTTTTATCTAGACTTCGGGGTGTTACTTTTGGTGTTGACTCTCATCTCGTGTATGTTGATGTATATGTAAATGTACATTTGGTTCATAGGAATGATCGATCGTTGTAGCATGTATTCCAGACTTGTCTTCCGTTGTATATATCTGATAGTTCTGTTCTGATGTGATCATACTTATTAGTGTTGTTGTTATTATGAGTTGTTCTGAATATTTCATTAGCCACCGTGGTTTCATTTTAGATTTGGATTGAATATTTATCTTTGGGAGTAATTTACACAACTCCTATCGATGTAATCAATACTCGTCTAAGGCATAACTTATGGATGGTTGCTTCTAACAAGCCTTATTCTTCGCAATAGCAGACGTTATTCCTTATAATAACCTTTGTTATTGTAAGCATAAAGGTGGGGAGCCACATTCACCGTTTTATTTCTCTCAAATCATTTAAAATCCGAATTTTAAATAAATTCTCCAACTTTTAATCAATATTATTCAAAATCCATTTATTAAAATCTTTTCCCTATATTTTGGAATTAATATGATGGGATTACAAAAATCAATCTTTACCCTTTTTAAATTCCTTCTTTTAAATTTATCCAATTCTCTAAAATTAATTTACTCAAAATTTTCTACTTTAATTTCCAAAAGTCTAATTATGTATTTCTGGTATCCTACGATACCAAAAATATATTCGGCCAAACATAGCCTTTAATGATTTCAATCACCAATATAATCATTCACAGATTATCAATAAATCACACCACAACATATAAAATAAATTCATAAATTTGAGGAATCCAGTTGGATCCCTCAAACCTGTTTCCCTGCATCCACAGATGTTAGTACAACAATTAAATACAATTCCACTTCGAGGTGGAATATCGCGGTATATGCGATTATATCACATCATCTGTTATTATGCGGCGCATAGGGTCTCATCCGCTATATAATGAGGGAAATCAATCACTCTAATATATATATATATATATATATACCATCACATCCAAACAATCAATCAATAATTGAAATTCAAATTATTTCAATTGAGTGAGAAGATCTTACCTTTTGCTTTTATTTTGCAATCCATTTCCATCTCGTCTTGTTTCTTCAAAGTTTTAGACCTTGTATAAATATTAAATGATTTTTATTAATATTCGAATATATCGAACAATTAAATTCCATTTGATAATTTAATTAATCCGTGATTTTATTTTAAACTAATACTTTTAATTTTAAACAAATTCCTTTTAATAAATTTATTTAACTAAAAATTATTTAAAACTAAATTTCCTTTAATAAATTATTTTTAGTAACTATATGAATTAAATAAGCTTATCAAACAAATTAATTTCTACATTGATTTAAATATGAATATTTTTACTTTTTTTAAATAGAATATGCATGTGGATTTATATAAATATTTATTAAATTAAAACAAAAAAAATTATATCGTATTGTTAAACTAAAATTTCATCTCCATATAAATTCAAACATGCATGTGTATACAAATCTTCTTTTCAAAAATGGATATCCAAACATATATAAATTTAAATTAAATTTAACTGAGAAATAAATTTTAAAAAAAAAGAAACCATACCTTACTACCAAAGCAACCCAGGCACTAGTGGCCTTGCCCAACAACCACCAGCACGAATCGCGACCATGAACAAACACTCTCACAACTGGAAATATGTCGAGTCACCGTCGATCATTAAAACTATAGCGAACCATCATCTCGCCTATTCGAACATCGAGACCACCACCGAGATATACACCGATGGTCGCTCGCCTCGACTTGCTCCTACGCATGTGAGTTTGCTGATGATGCGTGCGATCGCGACCCCAATTCCCTTTGCAAATTTCGTCGCCATCTCCTTTTTGAATGAAGCCCCCCTTGCGTGCGACACATAAGCCATGCGATTTCGATCGCGAATTTTTTCTATACATCGATGATTTTTTATTGTGGCCATTTATTTATTTTTTTCTTCGAATGGGTTTGATTTGAGAAGGAGAAAATAGAAATTGAAGGCTTGGGTTTTATTAATTTTTTTCTTTTTCTGTTTGCTTTTTTTTATTTTAAGAAGAAAAACGAACGCGTGTTGCATAAACAAATATGTGGTAAAAAGACGGTACGTGTTGATTGAGAGAACATTATTCAGAAAAAAATATAATATATATATATATATATATATATCAAATTTAAATTCAAATCTTAAATTGTCCTAATAAATGAAACTCAAAATCTTGATCTCCAATCGAGGCGTGCCACTAGGTGCTTGTAATGTTAAACTCATATTCCGAACACAATGGAAAAGGTTTCGGGGCCAAATTCGATCGTATGGAGAAGATAGCTTTTTAGACCAGTTATTAAATAAAATTTCGATATAAATTCAGCACGTTTGCTTATCGTACGGTGTACGAAAATTGAAATTCGATAATAAAACAATATTATGGATCTAATGGAACTGGTTTCGTCGAATTCCGAGACTGTGCCCTGGAAGACTATTTTTTAATATCGATTTAAACGATATAAATTCAAAATTGAACAAACACTTCAAATTTCAATTTTTAACGCTTCCATTATCTTCAGTATTATCAATATAAATTTTCCAAGCCTTCAAATTATTTTTAATCATCATAAAACTGAAGATTCAATATTTTACCCAAATTTCAATAATTAAATTCAATAATTTAATTGCCAAATAACGGTGATATTTGAAATTCAAGTTAAATTAACTTTTAAATATTTAAAATCAAATTAATATTTCCAATTTCAAATGTTTAAAATTCTGAACCGTCACATTCTTCCTCCCTTAAAAGAATTTCATCCCGAAATTACAGTTAAGAAGAATGATCCATAACTCATTTACTGTTTTCCCAAAACCAAACAGTTTTATCAACTTGCCAAAACAAATCTTTATTAAAGATACTATCATTCTTACTAACTTCCCAATCTTAATCATAAGTTCCAAATTATATTATTTTCTCCACAATTCAAATTTTAAATTTTCAAAATTTTCTCAAAATTTTTCTAACTCCTTAAATTTTGAAAATTTTCGTCTGCATCTCATTTGCGCGGCTAGCTCGGTACGACTACAAAATGCCACCACGGGCCCCCAGATTTCAAAAAAACAAAACAAAATGCAAAGTGGATCGATAAGAGAATCATCAAATTTCATATAGAAATTTAAATCCGTAGCTTTTGACGAGAAATTTCAAATTTATCTTCGAAATCAAAAATCCAATTTCCTTTTCCTTTATAACACCTGTATATTCTACTAGCAATAATGTCCGATTTCAACATTCAAAATCATTTTGCACATTTCTTTACAAAAATTTTAGTCGTCATTTCATTCAAGTCTGTATGATGTCCGTATATCATCTGTACGCAATGCCAAATTCGATCGCTCACTTGATTTCATTTCCGAACTAGTATCGTCCACCCGACTCTCTAGGCGGACTCAGATCTGGTTTCTTGATCAGAAACCATCATTCTCCTTGCATTGCCGTAAACTATGATAGAGAATATCTAGAATCAACCAAAAGTCCATATCCAGGTTAGCCGTCGAAAATCGAGTGAAAAATTCCAACTCGGATCGGTATAACTACCTCGAAATTCTGTGCTCGAATTTTGGATCGAACCACTATGAGAATAAAATAATATACCTACATCCCACATATTTATTCCAATTGATTATTATCTATATCAATTTTCTTTTATTCACATTTATTTTGATTTTTATCCACTAATTCAAAATCACCATTTTACAACTTCCAGTTTAATCTTCATTCACTTATGAACTTGGAATATTTCCTCAATTCCAAATTCTACTTAAGAATTTCACCATTTATTTCTTAAGCTACATATAAGTATTTTATATACTTCCTATCTTCATTTTCAATTCACCACTTTGGTTTATAACTACTTGTATTTAAACTGGATTTCCAACTCCATATGAATTCAACTTACCTTTCATTTATAAATATTGAATTCAATTCATTTCAAACCATATTTAATTTGTCACTTCTTTAATTAGTTTCACTTACTAATTTTATTTCAATACTTTGTTTTATTTGGTCCAACTTGACAAATTTTCCATTTCACTTAATTCAACTCAATCAAACATTCAGTTTAATCCAAATTTTAAGCTTCGATAAGTTTTCCAACTTATTTACATTTCACACTATTTTAATTTTAACTTTTCTTCAAGTTAGATTTTATTCTAACAATTTCAAATTTTACAAGTTATCAAACTCAATTATATTCCATAAATATTTTAAGTAGGATTCCAGAGTCATTCCATCATTTCAAAATCATTTTTGAAATCAATTCAAACTATCTTTTTGAATTTCTAAAACCAAACCCAGTTTTGCAAACAACTCCTATTTAAAACAATTTGGCAGCAATTCCTCTTCTGGAAACTCGAAAATGAACATCGATGATGCTGCAGTCATCACCGAAGTTATTTTCCAGTGACGGAAAAGAGTTTAGTGCTTTTATCCCTTCAAAAGTACTTTCCAAATATTTTTAAATCCAAATTCCACCAGATTTCAAATCCAATTCAAAATATTTTCCCCAAATAATATCACCATTATTTTTTCAAATCTTTTGAAAATTATTTTCAAACTCAAAAGGGATTTAAATTTCCCAAATCTAAAAATTTCAAATCCTTTCAAAAACATTTTCAAATATTTCTCTAGAATTCTATTTCAAATTATAAATCACATTTACAATTTACATTTACAAATCCCATTTGTATATGAATTTATTTCTTAGCTTTAGTTACGATTTCAATTTCTTATTCAATAATAATGATAATAATTTAATATTATCACTTCCTAACAATCAAGCAACCATATATTACTATAATAATTTACGGAAATAATTCTTTTATGTACTAAAATAATTTGGGTAAAATTATTTAATTTACCCTATTTTAAAAACAATATCGTGTCGAATTATTCTATACAAGTGTTTAGAGATCCCTATCAATAATATTAATTTCTTGTATTGACCAAAATCCATATACCAATCAACACAATATAAAACAATTTTGTATTCACTAACAAATACGCGCTCATATCTATTAATACACTCAAACTCATTATAGAGTACTGCTGACTCTATCTCTAGTGAGTAATTTCCCTACCAGAGCCAAGGTTGTCGCTTAACCAATTGCTCTGATACCACGTTGTAATGACCCAGATTTTTTGACGAACGAAAGTCGACATCAATACTTCTACTATATCAAATGTCGAACAATCGAATGCCGAAAAACCGAACCGTTAAGGTTAAAGATGAAAAAGGTAGAAGAAGAAACAGAAACAATATTAGAATCTCACATTTCACAGCGAAACAATATATAATAAAAAATGAATAATCCTTAAACAAAAGAACTATATCTTTTTATATATTACATCGTCAGAGTATTACAACAACAAAACACAACACTAGGCATTTATGACAACTTGACTAAGTGGAAACTTAATTTGCAGTAACCCATACACAGTGGATAATACATACTAATTGATACGTCTCGCCATCTAGCTTGTCTCCGGATCTCCACAGCATACTTTCCTGACTTCGCTCCAGAACAACTGATAACCTGACTCTTGGCTGCCCGTGTGGAAAATTATGGGCACCCAGAGTTTAGAAAGGGGATAATATACTCCAGGTCAGTCATGGGACTGGTGTGAGATCTTAAAGTAGTTATTTGCACAAAAGAAAATGAAAAGAAATCCGCCATACTTTTGGAAAATGAAACTTCCATAAGGCCTCCGGCCACACACACAATGCAATCGCACAATTGGAATGAGATTTCTCCTTATGATAGTCAAACATTCTTGATACGCAAAATCTTTTTGTAGTGCATAGTGTGGAAAATATTTCGAAAGTATAATATAAATCTTAGCCAGCATAGGTACCATTATATTATGCCCGCTATAGCTACCACCTGAGGTGGCAGGTTATACAACTGCAATCGTAAAGGGCTCGTATTGTTTTGTTTTGATTTCCAACAAATGGTCAAGGCTAAGAAACTTCCTTCACCGAATGGGTACGCCTCTAGAGGGACGCCTCGAGAACTTAACCAGCTCTCAGCCAATACAAGGCCGGGTTACCTCTGTAACTAGGTAACTAACTGTCACGAGTATACCACCCCCAATCTAGACCGACCTTTACCGAGGTGCCTCAACAACCAACAATCACATAAGTAAATAATCTTAGCTCCATACCAGAATACCACTTTTTATCCACACAAGTTAAATATCTGGGATCCATACCAGATACCACTTTTTATCCAGAAGGAAATGTACATACTCTCAGGGGCATGACCCACATAACCTTGCTGCATCTTTTCCTGTTTCAACCATTTCCAGGTGTGAGCTTCGACGAAGTCTCATCCACAAAGCTACGCTTTTCACAAAAGACATGCTTCGATCAACAATTAGCGTGCCACATCACCAAATTGGGAATATATCACTAGTAACCATCAGCTACATAACCTCTGAGCTCGTACGTCTCAGAGAAGGGTGTTAAGCTAAAAGAATAAATTCTCCACCGCCAGCAGAAATGTATTTGATAGAAACCATCTTTACATCTCAAAGAGAAATGTCATAAATACATCCATACAAGTCCGTTCCGGGTTTGAACAGAATCGAAGGCACTTCCTCCAATTAAGGAAAGAATCCCTTGCAAATCCGGATATTCACTAATCACGTCCGGATTCCCCATCACATATGGTGATATAAATCTCTATATTTGAGCAACTCGGTGTAGAGACATTCGACAGGTAATGCTTTCATTTTCGAATAGACCCGGTCTTGAACACCATCTCAATGCAATCCCATTTCTTCGTATCATTATTTGGAATGGGTTTTATGACCTAAAGTCCTCTCTCGGCTTAACCGTATAATGGGCGCTTATTTTAAAAATAAGTGGTTACATTCGTATTTCAAGTAAGTCACAACAAATTTCCACTTTGATCTTTTAACAAAAGATCCATCACTAAGATTCGATGTGGTTTTTAGATAACCATTTGGAATATGACCCCCGGTCGCATTGAAATTCAAATGTCGTTTAAAGGCCAATATTAATAGTCGGTTATTTAACTATCAATCATATTCACAACAATCACCAGATTTGAATAATTTTCCCCAAATTATGTATTTCAAAATATCTTCGCAAGATATATTTTCACACTTCAACCCTTTGAAAACAATTTTCAAATCACTTTCCCTTTTTGCAGAATAAAATTCCAAATATTATTCATTTCCCCTGAAAATTTGCCAAGTCCGAATTCTTTAAAATAAATTAAATCACTTAACCAATATATACTTGGAAACACTTAAAATGAAAACTATTTTTCTAAACACTTTATTTAAATATTAGTTATGAAATTTTTATACTAATATCTCATTTAAAACTTATGCCCAGAACAATTTTTAAAAATAAAATTATTAGATAAAGTGTAATTATTTAACTAATCATTTTCTAAATCAAATTATTATTGAATCTTTAAAATAATCGCTTATATAATTAACTTAATAAATATTTACTTTAAAGATTTAAAAACAATTTACGAAAATAATTTCCGCAAAAACATTCTTTTTAAAACCAATCTTTAGAACTTTTAATTTATATTTGAAAGCTACTTTGAAAACATACTCGGCTTTCCAGAGAAAATACACTTTCCTTTCACACCTTTAAAAATAAACTACCATTTATTTTTAAAACAAATTCCCATTGTAAATCTATATTTCCAAATATCTGCTGATATATAATTTTTTTAAATCGATTTCCAAAATTACTTTCAAACACCAAATCAATTTCCAAATTAATTTCCAGAAATTTGTTTCCATTTAAAAAGTACTCCTTTACTTATCCAAATTTATTTTAAAATCTATAAATTCCATGTGTCACTCCTTTTATTAAATTTTAAAATCTTATTTAAAACTTTGAAATATTAATTTCATATTCAATTTTAAATTTCACCCTTTTATTTCTCCCAAATCGTTTAAAATCCGTATTTTAAATAAATTCTCCAACTTTTAAACAATATTATTCAAATTAATTTATTAAAATCGTTTCCCCATGTTTTGGAATTAATTCGATAGGATTACAAAAATCAATCTTTACCCTTTTAAATTCCTTCTTTTAAATTTATCTAATTCTCTAAAATTAATTTACTCAAAATTTTCAACTTTAATTTCCAAAAATCCAATTATATATTTCTAGTATCCTACGATACCAAAAATATATTCGGCCAAACATAGCCTTCAATGATTTCAATCACCAATATAATCATTCACAGATTATCAATAAATCACATCACAACATATAAAATAAATTCAACAATTTGAGGGATGCAGTTGGATCCCTCCAACCTATTTCCTTGCATCGACATTATGTTAGCACAACAACTAAATACCAATTCCACTTCAAGGTGGAATATCGCGGTATATGGGGTTATATCATATCATCCGCTATTATGCGGCGCATAGGGTCTCATCCGCTATATAATATGGGAAATAAATCACTCCAATATATATATACACACACACACATCCAAACAATCAATCGATAATTGAAATTCTAATTATTTCAATTGAGTGAGTAGATCTCACCTTTTGCTTTTGTTTTGCAATCCATTTCCATCTCGTCTTGTTTCTTCATAGTTTTAGACCTTCTATAAATATTAAATGATTTTTATTAATACTCGAATAAATTGAATAATTAAATTCCATTTGATAATTTAATTAACTCGTGATTTTATTTTAAACTAATACTTTAATTTTAAACAAATTCCTCTTAATAAATTTATTTAACTAAAAATTAAATTTAAAACTAAATTTCCTTTAATATATTATTTTTAGTAACTAGATGAATTAAATAAGCTTATCGAACAAATTAATTTCTATATTGATTTAAAATATGAATATTTTTACTGTTTTTAAAACAAAGCATGCATGTGGATTTATATATAAATTTATTAAATTAAAACAAAAAATTTATATCGTATTGTTAAATTAAAATTTCATCTCCATATAAATTTCAAACGTGCATGTGTATACAAATATTCTTTTCAAAAATGGATAACCAAACACATACAAATTTAAATTAAATTTAACTGAGAAATAAATTTTTAAAAAAAAACAATACCTTATTGCCAAAGCAACCCAGGCACTCGCGGCCTTGCCCAAGAACCCTCAGCACGAATCGCGACAACGAATGAACACTCTTGCACTGGAAATCTGTCGAGTCGTCGACGATCATTAAAACTACAGCGAACCACCGTCTTGCCTATTCGAACACCCGCGTCTGGGGCCAAATTCGATCTTGCCTATTAAAACTACAGCGAACCACCGTCTGGGGCCAAATTCGATCGTATGGAGAAGATAGCTTTTTGGACCAGTTATTAAATTAAATTTCGATATAAATTCAGCACGTTTGCTTACCGTACGGTCACATAACAACTCCAAACACTACAAAAATTGAAATCCTATAATAAAAAAATTACGGATCCAATGGAACTGGTTTTGTCAAATTCGAAGACTGTGCCCCAGAAGGCTATTTTTAAATATCGATTTAAACGATATAAATTCAAAGCTGAACAAACACTTCAAATTTCAATTTTTAACACTTCCATTATCTTCATTATTATCAATATAAATTTTCCAAGCCTTCAAATTATTTTTAATCATCACAAAACTGAAGATTCGATATTTTACCCAAATTTCAATAATTAAATTCAATAATTTAATTGCCTAATGACGGTGATGTTTGAAATTCAAGTTAAATTAACTTCCAAATATATAAAATAAATTAAATGTTTTCAACTTCAAATGTTCAAAATTCTAGGTCGTCTCATATTTACAATAACTCAATCTGATAAATTCATTTATATTTCGAAACTCAACTTTAATTTATTTGAAATATTCACTTAATCATTTTTAGTAACCTTTAAATAAAATCTCAAATCACAAATTTAAATCAATATCAATAATCAAATATCTAACCTCAATTATATTTAATTCTAAGATAGTCACAAAATCACTTTTTTAAGCATTTAAATAAAATCTCCATTTTCGAATTAAATCAAAATTAAATATTCAATTTTTATTTAAATTTTAAATATTCATTTAATCACCTTTAATTAAATCAAGTTATAAAATCATACCTTTCAAAATCAATAATTTCCAATCAAATCTTATTTATATTCAATTCTCAAATAAATTAAATTTTAAATTAACTTAATTTATCTTCCCAACCTTTATTTTAAAGGTATTATAAAATCTACTTTTAAAATATAAAATTTAAATAAATACTTAAACATATATGTAAAGACCCGTAAATTTCGATAATTAAATTTATTAATTAAATAAGTTTTTGAATTTAATGTTGTGAAAAAATAAAATTTTAGGTTCAATAAAGAGAATAATAACTAGAATGAATTGTAATAATGTTAGTGTAAGTTAATAGATAACCATTTAATGCAATTTCAATTAATTGAAATTTAATAATGTTAATTTAAGGCAATTGATGACTATTTTAATGAAATCTCAATTAATTGGAATGATTGTAAAGTTAAAAATAGGTATAAAGTGTAAGTGAGTATATAAATCAAATGTTGTATTAAACGGTGAAATTGTATGTAATAAATTGAAATTGATTAAAATTGAATGATTAATCCATATGTGAATTTATTAGTTTTGTTTGTTAACCATAAACATAGAAATGTGTTTGAATTGGTAAGTTATAATAATGGTTTAATTATACATTCGCTATTTAATTCATTGATAATAGATTGGAAATCAATTGCAATTAATTCACTTAATTAGTGTATTTAATGTGAATTAAATTGATCATTGTGGAATATTAATGCAATAAGATGTAAACCAATGTTAACTATTTCCATAAGTCATGATTTGTTGAATAAAAAGATTGAAATCAAGTTTGATTAATTTATTGGAATTTAAATTATAATAAATGGATTTATTGCAAAAAATTATAACTAAATATTACGTTAATGGAAATTAAGATGGTAATTGTAAAATATTAGTGTAATAAGATATAAATAAATGTTAATTGTAGCCATGAGATGACAATTGATTGAATAATAAGATGAAAAGGCGAATAAATGGATTTCTTGGAATTTAAAGTAATAATCACTATATTTAATTCAATTGAGATTAAACACTGTAACTAGTAAAATAATTAACACTGAATTGACTTGTAAATTTGTTTTAAATTATTGTAAATGTCTAAGTAATCAAAAATGACAAAATTTATTAGTTGCTATGTAACAACCCGCAAATCCATACCCCTTTGAGCCGACAATATTCTCCAACAGTTCAACTCAAAGTGAATGGAAATACGAACCATTAGAGTTAAAGAAGAAGGAGGTAGAAATCAGAATCTCACAAATGCAGCGGATCAATATATAATCGATAAATAACTAATATTTATATAGAAAGAATTATATCCGTTTTATACATTACATCATCAGAGTACAACACTACCAATAGCAAAATACTGGACAGTTATAATAACTTGTCCATACAAAAGCTGACTACACAGCATACCAACACAGCAGAAATAAGACAGATACGTGTGATACGTCTCTCCATCCAACACATCCCCTCATATCTGTAGCAGTTCATCCAGAATCTGTATCTATAATACTCGGTCTGACCTAAGCATTATAGTTAAATAACACCCGAGCCAGTCTGGAAAACCAGCGTGAGAAAGCACACTCAATTGGATTATTAAAGTTTTCAAAATCCTTTTGAAATCGAAGGTATCTCGTAAGATCACGCCACAAATAAACATGTCGGGTTTTTACCTTATGATAACCAAAACATTTCTTATCAAATCCTTTGATATTATAGTAGTGTCTACATACAAAACTTATTCAAGTAGCTGAAATTGTTACATTCATTAAATTCTGACATGATAGGCATACAAACAAGTCCGAAGGCACTTATTGGATATTGGGTTTCCATCAATAGCAGGGGTACCGCCCATCACAGTACCTGGTCTAGATCAGAGTACCGAGGATCCCCCTGATCCCATGCAACACAAGACCGGAGCTACCCCTTACTGGTTAGTCCGAATAAGATCACCCCACGGTTGGAATCAGCAACCGCCCACACAGCCAAATAAAAAGGGACACCTAGACAGGGATGACCTTACCCTAATTGGTTGCTAGTTACTTAGCCTTTCTGCACCTCCCCTATTTTAGCCATTCCCAGTTAATAAGGCTTGATGCGATGCGTTAACTTTTTAGCACACATATACTTAGAATGCTCATCGTCCCCTTGACAATGTTCTGATAGCATTCGTCCATACAAGTTCATTTCTGGTCCGAACGAAACCAAAGGCACTACTCCTACTACAACCATTTTGGAATCACCATCGGGATTAGTAGTGATTAGCCCTTGCAGTTCACTGCTCTATCTTCGACTCCAAGCTCTTGTCTTCCTCACGAAAACATTTAAACCGGATCGAAGTGGTTTTCGGAAAATTAATCCTGATCCCGGTCTCTTAGAAACAATCAGCACATTGACCAATATTGATAGTCGGTTATTTAACTATCAGATAACATCCACAAACAACCATCAGGCCTTAATAATTATCCAAATTATTCATTTCAAAATATCTTCGCAAGATATTTTCCTACACTTCAATCCTTTGAAAATAGCTTTCAAATCACTTTTTCTCTCGCAGAACAAATTTCCTCCCAAATGTTTTATTCCACTGAAAATCACCAAGTCTTGATACATTAGATTTTTAAATAATTTAAATCGCTTTATCCAAAATTATATACTTTAAAACTTAAAATAAAAACTATTTAAAACACTTTATTTAAAATGCTAGTTATGAAATTTTATAATAATTTTCAAGTAAAACTTAGCCAAAACTACCTTCAAAATAAAAGTTATTTATATAAAGTATAAATATTTAGTAACTATCTTTTAAATCATAATACTAGTTTAATCTTCAAAATAATTACTACTATAACTAAATTAATAAATATTTACTTTAAAATCTTAAAACAATTTAAATAATAAATTCCTCTAGAACATTCTTTCAAACAACTTTAAAACTTTTATCTTATACTTAAAAATCTGCTTTGAAAGCATACTTGGCTTTTCATGAAATTTTACTTTCCAATCCAATATAACCGTCTAATCATTTATAAATCCTTCTTGATTTATCTCAATTTAATTTATGTCTCAACCCGTAAATTTCTTTCCCACGCCTTTAAAAATAAAACCACTATTTGTTTTTTGAACAAATTATCCATTCCTTTATAAATTCCCACCGTGAATTTATACTTCCAAATATCCACTGATATCTTATTTCACTTAATAAACCCATTTTATAAATTTCATAGTCTCATCCACCTTTTAAAACACAGTTTCAAACCCTAAATCAGTTTCCAAATCGATTTCCAAAATTTACTCCATTTTAAAATAAATTCCTTTACTTACTCAATTTTATTTCAAAACCCATCAACTTTAGATTTTATTTCTTTATTATGATTTAAAATCTTATTTAAACTGAAAATACCAATGTCGTACTTTTTCCAAAATTCTTCTTTATCTCTCCCAAACTATTTTAAACCTTGAATTTAAAAATAAATCATTTATTCCTTTAAATAATATCACTTAAGTTTAAAAATTCATGTATTCTCATTTATTCAAAAATCTCCTTTCCCGTACTCGGAATTTATTTATTAGAATTTAAAAAAATTATCCTTTCCCAAATTCATTCTTTAATTTATTCAATTTCACTATATTTATTTTACTTAGAAATCCCTCTTCTATTTTTCCTTTAAAATCCAACTTATATTTTTGATACCTCAATATACCCAAAATATATTCAGTCAACCCATAGCATTCAATATTTCAATTCCCAAAATAATCAATATAATCTATCGTAGATTATTAAATAAAACATACCACCGAATATGAAAATAAATTCTAATATTTTGAAGAATCCAGTTGGATCCCTCCAACCTATTTCCCTGCATCCACAGATGTTAGCGCAACATAAAAATACCAATCCCACTTCGAGGTGGAATATCGCGGTATATGGGGTCATCCACTATTATGCGAGGTGCATAGGGTCTCATCCGCTATATATTGCGGGAATATCAATCACTCCAATATATATATATATATATATATATATATATATATATATATATATATACTACTATATAAAATATCACATTCAGACTGATAATAGGTCATCAATTCAAGCAATCAGCCAATAATTTTAATTTAAACTATTTAAGTTAACTAGAAATCTAGATGTGAGTGAGATTAACTCACCTTTGATTTTTGATTTGCAATCTGATCCAAACTCGACTTGTTTTCTTCACAATTTTAGACCTTATGCAACATTATATGATTTACTAACATCTGAGATAATCTACAATAATTTACCATTTAACAAATTAAATTGACCAATAATTTATTTTAAACTAATCATTTTTTTAAACTAATAATTTGATACTAAACAAATTTTCCTTTTAATACATTATCTTTAGTAACTAAATGGCTAAATAAGTTTATTAAATAAATTAATCACCCTAAATACATTTTTATCTTTGAAACTTCATATATATACTTATAAAAGAATATATAGATTTAAAATTTTGTTTTAATATAAACTTTTCAAATAGTTAAAATTCCTATTGTTAATTAATTTCCTAACCTAAATACATATAAATTAAATAAGATTTAAATTTGAAAGTAAGCTGTTAACATAAACCTTACTGAACAAGGCCTCCCAATCCTAGCTCGGCCTCCTTCAGCATCTCGACTGTGACGAACCAGTGCCGCCTAAATCCCCAAAGCGAGCTTCCCCAGTCCTCGATCTCCCCGTCCTCACACGAGCGTGCCTCCTTAACCAAATGCAAGCGAAATCCTAGCAATCGTCACCTCCGCTCAATCATCGTGAGTTGCGGCCATCCAATTCCAATCCTAGGCCTCGCGCGACTCGAAATTACCACCACACTTCCCACGCAACCCTTAAGTTGTCGTCTACTCGATAGAACGCGGCTCGTTCGATTGGGAAGTCGCGGTTTCGTTCTTCCCCCATTTTAGCTTTCCTTTTTTTAGACTGAAGAGGATTTCGAATGAAATTGAAGAAGGTGGAAAGGTTCGGTCCCTCTATTATTTTAAAAAGGGAAGACGAGATGAAGTATATATTTTTAATTTTAAAGAAGATGCGTGTTCAAATGGTCATGTGTGCTTGACAAATGGAGGAAATGCTGCTTTTTGTGTGCACAGGTGTTGGAATGAGTATGATATAGTGATAAGAAAGCTAATGTCAAAAAAATTTGACTAGTCAAATTATTTAAATTTTAAATTTAAATTGTCTCGAAAATGCAATTTAAAATTTCAAACTCCTATTGAGGCATGCCACTAGGCGTCTATTATGTTATACCCCTATTTCGAACGCAAAGGAAAAGGTTTCGAGTCCTAGTTCGATCGTATGAGGAAGATACTTTTTGGACCTAGTTATAATATTAAATCTCCGATATAGGTTTCAGCCCGTTTACTTACCGTATGATCACAAAAAAACTCCAAATGCTATGAAAATTGAAATCCCATAATAATATGCTATTACGTATCCAATGGAACTGGTTTCGTCGAAATCCAAGATTGTGCCTCGTAAGGCTATTTTTAATTATCAATTTAAACGATATATTTATAAAACTAAATAAAAAACCTTCAAACTCAAATTTAAAACTTCTATTATTGTTAGTATTATCAATATAGCTTTTATATGCCATTAAAGTATTTTTAACAAGCTTGAAACTTCAGATTCCATCTTTTACCCAATTTCCAATTATTAAATTCAATATTTAAATTATCCAATAACCCATGATATTTGAAATTCAAGTTAGAATTTAAGTTTTAAATATTTAAAATTAAGTAAGTATTCCAATTTCAAATATCCAAAAATTTCGGGTTGTCACATATTAAATTTGAATTGAAAATGTGATTTAGTTAATTTAATAATAATTAATTTAATTAATGTGAAAATAGCCATTTTGGCCACTGATTCGGATTTCGATGAAACCAGTTTCATTGGATTCGTAATGGTATGTCACAGCTCGGTTTTTCGACTTTCGAAAATCGACATCAATACGTCCACTGTATTACATGCCAAGCAATCGAATGTTGGAAATGCCAAATCGTTAGGGAAAAGAAGGAAGATGTAGAAGAAGAAAATATAAATAACAACACGGAATCTCACAATCGCAGCGGAACAATACATAACATATAACAACTAATACACAAAAAGAACTATTACATTTTTATACATTACAACATCAGAGTACAATACATCAACAGCCCAATACTGGACAGTTATAATAACTTGTCCTCACAAAAACTGACTACACAACTTACAATGTATAGCGGAATATATACCAGGTACATGTGATATGTCTCGTCGTCCAGCTTGTCTCTTGAGTTGTATGGCATCCTATCTTAAATCTGTAATACTCGGTCTGAATCTAGTATTATAATAAAATAACACCCTAATCAGTCTGGAAATCCAGCGTGAGAAAACACAGTCATTTTGAATTACTAAAGTTTCAAAATCCTTTGAAAATTAAAGTATCTCGTAAGACTGTGCCACAAATAAACACGACGGGTTTTTACCTTACAATAACCAAAACATTTTATATCAAAATCCTCTAATATTATAATAATGTGTAAGTAAAATACTTAATCAAATAGCTGAAATTGTTACATTAATCAAAACCGTAAGGGCACGTATTGGAGAATGGATTCCAACTAATGACTAGGCACTTGGATACCACCTATCACGGTACCTGTCTAGAAACACCATACCGAGGACCACTCTTGATTCCCTGCAACACAAGACCAGACTATTCCTAACCTAAATAAACCAAATATGCTATCATTCCGGGTGTTCCCACCCTTTCCTCGAGCTCCTTTCGCAAGTACTGATAATATCCGAGGTTATCTAGAAAGGTAATAAACTTACCCTACTTGGGAGCGACCCATTTAGCCTTGCAGCATCTCTCCTGATTTTCGGTCATTCTTGGTTGATGAGGCTCGAGGCTAAGTGTTACCTTTTTAGGAAAATTCACTTAGAATGCTCATTGTCCTCCAGTGACAAAATTATGAAAGCATTCATCCATACAAGTCCGTTCCCGGTCCAAACGGAACCAAAGACATTATTCCTACTACATCCATTTTGGAATCTCCCTTAGGATTATTAATGATTAGCCTTTGCACGTTACTGCTCCATCTTCAACTCTATACTCTTGTCTTCCTTACGAAAACGTACTCGTTGGATCGAAGTGGTTTTTAGATAACAAAACAGATCTCGGTCTCTTTGAAACAACGTTTGATATTCTCCGATAAACTCAACCCTGATTCTCTAGGAAATAAACAAACGACAATAAGATCGGAGTTCGCCTGGATGGGTTTCCCTATCAATGTCCTAGAAGAACGGAACGACTTTATACGTACAATATAGCACCTCAACGGTAACTGTACCATATAATTCCCGTACTTCATCTAGATATTTCCAAAGTTATATTTGGGTCCAGATTTTGACAGTCGGTTATTTAACTATCCAATAATCAACCAATTCAACCAAATGTTCCATTTCCACTGAAAACACTTAAATCTCATTTAATTTAGATTTTAAACAAATCAAATCCCTTTATCCAAAATGTACGCTTATTTTATCGAATTCAGCCTATCAACAAATTATCTTTTTCTTTCAAAATACTTTTAAAAGCTTTAATAATAATTAACTACTATAACTAACTTCATTCATAAATACTTAACAATTTTTGAGCAGTTAAATAATAAATTCAGGAAAACATTCTTTTAAACACTTCCAATTTTCTAATTAAAACTTTAAAATCTTTCCTTTTGAAATAACATAACTTCTAAGAACAACCACATTTTCAACTTTAATATAGCCAGTTTAACCATATATAAATCCCTCTCGATTTATCACCAGTTTAATTTATGCTCCAGTCCCGTAAATTTCCCTTCCCATATTTTTAAAAATAGAACCACTGTTTATTTGTAAAACGATTTACCCATCTTATAAATTCCCATCATGAATTTATAATCCCAAATTATCCACTGTTAAATAATTCACTTTATTTATAAACCCAGTTTATAAATCTCATAGTCTCATTTCCTTTTATGACCGTTTTAAAATAATTAGTCGATTTCAAATTGTTTTTCTGAGTAAGTTCCATTTTTAAAATTTATTCCCTAGTTAAACTAAACTTATTCCAAAATCCACTAATCTCGTATTTCCTTTTATTTTTGCAAAATTTCCTCTTTATTACATATTTTTTTCAAATCTATTTTAAATCTCGAATTTAAAAATAATTACCTTTTCTTAGAGCCAAAATTGGTCACTAACACCCAAATGTAAATGAAAGCACCAACTAACGGTCATAGATAACAAATAGAATATATGTAGAGTGTAATAATATGAAGAACAGTAGAAATTAAAATGAAAGTAGTAAAGAACACAGATTTTATACTGGTTTGGCTAACTTTGGCCTACGTCCACTCCAGAAGTTACCTTTTTAATGATGTTCGAATCAATTACAATTACAAAATGATAGAGTAACCTTTTTCCGTAGAAAACAGAAAGTTAGAGAGCCCAAAGAAGAAGATCCTCCATCTGGAGACCAATATGTTGCATTTATAGGCAAAACCAGGTTGTTGGGCCTCTTGAGTAGTTTGGGCTCACCAAGGCCATAGCCGAACACTACTTCATTATGCCGACCGAGCCTGAGCAGTTGGTATGCCGACCGAGGGAAGGTGTGCCGACCGAGGGGAGGTATGCCGAACGAGGAGAGGTATAACAAACGAGGGAGGCATGCCGAACGAGTTGAGGTATGCCGAACGAGTTGAGGCGTGCCGAACGAGGGGAGGCGTGCCGACCGAGGGGAGGTGAACGAGGGGAGGTATGCCGATTGAGGGGAGGTATGCCGAACGAGGGGAGGTATGCAGACCGATGGGAGGTATGCCGAACGAGGGAAGGTATGCTGAATGAGGGGAGGTATGCTGACCGAGGGAAGGTATGCCGATCGAGGGGAAGTATGCCGAACGAGGGGAAGTGTGCCGAACGGAGCTTATCTTCAAGACCGAGCCGTGCAACCCCTCATTTCTTGACCAAATGACATATCCAAGTGAACTTCATTCTTTTAAACCGAATCATTCTATTCCAGCCTCGACAATCGTGAAGTTGGTTGGGTTGAATCCGCCTATTCATGGCCTTGACTAAAGGAGGGTTAACACTTTGCCCCCCAAAACATGCCTTGCTATTGGAAGGTGTGTTTTTTAGCTCAATAAGATGGATGTTCGTATCTTGTTAATGATCTGCAAAGAAATTGATAGTCTTATCTGACCGCAAATGATGATCATTCGCGATCGTATGTCATTCGGGGTAGTATGTGACCGTTCGAGGTCGGGTGCCGTTCACGTCGAATGGTGATCCTTCGTGATCGGGTGCCGTTCGAGGCGATTTGTGATCGTGCGCGATCGGGTGCCGTTCAAGGCAAGTTGGAACAATTCGCGGTCGGGTGCCATTCGAGGCGATTTGTGATCGTTCGCGATCGGGTGTCGTTCAAGGCGAGTTGTGATCGTTCGAGATCGGGTGCCGTTCGAGGCGATTTGTGATCGTTCGTGATCGGGTGCCATTCGAGGCGAGTTGGGACCGTTCGCGGTCGGGTGCCGTTCGAGGCGATTTGTGATCATTCGCGATCGGATGCCGTTCGAGGCAAGTTGTGATCGTTCGCGATCGGGTGCCATTCGAGGCGATTTGTGATCGTTCGCAATCGGGTGCCGTTAGAGGCGAGTTGGGACCTTTCCCGGTCGGGTGCCGTTCGAGGCGATTTGTGATCGTTCGCGATCGGGTGCCGTTCAAGGCGAGTTGTGTGTGCCCGGGGTGGACTTAGTATTATTAATGCCAGATTTCACGTTCGAGTGAATTTCTGACTTGTTTGTTATGGCAGTTTATCGCCATCTCAGAGCATGCCTGAGGACCATTCGCGATCGCTTACATCAGTAAGTAGTTTAGCCATTATGGAATCATAAATAGCAGATTTACATTCAAGATGAGTCTTTCAATGGAAATGTCAAACTAAATCAAGTCCAAACATGAGAAATGGAAAATAAAAGAAAAACAGGGACGTCCAAGTGCAAACACCTAAATTGATGTGATTTATAGTTGTAACAATCCAGTATTTTGTGATTATTTTAATTGATTATTTAAATTATTTAAATTGAAACTCTGATTTAAAAACTTTATTTATTTATTAAAATGAATAAAAAAATTATTTTAAAAGTATGTTTTGATTTTGTGTGAATTATAATTTCAAACTGAATAAATAGGATATTTCCAGAAAAGTGGATTTTTGGCCAATCTGGTCAAACTTTGACTTTTAAATTTAAAACTTAATTTTTTTAATTTTAGAATTTTATCTTTTATTATGAAAATATATTAAATTTCAAGAATACTGCTTTTCGTTTCGTTAAAATCTGATTTATATTGTGAAAGTTATGCTTTTTACAATATTGTATGTAAATTGATTTATTTAATAAAATTGTCTATTTTAATTTATATAAATAATATTTTTATTTGTCAAATAATGTTCTGGTATGTGTTATATAACATAGTAGGCATATATTTTATCTTAAAATATTTTTAAAGCGAAGTTATAATTTTTCCAAAACTTAGTGTATTTATTTTCAATTTTTATAACCTAGTTTCTATTTTTAAGCTATTTTCTTAATTTAATTATATTTATTTAAAATTTTATTTATTAATTTTATTCATTCATTATTTTTCTGTGTTTTTATTTTATTTATAATCATTTTATATGTATTTAAAAATGTAAAAAGAATTTTGGAAATATGAATAGTTTTGACCTTTTGTATACCTTGCCTTTTCACATTTCAACTTATCTTTTCACACCAAACATCACACGCATTCAATTGCTGGCCATATCTCCTTTGTTCAGCCGACTTCCTCATCATTTTTCATGAAAATTTTTGTTTCTCAACTCAAAAAATATTCGACCACCATCCTTGCAAAAGTTTTGGTAAAAACTCTTCTTTCTTTTCACTTTTTATTGTTTTGTTGTGATTTTTGCACTTGCTCCATCTTCTTTGTGTTATGCATGCCACCTCCACCACCACCTATTCTATCCACCGTACCCTCCTCTTCACTGCCATTCCTGAGCCGAGCCATCCTATGTTGAAGATCCACCTGAAAATGCACAAAAACTTCACATATACAACCATAGCCGATCACTACTTGTTGCCACCACTCCACCATCATGCTTGGCCGACCAAACACCACCTCAAACCTAAGCTTCAGACCTTGCCACATCTGTAGTTGATCCTCCAAGATCATGTCGTGCCCAATCCATGCTTGGCCGAAGTCGTTTAGGCCTTGTAATCCAAGGTGTTGCTTGTTGTTGCCTTATTTTGTGAATGCAAGCACACATATGCCTTCATCTCCTTTGTATTGCTTTGGCCGACCCCTACATGACCTCAACCTGACCTTAACCTGATCCAAACCATCCTATTACAGTGCCTTTCCAGTCCATAGCTGAAGCACAAGTGGTTGAATGCAAGTGCAAAAGTTTAGCTATGTATCGTGCTTATATTTCTAGCTTTGTTTATGATAGTTTGGTTTGAAATTTACGTATTGTACTTTGTTTTGTTTGTTATGAAACAAGGCTATTATCTTTGGCTCTCCCACACTCGAATCATTGTCGTGCTATCGTGCCTTTATGGATCTCAGTTTATGTACTTTGGTTGTTGTCTTCAGCTTATACCAGTGAGTAATTCTCACGAGACAGTTTTATACTTATATGACTAGTAAACCGATCACATTTGAATCTGTGAAATGCATCACCATGTTACACCTGTTATGTTATGATCATGTGATGTTCACCCATGCTTATTTACCTGCTATATCATCTGTTACTGTTATATAATGTTATTCTGTTATTTATATCAGTTTATCACACTGCAAGTTCCCTTTAGAATAGAATCACTATGGGTTGAAATGACACGTACCCGAACGGACTTTAGAATAGGGAAAAATTGTTATGGGCTGAACGATTTTTATTTATTTCATTTACTTGGGATTGCGGGTTTGAAATGATCAAACCCGGATTTTCTTTGTAAATTACGGATTGAAATGATATATTATCTGTATCAGTTTACCTAGGCTAGAAAATGATATACAGACTCATGGTTAAAATATATTTAAATTTTTAAACTATTTTAGAAATGTAAATATTATAATATTTTGATTTAAAACTTAATTAAAAATGATTTTTGTAAAGTATTATTGATTTTCTAAAAATTTATAAGTGAAATAAATTAATGGTAAAGTTAGAAATTTGAAATATAAGTTATCTTGGAAATTTTGATTTGGTTATAAAAGGAATTTAAATTAAGTAGGAAAATATGATAAATAAGTATAAAATTTGATTTAAAATGAATTTAAAATGATTTTTATAAAGTATTAGTGATTTTTGAATAAAGTTAAAATGTTAAATGAGTGAATATTAAGTTGAATTTTGAAATATATCTTAGATTGGAAATTTGTGAATTTTGTTTAAAGGTAAATTTTAAGTTAAGTAAATAAAGAGGAAAAAAATAAGTTATATTTGGAAATTTAAACTTAAGTGTTAAGTTAAAAAAATTAATTTAAAGAATTAAAATTGAATGTGTGAATTTAATATGTGAATTATTATTAAATATTGATTTTGAATGAAAATTTAACCTTATAAAATCATGAATATAAGGGTATTTAAATGATTGTTTTAAAAGTGAAATATATGATTTTGTAAGTTTAAAATGATTTAAATAAAATTTAATTGTTTGTGAAATTATATTGAATATTTGGAATTTAATTAATTTCATGTTTGAAATGTTATTAATGTAAAAGATGTTACAGCATTTTGTAAATGCTATAGTTGATATAAATGAACGAAATGGCTAGAATTGAACAAAGGCTATTACAGCACTTTGTAAGTGCTGTAGTTCCTTGACTTAACTAAAGTTTATTTGAAACTAAATTAAACTATTACAGCATTTTAAAAACTATCTTTTGTTAAATGAATTGTTTTAAAATATAACTTTCTGTAGCATCTTCTAAGTGCTGCGAAAGTTGAATTTACACTGTTTTGATAAATTTAAAAGAATAAATGAACTTTGAAAAGGCTAAATTTTTTAGAATTTGATATTTAATTATTATATATAATAACTTCACTTTTAAATGATTTAAATGGAATATTTAATTGGTTTAATTGGAATATTTAATTGGTTTAAATGGAATATTTATATGGTTTAAATGGAATATTTTGATTTGAAATATAAACCATTTTAAAATGTGATTTGAAATGGTATTTAAATTAAATAAAAATGAATGTGATTTTGGAAAGATATGATATTTTGATATTTCGAAATAAATTTGAAATGATATCGAATTTTTTAATGATATTTGATTTAGAAGTATAAAATACCATTTTGAAATTTTAACCACGGGATGTATTAATTTATAGTTTAACTGATCCTTAAAGGATGGGCGATCCCAAGCATCCTTTAGGTTATTGTACATTACTACTACAGTTCACTTGAGTTGGTTTACATTATATAAGTATATATGTCCTGACTCGAGTGTTTTGTGTTTTACTTTACGCTCGGGTCAGCCTGAGTATTTACAGCTTAGCTTTAGATTTCTTTTTTTGAAGCTAGGAAACGCTGGAGATTCTGCTTGTCTTGTTATCTGTTCCTTTCAGTTTCAGTTGTTCTATTTCAGTTCTGGTATTTATAAACTTCTATGTATTTGAGATTTCTATTGTATATGTTTTCAGAATGATATTATGTATTATGTTTTGAGAGTTTGTTATAGTAGCTTCATGAACTACTATGGTATTTTAATTTCCGCTGCGAGTTATTCTGATATTTCTGTGTCTGTGATTCTATGATTTGTATTTCATTTGCCCCAAATTTATTTACAATGCGGTATTTTGAGCAATTCAAGTCCAGCATGTGTAGATGCGAATGGCTGAAAATATCGGGCTGTTACAGTTGGTATCGGAGCTTTGGTTTTAGGCAAACCATAGCCTGCGGAGCAAAAACTCATTAGAGATAGGGTAGAAATACCCTATAATGAGTGAAATCAATCTCAGAATACTTTCTTTGTGAGAGAACGTATTTTTGAAGTATAAAATGATTTCCAAATGATTTTTAAAGTACTTTCAAAGATTATTTTGGTATAAAAATCTTCTTATTTTGAAACCAAGATTTTCTAAGCTTCATTCCTTCTGTATCTACCTTGTTAGAAATCTCTTGGTTAGGATTCTTATCGATTAAGATTCCTTGAACTTTGGAACACTCCCACTTTTTCTGAAATCCAGTCTTGTCTTCCCTATTTTATCCATTTTGATTTCGGAGCATTCCATAACTCCACTTTGGAATGACTTCTCTAAAGATCGGTGATTCCGCCAATCTTTGAATGATTTGTAAAGGGGATTTGTAAAGGGGTGAAACTCCTTTACAATTGGCATTAATTCACCGGAGATTTCGGTATCCTCGGATTTCGATGCTATTTATCTTCTGCTCTACCTGGATTCTATCTCTGGCGATCGAATGTCGATTTGCCTTAGATTTCCGAATTGATTATATTCCTGAAGTCACGGTTGACCAGTTAAGGTTGTCCGCGATTTATATAGGCTTATCCATCTTCTATTTGGTAATTAAATTATCTCATCTTTGTTCGAGCTTATCTTCGAACCATAATTCTGTTTGATTAGGTTCCTCTAAATTCGAATCTCTGTTTGTTCTGAAATCCATCCTTGAATCATTCTTTGGAAATTTGTGTTTGGTTATATTTTGAAATTGTTCATACATCGAAATTATTATTTTCTTGATAAGGATGACCCCATCTTATATATAAAAGTGAAATGTTTTCGATATGGATTATATTTTTCTTTCTTTGAAAATTCGAAGCTTTGAAAGGATTTGAAATTTTGCAAATTTTATAAGAATTTGATTTATATAAAAATGATGTATAACTGAAGGGTTTTGAATTTTAATTTCGAGGAATCGAACTCCGGTGTTTTGAAATATGTTGTTTTGAAATATGTTTTAGGATTTTGGAAAATATATAATAATAATATGATTTAAAGATATTTTTTTGAATAAGAAATATTTCAAATGTATTCGAATTAATTCAAATGACTTCGAAGAGATTTCAAAGAAATTTTAAGAAAATAAAAGTCCAGAACCCACTTATGTCGCTGGAAAATAATTTCGATGATGAATGCATGCTTCATCGACATTGATTTTCGAGTTTCTGAGTGGGGGAGAGGCCACTCTAGTAGCTTTGCTATGCGAGTGATTTTGTGAAACCAAATTTTGATTTCAGATTTCGAAGTATGGTTTGATGTTCGAAAGATATATGTATATATATATATATATATATATATTAAATGATTTAAAATAAGCCGGTGTTCAGTCCTCAAGATTCAGATTTGCTTTGGTATAACCTTATCTATTGGAATTGATTTACTGATTTGTTGGTAATTTCCAACTCTTGGATTTGAAAATATGATTTCTTCGACTATTTTGAAGCTTCGAGCACTTCCAAATCAAGGTTAACTTTTCAAAGCTAAGAAATTTTGAAAGGTATAAAGTATTTGATAAAGAATATAAGTTTAGTTTGGTATGATTAAAGTATAAAGTAATATACTAGTTGGAACTGTTTGTTAAGTGAAATAAATAAGACTACTTTGATTTATACTGGTATGAAATATAGATTTGAAATGTTTTGAATAAAGTATATATATAGAATAATAATCTTTCCAATGGTAAATTGGATTTTCCATATAGAAATAAATGGTTTGAAGGTTTTAAAAAGAGATGGTTTTAAATTTAGTAACCATTTTAGATATTTTAATGATTGAAATGGTTTGGAAATGATTTAATCTTTATATGATAAAGAATGTGAATTTGAAATGATAATTGATTTTGATAAATGAATATTTGAAGTTTATATTTGTATGAAAGGATATTTGATTTACTTATCATTTGAGTTTATTTTAAAAATGATGGATTACCAAATGAATATTTCAAAACTAAGTAATAATGAAGTAAAATTTGAGATATATGAAATTATAAAAATTAGTTTGAAATATGGTATATTTAAACTTTGAAATATATTAAAGATTGGATAGTTTATTTTATGGATCAAATCTTTATTTGAAATTTGATAATATTTGAAATGGTTTTGTTGAAAAACTAAATTGAATTGAAACTGATGGTTTGAATTGAATTAAAATTGGAAATTTTAGATTTGGATTTAATTGAATAAATTTGTGAAATGTAAAGAATTAAAGGAATGTTTTATGATTTCAAATGTATGATTTTGAAATGTTATGATTTACAAAGTGTAATGATTTCAAGTATTTTGGTTTTGAAAGATTTATAACTTTGAAAGTATTATGATTTTTGAAAGTGAATACATATTTGAAATGGAAATGAATTTGTTTGACCTAAATTTTGTTGATTTGGAAATGTGGATTATTTTCTAAATCTATTGTTTTTAAGAAACTTTGAAATTGAATATATGTAATTTGAAAGAAATGATTTGGTGAAATCATATATGATTTTGAAACTGAATTGATATTGAAATGGTTTGAAATTGAGAACCTTGTTTATTTAAATACTTTGATTTGGGAGTTATCGAACTTATATAAAATTGATTTGTATAAGTATGAAGTGATTTGAAAACTATTGATTTGTAAAGGTACTCAACTTGTAAATTGAAATCTTATATAATCGAAGTCTATGTAAGTGTGATCTGATATACTATTGATTTGGAAAATATTTGATTTGAGATGAAATCTTATATATAATGGACTTTATATAAGTATGATATTTGAAAGTGATTTTGAAGGGTACTATATGATACATATTTTCGAAATAAAGATATGGAAAGTGTCTTCTGCTTGATATCCGCTTTGTGGCCACACCGTGGATTCATTCTATCGATATTATTCTCTCTTATTTGGGTTTTTCGGATATGATACTCGAGTGTCCATCGAATTCCATGGCGATCTCCATGGTCTTACGAGCGGGACTGCATAGCGCAACTGCCTGGCTGAGATGGCCTAGAGGTATGAATTATTTCCTGAGGGATCCAGGCGTAACCACTGTGTATCCTGCAATCTATGTAGGTTGCATTAGTAGCGAAACTGCCTGGCTAAGACGGCCTAGGGGTACGGATTGTTTCCTGGGGGATCCAGGCGTAAACATTGTGTATCTTGCATTCTGCTAGTCATCATGGCGTAACTCGCAGGGCTGAGAAAGCTTATGATACGGATTATTTCCTGGGGGATCCAAGCGTAACCATTATGTATTTGTGATCCATGGTTAGACAAATGTTTTGGTTTGGTTGATTTGTTTGAATTGTACTTTCCATATCTGTTTTTAAAAGGTTTTTCCAAGTATTTTCACTGGGTGTTGAAATAAGTCTACTAAGTACCTGGAGAATTCTAGCTTTGCGCCTGATCAACGCATGGCCAGAGTCTACAGGAACGAAAGTAAACTTGTTAAGACATCGAGTTATAAAAGTATTTTTATAAAGTATTATGTAAAGGAGATTTTGATCATTATTTTACTTGTCTAAATAATTTAAAATGTTTTAAATTTTGTTTACTTCGAACTAACGAATTTGAATCAAATTACTATTTATCATATTATAAAATGTTTAAAAGGTTGTAAATATAAAATTTTAAATTAAAATGTATATGGTTTTAAAATAATGGTCCATCCTTGTGTTCCAACCTATTTTTCCTTCTAGCTATTCCTACATTCTTCTTCTTTGAGGGTCCTTTCTGCATTATGGAAAGAGTTGGTTCTTTGGCTTATCGTTTAGATTTTTCCCAAGAAACTTTCTGGAATGCATGATGTATTCCACGTCTCACATCTCCTCTAGTATCCTCTTGATCCATCTCTTTTTGTTTAGCATACTGTTCTTGATACTTTGGATATTTAGCTTAATCTGACTGTCGAGAGTAAGCCACTTCGTATTGTCAGTAGAGGTACAAAGCAGCTGAGAAGGGAATTTGTTAGTCTGATCGAGGTACGATGGGGTACTGATGATCGAGATTGTGCCTGGGAGACGGAGGAGGGCATTCGTGCTTCAAATCCGAAATTGTTCTTCCAGGTGCTATTTGTTGTCTATCGTGCTTTTCCTTATTTTCCTTGTTCGTTCTTTTCGAGGACGAAAAGATTTGAGTGGGGGAGATTGTAACAACCCAGTATTTTATGATTATTTTAATTGATTATTTATTATTTATTAAAATGAATAAATTTTGTTATTTTAAAAGTATGTTTTGATTTTGTGTGAATTATAATTTCAAACTGAATAAATAGGATATTTCCAGAAAAGTGGATTTTTGGCCAATCTGGTAAAACTTTGACTTTTAAATTTAAAACTTAATTTTTTTAATTTTTGAATTTTATCTTTTATTATGAAAATATATTAAATTTCAAGAATACTGCTTTTCGTTTCGTTGAAATCCGATTTATATTGTGAAAGTTATGCTTTTTACAATATTGTATGTAAATTGATTTATTTAATAAAATTGTCTATTTTAATTTATATAAATAATATTTTTATTTGTCAAATCATGTTCTAATATGTTTTATATGACATAGTAGGCATATATTTTATTTTAAAACATTTTTAAAGTGATGTTATAATTTTTCCAAAGCTTAGTGTATTTATTTTCAATTTTTATAACCTAGTTTCTATTTTTAAGCTATTTTCTTAATTTAATTATATTTATTTAAAATTTTATTTATTTATTTTATTCATTCATTAATTTTCTGTGTTTTTATTTTTTTATAATCATTTTATATGTATTTAAAAATGAAAAAATAATTTTGAAAATATGAAGAGTTTTGACCTTTTGTATACCTTGCATTTTCACATTTTAACTTGTCTTCTCACACCAAACATCACATGCATTCAATTGCTGGCCATATCTCCTTTGTTCAGCCGACTTCCTCATTATTTTTCATGAAAACTTTTGTTTCTCAACTCAAAAAAATATTCAGCCACCATCCTTGCAAAAATTTTGGTAAAAACTTCTTCTTTCTTTTCACTTTTTATTGTTTTGTTGTGATTTTTGCACTCGCTCCATCTTCTTTGTGTTAGGCCTGCTACCTCCATCACCTTGGCTGCCTCCACCGCCACCTATTCCAGCCACCATACCCTCCTCCACTTCCATTCCTGAGTCGAGCCATCCAATGTTGAAGATCCACCTAAAAATGCACAAAAACTTCACATATACAACCATAGTCGATCACTACTTGTTTCCACCACTCCACCATCATGCTTGGCCGACCAAACACCACCACAAACCTGAGCTTCAGACCTTGCCACATCTTTACTTGATCCTCCAAGATCAGGCCGTGCCCCCATGCTTGGCCGAAGTCATTTAGACCTTGTAATTCATGTTGTTGCTTGTTGTTGCCTTATTTTGTGAATTCAAGCACACATATGCCTTCATCTCCTTTATATGGCTTTGGCTGACCCCTACATGACCTTAACCTGATCCAAACCATCCTATTACAGTGCCTTTCCAGTCCATAGCTGAAGCACAAGTGGTTGAATGCAAGTGCAAAAGTTTAGCTATGTATTGTACTTATATTACTAGCTTTGTTTATGATAGTTTGGTTTGAAATTTACGTATTGCACTTTGTTTTGTTTGTTATGAAACAAGGCTATTAGCTTTGGCTCTCCCACACTCGAATCATTGTCGTGCTATCGTGCCTTTGTGGATCTCAGTTTGTGTACTTTGGTTGTTGTCTTCAGCTTATACCAGTGAGTAATTCTCACCAAACAGTTTTATACTTATATGACTAGTAAATCGATCACATTTGAATCTGTAAAATGCATCACCATGTTACACTTGTTATGTTATGATCATATGATGTTCACCCATGCTTTTTTACCTGTTATATCATCTGTTACTATTATATAATGCTATTCTGTTATTTACATCAGTTTATCACACTGCAAGTTCACTTTAGAATAGAATCACTATGGGTTGAAATGATACATACCCGAACGGACTTTAGAATTGGGAAAAATTGTTATGGGCTGAAATGATAGGCCTGAACGATTTTTATTTATTTCATTTACTTGGGATTACGGGTTTGAAATGATCAAACCCGGATTTTCTTTGTAAATTACGGATTGAAATGATATATTATCTGTATCACTTTACCTAGGCTAGAAAATGATATACAGACTCGTGGTTAAAATATATTTTTCTAAAAATTTTAAAGTATTTTAGAAATGTAAATATTATAATATTTTGATTTAAACTTAATTAAAAATGATTTTTGTAAAGTATTATTGATTTTCTAAAAATTTATAAGTGAAATAAATTAATGGTAAAGTTAGAAATTTGAAATATAAGTTATCTTGGACATTTAGATTTGGTTATAAATGGAATTTAAATTAAGTCGGAAAATATGATAAATAAGTATAAAATTTGATTTAAAATGAATTTAAAATTATTTTTATAAAGTATTAATGATTTTTGAATAAAGTTAATATGTTAAATGAATGAATATTAAGTTGAATTTTGAAATATTTCTTAGATTGGAAATTTGTGAATTTTGTTTAAAGGTAAATTTTAAGTTAAGTAAATAAAGAGGAAAAAAATAAGTTATATTTGGAATTTAAACTTAAGTTTTAAGTTAAAAAAAATAATTTAAAGAATTGAAATTGAATGTGTGAATTTAATATGTGAATTATTATTAAATATTGATTTTGAATGAAAATTTAACCTTATAAAATCATGAATATAAAGGTATTTAAATGATTGTTTTAAAAGTGAAATATATGATCTTATAAGTTTAAAATGATATAAATAAAATTTAATTGTTTGTCAAATTATATTGAATATTTGGAATTTAATTAATTGCATGTTTGAAATGTTATTAATGTAAAAGATGTTACAGCATTTTGTAAATGCTGTAGTTGATATAAATGAACGAAATGGCTAGAATTAAACAAAGGCTATTATAGCACTTTGTAAGTGCTGTAGTTGCTTGACTTGACTAAAGTTCATTTGAAACTAAATTAAACCTATTACAGCATTTTAAAAGCTGTCTTTTGTTAAATGAATTGTTTCAAAACATAACTTTCTATAGCATCTTCTAAGTGCTGCGAAAGTTGAATTTACACTGTTTTGATAAATTTAAAAGAATAAATGAACTTTGAAAAGGCTAAATTTTTTAGAATTTGATATTTAATTATTATATATAATAACTTCACTTTTAAATGATTTAAATGGAATATTTAATTGGTTTAATTGGAATATTTAATTGGTTTAAATGGAATATTTAAATGATTTAAATGGAATATTTTGATTTGAAATATAAACCATTTTAAAATGTGATTTGAAATGGTATTTAAATTAAATAAAAATGAATGTGTTTTTGGAAAGGTATAATATTTTGATATTTCGAAATGAATTTGAAATGATATTGAATTTTTTAATGATATTTGATTTAGAAGTATAAAATACCATTTTGAAATTTTAACCACGGGACGTATTTAATTTATAGTTTAACTGATCCTTAAAGGATGGGCGATCCCAAGCATCCTTTAGGTTACTGTCAGTGAATTTTTGAACTCTATTCCATTAGCTATGCCAGATACAGCTGCCATTAAGACCATGGATGGATCTGGTCGATCCACTGATGCTGTCGCTGCATTGAATCGCATCAGAAAGCTTCTCAAAGATTCCTTGGTCGTCTGCTTTAGCGCTGCCAAACTCATCACATTCTTCGGTCTCGAAATGTGAACTCTGAACTGCCTCATAAACTTCCCGTCAACACAGTCCACGTTCCAATGGAACCGCTCTCCAATTGTCTAAACCATAGTGCCGCTATGTCTATCAGATACAATGGGAAGCATTGGGCCATGACTTCCTCTGGTGCCCCCAGCACTTCCATATGCCTCATATATTTTGTCGGATGAACCGTAGGATCCGTCCTCCCATTATACATCTCCAATAATGGTAGTTTAAAATCCGATGGGTTCCTAGCTCGCCTGATAGTAGGGGTAAAGGGACTCCTATTCACATCCTCCAAGTCTTTGTTTACCAATCCACCTCTCATAGGTCGTCTAACCATCATCGCCAGTCTGTCGTTGTCGCCAAGCTGTAATCCTTGTCTGTTGCCTCCGGTCTGCCCCCTGAGTTCATGAGGAAATTCAGGCACATACTCCTCATCTCGTACTCCTGCACTCCTGTTGGTGTTGGGTTGCACAGCGTCATATGGTATCCCTCCATGGATTGGTCCAACATTTCCTAGTTTTGGGCCTCGAGTCTAGGTCCATCTAGATTGTTAGCCGTCTGCTGATTAAGGGCTGCCCCCTGCTGAGCTATTCCTTATACTTGTTGGTTGAGCGCTTCTGATCCAGCTCCAAGGATCTGAGCTCCTGCATTTTCTGCTTGTGCAAATTGTCTGAAAAGAGCATGCATCATCTTCTCTTGTTTTTTCAACATCGCTTCCATCTCATCTCTAGTGATGTAGATGGATGCTTAACCTTCTCTAGCTCCAGAGGAAGCCTCTTGACTTCCCTCTTGATTAATCCTTTCTGTCACTTGCTTCCTTGCTGATGGTCTAGCCTTTGTTTCCTAGAATCCAAGTTCCTAGCTCCAAAATTCCCGAGTGCTTACTTTCTTAGTGAAAGCACCAAAATATTAGAGCCAAAATTGGTCACTACCATACAAATGTAAATGAAAGCACCAATTAACGGTCATAGATAACAAATAGAATATATGTAGAGAGTAATCATATGAAGAACAGTCGAAATTAAATGAAAGTAGTAAAGAACACAGATTTTATAGTGGTTCGGCTAACTTTGACCTATGTCCACTCCAGAAGTTTCCTTTTTATTGATGTTCGAATCAATTATAGTTACAAAATGATAGAATAACCTTTTTCCATAGAAAACAAAAGGTTAGAGAGCCCAAAGAAGAAGATCCTCCATCTGGAGACCCACATATTGTATTTATAGGCAAAAACAGGTTATTGGGCCTCCTGAGTAGTTTAAGCCCACCAAGGCCATAGCCGAACACTACTTCATTATGCCGACTAAGCCTGAGCAGTTGGTATGCCGACCGAGGGGAGGTGTGCCGACCGAGGGAAGGTATGAGGTGTGCCGACCGAGGGGAGGTATGCGGGCCGAGTGTAGGTATGCCGAACGAGGGGAGGTATGCCGATCGAGGGGAGGTATGCCGATCGAGGGGAGGTATGCCGAACGAGGGGAGGTATGCAGACCGATGGGAGGTATGCCAAACGAGGGGAGGGATGCCGAACGAGGGGAGGGATGCTGACCAAGGGGAGGTATGCCAATCGAGGGGAGGTATGCCAAACGAGGGGAGGTGTGTCGAACGGAGCCTATCTTCAAGACCGAGCCGTGCAACCCCCCATTTCTTGACCAAATGAAATATCCAAGTGAACTTCATTCTTTTAAACTGAATCATCCTATTCCAGCCTCGATAATCGTGAAGTTGGTTGGGTTGAATCCGCTTGTTCATGGCCTTGACTAAAGGCGGGTTAACACCTTTATACTTAAAAAATAGCTTATGTCCCATTATTAAATTCTTCTATCAAATATTTCAAAATCTCTATCTTTCCATATTTAAAAATTATCAAGTACAATTTTGAAATCAAACTATTTTTTTATCAAATTCATTACTTTTAAATTTATTCATCTTTACTATGAATCTCTTACTTTACATTTTCCATTTTTATTTCCCTCTAACAATTAAATTTTTATATTTTTATATCCAGCAATATCATAGCCTCTAATGAATTAGATTTTCCAACATAATCAATCATCGATGATTCAACATTTCATATACCACTGAAATGAAAATAAATTCAACATTTTTGAGGAATCTTGTTGGATCCCTCCAACCTGTTTTCTTGCATCCATAGACGTTAGCACAATATAAAAATACCAATTTCACTTTGAGGGAAATATCGTGGTATATAGGGTCATCCGTTATTATACGGGCGCATAGGGTCTCATTATGCGGGCGCATAGGGTCTCATCCGCTATATAAATGCCGGAATATCAATCACTCAAACATATATATATACTACTATATATAATATCACATCCAACTAATAAATATTATCAAATTCAATCAATCAACCAATAATTTAATTTTAACTATTAAAATTAACCAGTAATCCAATTTGAGTGAGATTAACTCACCTTTGATTTTTATCGCTTTCGGGTTCCGTTATCAACTAACTCCAGATGCGTTTTAAATTTTTCTGAAATTATCAAAAATTCCAAAATCGTCCAAACCAGTTTTGTTATGAAGCACTCGTAACCACGATCGCAATGCAAAAAGTCTCATTCAAAACGGACCTCGCACGTGAGAGCAATACATTTTATAAGATTGATTTAATAAAACAAATTATATAACTATATTTTTATTTATATAAGGAAAAAACAAGAAAAGCAGGCCATACCCAAAGTTCGGCCTAAAACAGCACTACCTTATCCCCCTCCTTACTTCAACTCACCTGAACCCACCAACACAGCAATGTCGTGCACGTTCCACTGACACCCCCACCACCTTAACAACGACCAAACCAAAGAACATCGGCACTCCTCACCTCGATCGCATCACTCCAGGACCCATCCCCACCTGGTCTAGATTCTGAAACACGACACGATCCTCGCTTCCCCCCTCGACCAAGCTAGATCGCGAATCGCCATAGGCGATCGCACCCTTCAAGAACGATCCCTAAAGCATGCCACAACCCCACACAGCCCATTCCAAGACTCGCTTCACCCAAGACCTCCTAAAGCGAGAGAAAAAACGAACCCTAGTTCCCACTACAGCTCGTCCCCCACTACTACCTCTCGTGCACATCGCCGATCGAAACCTAACCCAAAGTTATATTTGTTTTTATGAAATTTTTGAGTTGAAAAAGACTTGGGTTCGATTATGTAACAATCGACCATTTTTGAAGGCAGTGGAAGCAGAAAAAGAATAACGAATGGAATGTTGAATTATATAAAAGAAATGGTTAAGGAGATGATTTCAGTTTTGATTTTACAACGCAATTTCTTTTTCTTCCTGCTTTTACTATGTTCGGCCTGTTCAAATAGGAGAGGGAGATGTGATATTTGAAAAGGAGGGTGGCGTGTTTGGGATGGTTAGTGCACAGTGACCGAAGGGGATGGTACAATGATTTGAAGTACTAAAGATAACATGTTATTTTAAATTCAAATTATCTCATTCCAAATGCAGCTTATAATTTCAAACTCCTATCGAGGCATGCCGCTAGGCGTTCATAATGTTATTCCCCTATGCCAACGCAATGGAAAAGGTTTTGAGTCCAAATTCGATCGTATGGAGAAGATAGCTTTTTGGACCCAATTATTTTATTGAATTCTCGATATAAATTTCAGCGCATTTATATTCCATACAGTCAAACGATAACTCCAAACACTACGAAAATTGAAATCCGATAATAATACACTATTATGGATCCAATGTAACCGGTTTCGTCGGAAGGCTATTTTTAAACGTTAACTTAAACGAAATAAATTTAAAAATGAACAAATCACTTTCGAATCCAATTTTAACACTCTTGTTATCTTCAGTATCATCAATAAAAAAATTATAATCTTTTAAATTATGTTTAACAAGGTTGAAACTCCAGATTCCATATTTTACCCAATTTCCAATTATTAAATTCTATAATTTAGTCATCCAACAAATGGTTATAGTTGAAATTCAAGTTAAAAATTAACTTTTAAATATTTAAAATCGATTAAATATTTCAATTTCAAATATCCAAAACACAGGGTTGTTACATTCCTTCCCATTATAAGAATTTCATCCTCGAAATTGCTAGGTAAGAAGAATGATCCAAATCCTATTAACTATTTTCCAAAACTACATAGTTCCATACAACTTCTCCAAGACAATTTTTTTCTTTTATTGAAACCACAATTATCACTCATGTATTTTTTTTCCAAATTAATCCATAGATTACACTAATTTTTTCCCATAATCATTCAAATTACAAATTAAATCCAAATTTTAACTTATCAAAATTTTCCTAACTCTTTAAATTTTCAAAAAATTTCACCAGCGTCTCCTTTGCGCAGCTAGCTCAAAACAACTCCAAAATTGCCTCCACGGCCCCCAAATTTCAAAAGAAAACAAAAGCCAGGTTGCTAGATCAGAAAATCATCAAATTTTATACGGTAATTTAAATACATACATTTTTGTCGGGAAACCAAATTTATTTCAGAAATCGAAGACATCATTTATCTTTTGCTTTTAAATACTCGCACCTTACTTACCAATAGTATTCAATCATACAATTCAAAATCATTTTATTCCTTTCTTTTCAAATTTTTCAAATTTTTCAATATTTATTTTAATTCCCATTCACTTATTCACAATTATTCCATTCCACAACTTTAATTTAATCCGCGTTCAAACACCTACTCGGTATATTTTCCAATACCAGTTTTACTTAAGAATTTCACCTCACTTTGCTTAAGTCAATTTATAATATTTTTATACAATGTTCTTAGATTTATTTCCACGTCATCACTTTGGTTTATATCCATTTCTATTTAAATTTTAACTCAATTTATCTCCGAACTTTAAATATTGAATTCTATCAACCCCATCTCAAGCCATATTTAATTAATTAATTATTGTAATCAGTTCCATCCACTAATTCATTTCAAATTTAATGAACCTTATTTCCAATCAAATTTCATTTCCAAAACTTTTACTTTATTTAGTCCACTCGAACTAATTTTTATTTCACTTTATTTTAACATAACTCAAATTAAATATCATTCAAACATTCAGTTCCAATTCCATTTAGTTAACACTAAATTAATTTGTTTATTCACCAATTTATCTCCAATTTAATATATTTTAATTAAATGGCCATTCCATTTAGCCCGCTTAGATTTATTTCCTAAAAATTCACTTTTATTTAACTTAATTCAGTTATTCCAATTCAATTTAAAAGTTTTTAAACTTCTATAAGCTTCCCAACTTATTTACATTCATTCACTAATCTCTTTTAATTCCCTTCATTTAATTGGCTTACTTTTCCACTTTATGTTAATATTACGATTACTTTTATATAACTCCTTTCAAGTTAAATTCCATTCTAATAAATTCCAAGTTCTTATACGTTATCAAACCATTTAATCATATCTACAAATAACAATTTTAGACCAAATCCTGGTGTTTTTTTAACAATTTTTTTAATATTTCCAAAATCATTTTTGAAAACACACACACACACACACATATATATATATCCAAAGTCCTCGATAAATCAAATTATTCTTTGGATTTCAAATCAAATAAGTTTTGCACATACATTCTAATTCAAAACATTCAGGTAGCAATTCCTCTCTTGGAAACTCGAAAATGAACATCGATGATGCTGTAGTCATCACCAAAATTATTTTCCAACGACCGAAGTGAGTTCAATCCTTTTATCTCTTTTAAAAAATCATTTTTAAATATTTTTATTTCCAAATCTCACCTGATTTCAAATCCAATTCAAAAATATTTCCAAATAATATTATTATTAATTTCACAACTTTAAAAAACATTTTCAAAACCAACGAGATTCAAATTCCTAAATTTTCACCCTTCTTAAATCCTTTGAATCTGTATTTAAATATTCCTCTGGAATTTCATTCCCTTTTAAATTATACCCCACATTCAATTGATAGATTGCATTTATAAACTCTCTTTTTTCAAATTCCATTTGCTATATAAACTAATTTCTTAACTCTTATGTAACGACCAGTAATTTTAACGGTTTTATAACGTAATTAATTGAATTTTTGTAAATGTTTAAACAATTAAATAGGGTAATGAAAATTTGATATTTGGTATGCGTCTATTTAAACATAGCAAATGGTAAATTTTCATTGGAAAATATAAAAGTTAATTCTAATGTGTATTTTTCAATTTCAATTTAAAATCAGTTAATTTGATGAAAATAAAATATTTTCGAAATTTTAATATTTTTATACAATAAAAATGTAAACTATTTTATAAGTGAGACGTCCTATTTTGTTTTGTCAAATTTGGACTTCTCTACCACCGTTTGCTTTATTTTCAACGAATTTGCAGTAGTTTAGTAGCGAAATATCGTCTTTTAATAGGATGGTCGTATCGCTGATATCTGTGTACTGTTTTTTTGTCTCCTCATGCTGATTTTTGCAGTATATTATTTGTGTGTTTCAGTGTCCGGTACACCATGAAACCCACGAAACGGTCAATCGTATCGGCACCCGTTTAAATCTTTTGGTATTTCAGTAACCATTCATTGTCCACCGGCTGAAAGCCAATAACTATTTGTTTTTATTACTTATCGAAATCCAATGCGTGACTTTTATTATCCCCTATATTCGCTTTATAGTATTGTATTCGTTCATTTCTACCGGTTTAAAACATAGTATACATAAAGTTAATACGTTTACATTGGGATCCAGCTTGCTTGCCCACTAATTTCATTGCTCGTGTTCCCTTCTTTTGCCTGAAGCTAGCCTGTCCCTTCCAAATTCCAATAAAACTCAACCCTTGCCCTCCCTATTTTGTAATGTGTGTGTGTGTTATAAACCAAGTTGCTCAATGTTGTTCCAGTAACCCATGCCTTCTCCACTTTGACACCAAAACCCACGCCCAAATGCCTGCTCCCTCCTTTTCCTCAACCACTGTGCTTTCCATCAACTCACACCTCTCACCACCGACCTCAAGCACGGCCAGCAATCCAACCCAGCTCCACTCTCTACCTTCTCTTCCAATTGTCGCTGACCTTCCCAGCCTCGAACTACCCGCCACCAGCTTCTCCTACTTGCCAAGCCTTCCAAGCTTGCCCACCTAACAACATTCCTCACCCCTTGCCTTCGCAGCCACCCTCCACCGCTATAAGCCCAGCCGAGCATGAACCCTAGATCCACCTTGCTTCTCTAATGTGAAGCCTCCTCCACCTCCGTCAACTTCCCAAAGCCTGTCCCATCTCCACAGTAGTTCCGAGCCACCTTATCCAGCCTCTTCGTATATATATAAGAGATTTTTGGAAGGTGAATTATTTGTATATTTAACATTGTTCTAGTGTGTATATATATAAGTACATTATTTTATATAAGTTGTTTATATATATATTAGTTTATAAATTTTTGGCTTGTTGGTTTTATTGTATAGGTTATATAAACTTATATATATTCTGTTCGAATATATATCATGTTTATGTTAGTATTTGAAATATGAATATGTACGTACATATAATTTGTTATTATTAATATTTTAAATGGTATTTCGATATGTACATTTGTATAGATTTATATATAAGTTCTGTTTATAAATGAAATGGTATTCCCTGTTAGTTATATCAAGTTTATGTTTATTTATATATATAATAGTAGTAATGTAATTTTATACGTATAATATATTAAGTTATATTTGATTTTACTAAGTTTTGTTATATAAGTATATATAAATAAGTAAGTTATATATCAGCTTTTAAATTTATATTTTTTATCTTCCTTTCGAATCTATCTTCATAGTTAGAATTTTCTTTGATTTGGGTTCATCCAAGTTTGAATCTCTATCCTTGTTTTGAAATCCGCTCTTGAATCATCTTGTGAGGGAGTTTATTTGTAATTAACATAAAAATGTTTTATATTGTGTTATTTGAGTTGTTAAGGTTGATTTGGGGTTTCGATCGATTCATCTGATCAACGCTATCAATAAGAAATCCAAAACACTTAAATCGAGAAAACTGACACAATATTGCTTTCAAATTTGGTAAATGAAATAAATTTTATATGATTATTATATATATACACACAAAAATATAATTTTCTGAAATTGAATAGTTAAATGTATTGGTCGTTAGAAATGATAATACTAGATTATCATTCATTATTTTCTCAACATTCTTTAACTGCTAACTATTGTTGTATGCTATAAAGAGTTGAAAATTTTATAAGTATGATTTATAAATCTGATTTGAAAATGAAATAAATTTAAATTAAGGATTTAAGAATTAATTTCTGGTGCTTTACAAAATTTGCTTTCATGGTTTGAATGAATTTATTATTTGAAAGTATTTTTGAATATAAATTGTTTCCAAAGAAGTTTAAAATGAAGAAAATCAACATTCTCCTCATTTGTCACTGGAAAATAATTTTGGTGATGACTACAGCATCATCGACATTCATTTTCTAGTCTCAAAGTGGAGAGGCCTCTTAGTAGCTTTGCTACACTTTTGTTTTGGAAAAAAATTGATTTGGTTTAAATTTCTTGAGTATGATTTGATTTATAAACTATATAGGTATATGTATATATTTATTTCAAAGTGATTTTGATGTGAAACCGAAAATTAAATTCTTAAATTCTGTGTTAAGTTAGGATTTTCAATTATTTAGAATATTGTGGTTTTGAGTTGGTTTAAAATATTGTGGAATATTTGAAGTGTTTAAAATTTAAGTTGGAATTTAAAATAACTTGAAATAGTTGAATTAGGATAAAGATTTTATTTGTATAATATTCAATTTCATTATAGTAAACATGTATAACTTACCTGAATTATTTAAAAAGTTGAAATGTAAAGATGAAATTGGCAATTGAAGGATATATAAGAGAAAACTTAGGCAACAGACTGTTCAAATTAATTTCTCTTACTTAATAAAAATACTATAAATTACAAGTAGATTGGTATAGTGCTCAAATACATATGAAACACTAATAAAAAACTTAATAGAAATTTTCAAAAGTTTTAAATGTGATAAGAATATGTAGTTGAACAATGTACAGTATAAGATATAAGAAGTAAAATGTGCAAAAAAATAAATTTTGATAAGGGAATTTATATATGAGAATTCTATTGTTATAGTGAATGCTACACATTTAATTTATGTAATAAATCGAATCAAATTGAATAATAAATAGAGAATGAGTAAATAAATGTAAACTTAAGAAACTAAACAGGTAATAAAAGAATTCGTATCTTTATAAATAAATGGTAAATTATAAAGAATAGTTGAAATTTAATTATGAGGAATTAACTTAAGTGAAATCAAATGGAATAAATAAATGAGCTGAATAAAATAAATTTTGTTTTGAAAGGAAATTTTGTAATAAATTTTAATCAATTTTTGAAAGCAAAATCAATTTAATGAAAATACAATTAATTGTAACCAACGGATTATGAATACAGTGGATAGTTAGTAAATAAAATGGATTAACCCAAAATTGTTAAATATTAATTAATTTAAATTGAAATTTATATGGTTTTGAATTTGTTGTTGTAATTTGCATTTAAATCTATTTTCCTTCCTGGTGGCTTCTATCCTCCTATCTCGTTCCTTTTCGGGGATGAAAATTTTGAGTGGGGGAAAGTGTAATGGTCCGGTAATTTTAACGGTTTTTATAACGTAATTAACTAAATTTTTATAAAATTTTAAACAATTAAATTGGGTAATGAAAATTTGATATTTGGTACGCGTCCATTTAAACATAGCAAATGGTAAATTTTCGTTGGAAAATATGAAATTTAGTTCTATTGTGTAGTTTTCAGTTTCAATTTAAAATCAGTTAATTTGATGAAAATAAAATGTATTTGAAATCTAAATATTTTTATACAATAAAAATGTAAACTATTTTCTAAGTGAGGCATCATATTTCATTTTGTCAAATTTAGACTTCTCTACCACCGTTTGTTTTATTTTCAATGAATTTGCAACAGTTTAGCAGTGAAATATCAACTTTTAATAGGATGGTCGTATCGCTGATATCTGTGTACCATTCTTTTTGTCTCGCTGTGCCGATCTCCATAGTATATTTATTTGTGTGTTTCGGTATCTGGTATGTGACGAACCCGAGAAACGGTCAACCGTTTGACCCTTTTGGTATTTCAGTGACAAATCCAATGCGTGACGTTTATTATCCCTTATATTCAATCTATAGTATTGTGTTCGTTCATTTCTGCCAATTAAAAATATAATATGTATAAAATTAATACGTTTACATTGGGATCCTGCTTGCTTGCCCACTAACTTAATTGCTCACGTTCCCTTCTTTTACCTAAAGCTAGCCTGTCCCTTCCAAATTCCGATAAAACTCAACCCTTTCCCTGCTTATTTTGTAATTATATATATATATATATATATATATATATATATATATATATATATATATATATATATATATTTGTGTGTGTATTATATAAACCATGTTGCTCACCGCTTTTCTAGTAACCCATGTCTTCTCCACTTTGCAACCGAAACCCACGTCCAAACGCATGCTCCCTCCTGTTCCTCAACCACCGAGCTTTCCATCAACTCACACCTCTCACCACTGACCTCAAGCACGGCCAGCACCCAAACCCAGCTCCACTCTCCACCTTCTCTTCCAATTGACATAGACCTTCCCAGCTTCAAACTACCCGCCACCGGCTTCTCCTCCTTGCCGAGCCTGCCAAGCACACCCATCTGACAGCACTCCTCACCCCTTTCCTTTACAGTCCTCCACCACCATAAGCCCAGTCGAGCACTAACCCCAGATCCACCTCGCTCCTCTCATGTGAAGACTCCTCCGCCTCCATCAACTTCCCAAAGTCTGTCCCATATCCACAGCAGTTCCAAGCTATCTTATCCAACCTCTTCGTATATATATAAGAGTTTTTTGGAAGGTGAATTATTTGTACATTTAACATTGTTCCACTGTTTATATAAGCTATATTATTTTATATAAGTTGTTTATGTATATTAGTTTATAAATTTTTGGTTTGTTGGTTTTAATGTATAGGTTATATAAACTTATATATATTCTGTTCGAATATGTATCATGCTTATGTTAGTATTTAACATATAATATGTATGTATATATAATATTTTATTGTTAATATTTTAAATGGTATTTTGATCTGTACATTTGTATAGATATATGTATAATTCTGTGTATAAATCAAATGGTAATCCCCGTTAGTTATATCATGTTTCTGTTAATTTGTTTTTATATATAATAGTAGTAATGGGTAAGTTTATACGTATACTATACTAAGTTATATTTGATTTTAATATGTTCTGTTATATAAGTATATCTAAATAAGTAAGTTACATATCATCTTATATATATATATATATATATATATATGTTGTTGATTTCAAAGTATATATGTATATAGCTTTATAAAAATATTGATCTTAAATTGTATAGGCGTCTATATATAAAGTTGTATAATGTATAAGTTCACATTAGCATATATATATATATATATATATATATATATATATATAAGTATACATGAGTTTGGTTTTCAAATATATACACATATAGATTTTATTCTAATGTGTTTAAGTTTAATTTTTGATTTAAAAATATATAGAGAGAGAATTTATTTTTATATATATGTTTTAACTTTGATTAAGATAAAATTATATATATATATATAAGCATATATGCACGTCCAATTGGGCATGCATCTAATTACAAACTGGATTAATTCAATAATACATTTATGTAGCATTACCACATACTATATAATAGACACAATAGAACATCAATTAATAACAAAACGATTAGCATAAACAAACTAAAATATTTAAATAGACAAAAAAAGAATATCAAAGAGAAGTGGTATGCTGATTTTACTAATAACAAATATGAAGGAAAAAAAACTGAATTGCCTATCGCATGAAGTATCATCATCTCTTATTATACGAAGCATTGACTTTGGCAATGAGTTTATTAAAGAAGTAAAACATTGCATATTATTGTTTTTAGCTTCACCACTATTCTAATAAATCGTAAACTAACAATTGAAAATAAATTGGACTATATAGTAGGATACCCAAACTTCGAATAATAAAATCTTTAGACCTATCCACACCAAAGTAATAAATAATATATTAAAAGCTTATTTGTAAAAGAGTAATATTGACGTATCTATAGTGAAATTATTAACAGTAATATTGTTGTTCCCTACATAATTACAGCATAAAATTGGGTTATTAGTAGAAAAAAAGTGAAGTAAATTGTTACTCACCTCCATAGCCAGTGCCAACAAATGGTTTAAGTATTGCTCAACTATGGTCAAATATGAATCTTGTATGAAAGTACAAAGACGACTCAAGTAATAAAAAAAGAATTATTTTACAATTTAGAAATAAACATATTCAGGTGACTACATATGCTTCAACACAGGCAAATGCACGACAATTGAGCTTGACTACATATGCTTCAACACTGCCAAATGCACAACATATATACAAAATAAAGCCAAGATCAAAGTAAACACGTAATATAATTACTTACAAATTTGATCTAGAAGTCTTTAAAACAATGGAGTACTATGAGTAGCCCATCACCTCCACTTAGAATCATGGTCTTGACAATTTATTTCTATATTGAGGTTCTTTAAGCTAGTATTTTTGTCTAGTTTTTCCATATGAGCAAGGATAATTGACCAAGCAAAATTGAAGTAGTGCACTTGCTTTATCGGTAATAATAACATATTCTAGCAACTTTGTATTATTTTGTTGCATCTGTTTAGATATGTATTATTTTGAATTTTGAGTCATTTGAATTAAGCATTATATACGTGGATACGTATCAACTCACATATCTTCTTATTATTTTTAAAGCAAGCGTAGCCCATGCATTAAACATAGCTAAAGTAAAAATACTGAAATTAAACGGACAAAATCACTACAAAATTAAGTTTCATAGCAGTCTCATTAAATCCAATCCATATTGAACAGCAATAGAACTTCATATTTTCTCTAGTTTATATTTATAATTCTTATACATCTTATAACCCTTGTTTTTTTATGCCCATGGATAATACAAACAAACAGCGAATGCTTTATCATTGGGGCAATTTTTATTTCCACATCCAGTAGGGGTTAGTATACTGAACATAATAAGTTTGCTGTTATAATACAGCCATGAACGTTAGCATGTAGTCCTTCAAATGGAGTAAGGCCTTCGACATGCCTATCTGTTCAAAACATCATTTAGAGTCAGACAGGTATTTATATCTTACCCTCCTGGGGCTCTTATTTATTGCAAATTGCATCCTTTACCTCTGCTTGAATTTCTGTTTCCCGGTCCCAATTCAAAGGCAGCAGCTTTAGCTTCTGGTCTCTTTTGCATACTCTTTTGTGTACACGTAGATATGATGGATTAAGCATATGAATAATAGTGGAAAATAATATGTATTCCATATTGAAACTGACTACAGAGATCACGCTTAATCATATTACTGCATACATAAATGCAATAAAAATATAAGCATTATTGTATATTTGTGCAATAGAAAAATGTTTAATTAACAAATAGTAACTTACGACCATGTACGTCATGCTTAAAGTCACAATAGAACATCTTTGGATTTGAAACAACAGGACAACATATGCTTTACGCAATGATTCAACAATCAGATTAATAGGTCAGATAGTAATATTCTAGAAAGTAAAATCACATAATATTCATTATATCTTACACTTACATTCCTTTTTAAGGCACCAATAACGTTACTTTCATTAGAATCTGGACATATAATACATAAGAAATCTCAAGCATGTCAAGATGCATGATATAAAGTTCCTTTGAAATGCAAACTAATCCATAAAATCAAATTATATTTTGAAATAATAACAATGACACTGAGTGGAAAACATCTAAATAAAATGTTGAATGCTTTCATGATTATTAACAGGCAGGTTCTGCATATGCCCAGTTTCTAAGACCTTGGATAATGTTTCGCTGGAAGTATTCCTACCTTGGAACCAAAATTGGAAGAACAAAAACCACATTTTAGCTAGTTGGGTATAAATATTGAAGTTACCTTTACTTCTTTAAACAACATACCTATCATCTTAGGCTCAATCAAGAACTTTGAACTGATCAAAGCAAGATGGTTCAGTGGACTAACAGACCTAACATTTGTTGCAATAGCCACTTTAATGTTAACTCTGTTTTCTCATATTTTCTATTTTTATGCAACTTGGAAAATAGACTAAATATGGGGAATAGGAACAACAGAAATCAATAGTTTTAGATGAATGCATCCATGAACTTGGACTTGAATGTTGAAGCAACCTATTAAAGGCCTATTTCATGTCTAAGCATTATTTCATTATTAATATACACTGTGCGTACAACAATATCTGGGGTTTTTTTGAACAATTGAATTCATTTTAAATTTTGTTGCTGTCAGAAGCATGCTTTGGAGCTCAAAAGTCAAATATTTCAGTATTGAAGTCAAATCAAAAAAGAATAAAAACATTCATATAATTAAATGAAAGCAATTGATTGCTTAAGCAGCAACATGAGCCAGGTAAATATATTTCTCCTCTCTATTCGAATTTTTGTCAAACAATAGTGCTCTATGTACTAAAGAAAATGGTAATACGGTATAGGTATTAGTTGTTATTGGTTTCCTTTTTCGCAGGTGAAATGCTTACCAGGTCCTTAGCAACGTGTTAAATCCACCATATCAGTAATCTAATGCAAATAAACATTATCCATGTAAGTTGATCAACATACCACTGGTTTACACATGTACATACAACATCGTTCGATTGCAAACTTGATACATACGTAAATAATCAGATAACTGGAATGAAATGTAGCCAGCCGCAAATCAGTATAAGAAAACTCCAAATAAATTATATAAATTTTAGAACTATTTTGCAAAGGATCAGATATGGTAATAAGGTGCGAGCAGGAAAAAATGCAGAAGTTTAAAAAAATACCTAAAACTCGGTCGAATTCTGATGTCAATGCAATGGTTGCCTGATCGATTATCAATTATTGGTTAGCAAAGTTGAGAAATTGCAATTATCCTTAGTCTATGAAATCGTTCGATTACAGACTATAAACCGATGGAGTAGGTGTGATGATCGGTAAAGGATAGCGTCGGTGATCGGTCAATGGATGTGGATGAGACGTCAATAATGGATTATCGATGATGATGAATGTAATGTTTAATTTGGGTGGTTAGGGTTTTTTAAGCTGCTGTCAAATGTGAACAGCGAGACGAAATAAAGTGTGAAAGAATATGAGAGCAGATGAAAGGTTATTTTGGGAATTCCCAAAAGACACGGTTGAAAGTAGCATATTGAATTATTATTATTAGTAGTATAGATAGATAGATAGATAGATATAACATATATTTTGCTAAGTTAATATTAAGCTAATTTTGATTTGTTTTCCGCCAGTTCCAAATCTCCAGCTTTGCATCTGATCGTCATATTCATGTTCATCGTACTTTACTTTGAAAATTCGTTGCTCGGATCACAGCTCAGTTCGTTATCAAATTTCTCTAGCCTCCAAAGGTGAGCAATCACTCACGATTAACATTCTTATAGATAGTAAATTTGATTTCACTTGAAACGATGAATGATATATGCGGTTAAATTTGAATTGCTAGTTATTTAATTTTTAAACATGACATACCATTATCTGCAACTGTTCACTTATAATATATGACAACATATCTTGTTGTATATGTTTAATTTAATTTATCACTATTGATATATGCCTGTTATTGATATATTATATTTTATCATATTTCTTCTCAATCTGCAATTTCCCCATTAATTTAGAATTCCGTATGGGTATAAATGATACATACGTGAACAATTTGTAGAATAGGGGAAAATCTTTATGGGTTGAAATGATAACCCAAACGATTTTCATTGATTTTAAATTTTTGGGATTGCGGGTTGAAAAGATATATACCCGTAAATATTTAAATTGCGGATTGAACTGATAAATATCCGTATCACTTGACCATAGGATAGAAAATTTTATGCAGACACCGTTGGTCTATATTTTGAAATGATTTCCAAAGTTTTCAAAGGAAATATATGGATTTTTATAAATATTGATTTTTTAAAATATAATATATATATATATATAAATAAATGTTATTTTTATATATGTCTAAATTTTAGATTTTTAAAATTATATGTTTTCGAAATTTTAAATTTATAAGTTAGTTTGGAAAATAAAATTTTTAAGATTTTACTTATAATTTTACTATTTTAAAATATAAAGAATTTATTTAATAATAATAATATTTAATAACGAAATTAAAATTAATTTGTATATAATATGTTTAGGTATTTATTTAAAACCATATTTTTAAAAAAAGTAGATTTTGTAATAACTATAATAAATTAAGGTTGGAAAGATAAATAGAAATTGATTTGAAATTTTATTTGTTTAAGAATTATACTTAAATAAAAGTGACTTCAAACTTATTGAATTTGAGATTTTAAAGGTATGATTTGATAACTTGATTGATAAAAAGTGATTAAATGAATATTCTCAGTTTTAAGTAAAATTGAGACTGAATATTTAATGTTGATTTAAATTTATAAATTGAGATTTTATTTGATTGTTATTAAAATGATTAAGTGAATAATTTCCAATTTGAATAAAATTACAAGTTAAATGTTGAAACCTAAATGAAACTTATATTAGAAATGTTTGAATATTTAAACTTTGAATCTTATTGGAATTGAAGAGACAGTTCAAACTCGGATTTGAAATCGATATAAATTGAAATGGTTTATTGAGAATTTGAATTGAATCTTTGACCTTTAAATTGAAATGGTTAAACTAGAGTTGATTTAAATTGAATTTTAGAATTTAAGTTGATTTGAATAGATTTGCGAAATTGGAGGAAACTATTTTTATTAAATAAATTATTTTATATATAAACTATTCTAATTTATAACTATTAATATATATACTATTTTTAATATCTAAACTGTTTGAGTGGAAAGTGTTATGATTTCCAAAGTGTTTTGATTTCAAGAGCGTTATGATTTTCAAAAGTGTTATGATTTCGAAAGTGTTATGATTTTGAAAGTGTTACAAATCTGGAAATGAATATTATTTAAGTGAAGAATGATATCGAATTGATATGGTTTTGAAATGAATATGATATTTTGATATGAAGTATAAACTATTTGAAATGAATAACCACTGTATGAAATAAGCGTTTGGCTGTTAAAGAGACCGGGATCAGATATTGTCATACTCTTTGCCAATACCGAAAACCATTTTAACAAGTATGTACGTGGTGGAGACTCCAGAATGAAGTAGGATGGTTTGGCGACGATTCTATATGGTATTTATGTAGCCCTGACTCTCGTGAGTCAGCTTGATGTGGATAAAACAGGAGCTATACCGGGCCAAGTGGGGTCATTCCCCCTATCGGGCATATTTCATCGATACCATTCTATTGCTTTTGTGATTTGATTGGGTGCACCTTCGATTTGGGAGTGTGTCACGAGTTGGGCGGTAGTAGCTGTTATGCGTTACCACTAGTCCAGGAGTGCAAATGGTATATCTACTCTAGCATTGCCTCGAGTGCCTTGTCACATGCCTTATCACGCCTTCTACGAGTTTGTTTTGTATCATACCTATGTGGTGTCCTCTGGGTGAACCTCTAGTTTATGGAGGAGCGTACGACATTGTATAGACTACGAGAATATATATAAAATGTGTTAAGGGGAATATGGGTAACGTCTTAATGCTATTTTAATAGTTTTACTTTACTATGGACATAATATAATAGCGTATATTACTACATAGTAGATAGTTCCACAGATCCTTAGAGGATGAAAATCCCAAATATCCTTTAAGTTACTTGTGTTTCAGTTGACATTTCACTTGAGTTAAATTTACTGATACAAGAATGTTAATCCTGACTCGAGTGTTGCTTAATGCTCGGGTCAGACTGAGTGTCATGGCATTTGAGATTCACCTTTGGAGATTGGAGCTTTGCATGAAGATATGTCTTGTCTATTCAGCTTTTCTAATTGTTTTGTTCAGACTTGTCATTGTTTGTATTCAAGACCACATTGTATTTGAGACATTCTGTTGTATTTTATTTCAAACTCTGTTGTTTATATAGTAGCTTCATGAACTACTATTTATCTTTTTTGCTACTTATTGTTATGTTACTCTGCGTCTGTGTTTCTGTGATTGATTTATTTACTGTATATGTTGAGTTTTGCCAAATATAAATTAACAATCTAACATTTTGAGCAATTCAAGTCCGATATATGTGGATGCGAATGATTCGAAATAGTGGGTCGTTACACCTTGGTTATAATATTAATTTCTAATTCAATTTACACAACAACAATGATAAAATTGTAACGACCCAATTTTTCAACTTTCGGAAGTCGACATTAATACGACCACTGTATCAAATGCCGCACTATCGAATGCCGAAAAACCGAACCGTTAGGGTTAAAGAAGAAGAAGATAGAAGAAGAAACAGCAACAATAACAGAATCTCACATTTCGCAACGGAACAAATATAATAGATAAATGAATTATCTTTAAAACGAAAGCACTATATCTGTTATTACAATACAACATCAGAGTTTACAACGACACCATTCAACACTAGGCATTTACAACAACTAATCCATATTAAATCTGAACTTACAGCAATCCCAACGCAGCGGATAATACATAGTATAATGATACGTTTTGCTATCCAGTTTGAACTCCAAGTCTCCATAGCACATCTTTTTTCGACTTTGCTCCAGAATAATGATAACCTGACTCTAGGCTACCCGTGCGAAAAATTATGGGTACCTAGAGTTTAGAAAGAGAACAATAAACTCCAGGTCAGTCATGAGACTGGTGTGAGATCTTAAAAACAGTTATTTTCACAAAGAACATAAAAAGAAATCCGTTATGCTTTTGGAAAATAAAACTACCATAAGGCCTCCCGCCACACACACACAATGCAAACGTAGAATTAGAGGAGATTACTCCTTATGATAGTCAAACATGCTTGATACGCAAAATCTTTTTAATATTATCATTAGTGCATAGTGTTGAAAACGTTTAAAAAGTATAATATTAATCTTAGCCATCATACAACCATTATTGTATGCCTACTATAGCTACCATGTTCAATAGCAGGTTACTGCCACATTCCATGGCAGGTTATACAACTAAAACCGTACAGGACACGTATTGTTTCTTTGGATTTCCAACAATGGTCAGGCAAAGGAACTTCCTACACTGAAATGAAACACACCACATATAACTATAATAACTTACAAATATTATTCTTTTATACATAAAAATAATTTGGGTAAATTTATTTAATTCACCCCATTTTAGAACAATACTATGTCGAATTATTCAATATTAGTGTTTAGGGATCCCTATCAATAACGTTAATTACACGTATTGACCAGAATCCATAAACCACTCAACAAACCAATCAACACAATATAAAAGGATTTTATATTCACTAACAAATACGCTCTCATATCTATTAATACTCTCAAACTCATTCTATGGTGCTACTGACCCTATCACTATGAGTAATTCCCCACTAGAGCCAAGGTTCTCGCTCAAACTTCTGCTCTAATACCAAAATGTCAAGGTTCCTAGGCTTTTCAACCATCCAAACAGCGGCTGCTTTCAGCCGTGGCTGACACTGGTACCTCGAATTTGCATTTACAGTCAGCCTCTCGAGTACAACCAACCACTCTGGGACATGTAGGGGTAAGAGTCTCCTGCTCACCACCAAACACGAAGCGAGAACCCCCTATCATGTTGTAATGAAACAAATCCGATCCCGGTCTCTTCGAAACAACGTTCGATATTCTTAGGTAAATTCAACCCCGGTTCTATAGGAAATAAACAAATGACAGTAAGATCGGAGTTTGCCTCCTAATAGTTTTGTGGACGGATTTCCCTGTCAACATCCGAGAAGAACGAAATGAGTTTATACGTACAATATAGCACCTCGAATGGTAACTGTACCATATAATCCCCGTACTTCTTCTAGATATTTCCAAAGTCATATTTGGGTCTTGATTTTGATAGTCGGTTATTTAACTATCAAACAATCAATTAATTCAACCAAATATTCTATTTCCTCTGAAAATACCTAACCTCATTTAATTTAGGTTTTAAATAAATTAAATCCCTTTATCTAAAATGTACACTTATTTTATCGAATTCAGCATATCAACAAATTATCTTTTTCTTTCAAAATACTTTTAAAACCTTTAATAATAATTAACTACTATAACTAACTTGATTTATAAATACTTAAAAAAATTTGAACAACTAAATCATAAATTTTGGACAGCATTCTATTAAACACTTTTAATTTTCTAATTAAAATTCTAAAATCTTTCCTTTTGAAATAATTTAACTTCTCAGAACAAACACATTTTCCACTTAAATGTAGCTAGTTTAACCATCTATAAATCCCTCTTGATTTATCACCAATTTAATTTATGCTCCAGTCTCGTAAATTTACCTTCCCACATTTTTAAAAATAAAACCACTATTTATTTTTAAAACAATTTACCCATCTTATTATAAATTCCCATAGCGAATTTATAATCCAAACTTATCCATTGATAAATACTTCACTTTATTTGTAAACCCATTTTATAAATCTCATAGTTTCATTTCCTTTTATGACCGTTTTAAAATACTTAAGTCGATTTCAATTTTTTTTTTTGAGTAAGTTCCATTTTTAAAATTTATTCCTTAGTTAAACTAATCATATTCAAAAATCCACTAATCTCATATTTCCTTTTATTTTTCCAAAATTTCCTCTTTATCATATTTTTTTCAAATCTATTTTAAATTTGGATTTAGAAATAATTACCCTTATACTTAAACAAATCGCTTACGTCCCATTATTAAATTCTTCTATTCAAATATTTCAAAATCTATATCTTTCCATATTTAAAAATTATCAAGTACAATTTTAAAATCAAACTATTTTTTTTCAAATTCATTACTTTTAAATTTATTCATCTTTACTATAAATCTTTTACTTTACATTTTCCCTTTTTTATTTCCCTTTAATAATTCGATATTTATATGTTTAAAATTTCAAAAATATATCCAGCAATATCATAGCCTCCAATGAATTAGATTTTCCAATATAATCTATCACTGATTATTCAACATTTCATACACCGCTAAAATGAAAATAAATTTAACATTTCTGAAGAATCTAGTTGGATCCCTCTAACCTGTTTTCCTACATCCATAGATGTAGCACAATATAAAAATACCAATCCCACTTCGAGGGGGGTATCGTGCTATATAGGGTCATCCGCTATTATGCAGGCTCATAGGGTCTCATCCGCTATATATATGCAGGAATATCAAGCACTCCAATATGTATACACTACTATATATAATATCACATCCAACTGATAAATATTATCAAATTCAATCGATCAACCAATAATTTAATTTTAACTATTTAAAATTAACCAGCAATCCAATTTGAGTGAGATTAACTCACCTTTGATTTTTATCGCTTTCGCGTTCTGTTATCAACTGAATCGGGACACGTTTTAAATTTGTCTGAAATTTTCAGAAAATCCAAACTTGTCCGTAGCATTTTTTTGTGAAGCTCTCGTCGCCATGATCGCAACGCAAAAAGTCTCGTTCAAAACGGACCTTGGATGTGAGAGTTATACATTTTATAAGAGATTTGAATTTAATAAAACAAATTATATAACTATATATACATATATATATAAGAAAAAAAAGCAGCCTATACCCAAAGTTCGGCCCAAGATAGCACTACCTCATCCCCCTCCTTACTGCAACTCGCCTGAACAACACAGCAATCTCGTGCACGTTCCACTGACACCCCTACCACCTTAACAACAACTAAATCGAAGCATGTCGGCGCTCCTCACCTCGATCGCATCACTCTAGGACCCTTCGCCACCTCGTCTAGATTATGAAACACGATGTAGTCCTTGCTTCCCTACCCTCGACCAAGCTAGATCGCAAATCGCCATAGGCAATCGCACCCTACCAGAACAATCCCCAGAGAGCTCCACAACCCCACACAGCCCATTCCAAGACTCGCTTCACCCAAGATGACGCAGCGGATTTAACTTTGACGTGCTAATAAGGCTTTGATAGAACGATAAATGCCCAATTCCGTTGATCGTGACGATGTCGGAATCTAGCTATCTCCAACTCGTTGATCTCGCAAGATACCGTGTTAAAAGATCTACAATTCGATCGTTGATCACTCGCAAGTGATACCGAGAATTGGCTTCTACTTCGTTGATTCGCGCATGAATAACCCGAAGAAGGAAAGAAGAAGGAGATCACACTCAACTTCAACAATGGTGGCAAAAGCTCACACAAAAATTTTATTCAAAATCAACTCCCTCTACAATGACATCACGCCCCTATTTATAGAAGTTTACAACACATATGCGACTCAACAACAGACGACAAACGACTCACGAGTTACACGACTTAACACATGCGACATAAGAAAATACAACATATCACGACCTAACAACACACGAGATAAGAAAATTACAACACGACTTAACTCAACATCTCGACATACGACATAACAGCATTTACCAGCTACAACATCATACGAGTTACAACTCATGTGACATAACAACACATCACGACGTATGACTTAAGCAACATAAGTTGAGCGACATAAGAACAGGAACGACTTAAGCTTCTGGAGTGACATAAGGAACATGAGCTTCAGGAACGACATAAGGAATTAGCGACATAACAGATGTGACCTAAGATAGTAGCACAGCTTCAGGCGACTTAGCAACTTAGCAGCTTAAGAATTCAGCGACTTAGCGACATAAGGAATCACTGCGGCATAAGAAGAAAGCGACTTAAGAACTGCGGCTTCAGGGAACGACTTAGCGACACAAGATTCATGCGACTGAAGAAATCATGCGACATAAGAGAGCGACTTAAGGCAAGCAGCATAAGTGATCAGCGACTTACGACTTAAGAAGAATGCCAGTGACTTACGACTTAAGAAGAATGCAGTCTTGTAAACGACTTATTGAAACACAGCATAAGTGAACGGCTTATAGAACCGCGGCATACGACCTATGACTTATAAGATGGGCGACTTAAGGCAAGCGAGCGACTTAAGGAGATAGCGGCATAAGAAATGCGGCATTGATTTCTTGAGTCAGCATGTGACTTAACAGGGTGCGCTGCATCATCCTCCCCTGGTTGAAAAGAATTCGACCCCGAATTTACACTTTCCTCTTCTTCGACATACTTATTCTCATGATATGGAATCAAGTGTTCGACGTTGAAAACGTCGACAGTATGGATATGATCCGGCAATCTTAACTGATACGCATTCTCATTAATCTTTTTCATGATTTCCAAAGGACCAATCTTTCTAGCAGCTAGCTTATTGTAAGTACCAATAGAAAATTGATCCTTAGTCAATACTGCATACACAAAATCTCCTTCTTTGAACTCAACATTTCGTCGTTTAATATCTGCGGATTGCTTATATTTCTCATTCACCTTAAGCAATCGTTCTTGCACAACCTTGTGGCACTCTTGCAATTCGTTCAAAAAATCACTAGCTCGTTTGATCACTCCTTTCTGCTGTGGTACTATAGATAAATCCAATGGTCCCTTAGGAATTGTCGAGAAAATGACCTAAAATGGACTGAGCCCAGTGTTACGATTAACTGCATGGTTGTATGCAAACTCAGCTTGACATAGCTTGGAATCTCAACTCTTCAAATTGTCATTCACGAGGCATCTCAATAGATTACCTAGGGATCTATTCACAACTTCTGTCTGTCCATCCGTCTGTGGATGATAAGCACTACTAAATTTCAGCTTTGTCCCGACCATTCTCCATAGACTCATCCAAAAATGACCCAGAAAACGAGTGTCTCTATCCGATACAATAGATTCAGGCAACCCATGAAGTCGATAGATCTCTCGGAAGTATAACTGTGCGACATTAACTACATCTGCCATCTTCTTGCATGTGATAAAATGTACCATTTTTGAAAACTGATCAACCACCACGTAGATAGAATCATTGCCACGTTGCGTCCTCGGCAAACCCAATACAAAGTCCATACTAACATCCACCCATGGTTTAGTAGGTATAGGTAACGGCAAATATAATCCTGTATTTGTCGCGGTCCCCTTTGAAACTTGACAAATATGGCACCTCTAAACAAACTTTTCAACTTCTTTCCTCATTGACGGCCAAAATTAAGACTTTGAGATCAACTGCATAGTACGGTCGCGGCCCACGTGTCCTTCTTCATGTAACTCTTTGATGATCTTCATTCGTAGACTGCAATATGGAATACACAACTGATTTCCTTTGAATAGAAAACCATCAACCAGCATATATCCATCCATGTTTCCCTGGTTGACTTTGTCTAAGATCTTGGAAAAATAAGAATCTGATGTAAGCAAATCTGGAAGTAAGTCAAAACTCATCACCTCTACTCGCATGGTTGTTAGTAAATTCTCCCTCCGACTCAATGCATCGGCGACGCGATTAGCTACTCTAGACTTGTGTTTTACGACGAATGTAAATTGCTGCAAATAAGCTATCCACGATGCATGCCTAGCTGCAATTTTATTCTGCCCTTGCAAATATTTCAACGCTTCATAGTCCATATACAAAACAAATTCTTTGTGGAACAGGTAATGTCTCCAATGCTTCACAGCCTGCACAATAGCATAAAACTCCACATCTAAGTATTGTATCTCATCTTTGCTCCAGAAAGTTTTTCATTGAAATAGGCAATGGGACGACCCTTCTGACTCAACACTCCTCCAATTCCAACTTTTGATACATCTGTATGTAACTCAAATAGTAACTGAAAATCCGACAACACTAGAATCGGTGTTGAGGTTAAAAGTTCCTTGATTTGCTCCAAAGCAGATCCTGCCTCTTCCGTCCATGAAAACTTCTTTCCTTTCATACAATCAGTAACAGGAGTCATCACACTACTAAAGTGTGGTATAAATCTTCGATAAAATGAAGCTAACCCATGAAAACTTCTGACTTCGGTTATAGTTTTGGGCTGTAGCCAATTTATGATTGCGGCTACTTTACTTTGGTCCACTTGTATCCCCTCCTCAGACACGATATAACCTAGAAATAAAACAGTTGGCGTCATGAGCACGCGTTTCTTCATCACTGCATAGAACTGTTCTTGACGAAGAATAGTTAACACCTTTCGCAAGTGTTGAATATGCTCCTCTGTGCTTGCACTATAGATCAAGATATCATCAAAGTAGACTACCACAAACTTCCCGATGTAAGGTCTAAAAATTTGATTCATCACCCTCATAAATGTACATGGTGCATTAGACAAACCAAACGGCATTACCAGCCATTCATATAATCCTTCCCGAGTCTTGAATGATGTCTTCCATTCATCACGTGGTCTTATGCAAATCTGATGATAACCACTCTTAAGATCGATCTTCGAAAAGATTACAGACCCGCTAAGTTGATCCAATAGATCATCAAGCCTTGGCATAGGAAATCTATATCTGACAGTTATTTTGTTGAGTGCCCTGCTGTCGGTACACATCCTCCATGAACCATCTTTCTTTGGTGCCAACAAAGCCGGTACAACACAAGGACTGAGACTCTCTTAAACACGCCCTTGCTCAAGCAGCTCCTCAACCTGTCTCCTTAACTCTTCTTGCTCTTTTGGACTTATTCGATAATGTGGCCTATGCGGTAAAACAGCACCTGACACTAGATCAATTTGATGTTGTATGTCCCTCAACGGTGGTAATTCCTTGGGTAATTCCGTAGGAAAGACATCTTCAAATTCATCCAACACCGGTCTAACCTCCGTAGGAATTTCAAGATCTTCACTTGTTTCATACCCAATCAACATAAACAATTCAGCACTATCTTTCACTTCTTCAACAAATTCTCTTGTAGATAATAGGCTAGTTGATTCCACTTTCTTCTCTGATTTGCTTTCACTTTGTTCATGCTTCTTAGGAACTAAAGTAATTTGAGTACCTTCAAACATGAAACTGTAGCTATTGGTGCGACCATTATGTTGTACAGCTCTATCATATTGCCATGGTCTTCCCAATAGTAGATGACACACATCCATGTCAACAACATCACACCATATATCATCTTTGTACTTCTTCCCAATAGAAAATGTAACAAATGCTCGTCTTCCCACTGTCACTTCTCCACCTTTCTTTAGCCATGCCAGTTTATAAGGTCTATGGTATTTTTCAGTCTTCAACCCTAACTTCGTAACGGCTTCTTCAGAAATAATGTTATCGCAGCTTCCCGCATCAATAACAAATCGACAAACCTTTCCCAAGATAGTACATGTAGACTGAAAGATATTGCTTCTTAGCCAACTAGAATCATTCTCATGCTTTGGCACTAAACAAGACCTCCTTATCATCAAATTACACCGTTCATATCCTGACACAACTTCTTCATCTTCATCAAACTTCGATGGTTGAGAATAATTAACTTCAGCTTCCACATCCTCATACTCACATTCCTCTGCAACTAATGCTCTCTTCTTTGGCTTTGTACATTCATTACTTTTATGGCCAAACTCCTGACAATTATAGCACTTGATACTGTTGTTGACCTTTGCTTTAGCGGCTTCATTGACAATTGGTTTACTGACTGCCTTGGAAACATTAGCACTGCTACTAGCACCCTTATTCTGGTTGTTAGAACTCGTAAACACACCACTTTCTCGTCTCCCTTATTTCTCCCAAGCTAGAGCTTTTTGATGTGCTTCAGCAATAAACATTGGATTAAACATATTCACCATGTCTTGAATTTGCATTCGTAACCCTCCAATATATCTAGCCGTTAGCTGTTCCTCGGTTTCCATAATATCATTCCTTGCAATCAATCGATAGAATTCATCTGCATAGTCATTCACCGTCCTCGTCCCTTATCTCAAATTCTGCAAATGTTGATACATAAGAGATTGATAATTGTACGGCAAGAAAGTCGCTTTCATCATCTTTCTCATCTTCTCCCAAGTGACAAATTTTGATTTTCCCATTCTCTCCCGAGTTAGTTTAGTTTGTTGCCACCAAGCCATAGCTCTTCCCCTTAGTCTTGTAGCAACTAATTGGACTCTGCGATTCTCCGGCACATCCTTGAATTCCAAAATTTCTTCAACATTAGACAACCAATCAAGAAATTCTTCTTCTTGCATACCACCTTTGAATACTGGATTTCCATCCTCATACCTGACTCTCATTTACGATCATTTTCTGAATCAAGATATTGATTTCGCACTTGGCCTCGATTTCGATAATGAATATTACCTCCATCACCATCCTCCTCAAAATCATATGTACTTCGATATCGATCCCGTCAATCTACATCTCTTCGACCATACATGTCCCTTTTACCCTGTCTTTCAACATCACGATAAGGTTCATTGTCTAACCCACGTTGAGTTCTTCCCCCTTCATGTCGATACCCATGGTGTTCTCGTCTCATTGAGACTGATGATTCTCTCCTATCTCGATAAGATTATGGTGACATTCTCCTTTCTCCCGAAGCTGATGGTGAAACCCTGTTTCCACTATGGTTCGACACTGGTGACGTTCTCTTTTGATTGTGATTCATGTCATTCATCAACTTCTCTAACTTTTCAATACCCTCATTGAACTTGTCATTGATACGCTGCTCCATCTGCTCAGCTTCTTGTCTTCTATACAAATCTTCAACATTATGATAGCGATTAGCACGTCTCGGAGGCATGATATAGCTTTGATTTGACTCGACTTGGCTTTGACTTGGATCTGATATGACTTGAATCTGGCTCGAACTGGCTCGACCTGATATGGATTCGATATGGCTCTTATTCGCTTTGACTTGGCCTTGATCTTACTCGGCTCTACTTGGCTCTACACTGGCTCCGATACCAAACTTGGATTTAACTCGGCTTTAATCTAGCTCGGCTCTGACTAGCTTTGAACTGGATTTACTTGGCTCGATTTGGCTCGGATCTGATATGGCTCGGATCTGATATGGCTCTGATCTGATATGGCTCTGATACCAAAACTGACGCAGCGGATTTAACTTTGACGCGCTAATAAGGCTTTGATAGAATGATAAATACCCAATTCCATTGATCGTGACGATGCCGGAATCTAGCTATCTTCAACCCATGATCTCGCAAGACACCGTGTTGAAAGATCTACAATTCGATCGTTGATCACTGCAAGTGATACCGATAATTGGCTTCTACTTCGTTGATTCGCGCACGAATAACCCGAAGAAGGAAAGAAGAAGGAGATCACACTCAACTTCAACAATGGTGGAAAAAGCTCACATACAAATTTTATTCAAAATCAACTCCCTCTACAATGACATCACGCCCTATTTATAGATGTTTACAACACATACGCGACTCAACAACAGACGACATACGACTCACGAGTTACCCGACTTAACACATGCGACATAAGAAAATACAACATATCATGACCTAACAACACACGAGATAAGAAAATTACAACACGACTTAGCTCAACATCTCGACATACGACATAACAGCATTTACCAGCTACAACATCATATGAGTTACAACTCATGCGACATAACAACACATCACGACGTATGACTTAAGCAACATAAGTTGAGCGACATAAGAACAGGAACGACTTAAGCTTCTGGAGTGACATAAGGAACATGAGCTTCAGGTTCGACATAAGGAATTAGAGACATAACAGATGCGATCTAAGATAGTAGCACAGCTTCAGGCGACTTAGCGACTTAGCGGCTTAAGAATTCAGCGACTTAGCGACATAAGGAATCACTGCGGCATAAGAAGAAAGCAACTTAAGAATTGCGGCTTCAGGGAACGACTTAGCGACACAAGATTCATGCGACTGAAGAAATCATGCGACATAAGAGAGCGACTTAAGGCAAGCGGCATAAATGATCAGCGACTTACGACTTAAGAAGAATGCCAGCGACTTGCGACTTAAGAAGAATGCGGCCTTGTAAACAACTTATTGAAACACAGCATAAGTGAACGGCTTATAGAACCGCGGCATACGACCTATGACTAATAAGATGGGCGACTTAAGGCAAGCGAGCGACTTAAGGAGATAGCGGCATAAGAAATGTGGCTTTGATTTCTTGAGTCGGCAGGTGACTTAACATGGTGCGCTGCATTACAAGACCTCCCAAAGCAGGAGAAATAACAAACCCTAGTTCCCACTGAAGCTCATCCCCAACTGCCACCTCCCGTACACGTTGTCGATCGAAACCTAACCCAAAGCTAGATTTTTTTCATGAAATTTTTGAGTTGAAAAAGACTTGGGTTCGATTATATAACAAACGACCATTTTTGAACGCAATGGAAGCAGAAAAAGAAAATAATGAATGGAATGTCGGACTGTACAAAAAAATGTTTAAGGATATGATTTTGGTTTTGATTTTACAATGCAATTTCTTTTTCTTCCTACTTGTGCTGTGCTCAGCCTTTTCAAATAGGAGAGGGAGATGTGATATTTGAAAAGGAGGGTAGCGTGTTTGAGATGGTTAGTGCACAGTAACCGAAGGGGATGGTACAATGATTTGAAGTATTGAAGATAATATGTTATTTTGAATTCAAATTATCTCATTTCAAATGCAGCTTACAATATCGAACTCCTATCGAGGCATGCCGCTAGACGTTCATAATGTTATTCCCCTATGCCAACGTAATGGGAAAGGTTTCGAGTCCAAATTCGATCGTATGGAGAAGATAGCCTTTTGGATCCAATTATTTTATTGAATTATCGATATAAATTTCAATGCGTTTATATTCCATACGGTCAAACGATAACTCCAAACACTACAAAAACTAAAATTCGATAATAATACACTATTATGAATCCAATGGAACTGGTTTCGTCGAATTCCGAGATTGTGCCTCGAAAAGCTATTTTTAAACGTCAATTTAAACGATTTATTTTTAAACCTGAAAAATATCACTTTCAAATCCAATTTTAACACTTTTATTATCTTCAGTACCATCAATATAAATTTCATAAGCTTTTAAATTATTTTTAACAAGCTTGAAACTCCAAATTCCATATTTTACCCAATTTCCAATTATTAAATTCAATAATTTAATTATCTAATAAATGGTTATATTTGAAATTCAAGTTAAAAATTAAATTTTAAATATTTAAAATCAATTAAATATTCCAATTTCAAATATCCAAAACCTAGGGTCGATACCGGTGAATTATTATAGGATTTCAAGTTTCGTAGCGATTGGACTTGTCGTTTGATCGTGCGGGCTTGGAAAGCATAGAAATAAATTTAATTGAATTCAATTTGAAATAAGCTAATTTTAAAGATATCTTTTTTATATGATGGAACTAGGACTTAAAACCTGTTCCATTGAGTTTAAAAATATCGAAGACCTATATTTCGATATATAGGATGACCCACTTTCGTTTCGAAAACGAAACGGGCTTTTCGGGTCGTTCTTTTCGTTTCGATCCAACCCTGCCTATATATAGGTTGTTATAAAACCTAGTTGTTTCTCATTTTATTATTTCTGTACGTATATCTTCTTCATCCTTCTTAAACGTCATAACATCAAAATTAATTCCCAAATTCCAAAACCTAATTTCAAAAAAATGTTGCTTCAGGTTTACTTCGAGTCGTAAGAGGTTAACTTCGAGTTCGAGAAGCGAAAACCTTGCAGCGACTTCGGATCAGAGAGACTTCGATGCCAAACAAGGGGGATCTGGGTGTGCTTTAAGTTCCAGAGGCGAAACCCTACAGCGACTTCGGATCAGGAGCCAAATGACTCGAGTCTCGGGTCATTTTGGGAAAAACTCAAAGCAAGCACCGAGTAAGACCCAAAGTTGAAATTTTCCAATCTTCTAACGTTAATAACTTTTGCATATGAGCTTATATTCATGCGCGGTTTTCTTCATTGGATTGTATCGAAATTTCGGGCATTTAGCCTTAGTTTGGACGAATTCTGAGACTGTTGAATTTTAGGCCTTATATTGGATTTCAAATCGAGTTAAAATCAAAGGTGAGTGAACTCACTCATAACTACTAAATTATCTTATGTTAGTTAAATTTAAATTATTATGTAATTAGAAATTAATTGATTAATGTTTGGCATGTTCAAATTATCATTCTAGTTAAATTTGACTGTTCTTGCATTTAATCATCGTTTAATTTAATAATTGTCAATTTAATACCTGTTAATGATAATCGGTTATCTATTGAAGTTTATTGGTTGATTTGGATAATGGTTGTGACGGATGTTTGATTGTTGATATTGGATGACTAGATGCTGTATTTTTATATTGTTATATCACTGCAAGTTTCCTGGGTTCAAATGATACATACCCTAACGATCTATAGATTAGGGAAAATTCGTTATGGGTTGAAATGATAGACTCGAGCGATTTTATGCGTTCTATTTAATTCAGGATTGCGAGTTGAAATGATATATACCCGTAAAATTTTAAATTGCGCATTGAAATGATAAATATCCGTATCACTTGACTATAGGGTAGAGAATTATATACGGACACCGGATTGGTTGAATTAAAAGATTTTTGATTCCTTAAATTTTGAATTCAGTTAAACGACATTTTGAAATAATAATTAATTTATATAAACTGAATTATTTTCGATAATCCAAGCATTAATGTTGGAATCGGAATTGATTCAATGAATTGTTCAAAGGATTTAAATTAGAATTTCAAAGTTGAAGTGTCAAATATAAATGAATATATCGGAATTGAGTTATTGAAAATATTTGGATATAACTTTGAAATTTATTTTAAACTAATTTAAACTATTTTAATTAATTTAAACTATTTTAACCAATTTAAAACTATTTTAATTTATTTTAATCTATTATAACCTCATTAATCCAATTTGATATATTTTACATATTTTAAACTAATTAAATTTATTTAATATATTTTAAATATATTTAATATAATTTAAATCTATTTAATCTATTCTAAATTTATTTAATCTATTTAAAATCTATTTAATATAATTTAAATCTATTTAATCTATTTTAAATCTATTTAAATCATTTTAAATCAAATTAAATCAAATTTAAATCCATTTAAACTATTTTTACTATTTAAACTATTTAAATCTATTTAAACTATTTTTTAACTATTAAAACTATTCATGACTATCTAAACTATTTTTTAAAATTTCAGACCGTGTAAAGTTGAAGTATTTATATTTAAATCATTGATGATGATAAAACCTAAGTTGGAATTTGGAGTTGATACTTTTTTTTAAAATGACGTATTTGAGTAAATACGATGATTTTCGAACAAGGATTTGATTAGTCTATCTTATCGATAAATGCAAAAGTGAATATGATTTTGAAAGTGAATATGATTTTGGAAGTGAATGTGATTTTGAAAGTGAATATGATTCGAAAGTGATATGGTACGATATTTTGATATCAATTGTGAATTGACTTTTGAAATGTAAAAGAGCCATCCTGTGTGAAATAAGCGTTTGGTTGTTAAAGAGACCGGGATCAGATATTGTCATACTCTCTGCCAATGCCGAAAACCACTTTAACAACTGTGTACGTGGTGGAGATTCCAGAAATGAAGTAGGATGGTTTGACGAACGATTCTGTATGAGGTATTTACATGACCCTGACTCCCATGAGTCAGCTTAGATGTGACTAAAACAGGAGCCATGATGGGCCAAGTGAGGCCACGCCTCTGATCGGATACATTTCTTCAATGCCATATCATGACTTTGTGATGATTTGGTGGCCACCCCTTGATTTTGATTAAGGGAGTGTGTTCCAGGTGGATGGTAGTAGCTGTTATGCGTTACCACCAGTCCGGACTTGCAATTGGTATATCTACCCTGGCATTGCCTCGAATGTCGTGTTCATATGTCATATCGTGCCTTCTACGAGTTTGGTTTGTACCATACCTATGGAGTGTCCTTTGATAGCCCTCCAGTTTACGGAGGAATTACGGTAATGTATAGACTATGGGAATATTAAAAAATGTGTTAAGGGGGATATAGGTACGCCTTTATGTTATTTAAACAATTTACTTTACTATTAACACTATTATAATAGCATATTGTACTACATAGTAGATAGTTTAGCGGATTCTTAGGAGATGGAAGTCCCGAACATCTCTTAAGTTATCGCACTCACGTTGACACTGGATAGGAGATGTCAAACCACGTAAACATCTCCGACGCATTACACTCATATTTATTTACTGTTGATTAACTTACATAAGATCTTTTAGTTTTGACTCGAGTGTTTGTCTTTTCAATTCGCTGGATCAGCCTAAGCTTTTCAGTTTATCGAAGACTACTTTCTGGAAGACGAAGATTTTGTACTATTATTATGTACTATATTTATTCCACTACATCATATTGTCCCACTGCAACTATCTATTATTTATTCTTGTTTTATGTAACTCTGATCTATATTATAAAGGTCTAATCAATGTTATTTATAAACAGTTTCATGGACTGTTTATTTGATTATTACATTTTGTCATTCCGCTGCGAGATTCTGTATTTGTTTTCTTTCTTTGTTTTTTCTTATTTACCCCATAACAATCAGCTCTTTTGAATGGTTTGAGTCTAACATGTGTGGTTTATCGTTGGTTTAAACCATCCAAAAGGCATGTCATTATATATTATATGTATACTGATTAAACTAAATTTTATTAAATTAAATATTATTATTTTATTTATTTTATATTAAACCATATTTTATATTAAATGTTATTTTATATATTTAAAAAATAATAAAATTATTAGTAAAACCTTAACATTCATATTTTCAAAACTAACTTATAAAATTGAAATATCCAAATACATAAATTTTTAAAATCTAAATTTTACATATATACAAAAATAAAATTAATATTTTTAAAAATCAATATTTATTAAAATCCATATATTTCCTTTCAAACCATGCTAATCATTTCAAAAATAGACCTACGGTGTCCGTATATAGTTTCTATCCTATGGTCAAGTGATACAGATATTTATCATTTCAATCCACAATAAATATTTACGGGTATATATCATTTCAACCCGTAATTCCAAATTTCAAAATTAATAAAATCGCTTGGGTTTATCATTTCAACCCATTACCATTTTCCCTAATCTATAATATCGTTCGGGTATGTATCATTTCAACCCATAAGGATATTCCTAAAACTAAGGGAACTTGCAGAGTGAGAACAACATAATAATATTACAAAATGACATACATACCAATAGCAGGCATATATCACCATTAACAATTTAAATATAATATATACAACAGGTTATGGTGTCATATGTCATAAGTGAACAATTGCAGATAATGACATATCATATTTAACAACAAATAACTGACAATTCAAATATAACATCATATTTCAATTGTCATTTCATGTGAAATCAATTTACTAAATATAAGAATGCTAATAGTGAGTGATTTCTCACCTTTCGAGGCTAGAGGAATTAGACAACATGACAAGCTATGAATCTAAATAACAAATTCCAAAGCACGGCACGATGAAAACGAAGTCTACGGTCAAAGCCAAGCTAGGTTGGAATTCGAAAATCGATAAAACAAAATATATATAAATTTTAAAAATCAAAATATACTCACACTTTAAAATCAATATTCAACTTAAAACCCATGTCAAAATAATATATATATATACACATTAAAATCAATATTATTGCAAACATATATATATATATGCTTCAAAAATCAATATTATTTTAAACATATTTCAAAATCAATATTATTATAAACATATATACATATACACTTTAAAAATCAATATTATTATAAATGTGACGACCGCCCATGACTCCCGCACCAAATCAATGGAATAGTGCGCTGAAAGGCGTGCCAGGTAGCCATGGACGATAGTCAGGGTAAAATAAAAACAGCAAACTCTATCGTACAACTCACAGCGCATGGACAAAATACAATAGAGAAATATGTATAGTGAAGCTCCATAACAGAAAAATCATCATATAAGCATCGTAAGTAGATTTATACAAACATGAATCATACATACATCAAAGCCTCACTACAACACTCAATCAGATATAACAGCGGAACACCCAGTACATATAGTAAGAAAACTAGTATGTAAAGCCTCCTGCTCGTCTTCGTCATCATCAGCGTAGATCTCTAAGAACAGCACCTGTCACCTGCTACCTAGTCTGCCCATCCCAACATGGATGAACAGCCCAAGGTAATAAGAGGAGACATAAAACCTTGAGTCAGACAAAGTCTTAGTGAGCAGTAAATCAACTATCAAACATACCAAAAGAGCATAAAGGATAAAAGGAATAGGAACCAAACCATCCCACTCCACCTCTTTCTACAGTGATAGCCCCCAGATACACACCAAAGGGAAGTAAGTATAACATAGCAGACAATTAAGGTAAAGCAATAATCACTCGAGTCAAGGGCGATGTTTTCCAAATACAAACCCCCAAGGCCTAAACCAAGATCAGATAAGCACCTAGAAAATACCGCTCTTGAGACCGAATGACGATACAACCAAACGTCCAAACATCCATGACTCTGGTTATCACTGTTACCCTTGCTTCGATTTCACCGTTAATTGGATGACCATACGTCAAGGGCCAATGGTAACCCCGGTTCCAGACATAACTCCGCACACTGCCTTGTGCCTAGGACTTATCTACTTTGCCCAGAGTACTCGACTACCTACCTGTAGTCTTTTGGTTGTCCCGACTACCTACCTGTAGTCGTTATGGGCACCCCATGTACTCTTGCTTTTGAGCATGCTAGAACCTTCAACAACGATAAGATCCAAGCCTCCTAGTCATCCTCCTTGACGACTATCCTCATACTAGCTCAAGCTACCTCTCGAGCAATCCATTATCAACCAACTCGAACCATCCCTCGAGTTATCAACATGCTTGGAATGATCCCTGCCTGGATTACGCCAAGTCTACATCACATCATACTTCGCTTTATTACACCATAGCAAAGTCTCAACTCAACAACATGGTTTGCCTCATCGCATCATGGCAAAGTTCCATCTCAACATCATTCAATCCATACATATGAGCTTCCACATCCGCCACATATACTTTTAGCAGCTTTCACCATTCAAGAGCCTCTTCTGTAGCTTTTAAATCATCTTTGACCATACTTGTCCAAATCTATCAACTAGATAGCTCATTCACAACAATCAATCAAGGCAAACATTAATCCAAACAAATAAGTATTCAATCAAGATCTAATTAGGCATTCATAACTACAATGGCAATTTCGTAAATAAATGAGCATAGAACTAACATACATGAATCATGGGTTTTTAGCATAGATCTAGCAAATATAAGACATGGGTTTTGTTTCTATAACTTAATAAATGAGCTTGCATAGGTAAACATCTTCACAAACAATGGATCTATACTTGGATCTAAGAAAAATGCACAAAATCACTAACTACAACACTCCAACAAACCACCAATCCAATATACTCCTTTGGGTCCGCGTGAGAGATAACTACCACTCACCAAATCACTCAAACACCTCAAAAACTAATCACTACAGATCTGGACAGTGAAGATCAAGGCTTGATCCGGCAATATTTCGCTTCAAACGATGAAATCTAGCTTCGTTGGATGAAGATCTTCAACTTTGTCTCTTGGATCTTCAATCTCGATCTTCGATCTTGGATGGATGTTAGAATTAGATTGGAATGGAGAAAAGAAGATGAAGAAATGTTGTAGTCGAGTTCCCAAAATGGCAGCACTTCGTTGCTTCAAAAACCGGTGCCAAAAAGTGAGCCGAACCCCTCTATTTATAGGCTGGAAAAACCCTTATCTCGGCCGTCCCTAAGTCGCCGCCGACCTAACCTCGCCGACCTAACCTTGCCGACCCAACACTCTGCCGACCTAACACATAAACCACTCCAAAACTCAACAGGTACACGACCTAACGACCTAACACTAAGTCATTCTGCGACTTAACAAAAGACACGAGGCCACACGACCTAGTTATAACACGGCCTAACCGACCCAACGCCTCAACATACACTGCCGACCCAACTATCTAACACACCTTGCCGACTTATCAACTAAACCAGATGCCGACCTAACTCTTAGCACAGAACCAACTTAGGTCGCATACGACCTTATCCCTCGACCTATCAATATAACTCGTAGCTCCTTAAGCCAGTATCTCCCCTTAACGTGTTATCCCGGTGACTTTGCTAGCTCGGCATCTCCACTAAGCCGATCACCACTAAGTCGGTCAACCCCTTAACTCGGCCATAACTCTAAACCATTAGCTCTTAGGTCGGTCACTCCCCTTAGGTCGGTCCAATCCTTAACCTGTTAACTCCTATAGCTCGGCCACTTCCTTAGGTTGGTCATACGAGCTAACCCTTAATTCGTACACAACTCATCCCATGGCTCGAACAAGACTCAGGCTAGAGACAGCATAACCAATCCTTCGACCTGTAAATTCTACAATATATCAACACGTAAAATACGGGTCGTTACATTCTCTCCCCCTTAGGAATTTCGCCCCCAAAATTCCAAGCAAACAACAGCAATCAAAGATAATCCGCATGCCTACCATCCATAGCAATCAACAAACCATGCATCCAATTCTAGCCTAGCATGCAGAATTCTAAGGCTTAGAACAAGCTACAAATTCATGAGATGTCACGACACTTTAGGGCCATACCTCGAAGAGTCTGGGATGAGCTGCCTTCATCCTCTCTTCCTCTTCCCACGTACAGTCGTTAACATCATCACTCCATTGTACCTTGAGCAACGTAATCGTCTTCCTCCTAAGCTGTTTTGTGTCAGTTTCAACAACACGAAGCGGCTTACGAGGTCTCGTAACCACTGGATCAACCTTCAAGTCTTCACAGCTATCAGCAGAAACCACCGTAGTTGGGTCATGCACATACTTCCGTAGATAAGATACATGAAAAACATTGTGCACACCCGCCATCTTTTCTGGTAACTCCAATCTATAAGCGAGCTCTCCAATCCGCTCGATAATCGGGAATGGTCCAACAAATCTCGGAGTCAATTTCCCTTTCTTCCCGAATCTAATAACACTCTTCAAAGGAGAAATCTTCACAAAAACCATATCACCTACGTCGAATTCCAAATCCTTTCGACGATTATCGGCATAACTCTTCTGACGATCTTGGGCTGCTTTCATTCGTTGCCGAATGATCTCTATACAATCCGAAGTCTGTCGAATCATCTTTGGCCCAAGTATCAACTTTTCTCCAGTTTCCAACCAACATGTCGGAGAGTTACACGGTCTTCCATATAATGCCTCATATGGTGCCATACCAATACTTGACTGATAACTGTTATTATATGCAAACTCCACCAAATGAAGATGATCTTCCCATGATCCTCCAAAGTCCAAAACACAAGCTCTGAGAAGATCTTCCAAAACTCGGTTAACTCTCTCAGTCTGACCATCTGTTTGAGGGTGATAAGTTGTACTCAAACACAACTCAGTTCCCAAAACTTCCTGGAAGCTCTTCCAAAACCTACTAGTGAACAATGGGTCTCGATCGCTCACTATACTCTTTGGAATACCATGGAATCGAACTATCCACTTAACATACAACTCAGCCAACTTCGATGCAGTCCTAGTTGATCGAACAGGAATGAACCTTGCACTCTTGGTCAAACGATCTACTATGACCCAAATTCCTTCATTTCCTGCTCTTGTCCTAGGTAGACCATCGATAAAGTCCATCGACACTTGTTCCCACTTCCATGTAGGAACTTCTAATGGCTGAAGTAATCCACTGGGCTTCTTCTGCTCAGCTTTCACTAACTGACAGTTCATACACTTGGAAATAAAATTTCCAACATTTTTCTTCATGCCTTCCCAGTAGTAAGTTCTCTTCATATCCCGATACATCTTATTTCCACCTGGATGAATTGTCAACTTTGAGTGATGACCTTCCCTCAGAACTTCATCTCTCAACCCATCAATGTCGGGAACTACCAATCGTCCTTGCTTCCGAAGCCAACCCTCTCGATTGACCTCAAATCCCTTATTCTTCTCTGGGTCCAATCCGGATTCCAAATCTCGGATAATCTTAACAAGCCTATCATCTCTCTTTTGGTTCTCGCAAATCCTTTCCACAAGAGTAGGTCTTATCGATAAGTTTGCCAACATTTCAGGTTCCAACTCACATCTGGGCCTGAAATCAAATCCAGCCAAATACTCAAGGTTCTTCCATTCCGAAAACATGGCTCCCAAACCTGCATGTCTTCGACTTAACGCATCAGCCACCGCGTTACCTTTTCCCGGAGTATAGGCTATACCAAAATCATAAGATGCTAAGAACTCTAGCCATCTTTGCTGTCGAAGATTCAAATCCTTTTGGGAGAACAGATACTTCAACGACTTATGATCTGTAAATAACTCAAATCTAACTCCCAATAGATAGTGTCTCCATATCTTCAAAGCAAACACAATCGCCGCTAACTCCAAATCATGAGTCGGATAATTCCTTTCATGCGGCTTCAGTTGTCGACTTGCATACGCAACAACTTTATCCTTCTGCATTAGCACTGCTCCAAGTCCAGTGCCACATGCATCGGTGTAAACCACCATCTCTTCATTCCCACTTGGAATAGTCAAAACAGGAGCACTTGTCAGTCGCTCTTTCAGGATTACGAAAGCTTGCTCACACTTGTCATCCCATCTGAACACTTGGTTCTTCTTCGTCAATCCTGTCAACGATGCAGCTATCTTGGAAAAGTCTTTGATAAACCGACGATAATATCCTGCTAATCCAAGAAAACTTCTTACATCAGACGCATTCTTAGGTCTAACCCAATCCTGGATTGCTGCCACCTTAGCGGGATCAACCGCTATTCCATTTCCCGAGATAACATGGCCTAAGAACCTCACTTCACTCTTCCAGAAGTGACACTTCGAAAACTTAGCCTTCAGCTGATGTTTCCGTAAGATCCCCAAAACAATCCTCAAGTGTGTCTTGTGCTCTTCCTCAGTTCTGGAATAAATCAGAATATCATCCACGAACACAAGCACGAACTTATTCAACTGATCTCTGAACACTCTATTCATAAGATCCACAAAATATGCTGGTGCGTTAGTCAACCCAAACGGCATTACCAGCCACTCATAAAAACCGGATGGTGTCCTGAAAGCAGTCTTTGGTACACTATCCTTCGCCACTCTCAACTGGTGAAATCCCGTAGCCAAATCCATCTGGGAAAACACCTTAGCCTCGTGAAGCTGATCAAACAAGTCATCTATTCTCGGCAATGGATATTTGTTCTTCTTAGTCAACTTATTCAGCTCACGATAATCCACACACAACCTCAACGATCCATCCGCTTTGGTTGCGAACACAACTGGTGCACCCCATTCGGACACACTTCTCCGAATGAATCCTTTCTGCAAAAGGTCATCAACCTGCACCCTCAACTCTAGCTGCTCCCTAGGCGCCATCCGCCTAAGAGGCATCACAACAGGTCTGGCTCCCTCAACTAGATCGATACGAAACTCGATCTCCCTATGCGGCGGCAACCCTTTGACTTCATCAAAGACATCCTCGAATCCATTCACAATAGGCACTGATGACAGTCCATCCCGTGGAACAACCAGCGAATACATGAAGCTCATGAAGACGCCTTCCTCATGCTTACATCGTATCACAACCTTTCGCCCTTCCACATTCCCGACTGTCACCTCAAGCCTCTCACAATCAATCCTTGCCGCATACTTCTTGAGCCAGTCCATACCCAAAATAATTCCGAACCCCGCAAAGTTCAGAACAAAGCAATCACAATCAAACGAGCAATCATGACTCGACACAACCGGACCACGGCATATCATACACAAACATGACGAACCCCCAACCGGATTAGTCACAACCAATGGCCTATCAACAATATCCGGTTTCAAACCTAACCGGCCTACCAAATCATTACAAACAAAAGAATGCGACGCTCCAGTATCAAACAACACTCTAACTGGAACACCACAGATAGAAAGAGTACCTTGAACCACCACACTCTTCCCCTTCTCTTCAGCAGTAGGAGCTTTTGAAGATGACGGCACAACTCCCAAAGCATAAGCTTGCACAATTTGCCTATCTTTCCTCGGCTCTGGGCAATCCTTCTTGATATGTCCCAGCTTATCACAGTTATAACACTTTCCCGGCACCTTGGGATTCTTACAATCTTTGTAAAGATGGCCCTTCTGTTGGCAGTTATAACAAGTCACTTCGCCTTTCGGCTTCTTCTGGCCATCCTTACCCTTCTGCTGCTGCTGCTTCCTCCTCTTATTGCCACTCTGGTGTGGTTTAGATCCTTCCTTGGTTACAGCAACAATAGAACTTTCTTTAGGAAACAAACTCTCATGCCTGAGGGCTTTCTCCACAAGCTTCTCAAATGGATCGTCCAGATGATCCACCAACTGCCTCCCAAGATAAGCGTCCAAACCAGTCACAAACTTCTCATTCTTCTGATAAGGAGAATCAATATACGATCTAGCATACTTGGACAAAGCTTCGAACTCAGAAATATACTCAAGAACTGGTCTCCCACCTTGCTTGAGCTCTACAAACCTCTTGAACAAAACAGACTTCTGAGCCGTAGAGATGAACTTGGCTTCAAATCTAACTTGGAATTGCTCCCAAGTGATCTCTTCTTCTGGAGTATCGATGGTGATAGAATTCCACCAATCCGCAGCTCTCCCTTGAAGCTGTCTCGATGCAAGCTTCCTCTTAGTTGCATCCTCAATCCCTAAATCACCAAAGATTCTTCGACATGCATCAATCCATCTCTGCACCTCAATGGTCGACTCCGTCCCCAAGAAAGCTTTTCCTCCAAGGGCAGTATAATCCTTACAAAGCTTAGCAAAATCCACCGGTCTCGGAGCTTGAACTTGAACTCCCACATCCACTGATGATCCTGAAGCTGGTATCCTTCTCATGATCGAAGTCATCATCGCTTCGAACATAGTTCCATAATCAACAGCTCCTTCATCAGCACGGCTTTCCCTTGCAGCTGGTCTCCCTCTTCGACTCATCCTTAATATCTGCAATAAGAATGATTAGAACACCTTAAGAAACAACCGCATAAGGAGTTCAAATCCTTCTAAGCTACTATATTATATATAGTAATCATCCATCAAAATACAATTACGTCTCTCATACGTAGTTGCGTCAGCGAGCGTTGGCTAAAATCGATTAACCAAAGCTCTGATACCAAATGTGACGACCGCCCATGACTCCCGCACCAAATCAATGGAATAGTGCGCTGAAAGGCGTGCCAGGTAGCCATGGACGATAGTCAGGGTAAAATAAAAACAGCAAACTCTATCGTACAACTCACAGCGCATGGACAAAATACAATAGAGAAATATGTATAGTGAAGCTCCATAACAGAAAAATCATCATATAAGCATCGTAAGTAGATTTATACAAACATGAATCATCCATACATCAAAGCCTCACTACAACACTCAATCAGATATAACAGCGGAACACCCAGTACATATAGTAAGAAAACTAGTATGTAAAGCCTCCTGCTCGTCTTCGTCATCATCAGCGTAGATCTCTAAGAACAGCACCTGTCACCTGCTACCTAGTCTGCCCATCCCAACATGGATGAACAGCCCAAGGTAATAAGAGGAGACATAAAACCTTGAGTCAGACAAAGTCTTAGTGAGCAGTAAATCAACTATCAAACATACCAAAAGAGCATAAAGGATAAAAGGAATAGGAACCAAACCATCCCACTCCACCTCTTTCTACAGTGATAGCCCCCAGATACACACCAAAGGGAAGTAAGTATAACATAGCAGACAATTAAGGTAAAGCAATAATCACTCGAGTCAAGGGCGATGTTTTCCAAATACAAACCCCCAAGGCCTAAACCAAGATCAGATAAGCACCTAGAAAATACCGCTCTTGAGACGAAATGACGATACAACCAAACGTCCAAACATCCATGACTCTGGCTATCACTGTTACCCTTGCTTCGATTTCACCGTTAATTGGATGACCATCCGTCAAGGGCCAATGGTAACCCCGGTTCCAGACATAACTCCGCACACTGCCTTGTGCCTAGGACTTATCTACTTTGCCCAGAGTACTCGACTACCTACCTGTAGTCTTTTGGTTGTCCCGACTACCTACCTGTAGTCGTTATGGGCACCCCATGTACTCTTGCTTTTGAGCATGCTAGAACCTTCAACGACGATGAGATCCAAGCCTCCTAGTCATCCTCCTTGACGACTATCCTCATACTAGCTCAAGCTACCTCTCGAGCAATCCATTATCAACCAACTCGAACCATCCCTCGAGTTATCAACATGCTTGGAATGATCCCTGCCTGGATTACGCCAAGTCTACATCACATCATACTTCGCTTTATTACACCATAGCAAAGTCTCAACTCAACAACATGGTTTGCCTCATCGCATCATGGCAAAGTTCCATCTCAACATCATTCAATCCATACATATGAGCTTCCACATCCGCCACATATACTTTTAGCAGCTTTCACCATTCAAGAGCCTCTTCTGTAGCTTTTGAATCATCTTTGACCATACTTGTCCAAATCTATCAACTAGATAGCTCATTCAAAACAATCAATCAAGGCAAACATTAATCCAAACAAATAAGTATTCAATCAAGATCTAATTAGGCATTCATAACTACAATGGCAATTTCGTAAATAAATGAGCATAGAACTAACATACATGAATCATGGGTTTTTAGCATAGATCTAGCAAATATAAGACATGGGTTTTGTTTCTATAACTTAATAAATGAGCTTGCATAGGTAAACATCTTCACAAACAATGGATCTATACTTGGATCTAAGAAAAATGCACAAAATCACTAACTACAACACTCCAACAAACCACCAATCCAATATACTCCTTTGGGTCCGCGTGAGAGATAACTACCACTCACCAAATCACTCAAACACCTCAAAAACTAATCACTACAGATCTGGACAGTGAAGATCAAGGCTTGATCCGGCAATATTTCGCTTCAAACGATGAAATCTAGCTTCGTTGGATGAAGATCTTCAACTTTGTCTCTTGGATCTTCAATCTCGATCTTCGATCTTGGATGGATGTTAGAATTAGATTGGAATGGAGAAAAGAAGATGAAGAAATGTTGTAGTCGAGTTCCCAAAATGGCAGCACTTCGTTGCTTCAAAAACCGGTGCCAAAAAGTGAGCCGAACCCCTCTATTTATAGGCTGGAAAAACCCTTATCTCGGCCGTCCCTAAGTCGCCGCCGACCTAACCTCGCCGACCTAACCTTGCCGACCCAACACTCTGCCGACCTAACACATAAACCACTCCAAAACTCAACAGGTACACGACCTAACGACCTAACACTAAGTCATTCTGCGACTTAACAAAAGACACGAGGCCACACGACCTAGTTATAACACGGCCTAACCGACCCAACGCCTCAACATACACTGCCGACCCAACTATCTAACACACCTTGCCGACTTATCAACTAAACCAGATGCCGACCTAACTCTTAGCACAGAACCAACTTAGGTCGCATACGACCTTATCCCTCGACCTATCAATATAACTCGTAGCTCCTTAAGCCAGTATCTCCCCTTAACGTGTTATCCCGGTGACTTTGCTAGCTCGGCATCTCCACTAAGCCGATCACCACTAAGTCGGTCAACCCCTTAACTCGGCCATAACTCTAAACCATTAGCTCTTAGGTCGGTCACTCCCCTTAGGTCGGTCCAATCCTTAACCTGTTAACTCCTATAGCTCGGCCACTTCCTTAGGTTGGTCATACGAGCTAACCCTTAATTCGTACACAACTCATCCCATGGCTCGAACAAGACTCAGGCTAGAGACAGCATAACCAATCCTTCGACCTGTAAATTCTACAATATATCAACACGTAAAATACGGGTCGTTACAATAAAAATATATACATATATACTATTATTATTATTATTATTATTATTATTATTATTATTATAAACACATATATAAGCTCGGCTCAAAACTGTTACAGCAAAGTGAAAGAGGGGGAAAAGAAAGGCTATGGCAGTCAAATGAAGGTAGGAAGGCGCAGGTCAAAGGCTAAAAGGAGGACGGATTTGATGGGTAGCACAATGAAGTGGCTGCAAGTTGACAGTGGGTAGGTTAGAGGCATGGACATGAAGAAAGGAGGGTGGAGGAGTCCGTGCTGGTTGCGTGTAGGGGTATAATGCTTAAAGTGGAGAGGAGGAAGGTTGGATGAATGTAGGTTGGGTGCTTCCATGGGGAGGTGTGCAGTTGGAGAGGCGGAAAGGTGGCGTGGTGTCGGAGCATGGCAAGGTGGCGAAGCATGGTGGCATAGGGAGGCTGCACGAGTTGCTAAGGGCGCTTGGATCAGGTGGATCTTAAGAGAGTGGATGTGGCTAGCTGGCGGATGGGATGATGGCGATTATTGGTGGATGGACACGGAACATGAAGGAGGACATGGAGATGGACAAAGGATAGGAGCAAGGTCAGGTTGGAGGTGGCAGAGGGCACTGGAGCAGTAGGATCTCGGCAGGGAAATAGAAGAGGCGGAGTGTAGCGCATGGAGGTGGTCGGGTGGATGTCGGAGGGGAGTAGCGTCCGTGCAATAAAGGGGAAGTGGAGACATAGGGAAAGGAGCCCGGTCAGTTTCCTAATGGGCGTGAAAATAAAATATGGACGAGAAGGCACCTCCTTTTTTTGTTATAATTGAAGAGGAGAGAAGGAAAGGTTGCGTTAGAAAGAATATATATTTTTCATTTCAAAGAACAGAATGATAGAGGGAGGAAACAGAAAGGAAAATGGAACGAACCCAGAAAAAATATTGGAACCATTGGGAAAAACCAAAAGCTAGCTATTGAGTTTTGAAAATAAAAAAGGCTAGAGGCTGTTTATTCTCATGTGAAAACCGAATGGTCACGGAACCTAAAAGGCTCAAACAGGTACCGATACGGCTAATCGTTTCGCAGATTTTGCCGCGTACCGGACACCGAAATGCACAAATGATTATACTGAGGAGATCAGCATGATGAGGCGAAAAGAATGGTACACATATATCAATGACACGATCATCCTATCAAAACTCGATATTCGCTGCCAAAATGCTGCTAAACCGTCGAAAATAAGATAAACGGAGCTAGAGCATTCTAAATTTAATGAAACGAAATATGGCGTCTTGCTCAAAAATGATTTACAATTTTATTATATAAAAATATTCAGATTTTGAAAACAATTTATTTTCATCAAATTAACTGCTTTTAAATTGAAATTGAAAATCACACAATAGAACTAACTTTCATATTTTTCAACAAAAACATGTCATTTTCTATGTTTAAATAGATGCATAACAAATATCAAATTATCATTTTAAAATTTTCGATGTTTAATTTCAAGAAAATTTTAGTTAATTATGCTATTTAAATAGTAAAAAATTCTGGATCGTTACACTCTCCCTCACTCAAAAATTTTCGTCCTCGAAAAGGAACGAGATAGGAGAATAGAAGCAACAGAAAAGAAAGATAGATTTGTAATACATAGTGCCAGTTACAACAATTAATTCAAAACCATATAGATTTCATTAGTTTTTAAATTGATTAACATTTGACAAACTTGGTTTCAATCCTTTTTATTAAGTCAATAAATATTCATTATATTCACATTTTATTGATTTCAATTCAAGGTATTTTCATTTAATTGGTTTGCTTCCAATTTACTAACATTTGTTACAAAAAAATTCTTTCAAAACAAAGTTTATTTTATTTAACTCATTTATTTATTCATTTAACTTCACTTAAGTTAATTCTACTTCAAAATTCAATTTCAACTATTCTTTGAAATTTACTTTTGTATCACAAATAGTTTTTCAAAATACAAATTTATTTTTTATCTGTTTATTTTCTTATTTCCATATCAAGCTTTTTTTTCCACTTAACAAATTCTGTAACATATTTGATTTGTGTAAACTTTTATTATAACCACTCAAATTTTTATTTATAAATTCTCTTAATAAAATTTAATTTTTTGAACATCTTATTAGTTACATTTATTATTGTATATTATTCAGTTACATTCAAACCCTTTACAAGTAAGTTTTATTAATGTTTTCGAAAATAATTGAACACTATACAAATTTACCCTTTATTTACAATATTTCTATTAAGCAAAAAATTTAGTTTGAACATTTTGTGGCTTAAATTTCCTCTTGTACAATCTTCTATTACAAAATTCATTAGCAACTTAACTTTTTGAACATTTCAGGTAAGTTATGCATGTTTTAGAATGCAATTGAGTAATATACAAATAAATTTTATCCTAGTTTAACTATTTCAAATTTCATTTCTCATTTTAGACACTCCAATTATTCAAAAAAATTATTTTATTTAATAATTGAAAACCATCACTTAGTCATGAACTTAAGAGTTTTATTTCCAGTTCACTTCAAATCACTTTGAAATAAACATATATATATTTTGTAAACCAAATCATACTCAAATAAAAAAATTCAAATCAAATTCATTTTTCAAAACAAAAGTGTAGCACGGCTACTAAGTGGTCTCTCTACTTTGAGACTCGAAAATGAATGTCGATGATATTGCAGTCATCATCGAAATTATTTTCCAGCAACAAAAAAGGAGAGCACTAACTTATTCTTTTAAAATCCCCTTGGAAACAATTTCCATTCGAAAATACTTTCAAATAATATATTTTTTTCAAAACCTTGAAAACCAAATTTTGAAAAGTACTAGAAATTAAATTCTCAAATTTATTTCATTTGCAAATCGGATTTATAAACCATGTTTTAAAATTTCCATACCATATAACATTTAACAATAGTAAATGGTTTAGAAATGTTGACAAAACAATAAATAATAATTTAACATTATCATTTCTAACAACCAATTCATTTAGCTATCTAATTTCAAAATAATTTACTTATACATATATAATATAACTATATATAAAATTATTTCATTTACCAATTTTCGAAAATAATATTGTGTCGGTTTGCTCCATTCAAGTGTTTTGGAATTTCTATCGATAGCGTTGGTCAGACGAATCGATCGAAACCCAAAATTCAAACTTAACAACTCAAACAATACAATATAAAACATTTTTATATCAATTACAAATACGCTCACTCACAAGATGATTCAAAAATGGATTATAGAAGAAGGATAGTGTTTCAATTTAGAGGAACCCTAGTCAAAGAGAATTCTAACCAAGAAGATAGTCTCGAAAGGACGATAAGATAATTAAATTACCAAAGAGGAAGGACAGAAAGATTTATATTAATCGCGGGCGACCTCAACCGAGTCAACCGAGACATAGAAAAGATGAGAATATCATCAATGAAAACCAAGTCAAACTGGTTGAGAACATCATAGAAAACGTGATTCAAGAGATCAATGAAGAAGGCAGGAGCCTTGGTAAATCCAAAGGGCATGACTAACCATTCGTAGAAACCATTCACTGGGAGGAAGGACAACAGGTTGAGCTTTAGGAATAAGATCGATGCAGAATTCAATTTTTCTGCTTGGGAGGAAGAGAAGTGACTTCACCAAAGGTATCCAGAAATAGTTAGGCAACAAGGGTGGAGTCAAAATCACTAAGCTGAGTATCAAGCGAAAAGATAAATTGCCTGCAAAATCCTGAGGCAATCGACATTCGATTGCAAGAGAATTGCCCATGTCGTCTACTAGATGCACAATTCAGGCTTTGCAAGAAATAAAGGCATCAAAACTGAGGGTACAGAAATCTCCGGTGAATCGATGCCTGTTGTAAAGGAGTTTCACCCTTTTACAAACCATACTAAGGTTAGTGGGGCCACTGATGGGATTAGTCACAAACAAGGATGAAGTTGCAAATTGAGGTAGCAAGATGTGCCCAAATTTATTATAGAGATCGACAGAAGAAGAGCTATGGGTTGCACCGGTATCAAAAGAACACGAACAAAAAGACAAGAATGAATTTTGGAACAAAAGGGAAAGTTCCAAAATCAAAAGAATTCCTAATCTAGGAGGATCCTAACGAAGAATTTCAAGCTCGAACAAAGATGATATCGTAATTAATTTTACTCATTCTAGGGTGTTGCTACCATATCTCTAATGATTTCACTCCATATGCTAAGTTTTGCCTAAACCAGAGTTCTAATACCACTTGTAACGACCTGCGATTTAGAACCATTCAAATCGAAAATCATCCACACATGTTAGACTTGAATTGCTCAAAACAACAAATTTTTAATTTACATTTAGCAAATCTTAGCATATACAGTAAATAAATTAATCACAGACACGGAGTTTTACAACAATAAGCAACAGAATAGATAAATAGTAGTTCATGAAGCTACTACAGAACATTAGAGTTTAAAACAAAATACAATAGAAAATCTCAAGTACACAGAAGTCTATAGAAGTCTCAAATACAATGAAATTGTCAAATCTAAACATGGATAAATGGAAATAACTGAAAGATGAATGGATAAGAGACATATCTTCGAGCAAAGCTCCAAATGCCAAGGGTGATTCAAATGTTGTGACACTCAGTCTGACCCGAGCATAAAGCAAAACACAAAACACTCGAGTCAAGATTAACGTTCTTATACCGGTAAATTCAACTCAAATTAAATGTCAACTGAAATATAATATAACTTAAAGGATGTCTGGGATACCCATCCTCTAAGGATTCGTTAAACTATCTGCATACATAGTAAAATACGCTACATAGATAATATCTATAGTAAAGTAAACTATTAAAATATCGTTAAGGCGTTACCCATATCCCCATTAACATATTTTTATATACTCCCGTAGTCTATAAAGTATAGTAATTCCTCCATAAACTAGAGGGATATCAAATGGAACTCCATAGGTACGGTACAAACCAAACTCGTAGAAGGCGCAATAAGGCATGAGACTAGGCACGCAAGGCAATGATAGGGTAGGATTCTACCGTTTGCACTCCTGGACTAGTAGTAACTTATAACAGCTACTACCGTCCACCTCGAGATACACTTCGAAATCAAAGGTGTAACGACCCAGAAATTTTAATGAATTAAAATAACGTAATTAAATAAATTTTTCTTGAAATTAAACAAATAAATTTAACAACAAAAAATTTATATTTAGAATACGTCTATTTAACATAGAAAATATCCCCTCCCTATGCTTGTTCCTTCCCTCCTCTCTAGTTAAACAATCAACTCGCGCTTTCTCCTCATGCCATCCCTTCCGTACCTCCCCTACCGCCACTCTCTTCTGACCCTCTTGACCTCACTGTGCCTCCATGTCCCCCCTCTCTCCTTCCTGCCAATCCTCTCACCTCCTCTTCCTTCTCACCTTCACCACCTCCTTCTTCTTCGGACTCTCTGCCTTGATCGAACCTTTTCAAGCCAAAACCTCTAAACGCTGGCAAGCACCATCCTATTCAATTTGAACTCAACTACTCTGGTTCGCCTTTAGCACCGCCAAAGTGTGTTGTTGATGAAGGTATAAAGGTATGCTCTGACTACTTAGTGAGTTTTCTGTAACAACCCTGGTATTGGTGCTTACCTGAAATATTAAATTATAATGATAGTTATAGTTTAATAATGAGAATAAAATAAAATGGAGGAGATAAGTTGGGTAAAAAAAATTATTTTAAATAAACAATGTGTTTGAGAATAAATATTGGGCTTGAAATTTGATTGTTAGGAGATTTGGTTAAATAAGATGGAAATATTGGAATTTTGTTAATTTGAGTTAATAAATTAATTAAAAGATATATTTCAAGATTTAAATTGTTGAAACAAACATAAATTGATGAAAATAAAGTTTTAATAACTTTTTTCAGAATTTGGAGTGAAAATAATTAATTAGTAATTTTATTTGGGTAAATGCAATATTATTGGAAATTAATGTCAATATTAACCATTTATTGATTTTAAAAAGGGGGAAAATGAAGCAAATTTGTATTTTATTAATATAAAAGATGGAATACTGTTTAAAAATAATATTTTGATGTGTAAATAAAGTTAGAATGGTTTGTTGTATTTTATTTGACAAGACAACAATTTTGTATTAATTGTTATGTTAAAAATGGTGTTTTATGAGAATAAAAAGTGTAAATAGTGTTATCTATGTAAAAAGTAAGGTTTCGTTGATAAAAATAGATTTTCGTAGTTAAAATAAATTTTATTTGGTTGTAGAAACAATTTGATTTACACAAACTTTTGTTTTATAAATTTTTCTTGGTTTTAAAATAAGAAAAGATATGTTTATATTGTTAAAATAAGTGGAAAATGTGTATTTACTTAGTAATTTTTACTAAGTATAAGATTGGGCTTATTAGCTATGGGTTTTAGATCCTAAATCCAAATCTAGAACTATCAGGAAAGAAGAAAAAAATGAGCTAATTGTTGTTTTTTCTTGGACTCGTTTCTTCTTCTCTGGAAAGAGCTTACAGTAAAGAAAACAATGGCCACTACTTGCTTAATTAAATCTTGCTCTAATTTGTTGTAAATTCAAGTGAACATCAATAAAAAAAAGAAGAGTAAAGGTAATCAAATCCAATAGTAGGAATTAATTATCAAACCTTGAGTTAGTAATGAATTGTCTGCAACTTTTCTTCTTTTGGTCTGCATGTTCTTTTTTTTAGCAACTACAGGTCTTTGAAGGCTTCTTTGCATCGGAAAGCTTCTATTTTTCTTCAGTTTGATCAAGTTAAATCCACTTTTTGCCAAGGTGAGAAATTTGCCAGCTAAAAATGATAATTTGGTGAAATTTTTTTTGAGATTTAAGCTGAAACGAATTTTAGCATAACATCTTCGTCTCATAACCAAATTCAATAATTTTGGATATTCTGGAATAGACATAGAGCTACAAGTTTCATGTTTTGAGTTCTCTAAAAGTTTGATATTTGCTTGATCAAAATTGTGCTTGTTTGTTGCTGTCCCAAGAGCAAATCGACGACGACAACAATCACAGGCCTAAGAGTTGTTTTGGTGATAACTCTTATGATTCTTATCTAAATTCAATAATTTTGGGAGTTCTGGAAAGCATAGACATAGAGTTACAAGTTTTGAGTTTTGAGTTTTTTGAAATTTTGATTTTTTTTTCTTAATCAAAGTCATGATTGTTTATTGCTATCCCGAGAGCAAATCAATAGCAACAACAATCACACGCTTGAGAATTGTTTTGGCTATAACTCTTTCATTTCTTAACCAAATTCAATAATATTGATGTTCTGGAAAGCATAGACATAGTGTTACGAGTTTTATGTTTTGAGTTTTCTAAAATTTTGGTGTTCACTTGATTAAAATCATGCTTGTTTGTTGTTGTCCAGAGAGCAAATCGTCAGCAACAACAATCATCAACCTTAGAATTGTATTAACTCTTTTTTGCTCTCATTCTCATTCGGTTTTGATGATGTTTTTGAGATATATTAAGGGCTATTATGCTTATCAGTAAGCTAGATATATTAGGAGAATTTGAGATTCAAATTTAAATGGAATTTGAATTGATTTTGGGATAAATTTGAATTGAATTCGTAGTAAAATCAAGTTATCAGATTTGAGATATCCTTCTTAGTTTTTATTGTTTTCGAGAACATTTTTCACGAAATCATTTTTAAAATATATGGACATTTCAAATTATTATTGTATAGTATTTTAAAATTATTTTTCTAAAAAAAATGTATGTATTTCCTATAATAAAGAAATTTCAAATATTGGTTTTAATAATCGTTTTCGGAAAATCATTTTAAATTCTTGTTTTACTCTAATAAAATTATTTTATAAATGAAATCACTTACGGACGTATGAGAAAGACAATTAAATGGTAAAGTAAAACATGTGGTATGAGACACTTGGATTTGCTTTATCGCTTAATATCGGACTTATATGATCGAAATCCTTTCGATGAACTGTTTGGGATGATTTAAGATGTTATTAAATTTTTGGGTAGATTATCTAGACCGAGAACTCCAATTTAGGAGTAAATTCGATGAATGACCATTTTTAGATGTATTTCTTAATCGTCGATGAAATGAGGCGAATTAAGAGCTAGAAATTACTATTTGGAATTATGGTTATAAATAACCATCTAGATGTTATTTTTACCTATCGATGAGATCAGATGAGATGAGATAAGCTTCTTTATGATGATTTTACGATGTTGAGATGTATTATAATGGCTTTTACTTGTCGATGAGATGAGACTAGTCACGATGCCACTAGTACTCGTCAATGAGATGAGACGAGTAGGGTATTGTAATTACTCGCCGATGAGATGAGGCATAGTATATTTTCATGATGTTTATGATGTTTTACTAGTGTGGCACCAACTAACGGCTAGGAAACCATTAGGTGCGAACGTACGGTATGGGACGTACGTTAATGCCTATTGGGTTCCTATCCGAGACGTTGAGACACATTCACGATGTTTACTAGTACTATAGACCATGAGCACTCAGTTGAAGTCATCATGATGTAGTTGTGACTCCAGTCATCACAATGTTATTAACTCGGGTCTTTGTGACTTGGAGTCATTATGATATTATATACTATGGTCATCACGATGTTCATGATATTATGATGTTACTTGACTCCAGTCATCATGATGTTTATGGTACCAAATATTAATACTAGTCACGATGTAAGCACGTGCAGTTTTCCATGAAGTTTTAGATGTTTTGATTTCACCCTTTTTATGAGGATATTATTATAGCCTTGAGTAAGATGAAGGCTTACATGTATTGATGGTTTTATGGTGGTTTCTAATATGATGTTTTTTACCCTCGTTGAGTTTTATTATGATGGATTTATGAGGTTTTAGACTGTTTTATGATGATTTTTTATATGGTTCAAATCCTTGCCTATTTCACTTATGTAACTATAGAAGATGAAACATAGTTAGATAACCAATTGAATTCCCTTATGAAATCATAATGAACCCATAGATGTCTCACCTTAGAGATGATTTGATGATGCTTATATCATTCTATTGTCAACAACGGAATAGTTCTCCCTTTCCTCCTATTAATGTTATCTTTACTAATGATAAGTTCTAGCCTACCTAACTCGTGTATTTATTACTCGGGTCAGACCGAGTTGCAGGTTAGGTATGGATTTAGCTCACTCCTTCTTGGATCCTTTAGCTTGCTTTTGTTTGGGCCACTACTTTCGAACTTGTAAATTGTACCTATTATTTTTTAGGATGGTTGTGTATGTATATTTTGTAGTTCATGCTACTTATGTTTGTTGTATTATGTATGATGTATGGAGATGTATGTATACTTTGATCTAGGTTTGTTGTTTTGTGACTGTTTATATATATTTGTATATTGCACTTATTTTGAAACGGTCCTAAACCACAATGGTATCGTATTAGTTAAGCACTAGGTGTGTCGACCATATATGAGAAGGGAAAAAAAATATCGACATACTTAGCTCTTAGCTAATGCATTATCATGAGGGTGGCCATTAACCAGCCATATTCTCTGCATTAGTAGACATGATTACTTAGTAATTCTCTTTACTAATATGAGTCTCGGCGTGGGGTCTCACGGCATGGTATCAGAGCAGGATTTCAGAATATATTGTGATATACGCACAGTACACAGGATTACCCTACATCAAATATAACACATTTTTACACATCATCCCCAATCGTGATCCATCTCACCTTATCCTTTTTTTGATTCGTGTCCCTTTTCGATTCCTTTGGGGTAGGTAGAAAGGAATATGTCTAGGAATGTTAATTTAATTCCGTAGTATTCCTTAATTTCTGCATTTGAATTGCTAATATATCTATCTACCCTGTGAATAATCCTATCTTATCTTATCTTGCAGCTATGTTTGGTAGAGGTAGAGGACGCTCTTCGGGGGCGGGACCGTCCAGTGGTTCTCATCCCGAAGGTGTATATATGTCTACCGATCAGATTCTCAAGCTTATTAGGAGCACTCAGCCTCTCATTCCAACTTGATCTTCTCCTCCCTGAAAATCTGCATTTGCATGCATGTGTAGCGTCTTTACTCATCTTGGTGGCAAGATCTTTAGAGGCACTGAGACCATCTTAGAGGCCGAGACATGGCTCATTTCTTGTGGGCGCATATTTAACCGTATGGAGACATCTAGCCATCATCGCATTCTTGTCGCATCGAGTGTGTTGCAAGAACGTGCATTGAATTGGTATGACTTGCTTGTAGCGGAAGTTGATGAGTCTACCATAGAGTGGGATCAGTTCTGTGAGAGATTTGAGCTTAAGTTTGTTCCTGAATCCGAGAAAGCTATTCTAGCTCGACGTTTACTTGATTTCAAACAAGGGAAGTTGACAGTTTCTGAGTATGTTGCATCTTTCGAAGCTTTATCTATGTATGGTCTTGAGAACATTTCTACTCCGTATAAAAAGAATCTTAAGTTTGTCTCTGGACTTAAGAAGTAGTTGAAGAAATCCCTTATGCTTCTTCTTGAACTTTCTTTTGAGAAACTTATGGATGGGGCTCTTCAGCTTGAAGCGGTCGAGAAGGAGAAGGATAGTGATCTTGAGGGTGAGGTTCGGGGAAATCCGAACAAGAAAAAGATTTTCCACAAGTCTAAGCCTTTCCACCCTAAAAAGAAGAAGAAGCAAGAGGGTCTTCTTCTCAGTCACCAGCTACTCCTTCAGCTAAGCCTTTTGATTGTTTCAATTGTGGTTCGCCTGACCATCCTGTGAGAGAGTGTCCCAAGCCTAAGAGATGCCTCTATTGTAAAAAGGAGGGACATTTGATTTTAGCTTGTCCCAAGAGGGAGAAGAGTTCTCGTCAGGGTCATCTTAATGTAGCTACCATTTTTGGAGATGCTTCTCAGTATCAAGGTATATTCTCTTCCATTTTAGAGGGTTCTATTTTATTTTATGATCGTTCTATTCGAGTGCTCTTCGATATGGGTGCTTCTCATTCATTCTTATCGAAGGAACTCGTCAATGCTTTACAGAAAAATGTTTCTTGCATGCTCACTTCTTTATGGATTGTGAATCCTATCGGGGGGTCTACAACCCTTAGTCTTCTTTGTGATGATATTGAGATTATAATTTGTGGTTTTTCTTTCCATGTGAATCTATACGTGATTCCTTTTCTTGGATTTGATATTATTATTTTTATGGACTGGCTAATTAGATACGATGCCAGGATTCTTTGTTGAGAGAGAGTTTTATATCTTTGTTATCCAGAATCCCCTGCGCAGTTGTCTCTATTGCTTCAAAAGTCCGATCATGATTCTGTGGCTTCTATATTTGCTCTTGATTCTCAAGGCGATGATGATAATGTGTCTCGGATTCTTGTTGTTCATGACTTTACAGAATATTTGAGCATGTTTCGGGATTACCACCTAAGCGGCTATTGAGTTCCACATCGACCTTACTCCAGGCGCGTAGCCAGTTATTCGTGCTCCCACAAGGATGTCTACTAAAGAGAATGAGGAACTCGAGAAGAAACTCCTAGAGCTTGAATCCAAGAATTTCATTCAATCTAGTTCTTCACCGTGGGGATCCGCGGTGGTATTCGTAAGGAAGTCTGATGGGATTCTTAGGCTATGCGTCGATTATTGTAAGCTTAATGAGTTGACCATCAAGAACCTCTCTCCATTGCCTAGGATTGATGATATGTTCGATTGTTGAGTGGCGCTAAGGTCTTCTCATACTTGACCTTGTCACCAGCTCCGAGTTGCGGAAGACATCATTCCATTTACAACTTTCCACACTCGCTATGGTTCATATAAGTGGTTCGTCATGTCGTTCGGTTTGACGAATGCCCCATCTTATTTCGTCGACCTTACGAATCGAGTATTTCGGGAATATCTCGATAAGTTTGTTCTTGTTTTCATCGACGACATTCTTGTATATTTGAGTCCGAAGCGGACCATACTCGAATCTTAAAATTGTTTTGAGTACTCTTCAACAGCATCAACTCAAAGCAAAGCTTTCTAAGTGTCATTTCTGGGAAAAGCAAGTTAAGTTCTTAGGCCACGTTGTTTCTTCCGAAGGCATTTCGGTCAATTCTTCTAAGATCGAAGCCATCTAGAATTGGAAGAGGCCTAAGAATTTTCATGAAATTCGTAGTGTTCTGGGTTTAACGGGTTATTATCATTGATTCATCAAAGACTTTTCCCGTATTGTGCTTCCCTTGACTAGCCTTACAAAGAAAGGCGTTCGCTATATATGGTCAGATATGTGTGAGGCTTCCTTTCAGAGATTGAAGGAGATTCTCACTAATTCTCTTATTATTATGGTTCCCGAAGGGAATTAGGATCTTGTTGTCTATATCGATGCCAATCATAGTGGTCTCGGTGTTGTTTTTATGTAGAAGGGTAGAGTAGTTGCCTATGCTTCAAGGCAATTACGTCCGAACGAAGTTCGATACGCTACCCATGATTCAAAGCTTGCCGCCATTGTCTTTGCTTTGAAGATGTGGCATCATTATTTATTGGGAGAGCACTTTACTCTCTTCACCATCACAAGTCTCTCAAGTACTTATTCACTCAGAAGGAGCTCAACATGCGACAACAATGTTTGTAACAACCCTGGTACTAGCGATTACCTAAAATATTAAAGTATAATGATAGTTACAGTTTAATATTGGGAATAAAATAAAATGGAGGAGATAAATTGGGTAAAAAATATTATTTTAAATAAACAATGTGTTTGAGAATAAATATTGGGCTTGAAATTTGATTGTTAGGAGATTTGGTTAAATAAGATGGAAATATTGGAATTTTGTTGATTTGAGTTAATAAATTAATCAAGAGATATATTTCAACATTTAAATTGTTGAAATAAATATAAATTGATGAAAATGAAGTTTTAAAAAATTATTTTGAGAAATTATGGTGAAAATAATCAATTTGTAATTTTATTTGGGTAAATGCAATAATATTGGAAATTAATGCCAATATTAACCATTTATTGATTTTGAAAGGGGGAAAATGAAGAAAATTTGTATTTTGTTAATATAAAAGATGGAATATTGTTTAAAAATAATATTTTGATGTGTAAATAAAGTTAGAATGGTTTGTTGTATTTTATTTGACAAGACAACAATTTTTGTATACATTGTTGTGTTAAAAATGATGTTTTATGAGAATAAAAAGTGTAAACTGTGTTATTTATGTAAAAAAAATAAGGTTTCATTGATAAAAATAGATTTTTATAGTTAAAATAAATTTTATGTGGTTTTAGAAATAATTTGATTTACACAAACTTTTGTTTTATAAATTTTTCTTGGTTTTAAAAAAAGAAAAGATGTGTTTATATTGTTAAAATAATTTGAAAATGTGTATTTACTTAGTAATATTCACTAATTATAATATTGGGTTTATTGGGTATAGTTTTAGATCCTAAATCCAAATCTAGAACTATCAGGAAAGAATAAGAAAATGAGATATACATTATTTTTTCTTGGACTCATTTCTTCTCCTCCAGAAATAGCTCATGGTAAAGAAAACAATGGCCACTTCTTGCTTAATTAAATCTTGCTCTAATTTGCTGTAAATTCAAGTTAAAATCAACAAAATAAAGAAGAGTAAAGGTAATCAAATCCAATCTAGGAATTAATTCATCGAATCTTGACTTTGTATTGAATTGTCCGTAACTTTTCTTCTTTTGGTCTGCATGTTCTTTTTTTTATCAACTATAGGTCTTTGAAGGACTTCTTTACATTGGAAAGCTTCTAATTTTTCTTCAATTTGATTAAGCTAAATCCACTTTTTGCTATGGTGAGTGTGTAACAGCCCTGGTTTTCAGCTATTTATTTTATTTAATTTATTTAATTTTGAAATATATTTTGTATAAATTGTGTTTAACAATATAGTTTAATTATTTAATTTAGTGATATATTTTACATATTTTATATGTCAATAAAATTAAATAATAACTGTGAAAATTTAAGCTATGTTTGAACTGTAAAATTTCGCGTTTAAAGGACGCGTCAATTATAGGGTATAAGCAACGAAATAAAACGGGTGTTTTTAAAATGTTATTTTTATGAAAATTTATGATGTTTTGGACTGCGTCTGTTTAGCGTAGTGTAAAATAATATTTTCAAATATTTTCGAAGGAAAATATCAGTCAGTAAATTTCTACCCAACGTTACGTTGTTTTAACTAACGGTTTGATTTTTAATAAATTTGTATACGTTTTCTTTCCTAAGCTTTGCATAAATTTTGCCATTTCTTTTGATGAAATCAAACTAAAAAAATCAAGATTTAGCTAAACTCAAATGGATCACGAGAGCAACCTTTTGCATTGGTAACGTTCAAATTTTTTTTTTAAAAACAAACCAAAAATGGGAAAACTGAACATTGATCTGGCCTTAAATGCATCAAATACATTTGTTAGCATACTTAATACAGATCACAATTTATTTGAAAAAAATGAATCTTCACAGGTATTCACATTAGCATAAGAAACTGATGCTCTTTCCATTATCTCTCGGCCTCCCTGTTGATGTGCATTCATTATCCTTTTGCAAACTAATGAGTATGTCACGTTTATACTTTGTAAACTGATGCATTTACTCCCTTGATCAAGTTTTCAAGCCTGGAACATAACTCTCGGCCTTCTCTTTATATATTCCTCTGATCACGCATACATATTTCAAATTTTCAACTGTAATGGGTGTAACTCTCGGCTCCCTTCTTTGTTTCATTTATTTTGTGTAACTGATACGTTTCTTCTTTTATTTCCTCTGGATGATTCGAAACATTGTTTATAAATTCATTTCTCCTCTGCCCAAACTTTCCTCTGTGTTTCATCTGATCCCTCTTTGCTCGAGCTATCAGGTAAGTCATTTCATTTCATTTTGTTTTAAAAGTTCCTCTGTCTTTTTTTTTTTTTTTTTTTTTTTTTTTTTGCTCGGCCACTATACCACACATTCACTTTGTTTCTCTGGTAGCCTTTACCCTGAGCCAGTGTTGGAGATGTGAATAGGTAGGCCACTGATAGATAGTGAGATCTGGTGTGTATGGGATAGGCAGAGTGTTGTTTTCCAGTCTGCATTTGATTTGGAAATAGGCTGAGATTGGTTTAGGAATTAGTCTGCATCCATGTATAGGACATGCTGTTAAAGAAAAAAAAAAAAAAAAACATAGTATAGTCTGCCTAGGTAAGGAATGAAGACTGTGTACGTATTTAAGTTTGTACTGTCTGTATACATGTCCAAGTTGCTTCAGATTTGCCTTCATATCAACAATCTGCATTTGTACCATAGGCTAAGAATCAAGGAAAGAAAATTGAGTGAATTGATGGTCTGGAACAGATGAGGGGTCATGCATACCTGTTAAGTTTGAGTCTGTGCACATTCATAGAACATGGACATGTCAGTGGGGTTTGGTAGCACTGGTTTAGGGGAGTTTAGTTTGCATTCATGTCAAGTAAGTCTGCATACATACTCATAAAAAAAAAAAATCTGACTTGGGTTTAAGGGTAGTTGCTTTGCATGCTTTAGTTTAAAAGGGGGGTGGGGCTCTGTACATGATCTGTCTGATTGAAGGAGTTGCCTTAGTGCATGACTGAAGTGTTGAAGGAGTTCTACTCAAAAATAGTGCACATGTACCTCTGTACATGATCTGTCCGTAGACATCTGGAGTTGCTTTAATTGCAAGACTGCAGTGGTGATGTTGTAGTAATAGAAGGTGGGCAGTGTAGACATCTGGAGTAGTGGAGGTTGGAGAATGTACCTGTGCATATTTAGGAAGTGTATGTGCACGACAGTTTGGTGAAGCCTGGAAGTCTGTTGAAGTCTGGGGTTGTGATGCATAACTGAAGTGAAGGGGGATGCTAATAAAAAGAAGGGTAGTCAGTTGTTCCAAACTTAGGAGGTAGGGGAGAGTTTGTCTGAGAAAAATGTAAGATGAACATTTCAGACAGATTGTGTTTGGCATAGGCTCGAAGTCTTAGTATTGTGACTCGGAGATTTTACAAAATTTCCCGAAGAAGTTCACTGATTGACCCGAAGTAGAGGAGGATGCGACTCGAAGCAATATGTTGTGGCTCGGGTAGTAGGAGAGACCTCTGCATACTTTTGTCATCTGCATATTCCAGTTGACTGGGAAGTGGATTTAGGATAAAAAGAAAAATATTATAAACCAGTGTAAATATAAGTTAAAAGTCAAGCTTAGAAGAAAAAAAAAAGAAAACAAAACACAGTCGGCATATAGGAAGAAAGTGAAGTCTGTGCATGTAGGTATCAGTGTGCACCTGTGCACTTTCAATAGCTGGATATATCTATGAGTTGCTGGGTTTGTTTTGCTTTGGAACTGGATTATGTTTGGCAAAGGCATAGGGTTTGGTTGAAGTGGGAGGCACGGCAGTGAGGCAGTGTCAGTAGGTTGGGGTAGGCTTGCAGGAGGGTGATTGTGTGAAGTCTGGAAAGTAGATTTGTGAGGGATTGAGAAAGCATGATATAGTAGGTGTAGTATTTTCTGGAAAACGTGAATCTAGGTTGAAATAGGTTAGGCAACAGTAAAGTGTGTGGCGTGTGTATCATAGAAAGGTGTGTTGTTTGATCTTATACGCGGTAGGGTGGTCGAGCAAGCAAACGAATTCTCGTTCTCTTTTTAATCTGTCGTTGACTAAAAATTCTAAAGTCGCGTTTCAATATTTTGAATTTTATTCCAGATTTGAATCTAGGCGACGTCCGGGAATTTTGATCGTTACCCTCTGTTACTCTTTACCGGTGAATCGTCGTTTTTAAATCCAAAATTTTCTGCAACCTTCAGGTGAGTATTCCTCACCAGACATATGTACATATATTTTGTGAATTATCGCAAGTGTATGTGTAAAAAAATTTTATTTAAATATTATCTGTCTGTAGTATAACGTAGAATGATGAATCCCATTTAAATTGACACCTCATCAGTTATTATCTGTTGTATTATTTCTGCAGTTATATTATATTATTGTTTATTTACTGCTTAAATCACCACTGCAAGTTCCCTGTTAAATTTAGATTGTTGTGGGCTGAAATGATAGGCCTAAATGATGATTACTGTGCTATTATTATGTTAACTGTTTAACTGTTAACTTGGGATTGCGGGTTTGAAATGATAGAACCCGGGGTTTGTAAATTACGGATTGAAATGATATAAATCTGTATCACTTGACCTAGGCTAGAAAACTATATACAGGCCCGTGGTCCTTATAATATTTTCTGAAATATTTAAAATTATTTTGGAAGTTAAATATTTGATTTAATATCTTTAAAGGATTTTATATTGATTTTGAATGAGTTATAAATGTTAATAAATAAATAAATAAATATTTGAATAAAATTTTGGAATATAACTTATTTTGGAAATTCTGGATTTTTGAAAGGATAAGATTTCAGTTAAGAAATATATATATAAGTTATATTTGGAAATATTTATTAAGTTAAACAATCTACTAAAGCATTTAAATGCTGTCTTTTGAAATTGGACTAGTTTTACCCGTAACTTTAGGTAGCATTTCCTAAGTGCTATAGAATCTGGAATTTGATTGTTTTGAAATTTAAGGAATTTGATAAATTATATTTATGTTTAAGTTTTGGAGACCTTTAAGATATGAGATTTATAACTGGATTTTTCTTAATAAATTTAAGATGAACATTCTAGTGTTAAGTAAATTTTGAAATTATTTAATGGCATAATTTTGGAGTTTTATCTATGGAATTTATGGGAATATTCAAGACGAAATAATAAACACTAATTGGTTGAAAGAAAAAAATATCCAACCTTAGTTTTGAATATTAATACTCCAATTTGATATATATATAGGAATTGAAATGGTCTTGGGAACATGAAGTGATATTTAAATTATGGTTTAAAATAAAGAAATATATTTGTAAAGCTATGTAAATTATCTTCTTTACAAAGTAACCATAAAGTTAAACCATTTATATCCAAACCATTTGTGTTTTGGGAGTTATGTTTTTGAAAAATTTCCAATATATTATGGTTTAAAGGTATAATTCAAATATTTGATTTCCAGATATTATAAATTTTAAGCAGTATGGTTTTGGAAAAGAATTATATTTGAATATAACGATATCATGTTGTTTTGGGTTTTAAATGATATCGTATTTATATTTTTGAAATGGAAATGTTTATACTGGTTTTAAAGTATAAATTGTTTTTAAATGACCACGGGTTATAATAACGATGGGTTGGCAAAGAGACCGGGATCGGATATGGACATACTCTCTGTCGATACCGAAAACCACTTTGACCAACTGTGTACGCGGTGGAGATTCCAGAATGAAGTAGGTCGGTGGTGGCGTTTCCTGTAAGGTAAATACGTGGACCCGACTCCCGTGAGTTGGCATAAGGTGGCTAAAACAGGAGCAATTCCAGGCCAATGAGGTCATTCCTCTGATCGGACGCTCCTCTTCGATATTATACTATGATTTTGGATTGATTCGGTGGCCACCTCTATATTTTGATTTTGGGGAGTTAGTCCGAGGTGGGCGGTAACTGCGGCTACGCGTTTCCACCAGCCTGGATAGCAATTGGTATATCTACCCTGGCATTGCCTAGTTGTGCCGTGTCATCTACCATACCGAGCCTTGTACGAGTTTAGATTTCTCCCGTAGCCCGTGTGGTATCCTCTAGTTGCTTCCCGATCAGGAGGAGCTATGATATTGGATGGACTACTGGGACTATTACGTGTTAAGGTGGAAAATGTAAAGCCTTAATGCTATTTAAAAGTATGTTTATTTTATAAATAGACACTATTATAATAGCGCAATATACTACATAGTAAATAGTTTGACGGATCCTTAGAGGATGGGCGGTCCCAAGCATCCTTTAAGTTACTTGCTCTATATTACAGTACACTTGAATTAGCTTACATTATATAAGTATGTATGTCCTGACTCGAGTGTTATGTTTTATTTTTCGCTCGGGTCAGCCTGAGTTGCAGCTTCAATTTCTTCTCCGTAGCTAGGACACTCAGTAGATCATTCGCGCTGCTGGAAGTTGTTTCAGCCTTTATCTTTTCTGGAATTCAAGACTTTGAAGACTCTATCTCTATTTATGTCTTAAAATTTGTATTGAGGATTATAGACAATGTAAGTTCTGTTTTGTTGAAGTTATATCAGTGGCTTCATGAACCACTAAATTTTTAATTTCCGCTGCGAGATTCTGATATCTGTGTATGTGATTCTGTGATCTATTTATTGTATATTCTGAGTTTTGCCAAATTTATTCTACAACGCAGTATTTTGAACAATTCAAGTCCGACAATGTGCGGATGCGAATGGTTGAAAATATTGGGTCGTTACATTTTGGTATCAGAGCTTTGGTTCTAGGCAAAACTTAGAATATATGGTAAATTTAATTTACAGAATCACTTTCATTCGATCTTGAACCACTTTCTTTTCGAATTTTGGAACATTCCCTATGGTTCCAAAAGTTCATCCGTGTCCCTCACTTTTCATCTTCTTTAGATTTTGGAGTATCCCATAACTCCACTTTGGATGATCTTTATAGTGAATTGGCGGTCTCGCCATTATTCTAATAAAGGGGTGAAACTCCTTTACAATCAGCATTGATTCACCGGAGATTTATATTTATCCTCGGTTTATATGCTAGTATCTTTGGTTATTCCGAACTCTATCTCTGCAGATCAAATGTAGATTTACCCCAACCACATCGATATGGCTCTTTAAGTCACGGATGACTAAGTCAAGGTTGCCCGCGATTTATATAGACTTACCCAGTTTCCTTATTCTGATCTTCTGATTTCAATTTATCTTGAATTCTATTTGATTTGAGTTCATCAAATTTGAGTCTCTATCCTGGTTTGAGAAGTTTATTCCTATATTTGAAATTAAAATCTAATATTATATATATGAGTATAATTTTCAAAATTTTATAATTAATTTAACTAGTTGTCAAGAGATAATAGTTTTGATTTTATTTATGGTGTTGTAAGCCATGTGTTTGTCTAATAAATAAGTGAATATAAAACAATGGTTATAAATTAATTTGGAAACAGAAATGAAGTTAAAACTAGAACTTGAGAATTAAACTTCCGATGATTTCAAACCTTGTATTTAAAGTTTAAAAGGATATAATAAGTATTTTCGAATAGAAATTTGTTTCCGAAAATTTTTAAATCTAGTGCTTTTCTCTTTGTCGCTGGAAAATAATTTCGGTGATGACTGCAGCATCATCGACTTTCATTTTCGAGTTTCGAAGTGAAGGGACCACCCTGTAGTCTGGCTACAGTGTACCTTGAGATTTTTGATTTGAATTTCTAAAGTATGACTTAATATATATAATTTATATTTGATTTGACATATTATGTATATATATTTATTTATCTCTAAATGGTTTGAAGAATCAGGAATTTAATTCTTAAAGTTATCTTGAGGAAGGAAAATAAATATAATAACAAAAATTTGAATAAAAAGGTTCCAATTGGAGATAATTAAATTGAAAGTTTTAGTTGTATAATACTCAATTTCATTTCAATATAACTTACCTTGATTTTCAGAAGTTAAAAATGAAATTGATACTATACAATATAAAAAGGAATTTAAGGAATTTTATTTAAATAACCTAAAAATCAAATTTGATTAAATAAGGAACCTTAAACATAACCAAGAAATTTTAATAAAGGTTATCTCCTGAAATGAATATGTTGTGTAATAAACAATGTATCTTTGAATAAGAGAAATATTTTTGAAAGGGATATTTTGTTGTAAGAATTATATATCTTAAAATCATAATTTAATTAATGCCTAAATGAATAACTATGATTTAAATAGTTAAGACGAATTCTAATATCACTAAATTTGATAATTGAGAATTTGGTTTTCAAATGGGAATTTCAAGTATAACTTATTGAAGGGATATCTTATTTATAAAATAGGTATTTCAAACAAAGTGTAGGTTATATAATAAACTGGTTAGGAATGCTACCATATCTACTATAGCATATTTTAAGTGCTGTTGTTCTAAAAAAAAAAAAAATGCTTTGGAAAATTTATAATTGAATAAATAAACCCAGGAATATTTCAACTTTGAAATAAATATTATTTGGCTTTAAATGAAGTTTATTTTAAAGTGTTATGATTTTTGTAGTATGATTTCCAAATAATAATATCTATAATTTTTAATGACTTTCAAAGTATTATGATCTCAGAGGCATTATGACTTCAAATTTATTATCTTATTTTCAAAATACCTTTGAGTGTCCTTGGTTTCTCTATCTGCTACAGAATGGGAAGGCTATTGCTTATACCAGTCTATTTAAGAAATCTTTCTGTAATCTTTGAAACTCTTTGTTACTCATCGTGACCCTGGGCACCGCTGAGCACCCATAGCCTGACAGTCAAACTGAAAAGGTAAAACCAACTCTAAAGGATTTTCTTCGTGCTTCAAAATCCGGAACTATCCAGTTACGGTACTTGTTTATCTAGCTTATCTTCCTTTGTTTCCCTTCCTTCGTTCCTTTTCGAGGACGAAAAGTTCTTAAGTGGGGGAGAATGTAACAGCCCTGGTTTTCAGCTATTTATTTTATTTAATTTATTTAATTTTGAAATATATTTTGTATAAATTGTGTTTAACAATATAGTTTAATTATTTAATTTAGTGATATATTTTACATATTTTATATGTCAATAAAATTAAATAATAACTGTGAAAATTTAAGCTATGTTTGAACTGTAAAATTTCGCGTTTAAAGGACGCGTCAATTATAGGGTATAAGCAACGAAATAAAACGGGTGTTTTTAAAATGTTATTTTTATGAAAATTTATGATGTTTTGGACTGCGTCTGTTTAGCGTAGTGTAAAATAATATTTTCAAATATTTTCGAAGGAAAATATCAGTCAGTAAATTTCTACCCAACGTTACGTTGTTTTAACTAACGGTTTGATTTTTAATAAATTTGTATACGTTTTCTTTCCTAAGCTTTGCATAAATTTTGCCATTTCTTTTGATGAAATCAAACTAAAAAAATCAAGATTTAGCTAAACTCAAATGGATCACGAGAGCAACCTTTTGCATTGGTAACGTTCAAATTTTTTTTTTAAAAACAAACCAAAAATGGGAAAACTGAACATTGATCTGGCCTTAAATGCATCAAATACATTTGTTAGCATACTTAATACAGATCACAATTTATTTGAAAAAAATGAATCTTCACAGGTATTCACATTAGCATAAGAAACTGATGCTCTTTCCATTATCTCTCGGCCTCCCTGTTGATGTGCATTCATTATCCTTTTGCAAACTAATGAGTATGTCACGTTTATACTTTGTAAACTGATGCATTTACTCCCTTGATCAAGTTTTCAAGCCTGGAACATAACTCTCGGCCTTCTCTTTATATATTCCTCTGATCACGCATACATATTTCAAATTTTCAACTGTAATGGGTGTAACTCTCGGCTCCCTTCTTTGTTTCATTTATTTTGTGTAACTGATACGTTTCTTCTTTTATTTCCTCTGGATGATTCGAAACATTGTTTATAAATTCATTTCTCCTCTGCCCAAACTTTCCTCTGTGTTTCATCTGATCCCTCTTTGCTCGAGCTATCAGGTAAGTCATTTCATTTCATTTTGTTTTAAAAGTTCCTCTGTCTTTTTTTTTTTTTTTTTTTTTTTTTTTTTTTGCTCGGCCACTATACCACACATTCACTTTGTTTCTCTGGTAGCCTTTACCCTGAGCCAGTGTTGGAGATGTGAATAGGTAGGCCACTGATAGATAGTGAGATCTGGTGTGTATGGGATAGGCAGAGTGTTGTTTTCCAGTCTGCATTTGATTTGGAAATAGGCTGAGATTGGTTTAGGAATTAGTCTGCATCCATGTATAGGACATGCTGTTAAAGAAAAAAAAAAAAAAAAAACATAGTATAGTCTGCCTAGGTAAGGAATGAAGACTGTGTACGTATTTAAGTTTGTACTGTCTGTATACATGTCCAAGTTGCTTCAGATTTGCCTTCATATCAACAATCTGCATTTGTACCATAGGCTAAGAATCAAGGAAAGAAAATTGAGTGAATTGATGGTCTGGAACAGATGAGGGGTCATGCATACCTGTTAAGTTTGAGTCTGTGCACATTCATAGAACATGGACATGTCAGTGGGGTTTGGTAGCACTGGTTTAGGGGAGTTTAGTTTGCATTCATGTCAAGTAAGTCTGCATGCATACTCATAAAAAAAAAAAAATCTGACTTGGGTTTAAGGGTAGTTGCTTTGCATGCTTTAGTTTAAAAGGGGGGTGGGGCTCTGTACATGATCTGTCTGATTGAAGGAGTTGCCTTAGTGCATGACTGAAGTGTTGAAGGAGTTCTACTCAGAAATAGTGCACATGTACCTCTGTACATGATCTGTCCGTAGACATCTGGAGTTGCTTTAATTGCAAGACTGCAGTGGTGATGTTGTAGTAATAGAAGGTGGGCAGTGTAGACATCTGGAGTAGTGGAGGTTGGAGAATGTACCTGTGCATATTTAGGAAGTGTATGTGCACGACAGTTTGGTGAAGCCTGGAAGTCTGTTGAAGTCTGGGGTTGTGATGCATAACTGAAGTGAAGGGGGATGCTAATAAAAAGAAGGGTAGTCAGTTGTTCCAAACTTAGGAGGTAGGGGAGAGTTTGTCTGAGAAAAATGTAAGATGAACATTTCAGACAGATTGTGTTTGGCATAGGCTCGAAGTCTTAGTATTGTGACTCGGAGATTTTACAAAATTTCCCGAAGAAGTTCACTGATTGACCCGAAGTAGAGGAGGATGCGACTCGAAGCAATATGTTGTGGCTCGGGTAGTAGGAGAGACCTCTGCATACTTTTGTCATCTGCATATTCCAGTTGACTGGGAAGTGGATTTAGGATAAAAAGAAAAATATTATAAACCAGTGTAAATATAAGTTAAAAGTCAAGCTTAGAAGAAAAAAAAAAGAAAACAAAACACAGTCGGCATATAGGAAGAAAGTGAAGTCTGTGCATGTAGGTATCAGTGTGCACCTGTGCACTTTCAATAGCTGGATATATCTATGAGTTGCTGGGTTTGTTTTGCTTTGGAACTGGATTATGTTTGGCAAAGGCATAGGGTTTGGTTGAAGTGGGAGGCACGGCAGTGAGGCAGTGTCAGTAGGTTGGGGTAGGCTTGCAGGAGGGTGATTGTGTGAAGTCTGGAAAGTAGATTTGTGAGGGATTGAGAAAGCATGATATAGTAGGTGTAGTATTTTCTGGAAAACGTGAATCTAGGTTGAAATAGGTTAGGCAACAGTAAAGTGTGTGGCGTGTGTATCATAGAAAGGTGTGTTGTTTGATCTTATACGCGGTAGGGTGGTCGAGCAAGCAAACGAATTCTCGTTCTCTTTTTAATCTGTCGTTGACTAAAAATTCTAAAGTCGCGTTTCAATATTTTGAATTTTATTCCAGATTTGAATCTAGGCGACGTCCGGGAATTTTGATCGTTACCCTCTGTTACTCTTTACCGGTGAATCGTCGTTTTTAAATCCAAAATTTTCTGCAACCTTCAGGTGAGTATTCCTCACCAGACATATGTACATATATTTTGTGAATTATCGCAAGTGTATGTGTAAAAAAATTTTATTTAAATATTATCTGTCTGTAGTATAACGTAGAATGATGAATCCCATTTAAATTGACACCTCATCAGTTATTATCTGTTGTATTATTTCTGCAGTTATATTATATTATTGTTTATTTACTGCTTAAATCACCACTGCAAGTTCCCTGTTAAATTTAGATTGTTGTGGGCTGAAATGATAGGCCTAAATGATGATTACTGTGCTATTATTATGTTAACTGTTTAACTGTTAACTTGGGATTGCGGGTTTGAAATGATAGAACCCGGGGTTTGTAAATTACGGATTGAAATGATATAAATCTGTATCACTTGACCTAGGCTAGAAAACTATATACAGGCCCGTGGTCCTTATAATATTTTCTGAAATATTTAAAATTATTTTGGAAGTTAAATATTTGATTTAATATCTTTAAAGGATTTTATATTGATTTTGAATGAGTTATAAATGTTAATAAATAAATAAATAAATATTTGAATAAAATTTTGGAATATAACTTATTTTGGAAATTCTGGATTTTTGAAAGGATAAGATTTCAGTTAAGAAATATATATATATAAGTTATATTTGGAAATATTTATTAAGTTAAACAATCTACTAAAGCATTTAAATGCTGTCTTTTGAAATTGGACTAGTTTTACCCGTAACTTTAGGTAGCATTTCCTAAGTGCTATAGAATCTGGAATTTGATTGTTTTGAAATTTAAGGAATTTGATAAATTATATTTATGTTTAAGTTTTGGAGACCTTTAAGATATGAGATTTATAACTGGATTTTTCTTAATAAATTTAAGATGAACATTCTAGTGTTAAGTAAATTTTGAAATTATTTAATGGCATAATTTTGGAGTTTTATCTATGGAATTTATGGGAATATTCAAGACGAAATAATAAACACTAATTGGTTGAAAGAAAAAAATATCCAACCTTAGTTTTGAATATTAATACTCCAATTTGATATATATATAGGAATTGAAATGGTCTTGGGAACATGAAGTGATATTTAAATTATGGTTTAAAATAAAGAAATATATTTGTAAAGCTATGTAAATTATCTTCTTTACAAAGTAACCATAAAGTTAAACCATTTATATCCAAACCATTTGTGTTTTGGGAGTTATGTTTTTGAAAAATTTCCAATATATTATGGTTTAAAGGTATAATTCAAATATTTGATTTCCAGATATTATAAATTTTAAGCAGTATGGTTTTGGAAAAGAATTATATTTGAATATAACGATATCATGTTGTTTTGGGTTTTAAATGATATCGTATTTATATTTTTGAAATGGAAATGTTTATACTGGTTTTAAAGTATAAATTGTTTTTAAATGACCACGGGTTATAATAACGATGGGTTGGCAAAGAGACCGGGATCGGATATGGACATACTCTCTGTCGATACCGAAAACCACTTTGACCAACTGTGTACGCGGTGGAGATTCCAGAATGAAGTAGGTCGGTGGTGGCGTTTCCTGTAAGGTAAATACGTGGACCCGACTCCCGTGAGTTGGCATAAGGTGGCTAAAACAGGAGCAATTCCAGGCCAATGAGGTCATTCCTCTGATCGGACGCTCCTCTTCGATATTATACTATGATTTTGGATTGATTCGGTGGCCACCTCTATATTTTGATTTTGGGGAGTTAGTCCGAGGTGGGCGGTAACTGCGGCTACGCGTTTCCACCAGCCTGGATAGCAATTGGTATATCTACCCTGGCATTGCCTAGTTGTGCCGTGTCATCTACCATACCGAGCCTTGTACGAGTTTAGATTTCTCCCGTAGCCCGTGTGGTATCCTCTAGTTGCTTCCCGATCAGGAGGAGCTATGATATTGGATGGACTACTGGGACTATTACGTGTTAAGGTGGAAAATGTAAAGCCTTAATGCTATTTAAAAGTATGTTTATTTTATAAATAGACACTATTATAATAGCGCAATATACTACATAGTAAATAGTTTGACGGATCCTTAGAGGATGGGCGGTCCCAAGCATCCTTTAAGTTACTTGCTCTATATTACAGTACACTTGAATTAGCTTACATTATATAAGTATGTATGTCCTGACTCGAGTGTTATGTTTTATTTTTCGCTCGGGTCAGCCTGAGTTGCAGCTTCAATTTCTTCTCCGTAGCTAGGACACTCAGTAGATCATTCGCGCTGCTGGAAGTTGTTTCAGCCTTTATCTTTTCTGGAATTCAAGACTTTGAAGACTCTATCTCTATTTATGTCTTAAAATTTGTATTGAGGATTATAGACAATGTAAGTTCTGTTTTGTTGAAGTTATATCAGTGGCTTCATGAACCACTAAATTTTTAATTTCCGCTGCGAGATTCTGATATCTGTGTATGTGATTCTGTGATCTATTTATTGTATATTCTGAGTTTTGCCAAATTTATTCTACAACGCAGTATTTTGAACAATTCAAGTCCGACAATGTGCGGATGCGAATGGTTGAAAATATTGGGTCGTTACAGAGTGCAAGCTCAAATAGTTGCTAGCTGAAAATGATAATCCTGTGAAAAATTTGTTTGAGATTTAAGCTGAAACGAATTTTGCCATAACTTTTTTGTTTCTTAACCAAATTCAATAATTTCGGATGTTCTGGAAAATCTAGACATAGAGCTACAATTTTCTTGTTTTGAGTTTTCGAAATTTTGATGTTTTCTTGATCAAAATCATGCTTGTTTGTTGCTGTCCTGAGAGCAAATTGACAGCAACAACAATTACAGGCCTGAGAATTGTTTTTGCCATAACTCTTTCGTTTCTTTACCAAATTCAATAATTTTGAAAGTTCTCGAAATCTTAGACATAAAGCTTCAAGTTTCATATAATTTTCTAAAATTTTGATGTTTTATTGATCAAAATCGTGCTTATCTGTTACTGTCCCGAGAGCAAATCGACAGCAACAACAATCACAGGCCGGAGAATTTTCTTGGCCATAAATCTTTCGTTTCTTAACCAAATTCAATAATTTTATATGTTTTGGAAAGCATAAACATAGAGCTAAAAGTCTTATGTTTTGAGTTTTTTGAAACTTTGATGTTTGCTTGATCAAAATCGTGCTTATTTGTTGCTGTCCTGAGAGCAAATCGAAAGCAACAACAATCACAGGCCTGAGAATTGTTTTGGTCATAAATATTTCATTACTAAACTAAATTCAATAATTTTTTATTTTTTTAAAAGCTTAGAAGTAGAGCTACAAGTTTCATGCTTTTAGTTTTTTGAAATTTTGATGTTTGCTTGATCAAAATCGTGCTTGTTTGTTGTTGTCCCGAGAGCAAATCGACAGCAACAACAGTCATAGGCCTGAGAATTGTTTTGGCCATAACTCTTTTGTTTCTTAACCAAATGCAATAATTTTGCATGTTACGGAAATTTTAAATTATCTACTACAAGTTTCATGTTTTGAGTTTTCTGAAATTTTGAAGTTTTCTTTGTCGAAATTATGTTTGTATATTGCTGTCCTGAATGCAAAATGACAGCAATAACAATCATCGACCTTAGAATTGTATTAGCTTATTTTTCTCTCATTCTCGTTCGGTTTTGATGTTTTTTTAAGATATTTTGAGAGCTATGATGCCTATCAATAGGCTAGCTATATTGGGAGAGTTTGAAATTCAAATTTAAATGGAATTGGAATTGATTTTGGGATAAATTTGAATTGAATTCGTACTGAATTCAAGTTATCGGTTTTTAGATATCCTTCTTAGTTTTTATTGTTTTCGAGAAAGGTTTTCACTAAACCATTTTTGAAATATATGGAAATTTCAAGTTAATATTATATAGTATTTTAAAATTATTTTTCTAAATAAAAATATATTTATTTCTTACAATAAAGAAATTTCAAATATTGGTTTTAATAATCATTTTCGAAAAATTGTTTTAAATTCCTATTTTCCTCTAATAAAATTTTTTATAAACAAAAGTACTTATTTTAAAGAATTTTGGACATATGAGAAACACAATTAAATGGTAAAGTAAAACATGTGGTATGGAACACATTGATTTGCTTTATCGTTTAATATTGGAATTATACGATCGAAACCCTTTCGATGAACTGTTTGAGATGATTTAAGATGTTATTAAATTTTTGGGCAGATTATATGGATCGAGAACTCCAATTTATGAGTATATTCGATGAAGGATCATTTTTAGATGTATTTCTTAACCGCCGATGAAATGAGGTGAATTAAGAGCTAGAAATTGCTATTTGGAATTATGGTTATAAATAACCATGTAGATGTTATTTTTACTTGTCGATGAGATGAGATAAACTTCTTTATGATGATTTTATGATATTGAGATGGATTATGGTGGCTTTTACTTGTCGATGAGATAAGACAATCGCGATGCCACTAGTACTCGTCAATGAGATGAGACAAGTAGGGTATTGTATTTACTCGTCGATGAGATGAGGCAGAGTATATTTTCATGATGTTTACGATGTTTTACTAGTGTGGCACCAACTAACGGCTAGTAAACCATTAGGTGCGAACGTATGGTATGGGACGTACATTAACGCCTATTGGGTTCCTATCCGAGAAGCTGAGACATATTCACGATGTTTACTAGTACTGTAGACCAGGAGTACTCAATTGGAGTCATCACGATGTAGTTGCGACTCTGATCATCACGATGTTATTAACTCGGGTCTTGTGACTGGGAGTCATTATGATATTATATACTATAGTCATTACGATGTTCACGATATTATGATGTTACTTGACTCAGTCATCACGATATTTATGGTACCAAATATTAGTACTAGGCATGATGTAAGCACATGCAATTTTCCATGAAGCTTTAGATATTTTGATTTCACCTTTTTATGAGGATGTTATAATAGCCTTGAGTAAGATGAAGGCTTACATGTATTGATGGTTTTATGTGATTTCTAATATGATGTTTTGAACTCTCATTGAGTTCTATTATGATGGATTTATGAGGTTTTAGACTGTTTTGTGATGATTATTTATATCGTTCAAATCCTTGCCTATTTCACTTGTATAACTATAGAAGATGAACCATAGTTAGATAACCAATTGAATTCCCTTATGAAATCATGAAGAACCCATAGATGTCTCACCTTAAAGATGATTTGATGATACTTATATCATTCCGTTGTCAACTAATGATTTGATGATACTTATATAACAACGGAATGGTTCTCCCTTTCTTCTTATTACTGTTATCTTTACTAATGATAAGTTCAAGACTGCCTGGCCCGGGTATTTATTACTCAAGTCAGACCGAGTTGTAGGTTAGGTATGGATTTAGCTCACTCCTTCTTGGATCTGTTAGCTTGCTTTTGTTTGAACCACTTCTTTCGGACTTGGACATTGTACCAACTATTTTGTGGGATGGTTGTGTATGTATATTTTGTAGTTCATGCTACTTATGTATGTCATATTATGTATTATGTATGGAGATGTATGTACACTTCGATCTGGGTTTGTTGTTCTGTGGCTGTTTATATATATTTGTATATTGCACTTATTCTGAAATGGTCCTAAACCACAATGGTATCATATTAGTTAAGGGCTAGGTGTGTCGACCATATATGAGGTAATGGAGAAAAAATACATCGACATACTTAGGTCTTAGCTGATGCATTATCATGAGGATCGCCCTTAACCAGCCTTATTCTTTGCATTATTAGAAAGGATTACTTAGTAATTCTCTTTGCTAATGTGGGTCTCGGGGTGGGGCGTCACATTTTTCATTAGAGGAGCAGTTGATTACAAGGTTGTTACCTTGCACTTATCTAAGACATGGAAATTAGAAGGCCATTATCAAGTCCTATCTGATGGGAGAAGGCACTTCTTTAAATTTCATTGTGAGGAGGACAAAAAAAAGATTCTTCAGTTCCAACTCTATTTTCATTAAGGGGCAAATGACGACAATTTCCAAGTAGAACCTTACCTTTACTTCTGTTGAATCTAAAATAAAGTCTGTACCTGTTTGGGTGCATATGTACAATATTCTCGTGCTTACTTGTACGCTACTGGGCATAAACTGGTTAGCCTTCCATGTAGGAACTTTGGTATGCTTTGATGAAAACACGAAAAAATGAGGCGATTCGAATATGCCAAATGCTTGGTTGACATATATCCAGATAATGAACTTCCCGATTTGGTTCGAGTGGGTGATGGTTAATGTGTCCACCTGGAATACTCGGGGAAACCACTGATATGCACGGTGTGCAAATGCTTTGGACATGCAACTACAACTTGTGAAATGAAAACTTATCATTGTGACTTGAAGGAAACTTCGTAAATTCCAGAGAAAGTGCATGTAAAACTCAGAGTAAACACTAAAGGCAAATCTTCCAAAATAATTATACCTCCAACTCAAAAGTGGAAAAAGGTAATCCATGAATCCTCTTCAACAGTTGATAAAGATAACTCTAAAATTTTTGATACTGGAATTGAAACTATTCTTATACAACATGAGCTTGGGAATGTTGATACTACTGTTGAGGTTGTAAATGGAAATGGAAATCCTGAAGATGAAAATACAATCCACAGAACGATGGCTGTTGATACTACTACTGCGGCCAGTATACATGTTGATAATGAATTCAAAATAAGCAACAATAAATTCAATGTTCTCTCTTCTTTAGAAGGCGAAGAGTGTGAATACATAATATAAGAAAAGGAACACTTTCAAGTCATATCCTTATCTGCCATAATTGCACCAATTTCTAATTTTGTTTCTGTTATTCCTTGCCAAAAACAAATCTGCAACAATTCCTCTCCATCTCAATCTCATTCTACCTTTAATTCAGATCCTAAATTACCTATCCTCCCACTTCCAGCTCAAATGCTAACTGACATGCACACTGTTGTGCATTTCACTAATACTGTCAACCACTCTAATCTGCTCTCACCTTTGTCTTCCCCTTATTCACATTTAAAGCCTCCTGACCATTTGATCATTCATTTCTCCATAATCTGATCATGTCACACCTTTAAACTTTAATCCTTCCACTTCTTCAATCAAAGGCAATACAAGTGACCTCGACAAAGGCATCCACTACTTAATAGACCAAATACAATTTCAAAGTCAGGCAAAAGCAAACAATAAAAACTTTGGTGTTGTCACTAGGTAATCTGCCAACAAATACAAGAACCTTAATGATAGATAAAATAGGTATGTGGAATATTAAGGGTGCTCACAATATTGCCAATCAATTAGAAGTCAAAAATTTGATTGCAACTCATCAACTTCATCTATTTTGCATCTATGAGACAAAGCTTAATCACTTGCTAACTAACAAAGCCTCCTCATTGGTTGCTCCATCATGGAAATCTATTCACAATCTAGCTCAAGCACCCTATGGTCGAATTTTGCTTCTCTACACCCTTTGATCTTCAGTGTAACTCCTTTTCTTTTTCACAAACGGCTCATCCACTCAAAATTTCACACATTTCAACAACCACCGACTTCCTATTAACCACAGTCTATGTAGAAAACTCTTCCTTAGCCCGACAACGACTCCTTGACATTATTCCTTCCTTATCTTCCTCTACTTTGCCTTAGATTTGCCTCGATGATTGGAACTGCATGCTAAATCATATTGACGAATCTGGAGGCACTCCTCTTTCTTTAAGGTATACCTCCCCGCTCAATTGTTCAATCATTAATGCTAACCTTTTTTTGACTCCTACTATAGGCTCCAAATTTTCTTGGAATAACTATAGTAGATCAGGGAAATTGACACAGTGTAATCTTGACAGAACTTTTTATAATATAGCAGCCATTTCATTGTAGCCTTTTCTCCGTACCCATGTTCCTCCACCCTCTCTTTCAGATCATTCTCCTCTTCTAGTCACATGGGACTCGGATCCTATTATAAGCTACCCTCCTTTTACATTTTTTAATGAATGGACAAAACATAAAGAATACTCAAAAATTCTGGAAACCGAATGGAATACTAACTCATATGATAACCCTATGTTTGTTTTGTAGGGCAAGCTTCTAAACTAAAAAAGCTCTAAAGAATTGGTCCTCTTCTACTTTTAGCAAAGGGTATAAGCTTTCAACTTCAATTCGATCTGACCTTCTTGCCTGCCAACAAGACATGATTGCCAATCCTCACAATGGCCATCTGGTAAACAATGCAAAAAATATCTCAAAAGATTTTGAATTGGCCCTACTCACTGAACACAACATGATGAAACAAAAATACAAATCTCTCTGGGACTCTCAAGGTGATAGAAACACTGTTATTTTCCATAAGTCATTAAAAATCAAAAATGCAAACAGGAATATTCATTCATTGAAAGACATCAATGGTAATGTTATTACCTCCCCATCTGGAATTAAAGCTGCCTTGCTTGAATATTTCTCATCTACCCTCTCTAATCCTATCCCTCTTCAACATGATATCCCAATGACAAGTATTACTCTTCCCTTACAACAGGAATGTGTACAAGAGATTACCACTGACGAAGTAAAAGCTGCAATATTTTCTATGAATTCCAGTAGTTCGGCAGGCCATGATGGATTTAATGCTCGCTTCTATAAGCATGCTTGGGATATTATCCAGAAAGATTTAATAGCTGTAGTAAAGAATTTTTTAAAAACAACCAAATGCCTAAAGGAATAAACTCCAAAAAGCTTGCTCTTATCCCTAAGGTCGATTTTCCTGAAAATGTTAATCAGTTCAGACTGATAGCATGCTGCAATGTTGTATACAAAAGTATAGCAAAAATCATAGCCTCTAGAATGAAAAATGCGATGCGCTCAATTGTATCCAAGAACCAAAATGCATTTCTTCTGGGTAGGAGTATAATTGATTATATTATTCTCACTCATGAGCTTATGAAAGGCTACGGTAGGAAAACTATATCTCCTAGGTGCTCCTTTAAACTTGATCTCCAAAAAGCTTTTAATACTGTTCAATGGTCTGCTATAGTAATCATACTTCAAAAAATGAACTTCCCTCTTCCTTTTGTTGCTTGGATACACTCTTGTATCTCTACTCCATATCACAACTTATCTATCAATGGTGAAACATTTTGATATTTCAAATCTACTCAGGGAATTAGACAAGGAGACCCAATCTCCCCCCATCTATTCATAGCGGTTAAGGAATGCCTTACAGTTATGCTTTCTCTTAAAGTAGTTTCTCGTGACATTGATCTTCATCCTGGATGCAAAAAACTTCTGATCATCTCTTTCTCTTTGCAAATGACTTAATAATATTTTCAAAGACAAATATCGAATCTATTAAAAACATTAAAAAGGTCCTTGAAAAATTCTACATGGTCTCTGGCTTAGAGATAAATCATTGCAAATCTGATATCAAGATTGCTGGTCTTCCTCCTGAGAAAATTACTGAGATTATTGCCCTATCCACCTTGCCATATATGGAGAACAATAGCATGTACCTTGGAGTTCCATTAACATCAAATAAAATATCAACATCTCAGTGTATGTCACTGTTTGAGAAAATTATCAAAAAACTGACCACTTGGCCTGCTAATAAACTCTCAACTGCAAGAAGAATTGTTATAGCCAAATCGATTGCCACTGCAATGACCGCCTATTACTCCAGTATATATATCCTCCCTGCTAAATTAATCAATATGCTGAATGGTGCTTTCAACCACTTCATTTGGCATGGGAATCTTTTCTCAAAGAAGCTAATCCCAATCACCTATAAAAAGATTACGAGACCTACAATGTTTGGAGGCCTTGGCATTTTAAATTTGAAACCATGGAATGACCTGTTGTCTCTAAACATATTGATTGTCTACATCATAGAAAAGATGATTTGTTCTCAGTTTGGATACATGAAAACTTAATTAAACACCATAACTTCTGGACTTCCCATGCCCCACTTGACTGCAGTTGGTTTTGGAGGAACTTATTGCATGCTAAGAAGTGGTTTCTCCCTATGTTCAAATCTGATATTTCAAACAACACATCATTTTGGCATTCCCCTTGGGATAGAAAAGGATTGATACTCTCTAAAACCATCAATTATAACTTAAGGAAAATGATAGGAATCCAAGAACAAAATACTGCTCTCAAATACATCACCGATGACCACATCGGCCTCCCCTACTGCAGCTCCTTCATAGTAAGACAGACATGGAACTATTTACAGGCTATTTCTATCACTTCCATAAGTGCTGCTCAATGGAATGATGAACCTCACTCAATTAAGCATGTTTACAAGTCTTTGATACCTAAATATCCTATATTCCCTTGGCACACTAGAATATGGAACTCCAAATTGAATCCAAAGGATAAATTGCTCCTCTGGATAGTGATCCACAATGCAAACCATATTATGGACAATCTATGTTACAAAGGCATCCTGAATCACTCATGTTGTGTTTTCTGTGGCAATGGTCCTAAAACAAACGGGCACTTATTCTTCGAATGCACCTATACTTCTCAAGTTTGGAATGCTCAAAGATTGAATGGTATAGTATTTTTCAACGAACTAGATGGAGCAGCAATTCGGCGGACTTCATACTCAAGCTGCTTAAAAAATCGATTCGTGTCATTTGGGAGGAACGAAATAAAAGGGTATTCCTACATGAATAAAGATCGCGTTTAATAATTTTACTTATAATCCACAGTGGGATTATGTAATTGGTCATTTGCCTTTTGATCGGTCATTTGGGCTTGGTGGGTCCGAAATGATCCCTCAATAGGTCTTTGATATTTTGTTTATTAAATTTCCATCATTTCTTATTATGGTAGTTTAGTACCGTAATAAGTTTTTCTCCTCTCAATATATCTGGTTAGGGGCCAATTCATGCCAGTTAGCTATGCTATAAAAAAAGTTATCGAAAAATTTGTAAGTTAGTTCAGTTGTGTGATTTTCAATTTCAATTTAAAATTGATTAATTTGATGAAAATAAAATATTTTCGAAATCTGAATATTTTTATATAATAAAGTTTTAAATCATTTTCTGAGTGAAACGTCGTATTTTGTGTCATCAAATTTGAAATGCTCTAGCTCCGTTTATATTTTTTTCGACGGTTTAGGAACATTTGGGCAACGAATATTGACTTTTGATAGGGTGATCATATCGTCGATACTTGTGTACCATTCTATTCATCTCATCGTGATGTTCTCCACAGTAATTTAATTTGTGCATGTCGGTGTTCGATATAGGGTGAAAACCGCGAAACGGTTAACCGTATCGATACCTATTTATGAAGCCTTTTGGTTTTTTAAGTCCTTCCATATCCAATAGTGAGATAATGAATAGGCGCTAACCTTTTTAATTTCCTAGAATTTATTTCTTCCTTTTACTATTCCCCATTGCAATTTATTATATTCTGGTTGTTCTGTTCATTCTCTTCCCCTACTATCTTCGTTCTATCTTCTTCGTTTCTTTGAAGAAGAAAAAGAGGTGAAAAGATATATATGTTGCCTGGACAGTTCGACTTTCTCTCTTCCCTTTTTTATTTCTATTCTTCTCAAAAAAATTTTTATCAAAGCTTTCATTTTATGTTCCTTTCTAAAAGCGTGCCATGCTCCTTTATTTTTGACCCGAGAATCTGCTCGTGTATTCCTTATTTTGCTTGAAGCTAACTCAGAGCTACGTCCGCGTGCTTGTCCACCATTGTACTACCTACTCCTGTTTGCCAAGAAACCCTTGCCCATTTCATTTTTAACCTAAAGCAACCCATCCTCTTTCACCAAGCAAACCCATCATCTCCAACAACCTTATAAACCACGTCCCCTTTTTCCTGAAGCCGCATGCAACCTTCCCATTATCTCCGCCCCTTCCCTGACCACTGACCACTTCACCAGTAGCCGTCCTTCTCCTTAACCCTCCGCCCACTAATAGCTCAGTGCACCTAACTCCGACCATCCATCACCTAAAACGAGCAGGCATCACCACGCCTAGGGCTCCACCATCCAGCCTCCGTGACCACTGTTGCTCGAATAGTTTTCCTCCTTCACCTCTTTTCTCGACCTACCAAGCTTCCCCACTTCTAGATCTGCCACGTCACCATTCCTTGCTCCGCAACCATGTTCAAACCCCTGCAACTTTGCAGCCAAACTCGAGTAGCCCATTATCTCACCACCTACCATCCTCCAACTAGTCGTATCATGCAGGCACAGATCATTCTCCAGCTGTTCGCCTCTCCAACAGCCCTCCCCTCTCACCATAGAACGATCGACCACAACCGTTCCATATATACTATGTATATATTTAAAGGAATATTGATTTTTATATATTGTTGTAAAATGTAGTATATATGTGTTTAAATTAAGTAATGATTTTATGACGTAATATGTATAGATTTTAAGTTAATATGTTTTAACATTGATTTTAAAATATATTTATAAAGATTTATCTTGATATTGGTCTTAAAATATATGTATATAAAGATTTTTAAATATGTGTTTTATTAAATATTGAGTTTTGAAATATAATATGTTAAAAAATAATGCAAGTTTATATGTATAAATTAAATTATTTTATTTTCAAAGAAGGGGAAAGTTATACATACATACATACATACATACATATATATATATATATATATTTAAAATATATATTTGAATTTATGTTATTATTTTAAATAGATTTGGTAATATTATATATACTAGTATGGGCCCGTGCTTCCCACACGGGCTGTTTGTATTATTGTATACGTTAACATTTTTTTGAGTGCAAACATGTAAATGAAAAGCAAGTGCATTTTTCGAATTTCAAAAAGACACCGAGTAAATTAGTTCAACCAATTTTTTCTTTATTAGAAGTGGAGATATATGATAGATGTTTAAAATTATAATTGATTTTATCATGTCATGAATTTAAGCCATCTAGCTTGTCGTTGTTCAATTGCTGCTTTGTTCGTTGCTGTCTGGAAAGCTCGGCAGCTTTTGATTTGTTTTGCTTGTGTCCATATCCATGTCCGTGTCACCATATTCACCATCGTTGTTCTCTAGCCTCGAAAGGGTAAATTTAATTAGTTTGAAATGACGATTAAGATATGTTGTTAAATTTGAATTGTTAAGTTATTTAATTGTTAAATATGATATGCCATTATTTGCAATTGTATACCCATGACATATGACATTATAACCTGTTGTATATATTATATTTAAATTGTTAATGATGATATATGCATGTTATTGATATGTATGTCATTTTATATTATTATCATATTTGTTCTCACTTTGCTAGTTGCCTGTTAATTTAGAATTCCCTATGGGTTGAAATAATACATACCCGAACGATCTTATAGATTAGAGGAAAATCGTTATGGGTTGAAATGATAAACCCAAGCGTTTTTTTATTGATTTGAAATTTTGGAATTGCGGGTTGAAATGATATATACCCATAAATATAAAATTTAAATTACGGATTGAAATGATAAATACACTTGACCATAGGATAGAAAACTATATACAACACCGTTGGTCTATTTTTGAAATTGATTTCCATGGTTTTGAAAGAAAATATATGGATTTTAATAAATATTGATTTTTAAAATATAATTATTAAATTTTATCTTTTTATATGTGTAAAATTTAGATTTTTTTATTTATATATTTGAAATTTTTAATTTATAAGTTAGTCTTGAAAATATAAAATTTAAGATTTTATTTATATTTTTATTATTTTTAAATATGTAAAATAAGATTCACTATAAAATAAAATTTAATAATACGATTTAATTTAATAAAATTTAATTTAATTAGTATATATATAATGTGTTTAGGTAATTACATAAAATTATAATAATATTTTAAAAATAGATTTTGTAATAAACTTAATAAAGTATGGTTGGAAAGATAAATTGAAATTAGTTTGAATTATCATTTGTTTAAGACTTGTATATAAGAATTGATCTCAACTTATTAATTTTGAGATTTTAAGAATATGATTTTATAACTTTATAACTTTATTTCGATTAAGGTGATTAAATGAATATATTCAAATTTAAATAAAAAATTAAATTAAATATTTAAATTTAATTTAAGTTTGAATTTGAGATTTTATTCAAATGTTCATAAAAGGTGATTAAGTGAATATTTCATAATTTAATAAATTAAAGTTGGGTATTTTTGATTTAAATTTATAATCTAGGATTTAATTTAAATGCATATGAAAATGATAAAATGAATATTTCAAATTTAAATAAAATTAAAGTTGAATTTTTGAAACATAAGTGAAATTTATCACATTGAGTTATGGTGAATTGTTTGAATATTTAAACTTTGAAACCTATTGTTATCCCATTTTTGGTCAAAACTGGAATGTCAACAAATTGGCAAGGAATGTTGAATATCGGGGTTGGAGATCGATTGGGAACAAGGCTGCGATCGATATCACCAAAATCTGGTTGAGCTCCGATCCAGACGAAATTGATTGGAAATGATGATAAGGACCAGGAAAGACTATGTTTCAAATTTCAGGTTAATCGGAGTTCGTATGAAGGAGATATAACCGAGCCGAATGAAAGGAAGCACTGCCGAACCATCCATCCTCCACCCCCAAGCACTGCCGGTCCAAACCAAACCCTGTTCCATTACCTGCCGAGCCAACTCCCTGCCGAACAAACTCCCTGCCGAACCAACACACTTCCCACACCTTGGCCGGACCAACCTCCACCGGTCCAACTCCATCCCCATGCACTGCCGGTCCACTCACCACTGAACCAACCTCCTGCCGAACCAAACCATCTACCACCTACCACCGAACCAAGGCGTACCGGACCGACACTATTATGCCAGATTGCATCAGCCCAGGCCCACCAGAAGCTATATACATCCAGGACCCCTGCCCCCAGCCTCACTCTATAAATAGAGGGGCAGGGGTACCACAATGGCAGACAAGTTTGAGAGCTCAAGCACGGATAGAACTTTCAAACAACTTTCCGTTACTTGTAATCAAAGCTTTGTACTTGTAATCTGAATAGAAAAGGAGAATAACATATAAAGTGGACGTAGGCACGTTCTGGCCGAACCACTATAAATCTGTGTGTCTTTTACAGTTTAGTCCCTGCTTTTTATATATTTGCGTAAATCACCCAAATCATTAAAAACAACATAAAATCGACTAGTTCATACGACTTGGAGGTGTTTGCCCCTTTTTTGTGCAAACATTTTTGGTGCTTTCATTGAGAGCAACTCAGGAGCGCTTTAATCATTGCCTCGCAAAGATTTGTTGAGAGACTCTCTTTAAGAACCAGAAGTCTATCCGAGAATATGGCTCTTGGAAGGAAAACAAGTAGAAGACAGAGACCAGAAAGAAGTCAGCACGAAGGGAGTCAATGGGCTTCCTCAGGAGAGAACCAAACTTCAATCTTCATCACCAGGGATGAGATGGGGACAATGATGAAAAGACAAGAGGGGTTGATTCAGAATTTGTTTCAGCAGATTGGGCAACTTGGAGCACATAATAGGGAAGCGGATGGAGTTCGGAACGGGGCAGGACCATCCGGCATAGCACCTGGATTAGGAGGCACACCCATGGAGAACATAGATCCAATTTCAGAGAGAGAAAGAGGAGCATCTGCACAACCTGGGAGCAGCAGAGGAGTGAACGCTCAGTCAAGGGGGCAGATCCCAGAATTCCCTCGTGGACTCGGGGGGCAGGTCGAAAGTAATGAACAAAGATTGCATCTCAGAGACAATGACAGGTTGGCGGAGATGGTTAGAAAAGCTATGAGAGGCGGTTTGGTAAACAAAGATTTGGAGGATGTTAATAGGAGTCCTTTTACTCCAGCAATCAGACAAGCTAGGAACCCACCGGATTTCAAGTTACCATCGCTGGACATGTATGACGGGAGAACGGACCCCACGGTTCATCTAACGAAGTATATGAGGCATATGGAGGTGTTGGGGGCATCAGAGGAGGTTATGGCCTGGTGCTTTCCATTGTACTTGGCGGATATTGCAGCATTGTGGTTTAGACAATTGGAGAATGGATCCATCGGAACATGGAATGATTTAATTGAGAGATTTATGAGGCAATTCAGGGTCCACGTTACAAGACCCAAGAATGTGATGACTTTGGCAACCCTAAAGCAGAAAACCGAAGAGACTTTGAGGAGTTACCTAACGCGATTCAATGCGGCAGCAGCTTCGGTGGATCGACCAGATCCATCCATGGTTATGATAGCGGCTGTGTCCGGGATAGCTGACGGAACAGAGTTCAAAAATTCATTAACTAAGGATCCACCCGTGGATCTAGGAGAATTCTATCATGAGGCGGAAAAGTTTCTACGATTGGAGGATGCGAACGCCGAAAGAGAAGAAGGAGAAGGAATTGATATTTATGCGATCAAAGGAGGAAATCCCCCTGAGAAAGGCGTGGAAACTAGTAGAGGTAAAAGAAAGACTGAGAATGACGGGGACAGGTCAAAGCGGCAACGGAGGGAGCCGCGATTCACCACTTACACTGAGCTGAATGAGAGTCTGGAACGAATTTATCAGGATACCAAGGAGCATGTTCCGTATCGTAGAACAATGCGAAGGGATCCAACCTCTGACGAAAGAAAATCAAATAAGTTTGGTGTATTCCATGAATTAAACGATCATAACACTAATGATTGTAGGCATTTGAAGGACGAGGTGGAAGGGCATATCAGGAACGGTATGCTCCTTCAGTGTGTGAGGAGGCGAACTTCAGCAGTGGAGCCAGAGCGACCACCGTCTACATCGGCTAGAGGTGACCCAGGATCGGGGCACCGTTTTATTATCCATTGATTGCTTGATTAAAATAACGATGAACAAGTTGTAAACCTCTCACTAACGCGGTTAAATCATTTACACATGTGAGCGATCGCGCACGATCCATAGGCATGCTCTGAATGACTACCAACAGCGTTATAGTAAGAGTTTACGCTTTAACATCTTCATTTTGCTTTTTGCTTTGATTTTGATTTGAACATTTAAATTCTGCCTGTTTTGACATTTCTGCTGTAAGGTTCATATGATTATTGCTTTAATATTTACAATTCTATGGAAAAAAACCTACTTGTATGCCCGTTGGATCGCGAACGGTCCACGAGCACCTCTTGCATGGCAGCGAACTGCCGAAGTCTTTGATTCGGAAACTCCCCCAAACAATAACTCCGGCACTGATAATATTAAGTCCCCCCCGGGCACACTCATTCGCCTCGAACGGCACCCGACCTCGAACGGTCACAACTCGCCTCGAACGGCACCCGACCTCGAACGGTCACAACTCGCCTCGAACGGCACCCGACCTCGAACGGATACAACTCGTCTCGAACGGCACCCGACCTCGAACGGTCACAACTCGCCTCGAACGGCACCCGGCCTCGAACGGTCACAAATCACCCCGAACGGCACAACTCACCTCACCTCAAATGGCTCAATCACGAATGGTCGTCATTTAAGGTCCGCCACTTGACCGCGCACGGTCGCACTTCACCTCAAATGGCTCAATCCCGAACGATCGTCATTTGAAGTTAGGCGCTTGACCATGAACGGTCGCACTTCATCTCAAATATCTCGATCCCGAACGATCGTCATTTGAGGTCACATAAAACTGTAAAATCCTTTACAGGACATCAACAGGATATGAACATTCAGCTCATGGCATTACAAAACACGCCTTCCTACCGCAAGGCATATTTTGGGGGGCAAAGTGTTATCCCATTTTTGGTCAAAACTGGAATGTCAACAAATTGGCAAGGAATGTTAAATATCGGGGTTGGAGATCGATTGGGATCAAGGTTGCGATCGATATCACCAAAATCTGGTTGAGCTCCGATCCAGACGAAATTGATTGGAAATGATGATAAGGAACAGGAAAGACTATGTTTCAAATTTCAGGTTAATCGGAGTTCGTATGAAGGAGATATAACCGAGCCGAATGAAAGGAAGCACTGCCGAACCATCCATCCTCCACTCCCAAGCACTACCGGTCCAAACCAAACCTTGTTCCATTACCTGCCGAGCCAACTCCCTGCCGAACCAACACACTTCCCACACCTTGGCCGGACCAACCTCCACCGGTCCAACTCCATCCCCATGCACTGCCGGTCCACTCACGACCGTACCAACCTCCTGCCGAACCAAACCATCTACCACCTACCACCGAACCAAGGCGTACCGGACCGACACTACTAGGCCAGATTGCATTAGCCCAGGCCCACCAGCAACTATATACATCCAAGACCCCTGCCCCCAGCCTCACTCTATAAATAGAGGGGCAGGGGTACCACAATGGCAGACAAGTTTGAGAGCTCAAGCACAGATAGAACTTTCAAACAACTTTCAGTTACTTGTAATCAAAGCTTTGTACTTGTAATCTGAGTAGAAAATGAGAATAACATATAAAGTGGACGTAGGCACGTTCTGGCCGAACCACTATAAATCTGTGTATCTTTTACAGTTTAGTCCCTGCTTTTTATATATTTGCGTAAATCACCCAAATCACTAAAAACAACATAAAATCGACTGGTTCATACGACTTGGAGATGTTTGCCCATTTTTTGTGCAAACACCTATTGAACTAGAAGTGGTTTAAATTTGAAGTTCAGATCTAGATTTGAAATCGATATCAATTAAAATGGTTTAATGAGAATTTTAATTGATTTTTGAAATTGGAAGAAACAATTCTGATTATAAACTATTTTTGATATATAATTATTTTTAAATATAAATTATTTTAATATATAATTATTTTTAAATATAAACTATTTTTAATATATAATTATTTTTAAATATAAATTATTTATAATTTCTAACTATTTCAATATTTAAACCGTTCAAGTTGGAACTATTATGATTTAAAGCGGATATGATTTTGAAAGTGATATGGTTTCGAAAGTGATATGATTTCGAAGTGAATATGATTTCAAAAGTGATATGTTTTGAAATGATTATGATATTTTGATATGAAGTATGAACTATTTGAAATGTATAAAAAATGACCACGGTGTGAAATAAGCGTTTCGTTGTTAAAGAGACTGGGGTCGGATATTGTCATACTCTCTGCCAATACCGAAAATCACTTTAACAACTATGTACATGTGGAGATTCCAGAACGAAGTAGGATGGTTTGATGACGATTCTATATGAGGTATTAACGCAGCCCTGACTCCCGCGAGTCCGCTTGATGTGGCTAAAACAGGAGCTAAATCCGGGGTAAGTGAGGTTGCACCTTCGATCGGGCTCATTTCTTTGATATCATTCTATTACTTTGTGATTTGATTGGGTGCACCTTCGATTGATTTTGGGAGTATGTCTCACGGTGGGCGGTAGTAGCCGCTATGCGTTACCACCAGCCCGGTTCTGCAAAACGATAGAATCCTACCCTACACATTGGGTCGCGTGCCTTGTCACATGCCTTATCGCACCTTTTACAAGTTTTTTTGTACCATACCTATGGAGTGCTTCCTGAGTAAATCACCAGTTTGGTGGAGCTTACACTATCTGTATAGAATATGGGAATATATAAAATGTGTTAAAGGGGATATGGGTAACGCCTTAACGCTATTTTAATAGTTTACTTTACTATAGACATTATTACAATAGTGTATTATACTATGTATGTAAATAGTTTAACGGATCCTTAAAGGATGGGAATCCCAAACATCCTTTAAGTTATTTTGTATTTCAATTGACATTTCACTTGAGTTAAGTTTACTTGTATAAGAATGTTAATCCTGACTCGAGTGTTTTGTATTTTGCTTCATGCTCGGGTCAGACCGAGTGTCATAGCATTTGACTCACCTTTGGAGCTTGGAGATATGCTTGGAGTTATCTATTCGGTTTTTCAGTTAGTTCCAGTTGTTTATGCAGACTTGTCATTTTCTTTTGTATCGATACTTCCATGTATTGGATATTTGTTGTATTTTATTTAAAACTTTGTCGTTTATATAGTAGCTTCATGAACTACTATTTATTTATTCCGCTGCTCATTCTTGTATTACTCTATGTATGCGATTCTTTGATTGATTTATTTACCGTATATGCTAAGTTTTGCCAAATATGAATTAACAATATGTTGTTTTGAGCAATTTAAGTCTGACATGAGTAGATGATTGTCAATTTGAACGGTTTGAAATAGCAGGTCGTTACAGTTGGTATCAGAGCTCTGGTTTAGGCAAACTTAGCATATGGAGTAAAAACTCATCAGAGATGGGGTAGTGATACCCTAGAATGAGTAAAATTAATTACAGTATCATCTTCGTTCGACCCTGAAATTTTTTATTAGGATCCTCTTTGATTAGGAATTCTTTTGAATTTCTAAACTATCCCTTTGTTTTAAAAATCTCATTCTAATCTTTCCTGTTCGTGTTCTTCTTGATACCGGAGCATCCCATAGCTCCATTTTTATTGATCTTTGTAATAAATTTAAACCCGTCTTGCAATCACAATCTGCAACTTCATCCTTTTGTATGACTTATCCCATTGGCGGTCCCACCAACCTTAGATTGTAAAGGGGTGAAACTCCTTTACAATAGGCATCGATTCACCAGAGATTTCTATGTCCTCGGTATTGATGCTGTTATTTCGTGCAAGGCCTGAATCATTTCTCGAGTAGACGACCCGAGGAATTCTTTTGTGGTTGAATGTCAATTACCTTAGGATTTTGTAGGTAGCCTTATCTTCTCGCTTGATGTTCAGCTTAGTGACTTGACTCCACCCAAATGGTCGGGGATTATCCTGATATTATGGTGAAGTCACATCTCTCCCTCCCAAGTGGGAAATTAAATTCCGCATCGATCTTATTCCTAAAACTCGACCTGTTGTCCTTCTACCCTTACGAATGGCACTCAGAGATAAAGTGGTTAGTCATTCCCTTTGGATTAACCAATGCTCCTGCCTTCTTCGTCGATCTCATGATTCGCGTTTTCCTTGATGTTCTCAACAGGTTTGCCTTGATTTTCGTTGACGATATTCTCGTCTTTTCTAAGTCTCGGTTGATCCGGTTAAGGTAACCGCGATTAATATAAGTCTATCCATTTTTTCGCTTTTGTGATTTAATTATCGTATCTTCCTTTCGAGCATATCTTCTTAGTTAGAATATTCTTTTGATTAGAGTCCCTCTAAATTGGAATCCCTACCCTTGTTCTAGAAACCATTTTTGAATCATCCTATGAGAGAACGTATTTTGGATTAATATAAAATGTTTTATATTGTGTTGTTTGAGTTGTTAAGTTTGAATTTTGGATTTCGATCGATTCGTCTGGCCAATGCTATCGATAGGAATTTCAAAACACTTGAACAAAAGAAACTGACACAATATTGTTTTCAAAGTTGGTAAATGAAATGATTTTATGCATGATTATATATTTATATATAAAAGTATGATTTTTTGGAACTAGATAGTTAAATAAATTGGTTGTTAGAAATGGTAAAACTAGATTATCATTTATTGTTTTGTCAAAATTCCTAAACCATTAACTATTGTATAATTTTTCAAATATGGTTTATAAATCTAATTTGCAAATGAAATGAATTTAAAATATGGATTTAAGAATTAAATTTTCGGTGCTTTTCAAAATTTGGTTTTAAAACTTTTAAGAAAATATATATTATTTAAAAGTATTTTCGAATGGAAATTGTTTTCAAAGAACTTTAAAAGAAGTAAGTCGGTACTCTCCTCTTATGTCATTGGAAAATAACTTTTGTTATGACTACAACATCATCGATAATCATTTTCGAGTCTCAAAGTGGAGCGAACATTTAGTAGCTTAGCTACACTTTTGATTTGGAAATTGAATTTTGATTTGATTTTCTTGACTATGATTTGATGTATAATATATATATGTGTGTATATATACATGTGTGTGTGTGTGTGTGTGTGTGTGTGTGTATTTCAAATGGTTTGAAGTGAATAAATTCTATGTTAAGTGATGGTTTTCAATTATTGAAACGAAGCAATTTTTTTGAATAATTGGAGTGTTTAAAATGAGAAATGGAATTGAAACAACTTGAAACAATTGAACTAGGATAAAATTTATTTGTATGATACTCTATTGCTTTTCTCAAACATATATAACTTACCTAAAATATTCAAAGGTTTAAAATGTAACATGAATATGTAGTTGAATAATATATAAAATAGATGTAAGTAATAAGCTATCCAAAATGAAATTTATATGATTTTGAATTAATTCTTTTATCTGGTACTATGGATTCTGAATCTATCATTTCTTTCTGGTTGCTTCTATTCTCCTATCTCGTTTCTTTTCGAGGATGAAAAGTTTTGAGAGGAGGACAGTGTAACGATCTGGAAATTTCAATGATTTAAACTAACGTAATTAACTATATTTTTCTTAAATTAAAAAATTAAGTTTAACAATGAAAATTTGATATTTGGAATACGTCTATTTAAACATAGAAAATGGTAAAATTTTATCGAAAAATTTGTAAGTTAGTTCTAACGTGTAATTTTCAATTTCAATTTAAAATCGGTTAATTTGATGAAAAGAAAATGTTTTCGAAATCTGAATATTTTTATATGTTAAAATTTTAAATCATTTTTTGAGTGAGACATCGTATTTCGTTTCGTCAAATTTAGACTACCTAGCTCCATTTATATTATTTTCAACGGCTTAGCAGCATTTTGGCAGCGAATATCAACTTTTGATAGGATGATCATATCTATGATATATGTATACCATTCTATTCGTCTCATCGTGCTGATCTCCATAGTATATTCATTTGTGCATATCGATGTCCGATATGCAGGAAAAACCGCAAAACGGGTAACCGTATCGATACCTATTGCTTGAGCCTTTTGGTTTTCCATGTCCTTTCATTATCCAGCGGTGAGATAATGAATAGGCACTAACCATTTTAAATTCCCAGAATTTATTTATGCCTTCTACTATTCCCCATTGCAATTTATTATATTCTGATTGTTCCATTCGATCATTCTCTTCCCTTACCATCTTCGTTCTGTTTTCTTCGTTTCTTTGAAAATAAAAGAGGCGAAAAGCTATATATGTTGCCTGAGACGGTTCGACTTTCTCTCTTCCCTTTTTATTTCTATTCTTCTGAATTTTTTTATCAAGGCTTTCATTTTGTGTTCGTTTCTAAAAGCGTGTCATGCTCCTTTATTATTGACCCGAGAATCTGCTTGCGCATTCCTTATTTTCCCCAAACTAACCCAGAGCTATGTCCTCTTGCTCGTCCACCATTGTACTGCCAACTCCTGTTTGCCAAGAAACCCCTGCCCATTTCATATTTAACCCGAAGCAACCCATCATCTTTTACCAAGCAAACCCATCGTCTCTAGCAACCTTATAACCCATGCCCCTTTTTGCCTGAAGCCGCATGCAACCTTCCCCTTATCTCCACCCCTTCCCTAACCTCCCACCACTTCACCGATAGCAGTCCATCTCCTTAACCCTCCGCCCACTGACAGCCCACTGCCCCAAACTTCGGCCATCCATCGCCTAAAACGAACAGACATCACCATGCCTAGGGCTCCATCGTCCAGCCTCCATGACCACTGTTGCTCGAGTAGTTTCCTCCTCCACCTCTTTTCTCAGCCGACCAAGCTTCCCCACTTCTAGATCTACTACGTCACCACACCTTACTCCACAACCATGTTCACACCCTCGCAACTTTGCAGCCAACCTCGAGTAGCCCATCATCCCACCGCCTACTATCCCCCAACTAGTCATACCATGTAGGCACAGACCATTCTCCAGCTGTTCCCCTCTCCAACATCCCTCCCCTCTCACCATAGAATGATCGACCACAGCTGTTCCATATATACTATGAATATATTTAAAGGAATATTGTTTTATATATATTGTTGTAAAATGTAATATATATGTGTTTAAATTAAGTAACGATTTTACGATGTAATATATATACATTTTAAGTTAATATGTTTTAACATTGATTTTAAAATATATTTATAAAGATTTATCTTAATATTGGTCTTAAAATATATGTATATAAAGATATTTAAAATATGTGTTCTATTAAATATCGAGTTTTGAAATATAACATGTTAAATAATAATGTAAGTTTATATATATAAAGTAAATTATCATGTTTTCAAAGAAGGGAAAAGTTATATATATATAATATTTAAAATATCTATTTGAATTTATGTTATTATTTTAAATATATTTGGCAATAAATTATATATATATATATATATGATAATATGTTTAAAAATACTATTGATTTATCGAGACATCGAATTCAAGCTATCTAGCTTGTCGCTGTTCAATTGTTGCTTTGTTCGTTGCTGTCCGGAAAGCTCGGCAACTTTTGATTTGCTTTGCTTATGTCTATATCCATGTCCGTTTCACCATCTTCACCGTCGTTGTTCTCTAGCCTCATAAGGTGAGCGATCACTCACAATTAACATTATTATGAAATAACGATTGAGATATGTTGTTAAATTTGAATTGTTAAGTTATTTAATTATTAAATATGATATGCCATTATCTGCAATTGTTTACCCATGACATATGACACTATAACATGTTATATAAAATATTTAAATTATTAATGATGATATATGCTTGTTATTGGTATGTATGTCATTTTATATTATTATCAAATTTGTTCTCACTCCGTTAGTTATCTGTTAGTTTAGAATTCTCTATGGGTTGAAATGATACATACCCAAATGATATTATAGATTAGGGGAAAATCATTATGGGTTGCAATGATAAACCCAAGCGATTTTCATTGATTTTGAAATTTTGGGATTGCGGCTTGAAATAATATATATCCATAAATATGAAGTTTAAATTGTAGATTGAAATGATAAATACACTTAACCATAGGATAGAAAACTACATACGGACTTTGTTGGTCTATTTTTGAAAATGATTTCCACGGTTTTGAAAGGAAATATATGGATTTTAATAAATGTTGATTTTAAAAATAATATATAAATTTTATCTTTATATATGTGTAAAATGAAGAATTTTTTATTTACATATTTGAAAATTTTAATTTATAAGTTAGTATTGAAAATATAAATTTTAAGATTTTATTTACTATTTTATTATTTTTAAATATATAAAATGAAATTTAATTTAATAAAATTTAATTTAATTAGTATGTATATAATATGTTTAAGTATTTATATAAAATTATATTCATATTTTAAAAAAAGATTTTGTTATAGATTTAAAAAAGTATGGTTGGGAAGACAAATTGAAATTGATCTGAAATATCATTTATTTAAGACATGAATATAAATAAGAAATGATTTGGACTTATTGATTTTGAGATTTTAATAGTATGATTTTATAACTTTATAGCTTTATTTTGATTATGGTGATTAAATGAATATATTCAAATCTAAATAAAAATTGAAATAGAATATTTAAATTTGATTTTAGTTTAAATTTGAGATTTTATCTAAATGTTCATAAAAGGTGACTAAGCGAATATTTCAAAATTTAATAAACTAAATTTAGATATTTAATATTTATTTTTGATTTAAATTTGTAATCTGGAATTTTATTTAAATGCGTATGAAAATGATAAAATGAATATTTTCAAATTTAAATAAAATTAAAGTTGAATTTTTGTAACATAAATGAAAATTATCATATTGAGTTATGGTGAATTGTTTGAATATTTAAACTTTGAATTACCATAAAAATTTGTGATTTAATAATAAGAATATAATTCGAATAAAACGTATTAGTATTAATGTAAGGTAATTGATAACTACTTTAAAGGAAATTCCAATTAATTAAAATGAATAAAAGTTATAATTGTTTATAGATTGTAAATAAATTGTGATAATATTAGTATTAATTGATAATTGGATTAAAACAGTAATTGATAATTTAAATGTCGTATTAATTAGTGAAATAATATATAATAGGTCGTAATTGAATAAAATGCAGTGTGGGTTATTATAACATTTATTTGTAAATAATAAACTTACAAATGTTATTAAATGTCGAAATGGTGACAATTGTTATTTGTTTCTAATTTAATTAATCAATTGCAAATAAATGTAAATAAATGTTACATTAATGCGAGTTAAGACAATAAATGCAAATTGGGAATGTAATAAAATGTACAGAAATGTCAGCTACATTCATAAGGCAATAAATTAATTTAATAATAAAAATGAAACCAAGATAAATTAAGTTGTGGGAGTTTGAATTATAATTAATGTCAAAATCAACAAAGGTTCAATATTATTGGAATACTGCAACTAATATGGTAAAAGATGATAACTGTAGAATACTTGTGTAATAAGATATAAAAAATATTAACTATGTATATGGAGTAATAATTGGTTGAAAAAAAAGATTGAAACCAAATTAGATCAATTTATTGGAATTAAATTTTAATAAACTGGATTTAATTATAGTTGAAATTGAACACCGTAACTGGTGTAATAACTAACACTAAAAGTATATGTAAGCTTGTTTTAAATTATTGTGAATGTCTAAGTAATCAAAAATAATGAAAATTTGTCAGTTTATAAATATTGAATTAAAAGGTGATAAATTAATTTAATATTAATTTATTTAATTAACGTGAAAATAGTCATTTTGGCCACTTTCTAGGATTTCAATGAAACTAGTTTCATTGGATCCGTAGCGGTGAATTACTCTAAGGTTTCAAGTTTCGTAGCGATCAGACTTGTTGTTTGATCGTACGGACTCGGAATGTGTAGAAATCAAATTAATTAAATTTTATTGAAATCAATTTGAAATAAGCTAATTTTAAAGCTAACTTCTTCATGCGATGGAATTAGAACTTGAAACATGTTTCGTTGAGTTTAAAAATATCAAAAACAATATTTTAATATATAGGATGACCCATTTTTGTTTTAGAGACAGGACAGGCTTTTCGGGTCGTTTATCGTTCAACTTTCAAATCGATCAAGCCCGTTCATTCCTATTTCTGATCTGCCTATATATTATTCTATTCTAACCCTAGCGGTCTTTCTATTTCTTATTTTCTGTACGTACAATTCTCTGTGACTCTCCTTTCCAATGGCAGAAACAATCTCCAAATGAAAACCCTAAATCCAATTTCAAATTTCAACTTCAAAATCAAACTCCTCCAAACCCTAACAAATAATATATCGATTTGAAGCTCTCGACGAGCGCAACTCAAATCTATAGTTAATTTTTCGATTTGGATTTCCATGTGGCCAGATTTGGATGATTAATTCTCGTCCGTTCGTTGGGTCGTGATCAACTTCAATCGATTGTCGAATCGACGATATGGATTTGTGGAGATCGACGAGCGTAGTTCATCGGTGCAATCTGCTTGGCATTTTGACGGTTCGATTGGAGGAAAAAATTCGCCTAGGATTTGAAGAACGGTGGTGGCGGCTGCTCCTTCAGGTAGAGATCGATGGCCAGTGGGTGTTCGCGGGGCTAGGGCGAGGTGACGTGCGTGGAAGCGGTCGCCAGGGTGGTCGCGATCGTGTCTGGGGCGATGTTGATTTCAGGCGGTGGGCTAAGGTTTTGATCGATGTACTGGATGCTTGGGTGTTGAGAGATTAAGATGCGTGGAAGGTAACGTGTTTGGTGAGGAACGTTTGTTTTTTTTTGTTGTTTTATTTATTTTTATTTTATTTAAATCATATGATGCTCCAGCGATCATAACTTCTTCATGTGAGGTCTGTTTCATTAGCAGTTTATTCCGCTAGGATCGCAGTGAAATTCCGGACATTTTGACACTGGTTTGGACGAATTTTGAGACTGTTCAGATTTGGGGCCTAAATTGGATTTTAAATCAATTTGAAATCAAAAGGTGAGTGTTTTACCCACTCACAATTAATAAACTATCTTATGTTGGTTAAATTAAACTAATGATGTAATTAGAAATTAATTGATCTATGTTTGGTATGTTTAGATTGTCATTCTAGTTAAATTTGACTTTTATTTCATTTAATCATCGTTTAATTAAATATTGAATTTAAATTTGTTAATTTAATACCCGTTATTGATTATCAATTATCTATTGATGTTTATTGATTGATTTGGATGATGATTTTGATGGATGTATGATTGTTGATATTGGATGATTGGATGTTGTATTTTATATTATTATAACACCACAAGTTCCATATATGTTGAAATGATACATACCCGTTCGATCTATTGATTAGGAAAAAAATTGTTATAGGTTGAAATGACAGACTCGAGCGATTTTATGGATTTTATTTAATTCGGGATTGCGGTTTGAAATGATATATAACCGTAAAAATTTAAATTGTGGAGTGAAATGATAAATATCCGTTTCACTTAACCCCAGGATAGAAAATTATATACGGACAACGGATTGGTTAAATTAAGGGAAATATTTAAACTTTGAATTCAGTTAACTGGTATTTTGAAATAGAAATTTGATTTATATAGACTGAATTATTTTCGAAAGTCCAAGCGTAAATGTTGAAATTGAAACTGATTTAATGAATTGTTCAAAGGATTTAAACTGGAATTTCAAAGTTGAAGTGTCAAAATAAATGAATTTATCGGAAATTGAGTTATTTGAAATGTTTGGATATAACTTTGAAATCTATTCTAAATTAATTTAACTATTTTAATTAATTTAAAACTATTTTAACTTATTTAATCTACTATAACCTATTTAATCCAACTTAATCTATTTTTACCTATTTTAATTTAAAGTTATTTAATCTATTTTAAATCTATTTAATCTAATATAAATCTATTTATTTTATTTTAAATTTATTTAATCTATTTAAAAATCTACTTAATATAATTTAAATCTATTAAATATACAATTAATTTATTTAAAACATTTTAAACCTAATTAAATCTATTTAATCTATATTTAATTTATTTAAATCAATTTAAATCTAGTTAAATCAAATTTAAATCTAGTTAAATCAAATTTAAATCTATTTAAACTATTTTACTATTTAAACTATTTTAATTTATTTAAACTATTTTTAAACTATTAAACTATTTATGACTATCTAAACTATTTTCTAAAATTGCAAACTGGGTAAAGTTGAAGTATTTATATTTAAATCTTTGATGATGATACATCTTAAGTTGGAATTTAGAATTGATACCTTTTTGTGAGACGACATATTTGAGTAAATATGATTTTGAAAGCGAAGACGATTTTGAAATTGAATATGGTTTTGAAAGTGAATATGATTTCAAAATTTGAAATCGAATATGATATTTTGATATTAAGTATGAATTGACGTTTGAAATGTAAAAGAACCATCCGGTGTGAAATAAGCGTTTGATTGTTAAAGAGACTGGGATCGGATATTGCATACTCTCTGTCAATACCAAAAACCACTTTAACAACTGTGTACATGGTGGAGATTCCAGAAATGAAGTAGGATGGTTTGGCGAATGACTCTATATGAGGTATTTACATGACCCTGACTCCCGTGAGTCAGCTTGATGTGGCTAAAACAGGAGCCTTGCTAGGCGAAGTGAGGTCATTCCTCCTATCGGACACATTTCTTCAATACCATTCTATTGCTTTGTGATTGATTTGGTGGCTACCCACTGATTTTGATTTGGGAGTGTGTTTTGAGGTGGGCGGTAGTAGCTGCTATTCGTTACCACCAGTTCGGATCAGCAATTGGTATATCTCCCTGGGCATTGCCTCGAGTGCCTTGTCGCATGCCTTATCGCGCCTTCTACGAGTTTGTTTTGTACCATGCATATGTAGTGCCCTTTGGGTAAACCTCGTGGAGGGGCATACGATACTATATACTATGAGAATATATAAAATGTGTTAAGGGGGATATGGGTAACGTCTTAATGCTATTTTGATACTTTTACTTTACTATGGATATATTATAATAGCGTATTGTACTATGTAAGTAGATAGTTTAACGGATCCTTAGGAGATGTAAATCCCAAACATCTCTTAAGTTATTGCACTCACGTTAGCCGTTGGATAGGAGGTATCAAACCCCATAAACATCTATGACGCCATTACACTCATATTTATTTACTGTAGATTTAACTTACATAGGACCTTTTAGTTCTGACTCGAGTGTTTTGTTATTTCAATTCGCTCGGGTAAGTCCGAGCTTTTCAGTTTATCGAATACTGCTTTTTGGAGGATGAAAACGAATAGTTTGTACTATTATTAATTATTATATATATATTCCACTACATCATGATGTTCCGCTGCATTTATTAATTTATTCCTATTTTATGTAACTCCTATTTGTGTTGTAAAAGAATAATCAAATGTATTTGTAAAACAGCTTCATGAACTGTTATTTGATTATTATATTTTTGTCATTCCACTACGAGATTTTGTTTTTTTTCGTTCTTTCTCCGCTTTTTCTTATTTACTCCATAACTATCTGCCCTTTTGAATGATTTGAGTCTGACATGTGTGGTTTATCGTCGATTTAAATCATCCAAAAAGGTAGGTCCTTACAGATGGTATCAGAACTTTGGTTTAGCGATAATATTAGCTTTGTGGGGTATGACTCATATTAAATAAGGTATTAATACCCTAGAATGAGTCGCTGAATGTATATATATGAGAGAGTATATATGTTAGTGTTATAAAAGGTTTTTGTATTGTGTTAATTTGTTATGTTCTGTATTTATAAATTCTGGTCGGTACATAGGATGCTATGACATCAATAGGTATTTCTAAACACTTAATAGGACAGACCGACAGAATATTGTTTTGAAATATAGGTAAATGAAATAATTTTACCTATTGTATATTTTGTATATAAAGTAATAAATTTTATATATGATGTAGTTGGATGTAATATGTTGTTTGTTAGGCAGATTTTTTATAAATATTGATTGAAAAAAATACAGATTTACGAATAAAATGAATATAAATTGGAATTTGAGAGCTTAAGTTTCGAGGTTTTGATAATTTCTTTCGAAGATTTTGGAATATAATATTAATATTATTTAGAAGTATTTTGTGATATAAATATTTCAAGATGATTTGAAAGAAATGTTTTAAAAGAATTTTTAGAAGGAAATAAACTCTATACTTGCCTCTCTATCGATGATGAGCGCACGCATCATTGACGTTTATTTTCTAGTTTCAAAGTGGGAAGACCACTGTAGTAGTTTACTACACATTTGCTTTGATGAATAAAATCTTAATTTTGAATTTCTAGATATGATTGATCTATAAAAGATATATATATACACACACACATGTACATATATATATGTGTGTGTGTGTGTGTGTGTGTGTGTGTGTATGTATGTATGTTCTAAGTGACTAAAATGGAACCCGGTTGTTTAGTTCTTAAGTTTCTATAAATTTGAAATTGAAATTATTGTAATGAATGGAATCTTGAGTATATTAATAATTGGAAACTTCTCAAATGAAAATAAGAGATGGTAACCATTGAATAATTTGTTAACTAAATATATAAGAGAAACTTAGGTAATATTCAATTGCATTCTAAAAGACATATATATAACTTACCAAATGTTAAAAGTTGAAATGTTAATCAGAACATGTAATAGAATATTATACAAGTAAAATTTGAAAAAATGAAAGTGTTCAAATGGAATTGCTTCTATAAATAAGAACTCTAATGTTATAAATTGTTATAAACTAAAGTTAATAGTTGAAAAGCTACTAATTGAATGTAATAAAGTGAATAATGTAAGGAAAATGATTATAAGCTTAAGTTAACGTTTAAGTTACTTATAATCCGATTGAATAGTAAAAGGTGAATGTTGTTTAGTAAATCACTATAAAACTAAATTAATATTGAAGACACGTGGAATTAAGGTGAATACTGCATTAATTGAATGATTATAACATCAGAAGGGTTGAAATGACTTAGAAATAAATTTAATATCCTATAACACTATATATGAAGAATGAATGTGAAAAAGAAATAATCTATAAATGATCAATTGAATTGTAAAGAAACTTACCTAATAATGTACAAACCAATAATTGAAATAAAAATAATTTATTTAAGCAACGTATGTAATGAAAGAGAATGGCACCGTACGGATAAAGAAGAAATAAACTTTTGTAAGTAATAACGAATGAAAATTTATGAAAATAAACATAATATGAATAAGAAAAGAAAAGTAAATGATGAAAAAAGGAAAATCAAACTAAATGGTAAATCTGAAGTAAACTGAAATGAAATGTACACAATACTTCAATAATGAATTCATTTATGATCCAAATAATTGAAGTGGATATAACTTATGTAAGTAAAGAATATAAGTTAATGAAGTAAGCCTCATATGAATGAATGAGAATTAAAATTTGGTAAGTTATAAACGTAAATTAAATAAAATAGTCATTATATGAATGAAAAAAATGAATAATAAATGATGTGAAAAGGATAAATAGTGTTAACTTAAAATGTGTTGAATTCTTTGTTTGTTGGCTTATAGATTGGTTGGGAAAGGATACTTCTATTCCGTAAAGAGATGTATAAATAATCTATAAAGTTATCTACGATTGTTGATTGTATGGTTTACTTCATAGTTTATTTATCATTTATGTGATTAGAAGTTCTGAACCCGAACAAACCATTTGTTTTTGGTTGCTATGGATGGATGATTTCTCTCTTTGTTGAAAATGATGTTGGTATTATTTGTTTACAAATGATTATAGTTATATGGTGATGTTTTTTGTTATTTATTGAAATAACTTAAATATTTCCCTTTTATGTAATTTTTAACTTCTTTGGATTATATAAGTGAAATACATGTTTATGGAAGCCATAGCTACTGCTTTTGCTTTCATAAAATAAGCATATTTGCCCGACAAATAGGTACGTTCTCGGATTACGGTTTTCTAGTGAAATTATAATGTTTTCCTGTGGTTTGAGATATTTTATTTTGAAATATATGGTATATATTGTTATTATTGATATTATTATTATTTCTCCCAGACCTCTCCATACAAAGGAGACTCTGCCGAAATTTTCCGTGAATTTTGAACTTAGAAATTTTATGAAATGTTTCAGACTTTTGTTAACTCGAATATTGAAATTTATGAAATGTTTCAGACTTTTGTTAACTCGAATATTAAGGATTTAATTGATATATTTTATATAAATTATTTAATTATGTAAATTAATTGTTTATGAATATAATATTTTGAATAAGATATATTGATTACTTAATTCCTTCTCTTCCTTTCTTTTCTTTTTCGATGAGTAAAAGTCTTGAGTGGGGGAGAGTGTAATGATCCATAATTTTCATAATTAAAAATAATTAATTTAATAAGATTTTGTGATTTAATATTGGAAGAAATAAAAATTTGTGATTTAATAATAAGAATATAATTGGAATGAAACGTAATAGTATTAATGTAAGGTAATTGATAACTACTTTAAAGGAAATTCCAGTTAATTAAAATGAATAAAAGTTATAATCGGTTATGTATTGTAAATAAATTGTAATAATATATATATTAATTGATAATTGGATTAAAGTAATAGATAATTTAAATGTTGTATTAATTAATGAAATAATGTGTAATAGGTTGTAATTGAATAAAATCAGTGCAGTGTGGGTAATTATAACATTTGTTTGTAAATAATAAACTTACAAATGTTATTAAATGTAAAAATGGTGACAATTGTTATTTATTACCAATTTAATTAATCAGCTACAAATAAATGTAAATAAATGTTATATTAATGTGAGTTAAGACAATAACTGCAAATTGAGAATGTAATAAAATGTACAGAAATGTCAATTACATTCATAAGGTAATAATTGATTTAATAATAAAAATGAAACCAAGATAAATGAAGTTGTGGAATTTTAAATTATAATTAATGTCAAAATCAACAAAGGTTCAATATTATTGGAATACTGCAACTAATATGGTAATGATGATAATTGTAGAATATTCGTGTAATACGATATAAACAAATATTAACTATGTCATGGAGTAATACTTGATTGAAAAAAAGAATGAAACCAAATTAGATTGATTTATTAGAATTAAATTTTAATAAACTAGAGTTAATTACAGTTGAAATTGAGCATCGTCTGGTGTAATAACTAACACTGAAAGTATATGTAAACTTGTTTTAAATTATTATAAATGTATAAGTAATAAAAAATGATGAAAATTTGTTAGTTTTTAAATATTGAATTAAAAGGTGAAATTAATTTAATATTAATTTATTTAATTAACATGAAAATAGCCATTTTGGCCACTGTCTTGGATTTTGACGAAACTAGTTTCATCGGATCCATAGCGGTGAATTATTATAATATTTCAAGTTTCGTAGCGATCGGACTTGTCGCTTGATCGTACGGACTCGAAACGCATAGAAATCAAATTAATTAAATTCTATTGAAATCAATTTGAAATAAGCCGATTTTAAAGCTAACTTCTTCATACGATGGAATTAGAACTTGAAACCTGTTCCATTGAGTTTAAAATATCAAAAAGTCTATTTTGATTTATGGGATGACCCATTTTTGTTTTGGAGGCAGGACGGGCTTTTCGGGTCGTTTATCGTTCAATTTTCAAATCGATCTAGCCCATCATTCCTATTTCTGATCTGCCTATATATTGTTCTATTTTAACCCTAACAATCTTTTTATTTCTTATTTTCTATACGTATAATTCTCTGTGGCTCTCCTTTCCAATGGCAGGAACAATCTCCAAATGAAAATCCTAAATCCAATTTCAAATTTCAACTTCAAAACCAAACTCCTCCAAAGCCTAACAAATTATACATCAATTTGAAGCTCTCGACGAGCGTAATTCAAATCTACATTTAGTTTTTCGATTTGGATTTCCATGCGGCCAGAATTGGGTGATTTATTCTCGGTTGTTCAACGATGGATTTTCTATCGAATCAGAAAACCGTCAAAAATTTCAAATCAAATTTTAACCGCAAGCACACGGCGTACAATTTTAGTACGGGGCGAGTATGGGTCAATCTGTAGGGAATTGTTAGAGTTTAAAAGTCTATACAATCAAATTAGACCAAATGGAGGATAAATTGTTAACTAGAAGCAAAATGAATCTAAAACTAGAATTAAAATGAGATTAAAAACTATGAGATTAAAAAACAATTTAGAGGCAAATCCACTCTCATATTTTTATAAATCAACAAACAATTAATTTATGATCTCTAATTTTGGAAGTAACTGAAGTAATTATTGCATTTACCATAATTATGGTTTATTTATGTTATTAATAAACATAACTTAAACCATCAAACTATAATGCAGCAAATAAACCACTCATAGATTCTCATGAAAATGAAACCAAAGCAAAAGCCATTTTAAAGTATGATCTATTTACTGTTGTAATTAGTTATATAGATCATCATATTTTGTTTTTACCTTATTTTCAAAATCAAAAATCAATTAGCAAATAATGATGTAAATTATGTTTATGTTGAATAAGAATAGCTCATTTGCAAATGCAACATAAGTTATCAAACCCACTTGTATAAACTTACATCAAAATTTACTCTAATGAAGCATAAATAAAAGAGACCATAAATCATAAAAATGTTGAAATTATATAATATTTGAAAGCTTCATTACCCCTAAATTGAAGGGGTTATGCTACTCATTTGTGTTATCAAATCAACACATGTAAGTTTCAACATTGAAAATAATAGAAAGTAGAGACTAAACAAAAAAAAGATTAAGTATTAGAAGGAAATTAATTAGACTAGTGCATAAATATAAATCTAAGCTATGAACACGAAAAGAAAGAGAGAAAGGAAATAAACATTAACATGAAAGCAAAGAAAATCATGTAGAAAAGAGAAAGAGGCTTGAAAGCTATTTTTATTTCATGTGACATAGCTTACAATCTGATTGCTTAATTTCCTAAGTAAAATGAAAGGTAGAAAGATATTTACATGTACATAAGAGGGTTATTTATAGATGCATAAAACCCTAATTCCATTTTTAGGGTGCTTCCCAAAATGCCATTTAGAAAGTGTGGCCACCAAGTAACCATTAGCCACTAATTAATCCATTATTAAATGTACATGAAGCTTTAACCTCCACTTAGTTGTCCATTAGCTTCTAATTGTAGATTTATGTAAGTGGGTGGGGTCCTCCATGGTCATGGTCTTGAATTATTTCCCTCTTCTTTCCTTTGTATGCATGTATCTTCATAAAAGCCTCTTTTATATGCATCCAAATTCCTATAAAAATCATTAAAAAAAATGTCCAAGTAAAAATTCTCGAATTCACACATGCACAAAAATGATCATTTTGCCCCTGAATGAAGATGAATATACGATGATTTGAAAATAATTAAATTATGGTTTTAAACATGTTAAAAAGCCAAAATATGACTTTTATTCAAATAAAAATAGATAAAATATGGATGTAAATATATGCATATCTGCGTGCACATCATCGGCCGTTCGTTGGGTCGTGATCAACTTCGACCGATCGTCGAATCGATGATATTGATTTGTGGAGATCGACAAACGTAGTTCATCGGTGCAGTCTGTTTGGCATTTTGACGGTTGGATCGAAAGCAAAAATTCGCCCAGAGTTTAAAGAAACGGCGGCGGCGGCTGCTCCTTCAGGTCGAGATCGACGACCGGTAGGTGTTCGTGGGACTAGGGCGAGGTCACGCACGTGGAGGCAGCCTCAAGGGTGGTTGCGATCGTGTCTGGCATGATGGTGATTTCAGGCGGTAGGCTACGGTTTTTATCGATGTACTGGGTGCTTGGGCGTTGAGAGATGAAGATGCGTGGAAGGTGACGTGTTTAATAAGGAACGTTTGTTTTTTTTCTGTTGTTTTATTTATTTTTATTTTATTTAAATCTACGATGCTCTAACGATCATAACTTCTTCATCGAGGTTCGTTTTACGTGTTTGTTCCGCTAGGATCGTAGTGAATTTCAGATATTTTGATGTTTGAACGAATTCTGAGACTGTTCAAATTTTGGGCCTAAATTGGATTTGAAATCGATTTGAAATCAAAAGGTGATCGTTTTAACCCACTCACAATTACTAAACTATCTTATGTTAGTTAAATTAAACTTATGATGTGATGAGAAATTAATTGATCTATGTTTGGTATGTTTAAATTGTCATTTTGCTTAAATTTGACTTTTATTACATTTAATCATCATTTAATTTAATATTGAATTTAAATGTGTCAATTTAATACCTGTTATTGATTATCAGTTATGTATTGATGTTTATTGATTGATTTGGAAGATGATTTTGATGGATGTTTGATTGTTGATATCGGATGACTGGATGTTGTATTTTATATTATTATAACACTGCAAGTTCCTTATGGGTTTAAATGATGCATACTCGAATAATCTATAGGTTAGGAAAAAAATCATTATGGGTTGAAATGATAGACTCGAGCAATTTTATAGATTTTATTTAATTTAGAATTGCGGTTTTAAATGATATATAATCGTAAAAATTTAAATTGCGGATTGAAATGATAAATATCTGTATCACTTTACCTTAGGGTAGAAAACTATATACGGACACCGGATTGGTTAAATTAAGGGACTTTTGAATCTTTAAATTTTGAATTCAGTTGACTGGTATTTTGAAATAGAAATTTGATTTATATAAACTGAATTATTTTCGAAAGTTCAAGCATAAATGTTGAAATTAGAATTGATTTAACGAACTGTTCAAAGTATTTGGATTGAAATTTCAAAGTTGAAGTGTCAAATATAAATGAATTGTCGGAAATTGAGTTTTTGGAAATCTATTCTAAATTAATTTAACTATTTTAATCAATTTAAAACTATTTTAATTTATTTATTCTATTATAACCTATTTAATCCAATTTACTCTATTTTTACTTATTTTAAACTAATTAAATTTATTTAATCTATTTTAAATCCGTTTAATATAATATAAAGAGGTAATTAGTTTAAAGGAAAATCTTTAAACTAATTTTAAACCAAAGACGCAACATTTAGAATTTAGGCAGAAGGACAGTAGCGTTTTTTTTCAATTTCCCGACTTTGACTGTTTCCTCCGCTTTCGTCCAAGTTTGTCCTAGTCGCCGTCTACCTTCAGCTACTGCTTGCCCTAGCCACCGCCGTCCAAGCAATCGTCGTTTGAAGTCGTTGTCATCCAAGCCTCTCTCTTGTCGATGTTCGAATCGAATTGAATCTTCCATTGTTAGTGTCGATTTCTCCAAAATCAAGAAAGCTTAACTTGATGCCTCAATCTAAACCTATGTTAGAAACTACTTGACCTTTGAATTCAAGAGCTGCAAATTCAAGATCTAAGAAATGAATGGAAAAGTAGAATCTAGAAGAAGCAGGAAAAAGTCTAAAAAGTACCATGAATTTCGAATGATATTTAGATATAGAATTTCTATATTTGAAGCACGGTAGATTGTGTTTAATATGCTAAATGATAGACTAACATAGCATTTGTAATTTTTAAATATAGTACCGTCATCTGACTATGCAAAATGATAGTTGGATATATCATAAGCATATTTCAATTGAACAATGATGAAAAAACATGCAAAATGATACTTGAATTTAACATAATTATATTTAAAGTGAACTAGCATGAATAGAATAACAAAATGAAATAAGTATAGCTAAAGAGAACTACCATGAATATAATATGCAAAATGATAACTACATACAGCATCTGTATTTTTTAATGTTACATTTTAATCACAAAGTTCACTACCATGTTTATGACATACAAAATGATAGTTTAATGCAGCATTTGAGCTATGTAGTCTACTATCATGTTTAAAATAGGAAAAAAGACAATTTAATGTAGCATTTTAATTATAAAGTCCAATATTATGATTAAAATATGCAAAATGGGATTTAATGTAACATTTTAATCACAAAGTCCACTACCATGTTTATGATATGCAAAACGATAGTTTAATGTAGCATTTAAGTTATGAAGTCCAATATCAAAGTTACAATATGCAAAAATGATATTTATGTAGCATTTTAATCACAAAGTCCACTAGCATATTTAAGGCATACAAAATGATAGTCTAACATAGCATTTGAGTTATGAAGTCCAATGTCATGTTTACAATATGAAAAATGATAGTTTAATATAGCATTATAGTTATGAAGTCTAATACCATGATTGCAATGTGCAAAATGAGATTTAATGTATCATTTTAATTACAAAGTCCACTAGCATATTTAAGGTATGCAAAATGATAGTTTAACATAGCATTTGAGTTATGAAGTCCACCGCCATGTTTACAATATGCAAAATGATATTTTACAATAGCATTTCAATTAAAAAGTGCACAAACATGTTTAGGACATTCAAAATGATAGTTTAATATAGCATTATAGTCATGAAGTTCAATATCATGTGTAAAATATTCAGAATGATATATTAATGTACCATTTTAAGTACAATGTCCACTATCATGTCATGGGCTTGGTCAAAGGCTTGATCATGGGATATGTAATGGGATCGATCACGGGCTTGGTCACAGACTCGATCGCCAAGATATATTGTTTAACTGAGCATACCGCCAAATGAAAAAGCTAACTAGATGTCAAGCCTAATCGAGTATGCATGGATGCAAAATCCAACCTAATGCCAAACCTAATCGGGTACATACGAATGCAAAATCAAACAAGATGTCAAACCTAGTCGAATATATATATATATATATATATATATATATATATATATATATATATATATATATGTATATGTATATATGCAACAACTAACTGGATGCTAAGCCTAATCGGGTACGTATGGATGCAAAAGCTAACCGAATGTCAAACCTAATCGAATATATATAAAACCAATCTGTACTTAAGATATATCATTAACCGAACACACTATCGAATGTAAAAGCTAATCGAATGCTAAGCCTAATCGTGTACGTATGGATGCAAAAGCTAACAGAATGCCAAGCCTAATCGGGTATATATGAAACCAATCTATACCCAAAATATATTTTTTAACCGGTGTAGCATCGAATGTAAAAGCTAACCAAATGCCAAGCCTAATCGGGTATGTATGGATGCAAAAGCTAACCAGAACCCAAGCATAATCAAGTACATATGAATGCAAAAGCTAATCGAATTCCAAGCCTAATGGGGTACATATGGACGTAAAAGCTAACTGGATGCCAAGCCTAATCGGGTACGTACGAAACCAATCTATATTCGAGATATATTATTTAACAGAGTGTACAATCGAATGTAAAAGCTAATCGGATGTCAAGCCCAATCAAGTACGTATGGATCCAAAAGCTAACCATATGACAGGCTTAATCGGATACGTATGGATACAAAAGTAAACCTGAATCGGGTATGCATGGATGCAAAAGCAAACAGGATGTTAAACCTAATCCAATGTCCAGTAGCATGTTTATGGTATTTCAAATGATAGTTTTATCTAGCATTTTAACTATGAAATCCACTAGCATGATTAAAAATGTACAATGATAATTTAATGTAGCATTTTTGTACAAGGTCAAGTAGTATATTTGTGATATGTGAAATGACAGTCCTATATGACAATTTAACTATGAAATATACTAGAGTGTTTATAACATGAAAAGTGATAGTTTAATGATGCATTTTTTAATAAAGTCTACTGGTATGTTTATGATATCTAAATGATAGTCGGTTGTGGCATTTTAGCTATGAAGTTCACTAGCATGTTTAACATATGCAAAGCGATAGTTTAATGTAGTATTACAATTACAAGGTTCATTAGCATTTATATGATATTTGAAATGATAGTTTGATGTGACATTTAAGTATAAAGTCAATCGTCATATTTCTAGAATGATGAACTGCTGGATAATTGCAAAAGTATGAAAAGTTTGTAATGCAATTTTAAATTACACTACAATATGTTTATTCCTATTACTTTCAATTATACTGAAATGCTATATACAACTAACATAATGCAAAAACTCGATGTTCAAAATTTGTACTATGAAAATCATAAACATCGACAAGCACCTTTGTCCAAGTGGTTAATTGATTCAGCTTTGGTGCAGGATGTCATAAGTTCGAAACTTGTTTTCGATCGTTTATTTGATATGGGATATGTTGTCCCAATGATTTATTCTATATAAAGTATCAGCTCAAAAAAAAAATCATAAACATCATATACTGTTGAGTACTTAGAAATGCTCAAAAGTATTAAATACACATGTAAATTCCACAATATTTATGAATAATACAAATAGTTAACTATTAACATAAAATGCTATATATATATATATATATAGCATTACACTTTAACAAATTTAACAACAGCTTGAAGCTTACCAGAAATACAATCAACATCAAATACATCATCTGAAACTAACGAGAGTAACATTCAACATCAGATACAAAATAATAAAACAATAAAAAATCGAACCGCATAATATATACAGAAATGCTAGTTTCATATATCATTATAATATGAAAGATACAGTAATCACATGCAGAAACAAAAAACTGATCAAAAAAAATTACCAATCATCAATAATTCCAGTACATGTCAAACACCAGTTAAGATCAACATCGTGCTAGAAGTCCATAGTGTTCAAGCAGGCGGCGATGCACTCAAACTCAAAGCGCTCACAACATCGTCTCATATTCTCGACATCACCAAGCACAATGAGGACATCAAACTCGACTCAAGAAATCTAGAATGGAGGAACGACGATCTCGACCTTCATATGAGAGAAATGGTGAAGTGAGATGCATCTTCAAGTCGGCATCTTCAGGCGAATAGCAACAATGATTTGGAAAAATGGAGCGGGGAATTTTATTCAAGGGGAAGCAAAGATTAATTTAATTTTTGGTAGTCGGCATGATTTGAGGTCGAGATTGAAGAAGACGCACGATTTAATTTTTTTGTAAAGATTTTCCTTCAGCCAAAATTATAAAACCCACATCCTTAAAAAAAAAAAATCTATGCGTCTCTCAGGCAAAAAAACGTGATATTTTTTCCTCCAGCCCATTTTCGTGTTTTTTCAAACACTCTGTAAAAATTTTAAACTTCCTTGCACCAATGGCAAAGACATGTTTACCTTTAATTCTTTCCAATTTGACCTTTGGCTTTGCCTCAACGTATAAGAAAGTAATAGAATAACACATTTATATGTGTGTGCGTGCGCTGCAGATTACCATATCCTACAAAGGAATCTTATGAGGCAATATGCCTTACCAAGATTCAGATCCATGTTACCAATGTAAAGTCTTGATTGATATTCAGTTTACCAACTATATCTTCTTATGGATATATGTTATTAGTTATAACTTTATTTGCTCACATAGCATAATATAACAAAGCACACCCTAAGAAAAAAAACTTGAAAGTTGGAATTAGACTATACTAGATCTGAATATTGGCTTCGCTTTAATGTATACGGGGATGGTAACATAACACATTACACACGCGTGCGCGTGTGTGTATTTGAGTGTGTGTACGTATATATGTATATAGGAAAGGGTTCCGCTACACTCCATGCGCATCCCTACAATTTTTAGAGCTATACATTTCAATATAAAATAAAACTTTGCACATATGTCGGTACACGACTTAAGATAATCTTAAAAAAAAATTGGTTGATTTTGATGATTCTAACATATTAAGAATAATACTTCAAACTGAAGGTTAAGATCTTAACCGTTATAGCTGTTCATATTTAATTATCTAACATTCTAAAAATGCTTGAAATGATCTAACACTTCGTGGACATGGTAGTTGTTGTGTTGATTGAACATCTCAAAGTTTCATTTGATTTAAAATTGTGTAGTTCTAAAAACCGTATGGGTATAAAATGAGATGTAGCAAAAGAGGGATGCAGTAGATCCTCGTGCGCGCGAGCGTATATAGTGCAAAAAAGGGGATATCTTTGATAAAGTCACGGAGGAGGTTGATATGTGCACAGAGATATTAAACTTATTTTCAATGGTATTTCTTGTACAGGACCGCATGATAGATTCCTAAATTCATCTATTGAAGACTCTTCTATTTCACAATCCCGTACAGAGGAATTTGTATTTTTCTGGGGTACCGTAACTTCATATGTAAATGTCAAAAATTATATGCACATTTATGGTTTTTTTTTTTTTTAAATTTTTTTTTGATGAAGTTGGTTCTTTACTCAAGTTATTATCAAACAATTTGTACCTTTTTTCCCTGTACGCACACATTAATGGGACATGTACAAGTTTTTAGTATATATGTATGTGCCTATGTGTATATAGCAATACCACTCCAACCAAAAAGTACACAAACGGAGAGAAGGAAAAAATGTTTTATCCAACAAAAAAGTTAACATCAAGGAAATGTTGAGTAAGCTTAACTGCACATATTTATTGTTACAACCATGAATATTCACATGCTGTACTGCGAAAATTTACAGTTCTAATAATGCAATTATATAAAACAAAAACTTGCACTCTACACCGCAAGAATACACATTCCACACCTTAGATATTTGCAACCTGCACTATAAGTATTTATTTTACAAATAAATGCATTTTAAATTATATATATATTTGCATCTTAAACTGCAAATATTTGCAATTCTAAGCCCCGCTTAAAATGAACGGTTTCGTTAAAAACATTAGAGCGCGTTCGCAAACAATTTTTGGCATGTTAACTTTCAAATCAATTTGGACGCGTCAAACGTGCTGACGCATATAACATGAGACCGATAAATGAATCGTTTTAGTCAACTGTTGGAAAATGAACGGTTGATGTCAGACACGTCTAACAACTCCGTCTTTTCCCAACAGTCGGCTCATCTTCTATATAAATTCATCCTCGCTATATTTCCATTCTATCATATTTTCATTTCACCATATCCAATCCGAAAATTAGACTTTTTTTTCTTCTGATTCCACATTAATTTTTCGAGGTAATTTTTATTTCATATTTGTATTTATAGTAGCAATATCCACCTCTTCTATTTGTCTCAAATTTTTTCATACTTTTTTATACAATGTTCAACCAGCAACATCGTAGACTAGATCAAGGAATGGACCAATTCGAAAAATGTTGAGTTGACTATTGGTACTCTGATATCATTGCCGTCTTCAACGCACGAATGAGTGTCGATTACAATGATAGTTAGATGAAGAATAAGATTGACAACTTCAAACTTGAATGGAACCAACAGAACAAACTGCTGCAGATTGAATGTTGGTTCTGAAATGTGGAGAAGGACACCGTCGGAGGAATCGACGAGTGGTGAGACTTAGTAGCTACAAAGTATAGGAAATTCAAAGTGGGATCGCCTACGAAATTTAGAGGAGTGAATGTGATATTTGAAGGCTGCGTCAGAACACTAGTCTGTAAGTTTGAGATTTCAGAGGCTTCACCCGCCAATACTTTGTTCGACACTCGGATGTATGTTGACTTTCTCATAGGCGATACTACAGAAATCAACACTCGTACTCCTCGAGCTTCAGCACTCCCATCGTTCAGACGCTATTTTCTCTCGTAGACGTAAGCTGAGTGGAGCCTCGTCTCATGATGATGAGATGAAAAGGATCATTGGTAGAATAATGGATGTGCGACGCTAGACAGACTCATTTTCCAAATGGGAAATCATATGTATTCTGACCAAGAGTAAGTCACACTGCATAGCCGTTCGTGTGTTGATGAATAAACCCGATGAGCTTAAACGACTTGTTAATATCTAATAACGAGATTTAGAAGAGATATGTATATTTTTATTTGTATTTCGAACTGAATGCAATGAAAATGGATTTTTTTTATTTCATAATTTTTAATTAATATAAATTCTTTTATTTGTATTAATTAAAATAAATTAAATAAACAAAAATAATTATTTGTAACAATACACTTAAAATGTTCAATTTTAAAGCATTCAAGTTTCGCGAATGGTTGCCTTTCTTCATTTGACACAAGATCGCAGCTTGTTTGTTCTTTAAAATTTTCTTTTGGAAGAGTTTCAAGGGCGATCCTGATTTCCACAAATAAAATCCGGTAAGCAGCAATTTCTTATTGCCATCTAGGAACCCTAAAAACCGCCGTTTTCTGCCGTCATCTCTATCTCATCCGCCGTCACTTGCTTCTCCAACTTCGCCAAGGTGTTTTTTATTTTTTATTTTTTATACAATCTCTTTGTTTACGATTTTCTTTTTTATTTGTTCTAAGTACGGTAGCTTCCTGTATAATTCCAACTTTATTTAGTTTAAAGCTCTATTTTTGTAACTTTCTAATTCGATTAAATTCGTTGCTAAACAAATACTTAGAGCTAATTATTATTTCAACAAGTTTCGAATTTGAAGTGACATAAAAAAATCTGATCTTTTTCTGCGACTATAATGTAAAATTGAGCGTGTTAATGTATGTATATGTATAGATTTACTGTTTGTATTGTTTGTTCAGGGTTTGAAAGCAAAGATGGCTAAGAAAACTGGATTAATGGAGCAGGATCTTAGTAAGCTTGATGTGTCAAAGCTCACTCCTCTTTCACCTGAAGTTATTTCACGTCAAGCTACTATCAATATCGGTATTGATTTACTATCAATGGCATAAATTATTAGCATGATATAAGATCGTTGGACACGTAAGTTGTACCATTGTTAGCAAGAATGTCTTTTGCATGCATAAACTAAAGGGGTTACCATTTGTCTTATGAATGTAGATCAGTGTTTTGAAAACTGAACAATGAGCCTTGTTGGTTTTGGCGGATGTAGCGGTCTGACTGCCGGCTTTCTTTCTTTTTCATTTTTTGAAAATAAATAAGTACCTTTTTATTTGAAAAGATGCTTTTTTTTGGTCTTCTTTGGCCTGAAACAGTCCAACTTTCCAGTTTTCTTGCGGCCCTTGGTGGTTCGATGGGTTCGTTACTTCTTTTGGTTGAACGTGGTATATTTTACAATTTAATATGATTTTTGCACATTATGTAATTTATATGGAAAACCTAGTTCTTTTTATGTTATATGTGTGTGTCCACATGCGTGCGTGCATATGTGCATGCTCAAAGCCAGTTTCTATATTATCTTGTAATATAACATTGGTCATTTAGGAACAAACTAATATTGATGTTTGGATGTATTGTATGTTTGTTCATATGACAACATGATAAGATTTTTTTCATTTAGAAAACATTTATACCTGGAAATATTGACGAATAGTTAAGTTATAGACTTTGCTAGTTAGATAGGATCAAAATATAGTGAATAACTATCAAAAAAAAATAAAAACCGAATACAAAACTGCAACTCAGGAACTCAAAATAAACATTTCAGAATAACATAAAATGGATAAATCAAATTGCATCACACAAGGCAAAATATATTAAAATGTCGACCTTACCATTTTTATCGCTTAAGATGTACAAAATTAGCAATAAGCTTATAATTAAAAATTTAATTGCTAAACAATAATGATAAGCTTTTGAGTAAAAATTCAACTTCTAAACAAATAATGATATAATATAATTGAATGATTGTACACCGTTATAATTTTCATAAATTCCCAAAATAATACATGTATATTAATTGTGCTTTTTCTCTACAAAATATCGTTATCATTATTAATAGTTGCAGTAGACTCACGGTTATATATAGATAGATGATGTCATAAGCTCGAATCTCTCAAACGCCAAAAGTTAACGTTTATTTTACATTGAAAATTTAGATGTTTAAATGAGGTCACGAGCTCAAGTCCTAGTTCAAACAAAAGTGTATATATATTCTGATTATGTTTATTAAACTAGTGTAAAAAGTTAAAATTTATCAACTCGATATATTATATCTATATTCAAAGGTATTTTTGTACGTGTGCATCACACCTGCCAAAAAGCTCGTCATTTAATGAATGAAGTGATTATCATTGTTGATACATTTATTAGAAAATTAATTATTATTTTTTGGAAAATTATGGCATATGAACAATAACATATCCACTTTTTATAACAATTTAACATACTATGTTCTTTTACATATCATATCCGATTTGCTAAGTAAGATGGACAAACACAGATTGAATATGTTATAATTATGGGTTTTGGTTATTAGAATAATTTTTATACTTGAAATTTTATGCTTATCATATTATATTCAATGATAGTTTCGTGAAATGATAAAAAAAAAATTGTTGAATATCTTTTACCAAAATATATAGAGTATATTACTTTTGTTTAATCAATAATGATGCGTGATAATTTTTTTGATACACTTATAGTAGTACAAAAGGCGCACCGCATCATACCCATGGCTTCAAGAAGGTTTTGTACCTTCGTGCGTTGTATGCCGTAAATAATTATGGTTCATTGTTTGTGGTTTTAAATTTGCTGAGAAACTAATATTGAGAAAAATGGGTCTACTAAAAAGACAGATATTATTTTAGGGTGGGTAGATTATCGGGTAACCTTATTTGATTACCGCATCATGCCCCATGCTTCTATAGTTTTTTGTTATGGGTAACCTTATTTGATTACAACCATTTGTAGGCATTTCACATTAGACAATATTGTCCTTCACCTTTTTGTTTCCTTTCTTTCTGTTTCTATAGCATACACACAAGTCTGCCTTAATACAAAAAAATCGACAAGCCCTACCCTCAAGGTTCAGAAGATGTTCTGAATTTATCTGAAAATTCACAGTTTCATCCTAAATTTTGACACCAAAACAATGTATGCTGATGTTAAAAATCTCTAAACCAGATTCAGAAATAGAAAATTGGAGTTGGGTAACCATTCATATTTTTTTGTTTCTTTGCTCTTTGCCTCCTATTTTTTTTATAAATTTACTTTCAGTTTGACTTTCCACGTCATGTATTTCAATCTATGCTTTCTTTGATTCGATCATCGTGAATCAACTTAAATTGAAGGTTTAATGGGTCTTATCGAAGGTCAATTTGAATTTATGTCTGGATGAATTAGGAAGGGACAATTTAGGAGAAGAAATTTATTGTTAAATGGAGTACCATGTGTAACAACCTTTTTTGATGTTTAATAATTTATTACAAAATTCAACTCCCTTAGTAAATTTTGGTGTTCCTTTAATAGACCCAAGAAAAATCAGCAAGTATGTATGTTAAAGAATAAATAGTGAGAGTAATCTTAAAATAGCTATTAATTCAAAAGAACATAAATTAGCAACTATGTATTGCTAAATAGTAGGAAAAATCTTACAATAGTGAGAAACTAATAATGAGAAAAATGGTAAAATAGCATCAGTCAGAATAGTGAGAACCAATGAGCAAGTATGTGAAGTAGTCTTGTCCCCAATTTTGGGATCTAAAATTCATTTCTCTAGTCTACGTTATAATTTATGTTTTATCTTAATAATTGGTTAACTTCATTATCATCAGGTTCATTTCACTTTCTTGGTAACAAATAACAATCACCTAGTGACTTGCTTACATTTACATATTCAGCTAGGTATTTATTGATGTACATGTAGGTCCAGTTCGTTCGTTCATTTATTTTGGTGTTGAGACATTGTGTTAGTTAAGATAGAATTGTTTACTTTATAATCCAATGTCTCCAACTTTAACTTGATGCATCAAAGCTAAGGCGTATAAGCAAACATTTTGTGATTGGTTATCAAATAGCTAGGAACAAATTTGCTATTTTCCTCTTTATAAAAACAGGCTATTAAAATTTTCATGCATTAAGTTTGGGTACATAGCCTTTTGTTATATTTCCTATTACACTATTCTCTGTGAACGACTTGTGTAGTTAAGTAACTTGTTACAAAAACTTACAATATTAAGTTTTCTCAAAAAAATTCGTATAGGATACTTAATTATAGTATTGGAAGTTTTTAACAAGTGTATATTTTCACGTGTGCAATGTTAAAGTGAAAAATATAAATTTTGAGTCGATGTGTGTGCATGGTTTTACCTAAGGCTTGAGATCTTGGTTTCGGTCTCGATTTCAGTCTTTTGTAATTTAGTTTAGAATTTCAATTTAATTCGTATATTTCGGGTATTTCGGTTCCATTTTCATTTTCGAATTATTACACATATTTGTTTTCCTTATTAGAACGGAACATATAATTTATCTTTAATTGAAAAATAAGGCATAAATAAAGAATACTGATTAATCATCAATACGTAACATTAAAAAATGGTTATTCAATACTTACTTCTCATCGTTACATTATTTATGTACTTTGTGCTTTTATATGTTTCTTAAGTTAAAATGTCAAATTTTGAATATTCATATTTGAAACTCAAATCAATTCTTTTTTGGGTTTCTTCAGTAAAATTTAAAGTTCAATAGTTTTTTTTATTGAATTAGAGTTTCCGTTTGGTGTGGTTTCGGACCATACTGAAACCGAAACAGAATGATCGGAATCTCAATGTTTCGGTCGAAACCTTGAACCTTGGTTTTTATCACATTTACAATTGCCAATGTATATATTATGAAAATGTTAACATTTTGTCAAGCTATCAATTATATTGTTATCTTGTGTGTAAATATACAAATCATTTCATAAGGAATTTTCTTAAGTTTATAACCAATTTATAAAAGCTTAATTCCTTTTTATAAGACATTGTTCGAGTTTAGAGTTATCACAACTTTATTTGTAACCATTTACTGCATATCCATTTATTTCATAACAATTTATAATTCATGGCTTTATTTAAATCATTTCACTTTTAATTCCTATTTGCTTATCCCATTTAGTTTCACCTTTACCTTTCAATTTATTTATGACCCATTTCATAAATGTTAATTAACTTTATAAACATATTTTTTCATTTAATATTATTTACAACATTTCCTTAATCTCAATTTCAATTTAAACATCTCAAGGCTTAAAGTTCACACTTGTAATAATAAATTAAATACTTGAATAGATCTGATTGTTTGATTATTTTACACCGCATATAGAAATTTTGGAATATTTATAACAATCGTTAACAAACATTTGTTTTGTGTGATTGCAATTACGTCCAGTGTGACTGCAATTATGTCCAGTGCCAAATATGGTTTTTATATGTGTAATATCGTAAATTTGATGTCAAACATATGTTCTTACCCTACCGATATACCTAAGGTTCTATTTTTTTAATTAGTTAGATCTGATTGCTTTGTTTGTTTTAAGCTGTATATATAGCAACTTTGAATACATATTTATAACAATTGTTAACAAGCACATATTCTTCTTGTGCAACTGCGGTTACATCCAGTGGTAAATAAGATTTATTATGCATGTAATATCATATCGTAAATTGTAATTACCCTATTGCCTGATGTACTGAAGTTTTTCTTTTGTGGGAAAGATATTAATGCTTTGTGACACATTACTAGTCTGAGTAAGATAGTCTGTTATAATTTTATGATCTCATGTTCATATATCTTTTATAAATTTTCTTCATATATGTCAAAACTATGTGAGAGCTTTTATTTTGAAACAGATGTCTAATTAATTGGAGCTTTTATTGTGCATCTTCCTTTACCAACTTTATATTTAACCAGGTTGTTATCAGTGAATTGGTAAGTTACATATCAGTGACAACTATGTCTAACAGGCGCCTGGCTAGAAAAATAATGATATTATATAACACGATAGGCAATTTTTCCCTAATTTTTGAGATGTAATATTCTGATCAGATCATTTATCCATAAATTCCTATCGAACTTAATATATGAAATTCGAACGTACAAGAATATTTGCAGTCAAAAAATAAAAATGAAAAATAAAAAATTCTGGACACACCTACATTCTGTGTGAGTTATTTAATTTATCGCGTCTTTGATAATGCAATATGGCTTTAAGCAAATCAGCTGTTTGCAATAATGCCTTCTGTGTTGTTACTTGTACTTACAAATACCTGTTAATGAATAACCTCCTTTAATGTAATTCAAAACATTCGCTAATACTAAGGAAAATGTTGAATGTTATATAGGGACTATTGGTCATGTGGCCCATGGAAAATCTACCGTGGTCAAAGCAATATCTGGTGTTCAGGTACTGTATACTCGTTTATTTTGGCATAATGATCATTTAAGCCTCTATTTTGCCAAATATATCAAATACTCATTGATATAACATAGCTTGTAGTTGTTGAGGACTAAGCATTTTGTTTTGTTTACAAGAACACTGTCTGAACATTGCTGACGCTTACATTGATTGGTGCTCATTCTATTAGGCGTAAGTTTGATCTAATGATCTATGTTCTCTCCATTAGGTTATAGGCTTGATGAGATGACTGTTTGTCAGAAAGTTTGATATTCTTGCACTGCTTAACACATTAGCTTGTCTTCCACATTTTGTAAAAAAAATTGTGATTATACTAGCTTTAGAGTTTAGACAACTAACATCGGAAGTTGAAAGTATATGTGGCGCATATGAAGTCAAGGAATAACAATTCTGATGTTGTTCTTTGATTTTTATAAAGTATAATATGTACATGTTTGTCAATCACTCATTGTTACATCTAAGCCTTTTTGCAATGCAGACTGTACGGTTTAAGAATGAATTGGAGAGGAATATCACTATCAAGCTTGGATATGCTAATGCAAAGATATATAAATGTGAAGATGAAAAATGTCCAAGGCCAATGTGTTACAAGTATGATGCCTAAACAAAAAGTCAAAATTATCTATTATTGATGCATAATGTTTATTTACTGAATTTCTGATTATGTGAATGCATGCAGAGCGTACGGAAGTGGAAAGGAGGATAGTCCAGATTGTGATGTTCCTGGATTTGACAAAACTAAAATGAAACTTTTGAGACATGTTTCGTTTGTGGATTGTCCGGTAAGTTTACTGTGATTAATAAAGTTACATTCATGAATTCTGTGTTTCTGCTTTGTAGCAAGTAGATATTTGTACTCCGCTACAAGAAAAAACTTGTTATACAGTTTTCTTTGTCAACTACTAGTTCAAGATATTTTTCCACTATTTAGATGCTACTAAAGGCTGGTTTCATTTTCTCAAAAATTAGATGCACACCACAAATCAAATGTTAGGTCTTATTTTAGAGACTGAAATCGTTAATTAGTTGTGTTTGTTTTTACACTAATTAGTGATGGCATTTTTATTTTCCGTTGTCTAATTCAACATATATTACAATCATGTTCTTATATTATAAAATAGAAACATTGTCATAAAATTACAACGTTGCTTGTTATTGATTAAATAACAACATTAAATCTAATATTGTTTTCTTACGTATCATCATTTATTCATCAAAGAGGCAAAAATATTATCACAATCGTAATCATTTATGAACGCTTTGTTTTTCTTATGTTTCCTAAATAATGTTGTTTTCAGTAGAATAATACCTTATCAGTACCACAGCGTTGTTTTTCTTCAATTTTGGCTTTAATGTTTGAATAATTGTTGTCAAAAATCTTAAAATCCTACAATTAAAATCTCGTTTTGACTTGAATCTCCCCCTTTACGATTCGATTTACTTTCTCAAACAAACCTAGTTCAAACCGCGGTTACAAAAATCATTCAATATATATTGATGCATTGTACTTGTTTGGATTCAATATTCTAATCCTAATGTTTTCTAAATAAAATAAAAATTTAATAAGAGAAAATTGAGTTTTAGGTTTAAATGTAGAAGTTCAAATATCGAAACCAATTTCAAAATGTCTACGAACCTTAAAATATGGTTCATTTGAATCTATGATTTACGATTAAATCCTGTTTCTATTTAAAGTCCGAACTTTACGATTTGCGATTTGAATACCGTTTTGAACACAATGTCTTAAATCAATTAAATATATAAAATTGATTCTTTTTTAACCTACAGAATCAAGCTTTGGTTGTAAACTTTGATGGAGTGTATTTATCCTTTTTAACAAACGAAGAATGAGACAAGTTGACGAAGAAATAAAATTTCCTGATTTTTATTGCAGTGGAAAGATAAAATTGATACATTTTATACATTTATATACTTGTGGTCTGTTAGAAGGAAGGATAATCTTTCTTTTCATCACCAACTAGAGGCAGAACATAGAGTATATCTATAACTTGCAGCTATTTTCTTTAGCCTCTAATTAAGTCTGATTGGTTTAAGATATTTTTCCAAATAGTGATGGATTTGCCAATAGAACTTCAATATACTGCAATTACAGAGGACCCGCTTTCATTTCCTCACCAATTAGATGCATATATAAATATGATGTTAGGTCCTATTTTATCGATTAAAGCGACTAGATAGTGATTTCAGATGTGTTTGTATTCTCAGTAGTTAGCGATATTATTTTTATTTTTCATTGTCCAATTGGTCATTATTTACGTTCATGCTCTTGTTATAAAATAGAAACATCGTCATAAACTTGCTGTTATTGATTGAAATAACTTTAAAAAATTGAACAAGATTTACTATTGTTTCTCACATATGATCAATTTTTTTATCAAACATGAATGTTACAAGAGTCATAACCATTTATGGCCTTTTTTTTTTACTTCTTATAATATACCCTAAACGATGATGTTATTTCAGTAGAATACTTTTTAGTAGTACAACATAAATATGCACCAGGGGTTTGTTAGAAGGAAGGATACATTGGTCTTCTCGTTACCAACTAGAGACTACGTGGAATCTATTTTCTTTGGTCTCAAATCGAATGCAAGCCTTTAAATAAATCCAATTAAATAGAAAAACAAACAACTTTTTTCATCTACCTCTAACGAGATCAAATTAGAGTCTAATGTCTAATTAGACTAAAATAAAAGATTGAAAAGCTAAGCAGTGGATAGATTTTACGTTTAACTGTGTGACCTGTGGACCTGTTATTCACAATGTAAGTATTTTTTTGGAAATGAGAGAAATGCGTTCTTGTATGATTTGAAGGTGGATTATGAGATCCAAAATGTGATGCTCTACCTCTATACTCGCACTAGCTAATGACACTACATGGTAATGTCGTCGACTAACACGAAGAATAAGGTTGTTGAGGAGCGACCATCTGTGTAATTGCTTTGTGCGAGTACCGATATGTCAGATGGTATATCATGCATTTCGTTTCAAGAGGAAATCCGACATATCAAATACAAATTCAAAGCTACTACATAGTGACTATGTGGCCTTCGAAAATAAATATAAAATAATCATAACACAAAATCAGTCACAAATATTCATATCACTAAGGCGGAAACATATATGAATACAACACATAAAAGTGTACATTAAAGTAGTGGTCATATAAGATCTACTACATCACAAAAGAATAGATTCAAGTGTTAGACAAAAGAATATGTATACATCAAGAGGTCTCTATCTCGAATGTATAAAACAAAAATTACTAAACTAAGTAGTTAGCAAAAGTCAAAAGCTAGTCCCAGCTAAGAAGTCAAGTGGAAGCACCTGTAACATCTCGGTCTGACCCGAGTATTATGTAAGAAGAAAATAATAAATGGATCAGTCTAGCTATAAATATCATATAAAATGAGATAGGATAAGAGATATGACAAAAACGTAGCATAACAATAATGCCATACAGTGACAGGTATACATTAGATAACAACAAAAATCATACAATATTTCGAATATTTTCAAACACAAAAAAAGAGTCATATTCTTTAACATATTCACCAAACCACAAATATTAATAAAACCTATCAATGTAAACCACAAAAATTGGTGTAACACAAATTCTAGAAATCATCAATTAAAAATCCAGAAAACACAAAGGGGAGAGGTCTATCACAAACGGGAGCATGAAAACTCACCAACATGTGCATCACAAACGGAACGCTATTCCATGGTCGTTAACCATCAATTTTGAGCCGAGGCTCCACAAATGGCTCGAAGACCATCGGTCGCTATCCCACCAGTTTTGAGCCGAAACTCCACAAACGAGGTTTAATCCCCCACACAAACAAAGAGACATCGCACACCGCTAGTTTAAATCATAAAATGATCATCATTGATCGATAAGTGTAAATTTCACTAAGCTATTAAATAAATGACTTTAGCTTATGTCGCATAACCACTAGTTTAACCTAAATATTTACGAACAAATTGTAGATTTCCACTCGAAAATTGTCACAAGGTTTCAATCGAACAAGTCCAAGAATTAACCGACAAAGAAAACACAAGCGTTTCATACCACTTGTTTTGCTAAGTCGTTTAATTAGATTTCTCATACGAATGAGGTAAATGTTTGTATATACTAATAGATTGAAAAACGGTTTTAAAAAGGAGTTTTGTATTAAAAATAACGTTGAAATCGTTTTTGTGGAAGAGTTAGAGTATTTACTACTAGGATAGAAACCTTTGCATTTTAAAGTGACAAACCATAGAAATGATTGTAGAACAATCAATCACCAAAAATTCACATACGATGACGCGAATTAAATCCAAAGAAATCGATACCAAATCCATCAAAATGGATATTCCCAAAAATTCAGAAAAAGAAGTCATCAAAGTCGATAAAAGTGATAACTAATCGGATCAACATAAATCGATAAACTTTGAAAATTTACTCAAAAAATAGACAAACAGGCAAAACCGAACAATTTCAGACGTCTAGGGTTAATCCAGACGTCTGGATTTGGTTTCTGGAAATATTCCAAAAAACTTCCCAAACGTCTGAGACCATCCTGACGTCTGATACATAAATTCAGACGTTTGTAATTAGTCTCTGCCATTTTTATTTTCTGCCCTAAATTCTTTTTCTTCAGAATGCATAACCAGACGTCTGGACCTTTCCTCCAGATGTCTGGTTGCCTGTTCTGGGCAACAATTTACCTAAGCCATGATGGCCAAAACGATTCGAGAACGAATGAACGAGCAACGAAGACTAGGGATTTATGCCAAGCGACAGGTCAGCCTTATAGGCTCCTCGATACACCCTAAATAACATGTCCAAATATCCAAGATAGGATCTTTGAAGATTTTGACTTCAAAACACAAAAATTTGGAAAATTCACCAAATCAATTCAAATCAAAAGCAAATGAACATGAATAGATGTTAGGAATTCATACCTAACAACAATGAAAGTTATAGACATAGATGTGAGTTCAAGAACCCACTTTAAACCCAAAAACAATGAAGGAGAAGCTCAAAAACAAAGAAAAGATCAACCACTTTTCAACTTCAACTCTAGAAACTCCAATATAAGATTATAAGCAATAATTTCCTAAATTAGGTTATAAGAAATTTCTGAAATTGAAGAGGAATTGAGATGGAGAAGATGAAGAGATGCTTACCTAAGCTTCTCCTTGATTTTGGAGCTTGAATCTAGAATTTCCTAGTAATCTAAGGTATAACAATTTTAGTTTCCTCTTCTTCCCCATTCTTTCCTTTAGCTTGAGAGTTTTTAGGAAAATAGAATGAATGAATGAAGAGTGAGGAAGCTAGGGTATTAGATGAGTGAGTGGGCTGAAACCCAAACCCAAAGTCCAATAGTAAAATTGTAGTCAACTCCAAACATATGATGTTTATACTCAAAAAGGTCGCAAACGCCATTTGGACTCAATGGAAGTGGTCTCGAGTCCTAATTCGACAGTTTACGTAGCATTTCGGACTTTAATCCGACTAATGATGCTATATTTAAATAATATATTTAAATATACAATCGTAAAATATGCGGGTTGTTACAGACTCCTCTCCTTAAAGAAATTGCATCCTCGCAGTACTTAAGAAGAAAATAAAGAGTAACAGCCATAAAAGCATATCAACACAAAAGAAAATTTGAAATAAGAAGTTCACCTTAAAAAGCACGAGAGAGTAAGTATGGATGTGTTCGCTCGATGAATTCTCTGGATTCCCAAGAGCAATCCTTAGGATTTGCGGACCATTGAACTTTCACAAGCGGAACATCTTTATTTCGAAGACGTTTAACCTCCGTAGCAGTGATACGAATAGAGTGTTTGCTCATAAGTCAAATTAGGTGAAACTTCAATTTCTTCAATAACACCGGGCTCAAGAATAGAATCGGAATTCCTAAGGCATTTCCATAATTGAGAGACGTAGAAAACATCGTGAATAGCAGAAAATTGAGCCGGTAATAAAATCGATGAGCCATGGAACCAATGCGTTCGGTGATGGGAAATGAGCCAATATACCGAGGTGCTAATTTTCCCGATCGGCTGAAACGCATAATACCCTTCATAGGTGAAACACGAATGAACACCAAATCTTCCACAGAAAATTCTAAATTCCTTCGGTTATCAGCATAAGATTTTTGTCTACTTTGAGCTTCTTCATCCTATGACGAATAATGTCAATCTTTTCTGTGAAATCACGAATAAAATATGGTCCTAAAACCAGCTTCTCACCTGCCTCACCGGCCTCAAGCCAACATGAATGAGATCGGCATGGCCTTCCGTAGAGTATCTCGAAAGGTGCCATTCCAATACTAGATTTGAAGTTATTATTATAGGAAAATTCAACAAGAAAAATATGATCTTCTCAACTTCCACCAAAATCAAGAGCACATGCACAAAGAAGATCTTCAAGAGTTTGATTCACACGCTCGGTTTGTCAATCAGACTGAGGATGATAAGTGGTGCTAAAATTAAGCTTCGTTCCCAAAGCTTTTTGAAGACTCTTTCAAAATCCACTAGTAAACAATGATCACGATCACTAACAATAGAAGTAGAAACTCCATGCAATTTAACAATTTTTTTAACATAAAGTCTAAAAGAGGTACGGTCCGATTAGACCGAACGAGAATAAAATGGGCGGATTTTGTAAGCCTATCTACAATCACCCATAAACTGTCATGACCCGAACGAAAACGGGGTAGACCATCAATAAATTCCATGGAGACTTGATCCCACTTCCAAACGGGAATGTCTAAAGGTTGCAACAACCCACCGGGCCTTTGATGCTCGACCTATGAGTTGGCAAGTTATGCAACGCCTAATGAAGTTAACAATATCGGATTTCATTCCATCCCAATAATAAAGTCGCTTCATATCCGCGTACATTTTACTATTACCGGGATGAATGGTAAATTTAGAACGATAAGAATCTTCTAAAATGTTTTTACGAAGATCACTAATATTTGGCACGATAGGTCTATCAAATTTTCAAATGCCGCCACGAGCATCGATTTCAAAGTCTTTCAAACCATCAATATTACTATCCCGACAACTTTGGCTAAGATGAGCCAATTCGGGATCATGCCTTTGAGCATCAAGAATACGGTCTAAAAGAGATGGATGAGCCTCAAGGCTACATAGAACAAGAGATGAACATGAATCAGATTCACGATCTCGAATCTCACAAGTGGATAAAGTCTCGAGATTATTCCATTCGGATATCATCATTGAAACAACTGCTTGTTGCTTACGACTAAGGACATCAGCGACACGATTCCCTTTTCCGGAAGCATAAAAAATATCCAGATTATAAGATGTAAGGAACTCGAGCCAACGCTGTTGACGCAAGTTAAGTTTCTTTTGAGAAAATAAATACTTCAAAGGTTTATGATCAGTGTAGAGAACAAATTTCCCTCCCAAAAGATAACGACGCCAAATTCTAAAGGCGAAAACAATAGTCGCGGGCTCTAAATCATGAGTGTCATATCTAGTCTAGGCATGCTTTAATTGCCTAAAAGCATAATCGATAACACGTTCCCTTTGCATTAAAACGGCTCCCAAACCAACACGACTAGCATAGGTATAAACAATAAAGTCTTGGTTCCCTTCGGGAACCACAAGAATAGGAGCATCGGAAAGGAGTTCTTTTAATTTTTGAAAAGAAGCTTCACATTTGGCTGACCAAATGTACTTAACTTCCTTCTTTGTCAAACTAGTAAGAGACATGAAAAGTTTAGAAGTCTTTTATGAACCGACGGTAATAGCCCGCCAATACAAGGAAACTACGGATTTCCGTCGCACTCTCCGGTCTCTTCCAATTTTGAATAGTTTCAATATTTGAAGGATCCACGGAAATTCTGGATTCAGAAATAATGTCCTACAAATTTCACACGAGATTGCGAAAAATGGCACTTAGAAAATTTTGCTTTCAATTGATTGCTTCTAAGAGTTTCCAACACAACCCGAAGATGTTTTTCATGCTCTTTCTTGGTTTTAGAATAAACAAGAATATCATCTATAAAGATGAGAACAAATCGATCGAGGAAGTCTTTGAAAACTCGATTCATAAGGTCAACGAAATAAGCTGGGGCATTCGTCAAACCAAATGATATAACAAGCCATTCATAAGATTCATAACGAGAACGACGTCAAAGGAATACCATCCTCTGCAATACGAAGCCGATGAAAATCGGTTGCTAAGTCTAACTGTGAAAAGACTCTAGCACCGCTAAGTTGATCGAATGGATCATCAATCCGAGATAAAGGATATTTATTATTGATGGTGAGATCATTAATCTTGCGGTAGTCAACGCAAAGCCTAAGTGTACCGTTGGATTTCTTCACAAAAATAGCTGAAGCTCCCCAAGAAGAGGAACTCAAACGAATAAATTGCTTCGCTTCCAATTCGGATAATTGTTTACGCATTTTCTCGTTTTCTTTATTGGACATACGATAAGAAGGACGAGTGATAGGTAGAGCTTCAGGAATTAGATTAATTCTGAACTCGATTGCTTGCTTAGGTGGTAATCCTAAAACATGCTCAAATATATCGGAAAATTTACGAACAACGTGAATGAGGGAAATAACATCTTCCTCATCATCATTATCGTCAGCATATGGATTTAGAGAATACAAGGAGGCCATCGAATTGGAATCTGAATTTTTAAGAACAATAGAAATCTGCTTAATAGATTGAGGATGTCGAAGATGTATAGTCCTCTCAGGACATAGGATGTGAGCTTCATAACGGTTAAGCCAATCCATTCCCAAAATCATTCCGAAGCCGAAGTAGTGCATAACATGCAAATCGGCTCGGAAAGAATAATCACATAAAATAATCTCGACATCTTTACAAAGTAAACCGAGTGTTGCGGATCCACCAACCGGATTTGCAATTCTTAAAGAAGTTATCAAGCCCATAACATTTAAACAAAAGGTATCAACAAGTTCTTTTGATATAAAAGAGTGGGATGCACCCGTGTCAAAAAGAACTCGAATAGGAAGATCACGAAACATAATAATGCCATCAAGAATAGAATGAGAAATACCTTGACCACGAGAAGTGTTACTAGGGGCTTGCACAACGTTTATCTTTCCCTCATTGCTTTGAAGTTTGGGACATGAAGACATAGTATGACCTGAACTTTTGCAATAGCGACAAGTAAGAGGCTTCAAACGCTTATTTGCATAATGGTCTTTAGAACCACAATTGTAGCATTCTCCACGACTAGAAGTAGGAGGCTTTGCTACCGAAGTTGCTTGCTTCCTTTCTTGTTGGAATTAGGCTTGAACTTCATAGGCCTCTTTTTGTTGTTGTTGAAGTTTTGTCTGACGCTCACAACTTCAACATCACTTTCTTTATTGGCCTCTTCAAGTCGAAGAGCGATATCAACAAGCTGATCTAAAGAAATTTCTAATTTCAGGAGTAATGGCCTTTTGAGGTTCTTATTCAACCCATAGACAAAGCTCTGATTTTTCTTCAATGGGGTATTAATATATTCGATCTCATATTTAGAGAGAGATTCAAAAGATGCGACATAATCTGTCACAAAAGATTCACCTTGAACAAGGTCAATAAAGCGCCGAGCTAAAGTTACATTTTCAGCCTCCGGCACAAACTTCAATTCGAATCTTTTCCAGAATTGCTCTCAAGTAAGATCCGCTTCTATAATTTCCGAGATCAAAAACTTATACCAATCTAATGCTTTTTCTTAGAGTATGCTAGAAGCCACTTGGACACGATGTAGATCTACAAGATTCATGTGAGAAAATATGTGATCGCATGTTCTAAACCAAGCTTGGACTTCTATAACGTTTTGGAACCCTTGAATGACTTTCCATCCAAATTTGTATAATCACTGCACAAGCATGCAAGCCTCGATTTAGGGTGAGTAGGCTCTGGAATGGGTCCGACAACTTGAGCATTCTTTGCGAGATCTAAGAGCTGTTGGGCAGACACAAATACTCCATCCTGAGGAGTAGCACTAGATTGACTGGCGCTGGGATGGTTTTGTCTAACCATTTCTCTTCTTTAAGAAAGAAAGAAAGAAGAAGAAAAATGTTATTCTCAGAATGAATATCAAACAATCATGATTGATAAAACAAGGCATCATAAAAGGAAATAGGATAGAACATGTCCAATGACTCGAATAAATTCTAAGGCACGATTCCTAAGAAAGACTTAGGACAATGATCCTTGCTATAATATTCTATATTGTTTCGAAGTTTGGCTCTGATACCAAGTTGCGACGTCACACCTCTATACTCACACTAGCCAATGACACTACGGGGTAATGCCGTCGACTAGCACGAAAAATAAGGCTGTTTAGGAGCGACCATCTGTGTAATTGCTTTGTGCGAGTACCGATATGTCAGAAAATATATCATGCGTTTCATTTAAAGAGGAAATTCGACATATCAAATACAAACTCAAAGCTACTGCACAGTGGCTATGTGGCCTTTGGAAACAAATATAAAATAAGTATAACACAAAATCAGTTACAAATATTCATATCACTAAGGCGAAAACAGATATGAATACAACACATAAAAGTGTACATTAAAGTAGTGGTCATATAAGTTCCACCACATCACAAAAGAATAGATACAAGTGCTAGACAAAAGGATATGTATACATCAAGGAGTCTCTATCTCGAATGTATAAAACAAAACTACTGAATTAAGTAGTTAGTCAAAAGTCAAAAGCTAGTCCCAGCTAAGAAGTCAAGTGGAAGCACCTGTAATACCTCGGTCTGACACACGTATTATTTAAGAAGAAAATAATAAACGGATCAGTCTAGCTATAAATATCATATAAAATGAGATAGGATAAGAGATATGACAAAAACGTAGAATAATAATAATGTCATACTGTGACAAGTATACATTAGATGACAACAAAAATCATACAATATCTCGAATATTCTCAAACACAAAAAAGAATGTCATATTCTTTAACATATTCACCAAACCACAAATAGTGATAAAACTTATCAATATAAATCAAAAAAATTGGTGAAACACAAATTTTAGAAATCATTAATTAGAAATCCAGAAAACACAAAGGAGGGAGGTCTATCACAAACGGAGCATGAAAACTCACTAACACGTGCATCACAAACGGAACGCTATTGCATGGTCGCTAACCATCAATTTTGAGCCGAGGCTCCACAAACGGCCCCAAGACCATGGGTTGCTACCCAACAATTTTGAGTTGAAACTCCACAAACGAGGTTTAATCCCTCACACAAACAAGGAGACATCGCACATCGCTAGTCTAAATCACAGAATGATCATCATTGTTCGACACTAAGCTAGTAAATAAATGAGTTTAGCTTCATGTCGCATAACCACTAGCTTAACTTAAATATTTACGAACAAATTGTAGATTTCCACTCGAAAATTGTCACGAGGTTTCAATCGAACAAGTCCAAGAATTAATCAACAAAGAAAACACAAACGTTGCATACCACTTGTTTTGCTAAGTCGTTTAATTAAATTTCTCATACGAAAGAGGTAAATGTTTGTATATACCTAATAGATTGAAAAACGGTTTTAAAAAGAAGTTTTGTATTAAAAATAACGTTGAAATCGTTTTTGTAAAAGAGTTAGAGTATTTACTACTAGTATAGAAACCTTTGCATTTTAAAGTGGCAAACCATAGAAATGATTGTCGAACAATCAATCACCAAAAATTCACATACGAAGACGTGAATTAAATCCAAAGAAATCGATACCAAATCCATCAAAATGGATATTTCCAAAAATTCAGAAAAAGAAGTCATCAAAGTCGATAAAAGTGATAACTAATCGAATCAACATAAATCAATAAACATTGGAAATTTACTTAAAAAATAGGCACATAGGCAAAACTGAACAATTCCAGACTTTTGGATTTGGTTTCTGAAAATATTCCAAAAAACTTCCCAGACGTCTGAGACCATCCAGACGTCTGATACATAAATTCAGACATCTGAAATTAGTCTCTGCCATTTTTATTTTCTGCCGTATATTCTTTTTCCTCCAGAATGCATAACCAGACTTCTGGACCTTACCTCCGGACGTCTGGTTGCCTGTTCTGGGCAACAATTTACCTAGACCATGATGGCCAAAATGATTCGGGAACGAACGAACGAGCAACGAAGACTAGAGATTTATGCCAAGCGATAACCCAGCCTTATAGGCTCTTCGATACACCCTATATAACATTTTCAAATATCCAAGATAGGATCTTTAAAGATTTTAACTTCAAAACACAAAAATTTGAAATATTACCAAATGAATTCAAATCAAAAGCAAATTAACATGAATAGATGTTAGGAATTCATACCTAACAACAATGAAAATTATAGACATTGATGTGAGTTCAAGAACTCACTTTAAATCAAAAAACAATGAAGGAGAAGTTCAAAAACAAAAGAAAGATCAACCACTATTCAATTTCAACTCTAGAAACTCCAATCTATGATTATAAGCAATAATTTCCTAAATTAGGATATAGGAAATTTCTGAAATTGAAGAGGAGTTGAGATGGAGAAGATGAAGAGGATGCTTACCTAAGCTTCTCCTTGATTTTGGAGCTTGAATATAGAATTTTCTAATAATTTAGGGTTCAAGAATTTTAGTTTCCTCTTCTTTCCCCCATTCTTTCCTTTTGCTTGAGAGTGTTAGAAAAATAGAATGAATGAATGAAGAGTGAGGAAGTTAGGGTATTAGATGAGTGAGTGGGTTGAAAGCCAAACCCAAAGCCCAATAGAAAAATGGCAAAATTCTAGTCAACTCCAAACTTATCGATGTTTATACCCAAAAAGGTCGCAAACACCATTTTGGACTCAATGGAAGTGGTCTCGAGTCCTAATTCGACAGTTTACGTAGCATTTCGGACTTTAATCCGACTAACGATGCTATATTTAAATAATATATTTAAATATACAATCGTAAAATATGTGGGCTGTTACACAACATCTTACTGATATGCATTCGGCACTTGATATTCAAGGGCCGAATGGTCTAAAAATACACACAAACAGACGATTATTTAATACACTCTGGATGCCTATTAAATAAGCGTCCAACCCAATTCTGAATTGAAAACTGAATATTACCCTTAATATTAAGGGATTGCGCTTCTTTTGGAGATTCCGTCTCCACTATTCCGAAGATTGCAGCTCTCTTGGAGATGTTCTGATAAATGGTACATTTTGGTTTATAAAATCTTCTATGGCCGTTATCTACATTAGATAATTTGGCATATCTAAAGTTTGTGAAGCACATAACCAAAGGCCTTTATTTTGTAACACCATGCAAAAATTAACCGGAAATTTATTAAAAGAAATAAAATAAAATATAACAAGGGTAAAAATGGAATTTTCACAAATGTTCGAATTTGGTTACGAAACTTGCACGGTTGCGTTCGTACCGATTTTTTGGACAATTTTCATATATAATCTTTTGAAATCGAAGCTCGTATGAAAAGTTATTAACGTTTAAAAGTTTGGAATAAAAAATAATTAAACAAGGAAACAAATATTTTAAATTCGAAAAGCTCCACCGCTTGACACCCTAGCTTGGATTGGTCGACCCCTAGCGGTCGACCGTCCAAGACAAACCGATCAAACGGTCGAGCGTTCCAGTCTAGGGTTTGGGTAGGTCGAACGATCCATATTTATATAAATCCATCTGACGGTCGACGACGATCTGCACCCCTTGAAATAGAATCTCACCCGAACATTGAAAACCCTAATTGAATACTGATAGTAACAAAACTCTCTCTTTCAAAACCCAACCCTCTTCCTCTTCAAATCTATTCTCTTCAAAAACAAAATTAAAGTTAAATTCAAAAGATTAAATGAGGGATCAAATCAAGGAGAAATCGATGAACCAAATGGAGGTGATTCCAAATGAACTAAAAAGGGAATAGCTTTCTAGATGTGAATGGGTTCATTATTGTTACCCTATTTGATCTATAATTGTTTTAATGTAATTTGAGACACTGGTTATCTACTAATTGTAGTAAATTGAGAATTTAATAATAATTTAATGCATATGAATATGATCTATGTCTTTCTAAATTTGGTAAAAGTAAACCTGTTGGATAAAAGTTGATTCAGGTTAAACACACTCATGTTAAATTGAATATAGACCGATATATCAATGCTCTAGTAATTCTAAACCCGATTTAATTTGATTTGATGACGTAACTATGAAATGGTTAGAAACTGAAATTGAGAACATTGAAAACTGTAGGTTTACAAAGGAGAAGTTTACTGTAGTTGACAGAGAACGGAATAAAAATCAACTTCAATCGGTTGACATGCTCACTGAAGCCAATCGACATCAAGCGATCGACCGCTCCAGTAGCCGACAGTCGACCGCTTAACATGCACGATCTGAACTTGGGCCCAAGCCCATGTTATAAGTTTATATTTATATATGAATGTTAGCACATTAGTAGGGAAATTAGTTCCCTAAGTTTACGACTTTTGGATGTTACGAGATTGTGTATGCGGGCAATTAGGCCTGGACACTATTAATTCGGCAAAATCGGTATTTGACAGGAGCGGTTCGATCGCAAATTGCACTCAGAGGTGGTTTTATGGTGTACGCGTAACACTGACAAGGATGTCTGTAGAAGTGTGTGATCCGACACTAATGGGAGGTTCATAGATACATGATGTGATATTGTTGTTGGATGCTTGATGCTATGTAATAAGTTGCGTTGCGTTACAATTTAGATTGGACGCGGATGCAGCGGACCCTAAGGCGTCTTTGATGCGAGTCGGCATTGCATGCCTCTCAGTGCGTAAATACGATACATGTAGTCGTGGTTTGGGAACGCAGTCCCAAGGTTAATACTGTAGGCGATCCTATGTTAGAAGCAGTCCCAAAATTTTTTAGTCTGATCCGTTGATGATAAGTGGTTCGATGAGTTGTTCGACCTCTAAGTATAAATCTCCAATTTGAGTGAGGGTGTATTTGGAGTTATATTCCTTAGGTTAATGTCACCTACCTCAGTAAATAGTTCACAAACACAAGTATGACACTCTAGGTCACATGGAGTTTTAATGAAGTCCATTGCATGTGATCTTCGTATATTAATGATGTCACTCATTCACAAGACCTAGTTGCATTTAGTGCATTGTGAACAGTGGCAAAGCTTTGTCTCTTACCCACCCTTACCCATCTTGACAATGTTGGTTGGCCAGGCAAGTTATGGCATAGGCAGTCGAGAGGCTGGCCGTAAAACCAGCGTGTCTGGGATTACCAATTTTAGCCACTTAGGGCAGTTACATATTTGATTTGTTTTGATGTTTTTTATTTCTATTTGGAGAAATCGATTACTATTTATGAATACTCGTTAGTTTTTTTATATATGTGCCTTCTCTCTTGAACTAAAACATTTTAATAGGGGTGTAGTCCTAATTCCCGCTGACAGCCAAAACACGGTATAAAATACTCACCTTACTTTAACTGATCTCAATATTGATGTTGGTGCTTTCAGGGTCACGATATTCTCATGGCTACAATGCTTAATGGAGCAGCCATTATGGATGGAGCTTTGCTGTTAATAGCTGGCAATGAAAGTTGTCCCCAGCCTCAGACTTCTGAGCATCTTGCTGCTGTTGAAATCATGCGACTTGAACACATAATCATTCTTCAAAATAAAATCGACCTTATTCAAGAAAGTGCTGCAATCAATCAACATGAATCAATTCAAAGTTTCATCAAAGTTGGCCTTTTTTTCTAGCTTTTCATATGCATAAAATAGTTTGTTATATATATATTTTATGCATCATGATCTATTGTGCAGGGTACAATTGCAGACGGTGCACCAGTGGTTCCCATATCAGCTCAGCTGAAGTACAATATTGATGTTGTTTGTGAATATCTCGTCAACAAAATCCCGATTCCTATTAGGGATTTTACATCACCTCCAAATATGATTGTGATTCGATCATTTGATGTTAATAAGCCTGGCTCTGAGGTTGATGAGATCAAAGGTGGTGTTGCTGGCGGAAGTATTCTTAGGGTAGACAATTTTTTTTTTTTTTGGGTTTCTTCCCCTTGTATTGTTTGACAATCGTCATATTTTTGTTAAATTTCTCATGTTTGTGAATGTTCAGGGAGTTTTAAAAGTGAATCAGTTAATCGAAGTTCGACCTGGAATTGTACTCAAAGACGAGAGCGGCAACATCAAATGCACCCCAATATATTCTAGAATCAAGTCTCTTTTTGCAGAGCAAAATGAACTACAGTTTGCAGTGCCTGGAGGGCTTATTGGAGTTGGTACAACTATGGACCCCACACTGACTAGAGCTGATAGGCTTGTTGGTCAAGTTCTTGGTGAAGTTGGTTCTCTACCTGATGTATTTGTTGAGCTTGAGGCATGTATTCAAATTTTTTTTTGGTGTTATACATTAATTCCATTAAAATAACCTTGCATTCATGTTTTTTTGTACCCTAATTTTCAACCGAATGCATTTAATTTGACCATGTCAATCTCAAAATTAGGGCTCTTTATGTCTTTGCTAATTTCTATTGAGGACCACTTTGGTCATGCCATGTTGGCGGTTATGTCTTATTGGGTCAACCTTGTTACGAAACCATACCTAAATTCAGCTATCATTTATTCAGAAGTTGCTGTTGTGAGGCATACATATTTGCTAAATTATTTGCAACACACTTGGGGTTAATTTAGACTCAGATTAGCTAATGGAAACTTTAGGTTTGACATGTATGAGCTCTAGCTGTGTTATTATAAGCATGGTGCATACATCTTGTGTTATTGTGAGCAGGGGTTGAGGTTTCGATCGAAATACCAAGATTCCGGTCGTTCCATTTCTGTTTCAGTAGGGACGAAATGAAATCAAATTGAAACCCCAGTTTGATATATAAAAAATACCGAACACCAAATTTCACAGAGAAACTCCAAAAAAAAAATTAATTTGAGTTTCAAGTATGTGAATATTCGAAACTTGAAATTATAACTTAAAAAACATGCATATCACAAAGTCTAAGTGTGTGTGTAACTAAAAATAAAAATGAAGTATTGAATGAATGTTTTTTAGTCTTATAAATATTTATAAATAATCGGTGTTGTTCATTTATAACTTATTTTTTAATTAAAAATAAATTATACGTTTAATTTCAATAAATTAATAATTATTTGAAAAATACATAACTAAATCGAAACGGTGACCGAAATTTCCAAAATTTATGAATTAGATCAAAATTCCTAATATTACAAAAGACTGAAACCGAGACTGAAACCGAGATCTCGAACCTTGAACCTTGATTATGGGTGCAGTGCGATATATGTTGTACGAGTTTAGGCTAGTAAATTCCTTTTTATACTGTCATGTATTTGACCACCATAACACCTGAATCTTTACGTCATTATAAGTTGAGCCAAATAGCAGAGTAAACAAATACAATTGAATATCAACCATACATTTTCTAATACATTTTAGGTTAACTTCTTTTTACTGAGAAGGCTATTGGGAGTAAGAACAAAAGGTGCAGAAAAGCAGGGAAAAGTATCGAAGCTAACAAAAGCAGAAATTCTGATGCTTAACATTGGGTCCATGTCAACCGGAGCTAAAGTAATTGCAGTGAAAAACGATTTAGCAAAGCTTCAGTTAACTGCACCGGTATGTACAAGCAAAGGCGAGAAGGTTGCTCTCAGCAGAAGAGTGGAGAAGCATTGGAGACTGATTGGTTGGGGTCAGATCCAGGCAGGCTCTACTCTCAAAATCCCACCACGTCCCAGTTTTTAAGTAAGAAAAGAGAGAAGGAAAAAAGCGAGAGAAAAGAGAGGAAAACCAATTTTTATTCTTGTTTAATTTCAAGTTATGTGGGAAGGCAGGCAACTGCTAGGTACAATCTATGTTAGATGGAGAAGAAAACATATGTTATTTGTGGTTTCTTGCAATTTTTGCTCTATTTTGCTGATGTTTAAGATGCTTATTAAATTATTTTATACTATTGCTGTGCAATTTTTGTGTACTATTGCTGTGCATCGAAAACGGATAAAGAATCGTAGTTACCAGTGTTACGATTCTCTGTCATAAAAGTATCTCAAGCATGTGGATGGGGGATCCCAACTTTTCTCTCTCTTCTTATGCTCCCTCCAGTAGTTGGCGTATAAGCATGGAGGAAGGAGGGTAAGAATTATACCTACCTTTCTCTTTATGAACGTTGATTTCTTAAATGGGTTCCATAAAATTGTTTAGGGATCAAAATATTCTCAGAAAAACGGTCAGGGAACATGTTTTATTAAATCCATTTAAAAGCTTAAACGATATTTAATTTACCGTTCAGTTATAGTTATAGAAGACATTTAGTTTATTGTTTAAATGAAACTTTGGTCCATCTCCTTATAATTAAAAACAATTAGAGTCAAGTCTCTCTCAATTATAAACTATAAAACACATTCATATTAAAAACAATTAGCGTCAAGTCTCAGCAGCAGTCGAAGAACAAATCGCAGTCTCTTCAATTGACAAAATCAAAAACCTAATTCTCAAATAAAAATGAATTTTATTTTTGCAGATTCGTAGAAAGTGAAGTTCAATGTTCAAAATCAACAACCGATGACTCCTACTATGATGAATATACACCAATTCAGAAATAAAAATATGAAAACAAAAATAAAAAGGTAATAAAATTGAAATTTTACTATAAATCTATCAATAATAATGTAGATACAATCAATTGCCTTCGGTCTTGTCTGAAATTCCCAAAATGCTCTTTTTATTTCCTTCCGCACCTTCCGTTTCTATTCTCGATTCATGTATATAACCTAAAAAGGTAATCTCTCCCGCCCATTCGTCCAGATTCCAATACCCAATTCCTCTAATCCTCAAATTGATTCCCCTTATATGCTTCTTCCTCACAAATCGACCCAATTAAAATCGACTTCACCAAAGAAAAATTCCGCAACAAATATGGACGCCACCGGTTTAATTCTTATAGCCTAAAATTCACATCGCCGCTGTAGCCTTTGTCGTTTGGAGATGCTGTCGTAAAGCTTACCATGATGTGATCTAGGGTTTGTCGTTCGGTGATAGTCGACGCCAAGTGGAGTAGTGCTGCAACCTGGAAGCTTGATCGTCGATTGGAAATTTGTGCAACTGTCGAACTGATAGTGGGAGGTGATGCTGTCGAAGTTGATGGAGCCAAGATCTGACGCCGCCTGAAACTTGCCCCCGATTATGAATTTGTCGTCGCCAGAGTGCCGTGTGCTTCACCTGGACAAAATTGCCGCAGTTGACAGAGAAACTATAGCTGCCTATTTATGAGAAAGAAACATACAAGGGGAGGCGAACAATTTATACCAACTATATGTGCTTGAATCATTTATTTCCGCACCTGAAATAAAATTATGACCTTTTTTGATGTTTTAGTTTAGGAATGCATCGTAACTAGCATGTATGCATCATAATTGCGACATAAGTTAATGATGCATGATCTGAAAGACCAGAACAATGCATGAATAAAAATAAAACATGCAAGAGTATTTTTTTCATACTGTAAACTAGGTTATTAATAAAAGAAAATGTAATTTTTGGTTTAATCATTGAATAACTTAGTTTAGATGAACGACTTTAAATTAATGCAATATAACTCAGTGGTGGATCACTTTGATTTTCTCAGCATTTAATTATTGATAATTTATTTTTACTGATAACGAATTCAATCAACTGCATTTTACTATTTTATGTCTTATTGATAAAATGTACAATTTATGCTTTTAATGATTACTCCATGTTGCTATAACAAATTAGAGATTATTTTTTAACAACGCATGATGTATTGGTGCATATGACTGACATGTAACGCTTTTAAGCACGTCATCGTAATTTTCATTTTGAAACGAGTCTTATAGAAAATGTGAAAAAGTGCAAGAAGTTTTCCGACCTTTAGCAAAGTGAGGAAACTAATTAGTTAATGCTTTACTCTATCACGATTGAGCAGTTTTCTTCGTTCTACGACATAAGAAACATTTTTTCCAATTTAAGTTTATGAATAGTTCGCTTTTATGACCAAACTAATCAACCTATTGTATAATTAAAATAAAATGAGGAAGATACTGTGTCACTTTATAAACCATGGTTGCTAGATCAGGTAAATAAATAGCCATCAAAAATAGAGTGATAGATTGGTCAGAAGTAGATGACATAGTCCAGTCGTTGACATATAAAGTTGAGTTGAAGGAGATTGTTCAAATGGAAGTACCCAACTGTGTAGCGTCGTCATAAACGCTCAGAGTCGTGGAAAGTAAGGTTTTCAGACATGTAGAGGAGCCCGCTTCAGTTCTTGCCGTCACTGGACATAACATATCTAGCATTTTGGGTTCAAAATCAATGTCTTAAGGATTTTTATCAATGTCTTAAGGTTTTTTGCATCTATAATAACTTTTTTATTAATATTGTTGGTTGATTTATGGTCTTTAATTGAGAGAATGAATTGCCTAAGATACATTATTTTTAAACTCGGTATTTAAGCTAAGACTGCTTCGTTTAAGACCTTTCTAACTGATTTTATTTACCTGTTACAGTATCATATAAATGTCTTTTTGTCTTACTTCTGCCATTAGACTTATTTTGATTTCGTTGACTGTAATAGGCAAGGTACTTCTACCAATTGTTTATTTGGATTTGCAAAACATGTCTCTAAGACTTGAAGAAGGTCATGTGTTGTTGATGTGTTCTGGCATGGTTATTAGTGTTTGCAAAGTCATGTACAGTAACTAAAAATTGTTAACTTCATTCATTGCTCTATGAAAGTTTGCGTTTGAATTTAACATCTTACATGGAGTATGTATGATTTCGCTATTTTATCACCATTCTCACTATTATATTTCTATGCTAAAAGATATATGAATGCATAGATGATGTTAATAATAAAGAAAGCTAGATATGCCTACAGAGTTCAGTGTTCTTTTTCATCATCATTTAATAATGAATCTTGGCTATAAATAATTTTATTATACATATTTATATGTTTTTAATTCAACAAGCCTTAACTTAGTGCAACTATTTCTTTTGACTTGTTTCCTAGTAGGAATCTACTATGCATCCTAATCTACGAAAAGACAAGTGACTTAAGAATAGAAGGTACAACTTAGTTATCTTAATAGTAATAATGCTAAGCCTACCATGATGATAATACAATGACATTTAGAATAATTGATTCTCATGTGTAATAATATTGTCCCATGTATTTTGAACTTTTTTCATTTTCTAAGGGGATTATTTGAATTCGAGACTTAGATAAGTTGATCTTTGAATAAGGAAAAGGCAATTTGGCATTTGGATAAATAGCAGTAAATATAATAACTATAAAAAATATGAAGAGAGAAATAAACATCATGATCATTAAAAATGATATTGTAGATGTTATAATATATAAACTCCAAATACCAAGTAACCAGATGCAAGCCCACATGGGCGTGTATATATACTTGTACTGATAATGAAAATTATTTGACATGTATGGTTTTAGTTGAAATAATATTACTTCCATTTACACATATAATTACAAATATTTGAAATATAAATATTTAAATGACAAATATTTGACATAATAAAAGTTAGTTAATGAATGCTTGATATATAAGTGAAAATTTACTATAAATATTGGTAATGGAAAATATTTGATATGTATAATTTTGGTTGATGATGGATTGAAATAGCAGTACACAATAAGATGAATAATTAATAATGGAAAATATCGCCTAACAATATTTGTCATAAGCAATTTTTGTCAATGGTTGCATGAAATATCACAATATTTTTTACTATAAATACTAATAATGTCAAATATTCCTGACATGGTATTGGATGATAATAAGTTGAAATTATACTACACATTTACATGAAATACCTGTTGGAACCGGGACAGCCCGTAGTGGAAGAAATAAGTGATTTTTTTTTTAAAAAAAAATTACATTTTGGATCTTTGCTAGGATTACGAAGTCTTACTCATTTAGACTATTTCAAAATATCTTTTAAATAAAATCATTTTTATTTAAATTTATAATATAGTATTATTTTAACTTTATGTTATTATAGTATTATAATATATGTGTATCAGATATGTGTGTGTGTGGGGTGTGTCTGTGGGCGGTGTGTGTGTGTAATATATCAATCTGTGTAAGGTTTGACATGCCCATATATAAGTGTTGCGGTTTTTGGGCAACAAACATGTTAGCCCATCTAATATTCTATGCGCTGTCCAAATTAATATATATATGTGCATCAAATAACATGTGTGTGTTTATGCATAGAATTAGGCATATGTAGATATATCTATATTTATATACGGAAATAATAAAAATAATGATTATATAAAATATTTAAATATTTTGTACAAACATTATAATTTAAACTTTTTTTGCTTCTGCAAAATCGAAAGTATAATAGAGATTTTTTTTAATTATAATTATTTAGAAATATACAAACACATGTTTATATACATATACATACACGCATACATACATAATAAATTTTATAAAATTAGTCCAAGCCTACTAGAAGCTCGCGGTATTAGAATTTTTTTTAGATTTATAAAATAATTTTAAATAAACAATTATAAAATTAATTTAAAAATGATATAAATATGTATATATATATATAATAAATTTTATAAAATTAGTGCAAGCATACTGAAAACTCACGGCATCAATTTTTTTTGGATTTAAAATTAATTTTAAATAAACAATTATAAAATAAATTTAAAAACCAATATAAATAATTATTGATTTTTTTAAAAAAAAATCATTTTTGAAATCTGAAAATTATATAATTTAATTATATAAAATTTCATTCTTAATTTTGTATTATTATTATATATACATATAATTTATATAATCTATTTCTAGTTAAATAAATAGTTATATTGATATTTAAATATATAATAAATAAAAATATATACTAAAATAAAATATTTCATGCTGTCGAATTATTATTGTGTAAAATTTTTTTTTTTACAAATTTTAAATTGTTGATTATAAGATTTTTATCTTTAGGGTCTAATTAATTAATTAAATCATATATGATATTATTTAATCAAAAAAATGTTTTTTTAGTTTGGCCGTGAGCTTTAATTCCAACATGCATACAAATATTTTTTTAATCATATATATATATATTCAACCATCTAATATGTATGACATAGCATCGATGTATTAGATTCTTCACCTATCGATCTAAACATCATATGATATTCATTTATATTTGTAAATCGTAGATTTACCTTCACTATGACCTATCAAATACATGTTGAAACGAGAATATGAGCCCCTATGAATCCTATTCCAATCCCGTAGCTTTGAATTATTGATCATGGGCTATCAAATAGCTTTTAACTTAACTGATTTGAGCTTCAAAAATTGAGGAGAGGAGGGGATGAATTTTGGCCAGCAATAGAGAGGGTGGAGGCTTCCAAAACTTGTTAGAAGAATGATGGTTATGATCTATCTATAGACTAGAGAGTAAAGAGAAAAAGGATCAAGATCGACTCTTTTCTCTTACCCATTCTCTACCTCTTATCTTGTCAAAACCCAACTACTCTCTCACATCATAGCCGCCCTCTACCTAGTCTCATTATGGCCGAATTCCCTTTGCCATATGGGATTCAACCCCATTTGAGCCCGAATAATTTTTATCGCATTTAAATTTCATTTAAATGCGTATCAATATCGTATATTGATTGATATATTTATAGTTATTATAAACATATTGAATATTGTTCAACGCATCAAATAAAATTATTGTTTCATAGGTAATAATTAATTTATAAAAATTACAAATTAATTGAATTATTTGGTCAAAGGAATATTCAACGTTTCGATTATGTGACTCTTGAGGTGTAAATTTGGTCAGCGATTAATATCGAACTATTCAAATATTAACGTTCACACGTCAGTTAGTATGTGATGTGACATTTTGGCTAAATTTATCGCTTACTTGGTTTCGGTATAATCTAATTTTACTTTGTTAAGCGTTACTCAATAGTGACGTTTACTTACACTAATTCTCTTCGTCAAAACTATATCCTTTTGGACTTATGGAATTTGGTAATGGTCAAAATTTCAATATCATCCATATTCAACTCTACAGTCCAAACACAAAGTCATTGGTTCAATAATAACAATTATTATTAATCGAAAAGCTCTAGCCAGAGACTTTGACTTTGATTTGACTTCAGTTGACTATGACACTAACTTCATATAACCGAGGAGATGAATCCTCTCTCAAATAGTGTTTCACTTTTAATACTTCCACTCGACCCAACTATAGTCATTTGATGGATGCCATGCCATGATTTAACTATAATCGAAGTGAAGTTTCCACATTGAAGTTCGACAGTATTCTCCAGTCGAGAGAATTATGTAATATTGTCACATCGATATTTTCTGTTTGACCTTACTTATATTAAACAACAGAAAACTATCGAGTGGGTCATTCGATAGTTATCTAATAATTACCTATATGTAACCCCTTGGTGTCGCCAATAGTTATAAGTAATATCTGCCCAACATTTGGAGAGCATTACATACTCTAGTCTCAACATATGCATCGATATCCAGTCGCGATACATCTTGATTAGGAATATTTAAAATGGTATGTTTATTTTATTACGATAAATCACTCATGGTTATAATGTATTGTAACTATTATCACAAAACATACCATTTATGGATTTTCTATTAAATATACTTTTAATTAAATTAACTAATTAATATAACATATTATATCAAGTATATAATAGAAAGAAAACACCTTTTTTATTTTGAATAAGATTAGTTATCGAGTTAGATTTATGCAATAATTAAATAATTTCCCCTATGGCATATTCCTAACTCTATTAATCTCGCACTTGCACTTGGGCACAATTATGGAATCTTAATCCCGTATTTTCGATCAATTTGATAAGAACTGATTGAGTTAGACCCTTTGTGAATGGATCTACTATGTTGTTTAATTACCTACTCTATCAATCACTCTTTTTGATGCTGGTAAACTACCTTTATTATGTGGAACTATTTAGAGTACGTTTCTTGAACTCTAGTGAGCTCTTATTATTACATTGTTATCATATATAATAACTAGTATTCCTAATATTTGGAACCACCACTAGCTTAGTTATAAATTTATGCATTTAAATATGTACATTGCTTTCACTGTGGCGCTATACAAGGCGATATACTTAGCCATTTCATTGAATTTGCCACAATGTTTCATTTGGAACATTTCCAACTCAAAGCTTCTTAATTAAGGTTTGAACATGTATTTAATATTGACATATTATATGTAACAACCCGACAGAAGTCGACACCAAAAAATCCATGGTATTCACATACCGAACATTCAAGTGCCGAAAAGACAGATTGTTTGGGTGAAAGAAAGATAGAACAAAATTTCACAACGTGACGAGTAATATATAATATACAACAAATGTTTACAAAAAAGAAAAAAAACTTTAATATACATATTATCATCAGAACAAAACTAACTTATTATCAGCCTGGTCAGTTATAATAATCTGTCTTTACAATTGCTGAAAAATACAGACAAGAACACACAGTGGAAGATAAAAATACTATAATATGCCTTGAAGGATACAGCTCGTCTCCTGAAGCTCCAAAGTGTCCAGCTAAATCTGGAAAATATGCTTTGGCTGATCCGAGCATTATAAAAAAACTAATGCCCGAATCATTCTGGTAAAACCAGCATAGGGAACACAATCATATGGATTTTTAATATTTTCAAACCTTTAAAAAATAAAGGTATCTCGTAAGACTACGTTGCACATAAACACAAACAAGTTTTTTCCTTACGATAACCAAATCCTTTATATTATAAAATCTAGTGGTATTATAATAATGTTTAGGGCTTAAATTAAATATGGAACCATAGCTGAAATTGTTACATTAATTAAATTCCAGCTAATATGTATACAACTAAATTCGTAGGGGCATTGATAGTTTAATTTTCATCAATGACTGGGCTATTGAGGTACCATCCGCCACATTACACCTCTGGAAAAATATACCAAGGGCCATACATGGACCCCCTACCAACACAGAACCGACCGTCCCTTTAACATGACATACCGGATTACTTCATTCCTCGAGCAACAAGGCTACTAAACAATGTGTATCAGCCATAGCTTCCAACCGCCTTCAATTAGCGAGCATCAAGTGATGACTATTGTGCAAGATTCTGATTGATTAGCGGGTTAAGTTCACCATGCAACCTTCGCTATCTCTACTTTTCTTCGATCTTTCAAAGAAGAATTTCTGTAGAGTGTAATAGAATATACCGAGTTCCATCAACTATAGCACCCAATGGAATATGTTATTCATTAATTGTTCATTTGACTCAATATTTCTTCTCAATCGGCAAAATCAAAGCTTTCCATATGTATAGTGTTCGAGCACTTTTTCCATGAGCATGCATACCATATCCATAAATATCGATTCTAGATCGAGGAATGACTGCTCCAAATGGTAGCGAACTACATAGCTCTGTCGCATATCCCATGATAGTCGTTACCGGTTTGTGTGGCTTGTGAGGTCACGAATGCCTTTTTTTATCCCTCTTAGCAATTCCCACTTGGAATGTAACACTGCCTTCTAGGCATAATGTAATGCCAGCATTGTCCATAGAAATTGTTCAGGATAAGAACAAACCGAAGGCACTACTTCTACCACATTTTGGAATCACCCCCAGGATTAGTAGCAAGTAGCCCTTGCACTTCGAAGTGCTCCGTCTTCGATCATCTTGAAAAAGTCTTGAATCTCTTCTAAAGCATTGAATAGGTATATGATTTTGGAGTGGTTACGGTTTCAAGTCATTTCATATAAGTAAACTTTCCCGCTTATCAGTCGCCCCGTATTCGATATTTTCGGTCAATTCAACTTCGGTTCTTGGGAAATAATTAGACAATATATAAGAGCGGAGATCACCTACTAACCGTTTAAATAGACGGATTTCCTTATCATTTGTTCTACGAAAACAAAATGAGATTTATACGCATAGTACAACATCATCGAAGATGACTATGACATATAACTCTCGTGTTTCTCCTAGATATTTCCAGATTTATATTTTGGCCAAGATTTGATAGTCGGCTATTTAACTATCAACTAACAAACAATCAACATAGATTTTAGTTCCATATGGGATCCACTAAGCCTCTATAAATTAATCTTCCATTAATTAAATCTCTTTAAAATTATTTGATTCAAAATACCTTCACAAAAGATAATATTCACAAACCCCTTATATTCCTTCCAATACTTGGGAAAAATTCCTATATACCTATCTTACCGATATAAGTATATTACCAAAAGCTTAAGAAGATTTCTTCTTTTCTAAATTCATATTTTTAAACGGGTCAAAACAATGTCTTTTGAAACATTGATTACAGTAAACTAAATCACTATCCTTCGGTTTTAAGTACGAAAATAATGTTTCCATACCAACATAATTTTGAAGGATTAATTATGAAAATCAAGTCTCATTCCCACATAAAATTCCCTTTTTAATAAGCCCATTTCATATCTCAAATCCTTTTATAAATCTTTAAATAATTTATAAAATTTCTTTCATAAATCTCTAAAATGATTTATAAACTCCTCTACCAAATATCGTTTATAATCTCCTTTACAAAATATCGTTTGTAAATCTTCTTTGCAGAATATCATTTGTAAATTCCCTTAAATAAATCCTTTTTACTAAGTACAATCCTTTTTATAAAACAATTTATCATTTATAACCACTTTTATTCAATTAATTAATTACTTTTAAACATCATAAATAAATAAATAAATAATTAACTTTAAACATCATTAATAAAATAAGTAATTGACTCTAAACACATGGTTAATGAAATAATTAATTAACTTTGAAAAAAATAAACCAATTAACTACTTTAAAACAAATATAATTTAATAACTCAAAATATCATTAATAATATAATTAAATAAACATCTTTAATAAAATAATCAATTAACTCACTTTACAACATCATTTATAAATACTTATCCTCAAATTGTTATAAAATTATAGTCAATTTAAATCCATAACTTTATAAATTTGGAAAGAGGCTTAGTGACCACAATGGTACTAAATCAAGTTACCATTTAATTCAATTTGAGTTTTCAAATCACCTACTGGTATTTGCATAAGCAAACATATATGTAAATAAAATCAATTAGCAATCACTAGCTAATCCATCACTTATCCAATATTAATTAATCCACATATTTATTAACAGACATATGAATAATTGTCCAAATTAATATAATAGCAGAATGTGGAATTATTCTGCTAAACAGATGTCATCAGTAATATATTCAATTTGATTTTGGCAGAATGATGTTTTATTCTGTTTAATAGATGTTCAAAATAATCTATTCAATTTAACCAAATGGTATTTTATTTGGTCAAATAAATATCACCGATGAAGTAAATTTAATTTAACCACATTATTATTTAACGTAACATATTTGAATTCTACCATTATTATCAAATCACAAATTTGTACTTTACTTAAACTATCAACTGCTTATACCATAATGTTGTACTAGATCATACGAATCATGTGCAAAAATCCTTCGGTCAAATGGATTTCGTATGGTTGAGATATCCAATTTTAAACTTCAGCACACATAGTTTAAATAATTTAAACAAATAAATATTAAATTTCTCACCCCACAAATGGGCCAAGCCCAAACCCGCATATCCAAACCCAACCAATAAACTACAACTGTCATCTTCCCTCCTCACATTCAAATCCCTAAATCAGACTCCAGAAACCCATTTCAACGTGCACGCCACACCCTTCCAATTTTTCATCAAACCCCTACCACCCAATGACCCCATACCATGAGTTCATCTCGTCGGCGTCCTTGCTATAACCCCAGGCCACTCCCATCAAAATCGACACCTTTACCACCATACGAAGCTGCGTTCTACTGTTTTGAACCAACATCAAAAAATTAGGCCGCACCCACGCTTTCGCTACATGTAGTCAGTGCCGTCGACGTCGTCGCATTCACCACTCACCAACTCACCACCCACCACCACGACGATCAACTCGATGGTCCACTGCCGCCTATGCAGTGCAAAAGACGATCTCCAAAAACCTAACATCTTAAACCCTAATCTTACCTTGCTTTGCAATCTCAGACCACCAGAGGACAAACGATCATCTCATCCCCAAGCTCCTCCCCCGTCACCTCCACTGACTCCCTCAGCTACTACTCCACTAAAAAATGACACACGAGTAGAAAATGCTCCTCTAACCACCATGACAAATCTAAACCTCTTAAAATCACACGACCATTACCAAAAATCCTTACTTGACGACACAAACCCATCCATGCTCTCCGTTAGCCATTCCATACTCGACGAAAAACTATCCGCTCTCGACCTTTATTGTTTTTGGGCATTTTCCACCACCACACTCAACGAAATGTCAAGCTATTATTTTTAGAAAATACTACAAGGGGAGTTGAACAATTTTTGTATGGACGGTTTGGCTAGTTTTGAGTAGATTGTGAGATAAGGATTTTTAAAGGTGGAGAGGGTTTTGTTTCTTTGAACAGTAAGAACAAATAAAAGAAGAGGGAAAGAGATAGGAACCAAAACAAGGGAAAATGAAAATGATAAAAATGTATAGGTGTTGAGTTAGAATGCATCCTTATAACCAATAAATCCACTCATTCCTTTACCCTTAAGTAACTCAAACGTTGTAAGTTAACCAAAATATATAAGCCACATATTGTATTAAAATCAAATCAAGTCAATCATTGATGTTGGTTCGAATTTGAATTTTTTTTCTCTAATGTTTTGAAAAGAGGATTTGCAGTACTCCGCTACAGAATATTCCATTCGTGTACGAACCACGAATGGTAAAAATAAAAATATGATCGCGGACAAAAATGTGATGCGATATTAGAACATTTATAAAATACACTTGTTATCAAATTATGTTAAATTTCAAAGATACCAACAATTGCCGTAAAATATGTCAAACGATAATTCTAATAATTTCCAAATTAAAATTATAGAAAATTTTTATGTATCCACTTTATTAACAAATTGAAATTTTCTTTTGGAAACCATAGATCAAATATTTAAAATAAATTAAATATTTTAAAAATCAAAGTGATAAAACTCCGGATCATTACATTCTCCCCCTTAAAAGAATTTTGATCCCAAAATTTCGTCCCAGTTAAAACAAAGAAGGAAACCAGCCAACATAGAAACCTAACCATTTAACTTCCCTTAATTATTTATAAAAGCACTTTCATAATACCCAACTTGGATTTAGAAACCGGCGTAATACTCTACTACATCCTGAGAGTATATACCACTATCCGGTTCAGTCCTTTTTATTCTGAATTTATTTCCCTTAAGTAAACTCAAGGTCCAAATACCCGGTTTTATCTAAAACCTTTTTTGAAATGATACTATATATTTTAACCATAGAGTACACACACACAGACATATATATATATATATATATATATATATATATATATATATATATATATATATAGACACACACACACAATCTAAGTAACTCCAAAATGATACTAAGGAACTGGGTACTACGAAACAATATCATACATTCTCTTACCAGAAGGATAATGCTTAAGAACACATCCCTTTCCCATTTTAATTATTTCCGAGCCACTCAAACTAGTTAATATAAATATTTCTACTATTTCAAAATTTCCCTTTTTGAATCAATACTGCATATATTTCCATACAAATAGTTTTATCAATATTTCAATTTCGAACTTGCTTTGGGTTCGTTCGGATTCGAACTTGCTTCAATCGTATAATGATAAAAAGAATAATTTACTAAGTGCCCTATAACGTTTGCTTCGACAAACATCCGATCGTCACTTACAAGGTTATTATGATCATTACAAACCAAACCGGGACTCATTTCCTCGAACCAATCCAAAGAAAATACTCCTTACTTAACATTTTCTTTCCAAAATATTTATACTTGCAAAAATTTTTCTAAGTAAACTATTACTACTATTTCCAAAAATCATTTGAAATAATAACGTACATTTTTTTATATCAAATCACGCTTCTAGGATCAAATCAAAATATGTTTTATCAAACAATTCTATTGTAAGAGCTATTCCCTACTTAGAAACCCGAAAATGTATACCGATGATGCTGCATTCATCATCAGAATTATTCTCCAGTGACAAAAGTGAGTTTAGTGCTTTTTATCTCCTTTAAAATCAACATTCATAAATACTTTCAAATAATATTATTACTATTCCCAAAACCTTGAAAACCATTTTTCAAAAGCATTGGGACTTTAGTCCTCAAATTCTTTTTTTAATTCCTTTTTATTTAAAAGACACATTTTCATAAAGCAATTTTATAAAATCATTTTCTTATATAAATCATTTTTCAAATATTTATTCCAAAATATTCTAGCTTTCTTTTTATAAATACCCATTATTAACACCCAATTTTAACCCACACTATCGTCAAACGCCTTATAGTCAAATTGTTAAACTTAATTCACAAGGTGTTTGTATCAATGTTCCCTAAATTTCTATCTACCCACCCAGGGGTTTTAAAAGGAAGAAAATACAAATAAATCAAAAAACAATAGTCAATGCCCAAAATTGAACGAGCATGACTAATCAAACCCTAAATGATAATAGTTGAATATTATTATCCCCCAACTAATAAATACATCAAAATAACTATATAAATTTTTGAAAGTCATTTTTTATATAGAATATATTCCTAAGTAAAAATTATTTCATTTACCGATTTTAAAACAATACAGTGTTGGTTGACCTTGTTCAAGTGTTTAGAGATCCCTATAAATAATTTTAGCTACTCGTACTGACCAAATTCCATAAACCTCTCAATAGAGTAATTAACACAATACAAAACATTTTTGTAACACGAACAAATATGCACTCTCATACATACATACATACATACATGTGTGTGTGTGTGCGCGCGTGCGCGCGCGTGCTCAAACTCATTATAGGGTGTTACCAAACCTATCTCTAATGAGTTTACCCCACCAGTGCTAAGGTTCTCACTTAACCTTCAGCTCTGATACCAACTGTGATAACCCGTCTTTTTGATCCACAGAATTCGACACTTATACATCACTGTTATTCATGTACTGAACATCCAAGTGTAGGGTAGACATATCGTTCGGGTGAAAGAAAGACAGAACATAATCTCACATCGTGACGAGTAATATTTAACATACAATAGGTCTTTTCAAAAAAGAAATAAAACTTTAATATACGTACTATCATTAGAGAAAGGCTAACCTATCTCAAGTTGGATAGTTCTAACAACCCATCCTTGCAACTATTGATAAATACAGACAAGAACCCACAACGTAAGGTAAAATACTATAATACGCCTTGGAGGGTCCAGTTCGTCTCCTGAAGCTCCAAAGTGTCTAGCTAAATCTGGAAAATATGCTTGGGCTGATTCGAGCATTACAAGAGAAACGCCTGGGTCAGTCTGGTAAACCAGCGTGAGAAACATAGTCAAACGGATTTTTAATATTTTAAAACCCTTTGAAAATAAAGGTATCTCGTATGTCCACGCCGCACATAAACACGGACGGGTTTCTACCATATGATAACCAAATAATATTTTAAAATTCAGCGATATTATAATAATGTCAAGGGCTAAAAATAAATATGGATTCATAGCCGAAATTGTTACATTAATTAAATTCCAACATAATACGTATACGACTAAGTTCGTAGGGGAACATATTAGAGATTGCATTTTCATCAGTGACTGGCTACTGGGGTGCCGCCCATACAGTACACCTCCAGAAAAATGTACCGAGGGCCATACATGGACCCCTGCCAACACAGAGCTGGCTACCCCTTTAAAATGCCATACAAGATTACATCGTTCCCTGGGCATCACGGCTACTAAATAATATGCACCAGTCATAGCCCCACTTTTTCCATGTGAACGCATACCAAATCCATAATTGTCGATTCTAGATCAAGAAATGGCTGCTCCTAATGGTAGCGAACCACATAGCACGACCGCATATCCCCTCTTTTAGTCATTATCGGGTTGTGAGGCTTGTGAGGTCATGATTACCTTTTTCTTCTCTTACCAATTCCCACTTGGAATGCTAACACTATCTTCTAGGAACAATGGAATGCCAACATTCATCCATACAAGTTGTTCATGATAAGAACAAATTGAAGGCATTACTTCTTCCACGGCCACTTTGGAATCACCCCCAAGGTTAGTAGCAAGTAGCCATTGCATTCAAAGAGCTCCACCTTCGATCATCTCGAACCAGTCTTGAACCTCTTCCAAATCATTGAATACATATACAGTTTTGGAGTGGTTACAGTTTCGAGTCATCTCATATAAGTATACTTCCCTGCTTACCGGTTGCCCCAAAACCAATTCGATATTTTCGGTAAACTAAACTATGGTTCTTGGGAAATACTTAGATAATACATTAGAGTAGAGATCACCTCCTAACCATTTAAGTGGACGGATTTCCTTATCATTTGTCCTAGGAGAACAAAACTAGATTTATACGCACAGTACAACATCATCGAAGATGACTGTGCCGTATAACTCTCTTGTTTCTCCTAGATATTTCTAAAGTTATATTTTGGTCAAGATTTGACAATCTGCTATTTTACTATCAATTAACAAACAGTCAATATAGATTTTAGTTCCATGTGCGATCCACTATGCCTATATAAATTAATCTTTCATTAATTAATTCTTTTTTAAATTATTTGATTCAAAATACCTTCACAAAAGATAATATTCACAAACCCCTTATATTCATTTCAATACTTGGGAAAACATTACCATATACTTATCTCACCGGTATAAGTATATTAACAAAAGCTTAAGAAAGATTACCTCTTTTCCAAATTCATATTTTTAAATGGGCCAAAATAATGCTATTTAAATCATTGATTACTATAAACTAAACCACTATCCTTCAGTATTAGGTATGAAAAGAATGTTTCCATACCACCATAACTTAAAAGGATTAATTATCAAAATCAAATCGTATTCCTTTATAAAATTCCCTTTTTAATAAGCCCATTTCATATTTCAAATTCTTTTATAATTTTTCGAATAATTTATAAAACTTCTTTCATAAATCTCTAAAATGATTTATAAACTCCTTGTAAAACTCCTTTGCCAAATAACGTTTATAATCTCATTTACAAAAAATCATTTGTAAATCTTCTTTACCAAATATAATTTGTAAATTCTCTTAAATAGATCCTTTTTACCAAGTACAATCCTTTTTATAAAACAATTTAACATTTGTTACCAGTTTTATTCGATTAATTAATTAAATTTTAAAATAATAAATAAATAATTAATTTACTTTAAAACATCATTAATAATATAAGTTATTAACTCTAAACACATCGATAAAATGATTAATTAACTTTAAACAAATCTAAACCAATTAACTACTTAGAAACAACATTAATAATATAATTAAATAACTTAAAATATCATTAATAATATAATTAAATAACTTTAAACATTTTTAATAAAATAATTAGTTGACTTGCTTTAAAACATCATTTATAAACACTTATCCTTAGATTGTCATAAAATTGGAGTCAATTTTAATTCATAACTTCACAAATTTAGAAAAAGGCTTTGCGATGACAATGGTACTAAATTAAGTTACCATTTGTTTGCGTAAAAAATGGTCACAAACACCCAATACCGTGAAAGCACCAGTGTATGAATATAAGTCAGCGATATTCAAGCACAAATCACAGATCTCAGCAAATAACCCAAATGCGTTTGCACAAAAGATGGGCAAACAGCTCCAAGTTGTATGATTTAGTTGATTTTATGTTGTTCGTAGTGATTTAGGTGGTTTATGCAAATACGTAAAAAGCAGGGACTAAACTGTGAAAGACACACAGATTTATAGTGGTTCGGCCAAAATGTGCCTACATCCACTTTATATGTTATTCTCCTTTTCCAATCCGATTACAAGTACAAAGCTTGTAGTACAAGTGTATGAAAGTTGTTTGAAAGTTCCTTCCAGGTTTGAGCTCTCAAACTTCTCCCCCATTGTTGTACCCCTGCCCCTCTATTTATAGAGTGAGGCTGGGGGCAGGGGTCTTGGATGTATATAGCTGCTGGTGGGCCTGGGCTGCTGCAATCTGGCCTGGCACATCTGGTTCGGCATGGTCTTGGACCGGTGGTAGGTGGTAGGTGGGTTGGTACGGCTAGGATCTGGAGTTGTTTGGTTCGGAGGAGTGCCGGTCCGGTGATGGAATGGTGGACCGGCAGTGGGTGGACCGGTAGTAGGAGAGAGTGGTTGGTCGGTCCGGTGAGGCTCTGGACCGGTGGAGGCTGGCTTTGGTTTGGTAGGAGGGGATGTGGAGTTGGTTCGGTGGTGAGAGGGGAATGCCGAATGACCTTCACTTGGGAGTGCCGAATGACCTTCACTTGTGGGTGCCGAATGACCTTCACTTGGGAGTGCCGAATGACCTTCACTTGGGAGTGCCGAATGGACTAAGGGAAGGCCGGATGTGATTTTACTTTACACTACCGAATGTAACTTTAAACCCTTGACACCGAATGGAGTTTTATCCTTGAACCATGAGTGAAACCCCGACCTCCATCATTCCTTGCCAGTTTGTCGATATTCCAGTTTTGACCAAAAAATGGGATAACACTTTGCCCCCCAAAACATGCCTTGTGATAACAAGGCGTGTTTTGAATAGTTCCGAATCCAAAATCCAAAGTTCATAGCCATATTGCCAGAGTAGATCATCCTTGACTGCTCCGAGTCGATATCCGGTTCCAAATCCAATAACCAAAGCTTGAGCCAATTCCATGTCCATCCGAACTCGACAACCGAGTCCCAAACCATCCTTATCCAATAGCCAACAACCGAATCCAGGACCTCTCTGGGTCGATATCCAAATTCGTAACCTCTCCTGGCTCTTGCCAAGCGCAATCCACACCTGACGGTCGTGATCCAGTGTCCCTGGACGTTGAGCTAACCTCTCCGGGTTCTTGCCAAGCGTAATCCATACTTGACGACCTTGGTCCAGTGTCCCTGGACGATGTACAATGCCATGGCTTAAGTCCTAAGCCGAATCCTGGTCCCTCCGGACCCTTGCCGAGCATAGTCCATGCTCGACGACCTGAAAATAACGATTGATAATATAGGGCCTAAGTCCTAGGCCGAATCCTGGTCACTCCAGACCCTTGCCGAGCATAGTCCATACTTGACGACCTGAATGAGTCAATTTACCACGTTCGGTCAAAGCGACTCACCCCTTGCCAGGCATAATTCATACCCGACGACCGTTACCAAAAATCAAATAAAAATCCAGTCAAAATCCAATCCAAATCCAAAATCCAAATCCGAAATCCAAATCCAGAATCCAAATCCAAAATCCAAATCCAAAACCAGAAAATCAGAAATCCAAATCAGCATCCACAACCGAAAACAATCACCCAAAGGAAAATCCAAATCAAAAAGCAAGAAAAACCAGGAGCTCAATCCAAGCTCCAAAACCGAAAACCAAAAAGAAAAGCAGTGTCCAATCCAAAAGCGAAAGATAAATTTCACAAACCATAGCATCGCAGTTTATTATCATTCAGAGCATGCCTAGGGGCTATCTCCGTCCCCGTACATGTGTAAATGACTTGGTTGCTTGCCAATAGTTTGCTACTTATTTCATATTAACCTGGTCAAGGGACGATCAACCGACCATCATTCCTGGGCCTCCCACCATCGTAGCTTGAGGTAGGCGGCGGTTGCTCCTGCCTCGCCGTTGCATTCCGAGGTCCAACATATTGCGGCAGTTGTCCACTTCTTACATGTTCCTCAATTATGTCCTTTAAGTGCCTGCAGCTGTTGGTGTCATGTCCATCCAAATCATGGAAGAGACAGTGCCTTCCTGATGTCCTTTCCCGTTCTGTTGGTTCTCTCCTAGCCGGCCTCCGGTAGTGAAGGCGATTTCGAGTATCCAGGTACATCCGCTCCAGTGTCTCGTTCAATCCTGTGTATGTGGAAAACTTTGGATCCTTCCATTGCTTCCTAGCATTTCCAGAATCACCGTCCAGCTTCCTTTTTCCTTTGTTTTTATCCGAACCATTGCTGGATGGTCCTCCCCCCTCAACTGCATTAACCTTTTTCAATTTTAAATCCGTACTCGCATCTTCTTGTCGAAGGAACCTTTCTGCCTCATGAAAGAATTCGTCGAGATTCCGTGGGGGATCTCGTATCAGAGACACCTTGAAATCCGAGTTCTCCCTGACTCCTGATACTGCTGCCATTAAAACCATCGATGGATCGGGCCGATCCACCGAAGCAACTGCGGCACTGAATCGAGTTAGAAAAGCTCTAAGCGATTCATCCATCCTTTGCCTTACCGATGTCAATGTCATCACGTTCTTCGGTCTCTTGACATGGACCCGAAACTGTCCCAGAAACCTTTCCACCAATTCCCTCCAAGTCCTGATAGATCCTTCTTCCAGCTGCCTGAACCACATCGCAGCTAAGTCCGTCAAGTACAAAGGGAAGCATCGGGCCATCACCTCCTATGATGCCCCCAGCACCTCCATGTGTCTGGTGTATCTCATCAAGTGATCCGTAGGGTCTTCCTTGCCATTGTATACCTCCACGCTAGGTAGCTTGAACTTTGGTGGATTCTGAGCCATCCTTATTTCCCGAGTGAACGGACTCCTGTTTACTCCTTCCAAGTCTCCGTTGGTCAAACCACCTCGCACAGTCTTCCTGATTATATCTACCAATCCACCGTTGTCTGTCGGGGGTTGCCCCCGAGGGAACTCCGGTACATACTCTTCGTGTGGCTCGTTAGCAGCAACGTTGGTTCTAGCCTGTTGAACTCCTTCCAAAGGTTCTCCTGTGTTGAATCCTGTGGGCCTGCCCCCAAGCCCTTGTTGATTGCCACCTGGCTCCGTATCTTGTCCTTCATTGGGTTCCATAACCCTAGCTTCTTGTCCTGCATCCATAGCCGTTGTAGCTGTTCCTAAATTCTGCATTCCTGCAGCTCTCATTTGCTCCAAGAAAGTTTGCATCATTTCCTGTTGACTTTTCAGCAACCTCTCTTGCAGTGAATTTGTTATGGCCTCCATCTCATCCCGGGTTATGTAGATCGAAGCCGGTCCTTCCTCACCTCCGGAGGATGCTTGTTGACTTCCTCCTTGTTGGCTTCTCTCAGCCCTTAGCCTTCTACTGTTTTGCCTAGTCATTGTCTTCCAAATCCAAACTTCTATCCGATGTAGTGGGAGCTGGTTCTTCTCAGTGAAAGCACCAAAATGTTTGCGTAAAAAATGGTCACAAACACCCAATACCGTGAAAGCACCAGTGTATGAATATAAGTCAGCGATATTCAAGCACAAATCACAGATCTCAGCAAATAACCCAAATGCGTTTGCACAAAAGATGGGCAAACAGCTCCAAGTTGTATGATTTAGTTGATTTTATGTTGTTCGTAGTGATTTAGGTGGTTTATGCAAATACGTAAAAAGCAGGGACTAAACTGTGAAAGACACACAGATTTATAGTGGTTCGGCCAAAATGTGCCTACATCCACTTTATATGTTATTCTCCTTTTCCAATCCGATTACAAGTACAAAGCTTGTAGTACAAGTGTATGAAAGTTGTTTGAAAGTTCCTTCCAGGTTTGAGCTCTCAAACTTCTCCCCCATTGTTGTACCCCTGCCCCTCTATTTATAGAGTGAGGCTGGGGGCAGGGGTCTTGGATGTATATAGCTGCTGGTGGGCCTGGGCTGCTGCAATCTGGCCTGGCACATCTGGTTCGGCATGGTCTTGGACCGGTGGTAGGTGGTAGGTGGGTTGGTTCGGCTAGGATCTGGAGTTGTTTGGTTCGGAGGAGTGCCGGTCCGGTGATGGAATGGTGGACCGGCAGTGGGTGGACCGGTAGTAGGAGAGAGTGGTTGGTCGGTCCGGTGAGGCTCTGGACCGGTGGAGGCTGGCTTTGGTTTGGTAGGAGGGGATGTGGAGTTGGTTCGGTGGTGAGAGGGGAATGCCGAATGACCTTCACTTGGGAGTGCCGAATGACCTTCACTTGTGGGTGCCGAATGACCTTCACTTGGGAGTGCCGAATGACCTTCACTTGGGAGTGCCGAATGGACTAAGGGAAGGCCGGATGTGATTTTACTTTACACTACCGAATGTAACTTTAAACCCTTGACACCGAATGGAGTTTTATCCTTGAACCATGAGTGAAACCCCGACCTCCATCATTCCTTGCCAGTTTGTCGATATTCCAGTTTTGACCAAAAAATGGGATAACACCATTTAATCCAAATATTCAATTTGACTTTTCAAGTCAAATACTGGCATTTGCATAAGAAAGCATATATGTAAATAAATTCAATTAGCAATCACTATCTAATCCATCACTTAATTAATCCATATATTTATTAATTGACATACGAGCAAATGTCCAAATTAATATAATAGCAGAATGAAGATTTATTCTGCTAAACAGATGTCGTCAATAAACTATTCAATTTGATTTTTGCAGAACAGTGTTTTATTCTGCTCAGTAGATTTCTAAAATAATCCATCTAATTTAATTTAACCGAATGGTGTTTTATTTGGCCAAATAGATATCAACAATGAAGTAAAATTAATTTAACCGTGTTACTATTTAAAATTACATAATTAAAATTCAACCCCTATTATAAAATCATAAATTTCTACTTCACTTAATCTATCAACTGCTTATACCATATTGTTGTACTAGATCATACAAATCTAGTGCAAAAACCCACGGGTCAAACGGATTTCGTATGGGTGAGATATCCAATTTTAAAGTTCAACACACATAGTTTTAAATAATTTGAACAAATAAAGATTAAATTTCTCACTCTATGAACGGGCCAAGCCCAAACCTCATGTCCAAACCCGACCCATTAGCTACAGGTCCTCTTCTCTCCTTGCATTCAAATCCCCAAATCAAACTCTAAAAACCCATTTCAACGTCCATATTGTGCACATGCGTGCCGCACCCTCCAACCTGTCCCCAAACCTTCGTCGCCCAATGACCCTACACCACAATCTCATCTCGTCAACGTCCTTGCTATAACCCCAGGCTATTCCTATCAAAATCGATACCTCCACTACCATACAAAGCCATGTTCCAATATTTTGAACCCGCACTAAAAAATCGAGCTCCACCAACATTTTTTCTACCTACAGCCACTACAGCCGATGTTGTTGCCTTCGCCACTCCCCAACTCACCACCCACCACCACCGCGATCAACGGTGGTCCACTGCCACTACTACACTGCAAAAGATGAGCTTTGTAATGACTCGTAAATTTTAGCGATTTTTTATAACATAATTAACTAAGTTTTTCTTGAAATATAACAATAAAATTTTACAATGAAAATTAGATATTTGAGATGCGTCTATTAAAGCATAGCAAATGATAAATTTTCGTTGACAAATACGGAAGTTAATGCTATTATGTAATTTTCAATTTCAATTTAAATCAGTTAAATTGATGGAAATAAGATATTTTCGAAAGCTGAATATTTTTATACAATAAATTTTTAAACCATTTTTTGAGTGAGACGTCATATTTCTTTTCGCCATATTTGGACTGCTCTAGTTCCGTTTATTTTTATTGTCGACGTTTTAGCAGCATTTTGGCAGCGAATATCGACTTTTGATAGGATGATCGTATCACTGATATCTATGTACCATTCTGTTCGTCTCGTCGTGCTGATCTCCACGGTATATTCACTTATGTGTTTCGTTGTCCGATACGCAACAAAATTTGTAAAAAAACGATTAGCTGTACCGGTACCGTATTCGACCCTTTTGTTTATATGTCCATTCGGTTGTCCTCTGTGAGAAATCAAATAGCTATTAGCATTTATTTTACTTGAATTTTCAATTCATGACCTTTTTCTATTCCCCGGTTTCAAATATAGTTCTGGATCGTTTCATATACCTTCAGTCTAATTTTCTCTTCTCTTTTGATTCGTTCGTTCTGACATTCTTACAAAAAAAAGATATTTATGCACATTTGTTTTCATATCAGAGGACTGCACGTCTTCTTCCATTACCACTTTTCCATTTTCGATGGCCGTGCCGCCATGCTTTGCCACTACAGCCGTGCCACCTCGCCCCATCTTCCCTTCCAACGCCGGAGCCACCTCACCCTGACCGAACGCTCGCCCACCAGATCAGCTCCATTCCACAACCGACAGCACAGCAAGCCCACCCTCCAACACAACCCATCAACTACCCTTCCCATCCACCGCTCCTTTTAATCCGCCACCTCTCCGACCTATCTCCGACCCTCTACCTTCTTAACCAGCACACTTACGTCACCCAAACTTGAAGACAGCCCCTCCTCTTTTCCCTCGCTTGGACTTTTCGGAGACAGCCATATTCCTTCTCCAGCCTGTCACCACGGAGCCACATCCCCATAGCAACAGCCGTGCCTCACCTCCCCACCTGAACCACGTCACCACCCTATCGTTTCCCAAGCCGCCGTGCTGCTCCTCCTTTCAACTGCTGCCTCCGCCTTTGTTATAATATGTAACTACATGTATTATAACTGCATGTGTTTGTGAAGTTGCCTTTCACCGCCTCTGGGCCTCATCATGAGGCGTAGGTTACTAGACTTGAAAAAAAAATCAAGTTCGCATGCATGGTTCTGGAAGCATATTCATCATTCGTTTTGATATAACCTGTTTGTGTACATCTTATCACCTCAACCCAGCCACTATTTTTACTGAGCAAGTCCCGTTACATAGATTTACCTGATTTTTATATTTCTTATATATTACATCTATATATATATATATATATATATATATATATATATATATATATTATATGGTTGATATTTTGGTATTTGTTTGAAGGGTATATATTTATATAATATGTTAAAGTATATATTTAAATTTATGTTAATATTTGGGAATGGTTTTTGTAGTAGCTTTAAACATAATATATATATATATATATATATATATATATATATATATATATATATATATATAAACGTTCATTTGAAAATTTTGAAAGAAATATATGGGTTTTATAAATATTGATTTTAAAATATAATATATAGATATTTATTTTAAAGTTGTGTTTTGATTTTCAAATACAATATAAAGGTTTTATTTTAATTTTAATACGTGTTTTAAATTAAATAATGATTTTATAATATATACATGGCTTATATATATAATTTCATTTATATAATTGATTTTCATCGAATCTAGTTCATCGTGCTTTGCTTTTGTCTTGCCGCTGTCCAAAATTGGTCGTAGTTATTTTGCTTTCCTTCGTGTCCGTGTCCGTATCCGTATCCGTGTAGGCGTCGTGTTCACTTCCCGCTATTCTCTAGCCTCGAAAGGTGAGCGATGACTCACGATTGACATTCTTATATTTAGTAAATTCAATTCACATGAAACGACGATTGAAATATGTAGTTAAATTTAAATTGCAAGTTATTTGATTTTTAATTATGATCTATTATTATTTTCATTAGTCACCGATGTAAATTGACAATATTGACACCAATAACCTATTAGTATATATATTTGAATTGTTAATTATGATCATATTTGCCATTGCTATGCTTTGTCATTTTATATTATTATTTTATTTGTTCTCACTCTGTAAGTTCCCCGTAGTTTAGGAATCCCCCATGGGTTGAAATGATACATAACTGAACGATCTTATAGGTTGGGGGAAAATCGTTATGGGTTGAAATGATAAACCCAAGCGATTTTCATTGATTTTGAATTTAGGAATTGCGGATTGAAATGATATACCCATAAAATATTAAATTTAAATTGCGGATTGAAATGATAAATATCCGTATCACTTGACCATGAGATAGAAAATTATATACGGACACAGTTGGTTTATATTTTGAAAATGATTTTTCAAAGTTTAAAAGGAAATATATGGGTTTTATTATATATTGATTTTTTATAGAAGGATTTTAATTTTAATATATGTCTAAAATTTAGACTTTTAAAAATTATATGTTTTGGAAATTATAAATTTATAAGTTAAGTTTGAGAAATGTAAATTTTAAGATTTACTTAAAAATTTACTATTTTAAAGTATATATTTATAATAAGATTTAATATAAATAAAAATTTAATAATTAGATTTAATTTAATAAAAATTTAGTCTAACTAATATTAATGATATGTTTAAAATATTTATTTAAATTTATTTTAATATTCTTAAATAGATTTTTATATAACTTTAATAAATAAAATTTAGAAAGATAAATTAAATAAGAGTTGATTTGTAATTTAATTTGTTAAGGATTGAATTTAAACAAGAAAAGGTTTCTAATTAATTTTGTTTAAAATTGAATTTAAATAAAGTTTGATTTGAACTTATTGATTTTGAGAGTTTGAAAGGTATGATTTTATAACTTGATTTGATAAAAAGTGACTAAATGAATATTTTCAACTTTAAATAAAATTGAAATTGAATATTTAGTATTAAATTAAATTATAATACGAGATTTTATATAAATGTTATTAAGATGATTAAGTGAATATTTTGGAAATTTAAACAGTGTTAAAGTTGAATTTTGGAATATAAATGAAATTTATCAAATTGGGTTATTGTAAATTGTTTGAATACTAAAACGTATGGAATTGGAAGTGGTTTAAATTTGTAATTCAAACCTGTATTTGAAATCGATATAAATTAGAAGTGGTTTTAATGAGAATTCAAATCGAACCTTTTAATTGAAATTGTTGAATTGAGATTGATTTTGATTGCATCTTTGGAACCTAAGTTGATTTGAACTAATTTGTGAAACTGGAAGAAATAATTCTAATTATAAACTATTTTATTATATAAACTATTTTAATAAACAAAATATTTTAAATCTATAACCTATTTTAAATATATCACTATTTTAATTTTTAACTATTTCAATATATACACTATTTTCAATATTTAAACTATTTAAGTTGGAACTGTTATAATTTAGATTTAATGGATTTAAATGCGAATATTTTATATGATGGTTTAAACTATTTTGTGGTTATGATTTTGGAAGTGAATATTATTTCAAAAGTGATATGATTTTGAAAGTGAATATGATTTCGAATATGATATGATTTTGAAATGAATATGACATTTTGACATGAAGTATGAACTATTTGAAATGAAAACGACCACGGTGTGAAATAAGCATTTGGTTGTTAAAGAGACCGGGATCGGATATTGTCATACTCTCTACTAATACCGAAAACCACTTTAACAACTGCGTACGTGGTGAAGAATCTAGAACGAAGTAGGATGGTTTTGCGAAGATTCTGTATGAAGTATTAACGTAGCCTTGACTCCCACGAGTCAGCTTGATGTGGCTAAAACAGGAGCTATACCGGGCCAAGTGAGGTCGCAACTTCGATCGAGCATGCTTCCTCGATATCATTCTATTACTTTGTAATTTGATTTGGGTGCACCTTTGATTTGGGAGTGTATTTCGAGGTGGGCGGTAGTAGCTGCTATGTATTACCACCAGTCCGGGAATGCAAACGGCAGAATCCTACCCTGGCATTGCCTCGTTGCCTTATCACATGCCTTATCACGCCTTCTACGAGTTTGGTTTGTACCATACCTATGGAGTTCCCTTTGATAGCCCTTCAGTTTACAGAGGAATTACGGTACTGTATAGACTATATGAATATATAAAATATGTTAAGGGGGATATGGTTAATACCTTAACGCTATTTTAATAGTTTACTTTACTATAGACATTATATATGTAGCGTACTATACTCTCTCTCTCTCTATACATACATACATACATACATACATACATACATACATACATACATACATACATACATACATACATACATACATACATACATACATACATACATACATACATACATACATACATACATATATATATATATATATATATATATATATATATAGTTTAGCGGATCCTTAGAGGATGCGAATTCCAAGCATCCTCTAAGTTATATTGTATTTCAGTTAACATTTCACTTGAGTTGAATTTACTAGTATAAGAATGTTAATCCTAACTCGCGTGTTTTATGTTTTTCTTTATACTCGGATCAGGCTGAGTAAAACAACATTTGAGACTCACCTTTTGAGCTTAGAGCTTCGCTCGAGGATCTATCATCTATCTATTCTGCTTCCAGTTATTCCAGTTAGTGCCAGTTATTTATGTCCAGGCTCGTCATCTGCTTTTGCATTAGTAACTTTTGTGTATTCGAGATATCTGTTGTATTTTACTTTAAACTCTGATGTTTATATACTAGCTTTATGAACTACTATTTATCTATTCCACTGCTATTATTGTATAACTCTGTGTCTATGATTTTGTGATTGATTTTATTTACTGTATATGTTAAGTTTTGTCAAACATAAATTAACAATCTGTTGTTTTGAACATTCAAGTCCGACATGAGAGGATGATTTTCTATTTGAATGGTTCAAAATATCAGGTCATTACAAGCTTCAAAAACTTAACATCTTAACCCTAATTTGACCTCAATCCGCCACCTCGGACCACTGGAGGTCAAGTAGCCACTGCCAACAGCTTTGCCTTATCCCCAACCTCCTTCTCATCACCTCCGCTGACCCCCTCGGCCACTATTTCATCGGAAAACGACACATAAATGGAAAATACTCTTCTAACCGCTATGATAAATCTAAGCCCCTAAAAATTACACGCCCATCACCCAAACCCTGAACCCATCCATGCTCTCCGTTTGGAATTTCGTGCTCGACAAAAAACTGTCCTCTCTCAACCTCTACTGTATTCGGGCATTTTTCATACCACTTTTAATGAAATATCGAGCTATTATTTTTGAAAAAATACTACAAGTGGGAGTAAACAACTTTTGTATTGGATGGTTTGACTAGTTTTGAGTAGAATGTGAGATAAGGATTTTTGAAGATGGAAGGGCTTTGGTTTCTTTGAGCAGTAAGAACAAATAAAAGAAGAGAGAAAGATGAGAGTCAGAACAAGGAAAAATGAAAATGATAAGAATGTATAAGTGTGGAGTTAGAATGCATCCTTAGAACCAATCAATCCACTCATTCCTTTACCTTTAAGTAACTCAAATGTTAGAAGTTAACCGAAATATATAAGACACCTATCATACTAAAATCAAATCAAGTTAATCATATTAATATTAGGTGAATTTGAAATTTTTTCCGAAGTTTTGAAAAGAGGATTTGCAGTGCTCCGCTACATAATATTCCATTCGTGTACGAACTGCGAATGGCGGAAATAAAAATACGATCGTGTACAAAAATTTGACACGAGCTTAAAATATTTATAAAATACGATGGTTATCAAATTCTGTAAAATTTCTAAAATACCAACGTTTACCATAAAATATGTCAAATGACAATTTAAATAATTTTCAAATTAAAATTATAGAAAAATTATATGAATCACTTTTATTAAAAAATTGACTTTTTCTTTCTCTTTGGAAACCATAAAATGAAATATTTAAAACAAACTATATATTTCCAAAATCAAAGTGATAAAATTCCGGCTTGTTACATTATGCTCAATAACACCTATGAAGTTCGCGTCCGAACACTCTTTCATAAAGTGTTCGTTGTTATTGTAAATAATTCTCTAGTATTTTGGTATACTCAAGAACACTCTAAACTACCACTTAGTGGTCTTAATTTGGATTTTATATTTGCTTCATGCATCAATTTCACAAGCAAAATACGGTATTGTAGACAATACAACATGTATGATAATTCATATTGCTAAAGCGTAATGAATCCATCTTAGATGTTCCTTATTAAACATTTTAATAAGGTCTCTTTGCATATCATTTGGGACATTCCCAACATCCTTTATATTTAATATATAAAAGGTAATTTACAAAACCAATATCAAGTGTTAAACAACCAAACTATTAGTGATTTTAACATAAGCATATTATGAACTATCAACAGTATGTTATTTACTTATAGTCTAGAAATATCTATGTACCTTTTAGTGCTTCTTTCTTATAGACACGCTTTCTCTGCATTTTAACTGAAAATATCACTATTTGATATTTCCATCAAAATACTTACTCAATTTCGATGCTTATAGAATGTTACCTTCATATCATTTCTTGGATCATATCCGAAAATTCACAAACTCAATATTGCTCATACCGACTTCAAGATACTTTAACTGTTATGTGCAAGTAGTCTATTATAAATCATGATTTAGAATTTTCCATTTCAATATATATGTACCAAAACACTAAGTCATACTAACCAATAGTTTTGCGAGTAAATCCGAATTAACTTAACATGTTGAATACCGAATATATTACGCTAATTTCAACGTTGTTCACCGTATTCCTACTGCATTAATCTTGCTCTTGGAGACTCATTTATGGCCGATGGATCATAACCCTTCAGGTACAGCTATCAAAATCATATTTTGATAGCCTACATGGAATCCTTCCTGATTTGTTCATAGTACAATATGGAGAAGTCAATACTTTTAATGGTTTAATTGCAAATAAGGGTTATCTATTCTTGATATTGGTAAGAAACTCATAGTCTCTCTTCAATATGCGAGAATATTTATTACATTTTAATACATTGTGTACATTTAGGTTTAGTTAATTTCATTTTATCCCTCACAGTCTGTCTTATCCTTGGATCGTATCCAAATCCATTTTACTATCAATAATTTTTAAAATAAATTCCTTCACAACGAAGTTGGTATTTCTTGAAACAACAATTGTTTCCCAGTGCAATGGAATAGGTTTTCATAAACACTTTATGAATTGCCTTATATATAAAACTGATTTGGTTTTAGGTTACAATACTTATGTTCAAAACATAAATTGGTCATCCAATGATAGTTGTTCCTAAACTCCTTTTGGGACGATTCGTACAAGATTCGTCATGAATAATTATCATGTGCAGTCATTCGATTCACACAACCTGCCAACTCCTTATCCTAGGATATGTTGGGGTTTCTTATAAACCCTTATCTTGTATGATTTTGTAAACTTTTCTTTATATTAAATTAATTTTAACCTTGTGTACTACTCTTAAATACATGATCTTATAGAAATAAGTTAACTCAACTTCACTCACAATTAATTGTACTTTGTCCAATAATGTTTGATAACTCTCTTTTGATACATTTATTATGTATCATAGGGAGGAGTGACTTTTGAGGTTGAATTCTTATTTATTTTAGTTACATTTAGAACTCTTTTCAATATACTTACAAATTCAATTTAGTCAAATCAATTATATTTTTTATTGCATGTTATTTTATTTACTTCTGTTTTATACTTTATGAGCTTATAATAGACATACTACTTGTGTATCAAATACACATGTCCATGTCAGTGATAACTCATCTGTGAATACAATGAACTAAATGAAATCGTTTTGGAATTAATTGACTTTCGATCACATACATTTGTATATATCAAACCTTAGACTTCATCACCTCTTATAATGCTCCCACTGAATGTGCGCTTTTCCTTAAATTGTTTGAGATATAATTTACTAGCACAATATGATTCATAATCATATAGTAAAAAATTATTACTCAAAACCGTGGCTTAGTCCATTATTCCAAAATAATTGCAAGTAACTTTAGATACTTTTGCATTTTGAATGCATCACAAATACCAGTATTATAGTATTATTTTAAAATGAATATTCATAATATTCATATTAAAATAAAACTATCTCTGTTTTTAAATCATCACTAAAAGAAAATTATTATTTCATAACTAATGTTTGGTATGTTTTAGGAAAAAACTTTGTAAATTGAAGCGACCAATAAGTGATATATAGAAAGCTCCCATTTTCCTGCCACTAATATAATAGCATACGAAATACAGAGGTCCATCCAACCACTTATTCCAGGCTTTTTATTCAATCAACTGTAATTAATTTTATAGTCGGGAGTTTTCAAATCAAATATTTTAAACTCAGAAGAATAAATCTTATAAAAAACAATTTCCTATATGAAAATACATTTTGGACAAGAAATCATATTTCTCATTCTAATGTTAAGTATTAACTACTATTTTACAGTTCCCATTTTTGATGTTTCATTATGAAGCAGAAGTGACCATTCACTCTCTTCATCCTAACCGTGCCTTAGGTTACATTAACTCTTATATATTTGATTTTTTTTCTAAACGGTCGAACCATTCAAAGGAGATCCTTACTACAATATCATAACGCACTCTTTATAAAAGTACATTTGGTTTTCCTTAACTTTTAGGGACTTCAAATAAATTACACTTTACATAAACTGGTCAAACTGACATTTTAGCGATCATATTTTTCGATCTATCTTGTAGACTTTGGTCTAGTGTTACATTTATCACGATAAGATCATTTTGTAATTAATCATATTGAATACACGATCTCACACTATAGTTTGCTTGCTTATTTCAATGAACTAATTTCATCGAGGTTTCGTACACTATGAATTGCGCCCATTCACCATATAACATTTATATACTAGTGCGAACCCGTGCTTCGCATACGGACCGCACTCAACCTCTTATCATCATAACATGTTTAAATGATTTATATGGTTCATTGATTAAGAAATAATGATTTTTTAATTAATTTTCAAATAAGTTTGCGTTTTGCCTAAAACTTTCTATAAATCTTTGAAAACAGTAATCCAGACAGTACTGGTGCTTGATAAACAATTGCAAAATATCGAGCAAAAATGATTTCAAAGATAAAATTTTCACACAATACACATATAAATTTATTGTGTGCATAAGCTGTTGCTCCATGCATCAGCTGTATTATATGTAACTTCATTTGGTGAGATACATTTATCAATCATTTCCTTTAATACTTGATGTCATTGATTCCATTTGCTGCTTTGGTAATAACTATCTATAAGAGCAGTGCAGGTAACAACTTTTGGTTTACACTTGACAATTGATCCAAAAATGCCAAAAGCAACGTTGACATGATTCATGAGAACGCAAGTGTTGATGATGATCCCATAACTGACTATGTCTAGGAACACATTATGTAGTATCATATTATTGTAGAATGATAAGATTAGAGGATAAAGAGATTTATTTCTGTTTTGAACGATTCTTGTGAAAAATATGCGAAATCTAAAGCATACATATTTTATGTCTGAAGTGTTGGAACTAACAACCATTATTTAACAATATTTATTTTAATGTGAAGAATATAATTGTATTTCTTTTACAGTCAAAGCAAATTCAATATAATAAGAAGCATATAATTGTATTTAATGCTTTTGAGCTTTTTGGTTCCATTTCTATGTATTTTGGTAATGTTGGATTTCACCAGACTTGACTGCAATTTGTGAAAGTAGAATCAGAGGCTGGAAATTTTCAAAACAATCAACGACATAGATTAGTTAAAAGAAATAAAGTCAAACAGATCTAATAACTTTAATAATATGAATAATTCGAAAAAAAATGATTTTAAAAAATTTATTTTTAGCTATCAACAATGGATATCATTGGAAAGCATATTAAATTTGAGATTTAATAGTGAAATTGATTCTTAAATCCTATTAATGTAGAAAAAGTTATCACATTTCAAAAATTGGAATAGAAAGAAATTAAAAACGTGACTGTTCATTTTCCAAAATATGAAGGAGGCCTGTGTGCTCTTGAAATCTAACTCAATAATAATATTATAGTATATATTATCGTATAATTGGATCAAATATCCATATTCTTGTATCGCCTTTAGAGTTCGAAACTCATTGAAGGTAATACAGAGTCTTGGGTAAGTAAACTCTTAAATGACCATGTTATGAACATATTTAGTGATTGTATAATTAGATGCTTACATGGGTCAACGTACAAAAATCTATTAGTATGTATATTTTACATTTTTACTTGTCAATATTAATTTAGTTCATTTGTATATTTTGATAAATATTTTGTCAATTGTATCGATTGTATAAATTTATCAATGTAGATTATTTAATTTATACGTAGCAGACGTTCTTACAGTATTAGAAAGGTTAAACGTTACCATTTCATTTATCCAATATGGCTCCCACTAGTCTTTAATGTTTCTCCAAACCTAAGATGAAACATAGAAGCCCTTCGCTTCACTAGTGGGTGTTAGGACTCGTTTGTCTTAGGATTCTAGCTTGGAGTTTACTCAACAAGTTATAACTCCACACACGATGGATAACTCCTTACCGGTTGTATCATATACAACTTCTAACCCATGGTTCCTTGTCTTAATCTCATGTCAGCTTTGACTTTTCTCAACAAATCGAAAGAAATTACACTCGTACGTACCATTTTTCAACGGCCTAAGTATGATATGTGTATCTTGAGTTTTCTCAACAAATACATATAGTTATCTTACCTTGTCTAATCAATATATTAATAATACTACACATACCATCTCTAGCTTGATTTTTCTCAATAACTAGAGGGTGTGCAATTAATTTTTTAATACATAAATGGTAGAGGACACCACTTATATTACAGATTCATAATCATCAATATATTTAACGAGTAATATCGGCTTATGGAATCATTGTAACGACCCAGAGTTTTGATCGTTGATTTTGAACATTTATTTATTTTAAATGATGAGTTTTGAAATGTGAATAGAAATTTAATATGGAATTTAACAATCAAATAAGTGGAATCAAAACTTAAGTTCCAAATATAGCGATTTATTAAATAAATTTAATTACTGAATTAATAATTGGAAATCGTTTAAACAATTGAATTTGAGTAGAATATGAATCGAAAATGATTTCTAATGTTGACATAAATTCTACTAGAGTTATAATTGAGTTAGTAAGTTTTTAAAACTGAAATTTTAAGCGATTTTGTAAAATTAGGAAATCGTCGATTTACTCGACGATTTAAAATAGAAATCCGGGGAACAGTCTTGGAATTCGACGAAACTAGTTTCATTGGATCTGTAATACTATGTTATTATCAAATTTTGAAATTTCGAAGCTTTTGGAATTATCGTTTGGGTGTACGACATATAAACGCACCGAATTTAATATCGAAAACATAGTATAATAATTGGATCCAAAAAACTATATTCTCTATATGATCGAATTAGGACTCGAAACCTTTTCCATTGCGTTCTAAATAAGGGTATAACATTATGAAAACCTAGCGACATGCCTCAATAGGGATTCAAAATTTTGAGTTGCGTAAATCAAGACATTTTGAAAACTAAATAATATTATAAACTCTAAGACAAAATCTATGATATCCATCAGCTGTCTTATATCTGTTGAGCTGCCCCTACATCTGGTAAACCATTCAAACACGCGAGCCACTCTTCTCGCCTTCTTCACGTAATCGATCCTTGTATAAAACAAATAAATAAAAGGGATGATGAAATCAAACGAAGTTAAATCGCGAGCCACTCTCCTTTTCCTTCTTCAATTAAACGAAACAAAATCAAAAATTCATTCCTCACAAAAAATGTCAGTTTCTCGAATCAAAACGAAAATGATTCGAAGGCGTGATGTCGCGGTCGAAGATTTTCGAGAGGGCAGACTACACGGCTGCAGGGGAGGAGTTTCACACAAGCACTCGTGGTGGGGGTGGTTGATGCTTGGTCGTGGCCAAAAGTGAAGGAGCTTAGCTAGCGAAGTCGAGGTTTTTGGGCAAAGTGCGATGGGGTTTAGGTTTTGGTGGTGAGTGGATCGAGGCTGCGATGAGAAGGGAGGCTGACCTTGGTTTGCACGTGCTTGTGTGAGTTGGTGATGCAAAGACTAGGGATCAATCGTCTTCGTGTGGAGGAGGAGCGGAGATATTGGATGCGGGTTTTTGTTTGAAGGACTATGGTGGCTCATCCTACAGTTAGGAATTGGGGAAGGTCAGCGACTTCGTGGTTGTGTAGAGGATAGGTGATGAGGGCGGTCGGTAGTCTTTGTGCACGCATGATGGAGGATGAAGCAACACGTGGCTGTTGTTGGTGATGGTGATCTTATGAAGCTTGTTATGGCGTCTAGTGGTAAGGTATTCACCATTTTAAAATTTAAATTTCATAGTTGGTTAATCAATCAAGAATTTATATTGAGTTAGCTAATGAAATTAAAAAAAATTTGTATACGAGGTACCAAAATTGGCGAAATATAATCTGGGATTAATTGGAGATTTTAGAGGCAGCTATTAATTAAAAATTGAAATGGATTACTGTAACAACCTGGATTTTTCGTCATTCGATTTTGGATATTTAAATGGTTTTAAACATTGAATTTGGGATTTATAATTTAGTTAGTAAGATTTAAACTGGAATTTTTAAGCGATTTCGTCGATTTGGTTAGTAATTTGAATGATAGGAAGAGGGCGGAGCTTGTTGGTTGGGCGGCACAGTAGAGCAGTAAGAAGGAAAGATTACTGTTAATAATGGTAATTAGTTTTATTTGATTTTTATCAAGTTATTGAATAAATTTATATAATCTCAAATTGTTAATAAATTCGTAATTCGTTTATACGAGGTCTAAAAATCGTGAAAACAAGTCGGGATGAGAATGGTTTGCAAATAAAAGTCAAGGTGATAATTTCTTGCTCATTTGGATTGCTATAGTTTAAACTAAAAATGTTGAAAATTTAAATCATCAGTTGATTGAATGGTATGACATTTTAAATTATCTGTTGGATGATTATATATATACATTAATATATATATATATATATATATATATATATATATATATATTAGTAATTGGGGTGATATTCGCACACATTATAGCGGATGAAACCCTATGCGCCCTGCATAATAGCAGATCATCCTATATACCGCGATATCCCCTCAAAGTGGGGTTGGTATTTTTATTGTTGGCTAACATCTGTGGGTGCAGGGAAAACAGGTTGGTGGGATCCAACTGGATTCCTCGGATATATTTAGTGTTTTTCATATATACATATAATATATGATGTGATTGAAAAATCTGCTGGATTAATGTGTGTTTTAAAATGTTATAATAGCATGGAGATTAACTTGGGAATATTAAACACCGTAAATATTATTTTGAAATTTTAAGGAATTAAAAGGAGATTTTTAATATATATATTAAAGAAATATGTACATTGAAATTTGGATTATTTAAAAGAGATTGATTTGAATAAGCAATAATGGGATTTTGATCGTATTAAATAATGCCAATTTTTTTTTAAATAGAGATTTTAAAATAAATTATAAATATAGGGATTTTTAAGATTAGATTTTAAAATGATATTCGAAAAATATAGAAAGAATATGAAATCGATATTAAAAATAGATAAGGAAAAATAAACGAAATTTATAAGAAATTTAATTTATAAAAATGGAAATTTATAAATGAGATTATTTTCATGAAACTCAAAGGAGTTATAGAAATATATGAACGATGTTTATAAAAAAATGAAATCAATATCAGATGATAAATTGGAAATATAGATTTACATGGAGAATTTCTATTCGAATATGGAAATAGAGTGAGAGAAAATAGTGGATATTATTTTTGGATTGGAAATGGTTAAGGAGACCGAGATGGAAGTGATGTGATGGAAATCGAGAGGGGTTATAAATTGAAGCTTTGGTTATTGCGATTTAAAGATATATTTTTATTAATAAGTTAAGATTTTATTTTAAAACGGAAATTTTATTTATTGAACTATGTAGTTTAAAGTTAGATAGTATTGAAATACTTCAGAAGTGGACTTTTTAAAATACTTAATATTTATTTTAATTAAATCCTAAATTTTTGGACCTACTTTGAAAAGTCTTGTTATAAAAAGTGTTTCAATATTTAGAAAATTATTTGAACATGTCTTAAAAATAAATAATTATTATTTTTCTTTTAAATACTTAGTTTCATTTACATATGTGTGTGTGTATATATAGTTTTGAAATGGTTTAAATGTATTTATAAATCTTCTCGAGAGTTGGGAACAGGTTATTTAGTAGATAGGACTTATAAGAGAATTCCCAAAAAAAATTTTGGGAAGTAAAGAAATTTACGAAGAAATTAAATAAAAGTGAACTTCAAAAAATGGAATAGAATTAATAGAAGAAGTAGAAAGGTAAATTGGAGTTATAAGTAAGTATATTTGACTTTGGAAATATTGAAGGGAATTTATTAAAGAATTCCAGAATTTATAGAATTCGTGTAAACGAGTTAAGAAATTTACAAATAAAGTGTAAATGATTTTTTTTATAAAAAGAAATAGGAAATAAAAGGAGTACTTCCTAAGTGTTGAATATAAAATTAAGTGAAAAAAATGTATTCTAAGTATTGGAAATGGTGGGAATATCCCACTGAGAATGTAAGGATTTGAAACTGTTTTCAAATGTTGAAGTACTGGATATACATACATACATACATATATATATATATATATATATATATATTATAAAGATATATTGGAATAAATTTTGGAAAATTTATAATAAGGCCTGATGATTGTTTATGGTTGTGTATTGATATTCAAATAACCGACTATCAATTTTGGACAATTTCGTTAATAGTTTCGAAGAGACCGGGATCAGATTTAATTATCCGAAAACCACTTCGATCTGGTTTGAACATAATAAAATGAGTACGTGAAGATGATGAAGATGGTGATTCGGTTGTTCCAGATCCAGGACGACTTGTATGGACGATTGCTATCAGAACATCGTCATTGGTGGACGATGAGCATTCTAAGTAGAATTGTGTTCTTGAAAGGTAACGCCAGCCTCGAGCCTTATCAACCGAGAATGACTAAAATAGGAGAGATGCAGCAATGCTAAGTTGGTTGCACCCGATCAGGGTGTGTTATTACCTTTCTAGATGTCCTCGAAAAGCTAAATATTATGGACATGGTCATGCATGAAGGAAGGAGCGCTCGATGGTTAGGGTGGGAACAACTGGGGTGATAACTTATTCGGTCTATCCTGGTTAGGGTTAGGCCGGTCTTGTGCAGCAGAGGATCCCGGGCGAGGTCCTTAGTACATTGTTCTAGAGGTGTACTGTGGTGGGCAATAACCCAGTGGCCCAGTCATTCGATGGAATGCATTCTCCAATAAGCGCTGTACGGTTTTGATTGTGCCCAACTATGCTGGAATGTGAGATGCAAGCATTTCAGCTATTTTCTACTTATTTCATATAGACACTATTATAATATCAGACGGATTTGATAAAAATGTTTTGGTCATCGTAAGGTAAACACCGTCATGTTTACGTGGTCTTACGAGATACCTTTATTTTTCAAAGGATTTGATAAAAGTTAATAATTCAATTTGAGTGTGTTTTCTCACGTTGGTTTTCCAGACTGACTCGGGTGTTATTTTATTATAACGCTCAAGTCAGACCATGTATTTCAGATTCAGGATAGGAAGCAATGGAGTCCAAATTGATGTATCGATTGATGTACTCTAACGATTGTAAGTATTTAACAGTTATAGATTCTTTTGTATAAAAATCTGTTATTTTATATTATATTTTGTTCCGCTGTGATTGTGAGATTCTGTGTTGTTATGTTTCTTTTCTTCTATCTTTTTCTTCTTCACCCCTCATTAACTGGTGTTTCCGTCACTCGATTGCTCGGCATTCTAAACAGTGGACGTATTGATTTCGACTTTCGAGGGTCGAAAATCCCCCGTTCGTTACAATTGCAAACAAAAATCAAGGTAAGAATTTTCACTCATTTGGATTGCCAAGTTTAAATTTAAATGTTTAAATTTGATTTATTGGATGCTTGATTTGATTGATAAATTATTATCCATTGGATGTGATATATACATTTATATATATATATATATAGTGTGTGTGTGTGTATGTATATATATATATATATATTAGTAATTGGATATATTTCCCGCCTATTGGAGCGGATGAGACCCAATGCACCCCTCATAATAGCGGATGACCCTATACACCGCGATATCCCCCTCGAAGTGGGATTGGTATTTTCTGTTGTATTAACATTTCTGGATGCATGGAAAATAGTTGGAGGGATCTAACTGATGGTAGCACTGGCCTAAATTTTGGTATTTTTAATTCCATAAATACTATTTTTAAATTTGAAGGAATTAAAAGGAATTTTGAATATAAAAATATTTATATTGGAGTTTGGATTATTTTTAAGAAATTGATTTGGATAAAAGATATAATTGATTTTGGTGTGTATTTAACTATTCGAAAAAAATATATACACATTTTTTTAGAGATTTTAAAATAATTCGTATAGAGGATGCTAAACAATGGACTTTAAAAAATGATAGCCTGAAAAATATGGAAAGTCTTTGAAATCGATATCAAAAATAAATTTTAAAAAAATGGAATTACGAAGAAGTGGACTTACAAAATAGAATTTTATAAGTGAGGATAGTTTTATAAAAAGATAAACTCCAAGGAGTAATAAAATTTATAAATGATGTTTATAAATTAGGGAAAAACGATAGCGATCGCTAAATTGGGAATATAAATTTACAGGGAGAATTTATATTAGAATATGGAATAGGGTGAGAGAAAAATAGTGGATACTATTTTGAGATTGAATGGAAGTAATGTGATGGAAATCGAGAGGAAATTATAAATTGAATTTGTTATTGAATTTAAAAAATATATATTTTTAAAATTTTAGAAGTTAAGTTTGTTTCAAAAAGGAAAATTTATTTATTGAGTTATGAGATTTTAAGCGAGTTAAGATTGAAATAATTCGGTAACTGGATTTTTCAAATATTTAACTTTTATTTTAATAAATCCTAAACTTTAAAATCAGCTTTGAAAAGTGATATTATAAAAAGCATTTCAATATTTTACATAATTACTCGATCATGCCTTAAAAATAAATTATTATTATTATTTTGAATACTTATTATATATATAGTGCTTTGTAATGTTTTAAATTTATTTATAAACCTTCTCGGAAGTCTGGAAATGGGGTTATTCAGTATATGGGATTTATAAGAAAATTCTCAAAAATGGAATTGAGATAAAGTAATAATTTTTTTAAAGTAGTTAAATAAAAGTGAACTTTGGAAAATGTAATAAGTTTCATAAAAGAAGTAGAAAGGGAAACTCAAATTATAAGCCACTATATTTGACTTTGAAAATATTAAAGGGAATTAATTAGAGAATGTCGAAATTTATAGAATTCGTTATAAACTAGTTAAGGAATTTACAAATAAAATTGTAAATGATTTTGAGAAACTAGGAACTAGGAAATAGAAGGAATACTACCTAAGTGCCGAACATAAAATGAAATTGGAAAAATATTCTAAGTATTGGAATGATTGGAAATATTCCATTGCATATATAAGGATTTGAAATTGTTTCAAATGTTGGAATATTGGAAGTAGTTTAAATACATATCTTATAAAGATATTTTGAAAATAAATTTTGGAAAATTTATAATAAGGCCTGATGGCTGCTCATGGGTGTATATTGATAGTTAAATAACCGACTATCAATTTCGGTCGACTTCGTCAATCGTTTCGAAGAGACCGGGGTCGGATTTAATTATCCGAAAACCACTTCGATCCGGTTGAACGTTACAAATGGATACCATGAAGACAGAGAAGATGGTTATTCAGTTTATCCAAACCTAGGACAACTTGTATGGACGAATGCCATCAGAACATCGTCATTGGAGGACGATGAGCATTCTAAGTGAAGATTTGTTCTTAAAAGGTAACCGTAGCCTCACGCCTCATCAACTGGAATGACTGAACAAGGGAGATGCAGCAAGGCTAAGTGGGTCGCACCGAATTATGGTATGTTATCACCTTTCAAGATACCCTCGGATGTTATCACTACGGTGCACAGAAGAACTCGATTTTTGAGATAGGGCCGGCCTTGTGCTGCAGGGTATCCCGGTGATGTTCTTGGTATATTTTCTAGGGGTGTACCATGATAGGTGGTACCCCAGTGCTTAGTCATTATATGGAATCCATTCTCCAATAAGCGCCGTACGGTTTTGATTGTGCCCTACCAAGCTGAAACATGAGATGCTAGCATTTCATCTGTTTTATATTTACTTTCTCTAGACACTATTATAATATCAAATGATTTTGATAAAAATTGTTTTGGTTATCGTAAGGAAAAAACCCGTCGTGTTTATGTGTGATGTGATCTTACGAGATACCTTTGTTTTCAAAGGATTTTGATAACTTTGATAATTCAAATTGAGCGTGTTTTTTCATGCTGGTTTTCCAGACTGACTCGGGTGTTATTTTATTATAATGCTCGGGTCAGACCGAGTATTACAGATTCGGTTAGGATGCTACACAGCTCAGGAGACGAGCATGAGGATTTCAGGCGTAATATACATACTTGGTTATTCCGCTGTATGTGTTACGTATGATGAGGACAAGTTATTATAATTGTACAGATCTATTATTGACTGTTGTACTCTGATGATTGTATGTATAAAACAATGCAGTTCTTTTGTATAAAGAACTGTTATTATATATTATATTTTGTTCCACTGCGATCGTGAGATTCTATGTTGTTTCTATTTCTTCTTCTACTTCTTCTTCACCCCTAATGAACTAGTATTTCCGACACTCGATTGCTCGACATTCTATATAGTGGACGTATTGATGTCGATTTTCGAGGGTCGAAAATCATGTTCGTCACATTTGGTACCAAAACTGAAGGTTGAGTGAGAACCTTGGCTTTATTGGGGATTACTCATTGAAGATAGGGTCAGTAGTACCCTAGAATGAGTCTAAGTGTATTAATAGATATGAACGCATATTTGTTAGTGAATATAAATTCTTTTATATTGTGTTGACTTATTGGTTGAGTGTCTATAAATTCTGGTTGGTACAGTCTGGACAACTGTATCGATAGGGATTTCTAAACTCTTAAACTTGGCAGACAGACACAATATTTTTTAAAAAGTGGGTAAATGAATTTTTTTACCCAAACCATATTTTGGTATAAAAGAGATAATTTTCTAAAATTATTATAGTATATTTGGAGTGTTTGGATTATAATATTATAATCTAATAAGATTATAAAATTTAAATTGGTTTATATAACCAAATGATAATTGTATAAGTATAAATTATACAAATGGATTATAATTAAAATGGATTCAAACCAGAATTTGGAAATTTAAAATTCTGAAAGGTTTGAGAAATGTTTGAAATGGGTTTGAACGAAGTATTTTGGAGATATTTTAAAATGTTTTCCATAGTGGTTGGAAAGAGAAATAGTGATATTATTGGGATATTTTTAAATGGAAATTGTTTTAAATGGATTTTGGATTGATGAAGCACCGAACTCGCTACATTCGTTGGAAAATAACTCTAGTGATGACGGCCGCATCAGTGTTCATGTTCAAGTCTCTAAGTGATGTATTGCTACCGAAATAAATTGATTTGGAGATTTTTGTTGGAAAACAAACGTTGTTTTGAAAAAAATTCCGAGAAAATTTATTTTGGATAAAAATGAATTTGAGGTTAAAATTCCAAGGAATGGTTTGTTGAAAACAAAGAGTTATATATATGAGTATATATTTGATTTCAAGTGGTTTGAAATAAGTACCAGGTGCTTAAAAATTTTAGAATGTGAATTTTGAAATTAAAAATTTAAATTGAGTAGGTTTAAATGGATTGAACAAATTGAAATTAACTTGGGCTAAGTTGAATAAGTTTGGAAATTTTAGTATGAAATTAAAATTTGACTTGTGTAAGTTAAATAAATTGGATTTTTGTAAAGGAAAATTTATAGGAATTGGAATTTAACTTAAGAAAAAGTTAAGGAAATTGAATTAAAAGAAGTGATTATAATAAATAAAATGAAATGAGTAGAATGTGATGAAGTTAACTAAATATAAGTGCATATGAATGAGTAAGCGAATGAAACAAATTAACATAAGTATGGGAGTATGGAAAATTTTTAATTTTGAATTAAATTCTTACTTGATTAAATTGAATGGATTAAAAAAAAATTTGTTAGAGTGGAATTAGTTTAAGTATGAATAACTGGAGTATGGTTTTGAAAAGTTGGTTAAAAGGAATTGAAATTAAAAAAAGTGAATTGGATTTGAATCATATTGAGTTGAATTAAATATGTAAATGTGAATTATATAGTAACTATATAACTATAAGTTATAAAAATTGGATTTGGTTAGAAATAATATCGAATTGAAGTAAATATAAATTTTGAGCTATGAAATATTATATAACCATAAGATATTAATTTTAAATGGGATAAAATTCAAGTGAAAATTTAGGATTGTGAATAAATAAATTTGAATAGCTTATAAAAATTTAAATTAATGGAATAAAGTATATTTAAGCTATAAAGTGATGTATAATCTTGAGTTAAAAATAAAATGTGGATATACTCGAGTATAGAATTGGAAGGGGGGAGGGGAATGTGAGAAAATAAGTTGTGTAACTTATAAAAATTGGAGAAGTGGAATAGAAAATCCAAAATAAAAATGATTGGATGTTCTAGTAAAGAAATAAAAATCCAAACTTGAATTTTGAGATGAGTTTGAGCTCAGGTAAATTAAGTGAAGTGATTTTTGAAATAAAATTAGATATTAAGTTGTAAAATGGAGGTGAACTAATTAGATAAATTAATTAGTTAATTGAATATGGGAATGGAGTTTAACATGATTAAATAGAATGGATTGTGGGTTGAAACTGAAGTTGAATATAGAACTTAAGTAATTAATAAAATTCGACTTATATATATAAGCTGATTAAATATATGTTGAATGTGGTCAAATAAAATTGGTTTGAAATAAAAATGACTTGAGTTATAAATAAATTCAATTTAAGTGTAAATAAATTGAATATGACTTTGAATATTATTTAAATGAATTCGAGTATGGAATTAAATTTGAAGTGGATTAAATGAAGGAACTAATTTAATAAATTACTAAATGGGATAGAATTTGATTGAATGAGAATCAATCTAAAAATTGAATCGGAATTTGATGGCAAGGGAAAATAAACTTAAGTTATAAAGTTGCATTAATTAGAAATAAACGAATCAACTTAAGTAAATTACTATAGATCGAAGCTTGGCTAAAATAAACCATAATGCATAAGTAAATAACACGAGATGATTCTGAGCTTAATAAAATGGATTTGAAAATAATGTGGATATGAATGGAATGCAAATGAATGGATTTGAATTTGGAATGGAATAGAATTAAATATAAATTGATTTGGAATCAATTTAAAATAGCTATAAAGTGAAATAGGTAATTTATAAAATGAATATGGGTTTGTTTGGAAAAAATATGAATTGAATGCAATAAATTTGGTCGTAAATCATTTGAATTAAATGAAATGATATATAAATTGATTGAAATGAATAATTGCATGGTCGAACCTTGTGGTTATTAATAAATTCATGCTTTGACATAGTTATTAATGGAAAATTATGTGTTTGAGTTGTTAAGCGAAAGAAATGTTATTAAATTTTCATACTTTGGTACTTATGGGTTAAATTGAGTAAGTACAGATACGTAGAGGATTTTGGGCTAGAGTTGGATTGCGTAATTGCATATAAATAAGCCACTTGCTTAAAAACGCTAAAATTAGGTATGTTTTTGGATTAAATACCCCAAAATTATAAATATTGATATATATTTTGTTTTCCGACCATGTGGGTCGATGTATATATTTTTATCTCTTGTGTCATATTGCAAAAGGCTCTTCGTAAAGGGAGATTCTACAACAAATTTTCAAAAGTTTTGGTGCTAGAAATTTTGTTGAAATTTTTGTAAAAAAAAGTTTGTTAACTAAAAAGTTGATTTTGAATTGAAATTGAAATAGAGGGTTTTGAATCAGTAATAAACTAATTGTTATAGTTGAAGCTAAAAGATAAGAAGAGTGAAATAACAAGTTAACTAAGTGGGTTTTGAAAGGTAATGGGTTTGGGGCATTTTTCCTGCCTTAGAAATTTCGGGGACGAAATTCTTTTAAAGGGGGAGAAATGTAACGATACAGATTTTGGCCCTTGATTTTGAACATTTATTTATTTTAAATGTTGAGTTTTGAAATGTGAAAAGAAATTTAATATGGAATTTAACAATCAAATAAGTGGAATAAAAACTTAAGTTCCAAATATAGCGATTTATTGGATAAATTTAATTGTTGAATTAATAATTGAAAATCATTTAAATATTGAATTGGAGTAAAATATGAATTGAAAATGATTTCTAATATTGATATAAATTCTACTGGAATCATAATTGTGTTAGTAAGTTTTTAAAACTGAAATTTTAAGCAATTTCGTAAAATTAGAAAATCGTCGATTTAATTGACGATTTAAAATAGCAATCCAAGGGACAGTCTTGGAATTCGATGAAATCAGTTTCATTGGGTCCGTAATAGTATGTTATTATTGGATTTCAAAATTTCATAGCATTTGGAGTTATCATTCAGACATATGGGATATAAACACGTTGAATTTAATATCGAAACCATAGTATAATAATTGGGTCCTAAAAGCTATGTTCTCCATACGATCGAATTAGGACTCAAAGCCTTTTCCATTGCATTCGAAATAGGGGTATAACAATATGAATGCCTAGCGGCACACCTCGATAGGGGTTTAAAATTTTGAGTTGCGTCGATCGAGATATTTTTAAAATCAAATAATATTATAAACTCTAAGAAAAACCTATGATGTCCATTGGCTATCTTGCATCTGTTTAGCCGGCCCTACATCTGGTAAACCATTCAAACACGTGAGCCTCTTTTCCCCCTTTCTTCACGTAATCGATCCTCATATAAAAAAATAAAATAAAAAATAAATGAGAGGACTAAATCAAACGGAGTTAAATTGCGAGCCTCTCTCCTTTTCCTTCTTCGGTTAAACGAAACGAAATCAAAAATTTGTTCCTCGCAAAAAAAGTCTGTTTCTCGAATCGAAACTAAATCAATTCAAAGGCATGAAGTCGTGATCAAATATTTTGGGATGGGCAGACTATGCGGCTGTAGGGGAGGAGTTTCGCGTGAGCACTTGTGGTGGGGGTGGCCGATGCTTGGTCGTGGCCACGTGAAGGAGCGAAGCTGGCGAAGTCAAGGTTTTTGGGCAAAGCGCGATGGGTTTTAGGGTTCGGCGATGAGTTGATTGAGGTCGCGTTGAGAAGGGAGGCTGACCTAGGTTTGCGCGTGCGTGTGTGGGTTGGTACGCAAAAACTGGAGATCGATCGTCTTCGTGTGGAGGAGAAGAGGAGATATTGGACACGGGTTTTTGTTCGAAGGACTGTTATGGCTCGTGCTGCAGATAGGAATTGGGGAAGGTCGGCAACATCATGGTTGGGTAGAGTATAGGCATGAGGGCGGTTGGCAGTCTTTGTGCACACGTGATGGAGAGTGAAGCAATGCGCGGCTGTTGTTGGTGATGGTTAAGTTGTGAAGCTTGTTGTAGCGTCTAACGGTGAGGTATTCACTGTTTTAAAATTTAAATTGCATGGTTGGTTAATAAATAAAGAATTTATATTAAGTTAGCTAATGAAATTAATAAAAATTTCCGTATGCGGTACAAAAATTCGTGAAATATACTCTGGGATTAATTGGAGATTTTAGAGGCAGCTATTAATTAAAAATTGAAATGGATTGCAAACAAAAATCAAGGTGAGAGATTTTCACTCATTTGAATTGCCAAATTTAAATTTAAATGTTTAAATTTAATTTATTGGATGCTCGATTGGATTGATAAATTATTATCTGTTGGATGTGATATATATATATAGTAGTATATATATTAGTAGTTGGATATATTTCCCGCCTATTAGAGCGGACAAGACCCTATGCTTCCAACATAATAGCGGATGACCCTATATACCGCGATATCTCCCTCGAAGTGGGATTAGTATTTTTTTGTTGTATTGGCATCTATGGATGCAGGGAAAATAGTTTGGAGGGATCCAACTGGATTCCTCAAAATTATATTGATTGTTTTTCATATATAGTAATATATGATGTGTTAGAATAATATGTTATATATTATTGTTGTGATGTGAATTATTGAATGCTGTGGTAGCATTGGCCTTAATTTTGGTATTTTGAATTCCATAAATATTATTTTTAAATTTGAAGGAATTAAAAAGGAATTCTAAATATAAAAATATTTATATCGGAGTTTGGATTATTTTTAAGAAACTGATTTGGATAAAGGCAATAATTGATTTTGGTGTGTATTTAACTATTCGAATTTTTTTAGATATTTAAAAATAATTCGTATAGAGGATGTTAAATAATGGACTTTTAAAAATGATAGCCTGAAAAATATGGAAAGGCATTGAAATCGATATTAAAAATAGATTTGAAAAAAATGGAATTTAAAAAGAAGTGGACTTATAAAATGGAATTTAATAAGTGAGGATAGTTTTATAAAAAGATAAACTCAAAGGAGCTATAAAATTTATTAACGATGTTATAAATAAGGGAAAAGTGATAGCAATCTCTAAATTGGGAATATAAATTCATAGGGAGAATTTATATTAGAATATGGAATAGGGTGAGAGAAAAATAGTCGATACTATTTTTGAAGTAGAAATGGTTAAGGAGATCGAAATGGAAGTGATATGATGAAAATTGAGAGGAAATTATACATTTAATTTGTTATTGAATTTTAAAATTATACATTTTTACAATTTAAGAAGTTAAGTTTGTTTTGAAAAGGAAAATTTATTTAGTGAGCTATGAGATTTTAAGCTAGCTAAGATTGAAATAATTCGGTAAGTGGGTTTTTCAAATATTTAACTTTTATTTTAATAAATCCTAAACTTTAAAATCAGCTTTGAAAAGTGATGTTATAAAAAGCCTTTCAATATTTTAGATAATTACTCGAACATTTCTTAAAAATATATTATTATGATTATTCTAAATACTTATTATATATATAGAGAACTTTGCGATGTTTTAAATTTATTTACAAACCTTCTCGGAAGTCTGGAAATAGGGATATTCAGTATACGGGATTTATAAGATTATTCTCAAAAATGGAATTGGGAAAAGTAAGAAAATTTCCGAAGTAGTGAAATAAAAGTGAACTTTGAAAATGAAATAAGATTCATAAAAGAAGTAGAAAGGGAAATTGAAATTATAAGCAACTATATTTGACTTTGGAAATATTAAAGGGAACTAATTAAAGAATTCTGGAATTTATAGAATTCGTTATAAACTAGTTAAGGAATTTACAAGTAAAATTGAAAATCATTTTGAGAAAATAGTAAGTAGAAAATAGATAGAATACTTCCTAAGTGTTGAACATAAAATGAAATTGGAAAAATATTCCAAGTATTGGAATGATTGGAAATATTTTATTAGATATATAAGGATTTGAATTGCTTTCAAATGTTGGAATACCGAAAGTAGTTTAAAACATATCTTACAATTTCGAAAATAAATTTTGGAAAATTTATAATAAGGCCTGATGACTGCTCCTGGATGTGTATTGATAGTTAAATAACCGACTATCAATTTTTAATAACTTCAATAATTGTTTCGAAGAGACCGAGTTCAGATTTAATCATCCGAAAACCACTTTGATCCGGTTGAACGTTACGAATGAGTACCGTAAAGATAGAGAAGACCGTGATTCGGTTTGTCCAGACCCAGGACAACTTGTATGGACGAATGCTATCAGAACATCATTATTAGAGGACGATGAGCATTCTAAGTGAAAATTTGTTCTTGAAAGGTAATCGTAGCCTCAAGCCTCATCAACTGGAATGACTGAAAATCAGGGGAGATGCAGCAAGACTAAATGTGTCGCATCCAATTAGGGTATGTTATCACCTTTCTAGATACCCTCAGATATTATCACTACGGTGCGTAGAAGAACTCAATTTTAAGGGTGGGAACACCCGGGGTGATAACATATTCGGTTCTATCCAGGTTAGAGATAGGGCCTATGATAACCCAGATTTTTAGACATCTGGTAATTGGATAATTAACTGATTTTTACTTTTGAGATACTAATTTTTTTAGTTGAACAAATAAAATTATGATAATTAAAATTATCTGGATGTATATAAATGGATTTGAAACTATAAGAAATGTTGAATTATAAATATCTGAAAATGTTAAATCTTATAGTAAATTAATAAATATATAAGTAGAATATATGGAAGTTTGTAAAAGTGTGGATACATATAATACCAAAAATTCACATAAGATATTTCTAATTATAATATATATATGTATTGTGATTAGAAAGCATTGATTTGAATTCAATGTTATAATTTTCGAATGATATTTAAAGTTAAAATTCTATATTTTCAAAACACTAATGATAAATCTTTATGTGTAGTTATTATTTGAGATAGTAATAACTTAAGTAAAGATTAAACAAGAATAAATAAAAAGCTTTAATATATATATATATATATATATATCTTTTGAGATTAATGAGATAAACATAACAAGTATAAATTTAAAAACATAAAACATTTATTTATAAAACATAAGAAATTATTAAATATAGGTTTTGACATTTGTAGCTTAGAGTAACATGCAAAATAACAAGTGTCAAATTGTTTTCTTTAAATTGAAATATATTAATAATGTTGAGAGAATAGGCTGTATTCAGTTCAAACATTTTCATATTCATTTCTCAATCCTTTGTCTTTCTTTCTTCTAAAAAAATAATAAAAAAATAAAACCAAAAGAAAATCAAAACTATTTCAAGTTTCAAAGATTCAAGTTTTCAACCTGATCAAAACATGCAAATTTATCTCAACAAAGTAGATTCGAATTCAGATTCAAGATCAGATCAAAGTAAATCAAGTTACAGATCAAAAACATCTAGTTGCGGTTCAAAATCCATTTTCGAGATTTTCAAAAATAAGGCTCTATCTCTGTTTAATCAAAATACATGTGAGTAAACAACCCTTTTAAATCAAATTTGTGTCTATACTTTGATGCATGTGCTAAATGTGTGAAATAATGTTGTGAATAATGTTTACATGAATGTATTTTACCTGGAATTTAGATGAACTACTGTGAATAGTTATGTACATATCTGTGTATATGTATACATGCCTCTGTTATGTTCTACAGGCTCAAGAATACCTTATATAAATTCATATCTCTTTATGTAAACACTTTTAGGGTATGATCTTTAAGGGAAATCTATTTTTAATAATAAAATTTGATTTTTAAAATATTATTAAGTGTAATTAACAGGTAGGATTGCTGGAAATAAGAAATGTTAGAGAAAAGAAATTCAAGTCAAAAATTTGATTTTTAAAATTCCAAGTTTTAATTATATAAACTGATTTGTATTGAAAAATGATGAATTTTAATAACCATATCATAACTTTTAAGTTTGGGTTTGAGTAGAATTTTTAAGTCGAACGGGGATTGCATTTTCATCGTTTTCTGCCGATCGTGGAAGAGATGGTTGTCGTGATCATTGCTGGAGGAAGCTGGAAGTCTGGAGATCATTGGAAAATGTTCGGAGAATTTTTAATTCACCATGGTGGCTTATCGACGGCGACCTAGGGTTTTATAGCCTGTTTTGGTCGATGATGAAGTCGAGACAATTGCTTGGTCGTGGGTGAAACGGAGTTGATCACAGGTGGGGATTAGAAGCGTAAGCGAGTGGTGGAGGTCTGGTCGTGATCGCGAGGTCGCAGGCGATCGGAGGAGGCGGTGCGAGAGGGTTTTCGTCGATTGGTTTGGGTTTGAGGAGGTGTGTCTTGCTCTTTTTTGATTTCCAGTGGGTATCATTGATCTGGGTGGCCGAGACGACTCATGGGAAGATCGTCGACTTGTCGATGGTCGGAGCGTTGGTCGGAGATGGTCGGTTCTGGTGTGCATGTGCACGTGTGTCTTCTTGTATCTGATGGTAGCGGTGTTGGTAGAGCATCGGGGAAGAAGGGGAATGCTTCGGGTCAGGCTCGAGACGTACACGAGTTTTCACGAAGGGAAGAAGTGAAAGGGTTTCGATCGTGTTGTTTTGAGGCTCGGGTATTTTTGGGTTTGGCTCGAGTTTCCTATATTTCAAATGAAAGTAAATTTTATAAACAAGTTTTAAAAAGAAAAGTAAATGTTAACCAAGTTTTAAAAGTAAAAGGAAATGTTAAACAAGTTTTCAAAAGCAAAGGTAGTGATCAAGTTATCAAACAAGTTTCAAGTTTAAAATTTTAAGTTAAAGGTTTAAGATTAATTGATTTGGGTTTTAATTATTACATATTAGGGAATTAATTAATGTGATTCCTAAGTGTTTTCAAATGGAATTTAATAATGATAATTAAGTAATTAAGATAAATGGTTTATCTTTAATTAATTAAGGTCTTTAGTAAATAAAGGATAATTAATTAATTAATTTCAATAAATTAATTAAGTGGTTTGTAATTAATTAATGATACTTAAGTAACATTTATAAAAGTAATTGATTTAATTTGTGTTTAATTAAATCAATTAGGAATTGTATGACTAATTAATCTTGCTTATGGATGGTTAAATTATATCGAATGCTTGGATTGATTAATATCTCTAGTCTGATAATTTGTGATGTTTTGTGATATGAAATGCTTTGGTTGAACTGTGATAAATGTGGGTTATCTATCTGTGATGAATTGCTATATTCTGAATATAAATTAAATTGTTTAAACTTAGAAAACTTGGCTTAAGGGATGGCATTGGATTCGAAGGGATCGGGGTCAGATATCATCAATATCCGGAACCACTTCGATTAGTAATCTATAATTCTTTATAGATTTGATTTGTAAAATCAAATAGGCTGGAATGGAATAAATTAAGTAAACCAGACCATCTAAACTGAGTAATGATACTTAGATATAATTTTGTGAAATAAGTATTGATTATAAAAAAGTTAAGAACTCGTAGTGAGGATCGAGTTACCTCGGGTTTTCTGAAAGTTTTATAACTTAGTATTTCATTATATGGGTTTACTCACGCTGGTTTCTAGCCTGACTCGGGTGTTACTTCAATGTAATGCTCGGGTCAGAACGAGTTTTATAGATATTCAGGTTAGGACGTTCTGGAGCTCAGGTGGCGAGCTGGATGACAGAAACGTATGGTCTATATTCCACTGGGTATTTGAGACTGTATTGATAGTAGTATGGGAGAAGTTGTTACAACTGTCCAGTTTATTTGTGTATGGTTGTACTGTGATATATTGTATGTAAATTAACAATTACAGCTTTTCTTTGTATAAATGGTGTTATTTGATATTATATTTTATTCCGCTGCGAATGTGAGATTCTGTGCTGTTGTTTCCTGTTTCTTCTTCTACCTCCTCTTCTTCTTTACCCTAACAATCTGAAATTTCCGGCGTTCAATTTCTTGGCACTTCTATAGTGAACGTATTAGTGTCAAAATTTCAGAGTCGAAAATTTTAGGTCGTTACATTTGGTATCAGAGTCAGGTTAAGCGAGAACCTTGGCTCTGGTGGATTTACTCATTAGGATAGAGCCAGTAGTACCCTAGAATGAGTTGAGTGTAATATATATGAGAGCGCACTTGTTATTTTCTTATATACAGTTGTTAAAACGGTTTTAAAAGTAGTTTTTATATAAGCTTATATTTTGATATATAAAGCAATAATTTTTCTAATTATTATATATATTAAGATAAGGGGCATTTCACTATAAGGACAAACTTTGCTGTCCAATTAGTTTCTAGGGCACACATCCATAGAAATTAATTTCAAGGCCAAAGTCAGCAGAATAATTACTTTTAAGGACAAAGTCAGCAGTCCAATTACTTTCAAGGACATAATTTCATAGGTTTTTAAGCTTTAGAAACTAATTATTTTGCATTTTGTCCTTAAAAGTAATTATGTCAGTTGTGTGTCCTAGAAACTAATTGCACTTGCTAAAGAGGACCTTGTGGCTAATTTCCACTTAAGATAATTGGTCGTTGGTTATTTAAATTTAATAAGAACATAAGAATTTAGGTGGTAATATATATATATATATATATATATATATATATATATATATATATCCAAATAGGAAATGGATACTATGAACAATATAAATAAGACAAGCTTGAAATGGATTCATACCAGAAATTATAATCCCGAAATTTGCAGAAGTGTTTTCAGAATGTTGAATTAAGTTACCTTGATTTTATTTTCCAATATATTATGATATAATATATAGTGAATTGATTTTCGGATGTGATAATCTTGGTCATTATCATAAAATGGTTATTGTGTCTAATAATGGGATGTTTGTTTTCTAATAATAATCAATGATAAAGCAAAATGGAATGTTTTAAGGAAGTAACAATTTAGATAAGTATGACTTGTAAATTGGAAGGGATTTAAATTGTGAAGTTTTAAATCTAAGTTTAGAAAATTTAAATTGTTTTAAAGGTTAAAAGATATAATAAATAATATTTTTAAAAATGTAGGAATCTTATCTTAAAACAAGAGTTGTTTAAATTTTTTTAAAGAAATTTGTTTGAACTGAAAACCAAGAATGGTTTAAATTTTGAAACATGACTTGTTGTGCAAATAAATAAATATGTATACGTATATATATGTGGGATAGACATAATGTCAAAGCTGTTTTGAGTAAACACTAAGCGTTGAATTCTGAATTTCCTTAAATTGAGAGTATAACCCAAAGTGAAATAAGTTTTTGAACTTAGATGCGGGAAAGGATATTAATAAGAAGTTTAAAATTTGAAATAGAGAATTCAAATTGAGTAAGGTTGTCTGGATTAAATTTAACTTAGGGGAAGTTAAATAAGTTTAGAACAAACAACCTGAATTGGAAATTTAAAGATGAAATTGAGATTTAACTTAGAGAGGTTACATGGGTTGAATTGAAAAGAGAGTTATGTGTGAGCTCAAAACAAGTTTGAGATCAGGAAATTGGTAATGGATGCTATTGATGGGTGTTTTGGATAATTTGGATGTTTATTTACTTTGACTTATCATGATATTATCCTGTTGCTAATAATAATCTATGCAATTATGAATTGAATTATTTAGAATAAATTAAGAATAGATTGAGATAATATATATCCATTACTGAAATTAAATGGAATTAAACTTTTTTTAAAAGCATTTAATTGATTTTGATTTTTGAGATAAAGATTGAACTTATGAAAATGAAATCACTTTAAACTTAAGATTTAAATGTTAAAAATGACTTGCAAACTGAAATTATTAAGAATTGGTTTCAAAGTTAAAATTAAGCAATAAATTTGATTTCAAAGATTTAAATTGTTTAAAAAGTTTTGAACTCTTACCCGAACCTTGAAATAAGTTAAGTAAAGATGATTTAAAATGAATATTAAAATTTTGAACTCAGAGTTAAATTGTTTAAAAAAACCTAGGTTTTAATTTAAAAGTAAAGGTTAATTTGATTTAAGGAATTAAATCAACATTTGAAAAAAAATCAACTCGAATTTATATTATTCGAGATGGTTTAAAGTTGAGATTGGAATTGAAATTTGTTCAAATTGGATTTGATTTGAATAATTTGGAATTGAGATTGAAGTTGAATAAGTTTAAATTCAAATGGAAATTGATTTGAATTTGGGAAAGGAATTGAAGTTAATTCAAATTAAATTGAAATTGTATCAATTTTAATGGAAGTGGAAATTGGAAAGTGGTTGAAATGGGAGATTAGAAGATTGAACCAGTTTGACTCTGAAAACTATTTTCAAATAAATTGTTTTAATATAAAATGTTTTAAATCCATTTTTCTAGCTATTTACTATACAACCTTTCTTTTTAAAATCCAAACTATCTTATACTTATTTTACAACTATTTTGAAAACTAATTACTATTTTACAACTATTTTGCAACTATCTAACTATTCTACAACTATTTTATAATTACTTAACTATTCTACAACTATTTTATAACTACTTATCTATTTTAAACTTTTCAAGCTATTTTCTAAATTCAAGCTGGTCAGCGTGCAAACGGTTTATAATTAATTACCAATTGAGATAAGAATTGAAGTGATAACCCAAATGGAAGTTGAAGCAATTGTGAATAAGTGAATAGAATCAAAATGAAGATGAATAAAACGAGAGTTGATTTAGCTAATAATCAATGAAGATAAATACATAGGATGTACGTATATTGTTTTATTCGCATAAAGATTTGATCCAGATTCGAACACAGAATTTCGAGATAGTATATCGATCAGAGTTGGGATTTTTCACTCGATTTTCGACGGCGAACCCTGGAGATGGATTTTTGATTGTATTTGGAAATTCTCTATCATAGTTATGGCTATGCAAGGAGAATGACGGTTTCTGATCAAGAAACCAGATCTATTTCCGCACTAGGAAGTCAGATGGACGATACTAATTCGGAAGTGAAATTGAGTGATCGAGGAACAATCGAATTTGATATTGTGTATGGATGATATATGTACATCGTATGTGCTTGAATGAATTGATATGAAAATTTTGAAAAAGAAATGTAAAATGATTTTTGATATAGAAAAGTATATTTTGAAAAATATACGATGAATAAAAGTGGAAGTTGAATATCATTATAACTGAAACTCATTTTATAAAAAGTAAGTAATGAGGCAAATAACTTTTTAAAGGAAACCGAATTTGAATGTTAATTTGGTATAAATTAATTTTTATATATATATATATTTGTTATATATGATAAACTCCCCTTATTGAATCTATAACCAGAAGAAAAGATCTTTGAAAATATTTAAAGAATAAAAGGTAATTCATATAAGTATAAAGTGATCCAGAAATATTTTTATTCTAGTTAAAAGGATAAACTTATATATATATATATATAAATTATTTTATGAGAATGATTTTTGGGAAAAAGGTTTTTGGAACCCACTGATTTTGAAAGGCTTTTGATTTTTGGGAAAAATCAATTTTGGGAGATTTGAAAAGCCAAGCTTGAGAATTATCAATTTTGTGTAAAGGATATTTATATGCGATACATATAAAGAGTATGATTTGAAGAATACTATATGTGTATAGTATAAAATGTTTTGAGAATGGGTGCGGGGAAAAATGCGCTCCCATTTAAATGAGCTTCTAGTAGGAGATCCACAGGGTGGTTCTGCCATGAGCCCTAAGGGGGGTTCTAAATTTGATCCTGGGAGGAAGTGCGGACTAAATGATGTTCCTGAGCATTGTGGTTGGGTAGCGAAAGTCGAGGGCATTGATGCCTACAGAGACATTTGGGTTATGCTGTGACGACAGTGTAACTCGATGTCACTGCTATCTACTGCGCACTATAGCGGATGTCGAGGGACAGTGATTTCCTACGGTCTATGTTTGATTTCGCTGGGAGAGTGACGTAACATCAGTAGACTGCGATCTATGAAGACATAGAGAAAGTCGTGTGGCAGTGAGTGCCTACAGGCCACATTGGGACTCGACTGATATAGTCTGCGATCTATGTGGTCTGTGTGAAGAAGTTTCATTTGGCAGCAAAATTCGAGGGCGCTGATGCCTACAGTTACATGGATTTTTGCCATGATGACGATGTAACCCTGGATGTAGCTGCGATCTGTGGCGGTTCCATGGTGTAATCGAGGGGCGTGGAGGCCTACAGTTTTCTATGGTTTTGCTGGGATGGCAACGTAACCATTGGGCTAACTGTGACCATGGAGGGGGTGATGATTTCCCGAGCATTCTCATCAAAAATGTTTTCTATATTTTCAAAAATATTTTCTAAGTGTTTTCATTGGATGTTGAAAACGGGTCTGCTAAGTATATATAGATTTTCAGTCCTACGCCTGATCAACATATGACCGAATTTCTGTGAGAACAAGGATGGACTTGTTGAAACATCGAGTTATAAAAATTATTTCATAATATTATGATAATATTATGTAGATTTTTAAAGTGTTTTTAAATTTTTTAAATAAAATAGAGTTAAGAGTTAAAGATGTTTAAGAATAATTTAACCGATAATAAGCATTGTAATTAAAATTCTTGCTTCGTTCCTTTTCGGGGACGAAAAGTTCAAAAGGGAGGAGGAATGTGATAACCCGGATTTTTGGGCATTTGGTAATTGGATAATTAACTGATTTTTACTTTTGAGATACTAATTTTTTTTGTTGAACAAATAAAATTTCGATAATTAAAAATATCTAGATGTATGTAAATGGATTTGAAACTATAATAAATGTTGAATTGTAAATATCTGAAAATGATGAATCTTATAGTAAATTAATAAATATATAAGTAGGATATATGGAAGTTTGTAAAAGTGTGGATACATATAATACCAAAAATTCACATAAGATATTTCTAATTATAATATATATATATGTACTGTGATTAGGAAGCATTGATTTGAATTCAGTGTAATAATTTTCAAAGGATATTTAAAGTTCAAATTCTATATTTTCAAAACACGAATGATAAATCTTTGTGTATAGTTATTATTTGAGAAAGTAATAACTTAAGTAAAAATTAAACAAGAATAAACAAAAAGCTTTAATATATATATATATCTTTTGAAATTAATGAGATAAACATAATAAGTATAAATTTAAAAACATATATTAATAAAACATAAGAAATTATTAAATATAGGTTTTGATATTTTTAGCTGAGAGTAACATGCAAAATAACAAGTGGAAAATTGTTGTTTTAAAATTGAAATATATTAATAATGTTATGTGAATAGGCTGTTTTTGATTCAAACATTTTCATATTCATTTCTCAATCCTTTGCCTTTCTTTCTTCTAAAAAAATAAAAAAATAAAACAAAAAGAAAATCAAAACTATTTCCAGTTTCAAAGATTCAACTTTTCAACCTGATCAAAAGCATGCAAATTCATCTCAACCAAGTAGATTCAAATTCAGATTCAAGATCAGATAAGAGTAAATCAAGTTACAGATCAAAAACATCTAGTTACAGTTCAAAATCAATTTTCCAGATTTTCAAAAATAAGGCTCTATCTCTGTTTAATCAATATATAGGTGAGTAGACAACCTTTTAAATCAAATCCGTGTCTATACTTTGATGCATGTACTAAATGTGTGAAGTAATGTTGTGAATAATGTTTGCATGGATGTATTTTACCTGGAATTTATATGAACTAATGTGAATAGTTATGTGAATGTCTGTGTATATGTATACAGGCCTCCGTTATGTTCTACAAGCTTAAGAATACCTTATATAAATTCATATATCTTTATGTAAACACTTTTAGGGTATGATCTTTAAGGAAGATCTGTTTGTAATAACAAAATTTGAATTTTAAAATATTATCAAGTGTAATCAACTTGTAGGATTACTGGAATAAGAAATGTCAAAGAAAAGAAATTCAAGTCAAAAATTTGATTTTTAAAATTCCAAGTTTTAATTGTATAAACTGATTCGTATTGAAAAATGATGAATTTTAATAATCATATCATAATTTTTAAGTTTGGGTTTGAGTAGAATTTTTTAGTTGAACGGGGATTGCGTTTTTGTCGTTTTCTGGCGATCAGGGAAGAGATAGTTGTCATGATCGTTACTGGAGGAAGCTGGAAGTCTGGAGATCATTGGAAAATGTGTGGAGAATTTTTAGTTCGCCGCGGTGGCTTATCGACGCGAACTAGGGTTTTACAGCCTGTTTTGGTTGATGATGAAGTCGAGGCAATTTCTTGGTCGTGGGTGAACCGGAGTTGATCGTAGGTGGGGGATTACAAGCGTTGGCGAGTGGCGGAGGTCTAGTCGTGATTGCGAGGTCCCAGGTGATCGGAGGCGGCAGTGCGAGAGGATTTTCGTCGATTGGTTTGGGTTCGAGGAGGTGCTGTCTTGCTCGTTTTTGATTTCCAATGGGTATCATTGATCTGGGTGGCCGAGACGACTCAGGGGAAGATCGCCGACTTGTCGATGGTCAGAGCGTTGGTCGGAGATGGTCAGTTTTGGTGTGCACGTGCGCGTGTGTCTTCTTGTATTTGATGGTAGTGGTGTTGGTAAAGCATCAGGGAAGAAGGGAAATGCTTCGGGTCAGGCTTGAGACGTAAGCAAGTTTTCACGAAGGAAAGAAGTGGAAGGGTTTCGATCGTGTTGTTTTGAGTTTGGCTCGGGTATTTTTGGCTTTGGCTCGAGTTTCCTATATTTCAAATGAAAGTAAATTTTATAAACAAGTTTTAAAAGGTGAAGTAAATGTTTACCGAGTTTTAAAAGTAAAAGGAAATGTTAAACAAGTTTTCAAAAGCAAAGGTAGTGATCAAGTTATCAAACAAGTTTCAAGATTAAAATTTTAAGTTAAAGGTTTAAGATTAATTGATTTGGGTTTTAATATAATTACATATTAGGAAATTAATTAATGTGATTCCTAAGTGTTTTCAAATGGAATTTATTAATGATAATTAAGTAATTAAGCTAAATGGTTTATCTTTAATTAATTAAGGTCATAAGTAATTAAATGATAATTAATTAACTTCAATGCATTAATTAAATGGTTTGTAATTAATATAATTAAGTAGGATTTATAAAAGTAATTGATTTAGTTTATGTTTAATTAAATTAATTTGGAATTGTATAACTAATTAATCTTGCTTATGGATGATTAAATTATATCGAATGCTTGGATTGATTAATATCTCTTGTCCGATAATTTGTGATATTCTGTGATGTGAAATGCTTTGGTTGAACTATGATAAATGTGGGTTATCTATCTGTGATGAATTGCTGTATTCTAAATATAAATTAAATTGTTTAAACTTAAACAATTTGGCTTAAGGGATGGTATTGGATTCGAAGGGATCGGGGTCCGATATCAGCAATATCCAGAACCACTTCGATTAGTAATCTATAATTCTTTATAGATTTGATTTGTAAAATCAAATAGGCTGGAATGGAATAAATTAAGTAAATCGGACCATCTAAACTGTGTAATGATACTTAGGTACAATTTTGTGAAATAAGTATTGATTATAAACAAGTTAAGAACTCATAGTGAGGTACGAGTTACCTCGAGTTTTCAGAAAGTTTTATAACTTAGTATTTCAAGTTATATAGGTTTACTCACGCTAGTTTCCAACTTGACTCGGTATTACTTTAACGCAATGCTCGGGTCAGACCGAGTATTATAGATTTTCAGGTTAGGACGTTCTGTAGCTCAGGTGGCGAGCTGGATGGCAGGAACATATGGATTATATCCCGCTGGGTATTTGAGACTGTATTGATGGTAATCTGGGATAAGTTGTTGCAACTGTCCAGTTTATTTCTGTATGGTTTTACTCATATATTGTATGTAAATTAACAATTACAGCTTTTCTTTGTATAAATGCTGTTATTTGATATTATATTTTATTCCGCTGCGAATGGGAGATTCTGTGCTGTTGTTTCCTGTTTATTCTATCTCCTTTTCTTATTTACCGTAACAATCTGGAATTTTCAGCGTTCGATTGTTCGGCACTTCATCAGTGAACGTATTATTACCGAATTTTCGGAGTCGAAAATTTTGGGTCGTTACAGGACCGGTCTTGTGTTATAGTGGATCCCAGCGAGGTCCTCGGTACATTTTCTAGAGGTATACCATGATAGGTGGTACCCCAATGCCTAATCATTGTTTGGAATCCAATCTCTAATAAGCGCCGTACGGTTTTGATTGTGCCCAACTATGCTGCAACGTGAGATGCAAGCATTTCAGCTATTTTCTATTTACTTTCTGTAGACACTATTATATTATCAGATGATTTTGATAAAAATTGTTTTGTTTATCATAAGGTAAAGACCCATCGTGTTTATGTGTGACGTAGTCTTACGAGATACCTTTGTTTTCAAAGGATTTTTATAACTTTAATAATTCAAATTTAGTGCGTTTTCTCACACTGGTTTTCCAGACTAACTCGGGTGTTATTTTAGTATAATGCTCGTGTCAGACCGATATTACATATTTAGGATAGGATGCTATGGAGCTGTGACTCCCCACCCCGAGACCCACATTAACAAAGTGTACTACTAGGTAATACCGTCTGCTAATGCAAAGAATAGGGCTGGTTAGGAGCGACCATCTATAGCCTTGTCTTAAATATCTATTGTATACGTCGATAATTGCTATATTTTTTCTTATTAAAGTGGATCGACATATCCAATAAATACTTAATACGAAGCCATATGTGGCTATAGGATCCATCAGAACAAAATTCAATAACTCAAATGCAAAACACATCACAGAACAGTAGATAATGAAATATATACACATATACAGATACATCATAGAGTATACGAAATGATACATCACATATGTGGTATGATCACCACAATAAAAACACAAGTCAAAAGAATATACATATTAGAGTAGCAACAAAAAGGACTACACAAAAGCTACAACAAAATGAGCCAGCAGAAAAGTCCATGTGGAGGCAGAATATGCTAAATCCAAAGGGTACCTAACCTAAAACACCTCGGTCTGACCTCAGTATAAAATACACGGGTCATCTAGCTAAACAAATCAGTTTACAAGGATAAGCGATAATATGAGCATAAGGATAATGCAATAATATTCTCGAATGGGAAGGAACAATCTAAAGTATATGATTACATCAAGTGATAATATGGTATCACTACACAAACGTATAATCTCAAAGGAGATAAAATACCCATAAAGCGCTAAAAGTAGTGAGCCTCATATCGTCGGCATTCATAAAACATCAAAAATAGTTTAGGGAAAAAGCTAAACCCGCCATCCTAGCAAACCTAAAACATGCCTAAAGAGATCCCATCTCAAACACGCCATAAGGCAAATATATCTCTAAAGAGGAGAATAAAATCTCAAGTAAACGCCAAAGGGAAAAATCTCATATAACGCTAGTGTAGGCAATTCAAATATCAAAAATAGAACTTCCAAGAGTTCAAATTTCCAAAAAAATAATCGCCACGAATATATATCGAATGGTTCAAAAGGCCAATTCCGAAAAGGGCGATACACTAGGGAAATCACAAACATTAATGAAATCATCTCAAAGATATGGCATGTGCTTATGGCCGAAGCCCGCCAAGTACTGCTATCCCAAAATAAGGTGCCACGTATCTTAGACAAACATCCCGAAGGACATTTAATACATCTCTTAGACAAACATCCCGAAGGACAATTACACTAGGGAAGTAATTGCTACTGCTTTTGGTTCCATAAATAAGCATTAATTGCATGACCAATAGGTACGTTTTTAGATTACGGTTTTTAGCGTTATTATATTGTTTTCCCGTGTTGGGATATATATTATTTTGGAAAATATATGTTGTATATTGTTATATTGATATTATATTTTCTTCCGAGCCTCTCCGTACAAAGGAGACTCTGCCGAAATTTTCCGTAAATTTTGGACTTAGAAAAAATTTTGAAAATGTTTTCCAAACTTTACTAATTTGAGTATAAAGGGATTTAATAGTTATAAATTGATATTTTATTTAAATTATTAAATTTTGTAAATTTATTTGTTTATAAATCTAATATTTTAAGTAAGATATATTGATTTCTTAATTCTTCTTTTTCCTTTTCGGGGACGAAAAGTTTTGAGTGGGGGACAGTGTAACGACCCGTAAAATTCGGTAATTAAATTCCTTAATTTAAGAATATTTTGGTAACTTAATGTTGAAGGAAATGAAATTTAGTGAATTATTAATGGAAATAATAACTTAGATAAGATTTGTAAGTTAATTTCTAATAACTTGAATGTAACAATATAAATGTAAGTTAATTGTTAATAACTTGGATGTAATTCCAATAAGTGAAACAATGTAAATGTTAATTATATTCTTATTGTAATAAAATAATGTTACCAAGATGAAGTGATTAATTTGATTTAAAATCTTAATTAATGCGTGCATTAGTTTATAATAGGATATAAAAGGTAAATTAATAATTTAAAACGTTGGCTTACTAATAAAATAATGTATAAGGAATGGAAATGGAATAAATTAGTGTATGAACTAATGGTAGCACTTGTTGTAAGTTAATAAGTAAATTAAAATGTAATAGTGCTAATTTAGGTTAATAAATTAATAGGTAGAATGAAATGACAATTAATGAATTTATTAAAATTGTAAAGTTATAACATAATAGATGGTAATTGGTTGGGAAGAATGAACATACAAGTATTATAAAAGGTAAAATGGTGACGAATGGTTGTTACCAATTAATTCACCAATTACAAATAAAGATAATTAAATGCACTCTAATGATAATTAATATAATAATGGAAAGTGTGAATGTAAATTAAAAAGGAAACGTAAAATTTATTTATAAGGTAGTAATTGGTGTAAAAGAAAGCATGAGACCAAGTTAATATTCTTTTTGAGAATATTAATTGTAATTAATGAATCAAAGAAATAGTAATGGTCGTAAGTTACTATTTAATTGTCCTATTAATTTGCTGTAACTGTTATATTTGGAAATGAGATTTTATTATAAGTAAATAAAGGCAAGTATTATATGAATATATGAATTAATGTATGATTTACGGTAATAGAATGAATCCATATGATGTAAGTAATTTTAATAAATAGTTGAAATAATAGGCCTAAGTGAAATTTTAAGGCTATGGTAATAATCATCATAAATTACCAGAATATATCTAGTCTACCAAATTAATTGTAAAACAATTACATTTAAATGAAAATAAATGTCTCATTTATGAGGGTAAGAACTGAAATTGTAAAGTGCAAATGTACGGAAATGCATATTTTATTCATAAGATAATATAAAGGAATGAAACCTATTTGAATGAATTAATTGAGGTTCTAATTATAATAAATGTATATATTTGATAACTTCAATATATTTGGAAATAATAGTTAATACAAAGGGAAGTTGGAAATTTGAATATATTAATGGAATGAAATGTGAGGCAGGTGTTAACTGCATTACAAAGTAATAATAGACTCAATTAAAGGGTTGGAATTGAATCTAATCAGTTTAATTGGAATATATTAAAAATAATTGGATTCAATTTATAATAAAGGGATTATACTAAGTAAACGAAATAAATACTATAATTGGTGAATTAATTTACTTTAAATTGATATGAGAATTGGTTTTAAAGGATTATAAATTACTAAAGTAACACTAGATGATAAAAATTATGAATTATAGAATTTGAATTTAAATAGTGATTTAATTTATTTAATATTAATTTATATAATTTAAGTGGAAAAATAGCCATTTTAGACACTGACTCGGATTTCGACGAAACCAGTTTCATCGGATCCCTAACGGTGAATTATTGTAGGATTTCAAGTTTCGTAGCGATCGGGCTTGTCGTTTGATCGTACGGGCTTGAAACGCCTTGAAATAAATTAAATTGAAATCAAGTAAAATCAATTTGAATTTTTTTTATTTTAGCATAACTTCTTCATACGATGGAATTTGGACTTGAAACTTGTTCCATCGAGTTTAAAATATTTTAAAACATCTATTTTGATATATGGGTTGACATAATTTCGTTCCGGAGTCAGAACGGGCTTTTTGGGCCCTTTATCGTTCAGCACGTTTATAAATCGGGTCCGTCTATTCTATTTCAACCTTGTCTATAAATACCCTGTCATAAACCCTAGCCTCGCTAATTCTCATTTGTCTGTACGTACAATTCCTCCTCACCTCCTCATCTCAATGGCAGACAAACAAATTCTAAGATCCAACGCAAATCAAATTCTAATCCAAAAATTCAAACTCCTTAGAGAAAAATTGGAAAAACTATATATCGAATATCTCGACAATACGAATCAGTGTCTTGTGTTCGTTTGTTGAAATTGTGCTTCAATAAATCGAAAATCGTGGTCAAACATTGAATTTCGAAATCCTAATAAAAAATTAGGCGTTTTCGATCTAAGCAACAATTGAGGAAATCGTTTCTGGGTTTTGTGGAGGGCGATGTCAGGAGGCTATTGGCGGTAGTCGCGTCGTCTATTTCGACATAAGGCAATCAGAATTTCATTTTTAGGGTTTCGGCAAACCCAAAATATGGCGGCAGTGGCGTGCACCGGAGGGGGCTGGAGTTGGGCAATCGGTAGAGGGTGTTGCGACGTGAAATTTGGCGGCGGCAACTGGTCGAATAGTGGTCGGAGGTGGTCCTAATTGGCGATCAAATGGGGGAGACGGGTCGATGCTTTGGGTTTGGTTCCTGGGACTGCGCGCGTGCTAGTGATGAAGATGATTGACGTGGCAAGTATATCTCTATTTATTTTATTTTAATAATTTAACTCCAATTGTTTTAATAAGCATAACTTTTACATACGAGCTCGGATTTGGGCGCGATTTCTTGCGTTGGGATTGTATTGGAATTCCGGACACTTAGGCATAGGTTTGGACGAATTCTAAGATCGTTTGAATTTTGGGTTAAAATTGGATTCAAATTCAATTTAAATTCAAAAGGTGAGTGTTTTAACCCACTCACAACTTCTAAAATTTCTTATGTTTGTTAAATTAAATTTTCATTGTGATTATGCATTTATTTATGACTTTTTCGTATATTTTTAATCATCATCTCAGTTATTGCATTTATTTAAATTAAATAGTTATTTAATTTATTATTGAATATAACTGCCAGTTAAATACCTGTTATATATATTATCGGTTATATATTGATATTGATTGATTGTTTTGGATGATGAATGTGATGGATGTGTGATTTGGATGATGGATGAATGGATGTTTTATTTATAACATTATAATCTGCAAGTTCTTTATTGATTTGTTATTATTGATTCGGGATTGCGGTTTGAAATGATATACAACCGCATTTTTTATTATTTTTAAATTGCTGATTGAAATGATAAATATCCGTATTACTTGACCATAGGGTAGAAAATTTTATACAGGCACTGCGGTCTATATAAAAATATTTTGAAAATGATTTCTATGGTTTTGGAAAGGAATATACGGTTTAATAAATGTTAATTTTTGGTGTTATATAAATATTATTTTATATATATATTTAAATTTTTGGATTTAAGCTATGTATAAAATTGTTTAATAAAAATGAGTTTAATAATGGAGTTTGATTGTTTTATATTATCTGGTTAAGTACCTATTTAAGATATTGTATATATAGAGTTTTAAATTACTTAAATGAAATTTAAGTTGGAAGATAAATATGAAATTGGTTTAAATTGAATTATTTAAGAAGTGTACTTGAATAAATTTGATTTGAAATTTAAATAAAAGTGGAGATTTTAAAGGGTATGATTCTCATAACTTGATTTGGTTTAAAATGATTTAAATAAATATAAAGTTGAGATAAATGAATATAACAAGTTAAATAAATTGAAAGAATATCCAATTGTTTGAAGTTAAAAGTTTAACTTAAATTATATTGGATTTATTAAGTAAACTTTCAAATCTAAATAATAGCAATTGAATTTGATATATATGGAATTATTAAAGAATAAGCTTTGAAATGGTGGAATATGTAAAGCTTTGATATATATATATATAAATTAAAATGGTTATTTGGGGGTTCGAATCTGTATTTGGAATTTGATTTGTGAAATTCAAGAAGTTATTTATTATATAGAGCAATTTAATATAAGCCGGTTAATTGGTATGATTATGTATCAAAGTTTGAGTTTTCAAAGAATTATAATTTGGAAGTGTTATATTTCAAGTGCTTTGGTTTCGAAATATATAAATTTGGAAGTGCTATGATTTTGGAAAAAAGAATATATTTGAAATAAAAATGATATTATATTGGTTTGAGTTTTATAAAAATAATCTCATATTGGTTTGGGTTTTTAAAGTAGAAATGATATCGTATTTATATGGGTTTGAAATGGATATTATATTCTGCTTTTACAGTATAACTATTTTGAAAAGACCGCGGTGTTATAATAACGTTTGGTTGTTAAAGAGACCGGGATCGGAAGTTGTCATACTCTCTGCCAACTCCGAAAACCACTTTGACAACCGTGCACGCGGTGGAGATTCCAGATGAAGTAGGATGGCGGCGGCGTTTCCTTTGAGGTAAATATGTGGACTCGACTCCCGTGAGTTGGCATAAGGTGGCTAAAACAGGAGCGATCGACGGGCTAATGAGGTAGCACCTTTAATCGGACACATCCCTTCGATATTATACTGACTTTTGGATTGATTCGGTGACCACTTTTGATTTCTTTTATTTAGGGTTGTGGCTCGAGATGGGCGGTAGCTGCGCGCTACGCGTTACCACCGACCCGAAAGCGTAATTGTTATTTCTACCCTGGCATTGCCTAGTTGTTCCATGTCACCTACCCTAGCGTGCCTTGTACGAGTTTCTATTTGTGTCGTACCTATGGAATATCCTTTGGTAGCCTCCCGATCAGGAGGTATTACGGTACTGTATAGACTATTGGCACTATTACATGTTAAGGTGGAAAATGCAAAGCCTTAACGCTATTTAAAAGTAAGTTTATTTTACTAATAGACATTATTATGATATCGAAATATTACTACATAGTAAATAGTTTAACGGATCCTCAGGAGATGTAAATCTCGAGCATCTCTTGAGTTACTGCACTCACTTTAGACACTGGATAGGTGATGTTAAATCCCGTAAACATCTCTGATGCCGTTCCACTCATATTTATTTTTGTTGATTTAACTTACTTAAGATCTTCTAGTTCTGACTCGAGTGTTTTTTCTTTTCAATTCGCTCGGGTCAGCCTGAACATTTCAGGAATTGAAGGCCTTATTTCTGGAGGACGAAGACGAAGATTGTATTATTACTATTATTTACTATAGTGTTCCACTGCATCACATTGTTCCTGTGACGCCCCACCTCTATACCCACGCTAGCCAAGAACACTATGGAGTAATGCTGTCAACTAGCATGGAGAATAAGGCTGTTGAGGAGCGACCATCCGTGTAATTGCTTTGGGCGAGCACCGATATGCCAGATAAAAATATAACTTTTCATCACAAGAGGAAATCCGACATACCGACACAAAATCAAAGCTACTACACAGTGGCTATAGTAATCCTTGAAAACAAATATAGAAATAAGCATAACACAAATCATTCACAGATAATTCATATCACAAAGACGGAAGAAGATATGAATATATAATTAACACATGAAAGTGTATATCAGAGTAGTGGTCAAAAAGACCCACAATAATACAAAAGAATAGCAACACGTGCTAAACAAAAGAATACAACTATGAGTCTATATCTCAAGTGTATACAACAAAATAAACTACTAATCTAAGTAGTTAGCCAAAAGTCAGAGAAATCAATCCCAAGTGAGAAGTCAAGCTGAAGCACCTGTAACATCTCGGTCTGACCCGAGTATTATTTAATAAGAAAATAATAAACGGATCAGTCTAACTATAAATATCAGGTGAAATGATATAGAATAAGAGATATGACTAAACACATAATAATCACAATGCCAAGCTGTGATATATCTAAGTAATTGAAAATCAACAAGAGATTAATCAATATCACCAAATCTACACAAGAATCAAAGAAAATGTCATACTCCTTATTTCGTTCACCAAACCATAAATATTGACGATTATATCAATGTCAATCACAAAAGTCAATGACACACTAATTCACCAATGCACAAATATTGATAAAACTTATCAATGGAAATCACGAAAATTGGTGAAGCACAAATTCTAGAAATCATCTCAAGAAATCCAGACAATGACACACGAATTCACCTATGCACAAAAATTGATAAAACTTATCAATAGAAATCACAAAAAATAGGTGAAGAAGAAAGTTCCAGAATTCGACACACGAAATCCAGAAATCACACAAAATAGGGGGGGAAGGCCTATCATACGAACGGTAGCATGAAAACTCACCAACATATGTATCACACGAACGAGACGCTATCTCATGGTAGCTAGCCATTAATTTTTGACACACGAACGGCCCGAAGACCATGGGGCGCTACCCCACATATGTGAGTTGAAAGTCACACAAACGGGATTTAGTCTCCCTCGTAGACAAAGAGACATCACACATTGCTAGTCTAAATCACAAAAATGATCGTCATGATCATCAAGAAGTGTCAATTACAGTAAGCTAGTAAATATATGAGCTTAGCTTCATGTCCCATAACCACTAGCTTAACTTAAATATTTACGAACAAATTGTAGATCTCCACTAGAAAATTGTCACAAGAGATTCAATCGAACAAGTCCAAGAATTAACCGACGAAGTAAACGCAAGCGTTTCATACCACTTGTTTTACTAAGTCGTTTAATTAGATTTCTCATACGAGTGAGGTAAAGGTTTGTATATACTAATAGATTGGAAATCGGTTTGAGAAAACGAGCTTTGTAATAAAATAGTGTTGAAATCATTTGAATAAATAGTTTTGATATTTACTATTAGTATCGAAACCTTTATATTTTTAAAGTGACAAATCACAAAGAAGATTGTAGGAACAACCAATCACTAAAATTCACATACGAAGATGTGAATAAAATCCAAAGAAACCGATAAAGAATCCATCGAAATGGATATTCAAAAATCCCTGAAAAGGAGTCATCAAAGTCATAATAAATGATAACAACAAATAGGATCATCATGAATCGATTTAAATTGGAAATTCAATCCAAAAAGGCAAAATGGACTCAAACAGCAGGTTCAGTCGACTGAACAGAGTTTTCAGTCGACTAACCCTCTGCCTGGACATTTTCCAGGTTCAGGAAACTTTCTGTTTCCAGTTTCAGTCGACTGAACAGAGTATTCAGTCGACTGAATCATGCCTGGAAACTTTCGGGTTCCAGGTTCAGTCGACTGAACAGAGGTTTCAGTCGACTGAATCATGTCTGGGCTGTTTTTCCGCCTATCCAAATGAAGAGCAAACTCTTCCAAAATGCATCCGGACGAACATTGGCTCTAAGGGTTTATGCCAATCGGCAACCCGGCCCTATATGCTCCTTGATGCATCACCAAAAGCATGATCAAACATCCATAAAAGGATTTCACACAAATTTGACTTAAAAACCCAAAAATTGGAATATTCACAAAACCAATCCAAGTCAAGAGCAAATGCACATGAAGAAGTGTTAGGAATTCATACCCAACAACCAAAGATAATTATAATCATAGATGTGAGATAAAAATCTCACCTTTGAAATCACACAAATAAAGAAGAAGCTTGAAAGCAAAGGAGAATCAACCACTCTTCAAATCCAACTCAATAAGCTTGATTCTAAGCTTTAAAAGAACATTCTCAAAGTTAGGTTTAGGAATTTCTGAAATGATAAGAGAATGAGTTGGAGAAGAAGAAGAGAAGCTTACCAATGGGTTCTTCTATTAGTTTGGAGCTAGAACTTGATTTGCAAAAGAAAACTAGGGATTGAGTTTTAATTTCCCATCTCTCCCACCATTGTTGCTAAAGCTTGAGTATTAGGAATTGGAGATGAAGTAAATGAGGAGTTGAAGTGGAGTTGGGACTGAATACATAAGTGGGGTTATTGGGCTCAGCCCAAACCAAAGCCCTAAGCAAAAAGTAGCAAAATTCAACTTTCTCCAAACTTATCGAAGCTTATGCTCAAAAAGGTCGCAAACGGCATTTTAAACTCAATGGGAGTGGTCCCGAGTCCTAATTCGACCGTATGCAAAAAGTAGCTTTTTGGACTAAAATCCGACTACGATACCATATTTAAATAAAACATTTAAATATATAAATCATAACATATGCGGGTTGTTACAGACTCCCCTCCTTAAAGAAATTGCGTCCATGCAATCATAAGGAATAAATGAACTAATAGTAACAACCATAGATGCATATTAACACAAAAGAAGAAATTCGAAATAAGAAGTTCACCTTAAAGAGCACGAGAGAGTAAGTCCGGATGTGTTCGCTCGATGAATTCCCTAGATTCCCAAGAACAATCCTTAGGATTTGAGGACCATTGAACTTTAACAAGAGGAATATTTTTATTTCGAAGTCATTTGACCTCCGAAGCAATGATACGAATAGGATGTTGCTCATAAGTTAAATTAGGTGAAACTTCAATCTCTTCCACAACACCGGGCTCAAGAATAGAATCGGAATCTCGAAGACACTTCCGAAGTTGAGAAACGTGAAACACGTCATGGATAGCAGAAAATTGAGCCGGTAATAAAAGGCGATATGCCATGGAACCAATACGTTCAGTGATAGGAAATGGCCCAATATATCGAGGCGCTATCTTTCCCGATCGACTGAAACGCACAACACCTTTCATAGGTGACACACGAATGAACACAAGATCTCCCACAGAAAACTCTATCTTCCTTCTCCGGTTATCGGCATAGGATTTTTGTCTACTCTGGGCTTCTTTCATCCTATGTCGAATAAGTTCAATCTTTTCTATGGAATCACGAATAAGATCTGGACCTAAAACCAGTTTCTCACCGGCCTCAAGACAACAAGAAGGAGATCGGCATGGCCTTCCATAGAGTGCCTCGAAAGGTGCCATACCAATACTAGATTGGAAGCTATTATTATAGGAAACTTCAACAAGTGAAATATGATCTTCCCAACTTCCGCCAAAATCAAGAACACATGCACGAAGAAGATCTTCAAGAGTTTGATTCACACGCTCGGTTTGTCCATCGGATTGAGGATGATAAGCGGTGCTAAACTTAAGCTTCGTTCCCAAAGCCTTTTGAAGACTCTTCCAAAATCCACTAGTAAACAATGGATCATGATCACTAACAATAGAAGTAGGAACTCCATGCAATTTAACAATTTCTTTAATAAAAAGTTTGGCTAAAAGAGGTACGGTTCGATTAGATCGAACGGGAACAAAGTGGGCGGATTTAGTAAGCCTATCAACAATCACCCATAAGCTATCATGGCCCGAACGAGAACGGGGAAGGCCATCTATAAAATCCATGGAAATCTGGTCCCACTTCCAAATTGGAATTTCTAAAGGTTGCAATAACCCACCGGGCCTTTGATGTTTAGCCTTAACGAGTTGGCAAGTCATGCAACGCTTAACGAAGTTAGCGATGTCAAGTTTCATTCCCTCCCAATAATAAAGTCGCTTCATATCCGCGTACATTTTGCTACTACCGGGATGAATGGTGAATTTGGAACGATGGGAATCTTCTAAAATATCTTTGCGAAGATCACTAATATTTGGCACGATAAGTCTACCAAATTTTCGAATGCCGCCACGAGAATCAATATCAAAGTCTTTCAAACCTTCAATATCAATTTTATCCTTAAAATTTTAGCCAAGAAGAGCCAAGTTGAGATCTATCCTTTGAGCTTCAAGAATGCGGTCTAAAAGAGAAGGATGTGCCTCAAGGCTACATAAAACAAGAGAAGGACATAAATCGGAAACACGATCTTGAATCTCACAAGTGGATAAAATCTCGAGATCATTCCATTCAGATATCCTCATGGAAACAACCGCTTGTTGCTTGCGGCTAAGAGCATCGGCGACAAGATTACCCTTACCGGGAGTATAAAGGATATCAAGATCATACGGTGCAAGAAATTCGAGCCATCACTGTTGACGCAAATTAAGTTCCTTTTGAGAGAATAAATACTTCAAAGACTTATGATCGGTATAAAGAATAAATTTCTCCCCCAATAGATAATGACGCCAAATTCGAAGAGCGAAAACAATAGCCGCGAGCTCTAAATCATGTGTGGCATATCTAGTCTCGGCCGGCTTCAATTGCCTTGAAGCATAAGCAATAACACGTTCTTTTTGCATAAGAACGACACCCAAACCAATGCGACTAGGATCGGTATAAACAACTAAATCTTGATTCCCATCGGGAATAACAAGAATAGGAGCATCTGAAAGGAGTTCTTTCAATTTCTGGAAAGAAGCTTCACATTTGTCTGACCAAATGTATTTAACGCCTTTCTTTGTTAAGCTAGTGAGAGGCACGACAATCTTAGAAAATTCTTTGATAAAACGACGGTAATAGCCCGCTAATCCAAGAAAACTACGAATCTTTGTCACACTCTCCGGTCTCTTCCAATCTTGAATCGCTTCAATCTTTGAAGGATCCATGGAAATTCCAGATTCGGAAATAATATGACCGAGAAACTTCACACGAGATTGCCAAAAGTGGCATTTAGAAAATTTTGCCTTTAATTGATTACTCCTAAGAGTTTCCAACACAATCCGAAGATGTTTTTCATGCTCCTCCTCGGTTTTAGAATACACAAGAATATCATCGATGAAGATGAGAACAAACCGGTCGAGGAAGTCTTTGAAAACTCTATTCATAAGGTCAACGAAATAAGCCGGAGCATTCGTTAGACCAAATGGCATAACAAGCCATTCATAAGATCCATAACGAGTACGGAACGATGTCAAAGGAATACTATCCTCTACAATACGAAGCTGATGAAATCCAGTAGCTAAGTCTAATTGTGAAAAGACTCTAGCACCACTAAGTTGATCGAATAGATCATCAATCCGAGGTAAATGATATTTATTTTTGATAGTAAGATCATTAAGCTTGCGGTAGTCAACGCAAAGCCTAAGTGTTCCATTGGATTTCTTCACAAAAATTGCCGAAGCTCCCCAAGGCGAGGAACTAGAGCGAATAAATTGCTTCGTCTCCAATTCAGATAATTGTTTACGCATCTCCTCGTTTTATTTATTGGACATACGATACGGAGGACGAGTGATAGGTTGAGCTCCAGGAATAAGATTAATTCTGAACTCAATGCTCGCTTAGGTGGTAATCCTAAAACGGGCTCGAATATGTCGGAAAATTCACGAACGACGTGAATAAGAGAAATAATATCACCCTCATCATCATCATCGTCATCACGAGGATTTAAAGAATATAAAGATGCAACCAAGCTGGAATCTGAATCTTTAAGATTAATAGAAATCTGCTTAACAGATTGAGGATGTCGAAGATGAATAGTCCACTCAGGACATAGGATATGAGCTTAATAACGGTTAAGCCAATCCATTCCCAAAATCATTCCAAAGCCTAAATAACGCATGACATGCAAATTGGCTCGGAAAGAAAAATCACACAAAATAATCTCGACATCTTTACACAATAAACTGATTGTCGCGGATCCACCAACCGGATTCGCAATTCTCAAAGAAGTCATTAAACACAAAACATCCAAAGAAAAAGTATCAACAAGTTCTTTTGATATAAAAGAATGGGACGCACCCGTATCAAAAAGAACCCGAATAGGATGATCACGAAATAAAATAATTCCATCCAGAATAGAATGAGAAAAGATTCGATCGCATGACCTTAGCCAAGCCTGTACTTCAATAATAGTTTCGGAACCTTTGAATGGCTCCCCACCCAAATTAGTGTAATCGCTGCACAAGCGTGCAAATCCCGACTTTGGGTGAGTAGGTTCCGGGTTAGCTCCAGCTGCTTGAGCATTCGTCACTAAATCAAGAAGCTGTTGAGCAGTCATAAAAACTCCATCCTGGGGCGGAGTGCTAGATGGTACGGCTCTGGGGCGGCCAGGTCTAGACATTTCTCTTCCTTTAGAAAGAAAGAAGAACAAGGAGAAGATTATTCACTAATGAATATCAGGCAATCTTGATAGATAAAACAAGGAATCATAAAAGAAAATAGGATGAATCGGTACGAAGACTCGAAGTAAATCCTAAAACACGACTCCTAAGATGGACTTAGGACGATGATCCTTGTTATAATATTCCATATTGTTCCGAAGTTTGGCTCTGATACCAAGCTGTGACGCCCCACCTCTATACCCACGCTAGCCAAGAACACTACGGAGTAATGCTGTCAACTGGCACGGAGAATAAGGCTGTTGAGGAGCGACCATTCGTGTAATTGCTTTGGGGGAGCACCGATATGCCAGATAAAAATATAACTTTTCATCACAAGAGGAAATCCGACATACCGACACAAACTCAAAGCTACTACACAGTGGCTATAGTAATCTTCAGAAACAAATATAGAAATAAGCATAACAAAAATCATTCACAGATAATTCATATCACAAAGACGGAAGAAGATATGAATATATAATTAACACATGAAAGTGTATATCAGAGTAGTGGTCAAAAAGACCCACAATAATACAAAAGAATAGCAACACGTGCTAAACAAAAGAATACAACTATGAGTCTATATCTCAAGTGTATACAACAAAATAAACTACTAATCTAAGTAGTTAGCCAAAAGTCAGAGAAATCAATCCCAAGTGAGAAGTCAAGCTGAAGCACCTGTAACATCTCGGTCTGACCCGAGTATTATTTAATAAGAAAATAATAAACGGATCAGTCTAACTATAAATATCAGGTGAAATGATATAGAATAAGAGATATGACTAAACACATAATAATCACAATGCCAAGCTGTGATATATCTAAGTAATTGAAAATTAACAAGAGATTAATCAGTATCGCCAAATCTACACAAGAATCAAAGAAAATGTCATACTCCTTATTTCGTTCACCAAACCATAAATATTGACGATTATATCAATGTCAATCACAAAAGTCAATGACACACTAATTCACCAATGCACAAATATTGATAAAACTTATCAATGGAAATCACGAAAATTGGTGAAGCACAAATTCTAGAAATCATCTCAAGAAATCCAGACAATGACACACGAATTCACCTATGCACAAAAATTGATAAAACTTATCAATAGAAATCACAAAAAATAGGTGAAGAAGAAAGTTCCAGAATTCGACACACGAAATCCAGAAACCACACAAAATAGGGGGGAGGCCTATCACACGAACGGGAGCATGAAAACTCACCAACATATGTATCACACGAACGAGACGCTATCTCATGGTAGCTAGCCATTAATATTTGACACACGAACGGCCCGAAGACCATGGGGCGCTACCCCACATATGTGAGTTGAAACTCACACAAACGAGATTTAGTCTCCCTCGTAGACAAAGAGACATCGCACATTGCTAGTCTAAATCACAAAAATGATCGTCATGATCATCAAGAAGTGTCAATTACAGTAAGCTAGTAAATATATGAGCTTAGCTTCATGTCCCATAACCACTAGCTTAACTTAAATATTTACGAACAAATTGTAGATCTCCACTAGAAAATTGTCACAAGAGATTCAATCGAACAAGTCCAAGAATTAACCGACGAAGTAAACGCAAGCGTTTCATACCACTTGTTTTACTCAGTCGTTTAATTAGATTTCTCATACGAGTGAGGTAAAGGTTTGTATATACTAATAGATTGGAATTCGGTTTGAGAAAACGAGCTTTGTAATAAAATAGTGTTGAAATCATTTGAAGAAAGAGTTTTGATATTTACTATTAGTATCGAAACCTTTATATTTTTAAAGTGACAAATCACAAAGAAGATTGTAGGAACAACCAATCACTAAAATTCACATACGAAGATGTGAATAAAATCCAAAGAAACCGATAAAGAATCCATCGAAATGGATATTCAAAAATCCCTAAAAAGGAGTCATCAAAGTCATAATAAATGATAACAACAAATAGGATCATCATGAATCGATTTAAATTGGAAATTCAATCCAAAAAGGCAAAATGGACTCAAACAGCAGGTTCAGTCGACCGAACAGAGTTTTCAGTCGACTGACCCTGTGCCTGGACATTTTCCAGGTTCAGGAAACTTTCTGTTTCCAGTTTCAGTCGACTGAACAGAGTATTCAGTCGACTGAATCATGCCTGGAAACTTTCGGGTTCCAGGTTCAGTCGACTGAATCATGCCTGGGCTGTTTTTCCGCCTATCCAAATGAAGAGCAAACTCTTCAAAAATGCATCCGGACAAACATTGGCTCTAAGGGTTTATGCCAATCGGCAACCCGGCCCTATATGCTCCTCGATGCATCATCAAAAGCATGATCAAACATCCATAAAAGGATTTCACACAAATTTGACTTAAAAACCCAAAAATTGGAATATTCACAAAACCAATCCAAATCAAGAGCAAATGCACATGAAGAAGTGTTAGGAATTCATATCCAACAACCAAAGATAATTATAGTCATAGATGTGAGATAAAAATCTCACCTTTGAAATCACACAAATAAAGAAGAAGCTTGAAAGCAAAGGAGAATCAACCACTCTTCAAATCCAACTCAATAAGCTTGATTCTAAGCTTTAAGAGAAGAACATTCCCAAAGTTAGGTTTAGGAATTTCCGAAATGATAAGAGAATGAGTTGGAGAAGAAGAAGAGAAGCTTACCAATAGGTTCTTCTATTAGTTTGGAGCTAGAACTTGATTTGCAAAAGAAAACTAGGGCTTGAGTTTTAATTTCCCATCTCTCCCACCATTGTTGCTAAAGCTTGAGTATTAGGAATTGGAAATGAAGTAAATGAGGAGTTGAAGTGGAGTTGGGACTGAATACATAAGTGGGATTATTGGGCTCAGCCCAAACCAAAGCCCTAAGCAAAAAGTAGCAAAATTCAACTTTCTCCAAACTTATCGAAGCTTATATTCAAAAAGGTCGCAAACAACATTTTAAACTCGGTGGGAGTGGTCCTGAGTCCTAATTCGACCGTATGCAAAAAGTAGCTTTTCGGACTAAAATCCAACTACGATAACATATTTAAATAAAACATTTAAATATATAAATCATAACATATGCGGGTTGTTACAGTTCCGCTGCATTGTTATTATTCTTTGGTATATGTAACTTTGATATATATATTTTATAAGAATAATCGAATATTTTGTAAACTGCTTCACGAACTGTATATTTGATTATTATATTTTATCGTTCCGCTGCAAGATTCTATTTTTTTCTATTTTTCTTTCTCTACTTTTTCTTACTTACCCCATAACAATCCGCCCTTCTGTATGCTTTAAGTTTGACGTGTGTGGTTTATGTCGGTTTAGAGCGTGCAAAAAGGCAGGATGTTACATCTGGTATCAGAGCTTTGGTTTAGCGATAAACCTTAGCTTTGTGGGGTTCGACTCTTTGTTAATAGGGTAGTAATACCCTATGATGAGTCGCTGGGTGTATATATAAGAGAGTGTATTTGTTAGTGTTATAAAAAGGTTTTAATATTGTGTTAATCTGTTCCATTTCGTATTTATAAATTCTGGTTGGTGCATGGGACGCTATGACATCAATAGGGATTTCTAAACACTTAATAGGACAAACCGACACAATATTTATTTTGAATATAGGTGAATGAAATAATTTTGCCTATTATATTTTCTATATATAAAATATAATTTTTAAATGATATATATATATATATATATTTGGTTGCAATATATTGGTTGTTAGGTAATGAAATTTATAAATAATAGTTGAAATAAGATTGAAAATAAAATAAATCAAATTGGAAATTTTAGAACTTAAGTTCCGGGGTTTTGAAAATTTCTTTCAAATGATTTTGGAATATAATAATAACATTTTAGAAGTATTTTCTGATATAAATATTTCAATATAATTTGAAAGAAATGTTTTAAAGAAATTTGGAAAAGAAATAAGTTATATACTCCCCTCCCTGTCGTTGGAAAATAATTTCGGTGATGGCAGCCGCATCATCGACATTCATTTTCGAATTTCGAAGTGGGAAGGCCACCTAGTAGTTTTACTACAGATTTATTTTGATAAACAAATATAAATTTTAAATTATTTTAAATATAATTGGATATATAAATTGCAAGCATATGTTTATCTGTTATTTTAAAATGATTTTGAATAAAACCCATTATTTAATTCTTAATTTTCCATTAATTAATAGTTTCAATTAAGGGTAGTAAAATGGAATATTACTAATTTATAAATTGGAACCTTTAATTAAAATAAGTGATTTAATGCTAAGTTATAAATGAGATTAAAAGAAAGTTGAAATTGTAATCTTATAAAACGAAAGATATAATTATTGAGCACTTAATTAATTAAAAGAATTGAGAAAAACTGGTGTGATTTTCAATTGCATTCTTAAAAGCATATAGGTATAACTTACCAAATAACAAAAGTTACAATGTTAATAAGAAATTGTAATAGAATATTATACAAGTAAAAGTTTGAAATAATGAAGGTATTCAATGAAATTCTTTAATAAATAAGAATTGGAAGTTGTAGTTGTTATAAACTTAAGTATAATTATAATAATACTAATTAAATATATTAGAAGGCAGGTATTGTAAGTAAGAAATTTCAAACTTAAGTAATAAGTTGAAATTATTGCTAAATAAAATTGTAAGAAATAAATGTAAATTTAAAAGATAAATCATTATATGAATGATATGAATAAAAATTAACTTGATTTGGGAATTATTGTTTGTTTGGTTTATAGTTGTTAGGGTAAGGATACTTTAAATTTGTTTGATGTATGTATAATTTATTTAGTTTCGCCTAAGACTGTTGAGTAAAAGGGTACACTTAGTAGTTTATTTTCATTCTGTATGATTTAAAGTTTTGAACCCGAACAACTATTTGTTTTGTTTGATATGAATGGATAATTGATGTGTGTTGATTTATGTGATGGTTGTTTGCTTGCTGCAAGTGATGGTTGGTATGTTGATTGTTTGTTGTTATTTGAAACAGCTTTAAATATTTCATTTTATATAATTGTTAACCCTTTTGGATTATATAAGTGAAATATAGGTTATGGAAGTAATTGCTACAGCTTTTGGTTCCATAAATAAGCGTTAATTGCCCGACCAATAGGTACGTTTTTGGATTACGGTTTTTAGCGTTATTATATTGTTTTCCCGTGTTGGGATATATATTATTTTGGAAAATATATGTTGTATATTATTATATTGATATTATATTTTCTTCCGAGCCTCTCCATATAAAGAGACTTTGCCGAAATTTTCCGTAAATTTTGGACTTAGAAATTTTTTTGAAAATGTTTTCCAAACTTTACTAATTTGAGTATAAAGGGTTTTAATAGTTATAAATTGATATTTTATTTAAATTATTAAATTTTGTAAATTTATTTGTGTATAAATCTAATATTTTAAGTAAGATATATTGATTTCTTAATTCTTCTTTTCCCTTCTTTTTCCTTTTCGGGGACGAAAAGTTTTGAGTGGGGGAGAGTGTAACGACCCGTAAAATTCGGTAATTAAATTCCTTAAATTAAGGATATTTTGGTAACTTAATGTTGACGGAAATAAAACTTTAGTGAATTATTAATGAAAATAATAACTTGGATAAGATTTGTAAGTTAATTTTTAATAACTTGAATGTAACAGTATAAACGTAAGTTAATTGTCAATAACTTGGATGTAATTCTAATAAGTGAAACAATGTAAATGTTAATCATATTCTTATTGTAATAAAAAAATGTTACCAAGATGAAGTGATTAATTTGATTTAAAATCTTAATTAATGTGTGCATTAGTTTATAATAGGATATAAAAGGTAAATTAATAATTTAAAACGTTGACTTTCTAATAAAATAATGTATAAGGAATGGAAATGGAATAAATTAGTGTATGAACTAATGGTAGCACTTGTTGTAAGCTAATAAGTAAATTAAAATGTAACAGTGCTAATTTAGGTTAATAAATTAATAGGTTGAATGAAATGACAATTAATGTAACGACCCATAAAGTTTTGTTAATTTTTAATGGTTTTATTTAGCGTACTTAATTAGATTTTTGAGAAATTTTAAATAATAATATTTTGAAACAAAATTTTTCATTCTAAATCCAAATATAATAAATTTAATACACATGCGTTTCAAACATATATATAAAAAAAAATCAAACTTACATTTATTAAAATCAAACATACATATAAGATAATATAATAAATTATAATATAGTATAGTATAACTGACATGCCTAAATGTATATGTCTTAATAACTAACGCATAAAGTTCCTATACGTATATATCATTATACTAATAAAAAAATCAAACTCCCTGTTAATAAATATTTCATATTTGTAAATAATTTCAAATTCTCACTTTTTACGTGATAAACCTACTAATAAAGAAGAAAAGTACATATTGAATAGTAGTGTGCTCTACTGCATGCACTGACACATTCTATTAAAATAAATTGTTCGAGGTAACGGTACCTTTAATTTTGACTTTATTTCTCCCGTTTCAAAATTTGAACGTGATATCCATTCAAGCTATTAATCGCCTTAATTGGTTTAAATCAGTGGGTAGCTATCATTTTTTCCTACCGTTCAAATTATTATTTTCTTTAGTAATTTTTTCAATCTTTGGATAGATTTCCCCATTCCTTGAATTCAGCTTACCTTGCCGTTTCCATTTTCAATGTATTCAATAAATTTATTCGTGACCTTCTTTGACTTTATATTGGCTCATTTATTTTCTTTACTATTTAATTGCTGTAAATATTCACCAAATCAAAACATTTGACAGTTACTCTTCATTTCCTTTTATTTTGATTAAATCACGCTGATGAATCAATGGGCAATTTCCGTTTCTTTTACAATTAAAACTTTGAAACGTGCTGGACAAAAATAATAACAAATTCCTCAGCTCAAATCTAGGGAATTTGACAGTTGATATTACCTTATTCTTTCTCCTATTTTATACATATTCGTTTCCTTTTTTTTTTTGATTTCGGTTACAGAATAAATTTAAGCTATATATTTTCTTCCTATTGAAGTTTTATTACCTCTCCATCCTCTCTGCTTTTAATATATATGCTTGCCTAAATTCATCTTCATGTTTCTCTCGCCATTGAAAAAAAAAAACAAAACAAGACTAGCTGTTTCATCTTTTGCCTTTATAATTTTCCGTTTGCTTACATTTCTTTACCCATTCTTTTTCCCCTTTATCCTTGCCTTTTCAAACTGATGACGTGATGTACAAACATCAAAATTAATTGCTTTAAAATTTTAGCTATATCATAGGGTGACTGTTGATAGTGCATTCATTTTGTTTCGTTCAAAATTCCCTTCCGTTTCAAAATTCAAAGTGTGCCATCCAATCAAATTTATTGCTTTAATAATATTTCCTAAATCTATGCTTCTAGGTGTTGTTATGTCATCTCTGTATTATGGGGTGATAAATTTTTGAACGTTCGATAATAATAATAAATCTGCTTAATATAATAGGCAATGAATTGAGATCTAGGAAATAAATAAATATAAAACTTATAACCTGCCAAATAATAAAATTGCTGTAATTGTATCGTTGATTTTGAAACATACAAAATTCTATACGTCCTTTACGCATTCATTTATTTCCTTTCTAATTTCCTATACGTTTTATTCCATTCATTTATTTCCTTTCTAATTTCCTATACGTTTTATTCCTTTCATTTATTTCCTTTCTAATTTCCTATACGTTTTATTACATTCATTTATTTCCTTTCTAATTTCCTGTACGTTTCCATTTCAATCAAATTTATACCCTTCCTATTCACTTTTCTCTCCACAATCAGCCTTTCTTCTCTCCTCTCTATTTTTCTTACCTCTCCACTTATGTCTGCACCCCACTTTTCACGTGAAACCACTCCTTCCTCCTCCGCCTCCCCTCCTTTTCTTGTATAGCCGGTAGATGATGCAATTTAGTATTATATATGTACATATTTAACTTGTATCTATATTTTGATTTTTTTTTCTTTTTTTTTTCCGTTTATAATATATGATGCATTCAGTTAGTTGATGAATGTAGTTTGTTTAAAAAGGTTAGATTAGATAAGTTGATACAATTTAGGTCTGCATTTGTATTTTATGTATTCGATTGCATGTTTTATACATTTGTTTACACATATCTTATGTTAAGGATTTCAATTTTAATATTGCAGTAGACTAGGGTACTTTTATATTGGTATACTGATATGAAGGGACAAACCCATATTGATTCTCTGACTAACATTTATTTTAATAAAATAAGTATGTTTATAGCATACATATTTACAGTAATAGGTTACAAGGTATATTATAAGTTACGAATATTGATTTGTAAGCTATATGTATACATAGTATAATAATTCTTTGAGTCTATGTTTAAATGTTTACAAGGTAAGCTATATATATATCTATAAGCATATATTATATTATATAAAGCAAGACTGTTTGATTATACACATGGAATAAAGTACTGTAAGTATATGAAGTTAAAAATCTCTGTTTTTTCTCTTACGGTCAATGATAAAAGTATATGTATATTTATTAATTTTTATATGTGTATATGATATATTTAAATCTATGTTAGTTTATACGTATATAAGTCGGTTTATATAAATAGGTTTACGTATAGTATATATACATATAAAGCTTTGTCTATGTGTTATATATATTGGTTTTGTCATTTACAGTTGTGTACAGTTGGTAACATTTCAAACATAACATGATAATTTATGATATTGGTAAAGTAGTACATATTTTTTTGCATAAGGGTTTGAATTTATACAAAGTGTCTGTATTTATATTATAGAAATTTAGTTATCTTTGGTTCATCGGTCTGTTGTTTAAATAGAGTATATACACTGATATTTTACAAAGCGTATTAATTTAATTTATGTTTAAATTTATTTTGATTTGGAATAAGTATAATACATATATCCCTCTTATTTAAATATATGTTTTAAAGGAAAATTCGTTTTAGGGAATAATTTATAACTTATATTTTCTTTTCCGATTATATCAATACGATTCTGATTCGTTTCCATCAAACTCTATCTTTCAGCTTTGCACGTCAAGATCCACTTTCATTCTTACTTCGCTTTGCGATTTTGTTTGGATTTGTTCGATTTTCTAGAGCGTGACCAAAATTCATAGCTTGCTCTGTTGTCGATCTTTTTTTAGCCTCGAAAGGTGAGCAATCACTCACGATTAACATTCTTTTATTTATTAAATTTGATTTCAATTGAAACGACAATTGAAATATGCTGCTGTTAGTTGTTTTTACTGTTATGACTGCTATTACCTGTATCTGTTCACCTATGACACCTGACACCATTATCGGTTAATTATTTATGTGATAATAATACAGATTGGTTGATAATTGATTTTCTGATTGATTGTTGTTTAAATTGGATGTTAATTATTATTGTTAAATGATAACTAGTTTGCTAGTTTAAGTTGGGGTAGTATAGTTTACAAATTTAACGGATTATATATGACGGACCTGGATTTATTAAAACCTGACCCCGCCATATGTGAACTTGATTAGTAGATTTGACCCATTAATTGTCGTAGAAATTGATAAATTATACTCTAAATATTTGCACGTAGTTTGGATTAATTGTTGTAGCTTTAAACTGAAATTTAAAAAGGAACGACAAGTGAAAAACTGTAATGTAATAATCTTTAATCTACATGAAATGATAGTGTAGATTCTAGAAATAATTATACAAGTAACAATGCGAATTAATACGATTATTTCGGGGTTATTTGATTTATTTATTGAATTGTTATTGATTGTTGTTATTGTTTGTTTATTTACTTTGACACCATCCCTGTCATCACACTGCAAGTTCCCTTTGTTATGTTTGTTTTTGAATTGAAATGGGTTGAAATGATAGACCCAAGCGGTTTCCATTTAATCAAATTTGGGGTTACGGGTTGAAATGCTATCCACCCGTATACATTTAGTGTACGGATTGAAATGATAATATCCGTAACACTTGACCATATGATAAGAAATATATGGTCTTATTAAATGTAAATTCTTAAATACATATTTAAAGGGTAATGATAAATATAGAGTTAATTATATCTAGTTTAGTCAAGATTTGATTAAATACATAAATTACGATAAATATTTATGTAAATTTTATCTCGAATAGTTTTTGCAATAATATTGAACAATTAAGATTGGGAGATAAATTTTTGGGTTTTTTTAAAATGGTTTTTAGATAAGGATTTATTTATTTAAATCAAATTTGAGATTTATCGAATGAGATATTTCACGGTTAAATAAAATTAAGAAATATTGAGTAAAATGAAATTTAAGGTCACTAAAATGATATTGAATCAAATAAGGGAGGGTTCAAGACGAAATAATAGTGATGTAAAAATCGAGAATCTATATGAAACTGTTAAATTTTAAATTGTTATATTTGAGCTATGAACTATATTGTAATTAAATGGTTTAGAGATTTGGATATGTATTTGGAACCAAGATAGTTAAATTTGTTATTTAGATAATGAATTGAATTGGATATAAATTGAGGATGAACTAAATTGGAAATTTTTAAACTAGATTGGGAAAAATTTAGTTGAAATGTTGAATACTTAAAGTATGGAACATATTGAAATAAAAGGGGTAATTGGGATATTAAATCCAAATTTGGGAATTATAAAATTTAAGTGGTTATTTTAGGAAAATTTAAATTGATAAACTGAGATTTACTATAATTGGAATGGGAAGGTCGGGTTGATGTGAACGATTTGGAATTTGAAAGTGCTTTACTGTATACAGCATATAAATTATACAAATACTATTTTGGGAATATAATCATTTGAAGTGAAATGGATATTTAGGTTTGAAGTATAAATTAAGTGAATGACCACGGTGTAATAGTGTATATTTCTACCCTGTAGATAGTTCTATGGACCCTTAGAGGATGGACATCCCAAACATCCTTTAAGTTATATTGTATTTCAGTTGATATTTCATTTGAGTTGAATTTATTGATATAAGAATGTTAATCCTGACTCGAGTGTTTTGTGTTTTGCTTTACGCTCGGGTCAGACTGAGTAATACAGCATTAGAGACTCACCTTTGGAGATTGGAGCTTCATTTGGAGATCCAACTATCGTTTCAGCTTTTAGTTTTCTAGTTGACTGGTTCAGAGAAGTCATCGGCTCGTACTGAAGACTTTTCTGTATTCAAGAGATTCTGATGTATTCATTTTAAACTCTGATGTATATAGTAGCTTCATGAACTACTATTTTTTTTTATTCCGCTGCATTATATTACTCTGTGTCTGTGATCTGTGTTTGATTTATTTACTGTATATTTTAAGTTTGCCAAATTAAATTAACAATTCAGTATTTTGAATTATTCAAGTCGGACATGTATGGTTTTAGTGTCGATTTGAATGGTCAAAAATAGCGGGTCGTTACAATTAATGAATTTATTAAAATTGTAAAGTTATAATATAATAGATGGTAATTGGTTGGGAAGAATGAACATACAAGTATTATAAAAGGTAAAATGGTGGCGAAGTGTTGTTACCAGTTAATTCACCAATTACAAATAAAGGTAATTAAATGTACTCTAATGATAATTAATATAATAACGGAAAGTGTGAATGTAAATTAAAAAGGAAACGTAAAATTTATTTATAAGGTAGTAATTGGTGTAATAGAAAGCATGAGACCAAGTAAATAAATTTATTGAGAATATTAATTGTAATTAATGAATCAAAGAAATAGTAACGGTCATAAGTTACTATTTAATTATCCTATTAATTTGTTGTAACTGTTATATTTGGGATTGAGATTCTGTTATAAGTAAACAAAGGTAAGTATTGTATGAATATATGAATTAATGTATGATTTACGGTAATAGAATGAATCCATATGATGTAAGTAATTTTAATAAATAGTTGAAATAATAAGCCTAAGTGAAATTTTAAGGCTATGGTAACAATCATCATAAATTACCAGAATATATCTAGTCTACCAAATTAATTGTAAAACAATTACATTTAAATGAAAATAAATGTCTCATTTATGAAGGTAAGAACTGAAATTGTAAAGTGCAAATGTACGGAAATGCATATTTTATTCATAAGATAATATAAAGGAATGAGACCTATTTGAATGAATTAATTGAGGTTCTAATTATAATAAATGTATATATTTGACAACTTCAATATATTTGGAAATAATAGTTAATACAAAGGGAAGTTGGAAATTTGAATATATTAATGGAATGAAATGTGAGGCAGGTGTTAACTGCATTACAAAGTAATAATAGACTCAATTAATGGGTTGGATGTAACGAATGCGGTTTTTGCCCGCTCGAAAATCGACATCCATACTTCAAATCGTATTCGAATGCCGTAGATTCGACCGTTCAAATCCGATTTGCCGGAGCTTATAACAACATTAAGTAAATAACACAGCGGAATAAAAAGAATAATACATTGATATACAGCTCTGATACCACCTTGTAACGACCCGCCGCCCTGACCGCCTCTAGCCGGTAATTAAACCAACTAGAAACGTTCAAAATGACGGATTGTCTATATGTGTGTGTATATATGTGGGTTTGTCTATGTTTTATTTATTCAGATATAACAGTCTTCTTATATTTTTAGTATGTGTTGTATATAAATTGGTCATATATATGCAGCTGTATTGGAGGATGAAATACACGGAAATATGCAGTTTCTATATGACATGGGCAACTATTGTACATATATTTTATATTAACAAGTTTATATATAAGTATAAAATTTATTGAAATATATGTACAGACCGTAAATAATATATATAGACTGTAAGTATATAAGTTGTAGAAGTTGTTCATATTTTTGATTTGAAATGATACTTTGTATGTTAATACTTTATTATACGTATTAAATGTAAACAATGTGTAACGACCCAGAATTTTTAGAAATTAAAATTTTAATATTTTATTAATTTTAAATATTAATAAGTGAATTTATAAGTCAAATAAATTTTTATTTGAATTATTGGATTTAATTAGATAATTAAAACAATAATTTAATAGGTAAAATTATGGAAATAATTAAAAATTGAGTTAAATATGATTGAAAATGATTTGTAAAATTTTATTTAATCATACTGGAGTTATAGAAATATTTTAGAACTTTTAAAATCGAATTAAAAGTTAATCTGTGAAAATTGAATATTTTAATATTTAATAATCGACTGTAAAATAGCCAATTTTTGAACAGTCTCAGAATCGAACGAAACCAGTTTCATTGGATCCGTAATAGTTAGTTATTACTGGATTTCAAATTTCGTGTCAATCGGAGTTATCGTTTGATCGTGGCAGCTCGAAACGCATCGAATTATTTTTAATTTAAATTTGGCGAGTCAAAATAGCCATTTTTCAAAAAGTCTCGGATTTCGACGAAACCAGTTTCATCGGATCCGTAATGTGATATTATTGTAAGGTTTCAAATTTCAAGTCAATTGGATTTACCGTTTGTCCGGTACAAATTAAAACGCCTAGAAATCGATTTAAATCGGTTTAATTCAAATTGAACGTTTTTAGCCATAACTCGCACATACTTCCGAATTAGCTTCCGAAACCTGTTCCATTGTGTCCGGAACGCGGGATAAACCCTAGGTACGCTGGTTACGGCGTCTAAATCGGAGTTCGGAATTCCCGGGATGAATAGTGTTTACGCTAGCTTTTTCTATAAATACAACATCATCTTCATAAATTAAAAAAAATATACAAACCCTAACCCTAAATGTTGTAGCCGCCACTTTCTATTTCTAAGGCCAGATTTTTCCCAATTTCAACTCTCAAAATCTCTCAATCCACTCGTTTTTAGAAAAAGTTGTTAACTAAAGAATCGAAGAGCACGAGATGAGCTTTAAATCCATACGGATTTGATGGGGTTTGGCGTCGCGTGGAGGGAATGATTTGGGGCCGTGCGTGCCCAGTTGCGCACGCAACCTGAGGTGGAGGAGGAGGCCGAGTTGCGTGGCATTTGGGCCGAGTGTGTGTGGTGGAGGGGGCTTCGTGTTGGTGGTCTCCGATCGTGTTCATGCTTGTTGAAATAGCCGAGATATTAAACCCTAATAATGAGTTTTGGGTTTCATGAAGACGGCAAGTGTCTGTAGCTTGAACGCAAGATGGAAGATGAAGATGTGCGGTGATGATGCAAAGATGCTAGATCCTGTGGCTCTAAGATGATAGAGGTTATAAATATTAGAAAAGGTTGTAAATTTAAGTTATTAAAATCGTGTACAATCTTGTAAAATGCATAACTTTTTCATACGAGGTCGAAAAAATGCAAACCCAGTTGCGTTGGAATCGTATGGACGAGCACTACGCGATGGAGTTGGTTTGGAGTCGTTTGGAGTTAGTGAGAATTTCGGGTAAAATTAAACGCGCGTTTAATTTTATTCGAAATAAAAGCTAAAACGGGATTTAAAATCAAGGTGAGAATTTCTCACTCAATCGAATAGATTTCGATTTTATTTTAAATAGTTAGATTTAAAATATTTGAATGCATGTATGAATGATGATTGATAATTATTGATTGTTAAAATAGACATTATGCGCCGTTAGTAAGCGGATGTTATTTAATATAAACATATACCGCGAATATTTCATAAACAGTGAAATTGGTATTATATATAGTATCAATATATATATATTGGCATATGTATATATTGCAGTTGATTGATTTCCCGCATTTATTTGTTTAGCGGATGAGACCCTATTACGCCGTTAGTAAGCGGATAATATTTATTAAGAACATATACCGCGATAATTTCGTACTGGAGCGAAATTGGTATTGTGCTAATGTTTTTGGATGCAGGAAACAGGTTGGAGGGATCCAACTGGATTCCTCAACAGTATTTATTTTATTTCAGATATTTTGATATTTGATGGATTATCATATCGATATATGATATCGTTGTTAGTCGTGATTGACTATTTGATGTGTAGCATCATTGGACCCAGATTTTGGGATTTTAAAATGATTTTAAAAGTGATTTTTGAGAATATACTATATTTTTGGAATTGATCCATTTTAAATAAATAAACGTTATAATTTTTAAAGTTATAAAAATTATGGTTTTTGTGAAATATAGTTAAAAAGCTGATTTTTAGAAATACGATTAAAAGTCGATTTTTGAGAAATATGAACTAATGATTTTATAAAATAATTTAGATTGGATTTTTGAATATATGATAAAAGTTTAAATATAGGATTTATAAAATTTGATTATTTTATAAATCGAAATGATGAAATTATAAAGGAATTTAAAGACGTTTTAAAAGAAAAATATAAATTGATTTATATTAAAGATTTATAAATTGATAATTTATAAATTAGAACGTAGGAATTATAAAACGAGCTTTTATAAGTGTAAGAATAAATTGTGAATGAATTTCATAAATAGAATGAAATTTATAGAATTTTATACGGTGAAGTCATAAATGGAATTTTATAAGCAGTAGGTTTATAAAATTTATTGTGTTGTTAAAATAATAGTTTTGGATAAATAAATGAATCTTATAAGTTATAAGATTTATAATTATGAAATTCTAAGGAACGATTTTGTGAAATAATCGTTTATAAGTAGTTAACTTATAATATGAACGTTTAGTTTATAATTTAGTTATAAACTGGAATATGTTAATAAAGGAATTTATAAAAAGGAAGTTTTTATAAATAAATCGAAATGGAATTTATAAACGTTGTTTTATAAATTCACAAACGACTTATTTTGATAAGTTAATTGTTATAACTTAGAAATAGAGTTATATTCACGTTTTTAGACAGTGAATAATTCTTTGAATTAAAATGAATAAAAGGATGGAATTTGTTAAAGAAGTATATTCACGTTTTTGAATAGTGAATGATATGTTAAAGAAATTGTTTTGAATGAGATGTTTAAATTGAATTAAAACGATCTAACGATGTTTTAAAATGTGTTGAGATTCGAAACCATAGATTTCAACATTGATTGTTGAAATAGACGTTTTCGAGAAATAAAAGGAAATAGTGGACTATAACACTGTTGTTATAGTAAATGATTTCCGAAAGGAAATGTTTTGAATAGTATTGGGATTTATATATCTATTTTAAATTTCGAATCCCTATACTAGTGATTTTGGGTTGTCGTAACGATGTTTTACGTAACATTCGTTTTGGCCCAAGTAGATATGTTTAAGAAAGGATTTTCTTAATATAATGAAATATATACTTAATTCGATTTAAGTATATTGAATATTTTCTAAGTGTTGAAAATAAAAGAGATTTGTGAATTACTTATAAATAAATAAGTATGGAATTGTTTTCCGATATAAAGTGAATATTTTGAGAATTTATCTTTTTGAAGATAAATTGAAATGGATAGTTGAAATTGTATATGCATGATATTTTGAAATATAAATTCATTATGGAATTTATATGTGAAAGTGGAACTTGTTAAAAATAAATATTGATTTATTTTTGAAGTGTTGAAATTATATATATCTTGTAAAGATATTTTGGAAAATAAATAATTTGGAAAATTATTTGGAATCTGGTGATGTATGCATATCCATTGATAGTTCAATAACCGACTATCAATATTTCCCTTTGAATGGGTAATTGATGTGATTTGTTTGAATTTGAATGCACACTTATTTTTGAATAAGCGCTCACTATTCGGGTTAACCGGGAAAGGACCATGGGGTCGTATAACCCACTCCGAATATGTGATACGTCGTTATGAATTGCATTTGAAGATCGGTGTTGAAGACCGAGTATTTGCGAAAGCGATAGGATGACCTATCGATTGTCTCTGCACTGGGTAGCTCTTGGTATTGAGATCTCCTAAGTGATGGGAAATTCGATCGGGATTGTGAATACCCGGATTGCAAGGGCTTCGTAAGAAGTGCCTTCGGTTTTGTTCGAACCCAGAACAGACTTGTATGGATTGTATGTCTGACATTACAAGTTGAGATATAAAGCCGATTTCATTCAAATATATTTCTGTTGGTGGCGGAGAATTTATTCTTTGCTTAACACCCTTCTTTGAGACGTACGAGCTCAGAGGTTATATAGTTGAAGTTATCAGCGATATATCCCATTTTGGTAATGTGACATGCTGAGTGATGCTGAAATGATCATTGTGTTGATTATTTGTGATAGGATCATTTATTTGATCGTCTATCTTAGTGATCATTGTGTTGATCATTTGTTGACCCAAAGCATGGCTTTTGTATAAAGTATGTTTTTGTGGACGTGAATTCATCGAGCCTCACATCCCGGTAATGGTCAAAACAGGAATGATGCGGCAAGGTTATGAGGGGTAGCTCCCTTTAGGGTATGTGCATTTCCTTCTGGAAAGGGTGGTATCATGGTATGGAGCCCAGATACTTACTCATGTTGATACACTATATCTATTTCTGTGTGGTGTTGTTGGTGACGAGCGCTCGGTTAAAGGTCCGATGGGACCGGGGGATGCCATATTCGTGTAGTAGTTACCTAGTGATAAAGGTAACCCGGCCTTGTGTTGGCAGAGAGCTGGTTAAGTTCTCGGGACGTCCAGCCAGAGGCGATCCCATGTGGCAGTAGGAAGTTCCTTAGCCTGACCATTTGTTGGAAATCCAATTCCCAATACGAAACTTGTACGGTATTAGTTGTAGAACCTGCTATTCACTTATGGTGGTCACCACTGTTTGGATAGTAGCTATAGTAGGCATACGATAATGGTCGTATGTTGGCTAAGATTTATATTCTACTTTCGAAATGAATTTGTTATACACTATGCACTAATAATAATATCAAATATTATTTTAAATGCGTATCAAGCATCTTTGACTATCATAAGGAGAAATCTCCTCCGATTCTGCGTTTGCATTGTGTGTGTGTGCGGGAGGCCTTATGGTAGTCTCATTTTTAAAAGCATTGCGAATTGATTTAAAAATATTCCTCTATTTTGATTTTTAAAGATAAATAAACTGTTTTGAGTTCTCACACCAGTCACATGACTGACTCGGAGTTTATTGTTTTCCTTCCTAAACTCTGGGTGCCCACCAATTTTCCACACGGGCAGTTAAGAGTTAGGTTTATCAGGATATTCTGGATATTCTGGAGTTGCTGGAGGCAAGCTGGATGGCATGGCGTATTACTAGTTTATATAGTATTTCTTTTTCCGCTGCACTGTTTGTTGTTGTATGATGTTGTACACTCTGATGTTGTGATGTAATGAAATGTAATGTAATAACTGATATGGTTCTTTGTTTAAAGATTATTCATTTATTATTATATGTTGTTCCGCTGCGAATTGTGAGATTCTGTTGTAGTTCTGTTGTTCTTTCTCCCCGTTCTATTTTCAAAATTCTTCTATCTTCTATTTTCCAAATTCTCTGTTTTCTAAAAATCGTCTATCTTCTTTTCCCTCTATTTTTCTTTTTCTTTCTTCTTTTTCTCTCTTCTTTCTTTTCTTTTCTTTTTAAAACCCATAACATCTCGGTTTTCGGCCTTTGATTTCTCGGCAGTCGATAAAGTGAGTGTCGATGTCGGATTTCTGAAGAACGAAAATCTGGGCGTTACATTTGGTATCAGAGCTCTGATGGTTAAGCGACAACCATGGTTCTGTAGGGTATTACTCGTTAGAGATAGAGTCAGCAGTACTCTAGAATGAGTTTGAGTGTAATATAGCTATGAGAGCGTATTTGTTAGTGAATATAAAAATTGTTTTATATTGTGATGATTGGTTTATTGAGTGGTATATGAACTTTCGTCAGCGTGGTCCGCAAGACTATGCCGAAGGGGTTTCTAAACACTTGAATAGAACAATTCGGCACAATATTGATTTTAAATTGGGTAAATGAAATAATTTTACCTTAAGTATATTTTATATATGAAGGAATAATTTTTCAGAATTATTAAATAGTATATAAGTTGATTGTTAAGTTGTTTGAATAATCTAAATAAGAGAATAATTGTATAAGCAAATGAATTATAATTAAAGTGATTTACAATCGTGAAATAAACTTATATATATAAGAAGTGAAGCTATATGAATATGAGTTGTAAATAAAGGTGAATTTCAAGTTAAATGGAATATAACTTAAGAGATATTGAATGAAGTTGATATTGGTATCAAACTAAATTAATTAAGTTAAGTGATGGATATGAACTTAAGTTATGTAAATGAAATTCAACTTTGTAATTGAATTGAATGAATGAATTGAATTGTGAATCAATTGAATGGAAAATAGAATTGATATGAAATAATGAATATAAGTGTTAATTCATTAAAATCTAATGTTATTAGAAGTTAAAAGAGTGAATGAAAATCAATTTAATTAAACCAATTCAAAGTAATGGTGTTAAATCAAATATAAGTAAAGGAATTTGGTTGTAATTGATATGCATTGGTTGTTACTTGATTGTTGATTGATTGTATATAATTCATTAAGTATTAATGAAATTGAAAGCTATGAAATTGAATTCAAATTAGAAATAAATAAATTTGAATAGAATTGAAAGTGAATTAGATTTAATTAGTGAATACAAACTAATTGAATTGAAAAAGAATGTTGATAAAATCCAATGTTGATAAATCAAATATGATTTAGAGTGAAAACCAATTCATTGTATATGAATGAAAATATGAATGAATATATTGGTTATGAATTTGTTGAATGGTAATTGGATGATGGTTGAATATATATTGCTATTGTTGCATTTGCTATGTGACATATATAGTTATCATGTTGTTATATGTTGTATATTGAGATTATTTGCATATGTGCATGTTCTCATGTTGTTTGTTAAGTGTTTAGTAGGTGCGGATCGTGTTTGCTTCGCATTTGGAGTTCGCTTTAGCGCTATATTAGCCGTATATGCTTGCTAATAAAATATAAGGTACATATCTCGGATTAAATATCGTACTTTTACACTTTTTTCCCTTCGGGATGCCTCATTACTTGATGAGATGTATATTTGTGATATATATACTGTCATTTTTTTTTTTCGGATCGAGCCGCGCAAAGGAGACATGGCGAATTTTTCCGGAAATTTAAGGCGTTAGAAAAATTTTGAGAAAATTGGGAAAATTTTGGAAAACTTTAACTTTGATTTTGGAGTTGAAAGTTAAATGATATAGTTTGTTTTTGAAAAGATAACTAAGTATGATTTGGAAACTTAGTAAGTTATTTTAAGAAGTTTAATTATGAATTTTAGGAAAGTTAATAAATTCTGTGACTTTTCTTACTTGTAATTTCGAGGACGAAATTCTTTTAAGGGGGAAAGATTGTAACGACCCAGAATTTTTAGAAATTAAAATTTTAATATTTTATTAATTTTAAATATTAATAAGTGAATTTATAAGTCAAATAAATTTTTATTTGAATTATTGGATTTAATTAGATAATTAAAACAATAATTTAATAGGTAAAATTATGGAAATAATTAAAAATTGAGTTAAATATGATTGAAAATGATTTGTAAAATTTTATTTAATCATACTGGAGTTATAGAAATATTTTAGAACTTTTAAAATCGAATTAAAAGTTAATCTGTGAAAATTGAATATTTTAATATTTAATAATCGACTGTAAAATAGCCAATTTTTGAACAGTCTCAGAATCGAACGAAACCAGTTTCATTGGATCCGTAATAGTTAGTTATTACCGGATTTCAAATTTCGTGTCAATCGGAGTTATCGTTTGATCGTGGCAGCTCGAAACGCATCGAATTATTTTTAATTTAAATTTGGCGAGTCAAAATAGCCATTTTTCAAAAAGTCTCGGATTTCGACGAAACTAGTTTCATCGGATCCGTAATGTGATATTATTGTAAGGTTTCAAATTTCAAGTCAATTGGATTTACCGTTTGTCCGGTACAAATTAAAACGCCTAGAAATCGATTTAAATCGGTTTAATTCAAATTGAACGTTTTTAGCCATAACTCGCACATACTTCCGAATTAGCTTCCGAAACCTGTTCCATTGTGTCCGGAACGCGGGATAAACCCTAGGTACGCTGGTTACGGCGTCTAAATCGGAGTTCGGAATTCCCGGGATGAATAGTGTTTACGCTAGCTTTTTCTATAAATACAACATCATCTTCATAAATTAAAAAAAATATACAAACCCTAACCCTAAATGTTGTAGCCGCCACTTTCTATTTCTAAGGCCAGATTTTTCCCAATTTCAACTCTCAAAATCTCTCAATCCACTCGTTTTTAGAAAAAGTTGTTAACTAAAGAATCGAAGAGCACGAGATGAGCTTTAAATCCATACGGATTTGATGGGGTTTGGCGTCGCGTGGAGGGAATGATTTGGGGCCGTGCGTGCCCAGTTGCGCACGCAACCTGAGGTGGAGGAGGAGGCCGAGTTGCGTGGCATTTGGGCCGAGTGTGTGTGGTGGAGGGGGCTTCGTGTTGGTGGTCTCCGATCGTGTTCATGCTTGTTGAAATAGCCGAGATATTAAACCCTAATAATGAGTTTTGGGTTTCATGAAGACGGCAAGTGTCTGTAGCTTGAACGCAAGATGGAAGATGAAGATGTGCGGTGATGATGCAAAGATGCTAGATCCTGTGGCTCTAAGATGATAGAGGTTATAAATATTAGAAAAGGTTGTAAATTTAAGTTATTAAAATCGTGTACAATCTTGTAAAATGCATAACTTTTTCATACGAGGTCGAAAAAATGCAAACCCAGTTGCGTTGGAATCGTATGGACGAGCACTACGCGATGGAGTTGGTTTGGAGTCGTTTGGAGTTAGTGAGAATTTCGGGTAAAATTAAACGCGCGTTTAATTTTATTCGAAATAAAAGCTAAAACGGGATTTAAAATCAAGGTGAGAATTTCTCACTCAATCGAATAGATTTCGATTTTATTTTAAATAGTTAGATTTAAAATATTTGAATGCATGTATGAATGATGATTGATAATTATTGATTGTTAAAATAGACATTATGCGCCGTTAGTAAGCGGATGTTATTTAATATAAACATATACCGCGAATATTTCATAAACAGTGAAATTGGTATTATATATAGTATCAATATATATATATATTGGCATATGTATATATTGCAGTTGATTGATTTCCCGCATTTATTTGTTTAGCGGATGAGACCCTATTACGCCGTTAGTAAGCGGATAATATTTATTAAGAACATATACCGCGATAATTTCGTACTGGAGCGAAATTGGTATTGTGCTAATGTTTTTGGATGCAGGAAACAGGTTGGAGGGATCCAACTGGATTCCTCAACAGTATTTATTTTATTTTAGATATTTTGATATTTGATGGATTATCATATCGATATATGATATCGTTGTTAGTCGTGATTGACTATTTGATGTGTAGCATCATTGGACCCAGATTTTGGGATTTTAAAATGATTTTAAAAGTGATTTTTGAGAATATACTATATTTTTGGAATTGATCCATTTTAAATAAATAAACGTTATAATTTTTAAAGTTATAAAAATTATGGTTTTTGTGAAATATAGTTAAAAAGCTGATTTTTAGAAATACGATTAAAAGTCGATTTTTGAGAAATATGAACTAATGATTTTATAAAATAATTTAGATTGGATTTTTGAATATATGATAAAAGTTTAAATATAGGATTTATAAAATTTGATTATTTTATAAATCGAAATGATGAAATTATAAAGGAATTTAAAGACGTTTTAAAAGAAAAATATAAATTGATTTATATTAAAGATTTATAAATTGATAATTTATAAATTAGAACGTAGGAATTATAAAACGAGCTTTTATAAGTGTAAGAATAAATTGTGAATGAATTTCATAAATAGAATGAAATTTATAGAATTTTATACGGTGAAGTCATAAATGGAATTTTATAAGCAGTAGGTTTATAAAATTTATTGTGTTGTTAAAATAATAGTTTTGGATAAATAAATGAATCTTATAAGTTATAAGATTTATAATTATGAAATTCTAAGGAACGATTTTGTGAAATAATCGTTTATAAGTAGTTAACTTATAATATGAACGTTTAGTTTATAATTTAGTTATAAACTGGAATATGTTAATAAAGGAATTTATAAAAAGGAAGTTTTTATAAATAAATCGAAATGGAATTTATAAACGTTGTTTTATAAATTCACAAACGACTTATTTTGATAAGTTAATTGTTATAACTTAGAAATAGAGTTATATTCACGTTTTTAGACAGTGAATAATTCTTTGAATTAAAATGAATAAAAGGATGGAATTTGTTAAAGAAGTATATTCACGTTTTTGAATAGTGAATGATATGTTAAAGAAATTGTTTTGAATGAGATGTTTAAATTGAATTAAAACGATCTAACGATGTTTTAAAATGTGTTGAGATTCGAAACCATAGATTTCAACATTGATTGTTGAAATAGACGTTTTCGAGAAATAAAAGGAAATAGTGGACTATAACACTGTTGTTATAGTAAATGATTTCCGAAAGGAAATGTTTTGAATAGTATTGGGATTTATATATCTATTTTAAATTTCGAATCCCTATACTAGTGATTTTGGGTTGTCGTAACGATGTTTTACGTAACATTCGTTTTGGCCCAAGTAGATATGTTTAAGAAAGGATTTTCTTAATATAATGAAATATATACTTAATTCGATTTAAGTATATTGAATATTTTCTAAGTGTTGAAAATAAAAGAGATTTGTGAATTACTTATAAATAAATAAGTATGGAATTGTTTTCCGATATAAAGTGAATATTTTGAGAATTTATCTTTTTGAAGATAAATTGAAATGGATAGTTGAAATTGTATATGCATGATATTTTGAAATATAAATTCATTATGGAATTTATATGTGAAAGTGGAACTTGTTAAAAATAAATATTGATTTATTTTTGAAGTGTTGAAATTATATATATCTTGTAAAGATATTTTGGAAAATAAATAATTTGGAAAATTATTTGGAATCTGGTGATGTATGCATATCCATTGATAGTTCAATAACCGACTATCAATATTTCCCTTTGAATGGGTAATTGATGTGATTTGTTTGAATTTGAATGCACACTTATTTTTGAATAAGCGCTCACTATTCGGGTTAACCGGGAAAGGACCATGGGGTCGTATAACCCACTCCGAATATGTGATACGTCGTTATGAATTGCATTTGAAGATCGGTGTTGAAGACCGAGTATTTGCGAAAGCGATAGGATGACCTATCGATTGTCTCTGCACTGGGTAGCTCTTGGTATTGAGATCTCCTAAGTGATGGGAAATTCGATCGGGATTGTGAATACCCGGATTGCAAGGGCTTCGTAAGAAGTGCCTTCGGTTTTGTTCGAACCCAGAACAGACTTGTATGGATTGTATGTCTGACATTACAAGTTGAGATATAAAGCCGATTTCATTCAAATATATTTCTGTTGGTGGCGGAGAATTTATTCTTTGCTTAACACCCTTCTTTGAGACGTACGAGCTCAGAGGTTATATAGTTGAAGTTATCAGCGATATATCCCATTTTGGTAATGTGACATGCTGAGTGATGCTGAAATGATCATTGTGTTGATTATTTGTGATAGGATCATTTATTTGATCGTCTATCTTAGTGATCATTGTGTTGATCATTTGTTGACCCAAAGCATGGCTTTTGTATAAAGTATGTTTTTGTGGACGTGAATTCATCGAGCCTCACATCCCGGTAATGGTCAAAACAGGAATGATGCGGCAAGGTTATGAGGGGTAGCTCCCTTTAGGGTATGTGCATTTCCTTCTGGAAAGGGTGGTATCATGGTATGGAGCCCAGATACTTACTCATGTTGATACACTATATCTATTTCTGTGTGGTGTTGTTGGTGACGAGCGCTCGGTTAAAGGTCCGATGGGACCGGGGGATGCCATATTCGTGTAGTAGTTACCTAGTGATAAAGGTAACCCGGCCTTGTGTTGGCAGAGAGCTGGTTAAGTTCTCGGGACGTCCAGCCAGAGGCGATTCCATGTGGCAGTAGGAAGTTCCTTAGCCTGACCATTTGTTGGAAATCCAATTCCCAATACGAAACTTGTACGGTATTAGTTGTAGAACCTGCTATTCACTTATGGTGGTCACCACTGTTTGGATAGTAGCTATAGTAGGCATACGATAATGGTCGTATGTTGGCTAAGATTTATATTCTACTTTCGAAATGAATTTGTTATACACTATGCACTAATAATAATATCAAATATTATTTTAAATGCGTATCAAGCATCTTTGACTATCATAAGGAGAAATCTCCTCCGATTCTGCGTTTGCATTGTGTGTGTGTGCGGGAGGCCTTATGGTAGTCTCATTTTTAAAAGCATTGCGAATTGATTTAAAAATATTCCTCTATTTTGATTTTTAAAGATAAATAAACTGTTTTGAGTTCTCACACCAGTCACATGACTGACTCGGAGTTTATTGTTTTCCTTCCTAAACTCTGGGTGCCCACCAATTTTCCACACGGGCAGTTAAGAGTTAGGTTTATCAGGATATTCTGGATATTCTGGAGTTGCTGGAGGCAAGCTGGATGGCATGGCGTATTACTAGTTTATATAGTATTTCTTTTTCCGCTGCACTGTTTGTTGTTGTATGATGTTGTACACTCTGATGTTGTGATGTAATGAAATGTAATGTAATAACTGATATGGTTCTTTGTTTAAAGATTATTCATTTATTATTATATGTTGTTCCGCTGCGAATTGTGAGATTCTGTTGTAGTTCTGTTGTTCTTTCTCCCCGTTCTATTTTCAAAATTCTTCTATCTTCTATTTTTCAAATTCTCTGTTTTCTAAAAATCGTCTATCTTCTTTTCCCTCTATTTTTCTTTTTCTTTCTTCTTTTTCTCTCTTCTTTCTTTTCTTTTCTTTTTAAAACCCATAACATCTCGGTTTTCGGCCTTTGATTTCTCGGCAGTCGATAAAGTGAGTGTCGATGTCGGATTTCTGAAGAACGAAAATCTGGGCGTTACACAATGACTTTCAATTTTATCTATATATATTTTATCTTAATATTCGTCTTAAATTTGATATCAATTTCATAGAAAATAATAATATATATTCTGTCCCTATCAAACTGACTCAAATTTGTTCATCGATTACTACTATCAGCTTTGTTCGTCTAATTTGTGCCAATTTTTGCTTCGTTTTGAGATTCGTGCCTGGATTCGTAGCCCATTTCTTCTATCTTCTCTAGCCTCGAAAGGTGAGTAATCACTCACGATTAATGTTCTTTTATTTATTAAATTTGATTTCAATTGAAACGATAATTGAAATATGCTGCTGTTAGTTATTTACAGTGTTATATATGTTATTACCTGTATCAGTTCACCTGTGACATTTGACACCATTATCTGTTATTTATACGATGATAATCCAGTTTGGTTGATAAATGATTGATTGTTTGATGTTGACATTGGATGTTAAATTGTTAATGTAGTAAGTGATAAATAATTTGAAATTGAAATTGACGTAGGATAGTTAGATTTGATATATGTGTTAAATTTGATTTGATGACATTTGCATAATATGACCCCTTTAAATGTTTAAATAAATTGATATATAGAAATATGGTTAATTACACCTTGAACCGTATAAATATTAGTGTAATAATCTTTAATCTACATGAAATGATAGTGTAGATTCTAGAAATAATTATATTAATTTGCATAAACAACAGATGTAAATTAATACGATTATTTCGGGATTATTTGAATTAATTATGTAATTTTTATCGATTGTTGTTATTGCTTGTTTATTTACTTTGACACCATTCCAGTTATCACACTGCAAGTTCCCTTTGCTATGCTTTGATTTTTGAATTGAAATGGAATCGGGTTGAAATGATAAATACCCAAATGAACTTGACCTAGGATAGAGAATTAAATAAAACCCGATTGGTCAATAATTTGATTTAAGAATAAAAATAAAGATTTTATTTGAATAAAATAATAAGGGTTTTAAATGAAGTTGGAATTTGAATTCTAGTGAAATTTAAATGTTAATATTTAATAATCTGGAACAAAATATTACAAAGTAATTGATGAAAGAACGTTGTTTAATTTAAGAAATGATTGAATTAAGTTTTGAAATTATTTAATAATTAAGTTTGAAATTATTTAATAATTTAATGAGATTGAATTATTTAATAATTTAATGAGATTGAATTATTTAATAATTAAATAAAATTGAATTCTTTGATAAGTAAAATTGAACTTCTTTAATAAGTGAAATTGAGTTCTGTAATAATCAAGTTTTGGAAATTTGTTTAAATTAAATAACTAAATAAGTGAAATCGAATTTCTTCAACGAGAAATAAGATGTGATTTATTGAATTCAATATAAGACTTGAAATTTAAAGAATTTGATTTGTCGAATTTAATTTAATTAAATTCAAAAGTTTGATATGATATAGGAAAACTTAAACTGATTTAATGAATTGGAAATTAAATATAAATTATTTTGAATGATAAATCAACTTAACGAATATTGAATGAAATCGATAAATGAATTTAAATTGGTTTGAATGTAAATTAAACTATTTTAAATGATTACGAATGAAACTTATATACGAATTTAAATGAATATTTGAATTGTTTTAAATCAAATTTTGAAATTGAATTATAGAGCTTTGAAATGGAAATTTGGAAGTTATGAAACGTAAATTTTGGAAATTGGTTTAGAAAGACAAAAGAAATGCTGGTTTACAAATTTTAATTGAAATTGAATTTGATTCGGTTTTGAAATATATTAAACAACCAATCGGTGAAATAATTACGAAGGTTATTAAAGAGACCGGAATCGGTTAGGGACATACTCACTGTCTAAACCGAAAACCACTTTAATAACTATACGCGGAGTGTGATCCAAAATGAAGTGGTTGGAATGGCGTACGTGATGACCGAAGAAAGAGAACGATAATGGATAGCCTTGACACTTGTGTCAAATTGTAAATGACTAAAACATGAGCCGCACCGGGCCAAATGGGGTTAGCCACCTCGAGCGAACACACTTCTTCGTAAACTACTCATTACTTGTTATTGATTGGTGTGCACCCTCGAAATTTTAGGAGTGTTGTTTCGCGGTGTTGCGATCGTTGCGGCGATGCGTTCTCACCAGTCTGTATCAAGCAAACAGTAGTCTCACTACCTTGGATATTGCCTTATGTGCCTTGTCATACTTGTATCCCTATATACGCGACCACTACGAATTTGTTTTGTGTTATACCTATGGAGTACTCCCTGATAGGCCACTAGTTTATGGTGGAGTTTACAGTGCTGTATAGACTATGCCACTAATATAAAATGTGTTAAGGGGGATAATGGTAACGCCTTAACACTATTTTGACACTTTATATTACGGATATGCATTATCTACTTAGCGTACACTACTACATAGTAGATAGTTTAACAGATCCTTAGAGGATGGTTATTCCAATGTCCTTTGAGTTACTTGTATTTCAGTTGTTATTTCACTTGTAACGACCCGAAAATTTCGTTAACTAAATTTGTCATATTTTCCATAATTTTTAATAAAATGAATGTTAGGAATTTGGTGTTGCCATTTGTTCTTATTAAAAGTTAACAATTTAAAATGAGATTTCCAATTCAATAAAATAATGTAAATATTGTGGTTTAATTTTTGAATGGAATATGTGGAAACAAGAGTAATTATGGAATAATATGTTATTTATTTAGAGTAATGAATAAAAAATAAAAAAAAATTTGTAAGCAAATTTTAATTAATGGTAATAATGCGATATAAGCTAATAAATTTGATCTCAATGCGATAACCATTTAATGAAGGTAATGAAACAGGATTTAGGAAAATGTATACTAGGTACAAATCAAATAGAAGGAAACAAACGTATATATCGAATTGATTTATGAATAAATACTTTGGACAGTAATTGAATGTTCAGTAATGGTAATTTAAAACCTATTTATAGTAAGACTGCATAAGATTCAGTAAATTAAGTGGTGGAAAGATTTTTCCTAGATATACTTTGAAGATGTGAAATTAAAGGTGAATATTAAAATTGGTTAATGTAAAATAACATTGATTAACCGTAAATGGGAATAAATTTGAAAATAAAAAATTTATGTTACAAGTGGGTGAAAGTAAAGATAAGGGTTAAGAGTGTTGGAATAGGTATATTAGAATAACTATAAAGTGTAAATGTACGTATTTATAGCAACATGAATTATTGAAGGAAAATAATTGGTAAACGGGGTTTGGGCTAAGGAAATGTTATTGATTGTTTTGAAACCTTATTTATTATGGGAAATTAATTTAGCATAAGAAAAACCAATGCAAATATCTAATTTATCAGTAAAGCAATAATAATAAATAGTAATCAATGCAAATTATGTACCAATAGAATGTGAAATTTGGGGAATAGACGCAAAGTATATATGAGTTGCTAAAAGTATGCATAATAAGTGCAAATTTAATAAATCAATGTCCTGTAGAGGTCGGAGTATGGTTAGTAATAAAAGCTTTTAAAGGAAAAACCTTTAATTTATAAATGAAAATCAATGCATTAAATTAGGTGTAACTGAATGCATGTAAATAATTTTGTAAGAATAAGTTAATAAACAATTTATTTGTGCATACCCGATCTAATTGAAATAACAGAAAAGACAAGAACTTGATTTGCCTAGGTATATATATATATTGATAAACTATAACTAAATAGAAAGTTTGGTAGTAAATAGGATATAAGAAGACAAAGGCAACTAGTAAATTAAAAAATGAATTCATAATAATAAGTAGTAATTAATGCATATATATTTGGCATTAGTGATAATTACAAAACTTTACCCATTTATCTAATTTATTTAATTAAATCTAAATCTATGGCAACATTGTTGTAATGATGGTTGTAAGTGAATTTGAATGTAAAAGGGTAACAATTATTTAGGTTAACCATTTTGAGTATGTTAAGTTAAGAATGGCAATCGATTGAAATAAATCTAAATTAATTATTTTGTTTTGGTTAATGTGTTCTAGTTAATAAAGGGGAGTTTATAAGAAATGATGCATGCACTAATGACATGTGTTATAATTCAAATGTTATTTATACCCATAAAATGTCTATTTACTAAATAGAAAGATTTTAAATCAATAAGCGAATTTATTGAGGTTCCAATTTATAATTTATAACATTTAATGTAGACTCAATTACAATTAATTGACTTAAATCGTGCAGTTAGCGTAGATTTGTTTTGTAATTGGAGTAGTTAATCCTATAAGATGAAGTTAATGCTAATTCTATTTATAATTGGACCATTTGTTGATATAGATTATAGAAAGCAAGATGTGTAAATTTAATTAAAGTATCAACATTCAACAATTGTAATTATTGAAAATTAAAATGGAAGTTGAGGATAATGAGGTGAAACCATGGACAAATGTTAATGCATCCTTATTACTGGTAAAAGATGAGTATATAAAAGATTGAAAATCAAAAATAGGTTTTTGAAAACTTTATTTATAATTTCTAAATATAAGGAAGTGGAGAAATTAACACTGCAATGGATAGACTTATCAACTTTTAATTTACATCTAAATTTGTTTAGATCAATTTGGAAATTAATAAAATTGTGGATATATTTTGAAACGTAAACGAAACGTCTAGATTTACATTTGTATATACGTTAAAATAAAATGTAAATGATAAGGAATTTATTTATTTCCTAAATCCGTAACGTGTGTAATTAATATTATTTATCTTTTGGGACCACTTCCGTTTGCACGTTAAAATTCGTGCACACCTATTCTTTTGCGATCTATCTATAAATAGACGATCAAAAAAAAAAAAACCCTAGCCTCCATCTTCTATCATTTGTCTGTACGTTCTTTTCTTCAACTCCTTCTCCTACTCAAATGGATGCAAACCTAGATCTATTTCTATTCAAATTTCAAATGAAAATTCAAACATCTCAGAAAAATTCCAAAAAAATAATATATGTTGTAGATTTCATCCATACGAATCTACGCGTAGTCTCTGTTTTCGAAATCGATACTCGAGTCAGCGGCAAATCGCGGTCAAAATCAGGAAATTCAAAACCTAAGTCAATTTAGGCATTTTGATTTGGAGCGACTATTTGCAAATTGGTTTCTGGGTATTGGAGAGCTCGGCTAGGGAAGTCGTAATGGTGGAGGCGTGTCACCATCTAGTGGCGTGGGGCGGTCTAAAGGCACGGTCAAAGATGGGGAGGGCGTGCGTTGAAATGGGTTCATTCCTTGGACGAGCATACGTGAGTTGAGAAGAAGCTTTATGACATGGCAAGCTTTAATTAGGTTGTTGTTTAATTTTGTTTTATTTAATTTTTGTTTCAACTCATTAAAATTGAACAACTTTTTCATACGTTACCCGTTTCGCGCGAAATTTCTTTTGTTAGGATCGTAATTAAATTCCGGATCTGATTGGTATAAGTCAAATATTTGGTATTTGGTATTTGAAAGTATAAGTCAAATATTTGGTTTCCAGATATTTTAAATTTTAAAGCAGTATGATTTTGGAAAAGAAATATATTCGGATAAAATGATATCATATTGTTTTGGGTTTTAAGATGATATCGTATTCATAGTTTTGAAATGGAATTTTTATTCTGGTTTTAAAGTATAAACTATTTTAAATGACCGCGGTGTTATAATAACGATTGGTTGGCAAGGAGACCGGGATCAGATATGGACATACTCTCTGTCGATACCGAAAACCACTTTGACTAACCCTGTACGCGGTGGAGATTCCAGAATGAAGTAGGTTGGTGGCGGCGTTTCCTGTAAGGTAAATACGTGAACCCGACTCCCGTGAGTTGGCATAAGGTGGCTAAAACAGGAGCGATTCTCGGGCCAATGAGGTCATTCCTCTGATCAGACACTCCTCTTCGATATTATACTTTGACTTTGGATTGATTCAGTGGCCACTTTTATTTTTGATTTTGGGGGAGTCTGTTCGAGGTGGGCGGCAGCTGCGCGCTGCGCGTTTCCACCAGCCCGGATAGCAATTGCTATATCTACCCTGGCATTGCCTAGTTGTGCCGTGTCACCTACCATACCGAGCCTTTACTACGAGTTTTGTTTTGTACCATACCTATGGAGTGCCCTCCGACGATGCCCATTACGGGGGAGATTACGGTACTGTATAGACTATGGGAATATATTCCGTGTTAAGGGCTATATGGGTAACCCCTTAACGCTATTAAAAAGTAAGTTTATTTTATAAATAGACATTATTATAATAGCGCAATATACTACATAGTAAATAGTTTAACGGACCCTTAGGTGATGTAAATCCCGAGCATCTCTTGAGTTACTGTACTCATATTTATTTCTGTTAATTTAACTTACATAAGATCTTTTAGTTCTGACTCGAGTGTTTTGTCTTTTCAAATTCGCTCGGGTCAGTCCGAGCGTTTCAGGATTTGAGGATTTAGCTCTGGAGGACGAAGACAAAGATTTGTATTACTAGTATCTACTATATTATTTCACTACACTATTTAATTCCGCTGCATTGATAGTATTGGTATGGGTAACTTTGATATTCATTGTACAAGTAAAATAAAATATTTTGTAAAACAGTTTCATGAACTGTATATTTGATTATTATATTTTATCCTTCCGCTGTGAGATTCTGTTTTGTTTTATTTCTTCTCTGTTCTTCTTATTTACCCCATAACAATCCGCCCTTCCGTATGGTTTGAATCGACATGTGTGTCGGTTTAAAGTGTGCGAAAAGGCGGGATGTTACAGTTGGTATCAGAGCTTTGGTTTAGCGGTAAACCTTAGCTTTGTGGGGTTTGACTCTTTGTTAATAGGGTAGTAATACCCTATGGGAGTCGCTGAGTGTATATATTTGAGAGGGCGTATTTGTTAGTGTTATAAAAAGATTTTGATATTGTGTAATCTGTTCTGTTTTGTATTTATAAATTCTGGTTGGTGCATGGGACGCTATGACATCAATAGGGATTTCTAAACACTTAATAGGACAGACCGACATAATATTTGTTTTAAATATAGGTAAATGAAATAATTTTGCCTATTATATCTTCTATATATAAAAAATAAATTTTCCAAAGGATATATATATTTGGTTGCAATAGATTGGTTGTTAGGAATAAAATTTATATATAATAGGTAAAATAAGATTGAAAATAAAATCAATGAAATTTGGAAATTTTAGGACTTAAGTCCAGGATTTTGAAAATTTGCTTTCAAAGGATTTTGAAGTGTAATAATATTGTTATATATATTTTCCGATATAAATATTTCATTTTGAATTCGGAAGAATTGTTTTAAAGAAGATTTTGGAGAAAATAAGTTTCGTACTTTCCTCTCTATCGCTGGAAAATAATTTCGGTGATGGCGGCCGCATCATCGACTTTCATTTTCGAGTTTCGAAGGGGAAATGCCACTGTGGTAAATTCTACTGCAGATTTATTTTGAAATTATTTAAAATTTTAATTGTTTTAAATATAATTAGAGATATAAAAGTTGTAAGAAATTATTTATCTATTATTTTTAAAATAATTTGAAATTTGACCCGGTATTTAATTCTTAAATTTCCATTAATTAATAGTTTAAATTATTTTAGTGAAATAAAAGGTAAGTAATTAATGAATTTAAACCTCTAATTTAGGTAAGAAAATTTATGCAAAGTTATAAAGGGATATTTGAAATTTTTAACATATGAGACAAAAAAAAGTAATATTGTTGAACATTAAATTTAATTAAAAGATGAGATAAAACTTGTATAAGTTCTTTTGCATTTTTTCTTTACACAAATAACTTACCAAATTTGAAAAGTTGAAATGTTAAATAAGAAGATTGGAATAGAATATTATACAAGTAGAACTTTTGAAAATAATGAAGTATTCAATGAATTGTTATTATAAATGAGAATTTAATGGCATAAACTTAAGTTATAATTGAAATTTTACCATAATTAAAGGTAAGTATTATAAATAGGTGATTTTAAACTTAAGTAAATAAAACGAAACTCTTTAATAAATAAGGATTGATGTGTATGGTTATAAAATTTAGTATGATTTAAAAGCTACTAGTTGAATAAAATGGAAAGTAGGTAATATAAATAAATGACTTTAAACCTTAGGTAATAAATTAATAAAATCCTTTATTTATAAGAATGGAGGTTATAAGGTTAAGAATTTAAGTGTAATTAAAAAAGGGTTACTGTAATTTAATATAATAGAAATGTAAGCATTAAATAAATGAGTGGAAATTGAGAAGTGCATTAAATGTAATACAAATAAAAGAGACTTACATAACCTAAATAAAATAAAAATGAATAATGGTAAGTAATAAGTAGAAATAAGGAAACAACCATTGAATGAGAAATAAAATTTGAAGTTTGTTAGAAATAAATGTAAATTATATAAAGGAAAATTTATGTGGGTTGAATAAAAGAAAAGAAATCAAACAATTAAAGTATGTAATGAATTTATATAAGTTGAATTATTTGTTGGTTTAAATCGATATTGTTTACTTTATAGTTGGCTGGGTATGGAAATTTGAAGTTGTTGGATGAATAAATAATCTATTTTTGTCCCATCTAAGACTGTTGAGTAAATGATGCACTGGATAGTTATTTTTCATTCCGTACCATTTCAAGTTTTGAACCCGAACAACTATTTGCTTGTTTGATTTAATGGTTGTTTTGTTTTGTTGTTTATACTGTTTGTCGAAATTGATGATTGTGTATTTATTGTTGTTAGTAGTTGAAACCATGAAAATATTTCACTTTATATAAATAGTTAACCTTTTTAGATTATATAAGTGAAATGCAGGTATGGAAGCAATTGTTACTGCTTTTGTTTCCATAAATTAAGCGTAATTTGCCCAACAAATAGGTACGTTCCCTGTTTACGTTTTGTAGCGCTATTTTTATATATTTTCCCGTGTTGGGATATACTATTTGAATTTTCTATATGATACTTTGTTATATTTCGGTATTATATTTTTCCGAGCCTCTCCGTACCAAGGAGACTCCGCCAAAATTTCCCGTAAATTTTGGACTTAGAATTATGTTGAAAATGTTTTCCAAACTTTAATTATTTAAGTATAAGTGGATATAATGATTATAAAACGGGTATATTTTATTTAAGGTAATAAATTTAGTAAATTACTGTTTATAAGTTAAATATTTTGAATAAGATGTATTGTTATTTAATTCTTTCTTCTCCCTTCTTTTCCTTTTCGAGGACGAAAAGTTTTGAGTGGGGGAGAGTGTAACGACCCAAAAATTTCGTTACCTAAATTTGTCATATTTTCCATAATTTTTAATAAAATGAATGTTAGGAATTTCGTGTTGCCATTTGTTCTTATTAAAAGTTAAAAATTTAAAATGAGATTTCCAATTCAATAAAATAATGTAAATATTGTGGTTTAATTTTTGAATGGAATATGTGGAAACAAGAGTAATTATGGAATAATATGTTATTTATTAAGAGTATTGAATAAAAAAAAATATTTGTAAGCCAATTTTAATTAATGGTAATAATGCGATATAAGCTAATAAATTTGATCTCAATGCGATAATCATTTAATAAAGGTAATGAAACATGATTTAGGAAAATGTATACTAGGTATAAATCAAATAGAAGGAAACAAACGTATATATCGAATTGATTTATGAATAAATACTTTGGACAGTAATTGAATGTTCAGTAATGGTAAATTAAAACCTATTTATAGTATGACTGCATAAGATTCAGTAAATTAAGTGGTGGAAAGATTTTTCCTAGATATACTTTGAAGATGTGAAATTAAAGGTGAATATTAAAATTGGTTAATGTAAAATAACATTGATTAACCGTAAATGGGAATAAATTTGAAAATAAAAATTTATGTTACAAGTGGGTGAAAGTAAAGATAAGGGTTAAGAGTGTTGGAATAGGTATATTAGAATAACTATAAAGTGTAAATGTACGTATTTATAGCAACATGAATTATTGAAGGAAAATAATTGGTAAACGGGGTTTGGGCTAAGGAAATGTTATTGATTGTTTTGAAACCTTATTTGTTATGGGAAATTAATTTAGCATAAGCAAAACCAATGCAAATATCTAATTTATCAGTAAAGCAATAATAATAAATAGTAATCAATGCAAATTATGTAACAATAGAATGTGAAATTTGGGGAATAGACGCAAAGTATATATGAGTTGCTAAAAGTATGCATAATAAGTGCAAATTTAATAAATCAATGTCCTGTAGAGGTTGGAGTATGGTTAGTAATAAAAGCTTTTAAAGGAAAAACCTTTAATTTATAAATGAAAATCAATGCATTAAATTAGGTGTAACTGAATGCATGTAAATAATTTTGTAAGAATAAGTTAATAAACAATTTATTTGTGCATACCCGATTTAATTGAAATAACAGAAAAGACAAGAACTTGATTTGCCTAGGTATATATATATATATTGATAAACTATAACTAAATAGAAAGTTTGGTAGTAAATAGGATATAAGAAGAAAAAGGCAACTAGTAAATTAATAAATGAATTCATAATAATAAGTAGTAATTAATGCATATATATTTGGCATTAGTGATAATTACAAAACTTTACCCATTTATCTAATTTATTTAATTAAGTCTAAATCTATGGCAACATTGTTGTAATGATGGTTGTAAGTGAATTTGAATGTAAAAGGGTAACAATTATTTAGGTTAACCATTTTGAGTATGCTAAGTTAAGAATGGCAATCGATTGAAATAAATCTAAATTAATTATTTTGTTTTGGTTAATGTGTTCTAGTTAATAAAGGGGAGTTTATAAGAAATGAAGCATGCACTAATGACATGTGTTATAATTCAAATGTTATTTATACCCATAAAATGTCTATTTACTGAATAGAAAGATTTTAAATCAATAAGCGAATTTATTGAGGTTCCAATTTATAATTTATAACATTTAATGTAGACTCAGTTACAATTAATTGACTTAAATCGTGTAGTTAGCGTAGATTTGTTTTGTAATTGGAGTAGTTAATCCTATAAGATGAAGTTAATGCTAATTATATTTATAATTGGACCATTTTTTGATATAGATTATAGAAAGCAAGATGTATAAATTTAATTAAAGTATCAACATTCAACAATTGTAATTATTGAAAATTAAAATGGAAGTTGAGGATAATAAGGTGAAACCATGAACAAATGTTAACGCATCCTTATTACTGGTAAAAGATGAGTATATAAAAGTTTGAAAATCAAAAATAGGTTTTTGAAAACTTAATTATAATTTCTAAATATAAGGAAGTGGAGAAATCAACACTGCAATGGATAGACTTATCAGCTTTTAATTTACATCTAAATTTGTTTAGATCAATTTGGAAATTAATAAAATTGTGGATATATTTTGAAACGTAAACGAAACGTCTAGATTTACATTTGTATATACGTTAAAATAAAATGTAAATGATAAGGAATTTATTTATTTCCTAAATCCGTAACGTGTGTAATTAATATTATTTATCTTTTGGGACCACTTCCGTTTGCACGTTAAAATTCGTGCACACCTATTCTTTTGCGATCTATCTATAAATAGACGATCAAAAAAAACCTAGCCTCCATCTTCTATCATTTGTCTGTACGTTCTTTTCTTCAACTCCTTCTCCTCCTCAAATGGATGCAAACCTAGATCTATTTCTATTCAAATTTCAAATGAAAATTCAAACATCTCAGAAAAATTCCAAAAAAAAATATATGTTGTAGATTTCATCCATACGAATCTATGCGCAGTCTCTGTTTTCGAAATTGATACTCGAGTCAGCGGAAAATCACGGTCAAAATCAGGAAATTCGAAACCTAAGTCAATTTGGGCGTTTTGATTTGGAGCGACTATTTGCAAATTGGTTTCTAGGTATTGGAGAGCTCGGCTAGGGAAGTCGTAATGGTGGAGGCGCGTCACCATCTGGTGGCCTGGGGCGGTCTAAAGGCACGGTCAAAGATGGGGAGGGCGTGCGTTGAAATGGGTTCATTCCTTGGACGAGCATACGTGAGTTAAGAAGAAGCTTTATGACGTGGCAAGCTTTAATTAGGTTGTTGTTTAATTTTGTTTTACTTAATTTTTGTTTCAACTCATTAAAATTGAACAACTTTTTCATACGTTACCCGTTTCGCACGAAATTTCTTTTGTTAGGATCGTAATTAAATTTCGGTTCTGATGACGCTGGTTTGGACAGATTTGGAGACCGTTGGATTTTTGAGTTTAAATTGAATTTAAATTCGATTTAAATTCAAAAGGTGAGTGTTTTAACCCACTCACAACTTCTAAAAGTTTTTATGTTTGTTAAATTTATTTTAAATATGAGTAGAAATTTATTTATGACTGTTGGCGTGTTTTATTCAGCATATCTGTTAAATCGCATTTATTTAACTTAACTGTTAATTTAGTTTATTTATTGCATAAAATTTGACAGGTAGAATTTATTTTTGCACATAAACTGCTAGTTAACAGTCATTAAATTTATTATGGAATAGCAACTGTTAGTTCATAATCTGTTATTAATTCCTATATAATTCATATGCTATGTATCAATGATTGTTTAAAATTGGATGATGATTGCAATTGATGATTGATATTTGGATGAATGAATGCTATAATTATATTGTATAAACTGCAAGCCATCATGCATTTTCATTTTTTTTGGGGTTGTGGTTTGAAATGATATACAACCGCAAAATTTTATTTTTAAATTGCGGATTGAAATGATAAATATCCGTATCACTTGACCATAGGATAGAAAATTTTATACAGGCACCGTGGTCTATATATAAATTATTTTAAAGTGATTTCTATGGTTTGGATGGGATACGATTTATAAATTTTTTTAATTTTGATATTTTATAAATGTTATTCTTCTATATATATACATATGAAGTTAAAAATTTTGAATTTAAGCTGTGTATAAATCTATTAAATAAAAATGGGAAAATTAAGAAATGGAATTTGATAATTCATATTATATGTTTAAGTTTGGAAAATTTTAAGGTATGATATTTATAACTGGATTTTTCCAAGATAAATTTAAAATGAATATTCTAGTATAATTTAATTGAAGAAAATATTCAATTGCTAGAAATTGGAGTTTTATTTATGGATTTTTATGTAAATATTCAAGACTAAATAATAGAACATTTAATTTGGTTGAAGGAATAAATTCCAACTTTAGTTTTGAAATATTAATACTCCAAATGGATATATATATATATATATATATATATATATATATATATTTATATATAGAAATTGAAGTGGTTTTGGAACTTGAAAGTGGTATTTAAATTTTGGTTTAGACTTTAAATAAAGAAATATATTTGTAAAGCCATGGAAATTATTTTCTTTACAAAGTAACCTTAAAGTTAAACCATTTATTTCGTATACCGTTGAATATCCAAACCATTGAAGTTTTAGAAGTTATGGTTTTAAAATATATGAATTTCGAAATATTATTCTTTGAAAGTATAAGTCAATTATTTGGTTTCCAGATATTTTAAATTTTAAAGCAGTATGATTTTGGAAAAGAAATATATTCGGATAAAATGATATCATATTGTTTTGGGTTTTAAGATGATATCGTATTCATAGTTTTGAAATGGAATTTTTATTCTGGTTTTAAAGTATAAACTATTTTAAATGACCGCGGTGTTATAATAACGATTGGTTGGCAAAGAGACCGGGATCAGATATGGACATACTCTCTGTCGATACCGAAAACCACTTTGACTAACCCTGTACGCGGTGGAGATTCCAGAATGAAGTAGGTTGGTGGCGGCGTTTCCTGTAAGGTAAATACGTGGACCCGACTCCCGTGAGTTGGCATAAGGTGGCTAAAACATGAGCGATTCTCGGGCCAATGAGGTCATTCCTCTGATCGGACACTCCTCTTCGATATTATACTTTGACTTTGGATTGATTCAGTGGCCACTTTTATTTTTGATTTTGGGGGAGTCTGTTCGAGGTGGGCGGCAGCTGCGCGCTGCGCGTTTCCACCAGCCCGGATAGCAATTGCTATATCTACCCTGGCATTGCCTAGTTGTGCCGTGTCACCTACCATACCGAGCCTTTACTACGAGTTTTGTTTTGTACCATACCTATGGAGTGCCCTCCGACGACGCCCATTACGGGGGAGATTACGGTACTGTATAGACTATGGGAATATATTCCGTGTTAAGGGCTATATGGGTAACCCCTTAACGCTATTAAAAAGTAAGTTTATTTTATAAATAGACATTATTATAATAGCGCAATATACTACATAGTAAATAGTTTAACGGACCCTTAGGAGATGTAAATCCCGAGCATCTCTTGAGTTACTGTACTCATATTTATTTCTGTTAATTTAACTTACATAAGATCTTTTAGTTCTGAATCGAGTGTTTTGTCTTTTCAAATTCGCTCGGGTCAATCCGAGCGTTTCAGGATTTGAGGATTTAGCTCTGGAGGACGAAGACAAAGATTTGTATTACTAGTATCTACTATATTATTTCACTACACCATTTAATTCCGCTGCATTGATAGTATTGGTATGGGTAACTCTGATATTCATTGTACAAGTAAAATAAAATATTTTGTAAAACAGTTTCATGAACTGTATATTTGATTATTATATTTTATCCTTCCGCTGTGAGATTCTGTTTTGTTTTATTTCTTCTCTGTTCTTCTTATTTACCCCATAACAATCCGCCCTTCCGTATGGTTTGAATCGACATGTGTGTCGGTTTAAAGTGTGCGAAAAGGCGGGATGTTACATCACTTGAGTTGGATTTATTGATATAAGAATGTTAATCCTGACTCGAGTGTTTTGTGTTTTGCTTTACGCTCGGGTCAGACTGAGTGGTTCAGCTTTGAGACTCACCTGTGGAGTTGGAACCTCACTTGGAGATCCAGCTATCCACCCAGCTTTCAGATATTCAGTTGATTCCAGTGACGTTTTCTGATATTGTATTTGACTATTGTATTCGAGACTTCTGTTGTACCTTATTTAACTCTGTTATATATATAGTAGCTTCATGAACTACTATCTTTTATTTCCGCTGCAATTATTACTCTGTGTCTGTGATCTGTGATTATTTATTTACTGTATATGCTGAGTTTTGCCAAATTTACATTAACAATTCGGTATTTTGAATTATTCAAGTCCGACATGTGCGGATGCGAATGATCCAAAATAGCTTGTCGTTACAGTTGGTATCAGAGCTTTGGTAGCTCTAGGCAAAACTTAGCATATATGGTAATTTATTTATAGAATCACTTTCGTTCGTGCTTGAATCCTTCATCCTTAATTGAAATTTCCTTTGAATTTTCAGAACGTCCCTCGGTTTCGAAATTCATTCTTGTCCCTCACTATTCGTTCTTCTGAATTCTGGAGTATCCCTTAACTCCACTTCGAATGATGTTTACAATGGATTGGCGGTCTCGCCAGCATTCATATGAATTATAAAGGGATGAAACTCATTTACAATAGCATCGATTCACCGAAGATTTATATATAACCTCGGTTTAGATGTTAATATCTCTAGATATCCCGAATTCTATCTCTTGAGATCAGATGTGGATTTGCCTCAGAATTCCACATCGATCTAATTCTTGAAGTCACGGCTGACCTGGAAGGTTGCCCGCTATTTATATAAACTTGTCCATCTTTCTATTTTGTTATTTAATCATCTTATCTTTGTTCCGAACCCTTCGAATCAAAATTCTCTTTGATTTGATTTCCATTAAATTTGAATCTCTATAGTTATTTTGAAATCCATCCTTGTATCGTCGAGCGAGGAAGTGTATTTGTTATTAATATAAAGATATATTTTTATATATTGTGTTGTTTGAGTTGTTGATGTTGATTTGGATTTTCGATCGATTCGTCTGATCAACGCTATCGATACAATTTCCAAAATACTTGAACAGAGCAAACTTGCACAATGGTATTTTCGTAGTGGAGAGACCATTCAGTAGCTTCGCTACTCTTTTGTTTGGAAAATGAATTTAATTTGAACTTCTTAAGAATGACTTGATTTATAATATATTATATATAAGCATATGATTATAGATTTGATTTGATATATATAGTATATGTATATTTATCTATAAAATGGTTTGAAGTCAATTGGAACATAATTCTTAAAATATTGATTTAAGGATGATATTCAATAAAGCCAAAACTTTTGAATAAACACTTAACTCAAAATAAGTGAATTGTAAAAGTTTATGTGGATAATACTCAATTGCATTATATATAACTTACCTAAATTTTCAAAAGTTAACTATGTAATTGAATATTATACAATGTAAAATGATGTTAAAGAATTGTATAGATAAAATTTAAGGGGTTATAATAAATGTCATACACTTAAAATTTTAATTATAAAAGATGTTAATAGAGATAAATAGAAAAATAAGTTGATTGAATAGTAAATGAGACAAATTAAATAAAATTTGGTTTGAAAAAAAATCTTTCGTATCAAATATTAATAAATTGAAATAAAATCAACTTAATGAATTATATTGAATTAAAGTCAAATTGTTAAATATAAAATTAATTTAAATTGAAATATCTATGGTTTAAATTAATTGTTTATTTTGTAATTCAAGTCTATTTCTTCTGGTTGTTTCTATTCTCCTACCTCCTTCTTTTTCGGGGACGAAAAGTTTTGAGTGGGGGAGAGTGTAACGACCCATAAATTTTAGTCCTTTTATTTATTTAATTAATTGAATTTTTTTGAAATTTTAAAAATAATATTTGAAATGCGTCTAGCTAAACATAGCAACTGGTAAATTTTCATCCGAAAATATGAAATTTTATTTCGTGTGTAATTTTATTTCAATTTAATCAGTTTAGAATTGTCGAAAATAAGATGTTTTCAAAACCTAAATATTTTTACATAGAAAAATTGTAAATCATCTTTTGAGCAAGACGTCATTTTTCTTTTTTTCAAATTCGGACTTCTTTAGCTCCGTCGATCTTATTTTTCTGCGTTCTTGCTGCATTTTCCGCTAGTAGAAAATTCGAATTCTTATAATTCAATCGTACCACTGATATCCGTATACCGTTTTGATCGTCTCGTCGTACTGATCTCTACCGTATACTCACTTCTGTGTTTCGGTCTCCTGTTCGCGGCGAAACCGCAAAACAACTAACCGAACCGGTGCCCGTTTGCAATTTGTTCTGTGACTTTTCGTTATCCTCCATGTAATCAGATAGCCTTTAGCATTCCCAAAATTCACGCATCTGACCCTTGTGATTCCGTGACTTTTTATTTTTCCATTGTTTTAATAGTTGTACTATCGATTATGGTCTGCACGTCTCTTCATTTTCAAGCATGTCCATTTATATTTTTCTCTGTTAGCTTGCGTCCTTTCTCTCTGCAAACCCATTAGTTTTCTTCCATTCTTTGTCTCTTTCATTTCTGAAAAAAGAGACTTATAGCTCACGTTGCATGCATTGCCTGTAATGTTGCATCTTTCATCTTTGCATGCACTCATGTTGCATGTATTTTGCAAATTTTTCTCAACCTCCTGAAGCTCGCATGAAACATTATCTCCAACATCCACCTATAGCCGTCACCACCTTGCTCTCCACCATGTGCGCCTCCCTCCCTCATCTTTGCACGTGGGAACACGTTGCTGAAGTCGCACCACCTCCGTAACCCATCTGAGCCTCCGCCACTCCACAGCCCACCGGCCTCCTTTATCTCCCCTCCGCATGTCGAGATCCTGGCACTTGCACGTAGCACCCTTACCTGTAGCCTACCTCGAGTCTTCAATCTAGCCTGGCCTGTCTTTGATTTTTAGGTATATTATTATTATTATTATTATTATTATTATTATTATTATTATTATTTTCTTTCATTTCCAGTTTACATAAATGCTAGTTCTTCTTAGTTATAATGTTTGTTTTATTTTTGGCTTATGTAAGTTAAGAAATGAGTTCTGATGTATATACGATTTGTTAAAATATATTAATATATCCATGTGTCTGCTTATAGAAGATGGCATGTGGTATTGATCTATTTTATATATAATTGCAAGTTCAGTCTATGAATTATAAAGAAGGTTTCATTTGCTATTTTATAGATATGCTCAGGTATGCTACAGACTATAGACTTTGCTATTTTATGAAGCACAGTACGTAAGTGTTCGAGTATGACACTATTTTAAGTATTTTGTCTTATAGCTTCAATATGTTATATAATTTTAACAATATATATGTGTTTTCAAAGTTTATTACATTTTAGTTTTAAAGTTTGGTTTTCGCCGTCTTATATACATTTGGTTTTATATTAATAGATGTGTATTATTGACTCCAAAGTATACACATATATAGTTTAAATTAATTCTATCAAGAAAACTGATTTTGAATTTTAGATGGAAATATTTTGTTTGTGTATTGATTTAAGTATATGTGCAGTCCCATTTATACTTTTGCTAGTATAATATGTTTTGGTTTTCACTGCAAATAGTATAGTTTACAAAATATACAAGGTAGGTGTGTGTGTATATATATACGTGGGTTTGTCTATGTTTTATTTATTCAGATATAACAGTCTTCTTATATTTTTAGTATGTGTTGTATATAAATTGGTCCTATATATGCAGTTGTATTGGAGGATGAAATATACAGAAATATGCAGTTTCTATATGACATGGGCAACTATTGTACATATATTTTATATAAAAAGTTTATATATAAGTATAAAATTTATTGAAATATATGTACAGACCGTAAATAATATATACAGACTGTAAGTATATAAGTTGTAGAAGTTGTTCACATTTTTGATTTGAAACGATACTTTGTATGTAAATACTTTATTATACGTATTAAATGTAAACAATGACTTTCAATTTTATCTATATATATTTTATCTTAATATTCGTCTTAAATTTGATGTCAATTTCATAGAAAATAATAATATATATTCTGTCTCTATCAAACTGACTCAAATTTGTTCATCGATTTCTACTATCAGCTTTGTCCGTCTAATTTGTGCCAATTTTTGCTTCGTTTTGAGATTCGTGCCTGAATTCGTAGCCCATTTCTTCTATCTTCTCTAGCCTCGAAAGGTGAGTAATCACTCACGATTAATGTTCTTTTATTTATTAAATTTGATTTCAATTGAAACGACAATTGAAATATGCTGCTGTTAGTTATTTACACTGTTATATATGTTATTACCTGTATCAGTTCACCTGTGACATCTGACACCATTATCTGTTATTTATTCGATGATAATCCAGTTTGGTTGATAAATGATTGATTGTTTGATGTTGACATTGGATGTTAAATTGTTAATGTAGTAAGTGATAAATAATTTGAAATTGAAATTGACGTAGGATAGTTAGATTTGATATATGTGTTAAATTTGATTTGATGACATTTGCATAATATGACCCCTTTAAATGTTTAAATAAATTGACATATAGAAATATGGTTAATTACACCTTGAACCGTATAAATATTAGTGTAATAATCTTTAATCTACATGAAATGATAGTGTAGATTCTAGAAATAATTATATTAATTTGCATAAACAACAAATGTAAATTAATACGATTATTTCGGGATTATTTGAATTAATTATGTAATTTTTATTGATTGTTGTAATTGCTTATTTATTTACTTTGACACCATCCCAATTATCACACTGCAAGTTCCCTTTGCTATGCTTTGATTTTTGAATTGAAATGGAATCGGGTTGAAATGATAAATACCCAAATGAACTTGACCTAGGATAGAGAATTAAATAAAACCCGATTGGTCAATAATTTGATTTAAGAATAAAAATAAAGATTTCATTTGAATAAAATAATAAGGGTTTTAAATGAAGTTGGAATTTGAATTTTAGTGAAATTTAAATGTTAATATTTAATAATCTGGAACAAAATATTAACAAAGTAATTGATGAAAGAACGTTGTTTAATTTAAGAAATGATTGAATTAAGTTTTGAAATTATTTAATAATTAAGTTTTGAAATTATTTAATAATTTAATGAGATTGAATTATTTAATAATTAAATGAAATTGAATTCTTTGATAAGTGAAATTTAACTTCTTTAATAAGTGAAATTGGGTTCTGTAATAATCAAGTTTTGGAAATTTGGTTAAATTAAATAAGTAAATAAGTGAAATCGAATTTCTTCAACGAGAAATAAGATATGATTTGTTGAATTCAATATAAGACTTGAAATTTAAAGAATTTGATTTGTCCAATTTAATTTAATTAAATTCGGAAGTTTGATATGATATAGGAAAACTTAAATTGATTTAATGAATTGGAAATTAAATAGAAATTGTTTTGAATGATAAATCAACTTAACGAATATTTAATGAAATCGATAAATGAATTTAAATTGGTTTGAATGTTAATTAAACTATTTTAAATGATTACGAATGAAACTTATATACGAATTTAAATGAATATCTGAATTGTTTTAAATCAAAATTTGAAATTGAATTATAGAGTTTTGAAATGGAAATTTGGAAGTTATGAAACGTAAATTTTGGAAATTGGTTTAGAAAGACAAATGAAATGCTGGTTTACAAATTTTAATTGAAATTGAATTTGATTCGGTTTTGAAATATATTAAACAACCAATCGGTGAAATAATTACGAAGGTTATTAAAGAGACCGGAATCGGTTAGGGACATACTCACTGTCTAAACCGAAAACCACTTTAATAACTATACGCGGAGTGTGATCGAGAATGATGTAGTTGGAATGACGTACGCGATGACTGAAAAAAGAGAACGATAATGGATAGCCTTGACACTTGTGTCAAATTGGAAATGACTAAAATAGGAGCCGTGCCGGGACAAATGGGGTTAGCCACCTCGAGCGAACACACTTCTTCGTAAACTACTCATTACTTGTTATTGATTGGTGTGCACCCTCGAAATTTTGGGAGTTTTGTTTCTCGGTGTTGCGATCGTTGCGGCGATGTGTTCTCACCAGTTCAGATCAGGCAAACGGTAGTTTCACTACCTTGGGTATTGCCTCATGTGCCTTGTCATACTTGTATCCTATATACGCGACCACTATGAATTTGTTTTGTATTATACCTATGGAGTACTCCCTGATAGCCCACTAGTTTACGGTGGAGTTTATAGTGCTGTATAGACTATGCCACTTATATAAAATGTGTTAAGGGGGATAATGGTAACGCCTTAACACTATTTTGATACTTTATATTATGGATAAGCATTATCTACTTAGCGTACACTACTACATAGTAGATAGTTTAATGGATCCTTAGAGGATGGTTATTCCAACGTCCTTTGAGTTACTTGTATTTCAGTTGTTATTTCACTTGAGTTGGATTTATTGATATAAGAATGTTAATCCTGACTCGAGTGTTTTGTGTTTTGCTTTACGCTCGGGTCAGACTGAGTGGTTCAGCTTTTGAGACTCACCTGTGGAGTTGGAACCTCGCTTGGAGATCCAGCTATCCATCCAGCTTTCAGATATTCAGTTGATTCCAGTGACGTTTTCTGATATTGTATTTGACTATTGTATTCGAGACTTCTATTGTACCTTATTTAACTCTGTTATATATATAGTAGCTTCATGAACTACTATCTTTTGTTTCCGCGGCAATTATTACTCTGTGTCTGTGATTATTTATTTACTGTATATGCTGAGTTTTGCCAAATTTAAATCAACAATTCGGTATTTTGAATTATTCAAATCCGACATGTGCGGATGCGATTGGTTCAAAATAGTGGGTCGCTACAGCTTTGGAGCAGATGGAAGTAAAAAAAGTAGAGTAAAGAAAAGCTAAATAATATAATCCAAAAGGTAATTTCAAAAAAAAATTACGTCAAATATTTGACATATATTAATTATACAATTGTAACAAATAACCAAAAAAAGAACATGCCTGGTATTGACTACCCAACTTTTAAAATACTGACATCAAGCGAAAGCCAGGAAAGCAGCCAAAGCTTAACTTTAATGACCCAGAATTTGAACATTTTATATTTACATATCGAAATATTTAAATATATAAATCTTGAATTTAATGTGAATAAAAATGTTCTAATAAGCTTATTTAAATTCTTTTTAAATAATAAATAATAGTGGTAAACTATTAATTTTTAATTAAAGTGAATAAACTAGTTTTAATAATAATTATTTTTAATCAATGCAAGAAATTATCATTCCAGGGCACTGTCTCGAATTGGTCGAAACCGGTGTCATTAGGTCAGAAATAATAAGGCGATGCGTGCATACAAGTTTCATGGTGATCAAACTGTGTGATCAAAAAGAAATTTTGAATAATAATATAATTTCATTATAAAAGCACACCTAAACCTTCACTCTATCTCATTACCTCACCTATTTTCCTCTTTTCATTTCTTGTAACAAACAAAATCAACCACCACTCTTCCTCTTCTTCATTTAATTGTTCCCGAAGTTTTGCTCGACGAAATCATAAATCATTAGATCCGTTGAACTCATAGGAAAGAAAGCTTCGAACTCATAGTCTTAATAGTGGGTGCGGCGTGTACTGGTTGAGGTTGACGTTGGTCGACGTGAGCTAGGGTTTTGCTTTGGTGTTGATTTTGGCAGAGTTGATCGAATAGGAGATCGGCATTGAGTTGTCGTGTGAAGGGGAGTCGATGGCGATCATTTGGTGGTGTGCGATCATCAGGGGAAAAATGCAACATTGGTTTGTCGTGACTTGGAGCTCCATGTCGATTTTGCCATGGGTGTGCCGAGCTTGGAGTTTGGTGTGGGATGCAGATGACTTTCGAAGTGGAGTTCGTGGGTGCTATCGTTGACTTATTTCGTCGACCAAAGGAGGAGTTTGGTGGTGCATGCATGGGCTTGGAATGGGTGCTGTGCATATCGGTGTATAGGAAAGAGTGGGAATTTGAATTGGAGAAGATAATGGATTAGGGTTAGGTAATTAATATTATAACTAAAGTTTAATAATTAAAATTTTAGTCTTAAAAACTTAGACAATAAATAACTTTTGCATACGAGGTCCAATTGAGACATGGTTTTCACCATTGCACCCATAGCGAGATCCTCTATGACTTGGTTTAGTTAGGGCTTAGGTGAGTTTACTTACGGGTTGATTTGTATATTGTTGTGATAAAATATTTGTTATGAAAAATATAAATTTAAAATAGATAACAATGCAAGTTATTACTTTTGGACCTCTTATTTCTTCTAAAAGCAAATGACAACAATATATGTTAATATAATCTCTCTTTTAATACTCTATAACATGTATCTTGGCTTAGACTGGTTTACAGGTTTGATGTTGTTTGATTTAGTTGTAAATTCTGTGTGATGGTTGAAGAAAATTGTCACTATAGATGCACTTGGAAAATCCCATGTGTTTAACATTTGTTAAATTGGTTAAATGTGAGTATATCGCAAATATATATATATATATATATATATATATATATATATATATATATGCGCACACACACATATATATTGAATGTATCTATACACATGTTTGGTTTTGTTTGACCTAAAGGAATTGGTTTGAAAAGTAATTGAAATTGTGAAACAAAGTGGTGTTGAAAATCCCGACTTCAGTAAAGTAAAAAGGATTTTTACTTTGGATATTTTTCAAATCATTCTAAAGAAGTTTTCTAAAAAGTTATTGAAGTATTTTAAAAAGGGAAGTTGAAGTTTAAATATGTTTTTATTATTATTTCTGAATTTTTAAAGTAAAGATTTTTTAAATTATAAAAATATGCTTTTAAAATAAATTGTAAGATATTTAAATTAATATTTTGAGTAAGTGTTTTAAACCATATTATAAGCAATTTAAGGAGAAATTTATAGTGTATATAGTTTTTAATTTTTTTATTGATTTGCTAAAGGAATAAAAGCTTTTTATCATATATCATTTTAAGAAGGTTTAGTTGGAAAAGAAGTTAAGTATTTTGGAAAAGAATATAAAAGAGGTTTTTGGGATTTTAACAACAATGTATAATGAATGGCTGTGTATAAATAATTAAAAAGGCATATCACCTTATTTAAAAAGTGAAGAAGTACTCAGATTTTTAAACAGATGTTTTTCAAAGTTAATGACAAGTATACAAGTGATTTTGGGTTTACAGTAACGATGTTTAAGCAACAATTGTTTTTAACCCATTTAAATATACTTTTGAAAAGTACTATAATATTTAAAAGAGAGTTTAAAGATACCGATCAAGTGTGAAGTGTTTTCGGTTTGTAGTAAACAACGTTTTAGTAATTTTTTTGAAAACCCTTGAATTATATTTTAAAGTGGAAAAATATAATTAAATGATTTTGGAAAATACTTAGATCTTTAATAATGAAATTTTAAAGATAATAATAATTATGGAATCTTTGGAAAAAGATCGAAACGTATAAGTTTTTAAATTATAAAAGAGCGAAGGGTTTTATAATAACAATGTTTGAGTAACATTTGTTTTTAACCCTATGATTGTGTTTTAAGTAAGTACAACTTGTTATTGATTTGTGAATATACTTAGTATATGAATATTTTTGAGAAGTATTGAAATATGTAGAAATGACTAGTGATATTTTAATTAAAAGGTAAAGTTTAATTAATAAGTGAAGTTTTAATTAATGAAAGAAGTTTTATTAGATAAAAAAGGATTTTTACTAAGAAAGAGGTTTTTAATTAATAAAGGAAGATTAATTAAAAAGGAGATTAGAAGTCGTTTATATGACTTGATCATGCTTGAGTGTGTCAATTATGCTTTGTGTGGTAGTTGCTTAAGTAAAGTATACGGGACTAAGTTTCCCTTATGTGATCATTTCCATTATTGTCGAAATTGACCTAATATAACTCAGGAAATATTTAGAAGAAACATGAGAATTATATGGTACATGCAACGATCTACCTTTTTGGATGGTTTAAATCGACGATAAACCACACACGTCAGACTCAAACCATTCAAAAGTGCAGATTGTTATGGGGTAAATAAGAAAAAGCGGAGAAAGAAAAAAACAAAACAGTTAATCTCGTAGCGGAATGAAAAAATATAATAATCAGATAAACAGTTCATGAAGCTATTTTACAAATAACATTCGACTACACTTGTACAATACATAATCAAAGTACATACATCAGTAATAAATAAGTAATGCAACGGAACAACATGATGCAGTGGAAATGATAGAATAAATAGTAACAGTACCAAATCTTCGTCTTCGTCCTCCAAGAGCATTCTTTGAGACATTGAAAAGATCAGACTGACCTGAGCGAATTGAAAATACAAAACACTCAAGTTAGAACTAAAAGATCTGTGTAAGTTAAATCAACAGTAAATAAATGTGAGTGTGACGACATTAGGGATGTTTACGGGTTTTGACATCTCCTATTCAGTGTCACGTGAGTGCAATAACTTAAGAGGATGTTCGGGATTTCCATCTCTTAATTATCCGTTAAACTATCTACATATATTATACAATGCGCTATTATGATAATGTCTACAGTAAAGTAAAGTATTAAATAGCATTAAGGCGTTACTCGTATCCCCCTTAACACATTTTTATATATTCCCATAGTCTATACGGTACCCTAATTCTTCCGTGAACTGGAGGGTTATTAGAGGGCACTCCATAGGTATGGTACAAACCAAACTCGTAGAAGGCGCGATATGGCATGTGAACACGACACTCGAGGCAATGCCAGGGTGACTCTACCGTTTAGTAAAATCGGGCTGGTGGTAACGCATAGCAGCTACAACCGCCCACCTAGGTGCACACTCCCATAATCAAAATCGAGGGTGCCCACTAAATCAATCACAAAGTCGTAATATGGTATCGAAGAAGCATGCTTGATCGGAGGAATGACCTCACTTGGCTTAGTTATAGCTCCTGTTTTACTCACATATAAGCTGACTCATGGGAGTCAGAGTCATGTAAATACCTCATACAGAATCGTGCGCCAAACCGTCATACTTCATTTCTAGAATCTCCACCACATGCATAGTTGTTATAGTGATTTTCGATATTGGCAGAGAGTATGACAATATCTGATTCCGGTCTCACTAACAACCAAATGCTTATTTCACACCAGATGGTTCTTTTATATTTCCAAAACCATTTCATATAGATTTCAAAATATCATATTCAATTCGAATCATATCACTTTCGAAATCATAATTTCAAAATAGGTTATACCCTCATTTCAAAGACATCATATTTACTCAAAATATGTTATTTATATCCCTACTTAGGTTATTACATCATTTAGTTATATTTGCTTTTAAATCCAGGATTTAAATATAACCACTTCCACTTTACAAAATAGAATTTAGAAAATAGCATAGGTAGTTACAAATAGTTTAAATAGTTAGTATAGTTTGAAAATAAAATTTAAATGGTTTAAAATACTTTAAATTAAAAAAATGGATTAAAATAGTTTAAATAGATTTAAAATAGTGTTAGTAGAATTAAAATAGATGAAATAGATTTAAAATAGATTAATTAAATCTAAATAGATTAAATAGATTTAAAATAGATTAAATAGATTTAAAATAGATTAAATAAATTTAAAATGGGTTAATTAGTTTAAAATAGGATAAAATAGATTAAATTGGATTAAATAGATTAAAATTGATCAAAATAAATTAAAATAGTTTAAATTGATTAAATGGTTTAAAATATTTTAAAATACTTTGAAAATCTTACTAATTAGAATTTAAAATAACATTTTTAATAGTTTATATTAAAATAATAAATCTGAAATTAACATCAAATTTAACCGTTTCTTCCATTTCAACAAATTTGGACCATATCCAGGTTTCAAATCAAAAAACCCAATTTCAAATCTTAAAATATCTATTTTAAGTTATTCCAATTTCAATAGATTTTAAAGTTACAAATTCTAAACATTTCAATGACTCAATGTTGATAAGTTCCTTTTATACTTCAAAAATTCAACTTTAAAATTTTAAATTAAACCAATTTCTAATTCCAACATTTAAAGCTTGAATTTTCAAAAATAATTCAATTTATATAAATCAAATTTTATTACAGAATGTCATTTAATTGAATTCAAATTTTAAGGCTTTCAAATCATTTTAATTTAACCAATCCGGTGTCCGTATATAATTTTCTACCCTATGGTCAAGTGATATGGATATTTATCATTTCAATCAGCAATTATTTTATATTTACGGATATATATTTTTCAACCCGCAATCCCGAATTTAATTACAAATCCATGAAATCGCTTGAATCTATCATTTCAACTCATACCGATTTCCCCTAATATATTAGGTCATTCGGTGTGTATCGTTTCCACCCATAGGGAACTTGCAGTGTTATAACAATACAAAATATAACATCCAGTCGTCCAATATAAAAAATAAAACATACATCACAATAAACATACAACTAACCAATAAATAACATCAATGAACCGATTTCATTAACAGGTATTAAATTGACAATTAAATTCAATATTGAATTAAATGACGATTAAATGCAATAAAAGTCATATATAACTGGAATGGAAATTTAAATATACCAAACATCAATCAGTCTGTTTCTAATCATATTATAAATTTAATTTAAATAACATAAGGTAATTAAGCAGTTGTGAGTGGGGTAAAATACTCACCTTTGATTTTAAATCAATTTGAAAACCAAAACAAGGTCCAAAATTCAACAGTCTTAAAATTTATCCAAACCAGTTCCAAAATGTCCATAATTTCGATACGATCGCAGCGGAGCAAAACGCACGTAAATCAGATCTCGTATGCAAAAGTTACGCATATTAGAATATTACACGATTTATATAAAAATAAATAAATAGAAAAAATTAACAACCACGTCTGCAACGAATCACCATCCAAACCCAGCGCCTTTGTAATGACCCATATTTTTACGGATCGAAGAATCGTAGAACTGTTGTCATTAGGTTGTTAGTGTTGTTAAGTCGTTTAGAATTTAAGTTGTTTGGAGCTTAAGTCGTCCAGAGATGAGTCGTCCAGGGTTGGGTCGTGTTGTAGCATACGTCGGTGGAGCGACTTAGAGGATGGAGCGACCTATAGGATTGGACCGACTTAAGGGATGAGACCGACCTATAGGGGTGACCGACCTATAGTAGTGACCGACCTATAGGAATGAGCGACTTAGGAGTTAACGGCTTAAGGTAGTTAGCGGCTTAGGAGTTAACGGCATAAGCGGGTTAACGACCTAAGGGAGGTAGGTCGTTCGGGCGGCTTAAGGAAGATGGCTTAGGTTGTGGACGAGATAAGGCAAGGGTGTTAGGCCGCTGGGTCGCTTAGCCGTGTGTGTTGTTAAGTCGCTTGGTCATTGAGTCGTTGAGTTGTTGAGTCGTTGAGTCGTCCAAACGACTTAGGACTTAGGTAGAAATGCGGCAGTGTGATAGGTCGCGTGTGTGTTGAGCCGTGTTTGTGTTAGGTCGGTAGGTCGTCTCCTGTGTTTAGTTGCTGAGTCGTTAGGTCGTGTCTAAGTTAGGTCGCGTAGAGGCTTGAGTCGGTAGGCCGTGGGGTTGATGAGTCGTAAGTCGTGGGGCCTTGTTAAGTCGTGACCGACTTAAGGGGGGGCGAACGACTTAAGGATTCAGCCTATAAATATACGGCCTTATCCCACTTTTTGGGATCCGGATTTTGAAGCGACGAAGTTCTGCCATTTTGAGAGCTCGAGTGCTACACTTCTTCACTTCTTTTCTCCACTTTAATCTTGTGCTTCCATCCATCTAAATCGAAGATCCAAGAGCCAAAGTTGAAGATCTACATCCATCGAAGAGAGATTTCATCGTTTGAAGGGAAATCTTGTCGGATCAAGCTAGATCCTTTGCTGTCCAGATCTGAAGTTAGTTGCTTTTGAAGCGTTTAGGTGATTCGGTGAGTGGTGGTTATCTCTCACACGGACCCAAAGGAGTATATTGGATCGGTGGCTTGTTGGTGTGTTAAAGATAGTGATTTCATGCATTTTCCTTAAGTCTGCATGTAGATCCATCGTTCATAAAGTTTTGATATCCACTTTACATGTTAACCTATGCTAGTTCATTCATCAAGATATTACTTAGAATTCATGCTTGTTAGATTTGGACTCTTTATTTACTAAATTGCCATTATTGTTATAACTGTTTATTTAGATCTTGTTTGAATGATTGATTACTTGGATTAATGATTGGTCTGATTGATTGTTATAAATTAGTTGATGATTTGATTTGGACAAGTTGGTCGAAGATGATTCAAAAGCTAAGTGGAAAGGCTCTTGAATAAGGAAAGCTGCTCGTGGCATATGAAGCGGATGATAAAGCTCATATGGATAGATTTGATGATGATGTTGAGATGGGACTTTGCTATGATGCGATGAAGCAAAGCATGATGTGAGATAGCCTTGGTTTAATCCAGACGGGATCATCCCAAGCATGTTGATAAATCGGTGATATGGTTCGAGTTTGTGGATAATGGTTGGCTCGAGATGCGCTTGAGCTAGTATGAGAATAGTCGTCGAGGAGGATGACTAGAAGGCTGAGATCTCATCGTTGTTGAAGGTTCTAGCAGGCTCAAAGCAAGAGTAGCTGGGCAGATTCGATAGTCCCAATCAACTAATAGTTGATGGTCGAGTACTCTGGGCAGATTCGATAGTCCTAGGCACGGGTCACGATGACGTGCAGAGTTCTGTCTAGAACCGGGGTTACCATTAGCCCTTGACGGACAGATGAAAGAATGAGCCGGTCTTTCAATTAATGGTGATATCGAGGCAATGATAACAGTGATAGCCAGAGTCATGGATGTTTGGATGCTTTGGTTGTATCGTCACTCGGTCTCAAGAGTGATGTTTTGTGGGTGCTTATCTGATCTTGGTTTAGGCCTTGGGGGTTCGTGCTTAGAAAACATCGACCTTGACTCGAGTGATAATTGTTTTACTTTAAATGTCTGCTTTGCTATGTTTACTTCAGCTTAGTGGGTTTGGGGGCTATCACTGTAGAAAGAGGTGGAGTGGGAGGGTTGGATTCCTATTCCTTTTTCCTTTATGCTCTTTTGGTATGTTGTTAGTCAATTTACCGCTCACTAAGACTGTTGTCTGACTCAAGGTTTTATGTTCAACTCTTATTACCTTGGGCTGTTCATCCATTTTGGGATGGGCAGACTAGGTAGCAGGTGACAGGTGCTGTTCTTAGTGACCAACGCTGTTGATGACGAAGACGAGCTGGAGGCTTTTGCATATTGTTTTTCTTACTATATGTACTGGATGTTCCGCTGCTTGTAAGATTCTCTGAGTGTTATGTAGCGAGGCTTGATGTATTGACTATTCAGATGTTTGTATCAAATTGTTTGTAGTGTATTGATGAGATTCTATTTAGTGAAGCTTCACTATATATATATTTCTCTATTGTATTTTATCCCTGCGCTATGAGTAATACGATAGACTCCGCTATTTTTACCTTACCTTGATGATCATTCATGGCTGCCTGGCACTCTTTACAGCGCACTATTTCCTTGTTTAGTGCAGGAGTCATGGACGGTCGTCACATTTGGTATCAGAGCTTTGGTTGATCGATTTTAGCCAATGCTCGCTGACGTAACTACGTATGAGAGACGTAATTGTATTTTGATGGATGATTACTATATATAATATAGTAGCTTAGAAGGATTTGAACCCCTTTATGCAGTTGTTCTCAAGGTGTACTAATCATTTTTAGATATTAAGAATGAGTCGAAGGGGGAGACCAGCTGCTAGGGAAGGCCGTGATTCTAAGGGGTTGCCGATTATGCTTCTATGTTCGAGGCTATGATGACTTCGATCATGAGAAGGATGCCAGCTCCAGGGCCAATGGTAGATGTTGGAGTTCAAGTTCAAGCTCCAAAACAGGTGGATTTTGCTAAGCTGTGTAAAGACTATACTGCTCTTGGAGGAAAGGTTTTCTTGGAGACAGAGTCAACCATTGAAGTTCAGTGGTGGATTGATGCTTGTAGAAGGATCTTTGGTGATTTGGGAATCGAGGATGTAACCAAAAGGAAGCTTGCATCAAGACAACTTCAGGGAAGAGCTTCTGATTGGTGGAACTCTATCACCATTGATACTCCGAGGAAGAAATTACTTGGGTGCAATTCCAAGCTAGATTTGAAGCTAAGTTCATTTCTACAGCTCAGAAATCTGTTCTATTCAAGAAGTTTGTGGAACTCAAGCAAGGAGGAAGACCAGTTCTTGAGTATGTTTCTGAGTTTGAAGCCTTGTCCAAGTATGCTCGGTCGTATATTGAATCTCCCTATCAGAAGAATGAGAAGTTTGTGACAGGCTTAGACACTTATCTTGGGAGACAGTTGGTGGATCATCTAGACGATCCATTTGAGAAGCATGTGGAGAAAGCTCTCAGGAACGAGAATCTGTTTCCTAAGGAAGGATCTGTTGTTGCTGTGACTAAGGAGGAATCTAAACCACAGCAGGGTGGAAACAAGAAGAGAAAATAGCAGCAGCAGAAGGGTAAGGATGGCCAGAAGAAGCCGAAGGGTGAAGTGACCTGCTACAACTGTCAGCAGAAGGGTCATCTCTCCAGAGATTGTAAGAATCCAAGAGTGCCGGTGAAGTGCCACAACTGTGACAAGCTGGGGCATATCAGGAAGAATTGTCCGGAACCAAGGAAGCACAAGCAGATTGTGCAAGCTTATGCTTTAGGGGCTGTGCCATCGTCTTCGAAAGCTCCTACTGCCGAAGAAAAAGGAAAGAGTGTGGTGGTTCAAGGTACTCTTTCCATTTGTGGTGTTCTAGTTAGAGTGTTATTTGATACTGGGGCGTCGCACTCCTTTGTTTGTAGTGAACTTGTAGGCCGGTTGGGTTTGGAACCAGATATCGTGGATAGACCATTGGTTGTGACTAATCCAGTTGGGGGTTCGTCTTGTTTATGTATGGTATGCCGTGGTCTGGTTGTGTCGAGTCATGATTGCTCTTTTGTTTGTGATTGTTTTGTTCTGAACTTTGCGGGGTTAGGAATTATTTTGGGTATGGACAGACTTATGAAGTATGCGGTAAGAGTTGATTGTAAGAGGCTTGAGGTGACAGTCGAGAATGTGGAGGGGCGAAGGGTTGTGATACGATGTAAGCATGAAGAAGACGTCTTCATGAGCTTCATGTATTCGCTAGTTGTTCCATGGGATGGACTGTCATCGGTGCCTATTGTGAATGGATTTGAGGATGTCTTTTACGAGGTCAAAGGGTTACCGCCGCATAGAGAGATCGAGTTTCGTATCGATCTAGTTGAAGGAGCCAGATCTGTTGTAATGCCTCTTAGGCGAATGGCGCCTAGGGAACAGCAAGAGTTGAAGGTGCAAGTTGATGACCTTTTACAGAAAGGATTCATTCGGCGTAGTGTGTCCGAATGGGGTGCACCAGTTGTGTTTGGAACCAAAGCGGATGGATCGTTGAGGTTGTGTGTGGATTATCATGAGCTGAATAAAGTGACTAAGAAGAACAAGTATCCATTGCCGAGAATAGATGATTGTTTGATTAGCTTAACGAAGCTAGGGTGTTTTCTCAGATGGATTTGGCAACGGGATTTCACCAGTTGAGAGTGGCAAAGGATAGTATGCCGAAGACTGCTTTCAGGACACCATCCGGTTTCTACGAGTGGCTGGTAATGCCGTTTGGATTGACCAATGCACCAGCATATTTTGTGGATCTTATGAATAGAGTGTTCAGGGATTAGTTGAACAAGTTTGTACTTGTGTTCGTGGATGATATTTTGATTTATTACAGAACTGAAGAAGAGCACAAGACGCACTTGCGGATTGTTTTGGAAATCTTGCGGAAACAACAGCTGAGGGCTAAGTTTTCGAAGTGTCACTTTTGGAAGAGCGAAGTGAGGTTCTTAGGCCATGTTATCTCTGGAAGTGGAATAGCGGTTGATCCCACCAAGGTGGCAGCGATCCAGGATTGGGTTAGACCTAAGAATGCATCTGATGTGAGAAGTTTTCTTGGATTAGCAGGATACTATCGTCGATTTATCAAAGACTTTTCCAAGATAGCTGCACCATTAACAGGATTGACGAAAAAGAACCAAGTGTTCAGTTGGGATGCTAAGTGTGAACAAGCTTTCAGAATCCTGAAAGAGCGACTGACAAGTGCTCCTGTTTTGACTATTCCAAGTGGAAATGATGAGATGGTGGTTTACACCGATGCATGTGGTACTGGACTTGGAGCAGTGCTGATGCAGAAGGATAAAGTTATTGCATATGCAAGCCGACAACTGAAGCCGCATGAAAGGAATTATCTGACTCATGATTTGGAGTTAGCGGCGGTTGTATTTGCTTTGAAGATGTGGAGACATTACCTATTGGGAGTCTGATTTGAGTTGATTACAGATCATAAGTCATTGAAGTATCTTTTCTCCCAAAAGGATTCGAATCTTCGACAGCAACGATGGATAGAGTTTTTAGCATCATATGATTTTGGTATAGCCTATACTCCGGGAAAGGGTAACGCAGTGGCAGATGCGTTAAGTCGAAGACATGCAGGATTGGGAGCCATGTTTTCAGAATGGAAGAGTCTCGAGTTTTTGGCTGGATTTGACTTCAGGCCCAGATATGAATTGGAACCTGAAATGTTGGCAAACTTATCGATAAGACCTACTCTGGTGGAAAGAATTGGCGAGAGCCAAAAGCAAGACGATAAGCTTGTCAAGATTATCCGTGATTTGGAATCTGGATTGGATCCAGAGAAGGATAAAGGATTCGAGGTCGATCGAGAGGGTTGGCTTCAGAAGGAAGGATGACTAGTTGTTACCGATATAGATGAATTGAGAGATGAATTTCTGAAGGAGAGTCATCACTCGAAGTTAACAATTTATCCAGGTGGAAATAAGATGTATCGGAATATGAAGAGAACCTATTACTGAGAAGGTATGAAGAAGGATGTTGGAAATTTTATTTCCAAATGCATAAACTGCCAGTTGGTAAAAGCCGAACAGAAGAAGCCAAGTGGATTGCTTCAGCCGTTAGAAGTTCCTACATGGAAGTGGGAGCAAATATCGATGGATTTTATCGATGGGTTACCTAGAAACAGAGCAGGAAATGAAGGGATTTGGGTCATCGTAGATCGTTTGACTAAGAGTGCAAGATTTATTCCTGTTCGATCAACCAAGACTGCATCGAAGTTAGCTGAGCTATATGTTAAGTGGATAGCTCGATTCCATGGTATTCCGAAAAGTATAGTGAGCGATCGAGACCCATTATTCACTAGTGGATTTTGGAAGAGCTTCCAGGAAGTTTTGGGAACCGAGTTGTGTTTGAGTACAGCTTATCACCCCCAAACAGATGGTCAGACCGAGAGAGTCAATCGAGTTTTGGAAGATCTCCTCAGAGCATGTGTTTTAGACTTCGGAGGATCATGGCAAGATCATCTTCACTTGGTGGAATTTGCGTATAATAACAGTTACCAGTCAAGTATTGGTATGGCACCATATGAAGCATTGTATGGAAGACCGTGTAACTCTCCGACATGTTGGTTGGAAATAGGAGTAAAGTTGATACTTGGGCCAGAAATGATTCGACAGACTTCGGATTGTATAAAGATCATTCGACGACGAATGAAGGCAGCCCAAGACCGTCAGAAAAGTTATGCCGATAAGCGTCGTAAGGATTTGGAATTCGGCGTAGGCGATAGGGTTTTTGTGAAGATTTCTCCACTGAAGAATGTTATTCGTTTCGGGAAGAAAGGGAAATTGACTCCAAGATTTGTTGGACCATTCCCGATCGTCGAGCGAATTGGAAAGCTCGCTTATAAGTTGGAGTTACCAGAAAAGATGTCGGGTGTGCACAATGTTTTTCACGTATCGTATCTACGGAGGTATGTGCACGACCCAAATACAGTGGTTTCTGCTGATAGCTATTAAGATTTGGAGGTTGATCCAGTTGTTAGAAGACCTCATAAGCCGCTTCGTGTTGTGAAAACCGACACGAAACGGCTTAGGAGGAAGGTAGTCAGGTTGCTCAAGGTACAATGGAGTGATGATGTTAACGACTGTACAAGGGAGGAGGAAGAGAGGATGAAGGCAGCTCATCCTGAACTCTTCGAGGTATGTCCCTAAGGTGTCGTGACATCTCATGAATTTGTAACTTGTTCTAGTCTTAGAATTCTGCATGCTAGGCTAGTAATTGGATGCTTGGTTTGTTGATTACTATGGATGGTAGGCATGCGGAATAGTTTTGGTTGCTCTTGTTTGTTTGGAATTTCGGGGGCGAAATTCCTAAGGGGGAGAGAATGTAACGACCCGTATTTTTACGTATCGAAGAATCGTAGAACTATTGTCATTAGGTTGTTAGTGTTGTTAAGTCGTTTAGAATTTAAGTTGTTTGGAGCTTAAGTCGTCCAGAGATGAGTCGTCCAGGGTTGGGTCGTGTTGTAGCATAAGTCGGTGGAGCGACTTAGAGGATAGAGCGACCTATAGGATTTACCGACTTAAGGGATGAGACCGACCTATAGGGGTGACCGACCTATAGTAGTGACCGACCTATAGGAGTGAGCGACTTAGGAGTTAACGGCTTGAGGTAGTTAGCGGCTTAGGAGTTAACGGCATAAGCGGGTTAACGACCTAAGGGAGGTAGGTCGTTCGAGCGGCTTAAGGAAGATGGCTTAGGTTGTGGACGAGATAAGGCAAGGGTGTTAGGCCGCTGGGTCACTTAGCCGTGTGTGTTGTTAAGTCGCTAGGTCATTGAGTCGTTGAGTCGTCCAAACGACTTAGGACTTAGGTAGAAATGCGGCAGTGTGATAGGTCGCGTGTGTGTTGAGCCGTGTTTGTGTTAGGTCGGTAGGTCGTCTCCTGTGTTTAGTTGCTGAGTCGTTAGGTCGTGTCTAAGTTAGGTCGCGTAGAGGCTTGAGTAGGTAGGCCGTGGGGTTGATGAGTCGTAAGTCGCGGGGCCTTGTTAAGTCGTGACCGACTTAAGGGGGGGCGAACGACTTAAGGATTCAGCCTATAAATATACGGCCTTATCCCACTTTTTGGGATCCGGATTTTGAAGCGACGAAGTTCTGCCATTTTGAGAGCTCGAGTGCTACACTTCTTCACTTCTTTTCTCCACTTTAATCTTGTGCTTCCATCCATCTAAATCGAAGATCCAAGAGCCAAAGTTGAAGATCTACATCCATCGAAGAGAGATTTCATCGTTTGAAGGGAAATCTTGTCGGATCAAGCTAGATCCTTTGCTGTCCAGATCTGAAGTTAGTTGCTTTTGAAGCGTTTAGGTGATTCGGTGAGTGGTGGTTATCTCTCACACGGACCCAAAGGAGTATATTGGATCGGTGGCTTGTTGGTGTGTTAAAGATAGTGATTTCATGCATTTTCCTTAAGTCTGCATGTAGATCCATCGTTCATAAAGTTTTGATATCCACTTTACATGTTAACCTATGCTAGTTCATTCATCAAGATATTACTTAGAATTCATGCTTGTTAGATTTGGACTCTTTATTTACTAAATTGCCATTATTGTTATAACTGTTTATTTAGATCTTGTTTGAATGATTGATTACTTGGATTAATGATTGGTCTGATTGATTGTTATAAATTAGTTGATGATTTGATTTGGACAAGTTGGTCGAAGATGATTCAAAAGCTAAGTGGAAAGGCTCTTGAATAAGGAAAGCTGCTCGTGGCATATGAAGCGGATGATAAAGCTCATATGGATAGATTTGATGATGATGTTGAGATGGGACTTTGCTATGATGCGATGAAGCAAAGCATGATGTGAGATAGCCTTGGTTTAATCCAGACGGGATCATCCCAAGCATGTTGATAAATCGGTGATATGGTTCGAGTTTGTGGATAATGGTTGGCTCGAGATGCGCTTGAGCTAGTATGAGAATAGTCGTCGAGGAGGATGACTAGAAGGCTGAGATCTCATCGTTGTTGAAGGTTCTAGCAGGCTCAAAGCAAGAGTAGCTGGGCAGATTCGATAGTCCCAATCGACTAATAGTTGATGGTCGAGTACTCTGGGCAGATTCGATAGTCCTAGGCACGGGTCACGATGACGTGCAGAGTTCTGTCTAGAACCGGGGTTACCATTAGCCCTTGACGGACAGATGAAAGAATGAGCCGGTCTTTCAATTAATGGTGATATCGAGGCAATGATAACAGTGATAGCCAGAGTCATGGATGTTTGGATGCTTTGGTTGTATCGTCACTCGGTCTCAAGAGTGATGTTTTGTGGGTGCTTATCTGATCTTGGTTTAGGCCTTGGGGGTTCGTGCTTAGAAAACATCGACCTTGACTCGAGTGATAATTGTTTTACTTTAAATGTCTGCTTTGCTATGTTTACTTCAGCTTAGTGGGTTTGGGGGCTATCACTGTAGAAAGAGGTGGAGTGGGAGGGTTGGATTCCTATTCCTTTTTCCTTTATGCTCTTTTGGTATGTTGTTAGTCAATTTACCGCTCACTAAGACTGTTGTCTGACTCAAGGTTTTATGTTCAACTCTTATTACCTTGGGCTGTTCATCCATTTTGGGATGGGCAGACTAGGTAGCAGGTGACAGGTGCTGTTCTTAGTGACCAACGCTGTTGATGACGAAGACGAGCTGGAGGCTTTTGCATATTGTTTTTCTTACTATATGTACTGGATGTTCCGCTGCTTGTAAGATTCTCTGAGTGTTATGTAGCGAGGCTTGATGTATTGACTATTCAGATGTTTGTATCAAATTGTTTGTAGTGTATTGATGAGATTCTATTTAGTGAAGCTTCACTATATATATATTTCTCTATTGTATTTTATCCCTGCGCTATGAGTAATACGATAGACTCCGCTATTTTTACCTTACCTTGATGATCATTCATGGCTGCTTGGCACTCTTTACAGCGCACTATTTCCTTGTTTAGTGCAGGAGTCATGGACGGTCGTCACATTTGGTATCAGAGCTTTGGTTGATCGATTTTAGCCAATGCTCGCTGACGTAACTACGTATGAGAGACGTAATTGTATTTTGATGGATGATTACTATATATAATATAGTAGCTTAGAAGGATTTGAACCCCTTTATGCAGTTGTTCTCAAGGTGTACTAATCATTTTTAGATATTAAGAACGAGTCGAAGGGGGAGACCAGCTGCTAGGGAAGGCCGTGATTCTAAGGGGTTGCCGATTATGCTTCTATGTTCGAGGCTATGATGACTTCGATCATGAGAAGGATGCCAGCTCCAGGGCCAATGGTAGATGTTGGAGTTCAAGTTCAAGCTCCAAAACAGGTGGATTTTGCTAAGCTGTGTAAAGACTATACTGCTCTTGGAGGAAAGGTTTTCTTGGAGACAGAGTCAACCATTGAAGTTCAGTGGTGGATTGATGCTTGTAGAAGGATCTTTGGTGATTTGGGAATCGAGGATGTAACCAAAAGGAAGCTTGCATCAAGACAACTTCAGGGAAGAGCTTCTGATTGGTGGAACTCTATCACCATTGATACTCCGAGGAAGAAATTACTTGGGTGCAATTCCAAGCTAGATTTGAAGCTAAGTTCATTTCTACAGCTCAGAAATCTGTTCTATTCAAGAAGTTTGTGGAACTCAGGCAAGGAGGAAGACCAGTTCTTGAGTATGTTTCTGAGTTTGAAGCCTTGTCCAAGTATGCTCGGTCGTATATTGAATCTCCCTATCAGAAGAATGAGAAGTTTGTGACAGGCTTAGACACTTATCTTGGGAGACAGTTGGTGGATCATCTAGACGATCCATTTGAGAAGCATGTGGAGAAAGCTCTCAGGAACGAGAATCTGTTTCCTAAGGAAGGATCTGTTGTTGCTGTGACTAAGGAGGAATCTAAACCACAGCAGGGTGGAAACAAGAAGAGAAAATAGCAGCAGCAGAAGGGTAAGGATGGCCAGAAGAAGCCGAAGGGTGAAGTGACCTGCTACAACTGTCAGCAGAAGGGTCATCTCTCCAGAGATTGTAAGAATCCAAGAGTGCCGGTGAAGTGCCACAACTGTGACAAGCTGGGGCATATCAGGAAGAATTGTCCGGAACCAAGGAAGCACAAGCAGATTGTGCAAGCTTATGCTTTAGGGGCTGTGCCATCGTCTTCGAAAGCTCCTACTGCCGAAGAAAAAGGAAAGAGTGTGGTGGTTCAAGGTACTCTTTCCATTTGTGGTGTTCTAGTTAGAGTGTTATTTGATACTGGGGCGTCGCACTCCTTTGTTTGTAGTGAACTTGTAGGCCGGTTGGGTTTGGAACCAGATATCGTGGATAGACCATTGGTTGTGACTAATCCAGTTGGGGGTTCGTCTTGTTTATGTATGGTATGCCGTGGTCTGGTTGTGTCGAGTCATGATTGCTCTTTTGTTTGTGATTGTTTTGTTCTGAACTTTGCGGGGTTAGGAATTATTTTGGGTATGGACTGACTTAGGAAGTATGCGGTAAGAGTTGATTATAAGAGGCTGGAGGTGACAGTCGAGAATGTGGAGGGGCGAAGGGTTGTGATACGATGTAAGCATGAAGAAGACGTCTTCATGAGCTTCATGTATTCGCTAGTTGTTCCATGGGATGGACTGTCATCGGTGCCTATTGTGAATGGATTTGAGGATGTCTTTTACGAGGTCAAAGGGTTACCGCCGCATAGAGAGATCGAGTTTCGTATCGATCTAGTTGAAGGAGCCAGATCTGTTGTGATGCCTCTTAGGCGAATGGCGCCTAGGGAACAGCAAGAGTTGAAGGTGCAAGTTGATGACCTTTTACAGAAAGGATTCATTCGGCGTAGTGTGTCCGAATGGGGTGCACCAGTTGTGTTTGGAACCAAAGCGGATGGATCGTTGAGGTTGTGTGTGGATTATCATGAGCTGAATAAAGTGACTAAGAAGAACAAGTATCCATTGCCGAGAATAGATGACTTGTTTGATTAGCTTAACGAAGCTAGGGTGTTTTCTCAGATGGATTTGGCAACGGGATTTCACCAGTTGAGAGTGGCAAAGGATAGTGTGCCGAAGACTGCTTTCAGGACACCATCCGGTTTCTACGAGTGGCTAGTAATGCCGTTTGGATTGACCAATGCACCAGCATATTTTGTGGATCTTATGAACAGAGTGTTCAGGGATTAGTTGAACAAGTTTGTACTTGTGTTCGTGGATGATATTTTGATTTATTACAGAACTGAAGAAGAGCACAAGACGCACTTGCGGATTGTTTTGGAAATCTTGCGGAAACAACAGCTGAGGGCTAAGTTTTCGAAGTGTCACTTCTGGAAGAGCGAAGTGAGGTTCTTAGGCCATGTTATCTCTGGAAGTGGAATAGCGGTTGATCCCACCAAGGTGGCAGCGATCCAGGATTGGGTTAGACCTAAGAATGCATCTGATGTGAGAAGTTTTCTTGGATTAGCAGGATACTATCGTCGATTTATCAAAGACTTTTCCAAGATAGCTGCACCATTAACAGGATTGACGAAAAAAAACCAAGTGTTCAGATGGGATGCTAAGTGTGAACAAGCTTTCAGAATCCTGAAAGAGCGACTGACAAGTGCTCATGTTTTGACTATTCCAAGTGGAAATGATGAGATGGTGGTTTACACCGATGCATGTGGTACTGGACTTGGAGCAGTGCTGATGCAGAAGGATAAAGTTATTGCATATGCAAGCCGACAACTGAAGCCGCATGAAAGGAATTATCTGACTCGTGATTTGGAGTTAGCGGCGGTTGTATTTGCTTTGAAGATGTGGAGACATTACCTATTGGGAGTCCGATTTGAGTTGATTACAGATCATAAGTCATTGAAGTATCTTTTCTCCCAAAAGGATTCGAATCTTCGACAGCAACGATGGATAGAGTTTTTAGCATCATATGATTTTGGTATAGCCTATACTCCGGGAAAGGGTAACGCAGTGGCAGATGCGTTAAGTCGAAGACATGCAGGATTGGGAGCCATGTTTTCAGAATGGAAGAGTCTCGAGTTTTTGGCTGGATTTGACTTCAGGCCCAGATATGAATTGGAACCTGAAATGTTGGCAAACTTATCGATAAGACCTACTCTGGTGGAAAGAATTGGCGAGAGCCAAAAGCAAGACGATAAGCTTGTCAAGATTATCCGTGATTTGGAATCTGGATTGGATCCAGAGAAGGATAAAGGATTCGAGGTCGATCGAGAGGGTTGGCTTCAGAAGGAAGGATGACTAGTTGTTACCGATATAGATGAATTGAGAGATGAATTTCTGAAGGAGAGTCATCACTCGAAGTTAACAATTCATCCAGGTGGAAATAAGATGTATCGGAATATGAAGAGAACCTATTACTGAGAAGGTATGAAGAAGGATGTTGGAAATTTTATTTCCAAATGCATAAACTGCCAGTTGGTAAAAGCCGAACAGAAGAAGCCAAGTGGATTGCTTCAGCCGTTAGAAGTTCCTACATGGAAGTGGGAGCAAATATCGATGGATTTTATCGATGGGTTACCTAGAAACAGAGCAGGAAATGAAGGGATTTGGGTCATCGTAGATCGTTTGACTAAGAGTGCAAGATTTATTCCTGTTCGATCAACCAAGACTGCATCGAAGTTAGCTGAGCTATATGTTAAGTGGATAGCTCGATTCCATGGTATTCCGAAAAGTATAGTGAGCGATCGAGACCCATTATTCACTAGTGGATTTTGGAAGAGCTTCCAGGAAGTTTTGGGAACCGAGTTGTGTTTGAGTACAGCTTATCACCCCCAAACAGATGGTCAGACCGAGAGAGTCAATCGAGTTTTGGAAGATCTCCTCAGAGAATGTGTTTTAGACTTCGGAGGATCATGGCAAGATCATCTTCACTTGGTGGAATTTGCGTATAATAACAGTTACCAGTCAAGTATTGGTATGGCACCATATGAAGCATTGTATGGAAGACCGTGTAACTCTCCGACGTGTTGGTTGGAAATAGGAGTAAAGTTGATACTTGGGCCAGAAATGATTCGACAGACTTCGGATTGTATAAAGATCATTCGACGACGAATGAAGGCAGCCCAAGACCGTCAGAAAAGTTATGCCGATAAGCGTCGTAAGGATTTGGAATTCGGCGTAGGCGATAGGGTTTTTATGAAGATTTCTCCACTGAAGAATGTTATTCGTTTCGGGAAGAAAGGGAAATTGACTCCAAGATTTGTTGGACCATTCCCGATCGTCGAGCGAATTGGAAAGCTCGCTTATAAGTTGGAGTTACCAGAAAAGATGTCGGGTGTGCACAATGTTTTTCACGTATCGTATCTACGGAGGTATGTGCACGACCCAAATACAGTGGTTTCTGCTGATAGCTATTAAGATTTGGAGGTTGATCCAGTTGTTAGAAGACCTCATAAGCCGCTTCGTGTTGTGAAAACCGACACGAAACGGCTTAGGAGGAAGGTAGTCAGGTTGCTCAAGGTACAATGGAGTGATGATGTTAACGACTGTACAAGGGAGGAGGAAGAGAGGATGAAGGCAGCTCATCCTGAACTCTTCGAGGTATGGCCCTAAGGTGTCGTGACATCTTATGAATTTGTAACTTGTTCTAGTCTTAGAATTCTACATGCTAGGCTAGTAATTGGATGCGTGGTTTGTTGATTACTATGGATGGTAGGCATGCGGAATAGTTTTGGTTGCTCTTGTTTGTTTGGAATTTCGGGGGCGAAATTCCTAAGGGGGAGAGAATGTAACGACCCGTATTTTTACGTATCGAAGAATCGTAGAACTATTGTCATTAGGTTGTTAGTGTTGTTAAGTCGTTTAGAATTTAAGTTGTTTGGAGCTTAAGTCGTCCAGAGATGAGTCGTCCAGGGTTGGGTCGTGTTGTAGCATAAGTCGGTGGAGCGACTTAGAGGATAGAGCGACCTATAGGATTTACCGACTTAAGGGATGAGACCGACCTATAGGGGTGACCGACCTATAGTAGTGACCGACCTATAGGAGTGAGCGACTTAGGAGTTAACGGCTTGAGGTAGTTAGCGGCTTAGGAGTTAACGGCATAAGCAGGTTGACGACCTAAGGGAGGTAGGTAGTTCGAGCGGCTTAAGGAAGATGGCTTAGGTTGTGGACGAGATAAGGCAAGGGTGTTAGGCCGCTGGGTCACTTAGCCGTGTGTGTTGTTAAGTCGCTAGGTCATTGAGTCGTTGAGTCGTCCAAACGACTTAGGACATAGGTAGAAATGCGGCAGTGTGATAGGTCGCGTGTGTGTTGAGCCGTGTTTGTGTTAGGTCGGTAGGTCGTCTCCTGTGTTTAGTTGCTGAGTCGTTAGGTCGTGTCTAAGTTAGGTCGCGTAGAGGCTTGAGTCGGTAGGCCGTGGGGTTGATGAGTCGTAAGTCGTGGGGCCTTGTTAAGTCGTGACCGACTTAAGGGGGGACGAACGACTTAAGGATTCAGCCTATAAATATACGGCCTTATCCCACTTTTTGGGATCCGGATTTTGAAGCGACGAAGTTCTGCCATTTTGAGAGCTCGAGTGCTACACTTCTTCACTTCTTTTCTCCACTTTAATCTTGTGCTTCCATCCATCTAAATCGAAGATCCAAGAGCCAAAGTTGAAGATCTACATCCATCGAAGAGAGATTTCATCGTTTGAAGGGAAATCTTGTCGGATCAAGCTAGATCCTTTGCTGTCCAGATCTGAAGTTAGTTGCTTTTGAAGCGTTTAGGTGATTCGGTGAGTGGTGGTTATCTCTCACACGGACCCAAAGGAGTATATTGGATCGGTGGCTTGTTGGTGTGTTAAAGATAGTGATTTCATGCATTTTCCTTAAGTCTGCATGTAGATCCATCGTTCATAAAGTTTTGATATCCACTTTACTACATGTTAACCTATGCTAGTTCATTCATCAAGATATTATTTAGAATTCATGCTTGCTAGATTTGGACTCTTTATTTACTAAATTGCCATTATTGTTATAACTGTTTATTTTGATCTTGTTTGAATGATTGATTACTTGGATTGATGATTGATGTGATTGATTGTTATAAATTAGTTGATGATTTGATTTGGACAAGTTGGTCGAAGATGATTCAAAAGCTAAGTGGAAAGGCTCTTGAATAAGGAAAGCTGCTCGTGGCATATGTAGCGGATGATAAAGCTCATATGGATAGATGTGATGATGATGTTGAGATAGGACTTTGCTATGATGCGATGAAGCAAAGCATGATGTGAGATAGCCTTGGTTTAATCCAGACGGGATCATCCCAAGCATGTTGATAACTCGGTGATATGGTTCGAGTTTGTGGATAATGGTTGGCTCGAGAGGCGCTTGAGCTAGTATGAGAATAGTCGTCGAGGAGGATGACCAGAAGGCTGAGATCTCATCCTTGTTGAAGGTTCTAGCAGGCTCAAAGAAAGAGTACGCTAGGCAGATTTGATAGTCCCAATCGACTAATAGTTGATGGTCGAGTACTCTGGGCAGATTCGATAGTCCTAGGCACGGGTCACGACGACGTGCGGAGTTCTATCTAGAACCGGGGTTACTTTAGCCCTTGACGGATGGATGAAAGAATGAGCCGGTCATTCAATTAACGGTGATATCGAGGCAATGATAACAGTGATAGCCAGAGTCATGGATGTTTGGATGCTTTGGTTGTATCGTCACTCGGTCTCAAGAGCGATGTTTGGTGGGTGCTTATCTGATCTTGGTTTAGGCCTTGGGGGTTCGTGCTTGGAAAACATCGACCTTGACTCGAGTGATAATTGTTTTACTTTAAATGTCTGCTTTGCTATGTTTACTTCTGCTTAGTGGGTTTGGGGGCTATCATTGTAGAAAGAGGTGGAGTGGGAGGGTTGGATTCCTATTCCTTTTTCCTTTATGCTCTTTTGGTATGTTGTTAGTTAATTTACCGCTCACTAAGACTGTTGTCTGACTCAAGGTTTTATATTCAATTCTTATTACCTTGGGCTGTTCATCCATTTTGGGATGGGAAGACTAGATAGCAGGTGACAGGTGCTGTTCTTAGTGACCAACGCTGTTGATGACGAAGACGAGCTGGAGGCTTTTGCATATTGTTTTTCTTACTATATGTACTGGATGTTCCACTGCTTGTATGATTCTCTGAGTGTTATGTAGTGAGGCTTGATGTATTGACTATTCAGATGTTTGTATCAAATTGTTTGTAGTGTATTGATGAGATTCTATTTAGTGAAGCTTCACTATATATATATATTTCTCTATTGTATTTTATCCCTGCGCTATTAGTAATACGATAGACTCCGCTGTTTTTACCTTACCTTGATGATCATCCATGGCTGCCTGGCACTCTTTACAGCGCACTATTTCCTTGTTTAGTGCAGGAGTCGTGGGCGGTCGTCACAGCCTTCAACCCGTACACGCGATCTCTTTCGAAAGATATACCGCCACCCCTTGGTGCCTTTGACCATTCATCACGGCTAACACACCCACGTTCAACATGATTAGGCACCACCGCCGTGACCTGCACCTCCGACCGGCCCTCTCCTCTGCGTTCGACCACCTTTGGTCAAATTCAGGCATGAGCACCACCGCCACCCTAAACACCCTGTTCGAGGCAACTCCAACCGCATAAGACCTAAGGTGAAACCATGGATCGACTTCTCTCGACAACCCCTACATGCCAAAACCCTCCAATCGAGCCTCATCGTAGATCCACCGTTAAAAATCCCAAAACCTCACACGAACGGCCAGGAATGATCAACGATTTGCAATGACCCGAAATTTTGGTCGTTAGTTTTTGAACATTTAATTCATCTGAAATGTTGAATGTGGAATATAGATTGATTCTGAAATACAAAGATTTTGAATGATTTAATAAAATTAGTTATAATTTCAAATACGGCAATTTAATTGGATTTGGATAATAATAATTTAATATTTGAAATTGGGGTAATTTATGAATCTAGATGTATATAGATATGGAAATGGTTTCTAAATTTGTTTAAAGTCTGGTTGGATTTGAATTTTAATATTGGACCTTTGGATGGAATCCAAAGTCGGTAAGTTAAATTTAGAAATTTTATATTAATTTAATAATGGAATTTAATATATAATAATGATGTAAATAATCAGAATTTGATTTAAAATGAATCAAGATGATTTCTAACGTGAATATAAATTCTATATGATTTATAGTTAAGCTAGTAAAGTTTTTAAAAGTAAAATTTTCAATGATTTCGACAATTTGAAAATCGCTCGATTTAATCGACGTGTTAAAATAGCCTTCCGGGGCACAGTATCGAAATTCGAAGAAACCAGTTCCATTGGATCCATAATAGTTAATTATTATTGGATTTCAAATTTCGTAGCGTTTGTTCTTACGGGTGAGAAATGCGTTGAAATTAAAATCGAAAATTTAATATTTAAACTCGATTCAAAAGCTATCTTCCACATATGATTGAATTAGCTTCCAAAACACGTTCCATTGTGTTCGGAATGCAGGCAAAACCTCATAAACACCTGGCGGCACTTGTTGTTTGGAGCTCGTTAGAAAAAGTATGTAAAATTGAAAAATATTAATAAAATAATGTTTTAATACATATATAAATACTTTGCATTTGGGCCGAAACCCTAGTTTGATTTGGAGCCTCCGTCTACGTTTTAATGGATTAGAAGCTTTCGTGTTTTTTCCGTCGATTCCTCTCGATCTAAGCATTATCATCGAAAATCTCCAACTAGAAAGATGGAGAGCTCACCGAGGCGAGTAAATCCAACGGTCGAGATCGTCTAAGGGTTGTCGATGAAGCAGCAAATTGGTGAGGAAGGGTAGATGTTTGAGCGTAGAATTTAAGACATAGGGTTGGCCGATTTCAACCGACCTTTGGCCAAAGGGGAGCGCGAGTGGAGCCTTCGAATGGTAGTTCCTGATCATGGTATCAGCAAGGGGGAAGGTCGCAATATTGGAGGGAGCAGGGGCGACCGATGGGTTCACGGCCCTGGGCAAATGGAAGAGAAGATTAGGGTATCAGCCAAGATTTTCCTTCTAGAAATTAACGGCATAGATTGATCTGGTTTGTAATTTTAAAATAATAAGAGAGAGATTAATGTTTTTAGTTATATGCAAACTTATAAAAATCATATCTTTTGCATGCATGGTCAAATTTCGACGAAACAAGAAGCGTCGAAATCGCAGCGATGCGATCTACGCGTTGTAGTAGATCTAGAGGCAATTTGAGCAAGTGGAAATTTTAGATTAAATCGAACGGGCTCGATTTAATTTAAAATTGAAACGCCGACGCAAGGTGAGTTAATCTCACTTACATCTGGATGGTTAGTTAATTTGAAATAGTTTAAATTTTAAATTATTGATTTATTGACTGAATGTGATATTATATAGTAGTAGATATATATACACACATATATTTATTGGAGTGATTGATATTCCCGCATTATATAGTGGATGAGACCCTATGCGTCGGCATAATAGCGGGTGACCATTTATACCGCGATGTCTCCCTCGAAGTGGGATTGGTATTTTTATATTGTGCTAACATCTGTGGATGCAGGGAAAACAGGTTGGAGGGATCCAACTGGATTCGTCAAAATATTGTAGTTATTTTTCATATCTGTGATATGTTATGTGATAGATTGAATTGGAAATTTAGTTATTCGGTGCTATGGTTTGGATGAATAAAATTTGGTATTTTAAAATATAAAATAGAATGAATTGGATTTTTAAAGGAAATGAAAAGAAATTTTTTAAGTAAATAATTATTGAGAATTTGGATAAATCGAGTAATAAATTTAAAAGGAATTTAAACTAGGATATCATTTTGAAATTGATTAAGTATTTTGGAAACTGTGATTTAAAAGAAAATGAGGAATGGAAATTTGTAAATTGAGTTTATAAATCAAGTGGAATATTTATCAGTGGATAAATTTGGAAGTATAGATTCCGGTGGAATTTATAAGGAAATATGCAATTCATTTTAAAAATAAAAAGGGTGATTTTATTTTAAAAGCTGGGAAGTATATTTTTCCTTGAAAACTAAGTATATTTTTTAGAGAAGATTTCAAAGTATAAAATAGAAGTTTAAAAATATTTTTAAGAACGTTTTAGAAAATTTATTATTTTAATTTTTTTTAAGTGAAAAATAAATATTTATTTAAGTTAATTATAGTAGTTAATTATTTTCTTTTTTTAAAAAGATAAATTAGTATTATGATTTTAGAAAGGGAATTTTAACATAAATATTTGATATAATAACTTTAGTTTCAAAAGAAAATCTTTGTTTAAGTTTTACTCAAAAACTCTTATAGATTTCTTAAACATTATTTTATTTAAGTAATTTTAGTTGCCTTAACGTAAATAATTTAAGTATATATTTTTGAAAGTGGTTATATGGGGATGGGAAATGTGTTCTAAAAATAAAAAGTGGTTTTATTTTTAAAGTGTTGAAGAAATTTATGGGATTGGAACGTAAATTAAATTGGGATAAATCGAGCAGGATTTATAAAGGATTATATGGGTTATATTGAAATGGAAAGTGTATTTCCTTGAAAGCCAAGTATATTTTCAAAGGAGATTTTTATGTATAAGTTTAGAGTTTTAATTTTTTTTAAAAGAATGTTTTAGGGAAATTTATTGTTTTTAATTCTTTTAGAATTTTAAAATAAATATTATTTGGATTAATTTTAGTAGTAATTATTTTAAAAGTTAAATCAATATTATGTTTTTAAAAGAAATTTTCTAGATATTTATATCTTATATAAAACTTTTATTTTAAAAATAGTTTGTGGCTTAAGTTTTACTTGGAAATTTATTATAGAATTTCATAACTATTATTTTGAGTAAAGTGATTTAAGTAGTTTTATATTTTAAATATTTTAAGTATATATTTTCAGGTAAAGTGACTTCAATTATAAAAATCTAATTTTTATAAGACTGGGTGTTTTTTAGTGGAAATAAAATAATTGGTTGAATTGATTGTTTATTTGATAGTTAAATAACCGACTATCAAATTTGGACCCAAATATGACTTTGGAATATCTAGAAGAGGTATGAGATTATACGGTACGGTTATCGTTCGAGGTGCCGTACTGTACGTATAAACTCGTTCATTCTTCTAGGATGTTATAAGGAAATCTAAGTCCATAAACGATTAGGAGGTGAACTCCGATCTTATTCTCATCTGAGTATTCCTAAAGAACCGAGGTTGAGTTTACCGGAAAATAGCGAACATTGTTTTGAAGAGACTGGGATCGGATTTGTGATCCGAAAACCACTTTGATCCAACGAGTACATTTTCATGATGAAGACAAGGGCTTGGAGTCGAAGATGGAGCAGTGAAGTGCAAGGTCTAATCGCTACTAATCCTGGGGGTGATTCCAAAATGAATGTAGTAGGAGTAGTGCCTTTAGTTCCATTCGGACCTGGAACAAACTTGTATGGATGAATGTTATCAGAACATCGTCAGGAGGACGATGAGCATTCTAAGTGAGATCAGTTCTAAAAGGTAACGCACAATCTCGAGCCTTATCAACCGGGAATGACTGAAAATCAGGGGTTATGCAGCAAAGCTAAGTAGCTAGCAACCAATTAGGGTAAGGTCATCCCTGTCTAGATGTCCCTTTTATTCGGCTGTGTGGGCGGTTGCTGATCCCAACAGTGGGGTGATCTTATTCGGGCAATCCACTAAGGGGTAGTTCGGTCTTGTGTTGCAGAGGATCAGGATGATCCTCGGTATGCTGATCTAGACCAGGTACCATGACAGGTGGTACCCCAGTCTAGTCATTAGTTGGTGTTACCTGGAGGATTGACCAGGCAACTAGGGACTCGGCATTTGTGCACCGTTCGGCATTCAAGAGCGTTCGACATTCAAGAGCATTCGGCATTCGAGAGCGTTCGACATTCAAGAGAGTTCAACATTCAAGAGCGTTTGGCGTTTAGGCCTCGACCGACATTCATCTCGTTCGACATTCATGGATCGTTCGGCATCCAAGGCCGCTCGGCACAACAATCTCGTTCGGCATCTAGGGACGTTCGGCATATGCCTTTCAACATTTATGGATCGACACAAAGGAGTTACTTGTTTTGGGCTGCCATATCTTACTGCTAGGCCCACCAAAGAAGTTCAACCCATCTTCGTCTATAAATAGAGAGGCAGGGGCACAGTGAAATGGACCTTTTTTCGAGAACACCGGGGAGACTTTGCCGCGTTCAAGACTCATTCAAGACTTATGTTTTTTGCTTAGCAATTGTATTCAAATAATTGGTATACGGACTGTATCTGTAATCGATTATCGAGAAAAGCAATAAAGGTTAACCTCAAAGTGGACGTAGGCAATTACTATAAATCTGGTGTTCGTATTTTTTGCATTTAAATTTGCGTACTGTTCTCTGTTTAACCTTACTTTCTTCATTAATCTCTCTACACAATCTCTCTTAAGGGTGTTAGTGACCAATTTTGGTGCTTTCACCGAGAACCAAATTCTCTGGTTGATAGGATCTACTTTGTAGCTATTGGATTGAAAAATCCCCCGAAGGAGATCTGATTTATTCATTGGACGCCCGTTGAATCTATTCAGAGTTCCAACCGACAACTCTACTATGGGAAGACGACGCACTCAATCAACCTCTCACAATGCGGAGGTCCACGAGACTGCTATTGTGCAGCAAGTTGGACCTAGCAACCAGCAAGCAATTCAAGGCACAGGGCCCTACACCCAAAATCAAACGGAAGTCGTTCCCGAACAGAGTTCAACGACTTGATAAGAGAACTCAGGGAAAGTAGAAGGCAACTAGCTGAGCAGATTCAAGCCAACACTAATCTCATGACTCAGCTTACCCAGCAACAGCATCAGAATGCTGGAAGTAGTCCTGCTCCTTATTCTTCATCCGATAGCTCGACTTCAGCTGATGAACCTCTTAGGCGAAGACGTCATAAGACCGAAGCTGCACAGGAAGGCTGTAACAACCCGCATATTTATCGAGTTTGTATTTAAATATTTTATTTAAATATTAACTCGTTAATCGGATTTTGGTCCGAAAAGCTACTTTTTGCAAACGGTCAAATTAGGACTCGAGACCACTTCCATTGAGTTCGAAATGTCGTTTACAACTTTTTAAGTATAAACATCGATAGGTTTGGAGTTAGTGAAATTTCACTAACTTTTCCCGCTTTGGACTTTGGGTTAGTTTAGCCTATTAAGCCCAAGTTCCAACCCTCTTCTCCTCACTCTTCATAAATTTCCTAACTAATCAAGCTTTGGCATTAATGGTGGAGGGAATGGGAAATTAAAACTCCAAGCACAAATTCAATTGCAAATCCAACATTCAACTCCAAATTCAAGTAGAAGATATTGGATTCAAGCTTTGGATTGCTTCTCCTTGCTTTCAAGCTTCATCTTCATAAACTTTAGTGCAAAGGTGAGATTTTTGTCTCACAAATCTAGTCTATAACTATATTGGACTGTTGGGAATGATTCCCTATCACTTTTGCATGCACATTTGCATTTGGTTTGGATTGGATTGGCGAAAAACTCCAATTTTTAGCATTTTGGTGAATTTTCTGCACTTAGGTCGTTCTGGCCATTTTTAGGTCGTTCGGAGTTAAGTCGTTCGTCCATGGGTCGTGAGTCGTTCACGAGTTAACTTTAGGTCGTTCTGGAAGAATTGGCACTTCGGAATTAGGTCGCTCACGAGTTAAGTCGTTAGGTCGCTCGCGAGTTAGTACCATAGGTCGCAGGGCTTTAGGTCATTCTGGAAGTATTGGCACTTCAGAATTAGGTCGCTCACGAGTTAAGTCGTTAGGTCGCTCGCGAGTTAGTACCATAGGTCGCAGGGCTTTAGGTCATTCTGGAAGTATTGGCACTTCGGAATTAGGTCGCTCACGAGTTAAGTCGTTAGGTCGCTCGCGAGTTAGTACCATAGGTCGCAGGGCTTTAGGTCATTCTGGAAGTATTGGCACTTCGGAGTTAGGTCGCTCGCGAGTTAAGCCTTAAGTCGTAGGTCGCTCACGAGTTTGGCCTTAAGCCGTAGGTCGCTCGCGAGTTAAGCTTTAAGTCTTAGGTCGTTTCCGACCTATAATCTCTAGGCAAACGTTAAGTCGCTCGCCCTGGTTTATCTCGTAGGTCGTCTCCGACCTAAGCTCCAGATAAGTCGTTCGAGTTAGGTCGTTGGACCATTTACCTTAGGTCGCTCGTCCACTAAGTCGGCCTGGTTTATCTCGTAGGTCGTCTCCGACCTAAGCTCCAGATAAGTCCTTCGAGTTAGGTCGTTGGACCATTTACCTTAGGTCGCTCGTCCACTAAGTCGGCCTGGTTTATCTCGTAGGTCGTCTCCGACCTAAGCTCCAGATAAGTCGTTCGAGTTAGGTCGTTGGACCATTTACCTTAGGTCGCTCGACTCTGTTAAGTCGGCCATGTTGGGTCGTGAGTCATCGTTAGGTCGCGAACACCTCTAGGTCGCAACCACTAAGTCGCTTGACCCCTTAGACCCCTAGGTCGCTTGACCCCTTAGACCCCTAGGTCGCAGCCGTTAGGTCGTATGACCCTTGAGTCGTTAGGTCGTTAGACCTCATTTTGTCTTCACTAGGTCGTACCGTTTTGGTCGGGGCGCTGCCCCGCACCCCGCCGGGGGCGCTTCCCCCTGGACCCCCGCGATCTGACCGGGCAGGTCGAACCCCGTAAACGGTGGCGTTGCCCCCGCACCCCCACCTTGGGGGGTTGCCACCCCCCCTGGACCCCCCCTCCGTAGGGGATCTTATCTGAAAAACATTGAGCTGATTTCCTTGGATTTTATTCGCATCTCCGTATGCGATCTTTGTGACTGATTGTTTCTACACTTGCTTATGTGTTTTGTCACTTTATAATACAAAGGTTTCAATACTAGTAGTAAATATCAAAACTCTTTTAACAAACAATTTCAACTCTATTTTTAATAACAAAGCTCTTTTCTTAAACCGTTTTCCAATCTATTAGTATATACAAGCCTTTACCTCACTCGGATGAGAAATCTAATTAAACGACTTAGTAAAACAGGTGGTATGAAACGCTTGCGTTCACTTCGTCGGTTAATTCTTGGAGTTGTTCGATTGAACCTCTTTTGACAATTTTATTAGTGAAGATTTACAGTTTGTTCGTAAATATTTAAGTTAAGCAAGTGGTTATGGGACATGAAGCTAAACTTCTATATTTACTAGCTTAGTGTAATTGACACTTCTCGTTGATCTTGATGATCGCTTTATGAATTAGACTAGCAATTGCGCGATGTCTCTTTCATTGCAAGGTTAGACTAGACACCACTTGTGTGATTCCATTCACACATACCTTTCTGCTTTTTGGTTAGTCTTGACCTCAATCTGTGTGATTCCACTCACACATGTGGGGTAGCTCCCCATGGTCTTCGGACCGTCATGTGATAGGCCTCTTTCCCTTTTTATGATTTCTGGATTTCTCGTGTTGATTTCTGGAATTTATGTCATTGACTTGTTATGAGTACAAGTTTAGGGTATGATGCCCTCTTCGAATCTTTGAGAAGATTCTTGTGATATTGATTATCTCTTATTGATTGATCTTCTGTTGATCATTATTTACATACTTATAGTGGTATGTCGTTATGGATATTTATGTTTATGCCATATCTTTTATGTTATATCATGTCATCTGATATTTATAGCTAGACTGATCCGTTTATTATTTTCTTAAATAATACTCGGGTCAGACCGAGATGTTACAGGTGCTTCTGCTTGACTTCTTCCCAGGGATTCATCACTCTGACTTTTGGATAACTGTTTAGATTAGCAGTTTTTGTTGTATACACTTGAGATATAGACTCATAGTTGTATTCTTTTGTATAGCACGTGTTGCTATTCTTTTGTATTATCGTGGATCTTACTGACCACTACTCTGATGTACACTTTCATGTGTTAGTATATATTCATATCTTCTTCCGCCTTTGTGATATGGATATCTGTGACTGATTTGTGATATGATTATTTCTATGTTTGTTTCCGAAGATTATTTATAGCCACCGTGTGATAAGCAATTACATGGATGGTCGCTCCTCAACAGCCTTATTCTCCGTGCTAGTTGACAGCACTACTCCGGAGTGTTCTTGGCTAGCGTGGGTATAGAGGTGGGGCGTCACAAAGGCGCCACTGATCGATCCGCCAGGGATCAGGCACATGAGGAGACCAGACGCCCGGCTCATCAAGACCTAAATCAAGTTGGCCTTCAGGACGCACATTTGGCCGACCACCAGCAGGCGGGACATCAACCCGCACGGTCCCGTGGAACGGAACTCAACCTTCCATCCTCCATACAAACTCCAGACTTATCAGCCATGGTCAGGTAGTTAACGAGAGAAAACTAAGGCCTAACCAACGAAGGTTGGGGAGTGTCCTGGAGTCATACTCCCTTCGCAGACATTATTCTACACGCTGAGTATCCCAAGAAATTCACTATGCCGACTATCCCAGCCTACGAAGGGAAGACTGACCCTAGGCAACACGTGATGAGGTACGAATGGATGATGGATTCTGCAAGGGCGAATGACGCGACTAAGTGTAGTTGCTTCCCAATCACTTTGCCCGGAATCGCCACTATGTGGTTTACTCGGCTCCCTCCGCGATCTATATCCAGCTTCGACGAGTTGGTGATGAAATTTGTTGAACAATTCAGGATATATGCAACTTGTCTAAAGGACGTAATGTCCTTATCAAGCGTGATCCAGGCTCCGGAAGAGTCTTTGAAAGCATACTTAAAGAAGTTCCATGTTGCCGCCACTGATGTTAGCAACCTAACGACCACGCAATCTTGATGGCGGTAATGCGAGGTGTAGATCCAGACTCAGAGTTTGGAGATTGGTATGCGGGAATGCTCCCAACTACGTTGGAACGATTCTATTCCCAAGCTCACCAGTTCATACGGAGGAAGGAAGCTCGATGGATAAGACGAGATAAGGCACCAGGATCTGTTCAGGACACTGTGAAAAGTAACATCGTCGTGAAACAATCCAAAGACAGTTCGAGAAAAGTTCAAGTTAACATCTTGAACAAGCCTGGGCAATCTAAAGGATCCGGAGGTGGAAATCCTGGAAAGAAAAAAGAGACAGGGAGATGGAAGTCGAGAATTCCAACCTACAATGAATACAATCCCATGAATACTTCTCTTGAAAACATTTATCTATCTACCTATAACACCTTTGAATACAGAAAGCCACGCCCAAAGGAGTCCACTGAAGAATAGAAACGGACAGGGAAGTACTATCGCTTCCATGAGACCCACGGGCACAATACCGAGGAGTGTAGACACTTCCATGACGCCATAGAAATGTTGCTCAGGCAGAAAAAGCTGCAGGAGTTTGTTAAGAACCCACCAGAGGGTAGACAAGGAACGTCGGACCCCGGACGCGAGCCAGCTCCACGCCACCTAGAGGAACCTGCTCGGACTGTAGGTAGGTTGATCATAAACACTATAGTCGAAGGACCTCATCCTGCAGATAAGAATTGGAAGGAGATGGAACGATATTCTACTTCCTTGAGGCATGCGGATTATGAATGTTGTTCGAACGTGGAAGATGGAACCCCCGCAAAACAACAACGCATGATGATAGACGATATAGTGTTTAGAAGTGGAGACGTAGACAAGGTGATGGCTCCTACTATCGACCCGATGGTTATATCTGCAACAATCGGGCCAGCCTACGTAAAAAGAATTTTTATTGATTGTGGAAGCTTTGTCAACATCATCTTCAAGAAGGCTTATGACCAAATGAAGATGGAAACAAAAGGTTTGAAACCCTCAAAGCTCGTATCCACGGCTTTAACGGTGCTGCAACTGACGCGATGGGGTACATTTATTTACCAGTTGAACTGGGGGAAGGTGAGCGTAGGAGAGTGTGAGTCCTACCGTTCATAGTAATGAATGTTGACTCTCCATACAATGTATTTTTGGGTCGTCCAGCCCTGGCAGTGTTTAGGGCCGCTTTGGCCCCATGGTGTTTGACATTAAAATATCTGACAGACAAAGGAGTCGGTGTAGTACATGGCGATCAGGCGACCGGTCGCCCATGCTATGTGGAGGAGCTGAGAGAAGCTCAACGGAGGGAAAAGGGAAAGGTTGCGGATAACTCCGTCCGCATCCTAAATACCGATGATTGACAAGTAGTGCCCGAGCCCTGGCTCGGGCGAAATTCTATGATCCTTAGAGACATAGATCCGAGAGATGATGATGGGGAACCCAGGGAAACGAATGCAGTACCGGTTGAGCTGACGATCGACATTCCAGTCAGCGGGATGACCCAAAACGAGTTCTTAAGATTGGATCACAACTCGACCCTTCAGTGGCCGAGGATTTACTAATTTCCTCCGGGAGAATTTGGACATTTTCGCTTGGACACACTCTGATATGTACGGGATTTCACCTACCTCGCAAGCCATATGTTGAACATAGACCCAAAATACGTTCCTATAGAGCAGAAAAGGAGAGGCATGGACCCAGAGAGTTCCGCTGCTCTTAAAGAGGAGGTGGAAAAAATCAAAGCCAACGTGTTCGTCCGCGACGCCCTCTACCCTGAATGGGTATCCAACCCTGTGCTGGTAAGAAAAGCAAATGGGAAGTGGAGAACTTGTGTTGATTACTCCGACCTGAATTAAGTATGCCCGAAGGATAGTTTCCCCTTACCTGGAATCGACCAGCTCGTTGACTCTACCACCGGACATGAATTATTGTCATTTATGGATGCGTATTCGGGATACAATCAAATCCCGATGCACATTCCAGACCGAGAACACACTAGTTTTGTCATAGATGTGGGGCTATATTGCTATGTAGTAATGCCTTTTGGATTAAAAAACACAGGAGCAACTTGTCAGCGTCTGGTGAATCGAATGTTTAAAGACCAGATTGGTAGAACGATGGAAGTCTATGTGGATGACATGCTCGTGAAGTCACCGCAGTCAAACGACCACATCGAGACTTAACAGAGATGTTTGATATACTCAGGCATTAAGGTATGAAGATCAACCCCTTAAAGTGCTCTTTTGGAGTTGCATCAGGGAAGTTCTTGGGTTTCATTGTGAATGCACGTGGAATTGAAGCCAACCTGAAAAAGATTTAGGCTATTCGGGACATACATGTGCCACGAACTATAAAGCAAGTACAAAGCTTGAACGGAAAGGTGGCCGTGCTGAGTCGATTCATATTCAAAGCCACGTATAAGTGCATTCCTTTCTTTGATGTGATAAAGAAGGGAAAAAGGAACTTCGAGTGGATGTACGACCACGAGGAAGCATTCCGAGCTCTAGTTAGACATCTAGAAAGCCCCCCGGTGCTATCCAAACCAATTGACCATGAAATGCTATATGCATACTTGGCAGTATCCCAGCATGCTATCAGTATGGCTCTGGTTCGCGAGGAGGACCGGGTTCAAAAGCCAGTGTATTATGTCAGTAAACGCTTGATGGGGGCAGAAAGAAATTATCCCAAGATTGAGAAACTAGCTTATTGCTTGGTGATTGCATTACGCAAGCTTCGCCCATACTTCCAAGCACACTCGATCAGTCTTTACACCGATCAATCCTTGCGATAGGTACTCCAACGACCGAAAACTTCTGGAAGGATGTTAAAATGGAATATTGAGTTGAGCCAGTTCGATATTACCTACCTGCCGCGAAGGGTCATACAGGGGCAAGCGCTAGCGGATTTCATCGCTGAATTCACCATGACAGACGAATCAAACGGCTGCAATGTCATACCTCCCGTTCGATGGAAGATGTACACCGATGGGGCATCTAACGACCGTTATTCGGGGGTTGGCATAGTTCTTGAAACTCCTGAGAACTCATCAGTTTGCTAAGCTTTGAAGCTCGAATTCACAGCAACGAATAACGAAGCCGAGTATGAAGCATTGATTTCCGGCTTAAGACTCGTCAAAGAACTGGGAGTAAGATCTGTTGAAATCTTTTGCGACTTGCAACTGGTGGTGTACGAAGTGCGGGGAGACTACAAAGCAAGGGGCAGAGATTTGCCCCATATTTGGTCCGTGTTCAGAAGCTGCTAGTGAATCTCGAGTATTATGATATTTCACATGTCCCGCGTGAGCAAAACAGAGCAGCCGATTCATTGGCATAATTTGCAAGCACTGGCGATGCGTAGCAGATGGGATTGTTTCCCGTTGAAACCTTACGTGTTCCGAGCATAAATATGATGGAGGTAGATTTCATGTTAGAAACAGAAATCGAGAAGGAGTCATGGATGACCCCATTCAAGCAGTACTTGTTACACGGGGTTGTGCCCGAAAGAAGGAGTGAAAGACGATAAGTCATTCGTAAGGCTTCGCGTTATGTAATGCAAGATGGGGTAATGTGTCGGAGGGGATTCTCGACCCCTTTACTCCGGTGCATTGCCCATGATGAGATAAAACGAGTCCTGAAGGAAGTCCTTCAAGGTGAATGTGGCGACTCTACCGGACGGCAGATGTTAGCAAAGAAAATCCTCCGCTATGGATACTATTGGCCAACTGTAAATCGGGATGCTGCAGACTTGTGAGAAGATGTGACAAATGTCAGAAATATGCGAAAATCCCAAGAGCTCCGCTGACGGAACTCACACCAATGGTCAGTCCCTGGCCATTTGCAATGTGGGGGATCGATATAGTCGGTTCCTTACCTCTATCTAAAGGCGGTGCAAAATACGCGATAGTTGCGGTCGATTATTTTACCAAGTAGGCAGAAGCAGAGCCTTTGGCCACTATCACCACCAAAAAGGTCATTAATTTCGTTGTACGAAATATTATATGCCGTTTTGGCCTTCCATGAACCATCGTTACAGACAACGGAACTCAGTTTGAAAGCAAAGAGTTTAAGGAATTTTGCCAAAAATGTGGTATTGATAAAAAGTTTGCAGCATTGCTTGCCCGAAAGCCAGTGGACAAGTGGAAGCCGTAAACAAAATAATCAAATCCATATCGAAAAAACGCTTGGAAAAGGCTAGAGGCAAGTGGGTGGATGAGCTTCCAACAACGCTATGGGCTTACAGAACCACCCATAAGTCCACGACTGGCCACACTCCATTCGCATTGGCATACGACATGGAAGCTATCATACCCGTAGAACTTGAGGTTCCATCACATTGGGTAACTTATTATGACCATAAGTCAAATCAAGATCTTTTGCTAGAATCATTGGACTTCATCGATGAAAAGCGTGAAGAAGCTAATTTAAGAGCGGACGCATACAGGCACCAAGTCGCTTGATATTATAACGAAAAAGTTCGACCGAGAATCTTTGGTGTGGGTGATCTTGTTTTGAAATGAGTTTTCCCAGTTCCATCACATATAAGCCCTGCATGGGAAGGTCCATACGTCATTGAACGGAAGCTTGGAGAAGGAACTTTCAAGCTAGCGACCATTGATGGTGCGACACTCCCTCGAGCATGGAATAGCGAGCGTTTGTGGCATTATTACACTTAGTTCATTTCTTTCATATTTTAGTCACATTTATTTCCAGCAAGTTTTTTATTCCTAGTTTACGGCATGTAATAAGACAATTTAGCTTGTCTGCATTAATAAAGGCTTGAAGCCGTTTTCTCTATGAATTGTCGATGTTTCTGTGTATGATAACACTGTGACAAATAACTAAGAAATACATTATTCTGCCTGACGTACGAACGCGCATGAGCACCCAAAATCTCCAAGTCCCCAGAGTGCGGACTTGAGTACTCCGAGTCCTCGGAATGCGGACCAGAGTATAAACGACTCAAAATATCCAAGTCCCTGGAGTGCGGACTGGAGTACTCCGAGTCCTCGGAATGCGGACCAGAGTATAAACGACTCAAAATCTCCAAGTCCCCGGAGTGTGGACTGGAGTACTCTGAGTCCCCCGAGTGCGGACCAGAGTATAAACGACTCAAAATTTCCAAGTCCACGAAGTGTGGACTGGAGTACTTTGAGTCCCCGGAGTGCGGATCAGAGTATAAACGACTCAAAATCTCCAAGTCCCCAGAGTGCGGACTGGAGTACTCTGAGACCCCGGAGTGCAGACCAGAGTATAAACGACTCAAAATCTCCAAGTCCTCGGAGTGCAGACTGGAGTACTCTGAGTCTCCGAAGTGCGGACCAGAGTATAAACGACTTCAAATCTCCAAGTCCCCAGAGTGCGGACTGGAATCCTCTGGGTCCCCGGAGTGTGGACCAAAGTATAAACGACTCAAAATCTCCAAGTCTCCGGAGTGCGGACTGGAGTACTCAGAGTCCCCGGAGTGCAGACCAGAGTATAAACGACTTAAAATCTCCAAGTGCCCGGAGTGTGGACTGGAATACTCTGAGTCCCCGGAGTGCGGACCAGAGTATAAACGACTTAAAATCTCCAAGTCGCCGGAGTGCGGACTGGAGTACTCTAAGTCCCTAGATCGTGGACTAGCGTGTAAACGACTTAAATCTCCAAGTCCCCTGAGTGCGGACTGGAATATTCTAACTACCCGGAGCGTGGAATAAAGGATGTGCAATGCCAAAAAACTATCAACTTATTTGAAGATGAATCGAGAAGTTTATGTAACTCGCAATAGTCTGGGTTTTGACCACGATTATACAGAAAACCAAACAATGGAAGTCTTCTGAAAGGCAAAAGAACTAAGTTTTATTCATCAAAAATAAGTTTTTACTACAACTCCTCCGAAACACGGAGTCAAAGGTTTATTTACATGAACTACGAAAATAAATAAAGTAAAAATAATTACATAATCTAAAATAACGCTCGTTGAATGAGAGCGGCGGCTACTTTTCGACTTCTTCGACCTTTTTTCAGATGACTCCTCTCCCGTGCATTTGCCCTCGATAACTTTCTTTGACGGGGGAGTGACAACTGAAGAAGTACGAGGAACTTCCATGAGCTTGGAACGCCTGAGAGGATGAACTTCAATGGCTTATTCACAGGATCGTCCAGGTCCACAGCTTGAGGCTCGACTTTGATCTCGACCGTCTCTTTCTTCTCCTTCTCAAGCTATTCCTTCATGCTCAGTTTAGATGTGTGTTCAGAGGCGCCCGTAATTTCAATTTCATAACTCCCATCAATGGGAGTGGAAGTCAGATTTATCCTCATCGAGCGCTCCGATCACTTGAGCATCTGGACCGGGAGCCTCTCCTACGTGAGTGGCCTCACTTGTCTTTTCCTTCACCTCCTTGGTGACATCGCTCCTCGGAGTGGGCTCGGAATCAGAATGGCCAACACATAATCATGAAAAGCAAGCATTAGAATACAATAGCTCCTGGTGAAAAATGACGACTCTTGGAATGTTAAAGTTGAAGAGTTATCTACCAGGTTCCGGCTGGCTCTCAGCCGTCAGAGGGGTCTTATCCTCTGGAATAGGAGACAAAATGTAAATGCCAAGGCCAGGGTCCTTCGGATCATAACCGATGTGCTGCTCAAAGGGATCGAGTATCGGTCGATTGGCCGGCTGAGTAGGCGCATGAGCTTGAGACTCGATCCCGGATGGACCAGCAATAACCTCTTTCCCTTTCGTTGAGGGAGGGCCTTTGCAGTAAAGAGCTTTTGCCGCTGACAGGTCCGAAGGCTCGTTTCCCTTAAGCAATTCTTTTATCAAAGCTCCTTCATCAACCTCCTCGGTACCATGTTCGGCCTTCCTGATTTCTATTAAGGTCTCCCACGCCTCGGCTAAAGATTTGAGATAGCCCTCATCCAGAAAAGTTAAGTCTCGGTGCATGAGAATGCAGGCATTGAATTCTCCACATAGTGGATCGAACATGCTTTTGACCTCTTACCTACCTTCTTCTTTAGCCGCCTCAAGACGAGAGTCGATCTCCCCAGACACTATCTTTTTGCCCTCTTCACGGGCTTCATTCTTTAGCGCCTCAACTTTAGAAAGTTCATCCTCAAGTTTCGCCTTTAGGAGTCACGTAGCAACGATCTCGTCGCAATACCGTTGCGACTCTTCTTGGGCAGCAGTCTTCTCTTCTTTCTCTTTGCGGAGTCGCTCCTCAAGTTCTTTGACTCGGAGGCTAAATGCATCCCTCTCTTTTTGCACCGAATCTTTCTCTAAAGCTAAGGCCTCACAGCGTTGGACCGCCTCGTCGATTTCTTTTTCGTGGTTTGATTCCAAATGAGTTACGACTTCGACAGTATCTTTGGCGCTCTGTTGGGCGGCTTCAAGCTGAGATTTGTAAGACGCAAGCTCTTCGTCCTGAGCTTTAATTATGTCTTTGTCGTGGATGGCCTCAAGCTTCAGGCGATCAATCTCATGTTGGTGCTTTATGGAGACTTATGACACCTTTTCGGCCAAGTGCACGAACGCATCATGTTGTACATTGACATCATTGGTGCAAGCGATTGCACTTTGCTTCACATGCCCCGGAATATGGTGGATCATTGGAAGAAACTTCAAGCCATCAAAGCATATCTTTGAAAATGCGGCTTTAAGTTCGGAAAGCCGCTCGGCAACCGTTGGATCGGTCATAGGAGTAAGAGGGGTCTGCTTGGAGACCGGAGGAGATTTATGGGGATCTCGAGGTTGCCTGGTACTTGATAAACCAGAGTGTTGATCTCGATGTGCCTCAGGCTGAGATCCCTTATGTCCAGATTTCTCTCTGCTCTGCTCAGATTAAGAGGGAGGATCGCAAGGATATGAGGACTGATTATAAGTTTTTCTTCGGTGTGATGACTCCCGACGGTAGTAGTCTCGGTCGGTAGATTCATCTCTATCTCGACGCCTGTCGAAGCCCGAATACCGGCCAGATTGCTAGAATATCGATGACCCGCGAAGGCGGTCTAGTCCATGCGTGCGCCCCATGTCGCCTACACAAAGTTGAAGTAACGGGGAGTTAGCAAAGAATAGGGTGTCAGCGGAAATTTAAGTGCAAGATGGAGTGCATGTGTTTGTGTGTGTACTAGTGTTTTCCTCCGATAGACCAGTTTCTTTACTAATAGGAGTCTTTTCTCCCTGGTTTTGGGCTTGAACGCTTGTATTGCCTCTCTTGGGTGAATGAAGCTTAAGGGCCTCTGGATCGTCGAAGTCGTAGTTGAGTAGATCATCAGGTATGGACAGGTTTGACAGGCCTTTTAGTGAACTTTCTAAATGCTGTGAAGAAGCTTCTTTCTCCACTGGAACAAGAGTAACTTTTGGAGTTCCACCGGCTTTTTCCTCCTCAGCCTGTATGTTAGTTTCTTCTTCGCCTTCAAAGGGGAAGGCAACGTCTTGATGTCGTGAACTTCGACTATCAGATCCCGAGTAGGACTAACATTCTCATCTTGTGCCTCAGGCGTCTCAGTTTCCTTAATTTCCCCCTCTTCTAGTGTGTCAGGGGTGTTACGTGCTGAAGACTCGGCTTGTTTTTTCCCTTTTCCAGAAGCAGGCCTGGGTATTGTAATGCCCCGAGGGAGGCTTATCCGGTGACCTTCTGCCAATAGCCCGAACTTTGTTAGCATCTCATTTGTAATGAGAGTTCTGAAGTCCCAATCTTCAGTGGGAATGGCTCGAAGGGCTTCAACGGCTTCAGAATATCAGGGACCTTCGGGACGCGGATTAATACCTGAAAAGATGGAAGTGAGTTAGAAAAGGTATAGCTTCGATCAAACATGAGTATCGATCCAGGAAAAAGATTTACTTCCTTCTACCGATCTTCTGGTGAATCCAGGAGGGCAACGCACGTAGAACCACTCTTGCTTATACTGGGCAAATTTACTCCATGCCCCAGTTAAGATTTGGCACTTGCTATGCGGCTCGAGAAACATGAAAGATGGGCTGTCCCTTCATTTCTTGACGTAATATATGTATCGGATATCGCCCGGAGTCGGAAGCCTAGAGAGGACACTCATGAAAAGGATGCAAGTGCCTTTGATGAATGCATGGCTGTTTGGATGCAGTTGCGATGGAGCGATATCGACATAATGCAACATGTCCCGAAGAAATGAGTTGAACGGTGGCATGCTGCCAACCCAGCACATGAATTTATTACAAGTTGTGTATCATACTGGGGGCAAATGTGGACGATCATGCCCCGATGGAGCTAATACATCGTCGAAGGGGATTCCGTTTATAGAACAAATCCGACGGAGTGTACTTTCGTTAATCTTTGAAGCCTGAGAATCGATTGGGTTGTTTAGAAAAATCGCTGCCTCCAGAGCGTCATGGGCTAAGTTGACGGATGTATTCACTGGGTTCGGTAAATTTTGAGCGGGGGTAGTTGACGGATGAGAAGTCTCTGCAACTTCTTGTCGAGAGGATGGCCCAGGTCTATCTGAGATCGTAGCTGAGCTAGATTTTCTAGACATCTTTAATGAAGATTGAATCTAACAGAGCACCTGTTTGAACTATACTTGAAAAATAATCGACGTTAGAGTTAACAACACAAATATTCCCCCCGTGTGGTAAGTGAACTAGTGCGATCGTTCAAATATAAGTGCTGAGAAATTAAAAGTCACAGAGTTGACAATATAAAGTTGAGCGTTGAATTGTCGCCTTCGAAGACCGTCATCACTGACCGTCTACGAAGGCTTGTCGTAAGATGGTTTACATTTTGAACCTGACATCGTCACTGCAGTTGAAAGGTTATTAACTGTTAAGCAGGTTAAAGTCCGAGTTTTCAGTTGTTTAAGTACGGGATTTGTCAGTTCGGATTGTCCAATATGCTTTGCTGTTTGAGTCTGTCCTTGTTCATTATCCTCTGTTTGGGCCACAAATATGTATGGAGTTAATTTTGCATTAAGATCGACTGTGTTGTTGTTGCACACAACCCTACTATCTAACCACTTCATCTTTCGGCATTCAACTAGTCATACCGAACCACAATCATGCCGAGCTACCTCGCTCGGCATTCTACCTTCAATACCAACCTTCGCTTACCGCTCATCATCACCGTTCGGCATGTGGCAAGACATGCCGAACCATAGACATGCCGTACCATAACATGCTGAACCATGCCGTTCGGCACACCACTCTCCCATTTCCTACTCTCCATTGTTCGGTACGCGACAAGTCATGCTGAACCACAATCATGCCGAGCCGCATCGCTTGGCATTTTACCCTCAACAACTTTCATCCAACACGACCTCCCTACCGCTCGGCATTCTATCCAATTTCTATTTCTCCTCTATTTTCCTCCTACCTCGTTCGGCATGAGGTAATCATGTCGATCCATGGCTATGCCGAGCCGCATCACTCGACATAACTCGACCACCAACTTCCTCCTTCAAACACCTCTATCATCTTTACCTCTCCGCCTAGCCTTAAACTCCTCTTAAAAGCCCACGCTTCACTCTTAACTCCTCCTGCTCCACGCAATTACTACTGACCTTGATTTTGCCGAGATTCACGAGTTCGAATCTTGTGTAAAGGTCTCCTAGTCGAGGTGAAGTGTTTCAAGGGAAAGATTTCTACCTAAGATGTGAGACGGAGATTCGAGGAGATTCTAAATTAGGGAGCTCGGTTCTAGTTAGGTTTGGCTGATTTGAGAAGGAGACGAGGCAATGTATGGGTTTGGGAGAGGAAGGGTAGGTAGCTTGCTAAAGTTTTTTGGGAGTTGAGTTCGTAGTTTCTGGAAAGCGAAGGTAAAAGTAAAAGGGGGGAGAAGAAAGAGTTTCAGCTTATATAGAGAGAAGAGAAGACGAAGGGGCAGCGACCGGTAGAACCGGTCAAAGCGTCTCCCTCGATCGGCATTAAGGCCGTTCGGCATTTTAATGTCGCTCGACATCAGTTAAGCCGTTCGGTAATCGTGTGTCGTTCGACATTAGCATGTCATTCGGCATACGATGTCTCGTTCGACATCCAGGAGAAGACAATATCGAGAAAAATAAGCCAAGGATCGAAGCAAAACATGGAGGGCTCGTGACTCAAAGCGCATCACGTTCGACTACATGATGCCCTTTGGGAGGGCAAGTGTTACCTGGAGTATTGACCAGGCAACTAGGGACTCGGCATTTGTGCACCGTTCGACATTCAAGAGCGTTCGGCATTCGGGAGCGTTCGACATTCGGGAGCGTTCGACATTCGAGAGCGTTTGGCATTCGAGAGCGTTCGGAATTTAGACCTCGACCGACATTCATCTCGTTTGGCATTCATGGATCATTCGACATCCAGGGCCGCTCGACACAACAATCTCGTTCGCCATCTAGGGACGTTCGGCATATGCCGTTCGGCATTTATGGATCGACACACAGGAGTTACTTGTTTTGGGCCAAGGTATCTTACTACTAGGCCCACTAGAGAAGTCCAACCCATCTTCGTCTATAAATAGAGAGGCAGGGGCACAGTGAAATGGACCTTTTTTCGATCGGGGAGACTCTGCCGCATTCAAGACTCATTCAAGACTTATTTTTTTGCTTAGCAATTATATTCCGGTAATTGGTATGCGGATTGTATCTGTAATCGATTATCGAGAAAAGCAATAAAGGTTAACCTTAAAGTGGACGTAGGCAATTACTATAAATCTGGTGTTCGTATTTTCTGCATTTAAATTTGCGTACTGTTCTCTGTTTAACTTTACTTTCTTCATTAATCTCTCTACACAATCTCTCTTAAGGGAGTTAGTGACCAATTTTGGTGCTAACAGTTGGAAATCCATTCTCCCTATGTGCCCTTTACGGTTTTGATTGTAGAGCCTAGTAGTTACTGGAATTTAATGAATTTAAAAATTTCGGCTATTTGATTTAAGTATTTGTACTTGGACACTATTATAATATCAGAGGATTTTCTAAGAAATGTTTTGGTTATCGTAAGGTAAAAACCCGACATGTTTATTTGTGGCATGGTCTTACGAGATACCTTTGTTTTTCAAGGATTTTAAAACTTTAATAATTAAGTTGAATGTATTTTCTTACGCTGGTTTTCCAGACTGACTCGGGTGTTATTTTATTATAATGGTCGGGTCAGACCGAGTATTATAAATAAAGGATAGGATGCGGTGGAGCTCAGGAGACGAGCTGGATGGCAAGATGTATCACACGTACTTGAAGTATATTCCGTTGTGTAGTATAAGCTGTATAGTCAGCTTTTGTGAGGGCAAGTTAATATAACTGTCCAGTAATTGTTTTGATTGTAATGTAGTCTGATGATGTAATGTATAAAATAGATATAGTTTCTTTTTGTATAAAGATCAGTTATTATCTATTATATTTTGTTCCATTGTATTGTGAGATTCTATTATTTTTTTTAGTTCCTTCTTTCTTCTATCTTCTTTCTTTCCCTCAGCAATCTGTCTTTTCCGGCACTCGATCGTCGGCATATTATAAAAGTGGAGTATTTGTGTCGATTTTCGAAGTTCGAGAAGGACGGATCGTCACATGATTTCTGGCCAAACAGTGACCCGATTATAGAAATGAATTACATCGGTGAATTACGCTTGTCGAGAGCTTCAAATCGGTATATAATATGATAGGGTTTTGAGGAGTTTGATTTTGAAATTGAATTGGAAATTGGATTTAGGGTTTGAATGTAAATTGAGTTTGTGCCATTGAGGAGGAGGGAAGAAACAGTCAGGTAGAACTGTACGTATAGGAATGAGAAAATGACTGCTAGGGTTTTAAAAAACAAGACTATTTATATGAACAAAGCCCGATAAGAAAATAAACACAATTTAATAGGTATGAACGACAATAGCGATCCAAAAGGCCGGTTCTGCCTTCGTAACGAAAGTAGGTCATCCCATATATTAAAATAGATATTTTCAATATTTTTAAACTTAATGGAAATGGTTTCACGTGCTAATTCCATCGTATGAAGGAGTCAGCTTTTAAAATTATCTTATTTCAATTGAATTCAATTAAATTGATTTCTTCGCGTTCTGAGCCCATACGATCAAACACCAAGCCCGATCGTTATGAAACTTAAAATTCTACAATAATTTACCATTACGAATCCAATGAATCTAGTTTCGTTGAAATCCAAAACAGCGGAAAAAATGGCTATTTTCACATTAAATAAATAAATTAATATTAAATTTATTAAATCACCTTTTTATTTCACATTTAATAACTTACAATTTTTACCACTTTTAATTAGACATAAATTTAAAAAAAATTTACATATCAATTCAGTGTTAAATATTTCGCTAATTACAGTGTTCAATTGAAACTGTAATTAAATCCAATTAATTATAATTTAATTCCAATAAATTGATTTAATTTGATTTAAATCATTTTATTCAATCAATCATTATTCTATAGACACAGTCAACATTGGTTTACATCTTATTGCATCAATATTCTACAATTATCATCTTTTACTATTTTCGTTGCAATATTCGAATTATATTAAAATTTTATTGATTTCACATTAATTTAAAAATCCCAGTAAATTCATTTATCTTAGTTTTATTCTTTTTATTAAATCAATCATCGCCTTATGGGTAAAATTGATATTTTCGTACATTTTATTGCATTCACACTTTATAGTTATCGTCTTAACTCATTTTAACGTAACATTTAATTATAATTGATTGTAATTGATTTCCAACTTAATTCAACAGATTAAATAAATTGGCAACAAATGACAATCGATACCTTTTCTTAATTTAATCACATTTATATGTTTATTACCTTTGACCAAATGTTATAACTACTCATACAACACTAATTTTTTGTAATTATAATTTATTACATATTATTTCATCAATTAATATAACATTTAATTTATTTTCTTATTTTAAATTTATAACCAAATATAACTTACAATCATTACAATTTATTGGAGTTACATTAAAATAGTTAGCAATTAACTTAAATTAACATAGTTACATTTTATTCTAATTATTATTCTCATTAATAAATCATAAATTTTAATTTCTTCTAATATTAAATTACAAAATCTTACTAAATTCAAAATTTTAAGTTATGGAAATTATGGGTCGTTACAGTACAGTTATCTTTGGTGATGCTATACTGTACGTATAAACTCATTTTGCTCTTTTAGGACAAATGATAAGGAAATCGACCCCTTCCAGTTAGGAGATGATCTCTGCACTTATGTATAGTTTGTTTATTTCTAAAAGAATAGGAGTTCAGTTTACCGAAAATCAATAGATTGGTTTTGACATGCTCAGATATGTATGAGGGAGTGTACTTTTATGAGATGATTTGAAACCATAACCACTCTAAAACCATATGCATGTTTTATGCTTTGGAAGAGGTTCATGATTAATTCGAGAGGCTAGAATCTATATGAAATTTGAGATTTGTTTGAGATGCTCAAACATATATAGTTGTTCGTGATCTATTCAGGAAGCGGGAATCCATGTGTGATTATGAGATTTGTTGAGATATTGGATTCCATGTGTAGTTTCGACAACTGTTCGAGTGGTGACTCGCGTCCTGCAATGCTGGACGTAGCCTCACCAACGAATATGACTAAAACCAGAGATATGATACATAGCCGTGGGTTTAGCTAACCCAAGGGTGCAGGTGACTCTACCACAGAGATTCCTATAGTTATGCATGTGTAAGTGGTGCACTTCGGCCTCATGTCATGGCCAGCTTTGTATTTCGTCTAGTACATCAGCTTGGGATGTACGATGTTTTAAGAGGATATCTCTGGTCCTTGTGTAGGAGGATCGTTCTCGAAGTACCGAGGGCATCTCCATGGAACCCTACATAATTAGGGAACATGCCTTAGCGATTTAGATTACATATCTATTATTGTTGTGATGTACACTCACATGCATCACAGCTTCTTGATTTTTTACATTTCACATTCGAGACGTTATTATAATATCACTGGATTTTCTAATAGAAATGGTTTGATCATCGTAAGGTAAAAACCTGCGACGTGGTCTAACGAGGTACCTTTATTTTTGAAAGGTTTATAAAAAAAATCTATACAATTTGAGTTTCTCAAGATGGTTTACCAGAGAATCCAGGTGTTATTTCTTACAATGCTCGGGTCAGCCTCAAGTATATTTCTAGATTTAGCTGGACACTTCATATTTCTTGGAGTGGGCCTGGATGATTTCCTATTAACATATTTATTTTCCACTGCACTACTTGTTTGTCTCTACCAGAATTTATGAGGATAGATTGTTATAATTGTCTAAGCTGATGATATGTTAGTTTACTCTGATTGTTGTATGTATATTAAAGTTTTTTTGGTAAAGATCTTTCGAGATATTATATAGTTTCGTTCCACATGTGAGATTCTAATATTGTGTTCTTCTCTCTTGTTCTATTTCTTTTCATTTTCTTTTACCCTAACGTTCTGTCCTTTGGACCCTTGGGTGCTCGAAATGTGAATACCAAAAATGTATTAGTATAGACATTCAAGGATTGAAAAGGCCGTTTGTTACATTTGGTATTAGAGCTGAAGGTTAAGCAAGAACCTTGACTTTGGTGATTATAACTCATTAAGAGATAGGGTAACGAAATGCCTCATTATGAGTTTAATGTATTTATATATACGAGGGTGCGTATTTGTTATTGTTATAAAATACGTTTTGTATTGTGTTGATTTGTATGTTGAGTGGTTTATGGATTCTAGTCAACACATGTTGGTAATGTTATTGATAGGGATCTTTAAACACTTGAAATAACAAACTGACGCAGTATTGTTTTAGAGTTTGGTAAATGAAATAATTTTACTCAGGATTATATTTTATATATAATAGGATAAGGTTTAAAAATAAATGTAGTTATTTATGATGTGTGTTTTGTTAGGAAATGATAATATTCCATTATTATCACTTATTGTTTGATTGGTTATGCTCGGTCGGTTTATGAGCAATTTTATCTATTTACTACATGGGTTGGATATATAGTAATTATAAGGACATTGGAAACGAATACCTTGTGAATTATGTTCCATAGTTTGATTATAAAGCGTTTGGTGATAATGTTGGGTTAAAATTTAATTTTAATAAAAGTTGTTTATTATAGTCTTGAGAAAGATAAGATACTTTAAAAATAAACATTTATGAAATGATTTTATATAAGAAAATGACTTTCTATAAGTATGGTTTATAAAGTATAGTTTATAGATAAGAAGGATTTAAACCGAGAATTTAAGAACTTAAATCCTAGTGTTTTTGGAAGTTGTTTTTTAAGTTTGTAAAGAGAAATAATACTAGTATTATATGAAAGTATTTATGAATAGAAATGTTTTTAAAAGGATTTCAAAAGAGATAGAAAGTACTGAGCTCACTTCTATCGTTGGAAAATAATTTCTGTGATGACTGAAGCACCATCGATGTTTATTTTCAAGTTTCTAAGTGGGGGATGCCACTATAGCAGTTTGCTACAAGTTTTGATAAAAAAAGTTCTAATTTCGATATATAAAAAATTATAAGTATATATTATTTCAAAATTATTGAAATAAAACTCGGTGTTTAGTTCTTAAGTTTTCGGTTAAGTTATATTATGGACACATGTATCATATGCATTAGGGTAGTTTGGTTGTGCATCTTGTGTGATTTGTTGATTAGTAGTTTTCAATTATTAATATGGAATAGAATTTTTGGTCATTTTTGTCAGTCGAAAAATTCCGAGTTGATATAAGAAATTAAAGCTAAGTGTTTTATGAAAATATGAAAAGATGAGTTTTTGTAACTCTTAAATTGAAAGATAGTAGAATTTAAAAAAGTTTTAATTTGTAGAACATCTTTATTAAGTAGAACAATCGATGTTATTTGGCCAGCTAATACACGTCTTTACCTTAAGGCTGTCTAAGGAAAGAAGACTTTAATCTTGATTTTGGATACCAGAGTCCGATTCTTCCTAGCTACTTGCCTAGGCCAATAGAGAATGAAGTCTAGAAGCTTAACTCCATGACAAGATCTAAATTTAATTTGGGCCTTTGTCGGAACTGTAATAAGCTAAATAGGTTTTAAGTTGATTAAATATCCATTTTAAGAAAATGAATAAGATTGTTTCGTATATACTCCGATGTAGTGGAGTGATATACAATATGAACTTAAGTCCTGAAAAGTTTTAGAAATGAATTTGTGTCTTTTTGGAATGATTAATATATTGAGTAATTTTCTATATGGAAAAAAACGTGAATTATAACGAAAAGTAAATTCATGTAGTTAAGAAACCAATTGGAATAAAGTACATAAGTTGTACGCAGATCATTTTATTCATATGACAGTTCGTGATCTAGGATTCGAGTATATGAATTTCGAGTATATGAATTTCGAGGTGATTTCACCTGTACGAGTTAGGATTCTTAGTCGTTCTTGGTAGTGAACACTTGATACAGATTTTTGATATGATCATGAAGTTTTATATCATAATATAGGCTATGTAGGGAAAACAAAGGTTTCCAATCAAAGAACTTGATCGGTGTCCACACTAGAGAGGTCAAGTGAAATATGCTAGTGCGAAAGTGAAATCTACATGATTAAGCTAGTGATCAGTTTTGGTATTGTGTACGGATAATATATGTATATCGTACGAACTTTAGTATATTTGTATACTATGTGTGTTGGCTTGTGGAGACTTTGGGGAACAACTCTTCAGATTGTTCTGAACATTACTAATCGACAAAGTAATAACCTAAGGCTGTTGAGTGTAGGTATGCTTAGTAGGTTATTTATCATCCTTATGCAATGAAAGGTTTTCAAACCTAGGCAAACCATAAGCTTTGGTTGCTAGTGATTGCAATACTGCATAGTACTGTTATGTGATTGTTCTCTAGTTGTTGTGATTGCAATACCGTTAGGTATGGATGTGTGATCGTTGCATTTGTTGCTTGTGTTAGTATTTCGAGGATAAAATATTCTAAAGGGGGGAGAATGTAACAACCCAGAATTTCAAACATTTATATTTAAATATCAGAATATTTAAATCAATAAATCTTGGAATTAATGCGAATAAAAATAATTTAATAAGCTTATTTAAATTCTTTTTAAATAATAAATGATAATAGTAAACTTTTAATTTTTAATTAAAGTGATTAAACTAATTTGAATAATAATTCTTTTTAATCAACGTGTGAAATTACCATTCTGGGGCACTGTCTCAAATTTTGATGAAACCAGTGTCGTTGGGTCTGAAATAATAAGGCAATGCACGTAAACGAGTTTCGTGGCGATTAGACGTGTTGTGTGATCATACAAGCTCGAAACGCGCAACAATTGAAAAAAGAAAATTAGAATAATAATATAATTTCACTATAAAAGCACATCCAAACCCTTACTTTCTCATTACCTTTCCTCTTTTCCTCTTTTCATTTTCTGTAACCAACAAAATCAGCCTCCACTCTTCCTCTTCTTCATTTAATTATTCCCGGAGCTTTACTCGATGAAAACCAAAATCATTAAATCCATCAAACTCGTAGGAGTGAAAGCTGTAAATCCGTAGTCTCGATAGTGGGTGCGTCGTGTATTGGTTGAGCTCAAATTTGGTTGATGAGTGCTAAGGTTTGCTTTGGCGTTGATTTAGGCGAAGTTAATCGAATCAGAGATTGGCGTTAAGTTGCTCATGTGAAGGTGAGTGAGTGGCGATTTTTTGGTGGCATGCTATCTTCAAGGAAAAAACACGATATTAGCTTGTCATGACTTGGAGCTTCAGGTCTACTTCTCCTTGGGTGTGTCGAGCTTGGAGTACGGGGGTCAGATGTGGAGGACTTTCGTAGTGGAATTCGTCATCATTTGTTGATTTCATGGACTGGAGGAGGAGTTTCGTGGTGCATGCACGGGCTTGGAATGGGTGTTGTGCATATCATTGTGCATGAAAGAATATGAATTTGAATTGGAGAAGTTGATGGATTATGGGTAGGTGATTAATATTATAATTAAAGTTGAATAATTAATTTTTTAATCTCAAATACTTATAAAATCAATAACTTTGGCATACGTGCTCTAGTCGATATGTTGTTTTCACCGTTGCACTCCTAACGAGATCCCCTACAACTTGGTTTGGTTTAGGCTTGGGTGAGTTTACTCATCAGTTGATTTGTATATTATCCTGATAATATGTTTGTTGTGAAAAATATAAATTTAACATAGATAACAATGCAGTTGTTACTTTTGGACCACTCGTTGCTTTTAAAAGTAAATAACAACAATATATGTAGTATAATCTCTCTTTTAATTCTCTATAATATGTATCTTGCCCCAGACTAGTTTACATGTTTAATGTTGTTGGGCGATTTAGTTGGAATTGTGTGTGAATGGTTGAAGCGAACTTTTCGCTATAAACGCACTTAGAAAATCCCATGTATTTAACATTTTTTAAATTGGTTAAATGTGAATATATTGTGAAAATATATATTAGATGGTTCTATACACATGTTCGGTTGAGTTTGACCTAGAGGAATTGGTTCGGAAAGTTATTAAAATTGTGAAACAATGTGGTGTTGAAGATCCTGGTTTTAGTAAAGTAAGAAGGACTGGGACTTTCACTTTGGATATTTTTCAAATCGTTTCAAAGATGTTTTGTGGAAAGTTATTAAAGAATTTTAAAAAGGTAGTTAAAATTTAAATATCTTTTTATAATTATTTCTGAATTTTTAAAGTAAAGAGTTTTAAATTATTAAAACTTGCTTTTATAGTTTCTAAATAAATTATAAAATAGACATTTATTTTAATATTTTGAGTAAGTGTTTTAAACCATATTATAAGAATTTTAAAAATAAATTATAGTTGTAACGACCCAAAATTTTCAACCTCGAAGATTCGACACTAATACATTCACTGTCGAAATGCCGAAAGATCGAACGCCGAAAATTTCAGATTATTAGAGAAAGAAGAGGAAGGTAGAAGAAGAACAGGAAACAACAGCATCTCACATTCATAACGGAATCAAAATATAATATCACATAATAGCATTTATACAAGAAAAGCCGTAATTGTAAATTTTATAACATTACATCAGAGTACATCATTACACAAATGCTGGATAGTTATATCAACCTGTTCCAGACTACTATCAATAACTATTAATACACAGCGGAAAAGTCCATGCGTTCCTGCCATCCAGCTCGCCTCTTTAGCTCCAGAACGTCCTATCCTGAAAATTTGTAATACTCGGTCTAACCCGATCATTACATCAAAGTAACACCCAGGTCACGCTGGAAACCAGCGTGAGTAAACCCATCTAACATGAAAATTCCAATGCATAAAACTTATTTAAAATCTGGGTAACTCAAACCTTATTACGAGTTCTTTTCTTGTTAAAGCCAATCACTTATTTCACAAACAAACCATTCAGTACCCTTACTTAGTTTCTATGGTCCAGTTTACTTAAATTATTCCATTCCAGCCTATGGATTTCACATATCAAACTATAAAGAATCACTTGAAGATTACTAATCGAAGTGGTTTCGGGTATTTTTTAATACCCGACCCTGGTCTCTTCGAATCCAATATCATCTTAACCCAAGTTATTCAAATGAATACAATTCAATTTTAAATATAGGATGTCACTTTTACACAGCAATTTATCATTGATAGATAACCACATTATCACTGTTCAACCCAAACATATTATATCACATAGCACCAAAAATCACATATCAGAGATATCAACTAATCTAAGGCATCCAATATCATTCAATCATTCATAAGCAAGATTAATTCGTCACACCATTTCTAATTAATTTCAATAAATTAAATTCAATCACCTTATAAAATCATGCTTACTTAATCATTAATTAATTACAAACCATTAATTAATCATCCTTTAATTACCCATTAATTTTCCATAATTACTTCGATTAAGTATTTATCCCATTAGCTAACTATCCTTAATTAATTAAACTTTAATTATTAATTAATTAATCTTTTATTATTAATTAACCTTTAACAAATTAATTCTTTAAGTAATTATCATTTAAGTAATTAATCTCTAATTACTTATATTAATTAGTCTCTAATTACCAATTAATTAACCCCTAATTAACAATTAATTAATCTCTAATTAATTAATTAATTTTCTAATTAACAATTAATTAATCTAAATTAATTAATTATACTTAAATTACTTTATAAACTTAATTAATCTCAAATCATTAAAACCTTAATTAAATTTTATAGTAAATCATTATCTTTATTAATTACCCAATTATCATTATCATATAAATTCTAAACATTTATCATTAGTTAACTTACTTAATTAAATCATTTAATTTAAGTTTTAAAATAAAATAAACATTTAACTTAACAAATTAAAGTTAACAAATTTATAACTTCCTTAAATCAAATGTTAAAGAAAACATTTATTATACAAAGAAATTTATATAAGAAAAGTTTTAAACTAAATTTATTTAAATTTCAAAACCTTGCTTTTAAAAACTTTAAAAACTTGTTTAAATCCTCCTTTGGGTTCACACCGATAATCACTCGAGCCAGACCCGCGTAAATCCACTTTTCATTTTAAAAACTTTGTTAAAAAAATATTTAAAGTTTAAAACTTGGAAACATGATTTTCACTCACAATCTACTTGAATACGAACCCGAGTCTTCACTAGAGTCTCCTCCCACATTACTCGAGCTTCTCCCCGAGCCTAACCTCTCCCTAAACCACTATCACCAACCGACACTTATGCACCTGCACAGTCGATCGCGACGACAACGACCATCGCCGACACCTTCAACCCATCGTCGATCACCTCTACAAACAATTCCGACCACCTAAGCATCACTACAAAGCCTAAATCGAAAACGAGCAAACTCGAGCAACCTGGATCATAACCCTTCGCCTGAAAACCCTCTCGAACTACCGACGCCGACCACCAGATATCGCGTAACCCCGGCCACACACTCGTAGGCCTTCCATGCAACCATTCCCCCTAGACCAACATTCCCCGATCATCCAGAGACGCCGCAACAGCTAACTTTCCGACCTCGACCCATTTTGGGTTTTAAAGTGTAACAACCCAGGAGTTCTGATCCGGAAAATCCTAGATAGTTAGGGAAAAAGAAGAAAAGAGATAGAAGAAGAAATAGAACGAAACATAGATTCCCACATTCGCAGCGGATTAAAATATAATATCAAATAATATCATTTATACATAGAAAACTGTATCAGTAAATTTACATTTAATACATCAGAATTTTCAATATTTACACAAACACTGGACAGTTAATATTACATGTCCCATACAATCTACAATATATATAGCGGAATACTCTCCATACATCCCAGCCATCCAGCTCGCCTCCTGAGCTCCAAAACGTCCTTACCTGGAAATCTGTAATACTCGGTCTGACCCGAGCATTACATCAAAGTAACACCCGGGTCAGGCTGGAAACCAGCGTGGGTAAACCCATCTAACATGGAATACAACAGCATAAAACTTACATAAAACCCGAGGTAACTCGTATCAATTAAACAAATGCACAATCTGTTATAGACATAACTTATTTCACACATCAATTTCTAAGTACCAAAACTTAGATTAAATGGTCCAAATCACTTAAATCATTCCATTCCAACCTATTGATTTCACATATCAATCTATAAAGAATCGAAGTGGTTTCGGGTATATACTAATATCCAACTCCCGTCTCTTTGAATCCAATGTTATCTTAGCCCAAATTATTCTAGTAAAATACAATTCAACTTTAAATACAAGGTGACATTTTTCACAGCAATACATCATCGGTAGATAACCACATTATAACTGTCTACTCAAACATATCATATTATAAGACATTTCATATCAAAGATATCAACCATTTCAAGGCATTAAATCATCATTCAATCATTCATAAGCAAGATTGATCACTTCCAAAATTAGTTCATATCTAATTACATTAATTTCTAATTTTAATCACTTAGATTACCTTTACTAAACATTAAGTAATTAGAAACATAAATTAATTAATTATCTATCTTAATTAATCACCTTTGACTAAATCCTTTAATTACAATATGCCATTAACCATTAATTAATTACACAAATTAATCAACCTTCACCCATTCACATTAATCACATTGATCCTTAATTAATTACTCAAATTAATTATCCTTAATTCACCTACCTTGATTAATTATCCTTTAATAAATCACACTTATTAATTTTTTTAACCCTTAATTAATTTCTTAATTAATCAATTCCTTAATTAATTATACCAAGTAATTAATCCTTGCTTCCCTTATGTAATATACCTTTAATTACTTTCATCAAGTAATTATCTCATTGGTTAATTATCCCCAATTAATTAACCTTGATCATTAATCAATTTAACCTTTAATTGCTAATTAAATTAGTCAACCCTCATCAGATTAATCCTTTAATTACTTACATTAAGTAATTATCATTTAAGTAATTAATCTCTAATTACTTAATTAATTTATCCTTAATTATGAATTAATTAATCTCTAATTAATTTACTCATAATTAATTAAATTAATTAACTACTCTTACGTCATTAATTAGTTAAATAAATTAATTACTCTTTAATTACTTATTAATTTATTTAATCTATAATTGTCTAGGACCTTAATTTACTATAAGATAAACTTTTTAATCTTCATTTCTACTAAATCAATTTTAAGGTCTTATTAATAAATCTTAAAATCACTTATCATTAACATATAATACAAAAACATACTAATTCTTTAATTAACTACTTAATTACATATTAAGTTAAATAAACTTAAGAATTAAATAAATAAATTAATTTAAATAATATAATTGTTCAACTTCTTAAAACAAAATAAAAACATTGATTACATATGAAAGAAATTTATTTAAGAACAGTTTAGAATTGATTTAATTAAAAATCAAAAACTTATTTTTACTTAAATTATATAAATTTTCTTCGGAATCGACCCGAAAAATACTCGACCCAGTCCCGAGTCAAACCCACTTTTCATATTAAACCCTGATTTAAATTTAAAAACTGATAATACACTCGTGAACTATCGAAGGCAACGACAATAACTCGAGTTGAACCCCAATTCATTTCTTTTCCTGGAGACAAACATGCGTACAACTCGAACACATGCCCGAGTTAAAATTTCACCTCCCCGAGATCATACCCGAGTTTCCATTCTTCTTCTAGATTCCATCCTTCTCTCTTCACCTTTACTTTCTTCTTCTCCTAGCTCCTGCCCTGACATACATAAGCACCCCCTCATGCACACGGCTCCGCCTCAATGGAACTCGTCGTCGACCCCGTCTACAAACCATCTCCGGACTCCTAATTCACGTGATCACCTCATCATTCCACAACCATCCCTGTTTCAAAATTCGAACACCCGAAAACCCCTTATAGGAGTCAGAACCTCACACTTCCGCCTCGTACTCCCTTTTCTGGCCACCGAGATCTTTGAAAACTCGCCAACGCCATCGCCATCGTCTCCTTATCCTCTTTCCCTCATACCGCAAGCTAATCCAACCACCTCGACGCCAAAATTGCCAGGTAACTGACCTTGACCCAAAACCATTGCTAAACCCTATCCTTACCTTAATCGGCCACCATCGGCATTACAAAAATACATCACTATTTTTATCGTACTACCCAACCCCTAAGACTTCACTGTGCCACCACTCGACTCGCGATGATCACTGGTTCGTCAGAAGTGCTAAAAAAATCCCATCTCCCATCAATTGGGAAATTCCCAACATATACGAGTTTAAAAATCTCGAAATGTTTACCAAAAATCATTATTTTCTAATATGAATAAATTTACAAAATCCAAACATGAAATCTTGAACATTAATTTTTGACTTAAATATGATTTCTACGGTTATACCATATTTTTGAATTAATAACAAAATTAAATTACTTGAAATTGTTTTTTTAAATTTGTACTACACTGTTGTAATCATAATTCATTTAAAATCAAAGCCTAAAATCGTTTGAATGGAAAGATATGAATGTTTTCCTGAGGAAGTTAAGCCTATTATTTACAACAAAGCATATATAAATACACACAGTCAATTATACAGGCATGTCATACTTATAAACACATATTCACATCACACATTCATGCAAGCATTACAGACTTATATTTATACAAGATTTTAACACATGCATCAAGGATTTTTAAAACTATTTTTAACATAAATGTTTACTCACCTTAAAACAGTTGAACAGAGAAGAGCTTTTAGAGGATCTGGAACTGCTCTTAAATTCTGTTTGAGTTGATCTGCTACTTGATGTTTAAACTGAACTTCTATTGATTTATGTTGATATTTGAATTAGCTCAGGTTGACAACTTAAATGATGCTGCTTGTTTGATTTCCTTTTCCTCTGGTTAGTTTACAGGTTGGTTTGAATCCTTGCTTCCTCTTTTTTTTTCTCGAATTCGTTTATTAATTTTGTTTCTAATTCTTAAATTTTTACTGGTTTGAGGTTTATAAGTTGTTGCTTGATTTTCTCAGGCTTGTAGTTTTTAAAATGAAGAATAAAGAGTGAGAGAAAGAGGGGACGAAATACTTATATAGATTTAAATCTTATTTTTATAAATTTTCTTAAAACTAAAACTAAAATGACACTTGTAAATAGAATTAACACTTGTCTCTAACCTTATTTAATTGGCTAACACATTGTAACAACCCGCATATTTATCGAGTTTGTATTTAAATATTTTATTTAAATATTAACTCGTTAATCGGATTTTGGTCCGAAAAGCTACTTTTTGCAAACGGTCAAATTAGGACTCGAGACCACTTCCATTGAGTTCGAAATGTCGTTTACAACTTTTTAAGTATAAACATCGATAGGTTTGGAGTTAGTGAAATTTCACTAACTTTTCCCGCTTTGGACTTTGGGTTAGTTTAGCCTATTAAGCCCAAGTTCCAACCCTCTTCTCCTCACTCTTCATAAATTTCCTAACTAATCAAGCTTTGGCATTAATGGTGGAGGGAATGGGAAATTAAAACTCCAAGCACAAATTCAATGGCAAATCCAACATTCAACTCCAAATTCAAGTAGAAGATATTGGATTCAAGCTTTGGATTGCTTCTCTTTGCTTTCAAGCTTCATCTTCATAAACTTTAGTGCAAAGGTGAGATTTTTATCTCACAAATCTAGTCTATATCAATATTGGACTGTTGGGAATGAATCCCTATCGTGTTTGCATGTATATTTGCATTTGGTTTGGATTGGGTTGGCGAAAAACTCCGATTTTTAGCGTTTTGGTGGATTTTCTGCTCCTAGGTCGTTCTGGCCTTATTAGCTCGTATCAGAGTTAGGTCGTAGGTCGCATGGGCCTTAGGTCGTAGGTCGCATGTGAGTTAACCCCTAGGTCGTTCTGGCCACTTTTCGTGTGTTTGGGTTTAGGTCGTTGGACCTTTAGGTCGTTGACCCCCTTGAGTCGTTAACTAGTTAAGTCGCTCGCTACTTGACTCCATTAGGTCGCTCGTCACTGGATGCAGTTAGGTCGCTCGACTCCCTTACCCACTAGGTCGCGTACTTAGTTAGGTCGCATGACCCCATAACTGTTAGGTCGTTAGACCGTTAACCCTATAGGTCGCTTGGCCTATTTGTTTAGGTCGTAGGTCGTTGGACCTTACCTCGATAGGTCGTTCCCACTTTTGGACGTGTGCACTCTAGGTCGCTAGGCCGCCTCTCTTTAGGTCGCGTGACCCAATACACTTAGGTCGTTTGACCTTATGTTCTTTTAGGTCGCGTCTCCTTTAGGTCGCGCCTCTTTTAGGTCGCGTCTCCTTTAGGCCACGCCTCTTTTAGGTCGTTCGAATGCTAGGTCGCTCAGCCCTTATTCCCTTAGGTCGCTCGGTCTCGTTTATGACCATAGGTCGCTCACCCCCTCTTCCTTAAGTCGCGAGTCATCGTTAGGTCGCTCGACCCTATCCCTTTAGGTCGTTAGACCTCATTTTGTCTTCACTAGGTCGTACCGTTTTGGTCGGGGCGCTGCCCCGCACCCCGCACCCCGCAGGGGGCGCTGCCCCCTGGACACCCGCGACCTGACCGGGAAGGTCGAACCCCGTAAGCGGTGGCGTTGCCCCCGCACCCCCACCTTGGGGGGTTGCCACCCCCCCTGGACCCCCCCTCCGTAGGGGATCTTATCTGAAAAACATTGAGCTGATTTCCTTGGATTTTATTCGCATCTCCGTATGCGATCTTTGTGACTGATTGTTTCTACACTTGCTTATGTGTTTTGTCACTTTATAATACAAAGGTTTCAATACTAGTAGTAAATATCAAAACTCTTTTAACAAACAATTTCAACTCCATTTTTAATAACAAAGCTCTTTTCTTAAACCGTTTTCCAATCTATTAGTATATACAAGCCTTTACCTCACTCGGATGAGAAATCTAATTAAACGACTTAGTAAAACAAGTGGTATGAAACGCTTGCGTTCACTTCATCGGTTAATTCTTGGACTTGTTCGATTGAACCTCTTGTGACAATTTTATTAGTGAAGATTTACAGTTTGCTCGTAAATATTTAAGTTAAGCAAGTGGTTATGGGACATGAAGCTAAACTTCTATATTTACTAGCTTAGTGTAATTGACACTTCTCGTTGATCTTGATGATCGCTTTATGAATTAGACTAGCAATTGCGCGATGTCTCTTTCATTGCAAGGTTAGACTAGACACCACTTGTGTGATTCCATTCACACATACCTTTCTGCTTTTTGGTTAGTCTTAACCTCAATCTGTGTGATTCCATTCACACATGCGGGGTAGCTCCCCTTGGTCTTCGGACCGTCATGTGATAGGCCTCTTTCCCTTTTTATGATTTCTGGATTTCTCGTGTTGATTTCTGGAATTTATGTCATTGACTTGTTATGAGTACAAGTTTAGGGTATGATGCCCTCTTCGAATCTTTGAGAAGATTCTTGTGATATTGATTATCTCTTATTGATTGATCTTCTGTTGATCATTATTTACATACTTATAGTGGTATGTCGTTATGGATGTTTATGTTTATGCCATATCTTTTATGTTATATCATGTCATCTGATATTTATAGCTAGACTGATCCGTTTATTATTTTCTTAAATAATACTCGGGTCAGACCGAGATGTTACAGGTGCTTCTGCTTGACTTCTTCCCAGGGATTCATCACTCTGACTTTTGGCTAACTGTTTAGATTAGCAGTTTTGTTGTATACACTTGAGATATAGACTCATAGTTGTATTCTTTTGAATAGCACGTGTTGCTATTCTTTTGTATTATCGTGGATCTTAATGACCACTACTCTGATTTACACTTTCATGTGTTAGTTATATATTCATATCTTCTTCCGCCTTTGTGATATGGATATCTGTGACTGATTTGTGATATGATTATTTCTATGTTTGTTTCCGAAGATTATTTATAGCCACCGTGTGATAAGCAATTACATGGATGGTCGCTCCTCAACAGCCTTATTCTCCGTGCTAGTTGACAGCACTACTCCGGAGTGTTCTTGGCTAACGTGGGTATAGAGGTGGGGCGTCACACACATGTTATTAGAGAGCTTTAAATCTTAACACATGTAAATTTGCATGCATAAATAGATTTTTTTTAAATGTTTTATAAAGCTTTTATAATTAATTTTCTAATTATAAATACATATTTTAATTTATATAAATAATTTTCTTTAAAAAGAAAATAATATAAAACAATTTATGTTCTAAATAAAATCAAATAAAAATACATTTTTAAAACCAAAGTATAATTGAAGATATATATATATATATATATATATATGTCTATCCGTTGAATTTCAAGTTTAAATATCCAAATTCAAATTAAACTTCAAATTCAATTATAAAAATCAATTTGGTGTATAGATATTTTTAAACAAATATAAATTCAACTTGTATATATTAATCTCATTAAAAATCTATATATATACACAACACATTATTATTATTGTTTTAAAATAAAAAATTACAAATTTTAATAATTTAAAATGGGGATTATCACATTCAAATTTGCTTGAAATTCTTGGGATATCACATTCCTTCTCCCTTAGAATCTTTTCGTCTTCGGAAAGGGAAAGAAAACAGAATTTATTAAAATGCTTAATATCAGAAAAGTTAATCTTTCATCTTTATTAAAACACTTTAAAATCTATATAATATTATCAAAATAGTTTTATAAAAATACTTTTATAACTCAATATTTCCACAAGTCCATCTTCGTTCTCACAGAAATTCGGTCATACGTTGATCAGGCGTAAGACTGAAAATCTATAAGTGCTTGGACCCGTTTTCAACATCCAGTGAAAATATTTAGAAAATAATTTTATTGAAAATATAGAAAACATTTTGAAATATAGGAAATATCTTTGGTGAGAATGCTCTGGAAATCATCACCCCCATCCATGGTTGCAACTACATCCTGGGTTAAGTTGCCATCACAGCAAAGGTCCATGTAACTGTAGGCACTCCGCGACCCTCAATTACGCCGTGGAACCCGCCATAGATCGTAGTTACAACCTGGGTTACGTTGCCATCACAGCAAAAGTTTATGTAACTGTAGGCATCATCGCCCTCTATTTTCGATGCCAAAAAATGAAACTTCACCACTCCCACATAGGTCGCAGACTACATTAGTCAAGTCCTAATGTAGCCTTAGGCTCTCACGGCCTCTCGACTTTCCCAATGCAGTCTATTGATATAAAATCAAACGTAGATTGTTGGCTCTCAACAGCACACACGACTTTTGCTATATTACCACAGGGCGTAGTCTACCGATATAAAATCAAATATAGACTGTTGGCTTTCAGCTGCACACACGACTTTCTCTATGCTCTGCAGTAGATCGCAGCGACATCGAGTTACACTGTCGTCACAGCATAACCCAAATGCCTCTGTTGGCATCAGCACCCTCGACTTTCGCTACCCAATAATCCACAGGAACAAGTTTGTCCGTACTCCTCATAGGATCAACTTTAGAACCTCCTATTAGGGCTCAAGGCAGTACCACCCTGTGGCACTCCTGAAAAGTTCATTTCAAGGGACCCCAGAGCCAATCTCGAAACACTTTATACTATACTCTTATAGTATCTTTCAGATCATACCCTTTATGATTTTCATCAAAATCTCCTTTACACAAAATCGATTCCCAAAAACGATAATTCTCAAACTAGGCTTTCCAAATTTCAATATTGATTTTACCCAAAAATCAAAAGCCTTTCCAAATCCAAAGGTTCCAAAAACCTTTTCCCCAAAATCATCCTCATAAGGACCTTTATATATATATATATAGATAAATATATATAACTTTTTAAAAGTTTTGGATCTCTTCAAACTTGTATAAATTCCCTTTTTATACTTCAAATACTTTCAAAACTCTTTTCTTCTGGCCATAGATTCAACAAGGGGAGATTTATCTTATATAACAAAGATATATAACTTTGTTTATTCCAAATCAAATATTCAAATTTGATTACTCTTTCAAGTCACTCGCCATATTATTTACTTCCATAAAGTATATTTCTACCATAGAAATGTCCAATTTCCATTTATTTCGTCATTTGTTGTTCAAAATATACTTTTCCATTTCAAAAATAATTTTACAATTCTTATCCAAAAATTTTCAATATCAATTTCATTCAAACCTGTACGATGTACACATACCATCTATACGCTATATCAATCTGATCGCTCACTCGATCACACAATTCCACTTCCGAACTAGTATTGTCCACCCGACTTCCTAGTGCGGACTCAAATCTGGTTTCTTGATCAGAAACCGTCATTCTCCTTGCATAGCCATAAGTATGATAGAGAATATCCAGAACCAATCAAAAATTCATATCCAGGTTCGCCGTCGAAAATCGAGTGAAAAATCCCAACTCGGATCGATATACTATCTTGAAATTTTATGCTCGAATCTGGATCAAATCACTATGCGAATAGAATAATATACGTACATCCTACGTATTTGTCTTTATTGGTTATTAGCTAAATCAATTTTCTTTCTATTCACCTTCACTTTGATTTTCATTCACTTACTCACAATTCTTAAATCCTCATTTGGTTTATCACCTCGATTCTTATCTCAATTGGGTATTTTACCATAAACAGTTTGCACTTTGTCCGGTTAAATTTAGAAAATAGCTTGAAAAAGTTTTGAAAATAGATAAGTAGTTGAAAAATAATTATAAATTTTAAAATAGCTGTAAAATAGTTAAGGAATTGTAAAACAGGAAAATGGTTATAAAATAGTTAGATAATTGCAAAATAGTTGTAAAATAGTAATTAGTTATAAAGTAGTTGAAAAATAGTAATTAGTTTATAAAATAGTTTGAAAAATTGTTAAATAGTTCCAAAAATAATTGTAAAATAAGTATAAAATAGTTTGGCTTTAAAAGGAAAGATTATAAATAGTTAATAGCTTGGAAAGATTGGTTTATATTAAAACAATTTATTTTGAAAATAGTCCAGAGCCAAACTATTCAATTCCCAATCCCCATTTCCATCAATTCAATTTAAATTTCCACTTCCATTTAAATTGACTTAATTCTAATTTGAATAACTTCAATTTCCCTTAAGCTTGATTTATCCCCAATTCAAGTTGAATTAACCTCAATTTCTTTCCAAATTCAAATCAAATTCCATTTGATTTTAAACCTATTCAACTTTAATTACAATTCCAAATTGTTCAAATCAATTTGGACTAATTTCAAATTGAATCCACTTCAATTTCAAATCATTTTAATTTCTGTTTGAATTAATCCCAATTCCCTTTTGAATTTGAACTCATTCATCTTTAATTTCATTTCAAATTAATCTAATTCAAATTTTCCATTTGAATTTTATACTTATCCATCTTCAATTCCAATTAATTCAAACTAAGTTCAATTTGAACCAATGCAATCCCAATCTCAACTTTAAACCATCTCGAATTACATAAATTCGAGCTAAATTTCAAATGTTGATTTAACCCTTAAAATCAAATTAACCTTTATTTTTAAATCAACTATAAAAATCTTTTAACAATTTAATTCTGAGTCCAAATCTCAAAACTCCATTTTAAATTATCTTTACTTAACTTATTTTGCCTTGGGTTTTTACATCGCACTTTAAGGAAAATCAAAACTCATCACTTTAGAGTTTATTTCAAATCATCTTTGATATTATGTATATCCACATATATACATATTAATTTTCTTTACACACCAAGTTATGCTTAAATTTTAAAGCATCTTTGGTTTTAATTCCAAACAAAGTTTCAAACAACTTCTTATTTTAAAATAAGACTATATTCAAAATAGTCTGAATTATATTATTTATTATTTCCTTTTAACAATTTGAAAACAAATTTCAAATGTTTTTAATCTTAAGATTCAAACTTCACAATTTAAACCCACTTCAATTTACAAGTCAAACTTATCTAAAAGTTTACTCCCTTAACACATTTCATTTTGCTTTATCATTATTTGGAAACAACATCCCAATAATTGATACAATAACCATTTTATTTTATTTTGGATTGAAACCAATTTTAATTCTCCTTGTTTGTATGGTTCATTCTATTCAATTCCTATTTGGATATATATATATCTACCACTTACATTCTTATTTAATTTCAATATCCAACAACCAATTATTCCTTTATATATACAATATAAGCTTTTATAAAAACCATTCATTAAATCCATTTTAAAACCTTTATATAAGAAAATAACAAGTTCGCTCTCATATAAATATGTACAACTCAACCTAGGGTACTATAGACCCTATTCTTAATGAGTATGCCCACCAGAGCCAAGGTTCTCGCTTAACCTCCGGATCTGATACCAAATGTAACGACCTGGGATTTCCGATCCTGAAAATCTCAGATAGGTAGGGAAAAAGAAGAAAAGAGTTAGAAGAAGAAACAGAACGAAACACAGATTGTAACGACCTGGAATTTTTAGGCATTTGAAATTGGAATATTTAATTAATTTTAAATATTTGCAAGATAGTTTAACTTGGATTTCAAATATCAGTTTGAATTTGGCGATTGAATTTATTGAATTAATAATTTGAATTTGGGTAAAATATCAGAACTTTTTGCACTCTACTCAAAACACTGTAGCTGGCAGGCACGCGAAGCATCTTCATCACGCAAAAGATCTTTTCCTTCTTTAAGAATCATGTTATCTCCCCCGGTACTTTAATTCATTTTCATCAGGAAATAAATAGTAATGGCCGAGCAAAAATCAATTAAACATATCGGTTCATTTTCTTTTCCCCCCATTCCCAAATTAATTCGCGAAACCCTTTCCCTTACCTTCGATCTAGCCATGTTTTTTTTTCCAGAATCAATTCAAAAAAATTAATGGTGGCTGCGAAAAAAAAGAAGAGATCGCGCTACCTTCCTCAGTTCGATTTGTAGAACGAAGAAGGAAATCGATCGAGTTTTTCGCTCATAACCGTGCGCTCTCTCTCCCTCAAGTTTCTTTGCGTTCGAAATCTTGAGAGCAGAGAGGGGGGAGGGTCCGTAGTGGTAGTGCGACGTCGTCGCAATTGGGAGAACACGCAGGGGTTTCGTGATTGATAGTGGGTTCGCATGGAGGGTGGGCGAGTATGGGCAGTCGCGATGCCAGAGGGGAGTTTGTTCGTCTCGAGTAAAGCTAGGTCATGGCCAGGGAGAGGAACGATAGTGGAGCAGGCCAGAGGTAGGATGGTTTGAAGGCACTGGCAAGGGAAGTCGAGCAATTTGCCTGGTCGTGGTCAGGTCTGAATAGGTAATTTGGGATTTAATTCTAAGTGTTATTAGTTTGTTTATTTATAGTTCGAAGAAAAATAATAATTACAGTAAGATAAGTGCAATTTTTCCAATTTATATATTCAAATACAGAAAAGATTTTATGTAGAAAGGATTTTGAAAGAAATATATGGGAATTTTAAATAATTGAAAAGTTTTATATAAAATTAGATTTTTTAATCAATATAATTTAAGTTTTTAAATATATGTAGTTTTAAAGAAAGTAAAATAAAATAAATATACATTTACACATTTTTATTTACTAGTTTATTTTAAATAATATTTGGGAGATTAACTTATTTAATTTATTTTTGGAACTTAAAATTTATTTTTAAGGGTGTGATGATTACCTTGTTCATTTATTTTAACTATTGAAATAATTTATTAAAGGAAATTTAGTTTTAAATTAAATGAATAAATTAATTAAATCATTAGTTTAAATTGAATTTATTAAATAGGGATTAATTGATTAATTCAAATGGTAATGAATTGTGAATTGTTTATACAAGGTTTAACTGTGAAGAAATAGTCGAGATTGTAGTGGATTGCAAATTAAAGGTCAAAGGTGAGTAAACCTCACTCATATGGTTTTAATTTAAATTTAAATGGTTAAATTTAAATAATTGGTTGGATGATTGAGTTGATTTGATATGCTATATTATATATAGTAGTATATAGTATATATTGGGTGATTGATTTCCCGCATTATACAGCGGATGAGACCCTATGCGCCGCATAATAGCAGATGATATTATATATAAACCCCATATACCACGATATTCCACCTCGAAGTGGAGTTGGTATTGTGCTAACATCTGTGGATGCAGGGAAACAGGTTGGAGGGATCCAACTGGATTCCTCAAAATTATTTAGATTGTTTAATATTCTATGTTATGAATATTTGATATTCTGTGATGAATTATATTGATAATTGGAATATTGAATACTATGGTTTACTCGAACGTATTCGGTACACTGGCTCATCCAAATATTTGGAATTGGATTTTTGGAAAAATTATATGAGAGTAAATTTTGGAAGTGAAATAATTATAGAATAAAAATAAGAATGAATTGGAAAGAAATAAAAGTGATTTTTTTAAAACTAAAGTGAAATTGTAAAGTAGAGATTTAAAACAAGTTTTAAAACAAAGTTAAATCTGGAAGTCAAGTTAGTGAATCTCAGTTTTTAAAACAAATAAAGTTTTTAAATTTAAATTGTTTAAAAACTTGAATGTTAAAGTGCATTTTTAAATTGATTTGAATTTAAAAATGAATTTGGTTTTATATTCCTTTAAACTTCTTTATAAAATGAGTAATTAATATATTTAGTGAAGTAAATAAAAAGATAGTTAATTACTGGTTGAGATTAATCAAGAGTGATTAATATTTGTGGTTTAATAATGATTAATTACTTAATGTAACTAATTTAGATTAGGATAAATTAAAATGTAATTAGAAATCATTAATTTATATAATTAACGATGTTATTAAAGGTTGATTAATTAAGATTAATTAATCAATATTAAGTGATTTATGAGAACTTAATTAATATAAGTAATTAAGGATTAATGTAATTAATTTTAGTTAATTAACTTGTGAAGTAATTAACGATTAATTACTGTTTATGGTTAAGAATAATTAATTTGTGTAATTAATTAAAGGTAGTTACTTGAATGTAATTGAAGGATAATTAATCCAGGGTGATTAATTAAGATGGATAATTAAGGGATGATTAATTAATTGATTTGAAATTAATTAATGTTAAATGAAGGAATCTAAGTGATTGAGGTTAGTAATTCAATTAGAATTAATTAAATTAATTTGGAAGTGATCAAGTTTGCTTATAGATGATTGAATGGTATTGGATGCCTTGAATGAGACTCGAAGGGACCGGGGTCGGGTATTGGAAAATACCGAAACCACTTTGAATTTTTATAATTGATATGTGAAATCAATAGGCTGGAGTGAAATAATTTAAGTGAATTGGACTATTTAATCTAAATTTTGGTACTTAGAAAATTGATGTGTGAAATAAATGATGCCTATAACAAATAGTGAACTTGTAAATTAACACGAGTTACCCCGGGTTTTCTATAAGTTGTATGCTCTGTATTCCATGTTAGATGGGTTTACTCACGCTGGTTTCCAGCCTGACCCGGGTGTTACTTTGATGTAATGCTCGGGTCAGACCGAGTATTATAGATTTTCAGGTAAGGACGTTCTGGAGCTCAGGAGGCGAGCTGGACGGCAAGAACGTATGGAATGTTTCCGCTGTATTATATTATTGTATATCTAAGACATGATGATTGTGTATATCTAGTGTCTGTATATATGTGTAACTCTGATGTATTATAAATGTATTTGATAGATATAGAATTCTTTTGTAAACTGTTATCATTTGTTATTATATTTTATCCGCTGCGGATGTGAGATGTTGGTGTTTCTGTTCTTCTTATTCTTCTATCTCTTTCTTCTTTTTCCCAACTATTTGGAATTTTCGAGATCGAAAATTTCAGGTCGTTACAGTTGGTATCAGGGCTGAAGGTTAAGCGAGAACTTTGGCTCTGTTGGGATTACTCATTAAGGATAGGGTCAATGGTACCCTAGAATGAGTTGAGTGTGTGTGTGTGTATGAGCGCGTACTTGTTATTTTCTTATATAAAGGTTTTAAATGATTTTATATAAGACTATATTTTGATATATAAAGAAATATTTCTTTCTAATAAATATTAAGGTAATTGGTTGTTATATTATTTGAAAATTTAATAATGAGAATGAAGTGGTAATAGAAATACAACCAATTAAAATTAAATGAAGATAAGTTTGAAATGGATTCAGAATTAAATGGTTTAAAGAGATAAGTTGATTTGATTTAAAGGATTAAATCAACCTTTAAAAATTTAACTCGAATTTATATAATTCAGGATGGTTTAAATTTGAAATTTGAATTGAATTTGTTCAAATTGAATCTGATTTAAATTAATTGGATTTGTGATTGAAGATGGATAAGTTTAAAAATTCAAATAGAAAATTTGAGTTGGATTGAATTGAGATGATTTGAAATTGAAGTGGGTTCAATTGATATTAGTCCAAATTGATTGGAATAATTTGGAATTGTAATTAAAGTTGAATAGGTTTAAAATCAAATGGAATTTGATATGAATTGGGAAAGAAATCAAGATGATTCAACTTGAATTGGGGTTAAATCAATTTCAATGGAAATTGAAGTTATTTAAATTGGAATTGGGTCAATTTAAATGGAAGTGGAAATTTAAATTGAATTGATGGGGAAGTGAACTGTTTTGACTCTGGACTATTTTCAATGTAAATTGTTTTAGTATAAACTTATTTTTCCAAGCTATTTAATATATACAACCTTTCTTTTTAAAGCCAAATTCTTTTATATTTATTTTACAATTATTTTTGGAATTATTTAACAATTTTTCGACTGTTTTATAAACTAATTACTATTTTTCAACTATTTTACATATTAATTACTATTTTACAACTATTTTGCAATTATCTAAAATTTCTGAAACTATTTAACTATTTTACAATTAGTTAACTATTTTACAGCCTTATCTATTTTGAAATTTTCAAGCTATATTCTGAATCTAAGCTAGACAGAGTTCAAACTGTTTATGATTGAATATCCATTTGGGATAAGGATTAAAGTGATAATCCAATGGAATTGAAACAATTGTGATTATGTGGATGGAAATTAAATGAAATGTGAATAGAAAGAGAAATTGATTTAGTTGATAATCAATGAAGATAAATATGTAGGATGTACGTATATTATTCTATACGCATAGTGATTTGATCCAGATTCGAGCAGAGAATTTCGAGATAGTTATATCGATCCGAGTTTGGAATTTTCACTCGATTTTCGATGGCGAACCTGGATATGGATTGTTGATTGGTTCTGGATAATCTCTATCATAGTTATGGCTATGCAAGGAGAATGATGGTTTCTGATCAAGAAGCCAGATCTGTGTCCGCACTAGGAAATCGGGTGGACGATACTAGTTTAGAAGTGAAATTGTGTGATCGAGTGAGCGATCAGATTGGTATAGCGTACGGATGATATGTGTACATCGTACGGGTTTAAATGAAATTGATACTAGAAATTTGTGGATAAGAAATGTGAAATGATTTCTTTTGAAATGAAAGTATATTTTGTGAAATATACAATGGATAAAAGTGAAAGTTGGATATTTTTATGATGATAAGTAAGATGGAAACAACTTTATAAAAAAGAGTAATCAAATTTGAATATTTGATTTCGAATAAACAAAGTTATATATCATTGTTCTATAAGATAAATCTCCCCTTGTTGAATCTATTGCCGAAAGAAAAGGATTTTGAAAGTATTTGAAGTATAAAAGGAGTTTTATACAAGTTTGAAATGATCCAATGTTTTTTTAAATTTTATATATATATATATATATATATATGAGGATTTTGGAAAAAGGTTTTGGGAACCTTTGAATTTGGAAAGGCTTTTGATATTTGGGTAAAATCAATATTGGAATTTGGAAAGCCTAGTTTGAGAATTATCGATTTTGAGAAAGGAGATTTATTTGAGATTCATACTAGGTGTATGATTTGGAAGATAATATATGTGTATAGTATAAAGTGATTTGAAAATGGCTCTGGGAAAAAAGGCGCTCCCTTGAAATAAACTTCTCAGGACTGCCACAGGGTGGTACTGCATTGAACCCTAAGGGAGGGGTTCTAAAGTTGATCCCGTGAGGAGTCCGGACAAAACTAGTTCCTGAGGATTATGAGTAGTGTGTAGCGAAAATCGAGGGCGCTGATTCCTACAGAGGCATTTGGGTTATGTTGTGACGACAGTGTAACTCGATGTCAGTGCGATCTACTGCAGACCATAGCTTAAGTCGTGTGTGCCGCTGAGAGCCAACCGTCTACGTTTGATTTTATATCGGTAGACTGCGACCTGTGGTAACATAGAGAAAGTCGTGTGTGCCGCTGAGAGCCAACGGTCTACGTTTGATTTTACATCGATAGACTGCGACCTATGTGGGAGTGGAGAAGTTTCATTTTTGACAGCGAAAATCGAGGGCGCCGATGTCTACATTTACATGGACTTTTGCTGCGATGGCAACGTAACCCTGGAATGTAACTGCGATCTATTGTGGGTTCCATGGCGTAATCGAGGGGCGCAGAGTGCCTACAGTTACATGGACTTTTGCTGCGATGGGAACGTAACCCTGGAATGTAAATGCGACCATGGATGGGGGTGATGATTTCCAGAGCATTCTCACCAAAGATATTTCCTCTATTTTCAAAAACTGTTTTCTATATTTTCAATAAAATTATTTTCCCAAGTATTTTCACTGGGTGTTGAAACGGGTTTACCAAGTACTTATAGATTGTCAGTCCTACGCCTGATCAACGTATGACCGAATTTCTGTGAGAACAAGGATGGACTGGTTGAAACATAGAGTTATAAGAAGTATTTTTATAAAAAGCTATTTTAATAATATTATGTGAATTTAAAAGTATTTCTAAATTTTAAAAATAAAAGTATTGGAATTTTGAAAAATGAAAGAAAATCCAAACTGGAATTATAAAATAAAATTGAACTCAGGAAAATTTAATGAAGTAATTTTTGAAAATAAAATCGAATATTGATATAAAAGTTGGAAGTAAGCTAATTAGCTAAATAAATTATTTAATAGAGTATGTTAATAAAATTTTACCCGGTTAAATAAAATGGATTGTAAGCTAATAATGAATTTTGGAAATAAATTCGAACTATAAATAGAATTCGATTTGGATTGATAATGAATTAAAATAAGTGGAGATGTTGTAAAAATAAAACGGAATTGGATTATAATAGAAATGATTTGAGTTACAAATAAAATCCAATTCGAGTATAAATGAGTTAAGTATGTGCTTGGATATTATTTTGATAAATTGAGAAGGTGAATTAAAATAAAATGGATGTGAATGAATAAAAATGGAAGGAATTAAATATAAATTGAGTCGGAATCAATTTAAATTGGTTATAAAACTTAAGTAATTATTTATTCACATGGATATCATCAAATTGCATAGATTGAATTGTCGTTTGACGTAAATGAAGGTAATTAAAATTCTATGAGTTGATGAAGATTAAATAAATTGGTTTTAAGATTAATTGAATCGAATATGAGTTTGCTTTGCTTAAAAATGAATTGAATGTAAACAATTGAGTTGTAAACCATTTAAATTGAATGAAGTTATATATGAATTGGTTGTAAACAATTAAAATTAATGTCGGAACCCTATTAGTTGCTTATAAATATTGTTTAACCTGCATTGCTTATAGAAACTCGTATGTTTACTAGTTAAATATGTAAAATGTTGTTAAGTTACATAATTTTGGCACTTACATATTTGAATTAAGTAAGTACAGGTACCGGGAAGCCGTTTGGCCGGATTTGGACACGCTAATTGCTAAAATAATAAGCCGCTTGGTTAAAAATGCTAAATAAAGGTACGCCTACGCAATAAAAATAGGAAATATGAACTGTTTTTTGTTTTTCCGACCGTGTGGGTCGATGTATATATATTTATATCTCTTGTCAAATTGAAAAAGCTCCTCCGTACAAAGGAGACTCTGCCAAAATTTTCCAAAAATTTTGGGAGTTAGAAAATTTTTAGAAATTTTTTGTTAGTGACAAAACGATTTCAAATTGAAATTGGAATAAGGAATTTTGGAAATGGAAATTGGAACTAATTGTTTAGTTGAAACTTTTGAAAGGAAATGCACAAAATGATTTTAAAGGTTGTAGTTGGACATTATTGCTAAATAGGATATATAGGTGTGTTAAGGCAAAGGATAAATGGATGTTTTTGATTTCAGAAGATAATTTGAATTGCCCAACTAAAAAGGTATGTATTTACATTTCTGTATGAAGTTTGATTGGGTTTTTGATCTAGCCACTTGGCCTTTTGTTTTCTTTTGGAATTTGAGAGCCTGCAGAGGCATTTTGTGGTTGTACCAAGCTAGCCGCGCAAAGGAGACGCTGGCGAAATTTTCGAAAATTTAGAGAGTTAGAAAATTTTTGAGAAAATTTTGACAATTCAAATTTTGGTTTTAAATTGAAATTTGAATGATTGAGCAAAAAGGTATTGTTTGAAAACCATGGGAGAGTTTGAGAAGTTAGTAAGAATGATAATGGGTCTTTTATAAAAAGATAGTTGGTAGGATGTTGATTTGTTTGTTTTGAGGGAGAAGTAAACGGGTATTGGACCATTCTTCCTAACTATCAATTTCGGGGACGTAATTCTTTTAAGGGGGAAGGAATGTGACGACCCAGAATTTTTAGGCATTTGAAATTGGAATATTTAGTTAATTTTAAATATTTGCAAGATAGTTTAACTTGGATTTCAAATATCAGTTTGAATTTGGCGATTGAATTTATTGAATTTAATAATTTGAATTTGGGTAAAATATTGAATTTTCAGTTTTAAGCCTGTTAAAAATAATTTGAAGGATTGTAAAATTTATACTGATAATACTGAAGATAGTAAAAGTGTTAAAATCGAATTTAAAGGTGATTTGTTCAGTTTTGAAAATATACCGTTTAAATCGATATATAAAAATAGCCTTCCGAGGCACAGTCTTGGAATTTGATGAAACCAGTTTCATTGGATCTGTAATATTGTATTATTATTGGATTTCAAATTTCGTAGTGATTGGAGTAGTTCTGTGAGCATATGATATATAAACGCGCTGAAATTTTATATCGAAAATTCAATACAATAACCGATCCAAAAAGCTATCTTCTCCATACGATCGAGTTAGGACTCGAAACCTTTTCCATTCCGTTCGGAAAAGGGGTTTAACATTATAAACGCTTGGCGGCACTCCTCGATAGAAGATCGAAATTTTGAGTTGCAAAATTCAAGACGGTTTAAATTAAAAAATAAAATATATACTTTGATTGGTCAGATAAACTTAACATCATAACTTTTTGCTCTCTACTCAAAACACTGTAGCTGGCAGGCATGCAAAGCATCTTCAACATGCAAGAGATATTTTCCTTCTTTAAGAATCATGTTATCTTCCCCGGTACTTCAATTCATTTTCATCAGGAAATAAATAGTAACGGCCGAGCAAAAATCAACTAAACACATCGGTTCATTTTCTTTTCCCCCCATTCCCAAATTAATTCGCGAAACCCTTTCCCTTACCTTCGATCGAGCCATGTTTTTTTTAGAATCGATTCAAAAACTTTAATGGTGGCTTCAGAAAAGAAGAAGAGATCGTGCTACCTTCCTCGGTTCGATTTCTAGAACGAAGGAGGAAATCGATCGAGTTTTTTGCTCGTAACCGTATGCTCTCTCCCTCAAGTTTCTTTGCGTTCGAAATCTCGAGAGAAGAGAGGGAGGGCTGTAGTGGTAGTGGGACGTCGTCGCGATTGGGAGAGCATGCATGGGTTTCGTGCTTGATAGTGGGTTCGCAAGGAGAGTAGGCGAGTGTGGGCAGTCGCGATGCCAGAGTGGAGTTTGTTCGTCTCGAGTAAACCTAGGTCGTGGCCAGGGAGAGGAACGACAGTGGAGCAGGCCAAAGGTAGGATGGTTTGAAGGCACTGGCAAGGGAAGTCGAGCATTTTGCCTGGTCGTGGTCAGGTCTGAATAGGTAATTTGGGATTTAATTCTAAGTGTTATTAGTTTATTTATTTATAGATCGAAGAAAAATAATAATTACAGTAAGACAAGTGCAATTTTTCCAATTTATATATTCAAATATAGAAAAGATTTTATATAGAAAGGATTTTGAAAGAAATATATAGGAATTTTAAATAATTGAATTTTTTATATATAAAATTAGATTTTTGAATCAATATAATTTAAGTTTTTAAATATATGTAGTTTTAAAGAAAGTAAAATAAAATAAATATACATTTACACATTTTTATTTACTAGTTTATTTTAAATAATATTTGGGAGATTAACTTATTTAATTTATTTTTGGAACTTAAAATTTATTTTTAAGGGTGTGATGATTACCTTGTTCGTTTATTTTAACTATTGAAATAATTTATTAAAGGAAATTTAGTTTTAAATTAAATGAATAAATTAATTAAATCATTAGTTTAAATTAAATTTATTAAATAGGGATTAATGGATTAATTCAAATGGTAATGAACCGTGAATTGTTTATACAAGGTTTAACTGTGAAGAAATAGTCGAGATTGTAGTGGATTGCAAATTAAAGGTCAAAGGTGAGTTAATCTCACTCGTCTGGTTTTAATTAAATTTAAATAATTAAATTTAAATAATTGGTTGGATGATTAAGTTGATATGCTATATTATATATAGTAGTATATAGTATATATTGGGTGATTGATTTCCCGCATTATACAACGGATGAGACCCTATGCGCCGCATAATAGCAGATGATATTATATATAAACCCCATATACCGCGATATTCCACCTCGAAGTGGAGTTGGTATTGTGCTAACATTTGTGGATGTAGGGAAACAGGTTGGAGGGATCCAACTGGATTCCTCAAAATTATTTAGATTTTTTAGTATTTTGTGTTATGAATATTTGATATTCTGTGATGAATTATATCGATAATTGGAATACTAAATACTATAGTTTGCTTGAACATATTCGGTACACTGGGTCATCAAAATATTTGGAATTGGATTTTTGGAAAAAATATATTAGAGTAAATTTTGGAAGTGAAATAATTATAGAATAAAAATAAGAATGAATTGGAAAGAAATAAAAGTGATTTTTTAAAAACTGAAGTTAAATTGTAAAGTAGGGATTTAAAACAAGTTTTAAATCAATGTTAAATCTGGAATTCAAGTTAGTGAATCTCAGTTTTTGAAACAAATAAAGTTTTTAAATTTAAATTGTTTTAACAACTTGAATGTTAAAGTGCAATTTTAAATTGATTTGAATTTAAAAATGAATTTTAAATTCCTTTAAACTTCTTTATAAAATGAGTAATTAATTTATTTAATGAAGTAAATAAAAAGGTAGTTAATTTCTGGTTGAGATTAATCAAGAGTGATTAATATTTGTGGTTTAATTAATGATTAATTACTTAATGCAATTACATTAGATTAGTATAAATTAAAATGTAATTAGAAATCATTAATTTATATAATTAATGATGTAATTAAAGGTTTATTAATTAAGATTAATTAATCAATAATAAGTGATTTATGAGAACTTAATTAATATAAATAATTAAGGATTAATGTAATTAATTTTAGTTAATTAACTTGTGAAGTAATTAAAGATTAATTACTATTTTCGGTTAAGAATAATTAATTTGTGTAATTAATTAAAGGTAGTTACTTGAATGTAATTGAAAGATAATTAATCCAGGGTGATTAATTAAGATGGATGATTAAGGGATGATTAATTAATTGATTTGAAATTAATTAATGTTAAATGAAGGAATCTAAGTGATTGAGGTTAGTAATTCAATTAGAACTAATTAAATTAATTTGGAAGTGATCAAGTTTTCTTATGGATGATTGAATGGTATTGGATGCCTTGAATGAGACTCGAAGTGACCGGGGTCGGGTATTGGAAAATACCCGAAACCACTTCGAATTTTTATGGATTGATATGTGAAATCAATAGGCTGGAGTGAAATAATTTAAGTGAATTGGACTATTTAATCTAATTTTTGGTACTTAGAAAATTGATGTGTGAAATAAGTGATGCCTATAACAAATTGTGAACTTGTAAATTGACACGAGTTACCCCGGGTTTTATATAAGTTGTACGCTTTGTATTCCATGTTAGATGGGTTTACTCACGCTGGTTTCTAGCCTGACCCGGCTGTTACTTTAATGTAATGCTCGAGTCAGACCGAGTATTACAGATTTTCAGGTAAGGACGTTCTAGAGCTCAGGAGGCGAGCTGGACGGCAAGAACATATGGAGTGTTTCCGCTGTATTATATTGTTATATATTTGAGACATGATGATTGTGTATATCTAGTGTCTGTATATATGTGTAACTCTGATGTATTATAAATGTATTTGACAGATACAGAATTCTTTTGTAAACTGTTATTATTTGTTATTATATTTTATCCGCTGCGAATGTGAGATGTTGGTGTTTCTGTTCTTCTTATTCTTCTATCTCTTTCTTCTTTTTCCTAACTATCTGGAATTTTCGAGATTGAAAATTTCGGGTCGTTACACAGACTCTCACATTCGCAGCAGATCAAAATATAATATCAAATAATATCATTTATACGTAGAAATCTGTATCAGTAAATTTACATTTAATACATCAGAATTTTCAATATTTACACAAACATTGGACAATTAATATAACATGTCCCAGACAATCTACAATATACACAGCAGAATACTCTCCATACGTTCCTGCCTTCCAGCTCGCCTCCTGAGCTCTAGAACGTCCATGCCTGGGAATCTTTAATACTCGGTCTGACCCGAGCATTACATCAAAGTAACACTCGGGTCAGGCTGGAAACCAGCGTGAGTAAACCCATCTAACATGGAATACAACAACATAAAACTTACACAAAACCCAAGGTAACTCGTATCAATTATACGTATGCACAATCTGTTATAGACATAACTTATTTCACACATCAACTTCTAAGTACCAAAACTTAGATTAAATGGTCCAAATCACTTAAATCATTCCATTCCAACCTATTGATTTCACATATCAATCTATAAAGAATCGAAGTGGCTTTGGGTATTTACTAATATCCGACTCCGGTCTCTTCGAATCCAATGTCATCTTAGCCTAAGTTATTCCAGTAAACTACAATTCAACTTTAAATACAAGGTGTCATTTTTCACTGCAATACATCACCAATAGATAACCACATTGTAACTGTTTACTCAAACATATCATATTATAAGACATTTCATATCAAAGATATCAACCATTTCAAGGCATTAAATCATCATTCAATCATTCATAAGTAAGAATGATCACTTCCAAAATTAATTTATATCTAATTAAATTAATTTCTAATCTTTAATCACTTAGATTACCTTTACTCAATATTAATTAATTAGAAACATAAATTAATTAATTATATTTTAATTATCTATCTTAATTAGTCACATTTGACTAATTATCCTTTAATTACAATATGTAATTAACCCTTAATTAATTACACAAGTTAATTAACCTTCACCCATTCACATTAATCAAATTGATACTTAATTAATTACTCAAATTAATTATCCTTAATTCACTTACCTTGATTAATTATCCTTTAGTTAATCACACTTATTAATTTTTTTAACCCTTAATTAATTTCCTTAATTAATCAATTCTATAATTAGTTACACTAAGTAATTAATCCTTAATTACTTTACTTAAGTAATATATCTTTAATTACTTTCATCAAGTAACTATCCCATTGGTTAATTATCCCCAATTAATTAACCTTGATCATTAATCAATTTAACCTTTAATTTCTAATTAAACATTAATCGTCATCAGATTAATCCTTTAATTACTTACATTAAGTAATTATCATTTAAGTAATTAATCTATATTTACTTAATTAATTTATCCTTAATTATGAATTAATTAATCTCTAATTACTACTCATAATTAATTAAATTAATTAACTACTCTTACATCATTAATTAATTAAATAAATTAATTACTCTTTCATTACTTATTAATTTATTTAATCTATAATTGTGTAAGACCTTAATTTACTATAAGATAAACCTTTTAATCTTTATTTCTACTAAATCATTTTTAAGATCTTATTAATAAATCTTAAAATCACTTATCATTAACATATAATACAAAAACATACTAATTCTTTAATTAACTACTTAATCACATATTAAGTTAAATAAACTTAAGAATTAAATAAATAAATAAATTTAAATAGTATAATTGTTCAACTTCTTAAACCAAAATAAAAACATTGATTACATATGAAAGAAATTTATTTAAAAACAGTTTAGACTTGATTTAATTAAAAAACAAAAACTTAATTTTACTTAAATTGTATGAATTTTCTACGGAATAAACCGGAAAAATACTCGACCCAGTCCCGATTCAAACCCACTTTTCTTTTTAAACCCTGATTTAAATTTAAAAACCAATAATACACTCGTGAACTACCGAAGGCAACAGCAAAACTCGAGTTGAACCCCGATTCATTTCTTTTCCTGGAAACAAACATGCGTACAACCAGATCACATGCTCGAGTTAAAATTTCACCTCCCCGAGATCATACCAGGGTTTCCATTCTTCTTCTAGATTCCATCCTTCTCTCTTTACCTTTACTTCTTCTTCTCCTAGCTCCTGCCCTAACATACACAAGGACCTCCTCGTGCACATGCACACGGCTCCGCCTCACTGGAACTCATCGCCGACCCCATCTACAAACCATCTCCGGACTTCTAATTCACCTGATCACCTCATCATTCCACAACCATCCCTGTATCAAAATTCGAACACCCGGAAACCCCTTACAGGAGTCATAACCCCACACTTCTGCATCAAACTCACTTTTTTGGCCACGGAGATCTTCGAAAACTCGCCAACGCCATCGCCATCGTCTCCTTATCCTCTTTCCCCATACCACAAACTAATCCAACCACCTCGACGCCAAAATTGCCAGGTAACTTACCTTGACCCAAAACCATTGCTAAACCCTATCCTTACCTTAATCGGCCACCATCGGCATTCAAAAAATACATCACTATTTTTATCGTACTACCCTACCTCTGAGCCTTCATTGTGCCATCACTCAACTCGTGATGATCATCGGTTCGTCGAAACTGCTAAAAAATCCCATCTCCGATCAACTGGGAAATTCCCAACATATACGAGTTTAAAAATCTCGAAATGTTTATCAAAAATCATTGTTTTCTATTATGAATAAATTTACAAAATCCAACCATGAAACCTTGAACATTAATTTTTGACTTAAATATGATTTCTACCGTTATACCATATTTTTGTATTAATAACAAAATTAAATTACTTAAATTTATATTTTTTTTTAAATTTGTATTACACTGTTGTAATCATAATTCATTTTAAAATCAAAGCCTAAAATCGTTTGAATGGAAAGATATGAATTTTTTCCTGAGGAAGGTAAGCCTGTTATTTACAACAGAGCATATATAAATACACGCAGTCAATTATACAAGCATGTCATACTCATAAACATATATTCACGTCAAATATTCATGCAAGCATTATAGACTTATATTTATACAAGATTTTAACACATGCATCAAGGATTTTTCAAACTATTTTTAACATAAATGTTTACTCACCTTAAAACTGTTGAACAGAGAAGAGCTTTTAGAGGATCTGGAACTGCTCTTGAATTTTTTTAGTTGATCTTCAACTTGATGTTTAAATTGAATTTCTCTTGATTTATGTTTATCTTTGAAATAGCACAGGTTCACAACTTAAAGGATGTTGCTTGTTTGATTTCCTTTTCCTCTGATTAGTTTACAGGTTGGTTTGAATCCTTGCTTCCTCTTTTTTTTCTGGAATTCGTTTGCTAATTTTGTTTCTGATTTTTAATTTTTTTACTGGTTTGAGGTTTATAAGCCGTAGCTTGATTTTCTCAGGCTTGTAGTTTTGAAAATGAAGAACAAAAAGTGAGAGAAAGAGGGGATGAAATATATAAGATTTAAATCTTATTTTTATATTTTTTCTTAAAAATAAAATGACACTTGCAAATAGAATTAACACTTGTCTCTAACCTTATTTAATTTGCTAACACATGTTATTAGAGAGGTTTAAATCTTAACACATGTAAATTCGCATGCATAAATAGATTTTTTAAATGTTTTATAAAGCTTTTATAATTAATTCTCAAATTATAAGTACATATTTTAATTTATATAAATAAATTTCTGTAAAAAGAAATTAATATAAAACAATTTATGTTCTAAATAAAGTCAAATAAAAATACATTTTTGAAACCAAAGTATAATTTAATATATATATGTGTGTGTGTATGTATCCTTTGAATTTCAAGTTTAAATATCCAAATTCAAATTAAATTTCAAATTCAGTTTAAAAAATCCGTTTGGTATATATATATTTTTAAACAAATAAAATTTCAACTTGTATATAATAACCTCATTAAAAATCTATATACACACATACACACAACACATTATTATTATTGTTTTAAAATAACAAATTACAAATTTTAATAATTTAAAATGGGGATTATCACATTCAAATTTGCTTGAAATTCCTGGGATATCACATAAACCCTACTCCGACCTATTTTTGCCACCACGGTGACTAAGAAAATCACCCACCATTTTTGCCGAGCTCTCCTTCACCTTGACCTCCTCCAGTCGAAACCCCGAGGCCTCACCCCTCTCTAGTCACCAGAAATTGCCCAAAAACAGAATGTGATCAACTACGAAATGCTCACATAATATAACACTAAAAATCCTAAATTTCCTTTTAAAAATCATAGATTTCAAAACGATTCAAGTTATATACTTGAATCATCAAATTATAATGTTTGGCTTTTAACATGTTTTAAAATCTACTGTATTTTCTTGATCTTAGAAAATTTTCAAACCTAAATACTTAAACATATTTTTAAAACCAAAATTATGTTTAAACAAACTTATCTTATTTGAAACCCAAAGCCTAACAAAGATTAGATAAGGAGGTTTTGGATTTTTGAATTATTTTTAAACTATGTAACTTGCAAATAGAGAAGAACAGACATATCCGGACATACACAGTTCAAACACATACATACATACATACATACATACATACATACATACATACATACATACATACATACATATATATATGGAGATTCACTTATATATACATGCAAGGAATAATTCATCTTAGAAATTCACATGCAACAGATTTTTACATACTTAAGCTTTTTAAATAAAATGTTTACTCACCTGTCAGGTTTTGATCAAAGGAGCAAATTTACTTTGAAAAAAACTTGAAGTTGTCCGGATGTTGATCTTTGATCTATTTTGTTTGAGATGATCTGATACTTGATTTTTGAAGTTGATCTACTAGCTTTCAAATTTGATTTTGAACCTTGCTTTGAGTATTTGATTTACTTTAGGTCTGAGATTTGTTCTTTGATCATGATCATGCTTTTGATGAGATTTAAGCTTGAATTTTTTTTTAAAATTTGTTTTTAACCTACTTAGGTTTTGATTTGTTCACTGGTTTGAATTTACAAAATGTAGATTTGTTTCTTAAATGAAGAAAATGAAGTGATGAGGTAGGAGATGTGTATATATAACTTGTTTTTAATTTAGTTTATTATTTTTGAAAATAAAAGACAAAATGACACTTGTTTAATTTACTTCCATTTGTCCTTAGCATGAGTTAGTTGTCTTACATGTGTTTTTATGCATGAGTTTATTATTTTTAAATGTATTTTTAACTTTATATTTAAATTTCAATTTAGTAATTACATTTTCTTAATTTATATAAATATGATATTTTAAAGAAGATAATATAAAATAAATTATATACTAATAAAATCATATACATATATATTTTATATCCAATATATTTAAGATATTTATCTTTTTAATTTCCAATTCAAATTCAATTTAAATTTAAAAATCCAATTTAGAATCAACTCATATATATACACATTTAAACAAACACAAATTTAATTTGTTTAAAAATAATAATTTTTCTATTTAAAATCTTCTTATAGATATAAACAATCATTATTATTAGTTTTTGAAAGAATAATTTGTCAATTTTAAGTAATTATATTAGGATATTATGAAATAAATATTTATCCAGATATCTTTTATTATCATAATTTTTATCTGTTTAATTGAATAACCCAGTTAATTATCCAATTATCAGATGCTCCAAAATCCGGGTTATCACAATAGTGTATATAGTTTTTATAAAATTTGTTAATAGTGTTATTAAAGGAATAAAAGCTTTTATATTATATATCATTATAAGAAGGTTTAGTTGGAAAAGAAGTTAAGTATTTTGAAAAAGAACATAAAATAGGTTTTTGGGATTATATTATAACGAATGGTTGTGTATAAATAATTAAAAAGGTACATCACCTTATTTAAAAAGCGAAGATGTACTCAGACCTTTAAATGGATGTGTTTTAAAGTTAATGACAAATATAAAAGTGGTTTTGGGTTTACATATATAATGATGTTTAAACAACAATTTTTTAACCCATTTAAATATACTTTTGAAAAGTAATATAATATTTAAAAGATAGTTTAAAGATACTGATTAAGTGTGAAGTGTTTTGGTTTTGTAGTAAACGGTGTTTTAGTAACGTTTATTTTTTAAAACCCTTGAATTATATTTTAAAGTGGAAAAAATAGAATTAAATGATTTTGGAAAATACTTAAATGTTTAATAATAGAATTTTAAAGCTAATAACAGGTATGAAATCTATGGGAAAAGATAGAAACATATAAGTTTTTAAAGTATAAAAGAGCGAAGGGGATTATAGTAATAATGTTTGGATGACATTTATTTTTAACCTCTTTTATGGTATTTTAAGTAAGTAAAGCTTGTGACTAATTTGTGAATATACTTATATCATTGAGATAATTATATGAATACCTTTAGGAAGTACTATGTAGAAATGAATAGTGAAGTTTTAATTAAAAAGTGAAGTTTAATTAATAAGTGAAATTGTTGTTATGAAAGAAGTTTTATTAGATAAAAGTGGAGTTTTACTAATAAAGAAGGTTTTTAATTAATAAAGGAAGATTAATTAAAAAGGGGATTAGAAGTAGTTTATATGACTTGATCGTGCTTGAGTGTGTCAATCATTTTTTGTGTTTTACTCGTTTATGTAAAGTATACGAGACTTAGTTTCCATTATGTGATCATTCCATTATTATTGAAATAGACTAAATATAACTGTGGAAATATCTAGAATAAACACGAGAATTATATGGTACAATTATCATCAGTAATGACATACTGTACATATAAATTGGTTTTGCTCTTCTAGGATAAATGATAAGGAAATCTGACCCCGTTTGGTTAAGAGGTGATCTTCACTCTTATATGTTGTGTTTATTTCCAAAAGAACATGAATTAGCTTACCGAAAAACGATCGATTGGTTTTAGAGGCTCGGTAAGTTGGAGAGTGTACTTATATAAGATGACTCGAAACCGTAACCATTCCAAAACCATAGTCATTTTATGCTTTGGAAAAGGCTCATGATTGGTTCAAGATGCTGTAATCTAAGTGGAGATTTGAGATCTGTTTGAGATGCTCGAACACATGTAGTTGTTCATGATCTAGGTTTCCGTGTGTGATTCCAAGATCTTTTGAGATATGGGAATCCACGTATGGTTTCAAGATCTGTTCGAGTGGTAATTCATGTGCTAGAATGTCGAACCTAGCCTCACTAGTGGACATGACTAAAACCAGAGATATGATGCATATTCATGGGTTTAGCTAAGCTAAGGGCGTATGTGACTTTTCCATCGAGATTCCTATAGTTATGCATATGTGAGTGGTGCACTCGGCCTCATGTTGTGGCCAGCTATGTATTTCCTATGGTACACCAACTAGAGATGTAGGAAGTTTTGGGAGGATATCTTTGATCCTTGTGTAGGAGCACTATTCTCTAAGTATTGAGGGCACCTCCATGGAATCCAACACAATTAGCGAATGCTCCTCAGCGGTTTTAGTTGTATACCTATTATGATTGTGACTCACATGCATCAAAGCTACATGATTATTTATATTTCACACCCTAGACATTATTATAATGTCACTGGATTTTCTAATGGAAATGGTTTTTCCATCTAAGGTAAGAACCCATCCGTATTAATTTGCAGCGTGGTCTTACGAGGTACCTTTATTTTGAAAGGTTTCTAAACTAAAAATCTATATGATTTAAGCTTCGCATACTAGTTTACCAGAGTGATCCGAGTGCTATTTCTTATAATGCTCGGCCAGCTCCGAGTATATATCCAAATTTAGGTGGACGCTTTGGAGTTCTTGGAGAGGAGCTGGATTATTTTCTGTTCACATATTCATTTTCCGCTACATTACTTGTTTGTGTCTATTAGTATTTGTGAGGACATGATGTTATAACTATCCAGGCTGGTGATAGGTCAGTTTATGATTGTTGTATGCATATTAAAGTTTTCTTTTAGGTAAAGATCTTTTGAAATATTATATATTACCATTCTGCATGTGAGATTCTGATATTGTGTTCTTCTTTCTTGTCCTATTTCCTGTTGTTTTCTTTTACCGTAATGTTCTGTCCTTCCGGCACTTAGGTGGCCGACACGTGAATACCATGAATTTATTAATGTCTACATTCGAGGATCAAAAAGGTCGTTCGTTACATTACCTCAAGAAACAAAAAACATCCAACAAAAAGTGGCTGAAGATCACAAAATTAATCTTGAAAATGAGGAGAAAAAACAAAAAAGAAACAAAAGGAAAGTTTGCCTCCTTCGCTGTCAAAAAGAGTAAAACTAGAACTAAAAAGAGAAAAAAAATGAAAGATCCATATTTCCAATATCAATTTCCTACAACAAAAAAAGAGAATACCAAAATAAATTGAGAAAAAACAATGTCAACAATAAAGAAGAAGAAAAAGCTCAACCTAAAGTGGTATAAGAAGAAAGCATACAATTTGATCACGACAGGATTGAAATTAAAGAAAACATAAAGATAACAGCTGAAAGATGCAAGCTTGCATATAAATAGCTAACAGAATAGCAGATGAATATGCTGAAAACTTCTTACCAAGCAGATGAAAATATTTAAGTTTTCTTAATAAAACATAATATACAAATATACATACATACATGTATACATGATAACTATTTTCCCGATGTATATTTGCCTAATAAATGTTTACCTAGATTAATATTAACCATACTAATGTATCGGTTTCAAACATAAAGGTTAATAAAGTTCATGTATTATAGTCAAACCTACATGCCACAATATATATTAATATGCTTTTTGCTATTATTAAAATAGGAAAGCAATATACTATAACCTAGATAATGACACCAAATAAGAAGACCGCATATTTCTGACTTGCTATTCAATATATTCATTGACTTGAAGGTATAAAATTCAATAATATAATAAAAACAATCGAATTAAGAAAATTAATGCATAAAATTAAATTTCTATGAAGGTTAAAGACCGGTTCTCGGAATTAAAACTAAAGCCAAATCAAGAAGATATCATTTACTTATTCATATATTGCGGTATGAAATCATTATTATTGCAAATACGTATAACTTGAAATTTTTAAGGCTAATTAAATTGTAAAAACATGCATCAATAATTCAAGACTACAAACCAGCGTATAAACCGTTGGTTGTCAAAGTGCTAGAAGAAAGATCAATGAATTGCAAGAAATTATTGATACCGTTGCATAATAAAAATCACCGTGCATTGCTAGAGTTTAACATAGTTGATAAAACTTGAAAATACTATAATTCACAAAGACCAAGAAGGAAAAAAATTCAACTATCCACACAAACAGAAAGAACATATAATGGTGAGTTATAAATATATTCACAACTACCGCTGACAAATATTTGCCTAGAATATTTTGTAGGTGGCAAATATTTTCCTTTGACCAAAACTACAAAAAAAAATTTGATTTGTTTGATATTTTCAGAAGGCATAATACTAGAAATGCTAAAACCAATTTTTGCAAAAAATGAGAAGCAACCGTCAGAACTAGAAAGCAAACAAGCCAAGTTTCTTCTGCCTATGATTGGTCTTAACTAATTAGCTAGTCTTGTCAGTAAACTTTAGTGTTTTGATGCAAAATCTATTGCAAGAGGAAATGGTATATGCGAAGACATTGATTGAAATTTATCAAGATAAGCTACAACTGTATACCCTAAAAATTCAATAAATATTTTAATTAAATATAATAATATAATATTATGAAATTAATTGGATTTAATAAATTAATTAAATGAACTGAAAATAAGGAGGGACAAAATTATCATTTTTTCAACTTTGGAATTTGACAATGAAAATAGCGCCATTGCCACCGACGCATATTTCTGATTCAAGCAGCATTTTGGCTTGTCTCATTCGGAGTCCGTTTGGAGGAATTTTGGTTGAAACAGCATTGAGTCGCTTAGGCGCCAAAAAATTAGGGTTTGAATTTGAAAACAGATGGACTTTTTTCCCTCTAAACATTTAAGAAACAACTCACATACATTTTCCAGTTTAGAAAACCACCTGACTCTTTCTTCTTCCTCCTTCTACTTTTAGCCTACCTATGATCAAACCTAATTAATCTCTTAAAACACCACCGAATCGAACAAGACCAGAAGCGTTGTGGCGCTATCGAACAAGGCTATGTATCAATAACGATTTTATAACGACCCGGAATTTTACCTCTTTTATTTGGGAATATTTAATTAACTTTAAATATTCAAATAATAGATTTTATAATTAAAATAAAATTCTTTTAAATAATAAATATTGATGGTGAAATAGTTTTCCAAATGTGTTTGCAAAAATAATTAGTTCGAACAAAAATCGAAAATGTGACTGGAATTCGTATTTCGAATTTTCAACTTTTCATCTAATTAACTTGTATTCGACAGCTGTTTAGTAGAAAAACCATAGTTCTGTCATAATTTCCAAAGCAGATTACGTGGACATCTATTTAAGCAGAATAAAAACCCATTATACTATTGAAATAACTTGGACATGTGTTTAGCATAACAAATCCCCGTCTACTATTATAATAACTTGGACATGTGTTTAGCAGAACAAATCCCCGTCTGCTATTATAGTAACTTGGACATCTTGCAAATACATTGATTTGTTTGTTGTCGGCTGATTCCCTTACACATATGTGCTTGTTATGTAAATACCTATGCTATTACTTGAAAAGTAAACTTAATTAAAAGAGAACCATTGTAGACACGAAGCTTCTTTCTAATTTTTAAAGTCAATCATACTTTTAATAATGTTTCAAGTTAAGTATTGATTTTAAATAAAGGACATTTTAAATAATCGTTTTGTTTACCAAAAGGAATTTATTAAATGAGTTTGTTAAAGAAGTTTTGTTTCAAATAAGGAATATTTATGAAAAAGTTTATAGATGATTTTAGATATTTATATAGAAGCTTTATAAATAATTTTGTAGACTTATAAAGAGTTATATAAATGGTTTGGATATTTATAAATTAAAGAGTTTTGTAAAATTTAACTTGGTGATTTATAAAGAGTTTTGTAAATGGTTTGGGAATTTAATAAAAGAAGTTTCATAGATAAAAGAGATTTATTAAGAGGATTTATTGAAGGAAATTTATAAATGGATTTGAGATTGGATTTCCTTTAACCGACCTTCTTAATTCTAGTGGTATGGACATCCATCCACACTTAACACCTAAGGAATATTGTTTGAAGTTATCTTTATCTTTAATTTATATAACATTTTGTTTGGTCCTTTGATATGATTTAGAAATGAAAAATCTTTCACAAATTTTCTATGAATATACTTATGCCAATGAGATAAATATATGAATGTTTTGATAAACACTTTTTATAAGAGTTTTAATAAATGAAAGGTTTAGTTTGAGGCTTAGTGGTTGCTATGGGTAATTAAATCTCTGAATTTGTTGTTGTTTGTTATTTGATAATTAAATAAATGACTATCGAATATGGACCAAAATATAACTCCAGATATATCTAAGAGAAACATGTGAGTTATATGGCATAGTCATCTTCTATAATGCTATATTGTGTGTATAAATCTCATTTTTTTTCTCCTAGGACAATGAGAGGGAGATCCATCCACTTAAACGGCTAGAGGGTGATCCCTTCTCCTATGTATTGTTTGACTATTTCCAAAAGAATTGGGGTTGAGTTTATTGGAACTAACAAATGTTGTTTCGAAGAGACTGGGATCAGATTTGCGTTATCCGAAAATCACTTTGATCCAACTAAAAAATTTCAATTGAAGATGGAGCTTTTGAATCGCAAGGGTTACTTGCTACTAATCCTAAAGGTGATTCCAGAATCAATGCGGTGGAGATAATGCCTTCAATTTCATTTAGACCTAGAATGAACTTGTATGGATGAATGCTAGCATTGCATTTTTACCTAAAGGGCAGTGTTAGCATTTCAAGATCGTTGCTATATAAAAGGTAATTGTAGCCTCAAGCCACATCAACCAGGAAGGACTAAAACATGGGAGATGCTTTAAGGCTATGTGGTTCGCTACCATTAAGGTATGGTCATCATCTAATCTAGATCGATATTATATCATGTATGCTTGGGGCCCATATAAGTTGTTGATCCCAACCAAGGTGATGACATATTCAGTTTAACGACCTGACTTTTTGGACGGTTTAAATCGATGATAAACCACACACATCAGACTCAAATCATTCAAAAAGGCAGATTGTTATAGGGTAAACTAAAAAAGGAGAGAGAAAGAAACAAACACAAAACCTCACATTGGATAATAATCAAATAAACAGTTCATGAAGCTGTTTTACAAATAACATTTGACTACACACTTACACTATAAAATCAAAGTATATACGACAGTAGTAAATAAATAATGCAAGGAACAACTTGATGCAGCGGAATAAATAAAGTAAATAATAATAGTACTATATCTTTGTCTTCGTCCTCCAAAAGCAGTCTTCGATAAACTAAAATGCTCAGACTGATCCGAACAAATTTAAAAGACAAAACACTCGAGTCAGAACTAAAAGATCTTATGTAAGTTAAATCAATAGTAAATAAATATGAGTGTAATGGCGTCAGAGATGTTTACGAGTTTTGACATATCTTATCCAGTGCCTAACTTGAATGCAATAACTTAAGAGGATGTTTGAGGTTTCCATATCTTAAGGATTCATTAAATCATCCATATATATAGTACAGTACGCTATTATAATAGTGTCTACAGTAAAGTAAAGTATTAAAATAGCGTTAAGGCGTTACCAATATCCCCCTTAACACATTTTATATATTCCCATAGTCTATACTGTATCGTACGCTCCTCCGTGATTACCCGGAGGGCACTCCAAAGGTATGGTACAAAACAAACTCATAGAAGGCGCGATAAGGCGTGTGAACGTGACACTCGAGGCAATGCCAGGGTAGATATACCGATCGCGGATTCGGACTGTGGTAACACATAGTAGCTACTACCACCCACCTCGGAATACACTCCCATAATCAAAATTGTGGTTGGCTACCAAATCATCACAAAAAGTCATAATATGGTATCGAAGAAATGTGTCCGATCGGAGGTGCGACCTCACTTGGCTCGACGTGGCTTCTGTTTCAGTCACATCTATGCTGATTCATGGGAGTCGGGGTCACGTAGAATCATTTGCCAAACCATCCTACTTCATTTCTAGAATCTCCACCACGTGCATAGTTATTAGAGTGTTTTTCGGTATTGATAGAGAGTATGACAATATCCAATCTCGGTCTCTTTAACAACCAAATGCTCATTTCACACCGGATGGTTCTCTTGCATTTTAAAAGTCCCTTCACAATTTGATTAGCAAAATATCATATTCTCAAAACCATATCATTTTCAAAATCGCATTTACTTCCACAATTGTATCAAATCTGAATCCATATCACTTTCGAATTCATATTTTCAAAAATAAAACGTAATGGCCCGTTTTCCCGTACCCTTTGAATTGACAATAAACCACATATGTCCAACTCAAATTGCACAAATAAGCGGATCATTAAGGATAGAAAGAAAATAAGGATAGAACGGAGTCTCACAAGAATGGAATAACATATATTATTTCAATAGTAATCTTTATAGCGAAAATTTAAAAATACAATATCAAAGTCTAACCTAGATTCAGCCTGGATAGTTATAAACACCTGTCCTTACAATTGCTGACAATCATCAAACTAAAACTAACAACCCACAGCAGATAATAGAATACTCCCATACATAGATGAATATCTCCAGTTCTCCTCTGGAAAATCCAACTGTCTTTGACTAAACCAGAAACTACTCGAATCTGACCCGAGTATTAAAATAACCCAGATCAGGCTTGATAAACCAATGGGAGATGCTTGAAATTTAAAATGGCTATGTTATCAAAACCTTTGAAAAGAAGGGTATCCCATAAGACCTTGTCCACACATAAACACAGTCTGGTTTTTAACTTATGATAACCCAAACACATTACACCAAAATACACTTGATATTATTTTTAATGACATTCTTTTGAAAACATTTTTCAAATAAACTTATTCAAATAAGTTATCATTATCTTGACTAAGTCTAAGGTAATATACTTGGGCTAGGTCAATGGAATATACCGAACGGAATATATGATACCAAAAAGGAGTAGCTGAAATGTTTGCAAGTCATTACCAGTTATTTTGGGACTACAATCAAAACCGTAAATCTCATATTAGGATTGGATTCCCAACTTGCTAGGGAACTTGTGGCCTTTTCTCCGATCCACGCATAACAAACATAGTTCCTACGGTGCCTTAATCGCTTTTCTCAAACTAGTCACTTGGAACTATACTTGTTATACTACCACCGATAACCGGTAGTTTCCTGCTTTTCTCAAGCTAACCACTTTATCCAAATGGGGAAATAAATTCCTTGAGGACGTATCCCTCAAAGGCCCCAACGTATTGGACACCACGATACATACTCACTTTTTTCGAATTTGTGTCTGTCAGACCACATAGTATCCCATATCATCTTCGGGGATGTGAGGCTAGTGAGACTATGCTCAATTTCTTCAAAGCCACGCTTTTCATACGAAACCATGCTTTGATCATAACGGTTCCACTTTGAAAGCCACACTACCATTCCTTTGATCACTATTTGACTCCCACAAGCATACAACCTATGAGCTCGTATGTCTCAAAGAAGGGTGTTAAGCCAAGAGAAGTTGCCTTCTCCGCACCAAGTAGATGTACATTTGTAAAAGTCAAATGTTGTGTCTCAGAAATGCAATGTCAAACATTCTTCCATACAAGTTCGTTCTAGGACTGAACGAAACCGAAGGCACTTTCCTCGGCCATTACTATGCGAGGAGGCCTTGTAATCCAAAAAAATCTCCACAATGAGGAGATCACTGCTATAAATAACTCTACAATGGGAGCGACCTAGAGCATATAACAAAGCGGTCCTCACGCTATGAAGATCTATGGTCTTCAAAAATCATCATCTTCAACATGTCTTCACTTTCGAACATATACATTGGTTCGAAGTGGTTTTCGGATAGGAATCACCCAAATTCGACTTTGGTTCCTCCGAAACCAACTATCGATAAAAAGATGTTAAGTTCATATGTGGATATCAATCATTAATCAATTACTTCATCATTTATAAAATCAAATATCTTTCTTAGAGATATTCCTTTCAATTTATTGCATTTTCTTTTCAAGAGTATATGGAATCATTAAGCCTCATTTATTAAATCATTTGGTTTATTTAAACCTTTTTTAAACACTGGAACAATTCCAAATCAGTTTCTCTTTCTGTGATGACCCATAATTTGGGAAATAACAATTTAGTAATCTTTGTTAATAGGTATTTTAACCAATTTAATAATCTTCTTTTATAAACATTTAATTGGTAAAATTAATCTTTTTCAAAGCTAAATAACATTAGTTTTCTATTTATAATGTGTGTGTATATATATATATTTGTATATATTGTAAATAGAAAGGTTTTGGTTTGAATTTAATAAAAATGCTTTTAAATTTTAATATATATTGTAATTGGGAAGTTATAATTTAATATAATACTTTTTCGAATGTTATTTGAAATTTAAACATTATATTTCTTAACAACCAAGACAATATCAATAAATGTTTATTTGTTGAAAAATATATCTTAGCTTAAGAAAAAATTTAATTAAAGGTTTATTTCTTTTATTTTTAATACTCTTTCTTTTTAATCTTAACTTGCATTAATATAATTTGAATATATAAGTATAACCTAATATATTAATATAAAATATAGGAATTATTATTTAAAACAAGTCTAAACACTTGTCAATTAAGAAATTAATGAATAATACAATTGTCAAATTTGAGTAATAAATGGCAACCTTTCCTTTTAAAAACTAAATTATATTATATAAAAGATTCATAGAAATTAGGCTACTCTTATTTTCAGCTCAAAACTTTGTCAAATTTCTCTTCATCTTTCTTTCTTTCTAAAAGAATATATATAAACCTGAAACCCAAAAATCAAAATTAACAGCAACAGATATTTCAAACCTGAATTAAGAAATGCAAGGATTAAAGCTTCAACAAGCAAGATTCAAACCGAATTCAATCAAACAATAGTAAGTAAATTCAAATATCAGGTTTAAAGGTTCAAGCTTCAGTTCAATATCAACTTTCAGATTAATACCCAGAGGTTGTTCTCTATTCTTAAAATAAGTGAGTAAACTTTTACTTTATTTTTTTTTAAATTCTATGATTAAACTTGTTGCATGTGATGAAAATTTATAGAAATATAGTATATAACGATTATTTGAATGTTTGGTTGTGAATGTATGTATAAACATTGGATTTGTTTGAGATATGCATGTGCATGTATATATATCTACTCTGTTATTATTCACAGGCTTAAGAACAGTTTTTCAAAAATTCATTTTTGCTCATAGATTTGATTTTAGGCTTAGATTCCTAAATGAAAACTGTTCCTAGCTGTATAATATCAATTATAAAAATATTTTAAGGATTTTATATTTAGTATTTAATTCAAATTAGAAAAAATTCAGTGAAAAATCAAATTGGGTCAAAAATAAACCATTTTATGTAATGACCCGTATTTTTACGGATCGAAAGATTGTAAAACTGTCGACATTAAGTCGTTGATGTTGTTAAGTCGTTTAGAGTTTGAGTCGACCAAAGCTTAAGTCGTGTAAAAGTTAACTCGTGTGGTGCTTAAGTCGTGGGTAGCTTAGTTCAGGTATTTCTTAAGTCGTGGACGAGTTAAGGAATGGAGCGACCTATAGGTTTGAACGAGTTAACAGCTTAGTTTGTAGAACGACTTAAGACAGTGAGCGAGTTAGTGTGTTAGAACGAGTTAACGGGTTAAGGAATAGGTCATTAACGAGTTAGTAGTTGGAGTAGGTTAACGAGTTACGACTTATAGATTGAGACGACCTAAATACAGGAAGCGACCTATAGGTTTGACCGACCTAAGAAGCTAGTGACCTAAGAGAGTTAGGTCGTGAATGAGTTATGGCTTAGGCGTATAGTTAGGTCGACAGGCTGGTTAGGTCGTATGAAGATGTAGGTCGTGGGTTGTGTTAGGTTGCTTTCCCCTGTTGAGTCGTTAGGTCGTAAGGGTGTTAAGTCGCGCATTAGCTTGTGTCGTAGGTCGTAACTCGTGTAGTTGTTAGGTCGCGCATTGGCGTAAGGCTTAGGTAGTTGGATAGTTAAGTCGCGCATGCGTTAGGTCGGCAAGGGCAGTTAAGTCGTGGACGACTTATGGGGATGATGAGTCGTGACCGACTTAAGGGGGTACGAATTAAGGGATTTCAGCCTATAAATAGAAGGGTTTGGTTCACTTTTTGGCACCGGATTTTGAAGCGACGAAGTGCTGCCATTTTGAGAGCTCGACTACAACACTTCTTCACTTCTTTTCTCCACTTTAATCTTGTGATTCCTTCCATCTAGATTGAAGATTAAATCGAAGATCCAAGAGCCAAAGTTGAAGATCTCCATCCATTGAAGAGAGATTTCATCGTTTGAAGCGGAATCTTCTCAGATCAAGCTAGATCCTTTGCTGTCCAGATCTGGAGTTGGTTGTTTTTGAGGTGTTTAGGTGATTCGGTGAGTGGTGGTTATCTCTCACACGGACCCAAAGGGGTATATTGGATCGGTGGCTTGTTTGTGTGTTAAAGATAGTGATTCCATGCTTTTTCCTTAAGTCTGCATGTAGATCTATGGCTCATGATGATTCAACACCTATTTTACTATATGTTCACCTATGCAAGTTCATTCATCAAGTTGTAGGGATGTTGCTTAGAACTCATACTTATTAGATTTGGACTCTTTATTTACGAAATTGCCATTATTGCTGTAATTGTTTATTTAGATCTTGTTTGATTGATTACTTGGATTAATGTTTGATTTGATTGATTAGTTGATTGATAACTTGATTTGAACAAGTTGGTCGAAGATGATTCAAAAGCTAAGTAGAAAGGCTCTTGAATAAGGAAAGCTGCTTGTGGCATATGAAGCGGATGTTGAATCTCATATGGATAGACTTGATGATGAAGTTGAGATGAGACTTTGCCATGATGCGATGAGGCAAACCATGATGTTGAGATGGAACTTTGCTATGATGCGAAGAAGCAAAGTAAGATGTGAGAAAGTCTTGGTTTGATCCAGACGGGATCATCCCAAGCATGTTGATAACACGGTGATATGGTTCGAGTTTGTGGATAATGGATGGCTCGAGAGGCGCTTGAGCTAGTATGAAAATAGTCGTCGAGGAGGATGACCAGGAGGCTGAGATCTCATCGTTATTGAAGGTTCTAGCATGCTCAAAGCAAGAGTACGTTGGGACGGGCTGCGACGACGTTCCAAGCACGGGCTGCGACGACGTCCTAGTACTCTGGGCAGATTCGATAGTCCTAGGCATGGTCTGCGACGACGTGCGGAGTTATGTCTAGAACCGGGGTTACCATTAGCCCTTGACGAACGGCTGAAAGAATGTGCCAGTCATTCAATTAACGGTGATATCAAGGCAATGATAACAGTGATAGCCAGAGTCATGAATGTTTGGATGTTTGGTTGTATTGTCGCTTGGGCCAAGAGCGATGTTTTCAGAGGGCTTATCTGATCTTTGTTTAGGCCTTGGGGGTTTGTACTTGGAAAACATCGACCTTGACTCGAGTGATAATTGCTTTTCTTTGAATGTCTGAATTGCTATGTTTGCTTCTGCTTAGTGTGTCTGGGGCTATCACTGTAGAAAGAGGTGGAGTGGGATGGTTGGGTTCCTATTCTTTTTACCCTTTATGCTCTTTTGGTATGTTTGATAGTTGATTTTCTGCTCACTAAGACTTCTGTCTGACTCAAGGTTTTATGTTTAACTCTTATTACCTTGGGCTGTTCATCCATGTTGGGATGGGCAGACTAGGTAGCAGGTGACAGGTGCTGTTCTTAGTGACTAATGCTGTGATGACGAAGACGAGCTGGAGGCTTTTGCATATTGTTTTCTTACTATATGTACTGGATGTTCCGCTGTTTGTATGATTCTTTGAGTGTTATGTAGTGAGGCTTGTTGTATGGAGCTTATATGATGAATTCTGTTCTATGGAGCTTCACTATGTATACTTCTCTATTGTATTTTATCCATGCGCTGGGAGTAATACGATAGACTATTTTGTGTTTACTTTACCCTGATGATCGTCCATGGCAGCCTGACACACTTTACATCGCACTATTTCCTTGTTTAGTGCAGGAGTCATAGGCGGTCGTCACATTTGGTATCAGAGCTTAGGTTAATCGATTTTAGCCAACGCTCGCTGACGTAACTACGTATGAGAGACGTAATTGTATTTTGATGGATAATTACTATATATATAATATAGTAGCTTAGAAGGATTTTAATTCCTTATGCAGTTGTTTCTTAGGGTATATTAATCATTCTCTTATAGATATTAGGAATGAGCCGAAGAGGGAGACCAGCTGCTAGGGAAGGCCGTGCTGTTGAGGGGGCTGTTGATTATGCTTCTATGTTCGAGGCTATGATGACTTCGATCATGAAAAGGATGCCAGCTCCGGGACCATCAGTAGATGTTGGAGTTCAAGTTCAAGCTCCAAGACCAGTGGATTTTGCTAAGTTGTGCAAAGACTATACTTCTCTTGGAGGAAAGGTTTTCTTGGGAACAGAATCAACCATTGAAGTTCAGAGATGGATAGATGCTTGTAAAAGGATTTTTGGTGATTTGGGAATTGAGGATGCAACTAAGAGGAAGCTTGCATCAAGACAGCTTCAGGGAAGAGCTTCGGATTGGTGGAATTCTATCACCATTGATACTCCAGAGGAAGAGATTACTTGGGAGCAATTCCAAGTTAGATTCGAAGCTAAGTTCATTTCTACATCTCAGAAATCTGTTCTGTTTAAGAAGTTTGTGGAACTCAAGCAAGGTGGAAGACCAGTTCTTGAGTATGTTTCTGAGTTTGAAGCTTTGTCCAAGTATGCTCGGTTATATATTGACTCCCCCTATCAGAAGAATGAGAAGTTTGTGACAGGCTTGGATAGTTATCTTGGGAGGCAGTTGGTGGATCATCTGGATGATTCATTTGAGAATCTTGTGGAGAAGGCTCTCAGGCATGAGAATCTGTTTCCTAAGGAAGGATCTGTTGTTGCTGTAACCAAGGAGCAAAGTGGAAACAAGAAGAGGAGGCAGCAGCAGCAGAAGGGTAAGGATGGCCAGAAGAAGCCGAAGGGTGAAGTGACCTGCTACAACTGTCAGCAGAAGGGTCATCTCTCCAGGGACTGCAAGAAAACGAGAGTGCCGGCAAAGTGTCACAACTGTGACAAACCGGGGCGTTTCAAGAGGGATTGTCCGGAACCGAGAAAGGACAAGCGGATTGTGCAAGCTTATGCTTTGGGGGCTGTGCCATCGTCTTCGAAAGCTCCTACTGCTGAAGAGAAAGGAAAGAGTGTGGTGGTTCAAGGTACTCTTTCCATTTGTGGTATTCCAGTTAGAGTGTTGTTTGATACTGGAGCATCGCATTCTTTTGTTTGTAATGAACTTGTGGACCGGTTGGGTTTGGAACCGGATATTGTTGATAGACCATTGGTGGTGACTAATCCAGTTGGGGGTTCGTCTTGTTTGTGTATGTTATGCCATGGTCTAGTTGTGTCGAGTCATGATTGCTCTTTTGTTTGTGATTGCTTTGTTCTGAACTTTGCGGGGTTCAGAATTATTTTGGGTATGGACTGGCTTAGGAAGTATGCGGCAAAGGTTGATTGTGAGAGGCTTGAGGTGACAGTCGAGAATGTAGAAAGGCGAAAGGTTGTGATACGATGTAAGCATGAGGAAGGCGTCTTCATGAGCTTCATGTATTCACTGGTTGTTCCACGGGATGGACTGTCATCAGTGCCTATTGTGAATGGATTTGAGGATGTCTTTGACGAGGTCAAAGGATTACCGTCGCATAGGGAGATCGAGTTTTGTATCGATCTAGTTGAGGGAGCCAGACCTGTTGTGATGCCTCTTAGGCGAATGGCGCCTAGGGAACAGCAGGAGTTGAAGGTGCAAGTTGATGACCTTTTACAGAAAGGATTCATTCGGCGTAGTGTGTCCGAATGGGGTGCACCAGTTGTATTTGCAACCAAAGCGGATGGATCGTTGAGGTTGTGTGTGGATTATCGTGAGCTGAATAAAGTGACTAAGAAGAACAAGTATCCATTGCCGAGAATAGATGACTTGTTTGATCAGCTTCACGAAGCTAAGGTGTTTTCTCAGATGGATTTGGCAACGGGATTTCACCAGTTGAGAGTGGCAAGGGATAGTGTGCCGAAGACTGCTTTCAGGACACCATCCGGTTTTTATGAGTGGCTGGTAATGCCGTTTGGATTGACCAATGCACCAGATATTTTGTGGATTTTATGAATAGAGTGTTCAGAGATCAGTTGGACAAGTTTGTACTTGTGTTCGTGGATGATATCTTAGTTTATTCCAGACTGAAGAAGAGCACAAGACACACTTGAGGATTGTTTTGGAAATTTTGCGAAAACATCAGCTGAGGGCTAAGTTTTCGAAGTGTCACTTCTGGAAGAGTGAAGTGAGGTTCTTAGGCCATGTTATCTCTGGAAATGGAATAGCGGTTGATCCCGCCAAGGTGGCAGCGATCCAGGATTGGGTTAGACCTAAGAATGCATCTGATGTGAGAAGTTTTCTTGGATTAGCAGGATATTATCATCGGTTTATCAAAGACTTTTCCAAGATAGCTACACCATTAACAGGATTGACGAAAAAGAACCAAGTGTTCAGATGGGATGCTAAGTGTGAGCAAGCTTTCGGAATCCTGAAAGAGCGACTGACAAGTGCTCCTGTTTTGACTATTCCAAGTGGAAATGATGAGATGGTGGTTTACACCGATGCATGTGGCACTGGACTTGGAGCAGTGCTAATGCAGAAGGATAAAGTTGTTGCATATGTAAGTCGACAACTGAAGCCGCATGAAAGGAATTATCCGACTCATGATTTGGAGTTAGCGGTGATTGTATTTGCTCTGAAGATGTGGAGACATTATCTATTGGGAGTTCGATTTGAGTTGTTTACAGATCATAAGTCGTTGAAGTATCTGTTCTCCCAAAAGGATTTGAATCTTCGACTGCAACGATGGCTAGAGTTTTTAGCATCATATGATTTTGGTATAGCATATACTCCGGGAAAAGGTAACGCAGTGGCAGATGCGTTAAGTCGAAGACATGCAGAATTGGGAGCCATGTTTTTAGAATGGAAGAGTCTCGAGTATTTGGCTGGATTTGACTTCAGGCCTAGATGTGAATTGGAACCTGAGATGTTGGCAAACTTATCGATAAGACCTACTCTGGTGGAAAGAGTTGGCGAGAGCCAAAAGCGAGACGATAAGATTGTCAAGATTATCCGTGATGTGGAATCAAGGATAAAGGATTTGAAGTCGATCGAGAGGGTTGGCTTCGGAAGCAAGGACGATTAGTTGTTCCCGATATAGATGGATTGAGAGATGAAGTTCTTATGGAAAGTCATCACTCGAAGTTGACAATTCATCCAGGTGGAAATAAGATGTATCGGGATATGAAGAGAACCTATTACTGGGAAGGTATGAAGAAGGATGCTGGAAATTTTATTTCCAAGTGCATGAATTGCCAGTTGGTAAAAGCCGAACAGAAGAAGCCAAGTGGGTTGCTTCAGCCATTAGAAGTTCCTACATGGAAATGGGAGCAAATATCGATGGATTTTATTGATGGACTATCTAGAACCAGAGCGGGAAACGAAGGGATTTGGGTCATCGTAGATCGTTTGACTAAGAGTGCAAGATTCATTCCTGTTCGATCAACTAGGACTGCATCGAAATTGGCTGAGTTGTATGTTAAGTGGGTAGTTCGATTCCATGGTATTCCGAAGAGTATAGTGAGCGATCGAGACCCATTGTTCACTAGTGGATTTTGGAAGAGCTTCCAAGAAGTTTTTGGGGACCGAGTTGTGTTTGAGTACAGCTTATCATCCCCAAACAGATGGTCATACCGAGAGAGTCAACCGAGTTTTGGAAGATCTCCTTAGAGCTTGTGTTTTAGATTTTGGAGGATCATGGGAAGATCATCTTCATTTGGTGGAATTTGCATATAATAACAGTTACCAGTCAAGTATTGGTATGGCACCGTATGAAGCATTGTATGGAAGACCGTGTAACTCTCCGACATGTTGGTTGGAAACTAGAGAAAAATTGATACTTGGGCCAGAAATGATTCGTCAGACTTCGGATTGTATAGAGACCATTCGACGACGAATGAAGGCAGCCCAAGACCATCAGAAAAGTTATGCTGATAAGCGTCGTAAGGATTTGGAATTCGACGTAGGTGATATGGTTTTCGTGAAGATTTCTCCTTTGAAGAATGTTATTCGATTCGGGAAGAAAGGAAAATTGACTCCGAGATTTGTTGGACCATTCCCGATCATCGAGCGAATTGGAAAGCTCGCCTATAAATTGGAGTTACCGGAAAAGATGACGGGTGTGCACAATGTTTTTCATGTATCTTATCTACGGAAGTATGTGCACGACTCGAATACAGTGGTTTCTGTTGATAGCTGTGAAGATTTAGAGGTTGATCCAGTTATTACGAGACCTCGTAAGCCGCTTCGTGTTGTTGAAACCGACACGAAACAGCTTAGGAGGAAGATGATTACGTTGCTCAAGGTACAATGGAGTGATGATGTTAACGACTGTACATGGGTGGAGGAAGAGAGGATGAAAGCAGCTCATCTGAACTCTTTGAGGTATGGCCCTAAGGTGTCGTGACATCTCATGAATTTGTAACTTGTTCTAGTCTTAGAATTCTGCATGCTAAGTTAGTAATTGGATGTATGGTTTGTTGGTTGCTATGGATGGTAGGCATGCAGAATAGTTTTGGTTGCTCTTGTCTGTCTGGAATTTCGGGAACGAAATTCCTAAGGGGGAGAGAATGTAACGACCCGTATTTTTACGGATCAAAAGATTGTAAAACTGTCGACATTAAGTCGTTGATGTTGTTAAGTCGTTTAGAGTTTGAGTCGACCAAACCTTAAGTCGTGTAAAAGTTAACTCGTGTGGTGCTTAAGTCGTGGGTAGCTTAGGTCAGGTATTTCTTAAGTCGTGGACGAGTTAAGGAATGGAGCGACCTATAGGTTTGAACGAGTTAACAGCTTAGTGTGTAGAACGACTTAAGACAGTGAGCGAGTTAGTGTGTTAGAACGAGTAAACGGGTTAAGGAATAGGTCGTTAACGATTTAGTAGTTGGAGTAGGTTAACGAGTTATGACTTATAGATTGAGACGACCTAAATACAGGAAGCGACCTAAGATAGTTAGCGGCTTAGGAGTTTGAGCGACCTATAGGTTTAACCGACCTAAGAAGCTAGTGACCTAAGAGAGTTAGGTCGTGAATGAGTTATGGCTTAGGCGTATAGTTAGGTCGACAGGCTGGTTAGGTCGTATGAAGATGTAGGTCGTGGGTTGTGTTAGGTTGCTTTCCCCTGTTGAGTCGTTAGGTCGTAGGGGTGTTAAGTCCCGCATTAGCTTGTTTCGTAGGTCGTAACTCGTGTAGTTTTTAGGTCGCGCATTGGCGTAAGGCTTAGGTAGTTGGATAGTTAAGTCGCGCATGTGTTAGGTCGGCAAGGGCGTTAGGTCGGCAAGGGCTGTTAAGTCGTGGACGACTTTTGGGGATGATGAGTCGTGACCGACTTAAGGGGGTACGAATTAAGGGATTTCAGCCTATAAATAGAGGGGTTTGGTTCACTTTTTGGCACCGGATTTTGAAGCGACGAAGTGCTGCCATTTTGAGAGCTCGACTACAACACTTCTTCACTTCTTTTCTCCACTTTAATCTTGTGATTCCTTCCATCTAGATTGAAGATCAAATCGAAGATCCAAGAGCCAAAGTTGAAGATCTCCATCCATTGAAGAGAGATTTCATCGTTTGAAGCGGAATCTTCTTGGATCAAGCTAGATCCTTTACTGTCCAGATCTGGAGTTGGTTGTTTTTGAGGTGTTTAGGTGATTTGGTGAGTGGTGGTTATCTCTCACACGGACCCAAAGGAGTATATTGGATCGGTGGCTTGTTTGTGTGTTAAAGATAGTGATTCCATGCTTTTTCCTTAAGTCTGCAAGTAGATCTATGGTTCATGATGATTCAACACCTATTTTACTATATGTTCACCTATGCAAGTTCATTCATCAAGTTGTAGGGATGTTGCTTAGAACTCATACTTATTAGATTTGGACTCTTTATTTACGAAATTGCCATTATTGCTGTAATTGTTTATTTAGATCTTGTTTGATTGATTACTTGGATTAATGTTTGATTTGATTGATTAGTTGATTGATAACTTGATTTGAACAAGTTGGTCGAAGATGATTCAAAAGCTAAGTAGAAAGGCTCTTGAATAAGGAAAGCTGCCTGTGGCATATGAAGCGGATGTTGAAGCTCATATGGATAGACTTGATGATGAAGTTGAGATGAGAATTTGCCATGATGCGATGAGGCAAACCATGATGTTGAGATGGAACTTTGCTATGATGCGAAGAAGCAAAGTAAGATGTGAAAAGTCTTGGTTTAATCCAGACGGGATCATCCCAAGCATGTTGATAACTCGGTGATATGGTTCGAGTTTGTGGATAATGGATGGCTCGAGAGGCGCTTGAGCTAGTATGAAAATAGTCGCCGAGGAGGATGACCAGGAGGCTGAGATCTCATCGTTATTGAAGGTTCTAGCATGCTCAAAGCAAGAGTACGTTGGGACGGGCTGCGACGACGTTTCAAGCACGGGCTGCGACGACGTGCTAGTACTATGGGCAGATTCGATAGTCCTAGGCACGGGCTGCGACGACGTGCGGAGTTATGTCTAGAACCGGGGTTACCATTAGCCCTTGACGAACGGATGAAAGAATGTTCCAGTCATTCAATTAACGGTGATATCAAGGCAATGATAACAGTGATAGCCAGAGTCATGAATGTTTGGATGTTTGGTTGTATTGTCGCTTGGGCCAAGAGCGATGTTTTCAGAGGGCTTATCTGATCTTGGTTTAGGCCTTGGGGGTTTGTACTTGGAAAACATCGACCTTGACTCGAGTGATAATTGCTTTTCTTTGAATGTCTGAATTGCTATGTTTGCTTCTGCTTAGTGTGTCTGGGTCTATCACTGTAGAAAGAGGTGAAGTGGGATGGTTGGGTTCCTATTCCTTTTACCCTTTATGCTCTTTTGGTATGTTTGATAGTTGATTTTCTGCTCACTAAGACTTTTGTCTGACTCAAGGTTTTATGTTTAACTCTTATTACCTTGGGCTGTTCATCCATGTTGGGATGGGCAGACTAGGTAGCAGGTGACAGGTGCTGTTCTTAGTGACTAACGCTGTGATGACGAAGACGAGCTGGAGGCTTTTGCATATTGTTTTCTTACTATATGTACCGGATGTTCCGCTGTTTGTACGATTCTCTGAGTGTTATGTAGTGAGGCTTGTTGCATGGAGCTTACATGATGAATTCTGTTCTATGGAGCTTCACTATGTATACTTCTCTATTGTATTTTATCCATGCGCTGTGAGTAAAACGATAGACTATTTTGTGTTTACTTTACCCTGATGATCGTCCATGGCAGCCTGGCACACTTTACAGCGCACTATTTCCTTGTTTAGTGCAGGAGTCATGGGCGGTCGTCACATTTTAATTCTCTATTTTGACCATCCTATCTGATTCGTGATAGTAAATGATGATTTTAAAGGTAGTAGCTTGACTTTTAGTTTGATAATCGTTGGGAAAAATCGAGTTGAATGCATTTGGGTTTATCGCCATCTCGCGATCGACATGGTGGATGTCGTCGCGGTCAAAGTTGACTGGAGGATTTACATTCACGAAAAAAATTAGGTTGTATTTTATTATTGGCCATGGTGATAGAAATGAGGCGATCTAGGGTTTGGCATAATGATTTGGTCGTGTTGATTTTGGAGCTTCGTGTGGCGTCGGTGAATCACCGGAGCTGATCGCATGAGGAGGATTAGAAGCTGGAAGGCGAGGCATGGCTATGGCTGAGGTGTCTGGGTTTTGATGACCGTGATCGGCGACGCGAGGGGAGTTTAAGGGTCGGGATTTGTTCCAGTAGGGTATTGGAATGCTCGTTTTTTTAGCGTGTGTTTGTCGGCGCTGAAGGGTTGGAGTGTTCTTTGGGTGAACGTCGACCTACTGGTGGCCTCGGTAAGGATCGGAGGAGGTCAAGCGATGGGTGTACGTGCATAGGTGCACGATATATCTGAAGCATTGTAGTAGTTTGGGGAAGAAGGGTGGCGGTTCGGGTTGATCTCGGGGGCAGTGCGAGTTTTTCTCGAAGTAAGGTAGGAACGAGGGTAGTCGGGGATAAGGTGAAATTGTCTCGGGAATTTTGTTGAAGGGCTCGGGTCTGTTTTGTTGAGCTAACCAATTTTTAAATAATGAATACCAAATTTCCTAGCATAAAGAAAAGAATAAAGTTTAAAGCATAAACAAGTTTTTCCAAGTTAAATTCTTTTATTAAAATTCCAAGGGAATGTTTAAACAAGTTTAAGTTTAAAGATTATTTAAGTAATTTAGTTTCCAAAAAGAATGTTTTGTCAAATTTGAAGTGTATTTCGAAAGAATATGTTTCAAAGAAAAAAATAAATCATTTAACAAGTTTAAATAAGTTTTCAAAGAAGTGTAAGCCATATTTTCCAAAGTTAAATTCATCAAACAAGTTTTAAAAATAAAACGTTTTCAAAGATTTTAAATTAAATGTTTTAAAGTTTTCAATTTTATAATTGATTCCTAAATGTTCTCTGATGAGGTTTAATGATTTAATTAATTATTTAATTGTAATAAAGAGTTTATCTTTAATTACTTAAGGATGTGATTAATTAAAGATAATAAATTAGTGAATTAATTAAAGGTTAATCACTTAATGAGATTAATAAAGGTTAATTAATTTAGGTTAATAATCAATGATAATTATTTAATTGGAAGTTAATGAGTATAATTAATTTAAGGGTAGTTAACTAGTGATTAAGAGATGATTTATTAATGTAATTAATTTTAAGGTAATTGGTTAAATTAATTAAGAATAGTTAATCACTTGATTAATTAGGGGTTAATTAATCTAAATAAATTGAAGATCAATTAATTAAAGAGTAACTAATTAATGGAAGTGATTAAAGGGATTAATTAATCAACGTAATTAATTAAATTAATTGATGTAATTAATTTAAGATAATTAATTAATTTAATAAATTAAGGATAAACACTTGATGGAATTGATTAAGTATAATTAATTAAGGAAATTAATAAAGTGTAATTACTTAGTGTAAGTAATTAATGGATAATAACTGAATGTAATTAATTAAAAGGAAATTGTTAATGGAGGTAATTAAATGGAAGTAATTAAGGTTTAATTACTTTGTGTAATTAATAAAAGGGTAATTACTTAGAGGAAGTAATTAAGTATTAATTACTCCGTGTAATTAATTAAGGATTAATTAATATAATTAATTAAGGAGTTAATTAATTAAGGGAAGTAATTAAAGGATTAGTTAAAACTTGTTTGTAATTAATTAAGATTAATTAAAGGAAAGTGATTAATTTAAGTATAATTAATTAAAGATCAATGTAATTAGTTATAATTAATTAATTAAATAACTAATTAGAGGATCATTAATTAATGTAATTAATGAGAGTAATTAAAGGATAATTACTGTAAATGATTAATGATAATTAATTTGTGAAATTAATTAAAGTGCTAATTACTTATTGTAATTAAAGGATAATTAATCAAGGATGATTAATTAAGATAGATAATTGATGGATGATTTATTAACCGGTTTGAAATTAATTAATGTTAAGTAAGCTGGTTTAAGTAATCCGAGTGATTATAAAGGTTAGTAATTAATTTAATTGGAGGTTAATTAAATTAATTAGGAATTGTTCAACTTAAATATCTTGCTTATGAATGATGAATGATATTGGATGTTTTGGACTATGTGATATCTCTGATATGTGATATGTGCCGCTTGGTGATATGAGATATTTTGGATGAATTGTGATGATATGGATTATTTATGTATGATATTGTGAATCATCTATCTGAATATAAATTAAATTGTTAAACCTTTAACAACTTGGACATTAAAATGACATTTTGGATTTCGGTGAGACCGGGATCGGATTTGCAGATTTGGATATCCGAAAACCACATCCATCCAAATTAAACGTTAGGTCGTGAATTCTCAAGTCAAGTTGAAGACTCGAAGTGTAAGAACTATTTGTCGTTAAAACTCTGAGGGTGATTCCAATACGAGTATAACAGAGATAGTGCTTTAAGTTTCGAGATGAAGATTTAAAGTGCAAGGGCTATTGTCGTTAACTCTGAGGGTGATTCCAAAATGAGTGTAGAAAGATAGTGCATTCGGTTTCATTCGAACCCGGAACGAACTTGTATCGATTAAATGCTTTCAGAACATCGTCAGGCGGACGATGAGCATTCCAAGATAGATGTGTTCTATAAAGGTAATCGCAGCCTCAAGCCTCATCAACAAGGAATGGCTAACACAGGGGAGGTGCAGCAAGGCTAAGTGGGTCGCGCCCAAGTAGGATGAGACTTACCCATTTCTAGAGGTACCTTTTTATTCGGCTTAGTGGGCAGTTGGTTCGCGGCCAACTGCGGGGTTGTCTTGTTCGAGACTATCCGTAAGGGATGGTTCCGGCCTTGTGTTGTAGGGGATATAGGGTGGATCTTCGGTACTCTGATCTAGACCACGTACTGTGATGGGCGGTACCCCTGTAGCCCTGCCATTAATGGAAACCCATTTTCCCCACGTGCCTTTACGATTTTGATTGTATAACCCACTTTGTGGCTAGTAGCTGGAATTCAATAAATGTAACAATTTCGGCTATTTCCTATTTATTTGGAAATCCTATACACTATTATAATATCACTGGATTTCCTATCAAATGTTTTGGTTATCGTAAGGTAAAAACTTTTCCGTGTTTATGTGCGGAAAGTCTTACGAGATACCTTTTGTTTTTAAAGGTTTTTGTTTCAAAGTTAAGCAATTTTAACCCGTTTACTCACACCAGATCCATATCTAACCAGGAGTTTATTTTATGTTTTATTAAACTCTTGGGTACTCAAATTTTTACGAGGAGCCAACGAATTTAGGTTAGCTTTGACGAATTCTGGAGGAAATTTGGAGCAGGAGGCTTCAACGCGTAGATATATAATGGTTCCGATGTGTCTGTATCTCTGTGATGTTTTGAGTTGTTTGATAGATAGGTGTTTATAACTATCTAATTTGTGATGTATAAGCTGTGTAACCTTGATCTATATGACGCTATGTAATATCTTATGTAATGTAATATATTTTATTCATTCCGCTATGAGATTCTGATGTTATTTAGTTCTTTCTTTTCCATCTTTCCTCCTCTCTATCCCTTTCTTTCTTATTCATGATGCATCTTTCTGTGGAGTGAAAGACGGGTCAGAGCGCTAGGTTGAGTGAATACCTAGGCTTTGGAGTGATATTTTTTCTTGAGAGAGCGTACTTGTATTTTTATATACATATATTTATATACCTACCTATCTATTTGTTGGGTTACCTGTTCGGGTTTGCTAATATGTGTTCTAGAGATAGGAGGGGTAGTGGTGTGTATAGCACGACTACCACTAGTGGAAGAAGTCCGAGTGTTGAGGTTGGAAAAGTATCTGTCGAGGCTGTAGACCCAATACCGCCTTGAGTAAGCTTTGCAGCATGATGTAAGGATTTCACCAGATCTCTGAAGGAAACCATTTAAAGGTTCGGAGTCTGTCTTTGAAGTGCAAGTTTCGATTTCTCTAGTGTAAGCGGTTTTTCAAGAGTTTGGATCTGTCAGATGGGCAGAAGCAAGTGATGGCTTCTTGGAAACTTCAAGAAGGAGTAGCTGCATGGCGAGATGAAGTGACCATGGATGTTCTCGAAGGAGTTTCTTTGGATTAAGCTTTTGAGGAACAGTTTTACCTACCGCAAGGAAGACTCGGCTGCTAAGGAATTTTTCTGGATCTCAGGCAAGGGAGTTTGTCTGTACTGGAGTATGAGACTAAGGTCATTGAGTTGCCTATTTATGGACATGGTCTCATTGTTTCCCTTTAGAAAAGAGATGTTTTTTATGCTTCTATGAGGCCCGAGTTTCTTAAGAAGATGTCTGACATCTCGAAGAATCTTTTATGAAATTGGTTGATTTGGCTTTGAGGGTCAAAGAGCTTATGGATAGAAGTCTTTGGCAACTGTAGCAGCGGTGCAACTCAGAAGAGTTTTATGGGCAGCAGGAAGGTCTTTGGCTAAGCAGTTTCCTAGAGATAGAGTTCAAAAGCAGCAGAGTGTACCGCCAGCTTCTTCTATTTGGCAAGGTGTTCTTGAGGGATTTGACCCTATTTTGAATGGATTGGTCAAGCATAAGCTGTTCTGATTTATGAAGAGTGAACAGTGTTTTTGGAAATTGATTTGGGTAGGATCGCAAAAGTGACTTGCGATAGTTGAGTGTTCTTGTGGGTAATCTTTTGCATGGGATTGAGGCATCTCTAGAGGATGTAAAAGTTCTCGAAGTGTTAGAGATTTTTCGAATGCTTCAGGGAAGTCAGAGGTTTGTATGCATTGGAGATTGAGTCTCGTATCGACTTGGTTCCATGAGCAATACCGATGGTTCAGCTTGTAGAAGGATGGCTTATAGAGTGAGAATTTGGTGAAGCAGCTCTGGACTTCTTGGAGCTTCTGTGTTTTTTTTGGATCTAAGAAACCATATCTTCTGGGATTTGTTGGACAAGTCTATGCTCTGTTCATCGACGGCATTCTCATCTACTCTAGATTAGAGTTGTGCCGCGGAGGCAAGGTAGCAGCTATTCTAGAGTGGAAGCAACCCCAAACTCCCACAGAAGTTCGCATTTGTTTTGGATTAAAGGGTTTCTACAGGAAGTTCAAGTGGAACTCTGAGTGTGAAGAAGTTTTTCAAAATCTAAAGGCAAGATTGGCAAGTGCACCTATTCTGGCTATACCGGATTGGAGAGGTTGGATTGAAGTATACTGATGCTTGTACACTAAAGTTTGTATTTTGGATTTCGGTAGATCTTGAGAGGATCATTTTGTGGAGTAGAACTTGTATTCTAAATTTCGACGGATTTTGGGAAGACCATCTAGCTGGGTAGGATCCGGAGATTATTTCGTTTTTGGTCCAGTTTATTTTGAGAGGCATCAGCGTAGGTTGAGCTTATCAGGATAGGATGAAGGTAGCCCAGAATCGTCTGTTAAGTTTTGGGATAAGAGATGAGGAATTTGGAATTCGAAGTTGGAAACTTCGTTTTTGTCAGAGTTTCTTCGATCAAAAGAGCAATCAATTTGGTAAGTTGGAAAGCTTGCCCCGAGATATATTGGATCTTTCTATGTTCTTGGTAAGATAAGTTCTTCAGGATTTAATTGCCAGTGTGGATAGTTGGGATTCACATTGTATTTCACGTATCTCTGAGGGAGTATGTGTATGATCCATCACTGGTTGTGGAATCAGCAGTTCAGGAGGATCTGGTAGTTGAGCTGGACTTGAGTGTAATCTGATATCCTGTTTAGATTAGTAGATCGAGATTAGAAGGAGCTCAGGTTCGGAGTAGTGTAGCTAGGTTCTGTAGAGCGAGTATCCTAGTATTTGTACCTGGGAAACTCTAGATAGTATTAGAAAGGCCCATCCTGATTTATGTCAAGATAATTAGTTTGTTTGTTTGAATGAATTGGTTGCTTTGGTTGTTAGTGTATGATTAATATGTATGCTTTGTTATTTGAAAAATAAAAAGAAACTAAAATCTTTGCTAGATTATTAAATTGTCTTTGCTTTTAAATTTCGAGGATGAAATCCTTATAAGGGGGAGGAATGTGATGACTCGGAATTTTGGGCAATAACAATTTAATAATCTTTTTTGATAGGTATTTGAATTGATTTAATAATCTTCTTTTATAAATATTTAATTGGTAAAATTAATCTTTTTCAAAGCTAAATAACATTTATTTTCTATTTATAATGTGTGTGTATATATATATATATATTTGTATATATTGCAAATCGAAAGGTTTTGGTTTGAATTTAATAAAAGTGCTTTAGAATTTTAATATATATTGTAATTGGTAAGTTATAATTTAATATAATACTATTCAAATGCTATATGAAATTTAAACATTATATTTCTTAACAACCAAGATAATTTCAATAAATGTTTATTTATTTTAAAATATATTTTAGCTTAAGATAAGATTTAATTAAAGGTTTATTTCTTTTATTTTTGATATTCTTTCTTTTTAATTTTAGCTTGCATTAATATAATTTGAATATATAAGTATAACCTTAATATATTAATATAAAACATAGGAATTAATATTTAAAACAAGTCTAAATACTTATCAATTAAGGAATTAATGAATAATACAATTGTCAAATTTGAGTAACAAGGGCAACCTTTCCTTTTAAAAACTAAATTATATTATATAAAAGATTCAGAGAAATTAGTCTACTCTTATTTTCAGCTCAAGAATTTATCAAATTTCTCTTCATCTTTCTTTCTTTCTAAACGAATATATATACAAACCTGAAACCCAAAAATCAAAATTAACAGCAACATATATTTCAAACCTGAACTAAGCAACGCAAGGATTAAAGCTTCAACAAGCAAGATTCCAACCGAATTCAATCAAAAAACAGCAAGTAAATTCAAATATCAGGTGTAAAGATTCAAGCTTCAGTTCAATATCAACTTTCATATTAAAAACCAGAGGTTGTTCTCTGTTCTTAAAATAGGTGAGTAAACATGTACTCTAAAAATGGTTTCAAATTCTATGATTAAACTTGTTGCATGTGATGAAAATTTATAGAAATATAGTATATAATGATTATTTGAATGTTTGGTTGTGGATGTATGTATAAACATTGGATTTGTTTGAGATATGCATGTGCATGTATATATATCTATTCTGTTATTATTCACAGGCTTAAGAATAGTCTTTCAAAAATTCATTTTTGCTCATAGATTTGATTTTAGGCTTAGATTCCTGAATGAAAACTGTTCCTAACTATATAATATCAATTCTATAAATAGTTTTATGATTTTATATTTAGTAATTAATTCAAATTAGGAAAAATTCAGTGAAAAATCAAATTGGTAAAAAATAAACCATTTTAATTCTCTGTTTTGACCATCCTATCTGATTCATGATAGTAAATGATGAATTTTAAAGGTAATAGCTTGATTTTTAGTTTGATAATCGTTGGGATAAATCGAGTTGAATGAATTTGGGTTTATCGCCAATTTTTGGTGATCGGCGTGGTGGATGTCGTCGGGGTCGTGGTCGAAGTTGACTGGAGGATTTACGATCACGAGAAAAATGAGGTTGTATTTTATTATTGGCCATGGTGCTCGGAATGAGGTGGTCTAGGGTTCGGCTTAATGATTTGGTCGTGTTGATTTCTGAGCTTCGTGTGGAGTCGGTGAATCACCGAAGATGATCGCATAGGGAGGATTAAAAGTTAGAAGGCGAGGCCCAACTATGGCCGAGGTGTCTGGGTTTCTGATGACCGTGATCGGCGGCGCGAGGGGAGTTTGTGGGTCGGGATTTGTTCCAGTGGGGTATTGGGTTGCATTTTTTTTGTTTTAGCGCGAGTTCGTCGGCGCTGAAGGTTGGAGTGTTCTTTGGGTGAACGTCGACCTACTGATGACCTCGGTAAGGATCGGAGGAGGTCAAGTGATGGGTGTACGTGCACATGTGTACGGCATATTTGAAGCATTGCAGTAATTTGGGGAAGAAGGGTGGTGGTTCAGGTTGATCTCTAGGGCAGTGCGGGTTTTTTCGAAGTAAAGTAGGAACGAGGGTAGCTTGGGGATAAGGTGAAATTGTCTCGGGAATTTTGTTGATGGGCTCGGGTCTGTTTTGTTGAGCTAACTAGTTTTTAAATAATGAACACCAAATTTCCTAGCATAAAGAAAAGAACAAAGTTTAAAGCATAAACAAGTTTTTCCGAGTTAAATGCTTTTATTAAAATTCCAAAGTGAATGTTTAAACAAGTTTAAGTTTAAAGACTATTTAAGTAATTTAGTTTCCAAAAAGAATGCTTTGTCAAATTTGAAGTGTATTTTGAAAGAAAATGTTTCAAAGCAAAAAATAAATTATTTAACAAGTTTAAATATGTTTTCAAAGAAGTTTAAGCCATGTTTTCCAAAGTTAAATTCATCCTACAAGTTTTAAAAATAAAAGGTTTTCAAAGATTTTAAATTAAATGTTTTAAAGTTTTTAATTTTATAATTGAATCGAAAATGTTCACTAATGAGGTTTAATAATTTAATTAAGTATTTAATTATAATAAGAGTTTATCTTTAATTAATTAAGGATGTGATTAATTAAAGATAATAAATTAGTGAATTAATTAAAGGATAATTACTTAATGAGATTAATAAAACTTATTTAATTTAGGTTAATAATCAAAGGATAATTATTTAATTAGAAGTTAATATGTATAATTAATTTAAGGATCATTAAGTGATTAAGAGATGATTTATTAATGTAATTAATTTAAGGGTCATTAACTAATGATTAAGAGATGATTTATTAATGTAATTAATTTTAAGATAATTGGTTAAATTAATTAAGAATAGTTAATTACTTGATTAATTTGGGTTAATTAGTCTAAATAAATTGAAGATCAATTAATTAAAGAGTAATTAAATAATGGAAGTGATTAAAGGGATTAATTACTCAACGTAATTAATTAAATTAATTGATGTGATTAATTTAAGATAATTAATTAATTTAATTAATTAAGGATAAACACTTAATGGAATTGATTAAGTGTAATTACTTAATGTAATTAATAAAGTGTAATTACTTAGTGTAAGTAATTAATGGATAATTACTGAATGTAATTAATTAAAAGGAAATTACTTAATGGAGGTAATTAAATGGAAGTAATTAAGGTTTAATTACTTTGTGTAATTAATAAAAAGGGTAATTACTTAGAGGAAGTAACTAAGGATTAATTACTCCGTGTAATTAATTAAGGATTAATTAATATAATTAATTAAGGAGTTAATTAATTAAGGGAAGTAATTACTGGATTAGTTAATTACTATTTGTAATTAATTAAGATTATTTATAGGAAAATGATTATTTAAGTATAATTAATTAATGTAATTAATTAAGGATCAATGTAATTAATTATAATTAATTAATTAAATTAGTAATTAGAGGATCATTAATTAATGAGAGTAATTAAAGGATAATTACTGTGAATGATTAAGGATAATTAATTTGTGAAATTAATTAAAGTGCTAATTACTTATTGTAATTAAAGGATAATTAATCAAGGATGATTAATTAAGATAGATAATGGATGGATGATTTATTAATTGGTTTGAAATAAATTAAGGTTAAGTAAGCAAGATTTAAGTAATCCAAGTGATTAAAATGGTTAGCAATTAATTTAATTGGAGGTTAATTAAATTAATTAGGAATTGTTCAACTTAAATATCTTTCTTATGAATGATGAACGATATCAGATGTTTTGGACTATGTGATATGTGCTGCTTGGTGATATGAGATATTTTGGATGAATTGTGATGATATGGATTATCTATCTGTGATATTGTGAATCATCTATTTGAATATATATTAAATTATTAAACCTTTAACAGCTTGACATTAAAACGGCGTTTTGGATTTCAGTGAGACCGGGATCGGATTTCCGGAATTGAATATCTAAAAACCACATCGATCCAAATTAAACGTTAGGTCGTGAATTCTCAAGTCAAGTTGAAGACTCAAAGTGTAAGAACTATTTGTCATTAAAATTCTAAGGGTGATTCCAATATGAGTATAACGGAGATAGTGCTTTTAGTTTCGAGATAAAGATTCGGAATGCAAGGGATATTGTTATTAACTCTGAGGGTGATTCCAAAATGAGTGTAGCGAGATAGTGCCTTCTATTTCGTTCGAACCCAGAACGAACTTGTATGGATTGAATGCTTTTGGAACATCGTCAAGAGAACGATGAGAATTCTAAGATAGATGTGTTCTATAAAGGTAATCGCAGCCTCAAGCCTCATCAACCGGGAATGGCTAAAACAGGGGAGGTGCAGCAAGGCTAAGTGGGTTGCGCCCAGGTAGGATGAGATTTATCCATGTCTAGAGGTCCCTTTTTATTCGGCTTAGTAGGCAGTTGGTTCGCGCCCAACTGCGGGGTTGTCTTGTTCAGGACTATCCAGTAAGGGATGGTTCCGGCCTTGTGCTGTAGGGGATTTAGGGTGGATCCTCGGTACTCTGATGTAGACCAAGTACCGTGAAGAGCGATACCTCAGTAGCCCTACCATTGTTCGAAACCCATTTTCCCTACGTGCCTTTACGATTTTGATTGTATAACCCACTTTGTGGCTAGTAGCTGAAATTTAATAAATGTAACAATTTCGGCTATTTCCTATTCATTTCAAAACCCTAGACACTATTATAATATCACTGGATTTCCTATCAAATGTTTTGGTTATCGTAAGGTAAAAACCTTTCCGTGTTTATGTAAGGAAAGTCTTACAAGATACCTTTTGTTTTCAAAGGTTTTTTTTCAAAGTTTAGCAATTTTAACCCGTTTACTTACACCAGACCCATGTCTGACCTGGAGTTTATTTTCTGCTTTATTAAACTCTTTGGTACTGAATTTTTACGAGTAGCCAAGGGATTCAGGTTAGCTTTGATTAATTCTGGAGGAAATTTGGAGCATGAGGCTTCAGCGTGTAGATATGTAATGGTTCCACTGTGTCTGTATCTCTGTGATGTTTTGAGTTGTATGATAGACAGGTGTTTATAACTGTCTAATTTGTGATGTATAAGCCGTCTAACCCTGATGTATATGACACTATGTAAAATCTTATGTAATGTAATAAGTTTTATTCGTTACGTTGTGAGATTCTGATGTTGTTAAGTTCTTTCTTCTCTATCTTTTCTCTTCTCTATCCCTTTCTTTCTTATTCATGATGTGTCTTTCTATGGAGTGAAAGATGGGTCGTGACACTTTTACTTAGGAAAACCTTTCCAAATCATTCTTTTATATCTTAATCGAAGATTTCTTTCTTAAATTCAAATCGTATTATGGCAAATCGAAGATTTTCATAACAGAGTACTACTGCCACCTTAGATATGGTAAATTTCACCTCCAGGGACTAATGGCATGTAGTCCTACATCATCAAGATCTTTGTCATCAATGATAATTGTCTTCAGCATATTTTATTTCAAAAATTAGTCTGAAGGGGTTTCCGGATTGGAATCGCCAAAATATGATCCCGGTTTTTCAGATAGGAATTACCCAAATCCGATCTCGGTTCCTTCGTGCTAATCATCGATAAAAAGAGGTTAAATTAATATCGGGTTTCGAAAATTAGTTTGAAGTGATTTTTGGATAGGAATCACCCAAATCCGATCCCAATTCTTCGGATAGGAATCACCCAAATCCGATCCCGGTTCTTCGGATAAGAATCACCCAAATCTGATCCCGGTTCTTTCGTATTAATCATCGATAAAAAGATGTTAATTAGTTAATTAACATTCAAAGAATTTGTTTCTTTTCTTTTATTTTGGAAAAACTTAAATATGATCTTTTTGTAATGGCCCGAAGATTTTTGACCCTAAAAATCGGCACTAATATGTCTGTATAGAGTGCCGAGCAATCGAGCGCCGAAAATCCCAGACTGCTAGGTTTAAGAAGAAAAAGAGATAGAATAAGAAATAGAAACAATAGCACCGAATCTCACAATCGCAGTGGAACAAAATATAATATAAAATAACAGCACTTTACACAATGAAAGCTGTGACTGTCAATATATATATACAAGATATCCGAGTACAAAAAATCTGGACTGTTATAATAACTCGTCCCCAACTACTGCCTACACAGTCCATAATACATAGCATAATATAATACGTCTCAGCCATTTAGCTTGTCTCCTGAGCTCCAAAACGTCCTAACCTGAAAATTGGTAATACTCGGTCTGACACTAGCATTACAATAAAGTAACGCCCAAGTCAGGCTAGAAACCAACGTGTGTAAACCCATCTAATATGAAATACTTAAGTTATAAACTTCTTTGAAAACCAAGGTAACTCGAGCTTTTATCTTGTTATAATCAAAACAGATGAAGAAATCCATTGATATTATAAAATAATACCCAAATGCGGTTGCTTGTTAGAAATAGTCAGATTTACTTAATTCATTCAATTTCAGCCTATTAGACCTTATAATCAAACCGCAAAGATTTGTAAAGATTATTAAATCGAAGTGGTTTCGGATATTGCTGATACCCGATCCCGGCCTCTCCGAATCCAAATAATAAATTAAAAAGGTAAGTTGTTTAAGATAAAAAATCTATTACTTAGGGTGACCATATTCAAATAAGGGAATTTATTACAAATTTTATTTCAAAAATAAAATGTATCATCACTTAATCCCATTCTTTTAATCTGTTCAACCACTCGATAGTGCAGATAAGAACAATTAAAAGGAATATCCAATAGAGTTAAGCCGAGATATAGATCGTTGACCTATTTAACGCCCAATCAACAATTCACTCGTTCACGGTTCAATTTGCCTTTATTGTTCATACCCATTTATATTTAAATCCAAATTAATTTAAAAACATTTATTCTTGGTTAATTAAAATTTAACATCCATTTAACATCCATTTAACACCCAACTGGGTAACTTATATACATTTAAAAAAAAATCAATTAATAATATAATTAACCGTACCATAAAAATATGTATGTAAATCCCATTCAGTAAAAAATAAAAGTAATTATAAAGTACCATAAAAATATGCATGTAAATTCCAAAAATATATATGTAAATCACACTCTTCCTCTTTTTCTTTTTTTCTTCTTTTTTTCCTATTTTGTTCATTTTTCTTTCTATTTTCTTTTCTTTATTTTTTCTTCTTTTCTTCTTTTCTTTATTATTTTATTTCCGGCCCATCAATTTCCGACCTAACTCTTCTACTTCCCCTCTTCCTTCTACCCTTCCAGTTCCCTTTCTTCTTCTCGTCTCTCCCTTCTAACATGACCCTATGAAACCGAAACGTGCGCACACACGTTCACGTGTACATCCAACCACGACCATCGGCCTACGACATCGACCACCCCACGAGTCATCGCCAATCTACGTAACCACCTTGACCACCTAGATTTCCCTCAAAATCCCAAAATCAAAATCAAGAAAAAAGAAACCCCTCACCAAAAACGAACCGACCCTTCCCTTGCCTCGCACCACCACCTCCGACACCAAAGTCCACGCCACTTTGCCAGAAGCTCCGCCGCTCTACTCTCCTCCTATTCCCCTACACCGCGGTCTTGAATCCCCGCCACGACGCCACAGTCACCCATGACCACCACTCGCCTTAAACCCTATTTCTTCCTTGATAGGCCACCACGACGATCATCAAGGCACCTTTTCATTTTTCCCTCACACCCCTTCCACCCAGCTTCCTTCGACCAAAACTCCGACCCTCTACCATGACTAAATCGTTGCAAATTGGTCACAGACCAATCTACGTTCAACTCCTTCCATCCCCTCAAATACATCACTAATTTTTTTGAAATGACCCTTGAAATTCGTCATTCCATATGGCGATCAAGGTTATATAACCCAAAAGTTAAAACAAGATATTCAAAGTTTGTCACATTGGTTTAACTTCCTGTAAATATAACTTTTACCTATCTATACTGGATAAAATCTAATAAAACTAATTTCTAACTAAAGCCTAATAACACACAAGCATTTCCCCCTATAACCTTCTAACCAAAATCCAACTAAATTAAGTGATAGGAATTTTTGAGGTCAAGCCTAGCATTTTATCCTAAATATACAGGGCAGTGTAAATAAGAAAATATTGAACAGGCTTGTGGCTTATCTGATTATATTGTTTAACGTATATTCATATGCACTGGTCAAAGATGCATTCCTGGGTCACAGTTATCTGGATATCTATATACTTATATATGATCACTTGAAAACAAGGATAAATGTTTACTCACAGAATATCTTTTGAAGGAAGAGTAATTGCTTTCGAAGAATGCTGCGAGCTTGAACATTTCTAGTTTGCTTTGCTCTTTTTTTCTTTTTTTATTGTATTGACTCTTATAAAGTTTCAAGGCAACTACTTGTATTTACGTGCACGTGTATATATTTTTGTTTGTGAGGATGTGAGAAGGCAACTAGGAAATGATATAAATAGAAGAGGAGGGAAAGAAATAGCTAAAACTTGTTTTACAGGCCTTTACATTTGATAAGATATCATTGTTTTTAATATATTTACTTTTCTTACTTTCTAACCTGATTTGACTTCCATTTTGACTTGATTGGATTTCCTTAATTCAGGCTTGACTTGACTTTTGCCGTTTGACATTGATTATATGATTTTTATGCTTGAAATGATATATTTTCATCATTATGTTTCCCTTTCATATGAACATCTATTCTATGTCCATATATATGAATTGCATATGCACTTTTATAAGAATTGATATCTGTATATATCCCTTTGTATGTATATATAATTATGTATAGTATCCATATACGTTGTTGTTAATATATATATATATATATATATATATATATATATATATATATATATATATATAGGCTTGCATTTTCACTATTTGATATTATACATACATTTTGCTTGATTTTGTTCTCATATACATTCATTTACATTTATACACTTCCCTATATTTTACTCCATATAGGCATCTATACATACATATACATTTATACACTTATATATTATCAAACACCATAAGCTTGTACAAACCTTAATTATCATATATTTATTTATTTATTTATTTACACATTTTATACATATTCTTCACATATTTTACTTATGTGCATTATGTCCTCATATATGTATGTCCTCCTACTATATAAAGTTTTCCTATATATATACATATTGTTTCCTTTGCGCATACGTTCATATACTTCCATGTGTATGGTCTTATATATTTTCAAACTTTATAAAGTTTGTATATATTTGTCTATATTTATGGGTATTTCATCTTAAGTTTAAACGGTGGAGTTTATATATATGTATTTCCTATAAATTTTATCATACCCAATATGTTATGACTTAATTTTGTATATAATGTTTAAACCAATTTATATATATCCAGGTATTTTAAATTATTAGAAATTTATTGTTTGACTAAAAAAATCAATAATTCAATAATAAAACCCGTTAATCACCTAATTAACACATGTCAAAAATCCGGGTTGTTACATTCCTATCCCCTTAGAACTTTTCATCCTCGAAAAGGAATGAAGTGAGACTATTAATTTTAATGTTTATTACCAATTAAATCATTCTTTAAACGTTTTAACTTTTTACTCTTTTATTTTTGAAACTTTGAAAAACTTTTAAAAACTACATAATATTACCAAAATAGTTTTATAGAAATACTTTTCATAACTCGATGTTTAAACAAGTCCATACTTGGTTTCGCAAAAATTCAGTCATACGTTGATCAGGCGTAGGACCGAAAATCTATAAGTACTTAGTAGACCCGCTTCAACACCCAATGAAAATACATGGAAAAACTTTTGTGGGAATGCTCTAGAAATCATCACCCTCTTCCATGGATCACAGTTAGCACGATGATTATGTCACCATCCCGGCAAAATCCATAGAAAACTGTAGGCATCCGCACCCCTCGCTCCGCCATAGGAACTGCAACAGATCGTAGCTACACCCAGGGATACATTGCTATCACAGCAAAATCGTGTAACTATAGGCATCAGCGCCCTCGAGTTACGCTGCCAAATGAAACTTCACCACATAGATCGCATATTACGCAAAGGTTGCATCACTATCCCAGTGAAACCCAATGTAGACTGTAGACACTCAGCGCCACACGACTTTCGCTATAGAACCACATATATCCCAATGTATCGATGTTTCTATCCCAGCAAAATCAAACGTAGCAAAATCAAACGTAGATTGTAGGCAATCACTGCCACTCGACTTATGCTATGGACATAATAGATCGCAGTTACAACAAAGGTTATGTTGCCATCACAGAAAAACCCCAATGCAACAGTAGGCATCAGCTCCATCGACTTACGCTACTAAATGATCATCAAGAACTATAGTTTTGTCTGGACATCCTCTGGGACCAAAGTTTAGAACCCCCCTTAGGGCTCAAGGCAGAAACACCCGTGAATCTCCTAATATAAGTTTCAACTCTAAATGGAAGCGCCTTTTTCCCCATAGCATTCTCAAAACATTTCATACTATACACATATAGTAACTTTCAAATCATACTCTTTATATCACATATAAATCCCATTTACACAAAATCGATATCTCAAAATCGATAATCCTCAAAATCGATAATTCTTAAAATTGGCTTTCAAATTGCCAAAATTTTCTTTTTGCCCAAAACCAAAAGCCTTTTAAAAATCAACGGGTTCCAAAACCCTTTTCAGTTCTATTCTCACAAAAATCATTCTTATATATATAAGTTTATTCTTTCAAAGATCTTTTCTTTTGGTTATAGATTCAACAAGGGGAGTTTTCAATATAGATAACTAGTACACATAATCTTATTAATGTCAAACCAAATTTCCAAGTTCGATTTCCTTTTCCAGAGTCATTTATCACATTACTTATTTCTTGCAAAGTAAGTTTCCAGTTATAGTAACTAATTACTCATCCATTTTTAATCATCATATATTTCTCCAAATATACTCTTCCATTTCAAAATTATATTTTTTTTGCCTCGATGTCGGATTCGGTTCCATTTTAGAATTTCTTCAATTTTCCCCATTTGGATTTTACCTCACTTTATTCCAGTTTGTATTTAAATCCATGATTTAAATATAAAAAATTCCCACTTTGCCCAATTTGACTTTAGGAAACAACATAAATTTTTTATATTAGTTAAATAGTTGTAAAGTAGTTAAATGGTTGTAAAATAGTTAGATAGTTGTAAAATAGTTGTAAAATATTTAAATAGTAAATATAAGATAGTTTGAGTATTAAAAAGAAAGGTTTGTATAGTAAATAGCTTGAAAAATCAAAATAGTTTGAATATTTAAGGAAATAGATTTAAGACAGTTTATATTAAAATAATTTGTTTAAAAATAATTACAGAGTCAAACTAGTTCAATTTCCAATCTCCAATTCGAATCAATTTCAATTTCCACTTCCTTTTAAATTGGTTCAATCTAGATCCCAATTCGAATTTACTTCGATCCCTATTCCAATTAATTCAATTCAATTTCAATTTTGAATTAATTCCAATTCCATTCTCAATTTTAACCATCTCGATTTATATAAATTGGAGTTCAGTTTCCAAAATGTTGATTTAAACATTTAAATCAAATTACCCTTTTATATTTAATTTAACAACCCAAATCTATAACAATTTAATTCTGAGTCCAAAATTCTAATATTCATTTAAATTATCTTTGCTTAACTTATTTCAAGGTTCGATTGAGTGTTCAAATCCATTTAGACAAATCAGTCTTTAGAATTCAATTGATTTCCTAATTACACTTCAAAATTTTAAACCTAATCCCTTTAAACAATTCCGGTTGATAAATCCGTTTTTAACATTTCAATCTTAAGTTCAAAGTGATTCCATTTCCATAATTTCAATTTTATTTCTAAAAATACAATATCATTTAAATATTTTCAAAATAAAGTTTTAATTCCATTTAATTTCAGTAATGGATATATATCATCTCGATCCACTTCCTAATTCATTCAGAATAATCCAATTTACAGTTTTATATATACCGTCAATAGCAAACATAATGATAGCAGGATATGTCAAAGTAAATAAAAATCCAAATTATCTAAAGCACCAATCGATAGCATTCATTACAAATTTCCAGAATTCAAAACCCGTTTTGTTTCAAAAGCTGTTTTAAATTATCCATACATAACTTCTTATCAAATCCATACTTTCCTCTTCAATTTAATCCATTTAACTTCTCTAAGTTAAATCTTAATCTCATCTTGGAATTCCCCAATTCCAGATTATAAGTTCAAAACTTATTTAACTTAGCCTAAGTTAAGTTCCAATCCATTCATTCCATTTAAGCCTACTTAATTTAATTTTCTTATCAATATCCCTTCCCACTTTTCAGTTCAAAAACTTATTCTACTTTGGGTTATACATCTCATTCTCAGGGGATTTCAAAATTCAATACTTAGTATTTATTTCAATTCAACTTTGATATTATGTATATCCACATATATATACATATTTATTTCATTTGCATAACCAGTCACGCCTTAAATTTTTAAACCATTCCTGGTCTTCAATTCAAAACAAATTCCTCTGAAATTTTTAAAACAACTCTTGTTTTAAAACAAGATTCCTCTATTCAAAAATATGTCAAATAATATTACTTATTGTTTTCCCTAAACACTTTGAAACAATTCCAAATTTCTCTGGGTCTAGATTTAAAACTTCAAAATTTAAATCCATTTTAAATTATAAATCATAAAATTTTACTTCCTTAAAACATTTCACCCTTGTCTTATTATTGTTTATTCTATAATAAACATCCTCTATTAAGGCACAACAACCAGTTTATGACAATAATCAATAATATCATATCTAGAAACCAAACACACCATATATTCCATCATACTTTACTTGGACAAATAAATCAGGGTAACTTATTTCAACACTTTAAAAATTCTTTTGAATTTTCCAGGATTTAAATTCAGGTTTGAATCTATTTGTAGCTTAACTTATTTGTATAGTTAGTCCTTACCAAATTTCTATTTGGTTATATAAATTTCCTTTTAAATTTTATAACCTTTTTTTAATTTTAATAGCAGCAACCAATTCCCTTAATCCTCTATAATAATTAGAAAAATTATTACTTTATATGTCAAAATATAAGCTTATATAAAAATCATTTTTAAAATCATTTTTAAGATCATTATATAAGAAAACAACAAGTACGCCTTCATGTATACTCTCAACTCATTTTAGGGTACTATTGACCCTATCGCTAATGAGTAATCCCTACCAGACCCAAGGCTCTCGATTAACCTTCCGCTCTGATACCAAGTGTAACGGCCCAAAGATTTTCGAACCCGAAAATTGGCACTAATTTGTCCACTGTACAGAGTGCCGAGCAATCGAGTGCCGGAAATCCCAAACTATTAGGGTTAAGGAAAAAAGAGATAAAATAAGAAATAGAAACAATAACAGAAAATCTCACAATCATAGCGGAACAAAATATAATATAAAATAACAGCACTTTACACAAAGAAATTGTGACTGTCAGTATATATACAAGATATCAGAGTACAACAAATCTAGACAGTTATAATAACTTGTCCCCAACTACTGTCTACACAGTCCATAATACACACTGAAATATAATCAATACGTCTCTGCCATCCAGCTCGTCTCCTGAACTCCAGAACGTCCTAACCTGAAAATCCGTAATACTCGGTCTGACCCGAGCATTACAATAAAGTAACACTTGAGTCAGGCTGGAAAAAAGCGTGAGTAAACCCATCTAATATGAAATACTTAAGTTATAAACTTCTTTGAAAACCAAGGTAACTCGTATCGCACTACGAGTTTTTATCTTGTTATAATCAACACTGATGCAGAAATCCATTGATATTATAAATAACACCCAAATGCAGTTGGTCATTAGAAATAGTTAGATTTACTTAATTCATTCAATTTCAGCCTATTAGACCCTATAATCAAACCGCAAAGATTCGTAAAGATTATTAAATCGAAGTGGCTCCGGATGTTGCTGATACCCGATCCCGGCCTCTTCGAATCCAAATAATAAATCATAAGTTTAAGACAAAAATCTATTACTTAGGGTGACCATATTCAAATATGTAAATTTATTACAAATTTTATTTCAAAAATAAAACGAATCATCACTTAAATCCCATTCTTTTAATCTGTTTGACCACTCTATAATACAGATAAGAACAATTGAAACGAATATCCAATAGAGTTAAGCCGAGATATAGATCGTTGCCTAATCACCAATTCACTCGTCACAGTTCAGTTTGCCTTTATTATTCATATCCATTTATATTTAACTCCAAATTAATTTAAAAACATTTATTCTTGGTTAATTAAAATTTAACATCCATTTAATACCTAACTTGGTGACTTATATACATTTTTTTTTAAAATTAATTAATAATATAATTAACCGTACCATAAAAATATGTATGTAAATCCCATTCAGTAAAACAAAAGTAAATATAAAGTAGCGTAAAAATATGTATGTAAATTCCAAAAAATGTATGTAAATTCCGCTCTTCCTCTTTTTATTTTTGCTTCTTTTTTTCCTATTTTATTTCATTTTTCTTTCTATTTCATTTTTCTTTCTATTTCATTTTTCTTTATTATCTTCTTCTTATTTTTCTTTTCTTTATTATTTTATTTCCAGCCTATCAATTTCCCGGCCCAACTCTTCTACTTCTCCTCTTCATTCTACCCTTCTAGTTCCCTTTCTTCTTCTCATCCCTCCCTTCTAACATGACCCAAAGAAACTGAAACGTGCACGTACACGTGCACATGTACATCCAACCACGACCATCGGCCTATGACGTCGACCACCCTACGAGTCACTGTCGATCTACGTAACCACCATGGCCGCCCAGATTTCCTTCAAAAGCCTAAAATCAAAATCAAGCAAAAGGAAACCTGTAACGACCCGGCCCTGCAGCGTTCGAAAATCGGCATCCAATACATCACCTCTATTCAAATGCTGAAGATTCAAACGTTGGAGTCCGGTTCGCTGAAGCTAAAACACATTAGACGATAACAACACAGCGGAACAAAATGACTTTCATTTATCACAGCTCAATCCAGGCATTTCATCTCACAGAATATTACATATCAGAGATATCAAACAATTCAAGGCATTCAATATAATCCAATTATCCATAAGCAAGATTTTACTAATCACATAATTATAATTAATTTAATTTAAACCAAATTAATTACTTATGAATTATTTACCTAGTCTTGATTAATTAACATTAATTAATTACAAACCATTTGTTATTATTTTAATTGATTAATGAAATTAACTATTCCTTAATTATCCATCTTAATTAATGTTTGCACAAAAAATGGGCAAACACCTCCAAGTCGTATGAATTAGTTGATTTTATGTTGTTTCTAGTGATTTGGGTGATTTATGCAAATATATAAAAAACAGGGACTGAACTGTAAAAGACACACAGATTTATAGTGGTTCGGCCAGAATGTGCCTACGTCCACTTTATACGTTATTCTCCTTTTCTATTCAGATTACAAGTACAAAGCTTTGATTACAAGTAACTGAAAGTTGTTTGAAAGTTCTGTCCGTGCTTGATCTCTCAAACTTGTCTGCCATTGTTGTACCCCTGCCCCTCTATTTAAAGAGTGAGGCTGGGGGCAGGGGTTCTGGATGTATATAGCTGCCGATGGGCCTGGGCTGAAACGATCTGGCCTGGCAATGTTGGTTCGGTGTAGGTTGGATAGGTGGTCCGGTTAGGATGGTTCAGTGGTAGGAGATAAATGGACCAGTGAGGATGGTTCGGCAGGAGCTTGGAGGAGGTTGGTTCGGCAGGAGCTTGGAGGAGGTTGGTTCGGCAGGAGCTTGGAGGAGGTTGGTTCGGCAGGAGCTTGGAGGAGATTGGTTCGGCGGTGGGTGGTTCGACGATTGGTTCGGCGGTGGGTGGTTCAGCGAGACCTTGGCTCGGTAAGGCTTTGGTCCGGTCGAAAACATACCCAACACTTGCCCCCCAAAGTAGGGCATGCGCATGTGCATAGCGTACTTTGTTTTGGCTGGGTTACTTTCATCCGGCCTTGTGTGCCGAGCCAGCTGGCCCGGCTTATTCATGTTTCTCCTATAAATATGGGCCCAAGGCCTTCGCCATTTTCCACCAGCCGAACCAGTGTAACACCGAACTAAACTCTTTTGCTTCGAGATAGCCGAACCAATCAACCGCCGAATCAACTCTACTGCTAGACCAGGTGAGTCTTCTATCGTCGAATCAGATTGTCCTGCCGAATGGACCTCGTGGGTTTCAAGTACCGAATGCCACATTCTTTCTTGAGTTGCCGAATGAACTCCGGGGCACCAAGTACCGAATGAGATAAGGAGCATAGCGCCGAATGGCCTTTCGTCCTCGTACTGCTGCATGTGTTTGAGAAGTGCGAGGCCGAATGGTCATTGGTCCCAAACTTTTATGTTTTGAACTGCGAATGAGACTCCAGGCTGCATGTATTTTGCTCGTTTGTATTCCCATACTCCTTGTTCTAACAATATGTTCTTCTGGTGTTGTAGATAAATGTCTCACAAAGTGAAAACTCGATCAGAAAAGAGAAAATCTACGGACAGAGGTGAGTCTTCCGCTGTGCCCCCAGTCCAGCTGGGACCAGCGCGACATGGACCTACCCCGATGTCATTAGTGGACGGATATGGCCCTCAGGAGCTTCTGAACTCTCCTCCCGATTGCTTTCCGATCTCCCTCAAAGAAGGGCAACTTGATGTCATCGCTCGCTCCTTTGGGATTGACAGGGAGAGTATGCTGTTGCCGGAAGATGGTGTGATGCTGTATGATCCTCCTGAAGGATATTTCGCTTACAACCGATACCATTGTATGTGCGGGGCCATTCCCCCAATCAATGCCTGGATAGTCAGCTTTCTTACCTATTTGAAGGTGGCTCCATTCCAACTTCAGCCCAATTCCTATGCTATCCTGGTGTGCATGTTCATCATTTTTCAGAGGAAATATGGGCGTCCCCCTTCCAACCGGGAGATCCGGTATTTGTACAACTTGAGAGGCTATAAGAAGGGGTCTCTATACATCAGCTTGGAAGCGGTCGTGCCTTTCAAGCCGGTCCTGGATTTGTATTTGAAGCTCAGTATGTTCAAGAAAGAATGGTTCTTCATCAAGGACGACTCTGTTTCCTTCCATCTTTTCACTTCCGGCTATAAGTTGAACTTCATTTATATTTTCCTTGTTTCGACCGCAATGCTTCTTCTTATATGCTTTTATTTCTTGCTAGCGATAGGTGGCTTTGCGGTCGTGGAGAATGATTCCTTGGCTCGGATTGCTGCGGAAATAAAGGCCATTTCGGGACAGGATAGGTCGGCTTCTTACCTGATCAGGAATGCCACTCTCTTGGAGTACAGCTTAATTCTGCCACGTCAATCTGTGGTTAAGCAGAGGGATACAGCCGAGGAGAGGGTTGCCAAAGCTAAAGACGGGGCTACTGCGAAGAGTAGTAAGAGAAGACCTTTCTCGGTACCTCCAGTCGTCGGGGGGAAGAAGCTTAAGAAATCTGATGGACCCTCTCCCAGCACATGCCCAGATGTTCCGGAGGAGGAAAGTGGAGAGGAAGAGAGAGGCGAGGAGGAGAGCGGCGGTGATGGAGAAGGTGACGGTGGTAACGGTGGTGAAGGGCAGACTGGTAGTGGCGCTGGTGCCTTGACTTCTGGGCAAGCGGGTGAGATTCAAGAGTGGACTGATGATGCCTTCCGTCAAGCCTTCGAGGGGTTGGGGGAAGGGCCGGCCTTGGTGGAGAAATCGGAGAAGTCTGATAAGGCCGGGACGGATGCCAGTCTGTCTTCTGAGGGTATTTCAGCTAAGGCAACTCCGGCGGTTCAAGGTGAATTCTTAACTTTCGCAGACTCCCTTTATGATAAAGACTTAGTAATATTTTATGGCCAACTCCCGTCCGGGAATGAGATTCAGGACTTATTGCAGTATCCCACTCCCCCTCAGGGTTTGTAAAATAAGCGCGTTTTCCTACTCCTTTTAACTTAACATATTTCTCGGATCATAATTTCATGCATGCTTGTAACACTTGGTTTTTATTCCAGGAACGGGTAAGGTGGCCAAGACATCAGATATTCGGCACCGCCTTGAACAGTACAAGCTACTCAAAGCTTCTGCCAAACCAAAGCAGTCAACTAGCTGTCCCGGAGATGTGGTTAGCTATCGCCCTCTTCTCGGAGTTATTGAAGAAGATATGTAAAAGAGGAAGAGGGGCCGATCTTTGTTTGAACCTTTACGTGGCCCTCAGGCTCCAGTCCAGCCTATCCATGATATTACTGAGGAAGATACTGAGTTTATGCCTTCCCCACATCCGTCCGAAAATCCAACCGTCACCTCGATAGACCATCCTGGTTTGGTTCGCAACCCATTTGCCGGCCACCCGGATCTGGACCCGAGTTTTCAGGACATCTCTTTTGACGAGGCCACGGGTGAGCATCTTCTTCCCCGCAATCCCATGGTACGGGTGCTTGATGAGGCTAAGTCCTTAGACCTCGATTTGCTTACTACTCGGATTGTGACCATGGGGAATGAGGCCAAGGCAAACATCGATCGGGTGGCTGAAGAGACCAAGAGGCTAATGGAGCATCACGCTCGACTGGCCAAGGCTGGGGAGGAAATCGGAAGTGCTAACATTCGGTTGCGGCTAAAGGTTTCTGATCAGGCCAAACAACTTGCCGATCAGGCTATCCAGATACCCCAGCATGAGGCGGCCTCCAGATGACTAAAGAAAACCATGGAAGAGGCTAGCAAGGCTGAGTTGCAAAAAATGGAGGCTGCTTGCAAAGAGCGAATTGACATGGCCATCGCAACGGTGGACGAGGTTCGAAGAGCGGATCTTGAGCAGGTAGAGGAGTTATCTGGGAGGCTTGAGGCCGCAGAGCTTGCTCAGGCCAAGCTGAAGGAGGAGATGGAAGTGATGCGGAAGTCCCTTCAGGCTGACTGCTCGAGATACCGATTGGAGAGAGATGCTGCTGTCGCACGACTGTCGGCTTCTGAGGCCCGGATGAAAGAGTTTGAGGAGAACGAGGGGATGATGGACGAGATGCTCCAAGACATGTATTTCCGTACTTGGAGGTAGGGCAACCTGTCCTGGATGGACGATTATCCCCGGGTTAAGGCTAGGATATATCTCCGGGCTTTGGAGGAAGCCAAGGCTAAAGTGGATAAAGAGGGTGGCGCGGCCTTCAGAATGGATGTGCTTACCACACAGTTCACCAAGGAGGAGAAGGCGGCGGTGAAGGAAGGCATGAGGCTGCTTGTCGCCGAGGAAGTGGGTGTGCAACTGGAGGATGACGACCAGGGAGCAGACGCTGGTAAGTCTTCCCTTTTAACCTTTTCATGATTTGATTGCGTATCTTTCGTGATTATTGATGGATTCTCTTCTGAATTGGGTAGGCGGGACCTCTAGAGTACATGCGGGGAGATCTGACCCTGCAGTTAAGTAGATCCGGATGGCGGGCAGGACGGAGGCGGAGCCCCGATGTAGTTGACTCTTTTATTTGGTCTGTTTGACATTCCTGTATATACTAGTCCAAAACATTATTGTATTTTCAGGCTGTAATTATATCATTGCAACGAACGTCTTTATGTAACTTTATAACGTAAGCAGATTCTGTTATGTTCGAATGTGGTTGTTATTTTGATACGTTGCATAAGAAATACAGCCGCGTGTTTATGCATGTGATTTAATCGTATTTGATGCTAAGTTTCTGCTCAAAATATTATTTCATGTCTTGCAATGTCAATATGATGTGTGAATAAATTAAAGCTACATATTTGTATACAAGAGAAGATACCACCCTTCGTGTTTTAGTTGTAGAGGGCTGCTTTGAATGTCTTGTACGACTGAGTATGGAATGTAGCTGAGTGTTCCGTCATCCGAATGTGAGTTCATACTTCCACCAGCGAGAGTTCCCCTATTTCGTGACCTGTACTTTAGGGACTGTTATATAGGATAGGAGATTTTTTTTTAAATGAAATGGAAATATGAGAAACAATAAAACTTCCAATCACGGAAGGCCGTCGATATGCTTAAGTTCGTGGCAAACGGGTTTTGTAGTCACTTTCCCTAGCTGTGGGTCTTGGAGACATTTGCCACCCATCTTACGCCTCCGCGGGGAGTTTATCTTTTTTACCACAGCCGCACTTAAGACATATCGGAGCCGAGATCGCGCACAGTAACTACCCGAGCCATTATGGCCCGTAATCGTGGGTATTATTCGATTTACTGTGGCCGGCTAGCGTGGGTGCCGATCGTCAACCGTGAACTACCCCTGGCTGGCCACACCTTATGTTGGGGCTTAAAGTAGGTTCACAGTTGCCGGCGAGCCGAACGCCATAATGAGCTGCCATCGGCTATAGTCGGCCTTCTTGATGGCTTATAATCGGCTCATTACAGTTGGCTTTGAGGGCAGTCGCGAGCAATGAGTTAACCCACAGCAGAGGGATGCTGGAGCAAAAGTGTCTCATTGGCGAGTGCATAGATTCGCATAGTACCAATTGGGTCTTGTCCAGGTGAGGTTGCGCCGTGAAGTGTCCAGAGTGGAAATGTCGTTGTACATTATTTTGGTCAACAGCAAAGGATAAAGCTTAACAAGCAGCCAAGATATAAAGGAACAAGTTAAAAAGAGGCAAGATTTTTAAAGTGGTTCGGCATGAAAATGCCTACGTCCACTGATTCTCTTTGTTAATTCACTTCATATGGGCAGTACAAGTTAAGAAAAGTATCGACGGAGGTGTTGGATGTTCCATGCCCTCTGGAACACCTCTCCGTCCACTGCTGACAAAATATAAGCTCCGTTGTGGAGATCTCTATGAATTACATAGGGTCCGTCCCAGATTGGGTCTAGCGCTCCGGGGCACGGGAAGATCCGCTTGAGGACAATATCTCCTTCTTGTAGGCTGCGGTGCTTGACTTTGGAGTTTTATTGTGCTGCCACTTTTTGCTTGTGAGCTGCTGCTTTGAGTGCTGCATCATTTCTTCTCTCCACAATTAAATCTAAAGACATGTGGAGGAGTTCTTCGTTCTCTTCTGGGTTGTAGTGGATCCTACGGTGGGAAGGCACTACAGTTTCAACTGGGAGCATGGCCTCCGATCCGTATGCCAAAGAGAAAGGAGTATGCCCTGTTGATGTTCTATAAGATGTGTGGTAGGCCCAAACTGCCGTAGGAAGTTCATCCACCCAAGTGCCTTTTGACTTTTCAAATTTCTTCTTGATTAGGGTTTTGAGGATTTTGTTGACAGCTTCGACTTGTCCGTTTGCCTGGGGGTAAGCCACAGATGAGAAGCTTTTGTGAATTCCGTGCTCTTGGCACCAGTCGGCGAATTCCTCGCTGTCAAATTGAAGTCCATTGTCCGATATGATTTTGAGAGGAACCCCGTACCTACATAAAACATTTTTGATCAAGATGTTAATAACTTTTGCCAAAGATATTTTATTTAGAGGTTCCGCTTCCACCCATTTGGTGAAATAGTCAACTGCCACTATGGCATATTTAGCTCCGCCTCGGCCCATTGGCAGTTCGCCAATCAAGTCAATTCCCCATATTGCAAAGGGCCAAGGGCTGGTAATTTGAGTAATTTCATTTGTTGGTAGTCGAGGAATCTTAGCAAATTTATGACATCTGTCATATCTTTTGACGAAGTCCAAGGCGTCTTTATTTAAGGTGGGCCAGTAATACCCATATCGGAGTGTCTTTTTGGCTAGATTTTGCCCTCCGGTGTGATCTCCGCAACTTCCTTGATGGATGTTGGACAAGATTCCCTGGCTTCCCTTCCAGCGATACACCTTAGTAATGGATTAGAGAAGCCGCGCCGATAGAGGATGCCTTCTTGTAATGTGTAGCGGGAAGCTTTCCTTAAGATTTTCTTAGCTTCGTTACGCTCGTCGGGCAGTGTGCCATCTTGTAAATATTTCCGGACAGGAGTCATCCAAGTTTCCTCTTCGATTACAGCTATCATGTTCATTGTCTCGTAACTCGAGGCTAGTTGCGGTGAGATGGTTATTGGTCGGAAAGCGGCGCCGTCCTTCATGCTAGCTTGCTTTGCCAGTTCGTCGGCCTCCTGATTCTCTTCTCGAGGAAGGTGTTTGATTAAATAGTGATCCAACTGATTGATCAGCAGCTTGGTCTTCTTTAGATATGTTGTGAGTCGTTCTCCTCGAGTCTGGAATTCTCCTAGTATTTGATTTACAATGAGTTGAGAATCACTATGGAGACATAAAGAACTGACTCCAATTTCCAGGGCAAGTTCTAATCCGGCTATCACTACTTCGTATTCTGCGTCATTGTTGGTGGCAGCGAATTCCAACCTTAGGGCGTAGTGCAGCTTCCTTCCCCTGGGGATAATTATCACAACACCTGCCCCCGAGCCTTGTTCATTTGACGCTCCATCTACGAAGAGATTCCACTCGATATCTTCTGCTATTTCAGATTTCTTCTTACCTTCGTTAGTAGTGAATTCGGCAATGAAATCAGCTATGGCTTGCCCCTTGATAACGGTGCGAGGATGGTAGGTGATATCATATTGACTCAGTTCAATGCACCACTTAAGTAGTCGCCCAGAAGTGTCGGGGCGATGGAGCACCTGCCTTAGCGGTTGATCGGTTAAAACTCTGATGGAATGAGATTGGAAATAGTGTCACACCTTCCGTGACGTGATTAGCAAACAATATGCTAGCTTTTTTAGGGTATCTGGCTTCTGCCCCTGTAAATCTCTTGCTTACAAAGTATGTGGGCCGCTGTGCGCGGTCGTCTTCTCTCACCAAAGCGGCGCCTAAAGCATGGTACGATACGGCAAGATATAGGTATAGTTCCTCGCCTTCATTCAGAGTTGAGAGTGCTGGTGGTCTCTGGAGGTGTTTGATTAAGTTAAGGAAGGCCGTCGAGCATTCGTCAGTCCATTTGAACTTTCCTTTGTCCTTTTTTAGAGCTTCAAAGAAAGGGATGCATTTGTCGGTTGCTTTAGAGATGAACCTGCTTAGGGCAGCCACTTTTCCGTTTAGGCTTTGCATCTCTCTTCGAGTGGATGGTATCTTGATATCTTGCAAAGCTCGAACTTGTTCGGGGTTTGCTTCAATCCCCCTGGCATGGACGATGAATCCGAAGAACTTTCCCGACGATACTCCGAAGGAGCACTTTAGAGGGTTCAGCTTTATTCCATATTGGTGAAGTACTTGAAACCTCTCGTCCAGGTGGTTTATATGATCGTTGGCTTTCCTCGATTTTACCAACATGTCATCCACATAAACTTCCATAGTTCGTCCTATTAATTCTGCAAACATCTTGTTGACGAGGCGCTGATAAATAGCTCCGGCGTTTTTAAGTCCAAAAGGCATTACTCTGTAGCAGTACAATCCCCGGTCAGTGATGAAACTAGTGTGGTCTTGATCGGGGGCGTGCATAGGGATCTGGTTATATCCTGAGTATGCGTCCATAAAAGATAAGAGTTCGTGTCCGGCGGTGCTGTCCACGAGCTGATCGATTCGGGGGAGTGGGAAGCAGTCCTTCGGAAAGCATCATTTAAGTTGGAGAAGTCGATGCATGTTCGCCACTTCCCATTAGCCTTCTTTACCAGCACTGGGTTGGAGATCCATTCTGGGTGGATGGCTTCTCGTATGAAGTTATTGGCAAGTAGGTTCTTTACTTCTTCCTCTAGGGCTGCTGATCATTCTACCCCCATGCTTCTCTTTTTTGCTTTACTGGCACCTTGGTGGGATCGATGTTCAGTACGTGGCATGCTATGTCTGGGGAGATTCCTGTCATGTCAGCGTGTGTCCATGCAAATACGTCCATGTTGTGATGAAGAAAATCAATGAGTTGATCCTTTAATTTTTCTTTTAGTTGAGATCCGATTTTCAATAGTCTACTTGGGTCATGTTTGTCTATAGCTACGAATTCCATAGCCTCTGCAGGCTCGGCAGTGGCCTCCTCCTCTTTGTCCCTGGGGTCTAGCTCATTGAAAGGATCACTGGTATATCGAAGAGGAGGGGCTTTCTTTAGTTGCTATGCTTCCAAGTTTTTCATGCAGAGAGTATTCTCTGCATTTTCCCTTTTATCCTTTCTACGGTTATTGCGAAGTTCAGTTACATAGCAGTCTCGAGCAGGGTCTTGATCTCCCTCCATTTCTCCTATTCTGTTATTTGTTGGAAATTTCATCTTCAGGCACCATGGGGTTAGGACAATTTGGAAGTAGGACAAGGCTGGTCTTCCCAAAAAGGCGTTGTAGGCCGAATGGTTCTCTATTAGTACAAACGTTTGTTTTCGCACAGCGGAGCGGGGATGACTTCCTATTTCGACAAAGAGATCCAGTTGCCCGAGGGGCATCTTCGCATCTCCAGTGAAACCATGTAGTGGTTTGTTGCAGGGGGACACATCCTTCATTGACAGCTTCATTTTGTCGAAAGCATGCTTGAATAGGATATTACTGAGCTTCCAGTGTCTGTTAAAATTCGAAAAACTTTAGCTGGACCGAACCAGGCAGAGATGACCATAGGATCCATGTGTGGGTACTGTCTTCCCTCTAGATCACACCTACTGAATGTGATGTCGTCATTCTCTTTTCGTTTCGGGTGGCGTTCTTCCATAACAGAATTAACGTAGCCTTCATCGTTTCTAAGTGACTTACCGTAACTTTCCATCTCTGCCCAGCTTCTGTCGGCGATGTGTGGCCCTCCTGATATGGTATGGACCATTTTCTTCTCTTGACTAGAGCCGCTGGTGTTGCGATTTCCTCCGCCTACTTCTGGGAGGGGTAGCCCTGGGTTTTCATTGGCGGGAGCTGGAGTCCTGTTCTGGCTTTTTACATAGCGTTCCAGTCTCTTCCTTCTAATGTGTTCTTCAATCAAGTGCCGGAGATGGTGGCATTCATTGGTGTCATGTCCATGGGATTCGTGGAAGCGGCAGAACTTTCCAGACTCGAGTGCGTTATCTGACTCCTTCTTGTGCGGGGGGCGCTTGTATCTAACTTCGTCTTGAGTGGCTAGGAAGATGTTTTCGATCGTTTCATTCAAAGGAGTGTAGGAGTCAAATCTTGGTCCTGGTCGATATAAGCGCTTTTCTCCCTTCTTGCCCCCAGCATTGTCTCTAGAGTCACTTCTCCGAACATCCTTTGCTGCAGCGGGGACCCTGTCTGGGGCTGTCTTAGCCTGTTGCCCTGACTGCTCCTCAGTGGCAGCGTCTTCAAGTCTCATATACTTTCCCGCTTCATGGAAGAAATCAGGTAAAGCGGTTGGTTTTTCCTTGGTTAGTCTTCTAGCAAATTTAGTATCCGGGTGCACACCACTGCAGAGGGACATTAGGATAAGTTTCTCATCGGCATCTTGAACTGCAGCCGTTACAGCATTGAATCGGGTTAAATATTGCTGCACTGTCTCTCCAGGCTTTTGTTTGATATTAGATAAGGAATAAGCGTCCTTGGGTTGTTCCACATGAATGCGGAACTGGCTGATGAACTTTTCCTTCAACATTTCCCATGAGCTGATGGACCCTTGGGGTAGGTGGCGGAACCTGGAGGTAGCTAGATCTTCCAAGAAAAGTGGGAAGCATTTACACAATACTCCCTCCGTTGCTCCGCTCATGAGCATATGCTGGGTGTATCTCTGTAAGTGTACGATGGGGTCAGAGGTTCCCTTGGAAGGCTCCATTGTTGGCATTTTCCATTCCCGGGGGGTGATGGCAGTTTCGATATTGCGGGTGAAGGGGCTGGTTACCCTAGCACCTATCCCCCGATCCCTTTGCTCCCGTTGGACGCACTCTCTAAACAATCGCGCCATCCTTACATCAGAACTTGGAGCGGATAGAAATGAGTTTGGTTCTTCCCTGCGGGACTGATTCCGTCCAGACGACTTGTAGGGTTGGTATCGTCTGTCACTCCTAACATTCTCCAATGGCTGCCTCTGGTCTTCTAGGGGCATGCTGGGGTCAGCCACAGTTGGCCCTTGCCTTGATCTTCCCCTGTTGGGTTCCGTTCTCAGCACTTCCTCGGGTCCAACTTCGGGCTGGACTCCTGCTCGGCCCCGTCTACTGGTGTTTCCATGGTTAGGTAGCATGACAGGCTCAGCTACATCCGCCCCATGCCTGGTACCTCCCCTGTTGGGTTCAGTTCCAAGTGTTTCCTCGGGTCGGAATTCGGGCTGAGTCCGGGCTCGGCTCCTACCATTGCTGTTTCTTTTGTTAACCTCTTCGAAGAAGAAAGACCTTTGTTGTCTCCCAGATCCTCCAGACCGAGACCCACCCCATGATTCAGTGTTGCAGTTGGATTCTTCAGCATCCCTTAAGCGTGACATGAGTTGGTCCACCAAGGCTTCTTGTTGAGATGCGAAGCGGTTAGCTACTTCAGCCACAATCCTGTCTAGATCCGTCCTTGTAATTGGTTGTTCCGTAGCAGGGGCTGTCAGATTTGCCTGATTTTCGTTTGCTGTTGGAGCCGGACGATTGTCTTGATTTCTGACTACTAGATCTGGGATACTTCTAGTTGCAATATTCTTTCCTTTGTTAGCATCTTTCTTCCGTCCGGGAGGCATGTTTTCCAAGCAATGAACGATGTTGATAGGAAAAGGGTTAAGTGGGAGAAGCTGAAGCTTCGAGCTCCGTCTCTCAATGAAAGCACCAAAAATGTTTGCACAAAAAATGGGCAAACACCTCCAAGTCGTATGAATTAGTTGATTTTATGTTGTTTCTAGTGATTTGGGTGATTTATGCAAATATATAAAAAACAGGGACTGAACTGTAAAAGATACACAGATTTATAGCGGTTCGGCCAGAATGTGCCTACATCCACTTTATATGTTATTCTCCTTTTCTATTCAGATTACAAGTACAAAGCATTGATTACAAGTATATGAAAGTTGTTTGAAAGTTCTATCCGTGCTTGAGCTCTCAAACTTGTCTGCCATTGTTGTACCCCTGCCCCTCTATTTATAGAGTGAGGCTGGGGGCAGGGGTTCTGGATGTATATAGCTGCTGATGGGCCTGGGCTGAAACGATCTGGCCTGGCAATGTTGGTTCGGTGTAGGTTGGATAGGTGGTCCGGTTAGGATGGTTCAGTGGGAGGAGATAAATGGACCAGTGAGGATGGTTCGGTAGGAGCTTGGAGGAGGTTGGTTCGGCAGGAGCTTGGAGGAGGTTGGTTCGGCAGGAGCTTGGAGGAGGTGGGTTCGGCAGGAGCTTGGAGAAGATTGGTTCGGCGGTGGGTGGTTCGGCGATTGGTTCGACGGTGGGTGGTTCGGCGAGACCTTGGCTCGGTGAGGCTTTGGTCCGGTCGAAAACATACCCAATAATTAATTATCCTTAATTACTTATATTAAATAAATCATTCCTTAATTAATCACATATATTAATTAACCTTAAGTTAACTGCATTAATTAATTAATCCTTAATTAATTACATTAATTAATTAACCCTTAATTAATTACATTAATTAATTAACCCTTAATTAATTACATTAACAAATTAACCCTTTAATTACTTACACTAACAAATTAACCCTTTAATTACATACATTAAGTAATTATCATTTAAGTAATTATCCTTTAATTACTCACAATAATTAATCATCCTTTAATTAATTACATTAAGTAATTATCCTATAATCGCTTGATTAATTACTCATTAATTATTAATCAATTATTCTTTAATTACTTAATTAATCAACCTTTAACTAGCTTTATTAAGTAATTATCCTTTAATTACTTACATTGATTAATCATCCTTTAATTAAGTACATTAAGCATATCCTTTAATTACTTTAATTAATTATCCTTAAAATAATTTCATTAAGTAATTATCCTTTAATTACTTAATTAATTAATCTTTAACTATTCAATTATCCTTTAATTACTTACATTAAGTAATTATCCTTTAATTAATTACATTAAATTATTATCTTATATTTACTTGATTGATTACTCTTTAATTATTAATCAATTACCCTTTAATTACTTAATTAATTAATCTTTAACTATTTAATTATCCTTTAGTTAAATACATCAAGTAATTAAACTTTAAGTAATTATCCTTTAATTACTTAAGCTAATTAATAAATCCTTAATTACTTACATCAATTAATTACATTAATTAATATCCTTTAATTACTTATATTAAGTAATTATCCTTTAAGTAATTAATTATCCCTTAATTAATCACATTAATTAATTATTTATAATTAATTACATTCACTAAGTATTCTTTAACTAATCAAGACCCTAATTAATTAAAGATCCCATTTATTTTAATTAATCGCTTACTTATCATTTATCTCTTATTTAAATTAGATGCTTGAAATCAATTTATACAAAATCACTTGAGAACTTTTTGATTAATTAAAGTTTAATACACTTACCTTAATCACTTCTTAATTACATCATTTTTTTAAAACACTTAGGGATTTAAATCAAATAATGAACCAAATATACAATTATCTAAACCAAAACAATTTTAAAAACATTTAACTTTAAAATTTCAATCTTTGAAATTTGCTTGGAAACTTGTTTACTAATTTTACTTTGGAACTTGGTAACATTTTTTTTTTAAAAATTATTCATTTTAAAAAAATTAAAAAAATTGTTTAATAAATTGTTTAAAAACTTGTTAATTCATCAGGTTAAAAAAAACCCGAGCCAAACTACCAAACTTCCCGAGCCAACCCCGAGACACTCGCATTTTACACGCAAACAACTTCGAGACCGTTCCGAGCAAAACCTTCTTCCCCGTCTACTACCACAACACCTAGATACAACATACACCTGTGCACCGTGCACGTCGACCCAATCACCTCTGACCAACTTTGAGACATCCAACAAGTCATCGCAGCCTCTCTCGAACGTTCCGATCACCCATCACCATTGATTACGTCGGAATTCAAAATCGAGCATGTAGACACCTATTTGGAACCAACCCTGATTGACAAAAACACCTCGCATCGCCTCCCTCGATCGCTAGAGATCACATGATCATGTCCACAGCTCCGCCGCTGACTCATGCTTCGATTCCACCCCCTCCGATCAAGTTCGATTCACCCTTGACGATGCAATCACCTCGCAAACCTCACTAACTCAAACAGGGCCTTAAACCCTATAACGCCGATGACCGACCACACCGATGATCTAAAAATCCTCCAGTCATTTTTTCGATGATCTCCAAACTTCCAGCCACATCCAGCTTCAACCCCGAGACCTATCACTTCGTCGACCGTCGGAATTCGAGTAAATACCCAATTCGGTTCAACTTGCAATATCTCCACAATTCCTATCTTAAAATTTTTGAAATTATTATCAAAATTCCTCATTTCAAAGCTCGTATCCAGATATACAATCAGAACTTGAAATTTAAATACTTAAATTTCTGTCTAGAAATGATTTTTATTGTAATTTCTTAATCCCTGTAAACTTACTTGTTAATTTTACTTAAAAATATTTTTAAAAATCTAATTTAGTTATTACTAACAGATTTCTTTTAAGGATCATTACATAAAACTGTTTATATAATGAGATATGAATTTACATAAGGATTTCTTGAGCCTGTTGTACAAATAGAGGTATGCTATAAAAATATACTGACATGCACAGGCATATTTTACATCTATACAAATATTTTTCATAATAAACATCAAGTATTTATCACATACAATCAAAATTTAATAGATTTAATTTTTAAAAAATGATGTTTACTCACCAGATTTTTGAAAAACATAGAAGTTTATGGAAGTCTGGAATTTGATCCTGGAACTGAAAATTGGCTTTGAACTTTGATCTGAACTGTTTGTTGTTTGATTTGAACGGAGAAGAAACTGATAGTTGATCTTGAATTTGAAAACTGGAAATTGTATATGATCTTTACTTTGGAACAACAATTTGTTTTAAAAACTGGAACTTGGTTTTGCTTTGATTTTGATCTTGAAACTATAATTTGATCCTGATCTTTGATTATTGTTTGCTTTAGGTTTTTGGATTTTGAAAGGTTTGTTTACTTTTGTTTTTATTTTTATCTCTGGTTTGTATTTCAGGTTTTGTTTTTTTGAAAAATAAAAAATGAAGAAAGAATGAAAGTAGGAGTAGAGAAATATGTATATATAACTTTGTTTTCATATTTTTTTAAAATAAAAAGAAAACTGAAAATGGACACTTGTATTTTTATGTTAAACAAAGGCTAACACTTGTTAAATTTCATATTATATGGTTTACACTTGTTAACCTTCATGTTATAATACTTATACATGTTTAATGCATGTATTTCTAAGCTTACGAATGTTAAAATCAATATTTAAATATTTTCTTATGTTTTATTTTCATGTTCTAAATTTTTATATATAAACAAACCTAATTTAGTTCATGTAAATTTTTTAAAAGAAAGAATATTAAACCTTTTTATCAAATCTTATTTTTAACTAAAGCAATTATATTTTTAAATAAATAAATATTTATCTTTAGAGAATTTAACCATTAAATAGCTTTTGAAAATTATTATATTAAATTCAAAATATAACTTCCAAATCACAATATATACATACAAACACACACAAATATATATATATATATATATATATATATATATTATAATTAGAAAATAAATTTTATTAGTTTAAATATCAACACATTTCTTATTTTTTTTGGAAAAGATTTCAAATTAATTCACAAATTAATTCTAAAAATTGTATTAATTACTAAATTAAATTTAGCTTAAAAATGGGATCGTTACAAATTCCTTCCCTTAGAAAATTTCGTCTTTGAAATTTGAAAGCAAAAGATCATCCCAAAGCTTTAATTTCAAAAAGAATCCAAGTAGACATATCAGTCATACACTAACAACCAAAGCAAACAATTCATTTAAACAACATTCCTAACTATCCTGAAACAAATCTGGATATGCTTTCCTAATACTATCTAGAGTTTCCCAGGTATAATCTTCCGCAATTCTCAGCTGATGCAATCCTTGGGCTATGTCCATCTTGGAAAATAATTGAGCACCATGCAACTCATCGAACAGGTCATCGATTCGGGGCAAAAGAAATTTATTCTTAAAGGTTAACTTATTAAGATCACGATAATCGATGCACAATCTCAAAGATCCATCAAACTTGGGTATAAATACTACAGCTGAGCCCCAACTGGAACGACTAGGTCGTATAAATCCTTTCTCCAGTAAATCTTGGGTTTGCTTAACTAGCTCTACTCTTTCCCTTGGTGCCATCCTATGACTTACATAAACAACTGGATAGGCATTAGGAAACCAAGTTGATTCTAAATTCGATTTCCCTATGTGGAGGTAAAGACTTAACTTCTTCAAACATGTCAGGAAATTCTCGAACAATAGGTGTGGATTCCAAACTCAGATCGGAATACCCTAAAGTATACATTAGCTTGTCGCTCTTTGGACTTGGATCCTCACAAGAAATCACAACAAAATTCCCAAATTTGGTTTTGACCGAAATCATTCTATTGATACAATCTAATTTAGCTTCATATTCTGTTAACCAATTCATTCCAAGTAAAATCTCAAATTCATTAAATTCAAGAACGAAAAGGCTGATAGGAAACTGATGATGAGAATACGAAATAGGAACCTTTCTACAACGTAAACAAACATTCGCAGGGCCTCCTACCGGGTTATTTACACAAATAGGTTCGTTTACGAATTCGGGTTCAAGATTTAACTCTTCTATGGTTTGCTGGGAAATAAAACTATGCGTGTCTCTAGTGTCGAATAGAACTCTAACAATTTTATCACAAATAAGAAGATTACCTTCCAAAACTCCTTTCCCTTAAGATTACCTTACTTCTTATTTACATCCTGGAAATACTAGCGGAAGGCATATAATGCTGCTTAAATACTTCCTTGAATCTATCCCATGTAAACTCATCCTCCGATTCGGCCAAAGTAATGGTCACCCACCATACCAAAGCTTCTTCCTGGAGCTGCCAGGAAGCCATCAAAGATGTGGTCTCCAATTTCAATCCTTTAAAAATCTTCTCACAATATCGAATCCAAGCTTGGGTTTCTATAATAGTCTCTGTATCTTTGAATGGTTTTCCTCCAAGTCTTCAGAAATTCCGATATAACTCTGCCAGATTGGCTGGAGTTGGATGAGAAGAATTGCTCCTTCCATTACTATTGTTGCAGGGTATCGACCAATTGTAGTGGTACTCCCTCTTCTCCTACCTCGTCCTCTTCTTGCACTCATTCTCACTATCAATAAATAGTAAGAAAATTGATTTAGGCATACAGACAAGATATCTTAAGAAATATACTCATTCTAGGACATTTCTAACCCTATCTCTAATGAGTCACCTAATGAGTTATACTCCAAAGCTAATGTTCTTACTCAACCTTCAGCTCTGATACCAAATGTAAGACCCGGCCCCGCAGCATCCGAAAATCGACATCCAATACATCACCCGTATTTAAATGCCGGAGATTCAAACGTTGGAGTCTGGTTGCTGGAGCTATAACAATTAGATGTTAACAACATAGCGGATCAAAATGACTTTCATTTGTCACAGCTCAATCCAGACATTTCATCTCACAGAACATCACATATCATCCTTTGATTAATTACATTAAGTAATTATCCTATAATCACTTGATTAATTACTCTTTAGTTATTAATCAATTATTCTTTAATTACTTAATTAATTAATCTTTAACTAGCTTCATTAAGTAAGTATCCTTTAATTACTTGTATTAATTAATCATCCTTTAATTAATTACATTAAGTAATTATCCTTTAATTACTTTAGTTAATTATCCTTAAAATAATTTCATTAAGTAATTATCCTTTAATTACTAATTAATTAACCTTTAACTATTTAATTATCTTATAGTTACTTACATTAAGTAATTATCCTTTAATTAATTACATTAAATGATTATCCTATATTTACTTGATTGATTACTCTTTAATTATTAATCAATTATCCTTTAATTACTTAATTAATTAACCTTTAACTATTTAATTATCCTTTAATTACTTACATTAAGTAATTAACCTTTAAGTAATTATCCTTAAATGCTTAATTACTTACATCAATTAATTACAGTAATTAATGTCCTTCAATTACTTATATTAAGTAATTATCCTTTCAGTAATTAATTATCCCTTAATTAATCACATTAATTAATTATTCTTTAATTAATACATTCATTAATTATTCTTTAATTAATCAAGACCCTAATTAATTAAAGATACCATTTATTCTAGTTAATCACTTACTTATCATTTATCTCTTATTTAAATTAGATGCTTGAAATCAATTTATACAAAATTATTTGAGAACTTTTTGATTAATTAAAGTTTAATGCACTTACCTTAATCACTTCTTAATTACATCATTTTATTCTTTGAAAACACTGAGGGACTAAATCAAATAATTAACCAAATATAAAATTATTTAAACTAAAATAATTTTAAAAACATTTAACTTTAAAATTTCAATCTTTGAAATTTGCTTGAAAACTTGTTTAATAATTTTACTTTGGAACTTGATAACATTTCTTTTTTTAAACTTATTCATTTTAATAAACTTAAAAAACTTGGTTTAATAAATTGCTTAAAAACTTGTTAATTCATCAGGTTAAAAAAACCCGAGCCAAACTACCAAACTTCTCGAGCCAACCCCGAGACACTCGCATTCTTTAGTTCCTCCGAGACAACACATAAACAACTTTGAGACCGTTCCGAGCAAAACCTTCTTCCCCGTCTACCACCACAACACCCAGATACAACATACACCTGTGCACTGTGCATGCCGACCCATCACCTCCGACCAACTCTGAGACCTTCAGCAAGTCGCCGCAGCCTCTCTTGAACTTTCCGACCACCCATCACCATTGATTACGTCGGAATTCAAAATCAAGCATGTCGACACCTATCTGGAACCAACCCTGATCCTTTCATCGCCTCCCTCATCGTCAGAGAACATGTGATCACGTCCTCTGCCATTGACTCACGCTTCGATTCCACCCCCTTCGGTCAAGTCTGATTCACCCTTAACGATGTAATCACCTTGCAAACCTCGCAAACTCGAACATGGCCTTAAACACTAAAACACCGACGACCAACCACATCGATGATTTAAAAATGTTCCAGCCATTTTTTTGATGATCTCTAGACTTCCAGCCACCTCCAGCTTCAACCCCGAGACCTATCACTTCGTCGATCGTCGAAATTCGAGGAAATACCTAATTCAGTTCAAACCGCAATATCTCCACAATTCCTATCTTAATTTTTTTGAAATATTATCAAAATTCCTCATTTTAAAGCTCGATTCCAGATATACAATTAGAACTTGAAATATAACTACTTGAATTTCTGTCTAGAAATGATTTTTACTGTAATTTCTTGATCCCTATAAACTTACTTATTAATTTTACTTAAAAATGTTTTAAAATTCTAAGTTTGTTATTACTAACAGATTTCTTTTAAGGATCATTACATAAAACTGTTTATATAATGAGATATGAATTTATATAGAGATTTCTTGAGCCTGTTATACAAACAGAGGTATGCGTATACATGTATACTGACATGTACATGCATATTTAACATCTATACAAAAAAATTCATAATAAACATCAGGTATTTATCACATACAATCAAGATTTAACAGATTTAATTTTTTTTAAAAGATGTTTACTCACTAGATTTTTGAAAAATCGAGAAGTTTATGAAAGTCTGGAATTTGATCCTGGAACTGAAAATTTGCTTTAAACTTTGATCTAAACTATTCGTTGTTTGATTTGAACAGAGAAGAAATTGATAGCTGATCTTTAATTTGAAAACTGGAAATTGTATATGATCTTTACTTTGGAACTGCAATTTGTTTTAAAAATTGGAACTTGGTTTCGCTTTGATTTTGATCTTGAAACTGTAATTTGATCCCGATCTATGATTATTGTTTGCTTCATGTTTTTGGATTTTGAAAGGTTTGTTTACTTTTGTTTTTATTTTTATCTCTGGTTTGTATTTCAGGTTTTTTTTCCCAGAAAAATAAAAGATGAAGAAAGAATGAAAGTAGGAGTAGAGAGATATGCATATATAACTTTGTTTTCATATTTTTTTAAATAAAAAGAAAACTAAAAATGGACACTTGCATTTTTATGTTAAACAAAGGCTAACACTTGTTAAATTTCATATTATATGGTTTACACTTGTTAATCCTCATATTATAATACTAACACATGTTTAACGCATGTATTTCTAAGCTTACAAATGTTAAAATCAATATTTAAATATTCTCTTATGTTTTATTTTCATGTTTTAAATTTTTACATATATACAAACCAAATTTAGTTCATGTAAGTTTTTTTAAAAGAAAGAATATTAAACCTTTTTATTAAATCTTATTTTTTAACTAAAGCTATTATAATTTTAAATTAATAAATATTTATCTTTAGATAATTTAACCCTTAAATAGCTTTTGAAAATTATTATATTAAATTCAAAATATAACTTCCAAATCACAATATATACATATATATATTATAACTAGAAATTTTTTTTATTAGTTTCTAAAATATAGAGCTTTTAAATCCAATTTATTTTTAAGATATTTAATTTTGAATTTCAAATAAAATTCTATTCACAATCTATGTGTATGTGTGTGTGTGTGTGTGTGTGTGTGTGTGTGTATATATAACAACACATATCTTATTTTTTTGAAAAAGATTTCAAATTAATTCACAAATTAATTCTAAAAAATGTATTGACTACTAAATTAAATTTGGCTTAAAAATGAGAACGATACAAAACCCCTCACCAGAAACGAACCGACCCTTCCCTCGCCTCGCACCGCCGCCTCCGACCATCAGAGCCCACGCTACTTCGCCAGAAGCTCTGCCGCTATACTCTCCACCTATTCCCCCTACATCGCAGTCTTGAATCCCCACCCGACGCCATAGTTTACCCACGACCGACACTCGCCTCAAACCCAATTTCTTCCACGACCAGCCACCACGACGATCATCAAGCCACCTCTTCATTTTTCCCTTACTCCCCTTCCACCCAGCTTCCTTCGACCAAGACACTAACCCTCCACCATGACTAAATCATCGCAAATTGGTCACACACCTACCCGCATTCAACTCCTTCCATCCCCTCGAATACATCGCTAATTTTTTTGAAATAACGCTTAAAATTCGTCATTGCTCATGGCGATCAAGGTTATATAACCCAAAAGTTAAAACAAGATATTCAAATTTTTGTCACATTGGTTTAATTTCCTATAAATATAACTTTTACCTCTCTATATTGGATAAAATCTAATAAAACTAATTTTTAACTAAAGACTAATCACACATAATTTTTTCTCCTTTTAACCTTCTAACCAAAATCCAACTAAATTAAGTGATAGGAATTTTGGAGGTCAAGCCTAGTTTTCATCCTAAATATACAGGGTAGTGTAAATAAGAAAATATTGAACAGGCTTGTGGGTTATCTGATTATATTTTTTAATATATATTCAAATGCACTAATCAAAGATGCATTCCAGGGTCATAGTTATTTGGATATCTATATACTTATATATGATCAATCGAAAACAAGGGTAAATGTTTACTCACGGAATATCTTTTGAAGCAGAGTAATTGTCACGACCCGAAATCCAGCATTCAAAAATCGACATCAAGTACCTAACTTGTATTCGAATGTTGGAGATTCAAACGTCAGACTCCAGTTCGGTGGAGCTTATAATAACATTAGATGACACAACACAGCAGAAACAAAATGAATTTCATTGATAAACATAACTAATACAACATAGATATAACATCATCATAATATTTGAACAACACCAACATCAGAGTGCTATATACATGATACAACAAAAGAACAACTACACCATAGCAAAAAACAACAAGGCTATAATAACTTCAATAGTGTCTTCATAAAGATCCAACATAAGCACCTTCAAAATCAAACTCCAAAGCTTTCAAAATCTGACAGCTTCCAAAACCAAAGACTCCAAAAGACTTCTAGATCCAAATCTGAACTAGTTCCAGAACACGGATAACCTGCTTTTAGGCCGCCCGTGTGGAAAATTGTGGGCACTCAGAGTTTAGGAAGGGAACAATAAAGTCCGGGTCAGTAATGGGACTAGTATGAATAAACAAAAATAGTATTTTGTACAAAAATAATTTAAAATGAAATCCGTTCATGGTTTCGAAAATTGAAACTACCATAAGGCCTCCCGGTACACACACACAATGCAATCACACACTTGGGGGAGATTTCTCCTTATGATACTCAAAAATTCTTGATATGAGAAAACTCTTTTGATATTATTATTAGTGCATAGTGTGAAAACATTTCGAAAGTATAATATTAATCTAAGCCAGCATACTTACCATTATAGTATGCCTACCATAGCTACCATATTAGATGGCAGGTTCTACAACTAAAACCGTACTGGGCTCATATTGAATGATTGGATTTCCAACAATGGTCATGCTAAGTAACTTCCTTACCGAATAGGTATGCCACTAGAGGGACGTCCTAAAAACTTAACCAGCTCTCTGCCAACACAAGGCCGAGTTACCTCTGTAACTAGATAACTACTAACACGATTATGCCATCCCCCGGTCGTAACCGACCTTTATCCGGGGCCCAAACAACAACAACCAACAACCACATAAGTTAAATATCTGGGCTCCATACCATGATACCACTTTTTATCCAGAAGGAAATGCACATACCATAAGGGGTGCAACCGCCATAACCTTACCGCATCCTTCCTATTTCGACCATTTTCGGGCTGTGAGGTTCGACGAAGTCTTGTCCACAAAACTACGCTTTTCACAAAAGTCACGCTTCAATCAACAAATGATCAGCACTCAGCATGCCACAATACAAAATTGGGAGTATATCACTAATAACCATCAACTACATAACCTTTGAGCTCGTACGTCTCAGAGAATGGTGGTAAGCAAAAAAAATAAATTCTCCGCCACCAACTGAAATGTATCTGATAGAAATCGGCTTTATATCTCAAAGTGTAATGTCAGACATACAACCATACAAGTCCATCCTGGGTCTGAATGGAACCGAAGGCACTTCGCCCAATAAAAAAAGAACCCTTGCACTCCGGATATCCACAATCCCGATCGGACTCCCTATCACATATGGAGATCTCTATATTGGAGCAACTCAGTGTAGAGACAATCGACAGGTAATCCTTTCGTTCTCGAAAATACTCGGTCTTCACCTCCGTCTTCAAATGCACTCCAATTCATCGGATCATTAATTCGGATTGGGTTTTATGACACAAAGTCCTCTCCCGGCTAATCCGAATAATGAGCGCTTATTTTTAAAACACGTGGATACACAAGTCACAAAGATTCACTATAAGATTCGATGTGGGTTTCAGACAACCATTTAGAAACCGACTCCCTATTGCATCGAAATTCAAGTGTTGTTTTAAAGGCCAACAGTTTTCACATTCACACAGAAATATATCATAGAAATCATAGTTCAGTTTACACCAATTCACATCATAAAGTATCACAATCACACATCAGAGATATCAACCAATTCAAGGTATTCAATATTAATCAATCATCTATAAGTAAGATGAATTAATCGTGTGATTATAATTAATTTATCACATAATTATTTTCATTAATTATCCTTAATTAATGATTAATTTTCCTTAATTATAAATTAATTAGTCCTTAATTACCAATTAATTAATCTTAATCACTTTCATTAATTAAATATTTCTTAATTAATTACATTAATTAATTAATCCTTAATTATAAATTAATTAACCTTAAATTAATAATTAATTAACCTTTAGTTAATTACTCTTTAATTATTAAGTAATTATAAATCATTTATCTTAGTTAATCATTTAATTATTATAAAATCTTCAATTAATAAAACTCATAATTAACCATCATTTACACATGAATTAATTCGAGAGATTAAGGTTAATTAAAAATTAAAAACAACATTTCATCTTAATTAACTTTTTAATTTCACCATTTATTTAAAATAAAATTAAGAATTTATTTATAAATAATGACACATAATTAATAAATTAAACTTAATTACTTTAAAAATAACTTAGTTAAAACCTTTATTAATCTGAACTTAAATTAAAACAATTATTTAAAAATATTGGTTAAAAATGTTTTAAAATTTGAATTTGGTTTTAAAGTTGAAAACTGTTTTTATATCAAACCCAAGACCTCCTTGAGTGTCACCCCGAGCCAAAAACCTACTTCGAGTCTTCCCCGAGCCATTCCATATTTTCTTTTTAAAACTTTGATTTTTGTTTAATTTTTTTTTAAAAACCCGATACGTATATTCAATTACTCGAACTAAGTATCGAGCCAGCAACACGATTTCCCGAAGACAACTTCGAGTCTCCAACCTTTCTTCTTCAATCCTACTTACTGACACAACCCAAAACATGTTCCCGTTGCACACCGCTCCGACCATCTCCAGTCGATGCTACGACTATCGCCAAGTCGACGACAATCTCCCATAGCGAACCAACCACCCATAAACCCAAAACGTTGACGAACTTGCAATCGAGCCATTCGACCAAACCTGGAACAAAAATAAACCACCAAAGATTGCCATGAACTTCCATCTTCGACCATCAGAGGTCATGCGAATGTACTGAAGCTTCATCGATATCCAACGCCTCGATTCCCCTACGTCCGGTGTAGTCCGATTCGACGTCGACGGTGCAATTGCCTCGAAAAAAAGATTGACCAAAAACTGGGTTAAAACCCTAAATCGAACTCGCACCGCCGCCTCGGTGAATTATAAATTCACCGAGCATTTTTTTACGATCCTCGACCACCCAACGGCTCCAGCTTCGATCACGAGACGAATTATGTCGTCGATCACTAGAATCCGCTAGTAGACCCAAAATCGTTCATCCTCGCATTTCTCAATGAATACTTACTTAAAATTTTTGATTCGACCTTTAAAAATCATTATTTTCTCGATGATATAATTGAAATCAGAAAACATTATTCTCAAAATTCTTATATATTTTGTGTTCACTTGTATTTCTTGATTTTCCAGGAAATTCTTAGGTTAATTATGCTTGAATTTATTTTTAAAACTTAAAACATGATTACATAAACATGTTTTGTTTGAATCCTGAAACCTAAAGAAAATTAGAGAAAGTGAATTTGAATTTTGAACTGGTTTTTGAAACCTGGAACCAAACAGAGGCATCACTGCCTGTATATCAGACATGCACACCCATCTCTGCATATTTATACATATATTTGTATGCATGACAACACTTTACAACTTTATTTCAAGCATGATTACAAACAACAAGTGATATTCTAGATTTTAAAAGAGTTTACTCACCTAGGTTTTTTTGAAAACAAAGAACTTTTTGAAAAGCCTGGAAGTTGTTTGAAATTTGAAAATCAGAGTTATGCTTTTTGATTTGGACTTGATTGTGCTGATTTGATCTTTGTTGTTTGATGTTGAAGATTTTAATTCATTGAGTTGAATTGCCCTTTATTGGATTTGAAACTGAGTTGATCAGATCCTTTTTTCAGGTTTTAAAATTTGTGAAAGTTTGATTTGTTTGAAATGATCTTCTTTTTTGATTTTATCTTCAGATCAGGCTGAAACAAATTTGTACAGGTTTGAGTTTTGAAATTTTTCTCTGGTTTGTACAGGCTTTTGATTCGTTTTGAAATGAAGAATAAAAGAAATGAGAGAGAGAGAAGAAATAGAAATATATATTGCCTTGATTTTCTTTAATTTGAAAATGAAAAGAAAATAATTTTTTTTGACACTTGTTCATTTCCACACCAAAATCATGACATTTGTTTATTTTCACATTATCTTTCTTACATTTGTAATTTGCATGGCTTTAATATCTTTTTATATTTTTATGTTATTTTAAATTACATTTTCTATTTTTTATATATACATATCCTTTATTTAATAATATAAAACCTTAAAAAGAATATGGTTTTAAAACTAATTTATACATTAATAAAAATCATGCATATATTATTTTCAAATCCAAATATTTTTAAGATTTTTATATTTAAATTTTAAATTCAAATTCAAGATATAATCTATTCGTATATAAATCAATACTTATCTTATTTGTTTTCAAAATTTTCAAATTTATTCAAATTTATTCAAATTAATTCTAGAAATTTATATTAATTATTAAATTAATTTTGATTCAAAAACGGGATCATTACAGATTCCCCCCTTAAGAAAATTTCATCCTCGAAATTTGAAAGAGAGAGGGACAAACAAAGAATATATGGATACATAAAAAGGTAGAGAAATGACTTACCAGATTAAGCCGAAATATCCACTCTACACTTGGTATAGGACTTTTGCATGCTATCCTCTATTTTCCAAGTACAGTCATTTGGATCACCACTCCATTGCGCTTTCAGCAACTTCACCACTTTATTTCTCAACTGCTTTTCATCCCGGTTAATTGTCTTTAACGGTTCTCTCTTTACTGCCAAATTTGGTGTGATCTCCAAATCCCGTTGATCGGCCTCTTCAATGATACAGTTTGGATCGTGTCCATATTTCTGAAGGTGAGAAACATGAAACACATTATGTATGCCAGATGACCAATTGAGTAGCTGCACTCGATAAGCCAAAGGACCGATCCTCTCCAGCATACGAAAAGGACCTATATATCGCGGTGCCAGTTTACCAGCCTTTCCAAATCTCAACACTCCATGCATTGGAGAAACTTTTAGGAAAACAGAATCTCCAACCTGGAATTCTAAATTTCTTCTCTTGAGATCGGCATAACTTTTCTGACGACTTTGAGCCGTTTTCAACTTCTTTCGAATAAAATCAACCTTCTTAGAAGCTTCCTTTATCATATCTGGACCAAGGATGAGTCTGTCACCCGACTCAATCCAACATGCAGGTGATCTACACGGATGACCATATAATGCTTCGAAAGGAGCCATTTCAACACTAGCCTGATAGCTATTATTATATGAGAATTCAACTAAATGCAAATGGTCTCCCATGAACCACTAAAGTCAAGAATACAAGCACGCAATAGATCTTCTAAGATTCGATTTATTCTTTCCGTTTGCCCATCAGACTGCCGATGGTAAACAGTACTGAAGTTCAATTTGTTTCCCAGTGCGTTTTGAAATGCCTCCCAAAATTTTCTAGTGAAGATCGGGTCACGATCACTCACTATACTACTTGGTATACCATGGAGACGAATGATTTCTTTCGCATACAAATCTGCAAAACTTGCTCCCGTTCGGGTAGATTTTACTGGGATAAAGTGGGCTATCTTGGTCATACGATTCACAATAACCCAAATTGCTTCATTACCTTTTCGAGTTCGTGGCAACCCGTCTATGAAATCCATAGACACTTGATCCCATTTCCACTTAGGCACATCCAGCGGTTGGAGTAAACCAGCCATCTTCTTCTGATCACTCTTTATTTGCTGACAAGTAGCACAACGACTGACATAAATAGATATATCCATTTTCATTGTTTTCCACCAGAAAGTCCTTTTAATATCTCGATACATCTTATTAACTCCTAGATAGATACTAAGTTTGGAATTGTGACACTCGTCCAAAACTTCATATTTTAGATCCGAGATGTCTGGGACATAGATCCTGCCTTTCAGTCTAATAATTCCACTATGATTGGTTTCAAAACTAGAATCTTCACCTCGAAGGATTCTCCCATAGATTTCTTAAAGAAACTTGTCTTCTTTCTGCTTACTTGCAATCTTCTTAAGAAGAGTTGGAGTAACAACAAGATGATCAAGAATAACATGTCTTCTACTCGAGGCATCGGCTACCACGTTGGCTTTTCCAGGTGTATATTGAATATCCAGGTCATATGACGTAGAAATTCCAACCAACGTTGCTGCCTTAGATTTAAATCCTTCTGGGTAAAGAGATACTTCAGAGATTTATGGTCAGTGAACAATTCAAAATTTTCACCTAAAACAAGAAGGATTTATTAAGTATGAATATATTAAGTTAAGTTAAACTTTTAAATTTTTAGGAAAGCTGAAAGAGATTTTTTTTTACCCAAAAGATAATGACACTAGATTTTCAAAGCAAAAATAACAGCCAGAAGTTCGAGATCGTGGGTTGGGAAGTTTTTCTCATATGGACGCAATTGTCTACTCGCGTAGGCAATCAATCTACCTTCCTACATTAGAAAAGTACCCACACCTTCACCGCATGTATCAGTATAAACAGATAAACCTTGATTCCCATTAATAATAGCAAGAACTGGAGCGGTAGTCAATCTCCTCTTCAACTCCTGGAACGCTTCTTCGCATTTCAGAGTCCAATCAAATTTAGCATTTTTCACAGTCAGTTTAGTTAACGGACTGGCTATCTTGGACAAATTCTGGACAAATTTTATGTAGTATCCCGCTAATCCTAGAAAACTTCTGACTTCTTTTGGAGTTATGGGTTGCATCCAATCTAGGATAGCTGAAATCTTGCTTGGATCTACAGAAATACCCTCTTCGGTGACAATATTTCTGAGAAATCTAACTTCCTTGACCCAAAAATGATACTTAGAAAATTTGGCAAACAGAATGTTCCTCCTTAATATTTCCAAAACAATTCTCAAATGTTCAGCATGCTCCTTTTCAGTTTTGGAATAGATCAGAATATCGTCAATAAACACAAGAACGAATTTATTCAACACTTCTCGGAACACATGGGTCATTAAGTCTACGAAATACGCGGGGGCATTAGTTAGTCTGAAAGGCATAACTAATTATTCGTAGAATGTGTCTGGACCCCTGAAAGTAGTTAAATGAATATAGTCTTCAGCAATTCGCAACTGATGGAATCCTTCGGCTGGATCCATCTTAGAAAAGAATCGAGAGCCATGCAGCTGATCGAACAAGTCGTCGATTCTGGGAAAAGGAAATTTGTTTTTAAGAGTTAGTTTATTGAGATCGTGGCAGTCCATGCATAATCTCAAAGATCCGTCAGACTTGGCTACGAAGACGACAGCTGAACCCGAACTGGAAACACTAGGATGTATCAATCCTTTCTCCAACAAATCTCGGGTTTGCTTGACTAATTCTATTCTTTCCCTGGGTGCCATCCTGCGCTTGCATGAACAACAGGACGAGCATTGGGAACTAAATCGATTTGGAATCTAATTTCCTTATGTGGAGGCAAAGATTTAACCTCTTCGAATACGTATGGAAATTCCCGAACAACAGGTATAGATTCCAAACTAGGTTCGGGATACCCTAAAGTATACATCGGCTTATCCAATTTCGGACTCGGATCTTCACAAGAAATTTCGATAAAATTCCCAAATTTGCTTCTAACCGAAATCGTTTGATTGGTACAATCTAATTTAGCTTCATGTTTCGTTAATCAGTTCATTTCGAGTAATATTTCGAATTCATTAAATTCGGGAACGAAAAGATTGATAGGAAATTGATGACAAGAATACGAGATAGGAACCTTCCTACAATATAGACAAAGATTTGTAGGGCCACAACCGGATTCTTCACGCAAACGGGCTCGTCGACAAATTCGGGTTCAAGTTTTAATTCATTTACGGTTTTTTGGGAGATAAAGCTATGTGTGGCTCCAGTATCGAACAAAACTCTAACAACTCTATTATAAATAAAAAGGTTACCTTCTAAAACTCCTTTTCCTTTATCCGCCTTTGAAGTTGAGGGGTCATCCTCTATCGCATACACCTTCGCTACTTGAGCTTGCTTTATTGCTGGGCAATCTTTAACTACATGTCCAGGTTTATGACAATAATAGCACTCCTTGGTTCCCTGACTTGTCTTCATAGGTTGATCTTACTATCCTTGTTTCTTAGGCTTCTCGCATCTGCTTGAGTATTGGCCCTTCTCCCGACAATTGTAATAAGTAATATCCTTTGTCTTGATTTCTCGATCATTCTTCTTCTCTTTGGCTTGCCATGGCTTCTTACCTCCGAACCTCCTTTTCTTCCAATTCGGATTGCTTGCACTTCCTTTATCCTCTGAAACTTCCTCCTTATCCAAGGTAGGGTATCTATAACCCATATCTATCAAATCAAAAAAAGATTCCTTCACGTAGGCTGTCATTCTCTCATGGAACTTCTTATTCATCCCTCGAATAAATTTTTCATTCTTCTTCAGAGCTGTATTCACCAACTCCGGACCAAACCGAGATAACTGGTTAAACTTTTTCAAGTATTCCTTAAAAGATAAGCTTCCTTGCTTTAAGTCAGCAAACTCCTGGTACATTCTGGAGAAACCAGCAGACGACAAATTACGCTGCTCGAACACTTCCTTAAATCGATCCCAAGTGAATTCATCCTCTGGCTCATCCACTGTAATAGTCTCCCACCAGGCTAGAGCTTCCTCTCGGAGTTGCGAAGAAGCTATCAATCTCATTTGGTCATCTTCCAACTTCAGTCCTCTGAAAATCCTTTCACACGACCGAATCCAGGCTTGTGCTTCGATAATAGACTCCTTGCCTGTGAATGGCTTTCCACCAAATCTTGAGAAACTTCGATATAAATAGCCAGATTTGGCTGAGGTTGAGTAGGAATAGCTGCTTCCATTGTTGCAGGGCCTTGACCAGTTGTAGTGGTACTACCCCATCCCCTACCTCGTCCTATTATTTCGTTCATTCTCACTATCTGTAAGTAGCAAGAAAACTTGATTTAGGCATACGGACAAGATATCTTAGGGATATACTCATTCTAGGGTATTTCTATCCCTATCTCTAATGAGCCACCTAATGTGTTATGCTCCATAGCTAAAGTTCTTACTCAACCTTTAGCTCTGATACCACATGTCACGACCCAAAATCCAGCGTTCAAAAATCGACATCAAATACCTCACTTGTATTCGAATGCCGGAGATTCAAACGTCGAACTCTAGTTCGGTGGAGTTATAACAACAATAAATGATACAACACAGCGGAAACAAAATGAATTTCATTGATAAACATCACTGATACAACATAGATATGACATCATCACAATATTTGAACAACACCAATATCAGAGTGCTATATACACGATACAACAGAACAACTATACCATAGCAGAACAACAACAAGGCTATAATAACTTCAATAGAGTCTTCAAAAAGATCCAACATATGCACCTTCAAAACCAAACTCCAAAGCTTCCAAAAGATTTCCAAACTAAAAGCTTTCAAAATATAACAGCTTCCAAAACCGAACACTCTAAAAGACATCTAGATCCAAATCTGAACTAGCTCCAGAACACGGATAACCTGCTTCTAGGCTGCCCGTGTGGAAAATTATGGGCACCCAGAGTTTAGAAAGGGAACAATAAACTCTGGGTCAGTCTTGAGTAAACAAAAACAGTTATTTGTACAAAACAATTTAAAAAGAAAACCGTTCATGCTTTTGGAAAATGAAACTACCATAAGGCCTCCCTGCACACACACAATGCAATCGCTCACTTGTGGGAGATTTCTCCTTATGATTGTCAAACATGCTTGATACAAGAAAACTCTTTTGATATTATTATTAGTGCATAGTGTGAAAACATTTCAAAAGTATAATATTAATCTTAGCCAGCATGCGTACCATTATAGTATGCCTACTATAGCTACCATATTAGATGGCAGGTTCTACAACTAAAACCGTGCTGGGCTCATATTGAATGATTGGATTTCTAACAATGGTCAGGCTAAGGAACTTCCTTATTGAATGGGTACGCTTCTAGAGGGATGCCCCGAGAACTTAACCAGCTCTCTGCCAACACAAGGTCGGGTTACCTCTGTAACTAGATAACTACTGACACGAATATGTCATCCCACGGTCGTAACCGACCTTTATCTGAGGACCCAACAACAACAACAACCAACAACCACATAAGTTAAATATCCGGGCCCCATATCATGATACTGTAACGACCCGTAAATTTCCATAATTAAAATGGGATAAATTTGTAAGATTTTGTAATTTAATGTAGAAAGAAATGGAAATGAAAATCTTATAATTTATATTGGAGCGAATGTTAGAAATTAAATGTTGCAATGGTAAATAAAAATTAATTTTTGACAATTGGAATGAAATCCCAAAAACAAATAGTGGAAAACATTATAATTTGTTAATTTAATATGATTGTGTAATTAATACTGAAAGAAATAAAATTTGAAATAATATTAATGAAATAATAACTAAAATGAATTGCAACTGTATAAATGTAAGTTAATTGTTAATAACTTGGATGTAATCCCAATAAGTGAACAATGTAAATGTTATAACTGGGTTACAAAATTTATATACGGAAGTGGATGTAAATATGAATTAATTAATGAGATAATAGATAGTTAACGGTAATTGAATAAAATCAATTTTATGTAAGAATTGTAACATTTGTTTGTGAATAGGGAATTCATATGTGTAATTAAAAGTTACGATAACGATGGTTACAAGTTACCATTTTAATTGGTCAATTAAATTTAAATGGGGAATCAATTAGAATTAAATGAACTTTAATGTTACATTAGAAAGTTTAAGATAATAATGGAAAGGGTGAATGTAAATTAAAATAGTAATGTACATTTACTTATAAGGTAGTAATTGGTGTAATAAAAAGCATGAGTCCAAGTAAATAAATTTATTGAGAATATTAATTGTAATTAATATGAATCAAAGTAATAGTAACGGTCGTAAGTTACTATTCAGTTGTCCTATTAATTTGTGTAACTGTTATATTTGGGAACGAGATTTTATTATAAGTAAATAAAGGCGAGTACTGTAAGGATATATGAATTAATGTATGATTTATGGTAATAGAATGAATTCATATGACGTAAGTAATTATAATAAATAATTGAAATAATAAGCCTAAGTGAATTTTAAGGCTATGGTAATAATCATCATAAATTACCAGAATATATCTAGTCTACCAAATTAATTGGAAAACAATTACATTTAAATGAAAATAAAGGTCTCATTTATGTAGGTAAGAACTGTAATTTTAAAGTGTAAATGTAATAAAGCGACGGGAATGCATATTTTATTCATAAGATAATATAAAGGAATGAAACCTATTTGAATGAATTAATCGAGGTTCTAATTATAACAAATGTATATATTGGACAACTTCAGTATATTTGGAGACAATAGTTAATACAAAGGGGAGTCGTAAATTTGAATATATTAATGGAATGAAATGGGACTAAAAGTTAGCATAATGATTATTGTATGTTACCTATTTATGTAGAGTGTTAATTTACAATTGGAAATCAGTTACAATAATTATAATTTAATATTACGTTAATATTAATTAAGGTAATATTTGTATGTAAGTTAAGGTTATTCATGTTGGACAATTTGTGAATTTTAAGTATTGGAAATAAAGCTTTATCAATTTATTGGGTTTTAAACCATAATAATTGGAGTAATTGCAATTTAATGAAATTAATCTCTAATTTTTGCGTTAATTGAAATCAATATGGAATGTAAGAATATTAAGGTAATAGTTTGTAAATCCAATGTTAAATTTTATCTGTTTGATAATAATGAATTTAATAATAGAACGAAAGTGAGTTTAATAGATTTATTGGAAATTTAATTTATAATATTGAATTTAATGAAATTGAGGATTAATATTTAAATTTATAAATTAATTATCTCTAATTTGACATTCAAATTTGTTTAAATCATTGTAAATGATTGAGGAATCATAAGTGATGAAATTTGTCAATTTTCGAATTGAAATTTAAAATTTGATTTAATTAGTTAATTTTCAATTTATTTAATTAATGTAAAAATAGCCATTTGGCCACTGACTCGGATTTCGACGAAACCAGTTTCATCGGATCCATAACAGTGAATTATTGTAGGATTTCAAGTTTCGTAACGATCCGACTTGTCGTTTGATCGTACAGACTCGAAGCGCCCTGAAATCAATGAAATTGAAATCAATTGAAATCAATTTGAAAAATATTGATTTTAGCATAGCTTCTTCATACAATGGAATTTGGACTTGAAACCTTTTCCATTGCGTTTAAATTATTTTAAAACATCTATTTTGATATATGGGTTGACCCAATTTCGTTCCAGAGTCGAAACGGGCTGTTCGGGCCATATATCGTTTAGCGCGTTTATCAATCCGATCCATATATTCTATTTTCAGCTTGCCTATTATACCTTATTATAAACCCTAGCCTATCTCTATTTCTCATTTGTCTGCGCGTACAATTTCTTTCACCTCCTCATTTCAATGGCAGGCAAATACCTAATACAATTCCAAATCAAATCAAAAGCCAAAATTTCAGACTCTTCAAAAAAATTCAGAAAAATTATATATCGAAGCTCTTGATGTACGCATCTCAAATCTGTAGTCTGTTTCACGGTCTGAGTTTGTGGATGGCCAGAAATTAAAGGTTTATCCTCGGATGTCCGTTGCATCGCGATCAACTATGTTAGATCGTCAAATCGACGTTACCATGGCGTGGAGAAGGTCTTGCGGAGTTCATCGGTGGGTTTGGTTTGTAGGTTTAACGGCTAGATCGTCATATTTAATTCGTTTAGGGTTGAAACCCTAGGGGCGGCTGCCCTTTTTTTGCTTCGATCGAGCCACGTGGGAAGGCGCAGGGGGGTCGCGGCCTTGGTGCGTGCCGGCGGTGAGATGTGGAGTGGCCGTTCGGCGACGAACGAGAGGACGGCGGCGCGACTTCTGGTTGTCGCGATGTACAGTAGAGAAGTAGGGTTCGATGATTTCTGTTGCGTGCGTATTGAAGATGATGACGTGGCCGTGTGAGTGTTTGTACCTTTTTTATTTTATTTAATTTTGTTTAATTTAAATTCAACTTGTTCTAATGTTAATAACTTTTGCGTACAAGACCCGTTTTGCCTGCGGTTTTCTCCACTAGGTTCGTATTGGAATTCCGGATATTTTAGAGCGGGTTTGGATGGATTCTGAGACTGTTCCATTTTTGGGTTTAAATTGGATTTAAATTCAATTTAAATTCAAAAGGTGAGTGTTTTAACTCACTCACAACTTCTAAAACTTCTTATGTTTGTTAAATTAATATATGTTGTTATTATGAATTTATTTATGACTGTTTGTATATTTTTAATCATCATCTCAGTGAATTGCATTTATTTAAATTAAATCGTTATTTAATTTATTATTGAATATAACTGCCAGTTAATTACCTGTTATACATTATAAGTTATATATTGATATTTATTGACTGTTTTGTATGATGATTGTGACGGATGTATGATTTTATGATGGATGAATGGATGTATGATTTTATGATGGATGAATGGATGTTTTATTTATATCATCATAATTTGCAAGTTGTTATGCATTTATTTTTCATTCAGGATTGCGGTTTGAAATGATATAACCGTAATTTTTGTTTTAAATTACGGGTTGAAATGATAAATATCCGTATCACTTGACCATAGGATAGAAAATTTTATACAGACGTAGTGGTCTATATATATAAAAATATTTTGAAAGGATTTCTATGGTTTGTAAAGAAATATACGATTTTTGAGATATTGATTTGGATATTTTATAAATGTTCTTTTATATATGGTTAATTCTTGGTTTAAGCGGTGAATAAAATTTGTTTAAAGTATAAATAAGTTTAATAATAAAGTTTGATTTCATTAAAATATAATATGGATAAGTATCTACTTAAATTATATTTTAATATGGAGTTTATATTGATTTTTATAAATCAAGGTTGAGAAGATCGTTTGAAATTGATTGAGAATTTATCTAATTAAGAATAATAGTTAATAAGAATCCATTTGGAACTTATTGAAATTTGTGATTTTAGAGGAATACGGTTTTATAACTTAATTCGGGTTTAACGTGATTTAAGTGAAATGTATGAAATCTAAATAAATTGAGGAATATTCATTTATTGAATTTGAATTTTTATTTAAAGGATACTAGATTTATTAAGGAAATATTTCAAAACTAAATAATAGTGAAGAGAATTTGGGGTGTGTGTGTGTGTGTGTGTATATATGAATTATGAAATTTAGTTTTGAAATATTGAATAATTAAAGTTGTAACAACCCTAGATTTTTTGCATATAATTTAAATTTGACTGTATTTTATTTTGAAATTATTTTAAACTTGTTTTATTTCAAACATTTCATTTTTAAATATAAATTTTGATTATTATATGAATTTTAATTTCAAACTGGTATAAATTGAATATTTTTCCTGAAAAATGGATTTGTGGTCAAAACTGGTCAAACTTTGACTTTTAAATTTTAAATTTAAATATTTGAATTCTTGAATTTTATCTTTTATTATGAAAATATATTTAATATCATGAATACTGCTTTTCGTTTCGTTGAAATTGGATTTAAATTGTGAAAGTTATACCCTTTACAATATTGTGTGTATATAGGGTTATTTAACAATATTCTTTGTTTTAATTTATATAAATGATATTGTTACTTGATATATATTATTCTAATTTTTATATTTATGTTATATTATGTATATTTTTACTTTTAAATATTTTTAAAGCGATGTTTGAATTTTTCCAAAGCTTATTGAATTTATTTTCTAGTTTAAAGCCTAGTTTCTATTTTCTTTGTTATTTTCTTCATTTAAATTATATTTAATTAAAATTTATTTATTTATTTATTTTGTGAAGGCATGTTTATTTTGTATTCTTATCTTTATTTTTAATATTTTCCAAGTCGATATAATTTTTCCAAAATTTATTCTGTTTATTTTCAAATTTGCTTGACTAGTTTGCATTCTCTGAGCTATTTTCTTATTTTTACCTTATATAATTAATAATTAATTATTTATATTTTATATTTTGTTGCATTTTCAAAATTATTAATGAAATTATTATTTTTCTCGGTAATTTAAACTTATACAAATAAATTAAAGGCAATGTGAAAAGGTTTTGACTTTTGTTTTCCAATGGCTCTTTATCTCCCACCTTTTCACATTTCAACCTTACTTTTCATTCAATTGGTCACATCTCCTCATTTCTTCAGCCGCCTATTTTTTTTCACATTCACGTAAAACATTTTTCTTCCCATCTGAATAAAATTTTGACCTCCATCATCTCCAAGAGTTTGGTAAATTTTATTTCATTTTCCATTGTTTTTCTTCTTGTTTTTCTACTTGTTTATGTTGATTTTTACTTGCCTTCTCTTCTACTTCAGGTTCGGCCCCACCACTCCAGCCACCATGGCCGCCTCCTCCACCACTTGAACCACCCACCACCTCCTCTCCAGCCCCAAGCCACTGGCCGTGCCCAATAGTTGATCAAACTCCACCTAAATCTACACAAACTTCACCTATATGCACCATAGCCAACACCTATGCCTTCATCACCTTCAACCTTCCTTTGGCCGCCACCAACTCCACCTCCACCACCCATGGATGACCTAAAACCCTCTACTACACCATCCTCCAGCTCTCTACAGGGATGGCCGTGCCTGGTCTTGCTTGGGCCGAGCCAATGTTGCCTTGAATTCGTGATATTTTGCCTTGTAGTTGTAATCCTTGCACATATCTCATGCATCATCACTTTTGCTCCATCCCATATATGTTTGGCCGACCTCTTATGAATCCAAACCAGATCCTTGTCCTTGCTTTAGTCATGCCTTTCTGACCTATATCTTAAGCATTAGTGGTAGAAGGCAAGTGCAAAGACTTTGGAGATGATTTTGCATTTATCTCTAACATTGTTTAATCGTATTTTTACTTGAAAACTTATGTTGTTTGTATTGTCCTGATTGAATGTGTTCAAGGCAATTAATCTTTGGCTCTCGCAAACTCGAATCTTTGTCATGTTATCGTGCTTGTTTGGATCTCATTCGTGCATTCGTCGTTTTGTCTCCAGCTCAAACCAGTGAGTTATTCTCACCTGACAATATGTACATATATAACTAGTAAATTGACCCCTTTTGAATCTGTAAACTGCATAACCATGTTACATCTGCTATGTTATGATTATATGATGTTCACCCATTCTTAAACACCTATTATATCATATGTTACTGTTATATTATGTTGTTCTGTTATTTTATCAGTTTATCAAACTGCAAGTTCCCTTTAGATTAGAATCACTATGGATTGAAATGATACATACCCGAACGGACTTTAGAATATGGGAACATCGTTATGGGCTGAAATGATAGGCCTAAGCGATTTTTAATTTATTTCATTTACTTGGGACTGCGGGTTTGAAATGATAAAACCCGGATTTTCTTTGTAAATTACGGTTTGAAATGATATATTACCCGTATCACTTTACCTAGGCTAGAAAAATATATACCGGCCCGTAGTTAAAATATGTTTTTCTAAAAATTTTAAAATATTTTGGAAATGTAATTATTATAATATTTTGATTTAAAATTAATTAAAACTAATTTTTGTAAGGTATTATTGATTTTCTGGAAATTTATGAGTTAAATAAATTATGGAAAAGTTAGAAAATCTGAATGTAAGTTATTTTGGAAATTTTGATTTAATTATAATTTGAAATTAAATTGAATATGAAATTATGATAAATTTATGCTAATTTGAATTTAAAATGAATTTAAAGTGATTTTATAATATGTTAATGATTTTTGAATAAAGTTAAAATGTGAAATGAATGATTATTTAAGTTGAAATTTTGAAAATATAACCAAAATGGGAATTTGTGAATTTGGCTTAAAAGTGAATTTTAAGTTAAGTAAATAAAATTGAAATTAAGTTATATTTTGAAATTTTAAACTTAAGTGTTAAATTGAAATTTAATTCAATGAATTTAAAATTGAATGTTGAAATTTAATAAGTGAATTATTAGTAAATCTTGATTTTTGAATGGAAATTTAACTTTATAAAATCATGAACTTAAGTAAAATTAGATGATGTTTATAAATGTGAAAATGAATGATTCATAAGTTAAAAATGTTTTAAATAAAAATATAATTGGTTGTGAAATTATATTGAATATTTGAAGTTTATTAACTGCATTTTTGAAATGCTATTAATTGCAATGTAAATGATATTACAGCATTTGAAAATGCTGTAGTTGATGATAATGAACTAAAAAGCTAAATTGAATTAAAGGCTATTATAGCAATTTATGTAAGTGTTATAATTGTTGAATTTAACTAAGTTTATTTGAAATTTAAGTAAACCCTATTATAGCATTTTTAAAATGCTGTTTTTTGTTAAATTGAACTGTCTTGAATGTAACTTTCCGCAGCGTTTTCGAAATGTTGCGAAAAAGTGAATTTTCACCGTTTTGATAAACTTAAGTGAATAAATGAACTTTGAAAGTTGAAAATTTTGGAAACTTAATAATTTAATTATTAAGTATAATAACTTCATTTTTAATGATTTAAAATGATTTTTGAAATATAAAATGTTTTGAAATTTGAATTGAAATGGTATTTTAAATTGAATGAAATGAATAATGATTTGAAATGAAGTTTTGTAAAGATATGATATTTTGATATATATTAAAATGATTGGAAATGAAGTTTTGTAAAGATATGATATTTTGATATATTAAAATGATTGAAAATGAAGTTTTGTAAAGATATGATATTTTGATATATATTAAAATGATTGGAAATGAAGTTTTGTAAAGATATGATATTTTGATATATTAAAATGATTGGAAATGAAGTTTTGTAAAGATATGATTTTGATATATTGAAATGATTGGAAATGAAGTTTTGTAAAGATATGATATTTTGATATATTAAAATGATTGGAAATGAAGTTTTGTAAAGATATGATATTTTGATATATTGAAATGATTGGAAGTGAAGTTTTGTAAAGATGTGATATTTTGATATATTAAAATGATTGGAAATGAAGTTTTGTAAAGATATGATATTTTGATATATTGAAATGATTTGACAGGAAGTTTTAGAAAGATATGATGTTTTTGAAATGGTTTGGAATTAATTTAATCTTTACTTTGATAAAGATTTGGATTTGAAATGATATTCTATTTTGAAGTATAAATATTATTTTAAAAGTTATAACCGCGGGTTATAATAATGATTGGTTGGCAAAGAGACCAGGATAGGATATCTGGCATACTCTCTGTCGATACCGAAAACCACTTTGACAACCGTGTACGCGGTGCAGATTCCAGAATGAAGTAGGATGGTGGCGACGTTCTTGAGGTATATTTACGTGGACCCGACTCCCGTGAGTTGGCTTAAGGTGGCTAAAACAGGAGCGATCTCGGGCCAAAAGGGGTAGCTCCTCTGGTCGGACACATTCCTTCGATACTATACTCTTACTTGTGATTGATCATATGGCCATCCTCCGATTTTGATATGGGAGTGTGTTCCGAGGTGGGCGTATGTGGCTGCTGCATTACCACCAGTCCGTGTGCGTAATTGGTATATCTACCCTGGCATTGCCTTGTGTGCCGTGTCACCTACCATACCGAGCCTTTACTACGAGTTTGTTTTTCTCCCGTAGCCCATGTGGTATCCTCTGATAGTTTCCCGATCTGGAGATATCATGATATTGGATGGACTACTGGGACTATTATGTGTGAAGGGTGATATGGGTAAGCCCGGAACGCTATTTTAAAGTAAGTTTATTTTACTGTAGACATTATTATAATAGCGCAATATTACTATATAGTAAATAGTTTAACGGATCCTTAGAGGATGGGCGGTCCCAGGCATCCTTTAAGTTACTTGTACCTTATTACAGTTCACTTGAGTTGGTTTACATTATATAAGTACATATTGTCCTGACTCGAGTGTTTGTATTTATATTTATGCTCAGGTCAGCCTGAGTTATTCACAGATTTGGATTCCACTTTCTGGAGATTGGAATCGCTGGAGATTATCTGTTTATCTAGTTTTATCTATTCCAGTTCTGTTGTTCTATTCAGCTTGTACTTGGTTATCATCTTGAGACTTCTATTGTACTTTATTTATTCTGTTGTATTTTATTTAACTCTGATATATTTACATAGTAGCTTCATGAACTACTATCTCTTTTACTTCCGCTGCATTTTTTACTCTGTGTCTGTGTTCTGTGATTATGTATTTACTGTATATTCTGAGATTTGCCAAATTTAATTTACAACGCGGTATTTTGAGCAATTCAAGTCCGACATGTGCGGATGCGAATGGTTGAAAATATCGAGTCATTACAGTTGGTATCAGAGCTTTGGCTTTGAGGCAAACTTAGAATGTATGGTAAATTTAGTTACAGAATCACTTTCGTCCAAACTTGAATATCTTCCTCGTTGGTTTAAATTTCATTTGAATTTTGGAACGTTCCCTGCGGTTCCAAATTTCATTCGTGTCTCTCACTATTCATCTCCTTTTGATTCTGGAGTATCCCATAACCCCACTTCGAATGAGCTTTATAGTGGATTGGCGGTCCCGCCAAACTCTAAAAATTCATTTGTAAAGGGGGAAACTCCTTTACAATTAGCATCGATTCACCAGAGATTTATATCTATCCTTGGTTTAGATGCTAATATATTTTGTTATTCCAAACTCTATCTATTGAGATCGAATGTAGATTTACCGTAGAAAATCCACATCGATCTTATATTTTAAGTCACGGTTGACCCGGTTAAGGTTGCCCGCGATTTATTTAAGCTTATCCACCTCCCTATTTCGTTATTCAATCATCTTGTCTTTTGTTTCCAATCTATCTTCCAAACATTTTGAATTATACTTGTAACAATATTAATGTTTTGTTTTATATTGTGTTGTTTGAGTTGTTGATGTTGATTTAGGTTTCCGATTGATTCATCTGATCAACGCTATCGATAGGATTTCTAAAACACTTTGACATAACAAACTGACACAATATTATTTTAAAATTTGGTTAATGAAATAAATTTTGATATAAGTAAATTTATGGAACTTAACAAATTGATTTAAATTAATCATTTGAAATGATAATACTTGATTTATCATTTATTGTTCTATAAATGAATTTATAAATAGCTGTTTATAAATTGATTTGGGAACTGAAATGAGTTTAAAAAAAGAAATTTGAGAATTTAATTTCCGATGGTTTCAAACCTTGTGTTTAAAGTTTTAAACGGGGTATTTTATTTAAAGTATTTTCTAATAGAAATTTTTGTCCAAGGAATTTTAAAGTTTAAAATTAGCGCTCTTCTCTTTGTCGCCGGAAAATAACTTCGGTGATGGCTGCGACATCATCGACGTTCATTTTCGAGTTTTGAAGTGAAGAGACCATTCTGTAGTCTTGCTACAGCTTTGTTTTAGGAAATTTAATTGATTTGAATTTCTAAAATAAGACTGGATTTATAATATATATATATATATATATATATATAGATAGATATATGATTTAAATTTGATTTGACATCTTATGTATATATATTTATTTATCTCTAAATAGTTTGAAGGAATCGAAAATTTTATTCCTAAACTTTATCTTAAAGAATCATTTCAATTATAAAAAGAAAATCAAAATTTTAAATAAATGATTCAAACTTGAGATGAGGTAATTAGAAAGTTTTATTTGTATAATACTCAATTGCATTTAAATATAACTTACCTAGATTATAGAGAAGTTAACAATGTAATTGGATAATATACAATATAAAAAGATTTTATAAATAAAATTTGAATAGTTAAAATAAATGTTATACACTTAAATTTTAGTTATAAAATTATTAACAGGAGTAAATAGAATAAAAGGTTAATTGAACAATTTACAATATATAATGATGTTAATGGAACTAACAATAAATTAAAGCAGTTATAATAAGAATAAGTATAATGGGCATAGATGATAAAATATATTGAGAGGAATAAATTTAACTTTAAGTAGGAATAACGAAGAATTAAATTTATTAGGTACATTATGAGTATGATGAATGGTTGTTTTTTTTTAAATCCATGATCTTAGAAATTGTTAATTCAAGATGATTAGAAGATAAGATAATAAAACTTGAGATAGTTAAGATTTATTTAACTAGTGTAAAAAAAAATAAAAAAAAATAAAAAAATTTAGTTATCTATTTAAGTTGAAATTTCCATGGTTTCTAACTTATTGTCTTATTTTGTTTTCCAAACTATCTTTTGGTTGTCCTTATTTTCCTTATCTTGCTTCAGGCTAGTGCATGCATTTTTCTATAATTTTTCTGTTTAGAAATCTTTCTATAATCTTTGATAATCTCCACATTGTTAAACTTGCCTATAACAATAGTTATCAGGTATAATTTCAATCTCCTTGTCATCTTGTCTTAGTCTTATTTCACTTTATCTTTTCTGTGCTTTCAAGTACCTCATTCCTTTTTGGGGACAAAAAGTTTTGAGTGGGGGAGAGTGTAACAACCCTAGATTTTTTTCATATAATTTAAATTTGACTTTATTTTATTTTGAAATGTTTTAAACTTTTTTTATTTCAAACATTTCATTTTTAAATATAAATTTTGATTATTATATGAATTTTAATTTCATACTGGTATAAATTGAATATTTTTCCTGAAAAATGGAATTGTGGCCAAAACTGGTCAAACTTTGACTATTAAATTTTAAATTTAAATATTTGAATTCCTAAATATTATCTTTTATTATGAAAATAGATTTAGTATCATGAATACTGCTTTTTGTTTCGTTGAAATTGGATTTAAATTATGAAAGTTATACCCTTTACAATATTGTGTGCATATAGGGTTATTTAACAATATTCTTTGTTTTAATTTATATAAATGATATTTTTACTTGATATATCTTATTCTGGTTTGTATATTTATGTTATATTATGTATATTTTGACTTTTAAATATTTTTAAAGCGATCTTTGAATTTTTCCAAAGCTTATTGAATTTATTTTCTATTTTAAAGCCTAGTTTCTATTTTCTTTGCTATTTTCTTCATTTAAATTATATTTAATTAAAATTTAGTTATTTATTTTGTGAAGGCTTGTTTATTTTGTGTTATTATCTTTATTTTTAATATTTTCCAAGTCCATATAATTTTTCCAAGAGTTATTCTGTTTATTTTCAAATTTGCTTGACTAGTTTGCATTTTCTGAGCTATTTTCTTATTTTTACCTTATATAATTAATAATTATTTATTTATATTTTATATTTTGTTGCATTTTCGAAATTTTTACTGAAATTATTATTTTTCTCAGTAATTTAAACTTATATAAATAAATTAAAGGTAATGTGAAAAGGTTTTGACTTTTGGTTTCCAATGGCTCTTTATCTCCCACCTTTTCACATTTCAACCTTACTTTTCATTCAATTTGCCACATCTCCTCATTTCTTCAGCCGCCTTTTTTTTCCCATTCACGTAAAACATTTTTCTTCTCATCTGATAAAAATTTCGGCCTCCATCATCTCCAAGAGTTTGGTAAATTTTATTTCTTTTTCCATTGTTTTTCTTCTTGTTTTTATACTTGTTTATGTTGATTTTTACTTGCCTTCTCTTCTACTTCCGGTTCGGCCCCACCACTTCAGCCACCATGGCGGCCTCCTCCACCACCTGAATCACCCACCACCTCCTCTCTAGCCCCAAGCCACTGGCTATGCCCAATAGTTGATCAAACTCCACCTAAATCTACACAAACTTCACCTATATGCACCATAGCCAACACCTATGCCTTCATCACCTTCAACCTTCCTTTGGCGTCCACCAACTCCACCTCCACCACCCATGGATGACCTGAAACCCTCTGCCACACCATCCTCCAGCCCACTACAAAGATGGCCGTGCCTGGTCTTGCTTGGGCCGAGCCAATGTTGCCTTGAATTCATGATATTTTGCCTTGTAGTTGTAATCCTTAAACATATCTCATGCATCATCACTTTTGCTCCATCCCATACATGTTTTGCCGAACTCTTATGAACCCAAACCAGATCCTTGTCCTTGCTTTAGCCATGCCTTTCTGACCTATATCTGAAGCATTAGTGGTAGAAGGCAAGTGCAAAGACTTTGGAGATGATTTTGCATTTATCTCTAACATTGTTTAATCGTATTTTTTGTTGAAAACTTATGTTGTTTGTATTGTCTTGTTTGAATGTGTTCAAGGCAATTAATCTTTGGCTCTCGCAAACTCGAATCTTTGTCATGTTATTGTGCTTGTTTGGATCTCATTCGTGCATTCGTCGTTGTGTCTCCAGCTCAAACCAGTGAGTTATTCTCACTTGACAATATGTACATATATAACTAGTAAATTGACCCCTTTTGAATCTGTAAACTGCATAACCATGTTACATCTGCTATGTTATGATTATATGATGTTCACCCATGCTTAAACACCTGTTATATCATATGTTACTGTTATATTATGTTGTTCTGTTATTTTATCAGTTTATCAAACTGCAAGTTCCCTTTAGATTAGAATCACTATGGATTGAAATGATACATACCCGAACGGACTTTAGAATATGGGAACATCGTTATGGGCTGTAATGATAGGTCTGAGCGATTTTCAATTTATTTCATTTACTTGGGACTGTGGGTTTGAAATGATAAAACCCGGATTTTCTTTGTAAATTACGGGTTGAAATGATATATTACCCGTATCACTTTACCTAGGCTAGAAAATTATATACATGCCCGTAGTTAAATATGTTTTTCTAAATTTTTTAAAATATTTTAGAAATGTAATTATTATAATATTTTGATTTAAAATTAATTAAAAATAATTTTTTTAAAGTATTATTGATTTTCTGGAAATTTATAAGTTAAATAAATTATGGAAAAGTTAGAAAATCTAAATGTAAGTTATTTTGGAAATTTTGATTTAATTATAATTTGAAATTAAATTGAATATGAAATTATGATAAATTTATGATAATTTGAATTTAAAATGAATTTAAAGTGATTTTATAATATATTAATGATTTTTGAATAAAGTTAAAATGTGAAATGAATGATTATTTAAGTTGAAATTTTGAAAATATAACCAAAATGGGAATTTGTGAATTTGGCTTTAAAGTGAATTTTAAGTTAAGTAAATAAAACTGAAATTTAGTTATATTTTGAAATTTTAAACTTAAGTGTTAAATTGAAATTTAATTCAATGAATTTAAAATTGAATGTTGAAATTTAGTAAGTGAATTATTAGTAAATCTTGATTTTTGAATGGAAATTTAACTTTATAAAATCATGAACTTAAGGAAAATTAAATGATGTTTATAAATGTGCAAAATGTATGATTTATAAGTTAAAAATGTTTTAAATAAAAATATAATTGGTTGTGAAATTATATTGAATATTTGAAGTTAATTAACTGCATTTTTGAAATGCTATTAATTGCAATGTAAATGATACTACAGCATTTGAAAATGCTGTAGTTGATGATAATGAACTAAAAAGCTAAATTGAATTAAAGGCTATTGTAACAACCCGGGAATTTGCGAAAATTTTACTATCATCAATAAACGATTAATATTGACAGCTAATCGCTGTTTGGAGTTTGTAAAATCCGGATTAAATTTCTTTCAAAAATTTGATGAACATGGTTGCGGGTTTCAATCTCAATTTGGCCCACGTTTCATTTAATTTGGGCCGTGAAAATTAATAAAAGGAAATAGCCGGCCTCCCCTTTTTCATTCTCGTTCGCAACCCTAATGACGAAAAAAAATATGGCGGCTTGTTTCTTCCTTCGTTCGTCCCTTTTTTTTCAAATTAGGGCTTGTGAAATTTCGTGACGTCGCCGACCTTTGGTTGGTCGATCGAAAGCTTTGTCGCTCGACTATCCCCTGGTGTTGCTCACGGCCGCTTCTTCTTGCGTCGAGTTCGTTGTTACTTCGTTTTAAGGTGAGTAGTTTTTAATTACTCACATCTAATTTAATTTCATTCATATATGTGATTTTGTGACACCACTGCTTTGTTCGTATATGTGATTTGCGATTCCACTGTTACGAATTTTCTGGTATTCTGATTTCGGTCACTTTGGATTTGGGATAGCATTTGACTTCGGTCTCCTTTTGCTTTGCGAACTAAAGTAAGTATTTTTACTGATGAGTGAATTTTGATTTCACTCACATCTAATTCTTCCTTTGTATTGTGCTATATCGTTCGACTTTATTTAGATGTTGATAATTTTATCCGACTCGGTTCGATTCCTAGTTGCTTTGGTTACCATGGTTTCGAATTTTAACTGTAAGATCCCTTTACGGTGACTTCGGTCATAAACTGTTGTTTTGGGAATTTTGTTGACTCTGGTAAATGCTATCGTTCGTAGTTGATTTTTGGCCTGGTTGGAAATAATTTGATTTCGTGAGGCTTGCTATTTCGATTACTTTAAAAATGTGATTTCTATCACTTTGGCATTGAACTTTGATTGAACCGCATCACCCTGTAGACTTTGGCCATTTGTGTCAATCTGGATTTGTTTGATTTTGATAAAACAGGGTTTTGGGGTATTCTGTTGCTTTTGTTTTGTTACACTAGCCCTTGTTATAAATTGAATCTCTGACAATTGTTTGATTTCGGCCACTTAGCTTGGTTGCTTCATTATGTATAGTCTGCGACATCTTGTTCCACTGGTGCCTGCATCTCATATTCGTGATGCAGTGTATTTTGAGAAAACACAGTTTGAAGAATAATTGGGTTTGGCACTGATTTTGCATTCTGGTTTTGCTTGCTTTATGAACCTCCCTGCTGTATATAAGTATGATTGCATCTGTGTCGTATTCTTGATGCGGTCTTCATACACTTGGTTTCTTTGTAGTCTCTAGTATTATTACTCGAGACTGTTTGAAGTTCTCTTGCATCACTTGGGTAATTGTAGTTTCACTACTGCCTCTTTATAAAAGTCTGCTTGCATTCTGTTGTACTTCGTCCTTTCAGGCATGTTCATTTTCACTATACCTGCCTAATGCATTCCAGTTTCTTGTAGTATGTACTGGTACCCTGTTTCACTGGTACATATGCATTGCTGCATTTTCAAACTATTGCAGTGTATATATATAAGCCTGATTTATATTAAGCTGTGCATTGAGCAATGCCTCTGACCTTTGTGCATATAAACACCATTTCATGTTGTTCCTCACTGTAACATGTTGCCACTGTATATGTATCTTTGTTAGACACTGCATATACATGTGTCATCCCTTTGCTGATGTACCTGAGTATGCATCCTTGATCATGTCACGGTATGTATTTTTGACTTATGAGGTTTATGTGGTCGAAGTATTTTTATTGTCCATTGCTTGGACATTCGTGCTCTTTTGAGTAGCGGATCATGCTTTCAGATCACTGTCATGATTCCTAGATGCCTTTGTTCATTTTGGTTCATGTGTACTTGAGATGTTGATTCTTAGTCGAGACTTGTTTTAGATGTCTTGACTAATTTCTTATACTTGTACATTCGTTAAATTTCACTTGTGTTGAACCCGGTATTTCGGGTTTGACCTTGTGCCCAGTTGTGTACATCATTACTGTAGTGGCAGGGCAGTGCACGCAAGCGTGAACTGCAGCCACACGGTATTCATTGGGTACATCGTCACTGTAGTGGCAAGGCAGTGCACGCAAGCGTGAACTGCAGCCACACGGTATGACTTTTATGATATTCAATCTTGCTTTGATTTACTGATCTTTTGCATATTCCATATGCTGTAGTGGCGAGGCAGTGCACGCGTGCGTGTGCTGCAGCCCTATCCGAATTAATATTTTAATTGATATTTCAATGGTTTGAACTGTTTTGTTTATTCAATTCTTCAATGGTTTGAACTGTTTGTTTATTCAATTCAATATTCTGAATTGTATTCTGATTTGGTTTAATTTGCTGATTTGTTGTTTAACACTATTACATGTTATATTTATCGTTATCCGATTTCTTTATTTAAGGATCGGATAGACGAGATTTATTGAGACTGTCGTCTATTCATTATTTAATTATCATTGCTTCTGTGCACTAATAACTGAGTTTGAATTAGACTGACCCGTGTATTATTTTCTTTTGAATGTAATACTCGGGTCAGACCGAGTATTTACTGGTTGTTGATATCTTACTTTGGGTTGCTGCTAGAGTTATGAAGTCTTTTCATATTTTTGGAGTAGATGTAGTCATTGTATAGGATGTTGTGTATTCATTGATATTATTCACGATATGTACTTGTATATGTAACTTCCAGAGTCGACAGTTGTAGTTGTATCATATGTATTGTATCACATGTATATCAACTGACTTCAGTTATATATATATATATGAGACTTTCTGTTATATTTGTGTTCCGCATTTACTTTATCTGTGTTATTACTATATATATTGTCCTAAACTATTATGAACCATCGTAGTTCGTTTTATACTAGAATTGAGTATGTCGATGGGAGTGAATAAGTATGAGATGAAGAATAAAAATATATACCACTCCTATCGAGATAACCAATACTAGTGTATGGCCTAACTACGGATGGCCGCTCCTATCCAGCCTTATTCTTCGGAATAACAGACAGTATTTCCTTTAATACTCTTTGTTATTGTGAGCATAGAGGTGGGGCGTTACAGTTGGTATCAGAGCTTGGGGTTTATGGACATAATATAAAACATAACTTAGATGGAACATAGGTTACAACTATTAGTCGATGTTTTATTTGTGTTTTGAGTCAAAACTAAAGTTTTGAAATTCTGATGGAATTTTTAAATATCCTTATTTAAAAATAAAAAGTGAATTTGTGTTTTGATGATTGATTGGTTTGTGCTTTGTTTATCAGAGTGCGCAGCGAAAACAGTATGACTGCTTCGCTGAGTACAACTGATAATTATTTTGATTTAAAAATCAAAATATGAAAATGAAATTAATTTCATTATGTTGTTTAACCAGTGGATTTGATTTTTTGAAATTTCTTACTGGTTTTCTTTGATGCTAATCATATCTGATTAGATTTCTGCTGTTTTAAAATATCTTTATTGAAGATATAATAGAATGATTTCTTTGTTTATTTTGTAGTGTGCGTGCAAACATGAGTTGCACGTTACTACATTAATATTACGTTGAACCGATGCTTGGTTATGAAACGTATTTTGTTGCCGTTATTATTATAACGGGATTTTAACACTTGTGCTAAATTTTTGAAGTACGGAGTTTTGTTGACATTTTTAATGAATGGAAATTCACTGATATTGTATTTCGATGTGAATTATTTTGATGAGATTTTGACGTTTAAAAAAATATTACTGTCGCTTTGACTTCAGTAGCCGTCATATTTTAAAGTGGATTTTCAAGCGGTTATCCCGCAATGCTGATTTTGAGATCCGCTTCTACGGTGTTTTGAGAAGTACAATTTTCTTATTGAAACTGTCACTAATGTTGCTGTTTTTATCACGGATTTCAAATCATTTTAAAAAAATAAAATTGTTTTCAAAAAATTTTCAGTTTACGTTTTCAAAAGAATGAGAAAGAGATTTAAACGATTCAGTAAAATCGAGGACTATGAACCCTTTCTTTTACTGATTCGCTTAATTCCGGACTTGTTCGTTTGAGAATATAAATTATTACTTTTATAAAATGAATGAAATTGTTTTCAGAAGTTTTTCATTTTGCGCTTTCAAAAGAGTGAGGAAGTGATTTAAACGTTTCAGCAAAATCGATGACTATGACCCCTTTCTTTTACTGATTCGCTTAATTCCGGACTTGTCCGTTTGAAAATGTGAAATGTTATTTTTGAATACACAATTTTACACTTTCAAGGAAACGATGAAGAGAATCAAACGATTTAGTAAAACTCGTGGTATGGGACATGAGCGTTTGCTATTTCGGTTAATTCCGGACTCGTTAATTGAAACATTTGCGGTTTGATGATTTTGATGATTTCACACGTTCAAGGAAACGATGAAGAGAATCAAACGATTTAGTAAAACACATGGTATGGGACATGTGCGTTTGCTTTTTCGGTTAATTCCAGACTCGTTAATTGAATATATGTTGGACCTTCGGGTCATATGTTGGACCTTCGGGTCAATACCAGTACCGGACCTTCGGATCATATGTTGGACCTTCGGGTCATATGTTGAGCGCCAAAATTATGTTGGGTACTTGGTAGGCTTCGGCCATATGTTGATGCACGTGCGGCGTAGCTAAAACTCGCCATCTGATGGGATCGATCCACCTTTTATGTTGACTTTCTAGAATATCTTAATTGATTTCTAGATATTTGTTGTTTCCAATTATCTGCAGGTAATTGGATATTTGTTGATATGAGTTCTAATTATCGTTTTTGATAATTAGATATTTGTTGATTTGATTATCACTTGTGATAATTAAATATTTGTTGATATGAGTTCTAATTATCGTTTTTGATAATTAGATATTTGTTGATTTGATTATCGCTTGTGATAATTAAATATTTGTTGATATGAGTTCTAATTATCGTTTTTGATAATTAGATATTTGTTGATTTGATTATCGCTTGTGATAATTAAATATTTGTTGATATGAGTTCTAATTATCGTTTTTGATAATTAGTTATTTGTTGATTTGATTATCGCTTGTGATAATTAAATATTTGTTGATATGAGTTCTAATTATCGTTTTTGATAATTAGATATTTGTTGAGTTGATTATCGCTTGTGATAATTAAATATTTGTTGATATGAGTTCTAATTATCATTTTTGATAATTAGATATTTGTTGATTTGATTATCGCTTGTGATAATTAAATATTTGTTGATATGAGTTCTAATTATCGTTTTTGATAATTAGATATTTGTTGATTTGATTATCGCTTGTGATAATTAAATAATTTTTTTGATATGAGTTCTAATTATCGTTTTTGATAATCGAATAATTGTTGATTTTATTATCGTTTTTGATAATCGAATAATTGTTGACTTGATTATCGTTTTTGATAATCGAATATTTGTTGATTTGATTATCGACTGAGATAATCAAATATTTGTTGATTTGAGATTTGATTATCGTTTTTGATAATCGAATAATTGTTGATTTGATTATCGTTTTTGATAATCGAATATTTGTTGATTTGAGATTTGATTATCGTTTTTGATAATCGAATAATTGTTGACTTGATTATCGTTTTTGATAATCGAATAATTGTTGACTTGATTATCGTTTTTGATAATCGAATAATTGTTGACTTGATTATCGTTTTTGATAATCGAATATTTGCTGATTTGATTATCGTTTTTGATAATCGAATATTTGCTGATTTGATGATTTGAGATTTGATTATCGTTTTTGATAATCGAATAATTGTTGACTTGATTATCGTTTTTGATAATCGAATATTTGTTGATTTGATTATCGTTTTTGATAATCGAATATTTGCTGATTTGATTATCGTTTTTGATAATCGAATAATTGTTGATTTGATTATCGTTTTTGATAATCGAATAATTGTTGACTTGATTATCGTTTTTGATAATCGAATAATTGCTGACTTGATTATCGTTTTTGATAATCGAATATTTGTTGATTTGATGATTTGAGATTTGATTATCGTTTTTGATAATCGAATAATTGTTGACTTGATTATCGTTTTTGATAATCGAATATTTGTTGATTTGATTATCGTTTTTGATAATCGAATATTTGCTGATTTGATTATCGTTTTTGATAATCGAATATTTGTTGATTTGATGATTTGAGATTTCTGATTATCACTTTAGATAATTAAATAATTGTTGATTTGAAATTTGATTATCGACTGAGATAATCAAATATTTGTTGATTTGAAATTTGATTATCGCCTTTGATAATTAAATAATTGTCGATTTGAGATTTCTAATTATCGTTTTTGATAATTAGGCCTTTGTTGTTTTCTGACTATCTACTGATAGTTAGATTTTGTTGAGAATTTTGAATTTCTTTTATTGAAATTAAAAGATTTCTTTGATGTTTGAATTCTCTGCCTTCATTTTCTAGCTTAACCAGTTTATGTTAGAAAATTTATTGTTAGTGACGACCTTAATTATGAAAATTGCGGGGACGCAATTTTTATAAGGAGGGGAGTCTGTAACAACCCGGGAATTTGCGAAAATTTTACTATCATCAATAAACGATTAATATTGACAGCTAATCGCTGTTTGGAGTTTGTAAAACCCGGATTAAATTTCTTTCAAAATTTTGATGAACATGGTTGCGGGTTTCAATCTCAATTTGGCCCACGTTTCATTTAATTTGGGCCGTGAAAATTAATAAAAGGAAATAGCCGGCCTCCCGTTTTTCATTCTCGTTCGCAACCCTAATGAAGAAAAAAAAATATGGCGGCTTTTTTCTTCCTTCGTTCGTCCCTTTTTTTTCAAATTAGGGCTTGTGAAATTTCGTGACGTCGCCGACCTTTGGTTGGTCGATCGAAAGCTTTGTCGCTCGACCATCCCCTGGTGTTGCTCACGGCCGCTTCTTCTTGCGTCGAGTTCGTCGTTACTTCGTTTTAAGGTGAGTAATTTTTAATTACTCACATCTAATTTAATTTCATTCATATATGTGATTTTGCGACTCCACTGCTTTGTTCGTATATGTGATTTGCGATTCCACTGTTATGAATTTTCTGGTATTCTGATTTCGGTCACTTTGGATTTGGGATAGCATTTGACTTCGGTCTCCTTTCGCTTTGCGAACTAAAGTAAGTATTTTTACTGATGAGTGAATTTTGATTTCACTCACATCTAATTCTTCCTTTGTATTGTGCTATATCGTTCGACTTTATTTAGATGTTGATAATTTTATCTAACTCGGTTCGATTCCTAGTTGCTTTGGTTACCACGGTTTCGAATTTTAATTGTAAGATCCCTTTACGGTGACTTCGGTCATAAACTGTTGTTTTGGGAATTTTGTTGACTCTGGTAAATGCTATCGTTCGTAGTTGATTTTTGGGCTGGTTGGAAATAATTTGATTTCGTGAGGCTTGCTATTTCAATTACTTTAAAAATGTGATTTCTATCACTTTGGCATTGAACTTTGATTGAACCGCATCACCCTGTAGACTTTGGCCATTTGTGTCAATCTGGATTTGTTTGATTTTGATAAAACAGGGTTTTGGGGTATTCTGTTGCTTTTGTTTTGTTACACTAGCCCTTGTTATAAATTGAATCTCTGACAATTGTTTGATTTCGGCCACTTAGCTTGGTTGCTTCATTATGTATAGTCTGCGACATCTTGTTCCACTGGTGCCTGCATCTCATATTCGTGATGCAGTGTATTTTGAGAAAACACAGTTTGAAGAATAATTGGGTTTGGCACTGATTTTGCATTCTGGTTTTGCTTGCTTTACGCACCTCTCAGCTGTATATAAGTATGATTGCATCTGCGTCGTATTCTTGATGCGGTCTTCATACACTTGGTTTCTTTGTAGTCTCTAGTATTATTACTCGAGACTGTTTGAAGTTCTCTTGCATTACTTGGGTAATTGTAGTTTCACTACTACCTCTTTATAAAAGTCTGCTTGCATTCTGTTGTACTTCGTCCTTTCAGGCATGTTCATTTGCACTATACCTGCCTAATGCATTCCAGTTTCTTGTAGTATGTACTGGTACCCTGTTTCACTGGTACATATGCATTGCTGCATTTTCAAACTATTGCAGTGTATATATATAAGCCTGATTTATATTAAGCTGTGCATTGAGCAATGCCTCTGACCTTTGTGCATATAAACACCATTTCATGTTGTTCCTCACTGTAACATGTTGCCACTGTATATGTATCTTTGTTATACACTGCATATACATGTGTCATCCCTTTGCTGATGTACCTGAGTATGCATCCTTGATCATGTCATGGTATGTATTTTTGACTTATGAGGTTTATGTGGTCGAAGTATTTTTATTGTCCGTTGCTTGGACATTCGTGCTCTTTTGAGTTGCAGATCATGCTTTCAGATCACTGTCATGATTCCTAGATGCCTTTGTTCATTTTGGTTCATGTGTACTTGAGACGTTGATTCTTAGTCGAGACTTGTTTTAGATGTCTTGACTAATTTCTTATACTTGTACATTCGTTAAATTTCACTTGTGTTGAACCCGGTATTTCGGGTTTGACCTTGTGCCCGGTTGTGTACATCATTACTGTAGTGGCAGGGCAGTGCACGCAAGCGTGAACTGCAGCCACACGGTATTCATTGGGTACATCGTCACTGTAGTGGCAAGGCAGTGCACGCAAGCGTGAACTGCAGCCACACGGTATGACTTTTATGATATTCAATCTTGCTTTGATTTACTGATCTTTTGCATATTCCATATGTTGTAGTGGCGAGGCAGTGCACGCGTGCGTGTGCTGCAGCCCTATCCGAATTAATATTTTAATTGATATTTCAATGGTTTGAACTGTTTTGTTTATTCAATTCTTCAATGGTTTGAACTGTTTGTTTATTCAATTTAATATTCTGAATTGTATTCTGATTTGGTTTAATTTGCTGATTTGTTGTTTAACACTATTACGTGTTATATTTATCGTTATCCGATTTCTTTATTTAAGGATCGGATAGACGAGATTTATTGAGACTGTCGTCTATTCATTATTTAATTATCATTGCTTCTGTGCACTAATAACTGAGTTTGAATTAGACTGACCCGTGTATTATTTTCTTTTGAATGTAATACTCGGGTCAGACCGAGTATTTACTGGTTGTTGATATCTTACTTTGGGTTGCTGCTAGAGTTATGAAGTCTTTTCATATTTTTGGAGTAGATGTAGTCATTGTATAGGATGTTGTGTATTCATTGATATTATTCACGATATGTACTTGTATATGTAACTTCCAGAGTCGACAGTTGTAGTTGTATCATATGTATTGTATCACATGTATATCAACTGACTTCAGTTATATATATATATATGAGACTTTCTGTTATATTTGTGTTCCGCATTTACTTTATCTGTGTTATTACTATATATATTGTCCTAAACTATTATGAACCATCGTAGTTCGTTTTATACTAGAATTGAGTATGTCGATGGGAGTGAATAAGTATGAGATGAAGAATAAAAATATATACCACTCCTATCGAGATAACCAATACTAGTGTAAGGCCTAACTACGGATGGCCGCTCCTATCCAGCCTTATTCTTCGGAATAACAGACAGTATTTCCTTTAATACTCTTTGTTATTGTGAGCGTAGAGGTGGGGCGTTGCAGCTATTATAGCAATTTATGCAAGTGTTATAATTATTGAATTTAACTAATTTAATTTGAAATTTAAGTAAACCCTATTACAGCATTTTTAAAATGCCGTCTTTTGTTAAATTGAACTGTTTTGAATGTAACTTTCTGTAGCGTTTTCGAAATGCCGCGAAAAGTGAATTTTCACTGTTTTGATAAACTTAAGTGAATAAATGAACTTTGAAAGTTGAAAATTTTGGAAATTTAATAATTTAATTATTAAGTATAATAATGTAACAACCCGCATATTTATCGAGTTTGTATTTAAATATTTTATTTAAATATTAACTCGTTAATCGGATTTTGGTCCGAAAAGCTACTTTTTGCAAACGGTCAAATTAGGACTCGAGACCACTTCCATTGAGTTCGAAATGTCATTTACAACTTTTTAAGTATAAACATCGATAGGTTTAGAGTTAGTGAAATTTCACTAACTTTTCCCGCTTTGGACTTTGGGTTAGTTTAGCCTATTAAGCCCAAGTTCCAACCCTCTTCTCCTCACTCTTCATAAATTTCCTAACTAATCAAGCTTTGGCATTAATGGTGGAGGGAATGGGAAATTAAAACTCCAAGCACAAATTCAATTGCAAATCCAACATTCAACTCCAAATTCAAGTAGAAGATATTGGATTCAAGCTTTGGATTGCTTCTCCTTGCTTTCAAGCTTCATCTTCATAAACTTTAGTGCAAAGGTGAGATTTTTATCTCACAAATCTAGTCTGTATCAATATTGGACTGTTGGGAATGAATCCCTATCGTGTTTGCATGTATATTTGCATTTGGTTTGGATTGGGTTGGCGAAAAACTCCGATTTTTAGCGTTTTGGTGGATTTTCTGCTCCTAGGTCGTTCTGGCCTTATTAGCTCGTATCGGAGTTAGGTCGTAGGTCGCATGGGCCTTAGGTCGTAGGTCGCATGTGAGTTAACCCCTAGGTCGTTCTGGCCACTTTTCGTGTGTTTGGGTTTAGGTCGTTGGACCTTTAGGTCGTTGGACCTTTAAGTCGTTGACCCCCTTGAGTCGTTAACTAGTTAAGTCGCTCGCTACTTGACTCCATTAGGTCGCTCGTCACTGGATGCAGTTAGGTCGCTCGACTCCCTTACCCACTAGGTCGCGTACTTAGTTAGGTCGCGTGACCCCATAACTGTTAGGTCGTTAGACCGTTAACCCTATAGGTCGCTTGGCCTATTTGTTTAGGTCGAAGGTCGTTGGACCTTACCTCGATAGGTCGTTCCCACTTTTGGACGTGTGCACTCTAGGTCGCTAGGCCGCCTCTCTTTAGGTCGCGTGACCCAATACAGTTAGGTCGTTTGACCTTATGTTCTTTTAGGTCGCGTCTCCTTTAGGTCGCGCCTCTTTTAGGTCGCGTCTCCTTTAGGCCACGCCTCTTTTAGGTCGTTCGAATGCTAGGTCGCTCGGCCCTTATTCCCTTAGGTCGCTCGGTCTCGTTTATGACCATAGGTCGCTCACCCCCTCTTCCTTAAGTCGTGAGTCATCGTTAGGTCGCGAACACCTTTAGGTCGCTCGACCCTATCCCTTTAGGTCGTTAGACCTCATTTTGTCTTCACTAGGTCGTACCGTTTTGGTCGGGGCGCTGCCCCCTGGACCCCCGCGACCTGACCGGGCAGGTCGAACCCCGTAAGCGGTGGCGTTGCCCCCGCACCCCCACCTTGGGGGGTTGCCACCCCCCCTGGACCCCCCCTCCGTAGGGGATCTTATCTGAAAAACATTGAGCTGATTTCCTTGGATTTTATTCGCATCTCCGTATGCGATCTTTGTGACTGATTGTTTCTACACTTGCTTATGTGTTTTGTCACTTTATAATATAAAGGTTTCAATACTAGTAGTAAATATCAAAACTCTTTTAACAAACAATTTCAACTCTATTTTTAATAACAAAGCTCTTTTCTTAAACCGTTTTCCAATCTATTAGTATATACAAGCCTTTACCTCACTCGGATGAGAAATCTAATTAAACGACTTAGTAAAACAAGTGGTATGAAACGCTTGCGTTCACTTCGTCGGTTAATTCTTGGACTTGTTCGATTGAACCTCTTGTGACAATTTTATTAGTGAAGATTTACAGTTTGTTCGTAAATATTTAAGTTAAGCAAGTGGTTATGGGACATGAAGCTAAACTTCTATATTTACTAGCTTAGTGTAATTGACACTTCTCGTTGATCTTGATGATCGCTTTATGAATTAGACTAGCAATTGCGCGATGTCTCTTTCATTGCAAGGTTAGACTAGACACCACTTGTGTGATTCCATTCACAGATACCTTTCTGCTTTTTGGTTAGTCTTGACCTCAATCTGTGTGATTCCATTCACACATGCGGGGTAGCTCCCCTTGGTCTTCGGACCGTCATGTGATAGGCCTCTTTCCCTTTTTATGATTTCTGGATTTCTCGTGTTGATTTCTGGAATTTATGTCATTGACTTGTTATGAGTACAAGTTTAGGGTATGATGCCCTCTTCGAATCTTTGAGAAGATTCTTGTGATATTGATTATCTCTTATTGATTGATCTTCTGTTGATCATTATTTACATACTTATAGTGGTATGTCGTTATGGATGTTTATGTTTATGCCATATCTTTTATGTTATATCATGTCATCTGATATTTATAGCTAGACCGATCCGTTTATTATTTTCTTAAATAATACTCGGGTCAGACCGAGATGTTACAGGTGCTTCTGCTTGACTTCTTCCCTGGGATTCATCACTCTGACTTTTGGCTAACTGTTTAGATTAGCAGTTTTTGTTGTATACACTTGAGATATAGACTCATAGTTGTATTCTTTTGTATAGCACGTGTTGCTATTCTTTTGTATTATCGTGGATCTTACTGACCACTACTCTGATGTACACTTTCATGTGTTAATTATATATTCATATCTTCTTCCGCCTTTGTGATATGGATATCTGTGACTGATTTGTGATATGATTATTTCTATGTTTGTTTCCGAAGATTATTTATAGCCACCGTGTGATAAGCAATTACATGGATGGTCGCTCCTCAACAGCCTTATTCTCCGTGCTAGTTGACAGCACTACTCCGGAGTGTTCTTGGCTAGCGTGGGTATATTGGTCGGGGCGTCACAAATAACTTCATTTTTAATGATTTAAAATGATTTTTGAAATATAAACTGTTTTGAAATGTGAATTGAAATGGTATTTTAAATTGAATGAAATGAATAATGATTTGAAATGAAGTTTTGTAAAGATATGATATTTTGATATATATTAAAATGATTGTAAATGAAGTTTTGTAAAGATATGATATTTTGATATATTAAAATGATTGAAAATGAAGTTTTGTAAATATATGATATTTTGATATATTAAAATGATTGGAAATGAAGTTTTGTAAAGATATGATATTTTGATATATATTAAAATGATTGGAAATGAAGTTTTGTAAAGATATGATTTTGATATATTAAAATGATTGGAAATGAAGTTTTGTAAAGATATGAAATTTTTGTATATTAAAATGATTGGAAGTGAAGTTTTGTAAAGATGTGATATTTTGGTATATTAAAATGATTGGAAGTGAAGTTTTGTAAAGATATGATATTTTGATATATTGAAATGATTTGACAGGAAGTTTTAGAAAGATATGATGTTTTTGAAATGGTTTGGAATTAATTTAATCTTTAATTTGATAAAGATTTGGATTTGAAATGATATTCTATTTTGAAGTATAAATATTATTTTAAAAGTTATAACCGCGGGTTATAATAATGATTGGTTGGCAAAGAGACCAGGATAGGATATCTGGCATACTCTCTGTCGATACCGAAAATCACTTTGACAACCGTGTATGCGGTGGAGATTCCAGAATGAAGTAGGATGGTGGCGACGTTCTTGAGGTATATTTACGTGGACCCGACTCCCGTGAGTTGGCTTAAGGTGGCTAAAACAGGAGTGATCTCGGGCCAAAAGGGGTAGCTCCTCTGGTCGGACACATTCCTTCGATACTATACTCTTACTTGTGATTGATCATATGGTCATCCTCCGATTTTGATATGGGAGTGTGTTCCGAGGTGGGCGTATGTGGCTGCTGCATTACCACCAGCCCGTGTGCGTAATTGGTATATCTACCCTGGCATTGCCTTGTGTGCCGTGTCACCTACCATACCGAGCCTTTACTACGAGTTTGTTTTTCTCCCGTAGCCCATGTGGTATCCTCTGATAGTTTCTCGATCTGGAGATATCATGATATTGGATGGACTACTGGGACTATTATGTGTGAAGGGTGATATGGGTAAGCCCGAAACGCTATTTTAAAGTAAGTTTATTTTACTGTAGACATTATTATAATAGCGCAATATTACTATATAGTAAATAGTTTAACGGATCCTTAGAGGATGGGCGGTCCCAGGCATCCTTTAAGTTACTTGTACCTTATTACAGTTCATTTGAGTTGGTTTACATTATATAAGTATATATTGTCCGGATTCGAGTGTTTGTATTTTTATTTACGTTCGGGTCAGCCTGAGTTATTCACAAATTTGGATTCCACTTTTTAGAGATTGAAATCGCTGGAGATTATCTGCTTATCTGTTTTATCTATTCCAGTTCTGTTGTTCTATTCCGTTTGTATTTGGTTATCATCTTGAGACTTCTGTTGTACTTCATTTATTCTGTTATATTTTATTTAACTCTGATATATTTACATAGTAGATTCATGAACTACTATCTCTTTTACTTCCACTGCATTTCTTACTCTGTGTCCTTGTTCTGTGATTATGTATTTACTATATATTATGAGATTTGTTAAATTTTATTTACAACGCGGTATTTTAAGCAATTCAAGTCCGACATGTGCGGATGCGAATGGTTGAAAATATCGAGTCATTATAAAAGTTTTGAAATATATGGAATTTGAAATGGTTAATTTGGTATTCAAATCTGTATTTGGAATTGATTTGTGAAATTTAAGAAGCTAAATTATTATATAAAGGAATTTAATATTTAAATCATTTAAGTATTAGAAGTTATGTTTCAAAGCTATGGGTTTTCAAGGTATATAGATTTGAAAGTGCTATGATTTTGGAAAAAGGATATATTTGAAATAAAAATGATATCATATTGATTTGGTTTTAAAATAGAAATGATATCATATTTATATGGTTTTGAAATAGATATTATATTCTGGTTTTGAAGTATAATTATTTTAAAATGACCGCGGTGTTATAATAACGTTGGGGTGTTAAAGAGACCGGGATTGGAAGTTGTCATACTCTCTGCCAACTTCGAAACCACTTTAACAACTGTGTACGCGGTGGGGATTCCAGAATGAAGTAGGATGGTGGCGGTGTTTCCTTTGAGGTAAATACGTGGACCCAACTCTCGTGAGTTGGCATAAGATGGCTAAAACAGGAGCGATTGACGGGCTAATGAGATAGCTCCTTTGATCGGACACATCCCTTCGATATTATACTCTGACTTTTGGATTGATTCGGTGGCCACTTTTGATTTTTTTGATTTCGGGGTATGGCTCGAGGTGGGCGGTAGCTGCGCGCTACGCTTTACCACTGTCCCGGAAGCGTAATTGGTATCTCTACCCTGGCATTTCCTAGTTGTGTCACGTCACCTATACTTGCGCGCGTTGTACGAGTTTGGTTTTCTCCCGTATCCCGTGGAGTATTTAGGGTAGTCTCCCGATCTGGAGATGCGCTGATACTGGATGGACTACTGGGACTATTATGTGTTAAGGTGGAAAATGTAAAGCCTTAATGCTATTTAAAAGTAAGTTTATTTTACTATTAGGCATTATTATATTAGCGAAATATTACTACATAGTAAATAGTTTAACGGATCCTTAGGAGATGTGAATCCCGAACATCTCTTAAGTTACTGCACTCACGTTATACACTGGATATGAGATGTCAAATCCCGTAAACATCTCTGACGCCGTTCCACTCATATTTTACCGTTGATTTAACTTACTTAGGATCTTTTAGTTCTGACTCGTGTGTTTTGTCTTTTCAATTCGCTCGGGTCAGCCTGAGCATTTCAGGATTTGAAGACCTTACTTCTGGAGGACGAAGGCAAAGATTTTATTACTATTATATATTATATTAGTCCACTGCATCACATCTGTTCCACTGCATTAATTATCATTCTATGGTATGTGTAACTCTGATATGTATTGTATAAGCATAATCGAATATTTTGTAAAACAGCTTCATGAACTATATATTTGATTATTATATTTTATCGTTCCGCTGTAAGATTCTATTTTGTTTTATTTCTTCCTTCTTTTTCTTATTTACCCTATAAAAATCCGCCCTTCTGTATGGTTTAAGTTTGACTTGTGTGGTTTATCGTCGATTTAAAGCGTACAAAAGGCGGGACGTTACATCTGGTATCAGAGCTTTGGTTTAGCGATAAACCTTAGCTTTGTGGGGTTTGACTCTTTATCAATAGGGTAGTAATACCCTATGATGAGTCGCTGAGTGTATATATATGAGAGAGCGTATTTGTTAGTGTTATAAAAAGGTTTTAATATTGTGTTAATTTTTCCGTTTTGTATTTATAAATTCTGGTTGGTGCATGGGACGCTATAACATCAATAGGGATTTCTAAACACTTAATAGGACAGACCGACACAATATTTGTTTTGAATATAGGTGAATGAAATAATTTTGCCTATTATATTTTCTATATATAAAATAAATTTTTTATAAATAATATATATATTTGGTTGCAAAGTATGTTGGTTGTTAGGTAATGAAATTTATAAATAATAGAGGAAATAAGATTGAAAATAATAAAATAAATGAAAATTTGAAATTTAGGACCTAAGTCCGGGGTTTTGAAAATTTCTTTCAAATGATTTTGGAATATAGTAATAATATTAGTAGAAGTATTTTGTGATATAAATATTTCGATATAATTTGAAAAAACTGTTTAAAAAGAAATCTGGAAAGAAATAAGTTGTACTCCCCTCTTTGTCGCTGGAAAATAATTTCGGTGATGAGTGCACGCATCGACATTCATTTTCGAGTTTCGAAGTGGGAAGACCACTGTAGTAGTTTTACTGCAGACTTATTTTGATAAACAAATATAAAATATAAAATTGTTTAATTATAATTGGATATATAAAATTGTAAGAAATATGTAACGACCCGCAAATCCGTACCCCTTGAGTCAACACTATCCTACCTAAATCAACTCAAATTGTACAGAAATACGAACCATTTAGGTTAAAGAAGAAGAGGTAGAAGAAAAAAGAAAAGAAAACAACAATAGAATCTAACCATCGCAGCGAAATAAAATATAATAGATAATAAATAATCTTTACTCAAGAATCAAATATACCAGTTTATATATTACATCATCAGAGTACATCAATCATAGCTCAATATCAATAACATACAAATGGATACACAGCAACTCAGTACAGCGGAATACATATATAAACAAGTATGAGAGTACGTGTCGTCATCCAGCTCGTCTCCTGAGCTCCACAACATCAAATCCTGTATCCTATAATACTCGGTATGACCCGAGCATTACAGTTAAATAACACCCGAGTCAGTCTGGAATACCAGCGTGATAAAATCACACCCAATTGATTATTAAAGTTTCAAAAATCCTTTGAAAACAAAAGCATTTCGTAAGACCACGCCACAAATAAACATGTCGGGTTTTTACCTTACGATAGCTAAAACAATTTTTATAGAAATCCTCTAATTTTATAATAGGGTCTATATACAAATACTTATAAAATAGCCGAAATTGTTACATTCATTAAATTCCAGCTACTAGCCACAGAGTGGGTAATACAAACAAAACTCGTACAAGGCTCGTAAGGAAAATGGATTTCCAACTAATGACTAGGCACTGGGTACCACCTGTCACGGTACGTGGCCTAGATCACAGTACCGAGGAGTACGCCTGCTCCCCTGCAACAAAAGACCGGGACTACCCTTTACTGGATAATCACGAGTGAGATCACCCCGCGATTGGGATCAGCAACCGCCCACTAAGCCGAAATAAAAAGGGACATCTAGACAGGGATGACCTCACCCTGCTTGGGTGCTACCCACCTAGCTTTGCTGCATAACCCCTGATTTTCAGTCATTCCCGGTTGATGATGCTTAAGGCTAAGCGTTACCTTTTTAGAATATATCCCTTAGAATGCCCATCATCCACCTGACGATGTTTCGAAAGCATTCATCCATACAAGTCTGTCCCGGGTTCGAACGGAACCGAAGGCACTACTCCTACTACATCCATTTTGGAAATATTCTCAGAATCAGTAGCGACTAGCCCTTGTACTTCACTGCTCCATCTTCGAATCCAAACTCGTTTCCACGAAACATACAAACCGGATCGAAGTGGTTTTCGAGAAATTAATCTCGATCCCGGTCTCTTCGAAACGATCAACGCATTTGGCCAATATTGATAGTCGGTGATTTAACTATCAATTAATATTCATAAACATCCATCAAAAATAAATAATTTCCCAAATTATTTATTAACCTCAAAATATCTTTACAAGATATACTTCTATTTTCAACCCTTTGAAAACAGTTTCAAATCATCTTTCTTTTCAGAATAAACTTTCCCAAATATTTTCTATCTCCACTGAAATCACCAAGCACAAAACTAGATTTTTAAAATAATTTAAAACACTTTACTTTGAAATATACTTTAAAACATTTAAGTTAAAATTACTATAATAATTTGTTAAAAATACATACTATATGAATATTTGAAAATAAGGTTACTTAATAAAATATAAAACTACATTTTCACTTTTAAAACAAAATACTAAATCACTTTTTAAGTAATTACTACTTTAATAGATTTGAGAAAATACTTACTTTAGAATTTAAATATTAGAAATAATAATCAAAACTTGCTTTTTAAAACAACTTAAAAACCTTTAATTTATATTTAACAATTTACTTTAAAAACGTACTTGGTTATCCAGGGAAATATACTTCTCTCCACATTCTTCTTAAAATCTCCCATTTCAAACACTTGAATCAATTTTCAAATTGATTTCCAATCCACTTCCTTTTTATTCCAAAATCCATTAATTTCAGATTTTATTTCTTAATTGAAATACCAATTTTATATTTCTCAATTTACTTCTTTATCCCTTTAAATGAATTTAAACTTTGAATTTTAAAATAATTCTTTATTCCTTTAAATAATATCACTTGAATTTACAATTCATTAATTTCTGTTTATTCAAAATCTTTTCATACTCGAAGTTATTCATTAGTATTTTAATATCACTTCCATTTCTTTCAATTCATTCTTACTTTATTCACATTTTCTGTAGTTATTTCGCTTACAAATTTACTTCTTTTATTTTCTTTCCAAAATCCAATTTATATATTTTTGGTAAATCAATTTTACCCAAATATATCCAATCAAACTATAACATTCAATATTCCAATACAATTCATCATAGAATATCATATGACCACAACAAAGAATATTAAATAATTTAAATGTTGAGGGATCCAATTGGATCCCTCCAACCTGTTCCCTGCATCCATAGACGTTAGCACAATACATAATACCAATTCCAATATATCATACTATAACACATCAATCAATTCAACCATTTAAACAATTATTTAAATTTATCAATTTAAATTTAAATTCAACTGAGTGAGATTAACTCACCTTTGATTTTTGTTCGCAAATCCAAGCAAACCTAGCTTGTTTCCTTCACGATTCTAGACCTTGTATAACAACCATACGATTTATTACACTTTGAGATAACTTGAATAATTTATTTCCATTTTATAAATTTTGTTTAAGTGACTAAGAACAAATTAATTTCCATAATTCATTATTTAAAATAGACCAGTGAATGAAAATATTTATCTGATTTCTTTTCACTTTTGGAACTACGTATATATATTATATAAAAATAAGCTATATAAATTTGATAAAAATCTAATTTATATAAACCTTCAAATATTTTTTTGAAATTCCTATATAACTTCAAAATATTACGGTATATATATACCTAGCATTACATAGTAAGTTACTTGCATGCATAAAAATGATTTTACATAAACTCAAAAATCCAATTTTAAATACAGCTCTATTTTCAAAAATCTCACCTAGGTAAATAAATTTAACTATATACCTTACTGAAACATATTTCACTTTTACACATTCCTATATTCATATATATAAGCTTAAATTGAAATAATAAATCGTTTTATACTTTACTGTTATTGTATATATGTATATATATGAATTTGAAAAATCTGTATATATATTTCACTGGATGTGTGTGTGTGTGTATATATATATTTCCTTAATCTAGATATTTATATGAAATGAAATTCAAAACAACTGTTATAACTACAACCACACACCAGATTGCTGACCCCCATCGCGAAACCAACCCTAGCCTCCCTCCACGACCTCGGCTCTACACACTTCTCTAGTCACCGCGAATCCCCTTCCCCTTCAACGCGAGACGAAGCCACGCTCGATCGACTTCCTTCTGTCGATGTCGATTCGAACAAATCTCGAGCTCCGGCATCGAATCCACCTCCCTAGGCTCGAACGCGAACGAGGAACCCCACCTATTTCGCATTCGATTTCAGGAACAAGGTCGCGAATTCTAGAATTCATAGGGTCTTCGATTTCAATTCGAGAATCGCCATTTTTTTCTTATTCGTGACTTCGATTTCTGAAAAAGGGAGAGAATGAGGAGAATAAGTTCGAACAAATAAGTAGGTGAAGTTGCGATTTAGGTTTTAAGTTGAACGAGGCTTCATCCATTAGTTCTTTTTTTTCGAGAGGGAAGAGCTTTCTAAAACGAAGAGGCGTAACTTACACGAATTATTTCGTGATTTAAACTGGTCATAAAGCTTTTCAAGGAAGACAACGATGTTCACAAAAAGGGAGACAATGAGCCAGCAACATCAGGCTATAGAGACTTTGAAATGATGGGAAACAACTGATGTGATAAAATTTCGGCTGAAGTTGACAGGATAAACATATAATTTAAATTCAAATTCAAACTGTCCTGATAAACGCAACTTAAAATTTCGAACTCTAATTGAGACGTGCCGTTAGGCGTTTATAATGTTAAACCCCTATTTCGAACACAATGGAAGAGGTTTCGAGTCCTAATTTGATCTTATGGAAAAGATAGCTTTTTTTTGGATTAGATATCATATTGAATTTCGATTAAATTTTCAGCGCGTTTACTTATCGCACACTCACACAACAATTCCGATCACTATAAAATTTGAAATCTGATAATAATTTAATACTACGGATCCAAAGGAACTTGTTTCATCAAATACCGAGACTGCGCCTCGGAAGGCTATTTTTGAATTCAATTTAAACTATAAAATTTTAAAACTAAACAAATCAGTGTTAAATTCAATTTTACAACTTCTATTATCCTCAATATAAATTTTATAAGCCTTCAAATTATTTTTAACAGGCCTAAAACTCCATATTCAACATCTAGCTCAACTTCCAATTATTTAATTCAATAACTTAATTATCAATAATTAATGATATTTGAATTCAAGTTAAAAATTAACTTTTAAATATTTCAAATCAATTAAATATTCCGATTTTTAAAGGTTTAAAAATTCTGGGTCGTCACATTCCTCCCCCCTTAAAAGAATTTCGTCCTCGAAATTACTAGTTAGAAAGAATGGTCCAATAGCCGTTTACCTTTCCCAAAACCAACAGTTCAATATCCTGCCAACTATCTTATTGTAGAAGACCCATTATCACTCTTATCAACCTCCCAAACTTTCCCTTAGTTTTCAAACAATATTATTAGCTCAATCATTCAAATTTCAATTTAAAATCAAGTTTAAAATTTTCAAAATTTCTCAAAAAATTTCTAACTCTCTAAATTTTCGAAATTTTTTGCCAGCGTCTCCTTTGCGCGGCTAGCTCGGTACAACTACAAAAGGCCTCTACGGGCTCCCAAATTCCAAAAGAAAGCAAAAAGGCAAGTGGCTCGATCAAAAACCCAATCAAATTTCATACCGAAATTTAAATACATACCTTTTTGTCGAGCAATTCAAATTTATCTTCCGAAATCAAAATCAATTCTCTTTTCCCTTTTATAATACCTGCATATCCTGCTTAGCACTAATATCCAATCACAATATTCCCAAAACATTTTATCGACTTTCTCACAAAATGCCAATATCTATTCATCCAAATATTAACTTGGAATATATTTGTATTATCAATTTCTAATTAAGAATTCACTATTCCTTTCTTAAGTTTGGTATAAGTATTTAATATGTTTCTTATATTTATTTTCACTTCACCACTTTTTAGTTTATATCTATTCTATTCAAATTGATTCTTTCATTTCCATCCGAGTTCAATTTTATCTTTAACGCTGAATATTTAAAATTTATTTTTCATTTATACTGATTCATGTCATTATTTTGAATTAGTTTCATTTACTAATTTATTTCAATTTCCAATTTGAAAACGTTTGTCGTTAACAAAAATTTTCAAAATTTTCAAAAAAAATTCTATCTCCCAAAATTTCTAAATTTTTTTGGCAGAGTCTCCTTTGTACGGAGGAGCTTTTGCAATTCGACAAAAAGATATAAATATATATACATCGACCCATACGGTCGGAAAAACCAAAAACAGTTCATATTTCCTATTTTTATTGCGTAGGCGTACCTTATTTAGCATTTTTAAGCAAAAAGCTTATTTATTTTAGCGTTTAGCGCGACCAAATCTAGCCAAACGGCTTTCCGACACCTGTACTTACTCAATTTAAACATATAAGTACTATATATAGGAAGTTTATTGCATTTCACTTAAATTTAAATAGCTAAAACATCAATCCTGTAACAATGCATGTGATATACTGGCATAAACACATAAATTTCACATATAATGCATGTTATATAATTTCCATAAGCATATATAAGGTTCCGACACTTATTACAATTGCTTATAATCAATTCTTAAACCATTCCATTCAGTTGAAGTGATTTTCAACTTACTAGCTTTTATTTAATTCATTTAAGCAGAACAAACTCATATCCATTCCAATTGATGTAAAAATCAATTTATCAAACTGCTATTGATTCATATAGTTTTGCTTACCTCCGTTTACTTCGAACGACCAATTTTCTAATGCAATTCGACAATATTAATGTGAATAAATAATAACATAAGCTTATAACCAATTTAAATTGATTCCAACTCAATTTACACTTAATCCTATCCCATTTTAATTTATTCACAAACTTTCGTTGCATTTCTTTGATATCCAAAAAGTTTGATTCCAAACTATTTTTATTATACCCGACATCATCCCATGCTTCTATTAATTTTTAAACTTAAGTTAATTTACATCAATTCTCCACCATTTCATAACTTAAGTTCATCCCCGTTTTAATTTATTCATACTCAAGTTGGATTTATTTTCATCTCAAATCATTTTTATTTTAATCCAATTCCATACAACCCATGCTTGATTTCCAAATCCTATTACTTATTCACAATCTTTGATTTGATTTTCCTTTGATCAAATCCCAACCATTTCACTAATTTATTCGATTAGTTTATTCTTTTATCCATTTTAAATTTTAATTTACATTAACAATTCATTGTTGGATTTATTAATAATAAGGCCATTCAATTTATGCTTGAATTGGATTTGTTTATATTCCACACCATATCATTTTTAATCCAATTCAAATTTTCATTCAACAACACTTCCAATTATAATCCCATACTTGATTTTCTTTTTCATTTATCTTGAAAATCATTTTATTTGATTTCCTTGAGTTCAATCTTATTTTATATCCAAGTTTGGATTTTTATCTCAGAATACAATATTTTCATTCCGGCTTATTTATATTTTTTTTATAAGCTACTCACCTATTAATATTCATTCTTCCCTATCTATTTACAACCAATTTTATTCACTTTTTACTTTTAACTAGGGGTTATATGTATATTTTTTTCCCATTCTTTTTAATTCTTTTATAAGCTTCCGAAGCTTATTTATTTTAATTCAATACTTGCTTAATTTACATTTATTTGTTTGAGTAGAATTTTATTCCAGTCAATATCATCTATAATTCGACTGAATTCATTTAAATTCAGTTTTATTCCAACTCAACTTCAGTTAAATCTAGTTACATACCAATCTTTTGAATTTTTGTCAAGCAAGGACTTAATTCCATTTAATATCATTCATGACACAACTGACTTTTGATTCAATTCAATCCAAATTTAACTAAATTTTATTTCTCAATATATGAGTTCAAAACTTATTTATTTACTTAAAAGCTTATATTGCTCAGTTGAGTCATTTCATCTTATAATCACAATTTCAGATTATATATATAACACCTACTAGCTTAAGGTATAAGTTTTCATTTTACAATTATAATCATTTTACCTTTCAACTTTATATCCAGTTTAATTAAATTTCAATTTTATTTAACCTATCTCTAGTTAAATTCAAATATATTTTATTCACTTTCATTCACTTAAATTAAATTTTAATTCTTGGATTAAAATTTCCAATTCCTTCTTATTAATATCAACTTTACTTTATAAGTTCAATAGTTGATCCATTTATTCATTCACAAATTTATTTTCAACCAATAAATTTTATTTCCAACATTAATTATTTTTAGCTCATTTGAACTAATTCTACTCCTTATTTTACATATTTTAAATCAAGCATCATCTAATATTGAAGTTCATTTCATTTGCATACCAAATTAATTAATCAGTTACATATAAATTTTAATTTTAAAACTTGTTTATTTAATCCAACTTATCTATATATTTTTTTCAAAATTAAGTTCAACATTCAATTTTGAAAACATATATATATGTCTTACCAAATTATTCCCTTGTATTTTCAAAATCAACCAAATTTCTCCAACAAACATTAATCCAAAACATCCTGGTAGCAATCCCTCTTTTGGAAACTCGAAAATGAACACCGATGATGTCGCGATCATCATCGGAATTATTTTCCAGCGACCGTAAAGAGTTCAATGCTTTTCTCTCTTTTAAAACCCTTCAAATATTTTTAAATTCCAAATCTCTCTAGATTCCACATCCGATTCAAAAATATTTCTCAATATATATTATCTTTCCAACCCTTGAGAATCATTATCAAATTCAAAGGAATATAAATTCCCAGATTTCCAAATTCCAAACTCTTTAAGTTTATATTCAAACATTACTTTGGAATTTCATCTTATTTTAATTATTAATCACACTATAATTTACATTTATAGTTTATATTTACAAATTTCATTTGTATATGAATTGTTTTCTTAGTTTTTAATTATAGTTTCAATTCCTAAATCAATTATGAATCACATTTATAAATTCCATTAATTAATTTATTCCTTAATCTTGGTTATTATTTCTATTTCTTATTCAATTCTCATGCAATAATGATAATAATTAAATATTATCACTTTCTACCATCCAAGCATCCATAAGTAATGATAATAATTTACGAAAAATTACTTCCTTTATATACAAAAATAATCTGGGTAAAATTATTTCATTTACCCTATTTAAAATAATACTGTGTCGGTTTATCTTGTTTAAGAGTTTAGAAATCCCTATCGATGACATGGCGTCCCATATAACGACCAGAATCCATAAACACTCAACCGATAAATCAACGCAATATAAAAAACAATTTTATATTCACTAACAAATACGCACTCATATCAATTAATACTCTCAAACTCATTCTAGAGTACTTACGGACTCTATTTAATGAGTAATTCCCATCAGAGCCAAGGTTATCACCAACCTAAGCTCTGATACCAAGTGTAAAGGTCTAGGCTTTGCAACCATCGACAGCGGCCACAACTGGTAGGCTTTGTAACAATCGACAGTGGCCACAACTGGTAGGCTTTTCAACCATCCCAGCCCCACCGTGGCTTACACTGGTACCTCGGCTTTGCTTTTACGGCCAGCCTCTCGACTCGCAACCAACCCCCTAGGGACATGTAGGGGTAAGAGTCTCCCATTCGCCACCAAACGCGAAGCGAGAACCCCGTATCATGCTGTAATATAGCAAACTCGATCCCTCCAACCTGTTCCCTACATCTACAGATGTTAGCACAATACATAATACCAATTCCAAAATATATCATACTATAACACATCAATCAATTCAACCATTCAAACAATTATTTAAATTTATCAATTTAAATTTAAATTTAAATTCAACTGAGTGAGATTAACTCACCTTTGATTTTTATTCGCAAATCCAACCAAACCCAGCTTGTTTCCTTCATGATTCTAGACCTTTATAACAACCATACGATTTATTACACTTTGAAATAACTTGAACAATTTATTTCCATTTTATAAATTTTCTTTAAGTGACTAAGAACAAATTAATTTCCATAATTCATTATGTAAAATAGACTAGCGATTGAAAATATTTATATTATTTCTTTTCACTTTTGGAACTACATATATATATTTTATAAAAATAAGCTATATAAATTTCATAAAAATCTAATTTATATAAACCTTCAAATATTTTTTTGAAATTCCTATATAACTTCAAAATATTCCGGTATATATATATACCTAAAATTAAATAGTAAGTTACTTGCATGCATAAAAATGATTTTATATAAACTCAAAAATCCAATTTTAAATACAGCTCTATTTTCAGAAATCTCACCGTGGTAAATAAATTTAACTATATACCGTACTGAAACATATTTCACTTTTACACATTCCTATATTCGCATATATATAAGCTTAAATTGAAATAATAAATCGTTTTATACTTTACTGTTATTGTATATATGCATATATATGAATTTGAAAATCTGTATTATATTTCACTGGATATGTGTGTGTGTATTTCCTCAATCTAGATATTTATATGAAATGAAACTCAAAACAACTGTTATACCTACAACCACGCACCAGATGGATGACCCCCGTCGCGAAACCAACCCTAGCCTTCCTCCACGACCTCGGCTCCACTCACTTCTCAAGTCACCGCGAATCCCCTTCCCCTTCAACGCGAGACGAAGCCACGCTCGATCGACTTTCTTCTGTCGATGTCAATTCGAACGAATCTCGAGCTCCGGCATCGAATCTACCTCCCTAGGCTCGAACGCGAACGAGGAACCCCACCTATTTCGCATTCGATTTCAGGAATAAGGTCGTGATTTCGAGAATTCATAGGGTCTTCGATTTCAATTCGAGAATCGCCATTTTTTTTTTCTTATTCGTGACTTCGATTTCTGAAAAAGGGAGAGAATGAGGAGAATAAGTTCGAACAAAGAAGTAGATGAAGTCGCGATTTAGGTTTTAATTTGAACGAGGCTTCATCCATTAATTCTTTTTTTTCAAGTCGGAAGAGCTTTCTAAAACGAAGAGGCGTAACTAACACGAATTATTTCGTGATTTAAACTGGTCATAAAGCTTTTCAAGGAAGACAACGATGTTCGCAAAAAGGGAGACAACGAGCCAGCTACATCAGGCTACAAAGACTTTGAAATGATGGGAAACAGCTGATGTGATAAAATTTCGGTTGAAGTTGACAGGATAAACATATAATTTAAATTCAAATTCAAACTGTCCTGATAAATGCAACTTGAAATTTCGAACTCTAATTGAGACGTGCCGCTAGGCATTTATAATGTTAAACCCCTATTTCGAACACAATGGAAGAGGTTTCGAGTCCTAATTTGATCTTATGGAGAAGATAGCTTTTTTTTGGGATCAGATATCATATTGAATTTCGATTAAATTTTTAGCGCGTTTACTTATCGTACACTCACACAATAATTCCGATCACTACGAAATTTGAAATCTGATAATAATTTAATACTACGGATCCAAAGGAACTTGTTTCGTCAAATACCGAGACTGCACCTCGGAAGGCTATTTTTAAATTCAATTTAAACTATAAAATTTTAAAAATAAACAAATCAGTGTTAAATTCAATTTTACAACTTCTATTATCCTCATTATTATCAATATAAATTTTATAAGCCTTCAAATTATTTTTAACAGGCCTAAAACTCCATATTCAACATCTAGCTCAACTTCCATTATTTAATTCAATAACTTAATTATCAATAATTAATGATATTTGAATTCAAGTTAAAAATTAACTTTTAAATATTTCAAATCAATTAAATATTCCGATTTTTAAAGGTTTAAAAATTCCGGGTCGTCACATAATAAATGTAAATTAAAAAAGATAAGCCATTATATGAAAAAAAAGAAATCAAACAACAAATGTATGAATGGAATTAATAAGGATTAACTTAATCTGTTGTTTGGAATTGTTGTTGTTTGTTTTGGTTTATGGTTGTTTGGGGTAAGGATACTTTAAAATTGTTTGGATGAATGAATAGTCTATTTAGCTTTACCTAAGACTGTTGAGTGAAGGTTACAATTAGTAGTTTATTTTTCATTCCATACAATTTAAAGTTTTGAACCCGGACAACTATTTGTTTTGTTTGATATGAATGGATGATTGATTTGTATTGATTCTATGTGATGATTGTATGCCTTGTTGCAAGTGATCGATGTTTGTATTGATTTGTTTGTTTATTGTTGAAACCACCTTAAATATTTCATTTTATATAATTGATAACCTTTTTGGATTATATAAGTGAAATACAGGTTAGGAAGCAATTGCTACTGCATTTGGTTTCATAATATAAGCGTAAATTGCCCGACAAATAGGTACGTTTTCGGATTATGATTTATAGCGTTATTATATTGTTTTTCCCGTGTTGGGATATATTATTTTGGAAAATATATGTATATATTGTTATATTTGATATTATATTTTCTCCCGAGCCACTCCGTACAAAGGAGACTCTGTCGAAATTTTTCGTAAATTTTGGACTTAGAAAATATTTTGAAATGTTTTTTCCAAACTTTATTAATTTGAACAAAAAAAGATTTAATTGTTTATAAATCTATATATTTTATTTAAATTATCTTATTTTGTAAATTTATTGTTATGAATATAATGTTTTGAATAATATATATGGATTTATAAGTTCTTCTTTTCCCTTCTTTTCCTTTTCGGGGACGAAAAGTTTTGAGCGGGGGAGAGTGTATCGACCCGTAAATTTCGATAATTAAAATTGGTTAAATTTGTAAAATTTTGTAATTTATTGTAGAAAGAAATGGAAATGAAAATCTTATAATTTATATTGGAGCGAATGTTAGAAATTAAATGTTGCAATGGTAAATAAAAATTAATTTTTGACAATTGGAATGAAATCCCAAAAACAAATAGTGGAAAACATTATAATTTGCTAATTTAATATGACTGTGTAATTAATACTGAAAGAAATAAAATTTGAAATAATATTAATGAAATAATAACTAAAATGAATTGCAACTGTATAAATGTAAGTTAATTGTTAATAACTTGGATGTAATCCCAATAGGTGAACAATGTAAATGTTATAACTGGGTTACAAAATTTATATACGGAAGTGGATGTGAATTAATTAATGAGATAATAGATAGTTAACGGTAATTGAATAAAATCAATTTTATGTAAGAATTGTAACATTTGTTTGTGAATAGGGAATTCGTATGTGTAATTAAAAGTTATGATAACGATGGTTACAAGTTACCATTTTAATTGGTCTATTAAATTTAAATGGGGAATCAATTAGAATTAAATGAACTTTAATGTTACATTAGCAAGTTTAAGATAATAATGGAAAGGGTGAATGTAAATTAAAATAGTAACGTACATTTACTTATAAGGTAGTAATTGGTGTAATAAAAAGCATGAGTCCAAGTAAATAAATTTATTGAGAATATTAATTGTAATTAATATGAATCAAAGTAATAGTAACGATCGTACGTTACTATTTAATTGTCCTATTAATTTGTGTAACTATTATATTTGGGAATGAGATTTTATTATAAGTAAATAAAGGTAAGTACTGTATGGATATATGAATTAATGTATGATTTATGGTAATAGAATGAATTCATATGACGTAAGTAATTATAATAAATAATTGAAATAATAAGCCTAAGTGAATTTTAAGGCTATGGTAACAATCATCATAAATTACCAGAATATATCTAGTCTACCAAATTAATTGGAAAACAATTACATTTAAATGAAAATAAAGGTCTCATTTATGTGGGTAAGAACTGTAATTGTAAAGTGTAAATGTAATAAAGTAACGGGAATGCATATTTTATTCATAAGATAATATAAAGAAATGAAACCTATTTGAATGAATTAATTGAGGTTCTAATTATAACAAATGTATATATTGGACAACTTCAATATATTTGGAGACAATAGTTAATACAAAGGGGAGTCGAAAATTTGAATATATTAATGGAATGAAATGTGACTAAAAGTTAGCATAACGATTATTGTATGTTACCTATTTATGTAGTGTGTTAATTTACAATTGGAAATCAGTTACAATAATTATAATTTAATATTACGTTAACAATAATTTAGGTAATATTTGTAAGTAGTGTTAAGGTTATTCATGTTGGACAATTTGTGAATTTTAAGTATTGGAAATAAAGCTTTATCAATTTATTGGGTTTTAAACCATAATAATTGGAGTAATTGCAATTTAATGAAATTAATCTCTAATTTTTGAGTTAATTGAAATCAATATGGAATGTAAGAATATTAAGGTAATATTTTGTAAATCCAATGTTAAATTTTATCCGTTTGATAATAATGAATTTAATAATAGAACGGAAGTGAATTTAATAGATTTATTGGAAATTTAATTTATAATGCTGAATTTAATGAAATTGAGGATTAATATTTAAATTTATAAATTAATCATCTCTAATTTGACATTCAAATTTTTTTAAATCATTGTAAATGATTGAGGAATCATAAGTGATGAAATTTGTCAATTTTCGAATTTAAATTTAAATTTTGATTTAATTAATTTTTAATTTAATTAATTAATATTTAATTTATTTAATTAATGTAAAAATACCATTTTGGCCACTGACTCAGATTTTGATGAAACCAGTTTCATCGGATGCGTAATAGTGAATTGTTTTAGGATTTCAAGTTTCGTAGCGATCGGACTTGTCATTTGATCGTACAGACTCGAAACGCCCTAAAATCAATGAAATTGAAATCAATTGAAATCAATTTGAAAAATATTGGTTTTAGCATAACTTCTTCATACGATGGAATTTGGACTTGAAACCTTTTCCATTACGTTTAAATTATTTTAAAACATCTATTTTGATATATGGGTTGACCCAATTTCATTCCGGAGTCGAAACGGGCTTTTCGGGCCATATATCGTTCAGCGCGTTTATCAATCCGATCCATATATTCTATTTTCAGCTTGCCTATTTATACCTTATTATAAACCCTAGCCTACCTCTATTTCTCATTTGTCTGTGTGTACAATTTCTTTCACCTCCTCATTTCAATGGCAGACAAATACCTAATACAATTCCAAATCAAATCAAAAGCCAAAATTTCAAACTCTTCAAAAAAATTCAGAAAAATTATATATCGAAGCTCTTGATGTACGCATCTCAGATCTGCAGTCCGTTTCTCGAGCTGAGTTTGTGGGTGTCCATAAATTAAAGTTTTATCCTCGGCCGTCCGTTGCATCGCGATCAATTGTGTCAGATCATTAAATCGACGCTACCATGGCGTGGAGAAGGTCTTGCGGAGTTCATAGGTGGGTTTGGTTCGTAGGTTTAACGGCTAGATCGACGTATTTAATTCGTTTAGGGTTGAAACCCTAGGGGCGGCTTCCATGTTTTTGCTTCGATCAAGCCATGTGGGAAGGCGCAGGGGGGTCACGGCCTTGGTGCGTGCCGGCGGCGTGATGTGGTGTGGCCGTTCGGCGACGAATGAGAGGACGGCGGCATGACTTCTTGTTGTCGCGATGTACAGTAGAGAAGTAGGGTTCGATGATTTCTGTTGCGTGCGTATTGAAGATGATGACGTGGTCGTTTGAGTGTTTGTACCTTTTTTATTTTATTTAATTTTGTTTAATTTAAATTCAACTTGTTTTAATGTTAATAACTTTTGCATACGAGACCCTTTTCAAGCGCGATTTTCTCCACTAGGTTTGTATTGGAATTCCGGACATTTTGGTGCTAGTTTGGACAGATTCTAAGACTACTCGATTTTTAGGTTTAAATTGGATTTAAATTAAAAAGGTGAGTGTTTTAACCCACTCACAACTTCTAAAACTTCTTATGTTTGTTAAATTAATATATGTTGTGATTATGAATTATTTATGACTGTTTGTATATTTTTAATCATCATCTCAGTTAATTGCATTTATTTAAATTAAATCGTTATTTAATTTATTATTGAATATAACTGCCAGTTAATTACCTATTATATATTATCAGTTATATATTGATATTTATTGACTGTTTTGTATGATGATTGTGATGGATGTATGATTTTATGATGGATGAATGAATGTTTTATTTATATCATCATAATCTGCAAGTTGTTATGCATTTATTTTTCATTCGGGATTGCGGTTTGAAATGATATGACCGTAGTTTTTGTTTTAAATTATGGGTTGAAATGATAAATATCTGTATCACTTGACCATAGGATAGAAAATTTTATACAGACGTCGTGGTCTATATATATAAAAATATTTTGAAAGGATATCTATGGTTTGTAAAGAAATATACGATTTTTGAGATATTGATTTGGATATTTTATAAATGTTCTTTTATATATGGTTAATTCTTGGTTTAAGCGGTGAATAAAATTTGTTTAAAGTATAAAATAAGTTTAATAATAAATTTGATTTCATTAAAATATAATATGGATAAGTATTTACTTAAATCATATATTTTAATATGGAGTTTATATTGATTTTTATAAATCAAGGTTGAGAAGAACATTTGAAATTGATTGAGATTTTATCTAATTAAGAATTATAGTTAATAAGAATCCATTTGGAACTTATTGAAATTTGTGATTTTAAAGGAATATGGTTTTATAACTTAATTCGGGTGTAAGCTGATTTAAGTGAAACGTATGAAATCTAAATAAATTGAGGAATATTCAGTTATTGAATTTGAAGTTTTATTTAAAGGATATTGGATTTATTAAGGAAATATTTCAAAACTAAATAATAGTGAAGAGAATTTGGTGTGTGTATATATATATGAATTATAAAATTTAGTTTTTAAATATTTAATGATTAAAGTTTTGAAATATATGGAAATTGAAATGGTTTATTGGGTATTCAAATCTGTATTTGGAATTGATTTGTGAAATTTAAGAAGCTAAATTATTATATAAAGTAATTTAATATTTAAATCATTTAAGTATTAGAAGTTATGTTTCAAAGCTATGGGTTTTCAAGGTATATAGATTTGAAATTGCTATGATTTTGGAAAAAGGATATATTTGAAATAAAAATGATATCATATTGATTTGGGTTTTAAAATAGAAATGATATCATATTTATATGGTTTTGAAATGGATATTATATTCTGGTTTTGAAGTATAATTATTTTAAAATGACCGCGGTGTTATAATAATGTTGGGTTGTTAAAGAGACCGGGATTGGAAGTTGTCATACTCTCTGCCAACAACCACTTTAACAACCGTGTACGTGGTGGAGATTCCAGAATGAAGTAGGATGGTGGCGGCGTTTCCTTTGAGGTAAATACATGGACCCAACTCCCGTGAGTTGGCATAAGGTGGCTAAAATAGGTGCGATTGACGGGCTAATGAGGTAGCTCCTTTAATCAGACACATCCCTTTGATATTATACTCTGACTTTTGGATTGATTCGGTGGCCACTTTTGATTTTTTTCGATTTGGGGGTGTGGCTCGAGGTGGGCGGTGGGTGCGCGCTAGGCGTTACCACCGGCCCGGAAGCGTAATTGGTATATCTACCTGGCATTGCCTAGTTGTGCCGTGTCACCTGCCCTAGCGCGCCTTGTACGAGTTTGGTTTTCTCCCGCAGCCCGTGGAGTATTTAGGGTAGTCTCCCGATCTAGAGATGCGCTGATACTGGATGGACTACTGGGACTATTACTTGTTAAGGTGGAAAAAGTAAAGCCTTAATGCTATTTAAAAGTTAGTTTATTTTACTATTAGACTTTATTATAATAGCCAAATATTACTACATAGCAAATAGTTTAACGGATCCTTAGGAGATGCGAATCCCAAGCATCTCTTAAGTTACTACACTCATGTTATACACTGGATAGAAGATGTCAAATCCCGTAAACATCTCTGCCGTTCCACTCATATTTTACCGTTGATTTAACTTACATAAGATCTTTTAGTTCCGACTCGAGTGTTTTGTCTTTTCAATTCGCTCGGGTCAGCCTGAGCATTTCAGGATTTGAAGACCATACTTCTGGAGGACGAAGGCGAAAATTTTATTACTATTATAATTATATTAGTCCACTGCATCACATCTGTTCCGCTGCATAATTATCCCTCTATGGTATATGTAACTCCGATATGTATTGTATAAGTATAATCGAATATTTTGTAAAACAGCTTCATGAACTATATATTTGATTATTATATTTTATTATTCCGCTGCAAGATTCTGTTTTGTTTCATTTCTTCCTTCTTTTTCTTATATACCCCATAACAATCCACCATTCTGTATGGTTTAAGTCTGATGTATGTGGTTTATCGTCGATTTAGCGTACAAAAAGGCGTGACGTTACATATACCACTTTTTATCCAGAAGGAAATGCACATACCCTAAGGGGCTCTACCCCCATAACCTTGCCGCATCCTTCATGTTTCGACCATTTCAGGGTTGTGAGGTTCGACGAAGTCTCGTCCACAAAGCTACGCTTTTCACAAAAGCCATGCTTCGATCAATAAATGATCAGCACTTAGCATGCCACACTACCAAATTGGGAGTATATCACTAATAACCATCAACTACATAACCTCTGAGCTCGTACGTCACAGAGAAGGGTGTTAAGCTAAGAGAATAAATTATACGCCACCAACAGAAATATATTTAATAGAAATCAGCTTCATATCTCAAAGTGTAATGTTAGACACACAACCATACAAGTCCATCCTGCGTCTGAATGGAACCGAAGGCACTTCGTCCAATAAAGGAAGAAGCCCTTGCAATCCGGTTATCCACAATCCCGACGGGACTCCCCATCACATATGGAGATCTCTATACTGGAGCAACTCAGTGCAGAGACAATCGACAGGTAATCCTTTTGTTCTCGAAAATACCCGTTCTTCACCTCTGTCTTCAAATGCACTCCAATTTGTCGTATCATTAATTCAAAATGGGTTTTATGACACAGTCCACTACCGGTTAATCTGAATAACGAGCAATTATTTTTAAAACACATGGATACACAAGTTATAAAGATTCACTATAAGATTCGACGTGGGTTTCAGATAACCATTTGGAATCCGACTCCCTGTCGCATTGAAATTTAAATGTCGTTTTAAAGGCCAACAGTTTTTGCATTCACACAAAAATATATCATAGATATCACAGTTCAGTTCACAACAATTCACATCACAAAGTATCACAATCACATATCAGATGTATCAACCAATTCAAGGTATTCAATAATAATCAATCATCTATAAGTAAGATGAATTAACCGTGTGATTATAATTAATTTATCACATAATTATTTTCATTAGTTATCCTTAATTAATGAATAATTATCATTAATTATAGATTAATTATCCTTAATTACCAATTAATTAATCTTAATCCCCTTCATTAGTTAAACATTTCTTAATTAATTACATTAATTAGTTAATCCTTAATTATAAATTAATTAACCTTAAATTAATAATTAATTAACCTTTAATTAATTATTCTTTAATTATTAAGTAATTATAAATCATTTATCTTAATTAATCATTAATTATTATAAAAATCTTTAATTAATAAACCTCATAATTAATCATCATTTACACATGAATTAATTCAAGAGATTAAGGTTAATTAAAAATTAAAAACAACATTTCATCTTAATTAACTTATTAATTTCATTATATATTTAAAATAAATGAAGAATTTATTATAAATAATGACACATAATTAATAAATTAAACTTAATTACTTTAAGAATAATTTAATTAAAACCATTGTTAATCCAAATTTAAATTAAAACAATTATTTAAAAACATGGGTTAAAAATGTTTTAAAATTTGAATTTGGTTTTAAAGTTCAAAACTGTTTTTATATCAAACCCGAGACCTCCCTGAGTGTCATCCCGAGCCAAAAACCTTTTACTCCGAGTCTTCTCGAGCCAATCCATATTTTCTTTTTAAAACTGTAGCGATCCTGACTCGACCTTCGAACATCGGCACCGAATACGACACTCAAATTCAAATGCCGCAGATCCAAACGTAGAATCTGGTGCGCCGGAGCTTATAACACCATTAAGTACAACACAACAGAAGAAATAAATATCAATATATAACATTGATGACAGATACAATATCTGATATAATATGATATAATAGAATGATACGACATATATCAATGCTATTAGAGATACAAGACACATCGGAAAGAAAATAGATAACACCAGCGGTGGAATAATAACACCAAAAGAATGCATCCCCCAAATCCAATGCTCCAATGCAAAGCTAGCTCGAACCAACATCATGTGTCACCTAGATAAGCAAGTCCCGTCCAAATCCAAAGACTGGACTAACTCTAGAAAATCTACTGAGCCCGACTATCTGAAAAACCCAACTCTAGACTGCCCGTGTGGAAAATAGTGGGCACCTAGAGTTTAGGAAAGGAACAATAAATGCCGAGTCAGTCATGGGACTGGTATAAGCAACAAAAACAGTTTATCCTTTAAAAACAAACAATAAGAAAATTTAAAAACAAATTCGCAATGCTTTTTAGAAAATGAAACTGCCATAAGGCCTCCCACCGCACACACCATGCAAACGCAGAATTGGAGGAGATTTCTCCTTATGATAGTCAAACATGCTTGATACGAGAAAATTTCTTTGATATTATTATTATAAGTGCAAAGTGCAGAAAACCTTTCGAAAGTTTAATATTAATCATAGCCAACATACGACCATTATCGTATGCATACTATAACTACCATCTAAACAGTGGGGCGCCACCATAATAAATGGTAGGTTCTACAACTAAAACCGAACAAAGCACGATTGGATGAATGGATTTCCAACAAATGGTCGGGCTAAGGAACTTCCCACTGTCCATGGGATCGCCTCTGGCGGGACGTCCCGAGAACTTAACCAGCTCTCTTCCAACACAAGGCCGGGTTACCTCTGCAACTAGGTAACTACTTCTCGAGCATGCCACCCCCCGGTCCTTCGGGACCTTTATCCGAGGCGCCTCTAAACCACAAAGCAACAACCACATAGAAATGAGATTGAAGCCCACCATATAGGTAAATATCTGAGCTCCATACCATGATACCACCCTTTACCAGAAGGGAATGACACACCCTAAAGGGCGTGACCCTCATAACCTTGCCGCATCTTTCCCGTTTTGACCATTTTCAGGTTGTGAGGTCCTGATGCAGTCTCGTCCACAAAGCTACGCTTTACACTCAAGCCATGCTTTGATCACAAATGATCAACAAATGATCATCAACACACAGCAGCACTTAGCATGCCACACTACCAAGTTGGGAAAATATCACTGATAACCTTCAACTGATAAATTCTCCGCCACTAACTGATATGTATTTGAAAGAAATCTGTTTTATATCTCAAAGTGTAGTGTCAGACATACAACCATACAAGTCTGTCCCGGGTTCGAACAGAACCGAAGGCACTTCGTAAGAAGCCCTTGCAAATCCGGGTATTCACAATCCCGATCGGACTTCCCATCACTTAGGGAATCTCTATACCGTAGCTACTTGATGCAGAGTCAATCGATAGGTTATCCTATCGTTCTCACAAATACCCGGTCTTCCCCACCGGTCTTCAAATGCTATCCATACGTCGTATCACTATTCAGAATGGGTCATATGACACAAGGTCCTCTCCCGGCTAAACCGAATAATGAACGCAATATTCAAAATATATGGATATGGGATTTCAGTTAAGTCACAACTTAAAAGGAAACCCAAAATCTTTCTTCAAATGGTTAAACAAATTACCATTTCAAATCTTTTAAATAAAAAGATCTGTTTCACAAAGTTCACAAAGATCCATTTACGGGTTTTCAAAACAATTTCCATTTCAATTGGATTCACTCATTAAATCTTTAAGTTAAAGATTTAACTTATAGCTTTCAAACCGTTCCCATAACTTGGAAAACTATTTTTATTTCAGACTTGAAATCCTTTTAATCCAAATTGGACGTTCATTTCTTATATGAAAGCTTTTATTATTTGCAAACAAACAGTTCTCATTCAAAAAAGTCCAATTATACTGGCACGAGTTAAAGCCTTTGAATTTAAATTCAAATTCCCAATCACTACATTTAAAATGGTTTAACCCATATAACTTGTATAACATCATTAGCCCCTAGTCTCAAATCATAGAATTCAGTTTCAAATTTTGAATTTTAGTTTAAATCAAATTATTTAAATTTCAAAACATTATCAAGTTATTCAAAAATAAATTTTATCTTTAAAATTCTTTTTTAAAAGCTTTTCCCATTTAACCCGATTACATTTCCAAACCGTTTGAATTCAGATTGTCTATTTAAAAATCATTTCAAAAATCTGTGACTTAATCGATTTCCTTGTGAAATCCATATTTGTGTGTGTATAGTGCAGTCCAGGGGTTTAACACAACAGTGTAACAACATCATCATCACAGATCAAAACACAGAAATATAGTTGAAAAGCGGTATAAACTATAACGCTTATCGTTCTTCCACAGATCACAGATTAATAACAAATGTATCACAAATAAATGAATAAAATACACAGCTCAATCCACAAAACAAAATATCACAGATCAGATAGGACAATCAATTCAAGGCATCTCATACAATACAATCATTCATAAGTAAGGTCAAGCATTCAATAATCATTTATCAACAGGATTAATTAATTGTTTAATCTTAATTAATTCAACTTATTTCCAATTAAAGTAATTACTTATGAATTAATTATCCCATCCTGATTTATTAATTACAAATCATTTGATATAAATTAATTAATCAATCGCCTTAATTAATTAAATTATTCTTAATTAATCATATTAATTAATTTAACCTTTAAACTAATTACATAATTAATTAACCCCTTAATTAATTATTTTAAGAAATTAAACCTTTAATTACTTACCATTACGCAATCATCTCATAACAATTAATCATCAATTACCAATTAATCTTTATCGTTAAATTAATTTACTTTAATTAATCTCTAATTAATCTTTAAGTAATTTATCTTTTAATTACTTTAATGACATCATCTTTTTAATTACATTGAGTAATCAACCTTTTAATCACTTTTATTAAACAATTATCCTTAAATACTTGCATCGATTAACTATTTCTTAATTAAACACATCAAGAAATTATCTCTTAATTACTTTTATTAAGTAATTATCCATTAGTCACTTCCATTTATGAACTATTCTATTATCACTTCCCATTAATGATTTCATTCATCACTCACAAATGTGTTTGAAAACATTTATTTCAAATTTATCTTTAAAATTTCAATTTAAATTTCAAGCTTTAAAATGAATACCAATTTATCTTTAATGAAGTTTAAAACTAATTGTTAAACTTTTTAAATTCTCATGTTAAAATAATACTTTGTTATAAAAGAAATTGAAAAGAGTTTAAATCAAGTTTTCTTTTAAATCCACATATTTAAAGTATGCTTTAACATTAAACTTATTTAAACATTTAAATTTATAAAACTTATTTTATTTAAAAGTCTGGAATTCAGATTTGGATTTAAGTCCGGGTTTAAGTTTTTGATTTAACTTGTTTTAAACTTTCCTTTACAAATTTCAAATCCATTTAAATTCAATTCTTTTAAATCCACTTAAATACTTAAGCACTTTTAAGTTATTAAAACAATTTTTTTTTACTTAAAACTTATTTCCCAAACATAGTTTCAACTGAACTGAATTTATACTTAAACTTTGATTTTAAAACTCAGTTTAACTTTGCTCAAAAATTTTAAATTAATTCTAAAATTTTGAAAACAGGACAGGTTGAACCTGAACTCAACATCTACCCGAGCCAGCATCAACCTGCTTCGAGACCAACGCAAGAAAACCCGAGTACATCCTGAAACCACCCAAGCTAAACTACTCCACCATTATCAGACAGAAGTGCACGTACACGTGCACTGCTCCTACGCTCGCCTCCAGTCACTGTCACTACATCGAGCAAGTCGACGATCGCCCCAAAACCCTTCTCCAACCACCAGAACGTCATCGTCCTCGCGAATTCGAATTCGAGTATACAACTCGAAACCTGGAACTTGAATTTGCCTCGTCACCAAAACCTGAAAACTCGTCGTCCCTGCAACCTCGTCCATCGGAAAGCCTCAAACTCCGACCGCGTCTTCGACTACCACTCCTCTACCACCTCCGAGATGCACGTTGCACTCGGTCGCCCAACGACGACGAATGAGACAAAAAACTCAGCCCCCTTAAAATTAGGTTTAGAAATTTCAAAACCCAACCGCTGCCACCCAGTTCACCTGCCGACCACCCCACTATTTTTCTCCGACACCCCGTAGGCTCCTCCACCTCCTCAAAAAACTCCGGCCTCCCTAGTGGCTCCGACCACCGGAAATTTGTCAAAACCAAGATTCGATCATCACGAAACTGCACTTAAAATACCCACTTAAAAATCATCAAACGAATCTCAAAGATCCTATTTTTATGTAAGGATTCCAGATATATAATTGAATTCGCGAAACTTTACATTCGAATTTATTTGATTTTGAGTTTTTCTCTGAAAAAAACAATTTTTACATATTATATCAGCTTATTCTTCTTGAAACTATTTTTAAATTATAATTCATACTTAAACTTACATGTTTGCTTTTGAGATCAAAGCCTGATACTGATTAGAAGATATGGAATTGAATTTATTAGTTGTTTTTACCCTGTAAGCTAAACAGAGAGGAGATGAAATATGTCACAGACATTTATATATATTTGTACACAGAATTAATGTTAAGGAAAATACTCAAGCAGAACCATATTAACATGAACCATACCCAAATTACTGCTAACTTATCATTCTATGATGTTGTTTACTCACCTTGATTTCCAGAAAAATGAACAGAGTTGCTTTTATTTGAAACAGGCTTAATTTCTGGTTGAAACTTGCCTCTTTGATCTCTGGTTTGTAGTGATTTGTATTGTTTAAGTTGAGATTTTGTTTAAGTTTTAGATGGTGCTTATTTTAGATTTTACTCAGCTTTGAAGATGGAGTAACATCCCTGGATTTTAGCCCAGTCTAATTTGATAATTGAATTAATATATTTTTTTGAAATTAATTTGTGAATTTAATAGTGTTTTTTCAAAATAGATGTATTAGTTGTTTATAGATGTTAATTTTAAATATAATTTGAAAATTTGAATTTGAAATTCAAATGTTAATATCTTGAAAATTTAATTAATTTGAAAATTTGAATGAATAAATATATCAAAAGATTGTAAATAAAATTAACTGATTTGAAATTAAATGGATTATAAATAGAATTTGATTTGGAAATAATAAAAACATTTGAACATATAAACATATGTTAAGTTATAAAACATAAGAGATGAATTGTGTGACGCCCCACCTCTATACCCACGCTAGCCAAGAACACTACGGTGTAGCGCTGTCAACTCGCACGGAGAATAAGGCTGTTGAGGAGCGACCATCAATAGTTAGGCCTTATACTAGTATTGGTTATCTCAATGGGAGTGGTATATAAATATATTTTCTTTCATTTTTCATCTCTGATTTATTTTCTCCCATCGACATACCCCAATTCCAGTATAAAACGAACTACGATGGTTCGTAATAGTTTAGAACAACAAATATAAAATATCACACAGATAATATAATGCGGAACACAAATCAAACAGAAAGACTCATATATACAATAACTGATGTCAGTTACAATACATTTGATACAATACATATGACACGGTACATATGATACAACTACAACAGTCGACTAAGGAAGTTACATATACAAGTACATTAACGTATTTAATTTACATGAATACATATCTTCCTATACAATTTTACGGACTACTACAAATGACGACGAGTACTCCAAAAGGTATGAAAGAACTTCATAGCTCTAGCAGCAACCCAAAGCAGAATATCTACAACCTGAAATACTCGGTCTGACCCGAGTATTAAATTCAAAAGAAAATAATACTCGGGTCAGTCTAATTCAAACTCAGTTATTAGTGCACAGAAGCAATAATAATTAAATAATGAATAGACGACAGTAATTAAACCAAATCAGAATGCAATTCAGAATATTGAATTGAAATAAACAAAACAGTTCAAAACATTTAAATATCAATTAAAATATTAAGCCGAGTAGGGCTACAGTACACGCACGCGTGCACTGCCTCGCCACTACAGCATATGGAATATGCAAAAGATCAATTAATCAAAACAAGATAGATATCATAAAACCATACCGTGTGGCTGCAGTTCACGCTTGCGTGCACTGCCTTGCCACTACAGTGATGATGTATCCAATGAATACCGTGTGGCTGCAGTTCACGATTGCGTGCACTGCCCTGCCACAACAGTGACGATGTACCCAATGATCAACGAACCGAAATCAATGAAGATTCAAATATCAAATACCACAGCCTCAGTGGTCAAGAAGGCAGACATGGAGAATGTGCATGGCAACTAGCACACAAAGATATACAGTATGAACTAAATGGAATAAGGACCCAATGCACTAATATGAAGAGCAATGTACAACAGACTTTACATGATGGCAACAGTTAAAACTTCCACCAAATGAAAGAAAAATATGTACACAATTGAATGTACATAACGAACAGCACCTTAACAAAATGGATATAGAAATGGCAACATGGAACTGCATGCTAACCAGGTTAATAAAGCACTGACATGGTGGCCCAACACGACAAAATGCACCAACATGGCTACTATGTAGTGCAGCAGACACACATGGCCATTACAAGAAACTCAAGACTGCAACATATAAAATAGATAGTCACAGTACATCTCAAAGACAGGTTCAAAAAGTAAAGAACCGACAACAAATACAATGCACCACCGAGACATAATTACAAGACCAACAATGCAACGGTATGCAATCTGTCTTGAAGAACATGTAATAAAAGGGGCAATCGAGTGATATGCAAATGAATACATCAGTGAACTAACTCAATTGGACAGTCCCCAATATATGCAGTACAACGACTGCGACAAATCAAAGGAGTAAAGAATGAATGCCACGTCTCCAGGGAGCATAAGCAAGTTAAAGGGGCAGTAGAGAACTGCAAATACCAAGAAGATGGCAACACAACATATAGTGCAGCAGGTCAAACAGCAAGCATGATGAAATAATAATACAAACTGAATGACATAATGGTAAAAATGATATGCACAATATCAGGGGCATGATATGGAATGTGCACATTAAGTGTACAACTAAATCAAGTACACATAGTAGTAAGAAGCAAGAAGATGGATTTGAAAAGAAACTCAAATGCAATTCAAGTGTGATGAATTGCTACAGCAAACCACAAGAACACTAGTTCAACTTCACTGGTAAATGCAGACCAGTGAACAACTAAACAAAACTGGACAGTGCAAGTGTCAGACTCGAGAGGAAAGGCAGTAGTACAACTTAGTTGCAACTGTATCAAAATACATGTAGATGGAGTGAGACAGTGTCAATTAAATGAAACCGAAAAAGGCAACAACAAATGTAACCACAGAAACAAGCAAGCGTATCATGGAACGGCAGTGCAACCTGACTCGATCATGCAACATGAAGAAGCCAACATACATGACTAGAGGCACATATGAACATGAAGCAATAACATATGTACATGAGCATGAATAACATGAAGCAGCACCATATAACTACATGCGACAGAATAACATGATGTAATAACTTATGTACATGAAACTGACAGAAAGGCACTAACTCAACTTAAATCGAATCAGGAGAAACAACCTGAGCATGAACAACATGATCAACAACAAGTCAAAAACATTGAACAAAACCCAGTTAAAGCCGAGGCTATGGAACACGAAAAACAAACAGTGACATGATAATCAAACCATGGAAAACAAGGATCAATTCCGAGTCAAAATCATCCACATCGAGATGAAAATCAAACATTCGAATCAAAATACTGAGATGAATTAAATGTGAGTGAAATAAAAATCACTCACCTTAGCCACGATTCAGAGCAGCCAATGTCCCCTCGAGCTCGAGCATGTTGAAGGAGCCGCTGATCGCCTAAGCAAGGCCAGAGCCTTCATTCGATCGAGCTTCGGTTGTCGGAGACTCTGATTTTCACGAACCCTAATCACGAAAGGGGGAAGAACGAGGGAGGCCGCCATTTCTTATTTTATTTTTTTATTTTTTTCTTTTAGGGTTGTGAACGAGAGTGAGAAAAAGGGAAGGCCGGTCATATGTCTATGTAACTTTTTCACGGCCTAAATAAAAATTCGTGGACCATTTATTTTTTAAAAAAAAATCAAAGCCCCTCAAACTTTATAACCATTTGTAATTTAAATTTAAATTTAAATTTTAAAAACTTCAAAATGGCAATTGACGAAAATATAAATCGTTTTAACGTCGATTATGAATTGACGCGAATATCGGGTTGTTACAGACTCCCCTCCTTAAAGAAATTGCGTCCTCGCAATCTTAAGGAATAAATGGGAAAAAGGTAACAACCATAAGAATATATCAACACACGATGAAGAAATTTGAAATAGGAAGTTCACCATATAGAGCATGAGAGAGAGAGAGAGCCTGAACGTGTTTGCTCGATGAATTCTCTGGATTCCTAAGTGAAATCCATAGGATTTGAGAACCAATAAACTTTCACGAGAAAAACATCTTTATTTCAAGGGTGCTGAACCCCCGAAGCATTGATGTGAATAGAATGTTGCTCAAAGTCAAATCTGGTGAAACTTCAATTTCTTCAATAATACCGGGCTCAAGAATAAAAATCAGAATCCCTAAGGCATTTCCGTAAAAGAAAGACGCGTGAAACACGTCATGAATAACAGAAAATTGAGCCGGTAATAAGAGGCGACAAGCCAAGAAACCAATACGTTCAGTGATAGGAAATGGCCCAATATATCGAGGCACTAACTTTCCCGACCGACTGAAACGCACAACACCTTTCATAGGTGAAACACGATTAATTTGGAACAACAGCGTAGTAGAATAACGATACGCCAGATGAATCAAAGCTTCATTAATTCGGAACGCCGACGTAGTACAAAAATGGTACGTCCAATGAACCGATCAACATAAAAGAACATCAGATGTAAGTCCCTAAAAGGAATGAGACGAAGCTCAATAAAACGAAGTACATCGAAACGTTTGATGAACCTGGTGAAAAGATGATTCCATTCGGACATCATCAAAGAACAACCACTTGTTTTCCTACGACAAGTGCATCGGCAACACGATTTTCCATCCGGGAGTGGTAAATAATATCAAGATCATAAGATGTATGGAGCTCGAGTCAACGTGGTTGACGCAAATCATGTTCCTTATGAGAAAATAAATATTCCCAAGATTCATGATCAGGGTAGAGAACAAATTTCTTACCCAAAATAATGATGCCAAATCTTGAAGAACGAAATCAATAGCCAAGAGCACTAAATCATGAGTGACATATCTAGTCTCAATAGGCATTAATGATTTAGAAACACAAGAGACAGCACGTTCTCTTTTGCAAGAGAATGGCATGCAAACTAACACGATTAGCATTGGTACAAACGATAGAGTCTTGGTTCCCACGGGAATCACCAGAATAGAAGTGTCGGAAAAGAGTTGTTTTAAATAATATTCTTTCCCGAAAAGCTAAAACTTTCGAAATTTACAATTTACTTTATGTAATTATCTCTTCAGAAAAATTTACATTTTAAAATTCAATTTATTGTGTCTGATTGTCTCATCAAAGCGTCTAGGAGATTCCTATCGATAACGTTGATCAAGCGCATCGACCAGAATTCTTAAAGCACTCAATGGGCAATACAATCACAAAATATTCTCTTAATTTTATAAAAGGAATTTACAAATTTTCACCCTCAAACGGACAAGTTCGGAATTAAACGAATCAGTAAAAGAAAGGGGTCATAGTCCTCGATTTTGCTGAAACGTTTAAATCGCTTCCTCATTCTTTTGAAAGCGTAAACTATAAAAATTTTGAAAACGATTTTTATTTTGAAACAATTTTTAAAACACGTGATTAAAACAGCGATATCAGTATCAACTTCGATAAGTGGATTTTCATTCATCAAAAGTGTCACAAGAATCTTCTCAAAGATAGAAAGGGATATCATACCCTAAACTTGTACTCATAACAAGTCAATGACACACGAATTCACCAATGCACAAAAATTGATAAAACTTATCAATAGAAATCACGAAAATTGGTGAAGCACAAATTCTAGAAATCTACACAAGAAATCCAGAAATCACAAGATAAGAGTATGAAAACTCGAACGGGAGTATGAAAACTCGAAGGAGAGTATGAAAACTCAAACGGAGTATGAAAACTCGAACAGAGTATGAAAACTCAAACGGAGTATGAAAACTCGAATGAGAGTATGAAAACTCAAACGGAGTATGAAAACTCGAAGGAGAGTATGAAAACTCGAACAGAGTATGAAAACTCGAAGGAGAGTATGAAAACTCGAACAGAGTATGAAAACTCGAAGGAGAGTATGAAAACTCGAACAGAGTATGAAAACTCGAAGGAGAGTATGAAAACTCACCTACACGCGAGCATGAAAATTTATCAACACATGTAACGCATAACGAGAACGGGAGCACGAAAACTCACCTACACGCGAGCATGAAAACTCATCAGCACATGTAACGCAAAGCGAGAACGGAAGCACGAAAACTCACCTACATGCGAGCATGAAAATTCATCAGCACGTGCAACGCTTAACGAGAACGGGAGCACGAAAACTCACCTACATGCGAGCATGAAAACTCACCAACACGTGCAATGCAAAGCGAGAACGGGAGCACGGAATCTCACCTACACGTGAACATGAAAATCACCAACACGTGCAACGCAAAGCGAGAACGGGAGCACGGAATCTCACCTACACATGAGCATGAAAATCACCAACACGTGCAACGCAAAGCGAGAACGGGAGCACGGAATCTCACCTACACATGAGCATGAAAATCACCAACACGTGCAACGCATAACGAGACGCTATCTCATGGTTGCAATCCATTAATTTTCACACACGAATGGCCCGAAGACCATGGGGCGCTACCCCACATGTGTGAGTCGGAATCACACAGATTGAGGTCAAGACTAACCTCGCAATCAAAAGGAAAGTATGTGTGAATGAAATCACACAAATGGTGTCTAGACAATCCTCAAAGCCCAAGAGATATGTGTGAGACGAAATCACACCGATGAGGCCTAGTCTAACCGAAAAGGTATGTGTGAACGAAATCACACAAATGGTGTCTAGACAATCCTCAAAGCCCAAGAGATATGTGTGAGACGAAATCACACCGATGAGGCCTAGTCTAACCGTAAAAATGATCGTCATGATCAACGAGAAGTGTCAATTACACTAAGTTAGTAAATGTAAAAGTTTAGCTTCATGTCCCATAACCACTTGCTTAACTTAAATATTTACGAACAAACTATAAATCTTCACTAGAAAATTGTCACATGAGGTTCAATCGAACAAGTCCAAGAATTAACCGACGAAGTGAACGCAAGTGTTTCATACCACTTGTTTTACTAAGCCGTTTAATTAGATTTCTCATCCGAGTGAGGTAAAGGCTTGTATATACTAGCAGATTGAAAAACGGTTTAGGAAAAGAGTTTGATATTGAAAATAGAGTTAAAAACATTTTGATATAAGAGTTTTGATATTTACTACTAGTATAGAAAACCTTTATATTTTTAAAGTGAAAAATCACAAAAATGATTGTAGAAACAATCAATCACAAGAATTTCACATACGAAGACGTGAATAGAATCCAAAGAAATTGATACCGAATTCATCGAAAGGTATGTTCACAAAAATCCCGAAGAAAAGGTCATCAAAGTTGCTAATAAATGATAGCAACAAATCGGGAAATAATCAAGAATCGATTAAATTCGAAAACCAAATCAATTCACTAAGATTCACATTCAAAGACGTGAATAAAATCCGAAGAATTCGATTCCAATCCATCAAAGTAGGAATACCCAAAAATTCCTAAAATAGAAGTTATCAAAGTCGACAAAGGTGATAACAACTAATCGAAAAAGAAGAATCGATCAACAATTGGAAAAACGAAGCAAAACGAACAAATGCATGTAGGACTTTAACAAAAGTAAAAGTCAAGTCAACGTCGATATCGACAAGGCAAAGTCCAAGACAATTTCTTTTATACCAAACAAATTTTAAAACTATCAGAGAGAGGCACATGAAAGCCAACAAACCATGGGTAAACAGACAGAGTCGACAATTGAAACTCAATTTGTCTCAAAGATTGATACCCAAAACCCAATTGCATGGAGACTGCATTAAGTACACGAATCAGAGATAAGAATGCATATATACAGCAGTTCGAATAAACAATGCGAGTTCAAATTGAAGTGGTACGAGTTGCAGCAATATGCAACTTGGTAAAGCATATACACAATGATACTTAGCAGTGCATACAGAAATGAGCAAGTGCAATAGAGAATAGCAACAATGCTCATGAATAAGAGTTAGGAATTCATACCTAACAAATCAAAGATGATCTTAAGCAAAGATGAGAGAGAAAACATCGACAAATAGTTGTAACACATGTACTATCTAAGTTATGTTTTATATTTGTTCTAAACCCCAGGCTCTGATACCAAGCTGTGATGCCCCACCTCTATACCCACGTTAGCCAAGAACACTACGGTGTAGCGCTGTCAACTCGCACGGAGAATAAGGCTGTTGAGGAGCGACCATCAATAGTTAGGCCTTATACTAGTATTGGTTATCTCAATGGGAGTGGTATATAAATATATTTTCTTTCATTTTTCATCTCTAATTTATTTTCTCCCATCGACATACCCCAATTCCAGTATAAAACGAACTACGATGGTTCGTAATAGTTTAGAACAGCAAATATAAAATATCACACAGATAATATAATGCGGAACACAAATCAAACAGAAAGACTCATATATACAATAACTGATGTCAGTTACAATACATTTGATACAATACATATGACACGGTACATATGATACAACTACAACAGCCGACTAAGGAAGTTACATATACAAGTACATTAACGTATTTAATTTACATGAATACATATCTTCCTATACAATTTTACAGACTACTACAAATGACGACGACTACTCCAAAAGGTATGAAAGAACTTCATAGCTCTAGCAGCAACCCAAAGCAGAATATCTACAACCTGAAATACACGGTCTGACCCGAGTATTAAATTCAAAAGAAAATAATACTCGGGTCAGTCTAATTCAAACTCAGTTATTAGTGCACAGAAGCAATAATAATTAAATAATGAATAGACGACAGTAATTAAACCAAATCAGAATGCAATTCAGAATATTGAATTGAAATAAACAAAACAGTTCAAAACATTTAAATATCAATTAAAATATTAAGCCGAGTAGGGCTGCAGTACACGCACGCGTGCACTGCCTCGCCACTACAGCATATGGATATGCAAAAGATCAATTAATCAAAACAAGATAGATATCATAAAACCATACCGTGTGGCTGCAGTTCACGCTTGCGTGCACTGCCTTGCCACTACAGTGATGATGTACCCAATGAATACCGTGTGGCTGCAGTTCACGATTGCGTGCACTGCCCTGCCAGAACAGTGACGATGTACCCAATGATCAACGAACCGAAATCAATGAAGATTCAAATATCAAATACCACGGCCTCAGTGGTCAAGAAGGCAGACATGGAGAATGTGCATGGCAACTAGCACACAAAGATATACAGTATGAACTAAATGGAATAAGGACCCAATGCACTAATATGAAGAGCAATGTACAACAGACTGTACATGATAGCAACAGTTAAAACTTCCACCAAATGAAAGAAAAATATGTACACAATTGAATGTACATAACGAACAGCACCTTAACAAAATGGATATAGAAATGGCAACATGGAACTGCATGCTAACCAGGTTAATAAAGCACTGACATGGTGGCCCAACACGACAAAATGCACCAACATGGCTACTATGTAGTGCAGCAGACACACATGGCCATTACAAGAAACTCAAGACTGCAACATATAAAATAGATAGTCACAGTACATCTCAAAGACAGGTTCAAAAAGTAAAGAACCGACAACAAATACAATGCACCACCGAGACATAATTACAAGACCAACAATGCAACAGTATGCAATCTGTCTTGAAGAACATGTAATAAAAGGGGCAATCGAGTGATATGCAAATGAATACATCAGTGAACTAACTCAATTGGACAGTCCCCAATATATGCAGTACAACGACTGCGACAAATCAAAGGAGTAAAGAATGAATGCCACGTCTCCAGGGAGCATAAGCAAGTTAAAGGGGAAGTAGAGAACTGCAAATACCAAGAAGATGGCAACACAACATATAGTGCAGCAGGTCAAACAGCAAGCATGATGAAATAATAATACAAACTGAATGACATAATGGTAAAAATGATATGCACAATATCTGGGGCATGATATGGAATGTGCACAGTAAGTGTACAACTAAATCAAGTACACATAGTAGTAAGAAGCAAGAAGATGGATTTGAAAAGAAACTCAAATGCAATTCAAGTGTGATGAATTGCTACAGCAAACCACAAGAACACTAGTTCAACTTCACTGGTAAATGCAGACCAGTGAATAACTAAACAAAACTGGATAGTGCAAGTGTCAGACTAGAGAGGAAAGGCAATAGCACAACTTAGTTGCAACTGTATCAAAATACATGTAGATGGAGTGAGACAGTGTCCATTAAATGAAACTGAAAAAGGCAACAACAAATGTAACCACAGAAACAAGCAAGCGTATCATGGAACGGCAGTGCAACCTGACTCGATCATGCAACATGAAGAAGCCAACATACATGACTAGAGGCACATATGAACATGAAGCAATAACATATGTACATGAGCATGAATAACATGAAGCAGCACCATATAACTACATGCGACAGAATAACATGATGTAATAACTTATGTACATGAAACTGACAGAAAGGCACTAACTCAACTTCAATCGAATCAGGAGAAACAACCTGAGCATGAACAACATGATCAACAACAAGTCAAAAACATTGAACAAAACCCAGTTAAAGCCGAGGCTATGGAACACGAAAAACAAACAGTGACATGATAATCAAACCATGGAAAACAAGGATCAATTTCGAGTCAAAATCATCCACATCGAGATGAAAATCAAACATTCGAATCAAAATACTGAGACGAATTAAATGTGAGTGAAATAAAAATCACTCACCTTAGTCACGATTTAGAGCAGCCAATGTTCCCTCGAGCATGTCGAAGGAGCCGCTGATCGCCTAAGCAAGGCCAGAGCCTTCATTCGATCGAGCTTCGGTTGTCGGAGACTCTGATTTTCACGAACCCTAATCACGAAAGGGGGAAGAACGAGGGAGGCCGCCATTTCTTATTTTTTTTTTCTTTTAGGGTTGTGAACAAGAGTGAGAAAAAGGGAAGGTCGGTCATATGTCTATGTAACTTTTTCACGGCCCAAATAAAAACTCGTGGACCATTTATTTTTAAAAAAAAAAATCAAAGCCCCTCAAACTTTATAACCATTTGTAATTTAAATTTTAATTTTAATTTTAAAAACTTCAAAATGGCAATTGACGAAAATATAAATCATTTTGACGTCGATTATGAATTGACGCGAATATCGGGTTGTTACAAATTGATACAAAAATAATTAAATAAAAATTGTACTTACTAACTTATAAATATTTATAAGTAATATATAATTTAATTTCAAACCATTTTACTTTATTTTGTATAAGTATAAATAATACATAAGAAAATAAATATAGTTTTATTTAAAAATGTGAAACATGTACATATGTAAATTAAATTAGATAAAGGGTTTAAACAAAAAAAAATTATAAATAAATTAAAAAGAAGAATTAAACATAAATAAGATTGTATAGACAAGTGTACATATTATAGACAAGTGTTAGTTTAATTTAATATGAAATTGTACAAGTGTCAAAAATGTTTTCCTTTTCAATTGAATTTTTATAAAAGTATATTTTAAGAAAGCAACCAGGTTTTTTTCTTCACTTCTCAACCTGGAAACTAAAAACTACAAATTCAACCAAAGAATCAAAATGAATTCAAACAACTTCAAAAACCTGTTTCGAAATTTTGCAATTCAAACTAAGTAGCTTCAGTTGAAAATCAGTAAGCTAAAAAGAAAAATGAATTCAAGCTTCAACCTGGATTATAGATCTGATAATCTCAGATCAAAACTTTATATGGATTCAGTTTAAATCAAAGATCAAGCCTTGAAATCAAACCAAACTTCAATCTGGAAATCACAGTAGAGTAAAAGAAGAAATAAGATTCAAAACAGGATTAAGTAGAGCAAAGATCAGGCAACAAAATTCAAAACAAATTCAAGTCCTCTGTCAAACAACAATGTGAGAAAACTCTTCAACCTTCATATATATAGAATCTGGTTTGCATGTTGATTTTATCTGCATATGCTTGAAAAATCCCCTGTTTAAATGTGTATGCATCTATGTGTATGTATATATATGAACAGGCTGTTCTTTTATAAATAGTAATTTGCTCTATGTACAATCAATTCTCTATGTACAATCAATTCTAGACGTTGGATTCTAAATAAAAGATGATGGTAGGGGTGTAAACTTAATTAAAAAAAATACATTTAAGTATAAATAGTAAGTAGAATTGTTGGAAAATATGAATAAAAGTAAAAAAATAAATTTAAGTCGAAGATTTGATTTTGAGATTTTCAAGCTTTGATTATAAGAATTTATTCGTATTTCAAAAATATGAATTTAGGAATTCATTTCATAATTTTTATGGGTATAATCATCGAGTAATTGGGAGTTGAACATGGTTTGTAATTTGGGCATTTTCTGGTAAACGAAGAAGTCTGGAATTTCGAGATCATTGCTGGAGGAGGTCAGGGTATGGCGGAGTTCGACAAAAATCGGAAGAAATTTTTTTAGCTGCTGTGGTGGCGGAGGTTGGTCGAAATAGGTTTTTAACCTAGATTTTGTTGAGGCTGGAAAACTGGATTGTGGTGTCGTCTCTGGAGCATCGGGAATGATCGGATGTGGGGGGATTTTAGCGTGGTGATGTGGCAGAGCTGGTGATCAGGGACTCGCAACTTCTGGTGGCCGGAGAAGGGGGGACGAGGGGTATTTTGATTGAGGTTGTCTGTTCCAGTTCAACCAAAAATGTCACGATTTTGATTTTTTTAATAATGTCGTCAACCTTGGTCTCTAGTGGATTTGCGTGATAGATTGCGACATGTTGATGATCAAAAAGATGGCCAAAATCGCTTCGTTCAGGCGTACATGTGCATGCGCAAGAATCCGTGCATCAGAAAATGTTTTGGGTCGTGGAAGACGATAATAGCTCGAGTTCGAGCACGAGAAAACTACAGTTTGACTCGAAGCAAGTGAGAGAGGAGGGAACTCGAAGTAAATCTCGAAGCATTTAAGCATCTGGCTCGGGTTTTACTTTGTAGTAGAAGTGTTGATAAAAATTTGAATAAATTATTTTATAGCTTGTTGAATTGAATCAGTTTTAAAGAATATTAATCAAATTCTTTTCAAGTAAATTTATTTACAAGGTTTTAAATAAATTTCCAAGGCTTATTTATAAAGGATTTAGTGTTTTAAAACTTATTAATATGACTTTGTAATAGTTTTATCAAGATGATCAATTTAATTTCCAAAGTATAATTTAATGGTATAATTAAGGAATCATCCACCAGGGTTTTCTTAAATCAATGTTAAGCATTTAATGAAATTTAATTAAGGGATGTAACTAAAGTAAAAATAAAGATGAAAGGGTTTATCCTTTAATTAATTAAATAATTAATATAATAATAATAATTGCTTAATAAAAATAATTAACGATTGTTACTTGATGATTAAGGATTGATTAAATCAAGTATTTAAAGGTTGATTAATTTTAAGAATAATTAATTTATTAATTAAAGAATAATTAGTTTTCACAAATTCATATTTAATAAAGTTTAAATTATGTTTAAAATTAATAGATTTTAAATAATTATTTTAACTCAAGCTTAAAAGTTAATAAAGAAGTAATTATGTTTTTTTGTTATGTTATCACTATTTGTAAATAATTCTTGAATTATTTTAAATCAAAAAATGAAGTTAAAGAGTTAATCAAAAGGAAGTGAATCATTAATTTACTTATACTTCTTAAGTTAAATTTTGTGTTAATGATAATTAATTTTAAAGATGGTTAATTAAAGATTTTTAATGATAAGTAAGTGATTAAGAAAAAGATAATTATTTACGAGTGTTTGGATAATTAAGCATAATTAATTATAAGGTCAATTAAGTATTGATTAAAATAACTAATTAATAATTAACGTTGATAAATCAAATGAAAATATAATAATTACTCAATGTAATTAATTAAAGGATCTATCACTTAATTACTTAAAGAATAATTAATCAAGGTGATTTATTTAAGATTAAATTATTTATATGATTAATTAGGGATGATCATTTATTGTGATTGATTAATTAATGTTAATTAATGAAAGTGATTAGGGATAATCACTTATTGCACTTAATTGAACCTAATTAGTTAAATGATAATTAATTAAGGGTTAGTTAATTATGTAGTTAACTTAAAAGTTAATTTAATTAATGTGATTAATTAAGAACTAATTTTTTAATTAAAGGAAATTAATTAAGATGGATAATTAAGGATTAATTTATTAATTAATTAATTAATATTAAATGATTTGTAATGAATGAATCAGGATTAAGCAATTAATTCATTTTAAATTAAATTAAATTAAATTAAGATTAAACAATTAATTAATCATGTTCTTAAATCATTATTGAATGCTTGGATTACTTGTGAATGTTTGCCTTGTATGAATTGCCTTGAATTGATTGAGCCGTGATATTCTGTTATGTGAATTGAGCTGTGTGTAATTTATTTATTTATTTATTTATTCATCTGTGATACATTTATCTGTGAATCTGTAAATGAAGATAAGCGTTATAGATTTTACCGCTTATCGATATTTCTGTGTTTTGATCTGTGATGATTGAATAATATTAAACTATTGTGTTAAACCCCTGGACCACACTATACACACACAAATATGGATTTCACGTGGAAATCGGTTAAATCACAGATTTTTGAATATAATTTTAAAATTGAAATCCGAATGGTTTTGCATATGAATTGTGTTAAAATGAAAAGCTTTTGGAAACGAATTCCAAAGATAAAAGTTATTTTTTTTGAATAACTAGATTTAGTTTTGAAATTTGATTTAAAATTTGAATTCAAAATTTGTAATTGAATTCTATGTTAAGAATTTATGATGTAAAAAGTTTATACAAGTTATAAAAGGTATTTATATGGGTTTTAAAACCATTTTAAAAGTATGGTTTTGAGAAATTGATTTTAACCCAAGTTTATATTTGAAAGGCCTTAACTCGTGCAATTATAATCGGGGTTTTCGAAACGGAAACTAGTAGTTTAAAATAATAATTAGGATGAAAAGATTTCAATTTGAAATAGAATGGGTTTGAAAGCGATAATTGAATCTTTGTGAAAGATAGTTGAACCCTATTTTGAAATTGAAGAGGATTTTTAAATGGTGTATCTTTTATATATAAAAAGATTAAAACGGGAATTGTTTTGAAAACTATAAAATGAGTCTTTGATTTAAAATCCGGATGAGTTAATCCAATTTGAAATGGAATTGTTTTGAAAGGCTATGAATGAATCTTTGTTTAAAAGATTGGTGAACCTTGTTTTAAATTGAAAGGGGTCTTAAAAGTGAATCTTTTGTTTAAAAGATTTAAATGTGGAGATTGTTTAACCTTCGAAGTTTTTTTGAAATAAATCTTTTTGTTTAAAGGATTGGGAATGGTAATTTGTTTTAACCATTTGAATGAAAATTTTCAGTCTTTAAGCTGTGATTTAACCGAGATCCCATATCCATATGTTTTTAAATATTACGCTCATTATTCGGTTTAGCCGGGAGAGGACCTTGTGTCATATAACCCATTCCGAATAATGATACGTCGTTATGGATAGCATTTGAAGACCGGTGGTGAAGACCGGGTATTTGCGAGAACGATAGGATGGCCTATCGATTGTCTCTGCACCGAGTCGCACCGGTATAGAGATTCCCTAAGTGATGGGAAGTCCGATCGGGATTGTGAATACCCGGATTTGCAAGGGCTTCTTTGGAAGTGCCTTCGGTTCTGTTCGAACCCGGAACAGATTTGTATGGATGTGTGTCTGACATTACACTTTGAGATGTAAAACTGGTTTCTATCAAATACATTTCTGTTTGGTGGCGGAGATTTATTCTCTTAGCTTAACACCTTCTCTGAGACGTACGAGCTCAGAGGTTATATAGTTGATGGTTACTAGTGATACATTCCCAATTTGGTAATGTGGCATACAAAGTGCTGCTGATCATTTGTTGATCAAAGTATGGCTTTTGTGAAAAGCGTAGCTTTGTGGACGAGACTTCGTCGAACTTCACAACCCGGAATGGTCGAAACAGGAAGAATGCAGCAAGGTTATTTGGGGGTAGTGCCCCCTGAGGGTGTGTTCATTTCCTTCTGGATAGAGGTGATATCATGGTATGGAGCCCAGATATTTAACCTATGTGGTTACTGCAAATACATTGCTTTGTGGTTGTTGGTATCGAGCGCTCGGATAAAGGTTGGTTACGACCGGGGGACGGCATACTCGTGTCAGTAGTTACCTAGTTACAGAGGTAACCCGGCCTTGTGTTGGCAGAGATCCGGTTAGGTTCTCCGGGCATCCCTCCAGAGGCGTACCCATGTGGCCAAGGAAGTTCCCTAGACCGACCATTTGTTGGAAATTTATTCTTCAATACGCGCCTTGTACGGTTTTAGTTGTAGAACCTGCCATCTAACATGGTAGCTATAGTAGGCATACTATAATGGTACGTATGCTGGCTAAGATTAATATTATACTTTCGAAATGTTTTCCACTATGCACTAATAATAATATCGAATAGTTTTTCGCGTATCAAGCATGTTTGACTATCATAAGGAGAAATCTCCCCCAAGTGTGCGATTGCATGGTGTGTGTGCCGGGAGGCCTTATGGTAGTTTCATTTTCCAAAAGCATTGCGGATTTCAAATTTAAACTCTTTTGTTTGTTTTTAAAAGATAAAAATGTTTTTGTTTGCTCACACCAGTCCCATGACTGACCTGGAGTTTATTGTTCTCTTCCTAAACTCTGGGTGCCCACAATTTTTCAAACGGGCAGCCTAGAATTGGGTTTTTCAGATAGTATATATAGAATCGATTATGTAGCTTTCAGCTTTCTCTTTGGCATTCTTTGGAGATCTTTGGATATTGAAGTCTTTGGCGGACTGGACTTGCTTAGATTGGTGAAACAAGATGGGGGTATGAGCTAGTGGTTTGGAGTTTGGCTTTGGATCATTAGTGTTGCTGTTGCAGTTTGATCACTGGAGTTATCTTTTTGCTATTTGTTTTTCGCTGCTATATGATATTGTTATTCCACCGTAGCATTGTTATCTTGTGTCTCTGATATTGATTCATATTGTATCATTGTTGTATCGAGTGTTGTATATCAATGATATTCTTTTCTTTTCTTCCGCCGTGTTGTTTACTTAATTGTGTTATAAGCTACGGTGAACCAGATTCGACGTTTGGATCTGCGGCATTTGAATACGAGTGTCGTATTCGGTGCAAATTTTCGAAGGTCGAGTCAGGGTCGTTATATGGACGAAATGAAATGAATGGGTGGATATATAGGAAAGATTTACAGGTTGATTATTATTTTGTTTGTACACACTAGACCAGAGATATTTGTTTTTTTTCTTTGTTTATTAAACAAGATTTCGGCTGATGATTTTATTTTTGTGTGCTAAGATATTTTGGTATTAATTAACTTTGTCTTGTTTATAGATATTTTAATCTACATACTTGAAATGTGTTATTATCTTCCTATGCAAGCCTTTCATACTTATACTTGTTTACATACTCATTTTTTTTCTTTTTGTTTGAATGTAGTTGATGTATAAATTTATTCTTGTCTTTAGTCTTTGTTATTATGTTGTTTAAATTTTAGCTATGTGTTACTTTATATTTTATACACATGAGTATATATATTTATAATATAAATAAATTTCTATTTTAATATGTTATTATAATTTATTCTAGTGAAATCACTTTATATTTTAATTTATCTTGTATATATCTATTTCTATTTTCAATTTAAATATTTATTTTAACTCAAATGCTTATTGTCTTATCCCTCTATATACATATATATTTATATTTTATTTATTTTACAATTTTCATTCATTCATTATTTATAGATATTTAACCTTTTAAAGAATCGTTTATAAACTTAATTATAGTTGATAAAATAAACACACATATTTTTTTTCAAATTTGGGGAAACTCAAATCAGTTTACGAATTAATTTCATGATTTTTATTCAAAAATTAAATTAATTAGCAATTTAAATTCAGCAAAAATCCAGGATCGTTACAGTTTCCACCCTTAAAGAAATTTCGTCCCCAAAATTTTTAGGCACGAAAAAAATAAAGATAGATACACAAAGACAGAGAAACAGTTTTCCAGGTCAAACTGGATATATATATTCTGTATTTGTCTTACCAAATCAGAATATCAATAATATGAGAACAAACTCATACAATTATTTCACAAGATACTCGGGTTCACCGGTCTACGAATATGCAAGGGCATTGATTAGTTCGAAAGGATAACTAATCGTTCGTAGAATATATCGAATCCCAGAGAATAGATAGATAGATTCAATCTTCTATAATTTCTCAAACACTAGATACGGATTCTAAACTCAGGTTGGAATACTCCCAAAGTATATACCAACTTGTCCCTTTTCAGACTTCGATATACACAAGAAATTACAATAGAATTTCAAGTTTGGTTTTAACTGATATCGCTTTATTGATACAATTCAAATTTAGCTTTATATTTGTTAACCAATTTAACTTAAATTAAAATTTTCAATTTCAAATTCAAATTCATTAAAGTTTAGATTGAAAAGCTGATAAGAAACTGATAAAGATATGAAGTAAGAATTTTCTAGAACGATTCATAGGGCCACCATCACATAGAAACTTCTTTCTGGAGCTGTCACGAAGCAATCAAAAGAATTTTGGAATCGAATCAAAGGAGATTGATAGAGAAAATTGTTTCTATTGTCGCAGGGTATTAACCATTTGTAGTGGTACTCCCCTGTCCCATATCTCATCCTCTTCTCGCACTCATACTTACATCAGTGAATAGTAATAGAATTTACTGAGGCATTCAAACGGATATCTTAGGGATATACTCATTCTAGGGTATACTTCACCCTATCTCTAATGAGTTACTTAATGTGTTATACTCCTGAGCTAAACTTTTAACCTTCAGCTATGATACCAAATGTAGCGATCCTAACTCAACCTTCGAACATCGGCACCGAATACGACACTCATATTCAAATGTCGTAGATCCAAACGTCGAATATGGTGCGCCGGAGCTTATAACACCATTAAGTACAACACAGCGGAAGAAATAAATATCAATATATAACATTGATGACAGATACAATATCTGATATAATATGATACAACAGAATGATACGACAGATATCAATGCTATTAGAGATACAAGACACATAAGAAAGAAAATAGATAACACCAGCAGCGGAATAATAACTCCAAAAGAATGCATCCCCCAAATCCAATGCTCCAATCCAAAGCTAGCTCGAACCAACATCATGTGTCACCTAGATAAGCAAGTCCCGTCCAAATCCAAAGACTGGACTAACTCTAGAAAATCTACTGAACCTGACTATTTGAAAAACCCAACTCTAGACTGCCCGTGTCAAAAATAGTGGGCACCCAGAATTTAGGAAAGGAACAATAAACTCCGAGTCAGTCATGAGACAGGTATGAGTAACAAAAATAGTTTATCCTTTAAAAACAAACAATAAGAGAATTAAAAAATAAATACGCAATGCTTTTTAGAAAATGAAACTACCATAAGGCCTCCCATCGCATACACCATGCAAACGCAGAATTAGAGGAGATTTCTCCTTATTATAGTCAAACATGCTTGATACGAGAAAATTTCTTTGATATTATTATTATAAGTTCAAAGTGAAGAAAACCTTTCGAAAGTATAATATTAATCTTAGCCAACATACGACCATTATCGTATGCCTACTATAGCTACCATCTAAACAGTGGGGTGCCACCATAAGTAAATGACAGGTTCTACAACTAAAACCGTACAAAGCACGTATTGGATGAATGGATTTCCAACAAATGGTCGGGCTAAGGAACTTCCCACTGTCCATGGGATCGCCTCTGGCGGGACGTCCCGAAAAGTTAACTAGCTCTCTGCCAACACAAGGCTGGGTTACCTCTGTAACTAGGTAACTACTTCTCAAGCTTGCCACCCCCCGGTCCATTGGGACCTTTATCCGAGGTGCCTCTAAACCACAAAGCAACAACCACACAGAAATGAGATTGAAGCCCACCACATAGGTAAATATCTGGGCTCCATACCATGATACCACCCTTTACCAGAAAGCAATGACACACCCTAAATGGCGCGACCCTCATAACCTTGCCGCATCTTTCTTGTTTTGACCATTTCCGGGTTGTGAGGTCCTGATGCAGTCTCGTCCACAAAGCTATGCTTTACACTAAAGCCATGCTTTGATCACAAATGATCAACAAATGATCATCAACACATAACAGCACATAGCACGCCACACTACCAAGTTGGGAAGATATCACTGATAACCTTCAACTACATAACCTTTAAGTTCGTACATCTCAGAGAAGGGTGTTAAGCTAAGAGAATAAATTCTTCGCCACCAACAGATATGTATTTGAAAGAAATCTGTTTTATGTCTCAAAGTGTGTGTGTCAGACATACAACCATACAAGTCTGTCCCGCGTTCGAACAGAACCGAAGTCACTTCGTAAAGCCCTTGCAAATCCGAGTATTCACAATCCCGATAGGACTTTCCATCACTTAGGGAATCTCTATATCGTAGCTACTCGGTGCAGATTCAATCGATAGGTTATCTTATCGTTCTCACAAATACCCAGTCTTCACCACCGGTCTTCAAATGCTATCCATACGTCGTATCACTATTCGGAATGGGTTATATGACACAAGGTCCTCTCCCGGCTAAACCGAATAATGATCGCAATATTCAAAATATATGGATATGGGATTTCAGTTAAGTCACAACTTAAAAGGAAACCCAAAATCTTTCTTCAAATGGTTAAACAAATTACCATTTCAAATCTTTTAAATTAAAAGATTCGTTTCACAAAGTTCATACAGTTTCACAAAGATCCATTTACGGGTTTTCAAAATAATTTCTATTTCAATTGGATTCACTCATTAAATCTTTAAGTTAAAGATTTAACTTATAGCTTTCAAACCGTTCCCATAACTTGGAAAACTATTTTCATTTTAGACATGAAATCCTTTTAATCCAAATTGGACGTTCATTTCTTATATGAAAGCTTTTACTTTTTGCAAACAAACACTTTTCATTTCAGAAAAGTCCAATTATATTGGCACGAGTTAAAGCCTTTGAATTCAAATTCAAATTCCCAAATCACTACATTTAAAGTGGTTTAACCCATATAACTTTTATAACATCGTTAGTCCCTAGTCTCAAATCATAGAATTCAGTTTCAAATTTTGAATTTTAGTTTAAATTAAATTATTTAAATTTGAAAACGTTATTAAGTTATTCAAAAATAAATTTTATCTTTAAAATTCCTTTTCAAAAGCTTTTCCCATTTAACCCGATTCCATTTCCAAACCGTTTGAATTCAGATTGTCTATGTAAAAATCATTTAAAAAATCTACGACTTAATCGATTTCCTTGTGAAATCCATATTTGTGTGTGTATAGTGCAGTCCAGGGGTTTAACACAATAGTGTAACAACATCATCATCATAGATCAAAACACAGAAATATAGTTGATAAGCGGTATAAACTATAACGCTTATCGTTCTTCCACAGATCACAAATTAAGAACAAATGTATCATAAATAAATGAATAAAATACACAGCTCAATCCACAGAACAAAATATCACAGATCAGATAGGACAATCAATTCAAGGCATCTCATACAATACAATCATTCATAAGTAAGGTCAAGCATTCAATGATCATTTATAAACAGGATCAATTAATTATTTATTCCTAATTAATTCAATTTATTTCCAATTAAAGTAATTACTTATGAATTAATTATCCAATCCTGATCTATTAATTACAAATCATTTGATATAAATTAATTAATCAATCGCCTTAATTAATTAATTATTCTTAATTAATCATATTAATTAATGTAACCTTTAAACCAATTACATAATTAATTAACCCCTTAATTAATTATTTTAAGAAATTAAACTTTTAATTACTTACCATTAAGCAATCAACTCATAACAATTAATCATTAATTACCAATTAATCTTTATCGTTAAATTAATTTACTTTAATTAATCTCTAATCACTCTTAATTAATCTTTAAGTAATTTATCTTTTAATTACTTTAATGACATCATCTTTTTAATTACATTGAGTAATCAACCTTTTAATCACTTTTATTAAATAATTATCCTTAAATACTTGCATGGATAAACTATTTCTTAATCAAACACATCAAGAAATTATCTCTTAATTACTTTTATTAAGTAATTATCCATTAGTCACTTCCATTTATCAACTATTCTCTAATCACTTCCCATTAATGATTTCATTTAGCACTCACAAATATGTTTGAAAACATTTATTTCAAATTTACCTTTAAAATTTCAATTTAAATTTCAAGCTTTAAAATGAATACCAATTTACCTTTAATGAAGTCTAAAAATAATTGATAAACTTTTTAAATTCTCATGTTAAAATAATACTTTGTTATAAAAGAAATTGAAAAGAGTTTAAATCAAGTTTTCTTTTAAATCCACATATTTAAAGTATGCTTTAACATTAAAATTATTTAAACATTTAAATTTACAAAATTTATTTTATTTAAAAATCTGGAATTTAGATTTGGATTTAAGTCCGGGTTTAAGTTTTTGATTTGACTTATTTTAAACTTTCCTTTACAAATTTCAAATCCATTTAAATTCAATTCTTTTAAATCCACTTAAATACTTAAGCACTTTTAAGTTATTAAAACATTTTTTTTTTATTTAAAACTTATTTCCCAAACTAAGTTTCAACTGAACTGAATTTATACTTAAACTTTGATTTTAAAACTTAGTTTAACTTTGCTCAAAATTTTTAAATTTAATTCTAAAATTTTGAAAACAGGACAGGTTGAACCTGAACTCAACATCTACCCGAGCCAGTATCAACCTGCTTCGAGACCAACACTGGAAAGCCTCGAGTAAACCCTCGAGACCAACGCAAGAAAATCAGAGTACATCCTGAAACCACCCAAGCTAAACAACTCCACCATTATCAAACACAAGTGCATGTACACTTGCACTGCTCCTACGCTCGCCTCTAGTCATCGCCACTACGTCGAGCAAGTCGACGATCACCCCAAAACCCTTCTCTAACCACCAGAACGCCATCGTCCTCGCGAATTCGAATTCGAGTATACAACTCGAAACCTGGAACTTGAATTTTCCTCATCACCAAAACTTGAAAACTCGTCGCCCCCGCAACCTCGTCCATCAGAAAGCCTCAAACTCCGGCCGCGTCTTCGACTACCACTCCTCTACCACCTCCCAGAAGCATACTGCACTCGGTCGTCCAACGACGACGAACGAGACAAAAAACGCAGCCCCCTTAAAATTTGGTTTAGAAATTTCAAAACCCCGCCGCTGCCACCCCGTTCACCTGCCGACTACCCCACTATTTTTCTCTAGCACCCCGTAGGCTCCTCTATCTCCTCGAGAAACTCCGGCCTCCCTAGTGCCTCCAACCACCGGAAATTTGTCAAAACACAAAATTCGATCATCACGAAACTGCACTTAAACCACCCACTTAAAAATCATCAAAGAATCTCAAAAAACCTATTTTTATGTAAGGATTCCAAATATACAATTGAATTCGCAAAACTTTATATTCGAATTTATTCGATTTTGAGTTTTTATCTGAAAAAACAATTTTTACATATTGTATCAGCTTATTCTTCTTGAAACTATTTTTGAATTAAAATTCATACTTAAACTTACATGTTTGCTTTTGAGATCAAAGCCTGATAGTGATTAGAAGATATGGAATTCAATTTATTAGTTGTTTATACCATGTAAGCTAAACAGAGAGGAGATGAAAAATGTCACAAACATTTATATATATTTGTACACAGAATTAATGTTAACGAAATTACTCAAGCAGAACCATCTTAACATAAACCATACCCAGATTACTGCTAACTTATCTTTCTATGATGTTGTTTACTCACCTTGATTTCCAGAAAAATGAACAGAGTTGCTTTTATTTGAAACAGGCTTAAATTTCTGGTTGAAACTTGCCTCTTTGATCTCTGGTTTGTAGTGATTTGTATTGTTTATGTTGAGATTTTGTTTAAGTTTTAGATGGTGCTTATTTCAGATTTTACTCAGCTTTGAAGATGGACGAAATGAAATGAATGGGTGGATATATAGGAAAGATTTACAGGTTGATTATTATTTTGTTTGTACAACACTAGACTAGAGAAATTTGTTTTTTTTGTTCTTTGTTTATTAAACAAGATTTCGGCTGATGATTTTATTTTTGTGTGCTAAGATATTTTGGTATTAATTAACTTTGTCTTGTTTATAGATATTTTAATCTACATACTTGAAATGTGTTATTATCTTCCTATACAAGCCTTTCATACTTATACTTGTTTACATACTCAATTTTCTTCTTTTTGTTTGAATGTAGTTGATGTATAAATTTTTTCTTGTCTTTAGTCTTTGTTATTATGTTGTTTAAATTTTAGCTATGTGTTACTTTATATTTTATACACATGAGTATATATATTTATAATATAAATAAATTTCTATTTTAATATGATATTATAATTTATTCTAGTGAAATCACTTTATATTTTAATTTATCTTGTATATATCTATTTCTATTTTCAATTTAAATATTTATTTTAACTCAAATGCTTATTGTCTTATCCCTCTATATACATATATATTTATATTTTATTTATTTTACAATTTTCATTCATTCATTATTTATAGATATTTAACCTTTTAAAGAATCATTTTTAAAACTTGATTATACTCTGATAAAATAAACACACATATTTTTATTCGAATTTGGGGAAACTCAAATCAGTTTACGAATTAATTTCACGATTTTTATTAAAAAATTAAATTAATTAGAAATTTAAAATCAGCAAAAATCCAGGATCGTTACAAAAGCTTTGATTTTCGTTTAAGTTTGTTTTAAAACCGATACATACCCGAACTAAGTCTCGAGCCAGCAACACGATTTCCCGAAGACAACTTCGAGTCTCAACCCTTTCTTCCTCAATCCTACTTAATGACACAACCCAAAACATGAGCATGTTGCACACCGCTCTGGCCATCTCCGGTCAATGCTGCGACTATCGCCAAGTCGACGACAATCTCCCTTAGCTAACCGACCACCCAGATACCCAAAACGTTGACGAACTTACAAACGAGCCATTCGGCCAAACCTGGAACAAAACTGAACCACCAAAGATCGCCACGCACTTCCATTCCTGACCATCAGAGGTCACGCGAATGTACCTGAAGCTTCATTGATGTCCAACGCCTCGATTCCCCCATGTCCGGTGTAGTCCGATTCGACGTCGACAGCGCAATTGCCTTGAAAACAAGATTGACCAAAAACTGGGTTAAAACCCTAAATCTAACTCGCACCGTCGCCTCGGTGAATTATAAATTCACCAAGCATTTTTCTGATGTTCCTCGACCACCCAGCAAGATCCAGCTTCGATCACGAGACGAATTATGTCGTCGATCACCAGAATTCTCCAATAAACCCAAAATCGTTCATCCCCGCATTTCTCAGTGAATACTAACTTAAAAATTTTGATTCCACCTTTAAAAATCATTATTTTCAAAAGCGTTTTCGATGATATAATTGAAATCATAAAACATGATTCTTGAAATTCCCATATATTTTGTGTTCATCTGTATTTCTTGATTTTCCAGGAAATTCTTAGATTAATTATGTTTGAAATTGTTTTTATGACTTAAACATGTGTGACGACCTGCCCTTCTTCTCCCAGAAAGACGTATCACCATTAAGAAAGAAAGAGGTAGAAATAGAAAAGAAAAGAAAGAAAGAACATCAATAACAGAATCTCACAGCGGAAACGGAATAAAATATAATACATCATATAACAATTTCATAGTTTACATATATCAGAGTTATACAATATTATACACTTGACAATTTTATATACATCTGTCACCACATACATCTCAAAATATAACATACTCTAACTAACACAGCGGAACTATATAGATATCTACATACGTCTAGGCTCCTACTCCAAGCTCCTCCAGAACTCAACAATCCAAGAACCTATCACTTGGCTACTCGTAAAAATTTGAGTACCCAAGAGTTTATGAAAAACACAAAATATAAACTCCGGGTCAGACATGGGTCTGGTATGAGTAAACGGTTTAAAGTTGTTTAACTTGAAAAACATTTGAAAATAAAGGTATCACGTAAGACTCCCCACACATAAATACGGGTAAGTTTTTACCTTACGCTAACCAAAACATTTCATAGAAAATTCAGTGATATTATAATAGTGTCTAGGGTGTTCAAGTAAATAGAAAATAGCCGAAATTGTTAAATTTATTACATTCCAGCTACTAGCCACAAAAGTGGGCAATAAAATCAAAACCGTTGGCGCTTATTGGAAATTGGGTTACATACAATGGCAGGGCTACTGGGGTACCGCCCGTCACAGTACGGGGCCTAGATCACCGTACCGAGGAGTACGCCCGCTCCCCTGCAACACAAGGCCGGAACCATTCCTTACTGAACAGTCCCGAACAAGATAACCCCGCAGTTGGCGCGACCAACCGCTCACTAAGCCGAATAAAAAGGGACATCTAGACAGGGGAAAATCTAGTCCTGCTTGGGCATGACCCACCTAACCTTGCTGCACCTCCCCTGTTTTAGCCACTCCCGGTTGATGAGGCTTGTGGCTACGATTACCTTTACAGAACAAATTCCTTAGAATACTCATCGCCCGCCTGACGATGTGCTGAAAGCATTCAATCCATACAAGTTCGTTCCGGGTTCGAACGAAACCGAAGGCATTATCTCGTTACACTCATTTTGGAATCACCCTCAGAGTTAAAGACGACAACCCTTGCATTCTGAATCTTCATCTTCACATCAGATTCACGACCTATCGTTAATTTGGATCGATGTGGTTTTCGGATGTCCAAAATATGGAAACCCGATCCCGGTCTCATCAAAATCCAAAACGTGTCTTTTAGGGCCAAGTTGTTTTAAAGTTTAAAACTGTAACGACCCGCCTTTTTGGACAGTTTAAACCGACGATCAAATACACATGTCGATTCCAAACCATTAAAAGGGCAGATAGTTATTGGGGTAATTAAGAAAAGAAAAGAAAGGAAAATAAAGGAAATGAAACAACACAGAATCTCACAGCGGAAGGCTAAAGTATAATAATAAAATAACATTTCATGAAGCTGTTAATTAAATGAATACATTTGAAATGAATACATTTGATTATTATTATACAACATTTATCAGAGTTACATACACAACAAATATCATACAACAATGCAGCGGAATGGAATGAATATAATAGTAGTAGATAATATACCAAATCTTCGTCTCCGTCCTCCAAGAAAATGATCTTCAACCTAAACTGAAAACTCAGGACTGACCCGAGCGTAATGAAAAGACAAACACTCGAGTCAGGACTAAATATCCTTATGAAAGTTAAATCAGTCGTAAATAAATATGAGTGTAACGGCGTCGGAGATGTTTACGGGGTTTGACATCTCCTATCCAGTGTCAACGTGCGTGCAATAACTTAAGAGATGTTACGGGATTTTCCATCTCTCAAGGATCCGTGAAACTATCTACTATGTAGTAATATACGCTAAGTAGATAATGTCTATCAGTAATATAAAGTATCAAAATAGCGTTAAGGCGTTACCATAATCCCCCTTAACACATTTTATATTCCCAAAAGCATATACAAGACCGTAGTTTCCCCAAAACCGGAAGTCACCAGAGGGCAATCCATATACTCAAGGTACAAATCAAAACGTAGTGGTCGCGAATAGGATAATCAGTATGACAAGGTACATGAGGCGATACCAACTAGGATACTAGTAGTTGCGTGATCCGGACTGATGTTGGGCATAGCCAGCAGCTACCCCAACACCGCGAAACAACACTCCCAAATCAAGGGGTGCACCCAAATCGCATCACAAATGTAATAGATATGGTATCGAAGAAGTGTGTCCGCTAGAGGTGGCGAACCTCAATGGCCCGGCGCGGCTCCTGTTTTAGTCATGTCAGGGGTCATCCAATAATCGTTCTCTTTCTTCAGTCAACGCGTTCACCAAACCATCCACTTCATTCTGGATCATCACTCCGCGTATAATAGTTATTAAAGTGGTTTCGGTATCGACAGAGAGTATGTCCATATCCGATCCCGGTCTCTTTAATAACTACGTATTATTACACCTTTGGCTCTTTATATTTCAAATCGATTCATAATTGATATCAAAATATCATATTCGCTTCAAAAATCAAATCCATTCAAATATCATCGTATCTTTCGAAATATCAGATTTCATATTTAAATTCAAGATTTAAATATAAACATTTCACCTTATTGACCAGCTTAGGATTTTAGAAAAATAGTTTTAAGTAGTTTAAAAGTAGTTTTAAATAATTAAAATAGTTAAACACTTAAAATCTTTAAAATGGATTTAAAATAGATAAATTCGTTTAAAATAATTTAAATTGGGTTAAGTAGATTTAAAATAGATTAAATAGTTGAGTATTCAAAATGGTTTATATAACAGAGTAATTTGGAAAACAAATTAAAACAGCTTCAAAATCAATCCATTTCAATTATAACTTCCCAGTTCAAATCAATTTCAATTTCCATTCTACCGATTCAAATTCGATTTCAATTCAAAACAATGTCAACTTTTACTTCAAATCAATTCAATTCTACATTCACCTTTAATTAATTCAATTTCAATTTATATCGATTTGGAGCTTGATTTCTCAAAATATCAATTTATAACACTTAACAAAATTTCCAACAATATTCAAGTTTAAATCCAAATTCCAAATATGATTCAATTCCAAACTCGATTTCAAAATATCATTTTCATATCACTTTTACTTAGTAATATTCAAAGCTCGAAATAATGTTCAATCTTTAAAATAAATAGATTTTGAAATTCAATCATATCCAAAAAAAAATTTTTTTTAAGTCACAACTTAAATTATTTACCAATTTCTTTTAACCAAAATTTATTTCAACATTCCAACTCAATTTTTCGACAAATTCGATTTCTATAAATTGATTTCTATTTATAACTTTTAAATCAAAACATTTAAATAAATTTTAAATCGACGATTTCAAAAATTATTTATTTAGCCAATTCGGTGTCCGTATATAATTTTCTATCCTATGGCCAAGTAATTTTTTTTTCAATTAAATGTCAGGAATGAGTATACATTACTTAAATTAATCTCAGTATCATATGTATGCATAACAGGATCTATATAAGCAAATAAACATCCAAACATTCAATTATCAACCAATAGCATCCATCAAAATACATCATCCAATAAACAATACAATTCATGGCAGTTTCATAGTTATCAATGTCAGGTAATTTAATCGCAATTCAATTTTAATTTCAATTTAACTGTCAATTTAATTTTTCAACGGTTAATGCAAATGACAAGCTATATGACAATTAAATTTTTACCAAACAACGACAAATAAAATCATAACACTTCATAATATCAAATTTAACTAGCCTAAAAATATTTAGTACGGTGTGAGCGTTATAAAACACTCACCTTGATTTCAATGTAGTTCCAGCGCTTTATTTCGAATAAAATTAAACGAACGTTTAATTTTACCCAAAATTTTCACTATCCCCAAATGATTCCAATCCAGCTCCATTGCGTAGTGCTCGACAAAACGATTCCAACGCAAAAAGTTTCGTGCGTTTTCGACCTCGTATGAAAAAGTTATGCTATTTTAAAGATTGGACGATAATTAAATCTAATTTTTAATCTACAATTTCTATATATATACATATTTTTTTTTTTTATTTACCCAGAATCAAATCTGACCGTCCCTCCCTTTACCATCAGATCTGGACCGCCAATTTCCACCTTCCTCCATCACGTTCTCTTCCAGTATTCGTGCGCACAACAAGAACCCATAGCCGCCTAACATCAAGCAATTTTCACGACCTCCACGACGACTTCCAGAACGATCAGGACCCATCATCTCGAAGGCCTTCGCGAGCTCCATCTTCACCGTCAATAGCCTGAAGCTCGGCCACCCTCTGTGCCTCGAATTGCGTGAAAAACGCAGCCCCTTCCTACACGATTTTCCGTTGATCCGTGGCTCCGTTTCCGATCATCTCCGTATGGATTTGAAGCTTTCATCGTGCTCTACAACTTTGTAGTTGAGAGTTTTTGCTAATTGTTGATGGATTGAGAGGAAAATGAGGAAGAAGTTTCGAATTTTCGTGGCCATTGATTCAGGAAATGGCGGCTAGGGCTGAAGTCAATTAGGGTTTCTGGATTAAAATAATAAAACTGCCTCGGTTTGCGTGCGTATTTATATAGGTAGGTCCAAAATCATCCGAACTCCAATCGAGACGTGCCGCCAGGCGTTTATAAGGTTTTACCTCCATTCTGGACGCAATGGAATAGGTTTCGGAGGCTAATTCGATCGTATGTGAGAGTTACGGAAATAAACGATCAATTTTACATTAAACCGATTAAACGATTTTCTATGCGTTTTGGCTTGCCCCGGACAAACGGTAAATCCGTTTGACTTGAAATTTGAAACCTTACAATAATATCACATTACGGATCCAATGAAACTTGTTTCGTCGAAATCCGAGACCGTTTGAAAAATGACTATTTTAACTCGCCAAATTAATATTAAAACAATTTCAACGCGTTTCGAGCTGCCACGGTCAAACGACAACTCCGATTGCTACGAAAATTAAAATCCGATAATAACTAACTATTACGGATCCAATGGAACTAGTTTCGTCCAATTCTGAGACTGTTCAAAATTTGGCTATTTTTCAGTCCATAATTAAATATTAAAATATTCAATTTTCACAAATTTACTTTTAATTCGATTTTAAAAGTTCTACAACATCATTCTAACTTTAATATGATAAAATAAAATTTTACAAATCCCTTTTATATCATATTAAACCCGTTATTCAATAAGTTCCAAATATTAAATTTTAACAATTTAATTGTTTAATATTTGACGGATTTCAATATTGGAATTTTAAATAAAATTTCATTATCAGTCGGTTTACTATATTACTTCGAATCAATTACCTTTGACTACATATTATTTCAATTTATTTGAGATTTCATTCAATTCATAAATAATTAACTAGATAAATTTGTTGCATTTCATTCTAGTTATTATTATTCCAAACGACTTACAAATTTTTTTCTAACACCAAATCCCGAAATCTTATTAAGTTAGCTAATTTAATTATCGAAAATTTACGGGTCGTTACACTCTCCCCCACTCAAAACTTTTCGTCCTCGAAAAGGAAAAGAAGGGAAAAGAAACTAAGTATAGAATTCAACATTAGATATATTTTATTCAAAGTTACCAACTTATAAAACAATGAAATTCCATTTATAAAGTCATAACTACGCTTCCACTAAGTTACTCCAAACGGCTTTCTAAACTTAAAAGTTAATTATCAAAACAAGTTATAAAAAAAATTTAAACTTGAAAAAAAAAATTCTAACACCCGGATTTACGGAAAAATTCGGCAGAGTCTCCTTTGCGCGGCTCGATCGGAAAAAATATAATAGCATATATATCACAAATATACATCTCATCTCAATGATGAGGCATCCCATATGTGGGGAAACAACATATAAATATCACCAATATCATATAAAACCGTAAGCGTACCTTTTATTTAGCATTTATTAGCAATTTACTTACATTATGCGTTTAGCGTAGAAGCGAGCTCCACAACGAAGCGCAACCCCTTTGTCACCTACTAAAATGCTCAACAACTAAGTTAGAACCATGCATATAAAGATAGATCGATATACTTAGCCTACACAACATATACATAACATATTTAGCTTCAAAACTGAGATTTCAATTTCAGGACAGCAAACAAATCTTAGTTTTAGGTCATCTAAACGATAAAATTTGACAACATAATCTAAACAAAATTTGTTTTATTCATTTCAGGCTTTCCGGAATGTCCAAAATCATCGAATTCGGACCATCCGTTCAAAAGTTATGGCCGTTTTACTTAGAGGATACGCCTCAGCCTGGGCAATGAATTGCGCAGGTCAGCGACGTTCACCCACGTTTTCGACCTTCTAAACAATATCAAAACACAAAACACTTAAAACAAAAGTTTTAGCTTATATTCTTATCTTTTCATAAAGTATAAGATCACCAAAATCCGATAAACCAGTCAAAAGATATGGCAAAAATACTAAGGGTGTATACTACAGATTTTACTTATTTTTACACAGGACAGCGAGTAACATTCAAGTTTTTAACCTAGTAGACGAAGGAATTTCTCAAGACACTCTAAATAAAAGTTGTGCTATTGTTTCTAAGATTTTCGAAAAGTCCAAAAGCGTCGAATTCCGTTCAGCCATTTAAAAGTTATGGTTGTTTTCGTTTCAGCATATATTGGAGAATTTTGGATTTTTTCCAAAAATTTGCTTCTATTATTTCAAAGTACAAACCATCAAACTTCAAATTTTCTAAAGAACAATCATAAACACAAAGTCATTTATTTTCTTATTCATCCACATAATAGGTTTACAATCAATTTGTTTCCGATTTATTCAAGTTTGTTTCATTCACATTTTTAATTCAAGTCAATTTGCTTCAATTTAAATTGAATTCAATTATATTTAATTTCACTTTGCTTCAAATTTGAAGTTAATTATTTTACAATTTTACTCCGTTTATTCAATTCCATTAACACTAATGAATTCTACTTAATTAATTATCATCCATCTAACAACCAATGCATATCAAACATTAACATCCATCCAAAATCTACACTAAATCAATTATACATTCCCAAGTAAATTTTAATTTCATACACTTCCAAGCTTATAGACATTTAGTTATATTCAAATTTAATTAGTTTCCATTTACCAATTCTATATTTCCTTAAGTTTAAATTTTATTCATTCACTTATATATATCATTCATTTTACCGCTTAAATTTTTTTTATATTTACAACTATCAATTAGATCTTCACATTTTTATTTTTCACTCTCTCACTGGTATATTATTTCTCTACTTATCCTTATTAGCATTTTAAACCTTTTAAGTATTTGGTAAGTTATAGTTATGCAAATAGAATGTAGTTAAACAACATACAACTTCTTTCCATTTAAAGTTGAATTTTCAATTTATTAATTCTTAAGTCATTACTTAAATTTCACTATAATTTTTTCACATTTACATTCACATATACTATTTCCATTTTATATTAACATAATTATGAATCACCTTTAAATGTTAATTTAAATTCCAATTATTTACTAACAATTTTATTTATATTTGCAAACCATTGATTAAATGCATATTCCATTATTCAAACCTATACTTGTATATTATCCAATTAACAATTCATATAACATTTTGAACTTCTTAAATATTTTGGTAAGTTATATCTATGCTATAGAATGAATTTCAATACTACGCGAGTTTTACAGTTTCACTTTTATTTTAAGTTCATAATTTCCTAATTCTAAGGATTTCTACTTCAATTGATATTTTCACTTAACTCTTAGGTTCATTTCTCATTTCATAATTCAGGAGTTCCTTAATGATTCAAGTCTAAATTCTTTTCAATCATTTAAAAAAAATCATTAATTTTTAAAGGACTTAAGAATTCCAATCCCGGTTTCATTTCAAATCAAGTTTTGAAATAATATATACCTATATAATTTATATATCAAATCATACTATAGAGAATACAAAATAAAATAAATTTGAATCAAAACAAGGTTTAGACAAGCTATTAAGTGGTCTCCCCCACTCAGACTCTCGAAAATAAACGCCGATGATGCGTGCACTCATCACCGAAATCATTTTCTAACGTCAAGAGTAGGGAATATAACACTTATCATAAAAAAAATCCTTCGAAAACAATTTCAACTCAATTATACTATCATATAATACTCATATTATGTTTTTCAAATTCTTGTAAGTCAATTTCAAACACCGAAATTCAAATTCCCAAATCCAAGTTAAAATTCATTTATATTCATTATCAATTGTGTCTACAAGATTTCATTTTCCTAAATCCATTGTTATTTAATCAATTGTTGTAAATATTGACTGATCAAACAATAACGATAATAATCTAATATTATCATCTCCTAACAATCAATTCAATCAAAATGAATAAATATTCAAATAATTCTTTTATATAAAATATATTCCAAAACGATATTGTGTTGGTTTGTCCTATTCGAGTGTTTAGAAATTCCTATCGACGCCTTGGCGTCCCAAGTATCGACCAGAATTCATAAATACTCAACGGAACAAATTAACACAATATAAAACCATTTTATATCAAATAACAAGTACGCTCTCTCATATACACTCAACTCATTCATATAGTTTACCTCTATTTCAATGAGTTATTCCCCACTAGAGCCAAGGTTTATCGCTAAACCAAAGCTCTGATACCAACTGTAACGACCTGCCTTTTTGGACAGTTTAAACCGACGATCAAATACACATGTCGATTCCAAACCATTAAAAGGGCAGATAGTTATTGGGGTAATTAAGAAAAGAAAAGAAAGGAAAATAAAGGAAATGAAACAACACAGAATCTCACAGCGGAAGGCTAAAGTATAATAATAAAATAACATTTCATGAAGCTGTTAATTAAATGAATACATTTGAAATGAATACATTTGATTATTATTATACAACATTTATCAGAGTTACATACACAACAAATATCATACAACAATGCAGCGGAATTGAATGAATATAATAGTAGTAGATAATATACCAAATCTTCGTCTCCGTCCTCCAAGAAAATGATCTTCAACCTAAACTGAAAACTCAGGACTGACCCGAGCGTAATGAAAAGACAAACACTCGAGTCAGGACTAAATATCCTTATGAAAGTTAAATCAGTCGTAAATAAATATGAGTGTAACGGCGTCGGAGATGTTTACGGGGTTTGACATCTCCTATCCAGTGTCAACGTGCGTGCAATAACTTAAGAGATGTTACGGGATTTTCCATCTCTCAAGGATCCGTGAAACTATCTACTATGTAGTAATATACGCTAAGTAGATAATGTCTATCAGTAATATAAAGTATCAAAATAGCGTTAAGGCGTTACCATAATCCCCCTTAACACATTTTATATTCCCAAAAGCATATACAAGACCGTAGTTTCCCCAAAACCGGAAGTCACCAGAGGGCAATCCATATACTCAAGGTACAAATCAAAACGTAGTGGTCGCGAATAGGATAATCAGTATGACAAGGTACATGAGGCGATACCAACTAGGATACTAGTAGTTGCGTGATCCGGACTGATGTTGGGCATAGCCAGCAGCTACCCCAACACCGCGAAACAACACTCCCAAATCAAGGGGTGCACCCAAATCGCATCACAAATGTAATAGATATGGTATCGAAGAAGTGTGTCCGCTAGAGGTGGCGAACCTCAATGGCCCGGCGCGGCTCCTGTTTTAGTCATGTCAGGGGTCATCCAATAATCGTTCTCTTTCTTCAGTCAACGCGTTCACCAAACCATCCACTTCATTCTGGATCATCACTCCGCGTATAATAGTTATTAAAGTGGTTTCGGTATCGACAGAGAGTATGTCCATATCCGATCCCGGTCTCTTTAATAACTACGTATTATTACACCTTTGGCTCTTTATATTTCAAATCGATTCATAATTGATATCAAAATATCATATTCGCTTCAAAAATCAAATCCATTCAAATATCATCGTATCTTTCGAAATATCAGATTTCATATTTAAATTCAAGATTTAAATATAAACATTTCACCTTATTGACCAGCTTAGGATTTTAGAAAAATAGTTTTAAGTAGTTTAAAAGTAGTTTTAAATAATTAAAATAGTTAAACACTTAAAATCTTTAAAATGGATTTAAAATAGATAAATTCGTTTAAAATAATTTAAATTGGGTTAAGTAGATTTAAAATAGATTAAATAGTTGAGTATTCAAAATGGTTTATATAACAGAGTAATTTGGAAAACAAATTAAAACAGCTTCAAAATCAATCCATTTCAATTATAACTTCCCAGTTCAAATCAATTTCAATTTCCATTCTACCGATTCAAATTCGATTTCAATTCAAAACAATGTCAACTTTTACTTCAAATCAATTCAATTCTACATTCACCTTTAATTAATTCAATTTCAATTTATATCGATTTGGAGCTTGATTTCTCAAAATATCAATTTATAACACTTAACAAAATTTCCAACAATATTCAAGTTTAAATCCAAATTCCAAATATGATTCAATTCCAAACTCGATTTCAAAATATCATTTTCATATCACTTTTACTTAGTAATATTCAAAGCTCGAAATAATGTTCAATCTTTAAAATAAATAGATTTTGAAATTCAATCATATCCAAAAAAATTTTTTTTAAGTCACAACTTAAATTATTTACCAATTTCTTTTAACCAAAATTTATTTCAACATTCCAACTCAATTTTTCGACAAATTCGATTTCTATAAATTGATTTCTATTTATAACTTTTAAATCAAAACATTTAAATAAATTTTAAATCGACGATTTCAAAAATTATTTATTTAGCCAATTCGGTGTCCGTATATAATTTTCTATCCTATGGCCAAGTAATTTTTTTTTTCAATTAAATGTCAGGAATGAGTATACATTACTTAAATTAATCTCAGTATCATATGTATGCATAACAGGATCTATATAAGCAAATAAACATCCAAACATTCAATTATCAACCAATAGCATCCATCAAAATACATCATCCAATAAACAATACAATTCATGGCAGTTTCATAGTTATCAATGTCAGGTAATTTAATCGCAATTCAATTTTAATTTCAATTTAACTGTCAATTTAATTTTTCAACGGTTAATGCAAATGACAAGCTATATGACAATTAAATTTTTACCAAACAACGACAAATAAAATCATAACACTTCATAATATCAAATTTAACTAGCCTAAAAATATTTAGTACGGTGTGAGCGTTATAAAACACTCACCTTGATTTCAATGTAGTTCCAGCGCTTTATTTCGAATAAAATTAAACGAACGTTTAATTTTACCCAAAATTTTCACTATCCCCAAATGATTCCAATCCAGCTCCATTGCGTAGTGCTCGACAAAACGATTCCAACGCAAAAAGTTTCGTGCGTTTTCGACCTCGTATGAAAAAGTTATGCTATTTTAAAGATTGGACGATAATTAAATCTAATTTTTAATCTACAATTTCTATATATATATACATATTTTTTTTTTTTATTTACCCAGAATCAAATCTGACCGTCCCTCCCTTTACCATCAGATCTGGACCGCCAATTTCCACCTTCCTCCATCACGTTCTCTTCCAGTATTCGTGCGCACAACAAGAACCCATAGCCGCCTAACATCAAGCAATTTTCACGACCTCCACGACGACTTCCAGAACGATCAGGACCCATCATCTCGAAGGCCTTCGCGAGCTCCATCTTCACCGTCAATAGCCTGAAGCTCGGCCACCCTCTGTGCCTCGAATTGCGTGAAAAACGCAGCCCCTTCCTACACGATTTCCCGTTGATCCGTGGCTCCGTTTCCGATCATCTCCGTATGGATTTGAAGCTTTCATCGTGCTCTACAACTTTGTAGTTGAGAGTTTTTGCTAATTGTTGATGGATTGAGAGGAAAATGAGGAAGAAGTTTCGAATTTTCGTGGCCATTGATTCAGGAAATGGCGGATAGGGCTGAAGTCAATTAGGGTTTCTGGATTAAAATAATAAAACTGCCTCGGTTTGCGTGCGTATTTATATAGGTAGGTCCAAAATCATCCGAACTCCAATCGAGACGTGCCGCCAGGCGTTTATAAGGTTTTACCCCCATTCTGGACGCAATGGAATAGGTTTCGGAGGCTAATTCGATCGTATGTGAGAGTTACGGAAATAAACGATCAATTTTACATTAAACCGATTAAACGATTTTCTATGCGTTTTGGCTTGCCCCGGACAAACGGTAAATCCGTTTGACTTGAAATTTGAAACCTTACAATAATATCACATTACGGATCCAATGAAACTTGTTTCGTCGAAATCCGAGACCGTTTGAAAAATGACTATTTTAACTCGCCAAATTAATATTAAAACAATTTCAACGCGTTTCGAGCTGCCACGGTCAAACGACAACTCCGATTGCTACGAAAATTAAAATCCGATAATAACTAACTATTACGGATCCAATGGAACTAGTTTCGTCCAATTCTGAGACTGTTCAAAATTTGGCTATTTTTCAGTCCATAATTAAATATTAAAATATTCAATTTTCACAAATTTACTTTTAATTCGATTTTAAAAGTTCTACAACATCATTCTAACTTTAATATGATAAAATAAAATTTTACAAATCCCTTTTATATCATATTAAACCCGTTATTCAATAAGTTCCAAATATTAAATTTTAACAATTTAATTGTTTAATATTTGACGGATTTCAATATTGGAATTTTAAATAAAATTTCATTATCAGTCGGTTTACTATATTACTTCGAATCAATTACCTTTGACTACATATTATTTCAATTTATTTGAGATTTCATTCAATTCATAAATAATTAACTAGATAAATTTGTTGCATTTCATTCTAGTTATTATTATTCCAAACGACTTACAAATTTTTTTCTAACACCAAATCCCGAAATCTTATTAAGTTAGCTAATTTAATTATCGAAAATTTACGGGTCGTTACAAAAACAATTCAATTATCCACAATACACTCAGATAGACAATTTACAATATCACAATAGATAATCAACATTATCATCATAAACAGGTAAGCAATATTATCATCACAATAGATAATCCATATTATTATCATACTACAATCAAGCATACATTTCACACTGCATTATTTATGTTATACTAGAAATCTCAAACCATTCAAGGTAAACAATATCATCCATCCATACATAAGCAATCATATCAGCTATAATTAATTTAAAATGAATTAAATTAATTACTTTATCTCCAATTAATTTAAAGTGGATTAAATTAATTACCTTACCATTATAAATCTTGCTTATATAACAATTAACCAATTATCAATCAATTAATAAATTCATTTCACTGAATTACCCTTGATTAATTAACATTTAATTATATTCAAGTAATTATCTTTTAATTATTTTCACAAATTAATTATCGTATCCAAATATAGAAATTAACCTTCAATTACAAACATTACATTATTTCTTAATTACACCAATTAATTACTCTCTAATCTCCTATTATTAATTATATTTATTAATGATTACTAATTACATTTTAATTTCATTATCCTGTATTAAATTAATTACCTTAAGTAATTAATCTTCAATTAAACTATATTTATTAATCACTCCCAATTAATACTATTCTGTAATTAACCACCCTTTAATTACTCTAGCATATCACTTAATTACAGCTCAATTAATTTTCTTTAAATTAATCCCTTGATTAATTGCCCAAAGTAATTATACTCAAATTACATCTATTATTAAATCATCCTCAATCAACTGCATCCAGTCATTATCATTAATTACTTCTCCAAGTAATTATACTTATCATATCATCAATAATTAATAAATTAATTAAACTTAATTAATTAACTTAAATAATTCATATTAAACTTCATTAATTACAATAAGTAATTAATTCTCTAAATACTTAATTACTTAATCAATTTGTTTCACACTATCTAATTTATTACTTCCAAATCATATTATTTTACTTTAATTAACTTAATTAACTATTCTTTAATCATTAATTAACGATCTTAATAAAACTTAATTATTCATTTATTAATTACTAACTACTTAGTTAGTCATTAATTTATTCTTAATTAGATTACCTAATTAATTAACCATTAATTCATTCATTAATTACTATAAGTAGTTAATTATACTTTATTAATTACTTAATCATTACTTAATCCTTATTTACAATTGTAAATTAATTATTCTTAATTAATTTTTTTTATATTGATATTAATTTGTTGTGACGACCGCCCATGACTCCCGCACCAAAACAAGGAAATAATGCGCTGAAAGGCGTGCCAGGCAGCCATGGACGATAGTCAGGGTAAAACAAAACAAAAGAATCTCTATCGCATAACTCACAGCGCATGGATAAAATACAATAGAGAAATATAATATAGTGAAGCTCCATAGAACAGAACATCATCATATAAGCATCACAGTAGTTTTGTACAATCATCTACTCAAATCCATACATGAAAGCCTCACTACAAATCACTCAACCAAATACAGCAGCGGATACCCAGTACATATAGTAAGAAAACAATATGCAAAGCCTCCTGCTCGTCTTCGTCATCTTCAGCGTAGAACTCCTAGCGCAGCACCTGTCACCTGCTACCTAGTCTGCCCATCCCAAACATGGATGAACAGCCCAAGGTAATAAGAGGAGACATAAAACCTTGAGTCAGACAAAGTCTTAGTGAGCAGTAAATTAACTATCAAACATACCAAAAGAGCATAAAGGATAAAAGGAATAGGAACCAAACCATCCCACTCCACCTCTTTCTACAGTGATAGCCCCAGACATACACTAAGGAGAAGCAAGCATAACAACATAGACAATTAAGGTAAAGCGAATACCACTCGAGTCAAGGACGATGTTTTCCAAATACAAACCCCCAAGGCCTAAACCAAGATCAGATAAGCACCCAGAAAACACCGCTCTTGAAGCCGAATGATAATACAACCAAACATCCATGACTCTGGCTATCACTGTCATCCTTGCCTCGATTTCACCGTTAGTTGAATGACCATCTGTCAAGGGCTAATGGTAACCCCGGTTCTAACCATAACTCCGCACACTGCCTTGTGCCTAGGACTTATCTACTTTGCCCAGAGTACTCAACTACCTACCTGTAGTCTTTTGGGTGTCCCGACTACCTACCTGTAGTCGTTATGGGCGCCCCATGTACTCTTGCTTTTGAGCATGCTAGAACCTTCAACAACGACGAGATCCAAGCCTCCTAGCCATCCTTCTTGACGACTATCCTCATACAAGCTCAAGCTACCTCTTGAACAATCCATTATCAACCAACTTGAACTACTCTTCAAGTTATCAACATGCTTGGAATGATCCCTGCTTGGATTAAGCCAAGACTCACATCATACTTCGCTTCATCGCATCAAAGCAAAGTCTCAACTCAACAACATGGTTTGCCTCATCAAATCATGGCAAAGTCCCATCTCAACATCATCCAATCTATACATATGAGCTTCAACATCCGCTACATATGCCTTAAGCAGCTTTCACCATTCAAGAGCCTTCTTCCATAGCTTTTGAATCCTCTTTCATCATCTTGTTCCAAATCAACTACTAGCTAACTTGGAAACAATCAAATCAATCATACATTCAAATAATCAATCATTCAAACAAGATCTATTAAGCAATTTAAGCAATATCAACTATAATGGCAATTTCGTAAATAAACGAGCAAAAGTCCAACATATGTGAAATCATGGTTTTTAGCATAGATCTATCAATTATAAAACATGGGTTTTGTCTCTAATGCTTATTAAACAAACTTGCATAAGTAAACATCTTCAAAAACCATGGATCTAGACTTCGATCTAAGAAAAATGCATGAAATCTCTAACTTTAACACCCAAACATGCCACCAATCCAATATACTCCTTTGGATCCGCGTGAGAGATAACTACCACTCACCAAATCACCCAAACACTACAAAAACTACACACTTCAGATCTGGACAGCGAAGATCAAGGTTTGATCCGGCAATATCTCGCTCCAATCGATGAATTCTAGCTCGAACGGATGAAGATCTTCAACTTTGGCACTTGGATCTTCGATCTCGATCTTCGATCTTGGATGGATGTTAGAATTAGATTGGAATGGAGAAAAGAAGATGAAGAAATGTTGTAGTCGAGTTCCCAAAATGGCAGCACTTCGTCGCTTCAAAAACCGGTGCCAAAAAGTGAGCCAAACCCCTCTATTTATAGGCTGAACAACCCTTAGGTCGTCGCCCTTTAGGTCGTCCCCGACCTAACACTCCAACGACCTACGACCTAAAACCAGCCCGCCCTAGCGACCTACGGCTTATCCAAACACACAGGGTCTCACGACCTAAACCCCCTGCGACCTAACAAACAAGGCCGACTTAAGCCCAAGGCCGACCTAACGACTTATAACCTTAACGACCTACGACACAACCCAGACATAACCTAAAACACAGGCCGCATATCCCAAGTCCTAAGTCGTATGACGACTTAACCACCATGCCGACTTACGACTTAATACCAGTGCCGACTCAAACCCCTGCCGACCTATGTCCCCAACGACCTAACAAACACACAATACAAAAGCCTCCGACCTAACTTAGGTCGTTGCCGACCTATCATGCTACGACCTAACAACATAGCCGACTCACGACTCAACCTATTTCCTTTAGGTCGCGCTAGCGACCTAACGACTCATCTACCAACGACTCAAGCATGCCTCTCTAAACCCTAAGTCGGCTACTTTCCTGGGTCGGTCCATCTCTAAGTCGCCTAACCTTTAGGTCGCTACCCCCTCTTAGGTCGCTCTCCACTAGGTCGGTCACTTTCTTAGGTCGTTCCTCTATCCTAGGTCGCTCAACCGACCTAACTCTCAACACATTAACATCCTAACCCGTTAGCTCCTTAGGTCGCTCACCCCTACCTACGACCTATCCTTCAAACGACCTAACTCCCAAGCCTTCCATCCTATGAGTCGTAACTTGTACACGACCTATCCTATGAGTCGGTCACGACTCAACCCTTAACTCGGCAATGCCTATGAGTCGGTCACGACTCAACACTAACCACACGAGTTATCTCCTTATACGACTCAGGCTAGGAACACCACAAACAACACTAACGACCTGTAAATTCTACGATCCATCGACACGTAAAATACGGGTCGTTACATTCTCTCCCCCTTAGGAATTTCGCCCCCGAAATTCCAAGCAAACAATCAGAAATCAAAGATATTCTGCATGCCTACCATCCAAAGCAATCAACAAACCATGCAACCAATTCTAACCTAGCATGCAGAATTCTAAGACTGAGAACAAGCTACAAATTCATGAGATGTCACGACACTTTAGGGCCATACCTCGAAGAGTCCGGGATGAGCTGCCTTCATCCTCTCTTCCTCCTCCCATGTACAGTCGTTAACATCATCACTCCATTGTACCTTGAGCAACGTAATCGTTTTCCTCCTAAGCTGTTTCGTATCGGTTTCAACAATACGAAGCGGCTTACGAGGTCTCGAAACAACTGGATCAACCTCCAAGTCTTCACAGCTATCAGCAGAAACCACCGTAGTTGGGTCGTGCATATACTTCCGTAGATAAGATACATGAAAAACACTGTGCACACCCGCCATCTTTTCCGGTAACTCCAATCTATAAGCGAGCTTTCCAATTCGCTCGATAATCGGGAATGGTCCAACAAATCTCGGAGTTAACTTTCCTTTCTTCCCGAATCTAATGACACTCTTCAGAGGAGAAATCTTCACAAAAACCATATCACCTACGTCGAATTCCAAATCCTTACGACGATTATCGGCATAACTTTTCTGACGATCTTGGGCTGCCTTCATTCGTTGCCGAATGATCTCTATACAATCTGAAGTCTGTCGAATCATCTCTGGCCCAAGTATCAGCTTTTCTCCAGTTTCCAACCAACATGTCGGAGAGTTACACGGTCTTCCATATAATGCCTCATATGGTGCCATACCGATACTCGACTGATAACTGTTATTATAAGCAAACTCCACCAAATGAAGGTGATCTTCCCATGATCCTCCGAAGTCCAAAACACATGCTCTAAGAAGATCTTCCAAAACTCGGTTGACTCTCTCAGTCTGACCATCTGTTTGAGGGTGATAAGCTGTACTCAAACACAACTCAGTTCCCAAAACTTCCTGGAAGCTCTTCCAAAATCTACTAGTGAACAATGGATCTCGATCGCTCACTATACTCTTCGGGACACCATGGAAACGAACTATCCACTTCACATATAATTCAACCAACTTCGATGCAGTCCTAGTCGATCGAACAGGAATGAACCTTGCACTCTTGGTCAAACGATCTACTATGACCCAAATCCCTTCATTCCCTGCTCTTGTCCTAGGTAGACCATCGATAAAGTCCATCGACACTTGCTCCCACTTCCATGTAGGAACCTCTAATGGCTGAAGCAATCCACTGGGCTTCTTCTGCTCAGCTTTCACCAACTGGCAATTCATACACTTGGAAATAAAATTCCCAACATCCTTCTTCATACCTTCCCAGTAGTAGGTTCTCTTCATATCCCGATACATCTTATTTCCACCTGGATGAATTGTCAACTTCGAGTGATGACTCTCCCTCAGAACTTCATCTCTCAATCCATCTACATCGGGAACAACTAGTCGCCCTTGCTTTCGAAGCCAACCCTCTCGATCGACTTCAAATCCTTTATCCTTTTCTGGATCCAATCCGGATTCCAAATCACGGATAATCTTGATAAGCTTATCATCTCCCCTTTGCCTCTCACCAATTCTTTCCACAAGAGTAGGCCTTATCGATAAGTTTGCCAACATCTCAGGTTCCAATTCACATCTAGGCCTGAAATCAAATCCAGCCAAATACTCAAGACTCTTCCATTCCGAAAACATGGCTCCCAATCCTGCATGTCTTCGACTTAACGCATCAGCCACTGCGTTACCTTTCCCTGGAGTATAGGCTATACCAAAATCATACGATGCTAAGAACTCTAGCCACCGTTGCTGTCGAAGATTCAAATCCTTTTGGGAAAACAGATACTTCAACGACTTATGATCTGTAAACAGCTCAAATCTAACTCCCAATAGATAGTGTCTCCACATCTTCAAAGCAAACACAATCGCCGCTAACTCCAAATCATGAGTCGGATAATTCCTTTCATGCGGCTTTAGTTGTCGACTAGCATACGCAACAACTTTATCCTTCTGCATTAGCACCGCTCCTAGTCCAGTGCCACATGCATCGGTGTAAACCACCATCTCATCATTCCCACTCGGAATAGTCAAAACAGGAGCACTTGTCAGTCGTTCTTTCAGGATTACGAAAGCTTGCTCACACTTATCATCCCATCTGAACACTTGGTTCTTCTTCGTCAATCCTGTCAACGGTGCAGCTATCTTGGAAAAGTCTTTGATAAACCGACGATAATATCCTGCTAATCCAAGAAAACTTCTCACATCAGATGCATTCTTAGGTCTAACCCAATCCTGGATCGCTGCCACCTTAGCGGGGTCAACCGCTATTCCATTTCCAGAGATAACATGGCCTAAGAACCTCACTTCACTCTTCCAGAAGTGACACTTCGAAAACTTAGCCTTCAGCTGATGTTTCCACAAAATTCCCAAAACAATCCTCAAGTGCGTCTTGTGCTCTTCCTCGGTTCTGGAGTAAACCAAAATATCATCCACGAACACAAGCACGAACTTATTCAACTGATCTCTGAATACCCTATTCATAAGATCCACAAAATATGCTGGCGCGTTAGTCAATCCAAACGGCATTACCAGCCACTCATAAAACCCGGATGGTGTCCTGAAAGCAGTCTTCGGCACACTATCCTTTGCCACTCTCAACTGGTGAAATCCCGTTGCCAAATCCATCTGAGAAAACACCTTAGCCTCGTGAAGCTGATCAAACAAGTCATCTATTCTCGGCAATGGATACTTGTTCTTCTTAGTCACCTTATTCAGCTCACGATAATCCACACACAACCTCAACGATCCATCCGCTTTGGTTGCGAACACAACTGGCGCACCCCATTCGGACACACTTCTCCGAATGAATCCTTTCTGCAAAAGGTCATCAACTTGCACCTTCAGCTCTTGCTGCTCCCTCGGTGCCATCCGCCTAAGAGGCATCACAACAGGTCTGGCTCCCTCAACTAGATCGATACGAAACTCGATCTCCCTATGCGGCGGTAACCCTTTGACTTCCTCAAAGACATCACCAAACTCATTCACAATAGGCACTGATGACAGTCCATCCCGTGGAACAACTAGCGAATACATGAAGCTCATGAAGACGCCTTCTTCATGCTTACATCGTATCACAACCTTTCGCCCTTCCACATTCCCGACTGTCACCTCAAGCCTCTCACAATCAATCCTTGCCGCATACTTCCTAAGCCAGTCCATACCCAAAATAATTCCGAACCCCGCAAAGTTCAGAACAAAGCAATCACAAACAAACGAGCAATCATGACTCGACACAACTAGACCACGACATAACATACACAAACATGACGAACCCCCTACCGGATTAGTCACAACCAATGGCCTATCAACAATATCCGGTTTCATACCTAACCGGCTTACCAAATCATCACAAACAAAAGAATGCGACGCTCCAGTATCAAACAACACTCTAACTGGAACACCACAAATAGAAAGAGTACCTTGAACCACCACACTCTTCCCCTTTTCTTCAGCAGTCGGAGCTTTTGAAGACGACGGCACAACTCCCAAAGCATAGGCTTGCACAATCTGCCTATCTTTCCTCGGCTCTGGGCAATCCTTCTTGATATGTCCCAGCTTATCACAGTTATAACACTTTCCCGGCACCTTGGGATTCTTACAATCTTTGTAAAGATGGCCCTTCTGTTGGCAGTTATAACAAGTCACTTCGCCTTTCGGCTTCTTCTGGCCATCCTTACCCTTCTGCTGCTGCTGCTTCCTCCTCTTATTGCCATTCTGGTGTGGTTTAGATCCTTCCCTGGTTACAGCAACAACAGAACTTTCCTTAGGAAACAAACTCTCATGCCTAAGGGCTTTCTCCACAAGCTTCTCAAATGGATCGTCCAAATGATCCACTAACTGCCTCCCAAGATAAGCATCCAGACCAGTCACAAACTTCTCATTCTTCTGATAGGGAGAATCAATGTACGATCTGGCATACTTGGACAAAGCTTCAAACTCAGAAATATACTCAAGAACTGGTCTCCCACCTTGCTTGAGCTCTACAAACCTCTTGAACAAAACAGACTTCTGAGCCGTAGAGATGAACTTGGCTTCAAATCTAACTTGGAATTGCTCCCAAGTAATCTCTTCTTCTGGGGTATCAATGGTGATAGAATTCCACCAATCAGCAGCTCTTCCCTGAAGCTGTCTCGATGCAAGCTTTCTCTTAGTTGCATCCTCAATCCCTAAGTCACCAAAGATCCTTCGACATGCATCAATCCATCTCTGCACCTCAATAGTCGACTCCGTCCCCAAGAAAGCTTTTCCTCCAAGAGAAGTATAATCCTTGCAAAGCTTAGCAAAATCCACCGGTCTTGGAGCTTGAACTTGAACTCCCACATCCACTGATGATCCTGAAGCTGGTATCCTTCTCATGATCGAAGTCATCATCGCTTCGAACATAGTTCCATAATCAACATCTCCTTCATCAGCACGGCTTTCCCTTGCAGCTGGTCTCCCTCTTCGACTCATCCTTAATATCTGTAATAAGAATGATTAGAACACCTTAAGAAACAACTGCATAAGGAGTTCAAATCCTTCTAGGCTACTATATTATATATAGTAATCATCCATCAAAATACAATTACGTCTCTCATACGTAGTTACGTCAGCGAGCGTTGGCTGAAATCGATTAACCAAAGCGCTCTGATACCAAATGTGACGACCGCCCATGACTCCCGCACCAAAACAAGGAAATAATGCGCTGAAAGGCGTGCCAGGCAGCCATGGACGATAGTCAGGGTAAAACAAAACAAAAGAATCTCTATCGCATAACTCACAGCGCATGGATAAAATACAATAGAGAAATATAATATAGTGAAGCTCCATAGAACAGAACATCATCATATAAGCATCACAGTAGTTTTGTACAATCATCTACTCAAATCCATACATGAAAGCCTCACTACAAATCACTCAACCAAATACAGCAGCGGATACCCAGTACATATAGTAAGAAAACAATATGCAAAGCCTCCTGCTCGTCTTCGTCATCTTCAGCGTAGAACTCCTAGCGCAGCACCTGTCACCTGCTACCTAGTCTGCCCATCCCAAACATGGATGAACAGCCCAAGGTAATAAGAGGAGACATAAAACCTTGAGTCAGACAAAGTCTTAGTGAGCAGTAAATTAACTATCAAACATACCAAAAGAGCATAAAGGATAAAAGGAATAGGAACCAAACCATCCCACTCCACCTCTTTCTACAGTGATAGCCCCAGACATACACTAAGGAGAAGCAAGCATAACAACATAGACAATTAAGGTAAAGCGAATACCACTCGAGTCAAGGACGATGTTTTCCAAATACAAACCCCCAAGGCCTAAACCAAGATCAGATAAGCACCCAGAAAACACCGCTCTTGAAGCCGAATGATAATACAACCAAACATCCATGACTCTGGCTATCACTGTCATCCTTGCCTCGATTTCACCGTTAGTTGAATGACCATCTGTCAAGGGCTAATGGTAACCCCGGTTCTAACCATAACTCCGCACACTGCCTTGTGCCTAGGACTTATCTACTTTGCCCAGAGTACTCAACTACCTACCTGTAGTCTTTTGGGTGTCCCGACTACCTACCTGTAGTCGTTATGGGCGCCCCATGTACTCTTGCTTTTGAGCATGCTAGAACCTTCAACAACGACGAGATCCAAGCCTCCTAGCCATCCTTCTTGACGACTATCCTCATACAAGCTCAAGCTACCTCTTGAACAATCCATTATCAACCAACTTGAACTACTCTTCAAGTTATCAACATGCTTGGAATGATCCCTGCTTGGATTAAGCCAAGACTCACATCATACTTCGCTTCATCGCATCAAAGCAAAGTCTCAACTCAACAACATGGTTTGCCTCATCAAATCATGGCAAAGTCCCATCTCAACATCATCCAATCTATACATATGAGCTTCAACATCCGCTACATATGCCTTAAGCAGCTTTCACCATTCAAGAGCCTTCTTCCATAGCTTTTGAATCCTCTTTCATCATCTTGTTCCAAATCAACTACTAGCTAACTTGGAAACAATCAAATCAATCATACATTCAAATAATCAATCATTCAAACAAGATCTATTAAGCAATTTAAGCAATATCAACTATAATGGCAATTTCGTAAATAAACGAGCAAAAGTCCAACATATGTGAAATCATGGTTTTTAGCATAGATCTATCAATTATAAAACATGGGTTTTGTCTCTAATGCTTATTAAACAAACTTGCATAAGTAAACATCTTCAAAAACCATGGGTCTAGACTTCGATCTAAGAAAAATGCATGAAATCTCTAACTTTAACACCCAAACATGCCACCAATCCAATATACTCCTTTGGATCCGCGTGAGAGATAACTACCACTCACCAAATCACCCAAACACTACAAAAACTACACACTTCAGATCTGGACAGCGAAGATCAAGGTTTGATCCGGCAATATCTCGCTCCAATCGATGAATTCTAGCTCGAACGGATGAAGATCTTCAACTTTGGCACTTGGATCTTCGATCTCGATCTTCGATCTTGGATGGATGTTAGAATTAGATTGGAATGGAGAAAAGAAGATGAAGAAATGTTGTAGTCGAGTTCCCAAAATGGCAGCACTTCGTCGCTTCAAAAACCGGTGCCAAAAAGTGAGCCAAACCCCTCTATTTATAGGCTGAACAACCCTTAGGTCGTCGCCCTTTAGGTCGTCCCCGACCTAACACTCCAACGACCTACGACCTAAAACCAGCCCGCCCTAGCGACCTACGGCTTATCCAAACACACAGGGTCTCACGACCTAAACCCCCTGCGACCTAACAAACAAGGCCGACTTAAGCCCAAGGCCGACCTAACGACTTATAACCTTAACGACCTACGACACAACCCAGACATAACCTAAAACACAGGCCGCATATCCCAAGTCCTAAGTCGTATGACGACTTAACCACCATGCCGACTTACGACTTAATACCAGTGCCGACTCAAACCCCTGCCGACCTATGTCCCCAACGACCTAACAAACACACAATACAAAAGCCTCCGACCTAACTTAGGTCGTTGCCGACCTATCATGCTACGACCTAACAACATAGCCGACTCACGACTCAACCTATTTCCTTTAGGTCGCGCTAGCGACCTAACGACTCATCTACCAACGACTCAAGCATGCCTCTCTAAACCCTAAGTCGGCTACTTTCCTGGGTCGGTCCATCTCTAAGTCGCCTAACCTTTAGGTCGCTACCCCCTCTTAGGTCGCTCTCCACTAGGTCGGTCACTTTCTTAGGTCGTTCCTCTATCCTAGGTCGCTCAACCGACCTAACTCTCAACACATTAACATCCTAACCCGTTAGCTCCTTAGGTCGCTCACCCCTACCTACGACCTATCCTTCAAACGACCTAACTCCCAAGCCTTCCATCCTATGAGTCGTAACTTGTACACGACCTATCCTATGAGTCGGTCACGACTCAACCCTTAACTCGGCAATGCCTATGAGTCGGTCACGACTCAACACTAACCACACGAGTTATCTCCTTATACGACTCAGGCTAGGAACACCACAAACAACACTAACGACCTGTAAATTCTACGATCCATCGACACGTAAAATACGGGTCGTTACATTTGTTCAACTAAATTAAACATTTTAAAGTCTTCTTTTTAAATTTTGAAAATAGTATTGACTACAAACTTTAATGTTAATCAATTCCATATTTAACTTAATTACCAAAATAAAAACAGTAATTAAGTGTTAAATACATTGTTAAGTATTAACCTAATAATTTAAAACTTGTATTTAAACTGAAAAACATTCTTCCAGGTTTACAGTATTTAAAACTGTTAAAACCAGATACCCTTAACTTCATTTTTTTTTATATACCGTGGTTGAAAGAAACCCGAGTTCTCCCCTATGAAATCCCGAGTGTAACTTCGACTCGTTCACCAAACTTCCCCGAGTCTTCCCTGTACGCTCCCTTTTTTTAAAAAACAAGTTAAGTTTTAAACTAAGCTATAAGCTACAGCACCAGGGGCCTAACTCACGCACTACACACTCGAACCCACACCCGAAGAAACCTACCTAATCACTCGAGCACGACTCGAGAATCGTCACAGACACAACGCCGACTTCCTCCTCCACGCCGTGCACGTGCACGGCAACACCACCAAGCTTCGACGAACACCAGTGACTCAGACACGTCACAAAACACTCGTATATTCGAAACCCAAGATCGAATTGCCTTCAGGAACGTCGAATCGAAAAACAACAGTTCGACCGAGATGCAGAGCTCAACCCCATCAACATAATCACCTCGTCACCGCCACCGTGACCACCGGAAGCCCTCAACTTTTGGCGACTCCTCGACAACACGCCACCCTTCCATTCCCTAAAGTTTCGAACAACTCGATCACGAATGGATAACGAACTCGCCGCATTTACAGGCATGTTAAAAAAATGAACAAAAACCCTAAATTGATCTCAATCCCTTAATTCACTTAATAAAAAAATTATCTGATAATTTTTACGTGATCATCAATGTTTATACCTGCTTAACTACAAATTTGAACATTTATTATTGAATCAATAATCGGTAATTGATAGAAATGCCCCTTTTTATAAACCATGAACTGCTTCTTCAATTTCACACTAAAAATTTCCATTTCTTTTTTAAAAATACTATTTCGCATTGAAGTTCAAAGTTATCAACTTGAATTTTATATTTTATAACAGATGAATTTATCAACATAATGTTTGTTACCTGTAAAAGTTTAGTTTACTGAGCATAGCTTCTTAATATGTTTAAAACAAATGTCGATTCCTGATTGAAGTCCGAACATATTGTTCTGTTGGAAAATTTAAAACTTTTCCATGATCAAATGTAAATAATTCAAGATTAAATAGTTTTCAACCCTGTAATCACTTAGCAGAAATGAACAACATATTCATTTCCCAAGAACAACCTGTATATAAACACAGATTTATACCAAGATAAACACATACATTACTATGAAATCCACAAATCATCTTACTGTTTTTAATTAAACTAAAGCTTGAATATTAATGTTTACTCACCAGTAAAATCTTTGAACAGAAAGCACACTCCTTGTTTTAAAAACCTGTTGTTGAAATCTGTCTATAATTTTTTTCCTGTTCTTATGAATTTAAACTTGAGCTTTGTTTGCTTCTTTTATCTTTTTTTTCTTTTCTTTTTCTTGTTCTCCTGGTTTTGCTAAGTTCTGACAAATGAAGGTAAGAAGTTAAGTATAAATAGAAAGGAGTTTAACCAGGTTAGGTGTTATCTGTTAGTACACTATTCAATTTTTGTTTTATCAGGCAAGATTTTTTTTAGTGGGGCTGATATGATCTTGAATTTGGCCAATGTTTTGCTGAGAAGATGCAACATTTAATGCTAATGTACCTAATGTCTACCTTAATCTTTATTAGTACATAAAATTTTCATTACTTGCCTTACATAATCATTTACAGGTTACATATATACAAGCCAGTTTATTTTTTTATACTTATCTCACTGCTATTTAATTATGTTGATCAGATTTTATTCTGCAAAGTAAAGATTTGTGCATATTTTAAATAGACAAAAATATGTGCTCGAACAGATGAGCAATAAATGTTGTGTTGCTTAATTTGTTTACATAATTATGATTATGTTATACCATGTATAAAGACATTTGTATGTATTTGTATGGGGCTATGTTCTTCAGCAAGAAGGCTAAAGGCTTGCATAGGAAGACATGTTATTTTAATGCTTGTATTTCAATTTACTTGAGTTTGTCAGGTTTCTTCATGTTTACAGATACTTGTGAATGAGGATTATTTCCTTTGCAAACATTTGTTTTATTATTTTATACTTTATGTTTAGATTTATATGTGAAGATATTGTGTAAAAAAGAATATTTTATTAATTGCTTGCTTGAATAATGAATGTGTTTGGGTCAGATTTATTTTTACTTTGGTTTGCTTTGAAAATAATTTGTTTCATTATTTCTAACTTGAATAATTTATATACATATAGTTGTCGTAAATTTGTGTATGAAAATATTTTGTTTTGTTAACTTCTAGTTTACATAATTTACATTTGATTTTTTTTTACTTTATACTTTGTGTTTTTATACCTTGTTCTTATTTTAGCTTTGTTTACAAATTGTTAAGTTATGTTGTATGCAATCTTAACTAATTAATTCTTATTTTAAATTTTACATTTGTATTTTATATTTGACTATCAATGTTTAAGTTATATTCAAAATGATTTACTTACTTATATTTGTATTCATTTCTATTTGTACTCTACTATCACTATTTAAATTTTATACATATGTTTGACTTATATTTTACATTTATATTTTATATTGTTAGAATTAGTGTGACGCCCAACCTCTATACCCACGCTAGCCAAGAACACTACGAAGTAATGCTGTCAACTAGCACAGAGAATAAGGCTGTTGAGGAGCGACCATCCGTGTAATTGCTTTGCGCGAGCATCGATATGTCAGATAGTATAACATGCATTTCTTTATCAAGAGAGGAAATCCGACATACCGACACAAAACTCAAAGCTACTACACAGTGGCTATAATATCTTCGGAAACAAATATAGAAATAAACATAACATAAATCAGTCACAGACAATTCATATCACAAAGGCGGAAATAGATATGAATTTTACACTAGAAAGGGTACATCAGAGTAGTGGTCTAAAAAGATCCACAATATCACAAAAGAATAGTTACATGAACTACACAAAAGAATAAGTATACATTATGGAGTCTATATATCTAATGTATACAACAAAAACTACTAATCTAAGTAGTTAACCCAAAAGTCAGAGAAATCAATCCCAAGAGAGAAGTCAAGCAGAAGCACCTGTAACATCTCGGTCTGACCCGAGTATTATTTAATAAGAAAATAATAAACGGATCAGTCTAACTATAAATATCAGATGAAACGATATAGAATAAGAGATATGGCTAAACACATAATAATCACAATGCTAAGCTGTGATATATATATATATATACACTTAGTTGGTAATCATCAAGAGATTAATCAATGTCACCAAATCTACACAAGAATCAAAGAAACATCATACTCCTTATTTCGTTCACCAAACCACAAATATTGACGATAATATCAATGTCAATCACAAAAGTCAATGACACACAAATTCCAGAAGACTACACAAGAAATCCAGAAATCACTAAAGTCAATGACAGACAAATTCACCAACGCACAAATATCGATAAGACTTATTAATAGAAATCACGAAAATTGGTGAAGCACAAACTCTAGAAATCATCACAAGAAATCCAGAAATCACAAAGGGGGGGAGGCCTATCACAAACGCGAGCATAAAGCCCACCAACACGTGTATCACAAACGGAATGCTAATTCCATGGTTGCTAACCATCACAAATTGAGCCGAAGCTCCACAAACGGCCCGAAGACCATGGGTTGCTACCCCACCAAATTGAGTCGAAACTCCACAAAACGGGGTTTAGTCTCCCTCGCAGACAAAGAGCCATCACACATTGCTAGTCTAAATCACAAAGATGATCGTCATGATCAACGAGAAGTGTCAATTACACTAAGCTAGTAAATATATGAGTTTAGCATCATGTCCCATAACCACTAGCTTAACTTAAATATTTACGAACAAATTGTAGGTCTCCACTAGAAAATTGTCACAAGAGTTTCAATCGAACAAGTCCAAGAATTAACCAACAAAGTGAACGCAAGCGTTTCATACCACTTGTTTTACTAAGTTGTTTAATTAGATTTCTCATACGAGTGAGGTAAAGGTTTGTATATACTAATAGATTGGAAAAACAGTTTTATAAACGAATTTGGTATTAAAATAGTATTGAAATCGTTTGAGGAAAGAGTTTTGATATTTACTACTAGTATAGAAAACCTTTATAATTTTAAAGTGACAAAACACAAAGAAGATTGTAGGAACAATCAATCACTAAAATTCACATACGAAGATGTGAATAAAAATCCAAAGAAATCGATAATGGATCCATCGAAATGGATATTCAAAAATCCCTAAAAAGGAGTCATCAAAGTCATAATAATTAATAACAATAAATAGGAAACAACACGAATCGATTTAAGTTGGAAACCACACAAAATAGGAAAAATAGGCTAAATAACATCAGGTCGGTCGGCCGGCAGCAGGGCTCGGTCGACCGAACCTGGTTGTGAAAAACCTCTCGGGCATCAGGTCGGTCGACCGAACCAGGGGGGTCGGTCGGCCGAACCAGAAACAGATGCACTTATACTAGCAGGTCGGTCGACCGAACCAGGGGGGATCGGTCGGCCGAACCTGTTTCCGGCCTCTTCCCTGCCTATTACAAATGAGGTTCAATCTTGACCAAATTGCATTCTCTCGAGCAACGGCGCTAGGGGATTATGCCAATCGACTACCCGACCCTATAAGCTCCTCGATGCATCACCAAAAACATGTTCAAACATCCAAGTTAGGATTTTTAACGAATTGAACTCAAAACACTAAAAATTGGAATATTCACCAAATCAATCCAACCCGAAAGCAAATGCACACGAATAAGTGTTAGGAATTCATACCTAACAATCGGAGATAATTATAAGCATAGATGTGAGATTAAAAATCTCACCTTTTTACAAAATCGAACAAGAAGAAGCTTGAAAGCAAATGGAGAATCAACCTCTCTTCAACACAACCCAAATGAGCTTGAATCTAAGCTCAAAACAAGAACATTCCCAAAATTAGGTTTAGGAATTTCTGAAATTGGTAAGAGAATAAGTTGGAGAAGAAGGAGAGAAGCTTACCAATGGGTTCTTCTTGAGTTTGGAGCTGGGAATTTGAAGTTGCAAAAAGGAACTAGGGTTTTGGAGTTTTAATTTCCAATCTCTCCCACCATTAATGCTATAAAAAATGAAAAGAGAAAGAAGTGAGGGAGAATGGGGAGGAGGGGTTCAGTTTTTAAGTATAAGTTGGCTAATGGCTAAACCCAAACTCAAACCCAAAGTGAAAAGTAGCAAAAATCAACTTTCTCCAAACATATCGAAGCTTATACTCAAAAAGGTCGCAAACGGCATTTTAAACTCAATGGGAGTGGTCCCGAGTCCTAATTCGACCGTATGCAAAAAGTAGCTTTTCGGACTAAAATCCGACTAACGATAGAATATTTAAATAAAATATTTAAATATAAAATCGACAAATATGCGGGTTGTTACAGACTCCCCTCCTTAAAGAAATTGCGTCCTCGCAATATTTAAGAAGAGAACATAAAGTAACAACCATAAAAGCATATTCAACACAAAAGAAATTTGAAATAAGAAGTTCACCTCAAAGAGCACGAGAAAGTAAGTCCGGATGTGTTCGCTCGATGTACTCTCTAGATTTCCAAGAACAATCCTTAGGATTTGAAGACCATTGAACTTAAACAAGCGGAACATCTTTATTTCGAAGTCGTTTGACTTCCGAAGCAATGATACGAATAGGATGTTGCTCATAAGTTAAATTAGGCGAAACTTCAATCTCTTCCACAACACCGGGCTCAAGAATAGAATCGGAATCTCGAAGACATTTCCGAAGTTGAGAAACGTGAAACACGTCATGGATAGCAGAAAATTGAGCCGGTAATAAAAGGCGATAAGCCATGGAACCAATACGTTCGGTGATAGGAAATGGCCCAATATATCGAGGCGCTAACTTTCCCGATCGACTGAAACGTACAACACCTTTCATAGGTGAAACACGAATGAACACAAGATCTCCCACAGAAAATTCTAACTTCCTTCTCGGGTTATCGGCATAGGATTTTTGTCTACTCTGGGCTTCTTTCATCCTATGTCGAAGAAGTTCAATTTTCTCAGTGGAGTCACGAATAAAATCTGGACCTAAAACCAGCCTCTCACGGGTCTCAAGCCAACAAGAAGGAGACCGTCATGGCCTTCCGTAGAGTGCCTCAAAAGGTGCCATACCAATACTAGATTGGAAGCTATTATTATAGGAAAATTCAACAAGTGAAATATGATCTTCCCAACTTCCACCAAAATCAAGAACACAAGCACGAAGAAGACCTTCAAGAGTTTGATTCATACGCTCGGTTTGTCCATCGGACTGAGGATGATAAGCGGTGCTAAAATTAAGCTTCGTTCCCAAAGCTTTTTGAATACTCTTCCAAATTCCACTAGTAAACAATGGATCACGATCACTAACAATAGAAGTAGGAATTCCATGCAATTTAACAATCTCTTTGATAAAGAGCTTGGCCAAAAGAGGAACGGTTCGGTTAGACCGAACGGGAATAAAATGGGCGGATTTAGTAAGTCTATCAACAATTACCCATAAGCTATCATGACCCGAACGAGAACGGGGAAGGCCATCTATAAAATCCATGGAAATCTGGTCCCACTTCCAAATTGGAATTTCTATAGGTTGTAATAACCCACCGGGCCTTTGATGTTCGGCCTTAACGAGTTGGCAAGTCATGCAACGCTTAACGAAGTTAGCGATGTCAAGTTTCATTCCCACCCAATAATAAAGTCGCTTCATATCTGCGTACATTTTACTACTACCGGGATGAATGATAAATTGAGAACGATGAGAATCTTCTAAAATATCTTTACGAAGATCATCGATATTTGGCGCGATAAGTCTACCAAATTTTCGAATTCTGCCACAAGAATTGATATCAAAGTCTTTCAAACCTTCAATATCAATTTTATCCTTAATATCCTGGCCAAGAAGAGCCACTTCAGGATCTAGCCTTTGAGCTTCAAGAATGCGGTCTAAAAGAGATGGATGAGCCTCAAGGCTACATAACACAAGTGATGAACATAAATCGGATACGCGGTCTCGAATCTCACAAGTGGATAAGATCTCGAGATCGTTCCATTCGGATATCATCATAGAAACAACAGCTTGTTGTTTACGGCTAAGGGCATCGGCGACACGATTACCCTTTCCGGGAGTATAAAGAATATCAAGATCATATGGTGCAAGAAATTCGAGCCAACGCTGTTGATGCAAATTAAGTTCTTTTTGAGAGAATAAATACTTCAAGGACTTATGATCGGTATAAAGAACAAATTTCTCTCCTAAAAGATAATGACACCAAATATGAAGGGCGAAAACAATAGCCGCGAGCTCTAAATCATGAGTGGCATATCTAGTCTCAACAGGCTTCAATTGCCTAGAAGCATAAGCAATAACACGTTCTCTTGGCATAAGAACGACACCCAAACCAACGCGACTAGCATCGGTATAAACAACGAAATCTTGATTCCCCTCGGGAATAACAAGAATAGGAGCATCTGAAAGGAGTTCTTTTAATTTCTGAAAAGAAGCTTCACATTTGTCCGACCAAATGTATTTAACACCTTTCTTAGTCAATCTAGTGAGAGGGATGGCAATCTTAGAAAAGTCTTTGATAAAACGACGGTAATAGCCCGCCAATCCGAGAAAACTACGAATCTCTGTCACTCTCTCCGGTCTCTTCCAATCTTGAATCGCTTCAATCTTTGAAGGATCCACGGAAATTCCGGATTCGAAAATAATATGACCGAGAAACTTCACACGAGATTGCCAAAAGAGGCATTTAGAAAATTTTGCCTTTAACTGATTACTCCTAAGAGTTTCCAACACAATCCGAAGATGTCTTTCATGCTCCTCCTCGGTTTTAGAATACACAAGAATATCATCAATAAAGATGAGAACAAATCGATCGAGGAAGTCTTTAAAAACTCGATTCATTAAGTCAACGAAATAAGCCAGGGAATTCGTTAACCCAAATGGCATAACAAGCCATTCATAAGATCCATACCGAGTACGGAACGATGTCAAAGGAATGCTATCCTCTGCAATATGAAGCTGATGAAATCCAGTAGCTAAGTCTAATTGTTAAAAGACTCTAGCACCACAAAGTTGATCGAATAGATCATCAATCCGAGGTAAAGGATATTTATTTTTGATAGTAAGATCATTAAGCTTGCGGTAGTCAACGCAAAGCCTAAGTGTTCCATCGGATTTCTTCACAAAAATAGCTGAAGCTCCCCAAGGCGAGGAACTAGAGCGAATAAATTGCTTCGTCTCCAATTCAGATAATTGTTTACGCATCTCCTCGTTTTCTTTATTGGACATAGGATACGGAGGACGAGTGATAGGTTGAGCTCCAGGAATAAGATTAATTCTGAACTCAATTGCCCGCTTAGGTGGTAATCCTAAAACGGGTTCGAATATGTCAGAAAATTCACGAACGACGTGAATAAGAGAAATAATATCACCCTCATCATCATCATCGTCATCACGAGGATTTAAAGAATATAAAGATGCGACCAAGCTGGAAACTGAATCTTGAAGATTAATAGAAATCTGCTTAACAGATTGAGGATGTCGAAGATGAATAGTCTGCTCAGGACATAGGATATGAGCTTCATAACGGTTAAGCCAATCCATTCCCAAAATCATTCCAAAGCCTAAATAACGCATGACATGCAAATGGGCTAGGAAAGGAAAATCACACAAAATATTCTCGACATCTTTACACAATAAACTGATTGTTGCGGATCCACCAACCGGATTCGTAATTTTCAAAGAAGTCATTAAACACAAAACATCCAAAGAAAAAGCATCAACAAGTTCTTTTGATATAAAAGAATGGGACGCACCCGTATCAAAAAGAACTCGAATAGGATGATCACGAAATAAAATAATTCCATCCAGAATAGAATGAGAAATACCTTGACCACGAGATGTGTTGCCAGGGGCTTGAGCAACATTTAAATTTCCCTCCTTCCTGCCCTGAAGTTTGGGGCATGAAGATATAACATGACCGGGAACTTTGCAGTAGCGACAAGAAAGAGACTTTGGGAATTTGTTCGCATAATGGTCCTTCGAACCACAATTATAGCATTCCCCACGGCCAAAGGAAGAAGTCTTTGCCACGGAGGTTGCTTGCTTCCCTTTCTTATTGGGATAAGGTCCTTTAAATTTATTTGGCCTCTTCTTGTTGTTGAAGTTTGGTTTGGAACCGACCACTTCAACCTCATTCTCCTTATCCGCCTCTTCAAGAAGAAGAGCGATATCAACGAGTTGGTCGAAAGAAACTTCTAATTTTAGAAACAATGGCTTTTTGAGACTTTTGTTTAAGCCATAGACGAACCTTTGGTTCTTCTTTAAAGGGGTGTTGATGTATTCAACCCCATATTTGGAAAGCGACTCAAAAGAAGCAACGTAATCCGTCACGGAAGAATCGCCTTGAACAAGGTCAATGAAACGACGAGCCATCGTCACTTTCTCAGCTTTTGGCACGAATTTTAATTCAAAGCGTTCTCGGAATTGCTCCCAGGTGAGATCCGTTTCATTAATCTCAGAAATAAGAAGCTCGTACCAGTCCAATGCTCTTTCTCGGAGCATACTAGAGGCCACCTGAACTCGGTGAAGGTCAATAAGATTCATGCGAGAAAAGATTCGATCGCATGACCTTAGCTAAGCCTGTACTTCAATAATAGTTTTCGGAACCTCTGAATGGCTCCCCATCCAAATTGGTGTAATTGCTGCACAAGCGTGCAAATCCCGACTTTGGGTGAGTAGGTTCCGGGTTAGCTCCAGCTGCTTGAGCATTCGTCACTAAATCAAGAAGCTGTTGAGCAGTCATAAGAACTCCATCTTGGGGTGGAGTGCTAGACGGTACGGCTCTGGGGCGGCCAGATCTAGACATTTTTCTCCCTTAGAAAGAAAGAAGAAGAAGAAAAAGGTTGTTCACCAAATTGAATATCAAGAAATCTTGATGGATAAACAAGGAATCATAAGGAAAATAGGATGAATCGGTACGAAGACTCGAATTAAATCCTAAAGCACGACTCCTAAGATGGACTTAGGACGATGATCCTTGTTATAATATTCCATATTGTTCCGAAGTTTGGCTCTGATACCAAGCTGTGACGCCCCACCTCTATACCCACGCTAGCCAAGAACACTACGAAGTAATGCTGTCAACTAGCACGGAGAATAAGGCTGTTGAGGAGCGACCATCCGTGTAATTGCTTTGCGCGAGCATCGATATGTCAGATAGTATAACATGCATTTCTTTATCAAGAGAGGAAATCCGACATACCGACACAAAACTCAAAGCTACTACACGGTGGCTATAATATCTTCGGAAACAAATATAGAAATAAACATAACATAAATCAGTCACAGACAATTCATATCACAAAGGCGGAAATAGATATGAATTTTACACTAGAAAGGGTACATCAGAGTAGTGGTCTAAAAAGATCCACAATATCACAAAAGAATAGTTACATGAACTACACAAAAGAATAAGTATACATTATGGAGTCTATATCTCTAATGTATACAACAAAAACTACTAATCTAAGTAGTTAACCCAAAAGTCAGAGAAATCAATCCCAAGAGAGAAGTCAAGCAGAAGCACCTGTAACATCTCGGTCTGACCCGAGTATTATTTAATAAGAAAATAACAAACGGATCAGTCTAACTATAAATATCAGATGAAACGATATAGAATAAGAGATATGGCTAAACACATAATAATCACAATGCCAAGCTGTGATATATATATATATATACTTAGTTGGTAATCATCAAGAGATTAATCAATGTCACCAAATCTACACAAGAATCAAAGAAACGTCATACTCCTTATTTCGTTCACCAAACCACAAATATTGACGATAATATCAATGTCAATCACAAAAGTCAATGACACACAAATTCCAGAAGACTACACAAGAAATCCAGAAATCACTAAAGTCAATGACACACAAATTCACCAATGCACAAATATCGATAAGACTTATCAATAGAAATCACGAAAATTGGTGAAGCACAAATTCTAGAAATCATCACAAGAAATCCAGAAATCACAAAGGGGGGGAGGACTATCACAAACGGGAGCATAAAGCCCACCAACACGTGTATCACAAACGGAATGCTAATTCCATGGTTGCTAACCATCACAAATTGAGCCGAAGCTCCACAAACGGCCCGAAGACCATGGGTTGCTACCCCACCAAATTGAGTCGAAACTCCACAAAACGGGGTTTATCCCTCGTAGACAAAGAGACATCGCACATTGCTAGTCTAAATCACAAAGATGATCGTCATGATCAACGAGAAGGGTTAATTACACTAAGCTAGTAAATATATGAGTTTAGCATCATGTCCCATAACCACTAGCTTAACTTAAATATTTACGAACAAATTGTAGGTCTCCACTAGAAAATTGTCACAAGTGTTTCAATCGAACAAGTCCAAGAATTAACCAACAAAGTGAACGCAAGCGTTTCATTCCACTTGTTTTACTAAGTCGTTTAATTAGATTTCTCATACGAGTGAGGTAAAGGTTTGTATATACTAATAGATTGGAAAAACGGTTTTATAAACGAATTTGGTATTAAAATAGTATTGAAATCGTTTGAGGAAAGAGTTTTGATATTTACTACTAGTATAGAAAACCTTTATATTTTTAAAGTGACAAAACACAAAGAAGATTGTAGGAACAATCAATCACTAAAATTCACATACGAAGATGTGAATAAAAATCCAAAGAAATCGATAATGGATCCATCGAAATGGATATTCAAAAATCCCTAAAAAGGAGTCATCAAAGTCATAATAATTGATAACGATAAATAGGAAACAACACGAATCGATTTAAGTTGGAAACCACACAAAATAGGCAAAATAGGCTAAATAACATCAGGTCGGTCGGCCGGCAGCAGGGCTCGGTCGACCGAACCTGGTTGTGAAAAACCTCTCGGGCATCAGGTCGGTCGACCGAACCAAGGGGGTCGGTCGGCCGAACTAGAAACAGAGGCACTTATACTAGCAGGTCGGTCGACCGAACCAGGGGGGATCGGTCGGCCGAACCTGTTTCCAGCCTCTTCCCTGCCTATTACAAATGAGGTTCAATCTTGACCAAATTGCATTCTCTCGAGCAACGGCGCTAGAGGATTATGCCAATCGACTACCCGGCCCTATAAGCTCCTCGATGCATCACCAAAAACATGTTCAAACATCCAAGTTAGGATTTTTACCGAATTGAACTCAAAACACTAAAAATTGGAATATTCACCAAATCAATCCAACCCGAAAGCAAATGCACACGAATAAGTGTTAGGAATTCATACCTAACAATCGGAGATAATTATAAGCATAGATGTGAGATTAAAAATCTCACCTTTTTACAAAATCGAACAAGAAGAAGCTTGAAAGCAAATGGAGAATCAACCTCTCTTCAACACAACCCAAATGAGCTTGAATCTAAGCTCAAAACAAGAACATTCCCAAAATTAGGTTTAGAAATTTCTGAAATTGGTAAGAGAATAAGTTGGAGAAGAAGGAGAGAAGCTTACCAATGGGTTCTTCTTGAGTTTGGAGCTAGGAATTTGAAGTTGCAAAAAGGAACTAGGGTTTTGGAGTTTTAATTTCCAATCTCTCCCACCATTAGTGCTATAAAAACTGAAAAGAGAAAGAAGTGAGGGAGAATGGGGAGGAGGGGTTCAGTTTTTAAGTATAAGCTGGCTAATGGCTAAACCCAAACTCAAACCCAAAGTGAAAAGTAGCAAAAATCAACTTTCTCCAAACATATCGAAGCATATACTCAAAAAGGTCGCAAACGACATTTTAAACTCAATGGGAGTGGTCCCGAGTCCTAATTCGACCGTATGCAAAAAGTAGCTTTTCGGACTAAAATCCGACTAACGATAGAATATTTAAATAAAATATTTAAATATAAAATCGACAAATATGCGGGTTGTTACAATTAGATTTTAAATTAACCATTATCATCCATATGTATATTTCCAAATGTAAACAAAGTACAGTATTTAATTTCAATTATGTAAGATATATATTACTAAGAGATTTTATTTAAATTTCCAAAAATCAAATTTCTTTTTTTAAAAAAAATACAAATTTATATAAACAAATGGCAATTATCCCAAAATCATATTCATTTGAAAATAATCAGTTCACATTTTATTTAATCAGATTAAATATTTATTAAAATAAACAGGGCCAAAATGCAGGGTCGTTACAACATGATTATATAAACATGTTTTATTTGAATCCTGAAACCTAAAGAGGATTGGAGAAAGTGAATTTAAATTTTGAACAGGTTTTTGAAACCTGGAACCAAACAGAGGCGTCTCTGCCTATATATCAGACATGCACACCCATCTCTGCATATGTATATATTTGTATGCATGCAAACACTTTACAACTTTATTTCAAGCATGATTACAAACAGCAAGTGTTATTCCAGATTTTAAAAGAGTTTACTCACCTGGGTTTTATTGAAAACAGAGAACTTTTTGAAAAGCCTAAAAGTTGTTTGAAAATTGAAAATCTGTGTTGTGCTTTTTGATCTAGACTTGATTGTGCTGATTTGATCTTTGTCGTTTGATGTTGAAGACTTTAATTTGTTGAGTTGAATTGCTCTTTGCTGGATTTGAAACTGATTTGATTAGATACTTGTTTCAGGTTTTAAAATTTATGAAAGTTTGATTTGTTTGAAATGATCTTCTTCTTTGATTTGCTTATCTTTGGATCAGTTGAAACAAATTTGTACAGATTTGAGTTTTGAAATTTTTCTCTGGTTTGTACAGGCTTTTGACTCTTTTTGAAATGAAGAATAAAAGAAATGAGCGAGAGAAGAAATGGAAATATATATTGCCTTGATTTTCTATAATTTGAAAATGAAAAGAAAATAAATTTTTTTTGACACTTGTTCATTTCCACACCAAACTCATTACACTTGTTTATTTTCACATTACCTTTCTTACATTTGTAATTTGCATGGTTTTAATATCTTTTTTATTTTTATATTATTTTAAATTACATCTTCTATTTTTTATAAATACATTTCCTTTATTTAATAATATAAAACCTTAAAAAGAATATGGTTTTAAAACTAAATTATACATTAATAAAAATCATACATATATTGTTTTCAAAACCAAATATTTTTAAGATTTTTATATTTGAATTTGTAAATTCAAATTCAAACTGCAATCTATTCATCCATAAATCAATACTTATCTTATTTGTTTTCAAAATTTTCAAATTTATTCAAATTAATTCCAGAAATTTATATTAATTATTGAATTAAATTTGATTCAAAAATGGGATTGTTACATTAATTGCTTTTGAAGAATGCTGCTAGGTTGAACATTTCTGGCTTGCTTTGCTCTTTTTTTATACAGTATTGACTCTTATAAAGTTTCATGGTGCTACTAATATTTACGTGCATATGTATATATTTTTGTTTGTGAGGATGTGAAGGCAACTAGGAAATGATATAAATAGAAGAGGAGGGAATGAAACAGCTGAAACTTGTTTTACATGCCTTTATATTTTATAAGATGTCATTGTTTTTATTTTATTTACTTTTCTTACTTTCTAACCTGATTTGATTTCCATTTTGACTTGATTGGATTTCCTTAATTCAAGCTTGACTTGATTTTTGCTTTTTGACATTGATTATATGTTTTGTATGCTTGAAATGATATATTTTCATCATTATGTTTCACATTCATATGAAAATCTATTCCATGTCCATATATATGAATTTCATATGCATTTTTATAATAATTGATATATGTATATTCCCTTTGTATGTATATATATGTATATTTATGTATCTTATCTATATATGTTGTCCTTAATACACATACACACACACATATATATATATGCTTGCATTTTCACTAGTTGATATGTATATATACATTTTTCTTGTTTTTGTTCTCATATACATTCATTTACATTTATACATTTCCCTATATTTGACTCCATATAGGCATCTATACATACATATACATTTATATATTTATATATTATCAAACATCATAAGCTTGTATAAAACCTTAATTATCATACACATATATACACACACACACACACACATACACATTTTACACATATTCTTCACATATTTTACTTATGTGCATTATGTCCTTATATATGTATGTCCTCCTACTATACAAATTTTTCTATACATATACATACTGTTTCCTTTGAGCATACATATATATACTTGCATGTGTACATTCTTATATATTTCCAAACATCATAAAGTTTGTATATATTTGTATATATTTATGGGTATTTCATCTTAAGTTTAAACGATGGAGTTTATATATATATATATATATATATATATATATATATATATATGTATGTATGTATTTTCTATAAAGTTTATCATACACAATATGTTATGACCTAAGTTTGTATATAGTGTTTAAACCAATTTATATATATCCAGATATTTTAAATTATCAGAAATTTATTGTTCGACTTAAAAAAATCAATAATTCAATAATAAACCCTTTAATCTCCCAATTAACACACATCAAAAATCGGGTTGTCACACTTTTAGAGCATTCAGACTTTCTTTCAATCTGTTCCACTCCTCGCCTAAAATGAGTAAACATAGGCCATGTAAGTTCAGGGCACTGGTTGCTCCATCCCTAACCTTAGTTAAACACCATGTTTTATCTTTCCAAATTTCATAGGTGGGACAAATGTACCAGTCCTTTCCACATACTTAGTTATGTTAATACATTAAATATTCTTTACATTTTGTTTAGGTGGTATAAACAATTCCTCGTAACCACTTATTCAAACTCTTACTAAAACTTCCAAATCATATTTAAATTACTTAATTATTCTCTTAAAATTATTCACAAAATATATAGAAAAGAATTGTTAAGTTTAAAACTATATTCAAAAGGTTATAGAATTCGCAGCATAAAAGTGCTGCGGAAAGTGTTATAAAAACTTATTTGATTTAAACAACTTTTTATTATTTGAACATTCATATTTTCCATTACAAATCTCTTTTAAACCATTTTAATAGACTTATCCAATTTATTTCATATTTTTAGTCATTTAAAAATATCGTTTACGAAGAAATCCATTTTTTGGATTCTGCACTACAAAACCATGATGTTTCAGAAAATTGTTTTGGACATATTTCAAAATCTACTTGATGAAATCTTGATTTTCTTCCCTCATTGGAAAAATATGGATATATTAGTCCTAAAAATTATTATTTTGAATGATTCTGAGCTATGTTCCACTTTGTACACTCGTTTAACTTTTATAGCGTGAAATTGCGAACTACCGTTACGCGACGCTCCTAGTTTTGACTTGTTTTTCAATTTCTTCTTAAACTTCTTGGAAACACTTTTAAATGTTTATAAAACATTTCTAACTCATTTTAAACTCATTTTAAACAATATTTTCATCATTTCAAACTCATTTCTCATTTCATTTCCTATTATAATATTATAATACTATAATATCATTTCCAATCGTTTTAGATATTTTGTAATCATTAAGAGGATATATAATTTCCATACACATTATATGGATTTAATCTCATTTAATTAACTATGGTTAATTACTAATCATTTCTCTTATCATTTATCAAACAAGTTATCAACCACATAAAGAATCACATAATCAACCAATTTACAACCAAGTTATCAAACATTTAATCATTCAACATATTTAATCTTTTCAATCATTATACATGAAATAGGTTATGGAATAATTAGTAAATATGAGTGCTCACTATTAGTTCCACTCCTCCAAACTTTTCTGTAGATTCCCGAATTGATTCTGACCGCACTTTCGTCTCTTTTTCTTGCTCCAGAGCTCCTTAAACTTGCCCCTCCTCTTACAAAGGTTCACCCTCCATCTATTTCCTCCTTGCTCCATAATTTCTTCACTTCTTAGATGCTAAAACATGTTTTAATGGTATTCTAAGGCGTTTGGCAAAGTTGGGTGGTGTATGGAGTTGATTTGATATGATTTTAAGAAAAGTTAATAAGGAAACAAAAGAGATGAAGCCATTAGAGAGTGAAAGAAAAGTTGGAAAAGGAAGAGGAAGAAGTGTAAAAAATGAGAAAGTGGATGCTTATTTATAGAATAAGTTTTGGATTAAAATAATATTTTGTAAAAAGACCAAAATACCCTTTACTTACTTTTTAAGCAACCTTATTTTTTTCAACACTTAACAATCACATTTCAAATCATTACTTTACGTTATTTTCACTTAATTATTAAGTAAAGAGTATAATAATTATTTATTTGATTTGATGTTTACCTTTTGCTTTGAAATGACATGTTTGTCTTTTTGTGCTTACTTTTTCTTAATCATATTATAGGATTTTCTAAGTATTTTTTGTAAAAGTAAACTTGATTAGTGTAACGGCCAAAAGGTTTTCGATCCGGAAATCGACACTAATACGTCCACTATATAGAGTGCCGAGCAATCGAGTGTCAGAAATCCAAGACTGTTAGGGTTAAAAAGAAAATGAGGTAGAAAAAGAAACAGAAATAGAAACAACTGCATAGAATCTCACAATTGCAACGGAAAAAAATATAATATAAAATAACAGCATTTACAAAGGAAGCTGTAACAGTCAATATACGTACATGATATCAGAGTACAAAAAATTTGGATAGTTATAATTACTCACGCTCAATTACTGTCTAGACGGCCCTTAATACACATCGAAATCTAATCAATACATCTCTGCCATCCAGCTCATCTTCTTGGTTCCAAATGTCCTAACCTGAAAATCTGTAATACTCGGTCTGACCCGAGAATTACAATTAAGTAACACCCGAGTCAGGCTGGAAACCAGCGTGAGTGAACCCATTTAATTTGAAATACTTTAGTTATACAATTCTTCTAAAAACAAGGGTAACTCATACAACACGACGAGTTTTTGTCTGCTTGTAACCAAACATTTGTTACTAAAAACAATTGATATAATATCCAAGTACAGTTACTCATTTAAAAATAGTCAGATTTACTTATTTATCCAACTCCAGCCAGTTTGACTCCATAATCAAACATGTAAACGATCAAATCGAAGTGGTTTCGGATAACACTGATATCCGATCTCGGTCTCTTCGAATCCCATTAATAATTTAAAGGGTAAATTGGTTAAAAACAAATTTATTGTTTAGATGACAATATTCGAAAATAGGAATTCATTACAGATCTTTTATCTCGAATAAAACATGTTAATATTTTCATCCAATTTCTTTCAATCTTTTTTTGACCATCTATTGGCACAGACCAGAATAATCCAAGAGTACATATCAAAAAGAATAAAGCCAAGGTATAGATTGTTAACCGAATTAATGATCCATAACGATATCCACATCTGGATTTGAATAAATTTAATTAAACGAGTACTTGTATTATTTTTAACCCAAATTTCTTACAAATTAAAGAGATTATACAATACTAGTTAATTTAAAATTTAACGCTCCCTTTTGATATCTAACATTGTTAATTTATACAAATCCTGAGTCAAATAATGAAATAATAATATGATCAATTACCCATTTTCTTATAAATATCATTATTTTAAGTTTACGGATTTAAATTAATTTCCAATAAGAAGAAATAGATCTTCAAATATATATATATATATATATATATATATATATCAATTCCATTTTCTTCTCCTTCCTTTTCTCTTACATATTTTTTTCATTTTCCTTTCCTTTTTACTTATCTTTTATTTTACTTTTCCCTTCATTTTATTTTACTTGTCCTTTTCTTTTACTTTTCCCTATTTTTCTCTTATTTTCTTTCCCTACATTTTCTCTTTCTTTTTTTTCCTTCTTTTTTTTCAATTTTTCTTTCTTTTTCTTATTTTATTATTTTTTTCCTACTTCTTTGCTGGGCCATCAAAATCCGACCCAAACCCTCTACTTCACCTCTTCTTTCTACTCCTTTTAGTCCCCTTTCTCTGTTACCATCGAAAAGAAAAGAAATATGCACGACCCACGTGCACACACACATGTGCATATGTACACCATTGCTGGCCATCGCCCCTGGTCGCCGTCCATCTTCTGTGATCACTCACGACCATCGCACTCTCGAACGCCTTCCTGAAAGTGCGTTCGAACCCTGGTTCGAATTTGAACTGCTGCTTGAATTGGAAAGTGAAACTTCACTACCAAAATGCCTCGCCACCCAACCACAACCCATCGTCTACAACATAAAAAAACTAGGGCTCCGCCATCGTCTACTCTACAATTTCCTCCACCTGCGCACGTCTCTTTTGTTGACTTGTCGCCACCATTCCCTCAAACTTGAAGCCCTCCCTAAACTAAACCTAAATCCTAAATCGAACTTGCCCGGCCTTCCCACAAGGTTAGAATTTTCCTTAATATTTTTTCTGGATGCACCTCCCTTTCAGCCACCTCCACGCCCATAGTCGTAACACGAAATCGATTCCATCGCTAGAAATTTCCCAATGACCAAAAACCGATTAACTCGACGTCACTTCCCCAATACTCACTTAAAAACTTCCAGACCATCATTGAAAGTCATAATTTCCATTCACGAATACAATTATAGAATCGATTGATGGAAAAATGATATTCGAACTTCAAGCATTTATGACCTAGTTACTATGGTATCTGATTTCTACCTTCATACCTCATGATTTGAATGATTTGAATTTTTAAAATACACTACACTTGAAGATAACCTAGTTTCATTTTGGAAGCAAATTTTAATCTAAAACAGGATTCATGATAATGATTTTTGAACGTTGTTATATATACTTAACGGACCAAAAAACAAAGGGATATATATCACAGAAGGTAGTATGAGAACTCATCCAAAAATCAAAATTTTCTATAGATACATGGAAACCGGTAATAAAGGTGGAATGTTCTACTTACAACTTGATATGCCGGATGAGCACTACAGTTTCCCCGCTCTTGCTTTACCTTTACTATGTTTCTAAAGGCATGCTATATTTTTTTTTTCTACTTATGAGGCTATTAAACTTGAAAGCCACAAGGTAGTGGTTTGTATGTATATATATAAGGTGGAAGGAGTGTGTAGAGAAAGCTACAGGCTGAGATTTTTGTCTACAGTCTTTTGCATTTTTTTCTTTTCCCTTGTTTTATTTTGATATGAAAATAATTTAACTTAATTTGATTTCATAAAGAGATTAGATGTATAATGTGGATTCGATTTCATATGTCTTGATTTTGATATTTGTTATGATGGTGTTCCCTCAAGCATTTACATATATGTATGTGCATTTATATATGTACATATCTTCATACATATATTCTACCTACATTGTAACGACCTGATTTTTCGATGCTCAAACACGACATCAATACGTCCACTGTATCAAATGCCGAATAATCGAATGCCTGAAAACCGAACCGTTAGGGTTAAAGAAGAAGGAGGTAGAAGAAGAATTAGAAACAATATCAGAATCTCACAATCGCAGCGGAACAATATTTAATAGATAAATGACTAATCTTTAAAAACAAAGAACTATATTTGTTTATATATTACATCATCAGAGTACAACCATTCACAATAAATTGGACAGTTATAATAAGTTGTCCACATGGAAACTGAATTTGCAGCAAACCATATGCATCGAATAATACATTATATACGTGTGATATGTCTCGCCATCCAGTTTTTCTCTTGATCTCCATAGCATACCTTCCTGACTTAGCTCCAGAACGTCCTGATAACCTGACTCTAGGCTGCCCGTGTGGAAAATTAGGAGCACCCAGAGTTTAGAAAAGGGAACAATAAACTCCGAGTCAGTTATGAGACTGGTGTGAGATCTTAAAACAGTTATTTGTGCCAAAAGGAAATGTAAAGAAATCCGCTATGCTATTTGAAAAATGAAACTACCATAAGGTCTCCCGGCACACACACAATGCAATCGCACGCTTGGGGAAGGTTTCTCCTTATGATAGTCAAACATGCTTGATACGCGAAAATCCTTTTGATATTATTATTAGTGCATAGTGTGAAAAATATTTCGAAAGTATAATATTAATCTTAGCCAGCATACGTACTATTATAGTATGCCTACTACAGCTACCAAGTTAGATGGCAAGTTCTACAACTAAAATCATACAAGGCTCGTATTGATTGTTTGGATTTCCAACAAATGTTCAAGGTTAAAGAACTTCCTTTATCCGAAAGGGCACGCCTCTAGAGGGATGCCCCGAGAACCTAGCCGGATCTCTGCCAACACAAGGCCGGTTACCTCTGTAACTAGGTAAATAATTGTCACGAGTATGCCATCCCCCGGTCATAACCGACCTTTACCGAGGCGCCTAAACAACCAATAACCACATAAGTAAAATATCTAGGCTTCGTACCAAAATACCACTTTTTATCCACATAAGTTAAATATCTGGGCTCTATACCAGAATACCACTTTTTATCCAGAAGGGAATGCACATACCTTGAGGGGCGCGACCCCCATAACCTTGCCGCATCCTTCCTGTTTCGACCATTTTCGAGGTGTGAGGTTCAATGAAGTCTCGCCCCACAAAGCTACGCTTTTCACAAAAGCCATGCTTCGATCAACCAATGATCAACACTTAGCATGCCACATTACCAAATTGGGAATATATCACTAATAACTATCAACTATATAACCTCTAAGCCCGTACGTCTCAGAGAAGAGTGTTAAGCTAAGAGAATAAATTCTTTGCCACCAACAGAAATATATTTGATAGAAACCAGCTTTGTATCTCAAAGTGTAATGTCAGACATACATCCAAACAAGTCCATCCTGGGTCAGAATGGAACCAAAGGCACTTCGTTTAATTAAGGAAAGAAGTCCTTGCAAATTCAGATATCCCCTAATCACGTCCGGACTCCCCATCACATAGGGTAGTTTCTATACCGGAGCAACTCGGTGCAGAGACAATCAACAGGTAATCCTTTCATTCTCGAAAATACCCGGTCTTCAACCGCCATCTTCAATTGTAATTCAATTCCATTGCATCATTATTCAGAATGGGTTTTATGACTTAATGTCCTCCACCGGCTTATTCGAATAATGAGCGCTTATTTTTAAAAATAAGTAGATACATTTAGATCTAAATTAAGTCAACAACAAATTTCCATTTTTGATATTTTAAACAAAGATCCACCTTAAGATTCGATGTGGTTTTCAGATAACAATTTGGAATCCAACCCCTGGTCTCATCGAAATTCAAATGCCATTTTAAAGGCCAATATTGATAGTCGGTTATTTAGCTATCAAATAACATCCATAAACAACCATCAGATTTAAATAATTTCCTGAATTATATATTTCAAAATATCTTCGCAAGTTATATTTTCACACTTCAACCCTTTGAAAACAATTTTCAAATCACTTCCTCTCATAGACTAAATTCCAAATATTGTTTATTTCCACTGAAAATTTGCCAAGACTAAATGCTTCAGGTTTTTAAAATATTTTAAATCACTTATCCAAAAGTATATACTTGGAAACACTTAAATTAAAAACTTTTTAAACACTTTATTTAAAATATTAATTATGAAATTTTTATACTAATACCTCATGTAAAACTTAAGCCCAAACTAATTTTAAAATAAAATTATTAGATAAAGTATAATTATTTAAATAACCATCTTCTAAATCAAATAATAGTTAAATCTTTAGAATAATCACTTCTATAATTAACTTAATAAATATTTACTTTAAAATTTTAACAACAATTTTAAAATAATTTCTCCAAAAACATTCTTTATAAAACCAACTTTATAACTTTTAATTTATTCTTAAAAGCTATTTTGAAAACATACTCGGCTTTCTAGAGAAAAATACGCTTTCCATTCCAAAATAGTCCATTTAAATCAATAAATAAATCCTTCGCGATTTATCTAAATTTACATCCCAAATTTGTAAATTTTCTTTCCACACTTTTAAAAATAAACCAATATTTATTTTTAAAACAAATTACCCATTCTTTTATAAATTCCATTGTGAATTTATATTTCCAAATATCCACTGATATCTTATTCCACTTTATAAAATATTTTATAAATTCCATAGTCCCATCCTTCTTTCAAAACACAGTTTCAAACACTAAATCAATTTCCAAATCGATTTTCAAAATTTACTTTCAAACACTAAATCAATTTCCAAATCGATTCCCAAAATTTTCTTTCAAACACTAAATCGATTTCTAAAATTGACTTTCAAACACTAAATCAATTTCCAAATTGATTTCCAAAATTTACTCCATTTAAAAATTACTCCTTTACTTATCCAAATTTATTTTAAAACCCATTAAACCAATATTCACACCTACATTTATGATTTAAATTCCATTTAAATCTGAATAACCAATTTCATACTTGATTTCAAAATTCTCCCTTTATTTCTCCGAAACCATTTAAAATCCGTTCCAAATTCCTTCTTTTAATTTATCCGATTTTCTAAAATTATTTTACTTAGAATTCTCTACTTTAATTTCCTTTCAAAAATCCAATTTTTTATATTTCTGGTATCTAAAAATACAAGAATATATTCGGCCAAACTACAACCTTCAATCATTTCAACTACCAATATAATCAATCACAGATTATCAATAAATCATTTCACATCATATGAAATAATTTCAAACATTTGAGGAATCCAGTTGGATCCCTCCAACCTTTTTCCCTGCATCCACAAATGTTAGCACAACAATTTAAAATACCAATCCCGCTTCAAGGTGGGATATCGCGGTATAAGGGTCATCCGCTATTATGCGGGGCACATAGGGTCTCATCCGCTATATAATGTGGGAAATCAATCACTCCAATATATACACACACACACACTATAATATCATCCAATAGAATAAATTATTAAATTCATCCATGCATGTCCAAAAATTTGAATTTATTCATTTGAATGAGTGAGAAGATTTCACCTTTAACTATGCATGCAACCCATTTCCAATCCGGCTTGCTTCCTTTCAGATTTTGACCTTGTACAACATTGTATGACTTATTAATATCCGAATTAGTCAAACAATTAATCACTATTTATTCATTTAATTTAACTAGTAATTTGGGTTTAAACCAGTAGTTTATTCTTTTTAATCTAATAAATTAAATTTGAACTAATATTTTCCTTTAAAAATCTTTTATTAAATAAAAATAATTAAATCGGTAAATAAAACAAATTAATTGCCAAAATACATTGTTTTAAAATTAGCTAGTAGATTTTTAAAATGTGTATATGTATATTTTAAAATAATCTATACAGATTTCAAAGAAACAGATTTATAAATATATACTTTACAACATTATAAAACTCCTAAACTTTATCTTTATTAAATAATTTTTGTTTTCTCATATAATATAAGTGTGTCTATATATATATGGTGTGTGAGTGTGCGTATATATAAATTTTTTTTCTTTTCTATTTTCTATATACATAACAAATTAAACAGAATTGCTTTTCCACTTTGCTGTAAATAAAAATCTTACCCATATACATCCTTAAACATTTTCAGTTTACTTTTATATATAAATAATCATGTCCGTGTATTTATATATACACATATATTTATGTTATACTATTTTCTTATGTCACTGCATTTATACACACACATATATAAATATCCTAACTGGAAAAAGAAAAAAAAGGCTGCATATATATTTTTTAACTTAAAACAGAATCAACTTAAACCTTTCGTAAACATATAAAATTTCTCTTTATATATATATATATATATATATATTTTAATAAAATAAATAAAATAAAATAAAAACTTCCTGCTACTACTACCCAGATCTGCAACGGTGGTCGGTCCACCTAGGCTCACACCTCTGCCATGATGTCGTGACTTCGGTCGTCCCGTCCTTGCTTTAATCTTACAATCACGAACCAGTCGCGACTTCCAGATCCACCGTAGTGCTCGAGTAGAACAACACGACTCAATCTCTACTGCTCATGCAAGCTTGCTCGATCCAAGTGACATCGTCGACGAGCGCCTCCATTTTGCTACCTTCGACCCTCGCCTCCTTTAATGCCCGCATGAGAGCCGACATCGCGAAACCCTCTCCCTCAAACTCGTGAACAATATACTTAGTTGAATTCGATTTTGCGATTTCGCCTATGGACAAAATTTTCGTTCGTCCCCATTTTTTTTATATAGGAACGAATCGATCTGAATGGAAGATTAGAGGAGCGGATTTGATTTTCAATTGAAAATGACGAAAAGGAAGGGTGATTTCGATTAGCCATTGATTTTTTTTTTGATTTTGAATTGTGTTTTCTTTTTTTGTAGAGAAGATCAACAGTTTTATTTATTTTTTATTATATTTCCACAATGAAGACGCGTGTTATTATGTACGACACGTGCAAAAACTCTCCTCTACATGTCTATTTGCCCAATATATGTGAATATATATATATATATTAATTTAAATTCAAATTCAAATCGTTAGAATAACGCAACTCACAATCTCGATATCCTATCGAGCCGTGATACTGGGCGTTTACAATATTATACGCCTATTGCGAACACAATGGAAAAGGTTTCGAATCCTAATTCGATAGTATGGAGAAGATAGCTTTTTGAACCAGTTATTTTATTAAGTTTTCGATATAGATTTCAGTATGTTTACCTATCGTACGGCCATACGACAACCCCAAATGCTACAAAATTTGAAATCTGATAATAATACAATATTACGGATCTAATAGAATTGGTTTCGTCGAAATCCAAGAATGTGCCTCGAAAAGCTATTTTTAAATATCGATTTAAACGATATATTATCAAAACTAAACAAAACACTCTCAAATTCAGTTTTAACACATCTTTTATCTTTAGTATCAATATTATAAATTTTATAAGCCATCAATTTATTTTTAACAAGCCTGAAATCCCAGATTCATCAATTTTTCCAATTCTTAATTATTGATTCAATATTTAAATTATCCAATAAATAGCGATATTTGAAATTCAAGTTAGAAAATAACCTTTAAATATTTAAAATTAATTAAATATTTCAATTCCAAATATCCAGAAATTCTGGGTCGTCACATACAATTTAGACCATATGCGAAGTCTTGCCCACATATATCATAATAGGTACACGTATAAAGCAACACAATCATATCCTTACATATATTCTATTTTTTGTTTCTTACTTTGATTTGATTTATTTTGAGATGTTTGACTTGACTTCTTGTTTTGGTATGTTTTGAATTAAATTCCTTATCATTATACACACACACACACATACACATTTTTTTCACTCTCACCATTCATATAACATGTGTACATATGCATTTACTTATGTATGTTTTTTCACTATATAAATATATACATATATACCTTAACGTTTCAAAATTTTCATGTATATATATATATATATATATAATCTCATATGAGCATACACTCATATATTTGTATATTTATATATTTATAAACGTATTTTCATACATCATAAAGCTTGTATATACATATAGATATATATTTGTTTATTTATGGATGTTTTATCTTAATTTAAATGGTGAAGTTTATATATATTTTCAATAAAAATCCATCATATTCGAAAATTCATATTCTAACATTTATAATAGTTTTTAAATCAATTTATATATGTACCAATATTTTAATTATCAAAATTTTATTTGTTCGACCTATAAAATCAACATTTCAAAAATTTGAAATCAGTTAATTTCCCAATTATCTAACGTCAAAAATCCGGGCCGTTACAATCCTCCCCCGTTTAGAACTGTTCGTCCTCGAAAAGGAATGAAGCGGGAATTTTAATTTGATGTTTATTATTAGTTAAATCATTCTTTAAACATTTAACCCTTTACTCTATTATTTTAAAGTTTTAAAATATCTTTAAAACTAAGTAATATCACCAAATTAGTTTTATAAAAATACTTCTTATAACTCGATGTCTCAACAAGTCCATCGTTGTTCTCATGGAAATTCAGTCGAACGTTGATCGGTCTTAGGACTGAAGATCTATAAGTACTTAGTAAACCCGTTTTCAACACCCATTGAAAATACTTGGAAAAACTTTTGCGAGAATGCTCTGGAAATCATCACTGCCTCCATGGGTCGCAGTTAGCACGATGATTACATCGCCAGTCCGGCGAAATCCATAGGAAACTGTAGGCATCCGCACCCTTCGATTTCACCATGGAACTGCCACAGATTGCAGCTGCACCCAGGGGTACGTTGCTATGGCAGCAAATACCATGCAACTATAGGCATCAGCGCCCTTGAATTTCACTGTCAAATGAAACTTCACCACATAGATCGCATACTACCCCAATCGAGTCCCAATGCAGCCTGTAGGCACTCACTGCCACACAACTTTTGCTATGGACCACATAGATCGCAATCTACCGATGTTACGTCGCTCTCCCAGCGAAATCAAACGTAGACTTTAGGCAATCACTACCCTTCGCCTTACGCTATAGAACGCAGTAGATCGTAGTTGCACCAGATTTATGTTGCCATCACAGCATAACCCAGGCATCAGCGCCCTCGACTTACGCTATGCCAACCACAATCCATAGGAACTACAGCTTAATTTGGACGTCCTCTGGGATCAATATTTAGAACACTCCTTAGGGCTCAATGCAGAACCGCCCCGTGGATTTCCTACTATAAGTTTCAACTCTAAATGGGAGCATCTTTTTCCCCATAGCACTCTCAAAACATTTTATACTATACACATATAATATATTTCAAATCATACTCTTTATATGCATCCCATATAAACTTCAAAATCGATATCTCAAAATCGGTAGTTCTCAAACTTGGCTTTCCAAGTTCCCAAAATTTGCTTTTTCCCAAAACCAAAAGCCCTTCAAAATCAGTGGGTTCCAAAAACCTTTTCCAGCTCCATTGTCAAAAAAAATCATTCTTATATATATATGTAAGATTTTTCTTACAACTTGAAAAATATATTTTACCACTTCATACCTACAAATTCCACTTTATATACAAATATATTTCAAGATCTTTTCTTCTGGTTATAATCCCATTAATGCCAAATCAAAGTTTCAGTTCGATTTCCTTTTTCCAAAGTCATTTATTACTTTACTTATTCCTTGCAAAGCAAGTTCCCAGTTATAGTGACTATTTACTCTTTATTTTTTGTTTTTTTTCCACTATACATTTCTCATAATATACTCTTTCACTTCAAATCATTTTTTCTTCAATATATAATTAGGTTCCAATTCATAATTGATCCAAGTTCCCTTTTTGGGTTATAGTTTTCAATTTCACCTTAATTTGTATTTGAATTCAAGATTTAGATATCAGTAGTTTCCACTCTGACCAGTTTGAAATTTAGAAAACAGCTTGAAAAGTTTAAAATAGTTAAATGGTTGTAAAATAGTTAGACGGTTAAATAGTTAATATAAGATGGTTTGAATTTTAAAAACAAAGGTTTGTATAGTAAATAGCTAAGAAAATCATAATAGTTTGAATATTTTAAGATAATAGATTTTAGACAGTTTATATTAAAAAAATTCATTTGAAAATAGTTGCAGAGTCAAATTGGTTCAATTTCCCAATCTCCATTTCGAATCAATTTCAATTTCTACTTCCATTTAAATTGATTCAATCAAGATTCCAATTCGAATTAACTTCGATTCCCATTCTTATTCAAATAAATTCCAATTTTGAATTTGAACTAATTCAACTTCAATTACAATTCCCATTCAATTCAATCTCACCCTTGAATTTACTTCAATTCCATTCTCAAATTTAAACCAGCTTAACTTATATAAATTCGGGTTTGGTTTCCAAAATGCTGATTTAATTTCTTAAATAAAATTAACCCTTAACATTTATTTCGACAATCTAAACCTTTTATAATTAAATCATGAACCCAATTTCCATGTATTCTTTTAAATTACTTCTACTTAAACCTTGGTGGGGTTCTAGTAAGAGTTCAAATCTTTTTTAAACAAATAATTTTTTCAAAATTTTATTGACTACCCAATTATACTTCAAATTTTTAAACCCAATCCCTTTAAACAATTCCGGTTGATGAATCCATTTTTAACATTTCAATCTTAAGTTCAAAGTGATTCCATTTCCATGATTTCGATTTTATTTCTAAAATCGAAATCATTCAAATAGTTTCAAAATAAGGTTTTAATTCCATTTAATTTCAGTAATGGATATATATCATCTCGATCCACTTCTTAATTCATTCAAAATAATCCAATTTACAGTTTTATACTGTCAATAACAAACAGAATGATAGCAGGATATGTCATAGTAAATAAACATCCAAATTATCTAAAGCACCAATCAATAGCATTCATTACCAATTTTCAGAACTCAAACCCGTTTTGAGACCCTGCATAACTCCCTTCCAATTTAACCCATTTAACTTCCTTAAGTTAAATTTTAATTTCACCGTGAAATTTCCCATTTCAGACTATGAGCTCAAAACTTATTTAACTTGCCCTATGTTAAATTTCAATTCATTTAACCTTGCTCAATTTATATTTCCATCCCAAATTTAAATTTTCTTATCAATATCACTTCCCACTTATAAGCTCAAAAACTTATTTCTCTTTAGGTTTCACATCTCACTCTTAAGGGAATTTTAGAATTCAACACTTACTATTTATTTCAAATCACTTTGATATTATGTATATTCACACACACACACACACACACACACATATATATATATATATATATATAGACACACACACATATTTATTTCATTTGCACACCAAATCATACTTTTAATTTTAAACCATTCTTGTTTTTTGATTCAAAACAATTCCCTTTGAAATTTTAAAAACAACTCTTGTTTTAAAACAAGATTTCTATATTCAAAAATATTCTGAGTAATATTACTTATTATTTCCTTAATCACTTTGAAACAATTCCAAATTTCTCTGGTTTTAGATTTAAAACTTCACGATTCAAATCCATTTTAATTTATAAGTCATACTTATATAAATTTTTACTTCTTTAAATATTTCACTACGATTTATAATTGTTTATCATATAATAAATATCCTTTATTAAGATACAATATCCAGTCTATAATTATTGTATCTAAACAAACTTTCTATTCCATCATACTTTATTGGAAAAATATAATCAAAGCAATTTATTTCAAACACTTGGAAAATTCTTTTGAATTTTCCAAGATTTAAATTCAGGTTTTGAATCCATTTTTAACTTAACTTATTTGTATGATTAATCCCTACCCACATTTCTATTTGGTTATATGTGTTTTACCATTTAAATCTTGTAATCTTACTTGGTTTCAATAATAGCAACCAATTACCTCAATATACTCTAATAATTTGAAAAATTATTGCTCTATATTTCAAAATATAAGCTTATATAAAATTCATTTTTAAAACCATTTTTTAAATCATTATATAAGAAAATAAAAGTATGCCCTCATATAATACTCTGAACTCATTCTAGGGTACTACTGACCCTATCTCTAATGAGTAATCCCCACCAGAGCCAACGTTCTCGCTTAACCTTCAGCTCTAATACCACGTGTAACAGCCTGAAGATTTTCGACCCCGAAAATCGACACTAATACGTCCACTGTATAGAGTGCCGAGAAATCGAGTGCTGGAAATCCAAGACTGTTAGGGTTAAGAAGAAAACGAGGTAGAAAAAGAAACAGAAACAACAGCACATAATCTCAAAATCGCAGCGGAACAAAATATAATATAAAATAACAGCATTTATACAAAGGAAGCTGTAACTGTCAATATACATATAAGATATCATAGTACAAAAAATCTAGACAGTATAATAACTTTCCCTCAACTACTGTCTTGACAGCCCTCAATACACAACGGAATCTAATCAATACATCTCTGCCATCCAGCTCAACTACGGGGCTCCGAACGTCCTAACCTGAAAATCTGTAATACTCAGTCTTACCCGAGCATTACAATTAAGTAACACCCGATCAGGCTGGAAACTAGCATGAGTAAACCCAGTTAATTTGAAATACTTAAGTTATACAATTCTTTTAAAAACAAGGGTAACTCGTACAACACGACGAGTTTCTATCTGGTTATAACCAAACACTTGTTACCAAAAATCGTTGATATAATATCCAAGTACAGTTGCTCATTTAAAAATAGTCAGATTTACTTATTTATCCAACTCCAGCCTATTTGACTCTATAATCAAACCTGTAAAGGTTCAAATCGAAGTGCATCCGGTCAACACTGATATCTGATCCGGGTCTCTTTGAATCCCATTAATAATTTAAAGGGTAAATTGCTTAAAATAACAATTTATTGTTTAGATGACAATATTCGAATATGGGAATTCATTACTTATCTTTTATATCGAATAAAACGTGTTAATATTTTCATCCAATTTCTTTAAAAAAAAATTTCTTTGACCATCTATTGGCGTAGATCAGAATAATTCAAGAGTACATATCAAAAAGGATAAAGCCAAGGTATAGATCGTTAACCGAATTAACGATCCATAACGATATCAACATTCGGATTTCAATAACTTTATTTAACCAAGTACATTTATTATTTTTAACCCAAATTTCTTACAAAGTAAAGAGATTATACAATACTAGTTTATTTAAAATTTAACGCTCCCTTTTGATATCTAACATTGTTAATTTATACAAATTCTGAGTGTAATAATAATATAATCAATTACCCATTTTCTTATAAATATCATTATTCTAAATTTACGGATTTAAATACATTTCCAATAAGAAGACATAGATTTTGATATAAATATATATATATATATATATATATATCAATTCCATTTTCTTCTCTTTCCTTTTCTCTTACATATTTTTTCCTTTTCCTTTCCTTTCCTTTTTACTTATCTTTTATTTTACTTTTCCCTTCATTTTATTTTACTTTTCCTTTTCTTTTACTTTTTCCTATTTTTCTCTTATTTTCTTTCCCTACTTTTTTTCTCTTTCTTTTTTTCCTTTTTTTTCCTCTTTTGCCTTCTTTTTCTTATTTTCCTATTTCTTTCCTACTTCTTCTCTGGCCCATCAAAATCCGACCCAAACCCTCTACTTCACCTCTTCTTTCCACTCCTTCCAGTCCCCTTTCTCTATTACCATCGAAAAGAAAAGTAATGTGCACGACCCATGTGGACACACACATTCACCTGTACACCATCGCTGGCCATCGCCCCTGGTCACCGTCCATCTTCTCTGATCACTTACGACCATTGCACTCTCGAACACCTTCTTGAAAGTGCGTTCGGACCCTGGTTCGAAATTCGAACTACTGCTTGAACTGGAAAGTGAAACTTCGCAACCAAAATGCCTCGCCACCCAACCACAGGCCATCGTCTACCACATAAAAAAAACTAAGGCTCTGCCATCATCTGCTCTGCAATTTCCTCTACCCACGCACGTTTCTTTTGTTCACTCGTCGCCACCATTCCCTCAAACTCAAAGCCCTCCCTATGCTAAACCTAAATCCTAAATAGAAATTACCCGGCCTTCCTGCACGATTAGAATTTTTCTTAATGTTTTTAGTGGACGCACCTCCCTTCCAGCTACCTCCACGCCCACAGTCAAACCACGAAATCGATTCCATAGCTAGAAATTTCCCAATGACCAAAAACAGATCAACTCAACGTCACTTCCCCAATATTCACTTAAAAACCTCCAGATCATCATTGAAAATCATAATTTCCATTCATGAATACAATTAGAGAATCGACTGATGGAAAAATGATATTCGAACTACAACCATTTATGAGCTAGTTACTATAATATCTGGTTTCTACCTTCATACCTCAGAATTTGAACGATTTGAATTTTTTAAATACACTACACATAAAGACAACTAAGTTTCATTTTGGAAGCAAGTTTTAAGCTAAAACAAGATTTACGATAATGATTTTTGAAGTTGTTATATATACTTAACGGAGCAAAGAACAGATGAATACATATCACAGAAGGTAGTATGAGAACTCATCCAAAAATAAAAATTTGCTATAGATACATGGAAACTAATAATAAAGATGGAATGTTCTACTTACAACTTGATATGCCTAGATGAGCATTGCAGTTTCCCCTGCTCTTGCTTTACCTTTACTGTCTTGATTCTGTTGTTATTATTTTGTGTTTCTAAAGGCAAGCTATGTATATTTTTTTTGCTTGTGAGGATGTTAAACTTGAAGGCCACAAGGTAGTGGTTTGTATGTATATATATAGGGTGGAAGGAGTGTGCAAAGCAAGATACATGCTGAGATTTTTGTCTACAGTCTTTTGCATTTTTTTTCTTTTCCCTTGTTTTATTTTGATATGAAAACAGTTTGACCTGATTTGATTTCATAAAGAGATTTGATGTATCATGTGATTAGATTTCGTATGACATGATTTTGATATTTGTTATGATGATGTTCCCTCAAACATTTACATATATGTATATGCATTTATATATGTACATATCTTCATATATATATTCAACCTACAACTTAGACCATATGCGAAGTCTTGCCCACATATATCATAATAGGTACACATATAAAGCAACACAAGCATATCCTTACATATATTCTTTTATTTCTTACTCTGATTTGATTTATTTTGAGATGTTTGATCTTTATGTGACTTGACTTCATGTTTTGGTATGTTTTGAATTAAATGCCTTATCACACACACACACACACACACATTTTTTCCACTTTCACCATTCATATAACATGTATACCTATGCATTTACTTATGTATATTTTGTCACTATATAAATATACATATATACCTTCATATTTACAAATTTTCATATATATATATATATATATATATATAATTTCATATGAGCATACACTCATATATTTGTATATTTATATATTTATATACGTATTTTCAAACATCATAATGCTTGTATATACTTATAGATATATATTTATTTATTTATGGATATTTTATCTTAATTTAAATGGAGGATTTTATATATTTTTTCTATAGAAATACATCATAGTCGGAAATTCATAATCTAACATTTAATATAGTTTTGAAATCAATTTATATATCTCGATATTTTAATTATCAGAATTTTATTTGTTCGACTTATAAAATCAACATTTCAAAAATTTAAAATCAGTTAATTACCCAATTATCCAACGTCAAAAGTCTTGGTCGTTACATTTAGTGAATTAATTTATACTTACAGTATTTGAATATATGTTCTTACATAAGAAAATAAAGGTACGACGACGTTGGGACAACTTTTAATCGAAAAACGTTGATTTTCGACAAAATATTTTACGGTCATATTTTGATGTTTTAGTTAAACTATTTATTTATGTAAACCAAATTTAAAAATAAATTTTTATAATGTTATTTAAAAATATAAACACTCATAAATAAATTAAAATAATTTATTTAATCATTGAAACTTACTTTTCTGAAATCAGCATTTTGTCACTTTTGTCGATATAGGCAAATTTTACTGTTTTTATGTATACTTATCATTCCAAGTCCTATCTAATATTGTTTGAATCATATAGCCTTACTTATTTTACATTTAAAATCAACTTTAATGGAATACTTTAAAGCGGTCAAATTCTGGGTCATAACATAGAATAAATCCTCATTTAAAATCATCATATTTCTTAAATATGTCATTTCACTAGCAAATATCACTTCACATCCCAACTTATGCTATAACATCTGTAATAGCCTGCAAATCCATATCGCTTTGAGCCGACCATATTCTCCATCAAATCTACTCAAATTGGACGGAATTACACACCATTAGGGTTAAAGAAGAAGGAGATAGAATAGGAGAATAGAAAACAATATCAGAATCTCACAATCGCAGTGGAACAATATATAATAGCTAAATGATTGATCTTTATACAAAAAGAACTATATCTGTTTTATACATTACATCATCAGAGTACAACACAATCAATAGCAAAATACTGGACGGTTATATCAACTTGTCCTCACAAAAGCTGACTATTTAGCTTATACTGCATAGCGGAATATACATCAAGTATGTGTGATATGTCTCGCCATCCTGTTCGTCTCCTGAGCTCCACAGCATCCTATCATGTATCCTATAATACTCGGTCTGATCGAGCATTATAGTGAAATAACATCCGAGTCAGTCTGGAAAACCAGAGTGAGAAAACACACTCAATTGGATTATTAATGTTTTCAAAATTTTTTGAAATCAAAGGTATCTCGTAAGACCACGCCATAAATAAACATGCCGGGTTTTCACCTTACGATAACCAAAACATTTTTTATCAAATCCGTCTGATATTATAATATGTCTATAGAAAGTAAAATAGAATCTAGCTGAAATGCTTGCTTCTCACGTTTCAGCAATAGTTGGGCACAATCAAAACCATACAGGCGCTTATTGGAGATTGGATTCCACACAATGGCAGGTCTACTGGCGTACCGCCCATCACAGAACCTGGTCTAGATCAGCGTACCGAGGATCCCCCTGATCCCCTGCAACACAAGACTGGAGCTACCCCTTACTGGATATTTCGAATAAGATCACCTCACGGTTGGGATCAGCAACCGCCCACACAGCCGAAAAAAGGATATCTAGACAGGGATAACCTTACCCTAATTGGTTGCTAACCACTTAGCCTTGCTGAACCTCCCATGTTTTAGCCATTCTCGGTTGATGAGTCTAGATGCTATGCGTTACCTTTGTAGCACACATACACTTAGAATGCTCATCGTCACCCTGACGATGTTCTGATAGCATTCGTCCATACAAGTTGCCTTGGGTCTGGACAAACCGAATCATCGTCTTCATCATCTTCACGGTCTTCATTCGTAAACGTTCAAAACAGATTGAAGTGGTTTTCGAGAAATTAATATCGATCCCGGTCTCTTCGAAAAAGTTAAGCGCATTGGCCAATATTGATAATCGCCTATTTAACAATCAAACAACATCCACAAACAACCATCGGGCCTTAATAATTTCCCAAATTATTTATTTCAAATATCTTTGCAAGATATTTTTCTACACTTCAACCTTTTGAAATAGTTTTCAAATCACCTTTTCTCTTGCTGAATAAATTTCCACCCAATTATTTTATTTCCACTGAAAATCACCAAGTCTTAATACTTTAGATTTTTAAATAATTTAAATCACTTTGTCCAAAAATGTATACTTTAACCACTTAAAATAAAAACTACTTAAAACACTTTATTTAAAATACTAGTTATGAAATTTTATTATAACTTCTCATGTAAAACTTAAGCCAAAACTAATTTTAATATAAAAGTTATTCTATAAGGTATAAATATTAAATAATTATCTTTCAAATCATAATACTAGTTAAACCTTAAAAATAATTTACTTATATAATTAACTTAATAAATATTTACTTTTAAAAAAATTTAAAACCACTAATTAATAATTTCTTTCTAAAACATTCTTTTAAAAACATTTTAAAACCTCTAACTTATACTTGGAACTCTTTCTATGAAAATGTACTTGGCTTTTCAGGGGAATACACTTTCCATTTAGGTAAAGCCATCTAATCACTTATAAATCCTGCTCGATTTATCACAATTTAATTTACATCCCCATCCCATAAATTTTCTTTTCCACACTTTTAAAAATAAAACCACCTTTTATTTTTTTTAAAAATTTACCATCTCTTTATAAATTCCGGCCGTGAATTTATACTTTCAAATTTATCCACCAATAAATATTTCACTTTATTTATAAACCCCGTTTATAATTTCCATACCCTCATTCTCTTTTAATTACTGTTTCAAATCACTTAATCGATTTTAAAAAAAATCGATTCTCTAAATTAAATTACATATAGAATTTATTCCCTGATTTATTCAAAGTTTATTTCAAAAATCCATTAATTCCATATTTACTTCTTAATTATGATTTAAAATCTTATTTAAAACTGAAAATACCAATTTCATGTTTTTTTTTTCAAAATTCTTCTTTATCTCTCCCAAACTATTTTAAACTTGAATTTAAAAATAAATCCATTATTTCTTTAAATAATATCACTTAAGTTTAAAAAATTCATTTATACCATTTATTCAAAAATCACCTTTCCCATACTCGAAATTTATTTATTAGAATTTAAAAATAAACTTTTATTCCTTTCCAATTTCATTCATAAATTTATCCAAATTAGATAAATTATTTTACTTAAAAGTTCTCTTTTTAATTCCTTCAAGAATCCATTCTTTTTTATTTTCAATATTTTAAAGTACCAAAATATATTCAGCCAAAACATAGCTTTCAATAATTACAATTACCAATATAATCTATCATAGATTATCAAATAAATCATATCACAGAATATGGAAACAAATTTCAATATTTTGACGAATCTAGTTGGATCTCTCCAACCTGTATCCCTGCATCCACAGATGTTAGCACAATATAAAAATACCAATCTGAGGGATATCGCAGTATAAAGGGTCATCCGCTATTATGTGTGGCGCATAGGGTCTCATCCGCTATATAATGCAGGAACATCAATCACTCCAATATATTTATACACACACACACTATTATATAATATCACATCCAAACCGATAATAAATTATCAATGCAAGAAATCAATCAATAATTTAAATTTTCAACTATTTAGATTAACTAGTAATCCAATTTGAGTGAGATTAACTCACCTTTGTTTTGTTTGCAACCCATTTCCATCTCGATTTGTCTTCTTCATGATTTTGACCTTGTATAAACAATTCACGATTTATTACTATTTGAATTAATCAACAATTAATCACCATTTACTTATTTAATTTTAACTTATAATTTGATTTAAATTAATTTTCCCTTGAAATCTTTAGTAACTAAAATAACTTGATAAGTCTATTAAACAAGTTAATCTCCATTATTTTAAAAATTAAACTAGTAAATAAAAATAGGTATATATGTACATTTATTTTCCTTCTGAAACTTCATATACTTAAAAGTTAAATTTATCTAGATTCAAAATCTAATTTTTACATAAACTTTTCAACATTTAAAATTCCTTTATGTTTTTTTTCAAAATCTTCCTAATATATCTATTTATGTATATATTAAATAAACTCTAATATTGGAAGAAATCAATTCGATACCTCACTTATTGCAGCTCGATGCAACTTCGACTCCACCACTGGCATAGGCCCCCCTCGAACGAATGAAACCGCCCCCTTCGACTTACAACTGGTCGCTGCGACCCCATCAACATCGACGTCGAAGTCGTCGACTTCCAGATCGAGATTGCCTCGATGCTCCGACCACTTCCTAAATGAGTCGCCCCCTACATCGAGTCGAACGCGACTGCATGCCAGAAATCCCAAGCCAGAGAACCTCATTCGCAATTCTTTCCCCCTCCACCTTCGACTGCCACTACTTACATGGCTCAATGCCACCCTAACCGAGCCCTAGTGATCGACTACCCATCGCTCCATTGCGACACGCTGGCTATTCCCCACACCATCCACGCGAGCACTAAAATATCGCGACGCTGCCCACGAACTCGAGTTCGTCTAAACCACCTGCGAGCTTCCAGCTCGCCCACGCGACTACGCCTCTGTGTTCTCAGCCTTGTACTATCGCGATAAATCGCCAAGTCGAACTCTTATCTCTTTTTTTTCTCACGAGCCGATTCAATTTGAAATTAAAGAAGAGGGGAGCACGGCCTCGTGTTAACTGAAGAGAAGAGAAAAAGGAATTCGATTTTGCTTCTATGATTTCATCTCTGAACAAGATGAAGTATTATTTTTTTATAACGAAGATGGGTGTTACACCAGGAAGAACACGTGTTTAAAATTTTCTTGTGTGACTGCATAGGCCTGCAACAGTGGTTGAGAAATGAAAGCAAAAAGCACTGATGGAAGATATATTGACCAGTCAAATTATATTTAAATTTCAAATTTTAAATTTAAACCGTTCCAAAATCGTAGCTCGAAATCTCGACCTCCTATCGAGTTGAGCTGCTAGGCATTTATGATGTTATACCCTTATTTCAAACATAATGGAAAAGATTTCGAGTCCTGATTCGATCATATGGAGAAGATAGCTTTTGAAATCCAGTTATTATATAGAATTTCGATTTAAATTTCAGCGCGTTTACCTATCGTATGATCACATGATAACTCAAAACACTACGAATATTGAAATTCGATAATAATGCACTATTGTGGATCCAATGGAACTGGTTTCGTTGAATTCTGAGACCGTGCCTCGGAAGGCTATTTTTAAATGTCAATTTAAATGATATATTTTCAAAACTGAACAAAACACTTCCAAATTCAATTCCAAAGCTTTCATTATCTTCTGTACTATTAATATAAATTTTATAAGCCTTTAAATTATTTTCAATAGACTTAAAACCCCTGAATTCATATTTTACCCAATTTCCAATTGTCTAATTTAAGAATTTAATTATCCAATAAATTGTGATATTTGAAATTCAAGTTAGAAATTAACTTTTAAAAATTGAAAATCAATTAAATATTCCAATTTCAAATATTCAAAAATTCCGGTCATCACATTACTCCCCCCTTAAAAGAATTTCGTCCTCGAAATTGCTAATTCAGAAGAATACTCCAACCCGTTTACTATTTTCCTAAAACTATCCAAACTCATCCATTACTTCCAAACAATATTATTTACTCAACAATTCAAATCTAAATTTAAAACCAAATTTTAAATTATGAAGATTTTCTCAAAAATTTTCTAGCTCCCTAAATTTTCGAATTTTTTTGCCAGTGTCTCCTTTGCGCAGCTAGATCGGTACAACTACAAAATGCCTCTACGGCCTTAAATTTTCGAAAGAAAAACAAAATCCAAGTGGCTAGATCAAAAAATCATCAAATTTCATACACAATTTGAACTACATACCTTTTGTTGGCAATTCAATTTATCTTCTGAAATCACAATCACCAATTTTCCTTTGCTTTTAAATACCTGTATATCCTACTTAGCAATAATATCCAATCAGAGAATTCAAATCATTTTATTCATTGCTTTACAAAATTTTCAATATCTATTTCATTCAAGTCCGTATGATGTACCCATATCATTTGCATGCAATACCAGGTCCGATCGCTCAAGCGATTACACAATTTCACGTCCGAACTAGTATCGTCCACCCGACTTTCTAGTGTGGACTCAGATCTAGTTTCTTGATCAGAAACCTTCATTCTCGTTGCATAGCCACAAACTATGATAGAGAATTTCAGAACCAATCAAAATCCATATCCAGGTTTCTCCGTCGAAAATCGAGTGAAATATCCCAACTCGGATCCATATAACCATCTCAAAATTCTATGCTCGAATCTGGATCAAATCATTATGCTAATAAAATAATATACGTATATATTACGTGTTTATCTCAATTGATTATTAGCTATATCAATTTTCTTTTTATTCACATGTATTATGATTTTCATTCACTTATTCACAATTATCCTATTGCACAACATTACTTAACCTTTATTCAGTATTAACTTAGAATATTTTCCCAATACCAATTTTACCTAGGAATTTACCTTAAGATCAATATAAATATTTTACACACTTAAAGATTTATTTTCACTTCACTACTTAAGCTTTCACATCTATTTTCATTTAACTTAAATTTTCAATTCCATTCCGAAACATATTTATCTTCAATTCCTAATTTATTCTAAACCTAATGAATTTATTTCCAGACTTCAATTATTTTAGTCCACTTCGAACTAATTCATCAACTTTACTTTACTTAACCCAATTCAAATTTAATTCCAATATTCAGTTTCAATTCCATTTACTTACAATTGTAAATTCATTTGTTCATTCACAAATTTATTTCCAATTGATAAATTTTTATTTCAATAGCCATTTCATTTCGTCTACTTAGACCTTTTCCTCAAATTCACTTTTATTCAACTTGATTTAATTACATTCCAATTCAATTAAAATTTTAAACATTTATAGGTTTTCCAACTTATATACATTCCATTTACTAATCTCCTTTAACTTACTTCATTTAATTAGCTTACCTTCCAACTTATTTCATTTTCATTCTTACTTTTATTTAACCCTTTCGAGTTTATTCCAATAGATTTCAAATTTTTATATGTTATCAAACTTATTTATATTCCGTAAACATTTCTAATTTACTACCATGGTTTTTAAACAATTTCTTAAACATTCCAAAACATTTTAAACCAACCCTGGAGTTTTCAAAATCACTTAAGTATTTCAAAATCATTTTGAAATCAATTATATCCAAAATCCTTTGGTATCAAATTATCTCTTGAATTTTAGAACCAAACTTAATTTTGCAACCACTCCAATTTAAAACATTCGGGTAACAATTCCTCTATAGAAAATTCGAAAATGAACATCGATGATGCTGCAGTCATCACCAAAGTTATTTTCCAGCGATCGAAGTGAGTTCAGTGCTTTTACCTCTTTAAAAACATTTCCAAATATTTTTAATTCCAAATATCACCAGATTTCATATTCAATTCAAAAATATTTCTGAAATAATATCACCATTATTTCTCCAAAACCTTTGAAAACCATTTCCAAACCCAAAGGAATTTAAAATTTTCCCAAAATTTCAAATTTCAAATCCTACCAATCTATACTCAAACATTACTCTAGAATTTTATCTCATTTCAATTGTAGATCATATTTATAATTCACATTTACAAATCTCATTCTGTTATACAAATTATTCCTTACCTTTGGTTATAACATTATTTTCTTACTTTCAATTTCCTCACAATAATGATAATATTTTAATATTATCACTTCCTAACAACCAAGCAACCATATAGAACTACAATCATTTCTGAAAATTATTCCTTTCATATATAAAAATAATTTGGGCAAAATTATTTCTTTTACCCACTTTTAAAAACAATACTGTGTCGGTTTTTCTAGTTTAAGAGTTTAGAAATCCTTATCGATACAGTTGTCCGGACTGCACCGACCAGTATTTATAAACACTCAACCGATAAGTCGACACAATATAAAACAATTTATATTTACTAACAAATATGCTCCTATATCTATTAATACACTCAAACTCATTCATGGGTGCTATCGACTGTAATGATCCGATTTTTCGACGCTCGAAAATCGACATCAATATGTCCACTGTATCAAATGCAGAACAATCGAATGCAGAAAAACTAAACCATTAGAGTTAAAGAAGGAGGAGGTAGAAGAAGAAATAGAAAACAATATCAGAATCTCACAATCGCAGCGGAACAATATATAGATAAATGACTGATCTTTAAAACAAAGAACTATATTTGTTTATACATTACATCATCAGAATAGAATACAAATCAACAACACAATTTAGGACAGTTATAATAACTTGTCCTCCCGAAGCTGAATATACAGCTTACACTGCACAGCAGAAATATAAATCTACGGAAATACGCCTCGTTATCCATCACGTTTCTTGAGCTCCATAGCAGTCCATCCAAAATCTGTACTCTATAATACTTGGTCTGACCCGAGTATTATATTTAAATAACACCGAGTCAGTCTGGAAAACCAGCGTGAGAAAACACACTCAATTGGATTATTAAAATTTTCAAAATCCTTTGAAATCAAAGTTATCTCGTATGACCACGCCACAAATAAACATGTCGGGTTTTTACCTTACGATAACCAAAACATTTTCTTATAAAATCCTTTGATATTATTATAGTGTCTATATACAAATACTTATCCAAATAGCCGAAATTGTTACATTCATTAAATTCCAGCAATACTAGCCATAAAGTGGGTTCTAAAAACAAAACCGTAAAGGCACGTAGGGAGAATTGATTTCCAAATAATGACTAGACATTGGGGCACCACCTGTCATGGTACCTGGTCTAGATCAGCATATCGAGGATTCCCCCTGAATCCCCTGCAACACAAGACTGGAGCTACCCCTTACTAATCCGAATAAGATCGTCCCGCGGTTGGGATCAGCAAGCGCCCACACAGCCGAATAAAAAGGGACCTCTAGACAGGGATGACCTTACCCAAATTAGGGTGCTACCCACTTAGCCTTGCTACATAACCTCTGATTTTCAGTCATTCTCGGTTGATGAGGTTTGAGGCTCAGCGTTGCCTTTTAGAACATTCCACTTAGAATGCTCACCGTCCTCCTGACGATGCTCCGAAAGCATTCATCCATACAAGTCCGTTCCGGGTCCGATCGGAACCGAAGGTAAAACTCCTACTACATCCATTTTGGAATCACCCGCAGGATTAGTAGCGATTAGCCCTTGCACTTCACTGGTCCATCTTCGACTCCATGCACTTGTATTCTTCATGAAAACGTTCAAACCGATCGAAGTGGTTTTTGGAAAATTAATCCTGATCCTGGTCTCTTTGAAACGATCCGTGCATTGGCCAATATTGATAGTCGATTGTTTAATTATCAAATAAAATTCACAAACAACTATCAGTCTTAATAATTTTCAAAATTATTTATTATTCAAAATATCTTCGCAATATATCTTCCACACTTCAACACTTTATAAATAGTTTTCAAATCGCTTTCCTCTTGCAGAATAAATTCCCAAATATTATTTATTTCCATTGAAAATTTCCAAGTCTAAAAACGTTAGATTTAAAATAATTTAAAATCGCTTTACCCAAAGATATATGTACTTTAAAACATTTAAAATAAACCATTTAAAAGTAATTAAAATTGTTAGTTATGAAATTTTATAATAACTTCGCATGTAAAGCTTAAGCCAAAACAAATCTTAAAATAAAAGTTACGAAATTCTATACAAGTTTTCAAATAAAACTTTAACCAAATTGTCTGTAAAATAAAACTACTTTATAAAATAAAAATAATAATAATTATCTTTTTAAATCATAATACCAATTAACCTTTTAAAATAATTACTACTGTAACTAATTTAATAAATATTTACCTTTAAAATTCTAACAACTTAAATAATAATTTCTCAAAAACATTCCTATAAACAACTTTAAAACTTTTAATTTATACTTAAATATCTGCTCTGAAAACGTACTTGGATTTTCAGGGAAATGCACTTTCCTTTCTCACCTTTTAAAAATAAATCACTATTTACTTTAAAACAAATTACCCATTCCTTTATAAATTCTCATCGTGAATTTATACTTCCAAATATCCACCGATATCTTATTTCACTTTATAAACCCGGTTTATAAATTCCATAGTCTCATCTTCCTTTCAAAAAACAGTTTCAAAACATTAAATAAATTTCCAAATCGATTTTCAAAATTTACTCCATTTTAAAATAAATTCCTTTACTTACTCAATTTTATTTCAAAACCCATTAATTTCATATTTAACTTCTTCATTAAGATTTAAAATCTTATTTAAATTGAAACTACCGATTTCATATTTATTTCAAAATTCTTCTTTTATTTTTTCTATACCATTTAATTCCTAAATTGAAAAATAAAACTTTTATTCCTTTAAATAATATCACTTAAGTTTAAAAATTCATTTATTCCCATTTATTCAAAAAAAATCTCCTTTCCCATACTTTGGAATGTATTTATTAGAATTTAAAAATCAACTTTTATCTTTTTATAAATCATTCTTTAGTTTATTGAATTTCTCTATAATTATTTTACTTAAAAATTCTCTCTTTTATTTTCCCTTCAAAAATCCAATCTATACATTTTTGATAATTGAGTATACCTAAATATATTCAATCGAACCATAGCATCCATTATTTCCAATTACCAATGTAGTCTATCACAGGTTATCCAATAAATCATAACATAGAATATTTAAACAATTTAAATATTTTTGAGGAATCCAATTGGATTCCTCCAATCTGTTTCCTTGCATCCATAGATGTTAGCACATTATAAAATACCAATTCCACTTCGAGGTGGAATATCGCGGTACAAAGGGTCATCCACTATTATGTGGGGCGTATAGGGTCTCATCCGCTATATAATGTGGGAAATCAATCACTTCAATATATACTATATATACTACTATATACAAATGCTATCACATCTAGACAGATAATAATTATCAATGCAATCAATCAACCAATAATTTAAATTAACTATTTAAATTTAAAACGTAATCCATATGAGTGAGATTAACTCACCTTTGATTTTTAACTTGCAATCCACTCCCATTTCGGCTTGTTTCTCGATTTTTAACCTTGTATATACATTATATTGTTTATAAATATTTGAGATAATCAAACAATTTATTACCATTTAACAAATTTAATTTACTAAAAAATTAATTTAATTGAAACTAAAAATTTTCCTTTTAATAACTTTTAGTAACTATAATAAATTAAATAATTTAATTTAACTAATTAATCACCAAATCCATTGTTTAAAATAAACTACTAAATTAAAAATGTGTATAATTATTTCCTTTATTATTTTCCCTTGAAACTACATATACTAAAAATAAGTATATACATTTAAAAATCTAACTTTTATATAAACTCTATAACAATTTTTTTAATTTTTTTTTTAAAACTTTTCAGTATAAACTAATTTCTGTTTTCATATATGAATTAAAATGGCATGTACACATATATTTATATAAAAAAGAATTAATTTAAATCTTACTGTAAATACTTTTTTTTTCAATAGTCTAATTTACAAATACATGCACGTTATTCAAGCTAAAAATAAATAAGAAAAACGAATACCTCTGTTCTCAAATAGAACCCTAAATCGCGCCTCACCGATCGACTGACCCCACTTCATCAGCGACCTTCCAAGTGCCACCTTGATCAGCAAAATAGCACGTGGCCACAATCTCACGCGACCAAGTCGTGAATCCAGAACCACCCAAACCCTAGCTGCTCCTGCAAAACTCGTCATCTCGTCCCCTTGCATGCGCGCGTACGCAAACGCTCATCCATCCAGTCACCACTGCTTCGAATGCTAGATCAGGTCCGGTCGACACTTCCATGAAGAGCATCATTCCTCCCTCCATCTTCAGTTGGAAGCCTTTGAGTTCAATTTCCGTTTAAAATTGGATCGGGGAATTTTCTGATGGTTTAGATTTGAAATTGAAAGAGAATTTAAGGATTTGGGTTTTAACAGTGTAAATGGAGAAATAAGGTAGATGTAATTTAAGTTCGGCCATTGATTTCTTTTGAAGCTCTGTATTTTGAATTTGAATGAAAATGGTTTCGTTTGTTTTTTTCATTTTGAACGAGATATTCATCATTTTTTTAGAGGACGCATGTTAACCCAATTGAACACGTGTTTTAAAATTCCTTTATGTGTCTACATAGATTTGTAGCAGTTCCAATGCAATTATATTATTTACTTAAATTTAAATTTCAAATTTAAATAGTCTTGAAAATGAAGCCTAAAATCTCGATCTCCAATCGAGGCATGCCGCCAGGCGTTCACAATATTAAACCCCTATTATGAACGCAATGGAAAAGGTCCCGAGTCCTAATTCTATCGTATGGAGAAAATAGCTTTTTGGACCCAGTTATTATATTAAATTTTCGATATAGTTTTCAACGCGTTTATCTACCATACGGCCAAACGATCACTCCAAACACTACGAAAATTGAAATCCAATAATAATACACTATTACGGGTCCAATGGAACTGGTTTTGTCGAAATCTGAGACTGTGCCTTGAAAGGCTATTTTTAAATTCAATTTAAACATTATATTTTTAAAACTGAGCAAAACATTTTCAGATTCAAATATAAGGCTTTCCTTATCTTTAGTATCATTAATATAAATTTTACAAGCTTTCAAATTATTTTTAACAAGCCTGGTACTCCCGATTCAACAATTTTCCCAATTTCCAGTTATTAATTCAATATTTACAATATCCAATAAATAGCGATATTTGAAATTCAAGTTAAACTATCTTTCAAATATTTAAAATAACCTAAATATTTCAATTTCAAATATCTAGAAATTCCGTGTCGTTACATTCCTCCCCTCTTAAAAGAATTTCGTCATCAAAATTACTAGTTGAGAGGAATAGTCCAGTACCCGTTTACTATTTTCCCAATCCAAATAGTTTTCAATAACTTCCCAAAATCCTTCAGTTTCAACTTTCCAAAACAATTTTCATTAAAAACACCATCACTCTTACTAACTTCCCAAACTTAACCATAAATTCTAAACAATATTATTTACTCAAAAATTAGGTTTAAATTTTAAATTATCAAAGTTTTCTCAAAAAATTTCTAACTCCCTAAATTTTCGAAAAATTTCGCCAATGTCTCCTTTGCGTGACTAGATCGGTACAACTACAAAATGACACTATGGGCCTCCAGATTTCAAAAGAAAATAAAAAGCCAAGTGGCTAGATCAGAAAATCACCAAATTTCATACAGAAATTTAAACACATAACTCAATGTTGTCTACTTCGAATTTATCTTCGAAAATCAAAACATCCATTTATCCTTTGCCTTTAGATACCTCTATATCCTATTTAGCAATAATATCCAATTACATATTTCAAAATCATTTTATACATTTCTTTACAATAGTTTCAATATCTATTTCATTCAAGCCTGTATGATGTACATATACCATCCGTACACAATATCAAATTCGATCGCTCGCTCGATTACACAATTTCACTTCTGAACTAGTATCATCCACCCGACTTCCTAGTGCGGAGTTAGATCTGGTTTCTTGGTCAGAAACCGTCATTCTCCTTGCATAGCCACAAAATATGATAGAGAATTTCCAGAATCAATTAAAAATCTATGTCCAGGGTTCGCCATCAAAAAGTGAATGAAAAATCCCAACTAGGATTGATATAACTATCTCAAAATTCTGTGCTCGAATCCGAATCAAACTGCTATACGAATAAAATTATATACGTACATCCTACATATTTATCTCAATTGATTATTAGCTTTATCCATAATCCTTTTACCCACATTCATTTTGATTTCTATTCGCTTATTTACAATTATCCTTTTACATACCCTTATTAAACCTTCATTTATTAACTTATATATTTTCCAATACCAAATTTTTACTTGGTATATTTCTCAATTCCAATTTTACTTAAGAATTTACCATCCATTTCATAAGTTCAAGATAAATATTTTACACTTAAATATTTATTTCCACTTCATTGCTGAAGTCATATATCCATTTCTATTCAACTTTGCACTTTCAATTCCATTTGAATTCAGTTTACCCTCCAATTTTAAATATTGTATTCTATTCGTCTTATCTCAACCCATATTTCTTTAGTCCATTCCTTAACTAATCCCACTTACCAATTTATTCATATCTCAAACACTTCTATTCCCAAACTTTACTATTTTTAGTCCACTTAGAACTAATTTTTCAACTTCACTTTACTATGCACAATTTAAATTAAATAACATCCTAATATTCAATTTTAATTCATTTTCTTACCATTTAAATCAATCGGTATAATTTCAAATTCAATATTTTTCTTTCTTTTGTCCAACTAGACTCATTTTCCATTTCGTTTATTTGGCACAATTTAAATATAATTCAAATGTTAAATTTCACCACCATTTAGTTATAAATTAAATTAATTTATTCATTCACAAATTTATTTCCTTCTTAATAAATTTTAATTCAATGACCATTTTACTAAGCTTACTTTGATTCATTTCCTCAAAGCTCTCCTTTAATTAACTTAATTTAGTTAAATCCCAATTCAATTCAAATTTTAAACTTCTATTTCATTTGTTCATTTAATTGGTATATCTATCACTTTACTTTATTGTCATACTTACTTTAACATAACTCTTTATTCAAGTTGAAATTTATCCCAACAAGTTTCAAATTTTATAAGTTATCAAACCATTTATATTCTATAAGCATATTAATTAAACTTCAATAGTTTAAGAAATTACTTAAATATTTCAAAATTATTTTTGAAATCAAGTGTATCCCAAAATCCTTTAGTATATCCAATATTCCTTTGTATTTAAAAAATCAAAGCAATTTTACCAAACCAAAACTTCAACATTTCGAAAATCGTTTTTGAAATCAATTATACACATAATTCAATTGCATGTCCAATTATTATTATTTTTGAATTTTAAAACCAACCTAGTTTTGCAAATACCTTCAATTGAAAACATTTTGGCAGCAATTCTTCTCCTGAAAACTCGAAAATGAACATCGATGATGCTGCACTCATCACCAATGTTATTTTCGAAAAGAGTTCAATGCTTTACCTCTTTAAAACATTCTCCAACATATTTGTAAATTCCACATCTCACCAGATTTCAAATCCAACTCAAAAATATTCCCCAAATAATATCACCATTATTTCTCCAAAGCCTTTGAAAATCATTTTCAACTCAAAGGAAATTAAATTTTCCAAAATTCCAAATTCTTTCAATCTATATTCAAACATTACTCTAGAATTTTATACCATTCCAGTTATAAATCACCTTTGAAATTCACATTTACCAATTACATCCTGTTATATAAAATAAATTTCTTAACTTTGGTTATGATTTCCATTCCTTATTCAATTTCCGCACAACAATGATAATAATTTAATATTATCATTCCCTAACAATCAAGCAACCATATACTATAATAATTTACAAAAATTATTTCTTTTATATACAATAATAGTTTGGGTAAAATTATTTCATTTACCCTATTTTAAAACAATACTGTGTCAGTTTATCTTGTTTAAGAGTTTAGAAACTCCTATCGATGACATGGTGTGACGATACGGATTTTTCGCGTTCGAAAATCGACATCCATACTTTACATCGTACTCGAATGCCACAGATTCAACCGTTCAAATCTGAGTCGTCGGAGCTTATAACACATCAAGTATAACAATACAGCGGAAGAAGAAATGAATAACATTGATATACAACATTCGATACAATAATGATACAATATGAATCAATATCATAGATACAAGAAACAAATGCTACAGCGGAAAACACAATAAACTAGCAGCGGACAAAAATCAGCTTTAAATTGAACTCTAAAGAAGGAATTCCAATATCAGCAACTGCAACTCAAATCCATTGCTCCAAAGCCAAGCTCCAAACCACAAGCTCGAACCACCATCTAGTTCACCAAGCTGAGCAAGTCTCGTCCACGAATCCAAAGACTCCAAAGAATTCCAAAGAGAAAGCTGAAGGGTATCAAATCGATATTTACTATCTATTATCTGAAAAACCCAACTCTAGACTGCCCGTGTGGAAAATTGTGGGCACCCAGAGTTTAGGAAGGGAACAATAAACTCCGGGTCAGTCATGAGACTGGTATGAGCAAACAAAAATAGTTTTAACTTTTTAAAACAAACAAAAGATTTTAAATTTGAAATCCGCAATACTTTTTAGAAAATGAAACTACCATAAGGCCTCCCGCCACACACACCATGCAAACGCAGAATTGGAGGAGATTTCTTCTTATGATTGTCGAACATGCTTGATACGCGAAAACCATTTTATATTATTATTAGTGCATAGTGGAAACATTTCGAAAGTATAATATTAATCTTAGCCAGCATAGACATTTCGTACTATGCCTACTATAGCTACCATCAAAACAGTGGTGACCACCATAAGTGAATGGCAGGTTATACAACTAAAACCATACTGGGAGCGTATTGTTTCTTTGGATTTTCCAACAAATGGTCAGGCCAAGGAACTTCCCATTGCCACATTGGTATGCCTCTGGAGGGACGCCCCGAGAACCTACCCGGCTCTCTGCTAACACAAGGCTGGCTACCCCCTTCCCAGGGAATAAAACCTAAGATATGCCACCCCCGGTCCTTTGGGACCTTTCATCCGAGGGCCCTCTAACAACAACAACACACGGTAATAAATATACAGTGTCCACACGAGTAAGTATCTGGGATCCATACCAAGATACTACCCTTTTCCAGAAGGATATGGTTATACCCTAGGGGCGCTACCCCTGAAACCTTGCTGCATCTTTCCTGTTTCGACCATTTCCGGGCTGTGAGGTCTTGATGCAGTCTCGTCCACAAAGCTACGCTTTTCACAAGGCCTTTCTTTTATCAACAAATGATCAGCAGCACTTCGTATGCCACATTATCAAATTGGGAATGTATCACTAGTAACCATCAACTACATGACCTCTAAGCTCGTACGTCTCAGAGAAGGGTATTAAGCTAAGATCATAAATCTTCGCCACCAAACAGAAATGTATTTGATAGAAACTGGTTTTACATCTCAAAGTGTAACGTCAGACACACATCCATACAAGTCTGTTCCGGGTTCGAACAGAACCGAAGACACTTCCGAAGAAGCCCTTGCAATCCGGCTATTCACAATCTCGATCGGACTTCCTATCACTTAGGGAATCTCTATACCGTAGCTACTCAGTGCAGAGACAATCGATAGGTCATCCTATCATTCTCGCAAACACCCGGTCTTCATCACCGGTCTTCAAATGCTATCCATAGCATCGTATCACATATTCGGAATGGGCTATATGACACAAAGGTCCTCTCCCGGCTAAACCGAATAGTGAGCGCAATATTTAAAAACATATGGATATAGGGTCTCAGTTAAGTCATAACTTAAAACCCAAAACCTTTCATTCAAATGGTTAAAACAAATCACACCATTTCCAATCTTTTAAACAAAAAGGTTCATTTTCAAAACCTTCAATGGTTTAAACAATTTCCACATTTAAATCTTTTAAACAAAAGATTCACTTTTAAGGCCACCTTTTCAATTTTAAAACAAGGTTCATCAATCTTTGCCAAAGATTCATTCATAGATTTTCAAAACAATTCAATTCCAAATTGGATTACCTCATCGGGTCTTTAAATCCAAGAGTCATTTATAACTTGGAAAACTATTTCAATTCAAACTTGAAATTTCTTATGAATTGGAAATTCATTACTTATGTGAAAGCTTTTATCATTTGAAATCAAACAGTTCTATTTTGGAAGACCCGATTTCATTTATGCAGGTTAAAAATCCTTGGGTTAATTCAAATTCCCAAAACAACATTTTTAAAATGGTTTAAATCGATATAAGCTTGTATACCCCTTTTTCAATCATAAATACCGAATACAGAGTTCAATTCCAAATATTGAATTCCAATTTAAATCGAATTATTCAAATTCCAAATCTCTATTAGTTATTCAAAATAACTTCCATTCTTAAAACACCTTTTCAAAGCTTTCCATATTAAAATTAATTTATTTCCAAAAACTACTTGAATTTAAAAATTCAAATTCAAAGCTTATTTTAAAAATCTGTGACTTAACCGATTTCCACGTAAAATCCATATTTGTGTGTGTTTAAGTGTGGTCCAGGGGTTTTACACAATAGCGCATAACATCAATCAGCACAGATTTAAATACAACAATCTATTTAATAAGCGGTATAAATTATAACGCTTATATTTGACAAGCGGTACAAACCAATTGTAACGCTTGTCTTACATTCACAGATCACAGGTAGATATCACAGATATTAAATCACAATAAACATTTCTCAAATCAAAACAGGACATCTCAATCAGGAATATCAATTAGTTCAATCATTCAATAGAACCCAAACATCCCTAAGCAATAACAATTAATCATCTGATTAATTCAAATCAGATTAGTCACTAATCTTAGTTAATTAATGTTAATTAACTACAAACCATCTTAATTAATTATTCTTAATTGATTACAATAATTAATTAACCCTTAATTAATAATTAATCCTTAATTAATTATTCTTAATTAATTACAATTACTAATTAATTACTCCTTAATTAATAATTATTCTTAATCACTTCCATTATCAAGTAATTATTAATTAATTACTTTACTAAGTAATTACCATCCATTAATTACATTAAGTAATTATTATCAAATCATCTAGTGTTTAAATAAATTAAACTTAAACAATTAATTCAACTAATCACATCAACCTCAATTAATTATATTACGTAATTAGTTCCTTAATTACTTACAAAATTGATTAACCTTAAGTTAATTACAAAATAAATTCTTAATTAATAAACATCCCTTAATTACTTTCTTTAATTATAATTCATTTTTAATTAATTGATTATTCTTAAATTAATTACCTTAATTAATCACCTTAATTAATTATCTTTAATTAATTATAATAAGAGGTTATTCCTAATCACTTGATCATCTTTAACCATTAGTTAACTACTTTTAATTAAGTAATTACTTTAAGAAGTCACATTAATCAATGCTTCAAAACAAATTATCATTATCATATAATTTAACAATAAATTTTAAGTTTACTAATGATTTAAAATGTTATTTTAAGATAAACCATTTATTTAATAAATCAACTTCTTAATTAAACTATTAAAAATTATTTCAAAACATTCAAGAAAATAAAACTCACTCAATTTAAGTTGAGAAGCTACACTCTTTTATCTTCATTTCTAAAACTTGTTTCAATATTTCTTTTGAAAATCTATTTAATAAATTTATTTTACAACCAAGCTAAACATCTCCAAATACACTTGGCCCAAGCCCAGAAGTCATGACCAGGAACCCGAGCTACATCCCACACCTCCTGAGCATGTCCCCGAGTCACCCCTTCCTCATTTCTTTCCTTCAGATTTTTTTTTTGTTATGTTAAATTTTTTTTTATACTTTTTGTAAAATCCACATGAACTACCCTGTTATAAACCCGAGATATTTCCACCCCTTCCTCGAGTTCGTCTTCGAGTTCGAACTCGAATAAACTTCCTCTTCCCCAACGCGAAACCCATTGACACCGGTTAAATGCTCGTGCACGTGTACAGGTTGATGTTGACTCTCAGGTCAACGTCGCCACCACCCCCACATCGACGACATCACTGTCGACAGTTTCCACAACCCAAAAGCCTGAAAACATCTCTCAATCGAAATCGAACAGTAGAAGCCTAAAAACATCTCTCAATCGAAATCCATGCCTTCACGACCCAAGCTTCATCTCGTTCTCCAGCTTCTATTCCTCTACTTGCGGTGAGGTTCGATCCACCCTAGTTGACGAAATCACCTCGTCAACTTCATCGTCCCAAAATGAGCCTTGAACCCTAGTTTGCCACGTTCATCCGCCCTCGGTGGCTTAAAATTCAAACGAGTATTTTTCCTAGATTCATCAATCTCTGAACTATCTTTAATACAAAGCACAACCCTAGAAATATCGGCGATCACCAGAGATTGACGAAAATGTCAATCCCGTACATCTCAGATTTTCTCAAAATTTAATGAATAAAAAAATCTGAAATGATATTCAAAAATCATTATTTAGAAATGTGAATCTGTTCGTATAATTGAAATTCAAAATTAAATCATTTGATTTTCCACTTTACATTGATTATTACTGTAATTCCATTCTTCTCTGAATATTTGTTTAAATAAAAATCTTGAATTTTTTTTTAAAAATTTGAATTTGGCAAGTACAAACCAGTTTCTTTAAAAAAAATCAAACCTGATATTGATTCTTCTGAGTGGTATGGATTTTTTTCTTGCACAGGTTTACAAAACCTGTTATATAACAGAGATGCATTTTTTTTAGCTGTAAGTTTTAGTTTCCAATAATCATTGTTAATTTTACTTATTTATAATTTTATAACTGATGCTATCCTCATGTGAACATTCTTTCATTCAGCAAACAACAACTAAAAATGTTTTTGTGTTTTAATAGTTTAAATTTTCACATAAGTTTTCAAAACCTGGGATGAACACAGGCCAGGTTTTGCCTGTTTCCAGACATACCTTCAAATATCATCACACCCATATATAAAACCAACATGCATATCACCATTTATAGCATAATTTAAAGATCATAATATCAAAGACATAGGCAGATGTAAGAGAGTTTGCTCACCTTTGTTTTAGGAAGCAGAGAACATTTCTGAAATGCTTTTCTGGTTTTCAGACTTCCATTTCCTCAGCTTTCAGGTTTGGATTTTGTTTTAAGCAAAATGATTCACTTTATTCCAGATTTGAGAATTTGTTTTGCTGAATTTCATTTTTTTTCTTTGATCTTTGTTTAGTTTCAGGTTTTGAAAAGTTAGACTGAACCTTATTTTCTTTTAATATATGTAAATAAAACTTTAATTTTAAGAGAGGACTAAATGCTACTTGCCTTTATGTTTACACTTGTAATTTCATTTGTTAGTTTTCTTACACATGTTTTATTTAACTAAATTGTGTTTAAACCCCTCTCATTAAATTTATTTAAAATTTGTGTTTATATCTTTGTTAAACTTAAATTTGATTACATTTTTAAACCATCATGTAAATTTATTTATAAATCATGTTTTTATAAACATGTTATCCACATATGTATTATATTTCAATTACTCATGAATAAAAAATTTAATTCTTAATTAACCCTTTTAAAAATTTAAAATCATATTCAAAACTCATTTTTAAATTATAATGCATAGTTTAAATAAAATTAGAAACAATTTCTTTAAAATCTCATTTTATAAATTTACCAACCAAATTTACATATACATTATATTCTAAATTTAGTTTTATAATTACTTTATTCAAATCTTATTAATTTTTCAAAAGATATGTATACATTTGATTTTAACCTTTTAACTACTTTCTGTGAATTTATTTATATTGATTTCAAAACATAATTTTCAAATCTTCATGTTATAGATACAGAATAATTTCTTAAATTCTGAATCAAATTCTATTTATATTTCAAACTATTGTACTTTTAAATAAGTATTTATTCATATATATAAATAAATATTTATACATATTTATTGGGTTAATTTTTTTTAGAAATTTACCATATTGAATTCAAATATATTTTCAAAATACATATTACATATGTATGTTATATATTTGGAAACAAATCTCTATAAATTTTAAAAGATAGAGTTTTTCTTTCAAACCCAATTTATTTAAAATATTTATTTTCAAATCCAATATTATCTCGAACTGCTATTGTTATTAATAAATATTATTTGAATTTCAACCCATAATTCAAATTAACTCACCATTAATTCACAATTAAATTCAAAAATTAAATTAATTACCAATTTAAATTTAGCATAAAAATCAGGATCGTTACACATGGCGTCCCACATATCGACCAGAATTCATAAACACTTAACTGGTAATCAACGCAATATAAAAACAATTTTTATATTCACCAACAAATACGCACTCATATCTATTAATACACTCAAACTCATTCTAGAGTACTACAGACTCTATTTCTAATGAGTAATCCTCACCAAAAGCCAAGGTTCTCGCTTAACCTTCAGCTTTGATACCACTATGTAACGACTCGATTTTTCGACGCTTGAAAATCGACATCAATAAGTCCGCTTTGTCAAATGTCAAACAATCGAATGCCGAACAATCAAATGCCGAAAAACCGAACCATTAGGGTTAAAGAAGGAAGTAGAAGAAGAAATAGAAAACAATATCAGAATCTCACAATCGCGGCGGAACAATATATAATAGATAAATGACTGATCTTTGAAACAAAGAACTATATCTGTTTATACATTACATCATCAGAGTAGAATACAAATCAACAACACAATTTAGGACAGTAATAGTAACTTGCCCTCCCAAAGCTGAATATACAGCTTACACTGCACAGCGGAAATATAAATCTACGAAATTATGCCTTGTTATCCAGCACATCTCCTAAGCTCCATAGCAGTCCATCCCAAAATCTGTACTCTATAATACTCAGTCTAACCTGAGCATTATAGTTAAATAATACTCGAGTCAGTCTGGAAAACCAGCGTGAGAAAACACACTCAATTGGATTATCAAATTTTCAAAATCCTTTGAAATCAAAGGTATCTCGTAAGACCACGCCATAAATAAGCATGTTGGGTTTTACCTTACGATAACCAAAACATTTGCGTATAAAATCCTATGATACTACAATAGTGTCTATATACAAATACTTATCCAAATTGATGAAATTGTTACATTCATTAAGTTCCAGCAATACTAGCCACAAAGTGGGTTCTACTAACAAAACCGTAAAGGCACGTAGGGAGAATGGATTTCCAACCCATGACTAGGCACTGGGGTACCGCCTGTCACGATACTTGGACTAGATCAGCATACTGAGGATTCCTTCTGAATCCCCATCAACACATGACCAGAGCTACCCCTTAATGGATAGTCCGAATAAGATCATCCCGCGGTTGGGATCAGCAACAACCTACATAGCCGAATAAAAAGGGACCTCTAGATAGGGATGACCTTACCCTAATTGGGTGCTACCCACTTAACCTTGCTGCATAACCCTTGATTTTCAGTCATTCCCGGTTGATGAGGTTCGAGGCTTAGTGATACCTTTTAGAACATTCCATTTAGAATGCTCACCATCCTCCTAACGATGTTCTAAAAGCATTCAGCCATACAAGTCCGTTTCGGGTCCAAACGGAACTGAAGGCACTACTCCTACTACATCCATTTTGGAATCACCCTAAGGATTAGTAGCAATTAGCCCTTGCACTTCACTGCTCCATCTTCGACTCCAAGCTCTTGTCTTCTTCACGTAAACGTTCAAACCAGATCGAAGTGGTTTTCGGGAAATTAATCTCAATCCTGGTCTCTTCAAAACGATCAGCGCATTGGCCAATATTGATATTCGGTTGTTTAACTATCAAATAACATTCACAAACAACCATCAGTCTTAATAATTTTCAAAATTATTTATTATTCAAAATATCTTCGCAAGATATCTTCCATACTTCAACCCTTTGAAAACAGTTTTCAAATCACTTTCCTCTTGCAGAATAAATTCCCAAGTATTACTTAGTTTCACTGAAAATTTCCAAGTCTAAAAGCTTTAGATTTAGAATAAGTTAAAATTGCTTTACCCAAAATTATATATACTATAAAAAAATTAAAATAAACCATTAAAAAGACTTTATTTAAATTTTTAGTTATGAAATTTTAAAATAACTTCTCATGTAAAACTTAAGCCAAAACAAATTCTAAAATAAAAGTTACGAAATTCTATACAACTTTTCAAATAAAAACTTTAACCAAACTATCTTTAAAATAAAACTCCTTTTAAAATAAAAATATTTATAATTATCTTTTTAAATCGTAATACCAATTAACCTTTTAAAATAATTACTACTATAACTAATATAATAAATATTTACCTTTAAAATTTTAACAACTTAAATAATAATTTATCAAAAACATTCCTTTAAACAACTTTAAAACTTTTAACTTATACTTAAAAATCTGCATTGAAAACGTACTTGGCTTTTTAGGGAAATGCACTTTTCTTTCACACCTTTTAAAAATAAATCACTATTTATTTTAACACAAATTACCCATTCCTTTATAAATTCCCATCGTGAATTTATATTTTCAAATATCCGCTGATATCTTATTTCACTTTATAAATCCAGTTTATAAATTCCATAGTCTCATCTTCCTTTTAAAACACAATTTCAAACATTAAATAAATTTGGAAATCGATTTCCAAAATTTACTCCATTTTAAAATAAATTCCTTTACTTACTCAATTTTATTTCAAAACCCATTAATTTCAGATTTAACTACTTTATTAAGATTTAAAATCTTATTTAAATTGAAACTACCAATTTTATATTTATTTCAAAATTCTTCTTTTAATTTTCCTAAACCATTTAAATCCTGAATTGAAAAATAAATCTTTTATTCCTTTAAATAATATCACTTAAGTTTAAAAATTCATTTATTCCCATTTATGCAAAAAAAAATCTCCTTTCCCATACTTTGGAATTTATTTATTAGAATTTAAAAATCAACTTTTATCTTTTTCTAAATCATTCTTTAATCCAAATTCTCTATAATTATTTTACTTAAAAATTCTCTCTTTTATTTTCCCTTCAAATATCCAATCTATACATTTTTGATAATTCAGTATACCCAAATATATTCACTCAAACCATAGCATCAATTATTTCCAATTACCAATGTATTTTATCATAGATTATCCAATAAATCATAACGCATAATATTTAAACAATCTAAATATTTTTGAGGAATCCAGTTGGATCCCTCCAACCTGCTTCCCTACATCCACAGATATTAGCATATTATAAAATACCAATTCCACTTCGAGGTGGAATATCGCGGTATAATGGGTCTTCCACTATTATGCGGGGCGCATAGGGTCTCATCCGCTATATAATGCGGGAAATCAATCACTCTAATATATACTATATATAATACTAGATATAAATACTATCACATCCAGACAGATAACATCAATGCAATCAATTAACCCATAATTTAAATTTAACTATTTAAATTTAAAACGTAATCCATATACATGAGATTAACTCACCTTTGATTTTTAACTTGCAATCCACTCCCATTCCGGCTTGTTTCTCAATTTTGACCTTGTATAAACATTATATTGTTCATAAATATTTGAGATAATCAAACAATTTATTGCCATTTAAAATTTTTAATTTACTAAAAATTTAATTTAATTGAAACTAAAAATTTCCCTTTTAAAAACTTTTAGTAACTATAATAAATCAAATAAATTAATTTAACTAATTAATCACCAAATCCATTGTTTAAAATAAACTAGTAAATTAAAAATTTGTATAAGTAGTTCTTTTATTATTTTACCTTGAAACTACATATACTAAAAATAACTATATATATTTAAAAATCTAACTTTTATATAAACTCTATAACAAAAAAATTTAAATTTCTATTTTTTTCAAACTTTTCAATATAGACTAATTTCTGTTTTCATATATGAACTAAAATAGGTATGTGTAGATATATTTATATAAAAAATGAATTAATTTAAATTTTACTATAGATACTTTTTTCTTCAACAATCTAATCTGTAAATATATGCATGTTATCCAAGCTAAAAATAAATAAATAAACAAATATCTCTGCTCTCGAATAGATCCCTAAATCGCGCCTTGCCGATCACCTGACCCCACTTCATCAGCGACCTTCCAAGCGCCACCTTGATCGGCAAAATTGCACGTGGCCCCAATCTCACGTGACCAAGTCGCGAATCCAGAACCACCCAAACCCTAGTTGCGCCTGCAACACTCATCGTCTCCGCCCTTGCGCGCGTGCATAGGAAAACGCTCACCCATCCAATCACCACTGCTTTGAACACTAGCTGAGGTCCGGTTGACACTTCCATGAAGAGCATCATTCCTCCCTCCATCTTCGGTTGGAAGCCTTCGAGTTCAATTTCCATTAAAAATTGGATCGAGGAATTGTCTGATGGATTAGATTTGAAATTGGAAGAGAATTTAGGGATTTGGGTTTTAACAATGTAAATAGAGAAATAAGGTAGACGAAATTTTAAGTTCGGCCATTGGTTTCTTTTGAAGCTCTGTATTTTTAATTTGAACGAAAATGGTTTCGTTTGTGTTTCTTTCTTCTTGAACGAGATATTCGTCATTTTTTTAGAGGACACGTGTTAGCCTAATTAAACACGTGTTTTAAAATTCCTTTACATGTCCGCATAGATTTGCAGCAGTTCCAATGCAGTTATATTATTTATTTAAATTTAAATTACAAATTTAAATCATCTTGAAAACGAAGCCTAAAATCTTGATCTCTAATCAAGGCATGCCGCTAGGTGTTTATAGTGTCAAACCCGTATTACGAACGCAATGGAAAAGGCTCCGAGTCCTAATTCGATCGAATGGAGAAGATAGCTTTTTAGACACAGTTATTATATTAAATTTTCGATATAGATTTCAACGCGTTTATCTATCGTACGGCCAAATGATCACTCCAAACACTACGTAAATTGAAATCCGATAATAATAGACTATTACGGATCTAATGGAACTGGTTTCGTTGGAATCCGAGACTGTGCCTCGAAAGGCTATTTCTAAATTCAATTTAAACAATATATTTTTAAAACTGAGCAAAACACTTTTCAATTCAAATTTAAGGCTTTCCTTATCTTCAGTATCATTAATATAAATTTTACAAGCTTTCAAATTATTTTTAAAAAGCCTAAAACTCTCGATTCAATAATTTTTCCAATTTTCAGTTATTAATTAAACATTTACAATATCCAATAAATAGAGATATTTGAAATTCAAGTTAAACTATCGTTCAAATATTTAAAATAAATTAAATATTTCAAATTCAAATATCCAGAAATTACGGGTCGTCACATCGACCCTATTCTCTAATGAGTAATCCCTTCCAGAGCCAAGGTTCTCGCTGAACCTTCAGCTCTAATACCAACTGTAACAGCCCGCAAATCCGTACCCCTTCGAGCCGAAAATATTCTCCATCATATCAACTCAAAGTGGATGGAATTACAAACCATTAGGGTTAACGAAGAAGGAGGTAGAATAAGAGAATAGAAAACAATATCAAAATCTCACAATCGCAACGAAACAATATATAATAGTTAAAATGACTGATCTTTATTAAAAAAGAACTATATCTGTTTTATATATTACATCATCAAAGTACAACACAATCAATAGCAAAATACTGGACAGTTATATCAACTTATCCTCACAAAAGCTAACTATACAGCTTATACTGCACAACGGAATATACATCAAGTATGTGTGATACGTCTCGCCATCTAGCTCGTCTCCTGAGCCCCATAGCATCCTATCATGTATCCTATAATACTCGGTCTGACCCAAGCATTGTAGTGGAATAACACTCGAGTCAGTCTGGAAAACCAGATTGAGAAAACACACTCAATTGGATTATTAAAGTTTTCAAAATCCTTTGAAATCAAAGGTATTTCGTAAGACTACGCCACAAATAAACATGCCAGGTTTTTACCTTATAATAACCAAAACATTTTTTATCAAATCCATCAGATATTATAATAGTGTCTATAGAAAGTAAAATAGAATCTAGCTGAAATGCTTGCATCTCACATTTCAGCAATAGTTGGGCACAATCAAAATCGTATAGGCAATTATTGAAGATGGGATTCCATACAATGGTAGTGCTACTGGGGTACCGCCCATCGCAGTATCTGGTCTAGATCAGCGTACCGAGGAACCCCCACGATCTCCTGCAACACTAGACCGGAGCTACCCCTTATTTGATAGTCCGAATAAGATCACCCCGCGGTTGGGATCCGCAAACGCCTACACAGCCGAAAAAAGGGACATCTAGACAGGGATGACCTTACTCTAATTGGTTGCTAGCCACTTAGCCTTGCTGCACCTTCCTGTTTTAGCCATTCCCAGTTGATGATGCTCGAGGCTATGCATTACCTTTTTAGCACACATACACTTAGAATGCTCATCGTCCTCCTGATGATGTTCTGATAGCATTCGTCTATACAAGTTTCCCTGGGTCTGGACAAACAGAATCACTATCTTCATCATCTTCACGATCTTCATTCGCAAATGTTTAAACCGGATCGTAGTAGTTTTCGGGAAATTAATCCTAATCCCGATCTCTTCGAAACGATCAGTGCATTGGCCAATATTGATAGTATGTTATTTAACTATCAAACAACATCCACAAACAACCATCAGGCCTTAATAATTTTCCAAATTATTTATTTCAAAATATCTTCGCAAGATATTTTTCTACACTTCAACCCTTTGAAATAGTTTTCAAATCACCTTTTCTCTCACGGAATAAATTTCCACCCAATTGTATTATTTCCACTGAAAATCACCAAGTCTTAATACTTTAGATTTTTAAATAATTTAAATCACTTTATCCAAAGATATATACTTAAACACTTAAAATAAAAACTACTTAAAACACTTTATTTAAAATACTAGTTATGTAATTTTATAATAACTTCTCATTAAAACTTAAGCCAAAACTAATTTAAAATAAAAGTTATTCTATAAGGTATAAATACTTAATAATTATCTTTTAAATCATAATACTAGTTAAACCTTTAAAATAATTTACTTATATAATTAACTTAATAAATATTTACTTTTAAATTTATTAAAACCACTAAATAATAATTTCTTTCTAAAACATTCTTTTAAAACCACTTTAAAACCTCTAACTTATACTTGGAAATCTTTCTTTGAAAATATACTTGCCTTTTCAAGGAAATACACTTCCCGTTTGAATATAGCCATCTAATCACTTATAAATCCTGCTCGATTTATCATAATTTAATTTACGTCCCCATCCCATAAATTTTCTTTTCCACACTTTTAAAAATAAAGCCACCTTTTATTTTTAAAACAAATTAGCATCTCTTTATAAATGCCCACCATGAATTTATATTTTCAAAATTATCCACTGATAAATATTTCACTTTATTTATAAACCTAGTTTATAATTTCCATAACCTCATTCTCTTTTAGTTACTCTTTCAAATCACTTAATCGATTTAAAAAAATTATTCTCTAAATTAAATTCCCCATAGAATTTATTCCTTGATTTATTCAAAGTTTATTTCAAAATTCCATTAAATCCAGATTTACTTCTTAATTATGATCTAAAATCTTATTTAAAACTAAAAATACAAATTTCATTCTTTTTTTCAAAATTCTTCTTTATCTCTCCTAAACTATTTCAAACCTTGAATTAAAAAATAAATCCTTTATTTCTTTAAATAATATCATTTAAGTTTATAAAATTCATTTATTCAAAAATCTCCTTTCCCATACTCGGAATTTATTTGTTAGAATTTAAAAATCTACTTTTATTCCTTCCCAATTTCATTCTTGAATTTATCCAAACTAGCTAAATTATTTTACTTAAAAATTCTCTTTCTAATTCCTTCAAGAATCCATTCTTTATTATTTTCAATCTCTTAAAATACCAAAATATATTCAGCCAAAACATAGCTTTCAATAATTACAATTACCAATATAATCTATCATAGATTATCAAATAAATCATATCACAGAATATGGAAACAAATTTCAATATTTTGAGGAATCCAGTTCGATCCCTCCAACCTATTTTCCTACATCCACAGATGTTAGCACAATATAAAATAGCAATTCCACTTCAAGGGGGATATCGCGGTATAAAGGGCCATCCGCTATTATGCGGGGGGCGTATATGATCTCATCCACTATATAATACGGGAATATCAATCACTCCATTATATATACACACACACTATTATATAATATCACATCCAAACTGATAATAAATTATCAATGCAAGAAGTCAATCAATAATTTAAATTTTTAACCACTATATTTTAAACTATTATCAATGCAAGAAATATATTATCACACTATTATATAATTCATAATAAATTTTAAATTCATAATTTAAATGGTTTAAAATAGATTAAATAGATTTATTATGGATTAATTAGATTTAAAATAGATTAAATAAATTTAAAGTAGATTAAGTAGATTTAAATTATATGAAATATATTTTAAATAGAATAAATAAATTTAAAATAGATTAAATAGATCTAAATTATATTAAATGGATTTAAAATAGCTTAAATAAATTTAATTAGTTTAAAATAGGTAAAATAGATTAAATTGGATTAAATAGGTTATAATAGATTAAAATAAATTGCAATAGTTTAAATTGATTAAAATAGTTTAAATTAATTAAAATAGTTTAAATTAATTAAAATAGTTTAAATTAATTAAAATAGTTTAAATTAGTTCAAAATAGATTTCAAATTTATATCCAAACATTTTCAATAACTCAATTCCGATAAATTCAATTATATTTGACACTTCAACTTTGAAATTCCAATTTAAATCCTTTAAATAATTCATTAAATCAATTCCAATTTCAGCATTAACGCCTGGATTATCAAAAGAATTCAGTTTATATAAATCAACTTCAATTTCAAAATTCCAGTTAATTGAATTCAAAATTTAAAGAATAAAAATCATTTAATTTAACCAATCCAGTGTCCGTATATAATTTTCTACCCTATGGTCTAGTGATACGGATATTTATCATTTCAATCCGTAATTTAAAATTTTATGCTTATATATCATTTTAAACCGCAATGTCGAATTAAATAAATATCCATGAAATCACTCGAGTCTATCATTTCAACCCATAATGATTTCTCCCTAATCTATCAGATCGTTCGGGTATGTATCATTTCAACCCATAGGGAACTTGTAGTGTTATAACAATAGAAAATCTAACATCTAGTCATCCAATATCAATCAATCAAACATCCATCATAATCATTATCCAAATCAACCAATAAATAACAATAATTGATTGATCATCAATAACGGGTATTAACTGGCAAATTTAAAATTCAATATTACATGAAATAGCAATTAAATTCAATAAAGGTCAAATTTAACTAGAATGACAATTTAAATATACCAAACATTAATTAATAAATTTTTAATCACATCATAAATTAAATTTAACCGACATAAGATAATCTAGCAGTTGTGAGTGGGTCAAACACTCACTTTTGATTTTAAATTGAATTAAAATCCAAATAAAGAGCCAAATTTGAATAGTCTCAGAATTTGTCCAAACTAGTTCCAAAATGTTTGAAATTTCGATGTGATCCCTACGGAATAAAACGCGCGTGAATCGGACATCGTACATAAAAGTTATGACAATCATAAGTTTCGAAATTAAAATTTAAATTAAAAAAAGGAAAGAACGAACCACATCATCATGCCACATTGCTAAGCATCTTCTACCGCAAATGCAACCTTCCAGAAGTATTCGAACCCAAAACAGTTTCAAACCCTCCACTTTGACCATGAAATTAGACCGCCTTCGACCATCGTTCACCATGCCACCGCCGCCATTCAGCTCGCATCCACACCGCTATGCTCGGTCAGGACCTTCAGCCCCCCTGGCCTCTGCCTATGTCGATCGCCGCCCCCTTAAAGTTAGGTTTTTTCGAACCCTAACGAGCAAAATTCGACCACCTCACGTTGTGTTAGGTCACGAGACATCCAACAATCGATTCCCCATGATGAACTCTCCAAAACCCATATCCCAATTTCAGAAATCGTTGCCAAAATCAAAAACGCCCAAATCGGCAGTACGGTTCGCGTTTAAGATGTTTGACCACGATTTCCGATCGATTCATGCACAGTTATGAAAAACAAACACTAGACATAGGTTTCATTCGTTGAGATTGATGTGGACGTAAATATGCATATTTTTAACACCATATTTAATCTATTTAAATTAAATAAATGATCTATCGAATAGGAGCGGTTTTATGAAGGATATGCATGCACAAAGAAGATACAAAAGAATGAAGATGGAAATAATTCAAAGTGAAGAACATGGAGGACCCCACTTACCCACTTACTTTAATGTACGAATTAGAGGATAATGCACATGCTTATGGAATTAATGGTTTCATGTACACTTAAATGATGATTAGTAGAAGCTAATGATTACTTGGCCTCCACACTTTCTCAACGGTGTTTTGGACATTCCCCAAAATATGAATTAGGGTTTAACACATGTATATATACCCCTTATGTTTCACGTAATCTTCCTCTTCCTTAGTCTCTTTTTAATTTAGTTTTATCTTAGAAAATAAATCAAATCTCTCTTTCTTTCCATGGCTACTTAGCCATTTAATCTCTTATGTAATTCTTTTTTCATGCTATTTAATACATGTTCATTTTCTTTTCTTGTTTATTTCATTTTATGTTGTAGTGTAGATCTTTTTTATTTTATGCAAATAGAATAGTTTTTCACTTAACTTTGCTCTTTTTTTTTCTTTCATGTTGCAAGCTACATTCGTTAATCATTCGTTAATCAAATGACAAATATGAGAGGCTAAACACCTTTAATTTAGAGGGTAATGAAGCTCTCTACTTATGTAGTTTCAACTATTTGTTAATTCATGCTCTCTTTTTGTGCTTAATGATGATCAATGAAGGGTTTTATTTGTTGTTTTTGCTTTTAATTTGATAGCCTGCATTGTTGACATCAAATAGGCTATGCTTAAATAATCATTAACACAAATGCCTCTTCATCAAAATATGATTATGATAAAATAAAGTGATTGGAAATTAAAATTTGATGGTCCATATTTCTAAGCAATAGTTAATAGGCCATACTTAAAATAGATTTTATTTTCATTTTCTTTGTCATGTTTCATGAAAGTTAGTAAGTGCTTTAAGAGATGTCTTATAGTTTGATGGCTTATCTTGGTTAATCAATAGCACAAATATGTCATATTTATGATAAGCATATCAATTAAAGTACCAATGACAGTAAAATAGAGATCATTTCATATACGTTGATTATTTAAGTTGAAATTTTGAAAATATAACCAAAATGGGAATTTGTGAATTTGGCTTAAAAGTGAATTTTAAGTTAAGTAAATAAAACTTAAATTTAGTTATATTTTGAAATTTTAAACTTAAGTGTTAAATTGAAATTTAATTCAATGAATTTAAAATTGAATGTTGAAATTTAGTAAGTGAATTATTAGTAAATCTTGATTTTTGAATGGAAATTTAACTTTATAAAATCATGAACTTAAGGAAAATTAAATGATGTTTATAAATGTGCAAAATGTATGATTTATAAGTTAAAAATGTTTTAAATAAAAATATAATTGGTTGTGAAATTATATTGAATATTTGTAGTTAATTAACTGCATTTTTGAAATGCTATTAATTGCAATGTAAATGATACTACAACATTTGAAAATGCTGTAGTTGATGATAATGAACTAAAAAGCTAAATTGAATTAAAGGCTATTGTAACAACCCGGGAATTTGCGAAAATTTTACTATCATCAATAAACGATTAATATTGACAGCTAATCGCTGTTTGGAGTTTGTAAAACCCGGATTAAATTTCTTTCAAAAATTTGATGAACATGGTTGCGGGTTTCAATCTCAATTTGGCCCACGTTTCATTTAATTTGGGCCGTGAAAATTAATAAAAGGAAATAGCCGGCCTCCCCTTTTTCATTCTCGTTCGCAACCCTAATGACGAAAAAAAAAATATGGCGGCTTGTTTCTTCCTTCGTTCGTCCCTTTTTTTTCAAATTAGGGCTTGTGAAATTTCGTGACGTCGCCGACCTTTGGTTGGTCGATCGAAAGCTTTGTCGCTCGACTATCCCCTGGTGTTGCTCACGGCCGCTTCTTCTTGCGTCGAGTTCGTTGTTACTTCGTTTTAAGGTGAGTAGTTTTTAATTACTCACATCTAATTTAATTTCATTCATATATGTGATTTTGCGACACCACTGCTTTGTTCGTATATGTGATTTGCGATTCCACTGTTACGAATTTTCTGGTATTCTGATTTCGGTCACTTTGGATTTGGGATAGCATTTGACTTCGGTCTCCTTTTGGTTTGCGAACTAAAGTAAGTATTTTTACTGATGAGTGAATTTTGATTTCACTCACATCTAATTCTTCCTTTGTATTGTGCTATATCGTTCGACTTTATTTAGATGTTGATAATTTTATCCGACTCGGTTCGATTCCTAGTTGCTTTGGTTACCACGGTTTCGAATTTTAACTTTAAGATCCCTTTACGGTGACTTCGGTCATAAACTGTTGTTTTGGGAATTTTGTTGACTCTGGTAAATGCTATCGTTCGTAGTTGATTTTTGGCCTGGTTGGAAATAATTTGATTTCGTGAGGCTTGCTATTTCGATTACTTTAAAAATGTGATTTCTATCACTTTGGCATTGAACTTTGATTGAACCGCATCACCCTGTAGACTTTGGCCATTTGTGTCAATCTGGATTTGTTTGATTTTGATAAAACAGGGTTTTGGGGTATTCTGTTGCTTTTGTTTTGTTACACTAGCCCTTGTTATAAATTGAATCTCTGACAATTGTTTGATTTCGGCCACTTAGCTTGGTTGCTTCATTATGTATAGTCTGCGACATCTTGTTCCACTGGTGCCTGCATCTCATATTCGTGATGCAGTGTATTTTGAGAAAACACAGTTTGAAGAATAATTGGGTTTGGCACTGATTTTGCATTCTGGTTTTGCTTGCTTTATGCACCTCCCTGCTGTATATAAGTATGATTGCATCTGTGTCGTATTCTTGATGCGGTCTTCATACACTTGGTTTCTTTGTAGTCTCTAGTATTATTACTCGAGACTGTTTGAAGTTCTCTTGCATCACTTGGGTAATTGTAGTTTCACTACTGCCTCTTTATAAAAGTCTGCTTGCATTCTGTTGTACTTCGTCCTTTCAGGCATGTTCATTTGCACTATACCTGCCTAATGCATTCCAGTTTCTTGTAGTATGTACTGGTACCCTGTTTCACTGGTACATATGCATTGCTGCATTTTCAAACTATTGCAGTGTATATATATAAGCCTGATTTATATTAAGCTGTGCATTGAGCAATGCCTCTGACCTTTGTGCATATAAACACCATTTCATGTTGTTCCTCACTGTAACATGTTGCCACTGTATATGTATCTTTGTTAGACACTGCATATACATGTGTCATCCCTTTGCTGATGTACCTGAGTATGCATCCTTGATCATGTCACGGTATGTATTTTTGACTTATGAGGTTTATGTGGTCGAAGTATTTTTATTGTCCATTGCTTGGACATTCGTGCTCTTTTGAGTAGCGGATCATGCTTTCAGATCACTGTCATGATTCCTAGATGCCTTTGTTCATTTTGGTTCATGTGTACTTGAGATGTTGATTCTTAGTCGAGACTTGTTTTAGATGTCTTGACTAATTTCTTATACTTGTACATTCGTTAAATTTCACTTGTGTTGAACCCGGTATTTCGGGTTTGACCTTGTGCCCAGTTGTGTACATCATTACTGTAGTGGCAGGGCAGTGCACGCAAGCGTGAACTGCAGCCACACGGTATTCATTGGGTACATCGTCACTGTAGTGGCAAGGCAGTGCACGCAAGCGTGAACTGCAGCCACACGGTATGACTTTTATGATATTCAATCTTGCTTTGATTTACTGATCTTTTGCATATTCCATATGCTGTAGTGGCGAGGCAGTGCACGCGTGCGTGTGCTGCAGCCCTATCCGAATTAATATTTTAATTGATATTTCAATGGTTTGAACTGTTTTGTTTATTCAATTCTTCAATGGTTTGAACTGTTTGTTTATTCAATTCAATATTCTGAATTGTATTCTGATTTGGTTTAATTTGCTGATTTGTTGTTTAACACTATTACGTGTTATATTTATCGTTATCCGATTTCTTTATTTAAGGATCAGATAGACGAGATTTATTGAGACTGTCGTCTATTCATTATTTAATTATCATTGCTTCTGTGCACTAATAACTGAGTTTGAATTAGACCGACCCGTGTATTATTTTCTTTTGAATGTAATACTCGGGTCAGACCGAGTATTTACAGGTTATTGATATCTTACTTTGGGTTGCTGCTAGAGTTATGAAGTCTTTTCATATTTTTGGAGTAGATGTAGTCATTGTATAGGATGTTGTGTATTCATGTATATTATTCACGATAATGTACTTGTATATGTAACTTCCAGAGTCGACAGTTGTAGTTGTATCATATCTATTGTATCACATGTATATCAACTGACTTCAGTTATATATATATGAGACTTTCTGTTATATTTGTGTTCCGCATTTACTTTATCTGTGTTATTATTATATATATTGTCCTAAACTATTATGAACCATCGTAGTTCGTTTTATACTAGAATTGAGTATGTCGATGGGAGTGAATAAATATGAGATGAAGAATAAAAATATATACCACTCCTATCGAGATAACCAATACTAGTGTATGGCCTAACTACGGATGGCCGCTCCTATCCAGCCTTATTCTTCGGAATAACAGACAGTATTTCCTTTAATACTCTTTGTTATTGTGAGCATAGAGGTGGGGCGTTACAGTTGGTATCAGAGCTTGGGGTTTATGGACATAATATAAAACATAACTTAGATGGAACATAGGTTACAACTATTAGTCGATGTTTTATTTGTGTTTTGAGTCAAAACTAAAGTTTTTAAATTCTGATGGAATTTTTAAATATCTTTATTTAATAATAAAAAGTGAATTTGTGTTTTGATGATTGATTGGTTTGTGCTTTGTTTATCAGAGTGCACAGCGAAAACAGTGTGACTGCTTCGCTGAGTACAACTGATAATTATTTTGATTTAAAAATCAAAATATGAAAATGAAATTAATTTCATTATGTTGTTTAACCAGTGGATTTGATTTTTTGAAATTTCTTACTGGTTTTCTTTGATGCTAATCATATCTGATTAGATTTCTGCTATTTTAAAATATCTTTATTGAAGATATAATAGAATGATTTCTTTGTTTATTTTGTAGTGTGCGTGCAAACATGAGTTGCACGTTACTACATTAATATTACGTTGAACCGATGCTTGGTTATGAAACGTATTTTGTTGCCGTTATTATTATAACGGGATTTTAAAACTTGTGCTAAATTTTTGAAGTACGGTGTTTTGTTGACATTTTTAATGAATGGAAATTCACTGATATTGTATTTCGATGTGAATTATTTTGATGAGATTTTGACGTTTAAAAAAAAATTACTGTCGCTTTGACTTCAGTATCCGTCATATTTTAAAGTGGATTTTCAAGCGGTTATCCCGCAATGCTGATTTTGAGATCCGTTTCTACGGTGTTTTGAGAAGTACAATTTTCTTATTGAAATTGTCACTAATGTTGCTGTTTTTATCACGGATTTCAAATCATTTTAAAAAAATAAAATTGTTTTCAAAATTTTTTCAGTTTACGTTTTCAAAAGAATGAGAAAGAGATTTAAACGATTCAGTAAAATCGAGGACTATGAACCCTTTCTTTTACTGATTCGCTTAATTCCGGACTTGTTCGTTTGAGAATGTAAATTATTACTTTTATAAAATGAATGAAATTGTTTTCAGAAGTTTTTCATTTTGCGCTTTCAAAAGAATGAGGAAGTGATTTAAACGTTTCAGCAAAATCGATGACTATGACCCCTTTCTTTTACTGATTCGCTTAATTCCGGACTTGTCCGTTTGAAAATGTGAAATGTTATTTTTGAATACACAATTTTACACTTTCAAGGAAACGATGAAGAGAATCAAACGATTTAGTAAAACTCGTGGTATGGGACATGAGCGTTTGCTATTTCGGTTAATTCCGGACTCGTTAATTGAAACATTTGCGGTTTGATGATTTTGATGATTTCACACGTTCAAGGAAACGATGAAGAGAATCAAACGATTTAGTAAAACACATGGTATGGGACATGTGCGTTTGCTTTTTCGGTTAATTCCGGACTCGTTAATTGAATATATGTTGGACCTTCGGGTCATATGTTGGACCTTCGGGTCAATACCAGTACCGGACCTTCGGGTCATATGTTGGACCTTCGGGTCATATGTTGAGCGCCAAAATTATGTTGGGTACTTGGTAGGCTTCGGCCATATGTTGATGCACGTGCGGCGTAGCTAAAACTCGCCATCTGATGGGATCAATCCACCTTTTATGTTGACTTTCTAGAATATCTTAATTGATTTCTAGATATTTGTTGTTTCCAATTATCTGCAGCTAATTGGATATTTGTTGATATGAGTTCTAATTATCGTTTTTGATAATTAGATATTTGTTGATTTGATTATCACTTGTGATAATTAAATATTTGTTGATATGAGTTCTAATTATCGTTTTTGATAATTAGATATTTGTTGATTTGATTATCTCTTGTGATAATTAAATATTTGTTGATATGAGTTCTAATTATCGTTTTTGATAATTAGATATTTGTTGATTTGATTATCGCTTGTGATAATTAAATATTTGTTGATATGAGTTCTAATTATCGTTTTTGATAATTAGTTATTTGTTGATTTGATTATCGCTTGTGATAATTAAATATTTGTTGATATGAGTTCTAATTATCGTTTTTGATAATTAGATATTTGTTGATTTGATTATCGCTTGTGATAATTAAATATTTGTTGATATGAGTTCTAATTATCATTTTTGATAATTAGATATTTGTTGATTTGATTATCGCTTGTGATAATTAAATATTTGTTGATATGAGTTCTAATTATCGTTTTTGATAATTAGATATTTGTTGATTTGATTATCGCTTGTGATAATTAAATAATTTTTTTGATATGAGTTCTAATTATCGTTTTTGATAATCGAATAATTGTTGATTTGATTATCGTTTTTGATAATCGAATAATTGTTGACTTGATTATCGTTTTTGATAATCGAATATTTGTTGATTTGATTATCGACTGAGATAATCAAATATTTGTTGATTTGAGATTTGATTATCGTTTTTGATAATCGAATAATTGTTGATTTGATTATCGTTTTTGATAATCGAATATTTGTTGATTTGAGATTTGATTATCGTTTTTGATAATCGAATAATTGTTGACTTGATTATCGTTTTTGATAATCGAATAATTGTTGACTTGATTATCGTTTTTGATAATCGAATAATTGTTGACTTGATTATCGTTTTTGATAATCGAATATTTGTTGATTTGATTATCGTTTTTGATAATCGAATATTTGTTGATTTGATGATTTGAGATTTGATTATCGTTTTTGATAATCGAATAATTGTTGACTTGATTATCGTTTTTGATAATCGAATATTTGTTGATTTGATTATCGTTTTTGATAATCGAATATTTGCTGATTTGATTATCGTTTTTGATAATCGAATAATTGTTGATTTGATTATCGTTTCTGATAATCGAATATTTGTTGATTTGAGATTTGATTATCGTTTTTGATAATCGAATAATTGTTGACTTGATTATCGTTTTTGATAATCGAATAATTGTTGACTTGATTATTGTTTTTGATAATCGAATATTTGCTGATTTGATTATCATTTTTGATAATCGAATATTTGTTTATTTGATGATTTGAGATTTGATTATCGTTTTTGATAATCGAATAATTATTGACTTGATTATCGTTTTTGATAATCGAATATTTGTTGATTTGATTATCGTTTTTGATAATCGAATATTTGCTGATTTGATTATCGTTTTTGATAATCGAATATTTGTTGATTTGATGATTTGAGATTTCTGATTATCGCTTTAGATAATTAAATAATTGTTGATTTGAAATTTGATTATCGACTGAGATAATCAAATATTTGTTGATTTGAAATTTGATTATCGCCTTTGATAATTAAATAATTGTCAATTTGAGATTTCTAATTATCGTTTTTGATAATTAGGCCTTTGTTGTTTTCTGACTATCTACTGATAGTTAGATTTTGTTGAGAATTTTGAATTTCTTTTATTGAAATTAAAAGATTTCTTTGATGTTTGAATTCTCTGCCTTCATTTTCTAGCTTAACCAGTTTATGTTAGAAAATTTATTGTTAGTGACGACCTTAATTATGAAAAATGCGGGGACGCAATTTTCATAAGGAGGGGAGTCTGTAACAACCCGGGAATTTGCGAAAATTTTACTATCATCAATAAACGATTAATATTGACAGCTAATCGCTGTTTGGAGTTTGTAAAACCCGGATTAAATTTCTTTCAAAAATTTGATGAACATGGTTGCGGGTTTCAATCTCAATTTGGCCCACGTTTCATTTAATTTAGGCCGTGAAAATTAATAAAAGGAAATAGCCGGCCTCCCGTTTTTCATTCTCGTTCGCAACCCTAATGAAGAAAAAAAAATATGGCGGCTTGTTTCTTCCTTCGTTCGTCCCTTTTTTTTTCAAATTAGGGCTTGTGAAATTTCGTGACGTCGCCGACCTTTGGTTGGTCGATCGAAAGCTTTGTCGCTCGACCATCCCCTGGTGTTGCTCACGGCCGCTTCTTCTTGCGTCGAGTTCGTCGTTACTTCGTTTTAAGGTGAGTAATTTTTAATTACTCACATCTAATTTAATTTCATTCATATATGTGATTTTGCGACTCCACTGCTTTGTTCGTATATGTGATTTGCGATTCCACTATTATGAATTTTCTGGTATTCTGATTTCGGTCACTTTGGATTTGGGATAACATTTGACTTCGGTCTCCTTTTGCTTTGCGAACTAAAGTAAGTATTTTTACTGATGAGTGAATTTTGATTTCACTCACATCTAATTCTTCCTTTGTATTGTGCTATATCGTTCGACTTTATTTAGATGTTGATAATTTTATCTGACACGGTTCGATTCCTAGTTGCTTTGGTTACCACGGTTTCGAATTTTAACTGTAAGATCCCTTTACGGTGACTTCGGTCATAAACTGTTGTTTTGGGAATTTTGTTGACTCTGGTAAATGCTATCGTTCGTAGTTGATTTTTGGGCTGGTTGGAAATAATTTGATTTCATGAGGCTTGCTATTTCAATTACTTTAAAAATGTGATTTCTATCACTTTGGCATTGAACTTTGATTGAACCGCATCACCCTGTAGACTTTGGCCATTTGTGTCAATCTGGATTTGTTTGATTTTGATAAAACAGGGTTTTGGGGTATTCTGTTGCTTTTGTTTTGTTACACTAGCCCTTGTTATAAATTGAATCTCTGACAATTGTTTGATTTCGGCCACTTAGCTTGGTTGCTTCATTATGTATAGTCTGCGACATCTTGTTCCACTGGTGCCTGCATCTCATATTCGTGATGCAGTGTATTTTGAGAAAACACAGTTTGAAGAATAATTGGGTTTGGCACTGATTTTGCATTCTGGTTTTGCTTGCTTTATGCACCTCCCAGCTGTATATAAGTATGATTGCATCTGCGTCGTATTCTTGATGCGGTCTTCATACACTTGGTTTCTTTGTAGTCTCTAGTATTATTACTCGAGACTGTTTGAAGTTCTCTTGCATTACTTGGGTAATTGTAGTTTCACTACTACCTCTTTATAAAAGTCTGCTTGCATTCTGTTGTACTTCGTCCTTTCAGGCATGTTCATTTGCACTATACCTGCCTAATGCATTCCAGTTTCTTGTAGTATGTACTGGTACCCTGTTTCACTGGTACATATGCATTGCTGCATTTTCAAACTATTGCAGTGTATATATATAAGCCTGATTTATATTAAGCTGTGCATTGAGCAATGCCTATGACCTTTGTGCATATAAACACCATTTCATGTTGTTCCTCACTGTAACATGTTGCCACTGTATATGTATCTTTGTTATACACTGCATATACATGTGTCATCCCTTTGCTGATGTACCTGAGTATGCATCCTTGATCATGTCATGGTATGTATTTTTGACTTATGAGGTTTATGTGGTCGAAGTATTTTTATTGTCCGTTGCTTGGACATTCGTGCTCTTTTGAGTTGCAGATCATGCTTTCAGATCACTGTCATGATTCCTAGATGCCTTTGTTCATTTTGGTTCATGTGTACTTGAGACGTTGATTCTTAGTCGAGACTTGTTTTAGATGTCTTGACTAATTTCTTATACTTGTACATTCATTAAATTTCACTTGTGTTGAACCCGGTATTTCGGGTTTGACCTTGTGCCCGGTTGTGTACATCATTACTGTAGTGGCAGGGCAGTGCACGCAAGCGTGAACTGCAGCCACACGGTATTCATTGGGTACATCGTCACTGTAGTGGCAAGGCAGTGCACGCAAGCGTGAACTGCAGCCACACGGTATGACTTTTATGATATTCAATCTTGCTTTGACTTACTGATCTTTTGCATATTCCATATGTTGTAGTGGCGAGGCAGTGCACGCGTGCGTGTGCTGCAGCCCTATCCGAATTAATATTTTAATTGATATTTCAATGGTTTGAACTGTTTTGTTTATTCAATTCTTCAATGGTTTGAACTGTTTGTTTATTCAATTCAATATTCTGAATTGTATTCTGATTTGGTTTAATTTGCTGATTTGTTGTTTAACACTATTACGTGTTATATTTATCGTTATCCGATTTCTTTATTTAAGGATCGGATAGACGAGATTTATTGAGACTGTCGTCTATTCATTATTTAATTATCATTGCTTCTGTGCACTAATAACTGAGTTTGAATTAGACTGACCCGTGTATTATTTTCTTTTGAATGTAATACTCGGGTCAGACCGAGTATTTACTGGTTGTTGATATCTTACTTTGGGTTGCTGCTAGAGTTATGAAGTCTTTTCATATTTTTGGAGTAGATGTAGTCATTGTATATGATGTTGTGTATTCATGTATATTATTCACGATAATGTACTTGTATATGTAACTTCCAGAGTCGACAGTTGTAGTTGTATCATATGTATTGTATCACATGTATATCAACTGACTTCAGTTATATATATATGAGACTTTCTGTTATATTTCTGTTCCGCATTTACTTTATCTGTGTTATTACTATATATATTGTCCTAAACTATTATGAACCATCGTAGTTCGTTTTATACTAGAATTGAGTATGTCGATGGGAGTGAATAAATATGAGATGAAGAATAAAAATATATACCACTCCTATCGAGATAACCAATACTAGTGTAAGGCCTAACTACGGATGGCCGCTCCTATTCAGCCTTATTCTTCGGAATAACAGACAGTATTTCCTTTAATACTCTTTGTTATTGTGAGCGTAGAGGTGGGGCGTTACAGCTATTATAGCAATTTATGTAAGTGTTATAATTATTGAATTTAACTAATTTAATTTGAAATTTAAGTAAACCCTATTACAACATTTTTAAAATGCCGTCTTTTGTTAAATTGAACTGTTTTGAATGTAACTTTCTGTAGCGTTTTCGAAATGCCGCGAAAAGTGAATTTTCACTGTTTTGATAAACTTAAGTGAATAAATGAACTTTGAAAGTTGAAAATTTTGGAAATTTAATAATTTAATTATTAAGTATAATAACTTCATTTTTAATGATTTAAAATGATTTTTGAAATATAAACTGTTTTGAAATGTGAATTGAAATGGTATTTTAAATTAAATGAAATGAATAATGATTTGAAATGAAGTTTTGTAAAGATATGATATTTTGATATATATTAAAATGATTGTAAATGAAGTTTTGTAAAGATATGATATTTTGATATATTAAAATGATTGAAAATGAAGTTTTGTAAAGATATGATATTTTGATATATTAAAATGATTGGAAATGAAGTTTTGTAAAGATATGATATTTTGATATATATTAAAATGATTGGAAATGAAGTTTTGTAAAGATATGATTTTGATATATTAAAATGATTGGAAATGAAGTTTTGTAAAGATATGAAATTTTGGTATATTAAAATGATTGGAAGTGAAGTTTTGTAAAGATGTGATATTTTGATATATTAAAATGATTGGAAATGAAGTTTTGTAAAGATATGATATTTTGATATATTGAAATGATTTGACAGGAAGTTTTAGAAAGATATGATGTTTTTGAAATGGTTTGGAATTAATTTATTCTTTACTTTGATAAAGATTTGGATTTGAAATGATATTCTATTTTTAAGTATAAATATTATTTTAAAAGTTATAACCACGGGTTATAATAATGATTGGTTGGCAAAGAGACCAGGATAGGATATCTGGCATACTCTCTGTCGATACCGAAAACCACTTTGACAACCGTGTACGCGGTGGAGATTCCAGAATGAAGTAGGATGGTGGCGACGTTCTTGAGGTATATTTACGTGGACCCGACTCCCGTGAGTTGGCTTAAGGTGGCTAAAACAGGAGCGATCTCGGGCCAAAAGGGGTAGCTCCTCTGGTCGGACACATTCCTTCGATACTATACTCTTACTTGTGATTGATCATATGGCCACCCTCTGATTTTGATATGGGAGTGTGTTCCGAGGTGGGCGTATGTGGCTGCTGCATTACCACCAGCCCGTGTGCGTAATTGGTATATCTACCCTGGCATTGCCTTGTGTTCCGTGTCACCTACCATACCGAGCCTTTACTACGAGTTTGTTTTTCTCCCGTAGCCCATGTGGTATCCTCTGATAGTTTCTCGATCTGGAGATATCATGATATTGGATGGACTACTGGGACTATTATGTGTGAAGGGTGATATGGGTAAGCCCGAAACGCTATTTTAAAGTAAGTTTATTTTATTGTAGACATTATTATAATAGCGCAATATTACTATATAGTAAATAGTTTAACGGATCCTTAGAGGATGGGCGGTCCCAGGCATCCTTTAAGTTACTTGTACCTTATTACAGTTCATTTGAGTTGGTTTACATTATATAAGTATATATTGTCCTGATTCGAGTGTTTGTATTTTTATTTACGTTCGGGTCAGCCTGAGTTATTCACAAATTTGGATTCCACTTTTTAGAGATTGAAATCGCTGGAGATTATCTGCTTATCTGTTTTATCTATTCCAGTTCTGTTGTTCTATTCCGTTTGTATTTGGTTATCATCTTGAGACTTCTGTTGTACTTCATTTATTCTGTTGTATTTTATTTAACTCTGATATATTTACATAGTAGATTCATGAACTACTATCTCTTTTACTTCCACTGCATTTTTTACTCTGTGTCCTTGTTCTCTGATTATGTATTTACTATATATTATGAGATTTGTTAAATTTTATTTACAACGCGGTATTTTAAGCAATTCAAGTCCGACATGTGCGGATGCGAATGGTTGAAAATATCGAGTCATTATAAAAGTTTTGAAATATATGGAATTTGAAATGGTTAATTTGGTATTCAAATCTGTATTTGGAATTGATTTGTGAAATTTAAGAAGCTAAATTATTATATAAAGGAATTTAATATTTAAATCATTTAAGTATTAGAAGTTATGTTTCAAAGCTATGGGTTTTCAAGGTATATAGATTTGAAAGTGCTATGATTTTGGAAAAAGGATATATTTGAAATAAAAATGATATCATATTGATTTGGTTTTAAAATAGAAATGATATCATATTTATATGGTTTTGAAATAGATATTATATTCTGGTTTTGAAGTATAATTATTTTAAAATGACCGCGGTGTTATAATAACGTTGGGGTGTTAAAGAGACCGGGATTGGAAGTTGTCATACTCTCTGCCAACTCCGAAACCACTTTAACAACTGTGTACGCGGTGGGGATTCCAGAATGAAGTTGGATGGTGGCGGTGTTTCCTTTGAGGTAAATACGTGGACCCAACTCTCGTGAGTTGGCATAAGATGGCTAAAACAGGAGCGATTGACGGGCTAATGAGATAGCTCCTTTGATCGGACACATCCCTTCGATATTATACTCTGACTTTTGGATTGATTCGGTGGCCACTTTTGATTTTTTTGATTTGGGGGTATGGCTCGAGGTAGGCGGTAGCTGCGCGCTACGCTTTACCACCGGCCCGGAAGCGTAATTGGTATCTCTACCCTGGCATTGCCTAGTTGTGTCACGTCACCTATACTTGCGCGCGTTGTACGAGTTTGGTTTTCTCCCATATCCCGTGGAGTATTTAGGGTAGTCTCCCGATCTGGAGATGCGCTGATACTGGATGGACTACTGGGACTATTATGTGTTAAGGTGGAAAATGTAAAGCCTTAATGCTATTTAAAAGTAAGTTTATTTTACTATTAGGCATTATTATAATAGCGAAATATTACTACATAGTAAATAGTTTAACGGATCCTTAGGAGATGTGAATCCCGAACATCTCTTAAGTTACTGCACTCACGTTATACACTGGATAGGAGATGTCAAATCCCGTAAACATCTCTGACGCCGTTCCACTCATATTTTACCGTTGATTTAACTTACTTAGGATCTTTTAGTTCTGACTCGTGTGTTTTGTCTTTTCAATTCGCTCGGGTCAGCCTAAGCATTTCAGGATTTGAAGACCTTACTTCTGGAGGACGAAGGCAAAGATTTTATTACTATTATATATTATATTAGTCCACTGCATCACATCTGTTCCACTGCATTAATTATCATTCTATGGTATGTGTAACTCTGATATGTATTGTATAAGCATAATCGAATATTTTGTAAAACAGCTTCATGAACTATATATTTGATTATTATATTTTATCGTTCCGCTGTAAGATTCTGTTTTGTTTTATTTCTTCCTTCTTTTTCTTATTTACCCTATAAAAATCCGCCCTTCTGTATGGTTTAAGTTTGACTTGTGTGGTTTATCGTCGATTTAAAGCGTACAAAAGGCGGGACGTTACATCAGAGCTTTGGTTTAGCGATAAACCTTAGCTTTGTGGGGTTTGACTCTTTATCAATAGGGTAGTAATACCCTATGATGAGTCGCTGAGTGTATATATATGAGAGAGCGTATTTGTTAGTGTTATAAAAAGGTTTTAATATTGTGTTAATTTTTCCGTTTTGTATTTATAAATTCTGGTTGGTGCATGGGACGCTATAACATCAATAGGGATTTCTAAACACTTAATAGGACAGACCGACACAATATTTGTTTTGAATATAGGTGAATGAAATAATTTTGCCTATTATATTTTCTATATATAAAATAATTTTTTTATAAATAATATATATATTTGGTTGCAAAGTATGTTGGTTGTTAGGTAATGAAATTTATAAATAATAGAGGAAATAAGATTGAAAATAAAAAATAAATGAAAATTTGAAATTTAGGACCTAAGTCCGGGGTTTTGAAAATTTCTTTCAAATGATTTTGGAATATAGTAATAATATTAGTACAAGTATTTTGTGATATAAATATTTCGATATAATTTGAAAAAACTGTTTAAAAAGAAATCTGGAAAGAAATAAGTTGTACTCCCCTCTTTGTCGCTGAAAAATAATTTCGGTGATGAGTGCACGCATCGACATTCATTTTCGAGTTTCGAAGTGGGAAGACCACTGTAGTAGTTTTACTGCAGACTTATTTTGATAAACAAATATAAAATATAAAATTGTTTAATTATAATTGGATATATAAAATTGTAAGAAATATGTAACGACCCGCAAATCCGTACCCCTTGAGTCAACACTATCCTACCTAAATCAACTCAAATTGTACAGAAATACGAACCATTTAGGTTAAAGAAGAAGAGGTAGATGAAAAAAGAAAAGAAAACAACAATAGAATCTAACCGTCGCAGCGAAATAAAATATAATAGATAATAAATAATCTTTACTCAAGAATCAAATATACCAGTTTATATATTACATCATCAGAGTACATCAATCACAGCTCAATATCAATAACATACAAATGGATACACAGCAACTCAGTACAGCGGAATACATATATAAACAAGTATGAGAGTACGTGTCGTCATCCAGCTCGTCTCCTGAGCTCCACAACATCAAATCCTGTATCCTATAATACTCGGTATGACCCGAGCATTACAGTTAAATAACACCCGAGTCAGTCTGGAATACCAGCGTGATAAAATCACACCCAATTGATTATTAAAGTTTCAAAAATCCTTTGAAAACAAAAGCATTTCGTAAGACCACGCCACAAATAAACATGTCGGGTTTTTACCTTACGATACCTAAAACAATTTTTATAGAAATCCTCTAATATTATAATAGGGTCTATATACAAATACTTATAAAATAGCCGAAATTGTTACATTCATTAAATTCCAGCTACTAGCCACAGAGTGGGTAATACAAACAAAACTCGTACAAGGCTCGTAAGGAAAATGGATTTCCAACTAATGACTAGGCACTGGGTACCACCTGTCACAGTACGTGGCCTAGATCATAGTACCGAGGAGTACGCCTGTTCCCCTGCAACAAAAGACCGGGACTACCCTTTACTGGATAATCCCGAGTGAGATCACCCCGCGATTGGGATCAGCAACCGCCCACTAAGCCGAAATAAAAAGGGACATCTAGACAGGGATGACCTCACCCTGCTTGGGTGCTACCCACCTAGCCTTGCTGCATAACCCCTGATTTTCAGTCATTCCCGGTTGATGAGGCTTGAGGCTAAGCGTTACCTTTTTATAATATATCCCTTAGAATGCCCATCATCCACCTGACGATGTTTCGAAAGCATTCATCCATACAAGTCTGTCTCGGGTTCGAACGGAACCGAAGGCACTACTCCTACTACATCCATTTTGGAAATATCCTCAGAATCAGTAGCGACTAGCCCTTGCACTTCACTGCTCCATCTTCGAATCCAAACTCGTTTCCACGAAACGTACAAACCGGATCGAAGTGGTTTTCGAGAAATTAATCTCGATCCCGGTCTCTTCGAAACGATCAACGCATTTGGCCAATATTGATAGTCGGTGATTTAACTATCAATTAATATTCATAAACATCCATCAAAAATAAATAATTTCCCAAATTATTTATTAACCTCAAAATATCTTTACAAGATATACTTCTATTTTCAACCCTTTGAAAACAGTTTCAAATCATCTTTCTTTTCAGAATAAACTTTCCCAAATATTTTCTATCTCCACTGAAATCACCAAGCACAAAACTAGATTTTTAAAATAATTTAAAACACTTTACTTTGAAATATACTTTAAAACATTTAAGTCAAAATTACTATAATAATTTGTTAAAAATACATACTATATGAATATTTGAAAATAAGGTTACTTAATAAAATATAAAACTACATTTTCACTTTTAAAACAAAATACTAAATCACTTTTTAAGTAATTACTACTTTAATAGATTTGAGAAAATACTTACTTTAGAATTTAAATATTAGAAATAATAATCAAAACTTGCTTTTTAAAACAACTTAAAAACCTTTAATTTATATTTAACAATTTACTTTAAAAACGTACTTGGTTATCCAGGGAAATATACTTCTCTCCACATTCTTCTTAAAATCTCCCATTTCAAACACTTGAATCAATTTTCAAATTGATTTCCAATCCACTTCCTTTTTATTCCACAATCCATTAATTTCAGATTTTATTTCTTAATTGAAATACCAATTTTAGATTTCTCAATTTACTTCTTTATCCCTTTAAATGAATTTAAACTTTGGATTTTAAAATAATTCTTTATTCCTTTAAATAATATCACTTGAATTTACAATTCATTAATTTATGTTTATTCAAAATCTTTTCATACTCGAAGTTATTCATTAGTATTTTAATATCACTTCCATTTCTTTCAATTCATTCTTACTTTATTCACATTTTCTGTAGTTATTTCGCTTACAAATTTACTTCTTTTATTTTCTTTCCAAAATCCAATTTATATATTTTTGGTAAATCAATTTTACCCAAATATATCCAATCAAACCATAACATTCAATATTCCAATACAATTCATCATAGAATATCATATGACCACAACAAAGAATATTAAATAATTTAAATGTTGAGGGATCCAGTTGGATCCCTTCAACCTGTTCCCTGCATCCATAGACGTTAGCACAATACATAATACCAATTCCAATATATCATACTATAACACATCAATCAATTCAACCATTTAAACAATTATTTAAATTTATCAATTTAAATTTAAATTCAACTGAGTGAGATTAACTCACCTTTGATTTTTGTTCGCAAATCCAAGCAAACCTAGCTTGTTTCCTTCACGATTCTAGACCTTGTATAACAACCATACGATTTATTACACTTTGAGATAACTTGAATAAATTATTTCCATTTTATAAATTTTGTTTAAGTGACTAAGAACAAATTAATTTCCATAATTCATTATTTAAAATAGACCAGTGAATGAAAATATTTATCTGATTTCTTTTCACTTTTGGAACTACGTATATATATTATATAAAAATAAGCTATATAAATTTGATAAAAATCTAATTTATATAAACCTTCAAATATTTTTTTGAAATTCCTATATAACTTCAAAATATTACGGTATATATATACCTAGCATTACATAGTAAGTTACTTGCATGCATAAAAATGATTTTACATAAACTCAAAAATCCAATTTTAAATACAGCTCTATTTTCAAAAATCTCACCTAGGTAAATAAATTTAACTATATACCTTACTGAAACATATTTCACTTTTACACATTCCTATATTCATATATATAAGCTTAAATTGAAATAATAAATCGTTTTATACTTTACTGTTATTGTATATATGTATATATATGAATTTGAAAAATCTGTATATATATTTCACTGGATGTGTGTGTGTGTGTGTGTATATTTCCTTAATCTAGATATTTATATGAAATGAAATTCAAAACAACTGTTATAACTACAACCACGCACCAGATTGCTGACCCCCATCGCGAAACCAACCCTAGCCTCCCTCCACGACCTCGGCTCTACACACTTCTCTAGTCACCGCGAATCCCCTTCCCCTTCAACGCAAGACGAAGCCACGCTCGATCGACTTCCTTCTGTCGATGTCAATTCGAACAAATCTCGAGCTCCGGCATCGAATCCACCTCCCTAGGCTCGAACGCGAACGAGGAACCCCACCTATTTCGCATTCGATTTCAGGAACAAGGTCGCGAATTCTAGAATTCATAGGGTCTTCGATTTCAATTCGAGAATCGCCATTTTTTTCTTATTCGTGACTTCGATTTCTGAAAAAGGGAGAGAATGAGGAGAATAAGTTCGAAAAAATAAGTAGGTGAAGTCGCGATTTAGGTTTTAAGTTGAACGAGGCTTCATCCATTAGTTCTTTTTTTTCGAGAGGGAAGAGCTTTCTAAAACGAAGAGGCGTAACTTACACGAATTATTTCGTGATTTAAACTGGTCATAAAGCTTTTCAAGGAAGACAACGATGTTCACAAAAAGGGAGACAACGAGCCAGCAACATCAGGCTATAAAGACTTTGAAATGATGGGAAACAACTAATGTGATAAAATTTTGGCTGAAGTTGACAGGATAAACATATAATTTAAATTCAAATTCAAACTGTCCTGATAAACGCAACTTAAAATTTCGAACTCTAATTGAGACGTGCCGTTAGGCGTTTATAATGTTAAACCCCTATTTCGAGCACAATGGAAGAGGTTTCGAGTCCTAATTTGATCTTATGGAAAAGATAGCTTTTTTTTGGATTAGATATCATATTGAATTTCGATTAAATTTTCAGCGCGTTTACTTATCGCACACTCACACAACAATTTCGATCACTATAAAATTTGAAATCTGATAATAATTTAATACTACGGATCCAAAGGAACTTGTTTCATCAAATACCGAGACTGCGCCTCGGAAGGCTATTTTTGAATTCAATTTAAACTATAAAATTTTAAAACTAAACAAATCAGTGTTAAATCCAATTTTACAACTTCTATTATCCTCAATATAAATTTTATAAGCCTTCAAATTATTTTTAACAGGCCTAAAACTCCATATTCAACATCTAGCTCAACTTCCAATTATTTAATTCAATAACTTAATTATCAATAATTAATGATATTTGAATTCAAGTTAAAAATTAACTTTTAAATATTTCAAATCAATTAAATATTCCGATTTTTAAAGGTTTAAAAATTCTGGGTCGTCACATTCCTCCCCCCTCAAAAGAATTTCGTCCTCGAAATTACTAGTTAGGAAGAATGGTCCAATAGCCGTTTACCTTTCCCAAAACCAACAATTCAATATCCTGCCAACTATCTTATTGTAGAAGACCCATTATCACTCTTATCAACCTCCCAAACTTTCCCTTAGTTTTCAAACAATATTATTAGCTCAATCATTCAAATTTCAATTTAAAACCAAGTTTAAAATTTTCAAAATTTCTCAAAAAATTTCTAACTCTCTAAATTTTCGAAATTTTTTGCCAGCGTCTCCTTTGCACGGCTAGCTCGATACAACTACAAAAGGCCTCTACGGGCTCCCAAATTCCAAAAGAAAGCAAAAAGGCAAGTGGCTCGATCAAAAACCCAATCAAATTTCATAACGAAATTTAAATACATACCTTTTTGTCGAGAAATTCAAATTTATCTTCCGAAATCAAAATCAATTCTCTTTTCCCTTTTATAATACCTGCATATCCTTCTTAGCACTAATATCCAATCACAATATTCCTAAAACATTTTATCGACTTTCTCACAAAATGCCAATATCTATTCATCCAAATATTAACTTGGAATATATTTGTATTATTAATTTCCAATTAAGAATTCACTATTCCTTTCTTAAGTTTGGTATAAGTATTTAATATGTTTCTTATATTTATTTTCACTTCACCACTTTTTAGTTTATATCTATTCTATTCAAATTGATTCTTTCATTTCCATCCGAGTTCAATTTTATCTTTAACTCTGAATATTTAAAATTTATTTTTCATTTATACTGATTCATGTCATTATTTTGAATTAGTTTCATTTACTAATTTATTTCAATTTCCAATTTGAAAACGTTTGTCGTTAACAAAAATTTTCAAAATTTTCAAAAAAAATTCTAACTCCCAAAATTTCTAAAATTTTTTGGCAGAGTCTCCTTTGTACGGAGGAGCTTTTGCAATTCGACAAAAAGATATAAATATATATACATCGACCCACACGGTCGGAAAAACCAAAAACAGTTCATATTTCCTATTTTTATTGCGTAGGCGTACCTTATTTAGCATTTTTAAGCAAACAGCTTATTTATTTTAGCGTTTAGCGCGACCAAATCCAGCCAAACGGCTTTCCGATACCTGTACTTACTCAATTTAAACATATAAGTACTATATATAGGAAGTTTATTGCATTTCACTTAAATTTAAATAGCTAAAACATCAATCCTGTAACAATGCATGTGATATACTGGCATAAACACATAAATTTCACATATAATGCATGTTATATAATTTCCATAAGCATATATAAGGTTCCGACACTTATTACAATTGCTTATAATCAATTCTTAAACCATTCCATTCAGTTGAAGTGATTTTCAACTTACTAGCTTTTATTTAATTCATTTAAGCAGAACAAACTCATATCCATTCCAATTGATGTAAAAATCAATTTATCAAACTGCTATTGATTCATATAGTTTTGCTTACCTCCGTTTACTTCGAACGACCAATTTTCTAATGCAATTCGACAATATTAATGTGAATAAATAATAACATAAGCTTATAGCCAATTTAAATTGATTCCAACTCAATTTACACTTAATCCTATCCCATTTTAATTTATTCACAAACTTTCGTTGCATTTCTTTCATATCCAAAAAGTTTGATTCCAAACTATTTTTATTATACCCGACATCATCCCATGCTTCTATTAATTTTTAAACTTAAGTTAATTTACATCAATTCTCCACCATTTCATAACTTAAGTTCATCCCCGTTTTAATTTATTCATACTCAAGTTGGATTTATTTTCATCTCAAATCATTTTTATTTTAATCCAATTCCATACAACCCAAGCTTGATTTCCAAATCCTATTACTTATTCACAATCTTTGATTTGATTTTCCTTTGATCAAATCCCAACCATTTCACTAATTTATTCGATTAGTTTATTCTTTTATCCATTTTAAATTTTAATTTACATTAACAATTCATTGTTGGATTTATTAATAATAAGGCCATTCAATTTATGCTTGAATTGGATTTGTTTATATTCCACACCATATCATTTTTAATCCAATTCAAATTTTCATTCAACAACACTTCCAATTATAATCCCATACTTGATTTTCTTTTTCATTTATCTTGAAAATCATTTTATTTGATTTCCTTGAGTTCAATCTTATTTTATATCCAAGTTTGGATTTTTATCTCAGAATACAATATTTTCATTCCGGCTTATTTATATTTTTTTTATAAGCTACTCACCTATTAATATTCATTCTTCCCTATCTATTTACAACCAATTTTATTCACTTTTTACTTTTAACTAGGGGTTATATGTATATATTTTTCCCATTCTTTTTAATTCTTTTATAAGCTTCCGAAGCTTATTTATTTTAATTCAATACTTGCTTAATTTACATTTATTTGTTTGAGTAGAATTTTATTCCAGTCAATATCATCTATAATTCGACTGAATTCATTTAAATTCAGTTTTATTCCAACTCAACTTCAGTTAAATCTAGTTACATACCAATCTTTTGAATTTTTGTCACGCAAGGACTTAATTCCATTTAATATCATTCATGACACAACTGACTTTTGATTCAATTCAATCCAAATTTAACTAAATTTTATTTCTCAATATATGAGTTCAAAACTTATTTATTTACTTAAAAGCTTATATTGCTCAGTTGAGTCATTTCATCTTATAATCACAATTTCAGATTATATATATAGCACCTACTAGCTTAAGGTATAAGTTTTCATTTTACAATTATAATCATTTTACCTTTCAACTTTATATCCAATTTAATTAAATTTCAATTTTATTTAACCTATCTCTAGTTAAATTCAAATATATTTTATTCACTTTCATTCACTTAAATTAAATTTTAATTCTTGGATTAAAATTTCCAATTCCTTCTTATTAATATCAACTTTACTTTATAAGTTCAATAGTTGATCCATTTATTCATTCACAAATTTATTTTCAACCAATAAATTTTATTTCCAAAATTAATTATTTTTAGCTCATTTGAACTAATTCTACTCCTTATTTTACATATTTTAAATCAAGCATCATCTAATATTGAAGTTCATTTCATTTGCATACCAAATTAATTAATCAGTTGCATATAAATTTTAATTTTAAAACTTGTTTATTTAATCCAACTTATCTATATATTTTTTTCAAAATTAAGTTCAACATTCAATTTTGAAAACATATATATATGTCTTACCAAATTATTCCCTTGTATTTTCAAAATCAACCAAATTTCTCCAACAAACATTAATCCAAAACATCCTGGTAGCAATCCCTCTTTTGGAAACTCGAAAATGAACACCGATGATGTCGCGATCATCATCGGAATTATTTTCCAGCGACCGTAAAGAGTTCAATGCTTTTCTCTCTTTTAAAACCCTTCAAATATTTTTAAATTCCAAATCTCTCTAGATTCCACATCCGATTCAAAAATATTTCTCAATATATATTATCTTCCCAACCATTGAGAATCATTATCAAATTCAAAGGAATATAAATTCCCAGATTTCCAAATTCCAAACTCTTTAAGTTTATATTCAAACATTACTTTGGAATTTCATCTTATTTTAATTATTAATCACACTATAATTTACATTTACAGTTTATACTTACAAATTTCATTTGTATATGAATTGTTTTCTTAGTTTTTAATTATAGTTTCAATTCCTAAATCAATTATGAATCACATTTATAAATTCCATTAATTAATTTATTCCTTAATCTTGGTTATTATTTCTATTTCTTATTCAATTCTCATGCAATAATGATAATAATTAAATATTATCACTTTCTACCATCCAAGCATCCATAAGTAATGATAATAATTTATGAAAAATTACTTCCTTTATATACAAAAATAATCTGGGTAAAATTATTTCATTTACCCTATTTAAAATAATACTGTGTCGGTTTATCTTGTTTAAGAGTTTAGAAATCCCTATCGATGACATGGCGTCCCATATAACGACCAGAATCCATAAACACTCAACCGATAAATCAACGCAATATAAAAAACAATTTTATATTCACTAACAAATACGCACTCATATCAATTAATACTCTCAAACTCATTCTAGAGTACTTACGGACTCTATTTAATGAGTAATTCCCATCAGAGCCAAGGTTATCACCAACCTAAGCTCTGATACCAAGTGTAAAGGTCTAGGCTTTGCAACCATCGACAGCGGCCACAACTGGTAGGCTTTGTAACAATCGACAGTGGCCACAACTGGTAGGCTTTTCAACCATCCCAGCCCCACCGTGGCTTACACTGGTACCTCGGCTTTGCTTTTACGGCCAGCCTCTCGACTCGCAACCAACCCCCTAGGGACATGTAGGGGTAAGAGTCTCCCATTCGCCACCAAACGCGAAGCGAGAACCCCGTATCATGCTGTAATATAGCAAACTCGATCCCTCCAACCTGTTCCCTACATCTACAGACGTTAGCACAATACATAATACCAATTCCAAAATATATCATACTATAACACATCAATCAATTCAACCATTCAAACAATTATTTAAATTTATCAATTTAAATTTAAATTTAAATTCAACTGAGTGAGATTAACTCACCTTTGATTTTTATTCGCAAATCCAACCAAACCCAGCTTGTTTCCTTCACGATTCTAGACCTTGTATAACAACCATACGATTTATTACACTTTGAAATAACTTGAAAAATTTATTTCCATTTTATAAATTTTCTTTAAGTGACTAAGAACAAAATAATTTCCATAATTCATTATGTAAAATAGACTAGTGATTGAAAATATTTATATTATTTCTTTTCACTTTTGGAACTACATATATATATTTTATAAAAATAAGCTATATAAATTTCATAAAAATCTAATTTATATTAACCTTCAAATATTTTTTTGAAATTCCTATATAACTTCAAAATATTCCGGTATATATATATACCTAAAATTAAATAGTAAGTTACTTGCATGCATAAAAATGATTTTATATAAACTCAAAAATCCAATTTTAAATACAGCTCTATTTTCAGAAATCTCACCGTGGTAAATAAATTTAACTATATACCTTACTGAAACATATTTCACTTTTACACATTCCTATATTCGCATATATATAAGCTTAAATTGAAATAATAAATCGTTTTATACTTTACTGTTATTGTATATATGTATATATATGAATTTGAAAATCTGTATTATATTTCACTGGATATGTGTGTGTGTGTATTTCCTCAATCTAGATATTTATATGAAATGAAACTCAAAACAACTGTTATACCTACAACCACGCACCAGATGGATGACCCCCGTCGCGAAACCAACCCTAGCCTTCCTCCACGACCTCGGCTCCACTCACTTCTCAAGTCACCGCGAATCCCCTTCCCTTCAACGCGAGACGAAGCCACGCTCGATCGACTTCCTTCTGTCGATGTCAATTCGAACGAATCTCGAGCTCCGGCATCAAATCCACCTCCCTAGGCTCGAACGCGAACGAGGAACCCCACCTATTTCGCATTCGATTTCAGGAATAAGGTCGTGATTTCGAGAATTCATAGGGTCTTCGATTTCAATTCGAGAATCGCCATTTTTTTTCTTATTCGTGACTTCGATTTCTGAAAAAGGGAGAGAATGAGGAGAATAAGTTCGAACAAAGAAGTAGATGAAGTCGCGATTTAGGTTTTAATTTGAACGAGGCTTCATCCATTAATTCTTTTTTTTAAAGTCGGAAGAGCTTTCTAAAACGAAGAGGCGTAACTAACACGAATTATTTCGTGATTTAAACTGGTCATAAAGCTTTTCAAGGAAGACAACGATGTTCGCAAAAAGGGAGACAACGAGCCAGCTACATCAGGCTACAAAGACTTTGAAATGATGGGAAACAGCTGATGTGATAAAATTTCGGTTGAAGTTGACAGGATAAACATATAATTTAAATTCAAATTCAAACTGTCCTGATAAATGCAACTTGAAATTTCGAACTCTAATTGAGACGTGCCGCTAGGCATTTATAATGTTAAACCCCTATTTCGAACACAATGGAAGAGGTTTCGAGTCCTAATTTGATCTTATGGAGAAGATAGCTTTTTTTTGGGATCAGATATCATATTGAATTTCAATTAAATTTTTAGCGCGTTTACTTATCGTACACTCACACAATAATTCCGATCACTACGAAATTTGAAATCTGATAATAATTTAATACTACGGATCCAAAGGAACTTGTTTCGTCAAATACCGAGACTGCGCCTCGGAAGGCTATTTTTAAATTCAATTTAAACTATAAAATTTTAAAAATAAACAAATCAGTGTTAAATTCAATTTTACAACTTCTATTATCCTCATTATTATCAATATAAATTTTATAAGCCTTCAAATTATTTTTAACAGGCCTAAAACTCCATATTCAACATCTAGCTCAACTTCCATTATTTAATTCAATAACTTAATTATCAATAATTAATGATATTTGAATTCAAGTTAAAAATTAACTTTTAAATATTTCAAATCAATTAAATATTCCGATTTTTAAAGGTTTAAAAATTCCGGGTCGTCACATAATAAATGTAAATTAAAAAAGATAAGCCATTATATGAAAAAAAAAAGAAATCAAACAACAAATGTATGAATGGAATTAATAAGGATTAACTTAATCTGTTGTTTGGAATTGTTGTTGTTTGTTTTGGTTTATGGTTGTTTGGGGTAAGGATACTTTAAAATTGTTTGGATGAATGAATAGTCTACTTAGCTTTACCTAAGACTGTTGAGTGAAGGTTACAATTAGTAGTTTATTTTTCATTCCATACAATTTAAAGTTTTGAACCCGGACAACTATTTGTTTTGTTTGATATGAATGGATGATTGATTTGTATTGATTCTATGTGATGATTGTATGCCTTGTTGCAAGTGATCGATGTTTGTATTGATTTGTTTTTTATTGTTGAAACCACCTTAAATATTTCATTTTATATAATTGATAACCTTTTTGGATTATATAAGTGAAATACATGTTAGGAAGCAATTGCTACTGCATTTGGTTTCATAATATAAGCGTAAATTGCCCGACAAATAGGTACGTTTTCGGATTATGATTTATAGCGTTATTATATTGTTTTTCCCGTGTTGGGATATATTATTTTGGAAAATATATGTATATATTGTTATATTTGATATTATATTTTCTCCCGAGCCACTCCGTACAAAGGAGACTCTATCGAAATTTTCCGTAAATTTTGGACTTAGAAAATATTTTGAAATGTTTTTTCCAAACTTTATTAATTTGAACATAAAAAGATTTAATTGTTTATAAATCTATATATTTTATTTAAATTATCTTATTTTGTAAATTTATTGTTATGAATATAATGTTTTGAATAATATATATGGATTTATAAGTTCTTCTTTTCCCTTCTTTTCCTTTTCGGGGACGAAAAGTTTTGAGCGGGGGAGAGTGTATCGACCCGTAAATTTCGATAATTAAAATTGGTTAAATTTGTAAAACTTTGTAATTTATTGTAGAAAGAAATGGAAATGAAAATCTTATAATTTATATTGGAGCGAATGCTAGAAATTAAATGTTGCAATGGTAAATAAAAATTAATTTTTGACAATTGGAATGAAATCCCAAAAACAAATAGTGGAAAACATTATAATTTGCTAATTTAATATGACTGTGTAATTAATACTGAAAGAAATAAAATTTGAAATAATATTAATGAAATAATAACTAAAATGAATTGCAACTGTATAAATGTAAGTTAATTGTTAATAACTTGGATGTAATCCCAATAGGTGAACAATGTAAATATTATAACTGGGTTACAAAATTTATATACGGAAGTGGATGTGAATTAATTAATGAGATAATAGATAGTTAACGGTAATTGAATAAAATCAATTTTATGTAAGAATTGTAACATTTGTCTGTGAATAGGGAATTCGTATGTGTAATTAAAAGTTATGATAACGATGGTTACAAGTTACCATTTTAATTGGTCTATTAAATTTAAATGGGGAATCAATTAGAATTAAATGAACTTTAATGTTACATTAGCAAGTTTAAGATAATAATGGAAAGGGTGAATGTAAATTAAAATAGTAACGTACATTTACTTATAAGGTAGTAATTGGTGTAATAAAAAGCATGAGTCCAAGTAAATAAATTTATTGAGAATATTAATTGTAATTAATATGAATCAAAGTAATAGTAACGATCGTACGTTACTATTTAATTGTCCTATTAATTTGTGTAACTATTATGTTTGGGAATGAGATTTTATTATAAGTAAATAAAGGTAAGTACTGTATGGATATATGAATTAATGTATGATTTATGGTAATAGAATGAATTCATATGACGTAAGTAATTATAATAAATAATTGAAATAATAAGCCTAAGTGAATTTTAAGGCTATGGTAACAATCATCATAAATTACCAGAATATATCTAGTCTACCAGATTAATTGGAAAACAATTACACTTAAATGAAAATAAAGGTCTCATTTATGTGGGTAAGAACTGTAATTGTAAAGTGTAAATGTAATAAAGTAACGGGAATGCATATTTTATTCATAAGATAATATAAAGAAATGAAACCTATTTGAATGAATTAATTGAGGTTCTAATTATAACAAATGTATATATTGGACAACTTCAATATATTTGGAGACAATAGTTAATACAAAGGGGATTCGAAAATTTGAATATATTAATGGAATGAAATGTGACTAAAAGTTAGCATAACGATTATTGTATGTTACCTATTTATGTAGTGTGTTAATTTACAATTGGAAATCAGTTACAATAATTATAATTTAATATTACGTTAATAATAATTAAGGTAATATTTGTAAGTAGTGTTAAGGTTATTCATGTTGGACAATTTGTGAATTTTAAGTATTGGAAATAAAGCTTTATCAATTTATTGGGTTTTAAACCATAATAATTGGAGTAAATGCAATTTAATGAAATTAATCTCTAATTTTTGAGTTAATTGAAATCAATATGGAATGTAAGAATATTAAGGTAATATTTTGTAAATCCAATGTTAAATTTTATCCGTTTGATAATAATGAATTTAATAATAGAACGGAAGTGAATTTAATAGATTTATTGGAAATTTAATTTATAATGCTGAATTTAATGAAATTGAGGATTAATATTTAAATTTATAAATTAATCATCTCTAATTTGACATTCAAATTTGTTTAAATCATTGTAAATGATTGAGGAATCATAAGTGATGAAATTTGTCAATTTTCGAATTTAAATTTAAATTTTGATTTAATTAATTTTTAATTTAATTAATTAATATTTAATTTATTTAATTAATGTAAAAATACCATTTTGGCCACTGACTCGGATTTTGATGAAACCTGTTTCATCGGATCCGTAATAGTGAATTGTTTTAGGATTTCAAGTTTCGTAGCGATCGGACTTGTCATTTGATCGTACAGACTCGAAACGCCCTAAAATCAATGAAATTGAAATCAATTGAAATCAATTTGAAAAATATTGGTTTTAGCATAACTTCTTCATACGATGGAATTTGGACTTGAAACCTTTTCCATTACGTTTAAATTATTTTAAAACATCTATTTTGATATATGGGTTGACCCAATTTCATTCCGGAGTCGAAACGGGCTTTTCGGGCCATATATCGTTCAGCGCGTTTATCAATCCGATCCATATATTCTATTTTCAGCTTGCCTATTTATACCTTATTATAAACCCTAGCCTACCTCTATTTCTCATTTGTCCGTGTGTACAATTTCTTTCACCTCCTCATTTCAATGGCAGACAAATACCTAATACAATTCCAAATCAAATCAAAAGCCAAAATTTCAAATTCTTCAAAAAAATTCAGAAAAATTATATATCGAAGCACTTGATGTACGCATCTCAGATCTGCAGTCCGTTTCTCGAGCTGAGTTTGTGGGTGTCCATAAATTAAAGTTTTATCCTCGGCCGTCCGTTGCATCGCGATCAATTGTGTCAGATCATTAAATCGACGCTACCATGGCGTGGAGAAGGTCTTGCGGAGTTCATAGGTGGGTTTGGTTCGTAGGTTTAACGGCTAGATCGACGTATTTAATTCGTTTAGGGTTGAAACCCTAGGGGCGGCTTCCATGTTTTTGCTTCGATCAAGCCATGTGGGAAGGCGCAGGGGGGTCACGGCCTTGGTGCGTGCCGGCGGCGTGATGTGGTGTGGCCGTTCGGCGACGAATGAGAGGACGGCGGCATGACTTCTTGTTGTCGCGATGTACAGTAGAGAAGTAGGGTTCGATGATTTCTGTTGCGTGCGTATTGAAGATGATGACGTGGTCGTTTGAGTGTTTGTACCTTTTTTATTTTATTTAATTTTGTTTAATTTAAATTCAACTTGTTTTAATGTTAATAACTTTTGCGTACGAGACCCTTTTCAAGCGCGATTTTCTCCGCTAGGTTTGTATTGGAATTCCGGACATTTTGGTGCTAGTTTGGACAGATTCTAAGACTACTCGATTTTTAGGTTTAAATTGGATTTAAATTAAAAAGGTGAGTGTTTTAACCCACTCACAACTTCTAAAACTTCTTATGTTTGTTAAATTAATATATGTTGTGATTATGAATTATTTATGACTGTTTGTATATTTTTAATCATCATCTCAGTTAATTGCATTTATTTAAATTAAATCGTTATTTAATTTATTATTGAATATAACTGCCAGTTAATTACCTATTATATATTATCAGTTATATATTGATATTTATTGACTGTTTTGTATGATGATTGTGATGGATGTATGATTTTATGATGGATGAATGAATGTTTTATTTATAAGATCATAATCTGCAAGTTGTTATGCATTTATTTTTCATTCGGGATTGCAGTTTGAAATGGTATGACCGTAATTTTTGTTTTAAATTATGGGTTGAAATGATAAATATCTGTATCACTTGACCATAGGATAGAAAATTTTATACAGACGTCGTGGTCTATATATATAAAAATATTTTGAAAGGATATCTATGGTTTGTAAAGAAATATTCGATTTTTGAGATATTGATTTGGATATTTTATAAATGTTCTTTTATATATGGTTAATTCTTGGTTTAAGCGGTGAATAAAATTTGTTTAAAGTATAAAATAAGTTTAATAATAAATTTGATTTCATTAAAATATAATATGGATAAGTATTTACTTAAATCATATATTTTAATATGGAGTTTATATTGATTTTTATAAATCAAGGTTGCGAAGAACATTTGAAATTGATTGAGATTTTATCTAATTAAGAATTATAGTTAATAAGAATCCATTTGGAACTTATTGAAATTTGTGATTTTAAAGGAATATGGTTTTATAACTTAATTCGGGTGTAAGCTGATTTAAGTGAAACGTATGAAATCTAAATAAATTGAGGAATATTCAGTTATTGAATTTGAAGTTTTATTTAAAGGATATTGGATTTATTAAGGAAATATTTCAAAACTAAATAATAGTGAAGAGAATTTGGTGTGTGTATATATATATGAATTATAAAATTTAGTTTTTAAATATTTAATGATTAAAGTTTTGAAATATATGGAAATTGAAATGGTTTATTGGGTATTCAAATCTGTATTTGGAATTGATTTGTGAAATTTAAGAAGCTAAATTATTATATAAAGGAATTTAATATTTAAATCATTTAAGTATTAGAAGTTATGTTTCAAAGCTATGGGTTTTCAAGGTATATAGATTTGAAATTGCTATGATTTTGGAAAAAGGATATATTTGAAATAAAAATGATATCATATTGATTTGGGTTTTAAAATAGAAATGATATCATATTTATATGGTTTTGAAATGGATATTATATTCTGGTTTTGAAGTATAATTATTTTAAAATGACCGCGGTGTTATAATAATGTTGGGTTGTTAAAGAGACCGGGATTGGAAGTTGTCATACTCTCTGCCAACAACCACTTTAACAACCGTGTACGTGGTGGAGATTCCAGAATGAAGTAGGATGGTGGCGGCGTTTCCTTTGAGGTAAATACATGGACCCAACTCCCGTGAGTTGGCATAAGGTGGCTAAAATAGGTGCGATTGACGGGCTAATGAGGTAGCTCCTTTAATCAGACACATCCCTTTGATATTATACTCTGACTTTTGGATTGATTCGGTGGCCACTTTTGATTTTTTTCGATTTGGGGGTGTGGCTCGAGGTGGGCGGTGGGTGCGCGCTAGGCGTTACCACCGGCCCGGAAGCGTAATTGGTATATCTACCTGGCATTGCCTAGTTGTGCCGTGTCACCTGCCCTAGCGCGCCTTGTACGAGTTTGGTTTTCTCCCGCAGCCCGTGGAGTATTTAGGGTAGTCTCCCGATCTAGAGATGCGCTGATACTGGATGGACTACTGGGACTATTACGTGTTAAGGTGGAAAAAGTAAAGCCTTAATGCTATTTAAAAGTTAGTTTATTTTACTATTAGACTTTATTATAATAGCCAAATATTACTACATAGCAAATAGTTTAACGGATCCTTAGGAGATGCGAATCCCAAGCATCTCTTAAGTTACTACACTCACGTTATACACTGGATAGAAGATGTCAAATCCCGTAAACATCTCTGCCGTTCCACTCATATTTTACCGTTGATTTAACTTACATAAGATCTTTTAGTTCCGACTCGAGTGTTTTGTCTTTTCAATTCGCTCGGGTCAGCCTGAGCATTTCAGGATTTGAAGACCATACTTCTGGAGGACGAAGGCGAAAATTTTATTACTATTATAATTATATTAGTCCACTGCATCACATCTGTTCCGCTGCATAATTATCCCTCTATGGTATATGTAACTCCGATATGTATTGTATAAGTATAATCGAATATTTTGTAAAACAGCTTCATGAACTATATATTTGATTATTATATTTTATTATTCCGCTGCAAGATTCTGTTTCGTTTCATTTCTTCCTTCTTTTTCCTATATACCCCATAACAATCCACCATTCTGTATGGTTTAAGTCTGATGTATGTGGTTTATCGTAGATTTAGCGTACAAAAAGGCGTGACGTTACATATACCACTTTTTATCCAGAAGGAAATGCACATACCCTAAGGGGCTCTACCCCCATAACCTTGCCGCATCCTTCATGTTTCGACCATTTCAGGGTTGTGAGGTTCGACGAAGTCTCGTCCACAAAGCTACGCTTTTCACAAAAGCCATGCTTCGATCAATAAATGATCAGCACTTAGCATGCCACACTACCAAATTGGGAGTATATCACTAATAACCATCAACTACATAACCTCTGAGCTCGTACGTCACAGAGAAGGGTGTTAAGCTAAGAGAATAAATTCTACGCCACCAACAGAAATATATTTAATAGAAATCAGTTTCATATCTCAAAGTGTAATGTCAAACACACAACCATACAAGTCCATCCTGCGTCTGAATGGAACCGAAGGCACTTCGTCCAATAAAGGAAGAAGCCCTTGCAATCCGGTTATCCACAATCCCGACCGGACTCCCCATCACATATGGAGATCTCTATACTGGAGCAACTCAGTGCAGAGACAATCGACAGGTAATCCTTTTGTTCTCGAAAATACCCGTTCTTCACCTCTGTCTTCAAATGCACTCCAATTTGTCGTATCATTAATTCAAAATGGGTTTTATGACACAGTCCACTACCGGTTAATCTGAATAACGAGCAATTATTTTTAAAACACATGGATACACAAGTTATAAAGATTCACTATAAGATTCGACGTGGGTTTCAGATAACCATTTGGAATCCGACTCCCTGTCGCATTGAAATTTAAATGTCGTTTTAAAGGCCAACAGTTTTTGCATTCACACAAAAATATATCATAGATATCACAGTTCAGTTCACAACAATTCACATCACAAAGTATCACAATCACATATCAGATGTATCAACCAATTCAAGGTATTCAATAATAATCAATCATCTATAAGTAAGATGAATTAATCGTGTGATTATAATTAATTTATCACATAATTATTTTCATTAGTTATTCTTAATTAATGAATAATTATCATTAATTATAGATTAATTATCCTTAATTACCAATTAATTAATCTTAATCCCCTTCATTAGTTAAACATTTCTTAATTAATTACATTAATTAGTTAATCCTTAATTATAAATTAATTAACCTTAAATTAATAATTAATTAACCTTTAATTAATTATTCTTTAATTATTAAGTAATTATAAATCATTTATCTTAATTAATCATTAATTATTATAAAAATCTTTAATTAATAAACCTCATAATTAATCATCATTTACACATGAATTAATTCAAGAGATTAAGGTTAATTAAAAATTAAAAACAACATTTCATCTTAATTAACTTATTAATTTCATTATATATTTAAAATAAATGAAGAATTTATTATAAATAATGACACATAATTAATAAATTAAACTTAATTACTTTGAGAATAATTTAATTAAAACCATTGTTAATCCAAATTTAAATTAAAACAATTATTTAAAAACATGGGTTAAAAATGTTTTAAAATTTGAATTTGGTTTTAAAGTTCAAAACTGTTTTTATATCAAACCCGAGACCTCCCTGAGTGTCATCCCGAGCCAAAAACTGTTTACTCCGAGTCTTCTCGAGCCAATCCATATTTTCTTTTTAAAACTGTAGCGATCCTGACTCGACCTTCGAACATCGGCACCGAATACGATACTCAAATTCAAATGCCGCAGATCCAAACATCGAATCTGGTGCGCCGGAGCTTATAACACCATTAAGTACAACACAGCAGAAGAAATAAATATCAATATATAACATTGATGACAGATACAATATCTGATATAATATGATATAACAGAATGATACGACATATATCAATGCTATTAGAGATACAAGACACACCGGAAAGAAAATAGATAACACCAGCGGTGGAATAATAACACCAAAAGAATGCATCCCCCAAATCCAATGCTCCAATGCAAAGCTAGCTCGAACCAACATCATGTGTCACCTAGATAAGCAAGTCCCGTCCAAATCCAAAGACTGGACTAACTCTAGAAAATCTACTGAGCCCGACTATCTGAAAAACCCAACTCTAGACTGCCCGTGTGGAAAATAGTGGGCACCTAGAGTTTAGGAAAGGAACAATAAACGCCGAGTCAGTCATGGGACTGGTATAAGTAACAAAAACAGTTTATCCTTTAAAAACAAACAATAAGAAAATTTAAAAACAAATTCGCAATGCTTTTTAGAAAATGAAACTGCCATAAGGCCTCCCACCGCACACACCATGCAAACGCAGAATTGGAGGAGATTTCTCCTTATGATAGTCAAACATGCTTGATACGAGAAAATTTCTTTGATATTATTATTATAAGTGCAAAGTGCAGAAAACCTTTCGAAAGTTTAATATTAATCATAGCCAACATACGACCATTATCGTATGCATACTATAACTACCATCTAAACAGTGGGCCGCCACCATAATAAATGGCAGGTTCTACAACTAAAACCGAACAAAGCACGATTGGATGAATGGATTTCCAACAAATGGTCGGGCTAAGGAACTTCCCACTGTCCATGGGATCGCCTCTGGCGGGACGTCCCGAGAACTTAACCAGCTCTCTTCTAACACAAGGCCGGGTTACCTCTGCAACTAGGTAACTACTTCTCGAGCATGCCACCCCCCGGTCCTTTGGGACCTTTATCCGAGGCGCCTCTAAACCACAAAGCAACAACCACATAGAAATGAGATTGAAGCCCACCATATAGGTAAATATCTGGGCTCCATACCATGATACCACCCTTTACCAGAAGGGAATGACACACCCTAAAGGGCGTGACCCTCATAACCTTGCCGCATCTTTTCCGTTTTGACCATTTCCGGGTTGTGAGGTCCTGATGCAGTCTCGTCCACAAAGCTACGCTTTACACTCAAGCCATGCTTTGATCACAAATGATCAACAAATGATCATCAACACACAGCAGCACTTAGCATGCCACACTACCAAGTTGGGAAAATATCACTGATAACCTTCAACTACATAACATCTGAGTTCGTACGTCTCAGAGAATGGTGTTAAGCTAAGAGAATAAATTCTCCACCACTAATTGATATGTATTTGAAAGAAATCTGTTTTATATCTCAAAGTGTAGTGTCAGACATACAACCATACAAGTCTGTCCCGGGTTCGAACAGAACCGAAGGCACTTCGTAAGAAGCCCTTGCAAATCCAGGTATTCACAATCCCGATCGGACTTCCCATCACTTAGGGAATCTCTATACCGTAGCTACTTGATGCAGAGTCAATCGATAGGTTATCCTATCGTTCTCACAAATACCCGGTCTTCCCCACCGGTCTTCAAATGCTATCCATACGTCGTATCACTATTCGGAATGGGTCATATGACACAAGGTCCTCTCCCGGCTAAACCGAATAATGAACGCAATATTCAAAATATATGGATATGGGATTTCAGTTAAGTCACAACTTAAAAGGAAACCCAAAATCTTTCTTCAAATGGTTAAACAAATTACCATTTCAAATCTTTTAAATAAAAAGATCTGTTTCACAAAGTTCACAAAGATCCATTTACGGGTTTTCAAAACAATTTCCATTTCAATTGGATTCACTCATTAAATCTTTAAGTTAAAGATTTAACTTATAGCTTTCAAACCGTTCCCATAACTTGGAAAACTATTTTTATTTCAGACTTGAAATCCTTTTAATCCAAATTGGACGTTCATTTCTTATATGAAAGCTTTTATTATTTGCAAACAAACAGTTCTCATTCAAAAAAGTCCAATTATACTGGCAGGAGTTAAAGCCTTTGAATTTAAATTCAAATTCCCAATCACTACATTTAAAATGGTTTAACCCATATAACTTGTATAACATCATTAGCCCCTAGTCTCAAATCATAGAATTCAGTTTCAAATTTTGAATTTTAGTTTAAATCAAATTATTTAAATTTCAAAACATTATCAAGTTATTCAAAAATAAATTTTATCTTTAAAATTCTTTTTTAAAAGCTTTTCCCATTTAACCCGATTACATTTCCAAACCGTTTGAATTCTGATTGTCTATTTAAAAATCATTTCAAAAATCTGTGACTTAATCGATTTCCTTGTGAAATCCTTATTTGTGTCTGTATAGTGCAGTCCAGGGGTTTAACACAACAGTGTAACAACATCATCATCACAGATCAAAACACAGAAATATAGTTGAAAAGCGGTATAAACTATAATGCTTATCTTTCTTCCACAGATCATAGATTAATAACAAATGTATCACAAATAAATGAATAAAATACACAGCTCAATCCACAAAACAAAATATCACAGATCAGATAGGACAATCAATTCAAGGCATCTCATACAATACAATCATTCATAAGTAAGGTCAAGCATTCAATAATCATTTATCAACAGGATTAATTAATTGTTTAATCTTAATTAATTCAACTTATTTCCAATTAAAGTAATTACTTATGAATTAATTATCCCATCCTGATTTATTAATTACAAATCATTTGATATAAATTAATTAATCAATCGCCTTAATTAATTAAATTATTCTTAATTAATCATATTAATTAATTTAACCTTTAAACTAATTACATAATTAATTAACCCCTTAATTAATTATTTTAAGAAATTAAACCTTTAATTACTTACCATTACGCAATCATCTCATAGCAATTAATCATCAATTACCAATTAATCTTTATCGTTAAATTAATTTACTTTAATTAATCTCTAATTAATCTTAAGTAATTTATCTTTTAATTACTTTAATGACATCATCTTTTTAATTACATTGAGTAATCAACCTTTTAATCACTTTTATTAAACAATTATCCTTAAATACTTGCATCGATAAACTATTTCTTAATTAAACACATCAAGAAATTATCTCTTAATTACTTTTATTAAGTAATTATCCATTAGTCACTTCCATTTATGAACTATTCTATTATCACTTCCCATTAATGATTTCATTCATCACTCACAAATATGTTTGAAAACATTTATTTCAAATTTATCTTTAAAATTTCAATTTAAATTTCAAGCTTTAAAATGAATACCAATTTATCTTTAATGAAGTTTAAAACTAATTGTTAAACCTTTTAAATTCTCATGTTAAAATAATACTTTGTTATAAAGAAATTGAAAAGAGTTTAAATCAAGTTTTCTTTTAAATCCACATATTTAAAGTATGCTTTAACATTAAACTTATTTAAACATTTAAATTTATAAAACTTATTTTATTTAAAAGTCTGGAATTCAGATTTGGATTTAAGTCCGGGTTTAAGTTTTTGATTTAACTTGTTTTAAACTTTCCTTTACAAATTTCAAATCCATTTAAATTCAATTCTTTTAAATCCACTTAAATACTTAAGCACTTTTAAGTTATTAAAACAATTTTTTTTTACTTAAAACTTATTTCCCAAACTTAGTTTCAACTGAACTGAATTTATACTTAAACTTTGATTTTAAAACTCAGTTTAACTTTGCTCAAAATTTTTAAATTTAATTCTAAAATTTTGAAAACAGGACAGGTTGAACCTGAACTCAACATCTACCCGAGCCAGCATCAACCTGCTTCGAGACCAACGCAAGAAAACCCGAGTACATCCTGAAACCACCCAAGCTAAACTACTCCACCATTATCAGACAGAAGTGCACGTACACGTGCACTGCTCCTACGCTCGCCTCCAGTCACTGCCACTACATCGAGCAAGTCGACGATCGCCCCAAAACCCTTCTCCAACCACCAGAACGTCATCGTCCTCGCGAATTCGAATTCGAGTATACAACTCGAAACCTGGAACTTGAATTTGCCTCGTCACCAAAACCTGAAAACTCGTCGTCCCTGCAACCTCGTCCATCGGAAAGCCTCAAACTCCGGCCGCGTCTTCGACTACCACTCCTCTACCACCTCCCAGAAGCACGTTGCACTCGGTCGCCCAACGACGACGAATGAGACAAAAAACTCAGCCCCCTTAAAATTAGGTTTAGAAATTTCAAAACCCCACCGCTGCCACCCAGTTCACCTGCCGACCACCCCACTATTTTTCTCCGACACCCCGTAGGCTCCTCAACCTCCTCAAAAAACTCCGGCCTCCCTAGTGCCTCCGACCACCGGAAATTTGTCAAAACCCAAAATTCGATCATCACGAAACTGCACTTAAAATACCCACTTAAAAATCATCAAACGAATCTCAAAGATCCTATTTTTATGTAAGGATTCCAGATATATAATTGAATTCGCAAAACTTTACATTCGAATTTATTTGATTTTGAGTTTTTCTCTGAAAAAAACAATTTTTACATATTATATCAGCTTATTCTTCTTGAAACTATTTTTAAATTATAATTCATACTTAAACTTACATGTTTGCTTTTGAGATCAAAGCCTGATACTGATTAGAAGATATGGAATTGAATTTATTAGTTGTTTTTACCCTGTAAGCTAAACAGAGAGGAGATGAAATATGTCACAGACATTTATATATATTTGTACACAGAATTAATGTTAAGGAAAATACTCAAGCAGAACCATATTAACATGAACCATACCCAAATTACTGCTAACTTATCATTCTATGATGTTGTTTACTCACCTTGATTTCCAAAAAAATGAACAGAGTTGCTTTTATTTGAAACAGGCTTAATTTCTGGTTGAAACTTGCCTCTTTGATCTCTGGTTTGTAGTGATTTGTATTGTTTAAGTTGAGATTTTGTTTAAGTTTTAGATGGTGCTTATTTTAGATTTTACTCAGCTTTGAAGATGGAGTAACATCCCTGGATTTTAGCCCAGTCTAATTTGATAATTGAATTAATATTTTTTTTTGAAATTAATTTGTGAATTTAATAGTGTTTTTTCAAAATAGATGTATTAGTTGTTTATAGATGTTAATTTTAAATATAATTTGAAAATTTGAATTTGAAATTCAAATGTTAATATCTTGAAAATTTAATTAATTTGAAAATTTGAATGAATAAATATATCAAAAGATTGTAAATAAAATTAATTGATTTGAAATTAAATGGATTATAAATAGAATTTGATTTGGAAATAATAAAAACATTTGAACATATAAACATATGTTAAGTTATAAAACATAAGAGATGAATTGTGTGACGCCCCACCTCTATACCCACGCTAGCCAAGAACACTACGGTGTAGCGCTGTCAACTCGCACGGAGAATAAGGCTGTTGAGGAGCGACCATCAATAGTTAGGCCTTATACTAGTATTGGTTATCTCAATGGGAGTGGTATATAAATATATTTTCTTTCATTTTTCATCTCTGATTTATTTTCTCCCATCGACATACCCCAATTCCAGTATAAAACGAACTACGATGGTTCGTAATATTTTAGAACAGCAAATATAAAATATCACACAGATAATATAATGCAGAACACAAATCAAACAGAAAGACTTATATATACAATAACTGATGTCAGTTACAATACATTTGATACAATACATATGACACGGTACATATGATACAACTACAACAGTCGACTAAGGAAGTTACATATACAAGTACATTAACGTATTTAATTTACATGAATACATATCTTCCTATACAATTTTACGGACTACTACAAATGACGACGAGTACTCCAAAAGGTATGAAAGAACTTCATAGCTCTAGCAACAACCCAAAGCAGAATATCTACAACCTGAAATACTCGGTCTGACCCGAGTATTAAATTCAAAAGAAAATAATACTCGGGTCAGTCTAATTCAAACTCAGTTATTAGTGCACAGAAGCAATAATAATTAAATAATGAATAGACGACAGTAATTAAACCAAATCAGAATGCAATTCAGAATATTGAATTGAAATAAACAAAACAGTTCAAAACATTTAAATATCAATTAAAATATTAAGCCGAGTAGGGCTGCAGTACACGCACGCGTGCACTGCCTCGCCACTACAGCATATGGAATATGCAAAAGATCAATTAATCAAAACAAGATAGATATCATAAAACCATACTGTGTGGCTGCAGTTCACGCTTGCGTGCACTGCCTTGCCACTACAGTGATGATGTACCCAATGAATACCGTGTGGCTGCAGTTCACGATTGCGTGCACTGCCCTGCCACAACAGTGACGATGTACCCAATGATCAACGAACCGAAATCAATGAAGATTCAAATATCAAATACCACGACCTTAGTGGTCAAGAAGGCAGACATGGAGAATGTGCATGGCAACTAGCACACAAAGATATACAGTATGAACTAAATGGAATAAGGACCCAATGCACTAATATGAAGAGCAATGTACAACAGACTGTACATGATGGCAACAGTTAAAACTTCCACCAAATGAAAGAAAAATATGTACACAATTGAATGTACATAACGAACAGCACCTTAACAAAATGGATATAGAAATGGCAACATGGAACTGCATGCTAACCAGGTTAATAAAGCACTGACATGGTGGCCCAACACGACAAAATGCACCAACATGGCTACTATGTAGTGCAGCAGACACACATGGCCATTACAAGAAACTCAAGACTGCAACATATAAAATAGATAGTCACAGTACATCTCAAAGACAGGTTCAAAAAGTAAAGAACCGACAACAAATACAATGCACCACCGAGACATAATTACAAGACCAACAATGCAACGGTATGCAATCTGTCTTGAAGAACATGTAATAAAAGGGGCAATCGAGTGATATGCAAATGAATGCATCAGTGAACTAACTCAATTGGACAGTCCCCAATATATGCAGTACAACGACTGCGACAAATCAAAGGAGTAAAGAATGAATGCCACGTCTCCAGGGAGCATAAGCAAGTTAAAGGGGCAGTAGAGAACTGCAAATACCAAGAAGATGGCAACACAACATATAGTGCAGCAGGTCAAACAGCAAGCATGATGAAATAATAATACAAACTGAATGACATAATGGTAAAAATGATATGCACAATATCAGGGGCATGATATGGAATGTGCACAGTAAGTGTACAACTAAATCAAGTACACATAGTAGTAAGAAGCAAGAAGATGGATTTGAAAAGAAACTCAAATGCAATTCAAGTGTGATGAATTGCTACAGCAAACCACAAGAACACTAGTTCAACTTCACTGGTAAATGCAGACAAGTGAACAACTAAACAAAACTGGACAGTGCAAGTGTCAGACTCGAGAGGAAAGGCAGTAGTACAACTTAGTTGCAACTGTATCAAAATACATGTAGATGGAGTGAGACAGTGTCAATTAAATGAAACTGAAAAAGGCAACAACAAATGTAACCACAGAAACAAGCAAGCGTATCATGGAACGGCAGTGCAACCTGACTCGATCATGCAACATGAAGAAGCCAACATACATGACTAGAGGCACATATGAACATGAAGCGATAACATATGTACATGAGCATGAATAACATGAAGCAACACCATATAACTACATGCGACAGAATAACATGATGTAATAACTTATGTACATGAAACTGACAGAAAGGCACTAACTCAACTTCAATCAAATCAGGAGAAACAACCTGAGCATGAACAACATGATCAACAACAAGTCAAAAACATTGAACAAAACCCAGTTAAAGCCGAGGCTATGGAACACGAAAAACAAACAGTGACATGATAATCAAACCATGGAAAACAAGGATCAATTCCGAGTCAAAATCATCCACATCGAGATGAAAATCAAACATTCGAATATAAATACTGAGACAAATTAAATGTGAGTGAAATAAAAATCACTCACCTTAGCCACGATTCAGAGCAGCCAATGTCCCCTCGAGCTCGAGCATGTCGAAGGAGCCGCTGATCGCCTAAGCAAGGCCAGAGCCTTCATTCGATCGAGCTTCGGTTGTCGGAGACTCTGATTTTCACGAACCCTAATCACGAAAGGGGGAAGAACGAGGGAGGCCGCCATTTCTTTTTTTATTTTTTTATTTTTTTCTTTTAGGGTTGTGAACGAGAGTGAGAAAAAGGGAAGGCCGGTCATATGTCTATGTAACTTTTTCACGGCCCAAATAAAAACTCGTGGACCATTTATTCTTAAAAAAAAAATCAAAGCCCCTCAAACTTTATAACCATTTGTAATTTAAATTTAAATTTAAATTTTAAAAACTTCAAAATGGCAATTGACGAAAATATAAATCGTTTTAATGTCGATTATGAATTGACGCGAATATCGGGTTGTTACAGACTCCCCTCCTTAAAGAAATTGCGTCCTCGCAATCTTAAGGAATAAATGGGAAAAAGGTAACAACCATAAGAATATATCAACACACGATGAAGAAATTTGAAATAGGAAGTTCACCATATAGAGCATGAGAGAGAGAGAGAGCCTGAACGTGTTTGCTCGATGAATTCTCTGGATTCCTAAGTGAAATCCATAGGATTTGAGAACCAATAAACTTTCACGAGAAAAACATCTTTATTTCGAGGGTGCTGAACCCCCGAAGCATTGATGTGAATAGAATGTTGCTCAAAGTCAAATTTGGTGAAACTTCAATTTCTTTAATAATACCGGGCTCAAGAATAAAAATCGGAATCCCTAAGGCATTTCCGTAAAAGAAAGACGCGTGAAACACGTCATGAATAACAGAAAATTGAGCCGCTAATAAGAGGCGATAAGCCAAGAAACCAATACGTTCAGTGATAGGAAATGGCCCAATATATCGAGGCACTAACTTTCCCGACCGATTGAAACGCACAACACCTTTCATAGGTGAAACACGATTAATTTGGAACAACAGCGTAGTACAATAACGATACGCCAGAAGAATCAAAGCTTCATTAATTCGGAACGCCGACGTAGTACAAAAATGGTACGTCCAATGAACCGATCAACATAAAAGAACATCAGACGTAAGTCCCTAAAAGGAATGAGACGAAGCTCAATAAAACGAAGTACATCGAAACGTCTGATGAACCTGGTGAAAAGATGATTCCATTCGGACATCATCAAAGAACAACCACTTGTTTTCCTACGACAAGTGCATCGGCAACACGATTTCCCATCCGGGAGTGGTAAATAATATCAAGATCATAAGATGTATGGAGCTCGAGTCAACGTGGTTGACGCAAATCATGTTCCTTATGAGAAAATAAATATTCCCAAGATTCATGATCAGGGTAGAGAACAAATTTCTTACCCAAAATAATGATGCCAAATCTTGAAGAACGAAATCAATAGCTAAGAGCACTAAATCATGAGTGACATATCTAGTCTCAATAGGCATTAATGATTTAGAAACACAAGAGACATCACGTTCTCTTTTGCAAGAGAATGGCATGCAAACTAACACGATTAGCATTGGTACAAACGATAGAGTCTTGGTTCCCACGGGAATCACCAGAATAGAAGTGTCGAAAAAGAGTTGTTTTAAATAATATTCTTTCCCGAAAAGCTAAAACTTTCGAAATTTACAATTTACTTTATGTAATTATCTTTTCAGAAAAATTTACATTTTAAAATTCAATTTATTGTGTCTGATTGTCTCATCAAAGCGTCTAGGAGATTCCTATCGATAACGTTGATCAAACGCATCGACCAGAATTCTTAAAGCACTCAATGGGCAATACAATCACAAAATATTCTCTTAATTTTATAAAAGGAATTTACAAATTTTCACCCTCAAACGGACAAGTCCGGAATTAAACGAATCAGTAAAAGAAAGGGGTCATAGTCCTCGATTTTGCTGAAACGTTTAAATCGCTTCCTCATTCTTTTGAAAGCGTAAACTATAAAAATTTTGAAAACGATTTTTATTTTGAAACAATTTTTAAAACACGTGATTAAAACAGCGATATCAGTATCAACTTCGATAAGTGGATTTTCATTCATCAAAAGTGTCACAAGAATCTTCTCAAAGATAGAAAGGGATATCATACCCTAAACTTGTACTCATAACAAGTCAATGACACACGAATTCACCAATGCACAAAAATTGATAAAACTTATCAATAGAAATCACGAAAATTGGTGAAGCACAAATTCTAGAAATCTACACAAGAAATCCAGAAATCACAAGATAAGAGTATGAAAACTCGAACGGGAGTATGAAAACTCGAAGGAGAGTATGAAAACTCAAACGGAGTATGAAAACTCGAACAGAGTATGAAAACTCAAACGGAGTATGAAAACTCGAATGAGAGTATGAAAACTCAAATGGAGTATGAAAACTCGAAGGAGAGTATGAAAACTCGAACAGAGTATGAAAACTCGAAGGAGAGTATGAAAACTCGTACAGAGTATGAAAACTCGAAGGAGAGTATGAAAACTCGAACAGAGTATGAAAACTCGAAGGAGAGTATGAAAACTCGAACAGAGTATGAAAACTCGAAGGAGAGTATGAAAACTCACCTACACGCGAGCATGAAAATTTATCAACACATGTAACGCATAACGAGAACGGGAGCACGAAAACTCACCTACACGCGAGCATGAAAACTCATCAGCACATGTAACGCAAAGCGAGAACGGGAGCACGAAAACTCACCTACATGCGAGCATGAAAATTCATCAGCACGTGCAACGCATAACGAGAACGGGAGCACGAAAACTCACCTACATGCGAGCATGAAAACTCACCAACACGTGCAATGCAAAGCGAGAACGGGAGCACGGAATCTCACCTACACGTGAACATGAAAATCACCAACACGTGCAACGCAAAGCGAGAACGGGAGCACGGAATCTCACCTACACATGAGCATGAAAATCACCAACACGTGCAACGCAATGCGAGAACGGGAGCACGGAATCTCACCTACACATGAGCATGAAAATCACCAACACGTGCAACGCATAACGAGACGCTATCTCATGGTTGCAAGCCATTAATTTTCACACACGAATGGCCCGAAGACCATGGGGCGCTACCCCACATGTGTGAGTCGGAATCACACAGATTGAGGTCAAGACTAACCTCGCAATCAAAAGGAAAGTATGTGTGAATGAAATCACACAAATGGTGTCTAGACAATCCTCAAAGCCCAAGAGATATGTGTGAGACAAAATCACACCGATGAGGCCTAGTCTAACCGAAAAGGTATGTGTGAACGAAATCACACAAATGGTGTCTAGACAATCCTCAAAGCCCAAGAGATATGTGTGAGACGAAATCACACCGATGAGGCCTAGTCTAGCCGTAAAAATGATCGTCATGATCAACGAGAAGTGTCAATTACACTAAGTTAGTAAATGTAAAAGTTTAGCTTTATGTCCCATAACCACTTGCTTAACTTAAATATTTACGAACAAACTGTAAATCTTCACTAGAAAATTGTCACATGAGGTTCAATCGAACAAGTCCAAGAATTAACCGACGAAGTGAACGCAAGCGTTTCATACCACTTGTTTTACTAAGCCGTTTAATTAGATTTCTCATCCGAGTGAGGTAAAGGCTTGTATATACTAGCAGATTGAAAAACGGTTTAGGAAAAGAGTTTGATATTGAAAATAGAGTTAAAAACATTTTGATATAAGAGTTTTGATATTTACAACTAGTATAGAAAACATTTATATTTTTAAAGTGAAAAATCACAAAAATGATTGTAGAAATAATCAATCACAAGAATTTCACATACGAAGACGTGAATAGAATCCAAAGAAATTGATACCGAATTCATCGAAAGGTATGTTCACAAAAATCCCGAAGAAAAGGTCATCAAAGTTGCTAATAAATGATAGCAACAAATCGGGAAATAATCAAGAATCGATTAAATTCGAAAACCAAATCAATTCACTAAGATTCACATTCAAAGACGTGAATAAAATCCGAAGAATTCGATTCCAATCCATCAAAGTAGGAATACCCAAAAATTCCTAAAATAGAAGTTATCAAAGTCGACAAAGGTGATAACAACTAATCGGAAAAGAAGAATCGATCAACAATTGGAAAAACGAAGCAAAACGAACAAATGCATGTAGGACTTTAACAAAAGTAAAAGTCAAGTCAACGTCGATATCGACAAGGCAAAGTCCAAGACAATTTCTTTTATACCAAAGAAATTTTAAAACTATCAGAGAGAGGCACATTAAAGCCAACAAACCATGGGTAAACAGACAGAGTCGACAATTGAAACTCAATTTGTCTCAAAGATTGATACCCAAAACTCAATTGCATGGAGACTGCATTAAGTACACGAATCAGAGATAAGAATGCATATATACAGCAGTTCGAATAAACAATGCGAGTTCAAATTGAAGTGGTACGAGTTGCAGCAATATGCAACTTGGTAAAGCATATACACAAAGATACTTAGCAGTGCATACAGAAATGAGCAAGTGCAATAGAGAATAGCAACAATGCTCATGAATAAGAGTTAGGAATTCATACCTAACAAATCAAAGATGATCTTAAGCAAAGATGAGAGAGAAAACATCGACAAATAGTTGTAACACATGTACTATCTAAGTTATGTTTTATATTTGTTCTAAACCCCAGGCTCTGATACCAAGCTGTGACGCCCCACCTCTATACCCACGTTAGACAAGAACACTACGGTGTAGCGCTGTCAACTCGCACGGAGAATAAGGCTGTTGAGGAGCGACCATCAATAGTTAGGCCTTATACTAGTATTGGTTATCTCAATGGGAGTGGTATATAAATATATTTTCTTTCATTTTTCATCTCTGATTTATTTTCTCCCATCGACATACCCCAATTCCAGTATAAAACGAACTACGATGGTTCGTAATAGTTTAGAACAGCAAATATAAAATATCACACAGATAATATAATGCGAAACACAAATCAAACAGAAAGACTCATATATACAATAACTGATGTCAGTTACAATACATTTGATACAATACATATGACACGGTACATATGATACAACTACAACAGTCGACTAAGGAAGTTACATATACAAGTACATTAACGTATTTAATTTACATGAATACATATCTTCCTATACAATTTTATAGACTACTACAAATGACGACGACTACTCCAAAAGGTATGAAAGAACTTCATAGCTCTAGCAGCAACCCAAAGCAGAATATCTACAACCTGAAATACACGGTCTGACCCGAGTATTAAATTCAAAAGAAAATAATACTAGGGTCAGTCTAATTCAAACTCAGTTATTAGTGCACAGAAGCAATAATAATTAAATAATGAATAGACGACAGTAATTAAACCAAATCAGAATGCAATTCAGAATATTGAATTGAAATAAACAAAACAGTTCAAAACATTTAAATATCAATTAAAATATTAAGCCGAGTAGGGTTGCAGTACACGCACGCGTGCACGGCCTCGCCACTACAGCATATGGATATGCAAAAGATCAATTAATCAAAACAAGATAGATATCATAAAACCATACCGTGTGGCTGCAGTTCACGCTTGCGTGCACTGCCTTGCCACTACAGTGATGATGTACCCAATGAATACCGTGTGGCTGCAGTTCACGATTGCGTGCACTGCCCTGCCACAACAGTGACGATGTACCCAATGATCAACGAACCGAAATCAATGAAGATTCAAATATCAAATATCACGGCCTCAGTGGTCAAGAAGGCAGACATGGAAAATGTGCATGGCAACTAGCACACAAAGATATACAGTATGAACTAAATGGAATAAGGACCCAATGCACTAATATGAAGAGCAATGTACAACAGACTGTACATGATGGCAACAGTTAAAACTTCCACCAAATGAAAGAAAAATATGTACACAATTGAATGTACATAACGAACAGCACCTTAACAAAATGGATATAGAAATGGCAACATGGAACTGCATGCTAACCAGGTTAATAAAGCACTGACATGGTGGCCCAACACGACAAAATGCACCAACATGGCTACTATGTAGTGCAGCAGACACACATGGCCATTACAAGAAACTCAAGACTGAAACATATAAAATAGATAGTCACAGTACATCTCAAAGACAGGTTCAAAAAGTAAAGAACCGACAACAAATACAATGCACCACCGAGACATAATTACAAGACCAACAATGCAACGGTATGCAATCTGTCTTGAAGAACATGTAATAAAAGGGGCAATCGAGTGATATGCAAATGAATGCATCAGTGAACTAACTCAATTGGACAGTCCCCAATATATGCAGTACAACGACTGCGACAAATCAAAGGAGTAAAGAATGAATGCCACGTCTCCAGGGAGCATAAGCAAGTTAAAGGGGCAGTAGAGAACTGCAAATACCAAGAAGATGGCAACACAACATATAGTGCAGCAGGTCAAACAGCAAGCATGATGAAATAATAATACAAACTGAATGACATAATGGTAAAAATGATATGCACAATATCAGGGGCATGATATGGAATGTGCACAGTAAGTGTACAACTAAATCAAGTACACATAGTAGTAAGAAGCAAGAAGATGGATTTGAAAAGAAACTCAAATGCAATTCAAGTGTGATGAATTGCTACAGCAAACCACAAGAACACTAGTTCAACTTCACTGGTAAATGCAGACCAGTGAATAACTAAACAAAACTGGATAGTGCAAGTGTCAGACTCGAGAGGAAAGGCAATAGTACAACTTAGTTGCAACTGTATCAAAATACATGTAGATGGAGTGAGACAGTGTCAATTAAATGAAACTGAAAAAGGCAACAACAAATGTAACCACAGAAACACGCAAGCGCATCATGGAACGGCAGTGCAACCTGACTCGATCGTGCAACATGAAGAAGCCAACATACATGACTAGAGGCACATATGAACATGAAGCAATAACATATGTACATGAGCATGAATAACATGAAGCAGCACCATATAACTACATGCGACAGAATAACATGATGTAATAACTTATGTACATGAAACTGACAGAAAGGCACTAACTCAACTTCAATCGAATCAGGAGAAACAACCTGAGCATGAACAACATGATCAACAACAAGTCAAAAACATTGAACAAAACCCAGTTAAAGCCGAGGCTATGGAACACGAAAAACAAACAGTGACATGATAATCAAACCATGGAAAACAAGGATCAATTCCGAGTCAAAATCATCCACATCGAGATGAAAATCAAACATTCGAATCAAAATACTGAGACGAATTAAATGTGAGTGAAATAAAAATCACTCACCTTAGTCACGATTTAGAGCAGCCAATGTCCCCTCGAGCAAGTCGAAGGAGCCGCTGATCGCCTAAGCAAGGCCAGAGCCTTCATTCGATCGAGCTTCGGTTGTCGGAGACTCTGATTTTCACGAACCCTAATCACGAAAGGGGGAAGAACGAGGGAGGCCGCCATTTCTTATTTTTTTTTTCTTTTAGGGTTGTGAACGAGAGTGAGAAAAAGGGAAGGCCGGTCATATGTCTATGTAACTTTTTCACGGCCCAAATAAAAACTCGTGGACCATTTATTTAAAAAAAAAAAATCAAAGCCCCTCAAACTTTATAACCATTTGTAATTTAAATTTAAATTTTAATTTTAAAAACTTTAAAATGGCAATTGACGAAAATATAAATCGTTTTGACGTCGATTATGAATTGGCGCGAATATTGGGTTGTTACAAATTGATACAAAAATAATTAAATAAAAATTGTACTTACTAACTTATAAATATTTATAAGTAATATATAATTTAATTTCAAACCATTGTACTTTATTTTGTATAAGTATAAATAATACATAAGAAAATAAATATAGTTTTATTTAAAAATGTGAAACATGTACATATGTAAATTAAATTAGATAAAGGGTTTAAACAAAAAAAATTATAAATAAATTAAAAAGAAGAATTAAACATAAATAAGATTGTATAGACAAGTGTACATATTATAGACAAGTGTTAGTTTAGTTTAATATGAAAATGTACAAGTGTCAAAAATGTTTTCCTTTTCAATTGAATTTTTATAAAAGTATATTTTAAGAAAGCAACCAGGTTTTTTTCTTCACTTCTCAACCTGGAAACTAAAAACTACAAATTCAACCAAAGAATCAAAATGAATTCAAACAACTTCAAATACCTGTTTCGAAATTTTGCAATTCAAACTAAGTAGCTTCAGTTGAAAATCAGTAAGCTAAAAAGAAAAATGAATTCAAGCTTCAACCTGGATTATAGATCTGATCATCTCAGATCAAAACTTTATATGGATTCAGTTTAAATCAAAGATCAAGCCTTGAAATCAAACCAAACTTCAATCTGGAAATCACAGTAGAGTAAAAGAAGAAATAAGATTCAAAACAGGATTAAGTAGAGCAAAGATCAGGCAACAAAATTCAAAACAAATTCAAGTCCTCTGTCAAACAACAATGTGAGAAAACTCTTCAACCTTCATATATATAGAATCTGGTTTGCATGTTGATTTTATCTGCATATGCTTGAAAAATCCCCTGTTTAAATGTGTATGCATCTATGTGTATGTATATATATGAACAGGCTGTTCTGTTATAAATAGTAATTTGCTCTATGTACAATCAATTCTCTATGTACAATCAATTCTAGACGTTGGATTCTAAATAAAAGATGATGGTAGGGGTGTAAACTTAATTAAAAAAAATACATTTAAGTATAAATAGTAAGTAGAATTGCTGGAAAATATGAATAAAAGTAAAAAAATAAATTTAAGTCGAAGATTTGATTTTGAGATTTTCAAGCTTTGATTATAAGAATTTATTCGTATTTCAAAAATATGAATTTAGGAATTCATTTCATAATTTTTATGGGTATAATCATCGAGTAATTGGGAGTTGAACATGGTTTGTAATTTGGGCATTTTCTGGTAAACGAAGAAGTCTGGAATTTCGAGATCATTGTTGGAGGAGGTCAGGGTATGGCGGAGTTCGACAAAAATCGGAAGAACTTTTTTTAGCTGCTGTGGTGGCGGAGGTTGGTCGAAATAGGTTTTTAACCTAGATTTTGTTGAGGCTGGAAAAATGGATTGTGGTGTCGTCTCTGGGGCATCGGGAATGATCGGATGTGGGGGGATGTTAGCGTGGTGATGTGGCAGAGCTGGTGATCAGGGACTCGCAACTTCTGGTGGCCGGAGAAGGGGGGACGAGGGGGATTTTGATTGAGGTTGTCTGTTGCAGTTCAACCAAAAATGTCACGATTTTGATTTTTTTAATAATGTCGTCAACCTTGGTCTCTAGTGGATTTGCGTGATAGATTGCGACATGTTGATGATCAAAAGGATGGCCAAAATCGCCTTGTTCAGGCGTACATGTGCATGCGCAAGAATCTGTGCATCAGAAAATGTTTTGGGTTGTGGAAGACGATAATAGCTCGAGTTCGAGCACGAGAAAACTACAGTTTGACTCGAAGCAAGTGAGAGAGGAGGGAACTCGAAGTAAATCTCGAAGCATTTAAGCATCTGGCTCGGGTTTTACTTTGTAGTAGAAGTGTTGATAAAAATTTGAATAAATTATTTTAATGCTTGTTGAATTGAATCAGTTTTAAAGAATATTAATCAAATTCTTTTCAAGTAAATTTATTTACAAGGTTTTAAATAAATTTCCAAGGCTTATTTATAAAGGATTTAGTGTTTTAAAACTTATTAATATGACTTTGTAATAGTTTTATCAAGATGATCAATTTAATTTCCAAAGTATAATTTAATGGTATAATTAAGGAATCATCCACCAGGGTTTTCTTAAATCAATGTTAAGCATTTAATGTAATTTAATTAAGGGATGTAACTAAAGTAAAAATAAAGATGAAAGGGTTTATCCTTTAATTAATTAAATAATTAATATAATAATAATAATTGCTTAATAAAAATAATTAACGATTGTTACTTGATGATTAAGGATTGATTAAATCAAGTATTTAAAGGTTGATTAATTTTAAGAATAATTAATTTATTAATTAAAGAATAATTAGTTTTCACAAATTCATATTTAATAAAGTTTAAATTATGTTTAAAATTAATAGATTTTAAATAATAATGCACTCACTTCACGAATTTTACGAAATGACAGGGTTGAAAGTTAATCTCCAGAAATCTGACATCACCATTGCTGGTGTTAGTACTGAGCACTGTAGTGTTATCTCGCATATCACTGGGTTGTCCATAAATCATGATACTACCAGTTATCTTGGTCTGCCTCTAACTAGTTCTAGGATTACTGCTAACCAATGTCTTCCTCTTTTTGACAAAATTACAGCTAGATTAAACTGCTGGACTTCCAAGTTGCTTAGTCAAGCTGGGAGATTAACTCTTATAAAATCAGTGATATTCTCAATGCAAGTCTACTGGGCTAGAACGTATATTCTCCCCTTCAAACTGATTAAACTGATTAGAGGAGCTATGATGAGATTCCTATGGAAAGGCAGGGTTACAGGCAGATACATAGCTCCGATCAAATTTTGTTCAGTGGAAAGGCCCATGGACAAGGGGGGGCTGGGCATTCTCAGCTTAAAGAATTGGAACATTGCTGCTTTTGCAAAACACATAGACACTTTTTTTAATAGTACTGACAGCTTATGGGCTATTTGGTCTGATAAGAACGTGATTAAGGGGAGAAGCATATGGAGTATGACTAAGCCTCAAAATTTGAGTTGGACGTGGCAATGCATTTTCAAACTCAAAGAAAAAGTTCTTCCTTTAATGCTATTGAACACGAATCCCATATATAGTGTGAATTTTTGGGAAGACCCCTGGTTGAAACCGGGTCTTATTCTTAAGCGTCAACTTACTCACAGTGAAATGCAACAGTCTGGAATACATCAGGAAGCTAAAGTACGTGATACTCTTTACAACCTCCAAAATACGCGCTATTCAACGTCTAATCCTAGGATACAACAAATATGGAACATGATACGTTGTCATAATGCAATCACTGATGTTACCAAGCGTATGGTTTGGGGCAATAAGAAGTCTGCCTACATAATTGGAGACACATATGAATATCTGATGAAGAATGGTGATCGCCCTAAGTGGAGATGGTGCAAACGAACGTGGGGAAGAGACAGTAGCTTGAGACATGACCTAATGCTCTGGAAAGTGTTGAATGGTGCGATGCTAACATCTGCGAGACTTGCTAGTTTAGGTATGAGTATTGATAATCGCTGTAAGTTTTGCAATATTATGCCTGAGACTGTGGATCACTTGTACTTTGAGTGCCACTATATTCATCAAATCTGGAAAAGAGTTATGGCGAAGTTTCACAGGAGGAATGTATCTATAGATAACCTGAGAGAGTGGAGAAGAATTTACGAAAGCATCAATAGAAATAATGACAGAGGAAGAACCCTAAATGCAGTGCTAAAATGCTTTTTAACATCGGTTTGGAGGGAGAGAAATGCTCGGTTATTTGATAATGCAAACGCAAAAAATGACAGCAGCTTCAAAAGTTGGGTTTTGAGTGAAATTAGGGTTTGTGTGGGCCAACTGACTTATGCAATTGATCCTGGAATACGTGTTTCTCTTCTCTATAGCTTGTAATCGATGTCTTCTTTTGTTTTTGTTTGTTGTTGTTTGTTTTCCCCCTGTGCTTGCTGCGCCAAGTGTTCCCCGTTTTTCCATCTTCCTTGTGTTTGTTTGTCGTTCTTTTTGGTGTAGCAATATATGGTCGAGGTCCATTTAACCTCGTCGGCCTTGCCAAAAAAAAAAATAGATTTTAAATAATTATTTTAACTCAAGCTTAAAAGTTAATAAAGAAGTAATTATGTTTTTTGTTATGTTATCACTATTTGTAAATAATTCTTGAATTATTTTAAATCAAAAAATGAAGTTAAAGAGTTAATCAAAAGGAAGTGAATCATTAATTTACTTATATTTCTTAAGTTAAATTTTGTGTTAATGATAATTAATTTTAAAGATGGTTAATTAAAGATTTTTAATGATAAGTAAGTGATTAAGAAAAAGATAATTATTTACGAGTGTTTGGATAATTAAGCATAATTAATTATAAGATCAATTAAGTATTGATTAAAATAACTAATTAATAATTAACGTTGATAAATCAAATGAAAATATAATAATTACTCAATGTAATTAATTAAAGGATCTATCACTTAATTACTTAAAGAATAATTAATCAAGGTGATTTATTTAAGATTAAATTATTTATATGATTAATTAGGGATGATCATTTATTGTGATTGATTAATTAAAGTTAATTAATGAAAGTGATTAGGGATAACCACTTATTGCACTTAATTGAACCTAATTAGTTAAATGATAATTAATTAAGGGTTAGTTAATTATGTAATTAACTTAAAAGTTAATTTAATTAATGTGATTAATTAAGAACTAATTTTTTAATTTAAGGAAATTAATTAAGATGGATAATTAAGGATTAATTAATTAATTAATTAATTAATATTAAATGATTTGTAATGAATGAATCAGGATTAAGCAATTAATTCATTTAAAATTAAATTAAATTAAATTAAGATTAAACAATTAATTAATCATGTTCTTAAATCATTATTGAATGCTTGGATTACTTGTGAATGTTTGCCTTGTATGAATTGCCTTGAATTGATTGAGCCGTGATATTCTGTTATGTGAATTGAGCTGTGTGTAATTTATTTATTTATTCATCTGTGATACATTTATCTGTGAATCTGTAAATGAAGATAAGCGTTATAGATTTTACCGCTTATCGATATTTCTGTGTTTTGATCTGTGATGATTGAATAATATTAAACTATTGTGTTAAACCCCTGGACCACACTATACACACACAAATATGGATTTCACGTGGAAATCGGTTAAATCACAGATTTTTGAATATAATTTTAAAATTGAAATCCGAATGGTTTTGCATATGAATTGTGTTAAAATGAAAAGCTTTTGGAAACGAATTCCAAAGATAAAAGTTATTTTTTTTGAATAACTAGATTTAGTTTTGAAATTTGATTTAAAATTTGAATTCAAAATTTGTAATTGAATTCTATGTTAAGAATTTATGATGTAAAAAGTTTATACAAGTTATAAAAGGTATTTGTATGGGTTTTTAAACCATTTTAAAAGTATGGTTTTGAGAAATTGATTTTAACCCAAGTTTATATTTGAAAGGCCTTAACTCGTGCAATTATAATCGGGGTTTTCGAAACGGAAACTAGTAGTTTAAAACAATAATTAGGATGAAAAGATTTCAATTTGAAATAGAATGGGTTTGAAAGCGATAATTGAATCTTTGTGAAAGATAGTTGAACCCTATTTTGAAATTGAAGAGGATTTTTAAATGGTGTATCTTTTATATATAAAAAGATTAAAACGGGAATTGTTTTGAAAACTATAAAATGAGTCTTTGATTTAAAATCCGGATGAGTTAATCCAATTTGAAATGGAATTGTTTTGAAAGGCTATGAATGAATCTTTGTTTAAAAGATTGGTGAACCTTGTTTTAAATTGAAAGGGGTCTTAAAAGTGAATCTTTTGTTTAAAAGATTTAAATGTGGAGATTGTTTAACCTTCGAAGTTTTTTTGAAATAAATCTTTTTGTTTAAAGGATTGGGAATGGTAATTTGTTTTAACCATTTGAATGAAAATTTTCAGTCTTTAAGCTGTGATTTAACCGAGATCCCATATCCATATGTTTTTAAATATTACGCTCATTATTCGGTTTAGCCGGGAGAGGACCTTGTGTCATATAACCCATTCCGAATAATGATACGTCGTTATGGATAGCATTTGAAGACCGGTGGTGAAGACCGGGTATTTGCGAGAACGATAGGATGGCCTATCGATTGTCTCTGCACCGAGTCGCACCGGTATAGAGATTCCCTAAGTGATGGGAAGTCCGATCGGGATTGTGAATACCCGGATTTGCAAGGGCTTCTTTGGAAGTGCCTTCGGTTCTGTTCGAACCCGGAACAGATTTGTATGGATGTGTGTCTGACATTACACTTTGAGATGTAAAACTGGTTTCTATCAAATACATTTCTGTTTGGTGGCGGAGATTTATTCTCTTAGCTTAACACCTTCTCTGAGACGTACGAGCTCAGAGGTTATATAGTTGATGGTTACTAGTGATACATTCCCAATTTGGTAATGTGGCATACAAAGTGCTGCTGATCATTTGTTGATCAAAGTATGGCTTTTGTGAAAAGCGTAGCTTTGTGGACGAGACTTCGTCGAACTTCACAACCCGGAATGGTCGAAACAGGAAGAATGCAGCAAGGTTATTTGGGGGTAGTGCCCCCTGAGGGTGTGTTCATTTCCTTCTGGATAGAGGTGATATCATGGTATGGAGCCCAGATATTTAACCTATGTGGTTACTGCAAATACATTGCTTTGTGGTTGTTGGTATCGAGCGCTCGGATAAAGGTTGGTTACGACCGGGGGACGGCATACTCGTGTCAGTAGTTACCTAGTTACAGAGGTAACCCGGCCTTGTGTTGGCAGAGATCCGGTTAGGTTCTCCGGGCATCCCTCCAGAGGCGTACCCATGTGGCCAAGGAAGTTCCTTAGACTGACCATTTGTTGGAAATTTATTCTTCAATACGCGCCTTGTACGGTTTTAGTTGTAGAACCTGCCATCTAACATGGTAGTTATAGTAGGCATACTATAATGGTACGTATGCTGGCTAAGATTAATATTATACTTTCGAAATGTTTTCCACTATGCACTAATAATAATATCGAATAGTTTTTCGCGTATCAAGCATGTTTGACTATCATAAGGAGAAATCTCCCCCAAGTGTGCGATTGCATGGTGTGTGTGCCGGGAGGCCTTATGGTAGTTTCATTTTCCAAAAGCATTGCGGATTTCAAATTTAAACTCTTTTGTTTGTTTTTAAAAGATAAAAATGTTTTTGTTTGCTCACACCAGTCCCATGACTGACCTGGAGTTTATTGTTCTCTTCCTAAACTCTGGGTGCCCACAAATTTTCAAACGGGCAGCCTAGAATTGGGTTTTTCAGATAGTATATATAGAATCGATTATGTAGCTTTCAGCTTTCTCTTTGGCATTCTTTGGAGATCTTTGGATATTGAAGTCTTTGGCGGACTGGAATTGCTTAGATTGGTGAAACAAGATGGGGGTATGAGCTAGTGGTTTGGAGTTTGGCTTTGGATCATTAGTGTTGCTGTTGCAGTTTGATCACTGGAGTTATCTTTTTGCTATTTGTTTTTCGCTGCTATATGATATTGTTATTCCACCGTAGAATTGTTATCTTGTGTCTCTGATATTGGTTCATATTGTATCATTGTTGTGTCGAGTGTTGTATATCAATGATATTCTTTTCTTTTCTTCCGCCGTGTTGTTTACTTAATTGTGTTATAAGCTACGGTGAACCAGATTCGACGTTTGGATATGCGGCATTTGAATACGAGTGTCGTATTCGGTGCAAATTTTCGAAGGTCGAGTCAGGGTCGTTATATGGACGAAATGAAATGAATGGGTGGATATATAGGAAAGATTTACAGGTTGATTATTATTTTGTTTGTACAACACTAGACCAGAGATATTTGTTTTTTTTCTTTGTTTATTAAACAAGATTTCGGCTGATGATTTTATTTTTGTGTGCTAAGATATTTTGGTATTAATTAACTTTGTCTTGTTTATAGATATTTTAATCTACATACTTGAAATGTGTTATTATCTTCCTATGCAAGCCTTTCATACTTATACTTGTTTACATACTCATTTTTTTTCTTTTTGTTTGAATGTAGTTGATGTATAAATTTATTCTTGTCTTTAGTCTTTGTTATTATGTTGTTTAAATTTTAGCTATGTGTTACTTTATATTTTATACACATGAGTATATATATTTATAATATAAATAAATTTCTATTTTAATATGTTATTATAATTTATTCTAGTGAAATCACTTTATATTTTAATTTATCTTGTATATATCTATTTCTATTTTCAATTTAAATATTTATTTTAACTCAAATGCTTATTGTCTTATCCCTCTATATACATATATATTTATATTTTATTTATTTTACAATTTTCATTCATTCATTATTTATAGATATTTAACCTTTTAAAGAATCGTTTATAAACTTAATTATAGTTGATAAAATAAACACACAAATTTTTTTCAAATTTGGGGAAACTCAAATCAGTTTACGAATTAATTTCATGATTTTTATTCAAAAATTAAATTAATTAGCAATTTAAATTCAGCAAAAATCCAGGATCGTTACAGTTTCCACCCTTAAAGAAATTTCGTCCCCAAAATTTCCAGGCACGAAAAAAATAAAGATAGATACACAAAGACAGAGAAATAGTTTTCCAGGTCAAACTGGATATATATTCTGTATTTGTCTTACCAAATCAGAATATCAATAATATGAGAACAAACTCATACAATTATTTCACAAGATACTCGGGTTCACCGGTCTACGAATATGCAAGGGCATTGATTAGTTCGAAAGGATAACTAATCGTTCGTAGAATATATCGATCCCAGAGAATAGATAGATAGATTCAATCTTCTATAATTTCTCAAACACTAGATACAGATTCTAAACTCAGGTTGGAATACTCCCAAAGTATATACCAACTTGTCCCTTTTCAGACTTCGATATACACAAGAAATTACAATAGAATTTCAAGTTTGGTTTTAACTGATATCACTTTATTGATACAATTCAAATTTAGCTTTATATTTGTTAACCAATTTAACTTAAATTAAAATTTTCAATTTCAAATTCAAATTCATTAAAGTTTAGATTGAAAAGCTGATAAGAAACTGATAAAGATATGAAGTAAGAATTTTCTAGAACGATTCATAGGGCCACCATCACATAGAAACTTCTTTCTGGAGCTGTCACGAAGCAATCAAAAGAATTTTGGAATCGAATCAAAGGAGATTGATAGAGAAAATTGTTTCTATTATCGCTGGGTATTAACCATTTGTAGTGGTACTCCCCTGTCCCATATCTCATCCTCTTCTCGCACTCATACTTACATCAGTGAATAGTAAGAGAATTTACTGAGGCATTCAAACGGATATCTTAGGGATATACTCATTCTAGGGTATACTTCACCCTATCTCTAATGAGTTACTTAATGTGTTATACTCCTGAGCTAAACTTTTAACCTTCAGCTATGATACCAAATGTAGCGATCCTAACTCGACCTTCGAACATCGGCACCGAATACGACACTCATATTCAAATGTCGTAGATCCAAACGTCGAATATGGTGCGCCGGAGCTTATAACACCATTAAGTACAACACAGCGGAAGAAATAAATATCAATATATAACATTGATGACAGATACAATATCTGATATAATATGATACAACAGAATGATACGACAGATATCAATGCTATTAGAGATACAAGACACATAAGAAAGAAAATAGATAACACCAGCAGCGAATAATTACTCCAAAAGAATGCATCCCCCAAATCCAATGCTCCAATCCAAAGCTAACTCGAACCAACATCATGTGTCACCTAGATAAGCAAGTCCCGTCCAAATCCAAAGACTGGACTAACTCTAGAAAATCTACTGAACCTGACTATTTGAAAAACCCAACTCTAGACTGCCCGTGTCGAAAATAGTGGGCACCCAGAATTTAGGAAAGGAACAATAAACTCCGAGTCAGTCATGAGACAGGTATGAGTAACAAAAATAGTTTATCCTTTAAAAACAAACAATAAGAGAATTAAAAAATAAATACGCAATGCTTTTTAGAAAATGAAACTACCATAAGGCCTCCCATCGCACACACCATGCAAACGCAGAATTAGAGGAGATTTCTCCTTATTATAGTCAAACATGCTTGATACGAGAAAATTTCTTTGATATTATTATTATAAGTGCAAAGTGAAGAAAACCTTTCGAAAGTATAATATTAATCTTAGCCAACATACGACCATTATCGTATGCCTACTATAGCTACCATCTAAACAGTGGGGTGCCACCATAAGTAAATGACAGGTTCTACAACTAAAACCGTACAAAGCATGTATTGGATGAATGGATTTCCAACAAATGGTCGGGCTAAGGAACTTCCCACTGTCCATGGGATCGCCTCTGGCGGGACGTCCCGAAAAGTTAACTAGCTCTCTGCCAACACAAGGCTGGGTTACCTCTGTAACTAGGTAACTACTTCTCAAGCTTGCCACCCCCCGGTCCATTGGGACCTTTATCTGAGGCGCCTCTAAACCACAAAGCAACAACCACACAGAAATGAGATTGAAGCCCACCATATAGGTAAATATCTGGGCTCCATACCATGATACCACCCTTTACCAGAAAGCAATGACACACCCTAAATGGCGCGACCCTCATAACCTTGCCGCATCTTTCTTGTTTTGACCATTTCCAGGTTGTGAGGTCCTGATGCAGTCTCGTCCACAAAGCTATGCTTTACACTAAAGCCATGCTTTGATCACAAATGATCAACAAATGATCATCAACACATAACAGCACATAGCACGCCACACTACCAAGTTGGGAAGATATCACTGATAACCTTCAACTACATAACCTTTGAGTTCGTACATCTCAGAGAAGGGTGTTAAGCTAAGAGAATAAATTCTTCGCCACCAACAGATATGTATTTGAAAGAAATCTGTTTTATGTCTCAAAGTGTGTGTGTCAGACATACAACCATACAAGTCTGTCCCGCGTTCGAACAGAACCGAAGTCACTTCGTAAAGCCCTTGCAAATCCGGGTATTCACAATCCCGATAGGACTTCCCATCACTTAGGGAATCTCTATATCGTAGCTACTCGGTGCAGATTCAATCGATAGGTTATCTTATCGTTCTCACAAATACCCGGTCTTCACCACCGGTCTTCAAATGCTATCCATACGTCGTATCACTATTCGGAATGGGTTATATGACACAAGGTCCTCTCCCGGCTAAACCGAATAATGATCGCAATATTCAAAATATATGGATATGGGATTTCAGTTAAGTCACAACTTAAAAGGAAACCCAAAATCTTTCTTTAAATGGTTAAACAAATTACCATTTCAAATCTTTTAAATTAAAAGATTCGTTTCACAAAGTTCATACAGTTTCACAAAGATCCATTTACGGGTTTTCAAAATAATTTCTATTTCAATTGGATTCACTCATTAAATCTTTAAGTTAAAGATTTAACTTATAGCTTTCAAACCGTTCCCATAACTTGGAAAACTATTTTCATTTTAGACTTGAAATCCTTTTAATCCAAATTGGACGTTCATTTCTTATATGAAAGCTTTTATTTTTTGCAAACAAACACTTTTCATTTCAGAAAAGTCCAATTATATTGGCACGAGTTAAAGCCTTTGAATTTAAATTCAAATTCCCAAATCACTACATTTAAAGTGGTTTAACCCATATAACTTTTATAACATCGTTAGTCCCTAGTCTCAAATCATAGAATTCAGTTTCAAATTTTGAATTTTAGTTTAAATTAAATTATTTAAATTTGAAAACGTTATTAAGTTATTCAAAAATAAATTTTATCTTTAAAATTCCTTTTCAAAAGCTTTTCCCATTTAACCCGATTCCATTTCCAAACCGTTTGAATTCAGATTGTCTATGTAAAAATCATTTCAAAAATCTACGACTTAATCGATTTCCTTGTGAAATCCATATTTGTGTGTGTATAGTGCAGTCCAGGGGTTTAACACAATAGTGTAACAACATCATCATCATAGATCAAAACACAGAAATATAGTTGATAAGCGGTATAAACTATAACGCTTATCGTTCTTCCACAGATCACAAATTAATAACAAATGTATCATAAATAAATGAATAAAATACACAGCTCAATCCACAGAACAAAATATCACAGATTAGATAGGACAATCAATTCAAGGCATCTCATACAATACAATCATTCATAAGTAAGGTCAAGCATTCAATGATCATTTATAAACAGGATTAATTAATTGTTTATTCCTAATTAATTCAATTTATTTTCAATTAAAGTAATTACTTATGAATTAATTATCCAATCCTGATCTATTAATTACAAATCATTTGATATAAATTAATTAATCAATCGCCTTAATTAATTAATTATTCTTAATTAATCATATTAATTAATTTAACCTTTAAACCAATTACATAATTAATTAACCCCTTAATTAATTATTTTAAGAAATTAAACTTTTAATTACTTACCATTAAGCAATCAACTCATAACAATTAATCATTAATTACCAATTAATCTTTATCGTTAAATTAATTTACTTTAATTAATCTCTAATCACTCTTAATTAATCTTTAAGTAATTTATCTTTTAATTACTTTAATGACATCATCTTTTTAATTACATTGAGTAATCAACCTTTTAATCACTTTTATTAAATAATTATCCTTAAATACTTGCATGGATAAACTATTTCTTAATCAAACACATCAAGAAATTATCTCTTAATTACTTTTATTAAGTAATTATCCATTAGTCACTTCCATTTATCAACTATTCTCTAATCACTTCCCATTAATGATTACATTTAGCACTCACAAATATGTTTGAAAACATTTATTTCAAATTTACCTTTAAAATTTCAATTTAAATTTCAAGCTTTAAAATGAATACCAATTTACCTTTAATGAAGTTTAAAACTAATTGATAAACTTTTTAAATTCTCATGTTAAAATAATACTTTGTTATAAAAGAAATTGAAAAGAGTTTAAATCAAGTTTTCTTTTAAATCCACATATTTAAAGTATGCTTTAACATTAAAATTATTTAAACATTTAAATTTACAAAATTTATTTTATTTAAAAATCTGGAATTCAGATTTGGATTTATGTCCGGGTTTAAGTTTTTGATTTGACTTATTTTAAACTTTCCTTTACAAATTTCAAATCCATTTAAATTCAATTCTTTTAAATCCACTTAAATACTTAAGCGCTTTTAAGTTATTAAAACAATTTTTGTTTATTTAAAACTTATTTCCCAAACTAAGTTTCAACTGAACTGAATTTATACTTAAACTTTGATTTTAAAACTTAGTTTAACTTTGCTCAAAATTTTTAAATTTAATTCTAAAATTTTGAAAACAGGACAGGTTGAACCTGAACTCAACATCTACCCGAGCCAGTATCAACCTGCTTCGAGACCAACACTGGAAAGCCTCGAGTAAACCCTCGAGACCAACGCAAGAAAATCAGAGTACATCCTGAAATCACCCAAGCTAAACAACTCCACCATTATCAAACACAAGTGCATGTACACTTGCACTGCTCCTACGCTCGCCTCTAGTCATCGCCACTACGTCGAGCAAGTCGACGATCACCCCAAAACCCTTCTCTAACCACCAGAACGCCATCGTCCTCGCGAATTCGAATTCGAGTATACAACTCGAAACCTGGAACTTGAATTTGCCTCATCACCAAAACTTGAAAACTCGTCGCCCCCGCAACCTCGTCCATCAGAAAGCCTCAAACTCCGGCCGCGTCTTCGACTACCACTCCTCTACCACCTCCCAGAAGCATACTGCACTCGGTCGTCCAACGACGACGAACGAGACAAAAAACTCAGCCCCCTTAAAATTTGGTTTAGAAATTTCAAAACCCCGCCGCTGCCACCCCGTTTACCTGCCGACTACCCCACTATTTTTTTCTAGCACCCCGTAGGCTCCTCTATCTCCTCGAGAAACTCCGGCCTCCTTAGTGCCTCCAACCACCGGAAATTTGTCAAAACACAAAATTCGATCATCACGAAACTGCACTTAAACCACCCACTTAAAAATCATCAAAGAATCTCAAAAAACCTATTTTTATGTAAGGATTCCAAATATACAATTGAATTCGCAAAACTTTATATTCGAATTTATTCGATTTTGAGTTTTTATCTGAAAAAACAATTTTTACATATTGTATCAGCTTATTCTTCTTGAAACTATTTTTGAATTAAAATTCATACTTAAACTTACATGTTTGCTTTTGAGATCAAAGCCTGATACTGATTAGAAGATATGGAATTCAATTTATTAGTTGTTTATACCATGTAAGCTAAACAGAGAGGAGATGAAAAATGTCACAGACATTTATATATATTTGTACACAGAATTAATGTTAACGAAATTACTCAAGCAGAACCATCTTAACATGAACCATACCCAGATTACTGCTAACTTATCTTTCTATGATGTTGTTTACTCACCTTGATTTCCAGAAAAATGAACAGAGTTGCTTTTATTTGAAACAGGCTTAAATTTCTGGTTGAAACTTGCCTCTTTGATCTCTGGTTTGTAGTGATTTGTATTGTTTATGTTGAGATTTTGTTTAAGTTTTAGATGGTGCTTATTTCAGATTTTACTCAGCTTTGAAGATGGACGAAATGAAATGAATGGGTGGATATATAGGAAAGATTTACAGGTTGATTATTATTTTGTTTGTACAACACTAGACTAGAGAAATTTGTTTTTCTTGTTCTTTGTTTATTAAACAAGATTTCGGCTGATGATTTTATTTTTGTGTGCTAAGATATTTTGGTATTAATTAACTTTGTCTTGTTTATAGATATTTTAATCTACATACTTGAAATGTGTTATTATCTTCCTATACAAGCCTTTCATACTTATACTTGTTTACATACTCAATTTTCTTCTTTTTGTTTGAATGTAGTTGATGTATAAATTTTTTCTTGTCTTTAGTCTTTGTTATTATGTTGTTTAAATTTTAGCTATGTGTTACTTTATATTTTATACACATGAGTATATATATTTATAATATAAATAAATTTCTATTTTAATATGATATTATAATTTATTCTAGTGAAATCACTTTATATTTTAATTTATCTTGTATATATCTATTTCTATTTTCAATTTAAATATTTATTTTAACTCAAATGCTTATTGTCATATCCCTCTATATACATATATATTTATATTTTATTTATTTTACAATTTTCGTTCATTCATTATTTATAGATATTTAACCTTTTAAAGAATCATTTTTAAAACTTGATTATACTCTGATAAAATAAACACACATATTTTTATTCGAATTTGGGGAAACTCAAATCAGTTTACGAATTAATTTCATGATTTTTATTAAAAAATTAAATTAATTAGAAATTTAAACTCAGCAAAAATCCAGGATCGTTACAAAAACTTTGATTTTCGTTTAAGTTTGTTTTAAAACCGATACATACCCGAACTAAGTCTCGAGCCAGCAACACGATTTCCCGAAGACAACTTCGAGTCTCAACCCTTTCTTCCTCAATCCTACTTACTGACACAACCCAAAACATGTGCACGTTGCACGCCGCTCTGGCCATCTCCGGTCAATGCTGCGACTATCGCCAAGTCGACGACAATCTCCCTTAGCTAACCGACCACCCAGAAACCCAAAACGTTGACGAACTTACAAACGAGCCATTCGGCCAAACCTGGAACAAAACTGAACCACCAAAGATCGCCACGCACTTCCATTCCTGACCATCAGAGGTCACGCGAATGTACCTGAAGCTTCATTGATGTCCAACGCCTCGATTCCCCCATGTCCGGTGTAGTCCGATTCGACGTCGAAAGCGCAATTGCCTTGAAAACAAGATTGACCAAAAACTGGGTTAAAACCCTAAATCTAATTCGCACCGTCGCCTCGGTGAATTATAAATTCACCAAGCATTTTTCTGATGTTCCTCGACCACCCAGCAAGATCCAGCTTCGATCACGAGACGAATTATGTCGTCGATCACCAGAATTCTCCAATAAACCCAAAATCGTTCATCCCCGCATTTCTCAGTGAATACTAACTTAAAAATTTTGATTCCACCTTTAAAAATCATTATTTTCAAAAGCGTTTTCGATGATATAATTGAAATCAGAAAACATGATTCTTGAAATTCCCATATATTTTGTGTTCATCTGTATTTCTTGATTTTCCAGGAAATTCTTAGATTAATTATGTTTGAAATTGTTTTTATGACTTAAACATGTGTGACGACCCGCCCTTCTTCTCCCAGAAAGACGTATCACCATTAAGAAAGAAAGAGGTAGAAATAGAAAAGAAAAGAAAGAACATCAATAACAGAATGTCACAGCGGAAACGGAATAAAATATAATACATCATATAACAATTTCATAGTTTACATATATCAGAGTTATACAATATTATACACTTGACAATTTTATATACATCTGTCACCACATACATCTCAAAATACAACATACTCTAACTAACACAGCGGAACTATATAGATATCTACATACGTCTAGGCTCCTACTCCAAGCTCCTCCAGAACTCAACAATCCAAGAACCTATCACTTGGCTACTCGTAAAAATTTGAGTACCTAAGAGTTTATGAAAAACACAAAATATAAAATCCGGGTCAGACATGGGTCTGGTATGAGTAAACGGTTTAAAGTTGTTTAACTTGAAAAACATTTGAAAATAAAGGTATCACGTAAGACTCCCCACACATAAATACGGGTAAGTTTTTACCTTACGCTAACCAAAACATTTCATAGAAAATTCAGTGATATTATAATAGTGTCTAGGGTTTTCAAGTAAATAGAAAATAGCCGAAATTGTTAAATTCATTAAATTCCAGCTACTAGCCACAAAAGTGGGCAATACAATCAAAACCGTTGGCGCTTATTGGAAATTGGGTTACATACAATGGCAGGGCTACTGGGGTACCGCCCGTCACAGTACGGGGCCTAGATCACCGTACCGAGGAGTACGCCCGCTCCCCTGCAACACAAGGCCGGAACCATTCCTTACTGAACAGTCCCGAACAAGATAACCCCGCAGTTGGCGCGACCAACCGCTCACTAAGCCGAATAAAAAGGGACATCTAGACAGGGGAAAATCTTGTCCTGCTTGGGCATGACCCACCTAACCTTGCTGCACCTCCCCTGTTTTAGCCATTCCCGGTTGATGAGGCTTGAGGCTACGATTACCATTACAGAACAAATTCCTTAGAATGCTCATCGCCCGCCTGACGATGTGCTGAAAGCATTCAATCCATACAAGTTCGTTCCGGGTTCGAACGAAACCGAAGGCATTATCTCGTTACACTCATTTTGGAATCACCCTTAGAGTTAACGACGACAACCCTTGCATTCTGAATCTTCATCTTCACATCAGATTCACGACCTATCGTTAATTTGGATCGATATGGTTTTCAGATGTCCAAAATATGGAAACCCGATCCCGGTCTCATCAAAATCTAAAACGTGTCTTTTAGGGCCAAGTTGTTTTAAAGTTTAAAACAATTCAATTATCCACAATACACTCAGATAGACAATTTACAATATCACAATAGATAATCAACATTATCATCATAAACAGGTAAGCAATATTATCATCACAATAGATAATCCATATTATTATCATACTACAATCAAGCATACATTTCACACTGCATTATTTATGTTATACTAGAAATCTCAAACCATTCAAGGTAAACAATATCATCCATCCATACATAAGCAATCATATCAGCTATAATTAATTTAAAATGAATTAAATTAATTACTTTATCTCCAATTAATTTAAAGTGGATTAAATTAATTACCTTACCATTATAAATCTTGCTTATATAACAATTAACCAATTATCAATCAATTAATAAATTCATTTCACTGAATCACCCTTGATTAATTAACATTTAATTATATTCAAGTAATTATCTTTTAATTATTTTCACAAATTAATTATCGTATCCAAATATAGAAATTAACCTTCGATTACAAACATTACATTATTTCTTAATTACACCAATTAATTACTCTCTAATCTCCTATTATTATTTATATTTATTAATGATTACTAATTACATTTTAATTTCATTATCCTGTATTAAATTAATTACCTTAAGTAATTAATCTTCAGTTAAACTATATTTATTAATCACTCCCAATTAATACTATTCAGTAATTAACCACCCTTTAATTACTCTATCACATCACTTAATTACAGCTCAATTAATTTTCTTTAAATTAATCCCTTGATTAATTGCCCAAAGTAATTATACTCAAATTACATCTATTATTAAATCATCCTCAATCAACTGCATCCAGTCATTATGATTAATTACTTCTCCAAGTAATTATACTTATCATATCATCAATAATTAATAAATTAATTAAACTTAATTAATTAACTTAAATAATTCATATTAAACTTCATTAATTACAATAAGTAATTAATTCTCTAAATACTTAATTACTTAATCAATTTGTTTCACACTATCTAATTTATTACTTCCAAATCATATTATTTTACTTTAATTAACTTAATTAACTATTCTTTAATCATTAATTAACGATCTTAATAAAACTTAATTATTCATTTATTAATTACTAACTACTTAGTTAGTCATTAATTTATTCTTAATTAGATTACCTAATTAATTAACCATTAATTCATTCATTAATTACTATAAGTAGTTAATTATACTTTATTAATTACTTAATCATTACTTAATCCTTATTACAATTGTAAATTAATTATTCTTAATTAATTTTTTTTATATTGATATTAATTTGTTCAACTAAATTAAACATTTTAAAGTCTTCTTTTTAAATTTTGAAAATAGTATTGACTACAAACTTTAATGTTAATCAATTCCATATTTAACTTAATTACCAAAATAAAAACAGTAATTAAGTGTTAAATACATTGTTAAGTATTAACCTAATAATTTAAAACTTGTATTTAAACTGATAAACATTCTTCCAGGTTTACAGTATTTAAAACTGTTAAAACCAGATGCCCTTAACTTCATTTTTTTTTATATACCGTGGTTGAAAGAAACCCGAGTTCTCCCCTATGAAATCCCGAGTGTAACTTCGACTCGTTCACCAAACTTCCCCGAGTCTTCCCTGTACGCTCCCTTTTTTTTTTAAAAACAAGTTAAGTTTTAAACTAAGCTATAAGCTACAGCACCAGGGGCCTAACTCACGCACTACACACTCGAACCCACACCCGAAGAAACCTACCTAATCACTCGAGCACGACTCGAGAATCGTCACAGACACAACGCCGACTTCCTCCTCCACGCCGTGCACGTGCACGACAGCACCACCAAGCTTCGACGAACACCAGTGACTCAGACACATCACAAAACACTCGTATATTCGAAACCCAAGATCGAATTGCCTTCAGGAACGTCGAATCGAAAAACAACAGTTCGACCGAGATGCAGAGCTCAACCCCATCAACATAATCACCTCGTCACCGCCACCGTGACCACCGGAAGCCCTCAACTTTTGGCCACTCCTCGAAAACACGCCACCCTTCCATTCCCCGAAGTTTCGAACAACTCGATCACGAATGGATAACGAACTCGCCGCATTTACAGGCATGTTAAAAAAATGAACAAAAACCCTAAATTGATCTCAATCCCTTAATTCACTTAATATAAAAATTATCTGATAATTTTTACGTGATCATCAATGTTTATACCTGCTTAACTACAAATTTGAACATTTATTATTGAATCAATAATCGGTAATTGATAGAAATGCCCCTTTTTATAAACCATGAACTGCTTCTTCAATTTTACACTAAAAATTTCCATTTCTGTTTTAAAAATACTATTTCGCATTGAAGTTCCAAGTTATCAACTTGAATTTTATATTTTATAACAGATGAATTTATCAACATAATGTTTGTTACCTGTAAAAGTTTAGTTTACTGAGCATAGCTTCTTAATATGTTTAAAACAAATGTCGATTCCTGATTGAAGTCCGAACATATTGTTCTGTTGGAAAATTTAAAACTTTTCCATGATCAAATGTAAATAATTCAAGATTAAATAGTTTTCAACCCTGTAATCACTTAGCAGAAATGAACAACATATTCATTTCCCAAGAACAACCTGTATATAAACACAGATTTATACCAAGATAAACACATACATTACTATGAAATCCACAAATCATCTTACTGTTTTTAATTAAACTAAAGCTTGAATATTAATGTTTACTCACCAGTAAAATCTTTGAACAGAAAGCACACTCCTTGTTTTAAAAACCTGTTGTTGAAATCTGTCTATAAATTTTTTCCTGTTCTTATGAATTTAAACTTGAGCTTTGTTTGCTTCTTTTATCTTTTTTTTCTTTTCTTTTTCTTGTTCTCCTGGTTTTGCTAAGTTCTGACAAATGAAGGTAAGAAGTTAAGTATAAATAGAAAGGAGTTTAACCAGGTTAGGTGTTATCTGTTAGTACACTATTCAATTTTTGTTTTATCAGGCAAGATTTTTTTAATGGGGCTGATATGATCTTGAATTTGGCCAATGTTTTGCTGAGAAGATGCAACATTTAATGCTAATGTACCTAATGTCTACCTTAATCTTTATTAGTACATAAAATTTTCATTACTTGCCTTACATAATCTTTTACAGGTTACATATATACAAGCCAGTTTATTTTTTTATACTTATCTCACTGCTATTTAATTATGTTGATCAGATTTTATTCTGCAAAGTAAAGATTTGTGCATATTTTAAATAGACAAAAATATGTGCTCGAACAGATGAGCAATAAATGTTGTGTTGCTTAATTTGTTTACATAATTATGATTATGTTATACCATGTATAAAGACATTTGTATGTATTTGTATGGGGCTATGTTCTTCAGCAAGAAGGCTAAAGGCTTGCATAGGAAGACATGTTATTTTAATGCTTGTATTTCAATTTACTTGAGTTTGTCAGGTTTCTTCATGTTTACAGATACTTGTGAATGAGGATTATTTCCTTTGCAAACATTTGTTTTATTATTTTATACTTTATGTTTAGATTTATATGTGAAGATATTATGTAAAAAAGAATATTTTATTAATTGCTTGCTTGAATAATGAATGTGTTTGGGTCAGATTTATTTTTACTTTGGTTTGCTTTGAAAATAATTTGTTTCATTATTTCTAACTTGAATAATTTATATACATATAGTTGTCGTAAATTTGTGTATGAAAATATTTTGTTTTGTTAACTTCTAGTTTACATAATTTACATTTGATTTTTTTTTACTTTATACTTTGTGTTTTTATACCTTGTTCTTATTTTAGCTTTGTTTACAAATTGTTAAGTTATGTTGTATGCAATCTTAACTAATTAATTCTTATTTTAAATTTTACATTTGTATTTTATATTTGACTATCAATGTTTAAGTTATATTCAAAATGATTTACTTACTTATATTTGTATTCATTTCTATTTGTACTCTACTATCACTATTTAAATTTTATACATATGTTTGACTTATATTTTACATTTATATTTTATATTGTTAGAATTAGTGTGACGCCCCACCTCTATACCCATGCTAGCCAAGAACACTACGAAGTAATGCTGTCAACTAGCATGGAGAATAAGGCTGTTGAGGAGCGACCATCCGTGTAATTGCTTTGCGCGAGCATCGATATGTCAGATAGTATAACATGCATTTCTTTATCAAGAGAGGAAATCCGACATACCGACACAAAACTCAAAGCTACTACACAGTGGCTATAATATCTTCGGAAACAAATATAGAAATAAACATAACATAAATCAGTCACAGACAATTCATATCACAAAGGCGAAAATAGACATGAATTTTACACTAGAAAGGGTACATCAGAGTAGTGGTCTAAAAAGATCCACAATATCACAAAAGAATAGTTACATGAACTACACAAAAGAATAAGTATACATTATGGAGTCTATATCTCTAATGTATACAACAAAAACTACTAATCTAAGTAGTTAACCCAAAAGTCAGAGAAATCAATCCCAAGAGAGAAGTCAAGCAGAAGCACCTGTAACATCTCGGTCTGACCCGAGTATTATTTTGTAACAGCCCTAGTTTTTAGATATTTATTTTATTATTAATTATTTAATTTTAAAAATGTATTTATATAAATTGTGTTTAACAATATAGTTAATTATTTAATTTGAAGATATATTTTATAAAATTGTATATGTCAATAAAATTTAATATTAACTGTAAAAAATTTAAGCTATGTTTAAACTGTAAAATTTCGCGTTTAAAAGACGCGTCAAATTTTAGGGTATAAAGCAACGTAATAAAACGTGTGTTTTTAAAATGTTATTTTATAGAAATTTTTGATATTTTGACTGCGTCTGTTTAACGTAGTGTAAAAAAATCGTGTTTCCAAATATTTTGGAGAGAAACATCAGTCAGTGATTTTATACCAAACATTATTTTATTATTCGTTAACTGACCGATTGATAAAATAAATTGTATTACATACGTTCATCCCTACATCAGTGCAAAATCAACCCCTGTGTACAAATCTTTTTGTTACCGTTCACATCTAAGAAAATCAACTCTCCCTCTTTTAAATTTCCGTTTCAGTTTTGATTTTTAAGTAACGTTCAAATCCCTCTCTGATATTTTTCCTTTGCACTTATATCAGCCATCAAACTTAAATCACGCATACATTAAATCCAGTTGTGTAACTGCCTAAATCTTATATCACACTGTTTAGTTTGCAACAAATGGGATATTAAAAGTTTGCATGTCTAAAGATAAATCAACGTATGCCTTAAACCAAGCTTTTGCGTTACAGCCAAGACATATTATTGGAAGCAAATTCCAACCTTTCCCATTTTCTGCTTGCAAATGGCTCTACCTTAAATCACGCATATAACACATTTACCTTCCTATAAACTAATAGCTCTCTCTCCCTTTGACCGTGCAACAGTTTAAAACATTCAAGTGCAAGGTTAGAAATTGTTAATTATTTGAAACGGTTAACATTTACCATTCTTATGTGACATGCTAAATCAGGGGTTTCCTTAATCACGTAATATACTCATTTACACTTGCCTCCGCATGTCAGTTTTCTTTCATAAATTAATTCTTAAGTCTGGCCATTTCATTTATTTTAATCAAACTAAATAAGGGATTTAAAGCATGCTGAAATCACGCATTCATATTTACATATTTTTAAACTTTATATGTGGTGTAACTCTCGGTCCCTCCCTTTATTTCATTCCTTTTGTAACTGATGTCATAAACCACTGATTGCTCTTCCTCTGATCTTGCCACAGATCATATTTTTCCAATTTTGCAACGTCCAAATACATTTGTAAACATATTTAATACAAATCAAAATTTATTTAAAAATAAATGAATCATCACACACGTATTCATATTTACACAGTTAAAAATAAAACTGATACTTAAGAAAACAAATAAAACTGAGACGAATCAAATGCATGGTCCAAATATTTGTCAGTATAAAAATCAAGTTTTCTACTAGAAACGTTCGAACCTCTTACCTATTTTTAAAGAATAACTGATGCACTCCTTCCTTTCAGCCATGTAACTCACTGACTTTTGCATTCACACATATTTTCATACAAAGATTTAAACCACTATTTATCAACAAATCAAGGCTTGCAATTCTGGCATCTCGCATAAATTATAACTATTGATTTATCTCCTCCACTGATGTAGCTCATCAGTTACATTCAAACCACTATATATCTATCCCATTCCTTAAATCACGTAAGTAAAAGAAACTGATGCCTCAAAAATTAAGTTTTACTATATAACGTTCGAACTATGCACCTATTCATAGCCTACATACATATCAAAAGTACAATCACACATGAAAAAGCTCTTTAAAAACTGATGCGTTATCTACACTTATGATCCCCATGGAACTTCACAAACATCATCTATATTTACACCAGCTCTTTTTCCCTTCCACTATTCGCTCTGCCTTGCCTCCTTCTTGAGCCCGAGATCTATCAGGTAATAGCATTTTTTCCTTTCGTCCAGATTTGCTTCTTCTTCATTTTCTGATTTTCTTCATCACCTTGCTCGGCCTCCCCATGTTGTACGAGTTATGTCCATAATTATTGTGTGTAGATCTGTGACTTGTTGTCTAGGCTAGGAAGTTTGGCAAGTCTGCATATGATTATGATATAGATGTTATTAGTTTTAAGTTTTAAACTGGTAGGAACAGACAGTAATTGCGATTTGTTTTAAATTGATAACCACTAATACTTTCATAACTTTGTTCTTTTTAAATTGATAATAACAGATACTATTTGGGTTGTTTTAAAATTGTCAAGAACAGATACTACTTGGTTTTGTTTTAATTCTAATAAGAACAGATACTATTTGATTTTTTTTTTTTGTTTAAACTGTTAAGAACAAATGATATCAATTTTTGATTTAAACTGATAAGAACAGCTGCACCAAGTTTTTGTTTTTAAATTGATAAGTTGGTAAGTGCAGATGCTACTAAAATATTTTGTTTAACTAAGTAGTTGAAGTGCATAATTGTTCTTGTAATAAAGATATGTACTGAGTATTGCATGCCTCATGTTGCTCCAGTCTTCATTTCCATTTTGTTTGCCTATTTGTATTGCATTTTCTTGGCATTGACTTGTATTCAGTCACATTGCACTGTCCATGCATGATGATCCTCACTTTGCACTTTGAATTGTTGTATGCATTTGAGTTCACCCTCATTCGAATTGTTGCAGTCTTGTACAGGTATTAATAGCTTGTCCCTTATAACCTGGTTGCATTATTGATCCATTTTTTTTTTTTGACAGTCTGCATTAGTTGGTTTATTTGAGTTGGGTATTTTCACTTGAATTGGTCTTGTGGCAGTTTGCATGTCAAGTTGCACACTACTGTCTTATATTACTTTGATAAAATGTGAAATGTTACATGTTGCTTCGTACCATGCTTTAGTTGTCTGCATCCCATATCTCTGCTCTTACAATATGAACAGACCCTTGAAACCATATGTTATCTTGTTGTTTGAATCATAGCTTGATGTTATATATGTATGTAGATAGTGTGTCTGCTTGTCTGCATTGAGGTTGTATTCATATATACCTGCTACTGTTGCATTATTTGCTTCACTTGAGTTTTGTAACTGTAGCCTATTGGGTTCATTTTGAAACTTTGTATTTTCAAAATTTTTGATATGTTCAGTCTTCATATCCATTCCAGTTTACATTATCTAATATGTTTCAGTTTCATATCTATATTGCATCCATAATGTTGCACTTTGGTCTGGTCATTGTTTTCCTGGGTGTTGAAGTCTTCATCTCCATTTTATGTACTGTTAGTACTTCATCCCTGTTGTGCATGTCTGCATATTTAGTAATACATGCCTGCATATTTAGTTAGTATCAGCCTGGGTAGAAATGGGGAACAACTAGGTTTTAAAAAAAAAAAAAAAAAAAAGAAAAAAAAAAAGAGAAAAAAAAAAGAAAAAAAAAATCTGATGGTGAAGCTGAATTCTAGAAGTAAATATGAGTTAGAAGATAGTTGGGCAACACAAACATGGGCATCTGTAAGTATTCGGATAACAGAGAAATAGGGATAAGTGTTCACCAGTTTTGCATATGACCCGTAGATTTGACATATTTAACTCGAAGCAATATAGGTGCTGACTCGAAGCAACGACTTGCTTGGCCCGAAGCAGTTGAGTTTTTCTCAGGGTAAAAATTTTGGACACAGGGAAGTGTTATGTTCTATTCATGGCGTGAGTTTGCATGGGATACGAGTGTGCACATGTACAAAGTATAGAGTAGGAAAACTTCACCTTCTGTCAGTCAGCCTTTAGAAATTTTGTCGTAGTTTAGTGTTACCCGGTTCTCGTTTAGGGTATGTTTTGGTCACGGTACACGGTGGAGTGGTCGAGCAAAGCAAACAAACCCCGTTCTATTCTCATTTTCTTTGATCGTAAATTTTTAAGTCACGTATTCCATAATTGAAATTTTGTTCTAGATTTGAATCTACGTCAGAAGAATTTGATCGTTATTCTCTGTCGTGCTTTATCGGTGAATCGTCGTTTTGTATTCAAATTTTCTGCAACTTTCAGGTGAGTTTTTCTCACCAGACATATGTACATATATTGTGTAAATTATCGCAAGTGTATGTGTAAACATTCTATTTAGATATTATCTGTCTGTAGTATGATGTAGAATGATGAACCCATTTAAATTGACATCTCATCAGTTATTTATCTGTTATATTATTTCTGCAGTTATATTATTAATTGTTATTTACTGCTTAAATCACCACTGCAAGTTCCCTGTTAAAGTTGGATTGTTATGGGCTGAAATAATGATTATTGTTAAACTAGTCTGTTAACTGCTTAACTGATAACTTGGGATTGCGGGTTTGAAATGATAGAACCCGGGGTTTTGTAAATTACGGGTTGAAATGATATAAATCCGTATCACTTGACCTAGGCTAGAGAACTATATACAGGCCCGTGGTTCTTATAATATTTTCTGAAATATTTAAAAAAATTATTTTGGAAGTTAAATATTTGATTTAATATCTTTAAAGGATTTTATTTTAATTTTTGAATGAGTTATAAATGTTAATAAATAAATAGATAAATAAGTTATATTTGGAAATATTTATTTAGTTAATCAATCTGCTACAGCATTTTTAGAAATGCGGTCTTTTTTGAAATTGGACTAGTTTTACCCGTAACTTTAGGTAGCATTTCCTAAGTGCTACAGAATCTAGAATTGATTGTTTTAAAACTCATGGAATTTGAGAAATTTTATTTTATGTTAAGTTTTGGAAAATCTTAAGATATGATATTTATAACTGGATTTTTCCTTAATAAATTTAAGATGAATATTCTAGTATTAAGTGAATTTTGAAGATATTAAATGACTAACATTGGGAGTTTATTTATGGAAATTATGGGAATATTCAAGACTAAAAATATAAAACATTGATTTGTGAAAGAATAAAACCCAAACTAAGTTTTGAATAGTAAATACTCCAATTGGATATATATAAAAATTGAAATGGTTTTGGGAACATAAAGGGATATTTAAATTATGGTTAAACTTTAAATAAAGAAATATATTTGTGAAGCTATGTAAATTATCTTCTTTACAAAGTAACCATAAAGTTAACCCATTTATATATATACCGTTGAATGTCCAAACCATTGTGTTTGGGAGTTATGGATTTAAGTAAAGTTTCCAAAACATTATCCTTTGAAGATATAATTCAAATATTTGGTCTCCAGATATTATAAACAGTATGGTTTTGGAAAGAATTATATTTGAATATAACGATATCCTATTGTTTTGGGTTTTAAAATGATATCGTATTTATAGTTTTGAAATGGAAATGTTTATTTTGGTTTTAAAGTATAAAATGTTTTAAATGACCACGGGTTATAATAACGATGGGTTGGCAAAGAGACCGGGATCGGATATGGACATACTCTCTGTCGATACCGAAAACCACTTTGACCAACCGTGTACGCGGCGGAGATTCCAGAATGAAGTAGGTCGGTGGTGGCGTTTCCTGTAAGGTAAATACGTGGACCCGACTCCCGTGAGTTGGCATAAGGTGGCTAAAACAGGAGCAATTCCAGGCCAATGAGGTCATTCCTCTGATCGGACGCTCCTCTTCGATATTATACTATGATTTTGGATTGATTCGGTGGCCACCTCTATATTTTGATTTTGGGGAGTTAGTCCGAGGTGGGCGGTAACTGCGGCTACGCGTTTCCACCAGCCTGGATAGCAATTGGTATATCTACCCTGGCATTGCCTAGTTGTGCCGTGTCATCTACCATACCGAGCCTTGTACGAGTTTAGATTTCTCCCGTAGCCCGTGTGGTATCCTCTAGTTGCTTCCCGATCAGGAGGAGCTATGATATTGGATGGACTACTGGGACTATTACGTGTTAAGGGCTATATGGGTAACCCCTTAATGCTAAGAAAAAAGTATGTTTATTTTATAAATAGACACTATTATAATAGCGCAATATACTACATAGTAAATAGTTTAACGGATCCTTAGAGGATGGGCGGTCCCAAGCATCCTTTAAGTTACTTGCTCTATATTACAGTACACTTGAATTAGCTTACATTATATAAGTATGTATGTCCTGACTCGAGTGTTATGTTTTATTTTACGCTCGGGTCAGCCTGAGTTGCGGTTTTCAGTTCTATCTGGAGCTAGGACATCCCGTAGATCATTCGTGCTGCTGGAAGCCTTTTCAGTCTTTATCTTTTTGCAAGCAAGGCTTTGGAAGACTCTGTTCCTATGTATGTCTAAAGCTGTATTGCAGATTCTAAACTATGTAAATTCTGTTGATCAAAGATTTGTAGTGGCTTCATGAACCACTGAAATTTTATTTCCGCTGTAAGTTCTGATATCTGTGTATGTGATTCTGTGATTTTATTTACTGCATATTCTGAGTTTTGCCAAATTTATTCTACAACGCAGTACCTTGAACACTTCAAGTCCGACATGAGCGGATGCGAAGGGTTGAAAATACTGGGTCATTACATTTGGTATCAGAGCTTTGGTTCTAGGCAAAACTTAGAATATATGGTAAATTGGATTTACAGAATCACCTTCATTAGAGATTGAACCATTCTCTTTTCGAGTTCTGGAACGTCCCCTACGGTTCCAAAGTTCATTCGTGTCCCTCACTTTTCATCTTCCTTAAATTCTGGAGTATTCCATAACTCCACTTCGAATGATCTTCATAGTAAATTTGCGGTCTCGCCATCATTCTAATAAAGGGGTGAAACTCCTTTACAATTAGCATTTATTCACCGGAGATTTATATTTATCATTGGTTTATATGCTAGTATCTTTGGTTATTCCGAACTCTACCTCTTCGGATCAAATGTAGATTTACCCCAACCACATCGATCCGATTCTTTAAGTCACGGTTGACCCGGTCAAGGTTGTCCGCGATTATATAGACTTACCCAGTTTCCTTATTCTGATTTTTAATCACCGGATTTTCTGATTTCAACTCATCTTGAATTCTATTTGATTTGAGTTCATCAAAAATTTGAATCACTATCCTTGACTTGAAAGTTTTATTTCTGTATTTGAAAATAAAATCTAATATATATATAAGTATAATTTTCAGAACTCTATAATTAATTTGACTAGTTGTCAAGAGATAATAGTTTTGATTTTATATATGAGTTTGTAAGCCATGTGTTTTGTCATATATAAATAATTGAACTATAAAACAATGGTTACAAATAGAAATGAAGTTAAAACTAGAACTTGAGAATTAAACTTCCGATGATTTCAAACCTTGTATTTAAAGTTTAAAAGGATATAATAAGTATTTTCGAATAGAAATTTGTTTCCGAAATTTTTTAAAATCTAGTGCTTTTCTCTTTGTCGCTGGAAAATAATTTCGGTGATGACTGCAGCATCATCGACTTTCATTTTCGAGTTTCGAAGTGAAGGGACCACCCTGTAGTCTGGCTACAGTGTACCTTGAGATTTTTGATTTGAATTTCTAAAGTATGACTTAATATATATAATTTATATTTGATTTGACATATTATGTATATATATTTATTTATCTCTAAATGGTTTGAAGAAGAATCAGAAATTTAATTCTTAAGTTTTATCTTGAGGAATAATTTAATAAAAATAAATTTGAATAAGAAATTCCAACAGGAAATAATTGAATTTGAAAGTTTAGTTGTATAATACTCAATTCCATTCAATATAACTTACCTTGAGTTTCAAAAGTTAACAATGTAATTGGATAATATACATTATAAAAAGGGGATTTTATAATTAAAATTTAGGTGGTTATAATAAATGTTATACACTAAAATTTTAGTTGTAAAAGATAAATAGAGGTAGATATAGAAAAAGGAATTTAAGAAATTTATTCAAAGGAACCTAATAATCAAAGTTGATTTAACATGGAACCTTAAATCTAACTAAGAAATTCTAATTAAAGTTATTCCCTAAGTGAATAATTATGATTTGAATAGTTAGGACATATTCTAATATTGCTAAATTTGATAATTGAGATTTTGGGTTTCGGATAAAAATTTTTATTGAAGGAATATCTTATTTTTTAAAATAGGTATTTCAAATAAAGTGGTTAGGATATTTGTTAAGAATTTAGAGTTAAGAAAATAATAAACTGATTAGGAATACTATCATATCTACTATAACATATTATCAGTGCTGCTATTCTAAAAATATAATGTTTGAAAATTTATAATTGAATAAATGAAGATTATTTTAAAAGGGTTATGATTTTAGTAGTATGATTTCCAAATGATAATATCTATAAATCGTAATGATTTCCAAAATATTATGATCTCAAATTTATTATCTTATTTTGTTTTGAACTATCTTTAAATGTCCTTGGTTCCTTATCTGCTACGGATTGGGATGCTATCGCTTATACCAGTCTATTTAGAAATCTTTCTATAATCTTTGAGATCTTTGTTACTCATCGGGACCTGAGCACCGCTGAGCACCCATAGACTGACAGTCAAACTGAAGGGGTAAAACCAATTCTAGAGAACCTTCTTCGTGCTTCAAATCCGGAACTATCCGTTTAAGATTCTTGTCTATCTAGCTTATCTTCTTTGTTTCTCTTCTTTCGTTCCTTTTCGAGGACGAAAAGTTCTTAAGTGGGGGAGAGTGTAACAGCCCTAGTTTTTAGATATTTATTTTATTATTAATTATTTAATTTTAAAAATGTATTTATATAAATTGTGTTTAACAATATAGTTAATTATTTAATTTGAAGATATATTTTATAAAATTGTATATGTCAATAAAATTTAATATTAACTGTAAAAAATTTAAGCTATGTTTAAACTGTAAAATTTCGCGTTTAAAAGACGCGTCAAATTTTAGGGTATAAAGCAACGTAATAAAACGTGTGTTTTTAAAATGTTATTTTACAGAAATTTTTGATATTTTGACTGCGTCTGTTTAACGTAGTGTAAAAAAATCGTGTTTCCAAATATTTTGGAGAGAAACATCAGTCAGTGATTTTATACCAAACATTATTTTATTATTCGTTAACTGACCGATTGATAAAATAAATTGTATTACATACGTTCATCCCTACATCAGTGCAAAATCAACCCCTGTGTACAAATCTTTTTGTTACCGTTCACATCTAAGAAAATCAACTCTCCCTCTTTTAAATTTCCGTTTCAGTTTTGATTTTTAAGTAACGTTCAAATCCCTCTCTGATATTTTTCCTTTGCACTTATATCAGCCATCAAACTTAAATCACGCATACATTAAATCCAGTTGTGTAACTGCCTAAATCTTATATCACACTGTTTAGTTTGCAACAAATGGGATATTAAAAGTTTGCATGTCTAAAGATAAATCAACGTATGCCTTAAACCAAGCTTTTGCGTTACAGCCAAGACATATTATTGGAAGCAAATTCCAACCTTTCCCATTTTCTGCTTGCAAATGGCTCTACCTTAAATCACGCATATAACACATTTACCTTCCTATAAACTAATAGCTCTCTCTCCCTTTGACCGTGCAACAGTTTAAAACATTCAAGTGCAAGGTTAGAAATTGTTAATTATTTGAAACGGTTAACATTTACCATTCTTATGTGACATGCTAAATCAGGGGTTTCCTTAATCACGTAATATACTCATTTACACTTGCCTCCGCATGTCAGTTTTCTTTCATAAATTAATTCTTAAGTCTGGCCATTTCATTTATTTTAATCAAACTAAATAAGGGATTTAAAGCATGCTGAAATCACGCATTCATATTTACATATTTTTAAACTTTATATGTGGTGTAACTCTCGGTCCCTCCCTTTATTTCATTCCTTTTGTAACTGATGTCATAAACCACTGATTGCTCTTCCTCTGATCTTGCCACAGATCATATTTTTCCAATTTTGCAACGTCCAAATACATTTGTAAACATATTTAATACAAATCAAAATTTATTTAAAAATAAATGAATCATCACACACGTATTCATATTTACACAGTTAAAAATAAAACTGATACTTAAGAAAACAAATAAAACTGAGACGAATCAAATGCATGGTCCAAATATTTGTCAGTATAAAAATCAAGTTTTCTACTAGAAACGTTCGAACCTCTTACCTATTTTTAAAGAATAACTGATGCACTCCTTCCTTTCAGCCATGTAACTCACTGACTTTTGCATTCACACATATTTTCATACAAAGATTTAAACCACTATTTATCAACAAATCAAGGCTTGCAATTCTGGCATCTCGCATAAATTATAACTATTGATTTATCTCCTCCACTGATGTAGCTCATCAGTTACATTCAAACCACTATATATCTATCCCATTCCTTAAATCACGTAAGTAAAAGAAACTGATGCCTCAAAAATTAAGTTTTACTATATAACGTTCGAACTATGCACCTATTCATAGCCTACATACATATCAAAAGTACAATCACACATGAAAAAGCTCTTTAAAAACTGATGCGTTATCTACACTTATGATCCCCATGGAACTTCACAAACATCATCTATATTTACACCAGCTCTTTTTCCCTTCCACTATTCGCTCTGCCTTGCCTCCTTCTTGAGCCCGAGATCTATCAGGTAATAGCATTTTTTCCTTTCGTCCAGATTTGCTTCTTCTTCATTTTCTGATTTTCTTCATCACCTTGCTCGGCCTCCCCATGTTGTACGAGTTATGTCCATAATTATTGTGTGTAGATCTGTGACTTGTTGTCTAGGCTAGGAAGTTTGGCAAGTCTGCATATGATTATGATATAGATGTTATTAGTTTTAAGTTTTAAACTGGTAGGAACAGACAGTAATTGCGATTTGTTTTAAATTGATAACCGCTAATACTTTCATAACTTTGTTCTTTTTAAATTGATAATAACAGATACTATTTGGGTTGTTTTAAAATTGTCAAGAACAGATACTACTTGGTTTTGTTTTAATTCTAATAAGAACAGATACTATTTGATTTTTTTTTTTGTTTAAACTGTTAAGAACAAATGATATCAATTTTTGATTTAAACTGATAAGAACAGCTGCACCAAGTTTTTGTTTTTAAATTGATAAGTTGGTAAGTGCAGATGCTACTAAAATATTTTGTTTAACTAAGTAGTTGAAGTGCATAATTGTTCTTGTAATAAAGATATGTACTGAGTATTGCATGCCTCATGTTGCTCCAGTCTTCATTTCCATTTTGTTTGCCTATTTGTATTGCATTTTCTTGGCATTGACTTGTATTCAGTCACATTGCACTGTCCATGCATGATGATCCTCACTTTGCACTTTGAATTGTTGTATGCATTTGAGTTCACCCTCATTCGAATTGTTGCAGTCTTGTACAGGTATTAATAGCTTGTCCCTTATAACCTGGTTGCATTATTGATCCATTTTTTTTTTTTGACAGTCTGCATTAGTTGGTTTATTTGAGTTGGGTATTTTCACTTGAATTGGTCTTGTGGCAGTTTGCATGTCAAGTTGCACACTACTGTCTTATATTACTTTGATAAAATGTGAAATGTTACATGTTGCTTCGTACCATGCTTTAGTTGTCTGCATCCCATATCTCTGCTCTTACAATATGAACAGACCCTTGAAACCATATGTTATCTTGTTGTTTGAATCATAGCTTGATGTTATATATGTATGTAGATAGTGTGTCTGCTTGTCTGCATTGAGGTTGTATTCATATATACCTGCTACTGTTGCATTATTTGCTTCACTTGAGTTTTGTAACTGTAGCCTATTGGGTTCATTTTGAAACTTTGTATTTTCAAAATTTTTGATATGTTCAGTCTTCATATCCATTCCAGTTTACATTATCTAATATGTTTCAGTTTCATATCTATATTGCATCCATAATGTTGCACTTTGGTCTGGTCATTGTTTTCCTGGGTGTTGAAGTCTTCATCTCCATTTTATGTACTGTTAGTACTTCATCCCTGTTGTGCATGTCTGCATATTTAGTAATACATGCCTGCATATTTAGTTAGTATCAGCCTGGGTAGAAATGGGGAACAACTAGGTTTTAAAAAAAAAAAAAAAAAAAGAAAAAAAAAAAAGAGAAAAAAAAAAAGAAAAAAAACATCTGATGGTGAAGCTGAATTCTAGAAGTAAATATGAGTTAGAAGATAGTTGGGCAACACAAACATGGGCATCTGTAAGTATTCGGATAACAGAGAAATAGGGATAAGTGTTCACCAGTTTTGCATATGACCCGTAGATTTGACATATTTAACTCGAAGCAATATAGGTGCTGACTCGAAGCAACGACTTGCTTGGCCCGAAGCAGTTGAGTTTTTCTCAGGGTAAAAATTTTGGACACAGGGAAGTGTTATGTTCTATTCATGGCGTGAGTTTGCATGGGATACGAGTGTGCACATGTACAAAGTATAGAGTAGGAAAACTTCACCTTCTGTCAGTCAGCCTTTAGAAATTTTGTCGTAGTTTAGTGTTACCCGGTTCTCGTTTAGGGTATGTTTTGGTCACGGTACACGGTGGAGTGGTCGAGCAAAGCAAACAAACCCCGTTCTATTCTCATTTTCTTTGATCGTAAATTTTTAAGTCACGTATTCCATAATTGAAATTTTGTTCTAGATTTGAATCTACGTCAGAAGAATTTGATCGTTATTCTCTGTCGTGCTTTATCGGTGAATCGTCGTTTTGTATTCAAATTTTCTGCAACTTTCAGGTGAGTTTTTCTCACCAGACATATGTACATATATTGTGTAAATTATCGCAAGTGTATGTGTAAACATTCTATTTAGATATTATCTGTCTGTAGTATGATGTAGAATGATGAACCCATTTAAATTGACATCTCATCAGTTATTTATCTGTTATATTATTTCTGCAGTTATATTATTAATTTTTATTTACTGCTTAAATCACCACTGCAAGTTCCCTGTTAAAGTTGGATTGTTATGGGCTGAAATAATGATTATTGTTAAACTAGTCTGTTAACTGCTTAACTGATAACTTGGGATTGCGGGTTTGAAATGATAGAACCCGGGGTTTTGTAAATTACGGGTTGAAATGATATAAATCCGTATCACTTGACCTAGGCTAGAGAACTATATACAGGCCCGTGGTTCTTATAATATTTTCTGAAATATTTAAAAAAATTATTTTGGAAGTTAAATATTTGATTTAATATCTTTAAAGGATTTTATTTTAATTTTTGAATGAGTTATAAATGTTAATAAATAAATAGATAAATAAGTTATATTTGGAAATATTTATTTAGTTAATCAATCTGCTACAGCATTTTTAGAAATGCGGTCTTTTTTGAAATTGGACTAGTTTTACCCGTAACTTTAGGTAGCATTTCCTAAGTGCTACAGAATCTAGAATTGATTGTTTTAAAACTCATGGAATTTGAGAAATTTTATTTTATGTTAAGTTTTGGAAAATCTTAAGATATGATATTTATAACTGGATTTTTCCTTAATAAATTTAAGATGAATATTCTAGTATTAAGTGAATTTTGAAGATATTAAATGACTAACATTGGGAGTTTATTTATGGAAATTATGGGAATATTCAAGACTAAAAATATAAAACATTGATTTGTGAAAGAATAAAACCCAAACTAAGTTTTGAATAGTAAATACTCCAATTGGATATATATAAAAATTGAAATGGTTTTGGGAACATAAAGGGATATTTAAATTATGGTTAAACTTTAAATAAAGAAATATATTTGTGAAGCTATGTAAATTATCTTCTTTACAAAGTAACCATAAAGTTAACCCATTTATATATATACCGTTGAATGTCCAAACCATTGTGTTTGGGAGTTATGGATTTAAGTAAAGTTTCCAAAACATTATCCTTTGAAGATATAATTCAAATATTTGGTCTCCAGATATTATAAACAGTATGGTTTTGGAAAGAATTATATTTGAATATAACGATATCCTATTGTTTTGGGTTTTAAAATGATATCGTATTTATAGTTTTGAAATGGAAATGTTTATTTTGGTTTTAAAGTATAAAATGTTTTAAATGACCACGGGTTATAATAACGATGGGTTGGCAAAGAGACCGGGATCGGATATGGACATACTCTCTGTCGATACCGAAAACCACTTTGACCAACCGTGTACGCGGCGGAGATTCCAGAATGAAGTAGGTCGGTGGTGGCGTTTCCTGTAAGGTAAATACGTGGACCCGACTCCCGTGAGTTGGCATAAGGTGGCTAAAACAGGAGCAATTCCAGGCCAATGAGGTCATTCCTCTGATCGGACGCTCCTCTTCGATATTATACTATGATTTTGGATTGATTCGGTGGCCACCTCTATATTTTGATTTTGGGGAGTTAGTCCGAGGTGGGCGGTAACTGCGGCTACGCGTTTCCACCAGCCTGGATAGCAATTGGTATATCTACCCTGGCATTGCCTAGTTGTGCCGTGTCATCTACCATACCGAGCCTTGTACGAGTTTAGATTTCTCCCGTAGCCCGTGTGGTATCCTCTAGTTGCTTCCCGATCAGGAGGAGCTATGATATTGGATGGACTACTGGGACTATTACGTGTTAAGGGCTATATGGGTAACCCCTTAATGCTAAGAAAAAAGTATGTTTATTTTATAAATAGACACTATTATAATAGCGCAATATACTACATAGTAAATAGTTTAACGGATCCTTAGAGGATGGGCGGTCCCAAGCATCCTTTAAGTTACTTGCTCTATATTACAGTACACTTGAATTAGCTTACATTATATAAGTATGTATGTCCTGACTCGAGTGTTATGTTTTATTTTACGCTCGGGTCAGCCTGAGTTGCGGTTTTCAGTTCTATCTGGAGCTAGGACATCCCGTAGATCATTCGTGCTGCTGGAAGCCTTTTCAGTCTTTATCTTTTTGCAAGCAAGGCTTTGGAAGACTCTGTTCCTATGTATGTCTAAAGCTGTATTGCAGATTCTAAACTATGTAAATTCTGTTGATCAAAGATTTGTAGTGGCTTCATGAACCACTGAAATTTTATTTCCGCTGTAAGTTCTGATATCTGTGTATGTGATTCTGTGATTTTATTTACTGCATATTCTGAGTTTTGCCAAATTTATTCTACAACGCAGTACCTTGAACACTTCAAGTCCGACATGAGCGGATGCGAAGGGTTGAAAATACTGGGTCATTACATATTTAATAAGAAAATAATAAACGGATCAGTCTAACTATAAATATCAGATGAAACGATATAGAATAAGAGATATGACTAAACACATAATAATCACAATGCTAAGCTGTGATATATATATATATATATATATATATATATATATATATATATACTTAGTTGGTAATCATCAAGAGATTAATCAATGTCACCAAATCTACACAAGAATCAAAGAAACGTCATACTCCTTATTTCGTTCACCAAACCACAAATATTGACGATAATATCAATGTCAATCACAAAAGTCAATGACACACAAATTCCAGAAGACTACACAAGAAATCCAGAAATCACTAAAGTCAATGACAGACAAATTCACCAACGCACAAATATCGATAAGACTTATCAATAGAAATCACGAAAATTGGTGAAGCACAAACTCTAGAAATCATCACAAGAAATCCAGAAATCACAAAGGGGGGGAGGCCTATCACAAACGGGAGCATAAAGCCCACCAACACGTGTATCACAAACGGAATGCTAATTCCATGGTTGCTAACCATCACAAATTGAGCCGAAGCTCCACAAACGGCCCGAAGACCATGGGTTGCTACCCCACCAAATTGAGTCGAAACTCCACAAAACGGGGTCTAGTCTCCCTCGCAGACAAAGAGACATCGCACATTGCTAGTCTAAATCACAAAGATGATCGTCATGATCAACGAGAAGTGTCAATTACACTAAGCTAGTAAATATATGAGTTTAGCATCATGTCCCATAACCGCTAGCTTAACTTAAATATTTACGAACAAATTGTAGGTCTCCACTAGAAAATTGTCACAAGAGTTTCAATCGAACAAGTCCAAGAATTAACCAACAAAGTGAACGCAAGCGTTTCATACCACTTGTTTTACTAAGTCGTTTAATTAGATTTCTCATACGAGTGAGGTAAAGGTTTGTATATACTAATAGATTGGAAAAACACTTTTATAAACGAATTTGGTATTAAAATAGTATTGAAATCGTTTGAGGAAAGATTTTTGATATTTACTACTAGTATAGAAAACCTTTATAATTTTAAAGTGACAAAACACAAAGAAGATTGTAGGAACAATCAATCACTAAAATTCACATACGAAGATGTGAATAAAAATCCAAAGAAATCGATAATGGATCCATCGAAATGGATATTCAAAAATCCCTAAAAAGGAGTCATCAAAGTCATTATAATTGATAACAATAAATAGGAAACAACACGAATCGATTTAAGTTGGAAACCACACAAAATAGGCAAAATAGGCTAAATAACATCAGGTCGGTCGGCCGGCAGCAGGGCTCGGTCGACCGAACCTGGTTGTGAAAAACCTCTCGGGCATCAGGTCGGTCGACCGAACCAGGGGGGTCGGTTGGCCGAACCAGAAACAGAGGCACTTATACTAGCAGGTCGGTCGACCGAACCAGGGGGATCGGTCGGCTGAACCTGTTTCCAGCCTCTTCCCTGCCTATTACAAATGAGGTTCAATCTTGACCAAATTGCATTCTCTCGAGCAACGGTGCTAGGGGATTATGCCAATCGACTACCCGACCCTATAAGCTCCTCGATGCATCACCAAAAACATGTTCAAACATCCAAGTTAGGATTTTTAACGAATTGAACTCAAAACACTAAAAATTGGAATATTCACCAAATCAATCCAACCCGAAAGCAAATGCACACGAATAAGTGTTAGGAATTCATACCTAACAATCGGAGATAATTATAAGCATAGATGTGAGATTAAAAATCTCACCTTTTTACAAAATCGAACAAGAAGAAGCTTGAAAGCAAATGGAGAATCAACCTCTCTTCAACACGACCCAAATGAGCTTGAATCTAAGCTCAAAACAAGAACATTCCCAAAATTAGGTTTAGGAATTTCTGAAATTGGTAAGAGAATAAGTTGGAGAAGAAGGAGAGAAGCTTACCAATGGGTTCTTCTTGAGTTTGGAGCTAGGAATTTGAAGTTACAAAAAGGAACTAGGGTTTTGGAGTTTTAATTTCCAATCTCTCCCACCATTAATGCTATAAAAACTGAAAAGTGAAAGAAGTGAGGGAGAATGGGGAGGAGGGGTTCAGTTTTTAAGTATAAGTTGGCTAATGGCTAAACCCAAACTTAAACCCAAAGTGAAAAGTAGCAAAAATCAACTTTCTCCAAACATATCGAAGCTTATACTCAAAAAGGTCGCAAACGGCATTTTAAACTCAATGGGAGTGGTCCCGAGTCCTAATTCGACCGTATGCAAAAAGTAGCTTTTCGGACTAAAATCCGACTAACGAAAGAATATTTAAATAAAATATTTAAATATAAAATCGACAAATATGCGGGTTGTTACAGACTCCCCTCCTTAAAGAAATTGCGTCCTCGCAATATTTAAGAAGAGAACATAAAGTAACAACCATAAAAGCATATTCAACACAAAAGAAATTTGAAATAAGAAGTTCACCTCAAAGAGCACGAGAAAGTAAGTCCGGATGTGTTCGCTCGATGTACTCTCTAGATTTCCAAGAACAATCCTTAGGATTTGAAGACCATTGAACTTAAACAAGCGGAACATCTTTATTTCGAAGTCGTTTGACTTTCGAAGCAATGATACGAATAGGATGTTGCTCATAAGTTAAATTAGGCGAAACTTCAATCTCTTCCACAACACCGGGCTCAAGAATAGAATCGGAATCTCGAAGACATTTCCGAAGTTGAGAAACGTGAAACACGTCATGGATAGCAGAAAATTGAGCCGGTAATAAAAGGCGATAAGCCATGGAACCAATACGTTCGGTGATAGGAAATGGCCCAATATATCGAGGCGCTAACTTTTCCGATCGACTGAAACGTACAACACCTTTCATAGGTGAAACACGAATGAACACAAGATCTCCCACAGAAAATTCTAACTTCCTTCTCGGGTTATCGGCATAGGATTTTTATCTACTCTGGGCTTCTTTCATCCTATGTCGAAGAAGTTCAATTTTCTCAGTGGAGTCACGAATAAAATCTGGACCTAAAACCAGCCTCTCACCGGTCTCAAGCCAACAAGAAGGAGATCGTCATGGCCTTCCGTAGAGTGCCTCAAAAGGTGCCATACCAATACTAGATTGGAAGCTATTATTATAGGAAAATTCAACAAGTGAAATATGATCTTCCCAACTTCCACCAAAATCAAGAACACAAGCACGAAGAAGACCTTCAAGAGTTTGATTCATACGCTCGGTTTGTCCATCGGACTGAGGATGATAAGCGGTGCTAAAATTAAGCTTCGTTCCCAAAGCTTTTTGAACACTCTTCCAAAATCCACTAGTAAACAATGGATCACGATCACTAACAATAGAAGTAGGAATTCCATGCAATTTAACAATCTCTTTGATAAAGAGCTTGGCCAAAAGAGGAACGGTTCGGTTAGACCGAACGGGAATAAAATGGGCGGATTTAGTAAGTCTATCAACAATTACCCATAAGCTATCATGACCCGAACGAGAACGGGGAAGGCCATCTATAAAATCCATGGAAATCTGGTCCCACTTTCAAATTGGAATTTCTAAAGGTTGTAATAACCCACTGGGCCTTTGATGTTCGGCCTTAATGAGTTAGCAAGTCATGCAACGCTTAACGAAGTTAGCGATGTCAAGTTTCATTCCCACCCAATAATAAAGTCGCTTCATATCTGCGTACATTTTACTACTACCGGGATGAATGGTAAATTGAGAACGATGAGAATCTTCTAAAATATCTTTACGAAGATCATCGATATTTGGCGCGATAAGTCTACCAAATTTCCGAATTCCGCCACAAGAATCGATATCAAAGTCTTTCAAACCTTCAATATCAATTTTATCCTTAATATCCTGGCCAAGAAGAGCCACTTCAGGATCTAGCCTTTGAGCTTCAAGAATGCGGTCTAAAAGAGATGGATGAGCCTCAAGGCTACATAACACAAGTGATGAACATAAATCGGATACGCGGTCTCGAATCTCACAAGTGGATAAGATCTCGAGATCGTTCCATTCGGATATCATCATAGAAACAACAGCTTGTTGTTTACGGCTAAGGGCATCGGCGACACGATTACCCTTTCCGGGAGTATAAAGAATATCAAGATCATATGGTGCAAGAAATTCGAGCCAACGCTGTTGATGCAAATTAAGTTCTTTTTGAGAGAATAAATACTTCAAGGACTTATGATCGGTATAAAGAACAAATTTCTCTCCTAAAAGATAATGATGCCAAATATGAAGGGCGAAAACAATAGCCGCGAGCTCTAAATCATGAGTGGCATATCTAGTCTCAGCAGGCTTCAATTGCCTAGAAGCATAAGCAATAACACGTTCTCTTGGCATAAGAACGACACCCAAACCAACGCGACTAGCATCGGTATAAACAACGAAATCTTGATTCCCCTCGGGAATAACAAGAATAGGAGCATCTGAAAGGAGTTCTTTTAATTTCTGAAAAGAAGCTTCACATTTGTCCGACCAAATGTATTTAACACCTTTCTTAGTCAATCTAGTGAGAGGGATGGCAATCTTAGAAAAGTCTTTGATAAAACGACGGTAATAGCCCGCCAATCCGAGAAAACTACGAATCTCTGTCACACTCTCCGGTCTCTTCCAATCTTGAATCGCTTCAATCTTTGAAGGATCCACGGAAATTCCGGATTCGGAAATAATATGACCGAGAAACTTCACACGAGATTGCCAAAAGAGGCATTTAGAAAATTTTGCCTTTAATTGATTACTCCTAAGAGTTTCCAACACAATCCGAAGATGTCTTTCATGCTCCTCCTCGGTTTTAGAATACACAAGAATATCATCAATAAAGATGAGAACAAATCGATCGAGGAAGTCTTTAAAAACTCGATTCATTAAGTCAAAGAAATAAGCCGGGGCATTCGTTAACCCAAATGGCATAACAAGCCATTCATAAGATCCATACCGAGTACGGAACGATGTCAAAGGAATGCTATCCTCTGCAATACGAAGCTGATGAAATCCAGTAGCTAAGTCTAATTGTTAAAAGACTCTAGCACCACAAAGTTGATCGAATAGATCATCAATCCGAGGTAAAGGATATTTATTTTTGATAGTAAGATCATTAAGCTTGCGGTAGTCAACGCAAAGCCTAAGTGTTCCATCGGATTTCTTCACAAAAATAGCTGAAGCTCCCCAAGGCGAGGAACTAAAGCGAATAAATTGCTTCGTCTCCAATTCAGATAATTGTTTACGCATCTCCTCGTTTTCTTTATTGGACATAGGATACGGAGGACGAGTGATAGGTTGAGCTCCAGGAATAAGATTAATTCTGAACTCAATTGCCCGCTTAGGTGGTAACCCTAAAACGGGTTCGAATATGTCGGAAAATTCACGAATGACGTGAATAAGAGAAATAATATCACCCTCATCATCATCATCGTCATCACGAGGATTTAAAGAATATAAAGATGCGACCAAGCTGGAAACTGAATCTTGAAGATTAATAGAAATCTGCTTAACAGATTGAGGATGTCGAAGATGAATACTCCGCTCAGGACATAGGATATGAGCTTCATAACGGTTAAGACAATCCATTCCTAAAATCATTCCAAAGCCTAAATAACGCATGACATGCAAATCGGCTAGGAAAGGAAAATCACACAAAATAATCTCGACATCTTTACACAATAAACTGATTGTTGCGGATCCACCAACCGGATTCGTAATTCTCAAAGAAGTCATTAAACACAAAACATCCAAAGAAAAAGCATCAACAAGTTCTTTTGATATAAAAGAATGGGACGCACCCGTATCAAAAAGAACTCGAATAGGATGATCACGAAATAAAATAATTCCATCCAGAATAGAATGAGAAATATCTTGACCACGAGATGTGTTGCCAGGGGCTTGAGCAACATTTAAATTTCCCTCCTTCCTGCCCTGAAGTTTGGGGCATGAAGATATAACATGACCGGGAACTTTGCAGTAGCGACAAGAAAGAGACTTTGGGAATTTGTTCGCATAATGGTCCTTCGAACCACAATTATAGCATTCCCCACGGCCAAAGGAAGAAGTCTTTGCCACGGAGGTTGCTTGCTTCCCTTTCTTATTGGGATAAGGTCCTTTAAATTTATTTGGCCTCTTCTTGTTGTTGAAGTTTGGTTTGGAACCGACCACTTCAACCTCATTCTCTCTATCCGCCTCTTCAAGACGAAGAGCGATATCAACGAGTTGGTCGAAAGAAACTTCTAATTTTAGAAGCAATGGCTTTTTGAGACTTTTGTTTAAGCCATAGACGAACCTTTGGTTCTTCTTTAAAGGGGTGTTGATGTATTCAACCCCATATTTGGAAAGCGACTCAAAAGAAGCAACGTAATCCGTCACGGAAGAATCGCCTTGAACAAGGTCAATGAAACGACGAGCCATCGTCACTTTCTCAGCTTCTGGCACGAATTTTAATTCGAAGCGTTCTCGGAATTGCTCCCAGGTGAGATCCGTTTCATTAATCTCAGAAATAAGAAGCTCGTACCAGTCCAATGCTCTTTCTCGGAGCATACTAGAGGCCACCTGAACTCGGTGAAGGTCAATAAGATTCATGCGAGAAAAGATTCGATCGCATGACCTTAGCTAAGCCTGTACTTCAATAATAGTTTTCGGAACCTCTGAATGGCTCCCCATCCAAATTGGTGTAATCGCTGCACAAGTGTAACGACCCGTATTTTATGTGTCGATATATCGTAGAATTCTAGGTCGTTAGTGTTGATAAGTCGTCCTTAACCTAAGTCGTAGGGGAAGATAACTTGTATGTTGTTTGAGTCGCAAGGAAATTAGATTGGAAAGTTAACTCGAGTTAGTGTTGGAGAGAGTTAACGGGTTAGTGGTCTTCGCGAGTTACGAGTTAATGAGTTAGATAGCGACTTAGGGGATGGACGAGTTAGTGGGGTTGACGACCTAAGGGGTTAGGTCGTTTGGATGTTAGGTCGTTGAGGAGTGGTGAACGACCTAATGTGTTAACGAGTTAGTAGATATGACCGGGTTAAGGCTTTGACCGACCTAAGCAAGTTAGCGACTTATAGGGTTTTGCCGAGTTATAGAAGTTAACTTGTGTAGAGGCTTAGGTCGTGGTGATGTTTAGGTCGAGGGAAGCGACTTATAGGATTAGCGACCTATAGGATGGGAGCGACCTAAGGCAGATATCCGACCTATAGATATGAGCGACTTAGGGTTAACGACCTAGCAGTTAGACGAGTTAATGGGTTAGAGGTAGTTAACGGCCTAAGGAATTTAACCTACATAAGTATTTGACCGACCTAAGAGGATTAACGACCTAAGTTTGCTGTGTATAGATAGGTCGTAAGCGACCTAAGATAGGGTGTGTGTTAGGTCGAGTGGATTTGATAGGTCGTAACTCAGTTAGGTCGTGAGCAACCTAAGTGAGTCGTTGAGTTTTTAGGTCGTGTGATAAGCCTCGTCCTAGTTAGGTCGTAGGTCGTTGGGTTCGATGATTCGAAGGTCGTTGGGAATGGTAGGTCGGCAATAGTTAGGTCGCTGGGTAGTTATGTGGTGCAGTTAGGTCGATTAGACGACCTAAGGTAGGTTGCATAGATTGTTAGGTCGCGCGCTTATGTTTTAGGTAGCGTGCATACTGTGGGTCTTAGGTCGTAGTATAGTTAGGTCGAGACTTTTTAGGTCGGCAACGACCTAATAGCGAGCCTACGAGTTAAGATCTGGGCGACCTAAGGAGAATTCAGCCTATAAATAGAGGGCTTTGGCTCACTTTTTGGCACCGGATTTCGAAGCAACGAAGTGCTGCCATTTTGAGAGCTCGACTACAACATTTCTTCATTTCCTTTTCTCCATTCCAATCTAGTTCTAACATCCATCCAAGATCGAAGATCGAAGAGCCAAAGTTGAAGATCTTCATCCGACGAAGCTAGATTTCACCATTTCAAGCGAGATTTCACCAAATCGAGCTTGAATCCTTGCTGTCCAGATCTGAAATTGATAGTTTTTGTAGTGTTTGGGTGATTTGGTGAGTGGTGGTTATCTCTCACGCGGACCCAAAGGAGTATATTGGATTGGTGGTTTGTTGGAGTGTTGTAGATAGTGATTTCATACATTTTCCTTAGATCCAAGTGTAGATCCATTACTTATGAAGATGTTTACTTATGCAAGTTCATTCATCAAGTTGTAGAGACAAAACCCATGATTTATATTTGTTAGATCTATGCTAGAAACCCATGATTCATGTATGTTATATCTATGCTCATTTATTTACGAAATTGCCATTGTAGTTATAAATGCCTACTTAGACCATATTCGATTACTTGATTGCTTAAGCTAATGATTGATTTGATTGATTGCTATGTATGTTAGTTGATTGATAGTTATATCTAGACAAGATGGTCGAAGATGATTCAAAAGCTAAGTGGAAAGGCTCTTGAATAGTGAAAGCTGCTTGTGGCATATGAAGCGGTTGTTGAAGCTCATATGTATGGATTAGATGATGTTGAGATGGACTTTACCATAATGCGAGGAGGTAAAGCATGGTATTGAGATGGACTTTGCCATGATGCGAGGAGGCAAAGCATGATGATGAAATGGGACGGGTCATGATGACGTTCCAAGCACGGGCTGCGACGACGTGCGAAGCTATGTTGATAACTCGGTGATGCGATCCGGGTTGATGATAATGGTTAGCTTGAGAGGCGATTGAGCTAGTATGGAAATAGTCGTCGAGGAGAATGACTAGGAGGCTGAGATCTCATCGTTGTTGAAGGTTCTAGCATGCTCAAAGCAAGAGTACGTTGGAACGGGCTGCGACGACGTTCCAAGCACGGGCTGCGACGACGTGCTAGTACTCTGGGTAGTTGCGAAAATTCCTAGGCACGGGCTGCGACGACGTGCGGAGTTATGTCTAGAACCGGGGTTACCATTAGCCCTTGACAGGTGGTCATTCAACTAACGGTGAAATCAAGGCAATGATAACAGTGATAGCCGGAGTCATGGATGTTTGGACGTTTGGTTGTATCATCATTCGGTCTCAAGAGCGGTGTTTTCTGGATGCTTATCTGATCTTGGTTTAGGCCTTGGGGGTTTGTATTTGGAAAACATCGACCTTGACTCGAGTGATTGTTGTTTTACCTTAATTGTCTGCTATGTTATATTTGCTTCACTTTAGTTTGAGTCTGGGGGCTATCACTGTAGAAAGAGGTGGAGTGGGATGGTTTGGTTCCTATTCCTTTATCCTTTATACTCTTTTGGTATGTTTGATAGTCGATTCACTGCTCACTAAGACTTTGTCTGACTCAAGGTTTTATGTCTCCTCTTATTACCTTGGGCTGTTCATCCATGTTGGGATGGGCAGACTAGGTAGCAGGTGACAGGTGTTGTTCATGGAGGTCTACGTTGATGATGACGAAGACGAGCAGGAGGCTTTTGCATATTATTTTCATATTATGTACTGGGTGTTCCGCTGCTATATTTGTTTGAGTGTTATGTAGTGAGGCTTTGATGTATGGATGATTCATATGTTTGTATAAAACTTCTATGATGCTTATATGATGATGTTCTGTTCTATGGAGCTTCACTATATTATATTCCTCTATTATATTTTATCCATGCGTTGTGAGTTATACGATAGATTCTGCGATGTTTATTCTACCCTTGACGGTCACCCATGGCTGCCTGGCACGCCTTTCAGCGCACTATTTCCTTGTTTTGGTGCGGGAGTCATGGGCGGTCGTCACATTTGGTATCAGAGCTTTGGTTAATCGATTTTAGCCAACGCTCGCTGACGTAACTACGTATGAGAGATGTAATTGTATTTTGATGAATGATTACTATATATAATATAGTAGTTTAGAAGGATTTGAACTCCTTATGCAGTTGTTTCTCAAGGTGTTCTAAGTCATTCCTTTTTGTAGATATTAAGGATGAGTCGAAGGGGGAGACCAGCTGCTAGGGAAGGCCGTGCTGCTAGGGAAGCTGTTGATTATGCTCCTATGTTTGAGGCCATGATGACTTCGATCATGAGAAGGATACCAGCCTCGGGGCCATCAGTAGATGTTGGAGTTCAAGTTCAAGCTCCAAGACCAGTGGATTTTGCTAAGCTTTGTAAGGACTATACTTCTCTTGGAGGAAAAGTTTTCTTGGGAACGGAATCAACTATTGAAGTGCAGAGATGGATTGATGCTTGTAGGAGGATCTTTGGTGATTTGGGAATCGAGGATGCAACTAGGAGGAAGCTTGCATCAAGGCAACTTCAAGGGAGAGCTTCAGATTGGTGGAATTCTATCACCATTGATACTCCGGAGGATGAGATTACTTGGGAGCAATTCCAAGTCAGATTTGAAGCTAAGTTCATCTCTACGGCTCAGAAATCTGTCTTGTTTAAGAAGTTTGTGGAACTCAAGCAAGGTGGGAGATCGGTTCTTGAGTACGTTTCTGAGTTTGAGGCCTTGTCCAAGTATGCTCGGTCGTATATTGAATCTTCTTATCAGAAGAATGAGAAGTTTGTGACAGGCTTGGACAGTTATCTTGGAAGGCAGTTGGTGGATCATCTGGACGATCCGTTTGAGAAGCTTGTGGAGAAAGCCCTCAGGCATGAGTGTTTGTTTCCTAGGGAAAGTTCTGTTGTCGCTGTAACCAAGGAAGGATCTAAGCCACAGCAGAGTGGAAACAAGAAGAGGAAGCAGCAGCAACAGAAGGGTAAGGATGGCCAGAAGAAGCCAAGGGGCGAAGTGACTTGCTACAATTGCCAGCAGAAGGGTCATCTCTCCAAGGATTGTAGGAATCCAAAGGCGCCGGCGAAATGCCACAACTGTGACAAGCCAGGGCATTTCAGGAAAGATTGTCCAGAACCGAGGAAGGACAGGCAGATTGTGCAAGCTTATGCTTTGGGAGTTGTGCCGTCGTCTTCAAAAGCTCCTACTGCTGAAGAGAAGGGGAAGAGTGTGGTGGTTCAAGGTACTCTTTCCATTTGTGGTGTTCCAGTTAGAGTGTTGTTTGATACTGGAGCGTCGCATTCTTTTGTTTGTGATGATCTTGTAGGCCGGTTAGGTTTGGAACCGGATATTGTTGATAGGCCATTGGTTGTGACTAATCCAGTTGGGGGTTCGTTATGTTTGTGTATGATATGCCGTGGTCTAGTTGTGTCGAGTCATGATTGCTCGTTTGTTTGTGATTGTTTTGTTCTGAACTTTGCAGGGTTCGGAATTATTTTGGGTATGGACTGGCTTAGGAAGTATGCGGCAAGGATTGATTGTGAGAGGCTGGAGGTGACAGTCGGGAATGTGGAAGGGCGAAAGGTTGTGATACGATGCAAGCATGAGGAAGGCGTCTTCATGAGCTTCATGTATTCGCTGGTTGTTCCACGGGATGGACTGTCATTGGTGCCTATTGTGAATGGATTTGAGGATGTCTTTGACGAAGTCAAAGGATTACCGCCGCATAGGGAGATTGAGTTTCGTATCGATCTAGTTGAGGGAGCCAGACCTGTTGTGATGCCTCTTAGGCGGATGGCGCCTAGGGAGCAACAAGAGTTGAAGGTGCAAGTTGATGACCTTTTACGGAAAGGATTCATTCGGCGTAGCGTGTCCGAATGGGGTGCACCAGTTGTGTTCGCAACCAAAGCGGATGGATCGTTGAGGTTGTGTGTCGATTATCGTGAGCTGAATAAGGTGACTAAGAAGAACAAGTATCCATTGCCGAGAATAGATGACTTGTTTGATCAGCTTCACGAGGCGAAGGTGTTTTCTCAGATGGATTTGGCAACGGGATTTCACCAGTTAAGAGTGGCGAAGGATAGTGTGCCGAAGACTGCTTTCAGGACACCATCCGGTTTTTATGAGTGGCTGGTAATGCCATTTGGATTGACTAACGCACCAGCATATTTTGTGGATCTTATGAATAGAGTGTTCAGAGATCGGTTGAATAAGTTCGTGCTTGTGTTCGTGGATGATATTCTGATTTACTCCAGAATTGAGGAAGAGCACAAGACGCACTTGCGTATTGTTTTGGAAATCTTACGGAAGCATCAACTGAAGGCTAAGTTTTCGAAGTGTCACTTCTGGAAAAGTGAAGTGAGATTCTTAGGCCATGTTATCTCTGGAAGTGGAATAGCGGTTGATCCCGCTAAGGTGGCAGCGATCCAGGATTGGGTTAGACCTAAGAATGCATCTGATGTAAGAAGTTTTCTTGGATTAGCTGGGTATTATCGACGGTTTATCAAAGACTTTTCCAAGATAGCCGCACCGTTAACAGGATTGACGAAGAAGAACCAAGTGTTCAGATGGGATGATAAGTGTGAGCAAGCTTTCGTAATCCTAAAAGAGCGACTAATAAGTGCTCCTGTTTTGACTATTCCAAGTGGGAATGATGAGATGGTGGTTTACACCGATGCATGTGGTACTGGACTTGGAGCAGTGCTGATGCAGAAGGATAAAGTTGTTGCGTATGCTAGTCGACAACTGAAGCCGCATGAAAGGAATTATCCGACACATGATTTGGAGTTAGCGGCGATTGTATTTGCTTTGAAGATGTGGAGAAATTATCTTTTGGGAGTTCGATTCGAGTTGTTTACGGATCATAAGTCGTTGAAGTATCTGTTTTCCCAAAAGGATTTGAATCTTCGGCAGCAACGATGGCTAGAGTTTTTAGCTTCATATGATTTTGGTATAGCTTATACTCCGGGAAAAGGTAACCCAGTAGCAGATGCATTGAGTTGAAGACATGTCGGATTGGGAGCCATGTTTTCGGAATGGAAGAGTCTCGAGTATTTGGCTGGATTTGATTTCAGGCCCAGATGTGAATTGGAACCTGAGATGTTGGCAAACTTATCGATAAGGCCTACTCTTGTGGAAAGGATTGGCGAGAGTCAAAAGCGAGACGATAAGCTTGTCAAGATTATCCGTGATTTGGAATCTGGATTGGACCCAGAGAAGGATAAAAGATTCAAGGTCGATCGAGAGGGTTGGCTTCGGAAGCAAGGACGATCAGTTGTTCCCGATATAGATGAATTGAGAGATGAAGTTCTGAAGGAAAGTCATCACTCGAAGTTGACAATTCATCCAGGAGGAAATAAGATGTATCGGGATATGAAGAGAACGTATTACTGGGAAGGTATGAAGAAGGATGTTGGAAATTTTATTTCCAAGTGTATGAACTGCCAGTTGGTGAAAGCTGAGCAAAAGAAGCCCAGTGGATTACTTCAGCCATTAGAGGTTCCTACATGGAAGTGGGAGCAAGTGTCGATGGATTTTATCGATGGCCTACCTAGAACCAAGGCGGGAAATGAAGGGATTTGGGTCATCGTAGATCGGTTGACCAAGAGTGCAAGGTTCATTCCTGTTCGATCGACTAGGACTACATCGAAGTTGGCTGAGCTTTATGTTAAGTGGATAGTTCGATTCCATGGTGTTCCGAAGAATATAGTGAGCGACCGAGATCCTTTGTTCACTAGTGGATTTTGGAAGAGCTTCCAGGAAGTTTTGGGAACTAAGTTGTGTTTGAGTACAGCTTACCACCCTCAAACAGATGGTCAGACTGAGAGAGTCAACCGAGTTTTGGAAGATCTCCTTAGAGCATGTGTTTTGGATTTCGGAGGATCATGGGAAGATCACCTTTATTTGGTGGAATTTGCATATAACAACAGTTACCAGTCAAGTATTGGTATGGCCCCGTATGAAGCATTGTATGGAAGACCGTGTAACTCTCCGACATGTTGGTTGGAAACTGGAGAAAAGCTGATACTTGGGCCAGAGATGAATCGACAGACTTCGGATTGTATAGAAATCATTCGGCAACGAATGAAGGCAGCCCAAGATCGTCAGAAAAGTTATGCCGATAATCGTCGTAAGGATTTGGAATTCGACGTGGGTGATATGGTTTTTGTGAAGATTTCTCCATTGAAGAATGTTATTAGATTCGGGAAGAAAGGAAAATTGACTCCGAGATTTGTTGGACCATTCCCGATTATCGAGCGAATTGGAAAGCTCGCTTATAGATTGGAGTTACCGGAAAAGATGGCGGGTGTGCACAATGTTTTTCATGTATCTTATCTACGGAAGTATGTGCACGACTCAAATATGGTGGTTTCTGCTGATAGCTGTGAAGACTTGGAGGTTGATCCGGTGGTTACGAGACCTCGTAAGCTGCTTCGTGTTGTAGAAACCGACATGAAACAGCTTAGGAGGAAAACGATTACGTTGCTCAAGATACAATGGAGTGATGATGTTAACGACTGTACGTGGGAGGAGGAAGAGAGGATGAAGGCAGCTCATCCCGAAATCTTCGAGGTATGGCCCTAAGGTGTCGTGACATCTCATGAATTTGTACCTTGTTCTAACCTTAGAATTCTGCATGCTAGGCTAGAATTGGATGCATGGTTTGTTGATTGCTATGGATGGTAGGCATGCGGAATAGTTTTGATTGCTGTTGTTTGCTTGGAATTTCGGGGGCGAAATTCCTAAGGGGGAGAGAATGTAACGACCCGTATTTTACGTGTCGATATATCGTAGAATTCTAGGTCGTTAGTGTTGATAAGTCGTCCTTAACCTAAGTCGTAGGGGAAGATAACTTGTATGTTGTTTGAGTCGCGAGGAAATTAGATGGGAAAGTTAACTCGAGTTAGTGTTGGAGAGAGTTAACGGGTTAGTGGTCTTCGCGAGTTACGAGTTAATGAGTTAGATAGCGACTTAGGGGATGGACGAGTTAGTGGGGTTGACGACCTAAGGGGTTAGGTCGTTTGGATGTTAGGTCGTTGAGGAGTGGTGAACGACCTAATGTGTTAACGAGTTAGTAGATATGACCGGGTTAAGGCTTTGACCGACCTAAGCAAGTTAGCGACTTATAGGGTTTTGCCGAGTTATAGAAGTTAATTTGTGTAGAGGCTTAGGTCGTGGTGATGTTTAGGTCGAGGGAAGCGACTTATAGGATTAGCGACCTATAGGATGGGAGCGACCTAAGGCAGATATCCGACCTATAGATATGAGCGACTTAGGGTTAACGACCTAGCAGTTAGACGAGTTAATGGGTTAGAGGTAGTTAACGGCCTAAGGAATTTAACCTACATAAGTATTTGACCGACCTAAGAGGATTAACGACCTAAGTTTGCTGTGTATAGATAGGTCGTAAGCGACCTAAGATAGGGTGTGTGTTAGGTCGAGTGGATTTGATAGGTCGTAACTCAGTTAGGTCGTGAGCAACCTAAGTGAGTCGTTGAGTTTTTAGGTCGTGTGATAAGCCTCGTCCCAGTTAGGTCGTAGGTCGTTGGGTTCGATGAGTCGAAGGTCGTTGGGAATGGTAGGTCGGCAATAGTTAGGTCGCTGGGTAGTTATGTGGTGCAGTTAGGTCGATTAGACGACCTAAGGTAGGTTGCATAGATTGTTAGGTCGCGCGCTTATGTTTTAGGTAGCGTGCATACTGTAGGTCTTAGGTCGTAGTATAGTTAGGTCGAGACTTTTTAGGTCGGCAACGACCTAATAGCGAGCCTACGAGTTAAGATCTGGGCGACCTAAGGAGAATTCAGCCTATAAATAGAGGGCTTTGGCTCACTTTTTGGCACCGGATTTCGAAGCAACGAAGTGCTGCCATTTTGAGAGCTCGACTACAATATTTCTTCATTTCCTTTTCTCCATTCCAATCTAGTTCTAACATCCATCCAAGATCGAAGATCGAAGAGCCAAAGTTGAAGATCTTCATCCGACGAAGCTAGATTTCACCATTTCAAGCGAGATTTCACCAAATCGAGCTTGAATCCTTGCTGTCCAGATCTGAAATTGATAGTTTTTGAAGTGTTTGGGTGATTTGGTGAGTGGTGGTTATCTCTCACGCGGACCCAAAGGAGTATATTGGATTGGTGGTTTGTTGGAGTGTTGTAGATAGTGATTTCATACATTTTCCTTAGATCCAAGTGTAGATCCATTACTTATGAAGACGTTTACTTATGCAAGTTCATTCATCAAGTTGTAGAGACAAAACCCATGATTTATATTTGTTAGATCTATGCTAGAAACCCATGATTCATGTATGTTATATCTATGCTCATTTATTTACGAAATTGCCATTGTAGTTATAAATGCCTACTTAGACCATATTCGATTACTTGATTGCTTAAGCTAATGATTGATTTGATTGATTGCTATGTATGTTAGTTGATTGATAGTTAGATCTAGACAAGATGGTCGAAGATGATTCAAAAGCTAAGTGGAAAGGCTCTTGAATAGTGAAAGCTGCTTGTGGCATATGAAGCGGATGTTGAAGCTCATATGTATGGATTAGATGATGTTGAGATGGACTTTACCATAATGCGAGGAGGTAAAGCATGGTATTGAGATGGACTTTGCCATGATGCGAGGAGGCAATGCATGATGATGAAATGGGACGGGTCATGATGACGTTCCAAGCACGGGCTGCGACGACGTGCGAAGCTATGTTGATAACTCGGTGATGCGATCCGGGTTGATGATAATGGTTAGCTTGAGAGGCGATTGAGCTAGTATGGAAATAGTCGTCGAGGAGGATGACTAGGAGGCTGAGATCTCATCGTTGTTGAAGGTTCTAGCATGCTCAAAGCAAGAGTACGTTGGAACGGGCTGCGACGACGTTCCAAGCACGGGCTGCGACGACGTGCTAGTACTCTGGGTAGTTGCGAAAATTCCTAGGCACGAGCTGCGACGACGTGCGGAGTTATGTCTAGAACCGGGGTTACCATTAGCCCTTGACAGGTGGTCATTCAACTAACGGTGAAATCAAGGCAATGATAACAGTGATAGCCGGAGTCATGGATGTTTGGACGTTTGGTTGTATCATCATTCGGTCTCAAGAGCGGTGTTTTCTGGATGCTTATCTGATCTTGGATTAGGCCTAGGGGGTTTGTATTTGGAAAACATCGACCTTGACTCGAGTGATTGTTGTTTTACCTTAATTGTCTGCTATGTTATGTTTGCTTCACTTTAGTTTGAGTCTGGGGGCTATCACTGTAGAAAGAGGTGGAGTGGGATGGTTTGGTTCCTATTCCTTTATCCTTTATACTCTTTTGGTATGTTTGATAGTCGATTCACTGCTCACTAAGACTTTGTCTGACTCAAGGTTTTATGTCTCCTCTTATTACCTTGGGCTGTTCATCCATGTTGGGATGGGCAGACTAGGTAGCAGGTGACAGGTGCTGTTCATGGAGGTCTACGTTGATGATGACAAAGACGAGCAGGAGGCTTTTGCATATTATTTTCATATTATGTACTGGGTGTTCCGCTGCTATATTTGTTTGAGTGTTATGTAGTGAGGCTTTGATGTATGGATGATTCATATGTTTGTATAAAACTTCTATGATGCTTATATGATGATGTTCTGTTCTATGGAGCTTCACTATATTATATTCCTCTATTATATTTTATCCATGCGCTGTGAGTTATACGATAGATTCTGCGATGTTTATTCTACCCTTGACGGTCACCCATGGCTGCCTGGCACGCCTTTCAGCGCACTATTTCCTTGTTTTGGTGCGGGAGTCATGGGCGGTCGTCACAACAAGCGTGCAAATCCCGACTTTGGGTGAGTAGGTTCCGGGTTAGCTCCAGCTGCTTGAGCATTCGTCACTAAATCAAGAAGCTGTTGAGCAGTCATAAAAACTCCATCTTGGGGTGGAGTGCTAGACGGTACGGCTCTGGGGCGGCCAGGTCTAGGCATTTTTCTCCCTTTAGAAAGAAAGAAGAAGAAGAAAAAGGTTATTCACCAAATTGAATATCAAGAAATCTTGATGGATAAACAAGGAATCATAAGGAAAATAGGATGAATCGGTACGAAGACTCGAATTAAATCCTAAAGCACGACTCCTAAGATGGACTTAGGACGATGATCCTTGTTATAATATTCCATATTGTTCCGAAGTTTGGCTCTGATACCAAGCTGTGACGCCCCACCTCTATACCCACGCTAGCCAAGAACACTACGAAGTAATGCTGTCAACTAGCACGGAGAATAAGGCTGTTGAGGAGCGACCATCCGTGTAATTGCTTTGCGCGAGCATCGATATGTCAGATAGTATAACATGCATTTCTTTATCAAGAGAGGAAATCCGACATACCGACACAAAACTCAAAGCTACTACACAGTGGCTATAATATCTTCGGAAACAAATATAGAAATAAACATAACATAAATCAGTCACAGACAATTCATATCACAAAGGCGGAAATAGATATGAATTTTAGACTAGAAAGGGTACATCAGAGTAGTGGTCTAAAAAGATCCACAATATCACAAAAGAATAGTTACATGAACTACACAAAAGAATAAGTATACATTATGGAGTCTATATCTCTAATGTATACAACAAAAACTACTAATCTAAGTAGTTAACCCAAAAGTCAGAGAAATCAATCCCAAGAGAGAAGTCAAGCAGAAGCACCTGTAACATCTCGGTCTGACCCGAGTATTATTTAATAAGAAAATAACAAACGGATCAGTCTAACTATAAATATCAGATGAAACGATATAGAATAAGAGATATGACTAAACACATAATAATCACAATGCCAAGCTGTGATATATATATATATATATATACATACTTAGTTGGTAATCATCAAGAGATTAATCAATGTCACCAAATCTACACAAGAATCAAAGAAACGTCATACTCCTTATTTCGTTCACAAAACCACAAATATTGATGATAATATCAATGTCAATCACAAAAGTCAATGACACACAAATTCCAGAAGACTACACAAGAAATCCAGAAATCACTAAAGTCAATGACACACAAATTCACCAATGCACAAATATCGATAAGACTTATCAATAGAAATCACGAAAATTGGTGAAGCACAAATTCTAGAAATCATCACAAGAAATCCAGAAATCACAAAGGGGGGGAGGCCTATCACAAACGGGAGCATAAAGCCCACCAACACGTGTATCACAAACGGAATGCTAATTCCATGGTTGCTAACCATCACAAATTGAGCCGAAGCTCCACAAACGGCCCGAAGACCATGGGTTGCTACCCCACCAAATTGAGTCGAAACTCCACAAAACGGGGTTTATCCCTCGCAGACAAAGAGACATCGCACATTGCTAGGCTAAATCACAAAGATGATCGTCATGATCAACGAGAAGTGTCAATTACACTAAGCTAGTAAATATATGAGTTTAGCATCATGTCCCATAACCACTAGCTTAACTTAAATATTTACGAACAAATTGTAGGTCTCCACTAGAAAATTGTCACAAGAGTTTCAATCGAACAAGTCCAAGAATTAACCAACAAAGTGAACGCAAGCGTTTCATACCACTTGTTTTACTAAGTCGTTTAATTAGATTTCTCATACGAGTGAGGTAAGGGTTTGTATATACTAATAGATTGGAAAAACGGTTTTATAAACGAATTTGGTATTAAAATAGTATTGAAATCGTTTGAGGAAAGAGTTTTGATATTTACTACTAGTATAGAAAACCTTTATATTTTTAAAGTGACAAAACACAAAGAAGATTGTAGGAACAATCAATCACTAAAATTCACATACGAAGATGTGAATAAAAATCCAAAGAAATCGATAATGGATCCATCGAAATGGATATTCAAAAATCCCTAAAAAGGAGTCATCAAAGTCATAATAATTGATAACGATAAATAGGAAACAATACGAATCGATTTAAGTTGGAAACCACACAAAATAGGCAAAATAGGCTAAATAACATCAGGTCGGTCGGCCGGCAGCAGGGCTCGGTCGACCGAACCTGGTTGTGAAAAACCTCTCGGGCATCAGGTCGGTCGACCGAACCAAGGGGGTCGGTCGGCCGAACCAGAAACAGAGGCACTTATACTATCAGGTCGGTCGACCGAACCAGGGGGGATCGGTCGGCCGAACCTGTTTTCAGCCTCTTCCCTGCCTATTACAAATGAGGTTCAATCTTGACCAAATTGCATTCTCTCGAGCAACGGCGCTAGGGGATTATGCCAGTCGACTACCCGGCCCTATAAGCTCCTCGATGCATCACCAAAAACATGTTCAAACATCCAAGTTAGGATTTTTAACGAATTGAACTCAAAACACTAAAAATTGGAATATTCACCAAATCAATCCAACCCGAAAGCAAATGCACACGAATAAGTGTTAGGAATTCATACCTAACAATCGGAGATAATTATAAGCATAGATGTGAGATTAAAAATCTCACCTTTTTACAAAATCGAACAAAGAAGAAGCTTGAAAGCAAATGGAGAATCAACCTCTCTTCAACACAACCCAAATGAGCTTGAATCTAAGCTCAAAACAAGAACATTCCCAAAATTAGGTTTAGGAATTTCTGAAATTGGTAAGAGAATAAGTTGGAGAAGAAGGAGAGAAGCTTACCAATGGGTTCTTCTTGAGTTTGGAGCTAGGAATTTGAAGTTGCAAAAAGGAACTAGGGTTTTGGAGTTTTAATTTCCAATCTCTCCCACCATTAATGCTATAAAAACTGAAAAGAGAAAGAAGTGAGGGAGAATGGGGAGGAGGGGTTCAGTTTTTAAGTATAAGTTGGCTAATGGCTAAACCCAAACTCAAACCCAAAGTGAAAAGTAGCAAAAATCAACTTTCTCCAAACATATCGAAGCATATACTCAAAAAGGTCGCAAACGGCATTTTAAACTCAATGGGAGTGGTCCCGAGTCCTAATTCGACCGTATGCAAAAAGTAGCTTTTCGGACTAAAATCCGACTAACGATAGAATATTTAAATAAAATATTTAAATATAAAATCGACAAATATGCGGGTTGTTACAATTAGATTTTAAATTAACCATTATCATCCATATGTATATTTCCAAATGTAAACAAAGTACAGTATTTAATTTCAATTATGTAAGATATATATTACTAAGAGATTTTATTTAAATTTCCAAAAATCAAATTTCTTTTTTAAAAAAAATACAAATTTATATAAACAAATGGCAATTATCCCAAAATCATATTCATTTGAAAATAATCAGTTCACATTTTATTTAATCAGATTAAATATTTATTAAAATAAACAGGGCCAAAATGCAGGGTCGTTACAACATGATTATATAAACATGTTTTATTTGAATCCTGAAACCTAAAGAGGATTGGAGAAAGTGAATTTGAATTTTGAACAGGTTTTTGAAACCTGGAACCAAACAGAGGCGTCTCTGCCTGTATATCAGACATGCACACCCATCTCTGCATATGTATATATTTGTATGCATGCAAACACTTTACAACTTTATTTCAAGCATGATTACAAACAGCAAGTGTTATTCCAGATTTTAAAAGAGTTTACTCACCTAGGTTTTATTGAAAACAGAGAACTTTTTGAAAAGCCTAAAAGTTGTTTGAAAATTGAAAATCTGTGTTGTGCTTTTTGATCTAGACTTGATTGTGCTGATTTGATCTTTGTCGTTTGATGTTGAAGACTTTAATTTGTTGAGTTGAATTGCTCTTTGCTGGATTTGAAACTGATTTGATTAGATACTTGTTTCAGGTTTTAAAATTTATGAAAGTTTGATTTGTTTGAAATGATCTTCTTCTTTGATTTGCTTATCTTTGGATCAGTTGAAACAAATTTGTACAGATTTGAGTTTTGAAATTTTTCTCTGGTTTGTACAGGCTTTTGACTCTTTTTGAAATGAAGAATAAAAGAAATGAGCGAGAGAAGAAATGGAAATATATATTGCCTTGATTTTCTATAATTTGAAAATGAAAAGAAAATAATTTTTTTTGACACTTGTTCATTTCCACACCAAATTCATTACAGTTGTTTATTTTCACATTACCTTTCTTACATTTGTAATTTGCATGGTTTTAATATCTTTTTTATTTTTATATTATTTTAAATTACATCTTCTATTTTTTATAAATACATTTCCTTTATTTAATAATATAAAACCTTAAAAAGAATATGGTTTTAAAACTAAATTATACATTAATAAAAATCATACATATATTGTTTTCAAAACCAAATATTTTTAAGATTTTTATATTTGAATTTGTAAATTCAAATTCAAACTGCAATCTATTCATCTATAAATCAATACTTATCTTATTTGTTTTCAAAATTTTCAAATTTATTCAAATTAATTCCAGAAATTTATATTAATTATTGAATTAAATTTGATTCAAAAATGGGATTGTTACATTAATTGCTTTTGAAGAATGCTGCTAGGTTGAACATTTCTGGCTTGCTTTGCTCTTTTTTTATGCTGTATTGACTCTTATAAAGTTTCATGGTGCTACTAATATTTACGTGCATATGTATATATTTTTGTTTGTGAGGATGTGAAGGCAACTAGGAAATGATATAAATAGAAGAGGAGGGAATGAAACAGCTGAAACTTGTTTTACAGGCCTTTATATTTTATAAGATGTCATTGTTTTTATTTTATTTACTTTTCTTACTTTCTAACCTGATTTGATTTCCATTTTGACTTGATTGGATTTCCTTAATTCAAGCTTGACTTGATTTTTGCTTTTTGACATTGATTATATGTTTTGTATGCTTGAAATGATATATTTTCATCATTATGTTTCACCTTCATATGAAAATCTATTCCATGTCCATATATATGAATTTCATATGCATTTTTATAATAATTGATATATGTATATTCCCTTTGTATGTATATATATGTATAGTTATGTATCTTATCTATATATGTTGTCCTTAATACACATACACACACACACATATATATGCTTGCATTTTCACTAGTTGATATGTATATATACATTTTTCTTGTTTTTGTTCTCATATACATTCATTTACATTTATACACTTCCCTATATTTGACTCCATATAGGCATCTATACATACATATACATTTATATATTTATATATTATCAAACATCATAAGCTTGTATAAAACCTTAATTATCATACATATATATATATACACACACACACACACACACATACACATTTTACACATATTCTTCACATATTTTACTTATGTGCATTATGTCCTTATATATGTATGTCCTCCTACTATACAAATTTTTCTATACATATACATACTATTTCCTTTGAGCATACATATATATACTTGCATGTGTACATTCTTATATATTTCCAAACATCATAAAGTTTGTATATATTTGTATATATTTATGGGTATTTCATCTTAAGTTTAAACGATGGAGTTTATATATATATATATACATATATATATATATATGTATATATATGTATGTATTTTCTATAAAGTTTATCATACACAATATGTTATGACCTAAGTTTGTATATAGTGTTTAAACCAATTTATATATATCCAGATATTTTAAATTATCCAAAATTTATTGTTCGACTTAAAAAAATCAATAATTCAATAATAAACCCTTTAATCTCCCAATTAACACACATCAAAAATCGGGTTGTCACACTTTTAGAGCATTCAGACTTTCTTTCAATCTGTTCCACTCCTCGCCTAAAATGAGTAAACATAGGCCATGTAAGTTCAGGGCACTGGTTGCTCCATCCCTAACCTTAGTTAAACACCATGTTTTATCTTTCCAAATTTCATAGGTGGGACAAATGTACTAGTCCTTTCCGCATACTTAGTTATGTTAATACATTAAATATTCTTTACATTTTGTTTAGGTGGTATAAACAATTCCTCGTAACCACTTATTCAAACTCTTACTAAAACTTCCAAATCATATTTAAATTACTTAATTATTCTCTTAAAATTATTCACAAAATATATAGAAAAGAATTGTTAAGTTTAAAACTATATTCAAAAGGTTATAGAATTCGCAGCATAAAAGTGCTGCGGAAAGTGTTATAAAAACTTATTTGATTTAAACAACTTTTTATTATTTGAACATTCATATTTTCCATTACAAATCTCTTTTAAACCATTTTAATAGACTTATCCAATTTATTTCATATTTTTAGTCATTTAAAAATATCGTTTACGAAGAAATCCATTTTTTGGATTCTGCACTACAAAACCATGATGTTTCAGAAAATTGTTTTGGACATATTTCAAAATCTACTTGATGAAATCTTGATTTTCTTCCCTCATTGGAAAAATATGGATATATTAGTCCTAAAAATTATTATTTTGAATGATTCTGAGCTATGTTCCACTTTGTACACTTGTTTAACTTTTATAGCGTGAAATTGCGAACTACCGTTACGCGACGCTCCTAGTTTTGACTTGTTTTTCAGTTTCTTCTTAAACTTCTTGGAAACACTTTTAAATGTTTATAAAACATTTCTAACTCATTTTAAACTCATTTTAAACAATATTTTCATCATTTCAAACTCATTTCTCATTTCATTTCCTATTATAATATTATAATACTATAATATCATTTCCAATCGTTTTAGATATTTTGTAATCATTAAGAGGATATATAATTTCCATACACATTGTATGGATTTAATCTCATTTAATTAACTATGGTTAATTACTAATCATTTCTCTTATCATTTATCAAACAAGTTATCAACCACATAAAGAATCACATAATCAACCAATTTACAACCAAGTTATCAAACATTTAATCATTCAACATATTTAATCTTTTCAATCATTATACATGAAATAGGTTATGGAATAATTAGTAAATATGAGTGCTCACTATTAGTTCCACTCCTCCAAACTTTTCTGTAGATTCCCGAATTGATTCTGACCGCACTTTCGTCTCTTTTTCTTACTCCAGAGCTCCTTAAACTTGCCCCTCCTCTTACAAAGGTTCACCCTCCATCTATTTCCTCCTTGCTCCATCATTTCTTCACTTCTTAGATGCTAAAACATGTTTAATGGTATTGCAAGGCGTTTGGCAAAGTTGGGTGGTGTATGGAGTTGATTTGATATGATTTTAAGAAAAGTTAATAAGGAAATAAAAGAGATGAAGCCATTAGAGAGTGGAAGAAAAGTTGGAAAAGGAAGAGTAAGAAGTGTAAAAAATGAGAAAGTGGATGCTTATTTATAGAATAAGTTTTGGATTAAAATAATATTTTGTAAAAAGACCAAAATACCCTTTACTTACTTTTTAAGCAACCTTATTTTTTCAACACTTAACAATCACATTTCAAATCATTACTTTACGTTATTTTCACTTAATTATTAAGTAAAGAGTATAATAATTATTTATTTGATTTGATGTTTACCTTTTGCTTTGAAATGACATGTTTGTCTTTTTGTGCTTACTTTTTCTTAATCATATTATAGGATTTTCTAAGTATTTTTTGTAAAAGTAAACTTGATTAGTGTAACGGCCAAAAGGTTTTCGATCCGGAAATCGACACTAATACGTCCACTATATAGAGTGCCGAGCAATCGAGTGTCAGAAATCCAAGACTATTAGGGTTAAGAAGAAAATGAGGTAGAAAAAGAAACAGAAACAACTGCATAGAATCTCATAATTGCAACGGAAAAAAATATAATATAAAATAACAGCATTTACAAAGGAAGCTGTAACAGTCAATATACGTACATGATATCAGAGTACAAAAAATTTGGATAGTTATAATTACTCACGCTCAATTACTGTCTAGACGGCCCTTAATACACATCGAAATCTAATCAATACATCTCTGCCATCCAGCTCATCTTCTTGGTTCCAAATGTCCTAACCTGAAAATCTGTAATACTCGGTCTGACCCGAGAATTACAATTAAGTAACACCCGAGTCAGGCTGGAAACCAGCGTGAGTGAACCCATTTAATTTGAAATACTTTAGTTATACAATTCTTCTAAAAACAAGGGTAACTCATACAACACGACGAGTTTTTGTCTGCTTGTAACCAAACATTTGTTACTAAAAACAATTGATATAATATCCAAGTACAGTTACTCATTTAAAAATAGTCAGATTTACTTATTTATCCAACTCCAGCCAATTTGACTCCATAATCAAACATGTAAACGATCAAATCGAAGTGGTTTCGGATAACACTGATATCCGATCTCGGTCTCTTCGAATCCCATTAATAATTTAAAGGGTAAATTGGTTAAAAACAAATTTATTGTTTAGATGACAATATTCGAAAATAGGAATTCATTACAGATCTTTTATCTCGAATAAAACATGTTAATATTTTCATCCAATTTCTTTCAATCTTTTTTTGACCATCTATTGGCACAGACCAGAATAATCCAAGAGTACATATCAAAAAGAATAAAGCCAAGGTATAGATTGTTAACCGAATTAATGATCCATAACGATATCCACATCTGGATTTGAATAAAATTAATTAAACGAGTACATGTATTATTTTTAACCCAAATTTCTTACAAATCAAAGAGATTATACAATACTAGTTAATTTAAAATTTAACGCTCCCTTTTGATATCTAACATTGTTAATTTATACAAATCCCGAGTCAAATAATGAAATAATAATATGATCAATTACCCATTTTCTTATAAATATCATTATTTTAAGTTTACGGATTTAAATTAATTTCCAATAAGAAGACATAGATCTTCAAATATATATATATATATATATATATATTTATATATATATATATATATCAATTCCATTTTCTTCTCCTTCCTTTTCTCTTACATATTTTTTTCATTTTCCTTTCCTTTTTACTTATCTTTTATTTTACTTTTCCCTTCATTTTATTTTACTTGTCCTTTTCTTTTACTTTTCCCTATTTTTCTCTTATTTTCTTTCCCTACATTTTCTCTTTCTTTTTTTTTCCTTCTTTTTTTTTCAATTTTTCTTTCTTTTTCTTATTTTATTATTTTTTTCCTACTTCTTCGCTGGGCCATCAAAATCCGACCCAAACCCTCTACTTCACCTCTTCTTTCTACTCCTTCTAGTCCCCTTTCTCTGTTACCATCGAAAAGAAAAGAAATATGCACGACCCACGTGCACACACACATGTGCATATGTACACCATTGCTGGCCATCGCCCCTGGTCGCCGTCCATCTTCTGTGATCACTCACGACCATCGCACTCTCGAACGCCTTCCTGAAAGTGCGTTCGAACCCTGGTTCGAATTTGAACTGCTGCTTGAATTGGAAAGTGAAACTTCACTACCAAAATGCCTCGCCACCCAACCACAACCCATCGTCTACAACATAAAAAAACTAGGGCTCCGCCATCGTCTACTCTACAATTTCCTCCACCTGCGCACGTCTCTTTTGTTGACTTGTCGCCACCATTCCCTCAAACTTGAAGCCCTCCCTAAACTAAACCTAAATCCTAAATCGAACTTGCCCGGCCTTCCCACAAGGTTAGAAATTTCCTTAATATTTTTTCTGGATGCACCTCCCTTTCAGCCACCTCCACGCCCATAGTCGTAACACGAAATCGATTCCATCGCTAGAAATTTCCCAATGACCAAAAGCCGATTAACTCGACGTCACTTCCCCAATACTCACTTAAAAACTTCCAGACCATCATTGAAAGTCATAATTTCCATTCACGAATACAATTATAGAATCGATTGATGGAAAAATGATATTCGAACTTCAAGCATTTATGACCTAGTTACTATGGTATCTGATTTCTACCTTCATACCTCATGATTTGAATGATTTGAATTTTTAAAATACACTACACTTGAAGATAACCTAGTTTCATTTTGGAAGCAAATTTTAATCTAAAACAGGATTCATGATAATGATTTTTGAACGTTGTTATATATACTTAACGGACCAAAAAACAAAGGGATATATATCACAGAAGGTAGTATGAGAACTCATCCAAAAATCAAAATTTTCTATAGATACATGGAAACCAGTAATAAAGGTGGAATGTTCTACTTACAACTTGATATGCCGGATGAGCACTACAGTTTCCCCGCTCTTACTTTACCTTTACTATGTTTCTAAAGGCATGCTATATTTTTTTTTTCTACTTATGAGGCTATTAAACTTGAAAGCCACAAGGTAGTGGTTTGTATGTATATATATAAGGTGGAAGGAGTGTGTAGAGAAAGCTACAGGCTGAGATTTTTGTCTACAGTCTTTTGCATTTTTTTCTTTTCCCTTGTTTTATTTTGATATGAAAATAATTTAACCTAATTTGATTTCATAAAGAGATTAGATGTATAATGTGGATTCGATTTCATATGTCTTGATTTTGATATTTGTTATGATGGTGTTCCCTCAAGCATTTACATATATGTATGTGCATTTATATATGTACATATCTTCATACATATATTCTACCTACATTGTAACGACCTGATTTTTCGATGCTCAAACACGACATCAATACGTCCACTATATCAAATGCCGAATAATCGAATGCCTGAAAACCGAACCGTTAGGGTTAAAGAAGAAGGAGGTAGAAGAAGAATTAGAAACAATATCAGAATCTCACAATCGCAGCGGAACAATATTTAATAGATAAATGACTAATCTTTAAAAACAAAGAACTATATTTTTTATACATTACATCATCAGAGTACAACCATTCACAATAAATTGGACAGTTATAATAAGTTGTCCACATGGAAACTGAATTTGCAGCAAACCATATGCATCAAATAATACATTATATCCGTGTGATACGTCTCGCCATCCAGTTTTTCTCTTGATCTCCATAGCATACCTTCCTAACTTAGCTCCAGAACGTCCTGATAACCTGACTCTAGGCTGCCCGTGTGGAAAATTAGGAGCACCCAGAGTTTAGAAAAGGGAACAATAAACTCCGAGTCAGTTATGAGACTGGTGTGAGATCTTAAAACAGTTATTTATGCCAAAAGGAAATGAAAAGAAATCCGCTATGCTATTTGAAAAATGAAACTACCATAAGGTCTCCCGGCACACACACAATGCAATCGCACGCTTGGGGAAGGTTTCTCCTTATGATAGTCAAACATGCTTGATACGCGAAAATCCTTTTGATATTATTATTAGTGCATAGTGTGAAAAATATTTCGAAAGTATAATATTAATCTTAGCCAGCATACGTACTATTATAGTATGCCTACTACAGCTACCAAGTTAGATGGCAAGTTCTACAACTAAAATCATACAAGGCTCGTATTGATTGTTTGGATTTCCAACAAATGTTCAAGGTTAAGGAACTTCCTTTATCCGAAAGGGCACGCCTTTATGATAGTACAACCATTCAATGAAGTCTCGCCCCACAAAGCTACGCTTTTCACAAAAGCCATGCTTCGATCAACAAATGATCAACACTTAGCATGCCACATTACCAAATTGGGAATATATCACTAATAACTGTCAACTATATAACCTCTAAGCCTGTACGTCTCAGAGAAGGGTGTTAAGCTAAGAGAATAAATTCTTTGCCACCAACAGAAATATATTTGATAGAAACCAGCTTTGTATCTCAAAGTGTAATGTCAGACATACATCCAAACAAGTCCATCCTGGGTCAGAATGGAACCAAAGGCACTTCGTTTAATTAAGGAAAGAAGTCCTTGCAAATTCAGATATCCCCTAATCACGTCCGGACTCCCCATCACATAGGGTAGTCTCTATATCGGAGCAACTCGGTGCAGAGACAATCAATAGGTAATCCTTTCATTCTCGAAAATACCCGGTCTTCAACCGCCATCTTCAATTGTAATTCAATTCCATTGCATCATTATTCAGAATGGGTTTTATGACTTAATGTCCTCCACCGGCTTATTCGAATAATGAGCGCTTATTTTTAAAAATAAGTAGATACATTTAGATCTAAATTAAGTCAACAACAAATTTCCATTTTTGATCTTTTAAACAAAGATCCACCTTAAGATTCGATGTGGTTTTCAGATAACAATTTGGAATCCAACCCCTGGTCTCATCGAAAATCAAATGCCATTTTAAAGGCCAATATTGATAGTCGGTTATTTAGCTATCAAATAACATCCATAAACAACCATCAGATTTAAATAATTTCCTGAATTATATATTTCAAAATATCTTCGCAAGTTATATTTTCACACTTCAACCCTTTGAAAACAATTTTCAAATCACTTCCTCTCATAGACTAAATTCCAAATATTGTTTATTTCCACTGAAAATTTGCCAAGACTAAATGCTTCAGGTTTTAAAAATATTTTAAATCACTTATCCAAAAGTATATACTTGGAAACACTTAAATTAAAAACTTTTTAAACATTTTATTTAAAATATTAATTATGAAATTTTTATACTAATACCTCATGTAAAACTTAAGCCCAAACTAATTTTAAAATAAAATTATTAGATAAAGTATAATTATTTAAATAACCATCTTCTAAATCAAATAATAGTTAAATCTTTAGAATAATCACTTCTATAATTAACTTAATAAATATTTACTTTAAAATTTTAAGAACAATTTTAAAATAATTTCTCCAAAAACATTCTTTATAAAACCAACTTTATAACTTTTAATTTATTCTTAAAAGCTATTTTGAAAACATACTCGGCTTTCTAGAGAAAAATACGCTTTCCATTCCAAAATAGTCCATTTAAATCAATAAATAAATCCTTCGCGATTTATCTAAATTTACATCCCAAATTTGTAAATTTTCTTTCCACACTTTTAAAAATAAACCAATATTTATTTTTAAAACAAATTACCCATTCTTTTATAAATTCCATTGTGAATTTATATTTCCAAATATCCACTGATATCTTATTCCACTTTATAAAATATTTTATAAATTCCATAGTCCCATCCTTCTTTCAAAACACAGTTTCAAACACTAAATAAATTTCCAAATCGATTTTCAAAATTTACTTTCAAACACTAAATCAATTTCCAAATCGATTCCCAAAATTTTCTTTCAAACACTAAATCGATTTCTAAAATTGACTTTCAAACACTAAATCAATTTCCAAATTGATTTCCAAAATTTACTCCATTTAAAAATTACTCCTTTACTTATCCAAATTTATTTTAAAACCCATTAATCCAATATTCACACCTACATTTATGATTTAAATTCCATTTAAATCTGAATAACCAATTTCATACTTGATTTCAAAATTCTCCCTTTATTTCTCCGAAACCATTTAAAATCCGTTCCAAATTCCTTCTTTTAATTTATCCGATTTTCTAAAATTATTTTACTTAGAATTCTCTACTTTAATTTCCTTTCAAAAATCCAATTTTTTATATTTCTGGTATCTAAAAATACAAGAATATATTCGGCCAAACTACAACCTTCAATCATTTCAACTACCAATATAATCAATCACAGATTATCAATAAATCATTTCACATCATATGAAATAATTTCAAACATTTGAGGAATCCAGTTGGATCCCTCCAACCTTTTTCCCTGCATCCACAAATGTTAGCACAACAATTTAAAATACCAATCCCGCTTCAAGGTGGGATATCGCGGTATAAGGGTCATCCGCTATTATGCGAGGCACATAGGGTCTCATCCGCTATATAATGTGGGAAATCAATCACTCTAATATATATACACACACACACACTATAATATCATCCAATAGAATAAATTATTAAATTCATCCATGCACGTCCAAAAATTTGAATTTATTCATTTGAATGAGTGAGAAGATTTCACCTTTAACTATGCATGCAACCCATTTCCAATCCGGCTTGCTTCCTTTCAGATTTTGACCTTGTACAACATTGTATGACTTATTAATATCCGAATTAGTCAAACAATTAATCACTATTTATTCATTTAATTTAACTAGTAATTTGGGTTTAAACCAGTAGTTTATTCTTTTTAGTCTAATAAATTAAATTTGAACTAATATTTTCCTTTAAAAATCTTTTATTAAATAAAAATAATTAAATTGGTAAATAAAACAAATTAATTGCCAAAATACATTGTTTTAAAATTAGCTAGTAGATTTTTAAAATGTGTATATGTATATTTTAAAATAATCTATACAGATTTCAAAGAAACAGATTTATAAATATATACTTTACAACATTATAAAACTCCTAAACTTTATCTTTATTAAATAATTTGTGTTTTCTCATATAATATAAGTGTGTCTATATATATATATGGTGTGTGAGTGTGCGTATATATAAATTTTTTTTCTTTTCTATTTTCTATATACATAACAAATTAAACAGAATTGCTTTTCCACTTTGCTGTAAATAAAAATCTTACCCATATACATCCTTAAACATTTTCAGTTTACTTTTATATATAAATAATCATGTCCGTGTATTTATATATACACATATATTTATGTTATACTATTTTCTTATGTCACTGCATTTATACACACACATATATAAATATCCTAACTGGAAAAAGAAAAAAAAGGCTGCATATATATTTTTTAACTTAAAACAGAATCAACTTAAACCTTTCGTAAACATATAAAATTTCTCTTTATATATATATATATATATATATATATATATTTTAATAAAATAAATAAAATAAAATAAAAACTTCCTGCTACTACTACCCAGATCTGCAACGGTGGTCGGTCCACCTAGGCTCACACCTCTGCCATGATGTCGTGACTTCGGTCGTCCCGTCCTTGCTTTAATCTTACAATCACGAACCAGTCGCGACTTCCAGATCCACCGTAGTGCTCGAGTAGAACAACACGACTCAATCTCTACTGCTCATGCAAGCTTGCTCGATCCAAGTGACATCGTCGACGAGCGCCTCCATTTTGCTGCCTTCGACCCTCGCCTCCTTTAATGCTCGCGTGAGAGCCGACATAGCGAAACCCTCTCCCTCAAACTCGTGAACAATATACTTAGTTGAATTCGATTTTGCGATTTCGCCTATGGACAAAATTTTCGTTCGTCCCCATTTTTTTTATATAGGAACGAATCGATCTGAATGGAAGATTAGAGGAGCGGATTTGATTTTCAATTGAAAATGACGAAAAGGAAGGGTGATTTCGATTAGCCATTGATTTTTTTTATTTTGAATTGTGTTTTCTTTTTTTGTAGAGAAGATCAACAGTTTTATTTATTTTTTATTATATTTCACAATGAAGACGCGTGTTATTATGTACGACACGTGCAAAAACTCTCCTCTACATGTCTATTTGCCCAATATATGTGAATATATATATATATATATTAATTTAAATTCAAATTCAAATCGTTAGAATAACGCAACTCACAATCTCGATATCCTAGCGAGGCGTGCTACTAGGCGTTTACAATGTTATACACCTATTACGAACACAATGGAAAAGGTTTCGAATCCTAATTCGATAGTATGGAGAAGACAGCTTTTTGAACCAGTTATTTTATTAAGTTTTCGATATAGATTTCAGTATGTTTACCTATCGTACGGCCATACGACAACTCCAAATGCTACAAAATTTGAAATCTGATAATAATACAATATTATGGATATAATAGAATTGGTTTCGTCGAAATCCAAGAATGTGCCTCGAAAAGCTATTTTTAAATATCGATTTAAACGATATATTATCAAAACTAAACAAAACACTCTCAAATTCAGTTTTAACACATCTTTTATCTTTAGTATCAATATTATAAATTTTATAAGCCATCAATTTATTTTTAACAAGCCTGAAATCCCAGATTCATCAATTTTTCCAATTCTTAATTATTGATTCAATATTTAAATTATCCAATAAATAGCGATATTTGAAATTCAAGTTAGAAAATAACCTTTAAATATTTAAAATTAATTAAATATTTCAATTCCAAATATCCAGAAATTCTGGGTCGTCACATACAATTTAGACCATATGCGAAGTCTTGCCCACATATATCATAATAGGTACACGTATAAAGCAACACAATCATATCCTTACATATATTCTATTTTTTGTTTCTTACTTTGATTTGATTTATTTTGAGATGTTTGACTTGACTTCTTGTTTTGGTATGTTTTGAATTAAATTCCTTATCATTATACACACACACACACACACACACACACATACACATTTTTTTCACTCTCACCATTCATATAACATGTGTACATATGCATTTACTTATGTATGTTTTTTCACTATATAAATATATACATATATACCTTAACGTTTCAAAATTTTCATGTATATATATATATAATCTCATATGAGCATACACTCATATATTTGTATATTTATATATTTATAAACGTATTTTCATACATCATAAAGCTTGTATATACATATAGATATATATTTATTTATTTATGGATGTTTTATCTTAATTTAAATGGTGAAGTTTATATATATTTTCAATAAAAATTCATCATATTCGAAAATTCATATTCTAACATTTATAATAGTTTTTAAATCAATTTATATATGTACCAATATTTTAATTATCAAAATTTTATTTGTTCGACCTATAAAATCAACATTTCAAAAATTTGAAATCAGTTAATTTCCCAATTATCTAACGTCAAAAATCCGGGCCGTTACAATCCTCCCCCGTTTAGAACTGTTCGTCCTCGAAAAGGAATGAAGCGGGAATTTTAATTTGATGTTTATTATTAGTTAAATCATTCTTTAAACATTTAACCCTTTACTCTATTATTTTAAAGTTTTAAAATATCTTTAAAACTAAGTAATATTACCAAATTAGTTTTATAAAAATACTTCTTATAACTCGATGTCTCAACAAGTCCATCGTTGTTCTCATGGAAATTCAGTCGAACGTTGATCGGTCTTAGGACTGAAGATCTATAAGTACTTAGTAAACCCGTTTTCAACACCCATTGAAAATACTTGGAAAAACTTTTGCGAGAATGCTCTGGAAATCATCACTGCCTCCATGGGTCGCAGTTAGCACGATGATTACATCGCCAGTCCGGCGAAATCCATAGGAAACTGTAGGCATCCGCACCCTTCGATTTCACCATGGAACTGCCACAGATTGCAGCTGCACCCAGGGGTACGTTGCTATGGCAGCAAATACCATGTAACTATAGGCATCAGCGCCCTTGAATTTCACTGTCAAATGAAACTTCACCACATAGATCGCATACTACCCCAATCGAGTCCCAATGCAGCCTGTAGGCACTCACTGCCACACAACTTTTGCTATGGACCACATAGATCGCAATCTAACGATGTTACGTCGCTCTCCCAGCGAAATCAAACGTAGACTTTAGGCAATCACTACCCTTCGACTTACGCTATAGAACGCAGTAGATCGTAGTTACACCAGATTTATGTTGCCATCACAGCATAACCCAGGCATCAGCGCCCTCGACTTACGCTATGCCAACCACAATCCATAGGAACTACAGCTTAATTTGGACGTCCTCTGGGATCAATATTTAGAACACTCCTTAGGGCTCAATGCAGAACCACCCCGTGGATTTCCTACTATAAGTTTCAACTCTAAATGGGAGCATCTTTTTCCCCATAGCACTCTCAAAACATTTTATACTATACACATATAATATATTTCAAATCATACTCTTTATATGCATCCCATATAAACTTCAAAATCGATATCTCAAAATCGGTAGTTCTCAAACTTGGCTTTCCAAGTTCCCAAAATTTGCTTTTTCCCAAAACCAAAAGCCCTTCAAAATCAGTGGGTTCCAAAAACCTTTTCCAGCTCCATTGTCAAAAAAAATCATTCTTATATATATATGTAAGATTTTTCTTACAACTTGAAAAATATATTTTACCACTTCATACCTACAAATTCCACTTTATATACAAACATATTTCAAGATCTTTTCTTCTGGTTATAATCCCATTAATGCCAAATCAAAGTTTCAGTTCGATTTCCTTTTTCCAAAGTCATTTATTACTTTACTTATTCCTTGCAAAGCAAGTTCCCAGTTATAGTGACTATTTACTCTTTATTTTTTGTTTTTTTTCACTATACATTTCTCATAATATACTCTTTCACTTCAAATCATTTTTTCTTCAATATATAATTAGGTTCCAATTCAGAATTGATCCAAGTTCCCTTTTTGGGTTATAGTTTTCAATTTCACCTTAATTTGTATTTGAATTCAAGATTTAGATATCAGTAGTTTCCACTCTGACCAGTTTGAAATTTAGAAAACAGCTTGAAAAGTTTAAAATAGTTAAATGGTTGTAAAATAGTTAGACGGTTAAATAGTTAATATAAGATGGTTTGAATTTTAAAAAGAAAGGTTTGTATAGTAAATAGCTAAGAAAATCATAATAGTTTGAATATTTTAAGATAATAGATTTTAGACAGTTTATATTAAAAAAATTCATTTGAAAATAGTTGCAGAGTCAAATTGGTTCAATTTCCCAATCTCTATTTCGAATCAATTTCAATTTCTACTTCCATTTAAATTGATTCAATCAAGATTCCAATTCGAATTAACTTCGATTCTCATTCTTATTCAAATAAATTCCAATTTTGAATTTGAACTAATTCAACTTCAATTACAATTCCCATTCAATTCAATCTCACCCTTGAATTTACTTCAATTCCATTCTCAAATTTAAACCAGCTTAACTTATATAAATTCGGGTTTGGTTTCCAAAATGCTGATTTAATTTCTTAAATAAAATTAACCCTTAACATTTATTTCGACAATCTAAACCTTTTATAATTAAATCATGAACCCAATTTCCATGTATTCTTTTAAATTACTTCTACTTAAACCTTGGTGGGGTTCTAGTAAGAGTTCAAATCTTTTTTAAACAAATAATTTTTTCAAGATTTTATTGACTACCCAATTATACTTCAAATTTTTAAACCCAATCCCTTTAAACAATTCCGGTTGATAAATCCATTTTTAACATTTCAATCTTAAGTTCAAAGTGATTCCATTTCTATGATTTCGATTTTATTTCTAAAATCGAAATCATTCAAATAGTTTCAAAATAAGGTTTTAATTCCATTTAATTTCAGTAATGGATATATATCATCTCGATCCACTTCTTAATTCATTCAAAATAATCCAATTTACAGTTTTATACTGTCAATAACAAACAGAATGATAGCAGGATATGTCATAGTAAATAAACATCCAAATTATCTAAAGCACCAATCAATAGCATTCATTACCAATTTTCAGAACTCAAACCCGTTTTGAGACCCTACATAACTCCCTTCCAATTTAACCCATTTAACTTCCCTAAGTTAAATTTTAATTTCACCGTGAAATTTCCCATTTCAGACTATGAGCTCAAAACTTATTTAACTTGCCCTATGTTAAATTTCAATTCATTTAACCTTGCTCAATTTATATTTCCATCCCAAATTTAAATTTTCTTATCAATATCACTTCCCACTTATAAGCTCAAAAACTTATTTCTCTTTGGGTTTCACATCTCACTCTTAAGGGAATTTTAGAATTCAACACTTACTATTTATTTCAAATCACTTTGATATTATGTATATTCACACACACACACACACACACACACACACACACACACATATATAGACACACACACATATTTATTTCATTTGCACACCAAATCATACTTTTAATTTTAAACCATTCTTGTTTTTTGATTCAAAACAGTTCCCTTTGAAATTTTAAAAACAACTCTTGTTTTAAAACAAGATTTCTATATTCAAAAATATTCTGAGTAATATTACTTATTATTTCCTTAATCACTTTGAAACAATTCCAAATTTCTCTGGTTTTAGATTTAAAACTTCACGATTCAAATCCATTTTAATTTATAAGTCATACTTATATAAATTTTTACTTCTTTAAATATTTCACTACGATTTATAATTGTTTATCATATAATAAATATCCTTTATTAAGATACAATATCCAGTCTATAATTATTGTATCTAAACAAACTTTCTATTCCATCATACTTTATTGGAAAAATATAATCAAAGCAATTTATTTCAAACACTTGGAAAATTCTTTTGAATTTTCCAAGATTTAAATTCAGGTTTTGAATCCATTTTTAACTTAACTTATTTGTATGATTAATCCCTACCCACATTTCTATTTAGTTATATGTGTTTTACCATTTAAATCTTGTAATCTTACTTGGTTTCAATAATTGCAACCAATTACCTCAATATACTCTAATAATTTGAAAAATTATTGCTCTATATTTCAAAATATAAGCTTATATAAAATTCATTTTTAAAACCATTTTTTAAATCATTATATAAGAAAATAAAAGTATGCCCTCATATAATACTCTGAACTCATTCTAGGGTACTACTGACCCTATCTCTAATGAGTAATCCCCACCAGAGCCAACGTTCTCGCTTAACCTTCAGCTCTAATACCACGTGTAACAGCCTGAAGATTTTCGACCCCGAAAATCGACACTAATACGTCCACTGTATAGAGTGCCGAGAAATCGAGTGCTGGAAATCCAAGACTGTTAGGGTTAAGAAGAAAAAGAGGTAGAAAAAGAAACAGAAACAACAGCACATAATCTCAAAATCGCAGCGGAACAAAATATAATATAAAATAACAGCATTTATACAAAGGAAGCTGTAACTGTCAATATACATATAAGATATCATAGTACAAAAAATCTAGACAGTATAATAACTTTCCCTCAACTACTGTCTTGACAGCCCTCAATACACAACGGAATCTAATCAATACATCTCTGCCATCCAGCTCATCTACGGGGCTCCGAACGTCCTAACCTGAAAATCTGTAATACTCAGTCTTACCCGAGCATTACAATTAAGTAACACCCGATCAGGCTGGAAACTAGCATGAGTAAACCCAGTTAATTTGAAATACTTAAGTTATACAATTCTTTTAAAAACAAGGGTAACTCGTACAACACGACGAGTTTCTATCTGGTTATAACCAAACACTTGTTACCAAAAATCGTTGATATAATATCCAAGTACAGTTGCTCATTTAAAAATAGTCAGATTTACTTATTTATCCAACTCCAGCCTATTTGACTCTATAGTCAAACCTGTAAAGGTTCAAATCGAAGTGCATCCGGTCAACACTGATATCTGATCCGGGTCTCTTTGAATCCCATTAATAATTTAAAGGGTAAATTGCTTAAAATAACAATTTATTGTTTAGATGACAATATTCGAATATGGGAACTCATTACTCATCTTTTATATCGAATAAAACGTGTTAATATTTTCATCCAATTTCTTTAAAAAAAAATTTCTTTGACCATCTATTGGCGTATATCAGAATAATTTAAGAGTACATATCAAAAAGGATAAAGCCAAGGTATAGATCGTTAACCGAATTAACGATCCATAACGATATCCACATTCGGATTTCAATAACTTTATTTAACCAAGTACATTTATTATTTTTAACCCTAATTTCTTACAAAGTAAAGAGATTATACAATACTAGTTTATTTAAAATTTAACGCTCCCTTTTGATATCTAACATTGTTAATTTATACAAATTCTGAGTGTAATAATAATATAATCAATTACCCATTTTCTTATAAATATCATCATTCTAAATTTACGGATTTAAATACATTTCCAATAAGAAGACATAGATTTTGATATAAATATATATATATATATATATATATATATATCAATTCCATTTTCTTCTCTTTCCTTTTCTCTTACATATTTTTTCCTTTTCCTTTCCTTTCCTTTTTACTTATCTTTTATTTTACTTTTCCCTTCATTTTATTTTACTTTTCCTTTTCTTTTACTTTTCCCTATTTTTCTCTTATTTTCTTTCCCTACTTTTTTTCTCTTTCTTTTTTTCCTTTTTTTTCCTCTTTTGCCTTCTTTTTCTTATTTTCCTATTTCTTTCCTACTTCTTCTCTGGCCCATCAAAATCCGACCCAAAACCCTCTACTTCACCTCTTCTTTCCACTCCTTCCAGTCCCCTTTCTCTATTACCATCGAAAAGAAAAGTAATGTGCACGACCCATGTGGACACACACATTCACCTGTACACCATCGCTGGCCATCGCCCCTGGTCACCGTCCATCTTCTCTGATCACTTACGACCATTGCACTCTCGAACACCTTCTTGAAAGTGCGTTCGGACCCTGGTTCGAAATTCGAACTACTGCTTGAACTGGAAAGCGAAACTTCACAACCAAAATGCCTTGCCACCCAACCACAGGCCATCGTCTACCACATAAAAAAAACTAAGGCTCTGCCATCATCTGCTCTACAATTTCCTCTACCCACGCATGTTTCTTTTGTTCACTCGTCGCCACCATTCCCTCAAACTCAAAGCCCTCCCTATGCTAAACCTAAATCCTAAATAGAAATTACCCGGCCTTCCTTCACGATTAGAATTTTTCTTAATGTTTTTAGTGGACGCACCTCCCTTCCAGCTACCTCCACGCCCACAGTCAAACCACGAAATCGATTCCATAGCTAGAAATTTCCCAATGACCAAAAACAGATCAACTCAACGTCACTTCCCCAATATTCACTTAAAAACCTCCAGATCATCATTGAAAATCATAATTTCCATTCATGAATACAATTAGAGAATCGACTGATGGAAAAATGATATTCGAACTACAACCATTTATGAGCTAGTTACTATAATATCTGGTTTCTACCTTCATACCTCAGAATTTGAATGATTTGAATTTTTTAAATACACTACACATAAAGACAACTAAGTTTCATTTTGGAAGCAAGTTTTAAGCTAAAACAAGATTTACGATAATGATTTTTGAAGTTGTTATATATACTTAACGGAGCAAAGAACAGATGAATACATATCACAGAAGGTAGTATGAGAACTCATCCAAAAATAAAAATTTGCTATAGATACATGGAAACTAATAATAAAGATGGAATGTTCTACTTACAACTTGATATGCCAAGATGAGCATTGCAGTTTCCCCTGCTCTTGCTTTACCTTTACTGTCTTGATTCTGTTGTTATTATTTTGTGTTTCTAAAGGCAAGCTATGTATTTTTTTTTGCTTGTGAGGTTGTTAAACTTGAAGGCCACAAGGTAGTGGTTTGTATGTTTATATATAGGGTGGAAGGAGTGTGCAAAGTAAGCTACATGCTGAGATTTTTGTCTACAGTCTTTTGCATTTTTTTTCTTTTCCCTTGTTTTATTTTGATATGAAAACAGTTTGACCTGATTTGATTTCATAAAGAGATTTGATGTATCATGTGATTAGATTTCATATGACATGATTTTGATATTTGTTATGATGATGTTCCCTCAAACATTTACATATATGTATATGCATTTATATATGTACATATCTTCATATATATATATTCAACCTACAACTTAGACCATATGCGAAGTCTTGCCCACATATATCATAATAGGTACACGTATAAAGCAACACAAGCATATCCTTACATATATTCTTTTATTTCTTACTCTGATTTGATTTATTTTGAGATGTTTGATCTTTATGTGACTTGACTTCATGTTTTGGTATGTTTTGAATTAAATGCCTTATCATACACACACACACATTTTTAACACTTTCACCATTCATATAACATGTATACATATGCATTTACTTATGTATATTTTGTAACTATATAAATATACATATATACCTTCATATTTACAAATTTTCATATATATATATATATATATATATATATATATATTATTTCATATGAGCATACACTCATATATTTGTATATTTATATATTTATATACGTATTTTCAAACATCATAATGCTTGTATATACTTACAGATATATATTTATTTATTTATGGATATTTTATCTTAATTTAAATGGAGGATTTTATATATTTTTTCTATAGAAATACATCATAGTCGGAAATTCATAATCTAACATTTAATATAGTTTTGAAATCAATTTATATATCTCGATATTTTAATTATCAGAATTTTATTTGTTCGACTTATAAAATCAACATTTCAAAAATTTAAAATCAGTTAATTGCCCAATTATCCAACGTCAAAAGTCTTGGTCGTTACATTTAGTGAATTAATTAATACTTACAGTATTTGAATATATGTTCTTACATAAGAAAATAAAGGTACGACGACGTTGGGACAACTTTTAATCGAAAAACGTTGATTTTCGACAAAATATTTTACGGTCATATTTTGAGGTTTTAGTTAAACTATTTATTTATGTAAACCAAATTTAAAAATAAATTTTTATAATGCTTTTTTAAAAATATAAACACTCATAAATAAATTAAAATAATTTATTTAATCATTGAAACTTACTTTTCTGAAATCAGCATTTTGTCACTTTTGTCGATATAGGCAAATTTTACTATTTTTATGTATACTTATCATTCCAAGTCCTATCTAATATTGTTTGAATCATATAACCTTACTTATTTTACATTTAAAATCAACTTTAATGGAATACTTTAAAGCGGTCAAATTCTGGGTCATAACATAGAATAAATCCTCATTTAAAATCATCATATTTCTTAAATATGTCATTTCACTAGCAAATATCACTTCACATCCCAACTTATGCTATAACATCTGTAATAGCCTGCAAATCCATATCGCTTTGAGCCGACCATATTCTCCATCAAATCTACTCAAATTGGACGGAATTACACACCATTAGGGTTAAAGAAGAAGGAGATAGAAGAGGAGAATAGAAAACAATATCAGAATCTCACAATCGTAGTGGAACAATATATAATAGCTAAATGATTGATCTTTATACAAAAAGAACTATATCTGTTATATACATTACATCATCAGAGTATAACACAATCAATAGCAAAATACTGGACGGTTATATCAACTTGTCCTCACAAAAGCTGACTATTTAGCTTATACTGCATAGCGGAATATACATCAAGTATGTGTGATATATCTCGCCATCCTGTTCGTCTCCTGAGCTCCACAGCATCCTATCATGTATCCTATAATACTCGGTCTGATCGAGCATTATAGTGAAATAACATCCGAGTCAGTCTGGAAAACCAGAGTGACAAAACACACTCAATTGGATTATTAAAGTTTTCAAAACTTTTTGAAATCAAAGGTATCTCGTAAGACCACGCCATAAATAAACATGCCGGGTTTTCACCTTACGATAACCAAAACATTTTTTATCAAATCGGTCTGATATTATAATATGTCTATAGAAAGTAAAATAGAATCTAGCTGAAATGCTTGCTTCTCACGTTTCAGCAATAGTTGGGCACAATCAAAACCATACAGGCGCTTATTGGAGATTGGATTCCACACAATGGCAGGTCTACTGGCGTACCGCCCATCACAGAACCTGGTCTAGATCAGCGTACCGAGGATCCCCCTGATCCCCTGCAACACAAGACTGGAGCTACCCCTTACTGGATAGTCCGAATAAGATCACCTCACGGTTGGGATCAGCAACCGCCCACACAGCCGAAAAAAGGGACATCTAGACAGGGATAACCTTACCCTAATTGGTTGCTAACCACTTAGCCTTGCTGAACCTCCCATGTTTTAGCCATTCTCGGTTGATGAGTCTCGATGCTATGCGTTACCTTTGTAGCACACATACACTTAGAATGCTCATCGTCACCCTGACGATGTTCTGATAGCATTCGTCCATACAAGTTGCCTTGGGTCTGGACAAACCGAATCATCGTCTTCATCATCTTCACGGTCTTCATTCGTAAACGTTCAAACCAGATTGAAGTGGTTTTCGAGAAATTAATGTCGATCCCGGTCTCTTCGAAAAAGTTAAGCGCATTGGCCAATATTGATAATCGCCTATTTAACAATCAAACAACATCCACAAACAACCATTGGGCCTTAATAATTTCCCAAATTATTTATTTCAAATATCTTTGCAAGATATTTTTCTACACTTCAACCTTTTGAAATAGTTTTCAAAACACCTTTTCTCTTGCTGAATAAATTTCCACCCAATTATTTTATTTCCACTGAAAATCACCAAGTCTTAATACTTTAGATTTTTAAATAATTTAAATCACTTTGTCCAAAAATGTATACTTTAACCACTTAAAATAAAAACTACTTAAAACACTTTATTTAAAATACTAGTTATGAAATTTTATTATAACTTCTCATGTAAAACTTAAGCCAAAACTAATTTTAATATAAAAGTTATTCTATAAGGTATAAATATTAAATAATTATCTTTCAAATCATAATACTAGTTAAACCTTAAAAATAATTTACTTATATAATTAACTTAATAAATATTTACTTTTAAAAAAAATTTAAAACCACTAATTAATAATTTCTTTCTAAAACATTCTTTTAAAAACATTTTAAAACCTCTAACTTATACTTGGAACTCTTTCTATGAAAATGTACTTGGCTTTTCAGGGGAATACACTTTCCATTTAGGTATAGCCATCTAATCACTTATAAATCCTGCTCGATTTATCACAATTTAATTTACATCCCCATCCCATAAATTTTCTTTTCCACACTTTTAAAAATAAAACCACCTTTTATTTTTAAAAAAAATTTACCATCTCTTTATAAATTCCGGCCGTGAATTTATACTTTCAAATTTATCCACCGATAAATATTTCACTTTATTTATAAACCCCGTTTATAATTTCCATACCCTCATTCTCTTTTAATTACTATTTCAAATCACTTAATCGATTTTAAAAAAAATCGAATCTCTAAATTAAATTACATATAGAATTTATTCCCTGATTTATTCAAAGTTTATTTCAAAAATCCATTAATTCCATATTTACTTCTTAATTATGATTTAAAATCTTATTTAAAACTGAAAATACCAATTTCATATTTTTTTTTTCAAAATTCTTCTTTATCTCTCCCAAACTATTTTAAACTTGAATTTAAAAATAAATCCATTATTTCTTTAAATAATATCACTTAAGTTTAAAAAATTCATTTATACCATTTATTCAAAAATCACCTTTCCCATACTCGAAATTTATTTATTAGAATTTAAAAATAAACTTTTATTCCTTTCCAATTTCATTCATAAATTTATCCAAATTAGATAAATTATTTTACTTAAAAGTTCTCTTTTTAATTCCTTCAAGAATCCATTCTTTTTTATTTTCAATATTTTAAAGTACCAAAATATATTCAGACAAAACATAGCTTTCAATAATTACAATTACCAATATAATCTATCATAGATTATCAAATAAATCATATCACAGAATATGGAAACAAATTTCAATATTTTGACGAATCTAGTTGGATCTCTCCAACCTGTATCCCTGCATCCACAGATGTTAGCACAATATAAAAATACCAATCCGAGGGATATCGCAGTATAAAGGGTCATCCGCTATTATGTGTGGCGCATAGGGTCTCATCCGCTATATAATGCAGGAACATCAATCACTCCAATATATTTATACACACACACACACTATTATATAATATCACATCCAAACCGATAATAAATTATCAATGCAAGAAATCAATCAATAATTTAAATTTTCAACTATTTAGATTAACTAGTAATCCAATTTGAGTGAGATTAACTTACCTTTGTTTTGTTTGCAACCCATTTCCATCTCGACTTGTCTTCTTCATGATTTTGACCTTGTATAAACAATTCACGATTTATTACTATTTGAATTAATCAACAATTAATCACCATTTACTTATTTAATTTTAACTTATAATTTGATTTAAATTAATTTTCCCTTGAAATCTTTAGTAACAAAATAACTTGATAAGTCTATTAAACAAGTTAATCTCCATTATTTTAAAAATTAAACTAGTAAATAAAAATAGGTATATATGTACATTTATTTTCCTTCTGAAACTTCATATACTTAAAAGTTAAATTTATCTAGATTCAAAATCTAATTTTTACATAAACTTTTCAACATTTAAAATTCCTTTATGTTTTTTTTCAAAATCTTCCTAATATATCTATTTATGTATATATTAAATAAACTCTAATATTGGAAGAAATCAATTCGATACCTCACTTATTGCAGCTCGATGCAACTTCGACTCCACCACTGGCATAGGCCCCCCTCGAACGAATGAAACCGCCCCCTTCGACTTACAGCTGGTCGCTGCGATCCCATCAACATCGACGTCGAAGTCGTCGACTTCCAGATCGAGATTGCCTCGATGCTCCGACCACTTCCTAAATGAGTCGCCCCCTACATCGAGTCGAACGCGACTGCATGCCAGAAATCCCAAGCCAGAGAACCTCATTCGCAATTCTTTCCCCCTCCACCTTCGACTGCCACTACTTACATGGCTCAATGCCACCCTAACCGAGCCCTAGTGATCGACTACCCATCGCTCCATTGCGACACGCTGGCTATTCCCCACACCATCCACGCGAGCACTAAAATATCGCGACGCTGCCCACGAACTCGAGTTCGTCTAAACCACCTGCGAGCTTCCAGCTCGCCCACGCGACTACCCCTCTGTGTTCTCATCCTTGTACTATCGCGATAAATCGCCAAGTCGAACTCTTATCTCTTTTTTTTCTTACGAGCCGATTCAATTTGAAATTAAAGAAGAGGGGAGCACGGCCTCGTGTTAACTGAAGAGAAGAGAAAAAGGAGTTCGATTTTGCTTCTATGATTTCATCTCTGAACAAGATGAAGTATTATTTTTTTATAACGAAGATGGGTGTTACACCAGGAAGAACACGTGTTTAAAATTTTCTTGTGTGACTGCATAGGCCTGCAACAGTGGTTGAGAAATGAAAGCAAAAAGCACTGATGGAAGATATATTGACCAGTCAAATTATATTTAAATTTCAAATTTTAAATTTAAACCGTTCCAAAATCGTAGCTCGAAATCTCGACCTCCTATCGAGTTGAGCTGCTAGGCATTTATGATGTTATACCCTTATTTCAAACATAATGGAAAAGATTTCGAGTCCTGATTCGATCATATGGAGAAGATAGCTTTTGAAATCCAGTTATTATATAGAATTTCGATTTAAATTTCAGCGCGTTTACCTATCGTATGATCACATGATAACTCAAAACACTACGAATATTGAAATCTGATAATAATGCACTATTGTGGATCCAATGGAACTGGTTTCGTTGAATTCTGAGACCGTGCCTCGGAAGGCTATTTTTAAATGTCAATTTAAATGATATATTTTCAAAACTGAACAAAACACTTCCAAATTCAATTCTAAATCTTTCATTATCTTCTGTACTATTAATATAAATTTTATAAGCCTTTAAATTATTTTCAATAGACTTAAAACCCCTGAATTCATATTTTACCCAATTTCCAATTGTCTAATTTAAGAATTTAATTATCCAATAAATTGTGATATTTGAAATTCAAGTTAGAAATTAACTTTTAAAAATTGAAAATCAATTAAATATTCCAATTTCAAATATTCAAAAATTCCGGTCATCACATTACTCCCCCCTTAAAAGAATTTCGTCCTCGAAATTGCTAATTCAGAAGAATACTCCAACCCGTTTACTATTTTCCTAAAACTATCCAAACTCATCCATTACTTCCAAACAATATTATTTACTCAACAATTCAAATCTAAATTTAAAACCAAATTTTAAATTATCAAAATTTTCTCACAAAAATTTTCTAGCTCCCTAAATTTTCGAATTTTTTTGCCAGTGTCTCCTTTGCGCAGCTAGATCGGTACAACTACAAAATGCCTCTACGGCCTTAAATTTTCCAAAGAAAAACAAAATCCAAGTGGCTAGATCAAAAAATCATCAAATTTCATACACAATTTGAACTACATACCTTTTGTTGGCAATTTAATTTATCTTCTGAAATCACAATCACCAATTTTCCTTTGCTTTTAAATACCTGTATATCCTACTTAGCAATAATATCCAATCAGAGAATTCAAATCATTTTATTCATTGCTTTACAAAATTTTCAATATCTATTTCATTCAAGTCCGTATGATGTACCCATATCATTTGCATGCAATACCAGGTCCGATCGCTCAAGCGATCACACAATTTCACGTCCGAACTAGTATCGTCCACCCGACTTTCTAGTGTGGACTCAGATCTAGTTTCTTGATCAGAAACCTTCATTCTCGTTGCATAGCCACAAACTATGATAGATAATTTCAGAACCAATCAAAATCCATATCCAGGTTTCTCCGTCGAAAATCGAGTGAAAAATCCCAACTCGGACCCATATAACCATCTCAAAATTCTATGCTCGAATCTGGATCAAATCATTATGCTAATAAAATAATATACGTATATATTACGTGTTTATCTCAATTGATTATTAGCTATATCAATTTTCTTTTTATTCACATGTATTATGATTTTCATTCACTTATTCACAATTATCCCATTGCACAACATTACTTAACCTTTATTCAGTATTAACTTAGAATATTTTCCCAATACCAATTTTACCTAGGAATTTACCTTAAGATCAATATAAATATTTTATACACTTAAAGATTTATTTTCACTTCACTACTTAAGCTTTCACATCTATTTTCATTTAACTTAAATTTTCAATTCCATTCCGAAACATATTTATCTTCAATTCCTAATTTATTCTAAACCTAATGAATTTATTTCCAGACTTCAATTATTTTAGTCCACTTCGAACTAATTCATCAACTTTACTTTACTTAACCCAATTAAAATTTAATTCCAATATTCAGTTTCAATTCCATTTACTTACAATTGTAAATTCATTTGTTCATTCACAAATTTATTTCCAATTGATAAATTTTTATTTCAATAGCCATTTCATTTAGTCTACTTAGACCTTTTCCTCAAATTCACTTTTATTCAACTTGATTTAATTACATTCCAATTCAATTTAAATTTTAAACATTTATAGGTTTTCCAACTTATATACATTCCATTTACTAATCTCCTTTAACTTACTTCATTTAATTAGCTTACCTTCCAACTTATTTCGTTTTCATTCTTACTTTTATTTAACCCTTTCGAGTTTATTCCAATAGATTTCAAATTTTTATATGTTATCAAATTTATTTATATTCCGTAAACATTTCTAATTTACTACCATGGTTTTTAAACAATTTCTTAAACATTCCAAAACATTTTAAACCAACCCTGGAGTTTTCAAAAATCACTTAAGTATTTCAAAATCATTTTGAAATCAATTATATCCAAAATCCATTGGTATCAAATTATCTCTTGAATTTTAGAACCAAACTTAATTTTGCAACCACTCCAATTTAAAACATTCGGGTAACAATTCCTCTATAGAAAATTCGAAAATGGACATCGATGATGCTGCAGTCATCACCAAAGTTATTTTCCAGCGATCGAAGTGAGTTCAGTGCTTTTACCTCTTTAAAAACATTTCCAAATATTTTTAATTCCAAATATCACCAGATTTCATATTCAATTCAAAAATATTTCTGAAATAATATCACCATTATTTCTCCAAAACCTTTGAAAACCATTTCCAAACCCAAAGGAATTTAAAATTTTCCCAAAATTTCAAATTTCAAATCCTACCAATCTATACTCAAACATTACTCTAGAATTTTATCTCATTTCAATTGTAGATCATATTTATAATTCACATTTACAAATCTCATTCTGTTATACAAATTATTCCTTACCTTTGGTTATAACATTATTTTCTTACTTTCAATTTCCTCACAATAATGATAATATTTTAATATTATCACTTCCTAACAACCAAGCAACCATATAGAACTACAATCATTTCTGAAAATTATTCCTTTCATATATAAAAATAATTTGGGCAAAATTATTTCTTTTACCCACTTTTAAAAACAATACTGTGTCGGTTTTTCTAGTTTAAGAGTTTAGAAATCCTTATCGATACAGTTGTCCGGACTGCACCGACCAGTATTTATAAACACTCAACCGATAAGTCGACACAATATAAAACAATTTATATTTACTAACAAATATGCGCCTATATCTATTAATGCACTCAAACTCATTCATGGGTGCTATCGACTGTAATGACCCGATTTTTCGACGCTCGAAAATCGACATCAATACGTCCACTGTATCAAATGCAGAACAATCGAATGCAGAAAAACTGAACCATTAGAGTTAAAGAAGGAGGAGGTAGAAGAAGAAATAGAAAACAATATCAGAATCTCACAATCGCAGCGGAACAATATATAGATAAATGACTGATCTTTAAAACAAAGAACTATATCTGTTTATACATTACATCATCAGAATAGAATACAAATCAACAACACAATTTAGGACAGTTATAATAACTTGTCCTCCCGAAGCTGAATATACAGCTTACACTGCACAGCAGAAATATAAATCTACGGAAATACGCCTCGTTATCCATCACGTTTCTTGAGCTCCATAGCAGTCCATCCAAAATCTGTACTCTATAATACTTGGTCTGACCCGAGTATTATATTTAAATAACACCGAGTCAGTCTGGAAAACCAGCGTGAGAAAACACACTCAATTGGATTATTAAAATTTTCAAAATCCTTTGAAATCAAAGTTATCTCGTATGACCACGCCACAAATAAACATGTCGGGTTTTTACCTTACGATAACCAAAACATTTTCTTATAAAATCCTTTGATATTATTATAGTGTCTATATACAAATACTTATCCAAATAGCCGAAACTGTTACATTCATTAAATTCCAGCAATACTAGCCATAAAGTGGGTTCTAAAAACAAAACCGTAAAGGCACGTAGGGAGAATTGATTTCCAAATAATGACTAGACATTGGGGCACCACCTGTCATGGCACCTGGTCTAGATCAGCATATCGAGGATTCCCCCTGAATCCCCTGCAACACAAGACTGGAGCTACCCCTTACTAATCCGAATAAGATCGTCCCGCGGTTGGGATCAGCAAGTGCCCACACAGCCGAATAAAAAGGGACCTCTAGACAGGGATGACCTTACCCAAATTAGGGTGCTACCCACTTAGCCTTGCTACATAACCTCTAATTTTCAGTCATTCTCGGTTGATGAGGTTTGAGGCTCAGCCTTGCCTTTTAGAACATTCCACTTAGAATGCTCACCGTCCTCCTGACAATGCTCCGAAAGCATTCATCCATACAAGTCCGTTCCGGGTCCGATCAGAACCGAAGGTAAAACTCCTACTACGTCCATTTTGGAATCACCCGCAGGATTAATAGCGATTAGCCCTTGCACTTCACTGGTCCATCTTCGACTCCATGCTCTTGTATTCTTCATGAAAACGTTCAAACCGATCGAAGTGGTTTTTGGAAAATTAATCCTGATCCTGGTCTCTTTGAAACGATCCGTGCATTGGCCAATATTGATAGTCGATTGTTTAATTATCAAATAATATTCACAAACAACTATCAGTCTTAATAATTTTCAAAATTATTTATTATTCAAAATATCTTCGCAATATATCTTCCACACTTCAACACTTTATAAATAGTTTTCAAATCGCTTTCCTCTTGCAGAATAAATTCCCAAATATTATTTATTTCCATTGAAAATTTCCAAGTCTAAAAACGTTAGATTTAGAATAATTTAAAATCGCTTTACCCAAAGATATATGTACTTTAAAACATTTAAAATAAACCATTTAAAAGTTATTAAAATTGTTAGTTATGAAATTTTATAATAACTTCTCATGTAAAACTTAAGCCAAAACAAATCTTAAAATAAAAGTTACGAAATTCTATACAAGTTTTCAAATAAAACTTTAACCAAATTGTCTGTAAAATAAAACTACTTTATAAAATAAAAATATTAATAATTATCTTTTTAAATCATAATACCAATTAACCTTTTAAAATAATTACTACTGTAACTAATTTAATAAATATTTACCTTTAAAATTCTAACAACTTAAATAATAATTTCTCAAAAACATTCCTATAAACAACTTTAAAACTTTTAATTTATACTTAAATATCTGCTCTGAAAACGTACTTGGATTTTCAGGGAAATGCACTTTCCTTTCTCACCTTTTAAAAATAAATCACTATTTACTTTAAAACAAATTACCCATTCCTTTATAAATTCTCATCGTGAATTTATACTTCCAAATATCCACTGATATCTTATTTCACTTTATAAACCCAGTTTATAAATTCCATAGTCTCATCTTCCTTTCAAAATACAGTTTCAAAACATTAAATAAATTTCCAAATCGATTTTCAAAATTTACTCCATTTTAAAATAAATTCCTTTACTTACTCAATTTTATTTCAAAACCCATTAATTTCATATTTAACTTCTTCATTAAGATTTAAAATCTTATTTAAATTGAAACTACCGATTTCATATTTATTTCAAAATTCTTCTTTTATTTTTTCTATACCATTTAATTCCTAAATTGAAAAATAAAAATTTTATTCCTTTAAATAATATCACTTAAGTTTAAAAATTCATTTATTCCCATTTATTCAAAAAAAAATCTCCTTTCCCATACTTTGGAATGTATTTATTAGAATTTAAAAATCAACTTTTATCTTTTTATAAATCATTCTTTAATTTATTGAGTTTCTCTATAATTATTTTACTTAAAAATTCTCTCTTTTATTTTCCCTTCAAAAATCCAATCTATACATTTTTGATAATTGAGTATACCTAAATATATTCAATCGAACCATAGCATCCATTATTTCCAATTACCAATGTAGTCTATCACAGGTTATCCAATAAATCATAACATAAAATATTTAAACAATTTAAATATTTTTGAGGAATCCAATTGGATTCCTCCAATCTGTTTCCTTGCATCCATAGATGTTAGCACATTATAAAATACCAATTCCACTTCGAGGTGGAATATCGCGGTACAAAGGGTCATCCACTATTATGTGGGGCGCATAGGGTCTCATCCGCTATATAATGTGGGAAATCAATCACTTCAATATATACTATATATACTACTATATACAAATGCTATCACATCTAGACAGATAATAATTATCAATGCAATCAATCAACCAATAATTTAAATTAACTATTTAAATTTAAAACGTAATCCATATGAGTGAGATAAACTCACCTTTGATTTTTAACTTGCAATCCACTCCCATTTCGGCTTGTTTCTCGATTTTTGACCTTGTATATACATTATATTGTTTATAAATATTTGAGATAATCAAACAATTTATTACCATTTAACAAATTTAATTTACTAAAAATTTAATTTAATTGAAACTAAAAATTTTCCTTTTAAAAACTTTTAGTAACTATAATAAATTAAATAATTTAATTTAACTAATTAATCACCAAATCCATTGTTTAAAATAAACTACTAAATTAAAAATGTGTATAATTATTTCTTTTATTATTTTCCCTTGAAACTACATATACTAAAAATAAGTATATACATTTAAAAATCTAACTTTTATATAAACTCTATAACAATTTTTTTTAATTTTTTTTTTAAAACTTTTCAGTATAAACTAATTTCTGTTTTCATATATGAATTAAAATGGCGTGTACACATATATTTATATAAAAAAGATTTAATTTAAATCTTACTGTAAATACTTTTTTTTTCAATAGTCTAATTTATAAATACATGCACGTTGTTTAAGCTAAAAATAAATAATAAAAACGAATACCTCTGTTCTCAAATAGAACCCTAAATCGCGCCTCACCGATCAACTGACCCCACTTCATCAGCGACCTTCCAAGTGCCACCTTGATCAGCAAAATAGCACGTGGCCACAATCTCACGCGACCAAGTCGTGAATCCAGAACCACCCAAACCCTAGCTGCTCCTGCAAAACTCGTCATCTCATCCCCTTGCATGCGCGCGTACGCAAACGCTCATCCATCCAGTCACCACTGCTTCGAATGCTAGATCAGGTCCGGTCGACACTTCCATGAAGAGCATCATTCCTCCCTCCATCTTCAGTTGGAAGCCTTTGAGTTCAATTTCCGTTTAAAATTGGATCGGGGAATTTTCTGATGGTTTAGATTTGAAATTGAAAGAGAATTTAAGGATTTGGGTTTTAACAGTGTAAATGGAGAAATAAGGTAGATGTAATTTTAAGTTCGGCCATTGATTTCTTTTGAAGCTCTGTATTTTGAATTTGAATGAAAATGGTTTCGTTTGTTTTTTTCATTTTGAACGAGATATTCATCATTTTTTTAGAGGACGCATGTTAACCCAATTGAACACGTGTTTTAAAATTCCTTTATGTGTCTACATAGATTTGTAGCAGTTCCAATGCAATTATATTATTTACTTAAATTTAAATTTCAAATTTAAATAGTCTTGAAAATGAAGCCTAAAATCTCGATCTCCAATCGAGGCATGCCGCCAGGCGTTCACAATGTTAAACCCCTATTATGAACGCAATGGAAAAGGTCCCGAGTCCTAATTCTATCGAATGGAGAAAATAGCTTTTTGGACCCAGTTATTATATTAAATTTTCTATATAGATTTCAGCGCGTTTATCTACCATATGGCCAAACGATCACTCCAAACACTACGAAAATTGAAATCCAATAATAATACACTATTACGGGTCCAATGGAACTGGTTTTGTCGAAATCTGAGACTGTGCCTTGAAAGGCTATTTTTAAATTCAATTTAAACATTATATTTTTAAAACTGAGCAAAACATTTTTAAATTCAAATTTAAGGCTTTCCTTATCTTTAGTATCATTAATATAAATTTTACAAGCTTTCAAATTATTTTTAACAAGCCTGGTACTCCCGATTCAATAATTTTCCCAATTTCCAGTTATTAATTCAATATTTACAATATCCAATAAATAGCGATATTCGAAATTCAAGTTAAACTATCTTTCAAATATTTAAAATAACCTAAATATTTCAATTTCAAATATCTAGAAATTCCGTGTCGTTACATTCCTCCCCTCTTAAAAGAATTTCGTCATCAAAATTACTAGTTGAGAGGAATAGTCCAGTACCCGTTTACTATTTTCCCAATCCAAATAGTTTTCAACAACTTCCCAAAATCCTTCAGTTTCAACTTTCCAAAACAATTTTCATTAAAAACACCAACACTCTTACTAACTTCCCAAACTTAACCATAAATTCTAAACAATATTATTTACTCAACAATTAGGTTTAAATTTTAAATTATCAAAGTTTTCTCAAAAATTTTCTAACTCCCTAAATTTTCGAAAAATTTCGCCAATGTCTCCTTTGCGTGGCTAGATCGGTACAACTACAAAATGCCACTATGGGCCTCCAGATTTCAAAAGAAAATAAAAAGCCAAGTGGCTAGATCAGAAAATCACCAAATTTCATACAGAAATTTAAACACATAACTCAATGTTGTCTAATTCAAATTTATCTTCGAAAATCAAAACATCCATTTATCCTTTGCCTTTAGATACCTCTATATCCTATTTAGCAATAATATCCAATTACATATTTCAAAATCATTTTATACATTTCTTTACAATAGTTTCAATATCTATTTCATTCAAGCCTGTATGATGTACATATACCATCCGTACACAATATCAAATTCGATCGCTCGCTCGATTACACAATTTCACTTCTGAACTAGTATCATCCACCCGACTTCCTAGTGCGGAGTTAGATCTGGTTTCTTGGTCAGAAACCGTCATTCTCCTTGCATAGCCACAAAATATGATAGATAATTTCCAGAATCAATTAAAAATCTATGTCCAGGGTTCGCCATCAAAAAGTGAATGAAAAATCCCAACTAGGATTGATATAACTATCTCAAAATTCTATGCTCGAATCCGAATCAAACCGCTATACGAATAAAATTATATACGTACATCCTACATATTTATCTCAATTGATTATTAGCTTTATCCATAATCCTTTTACCCACATTCATTTTGATTTCTATTCGCTTATTTACAATTATCCTTTTACACACCCTTATTAAACCTTCATTTATTAACTTATATATTTTCCAACACCAAATTTTTACTTGGTATATTTCTCAATTGCAATTTTACTTAAGAATTTACCATCCATTTCATAAGTTCAAGATAAATATTTTACACTTAAATATTTATTTCCACTTCATTGCTGAAGTCATATATCCATTTCTATTCAACTTTGCACTTTCAATTCCATTTGAATTCAGTTTACCCTCCAATTTTAAATATTTTATTCTATTCGTCTTATCTCAACCCATATTTCTTTAGTCCATTCCTTAACTAATCCCACTTACCAATTTATTCATATCTCAAACACTTCTATTCCCAAACTTTACTATTTTTAGTCCACTTAGAACTAATTTTTCAACTTCACTTTACTATGCACAATTTAAATTAAATAACATCCTAATATTCAATTTTAATTCATTTTCTTACCATTTAAATCAATCGGTATAATTTCAAATTCAATATTTTTCTTTCTTTAGTCCAACTAGACTCATTTTCCATTTCGTTTATTTGGCACAATTTAAATATAATTCAAATGTTAAATTTCACCACCATTTAGTTATAAATTAAATTAATTTATTCATTCACAAATTTATTTCCTTCTTAATAAATTTTAATTCAATGACCATTTTACTAAGCTTACTTTGATTCATTTCCTCAAAGCTCTCCTTTAATTAACTTAATTTAGTTAAATCCCAATTCAATTCAAATTTTAAACTTCTATTTCATTTGTTCATTTAATTGGTATATTTATCACTTTACTTTATTGTCATACTTACTTTAACATAACTCTTTATTCAAGTTGAAATCTATCCCAACAAGTTTCAAATTTTATAAGTTATCAAACCATTTATATTCTATAAGCATATTAATTAAACTTCAATAGTTTAAGAAATTACTTAAATATTTCAAAATTATTTTTGAAATCAAGTGTATCCCAAAATCCTTTAGTATATCCAATATTCCTTTGTATTTAAAAAATCAAAGCAATTTTACCAAACCAAAACTTCAACATTTTGAAAATCGTTTTTGAAATCAATTATACACATAATTCAATTGCATGTCCAATTATTATTATTTTTGAATTTTAAAACCAACCCAGTTTTGCAAATAACTTCAATTTAAAACATTTTGGCAGCAATTCTTCTCCTGAAAACTCGAAAATGAACATCGATGATGCTGCACTCATCACCAATGTTATTTTCGAAAAGAGTTCAATGCTTTACCTCTTTAAAACATTCTCCAACATATTTGTAAATTCCACATCTCACCAGATTTCAAATCCAACTCAAAAATATTCCCCAAATAATATCACCATTATTTCTCCAAAGCCTTTGAAAATCATTTTCAACTCAAAGGAAATTAAATTTTCCAAAATTCCAAATTCTTTCAATCTATATTCAAACATTACTCTAGAATTTTATACCATTCCAGTTATAAATCACCTTTGAAATTCACATTTACCAATTACATCCTGTTATATAAAATAAATTTCTTAACTTTGGTTATGATTTCCATTCCTTATTCAATTTCCGCACAACAATGATAATAATTTATTATTATCATTCCCTAACAATCAAGCAACCATATACTATAATAATTTACAAAAATTATTTCTTTTATATACAATAATAGTTTGGGTAAAATTATTTCATTTACCCTATTTTAAAACAATACTGTGTCGGTTTATCTTGTTTAAGAGTTTAGAAACTCCTATCGATGACATGGTGTGACGATACGGATTTTTCGCGTTCGAAAATCGACATCCATACTTTACATCGTACTCGAATGCCGCAGATTCAACCGTTCAAATCTGAGTCGTCGGAGCTTATAACACATCAAGCATAACAATACAGCGGAAGAAGAAATGAATAACATTGATATACAACATTCGATACAATAATGATACAATATGAATCAATATCATAGATACAAGAAACAAATGCTACAGCGGAAAACACAATAAACTAGCAGCGGACAAAAATCAGCTTTAAATTGAACTCTAAAGAAGGAATTCCAATATCAGCAACTGCAACTCAAATCCATTGCTCCAAAGCCAAGCTCCAAACCACAAGCTCGAACCACCATCTAGTTCACCAAGCTGAACAAGTCTCGTCCACGAATCCAAAGACTCCAAAAAATTCCAAAGAGAAAGCTGAAGGGTATCAAATCGATATTTACTATCTATTATCTGAAAAACCCAACTCTAGACTGCCCGTGTGGAAAATTGTGGGCACCCAGAGTTTAGGAAGGGAACAATAAACTCCGGGTCAGTCATGAGACTGGTATGAGCAAACAAAAACAGTTTTAACTTTTTAAAACAAACAAAAGATTTTAAATTTGAAATCTGCAATGCTTTTTAGAAAATGAAACTACCATAAGGCCTCCCGCCACACACACCATGCAAACGCAGAATTGGAGGAGATTTCTTCTTATGATTGTCGAACATGCTTGATACGCGAAAACCATTTTATGTTATTATTAGTGCATAGTGGAAACATTTCGAAAGTATAATATTAATCTTAGCCAGCATAGACATTTCGTACTATGCCTACTATAGCTACCATCAAAACAGTGGTGACCACCATAAGTGAATGGCAGGTTATACAACTAAAACCATACTGGGCGCGTATTGTTTCTTTGGATTTTCCAACAAATGGTCAGGCCAAGGAACTTCCCATTGCCACATTGGTATGCCTCTGGAGGGACGCCCCGAGAACCTACCCGGCTCTCTGCTAACACAAGGCTGGCTACCCCCTTCCCAGGGAATAAAACCTAAGATATGCCACCCCCGGTCCTTTGGGACCTTTCATCCGAGGGCCCTCTAACAACAACAACACACGGTAATAAATATACAGTGTCCACACGAGTAAGTATCTGGGATCCATACCAAGATACTACCCTTTTCCAGAAGGATATGGTTATACCCTAGGGGCGCTACCCCAGAAACCTTGCTGCACCTTTCCTGTTTCGACCATTTCCGGGGTGTGAGGTCTTGATGCAGTCTCGTCCACAAAGCTACGCTTTTCACAAGGCCTTTCTTTTATCAACAAATGATCAGCAGCACTTCGTATGCCACATTATCAAATTGGGAATGTATCACTAGTAACCATCAACTACATGACCTCTAAGCTCGTACGTCTCAGAGAAGGGTGTTAAGCTAAGAGAATAAATCTTCGCCACCAAACAGAAATTTATTTGATAGAAACTGGTTTTACATCTCAAAGTGTAACGTCAGACACACATCCATACAAGTCTGTTCCGGGTTCGAACAGAACCGAAGACACTTCCGAAGAAGCCCTTGCAATCCGGCTATTCGCAATCTCGATCGGACTTCCTATCACTTAGGGAATCTCTATACCGTAGCTACTCAGTGCAGAGACAATCGATAGGTCATCCTATCATTCTCGCAAACAACCGGTCTTCATCACCGGTCTTCAAATGTTATCCATAACATCGTATCACATATTCGGAATGGGCTATATGACACAAAGGTCCTCTCCCGGCTAAACCGAATAGTGAGCGCAATATATAAAAACATATGGATATAGGGTCTCAGTTAAGTCATAACTTAAAACCCAAAACCTTTCATTCAAATGGTTAAAACAAATCACACCATTTCCAATCTTTTAAACAAAAAGGTTCATTTTCAAAACCTTCAATGGTTTAAACAATTTCCACATTTAAATCTTTTAAACAAAAGATTCACTTTTAAGGCCACCTTTTCAATTTTAAAACAAGGTTCATCAATCTTTGCCAAAGATTCATTCATAGATTTTCAAAACAATTCAATTCCAAATTGGATTAACTCATCGGGTCTTTAAATCCAAGAGTCATTTATAACTTGGAAAACTATTTCAATTCAAACTTGAAATTTGTTATGAATTGGAAATTCATTACTTATGTGAAAGCTTTTATCATTTGAAATCAAACAGTTCTATTTTGGAAGACCCGATTTCATTTATGCAGGTTAAAAATCCTTGGGTTAATTCAAATTCCCAAAACAACATTTTTAAAATGGTTTAAATCGATATAAGCTTGTATACCCCTTTTTCAATCATAAATACCGAATACAGAGTTCAATTCCAGATATTGAATTCCAATTTAAATCGAATTATTCAAATTCCAAATCTCTATTAGTTATTCAAAATAACTTCCATTCTTAAAACACCTTTTCAAAGCTTTCCATATTAAAATTAATTTATTTCCAAAAACTATTTGAATTTAAAAATTCAAATTCAAAGCTTATTTTAAAAATCTGTGACTTAACCGATTTCCACGTAAAATCCATATTTGTGTGTGTTTAAGTGTGGTCCAGGGGTTTTACACAATAGCGCATAACATCAATCAGCACAGATTTAAATACAACAATCTATTTAATAAGCGGTATAAATTATAACGCTTATATTTGACAAGCGGTACAAACCAATTGTAACGCTTGTCTTACATTCACAGATCACAGGTAGATATCACAGATATTAAATCACAATAAACATTTCTCAAATCAAAACAGGACATCTCAATCAGGAATATCAATTAGTTCAATCATTCAATAGAACCCAAACATCCCTAAGCAATAACAATTAATCATCTGATTAATTCAAATCAGATTAGTCACTAATCTTAGTTAATTAATGTTAATTAACTACAAACCATCTTAATTAATTATTCTTAATTGATTACAATAATTAATTAACCCTTAATTAATAATTAATCCTTAATTAATTATTCTTAATTAATTACAATTACTAATTAATTACTCCTTAATTAATAATTATTCTTAATCACTTCCATTATCAAGTAATTATTAATTAATTACTTTACTAAGTAATTACCATCCATTAATTACATTAAGTAATTATTATCAAATCATCTAGTGTTTAAATAAATTAAACTTAAACAATTAATTCAACTAATCACATCAACCTCAATTAATTATATTACGTAATTAGTTCCTTAATTACTTACAAAATTGATTAACCTTAAGTTAATTACAAAATAAATTCTTAATTAATAAACATCCCTTAATTACTTTCTTTAATTATAATTCATTTTTAATTAATTGATTATTCTTAAATTAATTACCTTAATTAATCACCTTAATTAATTATCTTTAATTAATTATAATAAGAGGTTATTCCTAATCACTTGATCATCTTTAACCATTAGTTAACTACTTTTAATTAAGTAATTACTTTAAGAAGTCACATTAATCAATGCTTCAAAACAAATTATCATTATCATATAATTTAACAATAAATTTTAAGTTTACTAATGATTTAAAATGTTATTTTAAGATAAACCATTTATTTAATAAATCAACTTCTTAATTAAACTATTAAAAATTATTTCAAAACATTCAAGAAAATAAAACTCACTCAATTTAAGTTGAGAAGCTACACTCTTTTATCTTCATTTCTAAAACTTGTTTCAATATTTCTTTTGAAAATCTGTTTAATAAATTTATTTTACAACCAAGCTAAACATCTCCAAATACACTTGGCCCAAGCCCAGAAGTCATGACCAGGAACCCAAGCTACATCCCACACCTCCTGAGCATGTCCCCGAGTCACCCCTTCCTCATTTCTTTCCTTCGGATTTTTTTTTGTTATGTTAAATTTTTTTTATACTTTTTGTAAAATCCACATGAACTACCCTGTTATAAACCCGAGATATTTCCACCCCTTCCTCGAGTTCGTCTTCGAGTTCGAACTCGAATAAACTTCCTCTTCCCCAACGCTTAACACATTGACACCGGTTAAATGCTCGTGCACGTGTACAGGTTGATGTTGACTCTCAGGTCAACGTCGCCACCACCCCCACATCGACGACATCACTGTCGACAGTTTCCACAACCCAAAAGCCTGAAAACATCTCTCAATCGAAATCGAACAGTAGAAGCCTAAAAACATCTCTCAATCGAAATCCATGCCTTCACGACCCAAGCTTCATCTCGTTCTCCAGCTTCTATTCCTCCACTTTCGGTGAGGTTCGATCCACCCTAGTTGACGAAATCACCTCGTCAACTTCATCGTCCCAAAATGAGCCTTGAACCCTAGTTTGCCACGTTCATCCGCCCTCGGTGGCTTAAAATTCAAACGAGTATTTTTCCTAGATTCATCAATCTCTGAACTATCTTTGATACAAAGCACAACCCTAGAAATATCGGCGATCACCAGAGATTGACGAAAATGTCAATCCCGTACATCTCAGATTTTCTCAAAATTTAATGAATAAAAAAATCTGAAATGATATTCAAAAATCATTATTTAGAAATGTGAATCTGTTTGTATAATTGAAATTCAAAATTAAATCATTTGATTTTCCACTTTACATTGATTATTACTGTAATTCCATTCTTCTCTGAATATTTGTTTAAATAAAAATCTTGAATTTTTTTCTTAAAAATTTGAATTTGGCAAGTACAAACCAGTTTCTTTAAAAAAAAATCAAACCTGATATTGATTCTTCTGAGTGGTATGGATTTTTTTCTTGCACAGGTTTACAAAACCTGTTATATAACAGAGATGCATTTTTTTTAGCTGTAAGTTTTAGTTTCCAATAATCATTGTTAATTTTACTTATTTATAATTTTATAACTGATGCTATCCTCATGTGAACATTCTTTCATTCAGCAAACAACAACTAAAAATGTTTTTGTGTTTTAATAGTTTAAATTTTCACATAAGTTTTCAAAACCTGGGATGAACACATGCCAGGTTTTGCCTGTTTCCAGACATACCTTCAAATATCATCACACCCATATATAAAACCAACATGCATATCACCATTTATAGCATAATTTAAAGATCATAATATCAAAGACATAGGCAGATGTAAGAGAGTTTGCTCACCTTTGTTTTAGGAAGCAGAGAACATTTCTGAAATGCTTTTCTGGTTTTCAGACTTCCATTTCCTCAGGTTTCAGGTTTGGATTTTGTTTTAAGCAAAATGATTCACTTTATTCCAGATTTGAGAATTTGTTTTGCTGAATTTCATTTTTTTTCTTTGATCTTTGTTTAGTTTCAGGTTTTGAAAAGTTAGACTGAACCTTATTTTCTTTTAATATATGTAAAAAAAACTTTAATTTTAAGAGAGGACTAAATGCTACTTGCCTTTATGTTTACACTTGTAATTTCATTTGTTAGTTTTCTTACACATGTTTTATTTAACTAAATTGTGTTTAAACCCCTCTCATTAAATTTATTTAAAATTTGTGTTTATATCTTTGTTAAACTTAAATTTGATTACATTTTTAAACCATCATGTAAATTTATTTATAAATCATGTTTTTATAAACATGTTATCCGCATATGTATCATATTTCAATTACTCATGAATAAAAAATTTAATTCTTAATTAACCCTTTTAAAAATTTAAAATCATATTCAAAACTCATTTTTAAATTATAATGCATAGTTTAAATAAAATTAGAAACAATTTCTTTAAAATCTCATTTTATAAATTTACCAACCAAATTTACATATACATTATATTCTAAATTTAGTTTTATAATTACTTTATTCAAATCTTATTAATTTTTCAAAAGATATGTATACATTTGATTTTAACCTTTTAACTACTTTCTGTGAATTTATTTATATTGATTTCAAAACATAATTTTCAAATCTTCATGTTATAGATACAGAATAATTTCTTAAATTCTGAATCAAATTCTATTTATATTTCAAACTATTGTACTTTTAAATAAGTATTTATTCATATATATAAATAAATATTTATACATATTTATTGGGTTAATTTTTTTTAGAAATTTACCATATTGAATTCAAATATATTTTCAAAATACATATTACATATGTATGTTATATATTTGGAAACAAATCTCTATAAATTTTAAAAGATAGAGTTTTTCTTTCAAACCCAATTTATTTAAAATATTTATTTTCAAATCCAATATTATCTCGAACTACTATTGTTATTAATAAATATTATTTGAATTTCAACCCATAATTCAAATTAACTCACCATTAATTCACAATTAAATTCAAAAATTAAATTAATTACCAATTTAAATTTAGCATAAAAATCAGGATCGTTACACATGGCGTCCCACATATCGACCAGAATTCATAAACACTTAACTGGTAATCAACACAATATAAAAACAATTTTTATATTCACCAACAAATACGCACTCATATCTATTAATACACTCAAACTCATTCTAGAGTACTACAGACTCTATTTCTAATGAGTAATCCTCACCAAAAGCCAAGGTTCTCCCTTAACCTTCAGCTTTGATACCACTATGTAACGACTCGATTTTTCGACTCTTGAAAATCGACATCAATAAGTCCGCTTTGTCAAATGTCAAACAATCGAATGCCGAACAATCAAATGCCGAAAAACCGAACCATTAGGGTTAAAGAAGGAAGTAGAAGAAGAAATAGAAAACAATTTCAGAGTCTCACAATCGCGGCGGAACAATATATAATAGATAAATGACTGATCTTTGAAACAAAGAACTATATCTGTTTATACATTACATCATCAGAGTAGAATACAAATCAACAACACAATTTAGGACAGTAATAATAACTTGCCCTCCCAAAGCTGAATATACAGCTTACACTGCACAGCGGAAATATAAATCGACGGAATTATGCCTTGTTATCCAGCACATCTCCTAAGCTCCATAGCAGTCCATCCCAAAATCTGTACTCTATAATACTCAGTCTAACCTGAGCATTATAGTTAAATAATACTCGAGTCAGTCTGGAAAACCAGCGTGAGAAAACACACTCAATTGGATTATCAAAATTTTCAAAATCCTTTGAAATCAAAGGTATCTCGTAAGACCACGCCATAAATAAGCATGTTGGGTTTTACCTTACGATAACCAAAACATTTGCTTATAAAATCCTATGATACTACAATAGTGTCTATATACAAATACTTATCCAAATTGATGAAATTGTTACATTCATTAAGTTCCAGCAATACTAGCCACAAAGTGGGTTCTACTAACAAAACCGTAAAGGCACGTAGGGAGAATGGATTTCCAACCCACGACTAGGCACTGGGGTACCGCCTGTCACGATACTTGGACTAGATCAGCATACTGAGGATTCCTTCTGAATCCCCATCAACACATGACCAGAGCTACCCCTTAATGGATAGTCCGAATAAGATCATCCCGCGGTTGGGATCAACAACAACCTACATAGCCGAATAAAAAGGGACCTCTAGATAGGGATGACCTTACCCTAATTGGGTGCTACCCACTTAACCTTGCTGCATAACCCTTGATTTTCAGTCATTCCCGGTTGATGAGGTTCGAGGCTTAGTGATACCTTTTAGAACATTCCATTTAGAATGCTCACCATCCTCCTAACGATGTTCTAAAAGCATTCAGCCATACAAGTCTGTTTCGGGTCCAAACGGAACTGAAGGCACTACTCCTACTACATCCATTTTGGAATCACCCTCAGGATTAGTAGCAATTAGCCCTTGCACTTCACTGCTCCATCTTCGACTCCAAGCTCTTGTCTTCTTCACGTAAACGTTCAAACCAGATCGAAGTGGTTTTCGGGAAATTAATCTCAATCCTGGTCTCTTCAAAACGATCAGCGCATTGGCCAATATTGATAGTCAGTTGTTTAACTATCAAATAACATTCACAAACAACCATCAGTCTTAATAATTTTCAAAATTATTTATTATTCAAAATATCTTCGCAAGATATCTTCCATACTTCAACCCTTTGAAAACAGTTTTTAAATCACTTTCCTCTTGTAGAATAAATTCCCAAGTATTACTTAGTTTCACTGAAAATTTCCAAGTCTAAAAGCTTTAGATTTAGAATAAGTTAAAATTGCTTTACCCAAAATTATATATACTACAAAAAAATTAAAATAAACCATTAAAAAGACTTTATTTAAATTTTTAGTTATGAAATTTTAAAATAACTTCTCATGTAAAACTTAAGCCAAAACAAATTCTAAAATAAAAGTTACGAAATTCTATACAACTTTTCAAATAAAAACTTTAACCAAACTATCTTTAAAATAAAACTCCTTTTAAAATAAAAATATTTATAATTATATTTTTAAATCGTAATACCAATTAACCTTTTAAAATAATTACTACTATAACTAATATAATAAATATTTACCTTTAAAATTATAACAACTTAAATAATAATTTATCAAAAACATTCCTTTAAACAACTTTAAAACTTTTAACTTATACTTAAAAATCTGCATTGAAAACGTACTTGGCTTTTTAGGGAAATGCACTTTTCTTTCACACCTTTTAAAAATAAATCACTATTTATTTTAACACAAATTACCCATTCCTTTATAAATTCCCATCGTGAATTTATATTTTCAAATATCCGCTGATATCTTATTTCACTTTATAAATCCAGTTTATAAATTCCATAGTCTCATCTTCCTTTTAAAACACAATTTCAAACATTAAATAAATTTGGAAATCGATTTCCAAAATTTACTCCATTTTAAAATAAATTCCTTTACTTACTCAATTTTATTTCAAAACCCATTAATTTCATATTTAACTTCTTCATTAAGATTTAAAATCTTATTTAAATTGAAACTACCGATTTCATATTTATTTCAAAATTCTTCTTTTATTTTTTCTATACCATTTAATTCCTGAATTGAAAAATAAAAATTTTATTCCTTTAAATAATATCACTTAAGTTTAAAAATTCATTTATTCCCATTTATGCAAAAAAAATCTCCTTTCCCATACTTTGGAATTTATTTATTACAATTTGAAAATCAACTTTTATCTTTTTCTAAATCATTCTTTAATCCAAATTCTCTATAATTATTTTACTTAAAAATTCTCTCTTTTATTTTCCCTTCAAATATCCAATCTATATATTTTTGATAATTCAGTATACCCAAATATATTCACTCAAACCATAGCATCAATTATTTCCAATTACCAATGTATTTTATCATAGATTATCCAATAAATCATAACGCATAATATTTAAACAATCTAAATATTTTTGAGGAATCCAGTTGGATCCCTCCAACCTGCTTCCCTACATCCACAGATATTAGCATATTATAAAATACCAATTCCACTTCGAGGTGGAATATCGCGGTATAATGGGTCTTCCACTATTATGCGGGGCGCATAGGGTCTCATCCGCTATATAATGCGGGAAATCAATCACTCTAATATATACTATATATAATACTAGATATAAATACTATCACATCCAGACAGATAACATCAATGCAATCAATTAACCCATAATTTAAATTTAACTATTTAAATTTAAAACGTAATCCATATACATGAGATTAACTCACCTTTGATTTTTAACTTGCAATCCACTCCCATTCCGGCTTGTTTCTTAATTTTGACCTTGTATAAACATTATATTGTTTATAAATATTTGAGATAATCAAACAATTTATTGCCATTTAAAAAATTTAATTTACTAAAAATTTAATTTAATTGAAACTAAAAATTTGCCTTTTAAAAACTTTTAGTAACTATAATAAATCAAATAAGTTAATTTAACTAATTAATCACCAAATCCATTGTTTAAAATAAACTAGTAAATTAAAAATTTGTATAAGTAGTTCTTTTATTATTTTACCTTGAAACTACATATACTAAAAATAACTATATATATTTAAAAATCTAACTTTTATATAAACTCTATAACAAAAAAATTTAAATTTCTATTTTTTTCAAACTTTTCAATATAGACTAATTTCTGTTTTCATATATGAACTAAAATAGGTATGTGTAGATATATTTATATAAAAAATGAATTAATTTAAATTTTACTATAAATACTTTTTTCTTCAACAATCTAATCTGTAAATATATGCATGTTATCCAAGCTAAAAATAAATAAATAAACAAATATCTCTGCTCTCGAATAGATCCCTAAATCGCGCCTTGCCGATCACCTGACCCCACTTCATCAGCGACCTTCCAAGCGCCACCTTGATCGACAAAATTGCACGTGGCCCCAATCTCACGTGACCAAGTCGCGAATCCAGAACCACCCAAACCCTAGTTGCGCCTGCAACACTCATCGTCTCCGCCCTTGCGCGCGTGCATAGGAAAACGCTCACCCATCCAATCACCACTGCTTTGAACACTAGCTCAGGTCCGGTTGACACTTCCATGAAGAGCATCATTCCTCCCTCCATCTTCGGTTGGAAGCCTTCGAGTTCAATTTCCATTAAAAATTGGATCGAGGAATTGTCTGATGGATTAGATTTGAAATTGGAAGAGAATTTAGGGATTTGGGTTTTAACAATGTAAATGGAGAAATAAGGTAGACGAAATTTTAAGTTCGGCCATTGGTTTCTTTTGAAGCTCTGTATTTTTAATTTGAACGAAAATGGTTTCGTTTGTGTTTCTTTCTTCTTGAACGAGATATTTGTCATTTTTTTAGAGGACACGTGTTAGCCTAATTAAACACGTGTTTTAAATTTCCTTTACATGTCCGCATAGATTTGCAGCAGTTCCAATGCAGTTATATTATTTATTTAAATTTAAATTACAAATTTAAATCATCTTGAAAACGAAGCCTAAAATCTTGATCTCTAATCAAGGCATGCCGCTAGGTGTTTATAGTGTCAAACCCGTATTACGAACGCAATGGAAAAGGCTCCGAGTCCTAATTCGATCGAATGGAGAAGATAGCTTTTTAGACACAGTTATTATATTAAATTTTCGATATAGATTTCAACGCGTTTATCTATCGTACGGCCAAATGATCACTCCAAACACTACGTAAATTGAAATCCGATAATAATACTATTACGGATCTAATGGAACTGGTTTCGTTGGAATCCGAGACTGTGCCTCGAAAGGCTATTTCTAAATTCAATTTAAACAATATATTTTTAAAACTGAGCAAAACACTTTTCAATTCAAATTTAAGGCTTTCCTTATCTTCAGTATCATTAATATAAATTTTACAAGCTTTCAATTTATTTTTAAAAAGCCTAAAACTCTCGATTCAATAATTTTTCCAATTTTCAGTTATTAATTAAACATTTACAATATCCAATAAATAGAGATATTTGAAATTCAAGTTAAACTATCGTTCAAATATTTAAAATAAATTAAATATTTCAAATTCAAATATCCAGAAATTACGGGTCGTCACATCGACCCTATTCTCTAATGAGTAATCCCTTCCAGAGCCAAGGTTCTCGCTGAACCTTCAGCTCTAATACCAACTGTAACAGCCCGCAAATCCGTACCCCTTCGAGCCGAAAATATTCTCCATCATATCAACTCAAAGTGGATGGAATTACAAACCATTAGGGTTAACGAAGAAGGAGGTAGAATAAGAGAATAGAAAACAATATCAGAATCTCACAATCGCAACGAAACAATATATAATAGTTAAAATGACTGATCTTTATTAAAAAGAACTATATCTGTTTTATATATTACATCATCAAAGTACAACACAATCAATAGCAAAATACTGGACAGTTATATCAACTTATCCTCACAAAAGCTAACTATACAGCTTATACTGCACAACGGAATATACATCAAGTATGTGTGATACGTCTCGCCATCTAGCTCGTCTCCTGAGCCCCATAGCATCCTATCATGTATCCTATAATACTTGGTCTGACCCAAGCATTGTAGTGGAATAACACTCGAGTCAGTCTGGAAAACCAGATTGAGAAAACACACTCAATTGGATCATTAAAGTTTTCAAAATCCTTTGAAATCAAAGGTATTTCGTAAGACTACGCCACAAATAAACATGCCAGGTTTTTACCTTATAATAACCAAAACATTTTTTTATCAAATCCATCAGATATTATAATAGTGTCTATAGAAACTAAAATAGAATCTAGCTGAAATGCTTGCATCTCACGTTTCAGCAATAGTTGGGCACAATCAAAATCGTATAGGCAATTATTGAAGATGGGATTCCATACAATGGTAGTGCTACTTGGGTACCGCCCATCGCAGTATCTGGTCTAGATCAGCGTACCGAGGAACCCCCACGATCTCCTGCAACACTAGACCAGAGCTACCCCTTATTTGATAGTCCGAATAAGATCACCCCGCGGTTGGGATCCGCAACCGCCTACACAGCCGAAAAAAGGGACATCTAGACAGGGATGACCTTACTCTAATTGGTTGCTAGCCACTTAGCCTTGCTGCACCTCCCCTGTTTTAGCCATTCCCAGTTGATGATGCTCGAGGCTATGCATTACCTTTTTAGCACACATACACTTAGAATGCTCATCGTCCTCCTGATGATGTTCTGATAGCATTCGTCTATACAAGTTTCCCTGGGTCTGGACAAACAGAATCACTATCTTCATCATCTTCACGATCTTCATTCGCAAATGTTTAAACCGGATCGTAGTAGTTTTCGAGAAATTAATCCTAATCCCGATCTCTTCGAAACGATCAGCGCATTGGCCAATATTGATAGTATGTTATTTAACTATCAAACAACATCCACAAACAACCATCAGGCCTTAATAATTTTCCAAATTATTTATTTCAAAATATCTTCGCAAGATATTTTTCTACACTTCAACCCTTTGAAATAGTTTTCAAATCACCTTTTCTCTCACGGAATAAATTTCCACCCAATTGTATTATTTCCACTGAAAATCACCAAGTCTTAATACTTTAGATTTTTAAATAATTTAAATCACTTTATCCAAAGATATATACTTAAACACTTAAAATAAAAACTACTTAAAACACTTTATTTAAAATACTAGTTATGAAATTTTATAATAACTTCTCATTAAAACTTAAGCCAAAACTAATTTAAAATAAAAGTTATTCTATAAGGTATAAATACTAAATAATTATCTTTTAAATCATAATACTAGTTAAACCTTTAAAATAATTTACTTATATAATTAACTTAATAAATATTTACTTTTAAATTTATTAAAACCACTAAATAATAATTTCTTTCTAAAACATTCTTTTAAAACCACTTTAAAACCTCTAACTTATACTTGGAAATCTTTCTTTGAAAATATACTTGCCTTTTTAAGGAAATACACTTCCCGTTTGAATATAGCCATCTAATCACTTATAAATCCTGCTCGATTTATCATAATTTAATTTACGTCCCCATCCCATAAATTTTCTTTTCCACACTTTTAAAAATAAAGCCACCTTTTATTTTTAAAACAAATTAGCATCTCTTTATAAATTCCCACCATGAATTTATATTTTCAAAATTATCCACTGATAAATATTTCACTTTATTTATAAACCTAGTTTATAATTTCCATAACCTCATTCTCTTTTAGTTACTCTTTCAAATCACTTAATCGATTTAAAAAAATTATTCTCTAAATTAAATTCCCCATAGAATTTATTCCTTGATTTATTCAAAGTTTATTTCAAAATTCCATTAATTCCAGATTTACTTCTTAATTATAATCTAAAATTTTATTTAAAACTAAAAATACAAATTTCATACTTTTTTTCAAAATTCTTCTTTATCTCTCCTAAACTATTTCAAACCTTGAATTAAAAAATAAATCCTTTATTTCTTTAAATAATATCATTTAAGTTTATAAAATTCATTTATTCAAAAATCTCCTTTCCCATACTCGGAATTTATTTGTTAGAATTTAAAAATCTACTTTTATTCCTTCCCAATTTTCATTCTTGAATTTATCCAAACTAGCTAAATTATTTTACTTAAAAATTCTCTTTCTAATTCCTTCAAGAATCCATTCTTTATTATTTTCAATCTTTTAAAATACCAAAATATATTCAGCCAAAACATAGCTTTCAATAATTACAATTACCAATATAATCTATCATAGATTATCAAATAAATCATATCACAGAATATGGAAACAAATTTCAATATTTTGAGGAATCCAGTTCGATCCCTCCAACCTATTTTCCTACATCCACAGATGTTAGCACAATATAAAATAGCAATTCCACTTCAAGGGGGATATCGCGGTATAAAGGGCCATCCGCTATTATGCGGGGGGCGTATATGATCTCATCCACTATATAATACGGGAATATCAATCACTCCATTATATATACACACACACTATTATATAATATCACATCCAAACTGATAATAAATTATCAATGCAAGAAGTCAATCAATAATTTAAATTTTTAACCACTATATTTTAAACTATTATCAATGCAAGAAATATATTATCACACTATTATATAATTCATAATAAATTTTAAATTCATAATTTAAATGGTTTAAAATAGATTAAATAGATTTATTATGGATTAATTAGATTTAAAATAGATTAAATAAATTTAAAGTAGATTAAGTAGATTTAAATTATATGAAATATATTTTAAATAGATTAAATAAATTTAAAATAGATTAAATAGATCTAAATTATATTAAATGGATTTAAAATAGCTTAAATAAATTTAATTAGTTTAAAATAGGTAAAATAGATTAAATTGGATTAAATAGGTTATAATAGATTAAAATAAATTGCAATAGTTTAAATTGATTAAAATAGTTTAAATTAGTTCAAAATATATTTCAAATTTATATCCAAACATTTTCAATAACTCAATTCCGATAAATTCAATTATATTTGACACTTCAACTTTGAAATTCCAATTTAAATCCTTTAAATAATTCATTAAATCAATTCCAATTTCAGCATTAACGCCTGGATTATCAAAAAGAATTCAGTTTATATAAATCAACTTCAATTTCAAAATTCCAGTTAATTGAATTCAAAATTTAAAGAATAAAAATCATTTAATTTAACCAATCCAGTGTCCGTATATAATTTTCTACCCTATGGTCTAGTGATACGGATATTTATCATTTCAATCCGTAATTTAAAATTTTATGCTTATATATCATTTTAAACCGCAATGTCGAATTAAATAAATATCCATGAAATCACTCGAGTCTATCATTTCAACCCATAATGATTTCTCCCTAATCTATCAGATCGTTCGGGTATGTATCATTTCAACCCATAGGGAACTTGTAGTGTTATAACAATAGAAAATCTAACATCTAGTCATCCAATATCAATCAATCAAACATCCGTCATAATCATTATCCAAATCAACCAATAAATAACAATAATTGATTGATCATCAATAACGGGTATTAACTGGTAAATTTAAAATTCAATATTAAATGAAATAGCAATTAAATTCAATAAAGGTCAGATTTAACTAGAATGACAATTTAAATATACAAAACATTAATTAATAAATTTTTAATCACATCATAAATTAAATTTAACCGACATAAGATAATCTAGCAGTTGTGAGTGGGTCAAACACTCACTTTTGATTTTAAATTGAATTAAAATCCAAATAAAGAGCCAAATTTGAACAGTCTCAGAATTTGTCCAAACTAGTTCCAAAATGTTTGAAATTTCGATATGATCCCTACGGAATAAAACGCGCGTGAATCGGACATCGTACATAAAAGTTATGACAATCATAAGTTTCGAAATTAAAATTTAAATTAAAAAAAGGAAAGAACGAACCACATCATCATGCCACAATGCTAAGCATCTTCTACCGCAAATGCAACCTTCCAGAAGTATTCGAACCCAAAACAGTTTCAAACCCTCCACTTTGACCATGAAATTAGACCGCCTTCGACCATCGTTCACCATGCCGCCACCGCCATTCAGCTCGCATCCACACCGCTATGCTCGGTCAGGACCCTCAGCCCCCCCGGCCTCTGCCTATGTCGATCGCCGCCCCCTTAAAGTTAGGTTTTTTCGAACCCTAACGAGCAAAATTCGACCACCTCACGTTGTGTTAGGTCACGAGACATCCAGCAATCGATTCCCCATGATGAACTCTCCAAAACCCATATCCCAATTTCAGAAATCGTTGCCAAAATCAAAAACGCCCAAATCGGCAGTACGGTTCGCGTTTAAGATGTTTGACCACGATTTCCGATCGATTCATGCACAGTTATGAAAAACAAACACTAGACATAGGTTTCATTCGTTGAGATTGATGTGGACGTAAATATGCATATTTTTAACACCATGTTTAATCTATTTAAATTAAATAAATGATCTATCGAATAGGAGCGGTTTTATGAAGGATATGCATGCACAAAGAAGATACAAAAGAATGAAGATGGAAATAATTCAAAGTGAAGAACATGGAGGACCCCACTTACCCACTTACTTTAATGTACGAATTAGAGGATAATGCACATGCTTATGGAATTAATGGTTTCATGTACACTTAAATGATGATTAGTAGAAGCTAATGATTACTTGGCCTCCACACTTTCTCAACGGTGTTTTGGACATTCCCCAAAATATGAATTAGGGTTTAACACATGTATATATACCCCTTATGTTTCACGTAATCTTCCTCTTCCTTAGTCTCTTTTTAATTTAGTTTTATCTTAGAAAATAAATCAAACCTCTCTTTCTTTCCATGGCTACTTAGCCATTTAATCTCTTATGTAATTCTTTTTTCATGCTATTTAATACATGTTCATTTTCTTTTCTTGTTTATTTCATTTTATGTTGTAGTGTAGATCTCTTTTATTTTATGCAAATAGAATAGTTTTTCATTTAACTTTGCTCTTTTTTTTTCTTTCATGTTGCAAGCTACATTTGTTAATCAAATGACAAATATGAGAGGCTAAACCCCTTTAATTTAGGGGGTAATGAAGCTCTCTACTTATGTAGTTTCAACTATTTGTTAATGCATGCTCTCTTTTTGTGCTTAATGATGATCAATGAAGGGTTTTATTTGTTGTTTTTGCTTTTAATTTGATAGCCTGCATTGTTGACATCAAATAGGCTATGCTTAAATAATCATTAACACAAATGCCTCTTCATCAAAATATGATTATGATAAAATAAAGTGATTGGAAATTAAAATTTGATGGTCCATATTTCTAATCAATAGTTAATAGGCCATACTTAAAATAAATTTTATTTTCATTTTCTTTGTCATGTTTCATGAAAGTTAGTAAGTGCTTTAAGAGATGTCTTATAGTTTGGTGGCTTATCTTGGTTAATCAATAGCACAAATATGTCATATTTATGATAAGCACATCAATTAAAGTACTAATGACAGTAAAATAGAGATCATTTCATATACGTTGAACTATGTGATCTAGAGAGTGGATTTATTATCTAAATTGTCATTTAACTCTTATATTTGCATATCTTTTCTTTTAGTTAGTTAGCTAATTTTTTAATTCTCTTGCTTAACTTTTACTCAACTTTGGTATAATTTGATTGAATAGAATTTTAAAATCATCAATTCCCCACGGATCGACCCGTACTCGCATACGTGCTGCATTCATGCACCGTGTGCTTGCGGTTATTTTTAAATTTAAAATTTTCGACTGTTTTCTAATTCCATAGAATTTCCGTCGATTAACAAGTTTTTGGCACCGATGCTGAGATTTGCTTTGATTTAATATTCTATTTTTCGAATTATTTTCTTTGATTTCATTGTGTTTTTTTGTTGTGTGTTTTTGTTTTATAAAAACTATTCCAAGTTTCTCATTTTTAGTATCTGCTACTGGCATTTCCTGTGCATTTGAATTTTTCATTTTCTGTGCAGTGAACATTGCATTCTCATTTCACTATATAAAAAAACATACAAAAAAGGAGAAATTTTTATTCATTTCATTTCATATTTCAACATTGCTTTCATATTCTACATTTCATTCCACATTTCACTACTCTCTTTTTAATGTTCTCTATTATACAAAATTGTTCAACCCACTGTTACATTGTGCTCACCACCACTCTGTTGCCTCATTCCCCCTTCCTCCACCAACAAACACCACCAGACTCGCTGGTATCAGAGCATCAACGTACAACTCCCCCTTTCTTCCTTCACTCTTACATATTTCAAACCATCTCTATCACCAAAACTGCAATCTACAATACATTCCACTGCCCTTCACATCCATTATCTCCCGAAAGCATAGCCGAGTTCAACAAGTCTTTGTGCAACCACTGATCCACCATCTTCATTCACATACCACTGCATTTCACTTCATCAAGCATTGCCTCTTCTTCAACAATGCCTACGACTTTCACAATAACTGCTGCACAACAGAAAATCCTCCAAACATCATCCTTGCTGAAAAACTATCACTACCGATCACACAGTATTCTTCCCCTTCACCACAATACATACTTCCCCTGTGCAATTATGCCTGACATTCATCACCACATAACACAGTCATCTCATACTTGAACTACCCCCCCCCCCATCACCACTACAATAGAGCATACAACTGTAACCTTAACCAGAGCCATTGCCCTAACTCTTCCACCATCATACAACATACCATCCCACTGAGCTATCCCTAAAATAAAAACATCACCATACCAACTTCCATTCATCCTACTTCACAAAACCATGCCCAATTCAATTCATCAACAATTCGCATTACAAACATACCTCACCTCCTCCTCGTACCCAACCCTCAACCTGCTACCTAAATCTCGAGCACCACTGACCAGAGCAGCAGCTTGAAACCGTATCGACAGTGATCGCATACCCAAAATTGCCAATTCAAACCCAGTGACCTCAATTCACCAACTACGAACATCAACCGTAACCACCATCCTCTACTTAATCACTGTCGATCACGTTCGACCATCGAAATAGGATCGCGAACAACCACAACTGCAGTCGAACAACTCCATCAATTCCACTGACCAGACGCCATCTCCTCCTACAACCCGCAAACTTCCCTGAATCACCTCCACCACAACCAGAAACCACTTTGAACATGTCATCGATCGCCCAAACCCAAATTGACAAATTCCTCCCACACTTGCATTTCATTTTGTAATTTGATTTCGTTTCGTAGTTTTCATCTCAATCGTCCAAAACCCAAATTGCGAATATATTTACCAGATTTCATTTCGTAGTGTGATTCGAGATCAATTATATTTAATTTGGTCGTAGTGTGACTTCATTTCGTAGGGTGATTTGCAAAAGTGTCTCTGAGCGTTTTATTTTTTATTTTCATTTTTGCTGATTAATTTAGTTGGGCCGGGTTTTAAAAAGTGTGGGTTTTTGGTTTAACATGTGTGGCATATTCTCTCCGTGTGTGTATTAAAATTCCATTGTTTTGTTTTATTCTCCACTAAAAAAACCAAAAATAAACTTATTAAAGAATAAAAACAAATTATATATATATCTTTGTCCTCGGTTTTTTATTTTGTTTTGTTTTCCATTTGTTTTGGTCTTAAAAAATGAATTTGAATTTCTTTGCTTTGTTTTTTTGTTCCATCTTTAGAAAAGAAGAAGAAGCCCCATTTGTTAAACAGATTCTTTTTCTTGATTTTCTTTAAAAAAATCTTTTATTTCTTTTCAAGTATACCAAAAGAAAAACCGTTATTTCCAATTGTTTTTAATTTGTTTTGTTTTTAAGTTATTCTAGTTTCTTTGTTGAAATAAAAAAAACTGTATATATCTCTTATTTTCAGGTAGTCAAAGCAGATAAAATCAAGAGGAATTGCTTGCTTACTCCGCCTGACTTACAAAAAAAATTCTTGCTTATAAAAGCTTTGCTGCTTTTAATCCCTATCTGTTGTTTTGCATTGTTGATTGCTTGCATTTGCATTTATATATTTTAAAAAAAAATTCAAAAACAAAAACAAATTCATTCGTAGTTGCATTGCTAATTCACGTTTAATTTCTGTTTTGCATTTTATCATAGAATTTTGATTAATAATAACGATTAGACATTGATAACTCTTAATTGTATATTGACAAGTTGTCTTCTTCGAACAATTTAATTTCTTGGTGTCTAGGCTACGACAGAGTAATAACCATTTATAAATATTACAGTGATTCGTAAATATTATAGCGGTTATTCCTCTGAAGGTACTTAAACCTTCGACTGCATTGCTACCGTAATTCGTGGTGCACCGATAAATCATGTCTGTTACCTGAATGAGAATTATCTTGTTTATCTAAGACAATGTGTGACTACACAATTTTGGGTTAACTTAGGATAAATCATTTGTAATTAAACCCTTGCATTCATTTAGTTGCATTTAGTTCATGCATATTTAAAAAAAAATTCAAAATCCAAAACTAATTTTTTTACATATTCCTTAATTGCGTTTTTAAAATCCTTTCTTTTGAATTTTTTTATCAAAAAAAATCCAAAAAAAATTAGAAAAACCAAAATTTTAAAATAAAATTAAACCTTTTCAAAAACAAAGAAAAATTTTGAAAAAAAAAAATCAATTTCCGTTTTGAAAAATAAATTCTATTTGTTAATATTGTTCCTTTATAAAAAAACCAAAAAAAATCTTGAAAATGTTTGAGTTTCCTTTTTCTTACTTCCTTGAATTTAGTTGTGAAAATCAATATAATCCATATGGGTTCACTCCAAATTCGTATGGATATTTTAACAACAACTTTTGTTTAAACAGTTCGAATTTTGAACCACAAAATTTTTAAAATGATGATCAACCCTCAAATCTTGAAAAAAGCATTGAAATGATTTCGTCTTTACTCGAACTCTCTAAACAAAAAAAATCAAGAGATAAATGATTTGTGTAATTCATATTTGTGCAATGATTCAAGACCAAGTTTTCAAAGTGATTAAAACTTGAGTTCAATTAAAAATTCAAACGATTTCGATTATAACCCATGCCAATTCAATTTCTAACTCAAAAATGAATTTCAAACTCAAACGAAAATGAAAACAACTTTTCAAACGAATTTGGCAATGGGAATAATCTTAACCATGTTACAAGTGAAAATTTTTGTTCTCAACAAATCCAAATCGAAAATTCTCAAGTCAATAATTATAAGTTGGATTTTGTTGAGCAAATGAACGAAATTTACGATGATCACATACATTCGTTGTTTGAAAGATGTATGAAACAATGTGAATAACAATATCAAATTCCAAAGTGTGACGAGTCAAACGATAATCCATCTTTTACTCAAATCGACAATTTTAGAATAATAACTTTTGAAATCGAAAATAACAATCTTAATGAAGTTGTTGAAAACATGATAATTGAGTTGGATTTCAATTCTTTTGAAGGTGTGGAACCAAATTTAAATTTCGATCTTCCTTTTCTCGATTTTGAAAATTTGAATACAACAACTTTGGATTTTGAATTTGAGATACGCAATGAAGTTGTTGATAGTCCAATAAAGGAAGACGAATTCAATGAACAAGATTTCTTTGGACTTTTCAAAAATGAGTTGTTAAGTTATGAAGGGGAAGATTTAAATCACCATTTCAATTTTGGAATCAATAATTTTGAAAAATTTATTGATGATGAGCTTGACTTTCAATTTGGTGAAAATAAACTTGAATTTCAATCAATTATTTTATCAACCTCGAAAATCATCGAAAATAAAACAAGTCGTATGATTTTCAATAAAACGACATTCGTTTTTCCAAATCCACATTTAACTCTGAAATCATTTATGGTTTTGGTTTTTCAAGCTTAAACTGTGTCTCGTATATTTGAGGAGACAAATGAATCGGTCTATGGAAGATCGTTTCATTTACTTTTTGACGATATACTTTATAATCACGTGTAAATACCGTTAATTTTCATTTAAATAAAGCTCATGTTTTTGTTTTTGTTTTTTTGCTTCCACTTGGGTTGACTATGGGGATGCAGTCAAAATCAAGTGTGAGGGGAGACTCATCTTCTTTTGATTTTTCAAGATTAATTTTTCATTTCTCTTCCAAAAAATCAAAACAAAATTTCAAAAACAAAAGAAGACTTTTTTTAAGCATTTTTTTTATTTTTCAAAAAACACTATATGATAAATATAAGGTTTTGGTTTATTAAATTGAAATTTTTGAAAATTTATTTATCTTACCAAAAATAAAAATGAAGTTTTATTACAAATAACTATAACAATCCTGAATTTTGTGATTTATTTTAATTGTTTATTTTGATTATTTTATTTGAAATTTTGATTTAAAAATTTTAGTTTATTTATTAAAATAAATAATTATGTTATTTTAAATATAAATTTTGATTTTTATGTGAATTATAGTTTCAAACTTGTGTAAATTGAATATTTTACTGAAAAGTGGATTTCTGGTTAAATTAGTCAAACTTTGACTTCTAAATTTCAAATTTAAATATTTAAATTCTTAAATTTTATCTTTTATTATAAAAATAGATTTAATAACATGAATACTTCTTTTCGTTTCGTTGAAAACGGATTTAAATTGTGAAAGTTATGTATATTTCAATATTGAGTACAATTTGAGTTATTTAGCAATTTTGGTTGTTTTAAATTATAAAAAAAATTATTTTCCTTGTCATATTTTATTTTAGTATGTGTTAATATGTTATTGTATGTATATTTTTGTCTTATAATATTTTAAAAATGAAGTAAACAAGTTTCCAAAGCCATTGGTAAATTTCTTGTAATTTCTATGTCCTATTTGCTATTTTTAAACAAATTCTTTTTTCCTTTTTCTATTTTTATCCAATTTAATTATTTATTTTATTTTGAAAATGATGAATAAATTATTTTATTTCAAATTTTCACTTCATAATATTTTTAAAATGAAGTGGATATTTTTCCAAGACTAGTAGTGATTTATTTGTAATTTCTGGACACTGTTTTGTATTTTTAAGTAATTTCTTTCATTCTTTTTATATTTTCTTTAAAATTAATTATTTATTTTCTTAGATTTTTACTTGGTTTCAGTTTTTAAAGTATATTTCTGAGTTATTTTGTTTTTATAAAATCAAAGAGAAAGGGAAATACCAAGGGTTTAAAAAAAAATGCAAAACATAAGTCCTTTCACCTTCAAAACTTTTCAAATGCCATAACATTCACTTTAATTCAATTTGCTGTCCACTTCTTCAGTTTTGGCCATGTATTATATTTCTTTTCACGTGAAAAACAACTCAGCACTTCTCATTCTCATGGCTTCTTCAAACTTCCTTGGTAATGGCCTCCTCTTTTTGCACTTTTCTTCCATTTTTTTCATACTTTTGTCTTGTTTCTCTCTTCTATTTGCATAGCCTCCTCACCATAGCCATGGCCACCATCCCATTCCACTCCTCCTTGGCATCATCACCACCCACCATTTCAGGTTAGACCATGGCCGAACCCTCCTTGAAGCCAAACATCACCAAAAATGCAAACAATGTCCAAACCAATGCATAGCCGAGCACCAAGTTGATCACCACTCCATTTTCCATCACCACCACCACCTTGAGCCGCCACCACCACCTTGCTACCACCACTACTCACCACTTAAACCTCTGTCCAGACCTGTATCTGATGATGGCCGAGCCATTTGACCCATAGACCGAGCCAAAAGTTGAACCAAACTCCACTATGTTGCCTAGTCTCTTGATATTCTTATGTTGTAACTTCCTCCACATGTTCCAACCTTTATGTCATGCATTCCTATGATCAAACCCGAGCCAAAGTCATGTCAAACCTGACCTAAATAAACCCCTAGGCCATGCAAAGCATTGTAGAAAACAAGGCAAAAGATTTGACATTAAATCTTTCTTCATTTCAAAGTTATTTCACATTGAATGTTGTATTGAATTGTAATTTTATTTTGTTTTGGTTTGGGTTGTAACACAAGTTATAAGCTTGGATCTCTTCCCACTTGAGCCTATTTTTGTGTCATCGTGCCTTCTGGAATCCGCTGTGTCATTTGGATTGCAATCTCCAGCCATAAAGGTGAGTAAAACTCACACGACGTTTATACTTATGCAATTGTGATACAACAACAATTGAATGTGTAGAAAATCATATGATGTATAACTGTCTGTCATTAATTATATATGATGTTAAACCTGTTAAATTTCAAGTCATATCATCTGTTATTATATATATGTTGTTAATGTTCATTTATATCTGTTTATCACACTGCAAGCTCCCTGTAGATTAGAAATCACTATAGGTTGAAATGATACATACCCGAACGGACTTTAGAATAGGGAAAAATCGTCATGGGCTGAAATGATAGGCCTGAATGGTTTTTATTTAATTTATTTAACTTGGGATTGCGGGTTTGAAATGATAAAACACAATTTTTATTTTTAAACCACGGATTGAAATGATACATATCCGTATCACTTAACCTAGGTTAGAAAACTATATACAAACCCGTGGTTATTTTATAAAGTGTTTTTAGATATTTTTAAGTATTTTAAAAATATAAATTTATGAAATTAGATTTAAATAGATTTTGAATGTTTTAGAATAAAGAAATTATGATTTTTCTATGAGTTAAAAATGTAATTAATGAATGGTTAAATTGGATTATTGAAATATAACTTAAGTTTGAAAATTTGGAATTTTGGTAAAAAAAAATGATATTTAAGTTATATAAATCAAATGGAAATTTAAATTTTTATTTGGAAAATGGTAAATATGATAAACTGATTTAAATTTGAATTTAAGTGATTTATTAAAGTATTATTGATTTTTCTACGAATTTAAGTGGTTAAATAAATGAATGCTTAAAAGTGAAATTTTAAAATATAACTTGACTTGGAAATGTGAAGTTTGAGTTTTAATAAAAGATTTAAATTAATTAAATAAATTGGAAATTTGGTTAAATTTGTGAAATGGTAATTTAAATCTGAAGTGTTAAGTTTATTTGTAGAAAAGTGAAGAAAGGAAATTATACACTTGAACTAATAAGTGGAATTATTGAAATTTGGATTTATTTATAAGAAATTGGTTTATAAAAATCAATATGTTTAATGATATGTTAATGAACATTTTTAATGTTAAATTATGATTTTTAAAATGTTTAAAGGATTTAAAATGAAGTTTATTATTGGCTGGAAATACACTAAAACCTGGAATTAACTTTTAATAGCATTCAGAAATGCTATAGTTTCTGAATTGAACTAAAATTGTGTAAAAAGAGCTATTACAGCATTTCTAAAATGCTGTAGTTGCTGAAATTGAACTTATAGGCTGATATTGGACTCAGGACTATTATAGCATTCTCTGGAAATGCTATAGTGGTCTGCAGTCTTTGTTGAAATCAATTTAAAACCTTGTTTTAAATCTGAGCTACTGCAGCATTTCTGAAAATGTTGTCTTTGCTGTCGTAAACTAAAATTTAACTAAAACTGAGTTTTAACAGCAGTTTTAAGTGCTATTTTTGCTGAATTAAAATGTTTTCAAGTATAACTTATGACAGCTTTTTCTAAATGCTGCGAAAGGCTGAAATTTTAATAAATATGATTTTTGACTTAGTAAATGAGCTCAGAATGATTTGAAACTTTGAAATTTGAATACTTGAATTGAAAGAAAAATAAATCCACTTTTAAAATGATTTAAATGAATAATTTAAATTGGAAATGAATCATTTTAAAAGGGGGTTCGAATTTTAATAAATGAATGTTATCTTTGGTTTTAAAAGTACTTAAATTGGATATTTGGATTTCAATTTCAAATAATGATTTGAAAAGGAAGTTTGAAAGATTGATATTTTTGATACCGAAATGATTTGGAAATGATATAATTTTTATTTGATAAAGATTTGAATTTGAAATGATGTTCTATTTGAAGTAAAATATTAATTTAAAGTTATAACCATGGGTTATAATAACGATTGGTTGGCAAAGAGATCGGGATCGGATATCTGGCATACTCTCTGTCGATACCGAAACCACTTTGACAACTGTGTACGCGGTGGAGATTCCAGAACGAAGTAGGTTGGTTGGCGAACGCTACTGGAATGAAGTAAGAGAACGCTGATGGATGGCCTTATGACTAAAACAGGAGCTATACCGGGCTACACAAAGGATCGCACCCTTTTATCAAGCATGCTTCTTTGGAAACCATTCTATTACTTTTGTGATTCGATATGGTGGCGCCACTTTGATTCGGGGTATGTCTCGAGGTGGGCGGAAGCTGCTGGCTTGCCGTCACCATTTGTCCGGGAGTGTAAACGGTGTATCCACCCTGGCATTGCCTCACGTGCCTCGTCATATGTTTCTTATATCGAACCCACTACGATTTTGGTTTAAAGATCCGACCACGTTAAGGTTCACCATCCCCTTAACGCTATTTTCTATATGATTATACTTTACTGATTAGACACTACTGTACATAGCGTATATTACTATACAACAAATAGTTTAACGGATCCTTAGAGGATGGGCGGTCCCAAGCATCTTCTAAGTTACACGTACTTTTACTACAGTGCACTTGAGTTGGTTCACATTGTATAAATATGTATGTCCTGACTCGAGTGTTTGTATTTTTATTCACGCTCGGGTCAGCCTGAGTATTCACAGATTTGGATTCCACTTTCTGGAGATTTGAATCGCTGGAGATTATCTGCTTATGTAGTCTTATTTATTTCAGTTCGGTTGTTCCATTCAGTTTGTACTTGGTTATCATATTGAAACATCTTTTGTACTTTATTTCTTCTGTTCTATCTTGTTTAACTCTGATATATTTATATAGTAGCTTCATGAACTACCATCTCTTTAACTTCCGCTGCATTATTAAATACTCTGTGTTTGTGATATGTGATTATTATTTACTATATATTCTTAGATTCGCCAAATTTTTATTTACAACACGGTATTTTGAACAATTTAATTCTGGGATGAGTGTCTACCTATACACTTATAATGGATGCGAATGGTTGAAAATATTGGGCTGTTACAGTTGGTATCAAAGCCACGTTTCAGGCAAACTCAGTATATAGAGTAGATTTAATTTCAGAATCACTTTTGTTCGAGCTTGAATTCCTTCCTCTTCAATACGGTTTCCTTTGAATTTTGGAACGTTCCCTGAGGTTCCAAAATCCATTTATGTTCCTCACTATTCGTCTTCTTTTGATTTTGGAGTATTCCATAACTCCACTTCAATAGGATCTTTATAACGAGTCGGCGGTCTTGCCAATCTTAAATTGATTTGTAAAGGGGTGAAACTCCTTTACAACAACATCGATTCACCAAAGATGTTATATCCTCGGTTTAGATGCTAGTATCTCTTATTATCCCAAACTCTATCTCCTGAGGTTGAATGTAGATTTACCCTAGAAAATCCACATAGATCTTATTCTTTAAGTCACGGTTGACCCGGTTAAGGTTGCCCGCAATTTATATAAGCTTTTCCATCTTCCTATTCTGTTATTTAATCATGTCATCCTTGTTTCCAACTTATTTCTAAATCAAAATTTCCTTTGATTTGAGTTAATCAAAATTTGAATCTCTATCCTTCTTTGAAAAATCTGTTCCTGTATAGTGTATCTGTGAACTAATATTTAAAATTAAAATGTTTTATATATTTTGTTGTTTGAGTTGTTGATGTTGAATTGGATTTCTGATCGATTCGTCTGATCAACGCTATCGATAAGATTTCCAAAACACTTTGATATAACAAACTGACACAATATTATTTTAAAATTTGGTTAATGAAATAAATTTTGATATATAAGTTTATGGAACTTAATAAATTGATTTAAGTTGATAATTTGAAATGATAATACTTGATTTATCATTTATTGTTCTACGAATGAATTTATAAATAGTTGTTTATAAATTTATTTGGGAACTTAAATGAATTTTAAACAAGAGTTTGAGAATTCAAATTTCGATGATTTCGAACTTTGGTTTAAAGTTTTAAAAAGGGATATATTATTTGAAGTATTTTCAAATAGAATTTTTTTTCCAAAGAATATTAAAGTTTAAAATTAGTGCTCTTCTCTTTGTCATTGGAAAATAACTACGGTGATGACTACAGCATCACCAACGTTCATTTTCGAGTTTCGAAGTGAAGAGACTGTTCTGTAGTCTTGCTACAACTTTGTTTTGGGAATTTAATTGATTTGAATTTCTAAAATATGACTTGATTTATAATATATACAGATATATGATTTAAAATTGATTTGACATATTATCTATATATAACTTCTTATCTCCAAATGGTTTGGAGGTAATCGAAAATTTAGTTCTTAAATTTTAGCTTGAAGAATAATTTCAATTATAAAAAAAGAAAATAAATTTTTTGGATAAATGATTCAAACTTGAGATAATTGAATTTGAAAGTTTTATTTGTATAACACACAATTTCATTCCAATATAACTTACCTTAATTTTTAGAAGTTGAATATGTCACTGGAAAATATAAAATATAAAAAGATTTTATAAATAAAATTTGAGTGGTTACAATAAATGTTATACACTTAAATTTTAGTTATAAAGGATTAATAGAGGTAAATAAAGAAAAAGTAATTTAAAGAGTTTTATTTAAATAACTTAATAATGAAATTTCATTTAATATGGAACCTTAAGTCTAACCTAGGAATTTTAATAAAAGTTATTTCCTGAAATGAGTATGTTTGTATAATAAATAATGTATCTTTCAATAGAAAAAATATATATTTGAATGGGATATTTTGTAATAAAGTTTATTTAACTTGTAATCATAGTTTAATTAATGTCTAAATGAATAAATGTGTAAAGAAATTTGATTGTTATATTTTCTATGATAAATATTTTATTTATGTAATAGGTATGTCTTGAAAAATGAATAATTATGGCTTAAATAGAAAAATGTATTTTTAATATCACTAAAATTAGATAATTGAGAAATTGGTTTTCAAATGGAATTTTTAAGTGTAACTTATTGAAGGAATATCTTATTTATGAAATGAGTATTTTAAATAAAGTGTTAGGTTATTTGTTAAATTAAGAGTTAAGTAAAATAATGAACTTTTGACTTAATAAATGAAGTATAGTTTGATTTGGATATTCCATTCATAAAAGTTTTTTTTAATAAATCATAATAAAGGATATCCAAATGAATATTTCTGAAATTGAACTGATTGAAATACTAATATATCTACCGTAGTACTTTAAAAGTACTGCTGTTTTTGAAAATACAATGTTTTGGAAACTTTATAATTGAATAAATGAACTTAGAAATGTTACAACTTTGAAATGAATATTATTTGACCTTGAATTTAAATGGTTTAAATGAAGATTATTTTAAAAGTGTTATGATTTTTAGTAGTATGATTTCCAAATAATAACATCTCTGAAGTATTACGATTTCAAAGCATCGTGGTTTCAAATTTATTATCTTATTTTGTTTTTCAAACTATCTTTTAGTTGTCCTTATTTTCCTTATCTTGCTACGGAATAGGGAGGCTATTGCTTATACCAGTCTGTTTAGAAATCTTTCTATAATCTTTGAAAATCTTTGGTACTCATGTGGATCTGAGCACTACTTACCATCCATAGATCGACGGTCAAACGGAAAAGGGTGAATCAGATTCTAAAGAATCTTTTCGTGCTTGTGTTCTTGATTTGATCATCTCCACCTTGTCAAACTCACCTATAACAACAGTTATCAGGTATAATTTCAATCTTCTTGTCATCTTATCTTAATCCTATTTCACTCTATCTTTTTCTGTGCTTTCCCGTACCTCATTCCTATTCGGAGACAAAAAGTTTTGAGTGGAGGAGAGTGTAACAACCCTGAATTTTGTGATTTATTTTAATTGTTTATTTTGATTATTTTATTTGAAATTTTGATTTAAAAATTTTATTTTATTTATTAAAATGAATAAGTTATGTTATTTTAAATATAAATGTTGATTTTTATGTGAATTATAGTTTCAAACTTGTATAAATTGAATATTTTACTTAAAAGTGGATTTCTGGTTAAATTAGTCAAACTTTGACTTTTAAATTTCAAATTTAAATATTTAAATTCTTAAATTTTATCTTTTATTATGAAAATAGATTTAATAACATGAATACTACTTTTTGTTTCGTTGGACACAGATTTAAATTGTGAAAGTTATGTATATTTCAATATTGAGTACAATTTGAGTTATTTAGCAATTTTGGTTGTTTTAAATTAGAAAAAAAAATATTTTCCTTGTCATATTTTATTTTAATATGTGTTAATATGTTATTGTATGTATATTTTTGTCTTATAATATTTTTTAAATGAAGTAAATAATTTTCCAAAGCCATTGGTAAATTTCTTGTAATTTCTATGTCATGTTTGCTATTATTAAACAATTTCTTTTTTCCTTTTTCTATTTTTCTCCAATTTAATTATTTATTTTATTTTGAAAATGATAAATAAATTATTTTATTTCAAATTTTCACTTCATAATATTTTTAAAATGAAGTGGATATTTTTCCATGACTAGTAGTGATTTATTTGTAATTTCTGGACACTGTTTTGTATTTTTAAGTAATTTCTTTCATTCTTTTTATATTTTCTTTAAAATTAATTATTTATTTTCTTATATTTTTACTTGGTTTCGGTTTTTAAAGTATATTTTTGAGTTATTTTTTTTTATAAAATCAAAGAGAAAGGGAAATACCAAGGGTTTTAAAAAAAATGCAAAACATAAGTCCTTTCACCTTCAAAACTTTTCAAATGCCATAACCTTCACTTTAATTCATTTTGCTGTCCACTTATTCAGTGTTGACCGTGTATTATATTTCTTTTCACGTGAAAAAAAATTCAGCATTGCTCATTCTCATGACTTCTTCAAACTACCTTGGTAATGGCCTCCTCTTTTTGCACTTTTCTTCCATTTTTTTTTATACTTTTGTCTTGTTTCTCTCTTCTATTTGCATGGCCTCCTCACCATAGCCATGGCCACCATCCCATACCACTCCTCCTTGGCATCATCACCACCCACCACTTCAGGTTAGACCATGGCCGAACCCTCCTTGAAGCCATACTTCACCAAAAATGCAAACAATGTCCAAACCAATGCATAACCGAGCAACGAGTTGATCACCACTCCATTTTCCATCACCACCACCACCTGGAGCCGCCGCCACCACCTTGCTACCACCACTACTCACCACTTAAACCTCTGTCCAGACCTGTACCTGATGATGGCTAAGCTATTTGACCCATAGACCGAGCTAAAAGTTGAATCAAACTCCACTATGTTGCCTAGTCTCTTGATATTCTTATGTTGTAACTTCCTCCCCATGTTCCAGCCTTTATGCCATGTATTCCTATGATCAAACCCGAGCCAAAGTCATGTCAAACCTGACCTAAATAAACCCTTGGCCGTGCAAAGCATCGTAGAAAACAAGGCAAAAGATTTGACATTCAAATCTCTTTTCATTTCAAAGTTATTTCAAATTGAATGTTGTATTGAATTGTAATTTTATTTTGTTTTGGTTTGGGTTGTAACACAAGTTCTAAGCTTGGATCTCTTCCCACTTGAGCCTATTTTTGTGTTATCATGCCTTTTGGAATCCGTTTTGTCATTTGGATTGCAATCTCCAGCCATAAAGGTGAGTAAAACTCACACGACGTTTATACTTATGCAATTGTGATACAACAACAATTGAATGTGTAGAAAATTATATGATGTATAACTGCCTGTGATTAATTATATATGATGTTAAACCTGTTAAATTTCATGTCATATCATCTGTTATTATATATATGTTGTTACTGTTCGTTTATATCTGTTTATCACACTGCAAGTTCCCTGTAGATTAGAAATCACTATGGGTTGAAATGATACATACCCGAACAGACTTTAGAATAGGGAAAAATCATTATGGGCTGAAATGATAGACCTAAACGGTTTTTATTTAATTTATTTAACTTGGGATTACAGGTCTGAAATGATAAAACCCGTATTTTTCTTTTTAAACCGCGGATTGAAACGATACATATCTGTATCACTTAACCTAGGTTAGAAAACTATATACAGACCCGTGGTTATTTTATAAATTGTTTTTAGATATTTTTAAGTATTTTAAAAATATAAATTTATGAAATTTGATTTAAATAGATTTTGAATGTTTTAAAATAAAGAAATTATGATTTTTCTATGAGTTAAAAATGTAATTAATGAATGGTTAAATTGGATTATTGAAATATAACTTAAGCTTGAAAATTTGTTTTTGGTAAAAAAAAATGATATTTAAGTTATATAAATCAAATGGAAATTTAAATTTTTATTTGGAAAATGGTAAATATGATAAATTGATTTAAATTTGAATTAAAGTGATTTATTAAAGTATTATTGATTTTTCTATGAATTTAAGTGGTTAAATAAATGAATGCTTAAAAGTGAAATTTTAAAATATAACTTGACTTGGAAATGTGAAATTTGAGTTTTAATTAAAAATTTAAATTAATTAAATAAATGGGAAATTTGGTTAAATTTGTGAAATGGTAATTTAAATCTGAAGTGTTAAGTTTATTTGTAGAAAAGTGAAGAAAGAAAATTATACACTTGAACTAATAAGTGGAATTATTGAAATTTGGATTTATTTATAAGAAATTGGTTTTATAAAAATCAATATGTTTAATGATATGTTAATGAACATTTTTAATGTTAAATTATGATTTTTAAAATGTTTAAAGGATTTAAAATGAAGTTTATTATTCGCTGGAAATACACTAAAACCTGGAATTAACTTTTAATAGCATTCAAAAATGCTATAGTTTCTGAAATGAACTAAAATTGTGTAAAAAGAGCTATTACAACATTTCTGAAACGCTGTAGTTGCTGTAATTGAACTTATAGGCTGATATTGGACTCAGGTCTATTATAGCATTCTCTGGAAATGCTATAGTGGTCTGCAGTCTTTGCTGAAATCAATTTAAAACCTTCTTTTGAAATCTGAGCTACCGCAGCATTTCTGGAAATGCTGTCTTTGCTGTCTTAAACTAAAATTTAACTAAAACTGAGTTTTAACAGCAGTTTTAAGTGCTGTCTTTGCTGAATTAAAATGTTTTCAAGTATAACTTAAAACAGCTTTTTCAAAATGCTGCGAAAGGCTGAAATTTTAATAAATATGATTTTTGACTTAGTAAATAAGCTCAGAATGACTTGAAACTTTGAAATTTGAATACTTGAATTGAAAGAAAAATAAATCCACTTTTAAAATGATTTAAATGAATAAATTAAATTGAAAATGAATCATTTTAAAAGGGGGTTCGAATTTTAATAAATGAATGTTATCTTTGGTTTTAAAAGATACTTAAATTGGATATTTGGATTTGAATTTCAAATAATGATTTGAAAAGGAAGTTTGAAAGATTGATATTTTTGATACTGAAATGATTTGGAAATGATATAATTTTTATTTGATAAAGATTTGAATTTGAAATGATGTTCTATTTGAAGTAAAATATTATTTCAAAGTTATAACCACGGGTTATAATAACTATTGGTTGGCAAAGAGACCGGGATCGGATATCTGGCATACTCTCTGTCGATACCGAAACCACTTTGACAACAGTGTACGCGGTGGAGATTCCAGAACGAAGTAGGTTAGTTGGCGAACGCTACTGGAATGAAGTAAGAGAACGCTGATTGATGGTCTAATTATGACTAAAACATGAGCTATACCGGGCTACACATAGGGTCGCACCCTTTTATCAAGCATGCTTCTTCGAAAACCTTTCTATTACTTTTGTGATTCAATATGGTGGCGCCATTTTGATTCGGGGTATGTCTCGAGGTGGGCGGAAGCTGTTGGCTTGCCGTCACCACCGGTCCGGGAGCGCAAACGGTGTATCCACCCTGGCATTGTCTCGCGTGCCTTGTCATATGTTCCTTATATCGAGCCCACTACGATTTTGGTTTAAAGATCCGACCGCGTTAAGGTTCACCATCCCTTTAACGCTATTTTCTATATGATTATACTTTACTGATTAGACACTACTGTACATAGTGTATATTACTATACAACAAATAGTTTAACGGATCCTTAGAGGATGGGCGGTCCCAAGCATCTTCTAAGTTACACGTACTTTTACTACAGTTCACTTGAGTTGGTTTACATTGTATAAGTATTTATGTCCTGACTCGAGTGTTTGTATTTTTATTCACGCTCGGGTCAGCCTGAGTATTCAAAGATTTGGATTCCACTTTCTAGAGATTTGAATCGCTGGAGATTATCTGCTTATGTAGTCTTATCTATTTCAGTTCGGTTGATCCATTCAGCTTGTACTTGGTTATCATATTGAAACTTCTGTTGTACTTTATTTCTTCTATTGTATCTTGTTTATCTCTGATATATTTATATAGTAGCTTCATGAACTACCATCTCTTTTACTTCCATTGCATTATTAAATACTCTGTGTCTGTGATCTGTGATTATTATTTACTGTATATTCTGAGATTTGCCAAATTTTTATTTACGACGTGGTATTTTGAACAATTCAATTCCGGCATGAGTGTCTACCTATACACTAATAATGGATGTGAATGGTTGAAAATATTGGGTTGTTACAATAACGATAGTTTAACTAGTATATAGGAAGGTTCATATGTGATAATTATGAATATATCCTAATTGAAAATCTTTGTTTTAAAAAGTGGTTAATTTAAAGTAAAGGATATAACATTTTTTGGTCTTCTAAGTAAGTGATGCCCAAATGATTTTGCAAAACTTTGTCTCTCTCTCTTAAAAAAAATAAAAATATAATAACATCCAAAGTATTCACTCCCATTTAAAAGTCCTCACGGTTATGCATGGGTGAATTACTTGGAATCTTTAATTACATGCTTTCATTCTCATTTAAAAGTCCTCACGGTCATGCACGTATGGAACACATGTAAGAAAGAAAGAAAGAAAAAAAACCGACTTAAAAAAAACCACCTACGGTCGATAGGTGTATGCACGAAAGTGTGTGCACTTGGCATGCTCTGTACTCCTCTCACATAATCACAAAAGACAATGCATGGGTGGTATATCTGCCCTCAGTTGACCTGAGCCAGGTATGTAATTTTTCTTGCAAATAATGAGAGAGCAAGCAATTGAAATGTGAGCAATATTTTTACTTATTTGATTTGATTTGTTATTGAAAAGAAATGAAAATACCACCTTGGTAAACTTTGATAATCAACTAAGGATCTATTTCATGGTTACACTTTGTTATCAACCGAAACAAGTTAAACCATAGTCTATTTGTTATGATAACTTAATTTTTGTTGAAAAATTTGACGAGTAAATGACTTAAATTTTCTAGATAATGAACGAAACCTATATTTAACTTATTTTTGTCTATTTAAAAGTAAACCTTTCATTTGTAAATATTTTCAAAAACTCGTATTCATCTCTTTGCAAATAAATCTTGCATTTTGTAAATATTTTCATCCTGCATTTGGATTTTGTGGGTAGTATCCGTTAAAAACCCTCACGAGACAACACTTATCCTACTAGGGACACCCAGAGTTTTAACGGCTTGTTGCATACGCTCAATGCAATTGTACTCCCTACGAAATGGATTTATCTTAGGTTTTTTCCTTTATTCGAGGATGAACAAAAAGAAAAGTTTGAGGGTATTTGATGTGCACGTAAATGTGCATATTTTTACCACTATATTTAATCTATTTAAATTAAATAAATGATCATATTGGGTATTTTAACTTGTTTTAACCAAAATCCATATTAATTCCAAATTGTCAGATATCCATCTTAGGGGCAAAACGCTCATTTGTGTGCATATATTTCTTTGAGAAAAATTAATTGGAAATATATATATATATATTTATATTTATATTTTTATGTATATTTATATTTTTATATATATATATATATCTTTGTAGGAATTTGATCTCAAATGGGAGTGGTTTCATGAAGGAATATGCATGCACAAAGAAGATACAAAAGAACGAAGATGGAAATAATTCAAAGTAAAGAACATGGAGGACCCCACTTACCCACCTATCTTAATGTACAAATTAGAGGTTAATGCACATGCTTATGGAATTAATGGCTTCATGTACACTTAAATGATGATTTGGTAGAAGCTAATGATTAATTGGCCTCCATGCTTTCTCAAGAGTATTTTGGGCATTCCCCAAAAATATGAATTAGGGTTTAACACATTTATATATACCCTTATGTTTCATGTAATCCTCCTCTCCCTTAGTCTCTCTTTGGTTTAGTTTTAGCTTTGAAAATAAATCAAAGCTCTCTTTCTTTCCATGGCTACTTAGCCATTTCTTCTCTTATGTAATTCTTTTTTGTATGCAATTTAATACATGTTCATTTTCTTTTCTTGTTTATTTCCTTTCATTTTGTAGTGTAGATCTCTTTTATTTTATGCAAGTAGAATAGTTTTTCATTTAACTTTTCTCTCTTCTCCTTTTCTTTTTCTTTCATGTTGCAAGCTACATTTGTTAATCAAATGACAGATATGAGAGGCTAAACCCCTTCAAGTTAGGGGGTAATGAAGCTCTCTAATTATGTAGCTTCAACTATTTGTTAATTCATGCTCTCTTTTTGTGCTTAATGATGATCAATGAAGTGTTTTATTTGTTGTTTTTTCTTTGAGTTTGATAGCCTATGTTGTTGACATCAAATAGGCTATGCTTAAACAATCATTAACACAAATGCCTCTTCAAAAAAGTATTATTATGGCAAAAGAAAGTGATTTGAAACTAAAATTTGATGGTCTATATTTCTAATCAATATTTAATAGGCCATACATAAAATAGATTTTATTTTCTTTGTCAAGTTTCATGAAAATTAGTAAGTGCTTTAAGGGATGTGTTATAGTTTGATGGCTTATGTTGGTTAATCAATAGCAAAAATATGCCATACTTATGATAAGCATATCAATTAAAGCATTAATGACAATAAAAGAGAGATTATGATTTCATATATGTTGAACTATGTGATCTACAGATGTCAAACCCCATAAATATCTCTGACGCCATCACACTCATATTTACCGTTGATTTAACTTACATAAGATCTTTTAGTTCTGACTCGAGTGTTTTGTCTTTTCAATTCACTTGGGTCGGCTTGAGCATTTCAGGGATTGAAGACCTTAATTCTAGAGGACGAAGAAGAAGAGTTGTATTATTCTTATATTTGTTCCACTGCATTACACTGTTCCGCTGCATTGTCATTTATTTATCTCTGATATGCGTAACTCTGATTCTGTATTGTATAAGTATAATCAATGTTTTGTAAACAGCTTCTAAACTGTTATTTTGATTATTATATTTTGTCATTCCTTTGCAAGATTCTGTATTTGTTTTATTTCTTCTCTTTTTCTTATTTACCCCATAACAATCTGCTCTTTTGAATGATTTGAGTTCGACGTGTGTGTCTGCTTAAAAGTCCAAAAAGGCAGGTCGTTACAGTTGGTATCCGAGCTTTGGTTTAGCGATAAACCTTAGCTTTGTGAGGTATGGCTCATATTTAATAGGGTAGTAATACTCTTTGATGAGTCGTTGAGAGTATATATATGAGAGAGCGTATTTGTTAGTGTTATACAAGGTTTTTATATTGTGTAAATTTGTTCCTTTTTGTATTTATAAATTCTGGTTGGCGCATAGGACGCTATGACATCGATAGAGATTTCTAAACACTTAATAGGACAGACCGACACAATATTTGTTTTGAAATATAGGTAAATGAAATAATTCTTCCTATTATATATTTTGTATATAAAATAATAATTTTATAAATGAGATATTTGGTTGTTATATATTTGTTGTTAGGCAGTGAATTTTATAAATATTGATTGAGAAATAAAATTTACAAAGAAAATGAATATAAAATTGGGAATTTAGAACTTAAATTCCGGGGTTTTGTAATTTTCTTTCGAATAATTTTAGAATATAATAATTATATTATTTAGAAGTATTTTCTGATATAAATATTTCAATATGATTTGAAAGAATAGTTTTGAAGAAACTTTGGAAAGTAATAAGTTTTGTACTCCCTTCTCTCTCGTTGGAAAATAATTTTGGTGATGAGTGCACACATCATCGACATTCATTTTCTAGTTTCGAAGTGGGAAGACCGTTGTAGTTGTTTACTACACATTTGTTTTGATAAATAAATATAAATTTTATTTCCAACTATGATTTGATACATACAAAGATATGATTTTATATATTATCATTTTAAATGATTTGAAATGGAACCCGACATTTAGTTCTTAAATTTCTATGAATTACAGATTTTAATTAATGAAATGGAATTTAACAAATTAATAATTGGAACCTCTAAATGAAAATAAGAAATTAAATGTTAAATTTTAACCGAAGTATATAAGAAAATTGAAATTTGTAACATATAAAACAGAGGATATGATTATTGAATATTAAGTTAATTAAAAGAATGAGATAAACTTGTGTAACTTTCAATTACATTCTTAAGGACATATATATAATTTACCAATTATAAAAGTTGAAATGCTAAAAGAATATGTAATGGAATATTATACAAGTAAAACTTAAAGTAATGAAAGCATTTAATGAATTGCTTTTATAAAATAAGAATTTGATATTATAGTAGTTATGAACTTAAGTTATAACTGAAATGTTACTATAATAAAAATGTAATAGGAAATTAGTTTTGAAAGTAAGTAATCAGAATTTAAGTAAATGAATTGATATGCTAAGTAATTGAATTGAACATGAATAACGTAAATAGATGAATTTAAATAAATGGAATTAAGTAATGAATGAATGGGAATTGAACTTTCGTAAGAAATAAATGTAAATTTAAGAAATGAGTCATTTTATAAATGACATGAAGAGAAATGTGTTAACATAAACCTAAATAATGTTGGAAGTTGTTGTTTGTTTGGTTTATGGTTGTTTGGAAAAGGATGCTCCTAATTGTTTTGGATGTATGAATAAATCTGTTAAGTTCTATCTGAGACTATAGGGTATATGGTATACTTAGTAGTTTATTTGTCATTCTATGCGATTAAGAGTGTCTAAACTCGAACAAACCATTTGTTTTGCTCGCTATGGATGGATGATTGATTATATTGATTTCATATGATGATTGTATGATTTGGTTGCAAGTGATTGTTGTTTTATAATGATTTGTCTATTAGGGGTTGAAAAAACTTCAAATATTTCATTTTATATAATTATTAACTCTTTCGGATTATATAAGTGAAATACAGGTTATGGAAGCAACTACTACTACTTTTGGTTTCATAATTTAAGCGTTGCTTGCTCGACAAATAAGTACATTCTCGGATTACGGTTTTCTAGCGATATTATATTGTTTTCCCACTGTTGGGATATATTATTTTTGAAAGGTTATGATATATATTGTTTTATTTATATTATAATTCTTCTAAGCCTCTCCGTATAAAGGAGACTCTGCCGAAATTTTTCGTGAATTTTGGACTTAGAAAATTTTATGAAATGTTTTCCAAACTTTGTTAATTTGAGGAAAAGGATTAAATTATTATAAATTGATATCTTTTATTTAAATTATTTAATTTTGTAAATTATTTGTTTATAAATTTAATATTTTGTATAAGATATATTGGTTTCTAATTCTTCTTTTCCCTTCTTTTTCCTTTTCAAGGACGAAAAGTTTTGAGTGGGGGAGAGTGTAACGACCCGTAAATTTCGTTAGTTAAAAACGATTAACTTAATAATATTCTACAATTAAATATTGAAAGAAATAGAAGTTGGTAATTTAATAATGAAATAATAACTAAAACGAATGGTAACAATGTTAATTAAAGTTAATTATTAACAAATTGAACGAAATTCTAATAAATGAAATAATGTAAATGTTATACATGGTTATAATTGGATATAAGAAAACGAATGTTAACATTTAACTAGCTAATGAAATAATAATATTGTTAGTGGTAATTAAATAAAATCAATATTATGCGGGGAGTTATAATATTTGTTGTATTAGTGTGTGCATTGATTTATAATAGGATATAAAAGGTAATTGATAATATAAAATATGGACTTATCAATTAAACAATGTGTAATGAATGGAAGTGGAATAAATTTAGTGTAATGAGAGTGGTTATAATAATTGTTGGTAAGGAATGAACTTACAAATTTTATAAAAATGTATAATGGTGACAATTGTTGTTACCAATTTAATTAATCAATTACAAATATATGTCAATAAAATGTTACATAAATATGAGTAAAGGTTAATGGTAACAATCATTATAAGTTACCTGTTTATTTGGTCGATTAGATTAAAATAAGAAATCGATTACAAATCAATGAACTTTAATGTTACACTAATAAGATTTAGACAATAACTGAAAATTGTTAATGTAACAAAATGAATAAAATGTCAATTTTATTCATAAGGTAACAATTGATGAAATAAAAAGAATAAAACCAATATAAAATAATTAATTGGGATTTTAATTTTTATTAATGTGTATAACTGACAAAATTCAATATAAATTGAAATATAGTAATTAATACAAATAAAAGATGGAAATTGGATAGTATTAATTTAGTGAAATACAAACAAATATTAACTATGTTATTTGTGGAAGTAATGGATAAGAATACCAAAGGCTAATTGTAATAAGGGATATAATTGAGGAATATAAGTGGTAGAAAATAAAAATTTATGATTTTATTTGTGTTAACATATGTTAAGAGATATGTTTATGATATTAATTTGAACTTCTACTAATAACATGTATTACAGTAAGATAAAAAAAATTGATAACATACGTCAGGTGTATTTAATGACATTATTTGAACGTAATTAATAATGGTGATTATAATAATAAATGTTAATAAAGAATAAGAATGAATAATTTTAGTAAAAGAGTAAACATTCATTTAGTAAAAATGTTTGGTAGCTGAAAGATTGATTGTAGAGATGAGAAACTATTATTTAGTAAGAAATGTGTAATTGCTGTTTGTATCCAATAGTGTATTAATATGTTTAAATTACTATTAGATAGGAAATAATTATTCTACTTCTCATTGCATTCATTTAGTCCATTTTGAAACTTAATCAACTGAAACTAATGTAATTGAAAATTTCCAATTAATAGGAGAGAGAATACTAATTGTAAAATAATAGGTGTAATTAAAAGCAGCTTATGTTTTGTGAAAATATAAGCAAAGTTTGATTTAATGAAAAGAACATTTACATCAAATAAAATGAATGTTTAATTTGTGAATGTAGGTTTAATTTCATTAAAATAAAGAATAGAATGATTGATTTTAAAGAAAGAAATATATGTTAATTTAAACTGTATTTTAGCTTACAGATTGATTACAAGAATAGGAAAATAATATATTTCAGTAAGTTATTTATTACTCTTGTGTATAAACAAAATTTTATAAACGTGTTTAAATAAATAATTGTTCTATTTTTTCATCCATTTTAGTTGTTTGTTTTAAAATTTAACTTTGTAAGTATTGCAATTAATGTAATTCAAATGTTTCAATTAAGAGGAAAGAAAACGTTGATTGCAATTAATAGATTTAATAAAAGAATCGCATGTTTTGTGTTAAACAAAAAAGGTGTTTCAATGGAAATAAAAGATCATTTTGAGAAAACAAAATTGAATGTTTTCATTTTTAAGGTAAATATAAATATTTTATTATGCGTAGATAAAAACCTAAATGCGTATAAATTTGAATATTATTTGAGTTAATGAAGTTAATTTGGTTACATTTCAAAAAAAAATTGAATTTCAAAAGGTTGTGCGACGTATATGGTCTGTAACGACCCGATTTTTCGACGTCCGAAAATCAACATCAATATGTCCACTATATCAAATGTCGAACAATCGGATGCTGGAAAATTGAATCATTAGGGTTAAAGAAGATAGAAGTAGAAGAAGAAATAGAACAATATCAGAATCTCACAATCACAGCGGAACAATATATAATAAATAAATGACTAATCTTTAAACAAAAGAACTATATGTGTTTATACATTACATCATCAAAGTCATATATATATAACACGACAGCGGAATACAACATAACAGCAGTCTTCCAAGAGAGTCCAACATACTGCATCTTCGTTTCCAAAGCTCTAAAGTCCAAACCAAAAAAACTCGAAACCAAAAGCTTCCAAACCAATGACTTCCAAATCCACATCTAATTCCTGACTAAGCTCCAGAAACTACTGATAACCTGACTCTAGGCTGCTTGTGTGGAAAATTATGGGCATCCAGAGTTTAGAAAAGGGAACAATAAACTCTGACTCAGTCATGAGACTGGTGTGAGATCTTAAAAAACAGTTATTTGTACAAAAAGAAATCCGTTCATGCTTTTGGAAAATGAAACTATCATAAGGTCTCCCGGCACACACTCAAATGCAATCGCACACATGGGGGAGGTTTTTCCATATAGTAGTCAAACAGCTTGATACGTGAAAATCCTTTTGATATTATTTTTAGTGCATAGTGTGGAAAACCATTTGCAAGCATGATATTAATCTTAGTCAGGATACGTACCATTATAGTATGCCTACTATAGCTACCATGTTAAATGGCGGGTTTTACAACTGAAATCGTAAAGGGCTCGTATTGTTTTGTTTGGATTTTCAACAAATGGCCAAGGCTAAGGAACTTCCTTTATCTGAATGGGCACGCCTCTGGAGGGACGTCGTAAAAACCTAACCGGATCTCTGCCAACACAAGGCCGGGTTACATCTGTACCTAGGTAACTAACTGTCACGAGTATGCCATCCCCCGGTCGTAACCGACATTTACCTAGACGCCTCAAATTCCAACAACCACATAAGTAAAATATTTTGGCTCGATGCTAGAATACCACATTTTATCCACATAAGTAAAATATCTAGGCTCCATACCAGAATACCACTTTTTTATCCAGAAAGAAATGCACATACCCTGGGGGTCGCGAACCCCATAACATTCGAACAACACTCATAATCTACATGCCTTAAGGAGTTAGCATATCGCTCCATCTCTTGCCAATTCTTGTCTACAAGGTGAGATCCATCGACTATCGTGTTTATGACTAATCTATCCACGGTTCGGGCAGGTTTCTCTGGTTGGCATGGAGCTGGCCCGCGTCCGGGGTTTGATGTTCCTTGCCTATGCTCTTATGGGTTGTTGACAAATTCCTACAGCTTTTTTTGTCTGATCAACTTTTCTATGGTGTCGTGGAGGTGTCTACACTCCTCTGTCTTGTGCCCGTAAGTCTCATGGAAGCGACAGTACTTCCTCGTCCGCTTCTGTTCCGGTAACACCCCACCCCGAGACCCACCTTAGCAAAGAGAATTAACAAGTAATTTTGTCTACTAAAGCAGAGAATAGGGCTGGTTAAGGGCGACCATCTATAATTTTGTCTTAAACATCTATCGAATACGTCGATAAATGCAATATAATTTTTCTTTTCAACTAAAGTGGGTCGACATATCCAGTAACTTCTTAATCCAACTATAGGTGGCTAATGGATCTATCGGATGAAAATACAATAACTAAATGTAAAGCCCATCACAGAACAGTAATCAACATCATATATACATATACACTGATACATTTTTTATATAATACAATATGAATACAATAAAGGTGGTACTCGACCACACCATATACATCGAATCAAATGTAAATACATCAGAGTATGCGGAAGAAATAAACTACTCAAGCGATAGATATGCTAATGTCCACCATCAACTTCAAGCTAAGTCCAATAGATGAAACCTGAAACAACTCGGTCTGACCTGAGTATAAATACACGGGTCAGTCTAGCTACACAAATTAGTCAATATCGATAATATGAAGCAGAATGGATATGAAGATACTTCTTCTCGAAAAGAAGAATGAATCGACAAACTCATAAGACCAACACTTAAGTAATAAACGATACTTAAGTGAACAAATACCTTGAAAGAGGTGACTCAAACTCAATCCTCAAACCAAACACAAGTGCCTCATATCATCGGCGACATCCCAAAATGTCTACATGGTTTCCATGAACCATATCTCCTCAAAAGGAGAAACATCAATACAAAATCTCGCCAAAATGGAAAACATAAAACATTCTCAAATAGGATGATCCAAAACTCAATTATAAATGAATATCCAAGTTCAATTATACATCATCTCATCAGTATAAATGTATATAAATCTCAACTCGCAAAAAAGGCAAAACCCAGAATATCCTATAAAATCATGAAAATATCTAAACTCATAACTCAAGTAACTCGATAAGAGTTCGAAACATCATAATTGAAATCACCATATATATAACATCTCATATAGCACTAGGCTATCGATGTAATAAAACATCTTAAAATGGTGAAATCACAATAAAACAGAAAACTCAGAAAAATCCGAATTAGCCAAATCCACGATTGTAATGCAGAAGCAATGCTGCACGTGCTAAACTCAGACGGCCGAAGCCTCAAACAAGGCCGCTAACACCTCCCAAAGCAGTTCGTCCTCATGACAAGGTCGCTGACACCTCTCCAAGCCATTTTGTCAGCCCTAACAAGGTCGCTAACACCTCCCAAAGCAGTTCGTCCTCATAACAAGGTCGCTAACACCTCTCAAAGCAGTTCTGTTAGGTAAACATAATGAATGTGTCACAAACTCATGGATAGGAACCCGAAAAGTGTTAACGTGTGTCTCATACCACACATTCTCACTTAGCGGTTTACTAGCCGCTAGTCGATGCCACACTAGAAACATCATAAAACTCGAAAAAAATATCTCGCCTAGTCTCAGTGGCGAGTGATAAAGAGACACCAAACTTGTCTCATCTCATCGACAAGTATTAAATGGCATCGTAACTTGTCTCATCTCATCGACAAGTGCAAACATCATGATGGTTCCTCATAAACCACAAATCTCAAAATATGAAATCATATACTCAAGACTTGCCTTATATCATTGGCAAGTAAACAAAACATCGTGATGGTTCTCATCGACCATACTCCTACATAAGAGATCTCAAACCATAATACTTGCCGAATATTGTCCATCTTAAATAATTCCAATAAATAGAAATAATAAAACTTAAAATACACCATAAAATGGCAAAACATCTCAAAATCAATATTCTCAAATAGTTTCGATCGTACAAGTCCGAAATTAACCGAAATAGTAAACGCACATGTCCCGTACCATATGTTTTACTAGATCGTTTAATTCTCTTTCTCATACGTTCGAATAGTATAAAAGTGTATGTTTTATATTTAAAATAGTTTACTAGTGGAAACAGGCTTTTAAAACTTTTTCCCGAAAAGATTAATAAAACCAATATTTAAAACTCCTTTACCATAGGAAAGAAATAGATTTTATATTAGAAAAATAATTTTAAAATACTATATAATAATAATTTTAAATGTCCATTTATTTCAAAAATAACTTCAAAATGGTTTAGTGAAAACCATGCTCGAAAACAATGAAAGACAAGAGAGATAACTCAAGACCGATAATTAGAATTCAATAAGAATTCAATTCAAATTTAACCAAAACCAATTCAAATTTTAGTTGAATTTGAATTTCAAAATCTCTAAACATAGCTAGCCTACTGATAGGCATCATACCTCTCAAAATATATCAAAAACAACATCAAAATCGAACGAGAATGAGAGCAAAAATGAGCTAACACAATTCTCAGGTCAATAATTATTATTGCTGTCGTTTTGCTCTCGGAACAACAACAAACAAATACAGTTTTGACCATGAAATTTTAGAAAACTCAAAACATGAAATTTTAGCACAAATCTAAGCTTTTTGAAACATATAAAATTATTGAATTTGGATAAGAAATATGAAAGACATGGCCAAAACAATTCTTAGATCAACAATCATCGTTGCTGTCGTTTTGCACTTGGGATAGCAACAAACAAACAAAGTTTTGACCAAGCAAACTTCAACATTTCAGGAAACACAAAACATGAAACTTTTAGTACAAAGTTTAAGCTTTCAGAACCATCTAAGATTATTGAATTTGGAAAAGAAATGAAAAAGTTATGATAAAAATAGTTCAGGGGTCTTAATTGTAATACCACTATCATTTTGGTCTCGGGATAGCAACAATCAAACACATTTTTGGTCAAACTAACATCAAAATTTAAGAAAACTCAAAACATGAAACATGTAGTACATTATTTTTTCTTTCTGGAATATTTGAAATTATCGAATTCGGTTAAGAAATGAAGAAGTTACGGTCAATTTCGTTTCAGTTTCAAACACAGAGCGAATATTGGTTTTGCTCTCGGGTTAGCAGTAGAAAATTTTGATTTTGACATAGCTAACCTCGAAATTACAAAAAATTCAAAACATGAAAGTTGTAGCACACGATTTATGCTTTCTGAACATCTAAAATTATCAAAATCGGTTAAGAAACGAAGAAGTTATGGTCAAATTCGTTTCAGTTTCAAACACAGAGCAAATATTGGTTTGGCTCTCGGGATGGCAGTGAAAAAATTTGATTTTGACATAGCTAAGTAACTCAGAATTGCATGAAATTTTACAAAAAGATAGAAATACATACAAGCTTTATACTGGAGAAAATCCAACGGCATTTCATCGCCGGAGCAGAAAGTTATGGCATCTCAAACATGCTACTTGAAATCAGAAACATAAGTTAAGAACAAGAACAATAATACGTACAGCTTCAGGAAATTCACAGAATATCCCAAATAATTCACACAGAAACTAAATTTGTGAGTTATTGCACTCACCTTGCTGTCGTGGAGATTATACAACAAATTGGAGCCAAATAATGCAACTTTAACCAAGTACGGAGCCTCAAAAACCTGAAAAACTTAAAAGTAGATACATGCAAAGACAACAGAGAACTATTAACAGATTATATCTGAAAACTTGATTATGATGGAAGTTTTGGTTTTACATAGTGATTACCTAATAGTAGAGCTTCGTTTTTCTCTTAAAATCCCCAAATTTTCACTTTATTTGATAGTTTTTACATAGGTTAGAAAATGAGAAAGCTACTGCCATTAATGGGTTTTCTGGAGAGTTAGAGAAGAGGATGAAAAAAAAATGTACGTACAGCCTATTCACTTCTCATCTCTTTTCTTAATTACAGACCAGAGAAATAATTAGTGGGCTAAAGTTCAATTAGAATAAAAAGTTAGCCTAAGTTCATTATTTTGCCACTAATTACATATTAACAATGCATACATACAAATAAACATATATTCAAGCTCCATTTCACATTTATAAATTATGAAACTTTAATCTCATGATAATAAAAAGTTTTTACACACAAATAAAAGATTATTAATATTATTAAGACATTTTATGATCATATATCTTTAATTTAAAGAAAATGACAATTTTACCTTTTTAATTACAAATCCCTTTGTAATTAACATTATAATTACACAAAAATCACATTTTTGTGTAGTAAAATTTTATAACCCATTTCAAATATAATTTTAAACTTAAATTATATTTTTATACTCAATTCTATCATTATTTTAAATATATCTCATTTTAAAATCAATCACTCATTTTTAATATCCTTAAAAGAAGTAAATAGCAATATTAACAAAATTATTGCATAACCTCTAAATAAAACACATTTTTCTTGTTTTATTATCTCAAATCATCTTAATAAAGTTTACAAAACTTTATTTTCTCGTTTTATCCTCAAATATGTTGTTTATTCCTAATAAACAATTTAAATTCCTCATTAATTATTAATTTACACTATTGAATTATAACTGCCGTTATAATTTAATATCCTCATGTAATCGCTAAACCCAAGTTTGTTACAGACTCCCCCTTTACAAAAATTGTGTCCTCGCAATTTTCTAAAATAAGTGCTGTAACCAACATAAAAATTCAATCGACAAAGGATAAAGACAAGCTTGAAATTCATACCATTCATATTTTCAATATAAAATTGTAGAAGGAAACAAGGAAAAACTCACTTGATTAATCAAATGGACCATCGAATGCTAATACAGGGATTAGCAAACCATTGAATTTTCCAAGCAACTTGAAAGAATTTCGAAGATATCCCATATTCGAATCAAAAATTAGTAAGATGCTCAACAATTAATCAATCGAAAATGATTGATTTAACAAAACTCTACGAATAGAGTCAGGATCAACTCACTTAAACCCAAACTCTAAGCAAAAAAAGAAGATCGTTAATAAGATTTTCCGCATAAATATAAGGAAAGAACATCCTCACAACAGTGTAGACACAATAGACAAAATAGATAAATCACAATATGGCTTCTCATAAGCCTACCAAACTCGAACGACCATGAAAAATGCACGTCGTTAATAATAGCCTTAAGATAGAATATACTCAAGAACAAGGATATAAGCTTGAATTATCTATTAATCCAAGATATTTAGAATTTTAAATATCAACATCTTTTAAATTTTTAAATCTCAATTTTCAACATTTGAAAATTTCTCAAACTCTTTACTTTATTACTTAGTAAGTAATTTAAAACTCAAAGTTAAAATTAAAATTTCTTCTCTTACTTCAAAATTAATTTCCAAAGAATTTTGTAAATCCATAATAATATTCCTCAAAATAAATTAAGGGTTTAAATTCTCTTTAAACCACTTAAATAGTTTAAAAACAATCTTCAAATTCTCTTATAACTCTTCTCTCAAAACATCCAATGTATATAATATAGATTCTAAAATCTCAAAATATACTTTCAACAACTTATAGCTCAAGAATATTCTCACTTATTCTCATCTTTATAATTTCAAAATAAATAAATAAATGGCATTGCCTCGCCATTGAATCTCTAATAAATAGATATATTCGTTGGTTGTAGAGTCGATCGAACGATCAAAACCGCTTCGCCACTCTGTTACTCATCTCTAAAATCAATGGCTGCAATTACCGATCAAAAATAAATTTAATATATAATCTCAAAATATTATTTTCAAAATCTTAATTTTTAAAACACAAATCATCGTGTCTGATTGCCACATCATAGCATTTAGGAGATTCCTAACGATAACGTTGATCAGGCGCATCGACCAGAACTCTTAACTACTCGATGGACAACCCAACACTCTCAAATTTACATAAAAGAAATACTACTCATGTAAATATATTCTCAAAATATTCTTTGATTTTTTTTAAATATCTCAAATCTCAAATTTCTCTTTAAAACTCATATATATATATATATATATATATATATATATATATATATATATAGCTTGAAAAACTCAAACCAAAGAACATTAAGAGAATGCATCGAGATATTCCTAGAATACTCGATTCACAAAATCAACAGAATGAGATGGAATGTTCGTCAACTCCTATAAGATGATGAGCCACTCTCGAAAATCATCAAGACATAAGATAAGTAAGATATTATTCTCGAAGGAGAAGAAGCACACAAACAACCAATCATTACTTCAAACAAAGTAATGCTACAAAGAATAACACCGATTGAGTATCCGAAAAGGATAACTCAAAGAAACTGAATGATAAACTAAGTCAAACTCGAACAATCCATAAACTCACCCATTCATTAGTGGATGTCCTTGTGGAAGGATAATCGAAGGCTAAAAGCCAAGAATATGGTTAATTCAACACTCGATTGTCCGATTGGATATCAAACCCAAACGGACTCATCAAAACTCAACAAAGCCACCTTGATTGGAATTCGAGATATATCATCAACATCACGATACTCAAGAGTAAATTTAGAAACTTCGAAATCGTCATTAACATTCCAAAGTGATAGAAATAATAAACCAATCAAAATAGGAAACCTAAATATACAATAGGATCCTATAAAATAAAGGATTGGACTTAATATCAAATAAGTCAATCCTTCTCAAATCAAGTGCATCTCAAGATTGTGAGTAACAAACAAATACTCACAAATGAAACATCAAATAGAAATCTCAAAATGCTCACAACGGGCCAATCGTTGTGGATCCCCTCAGTATGATTCACAACTCTCAAAGGAATACAACAAGAATACTCAATGGAATCAATAAGCTTCATCGATACGAACTCACTCGCATCGACAAAAATAAGAATACAATAATCCCAAATAAGATTATTCATAAGATTAGATAACTTCAAACTTAATTATGGAATACTACGGAATACAATATATATTCCTAGACATATTCCATCTCAACATATCCTAAAACTCGAAAAAGAATCAAGGCTCGATTCGAAAACAAGCTCGAATAAAGGACAATGATTCACTCGTATTGTACTTCAATGTATCATGGTATACGTATTGTTCTATATTTATTCTACTTTATTCCGACCACAGCTCTGATACCATGCTGTAATGCCCCACCCTGAGACCTACCTTAGCAAAGTGAATTAACAAGTAATTTTGTCTACTAAAACAGATAATAGGGCTGGTTAAGGGCGACCATATATAATTTTGTCTTAAACATCTACCAAGTACGTCGATAAATGCAATATAAATTCTCTTTTCAACTAAAGTGGATCGACATACCTAGTAACTGGTTAATCCAAAACTATAGGTGGCTAACGGATCTATCAGAACAAAATACAATAACTAAATGTAAAGCACATCACAGAACAGTAATCAACATCATATATATACATATACACTGATACATGTTTAGTATAATACAATATGAATACAATAAAGGTGGTACTCGACCACACCATATAAATGTAAATACATTAGAGTATGTGGAAGAAATAAACTACTCAAGCGATAAATAAGCTAATGTCCAACATCAACTTTAAGCTAAGTCCAATAGATGATACCTGAAACAACTCGGTCTGACCCGATAAATACACGGGTCAGTCTAGCTACATAAATCAGTCAATATCGATAATATGAAGCATAATGGATACGACGATACTTCTTCTCGAAAGATAAGAATGAATCGATAAACTCATAAGCTCAACACATAAGTAACAAATGATACTTGAGTGACCAAATACCTCGAAAGAGGTGACTTAAAATCAATATTGAAACCAAACACAAGTGCCTCATATCATCGGCAACATCCCAAAATGTCTACATGGTTTCCGTGAACCTTATCTCCTCAAAAGGAGAAACATCAATACAAACTCTCGCCAAAATGGAAAACATAAAACATTATCAAATAGGACGATCCAAAACTCAATTATAGATGAATATCCAAGTTCAATTATACCTCATCTCGTGAGTATAAATGTATATAAATCTCAATCTCAACTCGCCAAAATGAAAAAACCCAGAATATCCTATAAAATCATGAAATTATCCAAACTCATAACTCAAGGAACTCGATAAGAGTTCAAACATCATAATTGAAATCACCATATATGTAATATCTCATATAGCACAAGGCTATCGATGTAATAAAACATCTTAAAAAGGTGAAATTACAATTAAATAGAAAACTCAGAAAAATCCAGATTGGCCAAATCCCCGATTGTAATGCCGAAGCAATGCTGCACGTGCTAAACTCAGACGACCGAAGCCTCAAACAAGGTCGCTGACACCTGTCCAAGCCATTTTGTCAGCCCTAACAAGGTCTCTAACACCTCCTAAAGCAATTCGTCCTCATGACAAGGTCGCTAACACCTCTCAAAGCAATTCTATTAGGTAAACATCGTGAATGTGTCACAGATTCATGGATAGGAACCCGAAAAGTGTTAACGTGTATCCATACCACACATTTGCACTTAGCTGTTTAGTATCCGCCAGTCGATGCCACACTAGAAACATCATAAAACTCAAAAAAAATCATATCTCGCCTAGTCTCAGTGGCGAGTGATAAAGAGACACCATACTTATCTCGATTCATCGACAAGTATTAAATGGCATCGTAACTTGTCTCATCTCATCGACAAGTGCAAACATCATGATGGTTCCTCATAAACCACAATTCTCAAAATATGAAACCATATACTCAAGACTTGCCTTATATCATTGGAAAGTAAACAAAACATCATGATGGTTCTCATCGACCATACTCCTACATAGGATATCTCAAACCATAATACTTGCCAAATATTGGCCATCTTAAATAATTCCAATAAATAGAAATAATAAAACTCAAAATACGCCATAAAATGGAAAAAACATCTCAAAATCAATAATCTCAAATAGTTTCGATCGTACAAGTCCGAAATTAACCGAAATAGTAAACGCACATGTCCCATACCACGTGTTTTACTAAATCGTTTAATTCTCTTTCTTATACATTCGAATAATATAAAAGTGTATGTTTTATATTTAAAATAGTTTACTAGAGGAAACAGGCTTTTAAAACATTTTCCCGAAAAGATTAATTAAACCAATATTTGAAATTCTTTACTATAGGAAACAAATAGATTTTATATTAGAAAAATAAATACTATATAATAATAATTTTAAATGTCCATTTATTTCAAAAAAAACTTCAAAAATGGTTTAGTGAAAACCATCCTCAAAAACAATGAAAGATAAGAAAGATAACTCAAGATCGATAACTAGAATTCAATACGAATTAAATTAAAATTTAATCAAAATCAATTCAAATTTGATTTAAATTTGAATTTCAAAATCTCCAAACATAGATAGCCTACTGATAGGCATCATAGCTCTCAAAATATCCAAAAACAACACCAAAAACGAACGAGAATGAGAGCAAAAATGAGCTAACACAATTCTCAGGTCAATAATTGTTATTACTGTCGTTTTGCTCTCGGAACAACAACAACAAAAAAATACAGTTTTGACCAAGCTAACTTTGAAATTTGAGAAAACTCAAAACATAAAACTTTTAGCACAAACACTAAGATTTCTGAAACATATAAAATTATTGAATTTGGATAAGAAATGTGAAAGATATGGCCAAAACAATTCTTAGATCAACAATCATTGTTGGTGTCGTTTTGCCCTCGGTATAGCAACAAACAAACACAGTTTTGACCAAGCAAACTTCAACATTTCAGGAAACACAAAACATGAAACTTTTAGTACAAAGTTTAAGCTTTCTAGAACATATAAGATTATTGAATTTGGATAAGAAGTGAAAAAGTTGTGATAAAAATAGTTCAGGCGTCTTAATTGCAATATCACTGTCATTTTGGTGTCGGGATAGCAACAATCAAACACATTTTTAACTAAACTAACTTCAAAATTTAAGAAAAATCAAAACACGAAATTTTAGTACATTATTTTTTCTTTCCAAAACATCTAAAATTATAGAATTCGGTTAAGAAACGAAGAATTAGGGTCAATTTCGTTTCAGTTTCAAACACAGAGCAAATATTAGTTTTGCTCTCGGGTTAGCAGTAGAAAAATTAGATTTTGACACAGCTAACCTTTAAATTACAAAAAACTCAAAACATAAAAGTTTTAGTGCACGATTTATGCTTTCCTGAACATCTAAAATTATCAAAATCGGTTAAGAAACGAAGAAGTTATGGTCAAATTCATTTCAGTTTCAAACATAGGGCAAATATTGGTTTTGCTCTCGTGATGGCAGTAAAAAAATTCAATGTTGACAAAGCTAAGTAACTCAGAATTGCATGAAATTTTACAGAAAGGTAGAAATACATACAAGCTTCATAGTGGGAAAAATGCAGCGGCATTTCGTTGCCGGAGCAGAAAGTTATAGCATCTCAAACATGCTACTTGAAATCAGAAACATAGGTTAAGAACATAGAACAATAATACGTACAGCTTCAGGAAATTCACAGAATATCTCAAATAATTCACACAAAAACTAGATTTGTGATTTATTACACTCACCATGCTGCCGTGGAGATTATACAACAAATTGGAGCCAAATATTGCAACTTTAACCAAGTACAGAGCCTCAAAAACATGAAAAACTTAAAAGTAGATACATGCAAAGACAGTAGAAAACTATTAACAGATTAAATCTTGATTATGATGAATGTTTTGGTTTTAGATAGTGATTACCTAATAGTAGAGCTTCGTTTTACTCTTAAAATCCCCAAATTTTCCCTTTATTTGATAGTTTTTACATAGGTTAGAAGATGAGAAAGCTACTGCCATTAATGGGTTTTCTGGAGAGTTAGAGAAGAGGATGAAAAAAATTGTACGTATAGCCTATTCACTTCCCATCTCCTTTCTTAATTATAGACCAGAGAAATAATTAGTGGGCTAAAGTCCAATTAGAATAAGAAGTTAGCCTAAGTTCATTATTTTGCACTAATTACATATAACAATGCATACATACAAATAAACATATATTCAAGCTCCATTTCACATTTATAAATTATGGAACTTTAACCTCATGATAATAAAATGTTTTTACACACAAATAAAAGATTATTAATATTATTAAGACATTTTATGATCATATATCTTTAATTTAAAGAAAATGACAGTTTTACCTTTCTAATTATAAATCCCTTTGTAATTAACACTATAAATTACACAAAAATCTCATTTTTGTGTAGTAAAATTTTATAACCCATTTCGAATTTAATTTTACACTTAAATTATATTTTTATACTCAATTCCATCATTATTTTAAACATATCTCATTTTAAAATTAATTACTCGTTTTTAATATCCTTAAAAGAAGTAAACAGCAATAATTAATAAAATTATTGCATAACCTCTAAATAAAACACATTTTCCTTGTTTTATTATCTCAAATCATCTTAATAAAGTTTCCAAAACTTTATTTTCTCATTTTATCCTCAAATATATTGTTTATTCCTAATAAACAATTTAAATTCCTCATTAATTATTAATTTACACTATTAAATTATAACTGCCGTTATAATTTAATATTATCAGGTAATCGCTAAAACCAGGTTTGTTACATTTCCTCTGTGCACTCCTTTGGGCGTGGCTTTCTGTATTGAAAAGTGTAACAAGTTGACAGGTAAATATTCTCAAGAGATGCATTCAGTGGGGTGTATTCATTGTAGGATGGAATCCTTGGCTTCCATTTCCCTGCTTTTCTTTTCTTTCCGGGATTTCCTCCGCCGGACCCTTTAGATTGCCCAGGCTTGTTCTGGACGTTGACATGAACCTTTCCCGAGGTATCGTCGAATTGTTTTACACCGATATTGCTTATCACAGTCTCTTGAACAGGCCCTGGTGCCTTATCTCGCCTCGTCCATCTACCTTCTTCTCTTCTTATGAATAGATGAGCCTTTGAATAGAAACACTCTAGCGTTATTGGAGGCTTTCCTACCAACCAATCTCCAAACTCTGAATCTAGATGTACTCCTTGCATTACCGCCATCGAAATTGCGTGGTTATTGGGGTTGCTAACTTCAGTAGCCACAACATGAAATCTCTGCAAGTACTCTTTCAACGACTCCACCGGAGCCTGGATTGCACTAGATAGGGACATCACATCCTTGGGACAAGTGGCGTGTATCCTAAGTGTTCTACAAATTTTGTCGCCAATTCTTTGAACCTGAATATAGACCACGGTGGAAGTCGAGTGAACCACATGGTAGCGATTCCGGATAAAGTAATTAGAAAGCATCTACACTTGGTAGCGTCATTTGCTCTAGTCGAATCCATCATCCATTCGTACCTTATCACATGCTGCCTGTGATCGGCCTTTACTTCGTAGGCCGGGATAGTTGGCATGCTAAACTTCCTGGGATACTCAGCCTGTATAATGGTATCGATGAATGGAGTATGACTCCTGGATATCCCCCAATCTTCGTTGGTTAAGCCTTGATTTTCTCTCATTAACTGCCTGACCATAGCTGATAAGTCCGGAGTTTGTATGGAGGATGGAAGGTTGGGCTCTGTTCTACAGAACCGCTCGGGTTGATGTCCCCTCTGTTGGCGATTTGCCAAACGTGTATCTTGAAGGCCAGCTTCATTAGGGTCTTGGTGAGTCGGACGTCTGGGCTCCACACGCGTTCCAGCTCCTAAGTTTCCTGTTCCGGCTTGGGTGTGGTCTCCAAGATGTGAGTGATCCCTAGTTGATCGATCAGTAGCACCTACTTGTGCAGTTTCAGTTTTACGGCATCTACGCCTGGGAGGTTCATCGGATGAAGTCGAGCTATCAGATGAAGAATAAGGAGCAGGGCTACCTCCAGTATTCTGATGCTATTGCTGAGTAAGCTGAGTCATCAGGTTAGCGTTAGCTTGAATCTGTTCAGCGAGTTATCTTCTACTTTCCATGAGTTCTCTCATCAAGTCTGTAACGGCCCGTAAATTTCGGGGATTTAATTTGGTTAAGTTAATGAGTTTTGTAATTAAATTTAGTAGAAAAAAAAAACTTTATGAAATAATATTGAAACGAACGCTAAAGAAAATATATAAATGGTGACTTAAAACCTATTTACTAGCAATTTGAATAAATTTCAAAAAATGGAATGGGGTAAGTACTATATTTGGATATAATATTCATTCTAAGGGAATTTATTAATAGGTTAATGTAAAGTTAGAAATATTAGAATAAATGATAATTCCATCCGTACTTGTAAGCAGTTACTATAGGTTGCGTGTTGAAAGGGTTGATTGAATTGGAATTCATATTTAATTTAAATGGAAATATTTAAGGTTTACAATAACGGAAATTTAGGCAATAAAGTAGAACTAGTTGATAAATAATAACCAGATAAGGGAATAACATTAATATAAATAAAGTTGGAACAAATTGGATATAGAGAAATAAATGTAAGCATTTAATATATTAATTAATGTTGGTTGGTGATAACGTTACTTGGTGATTAATTATATAGTAACGGAAGTGCGAATGTAAAGTATTTGAAGACCGTAATTAATGTGTTCAATAAACAGGAATACACATTTAAAAACATAGTATTCATTTAAAATTTAAAATGTAAATAGGTGTATATTTAGGTAATGAAATAAATCAGCATTTAAGAAACATCTAAATTTATTTGTAATAAGGTTCGTTTAATTGTTGAGTAATTATAGGGTCGTATTTATTATAAGCGTTACTTTAATAATTATGATTAATTGTGAAATTAATATGAGAAGTATGTAAAGTAATAATTAAGAAAGGAATACGTTATAAATTGACTATAATCTAAACTTATGTGTAAGGTTGAAATTGAATCTAATCCGTTTAATTGGAAACTTATTAAAATAAATTGGATTCAAAGTGTAATAAAGGGATTATTTTAAGAAATTGGAATAAATACTATAATTGGTGAAATAATTTACATTTAAAATTTGATATGGAAATATGATAGTCAGTAAATAAAGGATTTGTTTGAAATTTAAATATATAATGAATGGGTTTTATTACAATTGTAATTAAATGTTGGAATTATTTTAGCATATAGATATTGGGTTTAACATGGAAAATATGTTTTCAAAGAAGAGCAATTTAAAAGTTTATCACTAATCGATTGAACATTTGAAAAAGAATAAAATGAATGTTTATCTCTAATCGAACAACAAATGTTGAAGTTAAATAAACGAATTAAATGAAAGTTTTAATGAAAGAATAACATAAGTTGTTATTTGAAATGTATCTTGGAGAAGTTGATTTTCAATAAGATAAAACATTTACATTGTAAATATTGTATAAATTTTGTTGTATATGAAATTCTATAAAATATGTTTGAATTGGTATAAATGAAAAGAAAACAGTGTTATATAATTAGAATTTGTTGAAATTAGTAATGAAATGAGCTGGAATTAGATTAATTTAAATGTTTCAATTTGAAGGAAACATAAATTAAATTGTAATCAATGAGTTAATATAAGAACTTGCATTTTTTTTTATCAAAATGGAATGGACATTTCAATTAAAATAATTTCCTATTTTGAGATGTATAAAGAAAAAATTTCATTTTGAATAAGTATAATTTTATATAACGGAAAAATTGAATTTTCGAATAATGTATACAAACGCACTTATTAGTATTCATATTTTAAAATATATCATAGGGTTCATGGTTGTGTAATTATTTTGGAATCAATTAGAAATTAACTTGTATTAAAAGTTGTACATTAATAAAATTGGTTTGAGTAATATAAATAAATATATAGGTAGATTGGTTTGGTAATTTATTGATTGATTGTATAATTGATTGATTTTTTTATCAATTGAGTAATATCATTAATTGATTGTTTAATTGATTGCGTTAATGGAGGATGCATATATTACCATAAAATGAATGTGTTAATAAAGAATTTAATGATATAAATATGTGCATATTTGGATTTATGGGAATGAATTAACCGAAGTAAGATTCAAAATTTGGACCCCAAAGGTTTGTTTATAGCATATAAATGGCCCTTCATTTGCTTAATATTTATTATCATATCCGCTTTCTTTTTTTTCTTTTTTTCTTTCGTTCCAAGTCATCCATGTAGGTTCCACTTGAGCATCCATTTGTTAAACTACTCATTCTTATTAATTTATAGTAACCTCGTATGATTGATTTCTAATTAATAACTGCCTCATTCTTTTCATTTGTTTTTTTTTGTTTGCTCCATTACAAGTAGTTTTCCTGAAGTTTTTTTAATGACATCCAAATTACTATTCGTGCCACGTCATTAGCATTTAATATTCTTTATTTCTAAACTTCATTTTGTTTACGCATCATAAGTTCTCGTAGCTTTCTTTTATTGGCAATTCATTCTCCTGAAGCTTCATATTTGAAAACGGAAGATTTATTTTTATCTTCATTTATATACTTATTCCTTTACTTTACCTCTTTCAACACTACCGTTTTCTAAGGCTGTTCATATTTTTACTTATATTTCAATTCTTACTTGGTTTATATATACTTTGTTAGCTTTTCATTTATTTCTATCTTCATTCCTGCAGCCTTAATTTATTCTTCAAACCTCCTTATTATCTCTCATTTTAATTTTTCCTTCCTCTTAAGATATTCTTCTTCTTCAAATTTTATTCTAGTTCAAACTTTCTTATTTCTTTTCAACTTTCTCTATAAATATCCTGCTATAAACCCTAGCCTTCCTAATTCTCATTTGTTCTGTACGTACATCTCAACTCTCTCCTCCTCAATGGCAGGCAAACAAATCTTAGATCCAAATAAAAATTCCAAACCAAATCAAAAGCTAAAATTCAAACTCCGCAGAAAAATCTGGAAGCAAAACGCGTGAGGGAGAGAGGGAAAGAAAGGGGGATGACATGGCGCTTGAAGGTGTTCTTTTATTTCTATTCTTTTTTTTTGAAATTTCAATCACCATCAATGCGTATAACTTTCTTCTACGAACTCCGTTTCATGCGAGAATTTTTTTGTTAGGATCGTATTGAAATTTCTGACGTTTAGGCGGTTGTTTGGACGGATTTGGAGACTGTCCAATTTTTGAGTTTAAATTGGATTTAAATTCAATTTAAATTCTAAAGGTGAGTCTTTTAACCCACTCACAACTTCTAAAATTTCCTATGTCTATTAATTTGACTTAAGATATGAGTAGAAGTTTATTTATGTCCGTTTGGCATGTTTTATTCATCATCTCTGTTAAATCGCATTTATTTAATTTAACTGTTAATTAATTTTATTATTGCATGTAAATTGACAGTTAAAATTTATTTATTTGCATATAAACTGATAGTTAAACAGTTAATAAATTTATTTTTGAATATAAACTGTTAGTTAATAACTGTTATTTATTACTTGTTATATTTTATATGCTATATATTGATGTTTGTTTAAATTGATGATGATTGAAATAAATTGGTTGATGATTGATATTGGGTGAATGGATGATGTGTTCTATCTTATATAAACTGCAAGTTATCATGCAATTTCATTTCACTCGGGATTGCGGTTTGAAATGATATACAACCGCATTTTTATTTTTAAATTGCGGATTGAAATGATAAATATCCGTATCACTTGACCATAGGATAGAAAATTATATACAGGCACCGCGGTATATATATAAAATTATTTTTGAAATGATTTTTATGGTTTGGATATGATACGGTTTAATAAATAGTAAATTTGGATATGACAAATATATTTTATATATACATATATAGTTAAATTGTTGAATTTAAGCTATGCATAAATCTATTAAATAAAAATGAATAAGTGGAAAAATGGAATTTGATAATTTATATTATATGATTAAGTACAGGTTTAAGATCTTGTATATATATAGAGAGTTTTAAACGATTCAAATCAATTAAGATTGAAAGATAAATTGGAAATTTAATTGGAGTTGTGCTTATTTGAAAAATTAACTCCATAAGTTGATGTTAACTTATTAAAATTGGAAATTTTAAGGTATGATATTTATAACTGGATTTAATGAATAATTCTAGTATAAATAAATGGAAGGAAATAATTAGTGTTAATAAATTTAGTTTATTTTAAATGGTTATGGATTTATCATGTAAACCTTTCAAACTAAATAATAGGAAAACGAATTGTTGGTTTGAAATGCTCTATCTTAGTTTTGAAATTCATTAAATACTCAAAGTTTGAAAATATTGAAATCGAAGTGTTTTATTCAAACTGAAAGTGAATCTAAAAGTTATGGGTTTAGACTGAATTTAAAGTGAATAAAAATTGTGAAGGTGTGGAAATTATTTATTTTTAAAGAAATTTTAAATTCAACTGTTTTATTTTATATACTATTGAATATCCAAACAATTTAAGTTTTGAAAGTTATGGTTTTAACTATGGATTTCGAAGTATTATGTTGAAAGTTAAAATTCAAATATTTGGTTTCGAGGTATTATAAATTTTAAAAGTGGCATGATTTTGGAAAAGAAATATATTTGAAATAAAATGATATCATATTGATTTGGGTTTTAAAAGGAAATGTTATCGTTTTTGTGGGTTTTGAAATGGATAATTATATTCTGGTTTTCAAAGTATATTTATTTTTAAATGACCGCGGTGTTATAATAACGTTTGGTTGTTGAAGAGACCGGGATCGGAAGTTGTCATACTCTCTGCCAACTCCGAAAACCACTTTAACAACCGTGTACGCGGTGGAGATTTCAGAATGAAGTAGGTTGGTGGCAGCGTTTCCTTTGAGGTAAATACGTGGACCCGACTCCCGTGAGTTGGCACAAGGTGGCTAAAACAGGAGCGATTCTCGGGCCAATGAGGTCATTCCTCTGATCGAACGCACTCCTTTGATATTATACTCTGACTTTTGGATTGATTCGATGGCCACTTTTGATTTTCATTTTGGGGGTGCTGTTCGAGGTGGGCGGTAGCTACGCGCTGCGCGTTTCCACCAGCCCGGATGTGTAATTGGTATATCTACCCTGGCATTGCTTAGTTGTGCCGTGTTGTAACGACCCGCTATTTTGGACTATTCGCATCCGCACACATCGGACTTGAATAATTCAAAATACCGATGTTTGCACAAAAAATGGGCAAACACCTCCAAGTCATATGAATTAGTCGATTTTATGTTGTTTCTAGTGATTTGGGTAATTTATGCAAATATATGAAAAACAGGGACTAAATTGTAAAAGACACACAGATTTATAGTGGTTCGGCCAGAATGTGCCTACGTCCACTTTATATGTTATTCTCCTTTTTCTTTCAGATTGCAAGTACAAGGCTTTGTATACAAGTATATGAAAGTTGTTTGAAAGTTCCTTCCGTGCTTGAGCTCTCCAACTTGTCCCCATTGTCGTACCCCTGCCCCTCTATTTGTAGAGTGAGGTTGGGGCCAGGGGTCTCGGAAGTATATAGCTGCTGGTGGGCCTGGGCTGAAGAAATCTGGCCTGGCAGTGTTGTTTCGGAATGCCTTGGTAGTGGTTGAGATGGTTGGCCCGGTGGTAGTTTGGTCCGGTGGTAGGTTGAGTGGAGTGTTGGTCCGGTGGGAGGTGGAAAGGCCTTTGGTTCGGCATGTGGTGCCTTGGGTCTGATTCGGGATGTAGCGAGGCGAGGTCTGGTTCGGCAGTGGTGCTTTGGATTGGTAGGACTTTGGTCCGGTACCGAATGGTTCGGTGGCCTCCTCCTCATGCTGGTTTGGTAGAGAAGGAACATGGTTCGGCTTTGGTATGTGTACCGGATGAGCTTAGGTACCGGATGGAATGGAACGAATGGAGTGGGCGAACCCAGATGAAACTGATGCTTCTTGGTCTCGAGATACCCTGGGTGAGAATTCACCCAACATTTGCCCCCCAAAGTGGGGCATATGCCGCGCTTTGTTTTGGCTCGAGGTTTCACATCTGGTCGGGTGTGCCGAACCAGCTGGTCCGGCCGATGCATTTTGCCTATAAATAAGGGCCTAGAGTTCTTGGTTTTCCAAACACTTGACTTTGCTGAATCAACTTTGCCGAATCAAACGCATTAGCCGATCTAGGATCTTGCTCTTACCGAATCAGGTGACCTTCCTTTCCACCGAATGATTTTTTTTTGTTTCACTTCGTTTTACCAAATGAGATTTAAAAATTTATTACCGAGTAGACCTTATACTGAGAATGCCGAATGAACACTTGTATTGGGAATGCCGAATGAACCATAATGTTGGGAATGCCGAATGAGGTATGCCAAATGAACCGTTGTGTTGGGAATGCCGAATGAACACTTGTATTTGAATCATGAGTGAAATCCCAGACTTATATACACTTGCTTGCTTATAATTCCATACTCCTTGTTCTAACAACATGTCTTTCGCTTTTGTGTATGCAGATAAAATGTCTCAAAAAGTGGAAACCCGATCCGATAAACGGAAGTCCAAGGACAGAGCAGAGTCCTCCATAGTGCCCCCAGTTCGGGCCGAATGTCCTGGGTCTGCTCCGAGATCGCTAGTAGATGGGTATGGCCCCCAGGAGCTCTTGAATTCCCCGCCCGATTGTTTTCCTAGCTCCCTCAGGGAGGAGCAGCTTGATGTCATCTCTCGTTCCTTCGGGATTGACAGGGCTCGCATGCTGTTGCCGGGAGAGGGGGTTATGCCATATGACCCTCCTGAAGGATATTTTGCTTACAGCAGATACCACTGTATGTGTGGGGCCATTCCTTCGATCAATGCATGGATAGTCAGATTCCTTACCTATCTGAAGGTGGCCCCTCTCCAGCTCCATCCCAATTCCTATGCTATTCTAGTGTGCTTATTCGTTATCTTCCAGAGGAGGTATGGGCGCCCTCCTTCTAACCGGGAAATTCGATACTTGTATAATCTGAGAGGCTACAAGAAGGGGTCTCCGTATGTTAGTTTAGAAGAGGTCTTGCCCTTCAAACCTGTCTTGGACTTATATTCAAAGTTCACCATGTTTAAGAAAGAATGGTTTTTTATCAAGGGCGACTCTGTCTCCTTCCGCCTCTTCACTTCTGGCTGTAAGTTGAACTTTATTTACAATTTCCTTGTTCCGACTGCAGTGCTTCTTCTGATATGCTTCTATTTCTTGCTAGCGACAGGTGGCTTTGCAGATGTAGAGAGTGATTCCCTGGTCCAGATGGCTGCGGAAATAAAGGCCATTTCAGGACGGGACAGGTCGGCTTCTTTCCTGATCAGGAATGCTACTCTCCTGGAGCACAACTTGATCCTGCCACACCAGTCCGTGGTTAAGCAGAGAGATACGGCTGAGGAGAAGGCTGCCAAAGCCAAGGAAGGGGCCACGGTGAAGAGTGGCAAGAGGGAACCTTTTACAAAGCCTCCCGTTGTCGGAGGTAAGAAGCTTAAGAAGTCTGATGGTCCCTCTCCTAGCACTTGCCCAATTGCTCCGGCAGAGGAAGATGTGGAGGAAGATAGAGGTGAAGGTGAAGGAGGAGATGGACAGAGCGGTAGTGGCGTTGGTGCCATAACCTCCGGGCAAGCGGGAGAGATTCATGAGTGGACGGATGATGCTTTCCATCAAGCTTTTGGGGAGTCAGAGGAAGGATCGGCTTTGGTTGAGAAGGCTAAGGGGGTTGACAAGACTGGGGCTGGCGCCGATCCATTCTCTGAGAGTTCTTCCGCTAAGGCGACTCCAGCGATTCAAGGTGAACTTTTGACTTCTGCAGACTCCATTTACGATAGGGACTTAGGAAATTTTATGGTTCGCTTCCGTCGTGGAATGAGATTCAGGACTTATTGCATTATCCCACTCCTCCACAGGGTTTGTATAACAGACGTGCCTTTTCATTCTTTTTAACTTAACATATTTCTTGAATTATGGGTCGTTGTATGTTCGTAACACTTGGTTTTTATTCCAGGAGCAGGTAAGGCGGCCAAGTCATCAGATATCCGGCACCGCCTCGAACAGTATAAGCTACTCGAAGCTTCTGCCAAACCAAAACCGCCAACTAGCCGCCTTGGGGATGTAGTTAGATATCGCCCCCTTCTTGGAGTCATTGAGGAAGATATGCAAAAGAGGAAGAGGGGCCGATCTTCGTTTGAACCTTCTCCTGGCCCTCAGCCTCCAGTTCAGGCCATCCATGATATTATTAAGGAGGATACTGAGTTTATGCCTTCCCTCCATCCGTCCGAAAATCCAACCGTCACTCCGATAGACCGTCCAGGTTTGGATCGCAACCCATTTGCCGGCCACCCGGATCTGGACCCGAGTTTTCAGGATATCTCTTTTGACGAGGTCACGGGTGAGCATCTTCTTCCCCGCAATTCCATGGCACGGGTGCTTGATGAGGCTAAGTCGTTAGACCTCGATTTGCTCACTACTCGGATTGTGACCATGGGGAATGAGGCCAAGGAAAGCATCGATCGGGTGGCTGAGGAAACCAAGAGGCTAATGGAGCATCACGCTCGACTGGCCAGGGCTGGGGCGGAAATCGAAAGTGCTAACATCCGGTTGCGGCTACAGGTTTCTGATCAGGCCAAAAAGCTTGCCGATCAGGCTATCCAGATATCCCAGCATGAGGTGGCCTCCCGACGACTAAAGAAAACCATGGAGGAGGCTAGCAAAGCTGAGTTGCGAAAGATGGAGGCCGCCTGCAAGGAGCAGATTGACATAGCCATTGCTACGGTGGACGAGGTTCGGAGGGCAGATCTCGAGCAAGTAGAGGAGTTATCTGGGAGGCTTGAGGCCGCAGAGCTTGCTTAGGCCAGGCTAAAGGAAGAGATGGAGGAAATGAGGAGGTCTCTCCAGGCTGACCGCTTGAGATATCGATCGAAGAGGGATGTTGCCGTCGCTAAGTTGCTGTACTCCGAGTCCCGGGTGAGGGAGCTTGAGGAGAATGAGGGGATGATGGATGAGATGTTGCAGGATATGTACTTCCGTACCTGGAAGCAGGGTAATCTATCCTGGATGGATGACTATCCCCAGATCATGGCTAGGATATATCTCCGGGCTTTGGAGGAGGCCAAGGCCGATGCAGATAAGGAAGGTGGAGCGGCATTCAGGATGGATATGGTTACCGCCCAGTTCTCAAAGGAGGAGAAGGTAGCGGTGAATGAGGGGATGCGGCTACTTGCTACGGAGGAAGCCGGTGTGCAGTTGGGGGATGAGGACCAAGAAGCGGGTGTTGGTGAGTTTTTCCTTTTTAGCTTTTCATAACTTGATCGTTTGTGGTTTATCTGATGGATTCTTTTCCTGAATTGGACAGGTGAGACCTCTGGTCAACATGTTGGGAGTTCCGATCCAGCAACCAAGTAGATTCGGAGAGCTGGTTCTGAGGTGTAGTGGTTAGCACTAATGTAGCTGGTTATTTTATTTGGTCTGCCTGACATTCCTGTATATGCTAGTTCAAAAACATTAATGTACTTTCAAGCTGTAATTATGTCATTGAACGACTTTATGTAAGTTTATAACACAAGCTGATTCTGTTATATTTTGAATGTTGTTATTATTTTGATGTGCTGCATAAGAAGTATAACTATGCATATGCCTGTGATTTAGTTGTGTTTGATGCTAAGCTCTTGCTTGAAATATAATCTCATGTTTTGCAATGTTAGTGTGATGTATGAATAAGTTATAGTTACATGTTTATGTACAAGAGAAGAGAGTACCGCCCTTCATGTTTTAGTTGCAGGGGGGTAGCTTTGAGCGTCTTGTGTAACTGGTCATGGATACAGCTGAGTGTCTTGTTATCCAGTTTGCGGGCTCCGATCCTTATGAGCGAATGTCTCCTAGTCAGTGTCCTGTACTTTAGGGACCGTTACACAGGATAGGAGAAAAGTATTTAAATGGAATGGAAATATAGGAAAAGTAAAACTTCCAGTCACGGAAGGCCGTCGATGTGCTTAAGTTCGTGGCAAACGGGTTTTGTAGTCACTTTCCCTAGCTGTGGGTCTTGGAGACATTTGTCACCCATCTTACGCCCCCGTGGGGAGTTTTCTTTTTTACCACAGCCGCACTTAAGACATATCGGAGCTGAGATCGCGCACAGTAACTACCCGAGCCATTATGGCCCGTAATCGTGGGTATTATTCGATTTACTGTGGCCGGCTAGCGTGGGTGCCGATCGTCAACCGTGAACTACCCCTGGCTGGCCACACCTTATGTTGGGGCTTAAAGTGGGTTCACAGTTGCCGGCAAGCCGAACGCCGTAATGAGCTGCCATCGGCTATAGTCGGCCTTCATGATGGCTTATAATCGGCTCATTACAGTTGGCTTTAAGGGCAGTCGCGAGCAATGAGTTAACCCGCAGCAGAGGGATGCTGGAGCAAAAGTGTCTCATTGGCGAGTGCATAGAATCGCATAGTACCTGTTAGGCCTTGTCCAGATGAGGACGTGCCCTGATGTGCCATTACACAGAATTTTGTTCAACAGAAAAGGATACAGTTAACAAGTAGCCAAGATATAAAGGAACAAGTTAAAAAGAGACAAGATTTTTAAAGTGGTTCGGCACGAAAATGCCTACGTCCACTGATCCTCTTTGTTAATTCACTTCATATGGGCAGTACAAGTTAAGAAAAGTATCGACGGAGGTGTTGGATGTTCCATGCCCTTTGGAACACCTCTCCGTCCACTGTTGACAAAATAGAGGCTCCATTGCGGAGATCTTTATGAATTACGTAGGGTCCGTCCCAGATTGGGTCTAGTGCTCTGGGGCGCGGGAAAATCCGCTTGAGGACAAGAACTCCTTCTTGTAAGCTGCGTTGCTTGACTTTGGAGTTGTATTGTGCTGCAACTTTTTGCTTGTGAGCCGCTGCTTTGAGTGATGCATCGTTTCTTCTCTCCTCAATTAGATCCAAAGACATGAGGAGGAGTTCTTCGTTCTCTTTCGGGTTATAGTGGATCTTACGGTGAGAGGGCACTATAGTTTCAACTGGGAGCATGGCCCCCGATCCGTATGCCAAAGAGAAAGGAGTATGCCCTGTTGAAGTTCTGTAAGATGTGCGATAGGCCCAAAGTGCAGTAGGAAGTTCATCCACCCAAGCGCCTTTCGACTTTTCAAGTTTCTTCTTGATTAAGGTTTTGAGAATCTTGTTGACAGCTTCGACTTGTCCGTTTGCTTAAGGATAAGCTATAGATGAGAAGCTTTTGTGAATTTCGTGCTCTTGGCACCAATCGACGAATTCTTCGCTGTCAAACTGAAGTCCGTTGTTTGATATGATCTTGAGTGGGACTCCGTACCTACACAGAATATTTTTGATCAAGAAGTTGATAACTTTTGCCGAGGATATTTTATTTAGAGGTTCTGCCTCCACACATTTGGTGAAATAGTCAACTGCCACTATAGCATATTTGGCTCCGCCTCGGCCCGTTGGCAGTTCGCCAATTAAGTCAATTCCCCATACTGCAAAGGGCCAAGGGCTGGTCATTTGAGTAATCTCATTTGTGGGTAGTTGAGGAATCTTGGCAAATTTCTGACATCTGTCGCATTTCTTGACGAAGTCCAAGGCATCTTTGTTTAAAGTGGGCCAGTAATATCCATATCGGAGTATCTTCTTTGCCAGAGTCTGCCCTCTAGTGTGATCTCCGCAACTTCCTTGATGGATGTTGGATAAGACTTCCCTGGCTTCCCTTCCAGCGATACACCTTAATAAGGGATTAGAGAAGCCGCGCCGATAGAGGATGCCTTCTTGTAATGTATAGCGGGAAGCTTTCCTTAAGATTTTCTTGATTTCGTTACGCCTGTCGGGCAATGTGCCATCTTGTAAATATTTCCGGATAGGAGTCATCCAAGTTTCTTCGTCGATCGCAGCTATCAGATTCACTTGCTCGAAACTTGGTGCCAGCTGTCTTGAGATGGTTAGTGCTCCTAAAATAGTGATGTTCTTCATACTAGATTGCTTTGCTAGTTCGTCGGCCTCTCGGTTCTCTTCTCGAGGAATGTGTTTGATTAGATAATGATTCAATTGATTGAGCAGCAACTTGGTCTTTTTCAGATATGCTGTAAGTCGTTCTCCTCGAGTCTGGAAGTCTCCAAGTATTTGATTTACAATGAGTTGAGAATCACTATGGAGACATAAAGAGCCGACTCCAATCTCCAAGGCCAGTTCTAATCCAGCTATCACCGCTTCGTATTCTGCGTCATTGTTGGTGGCAGCGAATTCCAACCTTAAGGCGTAGTGCAGTTTCCTTCCCCTGGGGGTGATTATCACAACACCTGCCCCCGAGCCTTGTTCGTTTGACGCTTCATCTACGAAGAGATTCCACTTGATATCTTCTGCTATTTCAGATTGGTCCTTACCTTCGTTAGTAGTGAATTCGGCAATGAAATCAGCTATGGCTTGCCCCTTGATAGCGGTGTGAGGATGGTAAGTGATATCATATTGACTTAGTTCAATGCACCACTTAAGTAATGGCCCAGAAGTGTCGGGGCGATGGAGCACTTGCCTTAGCGGTTGATCGGTTAAAACTCTGATGGAATGAGACTGGAAATAGTGTCGCAGTTTCCGTGACGTGATAAGCAAACAGTATGCTAGCTTTTCAAGTTTAGGGTATCTGGCTTCTGCCCCTGTGAATCTCTTGCTTACAAAGTATACGGGTCGCTGCGCGCGGTTGTCTTCTCTCACCAAAGCGGCGCTCAAAGCGTGGGACGATACAGCAAGGTATAAGTATAGTTCCTCGCCTTCATTTGAAGTTGAGAGTATTGGTGGTCTCTGGAGGTGTCCGATTAAGTTAAGGAAGGCTGTCGAGCATTCGTCGGTCCATTCGAACTTTCCTTTGTCTTTCTTTAGAGCTTCGAAGAATGGGATGCATTTGTCGGTTGCTTTAGAGATGAACCTACTTAAGGCGGCCACTTTCCCGTTTACGCTTTGCATCTCTCTTCGAGTGGATGGTATCTTGACATCTTGCAAAGCTCGAACTTGTTCGGGGTTTGCTTTAATCCCCCTGGCATGAACGATGAATCCCAAGAACTTTCCCGATGATACTCCGAAGGAGCACTTTAGAGGGTTCAATTTCATGCCATATTGGCGAAGTACTTGAAACATCTCGTCCAGGTGGTTTATATGGTCGTTGGCTTTCCTCGATTTTACCAGCATGTCATCCACATAAACTTCCATAGTTCATCCTATCAGTTCTGCAAACATCTTGTCGACGAGGCGCTGATAAGTAACCCCGGCGTTTTTAAGTCCAAAAGGCATTACTTTGTAGCAGTACAATCCCCGATCAGTGATGAAACTAGTGTGGTCTTGATCGGGGGCGTGCATGGGGATCTGGTTATATCCTGAGTATGCGTCCATAAAGGATAAGAGTTCGTGTCCGGCTGTGATGTCCACGAGTTGGCCGATTCGGGGGAGTGGGAAGCTGTCCTTTAGGCAGGCGTCATTTAAGTTGGAGAAGTCGATGCATGTTCGCCACTTCCCATTAGCTTTCTTTACCAGTACCGGGTTGGCGATCCATTCTGGGTAGATGGCTTCTCGTATGAAGTCATTGGCAAGTAAGTTCTTTACTTCTTCCTCGAGGGCTGCTGATCGTTCTACCCCCATGCTCCTCTTTTTCTGCTTCACTGGCACCTTGGTGGGATCGATGTTCAGCATGTGGCATGCTACGTCTGGGGAGATTCCCGTCATGTCAGCGTGCGTCCAGGAAAATACATCCATGTTGTGGCGAAGAAAATCAATGAGTTGACTCTTTACTTCTCTTTTTAACTGAGACCCGATTCTCAGCAGTCTACTTGGGTCGTGTTTGTCTACAGATACGAATTCCATAGCTTCTGCAGGCTCGGCGGTGGCCTCCTCCTCTTTGTCCCTGGGGTCTAATTCGTTGAAAGGATCACTGGTATATCGAAGAGGAGGGGATTTCTTTAGTTGCTATGCTTCCAAGCTTTTCATGCAGAGAGTAGTCTCTGCATTTTTCCCTTTATCTTTTCTGTGATTATTGCGAAGTTCAGTCACATAGCAGTCTCGAGCAGCGTCTTGATCTCCCTCCACTTCTCCTATTCCGTTATCTGCTGGAAATTTCATCTTCAGGCACCATGGGGCTAGGACAATTTGGAAGTCGGAAAAGGCTGGTCTTCCCAAGAAGGCGTTGTAGGCCGAATGGTTCTCTATTAGTACGAACGTTTGTTTTCGCACAGCGGAGCGGGGCTGACTGCCTATTTCGACAAAGAGATCCAGTTGCCCGAGGGGTAACTTTGCATCTCCAGTGAAACCATGTAGTGGTTTGTTGCAGCGAGATACATCCTCCATTGACAGCTTCATTTTGGCGAAAGCATGCTTGAATAGGATATTTACTGAACTTCCAGTGTCTATTAAAATTCGGAAAACTTTGGTTGGACCGAACCAGGCAGAGATGACCATAGGGTCCATGTGTGGGTACTGTCTTCCCTCTAGATCACGTCTACTGAATGTGATGTCGTCACTCTCTTTCCGTTTTGGGTGGCGTTCTTCTGTAACAGAATTAACGTAGCCTTCATTGTTTCTAAGTGAATTACCGTATCTTTCCATCTCTGCCCAGCTTCTGTCGGCGATGTGTGGTCCTCCCGAGATGGTATGGACCACTATCTTCTCTTGACTAGAGCCGCTGATGTTGCGATTTCCTCCACTTACTTCTGGGAGGGGTAGCCTAGGATTCTCATTGGCAGGAGTTGAAATCCTGTTCTGGCTCTTCACATAGCGTTCCAGCCTCTTCCTTCTGATGTGTTCTTCAATTAAATCCCGGAGATGGTGGCATTCATTGGTGTCATGTCCATGGGATTCGTGGAAGCGGCAGAACTTTCCTGACTTGAGTGCGTTATCTGACTCCTTCTTATGCGGGGTGCGCTTGTATCTAACTTCGTCTTGAGTGGCTAGGAAGATGTTTTCGATTGTTTCATTCAAAGGGGTGTAAGAGTCAAATCTTGGTACTGGTCGATATAAGCGCTTTTCTCCCTTCTTGCCCCAGCATTGTCTCTGGCGTCATTTCTTCGAACATCCTTTGCTGCAGCGGGGAACCTGTCTGTAGCCGTCTTCGCCTGTTGCCCTGATTGCCTCTCAGTGGCAGCGTCCTCAAGTCTCATATACTTTCCAACTTCATGGAAGAAATCAGGTAACGTAGCTGGTTTTTCTTTGGTTAGTCTTCTAGCAAATTTAGTACCTGGATGTACACCACTGCAGAGGGCCATTAGGATAAGTTTCTCGTCGGCATCTTGGACTGCGGTTGCCGCGGCGTTGAATCGGGTTAGATATTGTTGCAATGTCTCTCCGGGTTTCTGTTTGATACTAGATAAGGAATAAGCGTCCTTGGGTTGCTCCACATGAATGCGGAACTGACTGATGAACTTTTCTTTCAACATTTCCCATGAGCTGATGGACCCTTGGGGTAGGTGGCAGAACCAGGAGGTAGCTAGATCTGCCAAGAATATTGGGAAGCATTTACATAACACTCCCTCTGTTGCTCCGCTCATGAGCATATGCTGGGTGTATCTATGTAAGTGTACGATGGGGTCAGATGTTCCCTTGTAAGGTTCCATCGTTGGCATTTTCCATTCCTGGGGGGTGATGACAGTTTCGATATTGCGGGTGAAGGGGCTGGTTACCCTAGCGCCTATTCCCCGATCCCTTTGCTCCCATTGGACGCACTCTCTGAACAATCGCGCCATCCTTTCATCAGAACTTGGAGCGGATAGAAATGAGCTTGGTTCTTCCCTGCGGGATTGATTCCGTCCAGATGACTTGTAGGGATGGTATCATCTGTCACTCCTAACATTCTCCAAAGGCTGTCTCTGCTCTTCTGGGGGCATGCTGGGGTCAGCCATAGTTGGCCCTTGTCTCGATCTTCCCCTGCTGGGTTCTGTTCTCAGCGCTTCCTCGGGTCCAACTTCGGGCTGGACTCCAGCTCGGCCCCGTCTACTGGTGTTTTCATGGTTAGGTAGCATGACAGGCTCAGCTACATCCGACCCTTGCCTGGCACCTCCCCCGTTGGGTTCGGTTCCAAGTGTTTCCTCGGGTCGGCCTTCGGGCTGAGACCGGGCTCGGTTCCTACCATGGCTGTTTCTGTTGTTAGCCTCTTCGAAGAAGAAAGGTCTTTGTCGCCTTCCAGATCCTCCAGATTGGGACTCGCCCCATGATTCGGTGTTGCGGTTGGATTCTTCAGCATCCCTTAGGCGTGACATGAGTTGGTCCACCAAGGCTTCTTGTTGAGATGCGAAGCGGTTAGTTACTTCAGCCACAACCCTGTCTAGATCTTCCCTAGTAATTGGTTGTTCCGCGGCGGGGGCTGTTAGATTTGCCTGATTTTCATCTGGTATTGCTGTTAAAACGGGATGATTCTCTTGATTTGGGGACACTGGATCTGGGACACTGCTAGTTGCGACGTTCTTTCCTTTGTTAACATCTCTCCTCTACCTGGAAGTCATGTTGTCGGAGCAAGGAACGATGTTGTGAGGAAGAAGGTTGACTAGGAGAAGCTGTAGCTTCTAGTTTGGCTCTCAATCAAAGCACCAAAAATGTTTGCACAGAAAATGGGCAAACACCTCCAAGTCATATGAATTAGTCAATTTTATGTTGTTTCTAATGATTTGGGTAATTTATGCAAATATATGAAAAACATGGACTAAATTATAAAAGACGCACAGATTTATAGTGGTTCGGCCAGAACGTGTCTACGTCCACTTTATATGCTATTCTCCTTTTTCTTTCAGATTACAAGTACAAGGCTTTGTATACAAGTATATGAAAGTTGTTTGAAAGTTCCTTCCGTGCTTGAGCTCTCCAACTTGTCCCCATTGTTGTACCCCTACCCCTCTATTTATAGAGTGAGGTTGGGGGCAGGGGTCTTGGAAGTATATAGCTGCTGGTGGGCCTGGGCTGAAGAAATCTGGTCTGGCAGTGTTGGATCGGAATGCCTTAGTTCGGTAGTGGTTGAGATGGTTGGCCCGGTGGTAGGTTGGTCCGGTGGTAGGTTGGTCCGGTGGTAGGTTGAGTGGAGTGTTGGTCCGGTGGGAGGTGGAAAGGCCTCTGGTTCGGCACGTGGTGCCTTGGGTCTGATTCGGGATGTAGCGAGGCGAGGTCTGGTTCGGCAGTGGTGCTTTGGATTGGTAGGACGTTGGTCCGGTACCGAATGGTCCGGTACCGAATGGCTCGGTGGCCTCCTCCGCATGCTGGTTTGGTAGCGAAGGAACATGGTTCGGCTTTGGTATGTGTACCGGATGAGCTTAGGTACCGGATGGAATGGAACGAATGGAGTGGGCGAACCCAGATGAAACTGATGCTTCTAGGTCTCGAGATCTCCTGGGTGAGAATTCACCCAACAACCGAATTGTTAATTATAAATTTGGCAAGACTCAGATATACAGTAAATAAATAATCACAGAATCACAGACACGGAGTAATAATATGCAACGGAAGTAAAAGAGATAGTAGTTCATAAAGCTACTACATAAATATATAAGATACATCAGAGTTTACAACAAAAGAGAAATACGAAACATCAAGTACAAATCAGAATACATCACTGGAATCATCGAATACTGAAAGAAGAATAGATGGCTGGATCTTCAAGCAAAGCTCCAACTCCAAAGGTGAGTCTCGAAAGCTGAACCACTCAATCTGACCCGAGCGTAAAGCAAAACACAAAACACTCTAGTCAGGATTAATATTCTCATATCAATAAATCCAACTCAAGTGAAAAAGCAATCGAAATACAAGTAACTCAAAGGATGTTGGAATCACCATCCTCTAAGGATCCGTTAAACTATCTACTATGTAGTAGGGTACACTAAATAGATAATGTCTATCAGTAATATAAAGTATCAAAATAGTGTTAAGGCGTTACCATTATCCCCCTTAACACATTTATATAAGCATCATAGTCTATACAGCACTGTAAACTCCACCGTAAACTGGTGGGATATCAGGGAGTACTCCATAGGTATAACACAAAACAAATTCGTAGTGGTCGCTTATATAGGGATACAAGTATGACAAGGCACATGAGGCAATACCCAAGGTAGTGAAACTACCATTTGCCTGATCCGGACTGGTGAGAACGCATCGCCGCAGCGATCGCAACACCGCGAAACAACACTCCAGAAAGTACGAGGGTGCACCAATCAATCACAAGTAATGAGTAGTAGTTACGAAGAAGTGTGTTCGCTCGAGGTGGCTAACCCCATTTGGCCCGGCACGGCTCCTGATTTTAGTCATTTCCAATTTGACACAAGTGTCAAGGCTATCCATTATCGTTCTCTTTCTTCAGTCATCACGTACATCATTCCAACCACTTCATTCTGGATCATCACTCCGCGTGTAGTTATTAAAGTGGTTTTCTCTTTAGATAGAGAGTATATCCATAACCTATTCCGGTTTCTTTAATAACTTCCGTAATTATTACACCGTTGGTCGTTTAGTAAATTTCAAACCAAATCAAATTCAATTTCAATTTCAATTCGTAGATCCACATTTCATTTGTCTTTCTAAATCAATTTCCAAAGTTTACGTTTCAAAACTTCCAAATTACCATTTCAAAATCTTATAATTCGATTTCAACTTTTATTTAAACAATTCAAATATTGATTCAAGTTTGTATATAAATTTTATTTCGAAATCATTTAAATTAATTAATTTAACACTCAAATCAATTTCAAATTCATTTATCGATTTCATTCAATATTCGTTAAGTTAAATTTATCCTTCAAAACAATTTCTATTGGATTTCCAATGCATTAATCAACCACTTAAGTTCAACTTCATTATATCAACTTCAAATTCAATTAGGTTAACTTCGTCAAATCAAATTCTTAAATTCAAGTCTTATATTTATTTCAATAAAACGCATTTTATTTCTTGTAAAAGAAATTCAATCCCATTTATTCATTTACTTACGAATTTCAAAACTCAAATAAATAAAGAAACTCAATTTCACTTGTTCAAGAAGTTCAATTTCACTTATTAACTTTCTTAAATTTTCCAAAGCTTAATTAAATAAGAAACCCAATTTCATTTATTAACGAAGTTCAAATCCACTTATTCAAAAGTTCAATTTCTCTTATTAAAGAATTCAATTTCTATTCAATTATCAAATAATTCAATCTTTTTAATTATTAATTAATTTCAATCTTAATTATTAATAATTTCAAAAATTAATAATTTCTAACATAATTATAAATCCAAACTTAATTATTAAATCATTTCCACTTAATTATGAATTCAAACTTAATCGTCAAATCATTTCAACTTAATTATAAATTCAACTTAATATTTTCGAGCTTAATTATAATTTCAAATTTAATTATTAAATGATTTTAAACTTAATAATTTCAAAACTCAATTATTACCAATTTCAAATTATTTATTAATAATTCCAAATTTAATTATTAGATAATCAAATTTCAAACAACGTTCTTTCATCAATTACTACGTTAATATTTGTTTCAGATTTCAATCTTTACATTTTCCTTTCAAAATTTCAAATTCCGACTTCATTTCAAAACTTATTCTTTGCTCGAATAAAATCGTTATTTTATTTTTAAATCGAATTATTGACCAATCAGATTTTATTTAATTCTCTATCCTAGGTCAAATTTCATTTGGGTATATATCATTTCAACCCGATTCCAATTCCAATTCACAAATCAAAGCATAGAAAAGGGAACTTGCAGTGTGATAACAAGGATGGTGTCAAAGTAAATAAACAAGCAATAACAATAATCAATAACAATCCAATAATTAATTCAAATAATCCCGAAATAATCGTATTAATTCACATTGTTGTTTGTGCGAATTAATATAATTATTTCTAGAATCTACACTATCATTTCATGTAGATTAAAGATTATTACATTACGGTTCTTCACTTGTCATCTATTTACAATTTCATACATCATCAATTTAAACACATACATTCGGTGATTCAAGGTGTAATTAACCAAATCTTACGTGTCAATTAATTTAACATTTAAAGGGGTCATATTACACAAATGTCATTTAATCAATTTACACATATGTTGTTTCAAATTTTATCTATCCTACATCAATTTAAATTGCATAATATTTATCACTTTACACATTTCAATTTAACATCCAATATAAACAACAACAATCAATCAATTATCAACCAAACTGTATTATCATCGCATAAATAATTAACATATAATGGTGTTTAGATGTCATAGATGAACAGATATAGGTAATAACAGTGTACATAACTAACAACAGCATATTTCAATCGTCGTTTCAATTGAAATCAAATTTAATAAATAAAAGAACATTAATCATGAGTGATTGCTCACCTTTCGAGGCTAGAGATATTTGACGATGAAACGAGTTACGAAATCCAAGCATGATTCTCAAACAAGGCAAGATTGAACTTGAATCGACAAACAAAGCTGATAATAAAGAATTGGCGAAATCAAATCAGAACCGAATCGATGGTGATACATGATATAAGTGCACTTATATAACTATATGTAGCTATATATATAATGTCATATGTTAACTCCGTGCCTAAAAAGCAATATTAAATTTTTACAGTATATATTCATTTCAGAATAAACGAAACATGTACAGACAACCAACGCAGATACTAGTTATCACTTGTACCATTCCTAAATATTAATATATATATATAAGCTAATGATATTTCAGTATAAATGTAGTTGGCACATAACAAAACCCAAAATATTATATAAATATAAATATACACATACCAACTATTAATCAACTTATATTTATACAATTCAAATATCCACCTTTATAAAGACAAGGAATGTATAATATACAGCGCGCACACATAAAAAAAATGGAAACAACTTTTAAGTATGCTAACCTATAGACATAAAACTTGTATATATAATACTATATGTTTATTACTGTAACCATTATGTTACAGTAATCATTATGTCATATGCGTGTAATACTATACTCTATATAAACTGTCATATACTTTACAATCTTAAATATAGGTGTATGAGCTGACATAATAACCTATACTAGTGACACATAAAGTGAACATAAATCAGTAAAGACCACAGGCAGACTCACTTGCACGTATAAACCAATATATAATATAACCTTTTATATCCAATATACAAATATACTGCAGTGCAAAATATAACTTACTTTATTATTAACAAAATTCACTACTACAAACATATAACGCAGTTATTATTATTATTATTATTATTATTATTATTATTATTATTATTATTATTATTATTATTATTATTATTTTAACCAATAGCCTAACTTCAAATATATATAGCTTTATTATAAACTCTTACTACATTTATACTCTCAAAAATCAAAGTGCATTTCTTAAACATCAAAATAGGCTTTAGGCAAGCTAACATATATCACCCTGTATAGATCATCTGACTTCCAATCCAAAATGTATATACTGAGGCATAAAAAATATAATTGTATAAAGTATATATAACTTTAATGTCTAAGAGTATTGCATATATAAACCTTGAAATCAATTTATATTTATATAAATAGCCAACCTATAAAAGCATAGACAGGTATACAAACACGCAGAGCAATTGGATTATCAAAACTTATTCATACTAAATATATTCAAGTAGACTAGTATACATTATATATATATATATATATACACACACACACACACATATACTTATATCCATATAAATATACATATAAAACAAACAAACTTAGACAAAAACGTGAACAACTTATACATGCTTACTGGTCAATGGCGGAAGGGACCACGGCAGTAGAGGAAAGTGGTCGGCTAAGCTAGGGTGTGATGAAGACGTAACTACCGGCCGATCAGGTCAGATCCGAGGTGGAGGGAGAAGCTGCGGAGGAGGGAAGTGGTGGCACTTGGCTGGGCAGTGCTCGGCGTGACCTGTGGAAGGCCTGAGGCCATTCTCGGCTGCCATTCGGAGATGCATGTGGGGTTAGAGGATGATCAAACGATGGGCAAGAGGGTGCGGTGAGGCCGTAGAGGAAGAAAATGGTGGACGCGGACTTCATCGGTGGCCGAGCAAGAGGAGAAGGAAGGGTGGAGCGGTGGTGGCTCGATAAGACTCGGGTTGGTCGGCCACGTGTGCTGTCGAGGAAGAGAAGGCTGCATGGTTTGATGGATTAGCTCAGAAAAGTGACGCAGCGGAGGAGGGCGTTCGGGTTGTTGCACGCGTGCATGGGAAGATGAGTGAAGGAAGGAGTGGGATAGGCGCGGAGGAGAATGGAGTTGGAGCTGCTTCATGCGAGTAAACAAATGAAAGTGGGAGGGGAAAGAGAAAATTATAAAAGAAGGGAAAAGATGAATGGTTACAGAGGTGGGAGAGTGAATAAAGAAAAGGAAGGAGTAGAGAATGGTTCAGGAGCCAAAGCAATTATGCATGAAACGTATTGGTTTTCAAAAAAATTAATTACACGTTACATTATTTTCACAATTGAAGCCAAAGCAAATATGTAAATAGAATGTAGGAAAGACTGAAAGTTAGACACGAGAATCCAGAAAATAGTAAAAGCAATTACCGTTAGGAAAATTCGAATGGATGTCGGAATTAAAGGAATAAACATACCGGTACGGTGAACCGTTATATGGTTTTGTCGCGTACTGAACTTCAAAGCAGAGAAATGAATATACTTTTGAGATCAGCACGACGAGACAATCAAAACGGTATATGGCAGTCAGTGGTACGATTGAATTATAAAAATTCGAAATTTTCTACTACGGAAAATGCAAGAAAATTGAAGAAGAATAAGATCGACGGAGCCAAAGATGTCCGAATTTGGAAAAACGACAAACTGACAACTTGCTCAAAAGATGATTTAGAATTTTTCTATGTAAAAATATTTAGGTTTCGAAAACGTTTTATTTTCATCGCTTTTTAACTGATTAAATTGAGGTAATTTTACGCACGAAATAAACTTCCGTATTTTCGGACGAAAATTTACCCGTTGCTATGTTTAACTAGACGCATTCCAAATATTAAATTTATATTTCAAAATTTTATCGTTTATATTATATTTTTATTTACACACGAAAACGGTTAATTAAATTAAATAAAATTGTTAAAATACTCGGGTTGTTACAATCTCCCCCACTCAAAACTTTTCGTCCTCGAAAAGGAAGTAAGTAGAAGAATAAAAACAACCAAAAGGAATAGACTTGAATTACACTGTAAATAATTAATTTAAACCATATAAATTTCAATTTAAATTAATTAATATTCAATACTTGATTTTAAAATCAAGGAATTTCATTAAGTTGATTTATTTTCAATTTATCATTTTTGTTACAAATTTTTATTATAAACAGCAATTTATTTTATTACCCATTTATTATTCAACTAGCCTAGTCTTCTTTTTATCTCTATTAACCATCTATAATTAAACTTTAAGTGTATAACATTTTTATACGCACTCAAATTTTATTTATAAAGTCAACTTATATTGTATATTATCCAATTATCTTAAATTAACAATTCCAAAGATCATAAATTTGAATAGTCTTTTATTATAATCATATTTTATTCGACGATTGAATTCTTCTTTACTCCAAATTATTATTAAATTTATTCTACTTAATATATCCTAACATAATATTTACATTTATTATAACCACTCAAATTTATTTATAAATTCCTTTGGTATCATTTTCTACCGTATAATATTCAATTACATAGTCAACTTTTGAAAATTTAGGTAAGTTCTATATAATGCAATCGAGTATTACACTAGTAAAATTTTCTAATTTAGTTATCCAGGCTTAAACTTTTATTTAAAATTTTGATTTCATTTTATAATTTAAATTATCCTTTACATAAATTTAAGAATTAAATTTTCGAGTAACTTCAAAATTTATTTAGAGATAAATAAGTATATATAATATCAAATCAGTTTTAAATCATATATCAATATATGTATTTCAAATCAAATCATACTTTAAGAAATTCAACTCAATTTATTTTCAAAACAATCCGTAGCAAAGCTACAGAATAGTCTCTCCACTTTGAAACTTGAAAATGAATGTCGATGATGCGGCCGTCATCACCGAAATTATTTTCCAGCGACAAAAGAGAAGAGCTCTAACTTAATCATTTAAAATTCTTTGAAAACCATTTCTATTCGAAAATATTTTAAATAATATACATTTTACACTTGAAAACCATAGTTTGAAATTATCGGAAATTAAACTCTCAAATTCTAGTTTAAATTCACTTCAAATTCCAAATCAAATTATAACCAATTTGTGAATTCATTTATTTGTTTTATGAAATAGTCAATGATTTATAAAATAATAGATGAAAATTAAGTTTTTCACATTTCGGACAACGGGTTCATTAACATTTTGATTTCAGAAAAATTTATACTTATATATAATAAAATCATTCAATATTATTTTATTTACTAAATTTGAAAACAATATCGTGTCCGTTTGCTCTGCTCAAGTGTTTTGGAAACCCTATCGATAGCGTTGATCAGACGAATCGATCGAAAGCCCAAATCAACATCAACAACTCAGACAACACAATATATAAAACATTTTAAATATTGGTTTACAAATACATTTCTTTTCTCGACGATACAGGAATGAATTTCAAAATAAGGATAAGGTTCAAATTTGATAGACTCAGATTAAAGAGAATTCTGATCCGAATTCAAGTTCGAAAGAAAAGATAAGAAGATCCAATTAACAGAATCGGGAGACGGGTAAGCTTATTTAATTCACGGGCAGCGTTAACCGGGTCGATCGTGACTTAAAGAATAAGATCGATGCAGAATTCTGAGGCAAATCGACATTCGATCTCAAGAGATAGAATTCAGGTATAGCAGGGAATAGATAGCATCGTAAACCGAGGATACAAAAATCTTCGGCAAATCAATGCTTATTGTAAAGGAGTTTCACCCATTTACAAATCATTCGAAGATTGGCGAGACCGCCGACTCACTATAAAGATCATTCGAAGTGGAGTTATGGGATGTTCAAAAATTGAAAGAAATCGAAGAGTGAGGGACACAAACGAATTTCTGGAACCGCAGGGAACGTTCCAAAATTCAAAGAAATTGAGTCAAAAGGAAGAGATTGAAACTCGAATGAGAGTGATTCTGTAAATACATTTACCCTATATGCTAAGTTTTGCCTAGAGCTACCAAAAGCTCTGATACCAACTTTAACGACCCGCTATTTTGGACTATTCACATCCGCACACGTCGGACTTGAATAATTCAAAATACCGAATTGTTAATTAAAAATTTGGCAAAACTCAGATATACAGTAAATAAATAATCACAGAATCACAGACACAGAGTAATAATATTCAGCGGAAGTAAAAGAGATAGTAGTTCATGAAGCTACTACATAAATATATAAGATACATCAGAGTTTACAACAAAAGAGAAATACGATACATCAAGTACAAATCAGAATACATCACTGGAATCATCGAATACTAAAAGCAGAATAGATGGCTGGATCTTCAAGCAAAGCTCCAACTCCAAAGGTGAGTCTCAAAAGCTGAACCACTCAGTCTGACCCGAGTGTAAACCAAAACATAAAAGACTCGAGTCAGGATTAATTTTCTCATATCAATAAATCCAACTCAAGTGAAAAAGCAATCGAAATACAAGTAACTCAAAGGATGTTGGAATCACCATCCTCTAAGGATCCGTTAAACTATCTACTATGTAGTAGGGTACACTAAATAGATAATGTCTATCAGTAATATAAAGTATCAAAATAGTGTTAAGGCGTTACCATTATCCCCCTTAACACATTTATATAAGCATCATAGTCTATACAGCACTGTAAACTCCACCGTAAACTGGTAGGATATCAGGGAGTACTCCATAGGTATAACATAAAACAAATTCGTAGTGGTCGCGTATATAGGGATACAAGTATGACAAGGCACATGAGGCAATACCCAAGGTAGTGAAACTACCGTTTGCCTAATCCGGACTGGTGAGAACGCATCGCCGCAGCGATCGCAACACCGCGAAACAACACTCCAAAAAGTACGAGGGTGCACCAATTAATCACAAGTAATGAGTAGTAGTTACGAAGAAGTGTGTTCGCTCGAGGTGGCTAATCCCATTTGGCCCGGCACGGCTCCTGATTTTAGTCATTTCCAATTTGACACAAGTGTCAAGGCTATCCATTATCGTTCTCTTTCTTCAGTCATCACGTACATCATTCCAACCACTTCATTCTGGATCATCACTCCGCGTGTAGTTATTAAAGTGGTTTTCGGTTTAGATAGAGAGTATATCCATAACCGATTCCGGTTTCTTTAATAACTTCCGTAATTATTACACCGATTGGTCGTTTAGTAAATTTCAAACCAAATCCGTTTCAATTTCAATTCGTAGATCCACATTTCATTTGTCTTTCTAAATCAATTTCCAAAGTTTACGTTTCAAAACTTCCAAATTACCATTTCAAAATCTTATAATTCGATTTCAACTTTTATTTAAACAATTCAAATATTGATTCAAGTTTGTATATAAATTTTATTTCGAAATCATTTAAATTAATTAATTTAACACTCAAATCAATTTCAAATTCATTTATCGATTTCATTCAATATTCGTTAAGTTAAATTTATCCTTCAAAACAATTTCTATTGGATTTCCAATTCATTAATCAACCACTTAAGTTCAACTTCATTATATCAACTTCAAATTCAATTAGGTTAAATTCGTCAAATCAAATTCTTAAATTCAAGTCTTATATTTATTTCAATAAAACGCATTTTATTTCTTGTAAAAGAAATTCAATCCCATTTATTCATTTACTTACGAATTTCAAAACTCAAATAAATAAAGAAACTCAATTTCACTTGTTCAAGAAGTTCAATTTCACTTATTATCTTACTTAAATTTTCCAAAGCTTAATTAAATAAGAAACCCAATTTCATTTATTAACGAAGTTCAAATCCACTTATTCAAAAGTTCAATTTCTCTTATTAAAGAATTCAATTTCAATTCAATTATCAAATAATTCAATCTTTTTAATTATTAATTAATTTCAATCTTAATTATTAATAATTTCAAAAATTAATAATTTCTAACTTAATTATAAATCCAAACTAAATTATTAAATCATTTCCACTTAATTATGAATTCAAACTTAATCGTCAAATCATTTCAACTTAATTATAAATTCAACTTAATATTTTCGAGCTTAATTATAATTCAAATTTAATTATTAAATGATTTTAAACTTAATAATTTCAAAACTCAATTATTACCAATTTCAAATTATTTATTAATAATTCCAAATTTAATTATTAGATAATCAAATTTCAAACAACGTTCTTTCATCAATTACTACGTTAATATTTGTTTCAGATTTCAATCTTTACATTTTCCTTTCAAAATTTCAAATTCCGACTTCATTGCAAAACTTATTCTTTGCTCGAATAAAATCGTTATTTTATTTTTAAATCTAATTATTGACCAATCGGATTTTATTTAATTCTCTATCCTAGGTCAAATTTCATTTGGGTATATATCATTTCAACCCGATTCCAATTCCAATTCACAAATCAAAGCATAGTAAAGGGAACTTGCAGTGTGATAATAGGGATGGTGTCAAAGTAAATAAACAAGAAATAACAACAATAAATAACAATCCAATAATTAATTCAAATAATCCCGAAATAATCGTATTAATTCACATTGTTGTTTGTGCGAATTAATATAATTATTTCTAGAATCTACACTATCATTTCATGTAGACTAAAGATTATTACATTACGGTTCTTCACTTGTCATCTATTTACAATTTCATACATCATCAATTTAAACACATACATTCAGTGATTCAAGATGTAATTAACCAAATCTTACGCGTCAATTAATTTAACATTTAAAGGGTTCATATTACACAAATGTCATTTAATCAATTTACACATATGTTGTTTCAAATTTTATCTATCCTACGTCAATTTAAATTGCATAATATTTATCACTTTACACATTTCAATTTAACATCCAATATAAACAACAACAATCAATCAATTATCAACCAAACTGTATTATCATCGCATAAATAATTAACATATAATGGTGTTTAGGTGTCATAGATGAACAGATACAGGTAATAACAGTGTACATAACTAACAACAGCATATTTCAATCGTCGTTTCAATTGAAATCAAATTTAATAAATAAAAGAACATTAATCGTGAGTGATTGCTCACCTTTCGAGGCTAGAGATATTTGACGATGAAACGAGTTACGAAATCCAAGCATGATTCTCAAACAAGGCAAGATTGAACTTGAATCGACTAACAAAGCTGATAATAAAGAATTGGCGAAATCAAATCAGAACCGAATCGATGGTGATACATGATATAAGTGCACTTATATAACTATATGTAGCTATATATATAATGTCATATGTTAACTCCGTGCCTAAAAAGCAATATTAAATTTTTACAGTATATATTCATTTCAGAATAAACGAAACATGTACAGACAACCAACGCAGATACTAGTTATCACTTGTACCATTCCTAAATATTAATATATATATATAAGCTAATGATATTTCAGTATAAATGTAGTTGGCACATAACAAAACCCAAAATATTATATAAATATAAATATACACATACCAACTATTAATCAACTTATATTTATACAATTCAAATATCCACCTTTATAAAGACAAGGAATGTATAATATACAGCGCGCACACATAAAAAAAATGGAAACAACTTTTAAGTATGCTAACCTATAGACATAAAACTTGTATATATAATACTATATGTTTATTACTGTAACCATTATGTTACAGTAATCATTATGTCATATGCGTGTAATACTATACTCTATATAAACTGTCATATACTTTACAATCTTAAATATAGGTGTATGAGCTGACATAATAACCTATACTAGTGACACATAAAGTGAACATAAATCAGTAAAGACCACAGGCAGACTCACTTGCACGTATAAACCAATATATAATATAACCTTTTATATCCAATATACAAATATACTGCAGTGCAAAATATAACTTACTTTATTATTAACAAAATCCACTAATATAAACGTATAACATAGTTGTTATTATTATTATTATTATTTTTAACTAATAGCCTAACTTCAAATATATATAGCTTTATTATAAACTCTTACTACTATATATACTCTCAAAAATCAAAGTGCATTTCTTAAACATCAAAATAGGCTTTAGGCAAGCTAACATATATCACCCTGTATAGATCATCTGACTTCCAATCCAAAATGTATATACTGAGGCATAAAAAATATCATTGTATAAAGTATATATAACTTTAATGTCTCAGAGTATTGCATATATAAACCTTGAAATCAATTTATATTTATATAAATAGCCAACCTATAAAAGCATAGGCAGGTATACAAACACGTAGAGCAATTGGATTATCAAAACTTATTCATACTAAATATATTCAAGTAGACTAGTATACATTTTATATATATATACATATACTTATATCCATATAAATATACATATAAAACAAACAAACTTAGACAAAAACTTGAACAACTTATACATGCTTAGTGGTCAATGGCGGAGGGGACCACGGCAGTAGAGGAAAGTGGTCGGCTAAGCTAGGGTGTGATGAAGACGTAACTACCGGCCGATCAGGTCAGATCCGAGGTGGAGGGAGAAGCTGCGGAGGAGGGAAGTGGTGGCACTTGGCTGGGCAGTGCTCGGCGTGACCTGTGGAAGGCCTGAGGCCATTCTCGGCTGCCATTCGGAGATGCATGTGGGGTTAGAGGATGATCAAACGATGGGCAAGAGGGTGCGGTGAGGCCGTAGAGGAAGAAAATGGTGGACGCGGACTTCATCGGTGGCCGAGCAAGAGGAGAAGGAAGGGTGGAGCGGTGGTGGCTCGAGAAGACTCGGGTTGGTCGGCCACGTGTGCTGTCGAGGAAGAGAAGGCTGCATGGTTTGATGGATTAGCTCAGAGAAGTGACGCGGCGGAGGAGAGGCGTTCGGGTTGTTGCACGCGTGCATGGGAAGATGAGTGAAGGAAGGAGTGGGATAGGCGCGGAGGAGAATGGAGTTAGAGCTGCTTCATGGAGTAAACAAATGAAAGTGGGAGGGGAAAGAGAAAAATATAAAAGAAGGGAAAAGATGAATGGTTACAGAGGTGGGAGAGTGAATAAAGAAAAGGAAGGAGTAGAGAATGGTTCAGGAGCCAAAGCAATTATGCATGAAACGTATTGGTTTTCAAAAAAATTAATTCCACGTTACATTATTTTCACAATTGAAGCCAAAGCAAATATGTGAATAGAATATAGGAAAGAGTGAAAGTTAGACACGAGAATCCAAAAAATAGTAAAAGCAATTACCGTTAGGAAAATTCGAATGGATGTCGGAATTAAAGGAATAAACATACCGGTATGGTGAACTGTTATATGCTTTTGTCGCGTACTGAACTTCAAAGCACATAAATGAATATATTTTTGAGATCAGCACGACGAGACGATCAAAACGGTATATGGCAGTCAGTGGTACGATTGAATTATAAAAATTCGAAATTTTCTACTACGGAAAATGCAAGAAAATTGAAGAAGAATAAGATCAACGGAGCTAAAGATGTCCGAATTTGGAAAAACGACAAACTGACAACTTGCTCAAAAGGTGGTTTAGAATTTTTCTATGTAAAAATATTTAGGTTTCGAAAACGTTTTATTTTCATCGCTTTTTAACTGATTAAATTGAAGTAATTTTACGCACGAAATAAACTTCCGTATTTTCGGACGAAAATTTACTCGTTGCTATGTTTAACTAGACGCATTCCAAATATTAAATTTATATTTCAATATTTTATTGTTTATATTATATTTTTATTTACACACGAAAACGGTTAATTAAATTAAATAAAATCGTTAAAATACCCGGGTTGTTACACGTGTCACCTACCATACCGAGCCTTTACTACGAGTTTCTATTTGTGTCTTACCTATGGAGTATCCTCTGGTAGCCTCCCAATCAGGAGGTATTATGGTACTGTATAGACTATTGGCATTATTTGTGTTAAAGGATATATGGGTAACCCCTTAACGCTATTAAAAAGTAAGTTTATTTTACAATTAGACACTATTATAATAGCGAAATATACTACATAGTAAATAGTTTAACGGATCCTTAAGAGATGTAATTCCCGAGCATCTTTTCAGTTACTGCACTAATATTTATTTCGGTTAATTTAACTTACATAAGATCTTTTAGTTCTGACTCGAGTGTTTTGTCTTTTCAATTCGCTCGGGTCAGTCCGAGCGTTTCAGGATCGAAGACTTTAGCTCTGGAGGACGAAGACGGAGATTTCTATTATTATTATTAATTATATTCCACTACACTTTTTAATTCTGCTGCTTTGATTATTATTGGTATGTGAACTCTGATATTTATTGTATAAAGAAGAATCAAATGTTTGTAAACAGTTTATGAACTGTATATTTATTTTTATATTTTATCCTTCCGCTGTGAGATTCTATTTTGTTTTTTTCTTTCCCTATTTTTCTTATTTACCCCATAACAATCTGCCCTTCCTTATGGTTTGAATTGGCACGTGTGTCGATTTAAAGCGTGCGAAAAGGAGGAATGTTACAGTTGGTATCAGAGCTTTGGTTTTGCGATAAACCTTAGCTTTGTGGGGTCTGACTCTTTATTAATAGGGTAGTAATACCCTATGGGAGTCGCTGAGTGTATATATGAGAGAGCGTATTTGTTAGTGTTATAAAAGGTTTTAATATTGTGTTCATTTGTTCCGTTTTGTACTTATAAATTCTGGTTGGTGCATGGGACGCTATGACATCAATAGGGATTTCTAAATACTTAATAAGACAAACCGACATAATATTTGTTTTATATAGGTGAATGAAATAATTTTGCCTATTATATTTTCTATATATAAAATAAAATTTCTCGAATGATATCTATATTTGGCTGCAATAGATTAGTTGTTAGGTAATGAAGTGTATAAATAATAATAGAAATAAGATTGAAAAAAATTAAATAAATGAAATTTGGAAATTTAGAACTAAAGATCTGGGGTTTTGAAATTTTTTTCGAATAAATTTTGGAATATAATAATATTGTTTATAAGTATTTTCTGATATAAATATTTTAATATAATTCGGAAGAATTGTTTTAAAAAAAATTAGAAAAATATAAGTTTTGTACTTTCCTCTTTGTCGTTGGAAAATAATTTCGGCGATGGCGGCCGTATCATCGACTTTCATTTTCGAGTTTCGAAAGGGAAAGGCCACTGTAGTAGTCTGCTGCAGATTCATTTTTGAAAAATATATAAATTTTGAATTGTTTTAAATATAATTAGAGATATATAAGTTGTAAGAATATATTTATCTATTGTTTTAAAAGAAATTGAAAATTTAACCCGGTATTAAATTCTTAAATTTCCATTAATTAATTGTTTCAATTATTGTAGTGAAATGAAAGGTAAGTAATTAATAATTGAAACCTCTAATTTAGGTAAGATATTTAATGATAAGCTATAAAGGAAATAAAAAGACGTTGAAATGGTAACTTATAAGACAAAAGGTAAAGATTTATTGAACAATGAACGAATTAAAAGAATTGAGAAAAACTTGCATAACTTTCAATTACATTCTTTAAGAGCATATATATAACTTACCAAATATTAAAAGTTGAAATGTTTAATAAGAGATTGTAATAGAATATTATACAAGTAGAAATTTGAAATAATGAAAGTATTCAATGAAATCGCTATTAAATGAGAATTTAATGTTATAAACTTAAGTTATAATTGAAATTTTACCAAGTAAATATAATTAAAGATAAGTATGACAATAGATGATTTTAAACTTAAGTAATTAAAGTGTAAATAGATGAGGTCATGCAATTATAAATGAATGTAATATAATAAAGAGAAATTGCAAACTTAAGTAAAAGTGTTGAAGTTATTTCTAAATAAAATTGAAAGAAGTAAATTAAAATAAAAAGATAAACCATTATATGAATGAAAAGAATCATTGAATGAATGAAAGAAGGAAATTAAACAATTAGTGTATGAAATAAAATAAATAATAAGTAAATTTGATTTGTATTGTTGATTAGTTATAGTTGTTTGGGTAAGGTACTTTAAATTTTGGGTTTGGGTGAATGAATAATCTATTTAATTTTATCTAAGACTGTTGAGTAAATGATGTGCTATTAGTTTATTCTTCATTCCGTACAATGTAAAAGTTTTGAACCCGAACAACTATTTGTTTGTTTGATTGAATGGTTGTTTTGTATTCGTTATGTATGCCGGGTGTGAAATTGATGGTTGTTGTATTGATTTGTTGTTAGTAATTGAAACCACTTAATATTTCACTTTATATAAATTGTTAACCCTTTTAGATTTTATAAGTGAAATGCAGGTTATGGAAGCAATTGCTACTGCTTTTGGTTCCATAAATTAAGCGTAAATTGCCCGACAAATAGGTACGTTTCGGATTACGGTTTATAGCGCTATTTTATATATTTTCCCGGGTTGGGATATAATATTTTGGATAATATATGTAATATAATTGTTATATTTAATATTATATTTTCTCCCGAGCCTCTCCGTACAAAGGAGACTTTGCCAAAATTTTCCATAAATTTTATATTTTGAAAATGCTTACCAAACTTTAGTAATTTAAGTATAAAAAGATTTAATGGTTATAAATTGAGATATTATCTAAATTAATTAATTTTATAAATTTAATTGTTTATAAAGTTAATGTTTGAATAAGGTATATTGATTTCTTAGTTCTTTGTTTCCCTTCTTTTTCTTTTCAGGGACGAAAAGTTTTGAGTGAGGGAGAGTGTAACGACCTGTAAATTTCGGGGATTTAATTTGGTTAATTTAATGAGTTTTGTAATTAAATTTAGTAGAAAAAAACTATATAAACTAATATTGAAATGAACGCTAAAATAAAATATATAAATAGTGACTTAACACCTATTTACTAGCAATTTGAATAAATTTCAATAAATGAAATGGGGTAAGTATTGTACCTGGATATAATATTCATTTCAAGGGAATTTATTAATATGTTAATGTAAAGTTAGAAATATTAGAATAAATGATAATTCCATCCGTACTTGTAAGCAGTTACTATAGGTTGCGTGTTGAAAGGGTTGATTGAATTGGAATTCATATTTAATTTAAATGGAAATATTTAAGGTTTACAATAACGGAAATTTAGGCAATAAAGTAGAACTAGTTGATAAATAATAACCAGATAAGGGAATAACATTAATATAAATAAAGTTGGAACAAATTGGATATAGAGAAATAAATGTAAGCATTTAATATATTAATTAATGTTGGTTGGTGATAACGTTACTTGGTGATTAATTATATAGTAACGGAAGTGCGAATGTAAAGTATTTGAAGACCGTAATTAATGTGTTCAATATATAGGAATACACATTTAAAAACATAGTATTCATTTAAAATTTAAAATGTAAATAGGTGTATATTTAGGTAATGAAATAAATCAGCATTTAAGAAACATCTAAATTTATTTGTAATAACGTTCGTTTAATTGTTGAGTAATTATAGGGTCATATTTATTATAAGCGTTACTTTAATAATTATGATTAATTGCGAAATTAATACGAGAAGTATGTAAAGTAATAACTAAGAAAGGAATACGTTATAAATTGATTATAATCTAAACTTATGTGTAAGGTTGAAATTGAATCTAATCCGTTTAATTGGAAACTTATTAAAATAAATTGGATTCAAAGTGTAATAAGGGGATTATTTTAAGAAATTGAAATAAATACTATAATTGGTGAAATAATTTACATTTAAAATTTGAGATGGAAATATGATAGTCAATAAATAAAGGATTTGTTTGAAATTTAAATATATAATGAATGGGTTTTATTACAATTGTAATTAAATGTTGGAATTATTTTAGCATATAGATATTGGGTTTAACATGGAAAATATGATTTCAAAGAATAATAATTTAAAAGTTTATCACCAATCGATTGAACAGTTGAAAAAGAATAAAATGAATGTTTATCTCTAATCGAACAACAAATGTTGAAGTTAAATAAATGAATTAAATGAAAGTTCTAATGAAAGAATAACATAAGTTGTTATTTGAAACGTATATTGGAGAAGTTGATTTTCAATAAGATAAAACATCTACATTGTAAATATTGTATAAATTTTGTTGTATATGAAATTCTATAAAATATGTTTGAATTGGTATAAATGAAAAGAAAACAGTGTTATATAATTAGAATTTGTTGAAATTAGTAATGAAATGAACTGGAATTAGATTAATTTAAATGTTTCAATTTGAAGGAAACATAAATTAAATTGTAATCAATGAGTTAATATAAGAACTTGCATTTTTTTGGCAAAATGGAATGAACATTTCAATTAAATTAATTGCCTATTTTGAGATGTATAAAGAAAAATTTTCATTTTGAATAAGTATAATTTTATATAACGGAAAAATTGAATTTTCGAATAATGTATACAAACGCACTTATTAGTATTCATATTTTAAAATATATCATAGGGTTCATGGTTGTGTAAATGTTTTGGAATCAATTAGAAATTACCTTGTATTAAAAGTTGTACAGTAATAAAATTGGTTTGAGTAATTTAAATAAATATATAGGTAGATTGGTTTGGTAATTGATTGATTGATTGTGTAATTGATTGATTTTTTTATCGATTGAGTAACATCATTAATTGATTGTTAAATTGATTGTTTAATTGATTGCGTTAGGACGCATATATTACCCTAAAATGAATGTGTTAATAAAGAATTTAATGATATAAATATGTGCATATTTGGATTTATGGGAATGAATTAACCGAAGTAAGATTCAAAATTTGGACCCCAAAGGTTTGTTTATAGCATATAAGTGGCCCTTCATTTGCTTAATATTTATATCATATCCGCATTCTTTTTTTTTTCTTTTTTTCTTTCATTCCAAGTCATCCATGTAGGTTCCACTTGAGCATCCATTCGTTAAACTACTCATTCTTATTAATTTATAGTAACCTCGTATGATTGATTTCTAATTAATGACTGCCTCATTCTTTTCATTTGTTTCTTTTTTGTTTGCTTCATTACAAGTAGTTTTCCTGAAGTTTTTTTTAATGACATCCAAATTACTATTCATGCCACGTCATTAGCATTTAATATTCTTTATTTCTAAACTTCATTTTATTTACACATTATAAGTTCTTGTAGCTTTCTTTTATTGGCAATTCATTCTCCTGAAGCTTCATATTTGAAAACGGAAGATTTATTTTTATCTTCATTTATATACTTATTCCTTTACTTTACCTCTTTCACACTACCGTTTTCTAAGGCTGTTCATATTTTTACTTATATTTCAATTATTACTTGGTTTGTATATACTTTGTTAGCTTTTCATTTATTTCTATCTTCATTCCTGCAGCCTTAATTTATTCTTCAAACCTCCTTATTATCTCTCATTTTAATTTTTCCTTCCTCTTAAGATATTCTTCTTCTTCAAATTTTATTCTAGTTCAAACTTTCTTCTTTCTTTTCAACTTTCTCTATAAATATCCTGCTATAAACCCTAGCCTCCCTAATTCTCATTTGTTCTGTACGTACATCTCAACTCTCTCCTCCTCAATGGCAGGCAAACAAATCTTAATTCCAAATAAAAATTCCAAACCAAATCAAAATATAAAATTCAAACTCCTTAGAAAAATCTAGAAGCAAAACGCGTGAGGGAGAGAGGGAAAGAAAGGGGGATGACGTGGCGCTTGAAGGTATTCTTTTATTTCTATTCTGTTTTTTTATAAATTTCAATCACCATTAATGCGCATAACTTTCTCCTACGAGCTCCGTTTCACGCGAGATTTTTTTGTTAGGATCGTATTGAAATTTCTGACGTTTTGGCGGTGGTTTGGACGGATTTGGAGACTATCTAATTTTTGAGTTTAAATTGGATTTAAATTCAATTTAAATTCAAAAGGTGAGTGTTTTAACCCACTCATAACTTCTAAAATTTCCTATGTCTGTTAATTTGACTTAAGATATGAGTAGAAGTTTATTTACGTCTGTTTGGCATGTTTTATTCATCATCTCTATTAAATCGCATTTATTTAATTTAACTGTTAATTAATTTTATTATTGCATATAGATTGACAGTTAAAATTTATTTATTTGCATATAAACTGATAGTTAAACAGTTAATAAATTTATTTTTGAATATAAACTGTTAGTTAATAACTGTTATTTATTACCTGTTATATTTTATATGCTATATATTGATGTTTGTTTAAATTGATGATGAATTAAATAAATTGGTTGATGATTGATATTGGGTGAATGGATGATGTGTTCCGTCTTATATAAACTGCAAGTTATCATGCAATTTCATTTCATTCGGGATTGCGGTTTGAAATGATATACAACCGCATTTTTATTTTTAAATTGCGGATTGAAATGATAAATATCCGTATCACTTGACCATAGGATAGAAAATTATATACAGGCACCGCGGTATATATATAAAATTATTTTTGAAATGATTTTTATGGTTTGGATATGATACGGTTTAATAAATAGTAAATTTGGATATGATAAATATATATTATATATACATATATAGTTAAATTGTTGAATTTAAGCTATGCATAAATCTGTTAAATAAAAATGAATAAGTTGAAAAATGGAATTTGATAATTTATATTATATGATTAAGTACAGGTTTAAGATCTTGTATATATATAGACTTTTAAATGATTCAAATCAATTAAGATTGAAAGATAAATTGGAAATTTAATTGGAATTGAGCTTATTTGAAAAATTAACTCCATAAGTTGATGTTAACTTATTAAAATTGGAAATTTTAAGGTATGATATTTATAACTGGATTTAATGAATAATTCTAGTATAAATAAATGGAAGGAAATAATTAGTGTTAATAAATTTAGTTTATTTTAAATGGTTATGGATTTATCATGTAAACCTTTCAAACTAAATAATAGGAAAACGAATTGTTGGTTTGAAATTCTCAATCTTAGTTTTGAAATTCATTAAATACTCAAAGTTTGAAAATATTGAAATCGAAGTGTTTTATTCAAATTGAAAGTGAATCTAAAAGTTATGGGTTTAGACTGAATTTAAAGTGAGTAAAAATTGTGAAGGTGTGGAAATTATTTATTTCTAAAGAAATTTTAAATTCAACTGTTTTATTTTATATACCGTTGAATATCCAAACCATTTAAGTTTTGAAAGTTATGGTTTTAAAACTATGGATTTCGAAGTATTATGTTGAAAGTTAAAATTCAAATACTTGGTATCGAGGTATTATAAATTTTAAAAGTGGCATGATTTTGGAAAAGAAATATATTTGAAATAAAATGATATCATATTTATTTGGGTTTTAAAAGGAAATGTTATCGTATTTATAGGTTTTGAAATGGATAATTATATTCTGGTTTTGAAAGTATAATTATATTTAAATGACTGCGGTGTTATAATAACGTTTAGTTGTTGAAGAGACCGGGATCAGAAGTTGTCATACTCTCTGCCAACTGCGAAAACCACTTTAACAACCGTGTACGCGGTGGAGATTCCAGAATGAAGTAGGTTGGTGGCGGCGTTTCCTTTGAGGTAAATACGTGGACCCGACTCCCGTGAGTTGGTACAAGGTGGCTAAAACATGAGCGATTCTCGGGCCAATGAGGTCATTCCTCTGATCGAACGCACTCCTTCGATATTATACTCTGACTTTTGGATTGATTCGGTGGCCACTTTTGATTTTCATTTTCGGGGTGTTGTTCGAGGTGGGCAGTAGCTGCGCGCTGCGCGTTTCGACCAGCCCGGATGCATAATTGGTATATCTACCCTGGCATTGCCTAGTTGTGCCGTGTCACCTACCATACTGAGCCTTTACTACGAGTTTATATTTGTCTCGTACCTATGGAGTATCCTCTGGTAGCCTCCCGATCAGGCGGTATTACGGTACTGTATAGACTATTGGCATTATTTGTGTTAAGGGCTATATGGGTAACCCCTTAACGCTATTAAAAAGTAAGTTTATTTTACAATTAGACGCTATTATAATAGCGAAATATACTACATAATAAATAGTTTAACGGATCCTTAAGAGATGTAAATCCCGAGCATCTTTTGAGTTACTGCACTCATATTTATTTCGGTTAATTTAACTTACATAAGATCTTTTAGTTCTGAATCGAGTGTTTTGGCTTTTCAATTCGCTCGGGTCAGTCTGAGCGTTTCAGGATCGAAGACTTTAGCTCTAGAGGACGAAGACGAAGATTTCTATTATTATTATTAATTATATTCCACTACACTTTTTAATTCTGCTGCATTGATTATTATTGGTATGTGAACTCTGATATTTATTGTATAAAGAAGAATCAAATGTTTGTAAATAGTTTATGAACTGTATATTTATTTTTATATTTTATCCTTCCATTGTGAGATTCTTTTTTGTTTTTTCTTTCCCTGTATTTCTTATTTATCCCATAACAATTCTCCCTTCCGTATGGTTTGAATTGGCACGTGTGTCGATTTAAAGCGTGCGAAAAGGCGGGATGTTACAAAGTCGTTGAACTCTGTCCTAGTAATAACTTCCATCTGGTTATGAGCTCTGGTAGTCCCTGTACCTAGATTTGCTTGCTGATTTCTAGGTTCTATCTGTTGTACGCTAGCAGTCTCGTTAACATCCGCCTTATGAGAGGCTAATCGGGTACGTGGTCTTTCCATAGTAGAGTTATTGATAGGAACTCCGAGTAGAATCAACGGACGTCATGTGAATGACTTGGATCTCCTTCGAGGGATTTATTCAATCCAGTAGCTTCAAAGCAGATCCTAGCAGCTTGAGAATTCGATTCTTAGTGAAAGCACCAAAATGTTAGTATCACAATTGGTCACTAACACCCTTGAGAAAGATTGTGTAGACGGATTAATGAAGAAAGTAAATTAAAATAAAGTATTGTATGCTAAATTAAATGCAAAGACAAGAACACCGGATTTATAGTGGTTCGGCGTAACTGCCTACGTCCACTGTGAAGTTAATCTTTATTGCTTTACTCAACGATTAATTACAGATACAATCCGTACACCAACTGCTTGAATACAATTTCTAAGTAAAGAGAAGAAGTCTTGAATGCGGTAGAGTCTCCCTAGTGTTCTCAAGAAAAGGTCCATTTCACTGTGCCCCTGCCCCTCTATTTATAGATGAAGATGGGTTGGACTTCTCTAATGGGCCTGGGAGATACCTCGACCCGTGGTGAGTGACTTCTGTGTGTTGAGCCGCAAATGCCGAACGGAAAATGCCGAGCCACATATCGAAGCCGATCGGTACCTCTATGCCGAACGAGGCAGTGTGTTGAGTGAAGTGTGCAGGCCGAACGAGGCTGGAATGCCGAAAGAGGATGGAGTGCCGAACGAGGTATGAATGCCGAGCGAGGCTGGAATGCCGAATGAGGCTTCATGTCGGTCGAGGCTTCTACCGAACAAGGTTCATGCCGAACGAGGCTGGAATGACGAACGACGCTGGAATGCCGAGCGAGGCTGGTGTGACGAACGAGGCATGAATGCCGAACGAGGCTAGAATGCCGAGCGATGCTGGAGTGCCGAACGAGGCATGAATGCCGAGCGATGCTGGAGTGCCGAACGAGGCATGAATGCCGAGCGAGGCTGGAGTGCCGAACGAGGCATGTAGGCCGAACGAGGCATGAAGGCTGAACGAGGCTGGAATGCCGAGCAAGACATGAATGTCGAGTGAGGCTGGAATTCCGAACGAGGCTTCATGCCGGTCGAGGATTTTGCCGAACGATGCTTTAACGAGCCTCTTGTTTCCTGGTCAGACATCCAGGTAACACTTGCCCCCCAAAGTTTATCGTGTGGATGAACACGATGCGCTTTGAACCTTGAGCACTCCGTGTTTTTCTTTAAGCCTTTATTCTGTCCTCTCCATAGTGATCCCTTGAATGCCAGACGAGATCTCGATGCCGAACGAAGCCTTGATGCTGGACGACATAGCGATGTCGAATGATCCCTTAATGCCGAACGGCATGTTGATGCCTAATGATACATCGAATGCCGAGCGGCATACTGAATGCCGAATGACATTGATGCCGAGCGAAGGAGGTGCCTTGACTGGTTCTACCGGTCTCTGACCGTTCGCCTTCCTCCTTTCTATCTATAAAAGTCGATACTTACCTTCTTCCCCTTTTACTCTTTACCTCCACTCTGTTCACCCTCACGAACTCAACTTTTCCCAAACCTTTTCTAACACCTCAACAACTCCTTTAATCCCCTAGTCTCTTTGGTTGTTTCTCGATTTCCTTCAACAGCAAACCTGAATAGATCTCTACTTCCAATTCAAGTATCTCGCCAGATTCCAACCCCTTCTCTTAGGTACGAAACTATCGCAAACCCAACCTTCTCCGATTATAGACTTTGGACAAGACTTGAATTTTTGAACTTCCTTTAATCCATAAATAACGGAAGTCTCGTTGATAAGGATGGTGGATTCAAAGTTTAAAAAAGCCTTAGGACTAAATGGAGAGGAAGATGTAAAAAGGTGTCGGCCTAGTGAGAGCCGACGAGGGTTGAGATGTCCGATCGCAGGTGTCGTCCGAGTTGGAGTGTGGGAGTATAGGTGTAAAGTTGAGGTTAGGCCTTCCATGCCGAGTGATGTGGTTTGATATAGCTATGTCTCGACATGATCCTCTATGCCGAACGAGGTAATAGGGAGCGTAGGTGAAAAATGGGAGATGGGCAGAGTGCCGAATGAGGCATCTCGGCATGACTTGCTGGGTGACTCGCCTGTGCCGAGTGGTAGAGAGGGTGTGTAGAAAGGGAGTTGGTGTTGAGGGTGAATGCCGAGTGATGCGGCTTGGCATGATTACGATTCGGTATGTCTGGCCACATGCCGAACGGTAATGATGGATGGTAGGAGAGTGGTGTACAACAAAAACACTAGTCGAACATAATGCATAGTTGACTCAACCTATTCTTTATGCCCGAGCCTATGACAATGAATAAGTACATGCATTTAAGCAATTAAGCATATCGGACAATCCAGACTAACAACTCCTCTATTTTGACAACTATAAGCTTTAATTTAACTTGATTAAAATGGATAATAACCTTCAACACATAGTGACGATGTTGAGTTTGAAACATAAACCTCCTTAAGATAAGCTTTCTCAAACGATCAGCGATGACGGTCTTTGAAGATGTTAGTTCGAAGCCTAACTTTATTTCACCAACTCAGTGACTTCTAATTTCTTGGTACTTATATTTGAATGATCGCACTAGTTCACACACCACAAGGGGGGAGTATTTCTATTGTTAAGTCTAATGTCGATTGTTTTTCAAGTATAGTTCAAACAGGTGTTTCGTTAGATTCAACATTCATTAGAGATGTCCAGGAAATCCAGCTCTGCCACGATCTCGAACAGACCCATGGCATCTTCTTAATAAGAAGTAGTTGGAACTTCAAATCCGTCGACTGCTCCTATACAAGACATGCCGAGCCCCACGGTCGCATTTTTCGACTTGGCTCCCGACGCCTTGGATGTAGCGATCTTCTTAGACAATCCAATCGACTCCCAAGCCTCGAAGATTAACGAAAGCACGCTTCACCGTATATGCTCAGTTCACGGGATTTCTTTTGACCATGTGTTGGTTCCATCGAGACAGGGTCGCCCTCACTTGCACCTAGTCGGCTATACCGCCTACAACAGATTCATATGTTGGGTCGGTAGCGCGCCGCCATTCAACTCCTTTCTTCACGACCTGTTACAATATATCGAGATCGGCCCGTCGCAATTACATCCAAATAGCCACACGTTCATATACGACATTTGCATTCTCTTCATGAGTATCCTTTTCAGGCTCCCAACTCCCAGCGATATCCGCTATATCTACTGCTTCAAGAGACGGTCAGATAGCCTATTTTTTGTATTCCTTGAGCCGCATAGCAAGTGTCAAATCCTGACTGTGGCTTGGAGCAAGTTTGCCCAGTATAAACAGGAGCGGTTTTATGTGCGCCGTCATTCCGGCTTTGCGAGGAGATGGGTGGAAGGGAGTGAGTCTTTTCTCTGGACCAATACTTGTGTTTAGCGGAAACTGCACCTTTCCTAACTCTTTCTCTATTTTTACAGGTATCAACCCACGTCCCAAAGGCTCCGGATATTCTGACGCTATCGAAGCTATCTGAGCTATCCTCGTAGAAGACCGGGACAACAAATCTCTCATTTCAAATGAATCGCTCACGAAGTTTGGGCTGCTGGTAGAAGGTCATGGAATAAGCCTCGCTCAAGGTGTCACTATAAGCAGGCCATCTTCGAGCAAAGGAAAAAAGAAGGTTGGGACTTTAGCACGTAATGCCCTTGACACACTAGAGGAGGGGGAGATTAAAGAAACTGAAACACCCGAAGTACCGGGTGAAATATGTTATTCCGGCTCAGGACCCAATAGTCGAGGTTCTTGACATCGAAACGACGCCTTCCCCTTCGAAGGGAAAGAAGAAATTGACCTACAAGTTGGGGAAGAAAACAGTGGGTGGAACTTCTAAGGTCACCCTTATTCCAGTGGAGAGAGAGACTTCCTCACAACACTTAGAGAGTTCTTTGAAAGGCTTGTCGAACCTCACTATACTGGATGATCTGCTTAACTACGGTTTCGACGATCCAGAGGCGATACAAGCGCTTAAGCCCAAAGCCAGGGAGAAAAACTCCTATTAGTAAAGATAAAGAAACTGGTATGTCGGGGGGAACACTAGGACACACACAACACGTGCACTTCACCTTGCACTTAAATTTCTGCCACCACTCTACTCTTTACTGACTTATCGTTATTTAAATTCTATGCAGGCGACATGGGGCGTACACATGGACTTGACCGTCTTTGAGGTTCATCTATTTTCCACCACTCCGACCGGGATTCAGGTTCCGACAAGCGTCGAGACAGGGATGACACCGACGATCGGGACTGCCGCCACCGAGAATCATCCTACCGAAGAAAGACCTATAGCCAGTCTTCCTATCCTCGCGATCCTCCTCCTCAATCAGAGCAAAGCAAAGAGAAGCCCGCACACAAGGGGTCCCAACTGAGGCCCATCGGGATCAACATTCTAGTTCATCTAGTACTAGGCAATCTTGAGATCCCCACAAAACACCCATAGTCTCCAAACAGATTCCTTCCACTCCTGTATCCGATCCATTGGTAGAAGAATGACTTGTTGAGCTTAAATCTGTGTTCCCAAGATTTGCTTTGACGGCTTGAAATTTCTCCCAGCCATTCATCAAATTCCGGGACATGTCAAACAAAGCGCTATTGCTTGTACTAATGACGTCTATGTCTAGCATGATGCGCTCATTCACTTAGCCGAAAAGTCTCAAAAGTCTCCGTTGAACGTCAACACGAATTTTATCGCCAGAAGCTTGAGGCTATTCATGATAAAGATATTATCAAAGCTCAGGACGAAGAGCTCTCTGCATATAAGTCTCAGCTCGAAGCCGCCCAACAAAGTGCTAAAGATACTACGGAGGCTGTCAATCATTTGGAGACAACTCATAAGAAAGAACTTGACGAAGCGGGACAACGTTGTGGGGCCCTGGCTTTAGAGAAGGATTCATTTCAGAAGGAAAGGGATGCATTTGCCCTCCGAGTCAAAGAGATGGAAGATCAACTCCGCAAAGAAAGAGAGGAGGAAACTACTGCCCAGGTAGAGTCGCAACGATATTGCGACGAGATCGTTGCTACGCGACTTCTGAAGGCAAAGCTCGATGATGAGCTTTCTAAGGTAGGGATGCTGAACGATGAGGCCCGCGAAGAGAGCAAGAGAATAGAATCCGCAGAGATCGACTCTCGCCTTGAGGCGGCTACAGAGGCTGGTAGGAAGGAGATTAAGTGCATGTTTGACCCATTGATAGCAAAATTCAACGCCCATGTCCTCATGCATATGAACTAAACATTTCTTGGCGAGGGCTAACTTGAATCTCTAGCCGAGGCATGGGAGACTTTAATAAAGACCAGGAAGGTCGAGCTAGGCACCGAAGAAGTTGATGAGGAGGCCTTGGTGAAAGAAGGCGCACTATTGCAAAGGTTCTCCCTCATTCAAAGGAAAAGACGTCATTGTCGGTCCGTCTAGAACCGAGTCTCCAGTCCTTTCTCCTAATCAATCGGCTGATCAGCCAACACTCGATCCATTCAAGCAACGCGCTTGTTATGACCCAGAAGACTGTGGTCTTGGCATCCACATTCTATCTCCCATACCGTAGGGTGAGACTCCCCGGACAGTTGAGAGCCAGCAAGAAGCCGATACATAACTCTTCTGTTTAAAGTTCAAAGAGCCATCGTTTTCAGTGAAAGATTATTGTATTCCAACGTTTATTTCCCGTGATTTTGCACAAGCCATTCTGATCCCGAACCCTCTCCAAGGAGCGATGATGCCAAGGAGGAGAAGGGGAAAACAAGCGAGGTCACTCACGAGGGCGAGACTCCCGGTCCAGATGCTCAAGTGATTGAGGCGCTTGATAAGGATAACTCTGAGACTTCATCTCCTGTCTAAGGTAGTTATGAAATTGAGATCACAAGCGCCTCTGAGCACACTTCTAAAATGAGCATGAAGGAGCAGCTCGTGGAGGAAAAGAAAAGAACAGCTGAAATTAAAGTCGAGCTCCGAGTCGTGGACATAGATGATCCTTTGAACAAGCCTTTGAAGGTCATCCTTCCTGGTGGGTCCAGGCCGTTGGAGGTCCCTCGTACTTCCTCAGTTGTTACCTACCTACCAAGGAAAACTTCCATGGGAAAACGCATAGGAGAGGAGTCATCAGAGAGGACGAAGGAGGAAAAGAAATCGAAGAAATAAAAAAAGTAGCTGTTACACTTGTTCCATGAGAGTCAGCTTAGATTTTGTAATTATTTCAATATAGATAGACTTTTGACCTCAAGTTTTGGAGGAGTTGTAGTAGGACCCCATTTTGAATTAATAAATAAAGTTTAGTTTCTTTGTCTTTCAAATGACTTTTGTTGTTCAACTTTCTGTACTATTGCGGTCGAAATCCGAGCTGTCGGGAGTTACATAAACCCCCAATTCATCTTCATATAACTCGGGAATTCTTTGAAATTGTACATCCTTTATTCCACGCTTTGGGTACTTAGAATATTTTTCAGTCCGTATGCTGGGGACTTGATGACTTTAAATCATTTGTATCCTAGTCCACACTCCGGGGACTACTCCAATCTGCACTTTGGGAATTTAGAGTACTCCAGTCCACACTCAGGGGACTTGGAGATTTTGTTGTTTATACTCTAGTCCCCACTCTGGGGGACTCAGAGTACTCCAGTTTGCATTTAGAGGACTTATAGGTTTAAGTCGTTTATACTCTAGTCCGCACTCTGGGGACTCAGAGTACTCCAGTCCACACTCAGGGGACTTGAAGGTTTAAGTCATTTATACTCTAGTTCGCACTATGGAAACTCAGAGTACTCCAGCCCACACTCAGGGGACTCAGAGATTTAAGTCGTTTACACTTTAGTGCGCACTCTGGGGACTTTGAGTACTCCAGCCCACACTCAGGGGACTCGAAGATTTAAGTCGTTTATACTCTAGTCCGTACTCTAGGGACTCAGAGTACTCCAGCCCACACTTAGGGGACTCGGAGATTTTAGTCGTTTATACTCTAGTCCGCACTCTGGGGACTCAGAGTACTCCATTCCACACTAAGGGGACTTGGAGGTTTTAATTTGTTTATACTCTAGTCCGCACTCAGGGACTCAAAGTACTCCAGTCCACACTCTGGGGACTTCGAAATTATAATGTCGTTTACACTCTGGTCTACACTCAGGGGACTCAGAGTACTCCAGTCCGCACTCAAGGGACTTAGAGATTTTGAGTGTTTATGCGCGTTCATACGTTAGATAGAATAATGTAACTCTAGTTGTTTTCCATAGAATTATCATTCACAAAAACATCAATAATTCATGGAAAAGATAGCTTCAAGCCTTTATTAATGAAAACAAGCTAAATTGTCTTATTACATGCCGAAAAATAAGAATAAGAATATGCTGGAAAATAATTGCAACTAAAATATGAAAGAAATGGACTACGTATAATAATGATGCAAATGCTCGCTATTCCATGCTCGGGGGAGTGTCACACCATCAACGGTCGCTAGCTTGAAAGTTCCCTCTTCAAGCTTCCGTTCAATAACGTATGGACCTTCCCATGCGGGATTCATATGCGATGGGATCGGGAAAACTCGTTTCAAAATGAGGTCACCCACATCAAAGATTCTCGGCGGGACCCTTTCTTATAATATCGAGCGACACAGTGTATGTATGCGGCCGCTCTCAATTCAGCTTCTTCACGTTTTTCATCAACGAAGTCCAGTGATTCCACAAAAGATCCCGATTCAACTTGGGGTAGTAATGAGTTACCCGATGTGATAGAACTTCAAATTCTACGAGTATAATAGCTTTCATGCCATATGCCAATGCGAATGGAGTGTGGCCAGTCGCGGACTTGTGGGTGGTTCTATAAGCCCAAAGCACTGTTGGAAGTTCGTCCACCCACTTGCCTCTAGCCTTTTCCAAACGCTTTTTCAATATGGACTTGATTATTTTGTTCACGGCTTCCACTTGTCCATTGGCTTTTGGATGAGCAACTGCTGCAAACCTTTTTTCAATGCCATACTTTTAACAAAATTCTTTGAACTCTTTGCTTTCGAATTGAGTTCCGCTATCTGTAATGACAGTCCGTGGAAGGCCAAAATGACATATAATGTTTCGTACAATGAAATTAATTATCTTCTTGGTGGTGATCGTGGCCAAAGGCTCTGCTTCTACCCACTTAGTGAAATAATCAACTACAACTATCATGTATTTTGCACCACCCTTGGATATGGGTAAAGAACCGATTATGTCGATTCCCCACATTGCAAACGGCAAGGGACTAACCATTTGCGTGAGTTCTGTCAGCAAAGCTCTCGGGATTTTCGCATACTTTTGACATTTGTCGCACCTCCTTACATAGCCTGCAGCGTCCCGATTTACAGTTGGCCAATAGTATCCAGAGCGGAGGATTTTCTTTGCTAATGTCTGCCCCTAATATGGTCACCGCATTCTCCTTCATGGACTTCCTGCAGGAACCGTTTTATCTCATCGTGGTCAATGCATTGGAGTAAAGGGGTCGAGAATCCCTTCTGATACATTATTCCATCCCACGTTACATAACGTGAAGCCTTACGAATGACTTGTCGTCTTTCGCTCCTTCTTTCGGGCAAGACCCCATGTAGCAAGTATTGCTTGAATGGGGTCATCCATGATTGCTTCTTGATTTCTGTTTCTAACACAAAATCTACCTCTATCATATTTATACTTGGAGTATGCAAGGTTTCAACGGGAACACTTCCATTTGCTGTGCATCGTGAGTACTCGCAAATTTTACCAATGAATCCGCTTCTCTGTTTTGTTCACGTGGGACATGCGAAATATCGTAATATTCTAGATTTGCAAGCAGCTCTTGAACCCATGCAAGGTATGGGGCAAGTCTCTGTCCCTTCGCTTGATAGTCCCCCCGCACTCGGTATACCACCAGTTGTAAGTCACAAAAGATTTCAACCGATTTTACCCCCAGCTCTTTGAAAAGTCTCAAGCCAACAATCAATTCTTCATACTCGGCTTCTTTATTTGTCGTCGGGAATTGGAGCTTCAAAGCATAACAAACTAATGGGTTTTCAGGAGTCACAAGAACTATGCCAGCCCCTGAGCGACGGTCGTTAGATTCCCCATCGGTATACATCTTCCATCGAACGGGAGGTATGACATTGTTACCGTCTAATTCGTCTGACATGGTGAATTCAGCAATGAAGCCTGCTAGCGCTTGCCCTTGTATGACCCTTCATGGTAGGTAGGTAATATCGAACTGACTCAACTCGATTTTCCATTTTAACATCCTTCCAGAAATTTTCGGTCATTGGAGTACCTGCCACAAGTGTTGATCGGTATAAACACTGATTGAATGTGCCTAAAAGTATGGCCGGAGCTTACGTGATGCAATCACCAAGCAAGCAATAGACTAGTTTCTCAATCTTAGGATAGTTTCTTTCTGCTCCTGTTAAACGTTTATTGACATAGTACACTGGCTTCTGAACTCGGTCCTCCCCGCGAAATAGAGCCGTACTGATATCATGCTGGGATACAGCCAAGTACACATACAATATCTCATGGTCTACTGGTTTTGACAGTATCGGGGGACTTTCCAAATGCCTTACCAGAGCTCGGAATGCTTCCTCATGGTCGGATGTCCACTTGAAATTTCTCTTTCCTTTATTTATTACAATGAAAAAAGGAATACACTTATCAATGGATCTGGATATGAATCGACTCAGCACGGCCACCTTCCCATTCAAGCTTTGCACTTATTTTTATAGTTTTAGGCACTTGTATGTCTCAGATAGCCTGAATCTTCTCCAGGCTAGCTTCGATTCCCTGTGCATTCACAATAAAACCCAAAAACTTCTCTGACGCAATGCCAAAGGAACATTTCAAAGGATTGACCTTCATCCCATAATGTCTGAGTATATCAAACATCTCTGCTAAGTCTCGAATGTGGTCGTTTGACTATCATGACTTCATGAGCATGTCATCCACATAGACTTCCGTCGTTCTACCAATCTGGTCTTTAAACATTCGATTCACCAGACGCTGATAAGTTTCTCCCGCGTTTTTCAACCCGAAAGGCATTACTACATAGCAATATAGCCCCACATCTGTGATAAAACTGGTGTGTTCTTGGTCTAGAATGTGCATTTGGATCTGATTGTATCCCGAGTACGCATCCATAAATGATAATAACTCATGTCCAGGCATTGAGTAGACGAGCTGGTCGATTCTGGGTAAAGGAAAACTATCCTTTGGGCAGGTTTTGTTCAAATCAAAGTAGCAACGCAAGTTCTCCACTTCCCATTCGCTTTTCTCACTAGCACAGGGTTGGACACCGATTCAGGATAGAGGGCATCGCGGACGAAACCGTTGGCTTTGAGTTTGTCCACCTCCTCTCTGAGAGCAGCGGACCTCTCCAGGTCCGTGCCTCTCCTTTTCTGTTTTACGAGAACGTACTTTAGGTCTATATTCAACATAAGACTCGCAATAGCGGGAGAAATCCCACGCATATCAGAACGTGTCCAAGCGAAAACATCCAGGTTCGCTCGGAGGAAATCAGTGAGATCCTCGGCCATTGACGGGTCGAGTTGCGATCCAATCTTAAGAACTCGTAATGGGTCATCCCGGCTAAGTGGAATGTCAATCGTCAGTTAAGCCGGTGCTGCTTTTGCTTCCTTGGGTTCACCATCATCGTCTCTCGGATCTATGTCTCGATAGATCCGAGAGTGTCATCCGAGGGCTCGGGCACTACTTGTCAATTGCTAGTATTCCGAATGCGGATGGAGCTGTCTGCGACCTTTCCTTTCTCGCGTCACTAGGCCTCTCTCAGCTCAGCCACATAACATGCGCGACTGGTCGCCTGATCGCCATGCACCACACCGACTACTTTATCTGTCGAAAATTTTAACATCAAACACCACGTGGCCAAAACTGCCCTAAACTCCGCCAGGGCTGGCCGACCCAGAAACACATTATATGGAGAATCGATATCCAACACTATAAACAGTAGGATTCGCACCCTCCTACGCTCACCTTCTTCTAGTTCAACTGGAAACTCAACATACCCCACCGCATCAGTCGCTGCACAATTAAAGCCATGGATATAGGCTCTAGATGGCTTTAAATCTTTTGTCTCTATCTTCATTTGGTCGTACGCCTTTTTGAAGATGATGTTAACGGAACTTCCACAATCAATTAAAATTCTTTTGACATATGCTAGCCCGATCGTCGTAGATATGACCATCGGGTCGATGGTAGGAGCCTTCATCTTGTCCGCATCTTCGCTCCTAAACATTATATCGTGTCATCATGCGTTGCTGCTTTGCGGGGGTCCCATCCTCCACATTCGAACAACACTCATAATCCGCATGCCTTAAGGAGTTAGCATATCGCTCCATCTCCTGCCAATTCTTGACTGCAGGGTGAGGTCCACTGACTATCGTGTTTATGATCAATCTACGCGCGGTTCGAGCAGGTTCCTTTGGTTGGCGTGGAGCCGGCCCGCGTTCGGGGTCTGATGTTCCTTGCCTACCCTCTTGTGGGTTCTTGACAAATTCCTGCAGCTTTTTCTGTCTGATCAACTTTTCTATGGCATCGTGGAGGTGTCTGCACTCCTCTATATTGTGCCTGTAAGTCTCATGGAAGCGACAGTACTTCCCCGTCTGCTTCTGTTCCTCTATGGACTCCTTTGGGCGCAGCTTTCTGTATTGAAAAGTGTTACAAGTTGACAGGTAAATATTCTCAAGAGATGCATTCAGTGGGGTGTATTCATTGTTGGTTGGAATCCTTGGCTTCCATTTCACTGCTTCTCTTTTCTTTTCGAGATTTCCTCCGCCTGACCCTTTAAATTGCCCAGGCTTGTTCTGGACGTTGACTTGAACCGTTCTTGAGTTATCGTCTGATTGTTTTACAATGATATTTCTTTTCACAGTCTCTTTAATAGGACCTGGTGCCTTATCTCGCCTCGTCCATATGGCTTCTTCTCTTCTTATGAACTGATGAGCCTTTGAATAGAAATGCTCCAACGTTGTTGGAGGCTTTCCTGCCAACCAATCTCCAAACTCTAAATCCGAATCTACTCCTTGCATTACAGCCATCAGAATTGCGTGGTTGTTGAGGTTGCTAACTTCAGTAGCCGCAACATGAAATCTCTGCAAGTACTCTTTTAACGGCTCCCCCAGAGCCTGGATTACACAAGATAGGGAAATCACATCCTTGGGACGAGTGGCGTGTATCCTGAACTGTTCTACAAATTTCATCCCCAATTCATCGAAGCGGGATATAGACCGTGGGGGAAGTCGAGTGAACCACATGGTGGCGATTCTAGATAAAGTAATTGGAAAGAATCTACACTTGGTCGCGTCATTTTCTCTAGCCGAATCCATCATCCATTCGTACCTCATCACATGCTGCCTGGGATCGGCCTTTCCTTCGTTGGCCGGGATAGTTGGCATGCTAAACTTCCTGGGATACTCGGCCTGTAGGATGGTATCGGTGAATGGAGTATGACTCCTGGATATCCCCCATCTTCGTTGATTAAGCCTTGATTTTCTCGCATTAACCACCTAACCATAATTGATAAGTACGGAGTTTGTATGGAGGATGGAAGGTTAGGCACTGTTCTATGGGACCGCTCGGGTTGATGTCCCCTTTGTTGGCGATCTGCCAAACGTGTATCTTGAAAGCCAGCTTCATTAGGGTCTTGGTGAGTCGGGCGTCCGGTCTCCACATGAATTCCAGCTCCTAAGTTTCTTGTTCCGGCTTGGGGTGGTCTCCAAGATGTGAGTGATCCCTAGTTGCTCGATCAGTAGCATCTGCTTGTGCAGTTTCAGTTTACGGCGTCTACGCCTGGGAGGTTCATCGAATGAAGTCAATCTATCAGATGAAGAATAAGGTGCAGGGCTACCTCTGACATTCTGATGCTATTGCTGAGTAAGATGAGTCATCAGGTTAGCGCTAGCTTGAATCTGTTCAGCGAATTGTCTTCTACTTTCCATGAGTTCTCTCATCACGTCGTTGAACTCCGTCCTAGTAACAACTTTCGTCTGGGTATGTGCTTCGGTAGTCCTTACCCTAGATTTGTGTGCTGGTTGCTAGGTCCTATCTGTTGTACGCTAGCAGTCTCGTTGACGTCCGCATTATGAGAGGCTGATCGGGTACGTGGTCTTCCCATAGTAGAGTTATTGATAGGAACTTTGAGTAGAATCAATGGACGTCCTGTGAATGACTTGAATCTCCTTCAGGGGATTTATTCAATCCAGTGGCTTCAAAGCAGATTCTAGCGGCCTGAGAATTCGATTCTCAATGAAAGCACCAAAACGTTAGCACCAGATTTGGTCATTAACACGCTTGAGAAAGATTGTGTAGAGAGATTAATGAAGAAAGTAAATTAAAATAGAGTATTGTATGCTAAATTAAATGCAAATACAAGAACACCAGATTTATAGTGGTTCGGTGTAACTGCCTATGTCCACTGTGAAGTTAATCTTTATTGCTTTACTCAACGATTGATTACAGATACAATCCGTGCACCAACTACTTGAATACAATTGCAAAGTAAAGAGAATGAGTCTTGAATACGGTAGAGTCTCCCTAGTGTCCTCGAAAAAAGGTCCAGTTCATTATGCCCCTGTCCCTCTATTTATAAACGAAGATGGGTTGGACTTCCCTAACGGGCCTAGGAGCAAGATACCTTGGCCCGTGGTGAGTGACTTCTGTGTGTCGAGCCACAAATGCCTAACGGCAAATGCCGAGCCACATATCCAAGCGGATTGATACCTCTATGCCGAATGAGGCAGTGTGTTGAGTGAAGTGTGTTGGCCGAACGAGGTTGGAATGCCAAACGAGGTTGGAGTGCCGAACGAGGTATGAATGCCGAGCGAGGATGGAATGCCAAAGGAGGCTTCATGCCGGTCGAGGCTTTTGCCGAACAAGGTTCACGTCGAACGAGGCTGGAACGCCGAATGAGGCTTGAATGCCGAGCGAGGATGGAGTGCCGAACGAGGCATGAATGCCGAACGAAGCTGGACTGCCGAACGAGGCTGGAATGCCAAGCGAGGCTGGAGTGCCATACGAGGCATGAATGCCAAACGAGGCTGGAATGCCGAGCGAGACATAAATGTCGGGCGAGGCTGGAATGCCGAACGAGGCTTCATGCCGGTCGAGGCTTCTGTCGAGCGATGCTTAAAATGAGCCTCTTGTTTCCTGGTCAAACATCCAGGTAACACCGCATCCTTCCTGTTTCGACTATTTCCCAAGGTGTAAGGTTCGACGAAGTCTCGTCCCACAAAGCTATGCTTTACACAAAAGCAATGCTTCGATCAACCAATGCACAACACTTAGCACGCCACATTACCAAATTGGGAATATATCACTAATAACTATCAACTATATAACCTTTGAGCTCGTACGTCTCAGAGAAGGGTGTTAAGCTAAGGGGATAAATTCTCCGCCACCAATAGAAATATATTTAATAGAAGACAACTTTATATCTCAAAGTGTAATGTCAGATGTACATCCATACAAGTCCATCCTGGGTCTGAATGGAACTGAAGGCACTTCGTCCGATTAAGGAAAGAAGTCCTTGCAAATTCGGATATCCCCTAATCTTTCGGACTCCCCATCACATAGGGTAATCTCTATATCGGAGCAACTCGGTGCAAAGACAATCAACAGGAAAACCTTTCGTTTTCGAAAATACCCACTCTTCAACCACCGTATTCAAATGTAATTCCATTCCGTTGTATCATTATTCGAAATGGGTTTTCGACTTAATGCCCTCCCTTGGCTTTTCCGAATAATGAGCGCTTATTTTTAAAACACGTGGATACAAATTTCCATTTTTAATCTTTTAAACAAAAGATCCACCTTTAAGATCCGATGTAGTTTTCGGATAACCATTTGGAATCTGATCCCGGTCTCATCGAAATTCAAATGCCGTCTTAAAGGCCAATATTGATAGTCAGTTTTTTAACTATCAATAACATCCATAAACAACCATCGATTTAAATAATTGTCTAAATTATTTATTTCAAAATATCTTCGCATATATTTTCACACTTCAACCCTTTGAAAACAATTTTCAAACTACTTTTCTCTCACGGAATAAATTTTCAAATATTGTTTATTTCCACTGAAATTTGCCAAGTCCTAATACTTTAGGATTTTAAAATAACTTAAATCACTTATCCAAAAATATATACTTGGAAATACTTAAAATAAAAACTATTTTAAGCGCTAATTTAAAATATTAGTTATGAAATTTTATACTAATATCTCATGTAGAACTTAAGCCCAAACTAATTTTAAAAATAAAATTATTAGATAGAGTATAATTATTTAATTAACCATTTTTTAAATAAAATACTAATTAAATCTTTAAAATAATCACTTCTATAATTATCTTAATAAATATTTACTTTAAAAATTTAAAAAGAATTTAAGAAAATAATTTCTCCAAAAAAACATTCTTTTTAAAATCAACTTTAGAACTTTTAATTTATACTTAAAAACTACTTTGAAAATATACTCGGCTTTCCAAGGAAAATACACTTTCCATTCCAAAATAGTCCATTTAAATCAATTAATAAATCCTTCTCGATTTATCTCAATTTACATCCCAATTAGTAAATTTTCTTTCCAGACTTTTAAAAATAAAGCACCATTTATTTTTAAGACAAATTACCCATTCCTTTATAAATTCCCACCGTGAATTTATACTTTCAAATATCCACTGATATCTTATTTCACTTTATAAACCTAGTTTATAAATTCCATAGTCTCGTTCCTGTTAAAAAAATACAGTTTCAACAGTAAATCAATTTCCAAATCGGTTTCCAAAATTTAATCCATTTAAAAATTACTCCTTTACTTATCCAAATTTATTTCAAAATCTATTAATTCCAAACTCTCTTCTTTATTTATGATTCAACATCTTATTTTAAACTGAAAATATCCATTTCATTCTTTATTCAAGACTCTCCCTTTTAATTCTTCCCAACATTTTAAATCTTAAAATTTAAAATAAAACACTTTAATTCTTAAGCAATATCACTTAAGTCTCCAAACTCCGTTAATTTCATTTATTTTAAATCTCTATATTTTTCTTTCCATATCCAGCATTTATTTAATCGAATTTAAAATCAAATCCTTATTCTTTCCGAATTCATTCTTTAATTTATCTAAAATTATTTTACTTAATATTTCTCTCTTATAACTCTTTTCAAAAGCAAATCTTTTATATTTTTTCATATCTTCAAAATATCCAATATATTCAGCCAAACCATAGCATTCAATAATTTTCACTACCCATATAATCAGTATAATCATCATAGATTATCACATGCATCACATCGCTGAATATAAAAATAAATTCATCGTTTTGAGGAATCCAGTAGGATCCCTCCAGCCTGTTTTCCTGCATCCACGGATCTTAGCACAACAATTTAAAATACCAATCCTGCTTCAAGGTGGGATATCATGGTATAAGGGTCATCCGCTATTATGCGGGGTGCATAGAGTCTCATTCGCTATATAATGCGGGAAATCAATCACTCCAATATATATATATATATACACACACTACTATATATATAATATCATCCAACAGATAAATTATTAAATTCATCCAAGCACATCCAATAATTTAATTTATTTATTTAAATGAGTGAGAAGATCTCACCTTTGCTTTTTTTTGCAATCCATTTCTACTCCCGCTTATTTTCACGACTTTTGACCTTGTATAAACATTATATAGTTGATTAATATTTAAACAATTGGACAAATCAATTTCCATTTTAATAAATTTTATTTTATCTAATAATTTAATTTCAAACTAATTTTCTTTTAAAAAAATATTTTTAGCGACTAAAATAATTAAATAAGTTTATTTGACAAATTTATCTCCATAATACATTATTTAAAATTAATAGTAGGTTTAATGAGTATAAGTATATTTATCTTATTTTAGTTCCTTTGAACTGCATATATAAAAATATCTTATATACATTTAAAAATATATTTTTTTGTATAAACCCCACAATATTATAAAAATTCCCATATTTTTCCAAAATTTTATATATATGTGCATTAAATTTTAATGAATTAAAATTCTTTTCAAATTTATATATTAATTTTAAAATAGAATTGTTTTATACAACTTACTGTAAAATATTAATCTATCAGCAATATTTATTTTTCTATACGTATATCTGTTAAATTAAATAGAAAATAACAGCTATACCTCACTGCGAATGTCGCTTTAACCTCGACTGCCAAATTCAAACGCCACCGAACCCCCATAACCCTAGCCCCACCATGAATCCCAATCGTGACTCCATCTACTGCCTTGATGTCATCCTCTGCCGCCATATGACACGACCTGCTCGACGCCATGCAGTAGCTTCCCAACGCTCCGACTCGACGCTCCTATCGGCAACAGCAACCTCGACACCATCGTAGTTGCTAGCAACATCAACGGTTATGTTCCCCTCAGTCCCGCGGTTAAACGACTCAGCGTTGGCTTACTGGTGGCGGCAATGCTCTAAGATTTTGGGGGAGGTTGGTTTAGACATCGATTTCTCTTCTACGGTTTTAATAGAACGAATTTTGATTTCGTTATTCTGGAGCAAGAAAAAGGAAGGGGTCACGATTTATTTGAATTGAATTCGCTCTCCTTTATTTTTATTAACGAACGAATTTATTTGAAGGCAAGAATGAAGAAGAGGAATGGGGAAAATAAAATGTGAAATCGCGGCCACCACTATTAGAAGATAATTTCGATCTGTCAACACATGTTGGGTTATTTATTTTAGAGGGGACGCGCGTTCTACTAGGTGAACACGTGTTGTAAGGGAGGGATTGTGAAAACATTATTCAGACTATATAAAATATATATCAAATTCAAATTTTAAATTGTCTTGATAAATGCAACTCAAAATCTTGACCTCCTATGGAGCCGTGTCGCCAGACATTTATAATGTTATACCCCTATTCTGAATGCACTAGAAAAGGTTTAGAGTCCTAACTCGATCGTGTGGAGAAGGTAACGTTTTGGACCCAGTTATTTATTTAAATTTCAACGCGTTAACCTACCGTACGATCACACGGCAACTCCGAATGCTACAGAAATTGAAATTCGATAATAATAACTATTACGGATCTAATGGAACTGGTTTCATCGAAATTCGAGACTATGCTTCGGAAGGCTATTATTAAATATCGATTTAAACGATATATTTTCAAAACTGAACAAATCACCTTTAAACTTGATTCTATCACTTTCATTATCTTTAGTATTGCCAATATAAATTTTATAAACCTTTGAAATATTTTTAACCAACTTAAAAACCAAGATTCACTATTTTAACTGATTTCCAATCATTAAATTCAATAATTTAATTACCCAAATAAATAGTGATATTTGAAACTCAAGTTATAATAACTTTCAAATATTTAAAATCAGTTAAATATTCTAATTTCAAATATCCAGAAATTCTAGATCGTCACATTCTTCCTCCTTAAAAGAATTTCATCCCCAAAATTACTAGTTAAGAGAATGGTTCACCACCCATTAACTATTTTTCCCAAAACCAAACAGTTTTTAACAATACCCAAAACCATCTTTTTAATAAAGACATTATTATCCTTACTAACTTTCCAAACTTCTTCCATACGTTCCAACCAATAATACTTGCTCAACAATTCAAATTTAAATCCAAATTTTAAATTATCCAAATTTCTCAAAATTTTCTAACTTCCTAAATTTTTGAAAAATTTCGCCAGCGTCTCCTTTGCGTGGCTAGCTCGGTACGGCTACAAAATGCCTCTACGGGCCCTCAAATTTCAAAAGAAAATAAAAACACCAAGTGGCTAGATCAGAAAATCATCAAATTTCATATAGAAATTTAAGTACTTACCTTTTCATCGAGCAATTCAATTTATCTTCTGAATTCAAACACCAATTTTCTTTTGCTTTTTAAACACCTGTATATCCTACTTAGCAATAATGTCCAATCACAGAATTCAAAATCATTTTATACATTTCTTATCAAATTTCAATATTTGTTTTACTTAAGTCGTACGATGCACATATATCATCCGTACGCAATACCAACTCTGATCGCTCACTCGATCACACAATCACTTCCAATCTAGTATTGTTCACCCAACTTCCTAGTGCGGACTCAGATCTGATTTCTTGATTAGAGACGTCATTCTCCTTGCATAGCCACAAACTATGATAGAGAATTTTCAGAATCAATCAAAAATCCATATCCAGGGTTCGCCGTCAAAAATCGAGTGAAAAATCCCAATTCGGATCGGTATAATTATCTTGAAATTCTGTGCTCGAATCTGGATCAAATCATTATTCGAATAAAATAATATATGTACATCCTGCGTATTTAGACCCAATTGATTATTGACTATATCAATTCTCTTTTTATTCACACTTATCATTTCACACGTCTTTATTTAATCCTCATTCAAATATTTACTTAGAATATTTCCTCAATTCCAAATTTACCTTAAGAATTTCCACCATTCGTTTCTTATGTTCAATATAAGTATTTTAAATACTTCTTATACTATTTTCACTTCATTACTTAAGCTTTCACATCTATTTTCATTAAATTTAAATTTTCAATTCCATTCTGAATCCAATTTACCTTTCGTTTCAAATATTGAATTCTATGTTGAATATGCGAGTATATGATTTTTTTTTGATGATAGTAAACATATATATATATATTCAAATGAATTTGTTAATGTACTATTTTATTTTCACAGATTAAATAAATAATTGCTGAATAAGATAATTAACACGGAATTTAAATTTAAATAGATATTTTATTAAAACGAATAGTTATTACAATTTTGAATAGTACAAATTCAAGCTCTCACTATATATATATATATATACAATTTCAATCACATCACAATTATCATTTACATATGCACCTCACTACATATCACTCGTTCACTCAAAATTGATCTTCAACTTTATTCCAGATTGAATCCAGCATCTGTGCAATCTGCAAAAATACACACTGATGCAGTAAAATTGAAAATAAAATATGTTTTCAGTATAAAATAAAATGTGATTTAGGAAATTTTATTTGCCTCAGTTATTTGGGTTGTTCGTTATCATTTAAATTTGAATTCATCATACACAAACAGCTTGTGACATGCACAGTGTATCACTGTACATGCCACAATGTCGTGCATACCAATATACACTTGATTAAATTACAGGTACTGGTGAGCACAGATCAAACCCAAATGAAAAGTCGGGTTCTACTCAAGTGAAATAAATATAAAGTCATGTCACAAGCACAAGGTCAAACTCAAGCTTTAAGCTTGATTCAACTCAGGTGTAATACAAAACTATGGGTCAAGACACATATAATACAACCTCAACCAAAAATTCGGATGCACACTTGAACCCAGACTGATCACAGAAACAAGAAATCAAAGTCAAATTCTTTCTAATGGACTTGACCAAATCACTCCAAATGAAACAAAGAACAGACTTGTATCAAAACAGTTCACCGAGCTTGATATGATGTTCAATAGCAATGTAGCAGTTCAAGGTTTCAGATGCCACACAACACAATGAAACAGTGATACCAGTGAAGACTACAAGTAAAAATCCAAATGCAACACAATAAAACCCAAATGTACATATACGGTGATAAACAAGCTTAAAACCATGGGACAACAAGGATATGAAAGCAAGCAGTATCACTGCAACCCGAACTAGACTCGAGCAAGTCAAGACCCAACATGTCACAAATACTTCAACATAATACGACATGGCAGTATGGCAGCAGACAGTGCAAAGTGCTGCACATGTCACCAGAGCCAAGGCAGAAGAACCAGATACAAGTTTAATGAGTCGACATTTAATAAACTGCACCAGACCAGGCACAAGCTAGAAGTTCATCATGCTCACAAGTTTAATGCACAGTGCGTACTTACGAACACACTAGGTCAGTACCCAAGAAAACAGAGCTATCACAATTGTTTGAAAATGCAGCAAGCACTCGGGTCAACAGAGTGAATACAAATCATCTCATATACAAAGCCTACACCAGTTTGATATGCTATGCAACATGAACCAGTTCATATATGCAACCAGACTTCAAGTTGAGCAGTGATCAGACAACTACTAAATTACATCAGGTAACAATGAACAACGGAGTCAAGCCAGAAATTCACAGAGCGTATAAGGCCGAAGTCTAAAAGAAAGGTAAGTAAAAATCGAACAAGTTCAGTCTAACACAAATGGCCAACGTCGAGTACAAAGAACGAAATCAACATCATCAAGTCAAAGCCGAAGTCAACAAGAACGAGATCGAACAGTTTAAAGTCAGAGCCGTAATGACCAATGAGTTCAAACAGTTCAAAAATCGAAGCCGTGTTAAACAAGCAACAAAATTATACGAACTGAACAAGTCAGAAGCAAATCACAACATTAATGCAAAATCAAGTGGCCGAGATAAATCTATAAATGAATTCAAGTAAATTCAAATGAACGAAAATATAGGAATTCATATCCTATTTAACCCAAATCATCATCGGCCGAAAAAGGTATTCGAGTACAAGCGAAAAAGCTAATCATTGAACTCGAATCAAAAAGTTCGAGCCGAATCAATATCAAAAAAGGAAAAATTGCATGCCATTTTGACATTCGAACTCGGCCAAAATTGAGGTAGCCGAAAGCGATCGGCAGAGAGAAGAGAGGAATCAAAGCTTCAGAAATCAAAGCGGCGACCTCATCGAAAAAACCCTAATTTCAGAGCGAACGAAAGAGAAAAGGAGCCAACATTTTTCATAAACAAAAATGGGTCGAACGATATAAAAGGAAACAAAATGGAGGTCGACCTTGTTTTTATTTTTAAAAGGCTTTAGTTTATTTTAAATTAGGGTTTTAGGCTATTTAATTTGTTTTTATTGTATTTTCCTTTTAAACGACTGTAATTTCTAGTCGTGTGACTAGGGGACGAACTACGGTGGTGTAGTTCGAGAATTCGTGACTCGGTGACTGAGTTGTGGTAGGGTTTGAGCATAGAGTTAAGGCTAGTTAGCGGGTGTCACGAGTTTACGTGTGTAAGCGTCTGACTGCTTAATTTCTAGTAGAAACCTTGGGGGCAGCACGTAGGCAGGGTTTTGCTGAAGCTGGGTAAATTTTGTGTTGTTCTATTTCTGCATTTATTATTCTGCTATTATCTGTGCTTCTATTCTGATATATCTGTGTTGAAAATATTTTATAAACTTCCGTAATAAATTTTAATAATTTATAGTATCACCCTATTCACCCCCCCTCTAGGGTGAAATTGATCCTACAAGTGGTATCGGAGCTAGGTACAAAAGCCATTTTGTTTTAAAATTTTGATTTTTCAAAATCCAATTTTTGTTTTAAAAATTTGAATTTTTAAAATGGCTTCTTTTAATACTGCTTTTGCTGAGGGTCGGTCTATAGTTAGACCACTAATGTTCAATGGTGAATATGCTTACTGGAAAAATAGAATGAAATTTTTTCTAAGAACCATTGATGCTTGGAATATAGTTGAGACAGGTTATAGAGCGCCCACTATAGTTGTAAATAATTAAGAAATTGAAAAACCATTTGATCAGTGGACAGATCAAGAAAATAAGTTATAGAATGCTAATGCTAAAGCTATGAATTCTATACTTGTTCATTGGATTGTATTGAATTTAATCGTGTCTCACATTGCCAAACTACACAGGAAATAAGGCACACACTAGAAGTGAATCACGAAGGAACATCTCAAGTCAAGGAATCTCGTCTTGCCATGCTGAGTAGCGAATACGAGAATTTTACAATAGTCAAGGAATAAAATGTCAAATAGATGTATGGACGACTTTCCAACATCGTATACAAATCAAAAGCTCTTGGAAAATCATACATGGAATTGGAAATAGTCCGAAAAATCCTCAGAGTCATTCCATGAAGTTTTGAAGCAAAAGTGACTGCCATTGAAGAATCAAAAGATTTAAAACAAATCAAAGTTGAAGAACTCATCGGAAATCTCACCACTTATGAGTTAGAAATGAAATTCAAGAAAGAGCGTGAAGGAGGAGATACTCGAAAGAAATCAATAGCTCTCAAAGGAACAACTAAAAGTGATGATGACGATGATGATGGAGCAGTAGAGCTGGTACTGGTAATGAAGAGATTCAAAAAGTGGAACCGCAAATACAGAAATCTAGCTCTAAATCAAAAATTAAAAAGCATAATAATCAAAGTTCTAGATAACCCAGAATAACAGGAAATCATCTGTCACAAGTGCAACGAAGGCAGACACATCAAGCCAAATTGTCCTCAAAATCGACACGGCTTAGAAAAGAAATCAAAAAGGAGAAATTTTGCAGCCATGTGGAATACAAGTGATGAAGATAATAAAAGTACTAGTAGTGAGAGTGACAAAGCAGATATGTGTCTTCGAGGTGATATAACTGATAGCGATGATGATGAGCCAAGCGAGGTATCAAAACTAACTCACTCACAACTACTTATATATTTCCACGAAATAAACGGCTGTTTTGAAAGACTTAGGGAGAAAAACGCTAAAATTGAATCACAAAGAGTTACTTTGATAGAATCAAATAAACAGCTTGACCAATTAGTTAAAAACTATCAAAGTAGGATCCCTAAGTGTGATAAGTGTCCAACATTTGAAGAAGAAATTAAAAAATCAAAAATTGAAATAAAATCGCTTGAAAATGAAATTCTGATCTTGAAAGAAAGCGAAAATACTCGAAGAGAAATTCTATTAAATAGTGCACACAATTATTAAACGAAAATGAATCACTTAAAACACAAGCCCAACAACTGTCAACGGCTGTAGAAAAATTCTCCAAAAGTGAAAAATCATTGAATATGCTATTAGGAAACAAACTATTAATACTGTTAGACAAAGACTTGGGTATAATCATTCTGAACGTATTGAAAGCAAAATCAATCAAGTAAAATCCAAGTGCACAATTTGTAGAAAAATTGGACACAATCAAAATAATTGTTGGTATAGACCCAAACACGTGAAAGCTATACCAATTTGGGTTCCAAAATGCACAAATATAAAATCTCTCAAAATTAAACAAATCTGGGTGCCGAAAGGAACATATATAAATAGTTTTGGGTCTCCACAAAATTATTTTTCAAAATCTGCTGCCACTAACAACTATGGACCTATAAAAATAAATAGGTCACAAAAATCTCCTCTCATGTAGATGTGGTGGCAGGCTAAGGAACAACAATAGTGTTACTTGGATTCTGGCTGTTCCAAGCACACAACGGGCAACAAAGCTAAGATTCCTTAGCCTAGTATAAGGTGACAGAATCACAATGGACAACAACGAAAAATATCATAAAGGTAAAACAGGTAATGGTATATTTATTTTGAACGATATATTAAATGTGATAATCTGCACCGTAATCTGAATTAAATCAACCAGTAATATAATGATGAAATGAATGATGTTTTTGATTCTGACTTATTCAAAATGTTGAACAATCATCTTTGAACTATAGATTTGCTTGAACTAATGATGATGTTACACGTGAATACATTTGTTTATCCTACGGCCTCTAGATCTGACGCTATGGTCATTGTTTTGATTATTTACACGGCTGCAATTCAAATTTAAGAGAATTCCATTTAAAAAGTTGTTAAAAATGATTTTGAGATATTTTGTTGCACACTTCATGGTGTGGTCTGTAACATTCAACTAATACTAAGTTTGAGTGAAAAGAAATCCAGTTGCAGATTACACTGGTAATCTAGTCGATAAAAAAATTACTCGTGGAACGTGATTTATGATGAGACATTTAGTAACTGCATCGTTTTTCAAAGAAAATATCTACATATTTTTCACTTCAAATAATTTTCAAATTGCAGACATTTTTTTATATAAAACCCATTCTAGAAAATCATTTTTGACCTTGTTTCAGATTAGCCATTTTGGAAAATTTGGTTTTATATTTTTTTTTGAATTTGGGCATCAATGATTACATTAACTAATCTGACCCCTACTAATTACCAAAAAGATAAATAGTGATTTAAAAAATGTTGAGTGTTGATATTAATCATATATTATAACTCGAGACAGTATATATAGTAAATTTCTTTAGAAATTTGAAGAAGAGTTATAAAAAAATTTTATTGGTAAAAAATCCATGACCATCTCTATTTCAATCATATTTCTATCAACCATCACTCATCAGAATCCAATATAGTATGTCAATATGTGGTATTTTAAAACAGGAAATCATACGTTTTTCGTTTTTCCATTTTTTTAAAAAAAAATTCAAAGTATTCACTCTCATTTAAAAGTCCTCACGGTTATGCATGGGTGAATTACTTGGAATTTTTGATTATGTGCTTCCATGATCATTTAAAAGTCCTCACGGTTATGCATATATGGAACGCATATCAAAATTGATTTAATTAAATAGACTAGTTGATTCTAATCCCATTTAAAAGTCCTCATGGTTATGCATGGTTAGAAGATAATTGAGTTCATTTTTTTTTATAAAAACAATTGGAATACTACTAATCTCATTTAAATGTCCTAACAGTTATGCATGGTTAGTAGATATTTAAATTCCTGTTATAAATATACCACAGATAGACACAACTATACGGTTTTATATGATGACATCTTTCCTATCATTCTAAAAGTGGAATATGTGCCTAATAGAGTATTTATGATTTTTGTAATTTTTATTGAAATATAATATTTATATTCGATTGAGTTTTAATGTTGTATTAACGTCTATGACATTATCTCTATTTTCCTAATACTATTACTCTTTTGTTGATAACAAAAGAGGGAGAGAAAAGTTAAGAATTTGATAGATAAAGGTCAAATATTTTCTATTTGCATCTAGGCTCATTGGCATATTTTTATTCATGCATATACGAAGGGGGAGCTTTTTGTAGAGAGGGAGCATTCAAATAGGGGGAGCAAATTGAATAATCAAATACATTTAATAAATTCAAAATCTTAAATATATGTTTGTTATCATCAAAAGGAGAAGATTGTTGAATATGTGAGTGTATGATTTTTTTTTGATGATAATAAACATATATATATATACATATATTCATTTAAATGTATTTGTTAATGTACTATTTTATTTTCACAGATTAAATAAATATTTGCTGAATAAAATAAATAACGCAGAATTTAAATTCAAACAGATATTTTATTCAAAAAATATTTATTACAATTTTGAATAGTACAAATTCAAGCTCTCACTATATATATATAATTTCAATCAGAATACAATTTCAATCACATCATGATTGTCATTTACATATGCACCTCACTACATATCACTCGTTCACTCAAAATTGATCTTCAACTTTATTCTAGATTGAATCCAACATCTGAGAAATCTGCAAATATACACGCTGGCGCAATAAAATTGAAAATAAATATTTTTGAAGTATAAAATAAAATGTGGTTTTGGAAATTTTATTTGCCTCATTTATTTAGGTTGTTTGTCATCATTTAAATTTGAATTCATCATACTGGAATAACTTGTGACATGCACAGTGTATCGATGTACATGCCATAAGGTCGTGCATACCGATATACACTTGATAAAATTACAGGGACAGATGAGCACAGGTCAAACCCAAATGAAAATCCAGGTTGTAACAACCCTAGATTTTTTGCATATAATTTAAATTTGACTTTATTTTATTTTGAAATTATTTTAAACTTGTTTTATTTCAAACATTTCATTTTTAAATATAAAATTTGATTGTTATATGAATTATAATTTCAAACTGGTATAAATTGAGTATTTTCCTGAATAATGGATTTGTGGTCAAAACTGGTCAAACCTTGACTTTTAAATTTAAATTTAAATATTTAAATTCTTAAATTTTATCTTTTATTTTGAAAATAGATTAAATATCGTAAATATTGCTTTTCGTTTCGTTGAAATTGGATTTAAATTGTGAAAGTTATACCCTTTACAATATTGTATGTATATAGGGTTATTTAACAATATTTTTTGTTTTAATTTATATAAATGATATTTTTACTTGATATATCTTATTCTAATTTGTATATTTATGTTGTATTATGTATGACTTTTAAATATTTTTAAAGTGATGTTTGAATTTTTCCAAAGCTTATTGAATTTATTTCCAAATTTTAAAGCCCAGTTTCCATTTTTCTGCTATTTTCTTTATTTAAATTATATTTAAATTAAAATTTATATATTTATTTGTGAATGAATTTTAATTTTTATGTTATTATCTTTGTTATAAATAATTTTACAAGTCCATATAAATTTTCCAAAGTTCATTCAGTTTATTTTCCATTTTTCTAGACTAGTTTGCAATTTTGTGCTATTTTCTTATTTTTTACCTTATATAATTAATAAATATTTATATATTTTTTATATTTTGTTATATTTTCGAATTTGTGACTGAAATTATTATTATTTTCATTAATTTAAACTAATATAAATAAATTAAAGGTAATTTGAAAAGATTTCGACTTTTGACTTTCCTATGGCTCTTTATCTTCCACCCTTTCACATTTAGCCTAACTTTTCATTTATTTTGGCAATAACCGTCCACATATTCAGCCGACCACTTCTCCCAACTTTTTTTCACGTGAATAAACTTCTCATTTCTGAATTTTTTTGGCTTTCATCATCTCCAAGAGTTTGGTAAATTCTTTTACTTCTTTTCCCTTGTTTTTCTACTTGTTTATGTTGATTTTTACTTACCTTCTCTTCTACTTCAGGTTCGGCCCGACCACTCTAGCCACCATTGCTGCCTCCTCCACCACCTAAACCACCCATCACCTCCTATCTAGCCCCAAGCCACTGACCGTGCCCAATAGTTGATCAAACTCCACCTAAATCTACACAAACTTCACCTATATGCACCATAGCCAACACCCATGCCTTCATCACCTTCAACCTTCCTCTGGCCACCACCAACTCCACCTCCACCACCCATGGATGACCTGAAACCCTCTGCCACACCATCCTCCAGCCCACTACAACGATGGTCGTACCTGGTCTTGCTTGGGCCGAGCCAATGTTGCCTTGAATTCATGATATTTTTGCCTTGTAGTTGTAATCCTTGCACATATCTCATGCATCATCACTTTTGCTCCATCCCATACATGTTTGGCCGACCTCTTATGAACCCAAACTAGATCCTTATCCTTACTTTAGCCGTGCCTTTTTGACCTATATCTGAAGCATTAGTGGTAGAAGGCAAGTGCAAGTAATTTGGAGATGATTATGCATTCAATTCTAACATTGTTTAATCGTATTTTGTGTTGAAACTTACGTTGGTTGTATTGTCTTGTTTGAATGTGTTCAAGGCAAATTAATCTTTGGCTCTCTCAAACTCGAATCTTTGTCGTGCCATCGTGCTTTTGAAGATCTCAGTTCTTGTGTTTCAGTTGTTGTCTCCAACTTATACAAGTGAGCTATTCTCACCTGACAATATGTACATATATAACTAGTAAATTGACCCCTTTTGAATATGTAAAAAAATGCATAACCATATCACACCTGCTATATTATGATTATATGATGTTCACCCATGCTTAAACACCTATTATATCATATGTTACTGTTATATTATGTTGTTTTGTTGTTTATATTGGTTTATCACACTACAAGTTCCCTTTAAATTAGAATCACTATAAGTTGAAATGATACAAACCTGAACGGACTTTAGAATAGGGGAAATCGTTATGGGCTAAAATGATAGGCCTGAATGATTTACAATTATTTTCATTTACTTGGGACTGCGGGTTTGAAATGATAAAACCCGGGTTTTCTTTGTAAATTACGGGTCGAAATGATATATTACCCGTATCACTTTACCCAGCATAGAAAATTTTATACAGACCCGTAATTAAAAATATGTTTTTGCTAAAAAATTTAAAATATTTTAGAAATGTAAATATTACTGTATTTTGATTTAAACTTAATTAAAAATGATTTTTGTAAAGTATTATTGATTTTTTTGGAAATTTATAAGTTAAATAAATTATGGAAAAGTTAGAAAATTTGAATGTAAGTTATTTTGGAAATTTTGATTTAATTATAATTGGAAATTAAATTAAATATGAAATTATGATAAATTTATGATAAGTTGAATTTAAAATGAATTTAAAGTGATTTTATAATATATTAATGATTTTTGAATAAAGGTAAAATGTGAAATGAATGATTATTTGAGTTGAATTTGGAAATATAACTTAAATTGGAATTTATGAATTTTGTTTAAAAGTGAAATTTTAAGTTAAGTAAATAAAATGAAAATAAGTTATATTTGAAAATTTAAACTTAAGTGTTAAGTTAAAATTTAATTCAATGAATTTAAAATTGAATGTTGAAATTTAATAAGTGAATTATTATTAATTCTTGATTTTTGAATGGAAATTTAACTTTATAAAATCATGAACTTTAGGAAAATTAAATGATGTTTACAAATGTGAAAACATATGGTTTTATAAGTTAAAAATGTTTTAAATAAAAATATAATTTGTTGTGAAATTATATTGAATATTTGAAGTTAATTAACTGCATTTTAGAAATGCTATTAATTGCAATGTAAATGATATTACAACATTTGTAAATGCTGTAGTTGATGATAATGAACTAAAAAGCTAAATTAAATTAAAGGCTATTATAGAAATTTTTGTAAGTGCTATAATTGTTGAATTTAATTAAGTTTATTTGAAATTTAAGTAAACCCTATTTCAACATTTTTAAAATGCTGTCTTTTGTTAAATTGAACTGTTTTGAATGTAACTTGTAGCGTTTTCTAAATGCCGTGAAAAGTGAATTTTCACTGTTTTGATAAACGTAAGTGAATAAATGAACTTTGGAAGTTGAAAATTTTGAAAATTTAATAATTTAATTATTAAATATAATAACTTCATTTTTTTATGATTTAAAATGAAGTAATTTGTTTTGAAATATAAACTATTTTGAAATGTGTGTTGAAATAGTATTTAAATAAAATGAATGTGGTTTTGAAAAGAAATGATATTTTGATATATTAAAATGATTTGAAATGAAGTTTTGTAAAGATATGATATTTTGATATATTAAAATGATTGGAAATGAAGTTTTGTAAAGATATGATATTTTGATATATTAAAATGATTTGAAATGTGTTTTGAAAAGATATGATATTTTGATATATTAAAATGATTTGAAATGTGGTTTTGAAAAGATATGATATTTTTATATATTAAAATGATTTGAAATGTGGGTTTGAAAAGATATGATATTTTGATATATTAAAATGATTGGAAATGAAGTTTTGTAAAGATATGATATTTTGATATATTGAAATGATTTGACAGGAAGTTTTGAAAAGATATGATGTTTTTGAAATGGTTTGGAATTAATTTAATCTTTATTTTGATAAAGATTTGGATTTGAAATGATATTCTATTTTGAAGTATAAATATTATTTTAAAAGTTATAACTACGGGTCATAATAACGATTGGTTGGCAAAGAGACCGAGATCGGATATCTGGCATTCTCTCTGTCGATACCGAAAACCACTTTGACAACCGTGTACGCGGTGGAGGTTCCAGAATGAAGTAGGATGGTGGCGTCGTTCTTGAGGTATATTACGTGGTCCCAACTCCTGTGAATTGGCATAAGGTGGCTAAAACAGGAGCGATCTCGGGCCAAAAGGGGTAGCTCCTCTGGTCGGGCACATTCCTTCGATACTATACTCTTACTTGTGATTGATTAGATGTCCATCCACCGATTTTGATATGGGAGTTTGTTCCGAGGTGGGCATATGTGGCTGCTGCGTTACCACCATCCCGTGTGCGTAATTGGTATACCTACCCTGGCATTGCCTTGTGTGCCGTGTCACCTACCATACCGAGCCTTTACTACGAGTTTGTTTTTCTCCCATAGCCCGTGTGGTATCCACTGATAGTTTCCCGATCTGGAGATATCATGATATTGGATGGACTACTGGGACTATTATGTGTGAAGGGTTATATGGGTAAGCCCGGAACGCAATTTTAAAGTAAGTTTATTTTACTGTAGACATTATTATAATAGCGCAATATTACTACATAGTAACTAGTTTAACGGATCCTTAAAGGATGGGCGGTCCCAGACATCCTTTAATTTACTTGTACCTTATTACAGTTCACTTGAGTTGGTTTACATTATGTAAGTATATATTTTCCTAACTCGAGTGTTTGTATTTTTATTTACGCTCGGGTCAGCCTGAGTTATTCACGAATTTGGGTTCCACTTTCTGGAGATTGGAATTGTTGGAGATTATCTTCTTATATAGTTTTATCTATTTTAGTTCTGTTATTCTATTTATCTTATACTTGATTATCATCTTGAGACTTCTGTTGTACTTTATTTATTCTACTGTATTTTATTTAACTCTGATATATTTACATAGTAGCTTCATGAACTACTATCTCTTTTACTTCCGCTGCATTTCTTACTCTGTGTCTGTATTCTGTGATTATTATTTACTGTATGTTCTGAGATTTGCCAAATTTTATTTACAATGCGGTATTTTGAGCAATTCAATTCCGGCATGAGTGTCTACCTATACACTTATAATGGATGCGAATGGTTGAAAATATCGTGTTGTTACAGGTGGTATCAGAGCTTTGGTTTGGGCAAAACTTAGAATGTATGGTAAATTTAGTTACAGAATCACTTTCATCCAAACTTGAATCTCTTCCTCTTTGGTTCAAATTTCATTTGAATTTTGGAACGTTCCCTGTGATTCCAAAATTCATTCGAGTCCCTCACTATTCATCTCCTTTTGATTCTGGAGTATCCCATAACTCCACTTCAAATGAGCTTTATAGTGAATTGGCGGTCCTGCCAATCTCAAAAATTCATTTGTAAAGGGGGAAACTCCTTTACAATTAGCATCGATTCACCATGAGATTTATATCTATCCTTGGTTTAGATGCTAATATCTTTTGTTATTCCAAATTCTATCTATTGAGATCGAATGTAGATTTACCCTAGAAAATCCACATCGATCTTATTCTTTAAGTCATGGTTGACCCGGTTAAGGTTGCCCGCGATTTATTTAAGCTTATCCACCTCCCTATTTTGTTATTCAATCATTTTTTTTTTGTTTCCAATCTATCTTACAAACATTTTGAATTGTACTTGTAAATCCATATTAATGTTTTGTTTTATATTGTGTTGTTTGAGTTGTTAATGTTAATTTGGGTTTCCGATAGATTCGTCTGATCAACGTTATCGATAGGATTTCTAAAACACTTTGACAGAACAAACTGACACAATATTATTTTAAATTTGGTTAATAAAATAAATTTTGATATAAGTAAATTTATGGAGCTTAATAAATTCATTTAAATTAATCATTTGAAATGATAAAACTTGATTTATCATTTATTGTTCTATAAATGAATTTATAAATAGTTGTTTATAAATTGATTTGGGAACTGTAATGAGTTTAAAACAAGAAATTTGAGAATTTGATTTCCGATGGTTTTAAACCTTGTGTTTAAAGTTTTAAAATGGGTATATTATTTAAAGTATTTTCTAATAGAAATTTGTTTCCAAGGAATTTTAAAGTTTAAAATTAGTGCTCTTCTCTTTATCGCTGGAAAATAACTTCGGTGGTGACCGCGGCATCATCGACGTTCATCTTTGAGTTTCGAAGTGAAGAGAGCGTTCTGTAGTCTTGCTACAGCTTTGTTTTGGGAAATTTAATTGATTTGAATTTCTAAAATAAGACTGAATTTATAATATATATAGATATATGATTTAAATTTGATTTGACATATTATGTATATATATATATTTATTTATCTCTAAAGGGTTTGAAGGAATCAGAAATTTCATTCTTAAACTTTATCTTAAAGAATCATTTCAATTATAAAAATAAAATCAAAATTTTAGATAAATGATTCAAACTTGAGATGAGGGAATTAGACAGTTTTATTTGTATAATTCTCAATTGCATTTGAATATAACTTACCCAAATTATACAGAAGTTAACAATGTAATTGGATAATATGCAATATAAAAAAAGATGCTATAAATAAAATTTGAGTGGTTAAAATAAATGTTATACACTTAAATTTTAGTTATAAAATGATTAACAGGAGTAAATAGAATAAAAGGTTGATTGAATAATTTACAATATAAAATGATGTTAATGGAACTAACAATAAATTAAAGCAGTTATATAAGAGTAAGTATAATGGGCAAAGATGATAAGATATATTAAGAGGAATAAATTTAACTTTAAGTAGGAATAAAGAAGAATTAAATTTATTAAGTACATTATGAGTATAATGAATGATTATTTTTCAAATCCATGATCTTAGAAATTGTTAATTTAAGATGATTAGAAGATAAAATAATAAGATTTGAGATAGTGAAGATTTATTTAACTTGTGTAAAAATTAATTATTTATTTAAGTTGAAATTTCCATGGTTTCTAACTTATTATCTTATTTTTTTTTCAAACTATCTTTTGGTTATCCTCATTTTCCTTATCTTGCTTCAGGCTGGTGTAGGCATTTTTCTATTTAGAAATCTTTCTATAATCTTTGATACCTCCACCTTGTTAAACTTACCTATAACAATAGTTATCAGGTATAATTTCAATCTCCTTGTCATCTTGTCTTAATCTTATTTCACTTTATCTTTTTCTGTGCTTTCCAATACCTCATTCCTTTTCGGGGACGAAAAGTTTTGAGTGGGGGAGAGTGTAACAACCCTAGGTTTTTTGCATATAATTTAAATTTGAATTTATTTTATTTTGAAATTATTTTAAACTTATTTTATTTCAAACATTTCATTTTTAAATATAAAATTTTATTATTATATGAATTATAATTTCAAACTGGTATAAATTGAATATTTTCCTGAAAAATGGATTTGTGGTCAAAACTGGTCAAACCTTCATTTTTAATTTTTAAATTTAAATATTTAAATTCTTAAATTTTATCTTTTATTTTGAAAATAGATTTAATATCATGAATACTTCTTTTCGTTTCGTTGAAATTGGATTTAATTTGTCAAAGTTATACCCTTTACAATATAATATGTATATAGGGTTATTTAACAATATTCTTTGTTTTAATTTATATAAATGATAGTTTTACTTGATATATCCTATTATAATTTGTATATTTATGTTATATTATGTATATTTGACTTTTAAATATTTTTAAAGTGATGTTTTAATTTTTCCAAAGCTTATTGAATTTATTTCCAAATTCTAAAGCCCAGTTTCCATTTTTCTGCTATTTTCTTTATTTAAATTATATTAAAATTAAAATTTATATACTTATTTGTGAGTGCATTTTATTTTTATGTTATTATCTTTGTTATAAATATTTTTACAAGTCCATATAAATTTTCCAAAGTTCATTCTGTTTATTTTCCATTTTTCTAGACTAGTTTGCAATTTTGCGCTATTTTCTTATTTTTTTACCTTATATAATTAATAAATATTTATATATTTTTTATATTTTGTTATATTTTCGAATTTGTGACTGAAATTATTTTTTTTCAGTAATTTAAACTAATATAAATAAATTAAAGGTAATTTGAAAAGGTTTTGACTTTTGACTTTCCTATGGCTCTTTATCTTCCACCTTTTCACATTTAGCCTAACTTTTCATTTATTTTGGCAATAACTGTCCATATATTCAGCCGACCACTTCTCCCAACTTTTTTTCACGTGAATAAACTTCTCATTTATGAAAAAAAAACCAGCTTTCACCATTTCCAAGAGTTTGGTAAATTCTTTTACTTCTTTTCCCTTGTTTTTCTACTTGTTTATGTTGACTTTTACTTGCCTTCTCTTCTACTTCAGGTTCGGCCCCACCTATCCACCATGGCCACCTCCTCCACCACCTGAACCACCCACCACCACCTCTCCATCCCCAAGCCACTGGCCGTGCCCAATAGTTGATCAAACTCCACCTAAATCTACACAAACTTCCCCTATATGCACCATAGCCAACACCCATGCCTTCATCACCTTCAACCTTCCTTTGCCACCACCAACTCCACCTCCACCACCCATGGAAGACCTTAAACCCTCTGCCACACCATTCTCCAGCCCACTACAGAGATGGTCGTACCTGGTCTTGCTTGCGCCGAGCCAATGTTGCCTTGAATTCATGATATTTTTGCCTTGTAGTTGTAATCCTTGCACATATCTCATGCATCCTCACTTTTGCTCCATCCCATACATGTTTGGCCTACCTCTTATGAACCCAAACCATATCCTTGTCCTTGCTTTAGCCGTGCCTTTCTGACCTATATCTGAAGCATTAGTGGTAGAAGGCAAGTGCAAGTAATTTGGAGATGATTTATGCATTCAATTCTAACATTGTTTAATCGTATTTTGGGTTGAAACTTACGTTGGTTGTATTGTCTTGTTTGAATGTGTTCAAGGCAAATTAATCTTTGGCTCTCTCAAACTTGAATCTTTGTCTTTCCATCGTGCTTTTGAAGATCTCAGTTTGTGTGTTTCAGTTGTCGTCTCCAGCTTAAACAAGTGAGCTTTTCTCACCTAACAATATGTACATATATAACTAGTAAATTGACCCCTTTTGAATATGTAAAAAAAGGCATAACCATATCACACCTGCTATATTATGATTATATGATGTTCACCCATGCTTAAACAACTATTATATCATATGTTACTGTTATATTATGTTGTTTTGTTGTTTATATCAGTTTATCACACTGTAAGTTCCCTTTAGATTAGAATCACTATGGGTTGAAATGATACATACCTGAACGGACTTTAGAATAGGGGAAAATCGTTATGCGCTGAAATGATAGGCCTGAATGATTTTTAATTATTTTCATTTACTTCGGACTGCGGGTTTGAAATGATAAAACCTGGGTTTTCTTCGTAAATTACGGGTGGAAATGATATATTACCCGTATCACTTTACCTAGCGTAGAAAATTTTATACAGACTCGTAGTTAAAAATATGTTTTTGCTAAAAAAATTTAAAATATTTTAGAAATGTAAATATTACTGTATTTTGATTTAAACTTAATTAAAAATGATTTTTGTAAAGTATTATTGATTTTTTTGGAAATTTTTAAATTAAATAAATTATGGAAAAGTTAGAAAATTTGAATGTAAGTTATTTTGGAAATTTTGATTTAATTATGATTGAAAATTAAATTAAATATGAAATTATGATAAATTTATGATAATTTGAATTTAAAATGAATTTAAAGTGATTTTATAATATATTAATGATTTTTGAATAAAGTTAAAATGTGAAATGAATGATTATTTGAGTTGAATTTGGAAATATAACTTAAATTGGAATTTATGAATTTTGTTTAAAAGTGAAATTTTAAGTTAAGTAAATAAAATGAAAATAAGTTATATTTGAAAATTTAAACTTAAATGTTAAGTTAAACTTTAATTCAATGAATTTAAAATTGAATGTTGAAATTTAATAAGTGAATTATTATTAATTCTTGATTTTTGAATGGAAATTTAACTTTATAAAATCATGAACTTTAGGAAAATTAAATGATGTTTATAAATGTGAAAATGTATGATTTTATAAGTTAAAAATGTTTTAAATAAAAATATAATTGGTTGTGAAATTATATTGAATATTTGAAGTTAATTAACTGCATTTTTGAAATGTTTTAATTGCAATGTAAATGATATTACAGCATTTGTAAATGCTGTAGTTGATGAAAATGAACTAAAAAGCTAAATTGAATTGAAGGCTATTATAGCAATTTTTGTATGTGCTATAATTGTTGAATTTAATTAAGTTTATTTGAAATTTAAGTAAACCCTATTACAGCATTTTTAAAATGCTGTCTTTTGTTAAATTGAACTGTTTTGAATGTAACTTTCCGTAGCGTTTTCTAAATGCCGTGAAAAGTGAATTTTCACTGTTTTGATAAACTTAAGTGAATAAATGAACTTTGGAAGTTGAAAATTATGGAAATTTAATAATTTAATTATTAAATATAATAACTTTATTTTTTTATGATTTAAATGAAGTAATTTGTTTTGAAATATAAACTATTTTGAAATGTGTGTTGAAATGGTATATTAAATAAAATGAATGTGGTTTTGAAAAGAAATGATATTTTGATATATTAAAATGTTTTGAAATGATGTTTTGAAAAGATATGATATTTTGATATATTAAAATGATTGGAAATGAAGTTTTGTAAAGATATGATATTTTGATATATTAAAATGATTTGAAATGTGGTTTTGAAAAGATATGATATTTTGATATATTAAAATGATTTGAAATGTGGTTTTGAAAAGATATGATATTTCGATATATTAAAATGATTGGAAATGATGTTTTGTAAAGATATGATATTTTGATATATTGAAATGATTTGACAGGAAGTTTTGGAAAAATATGATGTTTTTGAAATGGTTTGGAATTAATTTTATCTTTATTTTGATAAAGAATTGGATTTGAAATGATATTCTATTTTGAAGTATAAATATTATTTTAAAAGTTATAACTGCGGTTCATAATAACGATTGGTTGGCAAAGAGACCGGGATCGGATATCTCGCATACTCTCTTTCGATACTGAAAACCACTTTGACAACGTGTACGCGGTGGAGATTTCAGAATGAAGTAGGATGGTGGCATCGTTCTTGAGGTATATTACGTGGACCCAACTCCCGTGAGTTGGCATAAGGTGTCTAAAACAGGAGCGATCTCGGGCTAAAAGGGGTAGCTCCTCTGGTCGGACATATTCCATCGATACTATACTCTTACTTGTGATTGATTAGATGGCCATCCTTCGATTTTGATATGGGAGTGTGTTCCGAGGTGGGCGTATGTCGCTGCTGCGTTACCACCAGCCCGTGTGCGTAATTGGTATATCTACCCTGGCATTGCCTTGTGTGCCGTGTCACCTACCATACCGAGCCTTTACTACGAGTTTGTGTTTCTCCCGTAGCCCGTGGTGTATCCGTTGATAGTTTCCCGATCTCGAGATATCATGATATTGGATGGACTACTGGGTCTATTATGTGTGAAGGGTGATATGGGTAATCCCAGAACGCAATTTTAAAGTAAGTTTATTTTACTGTAGACATTATTATAATAGCGCAATATTACTACATAGTAAATAGTTTAACGAATCCTTAGAGGATGGACGGTCCCAGACATCCTTTAAGTTACTTGTACCTTATTACAGTTCACTTGAGTTGGTTTACATTATGTAAGTATATATTGTCCTGACTCGAGTGTTTGTATTTTTATTTACGCTCGGGTCAGCCTGAGTTATTCACAGATTTGGATTCCACTTTTTGGAGATTGGAATCGCTGGAGATTATCTGCTTATCTAGTTTTATCTATTTTAGTTCTGTTATTCTATTTAGCTTATACTTGATTATCATCTTGAGACTTCTGTTGTACTTTATTTATTCTATTGTATTTTATTTAACTCTGATATATTTACATAGTAGCTTCATGAACTACTATCTCTTTTACTTCTGCTGCATTTCTTACTCTGTGTCTGTATTTTGTGATTATTATTTACTGTATGTTCTGAGATTTGCCAAATTTTATTTACAACGTGGTATTTTGAGCAATTCAATTCCGACATGAGTGTCTACCTATACACTTATAATGGATGCGAATGGTTGAAAATATCGGGTTGTTACACAGGTTCTACTCAAGTGAAATAAATATAAAGTCACGTCACACGCACAAGGTCAAACCCGAGCTTTGAGCTGGATTCAACTCAGGTGCAATACAAAACTATGGGTCAAGATGCATACAACACAACCTCGACCAAAAATTGGATGTACACTTGAACCCAGACCGGTCAGAGAAATAAGAAATCAAAGTCAAATGCTTTCAAATGAACTTGACCAAATCACTCCAAATGAAATAAAGAACAAACTTGTATCAAAACAGTTCACTGGGCTCAAAATGAAGTTTAACAGCAATGTAGCAGTTCAAGGTTTCAGATGCAACACAACACAATGAAATAGTGATACCAGTGAAGACTACAAGTACAAATCCAAATGAAACACAATAAAACCCAAATGTACATATATGGTGATAAACAGGTTTAAAACAATGGGACAACAAGGATATGAATGCAAGCAATATCACTGCAACCTGAACTAGACTCGAGCAAGTCAAGACCCAACATGTCACAAATACTACAACATAATACAACACGGCAGTATGACAACAGACAGTGCAAAGTGGTGCACATGTAACCAGAGCCTAGGCAGAAGAACTAGATACAAGTTCAATGAGTCGACACATAATGAAACTGCACCAGCCAGGCACAAGCTAGAAGTCATGCTCACAAGTTTAATGCACAGTGCAGACTTACGAACACTCTAGGTTAGTACCCATGAAAACGGAGCTATCACACTAGTTTGAAAATGAAGCAAGCACTCGGGTCAACAGAGTGAATACAAATCATCTCATATACAAAGCATACACTAGTTCGATATGCTGCGCAACATGAACCAGTTCATATATGAAACCAGACTTCGAGTTGAGCAGTGATCATGCAACTATAAAATCACGTCAGGTAACAATGAACAACAGAGTCAAGCCAGCAATTCACACAGTGTATAAGGCCGAAGTAAAAAAGAAAGGAAAGTAAAAATCGAACAAGTTCAGTCTAACACAAATGGCCAAAGTCGAGCTCAAAGAACGAAATCAACATCATCAAGTCAAAGCCGAAGTCAACGAGAATGAGATCAAACAATTTAAAGTCAGAGCCGTAATGACCAAGGAGTTCGAACAGTTCAAAAATCGAAGCCGTATTAAACAAGCAACAATATTTTACGAATTGAACAAGTCAGAAGAAAATCACAACATTCATGCAAAATCAAGTGGCTGAGATAAATCTATAAACGAATTCAACTAAATTCAAACGAATGAAAATATAGGAATTCAAATCCTATTTAACCCAAATCATCACCAGCCGAAAAATATATTCGAGTACGAGCGAAAAAGCATAATCATTCAACTAGAATAAAAAAGGTCAAGCAGAATCAATATCGAAAAAGGAAAAATTGCATACCATTTTGACAATCGAACTTGACCAAAATTGAAGTAGCCGAAAGAGATCGACAGAGAGAAGAGAGGAACCGAAGCTTCAGAAATCAAAGCGGCGACTTCATCCAGAATCCCTAATTTCAGAGCAAGCGAAAGAGAAAAGGTGCCAAAAAAATTTCACAAACAAAAATGGGCCGAACGATATAAAAGGAAACAAAAGGGAGGCCGGCCTTTTTTTATTTTAAAAAGGCTTTAGATTATTTTAAATTAGGGTTTTCGGTTATTTAATTTGTTTTTATTGTATTTTCCTTTTAAACAATTGTAATTTCTAGTCGTGTGACCAGGGGATGAACTACGGTGGTGTAGTTCAAGAATTCGAAAATCAGTGGTTGAGTTGTGGCAGGGTTTCGAATGTAGAGTTAAGGCTAGTGAATAGTGGGTGTCGCGAGTTTACGTGTATAAGCGTCTGACTGCTTAATTTCTAGTAGAAACCTTAGGGGCGACACACATGCAGGGTTTTGCCGAAGTTGGTTTAAATTCAGTGTTGTTCTATTTATGCATTTATTATTCCGCTATTTCGCAAATCAAACTCAATTTCGCAAATCTTCCCAATTCAAAACATTCGGGTATCAATTCCTCCATTGGAAACTCGAAAATGAACATCGATGATGTCGCGATCATCATCGAGTTATTTTCCAACGACCGAAAAGAGTTTAGTGCTTTTGCCTTTTTTAAAAATATTTTCAAATATTTTTAAATTCCAATCCAACCAGATTTCAAATCCAATTCAAAAATATTTCCGAAATAATATCACCATTATTCCTCCAAAACCATTGCAAATCTTTTTCAAACTCAAAAGGGATTTAAATTTCGCAAATCTCAAAATTCCAAGTCCTTTCAATTTATTTTCAAATATTTTTCTGGAATTCTATTTCAAATTATAAATCACATTTATAGTTTACATTTACAAATCCCATTTGTATATGAAGTTATTTCTTAGCTTTTAGTTATGATTTCAATTTCTTATTCAATTTTTTACTCAACAATGATAATAATTTAATATTATCGCTTTCTAACAACCAAGCAACCATATATAACTGTAATAATTTACGGAAAATTATTTCTTTTATATACAAAAATAATTTGGGTAAAATATTTCATTACCTCATTTTAAAACAATAATGTGTCGGTTTACCTTGTTTAAGAGTTTAGAAACTCCTATCGATGACATGGCGTCCCACATATCGACAAGAATCCATAAACACTCAACCGATAAGTCAACACGGTATAAAAAACAATTTTTATATTCACTAACAAATATGCGCTCATATCTATTAATACACTCAAACTTATTCTTAAATACTACAGACTCTATTACTATTGAGTAATCCTCACCAGAGACAAGGTTCTCGCTTAACCTTCAGCTCTGATACCAAATTGTAACAACCCGATTTTTCGACGCCCGAAAATCAACATCAATACGTCTACTATATCAAATGCCGAACAATGAGATGCCGGAAAACCGAATCATTAGAGTTAAATAAGAAAGAAGTAGAAGAAGAAATAGAATAATACCAGAATCTCACAATCGCAGCGGAACAATATATAATAGATAAATGACTTATCTTTAAACAAAAGAACTATATCTGTTTATACATTACATCATCAGAGTCATACATATATAACATGTAACGATCCCATTTTTAAACCAAATTTAATTTAATAATTAATATAAGTTTAGAATAAATTAGTGAAATTAATTTGAATTATTCAAAAACAAATAAAATATGTATACATACATACATACATACATACATATATATATATTGTAAACAAAATTTTGATTTGAAATTCAAAAATAAAATATCTTAAAAATAATTGGATTTAAAAATCTTTATTTCAAAAACTACTATATATATATATGTATATATGATATTTATTTAATGTATAACTAGATTTTAAATATTATATAACTATAAATATAAGGAAAATTGAAAATATAATATTAAAAACATTATTAACATGAAAATTACAAGTGTTAAAAGTATAACATGAAAAAAATACAAGTGTTAAAATTATAGTATAAAACTTAACAAGTGTTAGCCTAATGATAACATGCAAATACAAGTGTCAAATTTTCTAATTTTCTTTTATTTTTTAAAATAATAAATTCAAGGCTATATATACTTCATCTCCTACTCTTCTCATTTTCTTTAATAATTTCAAAAACAAAAACAAACCTGTAAGCTTAAAAACCAGTAAAACAAATCAAAGAAAACAAAGCAAATCAAAGATTCAAGTTCAAAATCAAAGCATTCCAGTTCAAAACAAAATCAAGTTAAAGATCATTTCAAAACAGATTCAGATCAAAACAAACATCATCTCAACATAAAGCAAGAAACAGGTTTTTCCAGTTTTCAAACTCAAAAGCAAAATCCTAGACTTCTCGGTTTTCAAAATATATAGGTGAGTAAACTACCTTGATAAATCATAAACCTGTTATATTTTGATTGCATGTGATAATATTTGAAAGAATATGTGTATAGATGAAAAGAAAATGACTGCAAGTGTGTGTGTGTATAGAATGGGTATGCATTTATGTGTTGCTTTGTTCCAGGTTTACAGGGTTTAAACCTGTTCAAAATTCAAAATATCTCCACCTAATCCATTTTAGGCTTCAATATTTAATCAAGATATGTTTGAGTTAACATGATTTATGTTTTAAAAATAGTTTTAAGTAAAATTAATTAAAGTATTTTTTGGAAATTAGGAAACACAATAAAACTTAAGTGCATGTCAAAATTCAAGTGTCTTAATTTCTTGATTCATTTATATAATATGATTTGCTTTCGGAAACTATGATTTTTAAAAGAAAAATCATGATTTTTAGTTCGGTAAATCGTGAGAACTTGCGAGTTGAACGGCTTTGGGACTTTTGGCGATTTCTGGTGATCGGCAAGGTAAGGGAAGTCGTGGTCATGGATGGTGGAAGCCTGAGTGGTGGGAATCACGAGTAAAATACTCGGTGATTTTATAGATCACCGTGGTGGTCGGGCGATATGGGTTTAGGGTTTTTGACCCAGTTTTGGTCGACTGGGTTTAAGTGGCAATTGCGGCGTCGTCAAGGGATTGGATCAACCAGTGTAGTGGAATCGATGCATCGTGCCGTGGCACAGCTCTAGACTTAATCACGTGATTTCTGGTGACCTATGGCGGCTTGTCGACGAGGATTTGGATGACCCAGTTTTGTTCTAGTTGAAACCATGTTGCTCGATTTCTAGTTAATCGTCGTTTTAAGAAGCCGTGTGGTCGAACTGTTAGTGTAGGTCGTCGTCGTCGTGCCGGAGGTGGTCTCGATGGTCGAAGCTACTCCGATCACCTGTACAAGTGCACACGTGTCAGTGGAGTATCAGCAGGTTTGGGATCAGAGAAGAAGAGGATGGCTCGGGTTTGTACTCGGGGAGACGATGTTGGAGCTCGGGTGTGTTCTCGGGTGTATTCACGTAGGTTAAACGTTTAACAGGTTTTTAAGTTTTTAAAATAAAACAAAGTAAAAAAAAATAAGGAGGAGGGATTTACGAGGGAAAGAACTCGAGGAAAATTGCATTTGTCTCAAAGGAGCACTCGAGTTTGTCTCGAGTATAAGAAGCGGCAATTTTAAAACTTTAAAAAAATAAAGTTTAAAACGATCTCTTTATAAATACTTTTAAATAATAATTTTTTTATTTTAAGTTTCGATTAGTTAAAGATTTTGAAATAAATTATTTTAAATTATTCAAGTTTTAAAGTATTTTATTATGTGGTCATCATTTATAGTTAAATCTTAAGTTTATTTTAAATAAACTTAATATTGTAATTAATTAGACAATTAAGAAGATGAAATGTTTTTTAACCATTAATTTAACTTAATGGTTTTAATTTAATGATGAATCAATTTCAAAGGTTATTTAAAATAAGATTTTAATGATAATTAAAATAATTAATTAAGATAAATGGTTTATTTTTTAAATAATTAAAGTCTTAAGTAATTAAAGATTTATTAATTAATGAAAGTAATTAAAAGATAATTATTTAAAGGTTAATTACTTAATGTCAGTAGTTAAAGAATAATTAATTAATTTATTAATTGATGAATAAAGGTTAGTTAAATAATGATTAAAGGTTAATCAAATAACGATTAAAGATTAATTAATTAATAATTAATGTTAATTAATTAATAATTAAGGATTAATTAATTAATAATTTAAGGTTGATTAATCAGTAATTAAGGATGATTAATCAATTATAATTAATTAAAATGGTTTGTAATTACTTAATGTTAATTAAGTAGGGTTAGGTGATTAATTCATAATTAATTAATTTTTTTTGAGTTAATGAAATTAATTATAATTCATATGATGAATTAATCTTAATTATGAATAATAAACCTGAATTGAATGCCTTGGATTATTTGATATCTCAGATATGTGATTTATGATACTATGTGATATGATTTGCTTTGGATTGAGTTGCGATATCTGTGATATATTGCTATGTGGATGTGAACTTCTGAATTGAATTAAAATTGTTTACTTAAACAACTTGGCCGTTAAGATGGCATTTGAATTTTGATGCAACTGGGGGTCCGATTCCAAATGGTTATCCGAAAACCACATCGAATCTTAAAGGCAAATCTTTTGTTAAAAAGATTAAAAATCGTAATTTGTATCCACTTGTTTTATAAAATAAGCTGTCATTATTCTGTTAAGCCGAGGGAGGACATTAAGTCATAAAACCCATTCTGAATAATGATACAACGAAATGGAATTGCATTTGAAGATGGTGGTTGAAGACCAGGTATTTTCGAGAATGAAAGGATTGCGTGTTGATTGTCTCTGCACCGAGTTGCTCCGATATAGAGATTTCCATATGTGATGGGGAGTCCGGTCGAGATTGGGGATATCTGAATCTGCACGGACTTCTCTCTTAATTGGACGATGTGCCTTCGGTTCCATCCAGACCCAAAACGGACTTGTATGGATGTATGTCTGACATTACACTTTTAGACGTAAAGCTGATTTCTATGAAATACATTTCTGTTTGGTGGCGGAGAATTTATTCTCTTAGCTTAACACCCTTCTCTAAGACGTACGAGCTCAGAGGTTATGTAGTTGATGGTTATTAGTGATATATTCCCAATTCGGTAATGTGGCATGCTAAGTGCTGATCATTGGTTGTTCGAAGCATGGCTTTTGTGAAAGCGTAGCTTTGTGGGATGAGACTTCATCGAACCTCATACCCTAGAAATGGTCGTAACAGGAAAGGATGCAACAAGGTTATGTGGGTCGCGCCCCTCAGTGTATGTGCATTTCTTCAGGATATAAAGTGGTATTCTGATATGGAGCCGAGATATTTTGCTTATGTGGTTGTTGGTGTTGAGGGCCCTCGATAAAGGTCGGTTACGACCAGGGGATGGCATACTCGGGATAGTTAGTTACCTAGTTACAGAGGTAACCCAACCATGTATTAGCAGAGATCCGGTTAGGTTCTTAGGGCATCCCTCCAAAGGCATACCCATTCGAATAAAGGAAGTTCCTTAGCCTTGGCCATTTATTGGAAATCCAATCACTCAGTATGAGCCCTGTATGGTTTTATTTGTAGAACCTGCCAATTAACGTGGTAGCTATAGTAAGCATACTATAATGGTACGTATGTTTCCTAAATTAATTCTATACTTTTGAAATGTTTTCCAAACTATGCACTAATAACAATATCAAAAGGATTTTCGCATATCAAGCATGTTTGACTACTATAAGGAGGAACCTTCCACATGTGTGCGATTGCATTAAGTGTGTGCTAGGAGACCTTATGGTAGTTTTATTTTCCTAAAGCATGAACAGATTTCTTTTGTGTTTTCTTTTTATACAAACAACTGTTTTATGTTTGCTTACACCAGTCCCATGACTGAACTGGGGTTTATTGTTCCCTTTCCTAAACTCTAGGTGCCCATAATTTTCTACATAAGCAGCCTAGAGTCAGGTTATCCGTGTTCTGGTGCTAGTTCAGATAGTAGATTTTTGAAGTCTTGGAAGTCTTCGGTTTGGAAGCTTTTGGTCTTTGAAGCTTTTTGGTTTGGAGTCTTTGGAGCTTTGGAATGAAGATGCAGTATGTTGGATTCTCGCTCTCATTCTCTTTCTTTTGGAAGACCCTACTGATGTTGTTTATCCACTGTTGTGTTGTTTCCGCTGTATTATGATGTATATATCGTGCTCAGATGTTGGTGGTCTTTTTTTGTAATCTATGTTGTATCCATGTTGTGTATCAATGAAATCATTTTGTTTCCATTATGTTGTTATCATCTAATGTGTTATAAGCTCCAGCGATACGGACTCCAACGTTAGAATCTCCAGCATTTGAATACGGGTGATGTATTAGATGCCGATTTTCAGACGCTGAGGTCCGGGTCATCACATTTGTTATCAGAGCTAAAGGTTGAGTAAGAACTTTGGCTTTGGAGTAAAACTCATTTGGTGACTCATTAGAGATACGGTTAGAAATGCTCTAGAATGAGTATATCCCTAAGATATCTTATCTGTATGCCTAAGTCAATTTAGTGCAAGAAGAGGATGAGGTAGGGGATAGGGGAGTACCACTACAACTGGTCGATACCCTGCAACAACAGTAAAGGAAGGAACAACGTTTCCCATCAAACTCCTTTGATCATCATCTAATTAGAATCCATTGATGGCTTCCTGGTAGCTCCTGGAAGAAGCTTTGGCATGGTTGGAGACCATTACTTTGGCCGAGTCGGAGGATGAGTTTACATAGGATAGATTGAAGCAAGTGTTTGAGCAGCGCTGTATGCCTACTGCTGGTATTTCCAGGATGTATCAGAAGTTTACTGATATGAAGGAAGGAAAACTATCTTTTGAAGAATACTTGAATAAGTTTAACGAGTTATCTCGATTTGGTCCGGAATTGGTGAATACCCTTCTTAAGAAGAATGGGAGATTTATTAAAGGGATGAACAAGAAGTTTCGTGAAAGAATGACAGGCCATGTGAAGGAGTCTTTTGCTGATTTGGTGGATATGGGATATAGATATGCCACCATAGATAAACAAGAGATTCCAAAAGAGAAAGGAAGTGGAATTAATCTAAATTGGATGAAGAGAAAGTTTGCAGGAAAGAAGCCTTGGCAAGATAAAGAAAAGAAGAATACTCAAGAGAACAAGGCGAAGAATGTTACCTGTTTCAACTGTTTGGTGAAAGGACATTACTCAAGTAGTTGCAAGAACCCCAAGAAGCAAGGAAAGAGGGATTAACTTAAGAAGTTAGGAAAAGAAGCCTGGGAATGCTACTATTGCCATAAACTAGGACACATAGTTAAAGAATGCCCGGCAATGAAGCAGGCCCAAGTAGCAAACGTGTATGCAATCAAGGATCAACCTTCAACCTCAAGAGTCGATAAAAGGAAAGGAGTTTTGGAAGGTAACCTTCTTATTTATGATAAAATTGTTAGAGTTCTATTCGACACAGGAGCCACACATGGTTTTATTTCCTAACAAGCCGTAGAAGAGTTAAAACTTGAAACCAAACTCATAGACGAACCTATTTGTGTGAAGAACCCGGTGGGAGGCCCTATGAATCTTTGTTTACGTTGTAGAAAGGTTCCTATCTCATACTCTGATCATCAGTTTCCTATCATCTTTTTCATTCTTGACTTTAATGAATTTGAGATTTTACTTTAATGAATTGGTTAACAAAATATGAAGTTAAATTAGACTGTACCAATAGAACGATTTCGGTTAAAACCAAACTTGGGAATTTTTTTGTGATTTCTTGTGAGGATCCTAGTCCGAAGAGGGACAAGCTAATGTATACCTTAGGGTATCCCGAGCCGATTTTGGAATCCATACCTATTGTTCGAGTGTTTCCTGACGTATTTGAAGAAGTTAAGTCTTTACCTCCGCATAGAGAAATTGAATTTAGAATCGACTTGGTTCCCAATGCCCGTCCAGTTGTGCATGCAAGTCATAGGATGGCACCAAGGGAAAGAGTAGAGCTAGTTAAGCAAACCCAAGATTTACTGGAGAAAGGATTTATAAGACCTAGTCGTTTCAGTTGGGGTTCAGCGGTGGTATTTGTAGCCAAGTTCGATGGATCTTTGAGATTGTGTGCGGATTATCGTGACCTTAATAAGTTGACTCTTAAGAATAATTTCCTTTGCCTTGAATCGACGATCTATTCGATCAATTGCATGGTGCTCGATCCTTTTCCAAGTGGACCTGGCCCAAGGATTCCATCGGCTGAGAAGTGCAGAAGATTGTATTCATTTGAATGCTTTTAGGGGTCCCGTTACATTCTACGAATGGTTCGTTATGCCTTTTAGACTAACCAATGCCCCTGCATATTTCATAGACTTGATGACCCGAGTATTTCGAGAAGTATTGAATAAATTCGATCTCGTATTTATTGATGATATTTTGATCTATTGCAAAACTGAAGAAGTGCATGCCGAACATTTGAAAATCATTTTGGGAATATTGGGGAGGAATATTCTTTTTGCCAAGTTTTCTAAATGTCATTTTTGGGTAAAAGAAGTCAGATTTTTGGGACATATTGTTATAGAAGAGGGAATTTCTGTAGACCCTGGTATGGTTTCTACTATTGTAGATTGAAAGCAACCCACAACTCCAAAGGTGGTCAGAAGTTTTCTAGGATTGGCCGGATATTACTGAAAGTTTGACCAGGATTTCTCTAAGTTAGCCAGTCCATTAACTAAGCTGACTATGAAGAATGCTAAATTTATCTAGACTCCAAAGTGCGAGGAAGCATTCCAGGAATTGAAGAAAGGGTTGACCACTGCTCCTGTTCTTGTTGTTATTAACAGAAATAAAGGTCTATCTGTCTACACAGATGCGTGTGTTGAATGTGTGGGTGCTGCTCTAATGCAAGAGGGTAGAGTGATTACCTACGTGAGTAGAAAATTGTGACCACATGAGAAGAACTACCGGACCCATGATCTTGAGCTTTTGGCAGTTATCTTTGCTTTGAAAATCTGGCATCATTATCTTCTGGGTGAAAATTTTTAATTGTTCACCGACCATAATTCTTTGAAATATCTATTTACCCATAAGGATTTGAATCTAAGACAGCAACATTGGTTGGAATTCCTAACATCATACGACCTAGATATTCAGTATACACCTGGTAAAACCAACATGGTTGCTGATGCTTTGAGTAGAAGACATGTCGTTCTTGCTTATCTAGTTGTCACCCATACTCTTCTTTTGAAGATTGCAAGTAAGCAAAAAGAAGACAAGTTTCTTCGAGAAATTTATAGAAGAATATGTCGAGGTGAAGATTCTAGCTTTGAAGTCGATAATAGTATAATTATAAGATTGAAAGGAAGGATTTGTGCTTCAAACATCCCAGATCTCAAACGAGAAGCATTGGACGAATGTCAAAAATATAAGTTTAGTATCCATCCAGGGGTTAACAAAATGTATCGAGATATTAAGAGGACCTTCTGATGGAAAACAATGAAGAGGGATATATCTATTTATGTTAGTCGATGCGCAACGTGCCAACGAATAAAGAGTGATCAAATGAAGATGGCAGGTCTACTCCAACCACTGGAAGTGCCTATAAGGAAATGGGACCAAGTGTCTATGGATTTCATAGATGGTTTGCCATGAACTTGGAAGGGTAATGAGGCGATTTGGGTTACTGTGGATCGTCTGACCAAGACTTCCCACTCTATCCCAGTTAAATCCACCCGAACGGCAACGAGTTTGGCAGAGTTGTATGTGAAGGAATTGTTCGGCTCCATGGAATACCAAGTAGTCTAGTGAGTGATTGTGACCCGATCTTCACTAGTAAATTTTGGGAGGCATTTCAAGCCGCACTAGGACCCAAGTTGAACTTCAGTACAGCTTACTATCCGCAGTCCAATTGGCAAACTAGAATTAATTGAACCTTGGATGATCTTTTGCGTGCTTGTATTCTTGATTTTGGAGGTTCATGGGAGGACCATTTGCATTTGGTTGAGTTTTTGTATAATAATAGTTATCAGACCAATATTAGAACGTCTCCTTTCGAAGCATTGTATGGTCATCCTTGTAGATCACTTATGTGTTGGATTGAGTCAGGTGATAGGCTTGTTCTTGGTCCGGACATGATAAGGGAAGCTTCTGAGAAGGTTGATTTCATTCAGAAGAAGTTGAAAACTGTCCAAAGTCGACAGAAAAGTTATGCCGACCTCAGGAGAAGAACTTTAGAGTTCTAGGTTGGAGATTCAGTTTTCTTAAAGGTTTCTCCAATGAGTGGAGTTTTGAGATTTGAAAAAACGGGCAAGCTGGCACCACGATATATTGGTCCTTTTTCTACACTTGAAAGGACCGGTCCTTTGGCTTATCAACTGCAGTTACCTAATTAGTTAGCTGGCGTACATAATGTGTTCCATGTTTCACACCTTCGAAAGTATGTGCAGGACCTAGATCATATCATTGAGGAGGCCGCCCAACAGGATTTGGAAATCACACCTGACTTGGTAGTGAAAAGAGAACCATTGAAGATTATTGATCGAGATGAAAAGCAGTTAAGGAATAAAGTGGTGAAATTGATGAAAGTACAATGGAGTGGAGATCCGAATGATTGTACTTGGGAAACTGAGGAAAGCATGCAGAAGTCCTATCCCAAATGTAGAATAGACCTTTCGGCTTGATCTGGTAAGCTATTTCTCTATCTTTTTATGCGTTCACATATGTTCTTTGTTTGTCTCCCTGTCTATCAAATTTCGAGGATGAAATTTTCTTAAGGGGAGAATTTGTATCGATCCCGTTTTTAAACCAAATTTAATTTAATAATTAATATATTTTTTCGAATAAATTTGTGAAATTAACTTGAATTATTCAAAAACAAATGAGATATATGTAGATATATACATATATATATATATATATAAATATTGTAAATAAAATTTTGATTTGAAATTCAAAAATAAAATATCTTAAAAATAATTGGATTTAAAACTCTATATTTCAAAAAATAACATTTATATATATGATTTTAATTTAATGTATAACTAGATTTTAAATCATTTTCTTTAAAAAGCTATATAAATATAAATATAAGGAAAGTTGAAAATATAATATTAAAAACATTATTAACAGGAAAATTACAAGTGTTAAAGTATAAAATGAAAAAAATACAAGTGTTAAAATTATAGTATAAAACTTAACAAGTTTTGGCCTAATGATAACATGCAAATACAAGTGTCAAATTTTCTAATTTTCTTTTATTTTTAAAAATAATAAATTCAAGGCTATATATACTTCATCTCCTACTCTTCTCATTTTCTTTAATAATTTCAAAAACAAAAAGAAACTTGTAAGCTTAAAAACCAGTAAAAAAAATCAAAGAAAACAAAGCAAATCAAAGATTCAAGTTCAAAATCAACGCATTCCAGTTCAAAACAAAATCAAGTTGAAGATAATTTCAAAACAGTTTCAGATCAAAACAAACATCATCTCAACTTAAAGCAAGAAACAAGTTTTTCCAGTTTTCAAACTCAAAAGCAAATTCCCAGACTTCTCTGTTTTCAAAATATACAGGTGAGTAAACAGCCTTGATAAATCTTAAACCTGTTATATTTTGATTGCATGTGATAATACTTGAAAGTATGTGTGTAAAAATGACTGCATGTATATATATATATGTAGAAAATGGGTGTGCATGTATGTGTTGCTCTGTTCCAGGTTTACAGGGTTTAAACCTGTTCAAAGTTCAAAATCTCTTCACCTAATCCCCTTTAGGCTTCAATATTTAAACAAGATATGTTTGAATTAACATGATTTAAGTTTGAAAAATATTTTTAAGTAAAATTAGTTAAAGTATTTTTTGGAAATTAGGGAATACAGTAAAATTTAAATGCATGTCAAAATTCAAGGGTCTTAATTTCTTGATTCATTTATATAATATGATTTGCTTTCGAAAACTATGTTTTTTAAAAGAAAAATCATGATTTTTAGTTGAGTAAATCGTGAGAACTTGCGAGTTGAACGGTTTTAGGACTTTTGGCGATTTCTAGTGATCGGCAAGGTAAAGGAGGTCATGGTCAGGGTGAGTGGAAGTCTGAGTCGGCGTGTCAAGGAGGATTTGGATGACCCAGTTTTGTTCCAGTTGAAACCATGTCGCTCAATTTCGAGTTCGTCGTCGTTTCAAGAATCTGGATGGTCGGATGGTTAGTGTAGGTCATCATCGTCGTGCTGGAGGTGGTCTCGATGGTCGGAGGTACTCCGATCACCTATACACATGCACACGTGTCAGGGGAGTATCTGTAGGTTTGGGATTGGAGAAGAAGAGTATGGATCGGGTTTGTACTCGAGGAGATGATGTTGGAGCTCGGGTATGTTCTCGGGTTATTCACGTAGGTTAAATGTTTAATAGGCTTTTAAGTTTTTAAAATAAAACAAAGTAAAAAAAAGGAGGAGTAATTTACTCGGGGAAACTTGCATTTGTTTCGGGGGAGCACTCGGGTTTGTCTCGGGTATAAGAAGTGGCAATTTTAAAACTTTAAACAAATCAAGTTTAAAACAATTTCTTTATAAATTCTTTTGAATAATAATTGTTTTATTTTAAGTTTGGATTAGTCAAAGATTATGAAATAAATTACTTTAAATTAATCAAGTTTTAAAGTATTTTATTATGTGTTCATCATTTATAGTTAAATCTTAAGTTTATTTTAAATAAACTTAATATTGTAATTAATTAGATAATTAAGAAGATGAAATGTTTTTTAATCAATAATTTAACTTAAAGGTTTTAAGGTAATGATGAATCAATTTCAAAGGTTATTTAAAATAAGTTTTTAATAATAATTAAAGTAATTAATTAAAGTAATTAATTAAGATAAATGGTTTATCTTTTAATTAATTAAAGTCTTAAGTAATTAAAGATTTATTAATTAATGAAAATAATTAAAAGATAATTACTTAAAGGATAATTACTTATGTCAGTAGTAAAAGAATAATTAATTAATTTATTAATTGATGATTAAAGGTTAATTAAATAACGATTAAAGGTTAATCAAATAATGATTAAAGATTAATTAATTAATAATTAAGGTTAATTAATTAATAATTAAGGATTAATTAATTAATAATTTAAGGGTAATTAATCGGTAATTAAGGATGATTAACTAATTATAATTAATTAAAATGGTTTGTAATTACTTAATATTAATTAAGCAGGGTTAGTTGATTAATTCATAAGTAATTTATTTATTTTGTGTTAATTAAATTAATTATAATTCATATGATTAGTTAATCTTAATTATGAATAATAAACTTGAATTAAATGCCTTGGATTATTTGATATCTCTGATATGTGATCTGTGATGCTCTGTCATATGATTTGCTTTGGATTGAGTTGTGATATCTGTGATATATTGCTATGTGGATGTGAACTTCTGAATTGAATTAAAATTGTTTACTTAAACGACTTGGCCGTTAAGACGACATTTGAATTTTGATGCGATTGAGGGTCGGATTCCAAATGGTTGTCCTAAAACCACATCGAATCTTAAAGGTAAATATTTTGTTAAAAGATTAGAAATGGAAATTTGTATCCACTTGTTTTTTAAAATAAGCCCTCATTATTCGGTTAATCCGAATGACACTAAGTTATAAAACCAATTCCGAATAATGATACGACGAAATGGAATTGCATTTGAAGACGGTGATTGAAGATCGGGTATTTTCAAGAACGAAAGGATTGCCTGTTGATTGTCTCTGCAACGAGTTGCTCCGGTATAGAGATTTCCCTATGTGATGGGGAGTCCGGTCGAGATTGGGGATATACGGATTTGCATGGACTTCTTTCTTAATTGGATGAAGTGCTTTTGGTTCCATTCAGACCCAGGATGGACTTGTATTGATGTATGTCTGACATTACACTTTGAGATGTAAAGCTGATTTTTATCAAATACATTTCTGTTTAGTGGCGGAGAATTTATTCTCTTTGCTTAACACCCTTCTCTGAGACGTACGAGCTCATAGGTTATGTAGTTGATGGTTATTACTGATATATTCCCAATTTGGTAAGGTGGCATGCTAAGTGCTGATCATTGGTTGATCGAAGCGTGGCTTTTGTGAAAGCGTAGCTTTGTGGGACCAAACTTCATCGAACCTTACACCTCGAAAATGGTCAAAACAGGAAAGGATGCAACATTGTTATTATGACGCCCCACCGCTATAACCATGCTAGCCAAGAACACCACGGAGTAATGTCGTCAACTAGCACAGAGAATGAGGCTGTTGAGGAGCGACCATCTGTATAATTGCTTTGTGCGAGTACCGATATGCCAGATAAAAATATAAATTTTCATCACAAGAGGAAATCCGACATACCGATGCAAACTCAAGGCTACTACACAGTGGCCATAATATCTTCGAAAACAAATATAGAAATAAGCATAACACAAATCAGTCACAGATATCCATATCACAAAGGTGGAAAAAGATATGAATATAACACATAAAAGTGTATATATCAGAGTAGTGGTCTAACAAGATCCACAATATCACAAAAGAATAGTTACAAGTGCTACCCAAAAGAATAAGTATACATCAATGAGTCTATATCTCAAACGTATACAACCAAAAACTACTAATCTAAGTAGTTAGCCAAAAGTCAGGATAATAATCCTAGATGAGGAGTCAAGTAGAAGCACGTGTAACATCTCGGTCTGACTGAAGTATTATTTAATAAGAAAATAATAAATGGATTAGTCTAGCTAAAAATATCAGATGAAATGATATAGAATAAGAGATATGAAAAAAATGTATGATAACCATAATGCCATACTGTGATAAGTATGTAATTGAAAATCAACTAGAGATTAATCAATATCACAAGAATCTTCTCAAAGATCAAAAGGAATGTCATACTCTTTATTTTTATTCACCTAACCATAAATATTGACAATTATATCAATGCCAATCACAAAAGTTAATGACACACAAATTCACCAATACACAAATATTGATAAAACTTATCAATGAAGTCACAAAAATTGGTGAAACACAAATTCTAGAAATCATCAATAGAATTTCAGAAATCACAAAAAGGGGGAGGCCTATCACAAAACAGAAACATGAAAACTCACCAATACGTGTATCACAAAACGGAACGCTATTCCATGGTTGCTAACCATTAATTTTGAGCCAAAGCTCCACAGAACTGTCCGAAGACCATGGGTCGCTACCCTACCAAATTGAGCCAAAGCACCACAGAAACGGGGTTTAGTCTCCCTCGCAGACAAAGAGACATCGCACATTGCTAGTCTAAATCACAAAATGATCATCATCGATCATCAAGAAGTGTCAATTACACTAAGCTAGTAAATATATGAGCTTAGCTTCATGTCCCACAACCACTAGCTTAACTTAAATATTTACGAACAAATTATAGATCTTCACTAGAAAATTGTCCCAAGAGATTCAATCGAACAAGTCTAAGAATTAACCGACGAAGTAAACGCAAGCGTTTCATACCACTTGTTTTACTAAGCCGTTTAATTAGATTTCTCATACGAGTGAGGTAAAGGTTTGTATATACTAGTACATTGGAAAACAGTTTTATAAACGAGTTTGATATTGATAATAGAGTTGGAATTGTTTTGATGAAAGAGTTTTAATATTTACTACTAGTATAAAAAACCTTTATGTTTTTAAGGTGACAAACCACAGAAACGTTTGTAGAAACAATCAATCACCAAAATTCACATTCGAAGCCATGAATAATATCCATATAAATCGATATCGAATCCAACAAATGGATACTCTCAAATATTCTGATAAGAAGTCATCAAAGTCAATAGTAAATGATAACAATAGGTCGGATAAACATGAATCGATTAAAAAATGAAAACCCAAACACATTAGGCAAATTGGGCAAAGACAACAGATTCAGACGTCTGAAATAGATGATTCAGACGTCTGAATCTGGAAAATGAATATTTTCTAGAGCCCTTTTCAGACATCTGAACCATTTATTCCAGACGTCTGGAAATGGCTAATTTTAGCCTATTTGCTCTCTGGTTGGATTTGAGCAAATTCAGACGTCTGAAATTATGATTCAGATGTCTGACCTGGGGAATGAAATTTTTCCCAGACCAGATTCAGACGTCTAAATCAATAATTTCAGACGTCTGAAACTGAAGATTTTGGCACTTTCTTGCCTTGGCCAATGATGACCAAAACGATTATCGGAAGCGATCGGACGAGCAACAACGACTAAGGATTTATGCCAAGCGATAACCCAGCCTTAAAGGCTCTTCGATACGCCTCGAATATCAATGTCCAAATATCCATAAAAGATTTCATAAATTTTGCTTTCAAAACACCAAAAATTGGAATATACACCAAAGCAATCCAAATCAAAAGCAATTGCATATGAATAAGTGTTAGTAATTCATACCTAACAACAAGGATAGATATAGACCTACATGTGAGATAAAAATCTCACCTTTAAACCCAAAACAAATGAAGAAGAAGCTATAGAGCAATGGCAAGGACAATCACTCTTCAATTCCAACCCAATAAGCTTGATTATAAGCTTAAAAGCGAAACATTTCCTAAATAAGGTTTATGAATTTCTGAGATTGAAAAGAGAAAGAGTTGGAGAAGATGAAGAGAAGGCTTACCAAAGCTTCTTCTTTGAATTTGGAGTTAAGGCTTGGATTTTGCAAATGGAATTAGGTTTAGGATTTCCTAATTCTTTTTCTCCTCCACCATTTTCATCTAGAGCTTGAGTGTGTTAGGAAAATGAAGTGAATGAAAATAAGCGGGGGTGGAGCAAGGGTTTGTGTTAGGATATAGGTCTGAAACCCAAACCAAAGCCCAAAGTGATAAAGTAGCAAAATTCTACTAACTCCAAACATATCAATGTTTATACTCAAAAAGGTCGCTAACGTCATTTTGAACTCAATGGGGGTGGTCTCGAGCCCTAATTCGACGGTTTGCAAAAAGTAGCTTTCCGGACAATAATCCGACTAACGATGAAATATTTAAATATTCAATCGTAAAATATGCGGTTTGTTACAGACTCTCCTCCTTAAAGAAATTGCATCCTCGCAATCATAAGAAATAAATGAACAAAAAGTAACAACCATAAAAGCATATCAACACAAAAGAAGAAATTTGGAATAAGAAGTTCACCTTAAAGAGCACGAGAGAGTATGTCCGGATGTTTTCGCTCGATGAATTCTCTGGATTCCCAAGAACAATCCTTAGGATTTGAGGACCATTGAACTTTCACAAAAGGAACATCTTTATTTCGAAGGTGTTTAATCTTCGAAGCAATGATACGAATAGGATGTTGCTCATAAGTCAAATTAGGTGAAACCTTAATTTCTTTCACAATACCGGGCTCAAGAATAGAATCGAAATCTCGAAGGCATTTTCGTAATTGAGAAACGTGAAACACGTCATGAATAGCAGAAAACTAAGCCGGTAATAAAAGGCGATAAGCCACAGAACCAATACATTCGGTGATGGGAAATGGACCAATATATCGAGGTGCTAATTTTTCTGATCGACTGAAACGAACAACACCTTTCATAGGTGAAACATGAATAAACACAAAATCTCCCACAGAAAATTCTAATTTCCTTCTTCGGTTATCGGCATAGGGTTTTTGCCTATTTTGAGCTTCTTTCATCCGATGACTAATAAGGTCAATATTTTCTGCGGAATCACGAATAAAATCTGGACCTAAAACTAGCTTCTCACCGGCCTCAAGCCAACAAGAAGGAGATCGGCATGGCCTTCCATAGAGTGCCTCAAAAGGTGCCATAGCAATAGAAGATTAGGAAAACTCAACAAGAGAAATATGATCTTCCCAACTTCCACCAAAATCAAGAACACATGTACGAAGAAGATCTTCAAGAGTTTGATTCACACGCTCGGTTTGTCCATCGGACTGAGGATGATAAGCGGTGCTAAAATTAAGCTTTGTTTCCAAAGCTTTTTGGAGACTCTTTCAAAATCCACTAGTAAACAATGGATCACGATCACAACAACAGAAGTAGGAACTCCATGTAATTTAACAATTTCTTTAATAAAGAGCTTGGCCAAAAGAGGAACGGTCCGGTTGGACCGAACGGGAATAAAATGGGCGGATTTAGTAAGTCTATCAACAATCACCCATAAGCTATCATGACCCGAACGAGAACGGGAAAGACCGTCAATGAAATCCATGGAAATTTGATCCCACTTCCATGTTGGAATTTCTAAAGGTTGCAATAACCTACCGGGCCTTTGATGCTCGGCCTTAACGAGTTGGCAAATCATGCAACGCTTAACAAAGTTAGCAATATCAAATTTCATTCCATCCTAATAATAAAGTCGCTTCATATCCACGTACATTTTACTACTACCGGGATGAATGGTAAATTTAGAACGATGAGAATCTTCTAAAATGTCATTGCGAAGATCACTAATGTTTGGCACGATAAGTCTACCAAATTTTCGAATACGACCACGAGAATCAATATCAAAGTCTTTCAAACTTTCAATACCAATTTTATCCCTATAACTTTGGCTAAGAAGAGCCAATTCGGGATCTAGCTTTTGAGCTTCAAGAATTCGGTCTAAAAGAGAAGGATGAGCCCCAAGGCTACATAAAGCCAAAGATGAACATAAATCGGACTCACCATCTCGAATCTCACAAGTGGATAAAATTCCAAGATCATTCCATTCGGATATCATCACGGAAACAACCGCTTGTAGCTTTCGGCTAAAGGCGTCGGCAACACGATTTCCCCTCCCGGGAGCATAAAGAATATCAAGGTCATAAGATGCAAGGAACTCGAGCCAATGTTGTTGACGCAAATTAAGTTCCTTTTGAGAAAATAAATACTTCAAAGATTTATGATCGGTGTAAAGAATAAATCTTTCTTCCAAAAGATAACGACGCCAAATTTTAAGGGGGAAAATAATAGCCGCGAGCTCTAAATCATGAGTGGCATACCTAGTCTCGGCTGGCTTCAATTGCCTAGAAGCATAAGAAATAACACGTTCTCTTTGCATGAGAACGGCTCCCAAACAAACACGACTAGCATCGGTATAAACAATAAAATCTTGATTCCCCTTAGGAATAACAAGAATAGGTGCATCGGAAAGGAGTTCTTTTAATTTCTGGAAAGAAGCTTCACATTTGTCCTACCAAATTTATTTAACTCCCTTCTTTGTCAAACAAGTACGAAGCATGGAAATTTTAGAAAAGTCTTTTATGAAACGGCGGTAATAACCTGCCAATCCAAGGAAACTACGGATCTCCGCCACACTCTCCGGTCTCTTCCAATTTTGAGCCGCTTCAATCTTTGAAGGATCCACGGAAATTCCGGATTCGGAATAATATGACCAAGAAACTTCACACGAGATTGCCAAAAGTGGCATTTAGAAAAATTTTCTTTCAATTGATTGCTCCTAAGAGTTTCCAACACAATCTGAAGATGCTTTTCATGCTCCTCCTCAGTTTTAGAATACACAAGAATATCATCAATAAAGATGAGAACAAATCGATCGAGGAAGTCTTTGAAAACTCTATTCATAAGGTCAACCAAATGGCATAACAAGCCATTCATAAGATCCATAACGAGTACGGAACGATGTCAAAGGAATGCTATCCTCCACAATATGAAGCTGATGAAAACCGGTTGCCAAGTCCAATTGTGAAAAGACTCTAGCACCATTAAGTTGATCGAATAGATCATCAATCCGAGGTAAAGGATATTTAGTCTTGATAGTAAGATCATTAAGCTTGTGGTAGTCAACGCAAAACCTAAGTGTACCATCGGATTTCTTCACAAAAATAGCAGAAGCTCCCCAAGGAGAGGAACTAGAACGAATAAATTGCTTCATCTTTAATTCGGATAATTGTTTGTGCATCTCCACATTTTCTTTATTGGACATACGATAAGGAGGACGAGTAATAGGTAAAGCTCTAAGAATTAGATTAATTCTGAATTCAATTGCTCGCTTAGGTGGTAATCCTAAAACGAGCTCAAATATGTCGGAAAATTCACGAACAACGTGAATAAGAGAAATGACATCTTCCTCATCATCATTATCGTCATCATGAGGATTTAAAGAATATAAAGATGCAGCCAAGTTGGAATCCGAATCTTTAAGATCAATAGAAATCTGATTAATAGATCAAGGAAGTCAAAGATAAATAGTCCGCTCAGGACATAGGATATGAGCTTCATAACGGTTAAGCCAATCCATTCCGAAAATCATTCCAAAGCCTAAGTAGCGCATGACATGCAAATCGGCTCGGAAAGAAAAATCACACAAAATAATCTCGACATCTTTATAAAGAAAACTAATTATTGCGGATCCACCAACCGGATTCGCAATTCTCAAAGAAGTCATTAAAGCAACAACACTTAAAGAAAAAGTATTAACAAGTTCCTTTGATATAAAAGAATGCGACGAACCCGTATAAAAAAGAACTCGAATAGGATGATTACGAAACACAATAATGCCATCAAGGATAGAATGAGAAATACCTTGACCACGAGAAGTGTTGCAAGGGGCTTGCGCCACATTAAGCTTTCCCTCCTTCTTGTTTTGGAGTTTGGGGAATGCGGATAAATAATGATACGGGCTTTTGCAATAGCGACAAGCGCGGGGCATTGAACACTTATTCGCGTAATGGTCATTAAAACCACAATTGTAGCATTGCCCACTACTAGAGGTAGAAGTCTTTGCCACTGGAGTTGCTTGCTTCCCTTTCTTATTGGGATAAGGACCTTTGAACTTACTAGGCCTTTTTTTGTTGTTGAAGTTTGGTTTATCACCCATAACTTCAACGTCACTTTCCTTATCTGCCTCCTCAAGACGAAGAGCGATATCAATGAGTTGTTCAAAAGAAATTTATAATTTTAGAAGTAATGGCTTCTTGAGATTTTTGTTCATGACATAGACAAATCTTTGGTTCTTCTTCAATGGGGTGTTTATGTATTCGACCCCGTATATAGAAAGTGACTCGAATGATGCGACATAGTCTGCCACGGAGGATTCACCTTGAATAAGGTTTATGAAACGACGAGCCAATGTCACCTTCTCAGCTTCTGGCATAAACTTTAATTCGAATCGTTCCTGGAATTTCTCCCAAGTATGATCCGTTTCATTTATTTCAGAAATCAAAAGCTCGTACCAGTCTAATGCTCTTTCTTAGAGCATACTAGAGGCCACTTGGACTCGATGAAGATTAATAAGATTCATGCGAGAAAAGATTCGATCGCATGTTCTTAGCCAAGCTTGGACCTCAATAATGGTTTCAGAACCTTTGAATGGCTCCCCAGCCAAGTTGGTATAATCGTTGCACAAGCGTGCAAATCCAGACTTAGGGTGAGAAAGCTCCGGAATGTGTCCAGCAGCTTGAGCATTCTTTACTAGATCAAGAAGTTGTTGTGCAGACATAAATACTCCATCATGGGGAGTAGCACTAGATTGACCGGCGCTGGGATAGCCTGGTCTAACCATTTCTGTTCTTTAAGAAAGAAAGAAAAAAGAAGTAAAAGGTTATTCACAAAACGAATATCAAACAGTAATGATTGTTAAAACAAGGCATCACACACGAAAATAGGATAAGACGGCACGAAGACCCGAATTAAATCCTAAGGCACGACTCCTACGATGGACTTAGGACGATGATCCTTGTTAAATTATTCTACATTGTTCTGAAGTTTGGCTCTGATACCAAGCTTTGACGCCCCACCTCTATACCCAAGCTAGCCAAGAACACTACGGAGTAATGTCATCAACTAGCACAGAGAATAAGGCTGTTGAGGAGCGACCATCTGTATAATTGCTTTGTGCGAGTACCGATATGCCAGACAAAAATATAACTTTTCATCACAAGAGGAAATCCGACATACCGATGCAAACTCAATACTACTACACAGTGGCTATAATATCTTCGGAAACAAATATAGAAATAAGCATAACACAAATTAATCACAGATATCCATATCACAAAGGCGGAAAAAGATGTGAATATAACACATAAAAGTGTATATTAGAGTAGTGGTCTAACAAGATCCACAATATCACAAAAGAATAGTTACAAGTGCTGCCCAAAAGAATAAGTATACATCAATGAGTCTATATCTCAAATGTATACAACCAAAAACTACTAATCTAAGTAGTTAGCCAAAAGTCAGGATAATAATCCCAGATGAGGAGTCAAGTAGAAGCACCTGTAATATCTCGGTTTGACCCGAGTATTATTTAATAAGAAATTAATAAACGGATCAGTCTAGCTATAAATATCAGATGAAATGATATAGAATAAGAGATATGACAAAAACGTATTATAACCATAATGTCATACTATGATAAGTATGTAATTGAAAATCAACTAGAGATTAATCAATATCACAAGAATCTTCTCAAAGATAAAAAAGAATGTCATACTCTTTATTTTTATTCACCAAACCATAAATATTGACAATTATATCAATGCCAATCACAAAAGTTAATGACACACAAATTCACCAATGCACAAATATTGATAAAACTTATCAATGAAGTCACAAAAATTGGTGAAACACAAATTCTAGAAGTCATCAATAGAATTCCAGAAATCACAAAAAGGGGGAGGCCTATCACAAAACGAGAGCATGAAATCTCACCAACACGTGTATCACAAAACGGAATGCTATTCCATGGTTGCTAACCTTTAATTTTGAGCTGAAGTTCCACAGAACGATCCGAAGACCATGGGTCGCTACCGCACCAAATTGAGCCGAAGCTCCACAGAAACGGGGTTTAGTCTCCCTCGCAGACAAAGAGACATCGCACATTGCTAGTCTAAATCACAAAATGATCATCATCGATCATCAAGAAGTTTCAATTACACTAAGCTAGTAAATATATGAGCTTAGCTTCATGTCCTATAACCACTAGCATAACTTAAATATTTACGAACTAATTGTAGATCTCCACTAGAAAATTGTCACAAGAGATTCAATCGAACAAGTCTAAGAGTTAACCGACGAAGTAAACGCAAGCGTTTCATACCACTTGTTTTACTAAGCCGTTTAATTAGATTTCTCATACGAGTGAGGTAAAAGTTTGTATACTAGTAGATTGGAAAACAGTTTTATAAACGAGTTTGATATTGAAAATAGAGTTGGAATTATTTTGATGAAATAGTTTTAATATTTACTACTAGTATAAAAAACCTTTATGTTTTTAAAATGACAAACCACAGAAACGATTGTAGAGACAATCAATCACCAAAATTCACATTTGAAGCCATGAATAATATCCATATAAATTGATATCGAATCCATCAAATGGATACTCTCAAATATTCTGATAAGAAGTCATCAAAGTCAATAGTAAATGATAACAATAGGTCGGATAAACACGGATCAATTAAAAACAGGAAACCCAAACACATTAGGAAAATTGGGCAAAGACAATAGATTCAGACGTCTGAAATAAATGATTCAGACGTCTGAATCTGGAAAATGAATATTTTCCAGAGCCCTATTCAGACGTCTGAACCATTTATTCCAGGCGTTTGGAAATGGCTAATTTTAGCCTATTTGCTCTCGGGTTGGATTTGAGAAAATTCATACGTCTGAAATTATAATTCAGACGTCTAACCTGGGGAATGAAATTTTGCCCAGACCAGATTCAGACGTCTGAATCAATAATTTCAGACGTCTGAAACTGAAGCTATTGGCACTTTCTTGCCTTGGCCAATGATGGCCAAAATGATTATCGGAAGCGATCGGACGAGCAACAACGACTAAGGATTTATGCCAAGCGACAACCCAGCCTTAAAGGCTCTTCGATGCGCCTCGAATATCAATGTCCAAATATCCATAAAAGGATTTCATAAATTTTGCTTTCAAAACACCAAAAATTGGAATATACACCAAAGCAATCCAAATCAAAAGCAATTGCACATGAATAAGTGTTAGGAATTCATACCTAACTACAAGGATAGATATAGACCTAGATGTGAGATAAAAATCTCACCTTTAAACCCAAAACAAATGAAAAAGAAGCTATAGAGCAATGGCAAGGACAATCACTCTTCAATTCCAACCCAACAAGCTTGAATATAAGCTTAAAAGAGAAACATTTCCTAAATTAGGTTTAGAAATTTCTGAGATTGAAAAGAGAAAGAGTTGGAGAAGATGAAGAGGAGGCTTACCAAAGCTTCTTCTTTGAATTTGGATTTAAAGCTTGGATTTTGCAAATGGAACTATGTTTAGGATTTCCTAGTTCTTTTTCTCCTCCACCATTTTCATCTAGAGCTTGAGAGTGTTAGAAAAATGAAGTGAATGAAAATAAGTGGGGGTAGAGCAAGGGCTTGTGTTAGGATATAGGGCTGAAACCCAAACCCAAGCCCAAAGTGATAAAGTAGCAAAATTCTAATAACTCCAAACATATCAATGTTTATACACAAAAAGGTCGCAAACGTCATTTTGAACTCAATGGCGGTGGTCTCGAGTCCTAATTCGACTGTTTGCAAAAAGTAGCTTTCCGGACAATAATCCGACTAACAATGAAATATTTAAATAAAATATTTAAATATTCAATCGTAAAATATGCGGGTTGTTACAGTTATGGAGGTAGCTCCCCTCAGGGTATGTGCATTTCTGTCTGGATAAAAAGTGGTATTCTGGTATGGTGCCCAGATATTTTGCTTATGTGGTTGTTGGTGTTGTAGGCCCTCAATAAAGGTCGGTTACGACCGGGGGATGGCATACTCGTGACAGTTAGTTACCTAGTTACAGTGGTAACCCGGCCTTGTGTTGGTAGAGATCCGGTTAGGTTCTCGGGGCGCCCCTCCAGAGGTGTACCCATTCGAATAAAGGAAGTTCCTTAGCCTTGGCCATTTGTTGGAAATCCAATCACTCAATACGAGCCCTGCACGGTTTTAGTTGTAGAACCTACCATTTAACATGGTAGCTATAGTAGGCATACTATAATGGTACGTATGCTGGATAAGATTAATACTATGCTTTCGAAATGTTTTCAACACTATGCACTAACAATAATATCAAAAGGATTTTCGCGTACCAATCATGTTTGACTACTATAAGGAGAAACCTTCCCCATGTGTGCGATTGGATTGAGTGTGTGTTGGGAGACCTTATGGTAGTTTCATTTTCCAAATGCATGAACAGATTTCTTTTGTGTTTTCTTTTTATACAAACAATTTTTTACGTTTGCTCACACTAGTCCCATGAATGACCTGGAGTTTATTGTTCCCTTTCCCAAACTCTGGGTGCCAATAATTTTCCACATGGGCAGCCTAGAGTCAGGTTCCCCGTGTTCTGGAGCTAGTTCAGATAGTAGATTTTTGAAGTCTTTGAAGTCTTTGGTTTGGAAGCTTTTGGTCTTTGAAGCTTTTTGTTTTGGAGTCTTTGGAGCTTTGGAATGAAGACGCAATATGTTGGATTCTCGTTCTTGCTCCTTTCTTTTGGATGAACCTATTAATGTCGTTGTTCTGTTGTTGTATTATTTCCACTGTATTCCGATGTATATATTGTGCTTAGATGTTGGTGGTCATTTTTTGTAATCTATGTTGTGTATCAATGAAATCATTTTGTTTCCGTTGTGTTGTTATCATCTAATGTGTTATAAGCTCCAATGATACGGACTCCAATGTTTGAATCTCCGACATTTGAATACGGGTGATGTATTAGATGCTGATTTTCGGACGTTGAGGTCCGGGTCGTCACATTTGGTATCAGAGCTAAAGGTCGAGTATAACTCATTTGGTGACTCATTAGAGATAGGGTTAGAAATGCCCTAGAATGAGTATATCCCTAAGATACCTTGTCTGTATGCCTAAGTCAATTTAGTGCGAGAAGAGGGCGAGGGAGGGGACATGGGAGTACCACTACAATTGATCGATACCCTACAACAATAGTAACGGAAGGAACAACTTTTCCTCTCAACCTCCTTTGATCATCATCTAATTTCAATCCACTGATGGCTTCCTGGCAGCTCCAGGAAGAAGAAGCTTTGGCATGGTGGAAGACTATTACTTTGGTCGAGTCGGAGGATAAGTTTACATGGGATAGATTCAAGCAAGTGTTTGAGCAGCGTTATATGCCTACTACTGGTATTTCCAGGATGTATCAGGAGTTTACTGATTTGAAGCAAGGAAATCTATCTTTTGAAGAATACTTGAATAAGTTTAACGAGTTATCTCGATTTGGTCCGGAATTGGTGAATACCCCTCTTAAGAAGAATGAGAGATTTATAAAAGGGATGAACAAGAAGTTTCATGAAAGGATGACAGGCCATGTGAAGGACTGTTTTGCTGATTTGGTGGATATGGGATATAGATATGCCACCTTAGATAAACAAGAGATTCCATAAGAGAAAGGAAGAGGAAGTAATCCAAATTGGAAGAAGAGAAAGTTTGGAAAAAAGAAGCCTTGGCAAGAGAAGGAAAAGAAGAATACTCGGGAGAACAAGGTGAAAAATGTTACCTGTTTCAACTGTGTGGAGAAAGGACATTACTCAAGTAGTTACAAGAAGCCCAAGAAGAAATGAAAGAGGGATCAACTAAAGAAGTCAGGACAAGAAGCTAGGTAATGCTACTATTGCCATAAACCAGGAAACATTGTTAAAGAATGCCCGACAATGATGCAGGCCCAAGTAGCAAAGGTGTATGCAATCAAGGATCAACCTTCACCCTGAAGAGCCGTTAAAAGGAAAGGAGTTTTGGAAGGTAACCTTCTTATTTATGATATAATTTATAGAGTTCTATTCAAAACTGGAGCCATGCATAGTTTTATTTCCCAGCAAACCGTACAAGAGTTAAAACTTGACCCCGAATTCGTAGACGAACCTGTTTTTGTGAAGAACCCGATGGGAGGCCCTGTGAATCTTTGTTTACGTTGTAGATAGTATCCTATCTTCTATTCTCATCATCAGTTTCCTATCATCCTTTTCGTTCTTGACTTTAATGAATTTGAGATTTTACTTGGAATGAATTGGTTAACAAGATATGAAGTTAAATTAGATTGTACCAATAGAACGATTTCGGTTAAAACCAAACTTGGGAATTTTGTTGTGATTTCTTGTGAGGATCCAATTCCGAAGAGGGACAAGCTAATGTATACCTTAGGGTATCTTGAGCCGAGTTTGGAATCCATACCTATCGTTCGAGAGTTTCCTAACGTATTTAAAGAAGTTAAGCCTTTACCTCCGTATAGGGAAATCAAATTTGGAAACGACTGGTTCCCAATGCCCGTGCAATTGTGCATGCAAGTCGTAGGATGGCACCAAGGGAAAGAGTAGATCTAGTTTAGCAAACCCAAGTTTACTGGAGAAAGGATTTATACGACCTAGTCGTTCCAGTTGGGATTCAGCGGTGGTGTTTGTAGCCAAGTCCGACGGATCTTTGAGATTATGTGTGGATTATCGTGACCTTAATAAGTTAATTCTTAAGAATAAATTTCCTTTGCCCTGATTCGATGATCTGTTCGATCAATAGCATGGTGCTCGATTCTTTTCCAATATAAACCTATCCCAAGGATTCCATCAGTTGAGAATTGTAGAAGATTGTATTCATTTGACTTCTTTTAGGGGTCCCGTAACATTCTACGAATGGTTAGTTATGCCTTTCGGACTAACCAATGCCCCTGCATATTTCGTAGCCTTGATGACCCAAGTATTTTGAGAAGTATTGAATAAATTCATTCTCGTATTTATTGATGATATTATGAACTATTCCAAAACTGAAGAAGAGCATGCTGAACATTTGAAAATTGTTTTGGGAATATTGCGGAGGAATATTCTTTTTGCCAAGTTTTCTAAATGTCATTTTTGGGTAAAAGAAGTTAGATTTCTGGGACATATTGCTATAGAAGAGGGAATTTCTATAGACCCTGGTAAGGTTTCTGCTATCCTAGATTGGAAGCAACCCACAACTCCAAAGGAGGTCAGAAGTTTTCTGGGATTGGCAGGATATTACCGAAAGTTTGTCCAGGATTTCCCTAAGTTAGCCAGTACATCAACTAAGCTGACTATGAAGAATGCTAAGTTTATTTGGACTCCAAAGTGCGAGGAAGCAATCCAGGAATTGAAGAAAAGGTTGTCCACTACTCCCGTTCTTGCTATTATTAACGAAAATAAAGGTCTGTCTGTCTACAAAGATGCGTGTGGTGAAGGTGTGGGTGCTATTCTAATGCAAGAGGGTAGAGTGATTGCCTACGCGAGTAGAAAATTGCAACCACATGAGAAGAACTACACGACCCACGATCTTGAGCTTTTGGCAGTTATCTTTGCTTTGAAAATCTGGCATCATTATCTTCTGGATGAAAATTTTGAATTGTTCACCGACCATAAATCTTTGAAATATCTCTTTACCCAGAAGGATTTGAATATAAGACAACAACGTTGGTTGGAATTCCTAGCATCATATGACCTAGATATTCAGTATACACCTGGTAAAGCCAATGTGGTAGCTGATGCTTTGAGTAGAAGACATGTTGTTCTTGCTTATCTAGTTGTCACTCACCCTACTCTTCTTGAGAAGATTGCAAGTAAGCAAAAAGAAGACAAGTTTCTTCGATAAATTTATAGAAGAATATATCGAGATGAAGATTTCAGCTTTAATGTCGATAATAGTAGAATTATAAGATTGAAAGGAAGGATATGTGTTCTAGACATCCCAGATCTCAAATGAGAAGTATTGGACGAATGACACAAATCCAAGTTTAGTATCCATCCAGGGGTTAACAAAATGTACCAAGATATTAAGAGGACCTTTTGGTGGAAAATGATGAAGAGAGATATATCTATTTATGTTAGTCGATGCGCAATGTGCCAACAAATGAAGAGTGATCAAATGAAGATGGCAGGTCTACTCCAACCACTGGAAGTGCCTAAATGGAAATGGGACCAAGTGTCTATGGATTTCATAGATGCTTTGCCTTGAACTTGGAAGGGTAATGAGGCAATTTGGTTTATTGTGGATCGTCTAACCAAGAATGCCCACTTTATCCCAGTTAAATCCACACGAACGGCGGCGAGTTTGGCAGAGTTGTATGTGAAGGAGATTGTTCGGCTCAATGGAATACCAAGTAGTATAGTGAGTGATCGTGACCCGATCTTCACTAGCAGATTTTGGGAGGCATTTCAAGCCGCACTAGGAACCAAGTTGAACTTCAGTACTGCTTACCACCCGCAATTTGATGGGCAAACTGAAAGAATTAATCGAATCTTGGAAGATCTTTGCGTGCTTGTATTCTTGATTTTGGAGGTTCATGGGAGGACCATTTGCATTTGGTTGAGTTTTCGTATAATAATAGTTATCAGGTCAGTATTAGAATGGCTCCTTTCGAAGCATTGAATGGTCGTCCATGTAGACCACCTATGTGTTGGATTGAGTCAGGTGATAGGCTTGTTCGTGGTCCGGACATGATAAGGGAAGCTTCTAAGAAGGTTGATTTCATTCGAAAGAAGTTGAAAACTGCCTAGAGTCGACAGAAAGTTACGCCGACCTTAGGAGAAGAACTTTAGAGTTCCAGGTTGGAGATTCAGTTTTCTTAAAGGTTTCTCCAATGCGTGGAGTTTTGAGATTTGGAAAAATGGTAAGCTGGCACACCGATATACAGGTCCTTCTCCTATGCTTTAAAGGATTGGTCCATTGGCTTATCGAGTGCAGTTACCTAATTGGTAAGCTAGCTTACATAATGTGTTCCATATTTCACACCTTCAAAAGTATGTGCACGACCCAGATCATATCATTGAGGATGTCGCTCAACAGGATTTGGAAATCACACCTGACTTGGCGGTGAAAAGAGAACCATTGAAGATTATTGATCGAGATGAAAAGCAATTAAGGAATAAAATGGTGATATTGATGAAAGTATAATGGAGTGGAGATCCGAATGATTGTACTTGGGAAACTGAGGAAATCATGCAGAAGTCCTATCCTAAATGTAGAATATACCTTTCGACTTGATCTGGTAAGCCATTTCTCTATCTTTTTATGTGTTTACATATGTTCTTTGTTTGTCTCCCTGTCTATCAAATTTCGAGGATGAAATTTTCTTAAGGGAGGGAATATGTAACGATCCCGTTTTTAAAACAATTTAATTTAATAATTAATATAATTTTTAGAATAAATTTGCGAAATTAATTTGAATTATTCAAAAACAAATAAGATATGTATACATACATACATACATATATATATATATATATATATATATATATATATATATTGCAAATAAAATTTTGATTTGAAATTCGAAAATAAAATATCTTAAAAATAATTGAATTTAAAACTCTATATTTCAAAAACTAATATATATACATATGATTTTTATTTAATGTATAACTAGGTTTTAAATCATTTTCTTTAAAAAGTTATATAAATATAAATATAAGGAAAATTAAAAATATAATATTAAAAACATTATTAACATAAAAATTACAGGTGTTAAAAGTATAACATGAAAAAAAATACAAGTATTAAAATTATAGTATAAATGTAACGAATGCGATTTTTCGACGCTCGAAAACCGACATTAATACGTCTACTGTATCAACTGCCAAACAATCGAATGCCGAAAAACCGTACCGTTATGGTTAAAGAAGAAGAAAAAGATAGAAGAAGAGAGAAAAAGATAGAACAGAACAGAAGAAACAACAGAACAATATCAGAATCTCAAAATCGCAGCGGAACAACATATAATAGATAAATGAATAATCTTTAAACAAAGAACTATATCAGTTATTACATTACATCATATTACACTACATTACATCATCAGAGTGTACAACGACAAACAACAACAAACAGCGGAAAAGAAATACTATATACTAGTGAATACGCCATGCCATCCAGCTTGCCTCCTGCAACTCCTGAATTTCATAATATCCTGATAACCTAACTCTAGACTGCCCATGTGGAAATTGGTGGGCACCCAGAGTTTAGGAAGGAAAACATAAATTCCAGGTCGGTCATGGGACTGGTGTGAGAGCTTAAAACAGTATCTTTTAAAACAAACAAAGGGATATTTTAAAATAGATTCGCAATGCTTTTTATAAAATGAAACTACCATAAGGCCTCCCACACACACACAATGCAAACGTAGAATCGGAGGAGATTTCTCCTTATGATAGTCAAAGATGCTTGATATGCATTAAAAAGAAACATTTGATATTATTACTAGTGCATAGTGTAGGAAAACATTTCAAAAGTAAAGATATAAATCTTAGCCAACATACGACCATTATCGTAAGCCTACTATAGCTACCATCTAAACAGTGGTAACCACCATAAGTAAATGGAAGGTTCTACAACTAAAACCGTACAAGATGCGTATTGAAGTTTGGATTTCCAACAAATGGTCAGGCCAAGGAACTTTCCATTGCCACATGGGTACGCCTTTGGAAAGACGCCCTGAGAACCTAACGTTACGGTTAGATCTCTGCCAACACAAGGCCGGATTACCCTTCAAACTGGGTAAATAATGACACTAATATGTCATTCCCCGATCATAACTGATCTATATCCGAGGATCCTCGATTCCAACAACCACAAAGTAATAAATTTGCAGCAACAACATAGGTTAAGTATCTGGGCTCCATACCATGATACCACCTCTATCCAGAAGGAATGACATACACTAAAGGGGCGCTGCCCCCTAATAACCTTGCTGCATCCTTCCTGTTTTGACCATTTCTGGGGTGTGAGATCCGACGAAGTCTCTCCCAAAAGCTACGCTTTTCATAAAAGCCATGCTTTGATCAACAAATTCTCAACAGCACTTCATATGCCACATTACCAATTTGGGAATGTATCACTTGTAACCATCAACTACATAACCTCTAAGGGTGTTAAGCTAAGAGAATAAATTCTCCGCCACCAACGGGAACATATTTGATAGAAGCCGGCTTTACATATCAAATTGTAACGTCAGACACACATCCATACAAGTCCGTTCCGAGATCGAACGGAACTGAAGGCACTTCCAAAGAAGCCCTTGCAATCCAGATATTCACTGATCACGACCGGACTTCCCATCACAAAGGGTAATAAATTTCTATATTGGAGATCAGCCGATGCAGAAACATTCGACGGTAATCCTTCCGTTTTCACAAATATCCGGTCTTCAACACCGGTCATCAAATGCAATCCATAACGACGTATCACATATTCGGAATGGGTTATACGACCCCAAGGTCCTTTCCCGGCTAACCTGAATAGTGAGCGCTTATTTTAAAAATAAGTATGGCATTCAAATTCAAGAAAATCACAATAAATACCTATTTATAGGTAAATATTGATAGTCGATTATTTAACTATCAATAGGTATGCACAACATCACCATATTCCAAATAATTTTCCAAATTATATATTTTCCAAAAATATCTTTACTAGATATATAATTTCCACACTTCAACCATTTGAAAACAAATTTTCAATTCACTTTTCACCTTTACCACATTTGAAAACAAATTTCAATCAGTTTCCTTACGCAGAAATACTTTCATTTCAAAATGGTTCATTTAAACCAATTAAATAAATCTTTAACAATTTACTTTATATTTACGTTCCAAATCCGTAAATTTATTCCCACACTTCAAAAATAAATCAACGTTTATTTTTAAACAAATTTCCCTTTCTTTTATAAATTCCATAGTGAATTTACAATTCCAAAATATATATGAATATACGATTTCCAAATCGATTTCTAATATTCATTTTCAATTTATCTTTAAAATATAAAATCTCAAAATATTCACTTCATATTGGAAAACATTTCCATACTTATTTAATAATAAGAAATTCACAAATCCATTTATTTTCAACACTTGGAAAATATTCAATATACTTAAATCGAAAGTAAGTATATATTTCATTCTTTAAAGAAAACGTGCGCTTAAACACATTTATTGAGTCAAAACGAATGTTGCGAAAAACATCGTTACGACGACCCAAAATCACTAGTATAGGGATTCGAAATTAAGATAGATATATAAATCCCAGTACTATATAAAACATTTCCTTTCAGAAATCTTTTACTATAACAACAGTGTTATAGACCACTATTTTCTTCTATTTCTCGAAAACGTCTATTTCAACAATAAATGTTGAAATCTACGGTTTTGACAGTTATACATTTTAAAACAACTTTAGATCGTTTTAATTCCATTTAAAGGATCACTCCCTAAACATTCCTTTAGTATATTATTCACTGTTCAAAATCGTGAATATAAATCATTAACCAAATTCAGCACTTTTACATATTCAATTCAAAAATTATCCACTGTCCCAAAATCGTGAATATACTCCTTTAATAAGCTATAAAAATTTACTTATCAAATTCAATCAATCTTGAATTTATAAATCAATGTTTATAAATTCACATTTATATATTATAAAAACTTCAAGTTATAAAAAAATCTCTTTATTAACTAATTCTATTTAAATCTCATTTAGATGTGAAAAATCAAATTTTCAAGTTAATTATTTATAATTTTCTATTTTACAAAATCTATTCAATTCATAACTTCACAATTTATAAATCTATAATTTCATTCACTTATGAAATCCATTTTTTATTTCATTTTAACACTTATAAAAACTCGTTTATAATTCCTATATTTTTAATTTATAAATATCAGTATTATAAATCTTTTATATAAATTGTTTATAATTATTCAAAAATCCCAATTTAAACCATTTTATAATTTAATTTAATATTTTTTTCAAAAATCACATTTTAACTATATTTCACAAAAATCATAATTTTTATAATACTAAATTTTATAACATTAATTTATTTAAAATGAATCAATTCAAAAATTTAATAAAACATATACTTTCGAAAATCACTTTAAAACCCTTTTAAATTCAAAATCGTTATTTTAATATTTTTAAAACTCCAAAAATAGGCCAATGCTGCAACAACAACAATATATCAATCACGACAATCAAAACATCATATATCAATATGATAATCAACAAATATCACAATATCTGTAATCAAATAAATATTGGTGAGGAATCCAGTTGGATCCCTCCAACCAGTTTCCCTGCATCCACAGATGTTAGCACAATACCAATTCCGTTCCAATAGGAAATATCGCAGTATATGGGATTTATAAAATATTATCCGCTATTATGCGGTGCAATAGGGTCTCATCCGCTATATAATGCGGGAAATCAACTCCAAGAACATATATAATACCAATTCCAATCAAGATGGAATTATCGCGGTATATGTTTTTAATAAATAACATCCGCTTAATATACGGCGTATAATGTCTATTTCAATCATCAACAGATAATAATTTATCATCCAGGCATACAATCATCAATTTCAAATCTAACTATGTAAAATTAAAATCAAAACTATTCGATTGAGTGAGAAGTTCTCACCTTGATTCAAATAACGGTTGCAGCGTTCTATTTCGAATAAAATTAAACGTGCGTTTAATTTTACCCAAATTTTTCACTGACTCCAATCGACTTCAAACTAGCTCCATTGCATAGTGCTCGACAAAACGAAGCCAGCGCAATTCGTTTCGTGCGTTTTCGACCTCGTATGAAAAAGTTATGATTTTTAGAAGTTTGTACACATTAATATATATAATTATTCACATTTTCTTTTATTTTTTACAACCTCAACACATCACAGCCGTTGGTTCTTGCTTCTGCAGATCAGGGTCGTTGTCCCCCTTCTCTCCCAAACGTTCTTGCCTCCAGGAAATTTCCGTTCCCTCTAACCCATTAGCCGCCATCTAGGGTTAAACACCACGGCCTCTACGAGCATCGAGAAATTGATCAGCACCCACCATTTGAAGGCCCACTGCTAGCTCTGCGCTCGGCTTGAAGGGCACGAAGCTCGGCCCCCTCCCTGACCTCGAAAAACGCATACACACGAGCATGAATGCGGCCAAAAATCTCCACCATCGTCGCGCCATACCTCATCATCTCCGTATGGATTAAAAGATCGTGTCGAGCTCTACGTTTTTTGTTTAGATGTCGAAGCCTAATTGTGAATGGATCGTGAGATATTGAGGAAGAAAGGTCGGAAGATTCTGGCCATTGAAATGCTAATGGCGGCCTGACCTAATTTCTAGGGTTTGAGTGAAAAATGTAAATTATGGGGTCCTTTTATAGAAAAATGACGAAACACTATTCACTCGAAATTTTTCGAACTCCAAACGAAGCGTGCCGGCTGACGTTTCTAGGGTTTACCCCGCGTTTCGAACACAATCGAACGTGTTTCGGAGGCTAATTCAATCATCTATGCGAGTTACGTAAATAAACGATCAATTTTAAATTAAATCGATTTAAACAAATTTCTATGCGTTTTGGCTTGCCCCGGACAAACGGTAAATCCGATTGACACGAAATTTGAAACCATACAATAATATCACATTATGGATCCGATGAAACTAGTTTCGTCAAAATCCGAGACTGTTTGAAAAATGGCTATTTTAACTCGCCAATTAAATATTAAAATATTCAATTTTCTCAAATTAACTTTTAATTCAATTTTAAAAGTTCTGTAACATCATTCTAACTCCAATATGATTAAATAAACTTTTACAAATCAATTTTAATCATATTAAACCCAATTTTCAATTATTTCTGTATTTTCAAATATTAAATAATCGATTTAATTATCCAATTAAATCCAGATATTCGAATTTAAATTCATTTGACTTACAAATTTTACTTATTAATATTTAAAATTAATTAAATATACGAATATTAATTGACAGAAATTCTAGATCGTTACAATAAAACTTAACAAGTGTTAGCCTAATGATAACATGCAAATACAAGTGTCAAATTTTCTAATTTTATTTTATTTTTAAGAATAATAAATTCAAGGCTATATATACTTCTTCTCCTACTCTTCTCATTTTCTTTAATAATTTCAAAAACAAAAAAGAAACCTGTAAGCTTAAAAACCAGTAAAACAAATCAAAGAAAACAAAGCAAATCAAAGATTCAAGTTCAAAATCAAAGCATTCCAGTTCAAAATCAAAGCATTCCAGTTCAAAACAAAATCAAGTTGAAGATCATTTCAAAAAAGTTTCAGATTGAAACAAACATCAACTCACCTTAAAGCAAGAAACAAGTTTTTCCAGTTTTCAAACTCAAAAGCAAATTCCCAGACTTCTCTGTTTTCAAATATATAGATGAGTAAACTACCTTGATAAATCTTAAACCTATTATATTTTGATTGCATGTGATAATACTTGAAAGTATGTGTTTATAGATGAAAAGAAAATGACTACATGTATATACATACATACATACATACATATATATGTTGAAAATGGGTGTGCATGTCTGTGTTGTTCTGTTCCAGTTTTAGAGGGTTTAAACTTGTTCAAAATTCAAAATCTCCCCACCTAATCCCTTTTAGGCTTCAATATTTAAATAAGATATGTTTGAATTAACATGATTTAAGTTTTAAAAATATTTTTAAGTAAAATTAATTAAAGTATTTTCTGGAAATTAGGAAATACAGTAAAACTTAAATGCATGTGAAAATTCAAGTGTCTTTATTTCTTGATTCATTTATATAATATGATTTTTTTTAGAAAAATATGATTTTTAAAAGAAAAATCATGATTTTTAGTTGAGTAAATCGTGAGAACTTGCGAGTTGAACAGTTTTGGGACTTTTGGCGATTGGCAAGGTAAAGGAGGCCATGGTCATGGCTGGTGAAAGCCTGAATGATGGGGATCATGAGAAAAATACTCGGTGATTTTAGAGATCAACGTAGTGGCTGGACGGTATGGGTTTAGGGTTTTAGACCCAGTTTTGGTCGAATGGGTTTAAGTGGCAATTACGGCATCGTCAAGGGATCGAACTCAACCATTGTAGTGGAATCGAAGCGTCATGCCATGGCGTAGCTCTGGACGTGATCGAGTGATTTTTGGTGACCTGTGGTGGCGTGTCGAGAAGGATTTGGATGATCCAGTTTTATTCCAGTTGAAACCATGTTGCTCGATTTCAAGTTCGTCGTCGTTTCAAGAATCTTGGTGGTCGGACGGTTAGTGTAGGTCGTCGTCGTTGTGAAGGAGGTGGTATCGATGGTCGGAGCTACTCCGATCACTTGTACACGTACACACGTGTCAGTGGAGTATCAGTAGGTTTAGGATTGGAGAAGAAGAGGATGGCACGGGTTTGTACTTGGGGAGATGATGTTGGAGCTCGGGTGTATTCTCGGGTGTATTCGCGTAGGGTAAATGTTTAACGGGTTTTTAAGGTTTTAAAATAAAACAAAGTAAAAAAAGAAGGAGGAGGGATATACTCGGGGAAGAACTCGGGGAAACTTGCATTCGTCTCGGAGGAGCACTCGGGTTTTTCCTGGGTATAAGAAGTGGCAATTTTAAAATTTTAAACAAATCAAGTTTAAAACGATTTCTTTATAAATTCTTTTAAATAATAATTGTTTTATTTTAAGTTTGGATTAGTCGAAGATTATGAAATAAATTATTTTAACTTAATCACGTTTTAAAGTATTTTATTATGTGTTCAACATTTATAGTTAAATCTTAAGTTTATTTTAAATAAACTTAACATTACAATTAATTAGATAATTAAGAAGATGAAATGTTTTTTTATCATTAATTTAACTTAAAGGTTTTAAGTTAATGATGAATCAAATTCAAAGGTTATTTAAAATAAGAATTTAATGATAATTAAAGTAAATAATTAAGATAAATGGTTTATCTTTAATTAATTAAAGTCCTAAGTAATTAAAGACTTATTAATTAATGAAAGTAATTAAAAGATAATCACTTAAAGGATAATTACTTAATGTTAGTAGTTAAAGAATAATCAATTAATTTATTAACTGATGATTAAAGATTAATTAAATAATGATTAAAGGTTAATCAAATAATGATTAAAAATTAATTAATTAAAAATTAAGGTTGATTAGTTAATAATTAAGGATTAATTAATTAATAATTTAAGGGTAATTAATCAGTAATTAAGGATGATTAATTAATTTTAATTAATTAAAATGGTTTTTAATTAGTTAATTTTAATTAAGAAGGGTTAGGTGATTAATTCATAAGTAATTAATTTATTTTGAGTTAATTAAATTAAATATAATTCATATGATTAATTAATCTTGCTTATGAATAATAAACTAAATTGAATGCATTGGATTAGGTGATATCTCTGATATGTGATTTTTGATGCTCTATAATATGATTTGCTTTGGATTGGGTTGTGATATCTATGATATATTGCTATGTGGATGTGAACTTCTGAATTGAATTAAAATTGTTTACTTAAACAACTTGGCCATTAAGACGACATTGGAATTTCGATGCGACTGGGGGTCGGATTCCAAATGGTTATCCAAAAAGCGCATCGAATCTTAAAGGTAAATCTTTTGTTAAAAGATTAAAAATGGAAATTTGTAGCCACTTGTTTTTTAAAATAAGCGCTCGTTATTCGGTTAAGCCGGGGGAGGACATTAAGTCATAAAACCCATTCGGAATAACGATACGACGAAATGGAATTGCATTTGGAGACGGTGTTGAAGACCGGGTATTTTTGAGAATGAAAGGATTGCCTGTTGATTGTCTCTGCACCATGTTGTTCCGGTACAGAGATTTCCCTATATGATGGGGAGTCCGGTTGAGATTGGGGATATCTGGATTTGCAAGGACTTCGTTCTTAATTGGATGAAGTGCCTTCGGTTCCATTCAGACCCAGGATGGACTTGTATGGATGTATGTATGACATTACACTTTGAGATGTAAAGCTGATTTCTATCAAATACATTTCTGTTTGGTGGCAGAGAATTTATTCCCTTAGCTTGACACCCTTCTCTGAGACGTACGAACTCAGAGGTTATGCAATTGATGGTTATTAGTGATATATTCCCAGTTTGGTATTGTGGCATGATAAGTACTGATCATTGGTTGATCGAAACATCGCTTTTGTGAAAAGCATAGCTTTGTGGGACGAGACTTCATCGAACCTCTCACCCCGAAAATGATCGAAACAGGAAAGGATGCAGCAAGGTTATAGGGGTCGTGCCCCTCAGGGTATGTGCATTTCCTTCTGGATAAAAAGTGGTATTTTGGTATGGAGCCTAGATATTTTTCTTAGGTGTTTTTTGGTGTTGAGGGCCCTCGATAAAGGTCGGTTAAGACCGGGGGATGGTATATTCGTGACAGTTAGTTACCTAGTTACAGAGGTAACCTGCCCTTGCGTTGGCAGAGATCCAATTAGGTTCTTGGGGCTCCAGAGGCATACCTATTCGAATAAAGGAAGTCCAATCACTCAATACGAGCCCTGTACGGTTTTAGTTATAGAACCTGCCATTTAACATGGTAGCTGTAGTAGGCATACTATAATGGTACGTATGCTGGTTAAGATTAATATTATACTTTCAAAATGTTTTCCACACTATGCACTAATAATAATATCAAAAGGATTTTCGCGTATCAAGCATGTTTGACTACTATAAGGAGAAACCTTCCCCATGTGAGCGATTGCATTGAGTGTGTGCCGAGAGACCTTATGGTAGTATCATTTTCCAAAAGCATGAACGGATTTCTTTTGTGTTTTCTTTTTATACAAACAATTGATTTATGTTTTCTCACACCAGTCCCATGACTGACCCGAAGTTTATTGTCCCCTTTCCTAAACTCTGGTTGCCTATAATTTTCCACACGGGCAGCCTAGAGTCAGGTTATCCGTGTTATGGAGCTAGTTCAGATAGTAGATTTTTGTAGTCTTTGATTTGGAAGTGTGACGACCCAGAATTTTGAGCATTTTAAATTGGAATATTTAATTGATTTTAAATATTTAAAAGTTAATTTTTTAACTTGAATTCTAAAATCACAATTTATTTGATGATTAAATTATTAAATTAAATAACTTGAAGTTGGGTAAAATGTTGAATCTAGATTTTTAAGCCTGTTAAAAATAATTTGAAGGCTTGTAAAATTTATATTGATAATACTGAAGATAATAGAAGCGTTAAAATTGAATTTAACACTGATTTGTTCAGTTTTGAAATTTTATTGTTTAAATTGAATTTAAAAATAGCCTTCCAAGGCGCAGTCTCGGAATTCGACGAAATCAGTTCCATAAGATCCGTAATATTGTATAATTATCGGATTTTAATTTTCGTAATGTTTGGAGTTGTTGTGTGAGCGTACGATAAGTAAACGCATTGAAATTTATATCGAAAATTCAATATAGTAACTTATCTAAAAAAGTTATCTTCTCCATACGATCAAAAGCACTTGAAACATTTTTCATTACGTTCGGAATAGGGGTATAACATTATAAATGCCTAGCGGCACGCCTCAGTAGGAGGTCAAGATTTTAAGTTACATTTATCGAGGCGTTTGGATTTTAAATAAAAATATTTCTTAATAAACATACTCTGCAACCGCAATTATTTCACGTCATAACTTTCTTTTCTTTCATTTCGAAGTCACTGTAGTTGCTTGTACAGTGTTCCCTCGTTCCTTCTTCATTATGCCAGATATTTTTCCTTTTGCTCCCTTCTTCGTTTAAATCTCTTAGTGAAGCAAACCAACGAAGTAACAAAACAATCCCGAAAAACAAATGGAGCCTGCTTCATAGTCTTCGTTCGAACGAAAACTCAATAAAAAAAAGGGAAACAAAAACTCAATAAACTCATGGCTGCGTATTCGTTTTCCCTTTACTTCCTTATTCTTGCCATTCGAGTTCCAATAGCTCGGCCTTGTTTCAAAAATCAATTGAAGTTTGTAAATGATGGGGTCGTACGCGATCAAATCGCGAACGGCGATGTCGCGTCAGGCTCTGGATTCGAGTCGATCTAGGATAGAGATGGGTCGAGGAAGTATTTCGATCGTGGGAGGAGGCAGGGTGGTCGATCTCGTGTTGAATAGGGCAGCAACGGGGCTGAGTGGAGGGGCGACTTGGTTTGATGACGGCGCTTGCGTGGAGAGGCGCGACAATGGAGGCTTAGCCGAGCGTACGAGGTGGTGGCCATCGTTATTGATAGAGGTTTGGGTTGAGGCAGTCTTCGGCTAGGGTTTTGTTAGTGAACAGTGAGGTAAATCTAAGTTATTAATTTATTTATTTATTTACAAATTGGAAAATATGTAAGATTTAAAGCAGGAATTTTCTGGTTGAAAAAGAACAAATGAATTGAGGTTACATACTGTTAATATAATCATGTTTAACCAGAATATTATATAGTAAAGATTTATACTATTTTGAAAAAAAAAATAAGAATTGGATTTTTGGAATCTATAATTTTGTTTTTATAAAAATATATGGGTAGGCTTAAAATGAAAAAAAAATCAGTTTAATTTAAATTATCGGTTAATTAAATTTATTTAAACGGTAAATAATTGTTCGATTATTCGAATATTAATAAAACCATATAATTGTTTATACAAGGTCAAAAGTCGGGAAACTAAGACGAAATTGAGGTGGACTGCAAACAAATGCAAAGGTCAGTTAATCTCACTCAGCTGAATTTTAATTTTAATTTTAATTTAAATGATTAAATTTAAATAATTGATTGACTGATTTGATTGGTGTGTTATATTATATATAGTAGTATATAGTATATCTTGGAATGTTTGATTTCGCGCATTATATAGCGGATAAGACCCTATGCGCCACATAATAGCACATGATTTATATTAATCTCATATACCGCGATATTCCACCTCGAAGTGGAATTGGTATTTATGTTGTGCTAACGTCTGTGGATGCAGGAAAACAGGTTGGAGGGACCCAGCTGGATTCCTCGACATTTATTTAAATTATTTAATATTCTCTGTTGTGATCATTTGTTATTCTGTGATGAATTATATTGGAATATTGAATACTATGGTTTGATGGAATATATTTGGGTATAATGAGCTACCAAAAATATATAAATTGGATTTTAGGAAGAAAATAAAGAAGTGAATGTGTAAGCGAAATAATTTTAGAAAATTTGAATAAATTAAGAATGAATTGAAAAGAAATGGAAGTGATATTTAAAATACTAATAAATAACTTCGAGTATGAAAAGAAAAAAAGATTTTGAATAAACATAAATTAATGAATTGTAAAATTAAGTGATATTATTTTAAAGGAATAAAAAATTATTTTAAAATTTAAAAGTTTAAATTTATTTAAAAGGATTAAGAAGTAATTTGAGAAATCTAAAATTGGTATTTTCAGTTAAAAGTATTTTAAATCATAATTAAGGAATAAAATCTGAAATTAATGGATTTTGGAATAAAAGGGAGTAAATTGGAAATCAATTTGGAAATTGATTCAAGTGTTTGAAATTGGAAATTTAAGGAAGAATGTGAAGAGAAGTATATTTCTCTAGATAGCCAAGTACGTTCAAAATTTTTAAATATAAGATAAAAAGTTTTAATGTTGTTTTAAAAAAAATGTTTTAGGAATTTATTATTTCTAAATATCTAAATTCTAAAGTAAATATTTTTCAAATCTATTATCGTAGTAATTATTTAAAAGGTGACTTAGTATTTTGTTTTAAAAGTGAAGACCTAGTTTTATATTTTATAAAGTAACCTTATTTTCAAATATTCATATAGTATGTATTTTTAACAAATTTTTGAAGTAGTTTAACTTAAATATTTTAAAATATATTTCAAAGTAAAGCATTTTAAATTATTCTAAAAATATAAAGTTTTGTACTTGGTGATTTCAGTGGAAATAGAAATATTTGGGAAATTTTATCCTGAGAAAGGAAGATAGTTTGAAATTGTTTTCAAAAGGGTTTGAAAGTGAAAATATATCTTGTGAAGATATTTTTGGGATTAATAAATAATTTGGGAAATTATTTATTGTTTGGTGATTGTTGTGAATGTTAGTTGGTAGTTAAATAACCGACTATCAATATTGGCCAAGTGCATTGATGGTTTCGAAGAGACCGGGATCGAGATTTATTGCTCGAAAACCACTTCGATCCGGTTTGTACGTTTTCGTGAAAAAACGAGTTTGGATTCGAAGATGGAGCAATAAAGTGTAAGGACTAGTCGCTACTAATCCTGAGGATATTTCCAAAATGGATGTAGTAGGAATTATGCCTTCGGTTCCGTTCGAACCCGAGACGGACTTGTATGGATGAATGCTTTCAGAACATCGTCAGGTGGACGATGAGCATTCTAAGTGAAACGATCTGAATGGTAACGCTTAGCCTCAAGCATCATCAACCGGGAATGACTGAAAATCAGGGGTTATGCAGCAAGGCTTGGTGGGCAGCACCCATTTTCGGGTAAGGTCATCCCTGTCTAGATGTCCCTTTTATTTTAGCTTAGTGGTGCGGTTGCGATCCTAACCGTGCGGTGATCTTACTCGAGATTATCCAGTAAGGGATAGTCCGGGTCTTATGTTGCAGGGGGTCGGGAGTGATCCTCGGTACTGTGATCTAAGCCACGTACCGTGACAGGTGGTACCCCAGTGTCTAGTCATTAGTTGGAAATCCATTCTCCCTACGCGCCTTTACGAGTTTTGTTTGTATTACCCACTCTGCGGCTAGTAGCTGGAATTTAATGAATGTAACATTTTCGGCTATTTTAATAAGTATTTGTATATAGACCCTATTATAATATCAGAGGATTTTAATAAGAAATGTTTTAGCTATCGTAAGGTAAAATCCCGACATGTTTATTTGTGGCGTGGTCTTACGAGACGCTTTTGTTTTCAAAGGATTTTTGAAACTCTAATAATCAATTTGAGTGTGATTTCTCACGCTGGTATTCCAGACTGACTCGGGTGTTATTTAACTATAATGCTCGGGTCAGACCGAGTATTATAGGATACATGATATGTTGCTGTGGGGCTTAGGAGATGAGCTGGATGGGGATACGTACTTCCGTATTTGATATTTGTTCCGCTGTGTATCCAGTTGTGTGTTGTTGATGTTGAACTCTGATGATGTACTCTGATAATGTATGTATAAACAGATATAGTTTTCCTATGTGTAATGATTATTAGATATCTATTATATTTTATTCCGCTGCGATGGTTAGATTCTGATGTTGTTTTCTATTTTCTTCTTCTACCTCTTCTTCTTTAACCCTAATGGTTCGTATTTATGTTCAACTTGAGTTGACTTATGTAGATTAGTGTTGACTCAAGGGGTTCGGATTTGCGGGTCGTTACACTTGGTATCAAAGCTTAGGTTGGTAATAACCTTGGCTCTGGTGGGTATTACTCATTAAATAGAGTCCATAGTACACTAGAATGAGTTTTAGTGTATTAATAGATATGAATGCGTATTTGTTAGTGAATATAAAATTGTTTTATATTGTGCTGATTTATCGGTCGAGTGTTTATGGATTCTGGTCGATGTATGGGACGCCATATTATCGATAGGGATTTCTAAACTTTTGAACAAGATAAACCGACACATTATTGCTTTTAAAGTGGGTAAATGAAATAATTTTACCCAAAATTATATTTGGACATAAAAGAAATATTTTTATGAAATTATTTTATATATTTGGATGTTTGGATGTTAATACTACAATCAAATAAAAATCTAAAGTTTGAGTGGTTTATAACCAAATAGAATTGTCTAAGTATGGTTTAAATAAAAAGGAATATAACTAAAATTTGATTTAAACCAGAATTTAAGTTTCGAAAATTTTGTAAAGTGTTTAAATGAATTTTTAAACAAAAGGGTTTGGGAATTTAAAAATCTTAGGGATGTTTGAAAGGTTTTTCCAAAGATATGAAGGCAATAACGGAGTGTTGTTTTGGAAAATATTGTTGAACGGAAATTGTTTTGGAAGGAATTTGTGGAAGTAAGGAAGCACTGAACTCACTTCAGTCGTTGGAAAATAATCCCGAAGATCATGGCCACATCATCAATATTCATTTTCGAGTTTCTAAAGTGATGGATTGCTACCAAGATAGTTGGTTATGATATTGTTTGGGCTTGTTGGGTATACAAGTTACTTTAGAAATTTCAAAAGGAAAATTTGTTTTGCTAAAACAAGTGTTTGCAATCCGAAGATTTGATTTCATATACCAAGTAGCTATGTGTAGTTATCATTTCAAAATGGTTTTGGAAATGAAATTGGGCAATTGAAATTCTAAGAAATTCTATTTAAATAATGTGAAAAGTATAAATGAATCAACTATTGAACTTATAAAGTGGAGTTAATATTAATAAGAAGAAATTGGAAATTTGAATCCGGGAATTAAAAACTTAGGTGAATGAAAGTGGAGAAAAATATATATTTGAATATAACTTGAGATAAGTCAAATAAAATTGAAATTGAAATTGAATTAAATTGGATATACAGTTGAAAGGTAAAATGATTATAATTGTGAAATGAAAATTTATACCTTAAGCTAGTAGGTGTTATATATATAATCTGAAATTGTGGTTATAAGACGAAATGACTCTAATAAGCAATATAAGCTTTTAAGTAAATAAATAAGCCGGAATAAAAGTATTATATTTTGAAAAATATATATCCAAACTTGGGATATAAAGTAAGATTGAGCACAAGAAAATAAAATAAAATGGTTTTGAAGATAATATATATATATAACCCCTAGTTAGAAGTAAAATGTGAATATGATTGACTGTAAATAGATGGCGAAGTATGAATATTAATAGTGAGTAGCTTATAAAGTTTAAAAAGGGAATAAATAAGCCGGAATAAAAGTATTGTATTCTGAAAAATAGATTTGGTGTGAGTTGTAAACAAATCCAATTCAAGCATAAATTGAATGACCTTATTATAAATAAATTCAATAATGAATTGTTAATGTAAATTAAAATAAGAATTAAAATGGAAGTTGATTGAATAAAACAAACTTAAGTTATTGGGTAGAATAGTTTGAAGAAAATAAATAGCCTAAGTAATGGTGAGATGGTTATTTAATATATTGGCTGTCAAGTTTAATAAAATGATTTGGAATCAAACATTTGGATATGGAAGAAAATGTAATGAAAAGTTTGTGAATAAATTAAAATAGGGTGGAGTCAAGTGTAAATTGAGTTGGAATCAATTTAAATGGTTATAAAGCTTAAGTAAATATCTATTCACATTAATATCGTCGAATTGCATAAGAAATGGATCGTTTGATGTAAACGGGGTTAGATAAAATTGTATGAGTTATTAGAAGTGAAGTGAGATGATTTTGAAATCAATTGAAATGAATATGAGTTTGTTTGCTTTGAATGAATTAAATATAAGCGTGTAAGTTGTAAATCACTTAAACTGAATGGAATGGTTTGGGAATTGGTTGTAAGCATTTGTAATAAGTGTCGGAACCTTATATGTGCTTTTGGAAATTATATAACGTGCATTATAAGTGAAATTTATGTGTTAGCTATTGAAAGTAAGTGGAAAGTTAATAAATTGCATATATTTAGAACTAATATGTTTGAATTGAGTAAGTATAAGTACTGGGAAGCCGTTGGGCTGGATTTAATCGCGCAAAATGCTAAAATAATAAGCCGCTTGCTTAAAAATGCTAAATAAAGGTACGCCTACGCAATAAAAATAGGAAATATGAACTGTTTTTGTTCTTTCGGCCGTATGGCTCGATTTATATATATTTATATCTCTTGTCAAATTGCAAAAGCTCCTCCGTACAAAGGAGACTCTACCAAAAATTTTCGAAAATTTTGGGAGTTAGAATTATTTTTTTAAAATTTTCACTAACGGCAAAGGATTTAAAATCTGTGAGCAAATAGATTTGAAACTGAATATTGAAATCTAATTTAAAATTGTGTATGTAAAGTAAGGTGAAATTGAAGAAATTGTTTGTAAAAAAAAAACTAAAGGAAGAAAAAGTTTGCAAATAAACTTTTATTTGAGATTTAAATAAATTAGTAAGTGGAACTAATAAAAGGAAATGGATAATTAAATATGGGTTGAGATAAGGTGAATAAAATTCAATATGAAAAGTTCGAAGGAAAATTGAATTCAAATGGATATAAATTTAAAAGGTGTATAAAATATTTATATTAAACTTAAGAAATAAATGGGGAAATCCTTAAGTAAATTTGGTATTAATTTTTTTTTATTCTAGGTGAATAATTGAATGAAGATTAAAACTGAAAATTATGAAATGGGATAATTGTGGTTAGTGAATAAAAATCAAAATAATGTGAATAAAATAAAATGGTATAGTTGATAATCAATGGATATAAATACATAGGTTGTACGTATATTTATTTTATTCGCATAACAATTTGATCCAGATTCGAGCACAGAATTTCGAGATAGTTATATCGGTCCGAGTTAGGATTTTTCACTCGATTTTCGACGGCGAACCCTGGATATGTATTTTGATTGATTCTGGAAATTCTCTATCATAGTTATGATCATGAAAGGAGAATGACGGTTTATGATCAAGAAACCAGATCTGAGTCAGTACTATGAAGTCGGGTGGACGATACTAGTTCGGAAGTGAAATTGTGTGATCGAGCGAGCGAACGAATTTGATATTGCGAACGAATGGTATATGTACATCGTACGGGCTTGAATGAATAGATATTGAAATTATGTAAAGAAGTCAATAAATGATTTTGAATGTTGTGATTGGATATTATTGCTAAGTAGAATATACATGTGTTATGAAGAAAAGAAAAATAGGTTTTGATTTCAGAAGATAAAGTTGATTTACTCGACAAAAAGGTATGTGTTTAAATTTCTGTATGAAATTTGATTGGGTTTTTGATCTAGCCACTTGGATTTTGTTTTCTTTTGAAATTTGGAAGCCCGTAGAGGCATTTTGTAGTTGCACCGAGCTAGCCGCGCAAAGAAGATGCTGGCGAAATTTTTCGAAAATTTAGGGAGTTAGAAAAATTTTGAGAAAATTTTGATAATTTAAAATTTGAGTTTAAATTATAATTCGAATTGTTGAGTAAGTAATATTGTTTGGGATTTATGGATAAGTTTGGAAAGCTAGAAGAGGGATAGTGTGTCTTTAATAAAAAGGATTGTTTTGAGAATTGTTTGGAATTGTTGGTTTTGGAAAAAGTAAACGGGTATTGGACCGTTCTTCCTAACTAGTAATTTCGGGGACGAAATTCTTTTAAGAGGGGAGGAATGTGATGACCCAGAATTTTAAGCATTTGAAGTTGGAATATTTAATTGATTTTAAATATTTAAAAGTTAATTTTTCAACTTGAATTCGAAAATCACAATTTATTTGATGATTAAATTATTAAATTAAATAATTTGAAGTTGGGTAAAATGTTGAATCTGGAGTTTTAAACCTCTTAAAAATAATTTGAAGACTTCTAAAATTTATATTGATAATACTGAAGATAATAGATGCGTTAAAATTGAATTTAACGCTGATTTGTTCAGTTTTGAAATTTTATTGTTTAAATTGAATTTAAAAATAGTCTTCCGAGGCACAACCTCGGAATTCGACGAAACAAGTTCCATTGGATCCGTAATATTATATTATTATCGGATTTCAATTTTCGTAATGTTTGGAGTTGTTGTGTGAGCGTACGATAAGTAAACGCGTTGAAATTTATATCGAAAATTTAATATAGCAACTGATCCAAAAAGTTATCTTCTCCATACGATCGAATTAGCACTTGAAACCTTTTCCATTGCGTTCGGAATAGGGGTATAACATTATAAACGCCTAGCGGCACGCCTCGCGGCACGCCTCGATAGGAGGTCAAGATTTTAAGTTGCATTTATCGAGACGTTTGGATTTTAAATAAAAATATTTCTTAATAAACATACTCTTCAGCCGCAATTATTTAACGTCATAACTTTCTTTTCTTTCATTTCGAAGTCACTATAGTTGCTTGTACAGTGTTCCCACATTCCTTCTTCATTACTCTAGATATTTTTCCTTTTGCTTCCTTCTTCGTTTAAATCTCTAAGTCAAGCAAATCAATGAAGAAACAAAACAATCTCGAAAAAAAAATAGAGCCTGCTTCACAGTTTTCATTCGAACGAAAACTCAATAAAAAAGGGAAACGAAAACTCATGGCTGCGTATTCGTTTCGCCCTTTACTTCCTTATTCTTGCCATTCGAGTTCCAATAGCTCGGCCTTGTTTCAAAAATCAATTGAAGTTTGTAAATGATGGGGTCGTACGCGATCAAATCGTGAACGGCGACGTTGCGTCAGGCTTTGGATTCGAGTCGATATAGGATAGAGATGGGTCGAGGAAGTGTTATCGATCGTGGGAGGAGGCATGGTGGTCGATCTCGTGTTGAATAGGGCAGCTACGGGGCCGAGTGGAGGGGCGACTTGGTCTGATGACGGCGCTTGCGTGGAGAGGTGCGGCAATTGAGGCTTAGCCGAGCGTACGAGGTGGTGGCCATCGTTATTGATAGAGGGTTGGGTCGAGGCAGTCTTCGGCTAGGGTTTTGTTAGTGAACAGTGAGGTAAATCTTAGTTATTAATTTATTTAGTTACAAATTGGAAAATATGTAAGGTTTAAAGCAGGAATTTTCTGGTTGAAAAAGAACAAATGAATTGAGGTTACATACTGTTAATATAATCATGTTTAACCAAAATATTATATAGTAAAGATTTATACTGTTTTGAAAAAAAGAAAATATATAAGAATTGGATTTTTGGAATCAATAATTTTGTTTTTATAAAAATATATAGGTAGTCTTAGACTGAAACAAAATTATAATCAGTTTAATTTAAATTATCGGTTAATTAAATTTATTTAAACAGTAAATAATTGTTCGATTAATTCGAATATTAATAAAACTATATAATTGTTTATACAAGGTCAAAAGTCGGGAAACCAGGATGAAATTGAGGTGGACTTCAAACAAATGTAAAGGTGAGTTAATCTCACTAAGCTGAATTTAAATTTAAATTTAAATGATTAAATTTAAATATTTGATTGACTGATTTGATTTGGTGTGTTATATTATATATAGTAGTATATAGTATATCTTGGAATGTTTGATTTCCCGCATTATATAGCGAATGAGACCCTACGCGCCACATAATAGCGGATGATTTATATTAATCCCATATACCGCGATATTCCACCTCGATGTGGAATTGGTGTTTATGTTGTGCTAACGTCTGTGGATGCAGGGAAATAGGTTGGAGGGATCCAACTGCATTCCTCGACATTTATTTAAATTATTTAATATTCTCTATTGTGATTATTTGTTATTTTATGATTATTTATATTCGAATATTGAATGCTATGATTTGATGGAATATATTTGGGTATAGTGAGCTACCAAAAGTATATAAATTGGATTTTGGGAAGAAAATAAAGAAGTGAATGTGTAAGCGAAATAATTTTAGAAAATTTGAATAAATTAAGAATGAATTGAAAAGAAATGGAAGTGATATTAAAATACTAATAAATAACTTCGAGCATGAAAAGAAAAAAGATTTTGAATAAACAGAAATTAATGAATTGTAAAATTAAGTGATATTATTTTAAAGGAATAAAAAATTATTTTAAATTCTGAAAGTTTAAATTTATTTAAAAGGATTAAGAAGTAATCTGAGAAATCTAAAATTGCTATTTTTAGTTAAAAGTATTTTAAATCATAATTAAGGAATAAAATCTGAAATTAATGGATTTTGGAATAAAAGAGAGTAAATTGGAAATCAATTTGGAAATTGATTCAAGTGTTTGAAATTGGAAATTTAAAGAAGAATGTGAAGAGAAGTATATTTCTCTGGATAGCCAAGTACGTTCAAAGTAAATTTTTAAATATAAGATAAAAAGTTTTAATGTTGTTTTAAAAAGCATGTTTTAGGAATTTATTATTTTTAAATATCTAAATTCTAAAGTAAATATTTTTCAAATTTATTATCGTAGTAATTATTTAAAAGGTGACTTAGTATTTTGTTTTAAAAAGTGAAAACCTAGTTTTATATTTTATAAAGTAACCTTATTTTCAAATATTCATATAGTATGTATTTTTAACAAATTTTTGAAGTAGTTTAACTTAAATGTTTTAAAGTATATTTAAAAGTAAAGCGTTTTAAATTATTTTAAAAATCTAAAGTTTTGAACTTGGCGATTTCAGTGGAAATAGAAATATTTGGGAAAATTTATCCTGAGAAAGGAAGATAGTTTGAAACTGTTTTCAAAAGGGTTTGAAAGTGAAAATATATCTTGTGAAGATATTTTTGGGATTAAAAAATAATTTGGGAAATTATTTATTGTTTGGTGATTGTTGTGAATGTTAATTGATAGTTAAATAACCGACTATTAATATTGGCCAAGTGCGCTTATCGTTTCGAAGAGACCGGGATCGAGATTTATTCCTCGAAAACCACTTCGATCCCGTTTGTACGTTTTCATGAAAAAACGAGTTTGGATTCGAAGATGGAGCATTAAAGTGCAAGGGCTAGTCGCTACTAATCCTGAGGATATTTTCAAAATGGATGTAGTAGGAATAGTGCCTTCGATTCCGTTCGAACCCGGGACAGACTTGTATGGATGAATGCTTTCAGAACATCGTCAGGTGGACGATGAGCATTCTAAGTGAAACGATCTAAAAGGTAACGCTTAGCCTCAAGCCTCATCAACCGGGAATGACTGAAAATCATGGGTTATGCAGCAAGGCTTAGTAGGCAGCACCCATTTCCGGGTAAGGTCATCCCTGTCTAGATCTCCCTTTTATTTCGGCTTAGTGGTGCGGTTGCTGATCCCAACCGTGGGGTGATCTTACTCGGAATTATCCAGTAAGGGATTGTCCGGGTCTTGTGTTGCAGGGGGTCGGGAGTGATCCTCGGTACTGTGATCTAGGCCACGTACCGTGACAGATGGTACCCTAGTGCCTAGTCATTAGTTGGAAATCCATTCTCCCTACGCCCCTTTACGAGTTTTGTTTGTATTACCCACTCTATGGCTAGTAGCTGGAATTTAATGAATGTAACAATTTCGGCTATTTTAATAAATATTTGTATATATACCCTATTATAATATCAGAGGATTTTAATAAGAAATGTTTTAGCTATTGTAAGGTAAAAACCCGACATGTTTATTTATGGCGTGGTCTTACGAGATGCTTTTGTTTTCAAAGGATTTTTAAAACTCTAATAATCAATTTGAGTGTGATTTCTCACGCTTGTATTCCATACTGACTCGGGTGTTATTTAACTGTAATGCTTGGGTCGGACCGAGTATTATAGGATACAAGATATGTTGCTGTAGGGCTCAGGAGATGAGCTGGATGGCGATACGTACTTCCGTATTTGATATTTGTTCCGCTATGTATCCAGTTGTATGTTATTGACGTTGAACTCTGATGATGTACTCTGATAATGTATGTATAAACAGATATAGTTTTCCTTTGTGTAAAGATTATTGAATATCTATTATATTTTATTCCGCTGCGATGGTTAGATTTTGATGTTGTTTTCTATTTTCTTCTTCTACCTCTTCTTCTTTAACCCTAATGGTTTGTATTTCTGTTCAACTTGAGTTGATTTATGTAGAATAGTGTTGACTCAAGGGGTTCGAATTTGCGGGTCGTTACAGGAAGCTTTTGGTCTTTGAAACTTTTTGGTTTGGAGTCTTTGGAGCTTTGGAATGAAGACGCAGTATGTCGGATTATCGCTCTCGCTCTCTTTCTTTTGGAAGACCCTATTGATGTTGTTATTCTTCTTTTGCGTTGTTTCTGCTGTATTCTGATGTATATATTGTGCTCAGATGGTGGTGGTCATTTGTTGTAATCTATGTGTGTCCATGTTGTGTATCAATGAAATCATTTTGTTTCTGCTGTGTTGTTATCATCTAATGTGTTATAAGCTCCAGAGATACGGACTCCAAAGTTTGAATCTCCGGCATTTGAATACGGGTGATGTATTAGAAGGTGATTTTCGGACGTTGAGGTCTGGGTCGTCACATAACACGATAGCGGAATACAACATAACAACGGTCTTCCAAGAGAGTCTAACATACTGCATCTTCGTTTCCAAAGCTCCAAATTCAAAACTAAAAAAACTTGAAACCAAAAGCTTCCAAACCAAAGACTTCCAAAACCACATCTACTTCCTGACTAAGATCTAGGACCTACTGATAACCTGACTCTTGGCTGCTCGTCTGCAAAATTAAAGCCATCAAGAGTTTAGAAAAGGGAACAATAAACTCCCAGTCAGTCATGCGATTGGTGTGAGATTTTAAAAAACAGTTATTTGTACAAAAAGAAATCCGTTTATGCTTTTGGAAAATGAAACTACCATAAGGTCTCCCGAATGATCCATTATTCCGAACGATCCACCATGCCGAACGATCCACCATGCCGAACGATCCACCATGTCGAACGATCCATCATGCCGAACAATCCACCATTCCGAACGATCCACCATGCCGAAAGATCCATCATGTCGAACAAACCACAATGCCGAAAGACCCATCATGCCGAACGACCCATCATGCCGAACTACCCATCATGTCGAACGACCTATTATGTTGAACCGTACTTTCGGAACCAAAACACCTCACCAATGTCGAGCGGCATGATCTTATCATAATGTCGAACGACTTCTAACTTTCCAGACCAAACCAAATTTCCTAGACCCAAATTATAGTCGATCCATCTTTATCCAATCCAATTTCCATTTTCCAAGTGCGTTGCGTCATCCATCCATCTAGTCGACTAACTCCATCGTACACCAGCCTTGACGACCGAGCAATTGATAATGTTAAATCCACCTGTCCATGGCCTTGCTAAAAGGTGGGTTAACACTTGCCCCCCAAAACATGCTTTGCTGTTGGAAGGTTTTTTTTGAATAGCCTCAAATTCAACATCCGAAGTTCATATTCCTTTCGTAACCATATTATCAAATCCATGATCTCTCTGGGTTTAACCTTGAATCTGTAGACCTCGCTGGTCGTGTTATCCTGTTCCAGCCTTGACCTTCCTGTCAAGGGAATTTATGTTATCCAACCTCAACACTCTGGCCAAGGAATTTTTCGTTCACCGGCCTCGGCACTCCGGCCAAGGACTTTTATATTCATCGGCCTCGGCACTCCGGCCAAGGACTTTTATATTCACCGGCCTCGGCACTCCGGCCAAGGACTTTTTTATTCACCGGCCTCGGCACTCCGGCCAAGGACTTTTTTATTCATCGGTCCTCGGCACTCTGGTCAAGGACTTTTTTATTCACCGACCTCGGCACTCCGGCCAAGGACTTTTATATTCACCGGTCCTCGACACTCCGGCCAAGGAATTTTTATATTCACCGGCCTCGGCACTTCGGTAAAGAACTTTTGTATTCATCGGCCTCGGCACTCCGGCCAAGGACTTTTTTATTCAGCGGTCCTCGACACTCCGGCCAAGGACTTTTATATTCACCGGCTTCGACACTCCGGCCAAGGAATTTTTATATTCACCGGCCTCTGCACTCCGGCGAAGGACTTTTATATTCTCCGGCCTCGGCACTCCGACCAAGGACTTTTTATTCACCAGCCTCGGCAATCCGGCCAAGGACTTTTTTATTCACTGGCCTCGGCACTCCGGCCATGGACTTTTATATTCTGTCCGAGTCCATTCTATCGATCTACGGCGAAGGGATTCGTAACTCACGATCACTGCCCCGTCTCTCTGGTCTGGAGAGTAATCGTTAATCCTAAATTGTTTTAATACAGTGATCCACATTCAATTAGAAAACCAGAAATCCATATCAAAAATCAAACATCCAAACCAAAATGGCAAACCAAAAAACCAACCAAACCGGGAATTCAATCCAAATTCCAAAACCATACCAAAGAGAAGTAAATGCCCAAAGTACGAAAGAGAAAACCAAAGTTCTAGAAAAACAGAGAGAAAGTAGGATTTCATAGACTCAAGTAGTACGGTTTTTCGTCATCTCGGAGTACGCCCAGGGACCGTCCTCGATCCTATACGTGTGTAAATGATCTAGCCGCATTACTTTGAGTTCTATTACTTATTCAAAACCACAAACATGTTTAGTGGATAATGAGCTGACGTTGCCCAGATCCAGTGCCATCCCCGTTCGAGGTAGGTGGTGGTCGCTCCTGTCTCACTGCCACAGCTTGATTCCTGACATACTGCTGTAGATGACCATTCCTAACATGCTCCTCTATGATATCCCTCAAATGCCTGCAATCGTTTGTGTTGTGCCCATCCAGCTCATGGAATAGGCAATGCTTCCCCGATGCCCGCACGTATTCAGAGGGCTCTCTCTTTGCCGGCCTTCGATATTGGAGTTGCCCTTGAGTGTCCAAATAAATCCTTTCTAGAGTCTCAGTTAAATCTCTGTAAGAAGAAAACTTTGACTCCCTTCGAGGTTTCTTCGAAGTGCCACCATTGCCATTTATTTTCCTTTTTCCTTTATCATCTTTACTTGGATCCTCGAAGGGTGAACCTCCACCACTCACTGCATAAGCTTCAGCCTCACTCCTTACTCTCTCAGCCTGTGCATCTTCCTGTCTTAGGAACCTTTCTACCTCATGGTAAAACTCCCCGAGATCCCTCGGTGGGTCCCTTTCCAATGATATCTTGAAGTCCGAATTATCCGCATTCCCGAGACTGCTGCCGTCAAAACCATTGATGGATCGGGTCGATCCACTGAGGCTAGTGCTGCGTTAAACCTCCTGAGCGACTCTCCCTTCCATTGCTTCATCGATGTCAAGGTCATTAAATTCTTGGGTCAGACTATATGGACCCGAAACTATCTCATAAAATTTTGAATCGGCTCCGTCCATGTGCCGATAGAACCACTCTCCTGCTGTCTGAACCATATAGCTGCGATATCCGTCAAAAACAATGGAAAGCATCGATCCATGACCTCGTCCGATGCCCTCCAATACCTCCATATGCCTCATGTACCTCATCAGGTGAACGGTGGGATCCGTTCTCCCATCATTAATATCCAACATTGGTAGCTTAAAGTCCGGTGGATTCCTTGACCGCTTGATTGCAGGAGTAAAGGGACTCCTACTCACATCCTCCAAGTCTCTATTTACCAATCCACCTCTCATAGCCCGTTTGACCATTTCCGCTAGTCTGTCGTTGTCGTCAAGCTGCAATCCTTGTCTGTTACCTCTAGTCTGCCCCCCGAGTTGATGAGGAAATTCTGGCACATACTCCTCATCTCTTACTCCTGCATTCCTGCTGATGTCGAGTTGCACTGCATCGTCCGGCACCCCTCAATGGGTTGGTCCAGCATTTCCTGGTGGCATGCCCCTGAGTCTAGATCTATCCAGGTTGGTAGCCGTCTGTTGATTGGGGGCTGCCCCCTGCTGGGCCATTCCCTCTGCTTGCTGGTTGAACGCTTCTAATCCAACTCCACGGACCTGAGCTCCTCTGTTTCCTGCTTGTGCAAATTGCCTGAGAAGAGCCTGCATCATTTCCTCTTGTCTCTTCAACATCGCTTCCATCTCGTCTCTGGTGATGTAGATGGAATAAATTTAGTGTAACGAAAATGGTTATAATAATTGTTTGTAAGAAATGAACCTACAAATAATATAAAAATGTATAATAGTGACAATTGTTGTTACCAATTTAATTAATCAATTACAAATATATGTCAATAAAATGCTACATAAATATGAGTAAAGGTTAATGGTAACAATCATCATAAGTTACCTATTTATTTGGTCGATTAGATTAAAATGGAAAATCAATTACCATTAAATGAAACGTTACACTAATAAGATTTCAACTATAACTGAAAATTGTGAATGTAACAAAATGAATAGAAATGTTAATTTTATTCATAAGATAACAATTGATGAAATATAAAGAATGAAACCAAGATAAAATAATTAATTGGGATTTTAATTTCTACTAATGTGTAAAACTGACAAAATTCAATATAAACTGAAATATATTAATTAATAAAAATAAAAGATGGAAATTGGATAGTATTAATGTAGTGAAAGACAAACACATATTAACTATTGTAACGACCCAATTTTCAACGCCCAAAAGTCGACATTAATATGTCCACTGTATCAAATGCCGCACAATTGAATGTCGAAAAATCGAACCGTTAGTGTTTAAAGAAGAAGAAGATATAAGAAGAAACAGAAAAAATAACAGAATCTCACATTTCACAGCGGAACATTATATCTAGATAAATGAATAATCTTTAAAACAAAGAACTATATTAGTTTTACATTACAACATCAGAGTTTACAACAACACAATATAAAACCGGCAGTCATTTAACTTGACTACATGGAAACTGATTTGCACCAACCCATATGCAAAGGATAATACATAGAATAAGTGATACGCTTCGCCATCAAGCTTGCCTTTTGATCTCTACAACAACTTTTAGACTTCGCTCCAAAACAACTGATAACTTGACTCTAGGCTGCTCGTATGGAAAATTATGGGTACCCAGAGTTTAGAAAGGGAACAATAAACTCCAGGTCAGTCATGGGATAGGTGCGAGATCTTAAAAACAATTATTTTCACAAAGAAAATAAAAAGAAACCCACTATGCTTTTGGAAAATGAAACTACCATAAGGCCTCTCGCCACACACACAATGCAAACGCAGAATTGGAGAAGATTTCTCCTTATGATAGTCAAACATGCTTGATACGCAAAATACTTTTTAATATTATCATTAGGGCATAGTGTGAAAAACATTTCGAAAGTATAATATTAATCTTAGCCAGCATAGACATTTCGTACTATGCCTACTATAGCTACCAATTAAATGGCGGGTCACCACCATAAGTAAAAGGCAGCTTATACAACGAAAACCGTAAAAGGCTCGCATTGTTTCTTTGGATTTCCAACAAATGATCAGGCTAAGGAACTTCCTATTGCCACATGGGAACGCCTCTGGAGGGACGCCCCGAGAACTTAACCAGCTCTCAGCAAACACAAGGCCGAGTTACCTCACGCTTCCGGTGCAATGAAGCTGTAACATAGATAACTCCACACACGAGTATGCCATCCCTGGTCGTTACCGACCTTTATCCGAGGATCCTCAGCCACAAAGCAACAACCACAAAGTAATAAATTTGTAGCAACCACATAGGTTAAATATCTGGGCTCCATACCATGATACCACTTTTTCCAGAAAGAAATGGACAACCCTGAGGGCGCTACCCTCAAAACAACCTTCCTGCATCCTTCTTGTTTCAACCATTTTCGGGTTGTGAGGTCCGACGAAGTCTCGTCCACAAGGCTACGCTTTTCACAAAAGCCATGCTTCAATCAACAAATGATCAGTAGCACTTCGTATGCCACATTACCAAATTGGAAATATATCACTAGTAACCATCAACTACATAACATCTAAGCTCGTACGTCTCAGAGAAGGGTGTTAAGCTAAGAGAATAAATTCTCTGCCACCAACAGAAATGTATTTGATAGAAAACAGCTTTATATCTCAAAGTGTAATGTCAGACACACATCCATACAAGTCTGTTCCAGGATCAAATGGAACCGAAGGCACTTCCAAGAAGCCGTTGCAAATCCGGATATTCACTAATCATGTCCGGACTCCCAATCACAAAGGGTAATAAAATCTCTATATCGGAGCAACTCAGTGCAGAGACATACGACAAGTAATCCTTTTGCTTTCGAAAATACCTGGTCTTTAACACCATCTTCAAATGCAATCCAATTTTGTCGTATCATTATTCAGAATGGGTTTTATGACACAAAGTCCTCTCCTGGCTAATCCGAATAATGAGCGCTTATTTTAAAAATAAGTGTTACATTTAGATTTCAAATAAATCACAACAAATTTCCACTTTGATCATTTTAAACAAAAGATCCATCACAAAGATTCGATGTGGTTTTCGAATATCCATTTGGAATCCGACCGCCGGTCGCATCGAAATTCAGATGTCATTTAAAGGCCAATATTGATAGTAGGTTATTTAACTATCAATCAATATTCACAACAATCACCAGATTTTAAATAATTTTCCCCTAGTTATTTTCTTTCAAAATATCTTCGCAAGATATATTTTCACATTTCAACCCTTTGAAAACAAATTTCAAATCACTTTCCTCACACGGAATATATTTTCCAATATTTATTCTTTTCCACTAAATATTTGCCGAGTTCAAATACTTTAAAATAAGTTAAATTACTTACCCAAACATACATACTTGGAATTATTTAAAATAGAACTATTTTAAAACACTTTATTTTAAAATATTAGTTGTGATATTTTATACGTATCCCATATAAATCTTAAGCCCAAAATAATTTTAAAATAAATTATTAGATAGAGTATAACTATTTAAATAACCATTTTCAAAATCAAATATCAATTAAATATTTAAATAATCACTTCTATAATTAATTAAATATCTTTACTTTAAATAATTTCAAAATAACTTAAGAAAATAATTTCTCCAAAACATTCTTTTTAAACCAAATCTTGAACTTTTAATTTATAGTTGAAAGCTACTTTGAAAACATACTCGGCTTTCCTGGGAAAATACACTTTCCATTTCAAAATGGTCCATTTAAATCAATAAATAAATTCTTCTTGATTTATTTCAATTTACATTCCAAATCCGCAAATTTCTTTCCACACTTTTAAAAATAAACCAATATTTATTTTTAAACAAATTTCGCTTTCTTTTAAAATTCCCATTGTAAGTTTAAATTTCCAAATATCCACTGATATACTATTTTAAAAATTGATTTCCATATCTTCACTTTCAAACACCAAACCAATTTTCAAATTGATTTTGAAATTTATTTCAAACACCAAATCAAATCCCAAATTGATTTCCAAATTTATTTTCAAACGCCAAATCAAATCCCAAATTGATTTCCAAATTTATTTTCAAACACCGAATGAAATCCCAAATTTATTTTCAAACACGGAATCAAATCCCAAATTGATTTCCAAATTTATTTTTAAACACGGAATCAAATTCCAAATTGATTTCCAAATTTATTTTTAAACACCGAATCAAATTCCAAATTGGTTTCCAAATTTATTTTAAACACCGAATCAAATTCCAAATTGATTTCCAAATTTATTTTTAAACACCGAATCAAATTCCAAAGTTATTTTCTTAAAATAAATTCCTTTATTTATTCCAAACTATTTAAAATCTGAATTTTAAATAAATTCTCCAACTTTTAAACAATATTACTCAAAATCCATTTATTAAAAACTTTCCCATATTTTGGAATTAATTCGATAAGATTTCAAAAATAACCTTTTATACTTTTAAATTCCTTCTTTTAAATTCACCCAATTCTTTAAAATGAGTTTACATAAAGTTTTCTACTTTAATTTCCAAAAATCCAATTTTATATTTCTGGTATCCTACGACACCAAAAATATATTCGACTAAACCATAGTCTTCAACGATTTCAATCACAAATATAATCATACACAGACTATAAATAAATCAACACACAACATTGAAACAAATTCAAATATTTGAGGAATCCAGTTGGATCCCTCCAACCCGTTTCCCTGCATCCACAGATGTTAGCACAACAATTAAATACCAATTCCACTTCGAGGTGGAATATCGCAGTATGTGGGATTATATAATATCATCCGCTATTATGTGGCGCATAGGGTCTCATCCGCTATATAATGCAGGAAATCAATCACTCCAAATACACACACACACACACACACTACTATATATGTACTATTACAACCAAACAATCAATCAATAACTGAAATTTCAATTTTTAAATTTGAGTGAGAAGATCTCACCTGTAATTTGCAATCCATTTTCATTCCAGTTTGTTTCCTTCATGTTTTCAGACCTTGTATAAACATTTGTACAATTAATTAATATTCGAAATAAATCGAATAATCAATTTTCATTCGATAATTTTAATTCACCAGTGATTTTATTTTAAACTAATACTTTTAGTTTTAAACAAATTCTTTTTAATAAATATATATAACTAAAAATTAAATTTCAAAAACTAAATTTCCTTTTTAAATAATCTTTGGTACAAATAATTAAATAAGTTAATTAAACTAATTATTCACCGTAATTTATTATGTTAAATTTTTAAAATTAAATCTGAAAATTATATAGGTATACTTATTTTTTATTTCCTATAAATAAACAACATTAAAAAAAAATTCTTTTCATTATAGACATTATATTCTCTGCATGCATAAAAGAAATTGAAAACTACGTATAAAATTTTTCATTTTACACATAATTTAATATATATATATATATATTAAATTGAAATAGAATTTATATGTTACAGCTAAAATCCATCACAGCCCTTACCCAAATCGATCGCCATCATCGCCATACGCACGCGTGACTGTGGCCATCACAACTCCTCGATCTTCCCTTCACGTTGCAAGAGGCTGCGACTCTACATTCGCTCCAAACCTTAGCCCTCGAGCCACGTACGATTCTAGTGCCCACCACGACCACGCCGGTCGAACACAATTTCGATGCAGCCTGACCTTCCCTTATGTGCATGCCCCGCATCCCCATGCAAGCATGAATCTCTAGTTGGCTACCCATCTCCCCAACCAACGCCATACCCTCCATGCACCACTAAATCTACACACGTGGTCACTTCCCCCTTGTCTCGATTGAAGACGAAGTCGCCACTATTGACTAGCGAGGATTTAAAATGGTTAATTAAGAATTTGAAAGGGGATACTCGGTCTCTACTAAGTGAGATGAGGGTAAAAGATTTGAGCTTTAGATTTTATTTTATTTTTCAAATCGCTAAGAACCAGAAATTGAAGGAAGAGGGAAATTCCATTTCATTATACGGCCATTGATTTCTTTTGAACAAGCACGAGCATTTTTTATTTTTTTTATTTTGGTTTTCTAAGATACTCGGTTGTAAATTAAAAGAAAAGGGAACACATGTAATAGAAAGGATGCCAAGTGTTTAAAGAATGAAGAAACATGTCATTTGCCTTGTGAATACGATATTATACTAGATACACACACACACACACATATATATATATTATTTTTAAATTCAAATTTAAATTCAAATCATATCAATCTTACAACTCATAATCTCGATCTCCTATCTATTCATGCTGCTAAGCGTTTATAATGTTATATCCCTATTCCGAACGCAATGGAAAAGGTTCTGAGTCCAAATTTGATCGTATGGAGAAGATAGCTTTTCTGACCTAGTTATTAAATTAAATTTCGATATAAACTTCAGCGCGTTTTCTATACGTACGATCACACGACAACTCCAAATGCTGCAGAAATTAAAATTCGATAATACTATAATATTACGGATCCAATGGAACTAGTTTCGTCGAATTCCGAGACTATGCCTCGGAAGGCTATTTTTAGATATCGATTTAAACGACTAAATTTCAAAACTAAACAAATCATTTTCAAATTTAATTCTGAAGCTTCCATTATCTTCGGCATTATCAATGTAAGTTTTCTAAGCCTTTAAAATATTTTTAATCAGCTTAAAAATCAAGATTCAACATTTTACCCAACTTCAATAAATTAAATTCAATAATTAAATTGCCAAATTCATAGTTATATCTGAAATTCAAGTTTGAACTATCATTCAAATATTAAAAATCAAATAAATATTTCAATTTCAAATATCCAAATTATCGGGTTGTTACATTCTTCCCCCCTTAAAAGAATTTTGTCTCGAAATTACTAATTAAGAAGGATGGTCCTCAATCCCTCTACTACTTTCCCAAAACCCAACAGTTTTATCAACTTGCAAAAAAAATCTTTTTATTAGAGACCCATCACCATTTCAACTAACTTTCCAAAATCTTCCATAGTTTCCCAACAACATTGTTTTCTTAACAATTCACATTCAAATTTTAAATTTTCAAAATTTTTCTAACTTCCAAAATTTTCAAATAATTTCGCCAGCGTCTCCTTTGCGCGGCTAGCTTGGTACGACTACAAAATGCCAAAACGGGCCCCCAAATTTCAAAAAGAAAACAAAAGGCCTAGTGGCTAGACAAGAAAATCATCAAATTTCGTATAGAAATTTAAATATATACCTTTTATCGAGCAATTTAAATTTATCTTTGAAATCAAATTCCAATTTTACTTTTGCCTTTAACACACCTGTATATCCTACTATCAATAGTGTCCAATTTCAACATTCAAAAATCATTTTGCACATTTCTTTACAAAAGTTTGAATATTTATTTTATTCAAATCCGTACGATGTACTTACATCATTCGTATGCAATATCAAATTTGATCGCTCACTTGATCACACAATTTCACTTCCGAACTAGTATCGTCCACCCAACTACCTAGTGCGGACTCAGATCTGGTTTCTTGATCAGAAACTGTCATTCCCCTTGCATAGCAGTAAACTATGATAGATAATTTCCAGAATCAACTAAAAATCTATATCTTGGGTTCGCCGTCGAAAATCAAGTGAAAAATCCCTACTCGGATCGATATAACTATCTCGAAATTTTGTGCTCGAATTCTGGATCAAATCGCTATGCGAATAAAATAAGTACATCCCACGTATTTATTTCTAATTGATTATTAGCTATGTCAATTTTCTTTTCCTTCATTCACACTGATTTTCATTCCCTTATTCATAATTACCATTTCACAATTTCCAGTTTTAATCTTTATTCTCTTATTAACATAGAATATTTCCTCAATTCCAAATTTTTACTTAAGAATTTCACCATTTATTTCTTAAGTTCAATATAAATATTCTATATATACTTCTTATATTTATTTCCAATTCACCACTTTGGTTTATAACTACTCATATTTAAAATGGATTTCAGATTCCATATGATTCAATTTACTTTTCATTTATAACTATTGAATTCAATTCATTTCAAACCATATTTTCTTTGTCGTTCCTTCAATTAGTTTCAGTTACTAATTCTGATTTCAATGCCTTGTTTTATTTGGTCCAACTTGACAAATTTTCCACTTTACTTTGTTTATCCCAAATCAAATTCAATTTCCAATGTTTAACTTGAATTCCATTTACTCACAAATTCAAAATGAATTTCAACATTCAGTTCCAATTTCATTTACTTGCATTTCAATTTCATTTTGAATCCATATCATCATTTTATTTGGCTCAAAATTTCAATCCATTTAGTCTACTAGACACACTTCTCAGATTTACTTTTATTCAAATTAATCCAAGTTAAATTTATTTTCAATTTCATTTTTTCTAAGATTCCAAACTTATTTATTATTCCGTAACCATTTTTTTAATAAAACTCCAGAGTCTTTCCAAAATTTCAAAACCATTTTCGAAATCAATTCAAATTATCTTTTGAATTTCCAAAACCAACCCCAATTTTCCAAACAACTTTAATTTTTAAATAATTTGGCAGCAATTCCTCTCTTGGAAACTCGAAAATGAACATCGATGATGCTGTAGTCATCACCGAAGTTATTTTCCAGCCACCGAAAAGAGTTTAGTGCTTTTATCCCTTCAAAACATTTTTCCCAAACCTTTGAAAATCATTTCCAAACTCCAAGGGGATTTAATCTTTTCCAAATTTCAAAATTTTCAAATCCTTTCAAATTCTTTCAAATACTTCTCTGGAATTCTATTTCAAATTATAAATCACATTTACAATTTATATTTTAAAATCCCATTTGTATATAAATTTATTTCTTAACCTTTGGTTATGTTTTTAATTTCTTACTCAATAACAATGATAATAATTTAATATTATCACTTCCTAACAAATCAAACAACCATATATTATAATAATTTACGAAATAATATTTCTTTTATATACAAAAATAGCTTGGGCAAAATTGTTTCATTTACCCGTCTTTAATACAATACTATGTCGGTTTACCTTGTTTGAGAGTTTAGAAACCCCTATCGATACCGTTAACCAAACTGCACCGACTAGAATCTATAAACAATCAACCGATAAGTCAACACAATATAAAACAATTTTATATTCACTAAAAAATACATGCTCATATCTATTATTACACTCAAACTCATTCTAGAGTACTATCGACTCTATCTCTAATGAGTATTCCTCACCAGAGCTAAAGTTGTCGCTTAACCAACTGCTCTGATACCACTTTGTAACGACCCAGTTTTTCGACGCTCAAAAGTCGACATTAATACGTCCACTGTATCAAATGCCGCACAATCGAGTGCCAGAAAATTGAACCGTTAGAGTTTAAAGAAGAAGAAGATAGAAGAAGAAACAGAATCTCACATTTCACAGCGGAACAATATATATAGATAAATGAATAATCTTTAAAACAAAGAACTATATCAGTTTTACATTACAACATCAGAGTTTACAACAAATGGTCAGGCTAAGGAACTTCCTATTGCCACCTGAGAACGCCTCTAGAGGGACGCCCTGAGAACTTAACCAGCTCTCTGCCAACACAAGGCCGAGTTACCTCACGCTTCCCGTGCAATGAAGCTGTAACATAGATAACTCCACACGTGAGTGTGCCATCCATGGTCGTTACGGACCTTTATTCGAGGATCCTCAACCATAAAGTAATAAATTTGCAGCAACCACATAGGTTAAATATCTGGGATCCATACCATGATACCACCTTTTTCTAGAAAGAAATGGACATACCCTAAGGGTGCTACCCTCAAAACAACCTTGCTGCATCCTTCCTGTTTCAACCATTTCCGGGTTGTGAGGTCCGACGAAGTCTCGTCCACAAAGCTATGCTTTTCACAAAAGCCATGCTTCGATCAACAAATGATCAGCAGCACTTCGTATGCCATATTACCAAATTGGAAATGTATCACTAGTAACCATGAACTACATAACCTCTGAGCTCATACGTCTCAGAAAAGGGTGTTAAGCTAAGAGAATAAATTCTCCGCCGCTAGCAGAAATGTATTTGGTAGAAACCATCTTTACATCTCAAAGTGTAATGACAGACACACATCTATACAAGTCCGTTCCGGGATCGAACGGAACCGAAGGCACTTCCAAGAAGCCGTTGCAAATTCGGATATTCACTAATCACGTCCACAGTCCTCATCACAAATGGTGATAAAATCTCTATACCGGAGCAACTTAGTATAGAGACATTCGACAGGTAATCCTTTTGCTTTCAAAAATACCCGGTCTTTAACACCATCTTCAAATGCAATCCCATTTCATCGTATCATTATTCGGAATGGGTTTTATGACACAGTCCTCTTCTGGCTAATCCGAATAATGAGCACTTATTTTAAAAATAAGTGTGACATTTAGATTTCAAATAAATCACAACAAATTTCCACTTTGATATTTTTAAACAAAAGATCCATCATAAAGATTCGATGTGGTTTTCGAATATCCATTTGGAATCCAACCCCCGGTCGCATCGAAATTCAAATGCCATTTAAAGGCCAATATTGATAGTTGGTTATTTAACTAACAATCAATATTCACAACAATCACCAGATTTTAAATAATTTTCCCTCAGTTATTTACTTTCAAAATAACTTCGCAAGTCATATTTTCACAATTCTACCCTTTGAAAACAAATTTCAAATCACTTTCCTCATGCGGAATATATTTTCAAATATTTATTCTTTTCCACTAAAAATTTGCCGAGTTCAAATACTTTAAAATTAGTTAAATTACTTACCCAAACATATATACTTGGAATTGTTTAAAATAAAACTACTTTAAAACACTTTATTTTAAAATGTTAGTTATGAAATTTTATACCCATATCTCATATAAATCTTAAGCCCAAAATAATTTTAAAATAAAATTATTAGATAGAGTATAACTATTTAAATTACCATTTTCTAAATCAAATATCAATTAAATCTTTAAATAATCATTTCTATAATTAATTAAATAAATCTTTACTTTAAATATTTTCAAAATAATTTAATAAAATAATTTCTCCAAAACATTCTTTTAAAATCAACTCTAGAACTTTTAATTTATATTTGAAAGCTACTTTGAAAACATACTCGGCTTTCCAAGGAAAATACACTTTCCATTTCAAAATGGTCCATTTAAATCAATAAATACATTCTTCTTGATTTATTTCAATTTACATTCCAAAATCCGTAAATTTCTTTCCACACATTTAAAAATAAACCAATATTTATTTTTAAACAAATTGCCCTTTCTTTTTAAAATTCTCATTGTGAATTTAAATTTCCAAATATCTACTGATATACATTTTAAAAATCGATTTCCAAATATTCACTTTCGAACACCAAATCAATTTTCAAATTTATTTCAAACACCAAATCAAATCCCAAATTGATTTCTAAATTTATTTTCAAACACCACATCAAATCCCAAATTGATTTCCAAAATTATTTTCAAACACCGAATCAAATTCCAAATTGATTTCCAAATTTATTTTTAAACACCGAATCAAATTCCAAATTGATTTCCAAATTGATTTCCAAATTTATTTTTAAACACCGAATCAAATTCCAAATTGATTTCCAAATTGATTTCCAAATTTATTTTTAAACACCTAATCGAATTCCAAAATTATTTCCTTAAAATAAATTCCATTATTTCTTCCAGACTATTTAAAATCTGAATTTTAAATAAATTCTCCAACTTTTAAAAAATATTAACAGAAATCCATTTATTAAAAAAATTCCCACATTTTGGAATTAATTCGACAAGATTTCAAAAATCGGCTTTTCTACTTTTAAATTCCTTCTTTAAATTCACCCAATTCTTTAAAATGAGTTTACTTAATGTTTTCTACTTTAATTTTCAAAAATCCAATTTTATATTTCTGGTATCCTACGATACCAAAAATATATTCGACTAAACCATAGCCTTAAACGATTTCAATCACAATATAATGATACACAGATCATAAATAAATCATTACACAACATTTAAACAAACTCAAATATTTGAGGAATCCTGTTGGATCCCTCCAACCCGTTTCTCAGCATCCACAGATGTTAGCACAACAATTAAATACCAATTCCACTTCGAGATGGAATATCGTGGTATATGTGATTATATAATATCATCCGCTATTATGCGGCGCATAGGGTCTCATCGCTATATAATGCGGGAAATCAATCAATCCAAATATATATATATATATATATATATATATATATATATATATATTTACTACTATATATACTATCACAACCAAACAATCAATCAATAATTGAAATTCAAATTTTTAAATTTGAGTGAGAAGATCTCACATTTGATTTGCAATCCATTTCCATTCCAGTTTGTTTCCTTCATGTTTTCAGACCTTGTATAAACATTTATACAATTAATCGTAATTCGAAATAAATCGAACAATCAATTTTCATTCGATAATTTTAATTCACCAGTGATTTTGTTTTAAAATAATACTTTTAATTTTTTTTAAAATTCCTTTTAATAAATTTATTTAACTAAAAATTAAATTTCAAAAACTAAATTTCCTTTTCAAATAATATTTGGTCAAAATAATTAAATAAGTTAATTAAACTAATTATTCACCGTAATTTATTATTTTAAATATTTAAAACTAAATATGAAATTTATATCGGTATACTTATTTTTTATCTCCTGTAAATAAAAAACAGTAAAAAAAATTCTTTTCACTATAAACATTATATTCTCTACATGCATAAAAAAATTGAAAACTGCATATAAAATTTTTCAGTTTACACATAATTTAATATATATATTAAACTGAAATAGAATTTATACCTTGCTGCTAAAATCCATCACAGCCCTTCCCCAAATCTATCGCCATACGTGCACGTCACTGAGGCCATCACGGCTCCTCGATCTTCCCGTTGCCAGAGGTCGCGACTCTACACTCGCTCCAAACCCTAGCCCTCGACCCACCTATGACTCTCGAGCCCACCATGACTACACCAGTCGAACACGATTTCGATGCACCCTGACCTTCCCTTATGTGCATGCTTCGCGTCCCCAGGCGAGCATGAATATCTAGTTGGCTACCCATCTCCCCAACCAACGCCAGACCCTCCACGCACCACTAAATCTGCATGGTGGATACTTCCCCCTTATCTCGATTGAAGACAAAGTTGCCACATTTGACTAGCGAGGATTTAAAATGGTAAATAAAGAATTTAAAGGGGATACGCGGTCTCTACTGAGCAAGATGAGGTGGAAAGATTTGAGCTTTAGATTTTATTTTATTTTTCAAATCGCTAAGAACCAAAAATTTAAGGAAGAAGGAAATTCGATTTCGTTCTACGGCCATTGATTTCTTTTGAACGAGCACGAGCATTTTTTATTTTTTTATTTTGGTTTTCAAAGATACTCGGTTGTATGTTAAAAGAAAAGGGAACGCGTGTAATAGAAAGGATGCCAAGTGTTTAAAGAATGAAGAAACATTTCATTTTCCTTGTGAATACGATATTATACTAGATACACACACGCACACACATATTTTTTTTTCAAATTCAAATTTAAATTTAAATCATATAAACCTTGCAACTCACAATCTCGATCTCGTATCGATGCATGTCACCAGGTGTTTATAATGTTATACCTCTATTTCGAATGCAGTGGAAAAGGTTTCGAGTCCAAATTCGATCGTATGGAGAAGATAGCTTTTTGGATCAAGTTATTAAATTAAATTTCGATATAAACTTCAGCGCGCTTGCTATCAGCACGATCACACGACAACTCCGAATGCTATGGAAATTGAAATCCAATAATAACACATTATTACGGATCTAGCGGAACTGGCTTTATCGAATTCCAAGACCGTGCCTCGGAAGGCTATTTTTAAATATCGATTTAAACAATAAAATTTCAAAACTGAACAAATCATTTTCAAATTCAATTCTGAAGCTTCCTTTATCTTCAGTATTATCAATATAAATTTTCTAAGCCTTTAAAATATTTTTAGTCAGCTTAAAAATCAAGATTAAACATTTTACCCAACTTCAATAAATTAAATACAATAATTAAATTGCCAAATTCATAGTTATATTTGAAATTCAATTTTGAACTACCGTTCAAATATTAAAACTCAATTAAATATTCTAATTTTAAATATCAAAATTTCCAGGTCGTCACAACTATGTTATTTGTGTAATTAATGGATAGAAATACCAAAGGCTAATTGTAATAAGGGATATAATTGAGGAATATAAGTGGTAGAAAATTAAAATATATGATTATATTTGTGTTAACATATGTTAAGAGATATGTTTATGATATTAATTTTAACTTCTACTAATAATATGTATTATAGTAAGATTAAAAAAACGATAACATACGTCAGGTGTATTTAATGACATTGTTTGAATGTAATTAATAACAGTGATTATAATAATAAATGTTAATAAAGAATAAGAATGAATAAGTTTAGTAAAAGTGTAAACATTCATTTAGTAAAAATGTTTGGTAGCTGAAAGATTGATTGTAAAGATGAGAAACTATTATTTAGTAAGAAATGTGTAATTACTTTTTTTGTCCAATAGTGTATTAATATTTTTAGATTACTATTAGATAGGAAATAATTATTCTACTTCTCATTACATTCATTTAGTCCATTTTAAAACTTAATCAACTGAAATTAATGTAATTAAAAATTTCCAATTAATAGGAGAGAATATTAATTGTAAATTAATAGGTGTAATTAAAAGCAGCTTATGTTTTGTGAAAATATAAAGAAAGTTTGATTTAATGAAAAGAACGTTTACATCAAATAAAATGAATGTTTCAATTATGAATGTAGGTTTAATTTCATTAAAATAAATAATAGAATGATTGATTTTAAAGAAAGAAATATATGTTTATTTAAAATGTGTTTTAGCTGATAGATTGATTACAAGAATAGGAAAATAATATATTTCAGTAAGTTATTTATTACTCTTGTGTATAAACAACAAATTTATAAACGTGTTTAAATAATTAATTTTCTATTTTTTCATCCATTTTAGTTGTTTGTTTTAAAATTTAGCTTTGTAAGTAATTGCAATTAATGTAATTCAAATGTTTCAATTAAGAGGAAAGAAAACGTTGATTACAATTAATAGATTTAATAAAAGAATTGCACGTTTTGTGTTAAACAAAAAGGGTGTTTTAATGGAAATAAAAGATCATTTTGAGAAAACAAAATTGAACATTTTCGTTTTTAAGGTAAGTTTATATATTTTATTATGCGTAGATAAAAACCTAAATGCGTACAAATTTGAATATTATCTGTGTAATGATCCCGGTTTTGAGTCAAATTTAAACTGGTAAATTAATATAAATTTTTGGGTTTATTTGTGAATTAATCGTAATTTTTCCAAATAAATAAGATATGTGTTTTTTTATAAAAAAATTCTAAATAAAATTTGATTTGAAATTCAAAAATAAAAAATCTTAGAAATAAATTTGGATTTGGAAAACTCTATATTTTAAAATTAATAAAAATTTACTTTTGTAATTATAATATGTATATATTTACATACATTGTGATTTGAAATTTATATTTAGAATATTGATATAAGTAATTTTTCAAAAGTTGTTTAAAGTTAAATTCTATATTATAAAAACTTGTATGTATATATGTGTGTGTGTGTGTGTGTGTGTGTGTGTATTAATGTGTAAATTAGTCTTAAACCATTTTCTTTAAAAAGTTGTATATGTATATATAAATATAAAAGGAAAGGTAATACATTTTCTTTTAAAATTAATATGAGATAAATTTAATTTATATATGAAAATTTAAAACATAAGTAATTAATGGAATTAGGGGTTTAAACATAAAAATACTTATATTTAACAAGTGTAAGATTTTAGTAACATGTATTAACATTTGTAAGCCATGTATGTCATAAATTAACAAGTGGCAAATAAAATTTTCTTTTAATTTAAATTATAAATAATATGTTATAAGAAGAAACCAAGCTGCTCATTTTATTTCAAAGTTTAAACTTTTCTCTCATCTTTAAACTAAAAGAAACAACAATCAAAACAAAAGAAAAATTCCAAGGCAATCAAACTATAACCAGAATTAAAGCATGTAGTAGTTTAAGTTCACAAAAATAAGTCAACCATAACAACTCAAATCTAGTTTCAGATCAAGACATTTAAAACTGGAAAACAAAAGCAAGATCCAAATTTTGATTCAATTCAAAACAAGCTCTATAAAATCAACTTGAGCTAGTAAGATTCAAGATTAATTCAAATAAATCAAGTATCAGATCAACTCAGTTAATCAAGCAATTAATCAAGTTCCAGATCAATCAAGAAACTAATTCCAGATTTTCAAAATCAAGTTTCAGTTTTCAAGTCAAATTCATTTTCCAGGTTCTCTACTTCTTTGTTTTTTCCAAGTGAGCAAACTTCTTTGATCCGATCTTTGACTTGATATGGTGATTTATGTTGAAATGAAGCTTTGAAATGTAGTTGCATGTATACAAAAATATGAATATATACCTGTGCATGTCTAATAACAGGCATATGCCTCTGTATTGTTTACAAGTTTTCGAAACCTGTTTAAAAATTTAAATCGCTCCACCTAAATGATTTTAGGCTTGATCTCTGAATAAAAATTGTTTGTATGTGTGTAGCGTTATCTTTAAAAATAAATTCAAGTGAAAATATTGATTAATATTTTAAAAATTGGATATTACAGTAATGATCAATTTCAAGTCAAAAAATAATTATATAAATTTCATGTTTCAAGTATATAATCTAATTCATATTTGGAAATTATGAATTTTGATATAAAAATCAAAAATTTTAAGTTTATATTCATGGTGAAATTTCGAGATGAACTAAAATTGTTCTTTTGAAAATTATGGCCAACGGAGTGGTGGTGGGTCTCGGGATCATAGCCATAGCTAGCTCGGAGGTTAGGGATTTTAGGAAAAATGGTGGACGAATTTGTAGTGGATTGAAGTGGATGATCTACGGTGAAGTAGGGTTTTAACGTAGTTTTAGTTGATGTCAAAAATGGGTTCGTACATCATCGTGGGTGACACAGGAGGTGATCGCACCGGTGGGGATCGATGCGTTGACAAGTGGCGCTGCTCTGGTTGGAGTTTCGTGGTCGCTGGTGGCTTGATGCGGTGACACGTGGCATTTTCCAGTGATCGGTTGGGTTCCTATTATGATTTGATTGGTACAATTTTGAATTCCAAATTGATTCGCCAACCTGGGTGGTCAGGAGGTTAAGGTTGGCCATAGGTGACCTGAAGGTGACGATAACGAACATTAGAACGTTGTCGTGCGACTGTGTACGTGCACATGGTATCGGAATTGGGTAGTGTTTTTGAGCTTGAGAAAGAAGGGATTTGTCTCGAAGTCCTCTCGGGTAAGTGTGATCGTGGCTCGAGTTTTGGTCCGGGGGATTCATACGAGTTTATCACAAGTTAACATTTTTTTTCAAGTTTTTAAAATAAAGCAAAGTAAAAAGGAAAGGGGAAGGGATTTACTCGAAGTAGTACTCAAGAAAAATATGAAGTGGCTCGGGGTGGTTCCCAAAGTGGTTTCGGATCAAAAAGTAAATTAAACAAAAAAAAATTCAAATTTTCAATTTAATCAAGTTTAAATGTTTTCTTGATTAATTTTGTAAAATAATGAATGTTCTATTTTAATTTTGGAATTAGAAAAAGGTTTAAAATAAATTATTTTAAATTAATTAAATTTAAGGTGTTTTATTTTATACTTATTATTTTAAATAAAATTCTTAAGTTATGTAATTAAAATTTGAAAGATAAATGGTTGATCATAAATAATGTTTTTGGTTATTTGTCAACTTAAGGGTTTTAAGTTAAATGATGATTATGTAATTAATTAAGATAAATGGGCTATCTTAAGATTGAAGGATCATTAATTTCTAATTTAATGATAATCACTTAATTAAGATTAACTAAGTAATAATTAAAGATTAATTAATTCATTAAAGGTTGATTTATTTATATTACTAATTAAAGAATAATTACTTAATATCATCAATTAAGGTGAGTAATTAATAGATAATTACTAAATGTGATTTATTAAAAGGATAATTAATTAATGAAATTAATTAAGGGATAATTGACTTATTTAAAAGTTAATTAATTAATCAAGGGTAATTAATTACTTAAAGATAATTACTTAATGTATGTAATTAAGGATATTAATTAATGATTAAAGTTTGATTAACCAAGTGATTAAAGAATAATTAATTAAAGGATAATTAATTTTGTGACTAAGTAATTAACGTAATTAATTGGGGATAATTAATTAATTTAAAGGTTAATTAATTAATTAAAGTGATTAAGGGATGATTTATTAACTAAGGGTTAATTATTTGATGTAATTAATTAAGGATAATTAATTAAAGGATAATTAAATAATTAAGGGTTAATTATTTAATGATCAAAGGGTTATTTATTAATTGAGATTGATTAACTAAAAGTTAAAGGTTGATTAATTTATTATTAAAGGTTAATTAATAAATGATTAAAGGATAACTAATTAAAAGGGTTTGTAATTAATTAATATTAATTAACCAGGATTAGTAATTTACTCATAAGTAATTAATCTGGTTTAAATTAATCAGGTGATTAATTGTTCTTACTTATGGATGTTTGGATTGTATTGAACGCTTTGAATTGTTTGATATCCCTGATGTGTGATGTTCTATGATGTCATTGAGTTGTGAACTTTTATTTCTTTATCTGTGATGAATTTACATATCTAAGCGTGACTATGTGAATGAAGATAAGTGTTATAGGATTATACCCTTATCGATATTGATGTGCTTGAATTGATGATGGTTGTGATATGTTATTATTGTGTGTAAAATTCCTGGACTACACCACACACACACAAAAATATGGATTTCATGGAAAATTGGTTTAAGTCACAGATATTTTGAATTTAATATTATTATATTAAAAATGGTTTAAAAGTTGAATTTTGAATTCAAAATGGTTTGGAAGTGTATTTGAGTTACATGTGAGAAAATTTTGAAAAGGAGTTTTGAAGCTAAAATTATTTTGAATGGCTTGTTAAAGTTTTGAAATTAAAGAGAAACTTTTGAAAAGGAGTTTTGAAGATAAAATTATTTTGAATGGGTTGTTAAAGTTTTGAAATTAAAATAATTTAATTTGAATTTGAATTCAAGATTTTGAAGTTGAATTCTATATACATATATATATACACATATATATATATATATATATATATATATATATATATATATATATATATATATATATATTTGAAAACTATGGTTTAAAAGGTTATACAGGCTATAATATATATATACACACACACACACACACAGATATATATATATATATGGATTTTTAACCATTTTTGAAGTATTTTAAAAGTATTATTTTGGGACTTTAAATTAAACCCAAGTTTATACTTTAAAGGCTATAAACTTATGCATATTTGATTGGATTTTTCCGAAACGAAAACTTTTTGTTTTCAAATGATAATTGCTTTCATATAAGGAAAGGATTTCCAGTTGTTGTTGAAAAGATTATCAAGTTATGGGTGAATCAAATTGAAAAATAGTTTTGAAAGCTATGAATGAATCTTTGTTAAAGATTGGTAAACCTTGTTTCAAATTGAAAGTGATCTTAAAGGGTGAATATTTTGTTTAAAATATTAAAGTGGAAATTTGTTTAAACCATTCAAAAGGAAAGGTTTTTGGGCTAAAAGTTATGATTTAATCAAGATCCCAATATATCCATATGGTTTTAAAATTAACCGTTCATTATTCGGTTCAGCCGGGAGAGGAATTTATATCATAAAACCCATTCCGAATAGTGATACGACGTAATGGGAGTGCATTTTAAGATGGTGGTGAAGATCGGGTATTTTCGGGAACGAAAGGATTACCTGTCGTATGTCTCTACACTGAGTCGCGCCGGTATAGAGATCTTCATATGTGATGGGGAGTCCGATCGGGATTGTAAATGCTTGGATTTGCAAAGGTTCTTTGTGAAGTGCCTTCGGTTCCGTTCGAACCCGGAATGGACCTGTATGGATGTATGTCTAACGTTACACTTTGAGATGTAAAGCTGGTTTCTATCTAATACGTTTTTGTTTGGTAGCGGAGAATTTATTCTCTTAGCTTAACACCTTTCTCTGAGACATACGAGCTCAGAGGTTATGTAGTTGATATTTACTAGTGATACGTTCCTAATTTGGTAATGTGGCATGCTAAGTGTTGCTGATCATTTTTTGATCGAAGCATGGCTTTTGTGAAAAGCGTAGCTTTGTGGACGAGACTTCGTCGAACCTCATAACCCGAAAATGGTCAAAACAGGAAGAATGCAGCAAGGTTATGAGGGTCGCGCCCTTTAGGGTATGTGCATTTCCTTTTGGATAAATAGTGGTATCATGGTATGGAGCCCAGATACTTAACTTATGTGGTTGTTGAAATTTTTTAGTGTAGAGGTACCTTGAATAAAGGTCAATGACGACCGAGGGATGGCATACTCGTGACAGTTAGTTACCTAGTTACAGATGCAACCCGACCTTGTGTTGGAAGAGAGCCGGTTAGGTTCTTGGGGCGACCCTCCATAGGCATTCCCATTCGGTGAGGAAGTTCCTTAGCCTGATCATTTGTTGGAAATCCAAACAAAATAGTAAGAGCCCTGTACGGTTTTAGTTGTATAACCTGCCATGGAATGTGGTGGTAACCTGCTATTGAACATGGTAGCTACAGTAGGTATACCATAATGGTGGTATGCTGGCTAAGATTAATATTATACTTTCGAAAGGTTTTCTGTAGGTTTTCACTTATCAAGCATGTTTGACTATCATAAGGAGAAATCTCCTCCAATTGTGCATTTGCATTGTGTGTGTGGCGGGAGGCCTTATGGTAGTTTCATTTTCCAAAAAGCATAGCTAATTTCTTTTTATTTCTTTTTGTTAAGATAAACTGTTTTTGTTTGCTCACACCAATCCCATGACTGACCTGGAGTTTATTGTTCCCTTTCTAAACTCTGTGTGCCCACAATTTTCCACATGGGCAGCCTAGATGGTCAGATAGTAGATGTAGATTCGATAGCCTTCGAAGTGTTTGGTTTGAAGATCGCATTCTGCACCGGATTTGCTACAAGTTCAGCATGATGGGGGTTCAAGCTTTTGGTTTGTGAGCTGTTTGCCAAGGAGCTTTGGATTTGAGATGTAGTTTGTGGATCATTCTCTTTTGAAAATCATGTTGGAGTTATCTCTTCCATTGTTGTTTCTTTCCGCTGTTGTATTTTGGCTCTAAAATTGATATTCATTTGTATCAGAATGTTGTATCCATTTTGTATCAATAAAATTATTATTATTATTCCGTTTTTGTTGTTTACTTAATGTGATATAAGCTCCAGCGCAAATCGAATTTCAACATTTGAATTTGCGGCATTCGAATACGGGTGAAGTATGGATGTCGATTTTTAGACGCTGGATTTCGGGTCATGACAAGTGGTATCAGAGCTGAAGGTTGAGTAAGAACTTTAGCTCAGGAGTATAACACATTAGGTGACTCATTAGAGATAGGGTTACAAATGCCCTAAAATGAGTTTCCCTAAGATATCTTGTCCCTATGCCTCAGTAAATTCTCTTACTATTCACTGATAGAAAGAATGGGTGCAAGGAGAGGACGAGGTAGGGGACATGGGAGTGCTACGACAAATGGTCGATACCCTGTAAAAATAAGGAACAACTTTCTTTATCAATCTCTTTTGTTCATCATTTACTTTCCATTCTTTGATTACTTCCTAGCAGCTACAAGAATAAGCCTTGGTATGGTGGTGGCCCTGCGAATCTTTGTTTACGTTGTAAAAAAGTTCCTATTTCATATTTTCTTCATCGGTTCTCTATTAATCTTTTCATTTTAACTTTAATGAATTTGAAAATTTTATTTAAATAAATTGATTAAAAGAATATAAAGATTTGTATCGATAAAACGATTTCGGTCAAAACCAAACTTTGAAAATTTTGTTGTGATTTCTTGTGAGGATCAAAGTCCAAAAGGGACAAGCTAGTTTATATTTTGGAATATTCCGACCTAAGTTGAGAATCTATTTGTCTGTTCTTTGGGGTCCAGATACATTCTACAAATGGTTAGTTATCCCTTCGGACTAACCAGTGCCCATGCATATTTCATAGACCGAATGACCCGAGTATCTTGTGAAATATTGAATAAGTTCGTTCTCATAATTATTGATGATATTCTGATTTGGTAAGCCAAATGCAGAATAAATATTTATTTTGTGATGGTAAGCCATTTATCTGTTTGTTCATCTGATCTTTGTTGTCTCCCTGTCTAGCAAATTTTAGGGACGAAATTTTCTTAAGGGGGGAATCTGCAACGATCCCGATTTTGAGTCAAATTTAAATGGGTAAATTAATATAAATTTGTGGGTTTATGTGTGAATTAATGAATTTTCCAAATAAATACGATATGTGTTGTTTACACATAAATTGTAAATAAAATTTGATTTGAAATTCAAAAATAAAAAAATCTTAGAAATAAATTTGGATTTGAAAAACTCTATATTTTAAAATTAATAAAAATTTATTTTTGTAATTACAACATGTATACATTTACATACATTGCGATTTGAAATTTATATTTTGAATATTGATATAAGTAATTTTTCAAAAGTTGTTTAAAGTTAAATTCTATATTATAAAAACTTATATATATGTGTGTGTGTGTGTGTGCGTGTGTGTGTATTAATGTGTAAATTAGTTTTAAATCATTTTCTTTAAAAAGTTGTATATATATAATAAAATTAAAGGAAAGGTAATAAATTTTCTTTTAAAATTAATATGAGATAAATTTAATTTATATATGAAAATTTAAAACATAATTAATTAATGGAATTAGGGGGTTAAACATAAAAATACTTATATTTAACAAGTGTAAGATTTTAATAACACGTATTAACATTTGTAAGCCATGTATGTCATAAATTAACAAGTAGCAAATAAAATTTTCTTTTAATTTAAATTATAAATAATATGTAATAAGAAGAAACCAGGTCGCTCATTTTATGTCAAATTTTAAACTTTTCTCTCATCTTTAAACTAAAACAAACAACAATCAAAACAAAAGCAAAATTCCAAAGCAATCAAACTACAGCCTGAATTAAAGCCTGAAGTAGATTCAGTTCAAAAAAACCAATCAACTAGAACAACTCAAATCTAGTTTCATATCAAAACATTTAAAACTGGAAAACAAAAGCAAGATCTTGATTTTGATTCAATTCGAAACAAGCTTTGTAAAATCAACCTAAGCTAGTAAGATTCAAGATCAATTCAAACAAATCAAGTATCAGATCAACTCAGTTAATAAAGCAACTAATCAAGTTCCAGATCAATCAAGAAACAAATTCCAGATTTTCAGAATCAAGTTTCAGTTTTCAAGTCAAATTCATTTTCCAGGTTCTCTACTTCTCTGTTTTTTCTACGTGAGCAAACTTCTTTGATCCGATCTTTGACTTGATATGGTGATTTATGATGAAATGAAGCTTTGAAATATTGTTTCACGTATACAAAAATATGAATATATGCATGTGCATGTCTGATAATAGGCATATTGCCTCTGTGTTGTTTATAGGTTTTCAAAACCTGTTTAAAAATTTAAATCACTCCACCTAAATGATTTTAGGCTTGATCTCTGAATAAAAATTATATGTATGTGTGTAGCATTATCTTTAAAAATAAATTCAAGTGAAAAATATTGATTAAATATTTTGATAATTGGATATTACAGTAATGTTCAATTTCAACTCAAAAAAACAATTATCTAAGTTTCATATTTCAAGTATATAACCTGATTCGTATTTGGAAATTATGAATTTTGATATAAAAATCAAAAAATTTAAGTTTATATGCATGGCGAAATTTCGAGATGAACTGAAATTGTTCTTTTTGAAAATTCTGGCAATCAGAGTGGTGGTGGTTCTCGGGATCGTGGCCATAGCTGGCTCGGAGGTTAGGGATTTTAGGAAAAATGGTGCATGAATTTGTAGTGGATTGAAGTGGCCGATCTACGGTGGAGTAGGATTTTAACCTAATTTTAGTTGATGTCGAAAATCGGGTTCGTACGACATCGTGCGTGAACAGAAGGTGATCGCACTAGTGGGGATCGATGCGTTGGCGAGCGGCGCTGCTCTGGTTGGAGTTTCATGGTCGTTAGTGGCTTAACGTGGTGGCACGAGGCATTTTCCAGTGATCGGTTGGGTTCCTGTTATGACTTGATTGGTTCGATTTTGATTTCCAGATTGATTCACCAACCTGGGTGGTCAGGAGGTTAGGGTAGGTCGTCGGTGACCTGAAGGTGACGATGACGACGATCAGAACGTTGCTGTGCAACGGTGCACATGCACATGGTATCAGAATTGGGTAGTGTTGTTGATTTTGTGAAGAAGGTGTTTATTTCGAAGTCCATCTCGGGTAAGTGTGACCGTGGCTCGAGTTTTGGTCCGGGGGATTCATATGGATTTATCTCAAGTTAACAGTTTTTTTTAAGTTTTTAAAATAAAACAAAGTAGAAAGGGAAGGGGAAGGGATTTAGTCAAAGTAGTACTCGGGAAAAATGTGAAGTGGCTCGGGGTGGTTCTCGAAGTGGTTTCGGGTCAGAAAGTAAATTAAATAATTTTTTTCAAATTTTAAATTTAATCAAGTTTAAATGTTTTCTTCATTAATTTTGTAAAATAATGAATGTTTTATTTCAATTTTGGAATTAGAAAAAGGTTTAAAATAAATTATTTTAAATTAATTAAGTTTAAGGTATTTTATTTTATGCCTATTATTTTAAAAAATTCTTAGGTTATTTAATTAAAATTTAAAGATAAATGGTTTATCATAAATAATGTTTTTCGTTATTAATCGACTTAAGGGTTTTAAGTCAAATGATGGTTATGTAATTAATCAAGATAAATAGGTTATCTTAAGATTGAAGGATCATTAATTTCTAATTTAATGATAATCACTTAATTAAAGGTTAATTAAGTAAAAATTAAAGATTAATTTATTTATTAAAGGTTGATTTATTTATACAAGTAATTAAAGAATAATTACTTAATATCATCAATTAAGGTGAGTAATTAATAGATAATTACTAAATGTGATTTATCAAAAGGATAATTACTTAATGAAATTAATTAAGGGATAATTGACTTATTTAAAAGTTAATTAATTAATCAAGGGTAATTAATTACTTAAAGATATTTACTTAATGTAAGTAAATAAGGATAATTAATTAATGATTAAAGTTTGATTAACCAAGTGATTAATGAATAATTAATTAAAGGATAACTCATTTATGTGATTTACTAATTAAGGTAATTAATTTGGGGACAATTAATTAATTTGAAGGTTAATTAATTAATGAAAGTGATTAAGGGATGATTTATTAATTAAGGGTTAATTAATTAATGTAATTAATTAAAGATAGTTAATTAAAGGACAATTAAATAATTAAAGGTTAATTATTTAAAGATCAAAGGTTGATTTATTAATTGAGATTGATTAATTAAAAATTAAAGGTTGATTAATTTATTATTAAAGGTTAATTAATAAATGATTAAAGGATAATTAATTAAAAGGGTTTGTAATTAATTAATATTAATTAACCAAGATTAGTAATTTATTCATAAGTAATTAATCTGGTTTAAACTAATCAGGTGATTAATTGATCTTACATATGGATGTTTGGATTGTATTGAATGCTTTGAATTGTTTGATATCCCTGATATGTGATGTTCTGTGATATGATTGAGTTGTGAACTGCGATTTATTTATCTATGATTAATTTACATATTTATCTGTGAATCTGTGAATGAAGATAAGCGTTATAGGATTATACCGCTTATCGATATTGTTGTGCTTGAATTGATGATGGTTGTGATATGTTATTGTTGTGTGTAAAACCCCTTGACTACACCACACATACATAAATATGGATTCACGGGAAATTGGTTAAGTCACGGATATTTTGAATTTAATATTAGTATATTCAAAATGGTTTTAAAAGTTGAATTTTGAATTCAAAATGGTTTGGAAGTGTATTTAAGTTAAACGTAAGAAACTTTTCAAAAGGAGTTTTGAAGCTAAAATTATTTTGAATGGCTTGTTAAAATTTTGAAATTAAAGAGAAACTTTTGAAGCTAAAACTATTTTGAATGGCTTGTTAAAGTTTTGAAATTAAAATAATTTAATTTGAATTTGAATTCAAGATTTTATATATATGAAAACTATGGTTTAAAAGGTTATACAGGTATAATTATATATATATATATATATATATATATATATATGGATTTTTAACCATTTTTGAAGTATTTTAAAAGTATTATTTTGGGACTTTAAATTTAACCCAAGTTTATACTTTAAAGGCTATAACTTGTGCATATATGATCGGTTTTTTTCAAAACGAAAACTCTTTGCTTTCAGATGACAATTGCTTTCATATAAGGAAAGGATTTCCAGTGGTTGTTGAAAAGATTTTCATGTTATGGGTGAATCAAATTGAAAAATAGTTTTGAAAGCTATGAATAAATCTTTGTTAAAGATTGGTAAACCTTGTTTCAAATTGAAAGTGATCTTAAAGGGTGAATCTTTTGTTTAAAAGATTAAAGTGGAAATTTGTTTAAACCACTCAAAAGGAAAGGTTTTTGGGCTAAAAGTTATGACTTAATTAAGATCTCGATATATCCATATGTTTTTAAAATTAAGCACTCATTACTCTGTTTAGCCGAGAGAGGACTTTATGTAATAAAACCCATTCTGAATAGTGATACGACGTAATGGGAGTGCATTTGAAGACGGTGGTGAAGACCAGGTATTTTCGAGAACAAAATTATTACCTGTCAAATGTCTCTGCACTGAGTCGGGCCGGTATAGAGAGATCTCCATACGTGATGGGGAGTCCGATCGGGATTGTGAACACCCGGATTTACAAGGGCTTCTTTGTGAAGTGCCTTCGGTTTCGTTCGAACGTGGAACGGACTTGTATGGATGTATGTGTAATGTTACACTTTGAGATGTAAAGATGGTTTCTATTAAATACATTTCTGTTTGGTGGCGGAGAATTTATTATCTTAGCTTGATACCTTTCTTTGAGACATACGCGCTCAGAGGTTATGTAGTTGATATTTAGTAGTGTTACATTCCCAATTTGGTAATGTGGCATGCTAAGTGCTACTGATCATTTGTTGATTGAAGCGTGGCTTTTGTGAAAAGCGTAGCTTTGTGGACGAGACTTCGTCGAACCTCACAACTCGAAAATGGCCAAATAGGAAGAATGCAGTAAGGTTATAAGGGTCACACCCTTTAGGGTATGTGCATTTCCTTCTGGATAAATAGTGGTATCATGGTATGGATCCTAGATACTTAACTTATGTGGTTGTTGGAATTTGTTGGTGTAGAGGTACCTCGAATAAAGGTCGATGATGACAGGGGGATGGCATGCTCATGACAGTTAGTTACATAGTTACGGAGGTAACCCGGCCTTGTGTTGGCAGAGAGCCGGTTAGGTTCTCGGGGCGTCCCTCCAGAGGCGTTCCCATTCGGTGAGGAAGTTTCTTAGCATGGCCATTTGTTGGAAATCCAAACAAAACAATACGAGCCCTGTACGGTCTTAGTTGTATAACCTGCCATGGAATGTGGTGGTAACCTGCTATTGAACATGGTAGTTATAGTAGGTATACCATAATGGTGATATGCTGGCTAAGATTAATATTATAATTTCGAAAGGTTTTCTACTCTATGCACTAATAATAATAACAAAGGTTTTCGCGTGTCAAGCATGTTTGACTATCATAAGGCGAAATCTCCTCCAATTGTGCATTTGCATTGTATGTGTGGCGGGAGGCCTTATGGTAGTTTCATATTCCAAAAAGCATAGCGAATTTCTTTTTATTTCTTTTTGTCAAGATAAACTGTTTTTGTTTACTCACACCAGTCACATGACTGAACTTGAGTTTATTGTTCCCTTTCTAAACTCTGGGTGCCAACAATTTTCCACATGGGCAACCTAAAGTCAGGTTATCAGATGGTCAGATAGTAGATCTAGATTCGATAGCCTTCGAAGTCTTTGGTTTGGCGATCACATTCTGCACAAGATTTGCTACAAGTTCAGAATGATGGTGGTTTAAGCTTTTGGTTTGTGAACTATTTTCCAAGGGGCTTTTGGGCTTTGGATTTGAGATGTAGTATGTGGATTCACTCTCTTTTGAGATCATGTTGGAGTTATCTCTTCCATTGTTGTTTCTTTCCGCTGTTATATTTTGGCTCTGATATTGATATTCATTTGTATCAGAATGTTGTATCCATTGTGTATCAATAAAATTATTCTTTTCTTTCCGCTATATTGTTTACTTAATGTGGTATAAGCTCCAGCGCGAATCAAATTTCAACGTTTGAATCTGCGGCATTCGAATACGGGTGAAGTATGGATGTCAATTTTTAGACGCTGGATTTTGGGTCGTGACAAGTGGTATCAGAGCTGGAGGTTGAGTAAGAACTTTAGCTAAGGAGTATAACACATTAGGTGGCTCATTAGAGATAGGGTTACAAATTCCCTAGAATGAGTTTCCCTAAGATATCTTGTCTGATGCCTTAGTAAATTCTCTTACTATTCACTGATAGTAAGAATGAGTGCAAGGAGAGGACGAGGTAGGGGATAGGGTAGTACCACAACAAATGATCGATACCGTGTAAAAACAAGGAACAACATTCTTTATCAATCTCTTTTTTTCACCATTCACTTTCCATTCTTTGATTGCTTCCTGGCAGCTACAAGAATAAGCCTTGGTATGGTGGTGGCCCTGCAAATCTTTGTTTACGTTGTAAAAAGGTTCTTGTTTCAAATTCTCTTCATCGGTTCTCTATCAATCTTTTCATTTTAACTTTAATGAATTTGAAAATTTTATTTAAAATAAATCGGTTAACAAAATATAAAGATTAGTATCGATAAAAAGATTTTGGCCAAAATCAAACTTTGGAAATTATGTTGTGATTTCTTGTGAGGATCAAAATCCGAAAAGGGACAAGCTAGTATATACTTCGGAATATTCCGACCTAAGTAGAGAATATATTTGTCCGTTCTTTGGGATCCAGATACATTCTATGAATGGTTAGTTATCCCTTCGGACTAGCCAGTGCCTCTGATATTTCGCAGACCAAATGACCCGAGTATCTTGTGAAATTTAAATGAGTTCGTTCTTATAATTATTGATGATATTCAAATTTGGTAGGCCAAATGCATAGTAAATATTTAGTTCAGATTTGGTCTCCCTATCTAGTGAATTTCGAGGATGAAAATTTCTTAAGGGGGGAATCTGTAATGATCCCGGTTTTGAGTCAAATTTAAATTGGCAAATTAATATAAATTTTTGGGTTTATTTGCGAATTAATGAATTTTTCCAAATAAATAAGATATGTGTTGTTTTATAAATAAACTGTAAAAAATTGATTTGAAATTCAAAAATAAAAAAAATCTTAGAAATAAATTTGGATTTGAAAAAATTATATTTTAAAATTAATAAAAATTTATTTTTGTAATTATAATATATGTATGTATGTATATATATATACACACATACATTGTGATTTGAAATTTATATTTTGAAAATTGATATAAGTAATTTTTCAAAAGTTGTTTAAAGTTAATTCTTATTATAAAAATTTATATATATAATATATATGTGTATTAATGTGTAAATTAGTTTTAAATCATTTTCTTCAAAAAGTTGTATATATATAAAAAAAATAAAAGGAAAGGTAATACATTTTCTTTTAAAATTAATATGAGATAAATTTAATTTGTAACGACCCGCAGTTACGTACCCCTCGAGTCAACACTATTCTACATCAATCAACTCAAGTTGAACAGAAGTATGAACCATTTGGGTTAAAGACGAAGAGGTAGAAGAAGAAGAAAATAGAAAACAACATCAGAATCTAGCCATCGCAGCGGAATAAAGTATAATAGATAATCAATGATCTTCACACAAAAGAAAACTATATCTGTTTATACGTACATCATCAGAGTACATCATCAAAGTTCAACATCAATAACATACAACTGGATACACAGCGGAATAATAATCAAATACGGAAGTACGTATCGCCATCCAGCACGTCTCCTGAGCTCCACAACATCCTTATTCTGTATTCTACAACACTTGCTCTGTCTGCAATACAAGCGTGGGAAATCACACTCAAATTGATTATTAAAGTTTCAAAAATCCTTTTGAAAACAAAAGCATCTTGTAAGACCACGCCACAAATAAACATGTCGGGTTTTTACCTTACGATAGCTAAAACATTTTTTATTAAAAATTTTGATATTATAATATGGTCTATTTTAAATACTTATTAAAATAGCCGAAATTGTTACATCTACTAAATTCCAGCTACTAGCCACAAAAGTGGGTAATACAAACAAAATTCGTAGAAGGCGCGTAGGGAGAATGGATTTTCAACTAATGACTAGGCACTGGGGTACCACCTGTCACGGTACCCGTTCTAGATCAGCATACCGAGGATCACTCCCGACCCCCTGCAACACAAGACCGGGACTGTCCCTTACTGGATAATCCCGAGTAAAATCACCCCATGGTTGTGATCAACAACCGCACCACTAAGCCGAAATAAAAGGGACATCTAGACAGGGATGATCTCACCCTGAAGTTTGTGCTACCCACCTAGCCTTGCTGCATTACCCCTGATTTTTCAGTCATTCCCGGTTGATGAGGCTTGAGGCTAAGCGTTACCTTTAGAACGTTTCACTTAGAATGCTCACCGTCCACCTGACGATGTTCTGAAAGCATTCATCCTCACAAGTCTATCCCGGGTTCGAACGGAACCGAAGCCATTATTACTACTACATCCATTTTGGAATCATCCTCAGGATTAGTAGCGACTAGCCCTTGCACTTCACTGCTCCATCTTCGAATCCAAACTCGTTTTCCATGAAAACGTACAAACCGGATCGAAGTGGTTTCGAGAAATTATTCCCGATCCCGGTCTGTTCGAAACGATCAGCGCATTGTCCAATATTGATAGTCGGTTATTTAACTATCAATTAACATTCACAAACAACCATCAATCATGAATAATTTCACCAAATTATTTATTAATCTCAAAATATCTTCGCAAGATATATTTCCACTTTTCAAACCTTTGGAAACAGTTTCAAACCACACTTTTCTTATGGAATAAATTCCCAAATATTTTCTATTTCCACTGAAATCACCATGTACAAAACTTTAGATTTTTTTTTTCAATAATTTAAAAACACTTTATTGTAAAATATGATCTAACATTTAAATTTAGAAAAACTACTTTAATACTTAATTAAAAGTAATACTTTAGGAATATTTATAATAAGGTTACTTTATAAAATATAAAACTAAATTTTCCCCTTTAAACAAATTACCAAATCATCTTTTAAATAATTATTACGATAATAAATTTTGAAAAATACTTACTTTAGAATTTAAATATTTAGAAATAATAAATTTTCTAAAACATGCTTTTTAAAACAACATTAAAGCCTTTAACTTATATTTAAAACTTTACTTTGAAAACGTACTTGGCTATCTAGAGAAATATACTTCTCTTCACATCCTTTAAAAATAAATCACTATTTATTTTTAAACAAAATTTCTCATTCCTTTAAAGTTCCAACTTCAACCACTTAAATCAATTTTCAATTTGATTTCCAATCTACTCCATTATGAAATAAATTTCTTTACTTACTCGATTCATTTCAAAATCCATTAACTATAGACTTTATTTATTTACTTTTTTCTTTCGTTTTGATTTTAAATCTTTTAACTGTAACATGCCAATTTCAGATTTTCCTAATTTTTTTTTCTTTCAATAATTTAAATCTTAAATTAAACATAAATGTTTTATCCTTTTAAATAATAACACTGAAGTTTAAAATTCATTATCTTCTTGTTTATTTCAAATCCCCTTTTCATATACGGAATTTATTTATTAGAATTTTAAAATCACATTTATTCTTTCCCAATTCATTTTTAAATTTATTTAAATTCTCTATAATTATTACACTTACAAATTCTCTTCCTTTTATTTCAAAAATCCAATCCTATATATTTTGATAACTCAATGTACCAAAATTTATACAAGTAAACCATAGAATTCAATATTCCAATTATCAATAATATTCATTACAGTATATCGAATATGCATAATAGAGAATATTAAACAATATAAATATTTTTGAGGAATCCAGTTGGATCCCTCCATCTTGTTTCCCTGCATCCACAGATGTTAGCACAACATAAAATACCAATTCCACTTCGAGGTGGAATATCGTGGTATATGGGATTTAAATATCAAATCATCCGCTATTATGCAGCTCATAGGGTCTCATCCGCTATATAATGCGGGAAATTAATCATTCCAAAACATATTATATACTATTATATATAGTATTGCACATCAAACAATTCAATCAATCATCCAATTGTTTAAATTTAACCATTTAAATTTAAATTATAAGCAGATGAGTGAGATTAACTCACCTTTGTTTTTAATTGCAATCTGATCCATCTCGGCTTAGTTTCTTCATGATTTTAAACCTTGTACAAGCAAATTATGGAATTTATTAATCATTGAAATGTTCGAGCAATTAATCCCTTCTTATTTTTTTTAATTTAATAAATTATCTTTTTCGTTTTAGAACTATAAATTTACCTATATAAACCAAAAGTCCATTTTCTAATATGACTATTCAAATCAAACGTTTTAAAATTCCTATTTTTTTTCAAACTACCTATATATAATAAGCTCCGATTTACTATATATATACATGTTTACTCTCTCACTTAAATATATATGTATATATATATATATATATTCATTTAAATTCTAATGAAAATAAAGTTCTACCTAACATATATATTAAATATAAAAATAGGAAAGGGTTTAAACTAGAAAAATTTCTTCCTAGTACAAATAAAAATATAAAGCAAGGACGTAGCAAATACCACACCCCGACTGCGATGCCTTCACGACCTGACATCCCCACCTATCCAGTGCTCAAAAACATCGCGACCATATTCCCCAATTCGACCACAACCCATCACGCTCGAAATCCTTGCCGTGCCGCTCGAGATCGCCATCAATTTCCTCCCTCGCGCACGCGTATGATTTCCTGGAATCGAGCCTAACCATCTACGGTCTCGCGTGCCTTCCTTCGAGCCTCGTAAACCCTAGCCTCTCGTGCCATCACCTCCTTGTCGCCACTCCATCATGAGCGACTCTCCTTCGAACGAAGACGTGGGCCTCACTGACTTGCGACCTACGCGAGCATTCACGATCGCAATTCATTTTTTTTCGTGTACGAACGAATTCGTATGAAGAAGGAAAAAGGGGAAATGGAGTTTTTCGATTTCGTGAATTTGGAAAGGGGGAAAAGAATATGATTTCGATTTCTAAATGAATTTATGAGAAAAAGCTCGGCCATTATTTTGTTTTGAATGAAGGGAGAGAGGTTTCAGGTTTGTTTTTCTAAACGAAGAAAATATCTACTATTTATAATTATTTTATCAACGAAGAAGTGTATGAGAGAAGCTAAAGAAACGTATTCACTTCGACTTGCAGGAAGACGGCTATGACTTTGACCCTGATGTGAAATTTCGAGTAGTCAAAATATCATATTCAAATTTTAAATTTAAATTTTAGATCGACTTGAATTAGCAACTTAAAATCTTGACCTCCTATCGAGGTATGCTGCTAAGCGTTCATAATGTTATACCCCTATTTTGAGAGAAATGGTAAAGGTTTCGAGCCCTAACTCGATCGTATGGAGAAGATAGCTTATTGAACCAGTTATAAAATTGAATTTTCGATTTAAATTCAGCACGTTTAGATATCGTACGCTCACACAACAACTCCAAACACTACGAAATTTGAAATCCGATAATAATATAATATTATGGATCCAATGGAACTGGTTTCGTCGAATTCCGAGACTGTGCCTCGGAAGACTATTTTTAAACGTCAATTGAAATGATATATTTTCAAAACCGAACAAATTACCTTTAAATTCAATTTTAACACTTTTACTACATTCAGTATTATCAATATAAGTTTTACAAGCCTTCAAATTATTTTGAACGGGTTTAAAACTGAAGATTCAATAATTTACCCAATTTCAGTTTATTAAATCCAATAACCTAATTGCTAAATAATTGTAATATTTGAATTCAAGTCGAAAATTAACTTTTAAATATTTAAAATCAATTAAATATTCCAATTTCAAATGCTCAAAAATTCCGGGTCATCACATTCCTCCCCCCTAAAAGAATTTCATCCCCGAAATTACTAATTAGGAAGAATGGTCCAATACCCGTTTACTTTTTCCTAAAACCAAACAATTCCAAACAATTCTCAAAATAATCTTTTTATTATAGACGCACTAACTTTTTTTTCTAGCTTTCCAAACTTTACCATAGTTCCCAAACAACTTTACTTATTCAACCCTTCAAAGTATAATTCAAAACCAAGTTTTAAATTTTCAAAATTTCTCAAAAATTTTCTAACTCCCTAAATTTTTGAAAAATTTCGCCAACGTCTCCTTTGCGCGGCTAGCTCGGTACAACTACGAAATGCCTCTATGGGCTTCCAAATTCCAAAAGAAAACAAAAGGCCAAGTGGCTAGATCAAAAACCCAATCAAATTTCATATAGAATTTTAAACACATACCTTTTTGGTTGGCAATTCAAATTTATCATCTGAAATCAAAACCAATTTTCCTTTCCCTTTATAATACCTGCATATCCTATTTAGCAATAATATCCAATCGTAGCTTTTAAAATCATTTTATACATTTCCTTACATAAGTTTTCATATTTACTTCTATTCAATTAGTTTATCCATTTCCATATGAATTCAATTTATCTTCATCTCTGAATATTGAATTTTATCTTCCATTTATAACTGATTCATATCATTATTTTAAATTAGTTTCATTCACTAATTTATTTCAGTTTCCAATTTGAAATCATTTTGTCGCTAACAACAAATTTTCCCAAAAATTTTCAAAAATTTCCTAACTCCCAAATTTCCAGAAATTTTTGGCATAGTCTCCTTTGTACGGAGGAGCTTTTGCAATTTGATAAAAGATTTAGATATTTATACATCGACCCACATGGTCAGAAAAACAAAAACAGTTCATATTTCCTATTTTTATTGCGTAGGTGTACCTTTATTTAGCATTTAGCGTGCCTAAAATCCAGCCAAACGGCTTCCCGGTACCTGGACTTACTAAATTCAAACATGTAAGTGTCATATATATGAAGTTTAACAACATTTCACTTATTTGCAATAATTAAACACATGAGTTCTAAAAGCAATGCATACTAAACACTTTCCGTAAGCAATTTATACGGTTTTAATACTAATTCAACTGTTTTCAATTTATTCATCTACCATTTTCATTAAATTTGAATGGTTTACAACCTACTTGCTTATATTCAATTCATTTTAATTCTAAACAAACCAATATACCAATTGATTTAAAAATCAATTCTATTCACCTCTGTTAATACGTCTACTTTCGTGTACGATAAAATGACTAATTTTCTATGCAAATTTGATGTTATTCATGCAAATAACAATTACTTAAGCTTATAACCATTTTAAATTGATTCCAACTCAATTTATTATCTAATTCCTTCTATTTTAATTCATTCACAACTATTTTATTTAGGTCGACACGTTCTATTTCAATTTAATTCCTTTTTAATTTTATTCACGATCCATTCATTTACATTTCATTCCACATTTGCCTTCATTTCATTTGAGACCATTTTATTAAGCTTGAACCATTCCATGCTTGTATATTAATAACCATTCCCGAATTAAATTTACCCAAGCTTTTATTTAATGGATTTTTTTACCCTTATTCGTAGCCAAGCTTCCATTAATTTTTAACTTAAATTAATTTATTTCAAATTATTCAAATTTCATACTTAAGCTCATTTTCATTTTACAAATAAATTTTTCTTTTCAATTCAACTTGATTCTACTTTAATCAAATCTCATTTCAATCTACAAGTTTATTAGATTAGTTATTATAAAATTTAAATTTTCAGATTCAATTCATTCAATTGATTACAGGGCCATTTTCAATTTTATCCCTAGATTCATCTGGGTTTTATTTACAACTAAAACCATCCCTACTTTAATCTAATTCTTTTTATCTGGCAACATTTTCAATTATATTTACTTCACTAACGATTCAAGTCGAATTTGATTTTATAACTTGAGTTTTATTTCCAAACTTCATTATTAACTCACAATTCAGCTTCTATTTAACTACATTAGACTCCATTTACATGTTTCATTAACTAAGTTATTATCTAATTAGTTCTCCTCCTATTTATAATTCAATACTTGTTTGTTAATCTCAAAATCTCTTCATTTAGTTTCCTTAAGTTCAATTTATTTTATAATTCAAGTTTGGATTTTTTTCTTATTTTCCAAATCATCAAACAATATTTATTTTGGGTTTTCTATTCCACTTTTAAATTTTTATAAGTCACAACTTATTATTCCACACATTTCCATTCATCATAGGCTTGAATATATTCATCTTTTATTTTTAATTCGAGTTTTACACTTATTTATAATCCAAGCATATTTTTATTCCATATATTTTTAATTCTTTTATAAGTTATTCTAATCCATTTATTCCAATCCAATTCTATTTTAACTCGGATTTATTTAATTCAATTCGATTCAATTTTCTTCCTCAATCCAACTTAATTTCATTTTTAACTTTTCACTTCAAATGTAAATTTTAATTCCAACATTCAAAGCTCATATTTTCCTTCCTTATTTAAAAGTCATCTCAATTTATAAGCTTATAACCTATCTCATCAGGATTTTTAAACACCCGGCTTTTGGTTTCAAATCATTTTGAAATCTCCAACATCTCAAAATCACACCTCTCAAAATTTAAACCAATCCTGGTTTTTATTCCCAACAAATTTCCTTTGAAATTTCAAAAACAACTGCTTCTTCTGAACAAATCAATTTGGCAGCAATCTGTCACTTAGAAACTCGAAAATGAACATCGATGATGCTGCAGTCATTATCGAGTTATTTTCCAGCGATTGAAGTGAGCTCAATGTTATTTCCCTTTCCAAAAGTTATTTGAAACAATTTCCGTTCAGAAATACTTCCAAAATAGTAATGCTATTATTTGCCTTCAAAATACTTCCAAAATCTCCGTGGTTTTAAATTTTCAATTCTGGCTTAAATCAAATTTTAACTATAATTCATTTGCATAGTTTACGCTCATAAAAATTCCCATTTGATTATATTTCAATATATAAATCACATTTATAATTCATATTTATAAATTTCATTTTATAAGTGAATTTATTTCCTTAACCCTTGTTATATTTTCAATTTCTAGTTAAATTTTTACACAACAATGATAATAATTTAATATTATCATTCCTAACATCCAAGAAACCAAATATTAGCTAAAATAGTTTCAAAAACTTTTCTTTTATATCAAAATATATTTTGGGTAAAATTATTTCATCCACCCACCTTTAAAACAATACTATGTCAGTTTATCGTTTCAGGTGTTTATAAACTCTTCTCGAATAGCGGCCAACTTACTCGATCAGAATTCATATTCCACTCAACCAATAAGCCAACACAATATTAAAACAATTTATATTCACTAACATATACGCGCTCATATCTATTAATACGCTCAAACTCATCCTAGAGTACTACTGACTCTATTTTCAATGAGTAATCCCCACCAGAGGCAAGGTTATCACCAACCTATGCTCTGATACCAACTGTAATGACCCACAGTTCCATACCCCTTGAGTCAACACTATTTTACATCAATCAACTCAAGTTGAATAGAAATACGAACCATTTGGGTTAAAGAAGAAGAGGTAGAAGAAGAAGAAGAAAATAGAAAACAACATCAGAATCTAGCCATCGCAGCGGAATAAAATATAATAGATAATCAATGATCTTTACACAAAAGAAAACTATATCTGTTTATATATAGATCATCAGAGTACATAATCAGAGTTCAACATCAATAACATACAACTGGATACACAGCGAAATAATAATCAAATATGGAAGTACGTATCGCCATCCAGCTCATCTCCTAAGCTCCATAGCATCCTTATCCTGTATTCTATATCACTAGGTCTGTCTGGAATGCCAGTGTGAGAAATCACACTCAAATTGATTATTAAAGTTTCAAAAATCCTTTTGAAAACAAAAGCATCTCGTAAGACCATGCCACAAATAAACCTGTCGGGTTTTTACCTTACGATAGCTAAAACACTTTTTATTAGAATTCTTTGATATTATAATAGGGTCTATTTACAAATACTTATTAAAATAGCCAAAATTGTTACATCTATTAAATTCTAGCTACTAGCCACAAAAGTGGGTAATACAAACAAAACTCGTAAAAGGCGCGTAGGGAGAATGGATTTCCAACTAATGACTAGGCACTGTGGTACCACCTGTCACGGTACCTGGTCTAGATCAGCATACCGAGGATCACTCCCGACCCCCTGCAACACAAGACCGGGACTACCCCTTACTGGATAATCCCGAGTAAGATCACCCACGGTTGTGATCAGCAACCGCACCACTAAGTCATAATAAAACGGACATCTAGACAGGGATGATCTCACCCTGAAGTGGGTGCTACCCACCTAGCCTTGCTGCATAACCCCTGATTTTCAGTCATTCCCGGTTGATGAGGCTTGAGGCTAAGCGTTACCTTTAGAACATTTCACTTAGAATGCTCATCGTCCACTTGACGATATTCTAAAAGCATTCATCCTTACAAGTCCGTCCCGGGTTCAAACGGAACCGAAGGCACTATTCCTACTACATCCATTTTGGAATTATCCTCAGGATTAGTAGCGACTAGCCCTTGCACGTCACTGCTCCATCTTCGAATCCAAACTCATTTTCCACGAAAACGTACAAACCGGATCGAAGCGGTTTTCGAGAAATTGATCCCGATCCCAGTCTCTTCGAAACGATCATCGCATTGTCCAATATTGATAGTCGGTTATTCAATTATCAATTAACATTCACAAACAACCATCAATCATAAATAATTTCACCAAATTATTTATTAATCTCCATATATCTTCGCAAGATATATTTCCACTTTTCAGACCTTTGGAAACAGTTTCAAACCACACTCTTCTTATGGAATAAATTCCCAAATATTTTCTATTTCCACTGAAATCACTAAGTACAAAACTTTAGATTTTTTTTTAAATAATTCAAAAACACTTTATTGTAAAATATGATCTAACATTTAAATTTATAAAAACTACTTTAATACTTAATTAAAAATAATACTTTAGGAATATTTACAATAAGGTTACTTTATAAAATATAAAACTAAATTTTCCCCTTTAAACAAATTACCAAATCATCTTTTAAATAATTATTACGATAATAAATTTTGAAAAATACTTACTTTTGAATTTAAATATTTAGAAATAATAAATTTTCTAAAACATGCTTTTTAAAACAACATTAAAGCCTTTAACTTATATTTAAAAGTTTACTTTGAAAACGTACTTGGATATCCAGAGAAATAGACTTCTCTTCACATCCTTTAAAAATAAATCACTATTTATTTTTAAACAAAATTTCTCATTTCTTTAAAGTTCCAACTTCAACCACTAAAATCAATTTTCAATTTGATTTCCAATCTATTGAAATAAATTTCTTTACTTACTCAATTCATTTCAAAATCAATTAATTATAGACTTTATTTATTTATTTACTTTTTTTTCTTTCGTTTTGATTTTAAATCTTTTAACTGTAACATACCAATTTCAGATTTTCCGAATTTTCTTTATTCTTTCAATAATTTAAATCTTAAATTCAAAATAAATGCTTTATCCTTTTAAATAATAACACTGAAGTTTAAATTTCGTTATCTTCTTGTTTATTTCAAAATCCCTTTTCATATACAGAATTTATTTATTAGAATTTTAAAATCACATTTATTCTTTCCCAATTCATTCCTAAATTTATTTAAATTCTCTATAATTATTACATTTACAAATTCCCTTCCTTTTATTTCAAAATCCAATCCTATATATTTTGATAACTCAATGTACCGAAATTTATACAAGTAAACCATAGCATTCAATATTCCAATTATCAATAATATTCATTACAGAATATTGAATATGCATAACAGAGAATATTAAACAATATAAATAATTCTGAGGAATCCAGTTGGATCCCTCCATCATGTTTCCCTGCATCCACAGACGTTAGTACAACATAAAATACCAATTCCACTTCGAGGTGGAATATCGCGGTATATGGGATTTAAATATAAAATCATCCGCTATTATGCGGCGCATAGGGTCTCATCCGTTATATAATGCGGGAAATCAATCATTCCAAGATATATTATATACTACTATATAGTATTGCACATCAAACAATTCAATGAATCATCCAATTGTTTAAATTTAACCATTGAAATTTAAATTATAATCAGATGAGTGAGATTAACTCACCTTTGTTTTTAATTGCAATCTGGTCCATCTCGGCTTGGTTTCTTCATGATTTTAAACACTGTACAAGCAAATTATGGAATTTATTAATCATTGAAATGTTCGAGCAATTAATCCCTACTTATGTTTTATAATTTAATAAATTATCTTTTTCGTTTTAGAACTATAAATTTACCTATATAAACCAAAAGTCCATTTTCTAATATAACTATTCAAATCAAACGCTTTAAAATTCCTATTTTTTTTTTAAACTCTACCTATATATAATAAGCTCTGATTTCCTATATACACACACATGTTTACTGTCTTACCTGAATATATATATATATATATATATATATATTCATTTAAATTCTAATGAAAATAAAGTTCTACCTAACATATATATTAAATTTAAAAATAGGAAAGGGTTTAAACTGGAAAATTTTCTTCCTAGTACAAACAAAAATATAAAGCAAGGACGGAGCAAATACCTCACCCCGACTTCGATGCCATCACGACCTGACACCCCCACCTATCCAATGCTCAAGAACATCGCGACCATATTCCCCAATTCGACCACAACCCATCACGCTCGAAATCCCTGCCGCGCCGCTCGAGATCGCCATCAATTTCCTCCCTCGCGCACGTGTATGATTTCCTGGAATCGAGCTTAACTATCTATGGTCTCGCGTGCCTTCCTTCGAGCCTCGTAAACCCTAGCCTCTCGTGCCATCACCTCCTCGTCGCCGCTCCATCACGAGCGACACTCCTTCGACCGAAGACGTGGGCCTCACTGGCTTGCGACCCGTGCAAACATTCGCGATCGAAATTCATTTTTATTATTTTTTTCGTGTACGAACGAATTCGTATGAAGAAGGAAAAAGGTGAAATGGAGTTTTTCGATTTCGTGAATTTGGAAAGGGGAAAAAGAATATGATTTTGATTTCTGAATGAATTTATGGGAAAAAGCTCGGCCATTATTTTGTTTTGAACGAAGGGAGAGAGGTTTCGGGTTTGTTTTTCTGAATGAAGAAAATATCTACTATTTTTAATTATTTTATCAACGAAGAAGTGTATGAGACAAGCTAAAGAAACATGTTCACTTCGACTTGTAGGAAGGCGGCTATGACATTGACCTTGATGTGAAATTCAGACTAGTCAAAATATCATATTCAAATTTTAAATTTAAATTTTAGATCGACTTGAATTAGCAACTTAAAATCTTGACGTCCTATCGAGGCATGCTGCTAGGCATTCATAATGTCATACCCCTATTTAGACCGCAGTGGAAAAGGTTTCGAGCCCTAATTCGATCGATTGGAGAAGATAGCTTATTGAACCAGTTATAAAATTGAATTTTCGATTTAAATTCAGCACGTTTATATATCGTATGCTCACACAACAACTCCAAACACTACGAAAATTGAAATTCAATAATAATATAATATTATGGATCCAATGGAACTAGTTTTGTCGAATTCCGAGACTATGCCTCGGAAGGCTATTTTTAAACGTCAATTGAAACGATATATTTTCAAAACTGAACAAATTACCTTTAAATTCAATTTTAACACTATTACTATCTTCAGTATTATCATTATAAGTTTTACAAGCCTTCAAATTATTTTTAACAGGTTTAAAACTGAAGACTCAATAATTTACCCAATTTCAGTTTATTAAATCCAATAACTTAATTGCTAAATAATAGTAATATTTGAATTCAAGTTGAAAATTAACTTTTAAATATTTAAAATCAATTAAATATTCCAATTTCAAATACTCAAAAATTCTGGGTCATCACATAATTTATATATGAAAATTTAAAATATAAGTTATTAATGGAATTAGGGGTTTAAACATAAAAATTCTTATATTTAACAAGTGTAAGATTTTAATAAGATGTATTAACATTTGTAAGCCATGTATGTCATAAATTAACAAGTGGCAAATAAATTTTTCTTTTAATTTAAATTATAAACAATATGTAATAAGAAGAAACCAGGCTGCACATTTTATTTCAAAGTTTAAATTTTCTCTCATCTTTAAACTAAAAGAAACCACAACCAAAACAAAAGCAAATTTCCAAAGCAATCAAACTACAACCTGAATTAAAGCATGCAGTAGATTCAGTTTAGAAAAAACCAATCAACCAGAACAACTCAAATCTAGATTCAGATCAAAACATTTAAAACAGGAAAACAAAAGCAAGATCTAGATTTTGATTTAATTCAAAACAACATCTTTAAAATCAACCTGAGCTAGTAAGATTCAAGATCAATTCAAACAAATCAAGTATCAGATCAACTCAGTTAATCAAGCAACTAATTAAGTTATAGACCAATCAAGAAACAAATTCCATATTTTTAAATTCAAGTTTCAGTTTTCAAGTCATATTCATTTTCCAGGTTCTCTACTTCTCTGTTTTTTCCAAGTGAGCAAACTTCTTTGATCTGATCTTTGACTTGATATGGTGATTTATGTTGAAATGAAGCTTTGAAATATAGTTGCATGTATACAAAATTATGAATATCTACCTGTGCATGTCTGATAACAGGCATATTACCTCTGTGTTGTTTACAGGTTTTCAAAACATGTTTAAAAATTTAAATCACTCAACCTAAATGATTTTAGGATTGATCTCTGAATAAAAATCGTTTGTATGTATGTAGCATTATCTTTAAAAATAAATTCAATTGAAAAATATTGATTAAATATTTTTGAAAATTGGATATTACAGTAATGTTCAATTTCAAATAAAAAAACAGTTATCTAAATTTCATTTTTCAAGTACATAACCTCATTCGTATTTGGAAATTATGAATTTTGATATAAAAATAAAAAATTTTAATTTTATATATTCATGGTGAAATTTCGAGATGAACTGAAATTGTTCTTTTTGAAAATTCTGACGATCGGAGTGGGGGTGGGTCTCGGGATCATGGCCATAGCTAGCTCGGAGGTTGGGGATTTTAGGAAAAATGGTGGATGAATTTGTGGTGGATTGAAGTGGATGATCTACGGTGAAGTAGGGTTTTAACCTAGTTTTAGTTGATGTCGAAAATCGAGTTCGTATGTCATCGTAGGTGAACAGGAGGTGATCGCACCGGTGGGGATCGATGCGTTGACGAGCGGCGCTGCTCTGATTGGAGTTTCGTGGTCGCTGGTGGCGTGAGCGGTGACACGATGCGATTTCAAGTTTTCAGTTGGATTCCTTTTACGGCTTGATTGGTTTGATTTTGATTTCTAGATTGATTCGCCAACCTGGGTGGTCAGGAGGTTTGTAACGACCCGTATTTTCGCTACTTCGAAAATGAGAGATTTCGATCGATTTAAATTTAAAAAGGAGTTTAAATCTTAAATAATATGATATATATAATAAATAATAGTGAAGAAGTTATATATTCTTATAGTTAATAAATTAAAAAAAAGTATGAATTTGGATTTTAGAACAAATCGACAAAAGTTAAGTTTTGTTAATAATAATTAAAGGCTTAAATAAATGGATTTAAATATCTATTTAAAAAAGGTAAATCTTATTTAAAACATCTAATAAAGATAATAAAAGTATGTTAAAAGATTTAAAAATTTGTTAATAATCGTTTTATAAAAATAACCAAAATTTGTCGCATTTTGTCAGTTTTGCATACACGGTAAAATTAGAGATTTTGATATTAATTAAATATGATTTTAGAATATAAAGAGACTTGTTTTAATTTATTTAAAGAAGTAAAAAGTTCATTTTTAAATTTGGTTTACTTCAATACATAGTTTAACTAAAACGTCAAAATGTGACCGTAAAACATTTCGTCGAAAAACGACGTTTTGTCAATTAAAAGTTGTCGCAACGTCGTCGCACCTTTATTTTCTTATATAGGAACATATATTCAAATAGTATAAGTATTAATTAATTCACTAATCAAGTTTACTTTTACTAAACATACTTAGAAAATTCTAGAATATAATTAAGAAAAGTAAGTAAGAAAAGTCAAAAGTAAACATCAAATCAACATCAAATCAAACCAAACATAATTATTACTTTACTTTACTTACTTCTTAAGTGAAAGTGACATAAAGCATGATTTGAAATGTGATGTTAAGTTAAAAAGTAAGTAAAGGGCATTTTGGTCATTTTACATAATAATATTTTATTTCAAACTTTTTCCTATAAATAGCCATGCATACCTCTTTCATTTTCACACAAATCTTTCTTTTCTTCTTCTTCCTTTAAGCTATTTTAATGGCTTCTCTCTTAAGAGAGGTAGGAGGGTTAAAAATAGTGGAGTGCTTAAGCACTAATCCACTTGTTACTCTCTAACCTCTTCTTAATTCACTTCTTCTTCTTCTCTTCTTAAAAAAGGCCTTAGGCCATGAGTTTGGAAGTTGATAAAGGAAGGACGTGAGCAAAGCAAGTAAAGATGGAGATGGTCGAGCACTTGGAAGCATGGTTATGATAAGGTTTAGTGAAGCGTTGAATTAAATGAATGTTGGTAGGAAGTTAAACGTTTGGTTAAAGGTGAGAAATTCTCATCGCTTTTGAATTTATATTTTGATTATGTTATAACAATCATATTTACACCCTTATGACATATGAATGTTTATACCAAATTGATTGTTAATATGGATGATTTGAAAATTAGTAAATTAAGTGAATTGTGATAATATATCCCGTTATGATATTAATAGTGAATGTTAGATTTGAAATCATATGCATGTGATTTGTTGAATGGATGTTATGTTAGTAATAAATATGAATATTGGATATGTTCATTTTGATTAAGTAATCACTTTGATTAGTAAGACCATATTTTAGTAATATGAGAAATTGTGGAAAAATAAGTCTCTTTTCATTTAGAAGTGAAATTAAAGTTAAAATGAAAGAGAATTTGAAATTTGAAGTGAAACGGATTTGAAAAGAATAGCTAATTAGAAATTGAAATTTAGATGAATAGTGAAATTGAAATTAAAATCGATTTTGAAAAAGTGAAGTTTAGTTTGAGATTAAATTGAAATTTAAATTGGAATTAGATTTGAAATCTAAGTTTTAAATGTGTTTAATTTGAGATTAGAATTGAAATTGAGTTAAAATTGGGTTGTAAAGTTTAATATTAAAATAATGGGAATATAATAATATTTTAATGTGGTAAGAGTGAAAATATATTTTAAAAGCTTTAAAAAGTGAAAACATTGATTTAAAATGGTTTCTAATGATTTTCTAAGTGTTGAAATCCAAAGTGAATAAATTATTTCAAATGTTGAAAAATAAGTTAAAACTAGACGCGTCGCGCAACGGCAGTTCGCGATTTCGCGCCGAAAAGTTCAAATAAATGTATAGAGTGGAATATTGCTCGGAATTCTTCGAGATAAGAAAATTCCGGACTATTATATCCATATCTTCTAAACGAAGAAAGAAACTCAAAGTTTCGATAAGTAGATTTTGAATTAACTCCAAATCAATTTTCTAGAAAAAATCGCGCTAGTGCAGTTTAGTGACCATAACAGAAAATCTGTTCGAATGAATGTTTTTAATTATGGAAAAATATGGAATAAATTTGATAAATCTATTTAAATGATTTAAAAGAGATTTGGATTGGAAAATATGAATTAGCGAATGTTTAAAAGTTGTTTTAATCAAATAAGCTTATATAGCACTTTCCGCAGCACTTTTATGCTGTGAATTGTATAACTTTTGGAATATGAGATTAAATGTAACAACGTTTCCAAGAATAATCGTGAATGTTTTAAAAAGGATAATTAAGTGTTTTAAAAAGATAATTTGGAATATTTATAAGCAATTCCAAAATGAAGTTGAAAATCTGAGTATGCGGAAACGACTAGTACATTTGTCCCGCCTGTGAGATCTGGGAAGATAAAACAAGGTGTTTAACTAAGGTTAGGGATGGAGCAACCAGTGCCCTGAACTTACCTGGCCTATGTTTTCTTTTCTTAGGCGAGGGGTGGAACAGATCGAAAGGAAAGCCCGGATGCTTCAAAATAAAAAGATTCTGTTAAGTTTTCCAAAATAAAAGAAGATTGGTATTATCCAAAAGTTAAGCAATCTCCAAAATGAATGATTTCTACGAACCTGTGAAGTTTAGAAAAGAATTTATAATGAATTTTAGGAATGAATTGGTAAATAAGAGTATTGGATTTTGACTTACAAGTGAGATATAAAAATGGAATTTATAAACATCGTTTTGTAAATCTGAAATCAATTTAAATTGATAAGTTAAATGTTAAAGGAATTATATTCGCGATTTTGGACAGTGAATAATCCTTTAAATTAAATGGATGTTTTGGAAGGTGATATTATAAAGGGAATGTTTTCCTTAAGTTAAAAGTTAAGAAATTTGGATCAAGAATTAAGTAGAGAAATCTGAGATATTTTCCAAAACAAAAGAATGAATTACTTAGAATTATCCTAAGTTGAAAGAAAGAGAATTTCGAAATCATCCGAAGAGAATTAAAGTGAAAAGAGACTTAATAAATCCTATATTCTCATATTCACTTATTATCGATGATTGGATTTCGAAGGAACCGGAGTCGGATTTGGTTAATTCCTATCCGAAAACCACTTCGAACCCATGTGTACGTTCGAACGTGAAGACATGTTGAAGATGGTGATTGAAGACCGTGGATCTTCCTAGCGTGAGGACTGCTTGTTGATTTGCTCGGGTCGCACCCAATTATAGAGTTATATATAGCAGTGGTCTCCTCGTGATAGAGATTTTGCGGATTGCAAGGGCTTCTCGCCTAGTAATGGCCGAGGAAAGTACCTTCGGTTTGTCCTGTTCCTGGACAACTTGTATGGACGTTTGTCTGACGTTGCATTTCTAAAGATTACGTACATCGGTTTTGCTTGATTATGTTCAGCATGATAGGGGGTTCTCGCTTTGTGAACAGTGACGAAGCTTAGACTCTTGCCCCTACATGTCCCTAGTGTGAAAGGGTTGGTTGATAGTCGAGAGGCTTGCCGTAAAAGCAGATCCGAGGTATCACTTGTGGTCACCTCCATGTTGAAAAGCAGGAGTACCCCCATGTTGAAAAGCAGAAGGGTAGCGGGATGGTTGAAAAGCCTACCGGGGCGGGTGCAGGAGTTGCCCGTTCGTCACACGTGATAATAGAGCGTCACATTTGGTATCAGAGCTGAAGGTTAAGCGAGAACCTTGGCTCTATTATGGGTAAATTCTCATCAGAGATAGGATTAGTAATATCCTAGGATGAGTAACTCATTAGAGATAGGGTTAGTAATGCCCTAGAATGAGTTATGAGAGTATTATATATATATGAGCGCGTATTTGCTAATTTTACAAAATGATTTTGTTTTAAAGAAATTGGTAAATGAAATAATTTTACCTTGGGTTTATATTTCAATTATATTAAAAGAGATATTATTATCTTTTGGGTTAAGGATTGATTGTAATTTAGCTTAGTGAAACTAAAATATGAATATCTTGTGATTAGAATTGCACAATTTGACTATAAGATATTTCATATAGGATCAGTTAGTTGAAAGCTAGAATTTAAAACTGTAATCATATACCCTTAGATACTTGGTATTAAGAAATAATAATTAAGTGATTATCATAATGGATGGATTTAAAAGCTAAGTACAAATATATTGTGAAGTAAAATTCACAAATTTGATTATAAGATATTTGATGATAATATTGAAGCTAGAAGTGTAATTAGAGGAAGTAAAGTGAAAATTTACACTTAGAAAAAATTCTTGTCAATAAGATAGAAAAGATAAGCCAAAATTGAAATTTTGGGTTAATATATTATGAAAGGATAAGTTCTATAACTTATAAATGAGTTAAGGTAATTTGAAATTTAGACACTTTGATTAGAAACAAGAGGTATAAGAAATATCATCCTAATATAAAATTTGAAATAATGATACATTTAGGGTAATATTTATAATTCAAAATGAAGTAAGATTAGAAGGAGGTAGTTTTGAATAATATGATTAGTAGTTGAATGTTGGATGAAAATGTTTAAATAACAAATACCATGTGAATTAAGTTTCACAATTTGACTATAAGGTATTTGACGGATTTAAGGTTAAGAAATTTGATTTAGAAAATGGATAGGTAAATAAGTTAACTTTGTAAGAAAAAGGACGTACATTTAGTAAAGTTGTCTTATTAAAATATGGATTAGATAAATAATATTAACTAAATGGAGACCTTAGGTAAAGAAAACTAGGGATTAAGTTTTATAACTTATTTATTTGGAATAATAGAATTCCACATTTGTTGAAGACGCTAATTAAAGTAAATGACGATTTGAAGATTTGGGATATGTATATATACTCTTAGGAAGTAAAGGTATATTATACAAGTTAAGTCATTTGTAAGCTTAAGTAATAATGGATTTAGAAGAAAGTAAATGGTTGTGAAATAAACTTGGATTAATAGAAGTTTGGAAGAAATGTATTAGGTAAAGATGAACGTGAATAAATACTTAAGTTAAACGTAGATCATTTTGGCACATAAAATTTGATCTAAGATTTGGGTACAAAACTTTGAGGTGTTTACACCAATCCGAAAAAGAATTTATCACTCAATTCTTGATGGCGAATATTGATGAGAGTTTGTGATTATGTACACGAGTTTTCTATCATAGTTGAGAGCTATGCAAGGAAAGCAAGGGTTTGTGATCAAGAAGTCTGATCAAAGTCCGCAGTAGAAAATCGGGGGATCGATACTAGTTCGAAAGAAAAGTTGTGGATTTGAATAATAGATCGAATCAAATATCACATATAGTATGATGTGTTGGGTCTATCAACTCAGTAGTTCGATAGTTATCTTGAATAGAAGACATAAGAGATAATGGTTAAAATTATGTTTTGGTATGTATATATATAGACCTCAGGTGTAGTACATGCTTAGGTCAAAGGATGAGTATGAGATAGATTCCTTTATCTAACTTTCATTTCGAGGACGAAATGCTTTTAAGTAGGGGAGAATGTAACGACCCGTATTTTCGCTACTTCGAAAATGAGAGATTTCGATCGATTTAAATTTAAAAAGGAGTTTAAATCTTAAATAATATGATATATATAATAAATAATAGTGAAGAAGTTATATATTCTTATAGTTAATAAATTAAAAAAAAGTATGAATTTGGATTTTAGAACAAATCGACAAAAGTTAAGTTTTGTTAATAATAATTAAAGGCTTAAATAAATGGATTTAAATATCTATTTAAAAAAGGTAAATCTTATTTAAAACATCTAATAAAGATAATAAAAGTATGTTAAAAGATTTAAAAATTTGTTAATAATCGTTTTATAAAAATAACCAAAATTTGTCGCATTTTGTCAGTTTTGCATACACGGTAAAATTAGAGATTTTGATATTAATTAAATATGATTTTAGAATATAAAGAGACTTGTTTTAATTTATTTAAAGAAGTAAAAAGTTCATTTTTAAATTTGGTTTACTTCAATACATAGTTTAACTAAAACGTCAAAATGTGACCGTAAAACATTTCGTCGAAAAACGACGTTTTGTCAATTAAAAGTTGTCGCAACGTCGTCGCACCTTTATTTTCTTATATAGGAACATATATTCAAATAGTATAAGTATTAATTAATTCACTAATCAAGTTTACTTTTACTAAACATACTTAGAAAATTCTAGAATATAATTAAGAAAAGTAAGTAAGAAAAGTCAAAAGTAAACATCAAATCAACATCAAATCAAACCAAACATAATTATTACTTTACTTTACTTACTTCTTAAGTGAAAGTGACATAAAGCATGATTTGAAATGTGATGTTAAGTTAAAAAGTAAGTAAAGGGCATTTTGGTCATTTTACATAATAATATTTTATTTCAAACTTTTTCCTATAAATAGCCATGCATACCTCTTTCATTTTCACACAAATCTTTCTTTTCTTCTTCTTCCTTTAAGCTATTTTAATGGCTTCTCTCTTAAGAGAGGTAGGAGGGTTAAAAATAGTGGAGTGCTTAAGCACTAATCCACTTGTTACTCTCTAACCTCTTCTTAATTCACTTCTTCTTCTTCTCTTCTTAAAAAAGGCCTTAGGCCATGAGTTTGGAAGTTGATAAAGGAAGGACGTGAGCAAAGCAAGTAAAGATGGAGATGGTCGAGCACTTGGAAGCATGGTTATGATAAGGTTTAGTGAAGCGTTGAATTAAATGAATGTTGGTAGGAAGTTAAACGTTTGGTTAAAGGTGAGAAATTCTCATCGCTTTTGAATTTATATTTTGATTATGTTATAACAATCATATTTACACCCTTATGACATATGAATGTTTATACCAAATTGATTGTTAATATGGATGATTTGAAAATTAGTAAATTAAGTGAATTGTGATAATATATCCCGTTATGATATTAATAGTGAATGTTAGATTTGAAATCATATGCATGTGATTTGTTGAATGGATGTTATGTTAGTAATAAATATGAATATTGGATATGTTCATTTTGATTAAGTAATCACTTTGATTAGTAAGACCATATTTTAGTAATATGAGAAATTGTGGAAAAATAAGTCTCTTTTCATTTAGAAGTGAAATTAAAGTTAAAATGAAAGAGAATTTGAAATTTGAAGTGAAACGGATTTGAAAAGAATAGCTAATTAGAAATTGAAATTTAGATGAATAGTGAAATTGAAATTAAAATCGATTTTGAAAAAGTGAAGTTTAGTTTGAGATTAAATTGAAATTTAAATTGGAATTAGATTTGAAATCTAAGTTTTAAATGTGTTTAATTTGAGATTAGAATTGAAATTGAGTTAAAATTGGGTTGTAAAGTTTAATATTAAAATAATGGGAATATAATAATATTTTAATGTGGTAAGAGTGAAAATATATTTTAAAAGCTTTAAAAAGTGAAAACATTGATTTAAAATGGTTTCTAATGATTTTCTAAGTGTTGAAATCCAAAGTGAATAAATTATTTCAAATGTTGAAAAATAAGTTAAAACTAGACGCGTCGCGCAACGGCAGTTCGCGATTTCGCGCCGAAAAGTTCAAATAAATGTATAGAGTGGAATATTGCTCGGAATTCTTCGAGATAAGAAAATTCCGGACTATTATATCCATATCTTCTAAACGAAGAAAGAAACTCAAAGTTTCGATAAGTAGATTTTGAATTAACTCCAAATCAATTTTCTAGAAAAAAATCGCGCTAGTGCAGTTTAGTGACCATAACAGAAAATCTGTTCGAATGAATGTTTTTAATTATGGAAAAATATGGAATAAATTTGATAAATCTATTTAAATGATTTAAAAGAGATTTGGATTGGAAAATATGAATTAGCGAATGTTTAAAAGTTGTTTTAATCAAATAAGCTTATATAGCACTTTCCGCAGCACTTTTATGCTGTGAATTGTATAACTTTTGGAATATGAGATTAAATGTAACAACGTTTCCAAGAATAATCGTGAATGTTTTAAAAAGGATAATTAAGTGTTTTAAAAAGATAATTTGGAATATTTATAAGCAATTCCAAAATGAAGTTGAAAATCTGAGTATGCGGAAACGACTAGTACATTTGTCCCGCCTGTGAGATCTGGGAAGATAAAACAAGGTGTTTAACTAAGGTTAGGGATGGAGCAACCAGTGCCCTGAACTTACCTGGCCTATGTTTTCTTTTCTTAGGCGAGGGGTGGAACAGATCGAAAGGAAAGCCCGGATGCTTCAAAATAAAAAGATTCTGTTAAGTTTTCCAAAATAAAAGAAGATTGGTATTATCCAAAAGTTAAGCAATCTCCAAAATGAATGATTTCTACGAACCTGTGAAGTTTAGAAAAGAATTTATAATGAATTTTAGGAATGAATTGGTAAATAAGAGTATTGGATTTTGACTTACAAGTGAGATATAAAAATGGAATTTATAAACATCGTTTTGTAAATCTGAAATCAATTTAAATTGATAAGTTAAATGTTAAAGGAATTATATTCGCGATTTTGGACAGTGAATAATCCTTTAAATTAAATGGATGTTTTGGAAGGTGATATTATAAAGGGAATGTTTTCCTTAAGTTAAAAGTTAAGAAATTTGGATCAAGAATTAAGTAGAGAAATCTGAGATATTTTCCAAAACAAAAGAATGAATTACTTAGAATTATCCTAAGTTGAAAGAAAGAGAATTTCGAAATCATCCGAAGAGAATTAAAGTGAAAAGAGACTTAATAAATCCTATATTCTCATATTCACTTATTATCGATGATTGGATTTCGAAGGAACCGGAGTCGGATTTGGTTAATTCCTATCCGAAAACCACTTCGAACCCATGTGTACGTTCGAACGTGAAGACATGTTGAAGATGGTGATTGAAGACCGTGGATCTTCCTAGCGTGAGGACTGCTTGTTGATTTGCTCGGGTCGCACCCAATTATAGAGTTATATATAGCAGTGGTCTCCTCGTGATAGAGATTTTGCGGATTGCAAGGGCTTCTCGCCTAGTAATGGCCGAGGAAAGTACCTTCGGTTTGTCCTGTTCCTGGACAACTTGTATGGACGTTTGTCTGACGTTGCATTTCTAAAGATTACGTACATTGGTTTTTACAAACGTACATTAGTGGTGGCAGAGAAGGCAACTTCTCCTAGCTTAACACCCTCCTTGAGACATACGAGCTCAAGGGTTGTATTTTTGTGGAAGGCAATTAGTAGTTAACGGAAATGGCAATGTGGCATTCAAAGATGTGATATGTGCTTTGTGAAAAGGTAATCGTAGCCTCAAGCCTCATCAAACCGGAAATGACCGAAACAGGATTAGATGCAGCAGGGCTATGTGGGTCATTCCCATTAGGGTATGATCATCCCCTTCTAGATATATTTCTTCCCGCTATGACGTCGGGATGTTAATTAATGTGGTGTATGCTAGAGGGCCCTCGATAAAGGTCGGTAACGACCGGGGGATGACATATTCGGTACCATCTAGTTACAGAGGTGGGCCGGTCTTGTGTTGGTAGAGGGCAGATGTTCTGTGCCTCGGGACATCCATCTAGAGGTGTACCCATTTCGGAAGGTAGATCCTGCGCCTGGTCATTTGTATGGAAATCCATTCTCCAATAAGAACCTACGGTTTTGTTTGTATTGGCGTAATGAATAGCCTCGAAATGCTATATGGGTAACCATTTCGGATAAGATTAATAAGTTTATTTGCAAATGTTTTCAAAGAGATGTCATTAGAAATAATATCAAAGGTTTTGATATAAAAGTGTTTTAGTTATCATAAGGTAAAAACCCGTCCGTGTTTATGTGTGGGCGTGGTCTTATGAGATACTATTTATTTCAAAAGATTTTATCCAAAGGCTGATATATGACACTGTCATTTATTATTGAGTTTTTCTCACGCTGGTTTATCAAGCCTGATCCGGGTATTTTCAATACTTGGGTCAGATCCGAGTAGTTTCAGGATAGTCGAAGGAAGTTGAAGTTCCAGGGGAGAGCTGGAGATATTCATGGACGCATGGAGATATTCTTTGATCCGCTTTGCTTAGTGTATTTCGTTTGATGTTTGTCAGCAATTGTAAGGGCAGGTTTTATAACTGCCCAAGCTGAATCTAGGTTAGACTCTGATATTGTATTTTAAAATTTTCCGCTGTAAATATTTTTATTGAAATAATATATGTTATTCCATTCGTGTGAGATTCTGTTCTGTCTATTTTTCTTTATCACCCTTGATGATCCGTTTTTTCGTGCAATTTGAGTTGGACATGGGTGGTTTATTGTCGATTCAAAGGGTACGGGAAAACGGGCCTTCACAAGGTTAGGGTAGGTCGTCGGTGACCTAAAGTTGACGATGACGACGATTAGAACATTGCCGCGCGACTGTGCACGTGACATGGTATCAGAATTGGGTAGTGTTGTTGAGCTTGAGAAAGAAGTGGTTTGTCTCGAAGTCTATCTTGGGTAAGCGTGATCGTGGCTCAAGTTTTGGTCCAGGGGATTCATATGGGTTTATCTCAAGTTAACAGTTTTTTTTATGTTTTTGAAATAAAACAAAGTAAAAAGGGAATAGGAAGGGATTTACTCGAAGTAGTACTCGGGAAAAATGTGAAGTGGCTCGGGGTGGTTCCCGAAGTGGTTTCGGGTTAGAAAGTAAATTAAACAATTTTTTTTCAAATTTTAAATTTAATCAAGTTTAAATGTTTTCTTGATTAATTTTGTAAAATATTGAATGTTTTATTTTAAATTTGGAATTACAAAAAGGATTAAAATAAATTATTTTAAATTAATTAAGTTTAAGGTATTTTATTTTATACCTATTATTTTAAATAAAATTCTTAAGTTATTTAATTAAATTTTTAAAGATATATGGTTTATCATAAATAATGTTTTTGGGTATTAATCAACTTAAGGGTTTTAAGTTAAATGATGGTTATGTAATTAATTAAGATAAATGGGTTATCTTAAGATTGAAGGATCATTAATTTTTATTTTAATGATAATCAGTTAATTAAAGGTTAATTACGTAATAATTTAAGACTAATTAATTTATTAAAGGTTGATTTATTTATACAAGTAATTAAAGAATAATTACTTAATATCATCAATTAATGTGAGTAATTAATAGATAATTACAAAATGTGATTTATTAAAAGGATAATTATTTAATGAAATTAATTAAGGGATAATTGACTTATTTAAAAATTAATTAATTAATCAAGAGTAATTAATTACTTAATGATAATTACTTAATGTAAGTAATTAAGAATAATTAAACAATGATTGAAGTTTGATTAACCAAGTGATTAAAGAATAATTAATTAAAGGACAATTCATTTATGTGATTAACTAATTAAGGTAATTAATTTGGGGGTAATTAACTAATTTAAAGGTTAATTAATTAATAAAAGTGATTAAGGGATGATTTATTAATTAAGGGTTAATTAATTACTATAATTAATTAAGGATAATTAATTAAAGGATAATTAAATAATTAAAGGTTAATTATTTAATGGTCAAAGGTTGATTTTTTGATTGAGATTGATTAAATAAAAATTAAAGGTTGATTAATTTATTATTAAAGGTTAATTAATAAATGATTAAAGGATAATTATTAAAAGGGTTAGCAATTAATTAATATTAATTAACCAGGATTAGTAATTTATTTATAAGTAATTAATCTAGTATAAATTAATCAGGTGATTAATTGATCTTACTTATGGATGTTTGGATTGTATTGAATGCTTTGAATTGTTTGATATCCCTGATGTGTGATGTTCTGTGATGTGATTGAGTTGTGAACTTTTATTTCTTTATCTGTGATGAATTTACATATCTATCTGTGAATCTATGAATGAAGATAAGTGTTATAGGATTATACCCTTTATCGATATTGTTGTGCTTGAATTGATGATGGTTGTGATATGTTATTGTTGTGTGTAAAACCCCTGGACTACACCACACACACACAAATATGGATTTCAAGGGAAATTGGTTAAGTTACAGATATTTTGAATTTAATATTATTATATTCAAAATGGTTTTAAAAGTTGATTTTTGAATTCAAAATGGTTTGGAAGTATATTTGGGTTAAATGTGAGAAACTTCATAAAAGGAGTTTTGAAGCTAAAATTAGTTTGAATGGCTTGTTAAAGTTTTGAAATTAAAGGGAAACTTTTGAAAAGGAGTTTTGAAGCTAAATTTATTTTGAATGGCTTGTTAAAGTTTTGAAATTAAAATAATTTAATTTGAATTTGAATTCAAGATTTTGAAGTTGAATTCTATATATATATATATATATATATATATATATTTGAAAACTATCGTTTAAAAGGTTATACAGGTTATATTATATATATATATATATATATATATATATATATATACACACACACGTATATGTTTATGGATTTTAACCATTTTTGAAGTATTTTAAAAGTATTATTTTGGGACTTTAAATTCAACCCAAGTTTATACTTTAAAGGCTATAACTTGTGCATATTTGGTCGGATTTTTCCTAAACAAAAACTCTTTGTTTTCAAATGATAATTGCTTTCATAAGAAAAGGATTTCCAGTTGTTGTTGAAAAGATTTTCAAGTTATGGGTGAATCAAATTGAAAAATTGTTTTGAAAGCTATGAATGAATCTTTGTTAAAGATTGGTAAACCTTGTTTCAAATTGAAAGTGATCTTAAAGGGCGAATCTTTTGTTTAAAAGATTAAAGTGGAAATTTGTTTAAACCATTCAAAAGGAAAGGTTTTTGGGCTAAAAGTTATGACTTAATTAAGATCCCAATATATCCACATGGTTTTAAAATTAAGCGCTCATTATTCGGTTTAGCTGGGAGAGGACTTTATGTCATAAAACCCATTCCGAATAGTGATACGACGTAATGGGAGTGCATTTGAAGACGGTGACGAAGACCGGGTATTTTAGAGAACGAAAGGATTACCTATCGAATGTCTCTGCACTGAGTCGCCCCTATATAGAGATCTCCATATGTGATAGGGAGTCCGATCGGGATTGTGAATACCCAGATTTGCAAGGGCTTCTTTGTGAAGTGCTTCGGTTCCGTTCGAATCTGAAACGGACTTGTACGGATGTATGTCTGACGTTACACTTTGAGATGTAAAGCTAGTTTCTATAAAATACATTTCTATTTGGTGGCGGAGAATTTATTCTCTTAGCTTAACACCTTTCTCTAAGACGTACGAGCTCAGAGGTAATGTAGTCGATATTTACTAGTGATACATTCCTAGTTTGGTAATGTGGCATGCTAAGTGCTGCTGATCATTTGTTGATCAAAGCATGACTTTTGTGAAGCGTAGCTTTGTGGACAAGACTTCTTTGAACCTCACAACCCGAAAATGGTCAAAACAAGAAGAATGCAGCAAGGTTATAAGGGTCGCGCCCTTTAGGGTATATGCATTTCCTTCTAGATAAAAAGTGGTATCATGGTATGGAGCCTAGATACTTAACTTATGTGGTTGTTGGAATTTGTTGGTGTAGAGGTACCTCGGATAAAGGTCAGTGACGACCAAAGGATGGCATACTCATGACAGTTTGTTACCTAGTTACAGAGGTAACCCGGCCTTGTGTTGGAAGAGCGCCGATTAGGTTCTCGAGGCGTTCCTCCAGAAGCGTTCCCATTCGGTGAGGAAGTTTCTTAGCCTGACCATTTGTTGGAAATCCAAACAAAACAATACGAGCCCTGCATGGTTTTAGTTGTATAACCTGCCATGGAATGTGGGGTATGCTGGCTAAGATTAATATTATACTTTCGAAAGGTTTTCTGCACTATGCATTAATAATAATTTCAAAAGGTTTTCGCGTATCAAGCATGTTTGACTATCATAAGGAGAAATCTCCTCCAATTATGTGTTTGCATTGTGTGTGTGGCGGGAGGCCTTATGGTAGTTTCATTTTCCAAAAAAGCATAGAAAATTTCTTTTTATTTCTTTTTGTTAAGTTAAACTTTTTTGGTTTGCTCACACCAGTCCCATGACTGACCTGGAGTTTACTGTTCCCCTTCTAAACTCTGGGTGCCCATAACTTTTCACATGGGCAGCCTAGAGTCAGGTTATCAGATGGTCAGATAGTATATGTAGATTAGATAGCCTTCAAAGTCTTTGGTTTGACGATTGCATTCTGCACTGGATTTGCTACAAGTTCGGCATGATGGTGGTTCGAGCTTTTGGTTTGTGAGCTGTTTGCCAAGGAGCTTTGGAGCTTTGGATTTGAGATGTAGTTTGTGGATTCACTCTCTTTTGAAGATTATGTTGGAGTTATCTCTTCCATTGTTGTTTCTTTTCGCTATTTTATTTTGGCTCTGATATTGATATTCATTTGTATCAGAATGTTGTATCCATTGTGTATCAATAAAATTATTCTTTTGTTTTCGCTGTATTGTTTACTTAATATGATATAAGCTCTAACGCGAGTAGAATTTCAACGTTTGAATCTGCAGCATTCGAATACGGGTGAAGTATGGATGTCGATTTTCAGAAGATGGATTTCGGGTCGTGATAATTTGAGTTAATGAAATTAATTAGGTTACATTTCAAAAAAAAATGAATTTCAAAAGGTTGTGCGACGTAGATGGTCCCTTCATTTCTTTTATTATTAATTGTTGCATGAATGTTTTAAAATAGTTACCTTATTATTAATACTTGATCTGTTTATTTCTCCTTCTCTTTAATACCCGAGCCTAGACTTTTAGGTCGTATTTAATTCTTGCCGTCTTATTTTCACATACACAAATTTTTGCTTTCATTTGCAAACTTTTCCATTCCTACGTACATTTCCTTATGAATTATTAATGCCCGAAGTTTTAAAAATAAAACGTGACATTTATTTTTGTCCCTCCACCTTCATTTCCTAATTATAAACAACCTACAGCTTATTTCTTCTTTTACATTTTGTTTCTTCTGACACCTCATATTCAAAAGCTCTTATTCTTGCAAATCTAAAAGCTTTCTTTTATAAAACATGATTTTTTATTATTTTTCATACACTTCCTGTCCTCATCTTAGTTGTTCTTCAATCTTTTCCTAAAGCCTCATCTTGAGAAACATGTAAGTATTAAAGTTTTCTTATTTATATATATTTTTAACGCGTACTAATTTGTATTTTAATAATATTTCTTATAACATGAATATCTTTTGCATATAAACTTTGATTCATGCGCGATTTCTTCTGTTGGATTCATATTTAAATTCCGAACAACATGAAATTGATTTAGTTGAATTTGGAGATAGTTGTGTTTTGCGCTTCTGTTTGGATTTTTATGGGCTAAAATCAAAGATGAGTGTTTTAATCCACTCATGGCTTCTAAAATTTCTTATGTTTGTTAAATTAATTTATGATTTGATTAGGAATTTATTTATGATTGTTTGATATATTTAAATTGCCATTCCTATTAATTTGTATCCTTTTGAATTAAAATGTTATTTAATTTATTTTTGAAATTAAATTGCCACTTGAATACCTATTATTGTAAATTAGTTAATTGTTGATATTTTTTGGTTGATTTGGATGATAATTATGATGGATGTGGATTGTTGATATTGGATGTTATGTTAATATATATATATATATATATATATATATATATACATATACTGTTATCACTCTACAAGTTCCTTTAATTATTATTATTTGAAAATTGCTATGGGTTGAAATGAAAGACTTGAGAGATTTTATGAATTTTTATATTTATTCGGGATTGCGGTTTAAAATGATATATAACCGTAAAATTTTAAATTGTGGATTGAAATGATAAATATACGTATCAGTTGAGCATAGGGTAGAGAATTATATACAGTCACTGGATTGGTTAAATTAAATGATTTTAAAATCCTTAATTTTTGAATGGAATTAAATGAAATTTTGAAGTAAAATTTTATTAATATAAATTGAAGTATTTTTTGAAAATCAAGTTTATGTTGAAAAGGGAAATTTGGTTTGTCGATTTGGAAATTGGAATTGGTCTAAAACTGTTGAAATGAAATAAACAGTTTAATTAGATATAAATTCCAAACTTGTATTTTAATATAAACTATTTTAAAAGAATATATTGTTTTAAAATTTCTATTTATTCATATTTTTAAAATTTATTAAACAATTTAACTAATATTAACAATATAAAATTATTTTGATCTGTTTTAAACCATTTTAATTTATTTAAATAAAGAAACCATTTTAATTTATTTAAATAAATAAACAATTTTAGTTTATTTAAATATAATTAATTTATTTTAAAGCTATATAATCTATTTTAATTATACTTAATATAATTTAAATCCATATAACTATCTTAAATCAGTTTAAAAGTATTTTTAACCTATAATTAAAATATTTATAACTATTTATAATTATTTAAACTATTTCTAAATTTCCAAATTAAGTAAAATGGAAGTGTTTAAATTCAATGCTTTGTTTTAAAAGAGAATAAATTGAAAACGATGATTTTGAAGTAAGGTTTCACCCTATTTTGGAAATATGACTATGGAAGAAATTATGACTTTTTGAAAGGAAATATAATTCCAAACTATGATTTCAAAGTGAATATGGATTTTAAAGTGAAAATGGTTTGAAAATCAATAAGATTTGAAAGTATTATGGTTTTGAGAATATGATATTTGATATCAATTGTGAATTGACTTTTGAAATGTAAAAGAACCATCCGGTGTGTAATAAGTGATTGGTTGTTAAAGAGACCGAGATAGGATATTGTCATACTCTCTGCCAATACCGAAAATCACTTTAACAACTGTGTACGTGGTGGAGATTCCAAAAATGAAGTAGGATGGTTTTGTGAACGATTCCTATATAAGATATGACGTGACCCTGACTCCCGTGAGTCAGCTTAGATGTGACTAAAATCAAGAGCCATGTCGCGCCAAGTGAGATCATTCCTCCTATCGGTCATATTTATTCGATACTGTATTCTGATTTTTCTGATTTTTTTTGGTGGCCACCCCTCGATTTTTGATGTAGCAGTGTGTCCGAGGTGGGCGGTAGTAGCTGCTATGTGTTACCACCAGTCCGGATCCGCAAACGATATATCTACCCTGGCATTTCCTCATGTGTCGTGTTCACATGCCCTAGCGCGTCTTCTACGAGTTTTTTTGTGTCGTACTACGGAGTGCTCCTGGGTAGCCCACTTGCAAGTGGAGTTTACAGTATCTATATAGACTACGGCATTATATAAAATGTGTTAAGGGGGATATAGGTAATGCCATAACTCTATTTTAATACTTTACTTTACTATAGACACTATTATAATAGCGTATTTTACTACATAGCAGATAGTTTAACGGACCCTTAGGAGATGTGAATCCCGAACATCTTTTAAGTTATTTCACTCATGTTATACACTGAATAAGAGATGTCAAACCCCGTAAACATCTCTGACACTGTCACACTCATATTTAACTTACATAAGATCTTTCAGTTTTGACTCGAGTGTTTTGTCTTTTCAATTCGCTCGGGTCAGCCTGAGCATTTCAGCGATTGAAGACCTTAATTCTATAGGACGAAGACGAAGAGTTGTATTATTATTATATTTGTTCCACTGCATCACACTGTTCCGCTGCATTGTCATTTATTTATCTCTAATATGTGTAACTCTGATTCTGTGTTGTATAAGTATAATCAATGTTTTGTAAACAGCTTCATGAACGTTTATTTTGATTATTATATTTTGTCATTCCGTTGTAAGTTCTGTATTTGTTTTGTGTCTTCTCTTTTTCTTATTTACTTCATAACAATCTACACATTTGAATGGTTTGAGTTCGACCTATGTGTCTGCTTAAAACGTCCAAAAAGGCAGTCATTACAAATGTGTTAGTGCACTTAGTAAATTATTTTCTTTGTCATTGTACTATCGAAACAAGTTCGAAACCGAATAAATCCAAAGAAAGTGGAGGATAAATATTTTTTCAAAATCTATTTAGTGTGAAATATATATTTTTGTTTCATAAAGAACAAATATTTTTATAACTAACTAATTTGATTTACTCAAAAGTGACTAAAATTGGACAGGAGATGTATTTGGATGGTAAACACTTCTCTGGAATATTACCCTTCTTGGTAAAGGGGACTTATGATACTATTTGGTAGTGCCCAATTCCTTGATATCATTTTGGTATTACTCGGGCTATATTTATGTTTTCTAACGGTTGAAAAATAAAGTATCATTTCAAAAATATTTTGAAATAAGAAAACAAGGTATTTGGCGCTTAAGTTTAAAAAATAATAAGGTATTTGATTAAAGGGTGGATAAATCAATGAAGTTGAAATTAAAATTAACCTAACAGTAATTAAAACATGTCTTCTAATTTTAACATCTTTGAAGTGAAAATTTATTTGATGCTATTAGGCCGGGTGACAAAAATCTTTATTTTAGAGTTATCTAAAAAAAGTAGACTCTTGGACGACGTTTGGATACCAGCATCCTACTCTTCTTAGCTACTTATAGACTAATTGGGTAAAGAGGTTGCATCGATCGACTTTGTTTTAAGACCATGTTATTTTGGGCCTACATCTGAATAGAATAGATAAATAACGCTTAAAATCAGATGTTTTGGTATATACTCTTAGGATGTAGGAAAGTATTATACAAAGTTAATAAGTTAAAATAATTTTATGAATAGGTTTCACAAATAAGTTGTATCATTTAAAGATGTTTGAACCTTAGTTGGGATTGTTATGAAATGTTTACATAAATACTATGGGAGGGTAAAAGTAGTTGGGTAGCAATAACATTTAGATCAGTACGTAGGTTGTATGTAGATCATTTTTCTTTTTCACATAATTCTTCATCCAAGACTTGAGTACATGACTTGAGGTGTTTCACACCATTTCGAAGAAGAATTTATCGCTCGATTTTTGACGGCGAACACTTGTTGATGGTTCTTAATCTGGAGCTACAGTTTTCTATCATAGTATATGGCCATGTAAGGAGAACAAAGGTTTCTAATTGAGAAGCTCTATTGGAGTCCGCACTAGCGAATCGAATGAGCGATGCTAATTCGAAAGTAAAGCTACATATTCGAGTGAGTGATCAAACTTGATATTACATAGGAATAATCTATGTACATCTTATGGATTGATGAATAGTGTTAAGTATTTCTAGGTTAGGGCAATGGAAAAAAGTTCAAGATTGAAATTCTTTTAAGGGGGGAGAGTGTAACGACCCGGAATGTTACCTCTTTGATTTGGAAATATTTAATTAATTTTAAATATTCGATAATAGATTTTATAACTAAAATAAAATTCTTTTAAATAATAAATATTTATAGTGAAATAGTTTGCCAAATGTGTTTAGAAAAATAATTAGTTCAAAGATAAATCGAAAATGTGACCGAAATTCTTTTTTTGAATTTTCGACTTTTCGTCACATAAAAGTTATCAAAAACATGGTGAACTCTATTGTATAATATAACACGTACATTTATAATATTTAGGATACGTTTTGAGATAAATATGTATATTTTGAGATAAATATGTATATTTAAGTGTGTGTGTGTGTGTGTATGTATGTATGTATGTATGTATGTATGTATGTATGTATATGTTTATGTATATGTGTATGTATATATATATAAGAATGCGACATTTTATGAAAAAATTTAAATTAAAATTGAAAGATAAAGTAAAGTATCACTTTAATAGAAACATAAAGTATATAGAGTACAAAACATGTTTAAAACTTTAGTACTTGGAATTAATGCATGTTGGGTCTTCATGAAGCATAAGAGGACAATAATTTTTGAAATGAAGAGAAGGGGGACAAGGCAAGATGATGTGGCATTCATGGTGTGGAGGTTAAGTACCCTAAAGGAATTTTAGTAATTTAACTTTTGCAATAGTATATATGCCAAATTCCTAATTTTATTACCATTTTCTCATTCATTTTAACTTTGTAAATCCTCTCCAAACTTCATAAAAAGTTTCCATAGTTTCCCTTTAGAATTCTAAAGAGCTTAAAATTTGAATTTTTACTTCTTTTTAAATGTTTTAAAAACATAGTTATAAACTTTCCTTTCTTCATTTTCCTCCTGCTTAATTCGGTCAGAACTTCCTACATACACCTCCAATGGAGATTGTATTTTTTTCAAACCATGCTAAATTTCAGTGGCTACAACTTTTATTTGTACTACATTTTCAAGTTTTGTAATAGCCTGATATTTTAAACCGTTCGCATCCACACATACCGGATTTGAATTGCTCAAAATACCAGATTGTTAATTATATTTGGCAAAACTCAGCAAATACAGTAAATAAATACATCACAGAATCACAGACACAGAGTAATATACAATATGCAGCGGAAACAAAATGAATAATAGTTCATGAAGCTACTATATATGTAACAGAGTTAAATAAGATACAATCGAAGTTTCAAATACAATAGTCAAATACAAGATCAGAATACATTACTAGAACCAACTGAATAACTACAAGCTGAAAAGATGTAGATGGATCTCCAAGCGAAGCTCCAACTCCAAAGGTGAGTCTCAAAAACTGGTACACTCAGTCTGACTCGAGCGTAAAGAAAAACACAAAACATTCGAGTTAGGATTAACATTCTTATATCAATAAATCGAATTCAAGTGAAATATCAACGGAAATACAAGTAACTCAAAGGATGTTTGGGATAACCATCCTCTAAGGATCTATTAAACTATCTACTACGTAGTAATATACGCAAATATAATATGTCTAAAGTAAAGTAAACTTACTTAAAAATAGCGTTAAGGCTTTGCATTTTACACCTTAACACATTTATAATGCCAATAGTCTATATAGTACCATCGTACCTCTAGATCGAGAGGCTACCATAAATACTCCATAGGTACGACACAAATCAAACTTGTAGTAAAGCACGCTAGGGTAGGTGACACGGCACAACTAGGCGATGCCAGGGTAGATATACCAATTACACTTCCGGGCTGGTGGTAATGCATAGCAGCCACCACCGCCCACCTCGAGCAACACTCCCAAAATCAAAAATCAAAGATGCGCACCAAATCAATCAAAAAGTAATAGAATGGCATACGAAGGAGTGTGTCTGATTAGAGGAGATACCTCATTGGCCCGTCAATTGCTCCTGTTTTAGCCACCTTATGCCAACTCACGGGAGTCGGGTCCACATATATACCTCATCTAAGATCATCGCCGCCATCCTACTTCATTCTGGAATCTCCACCACGTACACAGTTATTAAAGTGGTTTTCGGAGTTGGCAGAGAGTATGACAACTTTCGATCTTGGTCTCTTTAATAACCAAACGTTATTATAACACCGCGGTCATTTCAAGATAATTTATACTTCAAAACCAAAAGATCATTGCCATTTCAAAACCATATCAATATGATATCATTTCTATTTCAAAACCAAATACGATATCATTTCAATTTCAAATATATCCATTTCCAAAATCATAGTACTTTCAAAGTTATAACATTTTCGAAGCCAAACACTTGACACTTTCAAATCATAATACATTGAAATTCATAACTTTGAAAACATAACATCCACCACTTAAGCAGTTTGGATATTGAAATAGTATATATAATAAAATAGTTTATAAAATAAAATAGTTTATATAAAAATAGTTATAAGTTGAAGTAGTTTATATTAAAATAGTTAGTATATTAAATAGTTTATATTAAAATTAGTTTATGTTAAAAATGATTTATATTAAAATAGTTAATATTAAAATAATGTATAAAGTAAATTATAAAATAGTTTTAAATATAATTTAAAATTACTTTATATAATAAAATAATTTTCCTCGAACTTCACAAATTAATTCCAAGTCAATTTGAATTCCAAAATTCGAATTTAAATCAAGTCTCAAATCTTCAATTTCAATTCAATTCGGTTTCTAAATAAACTATTCCAAATTATATGGATTTCAAAATAGATTTAAACCATAAAATAAACCATTTCAACTTCAATATACTTCAAAGCTTTAAAATTCAACAATTTCAAAACTAAATTTGATAATTTCATATATATATATATATATATATATATTAAATTCAATTTTACTATTATTTAGTTTTGAAATATTTACTTACTAAATCCAATATAATTTAAATAAAATTCCAAATTACAAATAAACTAAATATTTTCTTCAATTTATTTAAACTTGAAATATTCATTTAAATCACTTTAACCAAAATCAAGTTATAAATCTTATCCTTTAAACATATCAACTTAAATAAGTTTCAAACCAATTTAATTAGATAAAATTCTTAAAATTTATAATTTCAAAACCAACTTATAATTTTAAGATTTTCTAAACATGTAAATTTAAATTCCAGAATTTAAACTTTGTAAAATACATTATATATAATATTCTTAAAATCAATATTTATTAAACCGTATATTTCTTTCCAAAACCATATAAATCATTTCAAAATATTTATATATACCAACGGTGTCTCTATATAATTTTCTATCTTATGGTCAAGTGATACAGATATTTATTATTTCAATCTACAATTTAAATATATATGGGTAAATATCATTTCAACCCGCAATCCCAAAATAAATTCAATGGAAATCGTCTGGGTTTATCATTTTAACCCATAATGGTTTTCTCCTATTCTTCAACCCATAACAATTTTCTCATATTCCATAGATCGTTCGGGTATGTACCATTTCAACCCATATTAAATTCTATACTAACAAGGAACTTGTAGAGTGATAATAAATATGATAATAATATAACGGGCATATATCATCAATATAAATAACAGATAATGGTGTCAGATGTCACAAGTGAACTGATATAGATAATAACATATATAACAATGTAAATAACTAATGGCAACATATTTCAATTGTCGTTTCCATTGAAATCAAATTTAATAAATAGAAGAACATTAATCGTGAGTGATAGCTCATCTTTCAAGGTTAGAGATAAACAAGAATGAGATGAGTTACGAATCCAAGCCCAAATTCCAAAGCAACGTTAGGTGGACACGATTCGACGAACAAAGCTGAATAGATAAGGAATAGAAGAAATCAAATCAGATCTGGATTGATGCAGATAAAATCAAAACAAAACTATACTATATTATTATTATTATCTTAAAACCAGTATTCAAAATCTGGAGAAATTAAAATTTGTATCTTAAAACTACTTATATACATAAAACTTTTACACATAATACATATATAAATAGGACAGATATACTTTAAACATGTATTAAATCAAATATCATCATACTATAACGTAAACAACTTTATATATAAACTATCATACATACTGTAATAGATAATATAGATCAGCCAGCAAATCCACCTTTACATTATACATAAAAGTCAATAGACTGCAACCTTACATTATATGTATATATAGGTTGTACCAAAACTTACACATCTCTATTATATATTTTACAATATTTGTTATAAAACAATGCAACTTACTTTATAATCTTTCTATAACTTTATAAACTCTTATATCTAACAGACCCTACCTATATATGTAAAACGTATTATTAGACTAAGATACATATATATTAACATATGTTTACAACTAACCTTTATATTCAAATATATATAACTTGAAATCAACAGACAAAGACAAAGGACTGTAAAATATATATAAATTTATATGTATATGTTTGAAAAAATCAACAGCAAAACCTTTATATATTTAACTAATAAATATACTAATCCGTCTCTCACACATACCTATATTTTTAAAATAACAATTTATATCAAATACTGTTAAAAAAATATATATACGTATACATGAAATCGAAACAACAAAATGTATAAGCAATATATATATATAGACACACACACACACACGACACACATAAATATGTAACTGTCAAATAAATTTCATCAGATGCTAGAAAAAGCTACCTGAAATATACACACACAACACTACATACATACTAAAATATCATATGCATTGAACATAACATACTGTTAAGAGTTGATATATATAAAATTTTATAAATATATATATATATATATGATATAATAATACAAGCAAACTATATATAGTATTAGAAATAATAGATTACCAAACCTGCATGACTAACTATATATATATATAACCTATATATATATGTGCCAGTAATTATATGAATATATATATATATATACATATAAAAGAAAGTTATAAACAACTTTTACAAACTAATATATAAATTTACCAACCTAGCTGAGATAAACATTGAACATAAAATCATAGGTTGGCTATATATATATATATATATATATATATATATATATATATATATAACATAACAAATATCTATATAAACCTATGTGAAATTATAAAATATATATATATATATATATATATATATATATATTGCTGTTGTTTCTTCCAGCAAAAGAGGACAAGCTTCTCGGTCAAAACAAAAGCAACAAAAATATATTTAAACGTATGAAAGAATATATACTTACTATATGATATTATAGAACAAATAGATTTATATATTTTTGTACTTGAAACTAGAACATTACAGACAACATAATTTCTAACTTATAATTAATTATATACATATACAATCTAATATACATACCTCATAAAAGAAAGGAGAAGGGAAACTTCTGCTCGGTTGAGAAAGGAATGGAGTTCGAGGAGGAGGAGACATGGTCGGCGTGGTGGACCGGAGAAGAGTGGAAGCTTTCAAGTGGCAATAATGGGTAGGACGATTGGTCATTGGGTTTCGACAATGGATCGAGGCTTGGGTGGTCGGGTTAAGGCTTGAGATTAAGAAATTTTGGGGTCGCGTGAGTAAGAGAAATGAATGAGCTTCAGGTAAATAAAATTGTTGTTTTATTTTTATATTGTATTGTTCACTAGAAAACAAATCAGGATTAACAAAAAATAGAGAAGAAATGGGAATGAACTAATGCAGTAAAATTAAACGATAGAACAGCAAAGGCCAAGAGGTGAATTCTTGAAATATCAAGAGCTGCTGTCCATTGGGTTTTTTGATAAAAAAACCAAAAGATAATGGAAGCTCAATAGACCCAATGTGGAACCGGTACAGTAAACCATTTCGTAAATTTCGTTGTCTTCCAGACTTCAAAATTGAGAATAGAATATACTATAGAGATCAGCATGACGATACGATCAAAACGGTATACAAATATCAGTGATACAATCATCCTATCAAAAGATGATAATCGGTACCAAAAATGCTGCTATTTTGCTGAAAATAAGATAAACGGAGCAATAGCAGTCCAAATTTGGAGAAACGCAATATGACGTCTCACTCAGAAGATGATTTACTATTTATTATATGAAATATTTAGGTTCGGAAAACATTTTATTACCATCAAATTTTAACCGATTGAAATTGAAATAGAATTACACAAGAAAATAAACTTTCATATTATCCGATGAAAATTTACTAGTTGTTATGTTAAAATAGACGTATTCCGAATATTAAATTTTTATTTCCAAATTCAAATATTAAAACTTTCACAAAATTCAATTTATTAAATTAATTAAAACCGTTAAAATATTCGATTTGTTAAACTCTCATCACTCAAAACTTTTCGTCCTCGAAAAGGAAGGAGTAGGAAAATAGAAACAACCAGAAAGAAAAACAGATTGGAAAATAAAATAAAAGAATTAATTTTAAAACCATATAAATCTCAATTTAAATAAATTAATATTCAATAATTTATTTTAAATTCAAGATACTTCATTGAATTGATTTTTTAGTTCAATTTATAAATATTTGATACAAAAGGTTTTTTTTAATCATAATTTTATTTAATTTGTCTCATTTACTATTCAATCAACTTATTATTCTATTTATCTCTGTTAACACTTTATAATTAAAATTTAATTGCATAACATTTATTATAACCACTCAAATTTTATTTGTAAATATATTATAAATTATCCAATTACATATTCAACTTCTGAATAATTTAGATAAGTTATATTGGAATGCAATTGAGTATTATACAAATAAAAATTATCTAATTCAATTATTTCAAGTTTGAATATTCATTCAAAATTTTGGATTTTATTGAAATCACCTTTAACCTAAGATTTAAGAATTAAATTTCCGATTCACTTCAAACCATTTAGAGATAAATATGTATATATATATATATATATATATGTATATATATTATATCATATCAAATTTATAATCATACACCAATATATATTATAAATCAAGTCATACTTTAAAAATTCAAATCAATTTAGTTTCCAAAACAAAACTATAACAAAGCTACAGAATGGACTCTCCACTTCAAAACTCGAAAATGAATGTCGATGATGCTGCAGTCATCACCGAAACTATTTTCCAACGCAATGTAGGAGAGTACTGATTTAAACTTTAAAATTCTTTGGAAACAATTTCTATTTGAACGTACTTTAAATAATATGCATTTTGAACTTTGAAACTAGAGTTTGAACTTTAAAACTAGAGTTTCAATTCTAAATAAATTTATAAACCATGTTTATAATTCATTTATTTATGTTACGCAATAGTCAATGATTTACAAAACAATAAATGGAAATCAAATATTATCGTTTTTGACAACCAATTCACTTAACAATCCAATTTCAAAAAAAATTATACTTATATATATAACATAATCATACAAAAATTTATTTTATTTACCAAATTTGAAAACAATATTATGTCAGTTTGCTCTGTTCAAGTGTTTTGGAAATCCTATCGATAACGTTGATCAGAGGAATTGATCGAAAACCCAAATCAACATTAACAACTCAAACAATACAATATATATAAAACATTTAATTTACTAATACACTTCCTCGCTCGACGATACAAGAATGGATTTCAAAGCAAGGATAGAGATTCAAATTTGATGGACTCAAATCAAAGAGAATTTTTGATTCGAAGATAGATTCGAAACAAAGATAGGATGATTAAATAAAAAAATAGGAATATCGATAATTTTATTAAATCGCAGGCAACCTTAACCGGGAATACCGTGACTTCAAGAATAAGATCGATGCAGAATTCCGAGGCAAAGCGACATTTGAATGCAAGAGATAGGATTCAGGCATATCAAAAGATATCAACATCTAAACCGAGGATATATAAATCTCCCGTGAATTAATGCCTATTGTAAAGGAGTTTCACCCCTTTACAAATCATTCGAAGATTGGCGGGACCGCAAGTTATTATAGAGATCATTCGAAGTGGAGTCATTGGATACTCCAAAATCAAGAAACATGAATAGGGAGAGATAAGGATGGATTTTGGAACCGAGAGGAACGTTCCAAAATTCAAAGGAAACCGAGTCAAAGAGGAAGGGATTCAAGCTCGAACAATGGCGATTCTGTAATTAAATCTACTCTATATGCTGAGTTTTGCCTAAAACCAAAGCTCTGATACCACATGTAACAGCCTGATATTTTCAACCATTCGCATCCACACATGCCAGATTTGAATTGCTCAAAATACCAGATTGTTAATTATATTTGGCAAAACTCAGCATATACGGTAAATAAATACAACACAAAATCACAGACATGGAGTAATATACAATATGTAGCAGAAAAAAAAATGAATAGTAGTTCATGAAGCTACTATATATATATCAGAGTTAAATAAGATACAATCGAAGTTTCAAATACAATAGTCAAATACAAGTTAAGAATACATCACTATAACCAACTGAATAACTGCAAGCTGAAAAGATGTAGATGGATCTCCAAGCGAAGCTCCAACTTCAAAGGTGAGTCTCAAAAGCTGGTACACTCAGTCTGACCCAAGCGTAAAGCAAAACACAAAATACTCGAGTCAGGATTAACATTCGTTTTATCAATAAATCCAACTCAAGTGAAATATCAACTGAAATACAAGTAAGTCAAAGGATGTTTGGGATAACCATCCTTTATGGATCTGTTAAACTATCTACTATGCAGTAATATACGCTAATATAATAATGTCTAAAGTAAAGTAAACTTACTTAAAAATAGCGTTAAGGCTTTACATTTTCCACCTTAACACATTTATAATGCCAATAGTTTATACAGTACCATCATACCTCCAGATCGGGAGGCTACCATAAATACTCCATCGGTATGACACAAATCAAACTCGTAGTAAAGCATGCTAGGGTAGGTGAAACGTCACAACTAGGAAATGCCAGGGTAGATATACCAATTACACTTCCGGGCTAGTGGTAACGCATAGCAGCCACTACCGCCCACCTTGATCCACACTCCCAAAATCAAAGGTGTGCACCAAATCAATCACAAAGTAATAGAATGACATACGAAGGAGTGTGTCCGATCAGAGGAGGTACCTTATTTGCCAGTCAATTGCTCCTACTTTAGGCACCCTATGCCAACTCACGGGAGTCGGGTCCATGTATATACCTCATCTAGGATTGTCACCACCATCCTACTTCCTTCTGGAATCTCCACCACGTACACAGTTGTTAAAGTGGTTTACGGAGTTGGCAGAGAGTATGACAACTTTCGATCCTGGTCTCTTTAACAACCAAACGTTATTATAACACCGCGGTCATTTCAAAATAGTTTTTATTTCATAACCAAAATATCATTGCCATTTCAAAACCATATCAATATGATATCATTTCTGTCATGACCCGAAATCCAGCATTCAAAAATCAACATCAAATACCTCACTTGTATTCGACTGCCGGTGATTCGAACGTCAAATTTCAGTTCGGATGGATCTTATAACAACATTAGATGAATACAACAGCGGAAACAAAATGAATATCATAAATCAACACATGAACAACATGGTACAATGTTCAATATAACAGCGATCCCAAATATCAGAGTGATACAAATATGATACAACCATAATAAAACGACAGAACTTCAACGAGCTTCCAACATACTTCAACTTCGACAAAGTATTCAATAACTTCAAAACTTAAAAATATTTCCAAATCCAAAGCTTCCAGAATGCAAAAACTTCCAAAAGACTTCAAAATCCAAACTAGCTCCAAAAAAAGGGATAACCTGCTTCTAGGCCGCCCGTGTGGAAAATTATGGGCACCCAGAGTTTAGGAAAGGAACAATAAACTCCGGGTCAGTCATGGGACTGGTATGAGGAAACAAAAATGGTTGTTTGAATAAAAGCAGTTTATACTTATCAAAAGAAAAATAAAAGAATTTGAAAGAAATTCGCAATGCTTTTTGAAAATGAAACTGCCATAAGGCCTCCCACCACACACACAATGCAAACGCAGACTTGGAGGAGATTTCTCCACATGACAGTCAAAAATGCTTGATACGGGAAAGATACTTTTAAATATTATTATTAATGCATGGTGTGAAAACATTTTCGGAAGTATAATATGAATCTTAGCCAGCATACGTACCATTATAGTATGCCTACTATAGCTACCATGTTAAATGGCAGGTTATACAACTAAAACTGTAAAGGGCTCATATTGGATAATTGGATTTCCAACAAATGGTCGGGCAAAGGAACTTCCCATATAAAATAAAATGGAACGCCTCTGGAGGGACGTCCCCAGGCCCTAACCGGATCTCTGCTACACAAGGTCGGTTAACCTCTGTAATTAGGTAACAACTGACATGAGTATGCCACCTCCCGGGTGTTACCAACCTTTATCCGAAGGGCTTCTCAACCGACAACCACAAAACAATAAGTCTGCAGGAACCACAAGGCAAGTATCTGGGCTCCATACCATGATACCACTTATAATCCAGAAGGAAATGAACATACCCTCAGGGGGCGCTACCCCCAAATAACCTTGCTGCCACGATTCCTGTTTCGACCATAACCGGGTTGTGAGGTTCGACGAAGCCTCGTCCACAAAGCTACACTTTTTCACAAAGCCCTGCTTCGATCATCTAATGATCAAAAAATGATCATCAATACACAGCAGCACTTAGCGTGCCACACTACCAAATTGGGAGTATATCGCTGATAACCTTCAACTACATAACCTACGAGCTCGTACGTCTCAGAGAAGGGTTTAAGCTAAGAGAATAAATTCTCTGCCACCAATAGATATGTATTTGAAAGAAAGCGGGTGTATATCTCAAAGTGTAATGTCAGACACACGACCATACAAGTCTATTCTGGGTTCGAACAGAACGGAAGGTACTTCGTCCAATAAAGGAAGAAGCCCTTGCAAATCCGGGCGTCCACAATCACGATCGGACTTCCCATCACTTAGGGAATCCCTATACCGGAGCAACTCGGTTTAGAGACAATCGATAAGTTATCCTATCATTTTCGAAGATACCCGGTCTTCACCACCGGTCTTCAATTGCTCTCCATTTGTCGAATCACTATTCGGAATGGGTTATATGACACAAAGGTCCTCTCCCGGCTAATCCGAATAGTGAGCGTCAATTTTAAAACATGTGGATATGTCATTCACAAAGATTCACAGATTCGATGTGGGTTTCGGATAACCAACTGGAATCCGACTCCCTGCCACGTCGAAATTCAAGTGTCATTTTACAGCCAAAGGGTTTTCACATTCACGTAGAAGTATATTCATCACAGATATCATAGTTTGGCATAAAGCAATTCATATCACATATCATCACAGTTACAATCAGGGATATCAATAAATACACATCATACAATAGTTATCAATCATATACAACTAAGATGAATCGATTGTGAGATTTATACCAATTAATCACATAATTAGTTTCATTAAATGATTATTTTAATTAACTTCCCAAATTAATTATCTTAGTTAATCATAATCCTAATTTATTAAAGTTAAATACATTTAATCAAGTTAAATTTAATTACGTCATAAAATTAATTAGAAAACATTTAGTAATCAATTTTATAATTAGAAAGATATGATTTATTTAAAACAAAATGAGTTGAACATTAAATTTTTAGTATTTAAAATATTGGGAAAACTTGATCAATCTTGTTTAATAAATTTAACAAAAATCTCATCCATTTCGAAACTTAATTTAAATATATCTTTAAACTTAATATATTTGAACTTGATTAAATTTCTTTATTAAACTTAGTTAAAACATTTACTTTTATTAGTTAAAATTTTAAACGAGGAAATACTTTCCAAACTTAAATCTGGTTCATTTTCAACTTAATATAAACTTTGAAACCCTAGAAACAAACTTTCTTAAAAACTGTAACTTAACCACTAAAGACCCGAGCGAGTCTTCCCCGGAATTTCCTCCTACTTGCTTCGAGACTTTCAAATTTTAACCCGTGTGACACTTTGTTTTCAAAATTCTGTTAGATATAAAAACCAACTGGATACCATGCTTATTTGACACGGGCACTCCTTCGAGTTTTCACCCATTTCCCTCGTGTATTGCTTCGAGTTCTCCCCTGTCTTCCCCAATGTTCTCAACTGACACGCACATGAGCACGTACACGTGGACGGCCACCTTCGCCGTCGCTGGTGGGTGCTGCGGCCACCCACTAGTCGCCGTGCATTCCTAAAACACTCCAGTAACCAGAATTTTGAAGAAAATTCGAAAACGAGAAATTTAGGTCCTTCGTCCCAGAACCCATCAGAACGCCATTGGGAAAATTCGCTTCGCGCCGACGCCAAAGATCACCAGAGGCAGCGTATCTCCGTCACGAGCTTCCCATGTCACTCATGCCTCTCCACCTACCGGTCTCACCTAGTCCGATGCACCCAAGACGATAATTTTTTCCAATTACTGATCGATGCAGAAACAAGGGATAAAACCCTAATTTGATCTCGTCTTCATTCCATAATGATTTAAAAAATCCCTGAGCATTTTTCTCAAGCTTCCCTACCCCCCAGCAAGCTTCACCCAAGATCGCTCGATGAACTATGTGGCTAATCATCAGAAATTTCCCAAAAATTAGAACATAATCATCATTACTTTACTAAATGAATACTTGCTTAAAAAATCTGATTTGACTTTCAAAAATCATTATTTTTAATAAGCTTCCAGATGGTATATTTGAAATTTAAATTTACGAAGTTTGAATTTTTACATATTTTACATTGTCACTGTGTTTTTCTTTTGTTCCAAGTTTTAAATCCTGAATAATATCTTTTTAAATGTTTAAACTTTCAATTTAAATGAATTTAACACTTTTTTTTCTCTGATACTTATAGTCTTACACAACTAGAATCAAAGAACTTGGATTCTTGACAGGTTTCATAAAAAAAACTTGTAACTAGAATAGGGTTGTCAACATGCACAGGCAAATGCACAATTCATTAACAAATTTTTGTTGCATGCAAACCATATTCAACTTGCATAAATCATGTATTAAATCAATCAGATAATAATCAAGTTTCTGGAAAAGTTTACTCACCTTTTTTTTATAGCAGAGACAATTTCCTGTTTTCAATTTAAAAATCTGGAACTCTTCTTTTTTTCTTTTCCTTCTTCTTAGCTTGATTTCTTTTTGAATTGTTATCTACAGCAAATTTTGTGTGAACTTGCTTAAGTTCTGATGGAATTTGCTCGCTCAATCTTTTAACAAAAATTTAAAATTTAAATTACTTACAGTATTTTTTTTCTAAACAGGGGAAGAAATTTGTGGCCTGCCCTCTTTAAGCTTTGTGTTTGCTGCTATTTTTTTTACTTTTAAATTGATTCCTGAACTTTCCTAAATCTTTGAAACTCTTGCTCGATTCTGTAATGTTGGTTGAAGATTGGAATTATCCTTCCTTTGGCTTGAGATATTAAGAGGAAGGTTGTTACAGATTTAACAAAAAATTTCTGGAAATCTTCTCTGGTTTCAATTGTTGAGGAATTGTGTTTGTTTCTTGATGATTTCTTTTTTTTCTGATGTGAAGATTTAACAGAATTTTCTTTTGAAATGAAAAAAAAGAGAAGATAAATGACTTGTAAAATCTTATTTTATTTCTCTATAACTTTCTTAAGTAAAAGAAATCATACAAATGACCCTTGTAATTCCTTTCTTCCTTTGAATTACATTTGTCACCATAGTCCTTGTTAACTTTAACACTTGTAATAAAAAAAATTCTTATTTTATTAACCTAATAATTTGCATTATTTAAATTATATTTATACTTACATTTTCCCATTAACAAATATTAACTTTATATAAATGCATATTATTAAAAAGAGAATGGTTTTGAACTTTTTAAATACATATTAAATAATTCTCATAGATATGTATATATAAATGCAAATTATTTTACTAAAAACATTTATTTTAAAATTTAAATTCAAATTAAAAAAAAATCAAATTCAATACTCAAATCTACCCATGTACGCACACATACATACATACATACATACATATATATATATATATATATATATATATATTTACATGTATGAATAAAAGTTAAATTCAAATGATTTTAAAAACTTTTAATATTTCAAAATTTTAAACTTAAAAGAAATTTGAAATCCTTATTCATTTAAATCATCATTTATTTATTTATTTATTTTAAAACTTTTCAAATTTTATTATAAAAGTTCAACATTTACCAATTTTAAATTGATAAATTTTGATATGTTACATATTTCCCCCCTTAAGAAAATTTCGTCCTCGAAATTTGAAAGAGAGAGAAAAGCAAACAAAGAATATACGAATTCAGAAAAGAATAGAGAAAAGGCTTACCGATTTAAGCCGAGATATCCACCCTGCATTTGGGATAAGACTTTTGCATACTGTCTTCTGTCTCCCAAGTACAGTCCTTTGGATCTCCACTCCATTGCACTTTAACTAATTTCACAATCTTGTTCCTTAATTGCTTTTCGTCCCGATCCACAATCCTAATTGGTTCTCTTTTAACTAATAAATTTGGTGTGATCTCTAGATCCTGCTGTGCTGCTTCTTCGATAATGCTGTTTGGGTCGAGCATGTACTTTCGAAGATGTGAAACGTGAAATACATCGTGTACGCCGGATAACCAGTTAGGTAGTTGCACTCGATATGCTAGAGGACCAATCCTTTCCAAAACAGGAAAAGGACCAATGTATCGCGGTGCCAACTTACCAGTTTTCCCAAATCTTAACATACCCTGCATTGGAGATACTTTCAAGAAAACAGAATCTCCAACTTGAAATTCCAAAGCTCTTCTTCTGCGGTCGTAATAACTCTTCTGGCGACTCTGAGCGGTTATTAACGTTTTTCGGATAAAATCAACCTTTTTAGTGGCCTCCTTAATCATGTTTGGTCCAAGAACCAGTCTATCACCGGATTCAATCCAGCATGCAGGCGATCGACATGGTCGACCATATAGAGCCTCAAAAGGAGCCATTTCGATACTAGCTTGATAGTTGTTATTATATGAAAATTCGACCAAATGTAAATAGTCTTCCTAAGAGCCACCAAAGTCGAGAATACAAGCTCGTAAAAGATCCTCTAATATTCGATTTATCCTTTCAGTCTGCCCATTAGATTGTGGATGATAAGCAGTACTGAAATTTAGCTTTGTTCCCAACGTGTCCTGAAAGGCTTCCCAAAATCTACTAGTGAAGATCGGGTCACGATCACTCACTATACTACTCGGTATACCATGGAGATGGACAATCTCGTTGATATATAGCTCAACTAAACTTGCTGATGTCCGAGTGGATTTCACTGGAATGAAGTGAGTAGTTTTGGTTAGACGGTCCACTATAACCCAAACTGCTCTGTTTCCCTTCTTGGTTCATGGCAATCCGTCGATAAAATCCATTGATACCTGATCCCATTTCCATTTTGGCACTTCCAAGGGCTGGAGTAAACCCGCCATCTTCTTCTGGTCGCTTTTAATTTTCTGATAGGTAGCACAACGACTAACATATATAGATATATCTCTTTTCATTGTCTTCCACCAGAAGGTTCTTTTAATATCTTTACCCATTTTATTTATTCCTGGATGGATACTGAGTTTTGATTTATGGCATTCATCTAAAACTTCACGCTTCAAATCAGGGAAGTCTGGAACACATATCCTGCCTTTCAACCTTATAACTCCACTATTATCGATCCCAAAACTGGAATCTTCACCTCGACGAATCCTTTCATAGAATCCCTGAAGAAATTTGTCTTCATTTTGTTTGCTGGCGATTTTCTCAAGGAGAGTAGGAGTGACAACAGGATGAGCAAGAGTAACATGCTTTCTACTTAAAGCATCAGCAACTACATTGGCCTTACCGGGTGTATACAGAATATCTAGGTCATATGACGCTAGAAATTCTAACCATCGTTGTTACCGTAGATTTAAATCTTTTTGGGTGAAGAGATACTTTAAAGATTTGTGATCGGTGAATAATTCAAATTTTTCACCTAAAACAAAGAGAGTTCATTAAGTATGTTTATTTAGTTAAGTTAAATTTCTTATATCGTTAAGAAAGCTGAAAAAGTTCTTACCCAGAAGATAGTGTCGCCAGATTTTTAAGGCGAAAACAACAGCCAAAAGCTCCAAATCGTGTGTCGGGTAATTTTTCTCATGCGGGCGTAATTGTCTACTCGCGTAAGCAATTAATTTTCCATTTTTCATTAGTACTGCACCCAAACCGTCTCCACAGGCATCAGTATAAACAAATAACCCTTGGTTCCCGTTAACGATAGCGAGAACGGGAGGGGTAGTTAATCTCCTTTTTAATTCCTAAAAAGCTTCATCACACTTTGGAGTCCAATTGAATTTAGCACTCTTCATTGTCAGCTTGGTCAATGGACTGGCCAACTTAGAAAAATCCTGGACAAACTTTCGGTAATAGCCTGCTAAACCCAGAAAACTTTGAACTTCTTCTGGAGTCGTGAGTCGCTTCAAGTCAAGAATAGCGGAAATTTTGCTCGGATCAACAGAAATCCCTTTTTTATTGACGATATGGCCAAGAAATCTGACTTCTTTGACCCAAAAGTGGCATTTAGAAAATTTAGCGAATAGGACATTCCTACTCAATATTTCCAAAACAATTCTGAGATGTTCAACATGCTCCTTTTCAGTTTTGGAATAAATCAAGATATCATCAGTAAATACAAGGACAAATTTGTTCAATACTTCTCGAAACACTCGGGTCATCAAATCTACGAAGTACGCAGGAGCATTGGTTAGTCCAAAAGGAATGACTAACCACTCATAGAACATATCCAGACCCCTAAAAGCAGTTAGGTGAACACAATCTTCAGCTATTCGCAACTGATGGAACCCCTGGGCTAGATCCATCGTAGAAAAGAATCGGGCACCATGAAGTTCATCAAATAAATCGTCGATCCTGGGTAAAGGAAACTTATTCTTGAGAGTTTGCTTATTGAGGTCGCGATAGTCGACACACAATCTCAAAGACCCATCGGATTTAGCAACAAATACTACTGCTGAACCCCATTCAGAAACACTAGGAAGAATCAGTCCTTTCTTTAGTAAATCTTGAGTTTGATTGACTAATTCATTTCTTTCCCGCGGTGCCATCCTGCGACTAGCATGAACGACAGGGCAATCATTCGGAATTAAGTCAATTCTGAATTCAATCTCTCTACATGGGGGTAAAGATTCTACTTCTTTGAATACATCGGAAAAATGCTGGACAATAGGAATAGACTCCAGACTAGGTTCTGGATATCCCAATGTATACATCAGTTTATCCCTTTTCGGACTAGGGTCTTCATAATAAATTTCAACAGAATCTCCATGTTTAGTTTTGACTAGAATTGTTCGATTGCTGCAATCTAACTTGGCTTCGTATCTCGATAACCAATTCACCCCAAGTGAGATTTCAAATTCATTAAAGTCGAGAACATAAAGGTTAATAGGAAATTTATGGCCAGGATAAGATATAGGCACCCTCCTACAATATAGACAAAGATTTGCAGGACCACCTACTGGATTCTTCACACAAATAGGCTCATCGACAAACTTGAGTTTAAGTTTTAATTCATCCACGATCTGTTGGGAGATAAAGCTATGTGAAGCTCCCGTGTCGAATAAAACTCTAACAACTCTTTCACCAACAATAAGGTTACCCTCCAAAACTCCCTTTCCATCATTCGCCTTAGAAGTTGAGGGGTTATCTTTTATTGCGCACACTTTCGCCATTTGTGCTTTTTTTTTCCGGGCAATTCTTAACTCCATGCCCTGGCTGTGACAACAATAGCATTCCTTGGATCTTCGACTTGTCTTTACAAGTTGATTTTTCTTAATTTGTTTCTTTGGCTTCTCATAATCATTTACTAAATGGCCTTTCTCCCGAAAGTTATAACAAGTAACATTTCTAACTGAATTCTCTTGATTACTCCTTTTCTTCTCCTTACCTTGAACTGGCCTCTTTCCTTCGAATTTTCTTTTCTTCCAATTTGAACTACTTGAACTTCCCTTCCCTTCCGAAATTTTCTGCATATCTAGAGCAGCATATCGATAACCCATATCAATCAAGTCCGAAAATGATTCTTTAATGTGGACTGTCATCCTTTCGTGATACTCCTTATTCATTCCCCGTATGAATCTTTCATTTTTCTTCAAGGGTGAACTCACTAGCTCCGGACCAAATCGAGACAACTCATTGAATTTATTCAAGTACTTTTCAAATGATATACTTCCTTGCTTCAAATCTAGGAACTCTCGGTACATTCGAGAGATACCAGCAGATGGAACACATCGCTGCTCAAACACTTCTTTAAATCATCTTCAAGTAAACTTATCTTCTGACTAATCCATAGTAATTATCTCCCACCAAGCCGATGCTTCCTTTTGGAGTTGCCAAGAAGCTATTAGTCGCTTTTGATCGTCTTCCAACTTCAATCCTTTAAAAATTCTTTCACAAGATCGGATCCAGGCTTGGGCTTCTACAACTGATTCCTTGCCAGTAAATGGCTTTCCACCAAGCCTCGAGAAAATTTTACACAGATCAGCCAGATTCGGCTGAGATTGAGTAGGCGCAATTGCAATTACAGGGACTTGAGTAGGCGCAATTGCAATTACAGGGACTTGACCAGTTGCGATGGTATTTCCCCGTTCCCTACCTTGTCCTCTTCTTCCCTTCATTCTTACTATCTGTAAATAGCAAGAAAACTTTATTTAGGCATACGGACAAGATATCTTAGGAAACATCAACAGTTCAAAAGGAATATACCAAGAAATTTGTAGGGTTTCGGTCTTTCGGTTTATACTCATTCTAGGGTATATTTCACCCTATCTCTAATGAGCCATCAAATGTGTTATACTCTGTAGCTAAAGTTCTTACTCAACCTTTAGCTCTGATACCACTTGTCACGACCCAAAATCCAGCATTCAAATATCGACATCAAATACCTCACTTGTATTCGACTGCCGGTGATTCGAACGTCAAATTTCAGTTCGGATGGAGCTTATAACAACATTAGATTAATACAACAGCGGAAACAAAATGAATAACATAAATCAACACATGAACAACATGGTACAATGTTCAAAACGATCCCAAATATCAGAGTGATACAAATATGATACAACCATAATAAAACGACAGAACTTCAACGAGCTTCCAACATACTTCAACTTCGACAAAGTCTTCAATAACTTCAAAAGATTTCCAAATCCAAAGCTTCCAGAATCCAAAAACTTCCAAAAGACTTCAAAATCCAAACTAGCTCCAAAAACATGGATAACCTGCTTCTAGGCCGCCCGTGTGGAAAATTATGCGCACCCAGAGTTTAGGAAAGGAACAATAAACTCCGGGTCAGTCATGGGACTGGTATGAGTAAACAAAACGGTTGTTTGAAATAAAAGCAGTTTATTCTTGTCAAAAGCAAAATAAAAGAATTTGAAAGAAATTCGCAATGCTTTTTGAAAATGAAACTGCCATAAGGCCTCCCATCACATACACAATGCAAACGCAGACTTGGAGGAGATTTCTCCTTACGACAATCAAAAATGCTTGATACGGGAAAGACACTTTTAAATATTATTATTAGTGCATAGTGTGAAAACATTTCCGAAAGTATAATATGAATCTTAGCCAGCATACGTACCATTATAGTATGCCTACTATAGCTACCATGTTAAATGGCAGATTATACAACTAAAACCGTAAAGGGCTCGTATTGGATAATTGGATTTCCAACAAATGGTCGAGAAAAGGAACTTCCCATATAAAATAAAATGGAACGCCTTTGGAGGGACGTCCCCGGACCCTAACTGGATCTCTGCTAAACAAGGCCGGGTTACCTCTGTAACTAGGTAACAACTGACACGAGTATGCCACCTCTCGGTCGTTATCAACCTTTATCCGAAGCGCTTCTCAACCGTTAACCACAAAACAATAAGTCTGCAGTAACCACAAAGTAAGTATCTGGGCTCCATACCATGATACCACTTATAATCCAGAAGGAAATGGACATACCCTAAGGGGGCACTACCCCCAAATAACCTTGCTGCCACGGTTCCTGTTTCGACCATAACCGGGTTATGAGGTTCGACGAAGCCTCGTCCACAAAGCTACGCTTTTTCACAAAGCCCTGCTTCGATCATCTAATGATCAAAAAATGATCATCAATACACAGCAGCACTTAGCGTGCCACACTACCAAATTAGAAGTATATCGTTGATAACCTTCAACTGCATAACCTCTGAGCTCGTACGTCTTCGAGAAGGGTGTTAAGCTAAGAGAATAAATTCTTCACCACCAATAGATATGTATTTGAAAGAAATCGGCTTTATATATCAAAGTGTAATGTCAGACACACGACCATACAAGTCTGTTTCGGGTTCGAACAGAACGGAAGGTACTTCGTCCAATAAAGGAAGAAGCCCTTGCAAATCCGGGCGTCCACAATCACGATCGGACTTCGCATCACTTAGGGAATCCCTATACCGGAGCAACTCGGTGCAGAGACAATCGATAAGTTATCCTATCATTTTCGAAGACACCCGATCTTCACCACCGGTCTTCAATTGCTCTCCATTCTTCGAATCACTATTCGGAATGGGTTATATGACACAAAGGTCCTCTCCCGGCTAATCCGAATAGTGAGCATGAATTTTAAAACATGTGGATATGTCATTCACAAAGATTCACAGATTCGATGTGGGTTTTGGATAACCAACTGGAATCCGACTCCCTGTCGCATCGAAATTCAAGTGCCGTTTTACAGCCAAAGGGTTTTCACATTCACACAGAAGTATATTCATCACAGATATCATAGTTTGGCATAAAGCAATTCATATCACATATCATCACAGTTACAATCAGGGATATCAATCAATACACATCATACAATAGTTATCAATCATATACAACTAAGATGAATCGATCGTGAGATTTAAACCAATTAATCACATAATTAGTTTCATTAAATGATTATTTTAATTAACTTACCAAATTAATTATCTTAATTAATCATAACCCCAATTTATTAAAGATAAATACATTTAATCAAGTTAAATTTAATTACATCATAAAATTTATTAGAAAACATTTAGTAATCAATTTTATAATTAGAAAGATATGATTTATTCAAAATGAGTTGAACATTAAATTTTTGGTATTTAAAATATTGGGAAAACTTGATCAATCTTGTTTAATAAATTTAATAAAAATCTCATCCCTTTCAAAACTTAATTTAAATATATCTTTAAACTTAATATATTTGAACTTGATTAAATTTCTTTATAAAACTTAGTTAAAACATTTACTTTTATTAGATAAAATTTTAAACCAGGAAATACTTTCCAAACTTAAATCTGGTTCATTTTCAACTTTATATAAACTTTGAAACCCTAGAAACAAACTTTCTTAAAAACTGTAACTTAACCACTAAAGACCCAGTCAAACAAAAGAAACCCGAGCATTCACGATAACCACTTCGAGTCTTCCCCGGAATTTCCTCCTACTTGCTTCGAGACTTTCAAAATTTAACCCGTGTGACACTTTTTTTCAAAATTCTGTTAGATACAGAAACCAACCCGATACCATGCTTATTTGACACGAGCACACCTTTGAGTTTTCACCCATTTCCCTCGTGTATTGCTTCGAGTTCTCCCCTGTCTTCCCCAATGTTCTCAACTGACATGCACATGAGCACGTACATGTGCACGGCCACCTTCTCTGTCGCTGGTGGGTGTTGCGGCCACCCACGAGTCGCCGTGCATTCCTAAAACACTCCAGTAACCAGAATTTTGAAGAAAATTCGAAAACGAGAAATTTGGGTCCTTCGTCCCCAAACCCATCAGAACGCCATTTGGAAAATTCGCTTCACGCCGACGCCAAAGATCACTAGAAGCAGCGTATCTCCGTCACGAGCTTCCCATGTCACTCATGCCTCTCCACCCCCCGGTCTCACCTAGTCCGATGGACCCATGACGACAATTTTTTCCAATTACTGATTGATGCAGAAACAGGGGGGTAAAACCCTAATTTGGCTTCATTCCACAATGATTTTAAAACATCCCTGACCATTTTTCTCAAGCTTCCCTACCCCCCAGCAAGCTTCACCCAAGATCGCCCGATGAACTATGTGGCTAATCATTAGAAATTGCCCAAAAATTCGAATATTATCATCATTACTTTACTAAATGAATACTTTCTTAAAAAATCCGATTTGACTTTCAAAAATCATTATTTTTAATAAGCTTCCAGATGGTATATTAGAAATTTAAATTTACGAAGTTTGAATTTTTACATATTTTACATTGTCACTGTGTTTTTCTTTTGTTCCAGGTTTTAAATCCTGAATAATATCTTTTTAAATGTTTAAACTTTCAATTTAAATGAATTTAACACATTTTTTCCTCTGATATTTATAATCTTACACAACTAGAATCAAAGAACTTGGATTCTTGACAGGTTTCATAAAAAAAACTTGTAACTAGAATAGGGTTGTCAACATGCACAGGCAAATGCACAATTCATTCACAAATTTTTGTTGCATGCAAACCATATTCAACTTGCATAAATCATGTATTAAATCAATCAGATAATAATCAAGTTTCTGGAAAAGTTTACTCACCTTTTTTTTATAGCAGAGACAATTTCCTGTTTTCAATTTAAAAATCTGGAACTCTTTTTTTTTCCTTTTCCTTCTTCTTAGCTTGATTCCTTTTTGAATTGTTATCTGCAGCAAATTTTGTGTGAACTTGCTTAAGTTCTGATGGAATTTTCTCACTCAATCTTTTAACAAAAATTTAAATTACTTACAGTATTTTTTTTTTCTGAACAGGGGAAGAAATTTGTGGCCTGCCCTCTTTAAGCTTTGTGTTTGTTGTTGTTTTTTTTCTTTTAAATTGATTCCTGAACTTTCCTAAATCTTTGAAACTCTTGCTTGATTCTGTAATGTTGGTTGAAGATTGGAATTATCCTTCCTTTGGCTAGGGATATTAAGAGGAAGGTTGTTACAGATTTAACAGAATTTTTCTGGAAATCTTCTCTGGTTTCAATTGTTGAGGAATTGTGTTTGTTTCTTGATGATTTCTTTTTTTTTTCTGATGTGGAGATTTAACAGAATTTTCTTTTGAAATGAAAAAAAGAGAGAAGATAAATGACTTGTAAAATCTTATTTTATTTCTCTATAACTTTCTTAAGTAAAAGAAATAATACAAATGACACTTGTAATTCCTTTCTTCCTTCGAATTACATTTGTCACCATAGTCCTTATTAACTTTAACACTTGTAATAAAAAAATTCTTATTCTATTAACCTAATAATTTGCATTATTTAAATTGTATTTATACTTACATTTTCCAATTAACAAATATTAACTTTATATAAATGCATATTATTAAAAAGAGAATGGTTTTGAACTTTTTAAATACATATTAAATAATTCTCATAGATATGTATATATAAATGCAAATTATTTTACTAAAAACATTTATTTTAAAATTTAAATTCAAATTAAAAAAAATCAAATTCAATATTCAAATCTACCCATGTATGCACACATACATATATATTTATATTTACGTATATGAATAAAAGTTAAATTCAAATGATTTTAAAAACCTTTAATATTTCAAAATTTTAAACTTAAAAGAAATTTGAAATCATTATTCATTTAAATCATCATTTATTTATTTATTTAATTTAAAACTTTTCAAATTTTATTATAAAAGTTCAATATTTACCAATTTTAAATTGATAAATTTTGGTATGTTACAATTTCCATTTCAAAACCAAATACAATATCATTTCTATTTCAAATATATCCATTTCCAAAATGATAGTACTTTCAAAGTTATAACATTTTCGAAACCAAACACTTGAAATTATAACACTTTCAAAACATTATATTTTGAAATTCATAACTTTGAAAACATAACTTCCATCACTTAAACGGTCTAGAAATTAAAATAGTATATATAATAAAATAGTTTATAAAATAAAACAGTGTAACGACCCGGAATTTTCGACCTTAAAAATTTGACACTAATTCGTTCACTGTAGAAGTGCCAAGTAATCGAATGCCGGAAATTCTAGATTGTTAGGGTTAAGAAGAAAAGAGGTAGAAGAAGAAACAGAAAACAAAAACACAGAATCTCACATTCGCAGCGGGATAAAATATAATGTCAAATAACAGCATTTATACAAGAAAGCTGTAACTGCCAATTTACAGACAATATATCAGGGTACAGTTCATAATAATATGGACAGTTATGACAACCTGTCCCAGATACAATCAATTCAAACTCTACACAGCGGTATATACTCCATATGTTCCTGCCATCCAGCTCGCCTTCTGAGCTCTAGGACGTCCGAACTTGAAAATCTGTATTACTCGGTCTGACCCGAGCATTACATTAAAGTAACACCCGAGTCAGGATGGAAACCAATGTGAGTGAACCCATTTAAATTGAAATACTAAGGTTGTAAAGCTTCTTTGAAAATCCAGGGTTGCTCGAACATCACTACGAGCTCTTATTTTGTTTAGTCAAATACTTATTTCAGAAAATAATATCTAAGTATCGTTACTTAGATTAAATGGTCCAGTTACTTAATTTATTTCAGTTCAGCCTATTTGATTGTATAGTTAAAACTATAAAGAATTATAGAAGTTACTAATCGAAGTGGTTCCAGATATTGCTGATTTCCGACCCTGACCTCTTCCAATTTAATGCCATCCTTTAAGCCAATTTGTTTAGGTAAAACAACACTTCAATTTAATTTCGGAATATCATATTTACACTGCAATTCATCTCAGCTAACTATTCAAATAAATGATTCACACATATCAACAGTTCAATCCAAGCATTTCATATTACAGAACATCATATATTAACAGACTATAGACATTAATCAAATCAAACATTCAATGTTATTATTTTAATTAATTAATGAAATTAATTAATCCTTTAATTAATTATCCTATAATTACTGATTAATTACCCATTAATTATTAATTAATTATCCTTTAATTATTCATTAATTAACCATTATTTATTAACCTTTAATTATCAATTGATTAACCTTTAATTACTAATTAATTAATTATTCTTTAATTACTTTCATTAATTAATTAATCTTTAACTACCCATGACCTTAATTAATTAAAGATAAACCATTTATCTTAATTAATTACTTAATTATCATTTAACTTTTATTTAATAAACCTTTGGAATAAATTCATCATCAACCTATGAATTACTTAATACCTTAAGTTTAATTAATAATTAAAACATTTACCCTTTTTAATTAACTACTCAATTATACTATTAAATTTATTTAAATAAACTTTAAGAATTAATTACAAATAAAAGACATTTAATAAAATATCTTAAACTGAATTAATTTAAAATAATTATTATTTAAAAGAATTAGTTTAAGAAATTGTTAAATTTTATTTAACCTTTGAAAACTTGGTTAATACTCTATATCTCTGACCCGAGCCAAGCCCTGTACCAACCCGAGCCTAAACACGAGACAACTCCTTTTTTCTAAAAAAACTTGTTATATTTAAAATTTTAAAACTATTATAATATGCTAAACCCTCACGAACTTCCCGATAGCACACTCGAGCCATCACTTCATTTCCCAGAGTAAAAACTCGAGACCAACTTCTCCTTCCCAAACCCACTGACACACAGATACGTGTGCACCTGCACACCCCATCTCCGATGCTACGGCCCCGCTGCTACCACCAACCCATCGCCGACAACCTCGCCTAAGATTCTGACTACCCAGAACATCAAAGCAACCACGAAAATCAAATCGAGCATACAGAACTCCGCTGGAACGAATCGATCGTCCAAGATTCGCCTTGACCCGCCGCCTCAGACCAACAGAACACTCGCTGATCAACTCAGAGCGGCATCTCGAAACCACACTTCGATTTTCCCCATAGCGATCCACTCCGATGCACTAACGACGAAGCAATTACTTCGACATCAACATCGACCAAAACTGGTCGACAAACCTACTTTGCCGTCACCAGGCCACCATGGTGGTCTAGAAATCCACCGAGTATTTTTGTCAGAACCCCTGACCTTCGAGCAAGCTTCAGCCATGATCCCGGCCACCCACCTTGCTTCGATCACCAGAATTCTCTCCAAACATGAATTCCGTTCAACTCTCGAATTCAACCCAGATATAAAGTTAAAAATCTTGATTCTACTTTTAAAAATCATAATTTTTAAAAACGAATTAGATGATGTAATCCAAACCCAAGATTTAAACAACTAATTTTTGAACTTAATTTGATTTTACTATGTTTTCTATCTCCCAGTAAAACCACTTGTTATTTATACTTCAAAGTATTTTTAAAATTAAGATCTTGTAAATTCAAACATGTCCTGTTTAAACATCAAAGCCAATAAGAGAATAAGTGAAGAGATTTTGATTTTTGATCTTGTTTTTAGCTTGTAAGTACAAAAGCAGGGATATATGTATGTATGTATGTATGTATGTATGTACAGACATGCACACTCAACAATTGCATATTTATATACATGCAAGCATAATATACATTTATGCAAACATCTATCATAACATTATTTCAAATTTTAATCACATGCATCAAGTTTTAACAGATTTAAGCTTTTAAAGGTTAGTTTACTCATAGTATTTTGGAAAAAATAGAGAACGGAGCTTGAGGATTTGAAATCTGCTCTTGATGTTTGATCTGATAGATGATTTACTTTGTGTTGAGATGAATTTGAATTTGAATTTGCTCAGTTGAACTTGGAAAGAATTGAACTGTATATAGCCTTGTCTCTAACATTTTATATATATTCAATATAAAAGAAAACCATGCCACTTTTCTTTGCATGTTATACCAAAGTTACAAATGTCAAAACCTATAATTTATTTTTCTTTATATTTATTAATTTAAGTATTATGTTTTATATCTATATTCATGTAAAATTTTAAAAGAAAGTATATTAACACTTTATTAAATCTTGTTTAAAACTTAAGCTATTATACTTTAACTAATAAAGATATATCTTTAGTATTTTAAAATATAGAATTTAACTTCAAATGTCTTTTGAGAATTATTATATAAAATTCAAAACAATGCTTCCTAATCACAATATATATATATAATATAATTAGAACATATTTTATATGAATGATGTTATATATATATATATATATACATATATATATATATATCCACACTCTTACAAACTTCCTTATATTTTACTTTTCATGGAATACACACACACACACTTATATGCTTGTGTATATATATATACACTTAAAATTTTCAACATCATAAAGTTTGCATATATCTATTTATATTTATTTTTAATTTTATTATAAGATTTATCATTTCCAGAGATTTATAAATTCAACATTTATTATAGTTCCTAATCTATTTATATATCTAGATATATTTAATTATCAGAATTTTATTTGTTCAACTTATAAATCAGCATTTTTAATAAATTTAATCAAGTTAATTACCAATTAACAACTATCCAAAAATCCAGGTTATCACATTCCTCCCCCCTTAAGAACTTTTCATTCCCGAAAAGGAACGAAGCCAGAATTTATAATGTGAAGTATCAGTTAAGTTATCCTTTAAACATTTTGAACTCTCAACTCCCATTATTTAAAAATTTTAAAACACTTTTAAAATCTACATATTATTGCCAAAATAGCTTTATAAATATACTTTTTATAACTCGATGTCTCAACAAGTCCATCATTGTTCTCATTGAAATTCGGTCATACATTGATCAGGCGTTTTAGTTTGGGTTGTAACACAAGATCTGTAGCATTGGATCTCGCTCTCCACTCGAGTTCGTAGCCTTGTCAGTTTGCTTTTGATTCCATTGTGTTATCGGTTTTGCAATCTCCTGCATGTAGAGGTGAGTAAACCTCACACGACACTATGTACTTATGCAATTGTGAAGCAACAACATTTGAATGTGTAGAATTATAAATGATGCTATAACTGCTTGTGATTATTCATATATGAGGTTATATCTGTTAAATTACATGTCATATCACCTGTTAATGTTGTATAATGTTAAACTGTTCACTTATATCTGTTTATCACACTGCAAGTTCCCTGTAGATTAGGTTCACTATGGGTTGAAATGATACATACCCGAACGGACTTTAGAATAGGGAAAAATCGTTATGAGCTGAAATGATAGGCCTGAACGGTTTTGAATTATTTATTTTGACTTAGGACTATGGGTTTGAAATGATAGAACTTGGACTTTTATTTGTAAACTGCGGATTGAAATAATATATATCTATATAACTTGACCTAGGTTAGAAAACTATATACAGGCCCGTGGTTATTTTATAAATTTTTTGGAATTTTTAAATAATTTTAAAAGTGTATATATATGAAAATTTGATTTAAATTGGATTTTCAAATATTAAATATAGAAATTTGGAATTTTCTACAAGTTAAAAATGTTGGAAAAATAAATAGTTACATTGAATTTTGAAAATATAACTTAAGTAGAAATTGAAATTTTGTTAAATAAAAAATTTGGTTATAGGAAATAAAAATGGAAATTAAATTTTATTTGAAAGAAAAATAATGGAGAAAATTTAAGTGTTAAGTTGTTTGTTTAAAAATGTGAAGAATTGGAAATTTTTACACTTGAAATTATTAAGTAATTTGGTGAAATTGGAATTAATTATATGAAACTTACTGTATAAAATAATATGTTAATTGATATGTTAATGAACATTTTTAAATGTTAAATTATGATTTTGACATTGTTTAAAGGGTTTAAAATGAAGATTATTAATTGCTGGTAATGCACTAAAATCTGGAAATCACTTTTAATAGCATTCAAAAGTGCTATGGTTTTTGAAAATGAACTAAAAGGCTAATAAAAGAGCTATTATAGCAGTTCTGAAATGCTATAGTTGCTGTAGTAAATTGAATAGGCTAAAAACTTAAATCAAAGCTATTACACCATTTCTGTAAATGCTGTAGTGGTCTGCTGTCTTTGCAGAAATGAATTAAAACTCTTGTTTTGAAACCTGAGCTATTACAGCATTTATGGAAATGCTGTCATTGCTGTTTTGAACTAAAATTTAACTAAAACTGAGTTTTAACAGCAGTTTTAAGTGTTGTCTTTGCTGAATTAAAATGTTTTCAAGTATAACTTATAGCAGCGTTTTCTAAATGCTGCGAAAGGCTGAAATTTTAATAATTTTGGGTTTTGACTTAGTAAATGAGCTCAGAATGACTTGAAACTTTGAAATTTGAACACTTGACTTGAAATAGTAATAACTTCACTTTTAAGTGATTTAAATGAATAAATTTAATTGGAAAATGAATCATTTTAAAAGATGATTTGAATTGAAATAAATGAATGTTATCTTTAAATTTTAAAAAAAGGTATTTAAATTGGATATATGGATTTAAATTCAAATAATGATTTGAAAGGGAGTTTTGAAAGTATATGATATTTTGAAATATTGCAATGGTTTTGAAATGATTTGATCTTTATTTTGATAAAATTTGGATTTGAATTGATATTTATTTTGAAGTATAAAATATTATTTTGAAAGCTATAACCACGGGTTATAATAACGATTGGTTGGCAAAGAGACCGAGATCGGATATGTACATACTCTCTGTCGATACCGAAAACCACTTTGACAACTGTGTATGCGGTGGAGATTCCAGAATCAAGTAGGATGGTGGCGACATTCTTGTGGTATGTTACATGGACCTAACTCCCGTGAGTTGGCATAAGGTGGCTAAAACAGGATCGGTCTCGGGCCAGTTGAGGTCGCACCTCATAGCGGACTGTAACAACCCGGTATTTGCATCAATTAATAATCGACATTTAGACAATTAATGTTGTTGCAAACTGCCATTTGAAGTTTTTAAATTTGAATCAAAATTCTTTTACAAATTTTTTTAGTAAGATTGATGGGCTTTAAATTGAAATCGTGGCCCCGTGAAAATTTACAAGGCTTATACCGTTCTTTTTTTTTCTTTTCATTCATTCTAAAAACCCGTCTCTTTTATTTCCTTCGTTCGTAATCGCGGTCGTTCCTCTTGCGAAATTTAGGGCTTCGTCCTTGATCAAATTAGGGCTTTCGAAGTGCCGATAATATGTTGATTGATTCGATGATTATTCGCGTGTACTGTTGATCGATCGAAATGATTTCGTGTAGCTTCGCCGATCGTTCGTCTCATAGAGCTCCTCTCGGCTGCCTCGTGCTCGTCATAGCAAAGTGAGTAATTCTATTTACTCACTTCTAATTCATTCTTAGTATGGTGCTTCTTCAATTCTCGGCCATTTGTTTTTCGTTCGATGTTGGTAATTGATGTTGCTATGTGAACTGCTATTGTGACTTTGGTTTGTTTGTCATTTTCGCTGCTGGCATGAATTTTGTTCGGCTGTTTCTCGTCTTTCTTGTTGGCTTCGGCACTGATTATTTTCCTGTTGATTTTGTCACACCCGGCTATGAATTATTTTTTTTACTTTGTGATGAAGGTTTACTCGTTCATAAATTGTGATGATTTTTGTTTCTTTGCATTTCTTTGGTATTGAGCGTTGTTTCTGGTATTCAAATTTCATGTTGGTTTCAGCTCGTAATGTCGTTTACTGTTGATTTCCGTTGTGCCACAAGGACTTGATTTCTGTTAACATTGGTCACTTGAGTGGATATTGGGAATTTTGGAATTTACCTGTCTAACTTGGAGTTGTTTTGGAATCTTTAGCACCTTTGTTCATCCCTGTAGCAGTTGGATGTACACGGCATTGACTTGAGATTTTACTTAACTATTCAGTGCTTCACTGTTGCACTTCTTTATGTTGTTACTAATGGTCCATATTATTTGTGAGGTTGCTGTCTTGATTCATCCCATTCCATCTATACTTTGTAGTTGATTCACTTAGTTTTCCTTTGCATTATTCACTATTGTACAGTTTGCATGTTCATGTAGCTCCACTAATCCATTTTGTTGCACATTACTCCTGTTTATTCAAGACTATATATGTGCATACATACATATGTATGTGTGTATGCATATATTCTAGAATATATGCTAAGTCTCCAATGTTGATACCCTCTCTGGTTTCATTGTAGACTTTTGCTTTTTGATCATGGCAGTCTGGATCCTTTTGTTGCATGCACTTTGTATAGTTTGCATTCATATACTTGTCTGTTTGTAACCTGGTCGCTTGGTACATTCCTGTAGCTCCATCTTGACTTGGGACTGTTGACCCATCTTTTTGCATTTTCGTTGCAGTGCTTTTTGTTGAGATTTTTCCCTTGGTTGCATTGCATTGATGCACTGAGATTATTTGCAGTTTAATTTGTTGTACCTTGTACTGGCTCCCTTGTATTCAAGTGGGGGCTGCAGTCTTGTTTGCAGTTTTTCCCTTGAATATCTGAGTTGGTTTAGACTTGCATTTGTGGTGGCTGTAGTTTACGTTTGCAGTTGCCCTTGCATACTTGTGGTGGTGCATTTTGTATTTGTTGTGCCCCTTTTGTATATTTTTCCTTATTCTTGGTTATATCTGTATTTGTCTCCTTATTTATAAAGCATGGCTTTAACTTTGGTACTTTGATGCCTCTGAACTTGTTTGCAACTGCTGGCCACAGTGTTGTCTTCAGTTGCGCACTTGTTCTTCTCGTAATATGCACACGAAGTATTACATATATGAATTGCAGATTTTTGGAAGATAGTTTCAGGTTTATATGACTTAACATGACTGTTCATTGTTATTATCAGTGCATCTACACTGTTGCATTCTTGTATATGCATTTGTTGAGTTGTTCACTGATGCAATACTTGTTGCCCTTAATTTAAAACCCTGTTGCATTTGGGTTAGTGGCTACATTAAGTTGTTTTCATGTGTGATACTTGTGGTGACTGCAGTATTTGTTGCAGTTTGCCTTTGTATTCATTAGTGACTGCAGTTTCATTTTATATGCAGTTTCGCTTTGTGATTTGCGTCGCATTGATGCAATTGGATTTGTTTTTCCTAATTTCAGTTGAGTTCGGCACTTACGTTGTCGTTGCTCGATCGTTTAGTTTCGAGGCCATTTGTACTTGTGTTGAATCTGATTTTGATTTGACCTTGTGCACTCGAGTTGGCGAGGCAGTGCACATGTATGTACGTGTGTACTGCAGCCACACCGCCTTGATTTCATTGGTATTTGAACCTTCATTGATTTTGGTTCGTTGATCTTTTGGGTACATTCTCACTATAGTGGCAAGGCAGTGCACGCAGGCGTGAACTGCAGCCACACGGTATGGTTTTGTGATATTCTATTTTGTTTTGATTGATTAATCCTTTGCATATTCATATGATGTAGTGGCGAGGCAGTGCACGCGTGCGTGTACTACAGCCCTACTCGAATTTAATATTTTAATTGATATTTCAATGGTTTGAACTGTTTTGTTTATTCAATTCAATATTCTGAAATGTATTCTGATTTGGTTGAATTTGCTGATTTGTTGTTTAACACTGCTACGTGATATATTTATCGTTATCCGATTTCTTTATTTAAGGATCGGATAGACGAGATTTATTGTGACTATCGTCTATTCATTATTTAATTATTATTGCTTCTGTGCACTAATAACTGAGTTTGAATTAGACTGACCAGAGTATTATTTTCTTTTGAATTTAATACTCGGGTCAGACAGAGTATTTCAGGTTGTAGATATCCTGCTTTGGGTTGCTGCTAGAGCTATGAAGTTCTTTCATATCTTTTGGAGTAGTCGTCCTCATTTGTAGTAGTCTGTATAATTGTATAGGAAGATATGTATTCATGTATATCATATACGTTAATATACTTGTATATGTAACTTCCTGAGTCGACTGTGGTAGTTGTATCATATGTACCGTGTCATATGTATTGTAACTGATATCAGTTATTATATATATATGAGACTTTCTGTTTTTATCTGTTTTCTGCATTTATATTTATCTGTGTTATTATTATATTTACTGTTCTAAACTATTATAAACCATCGTAGTTCGTTTTATACTGGAATTGGGGAATTTCGATGGGAGAAAATAAATCAGAGATGAAAAATGAAAGAATTTTATATACCACTCCTATCGAGATAACCAATACTAGTGTAAGGCCTAACTACTGATGGCCGCTCCTCAACAGCCTTATTCTCCGCGCTAGTTGACGGCACTATACAGTAGTGTTCTTGGCTAGCGTGGGTATAGAGGTGGGGCGTCACAGCTTGATATCAGAGCCTGGGGTTTAGAACAAATATAAAACATAACTTAGATAGTACATGTGTTACAACTATTTGTCGATGTTTTATCTCTCATATTTGCATATGATTGTCTTTGATTGTTAGGTATGAATTCCTAACGCTTATTCATAACATTTGATTTTGATTCTTGTATTTTCGGCTTTGATTAGATTTGGCCGATGATTGATTTTGTTCGAATCTCGGCGATTCTGAACTTGATATTTTATGTTTTCCTCGGCTTGATTTCGATTCGACTTCGGTCACTTTGTTTTTGAGAAATAGCTAAATTCTTGATTTCCAAGACTCTGACTTTGTTTGTCGTTGAGTCCTTTGATGATGATGTTGAATCGTTTTGTACTCTATTATGGCCATTAATTGTTGACTTCGACATTGACTTGATTTTTATTTTCGTTGAAGTCATTTATGCATTTATGCTCGTTTTGCTTCGTTATCCCATTTGTTAATCGATTCTTCTTTTCCGATTAGTTGTTATCTCCTTTGTTGACTTTAATAACTTCTATTTCTGGAATTTTTGGATATTCCTACTTTAATGGATTTAGAATCAAATTCTTTGGATTTTATTCACGTCTTCGAATGTGAATTTTAGTGAATTGATTTGGTTTCCAAATTTAATCGATTCTTGTTAATTCCCCGATTTGTTGCTATCATTTATTAGCAACTTTGATAACATTTTCATCGGGATTTTCGTGAACATACTTTTGGATGGATACAGTATCGATTTCTTTGGATTCTATGCACACCTTTGTATGTGAATTCTTGTGATTGATTGTTCCTACAAACATTTTTGTGATTTGTCACTTTAAAAATATAAAGGTTTTCTATACTATTAGTAAATATCAAAACCCTTTTCTCCAAACAATTTCCAAACTATTTTACAACAAAACTCTTTTTCTAAACCATTTTCCAATCTACTAGTATATACAAACCTTTACCTCACTCGTATGAGAAATCTAATTAAACGACTTAGTAAAACGAGTGGTATATAACGCTTGCATTTACTTCGCCGGTTAATTCTTGGACTTATTCAATTGAATCTCTTGTGACAATTTTCTAGTAAAGATTTACAGTTTGTTCGTAAATATTTAAGTTAAGCAAGTGGTTATGGGACATGAAGCTAAACTTTTATATTTACTAGCTTAGTGTAATTGACACTTCTCGTTGATCTTGACGATCATTTTATGAATTAGACTAGCAATTGCGCGATGTCTCTTTCATTGCAAGGTTAGGCTAGACACCACTTGTGTGATTCCATTCACACATACCTTTTTGCTTTTTGGTTAGCCTAGACACCATTTGTGTGATTCCATTCACACATATCTTTTTGTTTGCGAGGTTAGGCTAGACACCCCTTGTGTGATTCCATTCACACATACCTTTATGCTTTTTGGTTAGCCTTGACCTCATCTGGGTGATTCAGACTCACTCATGCGGGGTAGCTCCCCATGGTCTTCGGACCGTCATGTGATAGGCCTCTTTCCCTTTTTCTGTGATATTGACTGATCTCTGGATGATTATGACGATCATCTTTGTGATTTAGACTAGCAATTGTGTGATGTCTCTTTCTTTGTTTTCTGGTTAGGCTAGGCACCATTTGTGTGATTCCATTCACACATACCTTTATGCTTTTTGGTTAGCCTAGACACCATTTGTGTGATTCCATTCACACATATCTTTTTGCTTTCTGGATAGGCTAGACACCACTTGTGTGATTCCATTCACACATACCTTTTTGCTTTTTGGTTAGCCACCAAGAGATAGCCCTCGATTTGCGTTGCACGTGTTAGTGATTTTTCATGCTCACGTGTAGGTGAGTTTCCATGCTCCCGTTCTCGCTTTGTGTTGCACGTGTTGGTATTTTTCATGCTCACGTGTAGGTGAGTTTCCATGCTCCCGTTCTCGCTTTGCGTTACATGTGTTGGTGATTTTTCATGCTCATGTGTAGGTGAGTTTTCATACTCCCATTTGAGTTTTCATACTCCCATTTGAGTTTCCATACTCCCATTCGAGTTTCCATACTCCCATTTGAGTTTCCGTACTCTCATTTTGTGATATCTGGATTTCTTGTGTAGATTTCTAGAATTTGTGTTTTCTGGATTTCTTGTGATGATTTCTAGAATTTGTGGTTCACCAATTTTCGTGATTTCTATTGATAAGTTTTATCAATTTTTGTGCATTGGTGAATTCGTGTGTTATTGACTTGTTATGAATACAAGTTTAGGGTATGGTACCCTCTCCTATCTTTGAGTAGATTCTTGTGACATTTTTGATGAATGAAAATTTATTGGTATTATATTTCGATGCCAATTATTTCGATGAAATTTTGACGTATGTCGAAGTTGCTACGGATGTTGCTGTTTTAATCACGTGTTTGAAAAAAATTTTCAAAGTATAAATCAAAATTGTTTTCAAAATCTTTACGATTTGCGCTTTCAAAAGAATGAGGAAGCGAATTAAACGTTTCAGTAAAATCGAGGGCTATGACCCCTTTCTTTTGCTGATTCGCTTAATTCCAGACTTGTTCGTTTGAGAATGTAAATTATTATTATTATTATTATTTTAATATAAAATAAATGAAAATTGTTTTCAGAAGTTTTACAGTTTACGCTTTCAAAAGAATGAGGAAGCGATTTAAACGTTTCAGAAAAATCGAGGACTATGACCCCTTTCTTTTACTGATTCGCTTAATTCCGGACTTGTCCATTTGAGAATGTGAAATGTTATTTTTTTAAAAACACACAATTATGCACATTCAAGAAGACGATGAAGTGAATTAAACGATTTAGTAAAACTCATGGTTATGGGTCATGTGCGTTTGCTATTTCGGTTAATTCCGGACTCGTTAATTGAAAAATTTGTGATTTCTGATTATCATTTTTGATAATAGGATGTTGGTGGTTTCTGATTTGTCGATTTTGATAATAAGATATCTATTATTTCTAATTATCGTTTGTGATAATTAGATATTTGTGGTTTGATTATCGTTTGTGATAATTAATTATTTGTGATTTGAGATTTGATTATCGTTTGTGATAACTAAATATTTGTGATTTAAGATTTGATTATCGTTTTTGATAATCGAATATTTGTTGATTTAAAATTTGATTACCGTTGTTGTAATTCCTGATTATCGTTTTTGATAGTTAGATATTTGCGATTTTTGTTTTCTAATTATCTTTGTTGATAATTAGATTTTGCTGTCTCCTAATTATCGTATCGATGATTAGATATTGCTGTTTCGTGATTTCTGTATTCTGACTATCTATTTGATAATTAAATTTTGTTGAGAATTTGTGAATTTCTTTTATGAAATTAAAAGATTTCTTTGGTGTTTATATAGTACTACGCTGGGGTACCGGCTCAATTTTCTGCTATTCATGATGTTTTCCACGTCTTCCACTTACGGAAATGCCTTAGGGATTTCCGATTTTTATTCTTGAGCAACGTTTTATTCACATCATTGCTTCGGGGGTGTAGCACCTTCGAAATAACGATGTTTTCTTGCGGAATTTCAATGGTTCTCAAATCCTAAGGATTGCACTTAGGAATCCTGAGAATCATCGAGCAAACACGTTCAGGTTCTCTCTCACTCATGCTCTATATGGCGAACTTCTTATTTTCAAATTTTGTCAATTTGTGATCATATGCTTTTATGGTTGTTACCTTTTGTCCATTTATTCCTTATGATTGCGAGGACGCAGTTTCTTTAAGGAGGGGAGTCTGTAACAACCCGGCATTTGCATCAATTAATAATTGACATTTAGACGATTAATGTTGTTGCAAACTGCCATTTGAAGTTTTTAAAATTGAATCAAAATTCTTTTACAAATTTTTTTAGTAAGATTGATGGGCTTTAAATTGAAATCGTGGCTCCGTGAAAATTTACAAGGGTTATACCGTTCTTTTTTTTCTTTTCATTCATTCTAAAAACCCGTCTCTTTTATTTCCTTCATTCGTAATGGAGGCCGTTCCTCTAGCGAAATTTAGGGCTTCGTCCTTGATCAAATTAGGGCTTTCGAAGTGCCGATAATATGTTGATTGATTCGATGATTATTCGTGTGTACTGTTGATCGATCGAAATGATTTCGTGTAGCTTCGCCGATCGTTCGTCTCATAGAGCTCCTCTCGGCTGCCTCGTGCTCGTCATAGCAAAGTGAGTAATTCTATTTACTCACTTCTAATTCATTCTTAGTATGGTGCTTCTTCAATTCTCGGCCATTTTTTTTTCGTTCGATGTTGGTAATTGATGTTTCTATGTGAACTGCTATTGTGACTTTGGTTTGTTTGTCATTTTCGCTGCTGGCATGAATTTTGTTCGGCTGTTTCTCGTCTTTCTTGTTGGCTTCGGCACTGATTATTTTCCTGTTGATTTTGTCACACCCGGCTATGAATTATTTTTTTTACTTTGTGATGAAGGTTTACTCGTTCATAAATTGTGATGATTTTTGTTTCTTTGCATTTCTTTGATATTGAGCGTTGTTTCTGGTATTCAAATTTCATGTTGGTTTCAGCTCGTAATGTCGTTTACTGTTGATTTCCGTTGTGCCACAAGGACTCGATTTCTGTTAACATTGGTCACTTGAGTGGATATTGGGAATTTTGGAATTTACCTGTCTAACTTGGAGTTGTTTTGGAATCTTTAGCACCTTTGTTCATCCCTGTAGCAGTTGGATGTACACGGCATTGACTTGAGATTTTACTTAACTATTCAGTGCTTCACTGTTGCACTTCTTTATGTTGTTACTAATGGTCCATATTATTTGTGAGGTTGCTGTCTTGATTCATCCCATTCCATCTATACTTTGTAGTTGATTCACTTAGTTTTCCTTTGCATTATTCACTATTGTACAGTTTGCATGTTCATGTAGCTCCACTAATCCATTTTGTTGCACATTACTCCTGTTTATTCAAGACTATATATGTGCATACATACATATGTATGTGTGTATGCATATATTCTGGAATATATGCTAATTCTCTAATGTTGATACCCTCTCTGGTTTCATTGTAGACTTTTGCTTTTTGATCATGGCAGTTTGGATCCTTTTGTTGCATGCACTTTGTATAGTTTGCATTCATATACTTGTCTGTTTGTAACCTGGTCGCTTGGTACATTCCTGTAGCTCCATCTTGACTTGGGACTGTTGACCCATCTCTCTGCATTTTCGTTACAGTGCTTTTTGTTGAGATTTTTCCCTTGGTTGCATTGCATTGATACACTGAGATTCTTTGCAGTTTAATTTATTGTACCTTGTACTGGCTCCCTTGTATTCAAGTGGAGGCTGCAGTCTTGTTTGCAGTTTTTCCCTTGAATATCTGAGTTGGTTTAGACTTGCATTTGTGGTGGCTGTAGTTTACGTTTGCAGTTGCCCTTGTGTAACGTCAACGGATTTTCGTTGCCGAAAAACCGAGATGTTATGGGTTTTAAAAAGAAAAGAAAAGAAAGAAGAGAGAAAAAGAAGAAAGAAAAAGAAAAATAGAGGGAAAAGAAGATATTTGAAAACAGAGAATTTCAAAATAGAAAAAGAGAATTTGAAAATAGAAGATAGAAGAATTTTAAAATAGAACGGGACAGAAAGGAACAACAGAACAACAACAGAATCTCACAATTCGCAGCGGAACAACATATAATAATAAATGAATAATCTTTAAACAAAGAACTATATCAGTTATTACATTACATCACATTTCATTACATCATATCATCAGAGTGTACAACAACATACAACAACATAACAGTGCAGCGGAAAAAGAAATACTATATAAGTAAAATGCCATGTCATCCATCTTGCCTCCAGCAACTCCAGAATATCCAGAATATCCTGATAAACCTTAACTCTTAACTGCCCGTGTGGAAATTGGTGGGCACCCAGAGTTTAGGAAGGAAAACAATAAACTCCAAGTCAGTCATGTGACTGGTGTGAGAACTCAAAACAGTTTATTTATCTTTAAAATCAAATAGAGGAATATTTTTATTTCAATTCGCAATGCTTTTAAAAATGAGACTACCATAAGGCCTCCCGCACACACACACAATGCAAACGCAGAATCGGAGGAGATTTCTCCTTATGATAGTCAAAGATGCTTGATACGCATTTAAAAGAACATTTTATATTATTACTAGTGCATAGTGTAGAGAAAAATTCATTTCGAAAGTAGAATATAAATCTTAGCCAACATAGACATTTCGAACTATGCCTACTATAGCTACCATCCAAACAGTGGTGACCACCATAAGTGAATGGCAGGTTCTACAACTAATACCGTACAGGTTTCGTATTGGGAATTGGGTTTCCAACAAATGGTCAGGCCAAGGAACTTCCCATTGCCACTGAGAATGCCTCTGGAAAGACATCCCCGAGAACCAAACCGGATCTCTGCCAACACAAGGCCGGGTTACCCCTAACTGGGTAACTACTGACACGAGCACGCCATTCCCCGGTCCTTTAGGACCTTTTCAACCGAGCGCTCGATATCCAATTCACACAATCATAAAGTGTTTTCAACATGAGTAAGTATCTGGGCTCCATACCATGATACCACCCCTTTCCCGAAGGAAATGCACATACCCTAAGGGGAGCTACAGCAACCCCTAATAACCTTGCTGCATCTTTCCTGTTTTGACCATTTCCGGGATGTGAGGCTCGACGAAGTCACGTCCACAAAAACACACTTTGTACAAAAAGCCGTGCTTTGGGTCAACAAATGATCAACACAATGATCACTAAGATAGACGATCAAATAAATGATCCTATCACAATAATCAACACAATGATCATTTCAGCATCACTCAGCATGTCACATTACCAAAATGGGATATATCGCTGATAACTTCAACTATATAACCTTTGAGCTCGTACGTCTCAAAGAAGGGTGTTAAGCAAAGAATAAATTCTTCGCCACCAACAGAAATATATTTGAAAGAAATCGGCTTTATATCTCAACTTGTAATGTCAGACATACAATCCATACAAGTCTGTTCCGGGCTCGAACAAAACCGAAGGCACTTACAAAGAAGTCCTTGCAATCCGGATATTCACAATCCTGATCTGATTTCCCATCACTTATGGAATCTCTATACCAGGTGCGACCCAGTGCAGAGACAATCGATAGGTCATCCTATCGCTCTCGCAAATACCGGTCTTCAACACCGATCTTCAAATGCAATTCACAACGACGTATCACATATTCGGAATGGGTTATACGACCCCATGGTCCTTTCCCGGTTAACCCGAATAGTGAGCGCTTATTCAAAATTAAGTGTGCATTCAAATTCAATAAATTCACATCAAATACCCATTCAAAGGGAAAACTGATAGTCGGTTATTGAACTATCAATTGATATGCATACATCACCAGATTCCAAATAATTTTCCAAATTATTTATTTTCCCAAAATATCTTTATAAGATATATAATTTCAACACTTCAAAAATAAATCAATATTTATTTTCAAACAAATTCCACTTTTCACATATAAATTCCATAATGAATTTATATTTCAAAATATCCATGCATATTCGATTTCAATAATTCATTTCAATTTATCTTCAAAAAGATAAATTCTAATTATTCACTTCATATTGGAAAACATTTCCATACTTATCAAAAATAAGTAATCGACAAATCTCTTTGTTTTCAACCTTTGAAAATATTCAATATACTTAAATCGAATTAAGTATATTATTCATTCTTTAAGGGAAATCATTCTCTTAAACATTTTTATTTGGGCCAAAACGAATGTTGCGTAAAACATCGTTACAACGTCCCAAAATCACTAGTATAGGGATTCGAAATTAAAATAGATATATATACATCCCAATACTATTCAAAACATTTCCTTTCGGAAATCATTTACTATAACAACAGTGTTATAGTCCACCATTTCCTTTTATTTCTCGAAAACGTCTATTTCAACAATAAATGTTGAAATCTATGGTTTCGAATCTCAACATGTTTTAAACCATCGTTAGATCGTTTTAATTCTATTTAAAACATCACATTCAAAAACATTTTATTTAACGTGTTATTCACTATTCAAAAACGTGAATAAACCATGTTCACAAATTCCATTATTTCTATTCTTTTTAACTTAAAGGATTATTCACTGTTTATAACGTGAATATAACTCCATTAATAGGTTATAACAATTAACTTATCAAAATAAGTCGTTTGCGAATTTATAAAACAACGTTTATAAATTCCATATTTATTTATTTATAAAAACTTCCTTTTTATAAATTCCTTTATTAACCTATTCCAGTTTATAACTAAATTATAAACTAAACGTTCACATTATAAGTTAATTACTTATAAAACGATTATTTTACAAAATCGTTCATTTAACTTCCCAAATTATTAATCTTAACTTATAAGATTGTTTATTTATCCAAAATTTATTCTTTCGATAACTTTATAAATTTTATAAACCTATTGCTTATAAAATTTCATTTATAACTTCACAGTTTATAATTTCATAAATTTCATTCATTTAGGAAATTCATTTTCACTACATTCAAACACTTATAAAAACTCGTTTTATAATGTCCATAATTCAATTTATAAATATCCATTTATAAATCTCTTAATATAAATTAATTTATATTATTCTTTTAAACGTCTTTAAATTCCTTTAAAATTTCACCGTTCTCTTGATTTATAAAATAATCAAATTTTATAAATCTTATATTCAAACTTTTAATAATAAACTCAAAAATCCAGTTTAAACCATTTTATAAAATCATTGGTTCATATTTCTCAAAAACCAGCTTTTAACTATATTTCACAAAACCATAATTTTATAACTTTAAAAAATTATAACGTTTATTTATTTATAATGGATCAATTCCAAAAATATAGTATATTTTCAAAATCACTTTTAAAATCATTTTAAAATCCCAAAATCTGGGTCCAATGATGCTACACACCAAATAGTCAATCACGACTACAACGATATCATATATCAATATGAAAATCCATCAAATATCAAAATATCTGAAATAAAATAAAAACTGTTGAGGAATCCTGTTGGATCCCTCCAACCTGTTTCCTGCATCCAAAAACATTAGCACAATACCAATTTCGCTCCAGTACGAAATTATCGCGGTACATGTTTTTAATAAATATTATCCGCTTAATAACGGCGTAATAGGGTCTCATCCGCTAAACAAAAAATGCGGGAAATCAACAACTGCAATATATACATATGCCAATATATATATATTGATATTATATATAATACCAATTTCACTGTTTATGAAATATTCGCGGTATATGTTTATATTAAATAACATCCGCTTACTAACGGCGCATAATGTCTATTTTAACAATCAATAATTTACAGTCATCATTCAAACATGCATTCTAATATTTTAAATCTAACTATTTAAAATAAAATCGAAACCGATTCGATTGAGTGAGAAGTTCTCACCTTGGTTTTAATTTCCGTTTTAGCGATTTATTTCGAATAAAATTAAACGCGCGTTTAATTTTACCCGAAATTCTCACTAACTCCAAACGACTCCAAACCAACTCCATCGCGTAGTGCTCGTCCATACGATTCCAACGCAACTGAGTTTGCATTTTTTCGACCTCGTATGAAAAAGTTATCAATATTTGAAGTTTACTCGAATTTTATACTTAGCTTTATAACATAATTTATAAAATTTATAAACCTATTCAATTCTAAGCCATAGGATCCTTGCACCCCCTGATCTCCACCCTAGAACGCAACCTTCTCCTTCCCTCCACATACACGCACGCAACTCTACAGGTTATGGAACGCAACAATCAAACCCATTTAGCAAAGTTAGGTTTTGACTTCACCGTCTCCTCGCTCAACGAAACATCATCACACCTCCGCCATTTCGAAGCCCTCGACACGAGCTAGGTTCGGCCCCAAGCCTATAGAACTCGGCCTCCCCCTCTCCCTGAAAAACGTGCACAAAGCCGGCCCCCCTATACACAAATTCGCGTCAATTCAAAGCTTGAAATCACATCTCAACCGTATGGATTTAAAGCCATTGCGAAGCTCTACAAGTTTGCAGTAGAAAGTATTACGAATTGGTGTGTGGATTTGAATGAATTAGAGGAAGAAAAAGATGAATTTTCGGCCTTACATTTATGAAGGTGGCGGCCACGTTTAGAAATTAGGGTTTTACATTTTTTTTTTATTTTAGATTTTTAACTCCTATTTATAGAAAAAGCTAGCGTAAACACTATTCATCCCGGGAATTACGAACTCCGATTTACGCGCCGTAACCAGCGTACCTAGGGTTTATCCCACGTTCCGGACACAATGGAATAGGTTTCGGAAGCTAATTCGGAAGTATGTGCGAGTTATGGCTGAAAACGTTCAATTTAAATTAAGCCGATTTAAATCGATTTCTAGGCGTTTTAATTTGTACAGGACAAACCGTAAATCCAATTGACTTGAAATTTGAAATCTTACAATAATATCACATTACGGATCCGATGAAACTGGTTTCGTCGAAATCCGAGACTTTTTGAAAAATGGCTATTTTGACTCGCTAAATTTAAATTAAAAATAAATCGATGCGTTTCGAGCTGCCACGATCAAACGATAACTCCGATTGACACGAAATTTGAAATCCGGTAATAACTAACTATTACGGATCCAATGGAACTGGTTTCGTTCAATTCTGAGACTGTTCAAAAATTGACTATTTTACAGTCGATTATTAAATATTAAAATATTCAATTTTCACAAATTAACTTTTAATTCGATTTTAAAAGTTCTAAAATATCATTCTAACTTCAATATGATTAAATAAAATTTTACAAATCTTTTTCAATCATATTTAACTCAATTTTCAATTATTTCCATAATTTAACATATTAAATTATCGATTTAATAATCCAATTAAATCCAAAAATTCAAATAAAAATTTATTTGACTTATAAATTCACTTATTAATATTTAAAATTAATTAAATATTCAAATTTTAATTAAATAAAATTCTGGGTCGTTACAATCTTCCCCCCTTAAAAGAATTTCGTCCTCGAAATTACAAGTAAGAAAAGTTACGGAATCTATTAATTTTCCAAAATTCATAATTAAACTTCTTATGATAACTTTTACTAAGTTTTCAAATCATACTTAGTTATGTTTTCAAAAGCAACTATTATTGTTTAACTTTCAATTCCAAAACAAAGTTAAAGTTTTCAAAAAATTTTCCAAATTTTCTCAAAATTTTCTAACGCCTTAAATTTTCGGAAAAATTCGCCATAGTCTCCTTTGCGCGGCTCGATCCGAAAAAAAATGACAGTATATATATCACAAATATACATCTCATCAAGTAATGAGGCATCCCGAAGGGAAAAAAAGTGTAAAAGTACGATATTTAATCCGAGATATGTACCTTATATTTTATTAGCAAGCATATACGGCTAATATAGCGCAAAAGCGAGCTCCAAATGCGAAGCAAACGCGATCCGCACCTACTAAACACTTAACAAACAACATGAGAACATGCACATATGCAAATAATCTCAATATACAACATATAGTAACATAACTATACATGTCACATAGCAAATGCAACAATAGCAATATATATTCAACCATCATCCAATTACATCCATAACCAATCAATATTCATTTATATTCTCATTAATATTTAATGAATTGGTTTTCAATTTAAATCACATTTGATTCATTCATATTGGATTTTATCAACATTCATTCTCAATTCAATTAGTTTACATTCACTAATTAAATCCAATTCACATTCAATTCTATTCAAATTTATTTACTTCTAATTTGAATTCAATTACATAGCTTTCAATTTCATTAACTACTTAATGAATTATATACTATCAATCAACAATCATATAACGACCAAAGTATATATAATACAACCAAATTCCTTTGCTTATATTCATTTTTACTTACAACTCATATTCATATAGTTTCACTTCTTATATATATAAGTTTTATTTCATAATTGTAATTCACATTAATTATAATTCCAATTCTTATAATTCTTTTACTTATACAATTATTCTTTTATTTAGATTATTCAAACAACTAAACAATCAACTTATATACTTTAATAATTTTTTTTTTTGAAAATTATTTCTTTATATATAAAATATAATCAAGGCAAAATTATTTCATTTACCCAGTTTAAAACAATATTGTGCCGAATTGTTCTATTCAAGTGTTTAGAAACCCCTTCGGCATAGTCTTGCGGACCACGCTGACGAAAGTTCATATGCCACTCAATAAACCAATCATCACAATATAAAACAATTTTATATTCACTAACAAATACGCTCTCATAGCTATTATTACACTCAAACTCATTCTAGAGTACTGCTGACTCTATCTCTAATGAATTATACCCTACAGAACCATGGTTGTCGCTTAACCATAAGAGCTCTGATACCAAATGTAACGTCAACGGATTTTCGTTGCCGAAAAACCGAGATGTTATGGGTTTTAAAAAGAAAAGAAAAGAAAGAAGAGAGAAAAAGAAGAAAGAAAAAGAAAAATAGAGGGAAAAGAAGATATTTGAAAACAGAGAATTTCAAAATAGAAAAAGAGAATTTGAAAATAGAAGATAGAAGAATTTTAAAATAGAACGGGACAGAAAGGAACAACAGAACAACAACAGAATCTCACAATTCACAGCGGAACAACATATAATAATAAATGAATAATCTTTAAACAAAGAACTATATCAGTTATTACATTACATCACATTTCATTACATCATATCATCAGAGTGTACAACAACATACAACAACATAACAGTGCAGCGGAAAAAGAAATACTATATAAGTAATATGCCATGCCATCCATCTTGCCTCCAGCAACTCCAGAATATCCAGAATATCCTGATAAACCTTAACTCTTAACTGCCCGTGTGGAAATTGGTGGGCACCCAGAGTTTAGGAAGGAAAACAATAAACTCCAAGTCAGTCATGTGACTGGTGTGAGAACTCAAAACAGTTTATTTATCTTTAAAATCAAATAGAGGAATATTTTTATTTCAATTCGCAATGCTTTTAAAAATGAGACTACCATAAGGCCTCCCGCACACACACACAATGCAAACGCAGAATCGGAGGAGATTTCTCCTTATGATAGTCAAAGATGCTTGATACGCATTTAAAAGAACATTTTATATTATTACTAGTGCATAGTGTAGAGAAAAATTCATTTCGAAAGTAGAATATAAATCTTAGCCAACATAGACATTTCGAACTATGCCTACTATAGCTACCATCCAAACAGTGGTGACCACCATAAGTGAATGGCAGGTTCTACAACTAATACCGTACAGGTTTCGTATTGGGAATTGGGTTTCCAACAAATGGTCAGGCCAAGGAACTTCCCATTGCCACTGAGAATGCCTCTGGAAAGACATCCCCGAGAACCAAACCGGATCTCTGCCAACACAAGGCCGGGTTACCCCTAACTGGGTAACTACTGACACGAGCACGCCATTCCCCGGTCCTTTAGGACCTTTTCAACCGAGCGCTCGATATCCAATTCACACAATCATAAAGTGTTTTCAACATGAGTAAGTATCTGGGCTCCATACCATGATACCACCCCTTTCCAGAAGGAAATGCACATACCCTAAGGGGAGCTACAGCAACCCCTAATAACCTTGCTGCATCTTTCCTGTTTTGACCATTTCCGGGATGTGAGGCTCGACGAAGTCACGTCCACAAAAACACACTTTGTACAAAAAGCCGTGCTTTGGGTCAACAAATGATCAACACAATGATCACTAAGATAGACGATCAAATAAATGATCCTATCACAATAATAAACACAATGATCATTTCAGCATCACTCAGCATGTCACATTACCAAAATGGGATATATCGCTGATAACTTCAACTATATAACCTTTGAGCTCGTACGTCTCAAAGAAGGGTGTTAAGCAAAGAATAAATTCTTCGCCACCAACAGAAATATATTTGAAAGAAATCGGCTTTATATCTCAACTTGTAATGTCAGACATACAATCCATACAAGTCTGTTCCGGGCTCGAACAAAACCGAAGGCACTTACAAAGAAGTCCTTGCAATCCGGATATTCACAATCCTGATCTGATTTCCCATCACTTATGGAATCTCTATACCAGGTGCGACCCAGTGCAGAGACAATCGATAGGTCATCCTATCGCTCTCGCAAATACCGGTCTTCAACACCGATCTTCAAATGCAATTCACAACGACGTATCACATATTCGGAATGGGTTATACGACCCCATGGTCCTTTCCCGGTTAACCCGAATAGTGAGCGCTTATTCAAAATTAAGTGTGCATTCAAATTCAATAAATTCACATCAAATACCCATTCAAAGGGAAAACTGATAGTCGGTTATTGAACTATCAATTGATATGCATACATCACCAGATTCCAAATAATTTTCCAAATTATTTATTTTCCCAAAATATCTTTATAAGATATATAATTTCAACACTTCAAAAATAAATCAATATTTATTTTCAAACAAATTCCACTTTTCACATATAAATTCCATAATGAATTTATATTTCAAAATATCCATGCATATTCGATTTCAATAATTCATTTCAATTTATCTTCAAAAAGATAAATTCTAATTATTCACTTCATATTGGAAAACATTTCCATACTTATCAAAAATAAGTAATCGACAAATCTCTTTATTTTCAACCTTTGAAAATATTCAATATACTTAAATCGAATTAAGTATATTATTCATTCTTTAAGGGAAATCATTCTCTTAAACATTTTTATTTGGGCCAAAACGAATGTTGCGTAAAACATCGTTACAACGTCCCAAAATCACTAGTATAGGGATTCGAAATTAAAATAGATATATATACATCCCAATACTATTCAAAACATTTCCTTTCGGAAATCATTTACTATAACAACAGTGTTATAGTCCACCATTTCCTTTTATTTCTCGAAAACGTCTATTTCAACAATAAATGTTGAAATCTATGGTTTCGAATCTCAACATGTTTTAAACCATCGTTAGATCGTTTTAATTCTATTTAAAACATCACATTCAAAAACATTTTATTTAACGTGTTATTCACTATTCAAAAACGTGAATAAACCATGTTCACAAATTCCATTATTTCTATTCTTTTTAACTTAAAGGATTATTCACTGTTTATAACGTGAATATAACTCCATTAATAGGTTATAACAATTAACTTATCAAAATAAGTCGTTTGCGAATTTATAAAACAACGTTTATAAATTCCATATTTATTTATTTATAAAAACTTCCTTTTTATAAATTCCTTTATTAACCTATTCCAGTTTATAACTAAATTATAAACTAAACGTTCACATTATAAGTTAATTACTTATAAAACGATTATTTTACAAAATCGTTCATTTAACTTCCCAAATTATTAATCTTAACTTATAAGATTGTTTATTTATCCAAAATTTATTCTTTCGATAACTTTATAAATTTTATAAACCTATTGCTTATAAAATTTCATTTATAACTTCACAGTTTATAATTTCATAAATTTCATTCATTTAGGAAATTCATTTTCACTACATTCAAACACTTATAAAAACTCGTTTTATAATGTCCATAATTCAATTTATAAATATCCATTTATAAATCTCTTAATATAAATTAATTTATATTATTCTTTTAAACGTCTTTAAATTCCTTTAAAATTTCACCGTTCTCTTGATTTATAAAATAATCAAATTTTATAAATCTTATATTCAAACTTTTAATAATAAACTCAAAAATCCAGTTTAAACCATTTTATAAAATCATTGGTTCATATTTCTCAAAAACCAGCTTTTAACTATATTTCACAAAACCATAATTTTATAACTTTAAAAAATTATAACGTTTATTTATTTATAATGGATCAATTCCAAAAATATAGTATATTTTCAAAATCACTTTTAAAATCATTTTAAAATCCCAAAATCTGGGTCCAATGATGCTACACACCAAATAGTCAATCACGACTACAACGATATCATATATCAATATGAAAATCCATCAAATATCAAAATATCTGAAATAAAATAAAAACTGTTGAGGAATCCTGTTGGATCCCTCCAACCTGTTTCCTGCATCCAAAAACATTAGCACAATACCAATTTCGCTCCAGTACGAAATTATCGCGGTACATGTTTTTAATAAATATTATCCGCTTAATAACGGCGTAATAGGGTCTCATCCGCTAAACAAAAAATGCGGGAAATCAACAACTGCAATATATACATATGCCAATATATATATATATTGATATTATATATAATACCAATTTCACTGTTTATGAAATATTCGCGGTATATGTTTATATTAAATAACATCCGCTTACTAACGGCGCATAATGTCTATTTTAACAATCAATAATTTACAGTCATCATTCAAACATGCATTCTAATATTTTAAATCTAACTATTTAAAATAAAATCGAAACCGATTCGATTGAGTGAGAAGTTCTCACCTTGGTTTTAATTTCCGTTTTAGCGATTTATTTCGAATAAAATTAAACGCGCGTTTAATTTTACCCGAAATTCTCACTAACTCCAAACGACTCCAAACCAACTCCATCGCGTAGTGCTCGTCCATACGATTCCAACGCAACTGAGTTTGCATTTTTTCGACCTCGTATGAAAAAGTTATCAATATTTGAAGTTTACTCGAATTTTATACTTAGCTTTATAACATAATTTATAAAATTTATAAACCTATTCAATTCTAAGCCATAGGATCCTTGCACCCCCTGATCTCCACCCTAGAACGCAACCTTCTCCTTCCCTCCACATACACGCACGCAACTCTATAGGTTATGGAACGCAACAATCAAACCCATTTAGCAAAGTTAGGTTTTGACTTCACCGTCTCCTCGCTCAACGAAACATCATCACACCTCCGCCATTTCGAAGCCCTCGACACGAGCTAGGTTCGGCCCCAAGCCTATAGAACTCGGCCTCCCCCTCTCCCTGAAAAACGTGCACAAAGCCGGCCCCCCTATACACAAATTCGCGTCAATTCAAAGCTTGAAATCACATCTCAACCGTATGGATTTAAAGCCCTTGCGAAGCTCTACAAGTTTGCAGTAGAAAGTATTACGAATTGGTGTGTGGATTTGAATGAATTAGAGGAAGAAAAAGATGAATTTTGGCCTTACATTTCTGAAGGTGGCGGCCACGTTTAGAAATTAGGGTTTTACATATTTTTTTTATTTTAGATTTTTAACTCCTATTTATAGAAAAAGCTAGCGTAAACACTATTCATCCCGGGAATTCCGAACTCCGATTTACGCGCCGTAACCAGCGTACCTAGGGTTTATCCCGCGTTCCGGACACAATGGAACAGGTTTCGTAAGCTAATTCGGAAGTATGTGCGAGTTATGGCTGAAAACGTTCAATTTAAATTAAGCCGATTTAAATCGATTTCTAGGCGTTTTAATTTGTACAGGACAAACCGTAAATCCAATTGACTTGAAATTTGAAATCTTACAATAATATCACATTACGGATCCGATGAAACTGGTTTCGTCGAAATCCGAGACTTTTTGAAAAATGGCTATTTTGACTCGCCAAATTTAAATTAAAAATAAATCGATGCGTTTCGAGCTGCCACGATCAAACGATAACTCCGATTGACACGAAATTTGAAATCCGGTAATAACTAACTATTACGGATCCAATGGAACTAGTTTCGTTCAATTCTGAGACTGTTCAAAAATTGACTATTTTACAGTCGATTATTAAATATTAAAATATTCAATTTTCACAAATTAACTTTTAATTCGATTTTAAAAGTTCTAAAATATCATTCTAACTTCAATATGATTAAATAAAATTTTACAAATCTTTTTCAATCATATTTAACTCAATTTTCAATTATTTCCATAATTTAACATATTAAATTATCGATTTAATAATCCAATTAAATCCAAAAATTCAAATAAAAATTTATTTGACTTATAAATTCACTTATTAATATTTAAAATTAATTAAATATTCAAATTTTAATTAAATAAAATTCTGGGTCGTTACAATTTGCATACTTGTGGTGGTGCATTTTGTATTTGTTGTGCCCCTTTTGTATATTTTTCCTTATTCTTGGTTATATCTGTATTTGTCTCCTTATTTATAAAGCATGGCTTTAACTTTGGTACTTTGATGCCTCTGAATTTGTTTGCAACTTCTGGCCCCAGTGTTGTCTTCAGTTGCGCACTTGTTCTTCTCATAATATGAACACGAAGTATTACATATATGAATTGCAGATTTTTGGAAGATAGTTTCAGGTTTATATGGCCTAACATGACTGTTCATTGTTATTATCAGTGCATCGTCACTGTTGCATTCTTGTATATGCATTTGTTGAGTTGTTCACTGATGCAATACTTGTTGCCCTTCATTTAAAACCCTGTTGCATTTGGGTTAGTGGCTACATTAAGTTGTTTTCATGTGTGATACTTGTGGTGACTGCAGTATTTGTTGCAGTTTGCCTTTGTATTCATTAGTGACTGCAGTTTCATTTTATATGCAGTTTCGCTTTGTGATTTGCGTCGCATCGATGCAATTGGATTTGTTTTTCCTAATTTCAGTTGAGTTCGGCACTTACGTTGTCGTTGCTCGATCGTTTAGTTTCGAGGCCATTTGTACTTGTGTTGAATCTGATTTTGATTTGACCTTGTGTACTCGAGTTGGCGAGGCTGTGCACATGTATATATGTATGTACTGCAGCTACACCGCCTTGATTTCATTGGTATTTGAACCTTTATTGATTTTGGTTCGTTGATCTTTTGGGTACATTCTCACTATAGTGGCAACGCAGTGCACGCAGGCGTGAACTGCAGCCACACGGTATGGTTTTGTGATATTCTATTTTGTTTTGATTGATTAATCCTTTGCATATTCATATGATGTAGTGGCGAGGCAGTGCACGCGTGCGTGCACTGCAGCCCTACTAGAATTTAATATTTTAATTGATATTTCAATGGTTTGAACTGTTTTGTTTATTCAATTCAGTATTCTGAAATGTATTCTGATTTGGTTGAATTTGCTGATTTGTTGTTTAACACTGCTACGTGATATATTTATCGTTATCCGATTTCTTTATTTAAGGATCGGATAGACGAGATTTATTGTGACTATCGTCTATTCATTATTTAATTATTATTTCTTCTGTGCACTAATAACTGAGTTTGAATTAGACTGACCCGAGTATTATTTTCTTTTGAATTTAATACTCGGGTCAGACCGAGTATTTCAGGTTGTAGATATCCTGCTTTGGGTTGCTGCTAGAGCTATGAAGTTCTTTCATATCTTTTGGAGTAGTCGTCTTCATTTGTAGTAGTCTGTATAATTGTATAGGAAGATATGTAGTCATGTATATCATATACGTTAATGAACTTGTATATGTAACTTCCTGAGTGGACTGTGGTAGTTGTATCATATGTACTGTGTCATATGTATTGTAACTGATATCAGTTATTATATATATATGAGACTTCCTGTTTTTATCTGTGTTCCGCATTTATATTTATCTGTGTTATTATTATATTTACTGTTCTAAACTATTATGAACCATCGTAGTTCGTTTTATACTGGAATTGGGGAATTTCGATGGGAGAAAATAAAGCAGAGATGAAAAATGAAAGAATTTTATATACCACTCCTATCGAGATAACCAATACTAGTGTAAGGCCTAACTACTGATGGCCGCTCCTCAACAGCCTTATTCTCCACGCTAGTTGACAGCACTAAGCCGTAGTGTTCTTGGCTAGCGCGGGTATAGAGGTGGGGCGTCACAGCTTGGTATCCGAGCCTGGGGTTTAGAACAAATATAAAACATAACTTAGATAGTACATGTGTTACAACTATTTGTCGATGTTTTATCTCTCATATTTGCATATGATTGTCTTTGATTGTTAGGTATGAATTCCTAACAATTATTCATAAGCATTTGATTTTGATTCTTGTGTTTTCGGCTTTGATTAGATTTAGCCGATGATTGATTTTGTTCGAATCTCAGCGATTCTGAACTTGATATTTTATGTTTTCCTCGGCTTGATTTCGATTCGACTTCGATCACTTTGTTTTTGAGAAATAGCTAAATTCTTGATTTCCAAGACTCTGACTTTGTTTGCCGTTGATCCTTTGATGATGATGTTGAATCGTTTTGTACTCTATTATGGCCATTAATTGTTGACTTCGACATTGACTTGATTTTTATTTTTGTTGAAGTCATTTATGCATTTATGCTCGTTTCGCTTCGTTATCCCATTTGTTAATCTATTCTTCTTTTCTGATTAGTTGTTATCTCCTTTGTTGACTTTGATAACTTCTATTTCTGGAATTTTTGGATATTCCTACTTTGACGGATTTAGAATCGAATTCTTTGGATTTTATTCACGTCTTCGAATGTGAATTTTGGTGAATTGATTTGGTTTCCAAATTTAATCGATTCTTGTTAATTCCCCGATTTGTTGCTATCATTTATTAGCAACTTTGATAGCATTTTCTTCGGGATTTTCGTGAACATACTTTTGGACGGATACAGTATTGATTTCTTTGGATTCTATTCACACCTTTGTATGTGAATTCTTGTGATTGATTGTTCCTACAATAATTTTTGTGATTTGTCACTTTAAAAATATAAAGGTTTTCTATACTAGTAGTAAATATCAAAGCCCTTTTCTCCAAACGATTTCAAAACTATTTTACTACAAAATTCTTTTTCTAAACCGCTTTTCAATCTACTAGTATATACAAACCTTTACCTCACTCGTATGAGAAATCTAATTAAACGACTTAGTAAAACGAGTGGTATATAACGCTTGCGTTTACTTCGTCGGTTAATTCTTGGACTTATTCGATTGAATCTCTTGTGACAATTTTCTAGTGAAGATTTACAGTTTGTTCGTAAATATTTAAGTTAAGCAAGTGGTTATGGGACATGAAGCTAAACTTTTATATTTACTAGCTTAGTGTAATTGACACTTCTCGTTGATCTTGACGATCATTTTATGAATTAGACTAGCAATTGCGCGATGTCTCTTGCATTGCAAGGTTAGGCTAGACACCACTTGTGTGATTCCATTCACACATACCTTTTTGTTTTTTGGTTAGCCAAGACACCATTTGTGTGATTCCATTCACACATATCTTTTTGTTTGCGAGGTTTGGCTAGGCACCGCTTGTGTGATTCCATTCACACATACCTTTATGCTTTTTGGTTAGCCTTGACCTCATCTGGGTGATTCAGACTCACTCATGCGGGGTAGCTCCCTATGGTCTTCGGACCGTCATGTGATAGGCCTCTTTCCCTTTTTCTGTGATATTGATTGATCTCTGGATGATTATGACGATCATCTTTGTGATTTAGACTAGCAATTGTGTGATGTCTCTTTCTTTGTTTTCTGGTTAGGCTAGACACCATTTGTGTGATTCCATTCATACATACCTTTATGCTTTTTGGTTAGCCTGGACACCATTTGTATGATTCCATTCACACATATCTTTTTGCTTTCTGGATAGGCTAGACACCACTTGTGTGATTCCATTCACACATACCTTTTTGCTTTTTGGTTAGCCACCAGGAGATAGGGTCTCGATTTGCGTTGCACGTGTTGGTGATTTTTCATGCTCACGTGTAGGTGATTTTCCATGCTCCCGTTCTCGCTTTGTGTTGCACGTGTTGGTGATTTTTCATGCTCACGTGTAGGTGAGTTTCCATGCTCCCATTCTCGCTTTGTGTTGCACGTGTTGGTGATTTTTCATGCTCACGTGTAGGTGAGTTTCCATGCTCCCGTTCTCGCTTTGCGTTACATGTGTTGGTGATTTTTCATGCTCACGTGTAGGTGAGTTTTCATACTCCCATTTGAGTTTTCATACTTCCATTTGAGTTTCCATACTCCCATTCGAGTTTCCATACTCCCATTTGAGTTTCCGTACTCTCATTTTGTGATATCTGGATTTCTTATGTAGATTTCTAGAATTTATGTTTTCTGGATTTCTTGTGATGATTTCTAGAATTTGTGCTTCACCAATTTTCGTGATTTCTATTGATAAGTTTTATCAATTTTTGTGCCTTGGTGAATTCGTGTGTTACTGACTTGTTATGAATACAAGTTTAGGGTATGATACCGTCTCCTATCTTTGAGTAGATTCTTGTGACATTTTTGATGAATGAAAATTCATTGGTATTATATTTCGATGCCAATTATTTCGATGAAATTTTGACGTGTGTCGAAGTTGCTATGGATGTTGCTGTTTTAATCATGTGTTTTAAAAATTGTTTCAAAATATAAATCAAAATTGTTTTCAAAATCTTTACGATTTGCGCTTTCAAAAGAGTGAGGAAGCGAATTAAACGTTTCAGTAAAATCGAGGGCTATGACCCCTTTCTTTTGCTGATTCGCTTAATTCCGGACTTGTTCGTTTGAGAATGTAAATTATTATTATTATTATTATTTTAATATAAAATAAATGAAAATTGTTTTCAGAAGTTTTACAGTTTGCGCTTTCAAAAGAATGAGGAAGCGATTTAAACGTTTCAGAAAAATCGAGGACTATGACCCCTTTCTTTTACTGATTCGCTTAATTCTGGACTTGTCCGTTTGAGAATGTGAAATGTTATTTTTTTTAAAAATACACAATTATGCACTTTCAAGAGGACGATGAAGTGAATTAAACGATTTAGTAAAACTCGTGGTTATGGGTCATGTGCGTTTGCTATTTCGGTTAATTCCGGACTCGTTAATTGAAAAATTTGTGATTTCTGATTATCATTTTTGATAATCGGATGTTGGTGGTTTCTGATTTGTCGATTTTGATAATCAGATATCTATTATTTCTAATTATCGTTTGTGATAATTAGATATTTGTGGTTTGATTATCGTTTGTGATAATTAAACATTTGTGATTTGAGATTTGATTATCGTTTGTGATGATTAAATAATTGTGATTTAAGATTTGATTATCGTTTTTGATAACCGAATATTTGTTGATTTGAAATTTGATTACCGTTGTGGTAATTCCTGATTATCGTTTTTGATAGTTAGATATTTGCGATTTTGTTTTCTAATTATCTTTGTTGATAATTAGATTTTGCTGTCTCCTAATTATCGTATCGATGATTAGATATTGCTGTTTCATGATTTCTGTATTCTGACTATCTATTTGATAATTAAATTTTGTTGAGAATTTGTGAATTTCTTTTATGAAATTAAAAGATTTCTTTGGTGTTTATATAGTACTACGCCGGGGTACCGGCTCAATTTTCTGCTATTCATGACGTTTTCCACGTCTTCCAATTACGGAAATGCCTTAGGGATTTCCGATTTTTATTCTTGAGCAACCTTCTATTCACATCATTGCTTCGGGGGTGTAGCACCTTTGAAATAACGATGTTTTCTTGCGGAATTTCAATGGTTCTCAAATCCTAAGGATTGCACTTAGGAATCCTGAGAATCATCGAGCAAACACGTTCAAGTTCTCTCTCACTCATGCTCTATATGGCGAACTTCCTATTTTCAAATTTCGTCAATTTGTGATCATATGCTTTTATGGTTGTTACCTTTTGTCCATTTATTCCTTATGATTGCGAGGACACAATTTCTTTAAGGAGGGGAGTCTGTAACAACCCGGTATTTGCATCAATTAATAATCGACATTTAGACGATTAATGTTGTTGCAAACTGCCATTTGAAGTTTTTACATTTGAATCAAAATTCTTTTACAAATTTTTTTAGTAAGATTGATGGGCTTTAAATTGAAATCGTGGCCCCGTGAAAATTTACAAGGCTTATACCGTTCTTTTTTTTCTTTTCATTCACTCTAAAAACCCGTCTCTTTTATTTCCTTCGTTCGTAATGGCGGCCGTTCCTCTTGCGAAATTTAGGGCTTCGTCCTTGATCAAATTAGGGCTTTCGAAGTGCCGATAATATGTTGATTGATTCGATGATTATTCGCGTGTACTGTTGATCGATCGAAATGATTTCGTGTAGCTTCGCCGATCGTTCATCTCATAGAGCTCCTCTCGGCTGCCTCGTGCTCATCATAGCAAAGTGAGTAATTCTATTTACTCACTTCTAATTCATTCTTAGTATGGTGCTTCTTCAATTTTCGGCCATTTGTTTTTCGTTCGATGTTGGTAATTGATGTTGCTATGTGAACTGCTATTGTGACTTTGGTTTGTTTGTCATTTTCGCTTAATCAAAAATCGAGGACTATGACCCCTTTCTTTTACTGATTCGCTTAATTCCGGACTTGTCCGTTTGAGAATGTGAAATGTTATTTTTTTTTAAAAATACACAATTATGCACTTTCAAGAAGACGATGAAGTGAATTAAACGATTTAGTAAAACTCGTGGTTATGGGTCATGTGCGTTTGCTATTTCGGTTAATTCCGGACTCGTTAATTGAAAAATTTGTGATTTCTGATTATCATTTTTGATAATCGGATGTTGATTGTTTCTGATTTGTCGATTTTGATAATCAGATATCTATTATTTCTAATTATCGTTTGTGATAATTAGATATTTGTGGTTTGATTATCGTTTGTGATAATTAAACATTTGTGATTTGAGATTTGATTATCGTTTGTGATGATTAAATAATTGTGATTTAAGATTTGATTATCGTTTTTGATAATCGAATATTTGTTGATTTGAAATTTGATTACCGTTGTGGTAATTCCTGATTATCGTTTTTGATAGTTAGATATTTGCGATTTTTGTTTTCTAATTATCTTTGTTGATAATTAGATTTTGCTGTCTCCTAATTATCGTATCGATGATTAGATATTGCTGTTTCGTGATTTCTGTATTCTGACTATCTATTTGATAATTAAATTTTGTTGAGAATTTGTGAATTTCTTTTATGAAATTAAAAGATTTCTTTGGTGTTTATATAGTACTACGCCGGGGTACCGGCTCAATTTTCTGCTATTCATGACGTTTTCCACGTCTTCCAATTACGGAAATGCCTTAGGGATTTCCGATTTTTATTCTTGAGCAACCTTCTATTCACATCATTGCTTCGAGGGTGTAGCACCTTCGAAATAACGATGTTTTCTTGCGTAATTTCAATGGTTCTCTCTCACTCATGCTCTATATGGCGAACTTCCTATTTTCAAATTTCGTCAATTTGTGATCATATGCTTTTATGGTTGTTACCTTTTGTCCGTTTATTCCTTATGATTGCGAGGACACAATTTCTTTAAGGAGGGGAGTCTGTAACAACCCGGTATTTGCATCAATTAATAATCGACATTTAGACGATTAATGTTGTTGCAAACTGCCATTTAAAGTTTTTAAATTTGAATCAAAATTCTTTTACAAATTTTTTTAGTAAGATTGATGGGCTTTAAATTGAAATCGTGGCCCCGTGAAAATTTACAAGGGTTATACCGTTCTTTTTTTTTTCTTTTCATTCATTCTAAAAACCCGTCTCTTTTATTTCCTTCGTTCGTAATGGAGGCCGTTCCTCTAGCGAAATTTAGGGCTTCGTCCTTGATCAAATTAGGGCTTTCGAAGTGCCGATAATATGTTGATTGATTCGATGATTATTCGCGTGTACTGTTGATCGATCGAAATGATTTCGTGTAGCTTCGCCGATCGTTCGTCTCATAGAGCTCCTCTCGGCTGCCTCGTGCTCGTCATAGCAAAGTGAGTAATTCTATTTACTCACTTCTAATTCATTCTTAGTATGGTGCTTCTTCAATTCTCGGCCATTTGTTTTTCGTTCGATGTTGGTAATTGATGTTGCTATGTGAACTGCTATTGTGACTTTGGTTTGTTTGTCATTTTCGCTGCTGGCATGAATTTTGTTCGGCTGTTTCTCGTCTTTCTTGTTGGCTTCGGCACTGATTATTTTCCTGTTGATTTTGTCACACCCGGCTATGAATTATTATTTTTACTTTGTGATGAAGGTTTACTCGTTCATAAATTGTGATGATTTTTGTTTCTTTGCATTTCTTTGATATTGAGCGTTGTTTCTGGTATTCAAATTTCATGTTGGTTTCAGCTCGTAATGTCGTTTACTGTTGATTTCCGTTGTGCCACAAGGACTCGATTTCTGTTAACATTGGTCACTTGAGTGGATATTGGGAATTTTGGAATTTACCTGTCTAACTTGGAGTTGTTTTGGAATCTTTAGCACCTTTGTTCATCCCTGTAGCAGTTGGATGTACACGGCATTGACTTGAGATTTTACTTAACTATTCAGTGCTTCACTGTTGCACTTCTTTATGTTGTTACTAATGGTCCATATTATTTGTGAGGTTGCTGTCTTGATTCATCCCATTCCATCTATACTTTGTAGTTGATTCACTTAGTTTTCCTTTGCATTATTCACTATTGTACAGTTTGCATGTTCATGTAGCTCCGCTAATCCATTTTGTTGCACATTACTCCTGTTTATTCAAGACTATATATGTGCATGCATATATATGTATGTGTGTATGCATATATTCTGGAATATATGCTAATTCTCTAATGTTGATACCCTCTCTGGTTTCATTGTAGACTTTTGCTTTTTGATCATGGCAGTCTGGATCCTTTTGTTGCATGCACTTTGTATAGTTTTCATTCATATACTTGTCTGTTTGTAACCTGGTCGCTTGGTACATTCCTGTAGCTCCATCTTGACTTGGGACTGTTGACCCATCTCTCTGCATTTTCGTTGCAGTGCTTTTTGTTGAGATTTTTCCCTTGGTTGCATTGCATTGATACACTGAGATTATTTGCAGTTTAATTTGTTGTACCTTGTACTGGCTCCCTTGTATTCAAGTGGGGGCTTTAGTCTTGTTTGCAGTTTTTCCCTTGAATATCTGAGTTGGTTTAGACTTGCATTTGTGGTGGCTGTGGTTTACGTTTGCAGTTGCCCTTTCATACTTGTGGTGGTGCATTTTGTATTTGCTGTGCCTCTTTTGTATATTTTTCCTTATTCTTGGTTATATCTGGATTTGTCTCCTTATTTATAAAGCATGGCTTTAACTTTGGTACTTTGATGCCTCTGAACTTGTTTGCAACTGCTGGCCCCAGTGTTGTCTTCAGTTGCGCACTTGTTCTTCTCGTAATATCGACACGAAGTATTACATATATGAATTGCAGATTTTTGGAAGATAGTTTCAGGTTTATATGACCTAACATGACTGTTCATTGTTATTATCAGTGCATCGTCACTGTTGCATTCTTGTATATGCATTTGTTGAGTTGTTCACTGATGCAATACTTGTTGCCCTTCATTTAAAACCCTGTTGCATTTGGGTTAGTGGCTACATTAAGTTGTTTTCATGTGTGATACTTGTGGTGACTGCAGTATTTGTTGCAGTTTGCCTTTGTATTCATTAGTGACTGCAGTTTCATTTTATATGCAGTTTCGCTTTGTGATTTGCGTCGCATTGATGCAATTGGATTTGTTTTTCCTAATTTCAGTTGATTTTGGCACTTACGTTGTCATTGCTCGATCGTTTAGTTTCGAGGCCATTTGTACTTGTGTTGAATCTGATTTTGATTTGACCTTGTGCACTCGAGTTGGCGAGGCAGTGCACATGTATGTACGTGTGTACTGCAGCCACACCGCCTTGATTTCATTGGTATTTGAACCTTCATTGATTTTGGTTCGTTGATCTTTTGGGTACATTCTCACTATAGTGGCAAGGCAGTGCACGCAGGCGTGAACTGCAGCCACACGGTATGGTTTTGTGACATTCTATTTTGTTTTGATTGATTAATCATTTGCATATTCATATGATGTAGTGGCGAGGCAGTGCACGCGTGCGTGTACTGCAGCCCTACTCGAATTGAATATTTTAATTGATATTTCAATGGTTTGAACTGTTTTGTTTATTCAATTCAATATTCTGAAATGTATTCTGATTTGGTTGAATTTGTTGATTTGTTGTTCAACACTGCTACGTGATATAATTATCGATATCCGATTTCTTTATTTAAGGATCGGATAGACGAGATTTATTGTGACTATCGTCTATTCATTATTTAATTATTATTGCTTCTGTGCACTAATAACTGAGTTTGAATTAGACTGACCCGAGTATTATTTTCTTTTGAATTTAATACTCGGGTCAGACCGAGTATTTCAGGTTGTAGATATCCTGCTTTGGGTTGCTTCTAGAGCTATGAAGTTCTTTCATATCTTTTGGAGTAGTCATCGTCATTTGTAGTAGTCTGTATAATTGTATAGGAAGATATGTATTCATGTATATCATATACGTTAATGTACTTGTATATGTAACTTCCTGAGTCGACTGTGGTAGTTGTATCATATTTACCGTGTCATATGTATTGTAACTGATATCAGTTATTATATATATATGAGACTTTCTGTTTTTATCTGTGTTCCGCATTTATATTTATCTGTGTTATTATTATATTTACTGTTCTAAACTATTATGAACCATCGTAGTTCGTTTTATACTGGAATTGGGGAATTTCGATGGGAGAAAATAAATCGGAGATGAAAAATGAAAGAATTTTATATACCACTCCTATCGAGATAACCAATACTAGTGTAAGGCCTAACTACTGATGGCCGCTCCTCAACAGCCTTATTCTCCGCGCTAGTTCACAGCACTACACCGTAGTGTTCTTGGCTAGCGTGGGTATAGAGGTGGGGCGTCACACGGACGCATTTCTTCGATACCATTCTATTACTTGTGATTGTTTGGTGGCCACCCTCCGATTTGGAAATGTGTTCCGCGGTGGGCGTATGTGGCTGCTGCGTTACCACCAGCCCGAGTGTCATAATTCGTATATCTACCCTGGCATTGCCATGTGTGTCGTGTCACCTACCATATCGAGCCTTTACTACGAGTTTGTTTTTCTCCCGTAGCCCATGTGTATCTTCTCGTAGTCTTTCAATCAGGAGATATGCAGATATTAGATGGGCTACTGGGACTATTACGTGTCTGGGGCTATATGGGTAACCCCATGATGCTACTTTAAAGTATGTTTATTTTACTGATAGACACTATTATAATAGCGCAATATTACTATATAGTAAATAGTTTAACGGATCCTTAGAGGATGGGCGGTACCAAGCATCTTCTAAGTTACTTGTATCTTTACTACAGTTCACTTGAGTTGGTTTACATTGGATAAGTATGTATGTGCTAACTCGAATGTTTGTGTTTTATTTACGCTCGGGTCAGCTTGAGTTATTCACAGACTTGGATTTCCACTCTCTAGAGGTCTGGAAGCGCTGGTTATTTATCCGCTTATCTAGTTATCTATATTTCAGTTCTGTTATTCAGTTGTCAGCTTTGTATTCGTGGACTTCTTTGTATTTGGGATTTTATGTTGTATCTGCTTTTAGACTGATATTATGTATTTGGTTTTGAGATTTTGTGATAGTAGCTTCATGAACTACTATGGTATTTTATTTTCCGCTGCGAGATATTTTAATGTTCTATGTCTATGATTCTTTGATTTGATTTTATTTGCTCCAAATTTTATTACAATCTGTTATTTTGTACTATTCAAGTCCGACATGTGTGGATTATTGTCGATTTGAATGGTGGAAAATAGCAGGTCGTTACATTAACTCTTAATCACACACTTATAAGTTTATTATTTCCAAACAATATTACAATTACTTACAGGACATTGATTTTATTCAATTACTATTTATTAATACAAATTTCTTTTATTTATACAACACGTACACTTGTTTACTTATTTTCAATTTTATACCCAAGTGTAACTATTTATACCATTTCATTTTTATTATGATTTCACTTCAATTGTCAATAATTTGTTTTTAATAACCATTGCTACAGTTCATTCTTAACATTTACTTCAATATAAATTATAAAATTTTTATTTATTTCTAAATTTAATTACAAAAATCCTATTATTTAACCAATATAGTCATCGAATTCCACGGGTCGTTGCATATTTTATATGGTTTTGAAATAGATATTATATTCTGGTTTTTGAAGTATAACTATTTTGAAATGACCGCGTGTTATAGTTACGTTTGGTTGTTAAAGAGACCGGGATCGGAAGTTGTCATACTCTCTGCCAACTTCGAAAACCACTTTAACAACCATGTACGCGGTGGAGATTCTAGAATGAAGTAGGATGGTGGCGGCATTTCCTTTGAGGTATATACGTGGACCCGACTCCCGTGAGTTGGCATAAGGTCGCTAAAAGAGGAGCGATTGACGGGCTAAGAAGGTAGCACCTTTTATCGGACACATCCCTTCGATATTATACTCTGACTTTTGGATTGATTCGGTGGCCACTTCGATTTTGATTTGGGGGTATGGCTCGAGGCGGGCGGTAGTAGTTGCTACGCGTCACCACCAGCCTCGAAGCGTAACTGGTATATCTACCCTGGCATTGCCTAGTTGTGCCGTGTCACCTACCCTAGCGTGCCTTGTACGAGTCTGATTTATGTCATACCTATGAAGTATCCTCTGGTAGCCTCCCGATCAGGAGGTATTGCGGTACTGTATAGACTATTGGCACTATTACGTGTTAAGGGCTACCCCTTAACGCTGTTTAAAAGTAAGTTTATTTTACTATTAGACACTATCATAATAGCGAAATATTACTACATAGTAAATAGTTTAACGGATCCTTAGGAGATGTGAATCCTGAGCATCTCTTGAGTTACTGCACTCACGTTACACACTGGATAGGAGATGTCAAATCCCGTAAACATCTCTGACGTTGTTCCACTCATATTATTAACTGTTGATTTAAATTACATAAAATCTTTAAGTTCTGACTCGGGTGTTTTGTCTTTTCAATTCGCTCGGGTCAGCCTGAGCATTTCAGGATTTTGAAGACCTTATTTCTGGAGGACGAAGACGAAGATTGTATTACTATTATCTATTATATTATTCTGCATCATGTACTCTGCTGCATTTTATCATTCTCTAGTATGGGTAACTCTGTTATGTATTGTATAAGTATAATCAAATGTTTTGTAAACAGCTTCATGAAATGTTTATTTGATTATTATATTTTATCGTTCCGCTGCAAGATTCTATTTGTTTTTTCTTTCTTTGCTTTTTCTTATTTACCCCATAACAATCCACCCTTCTGTATGGTTTAAGTCTGACGTGTGTGGTTTATCATAGATTTAAAGCGTACAAAAAGGTGGGATGTTACATCTGGTATCAGAGCTATGGTTTAGCGATAAACCTTAGCTTTGTGGGGTCGGACTCTTTATTAATAGGGTAGTAATACCCTATGATGAGTCGCTGAGTGTGTGTGTGTGTGTGTATAAGAGCGTATTTGTTAGTGTTATAAAAAGGTTCTAATATTGTGTTACTTTTTTCCGTTTTGTATTTATAGATTCTGGTTGGTGCATAGGACGCTATGACATCAATAGGGATTTCTAAACACTTAATAGGATAGACCGACACAATATTTGTTTTAAATATAAGTTAATGAAATAATTTTGCCTATTATATTTTCTATATATAAAATAAAATTTTATAAATGGTATATATATTTGGTTGCAATATATTGGTTGTTAGGTAATGAAATTTATAACTAATAGTTGAAATAAGATTGAAAATAAAATAAATGAAAATTGGGAATTTAGAACTTAAGTTCCGGGGTTTTGAAACTTTCTTTCAAATGATTTTGGAATATAATAATGATATTATTTAGAAGTATTTTCTGATATAAATATTTCAATATGACTTAAAAGAGTTGCTTTTTAAAAAAATTAAAAAACTTTGGAAAGAAATAAGTTCTGTACTCTCCTCTTTGTCGCTGGAAAATAATTTCGGTGATGAGTGCATGCATCATCAACATTCATTTTTGAGTTTTGAAGTGGGAAGGCTCTGCAGGTTTATTTTGATAAACAAATATAAATTTCAAATGGTCTTAAATATAATTGGATATATAAGTTGTAAGTACATACATTTATCTATTATTTTAAAATGATTTGAAATTATACTCGGTACTTAGTTCTTAATTTTTTGATAATCAATAGTTCAATTATTGTAGTGAAATGGGTTGTAACTGATTAATAATTGGAACCTTTAATCAAAATAAGAGATTTAATGTTAGGTTATGAATGAAATTACAAGCAAGTTGAAATTGTAACTTATAAACAAAAGATAAAATTATTGAACATTGAATTAATTAAAAGAAATGGGATAAACTTGTGCAACTTTCAATTACATCCTTAAAGGCATATATGTAACTTACCAAATATTAAAAGTTCTAATGTTTAATGAGAAATTGTAATGGGTGTTATACAAGTAATAAACTTGAGGTGATGAAGAATTTAAAGAAATTCTTTTATAAATAAGAATTTGATGTTGTAATTGTTGTGAAATTAAGTTATAATTGAAATGTTACTGAAATAATGGTAATAGGAAGTAAGTATTGTAAGTATAAGATTATAAACATAAGTAAATGAATAAATAAATGTAATACAAATAAGAGAATTTGCAGTACATGGATTTATGTAAATGAATTGTAAGTAGTGGATAGAAATAAATGAAAACTGTAAGAAATAAAATGTGAACTAAAAAGATTATAAGCGTAAGTTAATGAAATTGCCATGCCAAGTGACTGAATTGAGCATGAATATTATTAATAAATGAATGTAAATAAATGAAATCAAGTAATGAATGAATATATAATACAATAAGAAGAGAATTGACATGATGTGAATAAATTATATGAAGATAAGTATTATACGAAAGAATAGGAAATCAAACAATAAAGGTCATGAAATAAAATTGAAAAATTAACTTAATTTATAGTTTGAAATTGTTGTTTGTTTGGTTTATGGTTGTTTAGGCAATGATACTTTAAATTTGTTTGGATGTATGAGTAATCTATTTGGTTTCATCTAAGACTGTTGAGTTAATGGTGCACTTAGTAGTTTATTTTACATTTTGTACAATTTAAAGTTTTAAACCCGAACAACTATTTGTTTGTTTGCTATGGATATATGGATGGTTGATTTTATTGACTTCATACGATGGTTGTATGTTGTGATTGCAAGTGATTATTATTGTTTTGTTTGTCAATTGTTGAAACAAATTTAAATATTTCATTTTATATAATTATTAACTCTTTTTAGATTATATAAGTGAAATGCAGGTTATGGAAGCAATTGCTACTGCTTTTCGTTTCATAAAATAAGCGAAAATTTCCCGACAAATAGGTACGTTCTAGGATTATGGTTTTATAGCGTTATTATATTGTTTTTCCCATGTTGGGATATATTATTTTGGAAATTATATGTGATATTTTGTTATATTTGATATTATATTTTCTCCCGAGCCTCTCCGTACAAAGGAGACTGTGCCGAAATTTTCCGTAAATTTTGGACTTAGAAATTTTTTGAAAATGTTTTCCAAACTTTATTAATTTGAGTACAAAAAGGATTTAATGATTATAAATTGGTAAATTTTATTTAAATTAATTAATTATGTAAATTATCTGTTTATAAATTTAATATTTTAAGTAAGATATATTGATTTTTTAATTCTTCTTTTCCCTTCTTTTTCCTTTTCGCGGACGAAAAGTTTTGAGTGGGGGAGAAAGTAACGACCCGTAAATTTTGATAATTAATTTTATCAATTTAATAAGATTTTGGTAATTAAATCTGGAATAAATAAAAATTTGAAATTTGTTAATTTAATAAATTTTGTAATTTAATATTGAAGAGAATAAAAAAAATTGTGAATTATTAGTGGAAACGATGACTAGAATAAATTGTAACAATACTAATGTAAGTTAATTATTAACAATTCATATGAAATCCCAATTAATTGAAATGATGTAAAGGTTATAATTGGTTATAAATTGAACGTAAGTAAATAAATGTAGGTGTGTGTAAACTTATGAACTAGTACATAATTAGTGGTAATTTAATAAAATTTGTGTTATAGAGGTAAGTTGTAACATTTGTTTACGATAATAAACTTAAAGGTGTTATAAATGTGATTTAAGGTAAATGGTGTCTAATCTTTTTTTTAGGTTACACATTATTTAATATATTAAATTTAATTGGAAATCAATCGCAATCAGTTCACTTAATTATTGCGGTTACTGTAGATTAGATTTGTAAGAGAAGATATTAATTCAATAAGATGTAACCAAGGTAAATTCTATTGATAATATGATAATAGGTTGATTTAAAGAATGGAAATCAAGATTTATTAATTTATTTGAAATTTAAATTTAATAATTGGATTAATTGCAAATAAATGAAATTAAATATTTAATTACCACGTTAATGGAGATTAAGATGAAATTTGAGAATATTGATGTAATAAACCGTGAACCAATGTTAATTTTATCTATTTGGTGGTACTGGATTGAATAATAATATTTAAAATCGAATAAATGGATTTATTGGAACTTAAATTGATAATTTGTGGATTTATTTGAAATTGAAATTAATACGGTAATGGGTAAAATAATTAACTTAAAATTGATGTCTGAACTTGTCTAAATGATGGTGAAGATTTAAGAAATCAAAAGTGATAAAGATTGCTAATTATAGAGTTAGAATTGAAGATTTGATTTAATTAATTTAATATTAGATAATTTAACAATGTGAAAATAGCCATTTTTTCCACTGACTCGGATTTCAACAAAACTGGTTTCATCGGATCTGTAACAGTGAATTATTGTAGGATTTCAAGTTTGGTAACGATTGGACTTGTTATTTGATCGTACGGGCTTGAAACGCCTAGAAATCAATTAATTGGAATCAATTTGAAATAATTTGATTTTAGCATAACTTCTTCATACGATGGAATTTGGATGTGAAACCTATTCCATTGCGTTTAAATTATTCAAAAACATCTATTTTGATATATGGGTTGACCCAATTTCATTCCGGAGTCGAAACGGGCTTTTCGGGCCATGTATCGTTTAATTTATCTGATCTGTTCTTTCTGTTCTGCTCTGTCTATTTATATGTCATTATAAACCCTAGCCTATTTCTTATTCCTCATTTCTGTACGTACAATTCAGCTGTCTCTCCTCCTCAATGGCAGACAAATAAATTCTCACTTCCAAATCCAATTGCAATTCAAAACCAAATCAAAATTTCAAACTCCGCAAACCCTATCGAATTTTATGTTGATTCGAAGCTCTCAATGAGCGCATCTCAGATATGTGATTTGTTTTCCAATCTGAATCTCTGTTTGTCCATAATTTTAAGAACAAATCACGGTCGTTCATCGTGCGATGATCATCCTTGTCTAATCATCAAATTGAATTGTGTGTATTGTAGAAATTTACGAGGGGATTCCATCTGAGTGGTTCGTATGTCGAATTGATGGCTGGATCGTCGGCAATTGGTGGATTAGAGTTGGCGGCGCACGGCGTTTGGGCAGCCGATGGCTATGTCACGGCCACTGGAAGGTGCGCCACATCGAGGGCGTGGCGATGGTGATGGTCGGAGGCCCTCTAGTGCAGGTGGCATGAGTATCGAGTAGTCAACGCATGACTCTGGATGGGTTCCGGTTCATTGCTGCTGAAGTCGCGTGCATGAGGAAAGCAGGTGCGTGTTGCTGACGTGTTCGTGAGTGTGTGGTGTTCTTTATTTTATTTTATTTTACTTTATTTAAATTCAAACTTTAACGTTCTTATGTTAATAACTTTTGCATACGAGGTCCATTTCATGTGCGGTTTTCTCCGCTAGGTTCGTATTGCAATTCCGGACAGTTTGACGCTAGTTTGGACGAATTATGAGACTTTTTAAATTTTGGGTTTAAATTGGATTTAAATTCAATTTAAATTCAAAAGGTAAGTGTTTTGACCCACTCACAACTTCTAAAATTTCTTATGTGTCTTAAATTAATTTTTAATGTGATTAGAAATTTATTTATGACTGTTTGGCATATTTTTAATCATCATCTCAGTTAAATTAAATTTATTTAAGTTAAAATGTTATTTAATTTATTATTGCATATAAACTGCAGTTAAATAGTTAGTTAATTTATTATTGAATATAAACTGCCGGTAAAGGCCTATGATGTATTATCTGTTATATATTGATGTTATTGATTGAATTAGATGGTGATTGTGATAAATGTTTGATCATTGTTATTGGATGAATGGATGTTGCATTTTATATTGTTATAAACTGCAAGTTGTTATGCATTTTTATTTCATTCGGGATTGCAGTTTAAAATGATATATAACCGTATTTTATTTTAAATTTTGGATTGAAATGATAAATATCTGTATCACTTGACCATAGGATAGAGAATTATATACAGACACCGCGGTTTATATATATAAAAATATTTTTAAATGATTTCTATGGTTTTGTAAAGAAATATATGGGTTATATAAACATTGATTTTAGATGTTATGTAAATGTTATTTTATTATTGATTTTAGCTATGTATAAATTTTCTTTGAAATATAAAATAAGTTGAATAATAAATTTTGATTGTTTTACTATAATATGGTTAAGTAGCTGTTTAAATTGTATTGTATATATAGTTATAATTGCTTAAATAAAACTGAGATTGGAAGATAAATATGAAATTGATGTGAATTAAATTATTTAAGGATTATACTCGAATAAAGTTGATTTGAAATTTAAATAAAATTGATATTCTAAAGGGTATGACTTTTACAACTTGATTTTTGCTTAGAGTGGTTTAAATGAGTATCCAGTTGATTTAAATGAATATATCAACTTAATTAAATTGAAAGAATATCCAGTTATTTAAAGTTTAAAGGTTTTACTTAATTGATATTTGATTTATTAAGTAAACATTTCAAATCCAAATAATAGTAATTGAATTTGATTTATATGGAATTAGCAAAGAATTAGTTTTGAAATGGTGGAATATTTAAAGCTTTGAAATATATGGGAATTGAAATGGTTTATTTGGGGGTTCATACCAGTATTTGGAAGTGATTTGTGAAATTGAAGAAGCTATTTTATTATATAAAGTATTTTAATATTTAAACCATTTAAGTGGTGGAAGTTATATTTCAAAGCTAGGAGTTTCAGGCTATTATGATTTGAAGGTATTATATTTCAAGAATTTTGATTTCGAAGTGTTATAACGTTGAAAGTGCTATGATTTTTGGAAGGGATATATTTGAAATAAAAATGATATTAGATTGATTTGGGTTTAATAAAAATGATATCATTTTTTTGGGTTTTGGAATGGAAATGATATCGTATTTTATATGGTTTTGAAATGGATATTATATTATGGTTTTTGAAGTATAACTATTTTGAAATGACCGCGGTGTTATAATAACTTTTGGTTGTTAAAGAGACCGGGATCGGAAGTTGTCATACTCTCTGCCAACTCCGAAAACCACTTTAACAACCGTGTACGCGGTGAAGATTCCAAAATGAAGTAGGATGGTGACGGCGTTTCCTTTAAGGTATATACGTGGACCCAACTCCCGTGAGTTGACATAAGGTGGCTAAAACAGTAGCGATTGACGGGCTAAGAAGCTAACACCTTTTATCGGACACATCCCTTCGATATTATACTCTGACTTTTGGATTGATTCAGTGGCCACTTCGATTTTGATTTGGGGGTGTGGCTCGAGGTGGGCAGTAGTAGCTGCTACGCATTACCACAGGCCCGAAAGCGTAATTGGTATATCTACCCTGGCATTGCCTAGTTGTGCCATGTCACCTACCCTAGCGCGCCTTGTACGAGTTTGATTTGTGTCGTACCTATGTAGTATCCTCTGGTAGCCTCCCGATCAGGAGGTATTATGGTACTGTATAGACTATTAGTACTATTAAGTGTTAAGGGCTATATGGGTAACCCCTTAACGCTATTTAAAAGTAAGTTTATTTTACAATTAGACACTATCATAATAGCGAAATATTACTACATAGTAAATAGTTTGTAACAACCCAGGATTTCGCAGATAATTCATTATCGTCAAATGACGATTAATATTGTTGCTAGTTGCTATTTGGAGTTTGTAAAACCCGAATTAAATTCCTTTCAAAAATTTGATGAACATGGTTGCGGGCTTCAATCTCAATTTGGCCCTCGTTTTCTTTTGATTTGGGCCGTGAAAATTAACTAAAGCAAATAGCCGGCCTCCCCTTTTTACATTTTCTGGTTCGCAACCCTAATGAACGATCGAAAGTAATTAATGGCGGCCTCGTGTTTTTTTGTTCGTCCCTCTTCCTCGTTCCTCTTGCGCTCGTTCGCAGCTCCTTCCAATCGCGTCGTGGAAGGTGAGTAATCCACTCACATCTAATTCAATCTTCAATTTTTGAATTTGTCACTTTCTTTGCTCGGCCGTTCGATTATTGTTGGATGTTGATGATACCTCTGACTTAATCAAATTCGTGTAATTTTCTTCTCAAGGCTCCAATTTTGAACTGGTCGATTTTTGACTTTTGTTCGTTACAGTAGTATTTTTTTTCTGTATATCGGCTTGGGCTCCGATTATACTTCAGTTGTTTAAAAAAATTGATTTTTTTTGTGATGATTGCCATTGGTTGATTTTCGACTTGGTCGTTGTGATGATTTTCTCGGCTAAGATAATTTGATTTTTGGGTATACTTTGCAATGACCCGTACTTATTTCTGCTTGGGCTACATTTGACTTGTTTGATGTTGCACATCGTTTTTGGTTTGATTCGAACTCTTTGTCACTCACGGCTTTGATGCATAATTGTTCGAACTTGCAACTATGTTTTGATTCAAACTTTATTACTTTGATATCGGCTTACACTATTTGCATAGCCACTTATACTTGCTGTAGCATGTTTGAACTTGGCTGCATTATCCACATGAGATCATTCAACTTTGCTGTGCACACTCTTGTGTTGCGGTGTTCATTCATACCTTAGTTTCACGGCACCATACACTTATATCATTTTGAAATTTTTTTGATTTATTGTTTTGACCTTACACATTTGAGTTTAACTGTGCACTGCTTCGAGTCCGGTTGCATGGTCTGATCCATAACTTAGTCACTGAATATCCATTCCCTCCGGTCTGCATTTGGTGGTTGCATTCCTTAGTGTTCGAGTCTGATATTTTTGTAGCTGGCACTGACTTGTTTCATGTTGCATTAATACATTATGATTTGGTCGAGGCTTGATAACATTTCTGGTACCCTGTTTCACTGGTACATATGCATTCCAGTTTCTTGTAGTTTGTACTGGTACCCTGTTTCACTGGTACATATGTAAGGTTGCATTCATGTGTTCATTAATCTGAAGCTTGTATGCAAATGTTTGCCATGCATTTGTAATTGACTAGCTGTTGCTTGTTTTTTTATGCTGCATGACCTTGTTGTTCAATTTTAGCTTTGACCACTTTGGTTCTGACTTGATGCTAAACTTTGGCATTGTTTTGCTATGTTCGAATATATATATACTTGTTGTTGTTTGAGACAGCTATCCACTTCATTTCGTTTGTTCTTCATTTCTGAGGCTATACTGTTGTTGGCAATTGGTTTTATGTAGTCTGCTACACCACTGTTAAGTTTTGAACTTGAATCTCATGTATGCTGTGCATTTCATATCATATTGATTGAGTTGCTGCCATTAACTGTTGGCACTGACTTCATCATGGGTTGCACCATTGTTGTTTCACTGCTTCGCTGGTTACCTCTTACTCGGTTTGTGTTTCACTGTGCAGTCTTTTACATTGCTGCATTTGTTTTGATTGTTGCATCTGCAGTTTTTGGTCACAGTTGCCCTTGTTTTTTTGTATTGCAATGACGCAAATGGATTGTTTTCTGACTACACTTGAGTTGAATCAAGCATATAGCTCGGATTTGACCTTGTGCTCGTTGTGCCTTTTTTCTGTGCATTTCCTGACTTTTGCTTATTTCACGCTGCAATGGCGAGGCAGTGCACGCGTGCGTGCACTGCAGCCACATAACATTGATTTCATTGATATTTCTTTTGCTTTTGAACCATTGATCTTTTGCGTATTACATATGCCGTATTGGCGAGGCAGTACACGTGTTAGCGTGTACTGCAGCCAATTAGAATTGATGTTTTTAAGTGATATTTTAATTGTTTAAATTGATTTAGTTTCAATTGATCATTTTGTTGTTATCTAATTATCTATTTGATAATTAGATTCTAAGTCTCTAATTATTATTTAATAATTGGATTTTGTTGTTAATTACCATTTAGGCAATTCTGATGTTTTCTAAATTACCTTCATTGATATTCTTTTCACTTATCTCTGTTGATGATTTGAATCTGTTGATTTGTTGTTTAATACTATTATGTGTTATATTCACCGTATCCGACTTCTTGTTAAAGGATCGGATAGGTGAATTTACTTTGACTGTCATCTATTCATATTTAATTATTATTGCTTCTGTGCACTAATAACTGAGTTTGAATTAGACTGACCCGTGTATTATTTTCTTTTGAATTTAATACGCGGGTCAGACCGAGTATTTCAGGTTGTAGATATTCTGCTTTGGGTTGCTGCTAGAGCTATGAAGTTCTTTCATATCTTTTGGAGTAGTCGTCGTTATTTGTAGTAGTCTGTATGATTGTATAGGAAGATATGTATTCATGTATATTATATATGTTAATGTACTTGTATATGTAACTTTCTGAGACGACTGTTGTAGTTGTATCATATGTACCGTGTCAAATATATTGTAACTGACATCAGTTATTGTATATATGAGACTTTCTGTTATATTTGTGTTCCGCATTTACTTTATCTGTGTTATTATTATACATATTGTCCTAAACTATTATGAACCATCGTAGTTCGTTTTATACTAGAATTGGGTATGTCGATGGGAGTAAATAAATAAGAGATGAAAAATAAAAATATATACCACTCCCATCGAGATAACCAATACTAGTGTAAGGCCTAACTACGGATGGCCGCTCCTATCCAGCCTTATTCTTCATAATAACAGACAGTATTTCTTTTAATACTCTTTATTATTGTGAGCATAGAGGTGGGGCGTTACAGTTGGTATCAGAGCTTCAGGTTTATGGACATAATATAAAACATAACTTAGATGGAACATGTGTTACAACTATTAGTCGATGTTTTATATGTGCTTTGAGTCAAAACTAAAATTTTGAAATTTTGAAATTTTTTTTTTAGCTTTATTTAAAAATAAAAGTTGATTTGGGTTTTGATGATTGATTGATTTGTGCTTTGTTTATCAGAGTGCGCAGAGAAAACAGTGTGACTGCTTTGCTGAGTACAGATGATAATTATTTTGATTTAAAAATCAAAGTATGAAATTGAAATAAACTTCATTTGTTGTTTACATAGCTGTGTTTATTTTGTTTTCTTTAAAGTTTCGAATCCGATTTGAGGATTCGAAGCGATTGCAGCTATGTGGTTTTGTTGAAATTTTGCTGGTTTCCTTGGATGCTAATCACATGTTGATTAGATTTTGCTGTTTTGAATTATCTTCATTGAAGATATATTCGAATTATTTCTTTGTTCATTTTGTAGTGTACGTGCAAAATTCAAGCTGCACGTTACTGCATTAATTTTACGTTGAACCGATGCTTGGTTATGAAACGTATTTTGTTGCCGTTATTCTTATAACGGGCTTTTCACACCAATGCTATATTTTGAAGCACGGTGTTTTGTTGACATATTTCAATGAATGAAAATTCACTGATATTATATTTTGATGCAAATTATTTTGATGAGATTTTGACATTTAAAAACTACTGTCTCCTTGACTTCAGTAACTGTCAAATTTTAAAGTAGATTTTCAAGCGGCTATCCCGCAATGCTGATTTTGAGATTAGTTTTGTGTTGTTTTGAGAAGTACCATTTTCTTGTTTAAATTGTTACTTATGTTGCTGATTTAATCATGTGACTATAAAAAGAGTTTTAAAATAAAAATTGTTTTCAAAATTTTTCAGTTTACGTTTTCAAAAGAATGAGAAAGAGATTTAAATGATTCAGCAAAATCGAGGACTATGAACCCTTTCTTTTACTGATTCACTTAATTCCGGACTTATTCGTTTGAGAATGTAGATTAATACTTTTATGAAATAAATGAAATTGTTTTCAGAAGTTTTGCATTTTGCGCTTTCAAAAGAATGAGGAAGCGATTTAAACGTTTCAGCAAAATCGAGGACTATGACCCCTTTCTTTTACTGATTCGCTTAATTCCGGACTTGTCCTATGACGATCCTGACTCGACCTTCGAAAATCGGCACCGAATATGTCACCTATATTCAAATGCCGTAGATCCAAAGTCGAATCTGGTGCGCCGGAGCTTATAACACAATTAGTAAACAACACAGCGGAAGAAATAATGAATATCAATATACAACATCTGATACAACATCCTGGTACAATAGATGATACAGTAGATATCGATATATATCAGAGATACGATACAATACAATAGCAGCGGAAAGGAAAAATAGATAACACTAGCAGTGGAACAAATAACTCGAATAGTCTTCAAGAGAGAACTCCAGCGGCAACTTGAACCTACATCATGATATACTACGAGAAGCAAGACTGGTGTGCATCCAAAGACTGAAACTAGCTCCAGATAATCCACAGAACCTAACTATCTGAAAAACCTAACTCTAGACTGCTCGTGTGGGAAATAGTGAGCACCCAGAGTTTAGAAAAGGAACAATAAACTCCGAGTCAGTCATGGGACTGGTGTGAGTAACAAAACAGTTTATCTTTAAACACAAACAGCAAGAGAATTTTAAAGTAAATTCGCAATGCTTTTAGAAAATGAAACTACCATAAGACCTCCCGCCACACACACAATGCAAACGCAGAATTGGAGGAGATTTCTTCTTATGATAGTCAAACATGCTTAATACGCGAATTCCTTTGATATTATTATTATAAGTGCGCAGTGCAGAAAAGCCTTTCGAAAGTAGAATATAAATCTTAGCCAACATACGACCATTATCGTATGCCTACTATAGCTACCATGTTCAATAGCAGGTTACCACCACATTCCATGGCAGGTAATACAACTAAAACCGTACAAGGCTCGTATTGTTTTGATTGGATTTTCCAACAAATGGTCAGGCTAAGGAACTTCCTACTGCCACATGGGATCGCCTCTGACGGGTCGTCCCGAGAACCTAACCGGATCTCTGCCAACACAAGGCCGGGTTACCTCTGTAACTAGGTAACTACTACTCGAGCATGCCACTCCCCGGTCCTTTGGGACCTTTATCCGAGGCGCCTCTAAAGCAACGACCACACAGTAAATGAGATTGGAGCCACCACATAGGTAAATATCTGGGCTCCATACCATGATAGCACCCTTTACCAGAAGGGAATGACACACCCTAAAGGGCGCGACCCTCATAACCATGCCGCATCTTTCCTGTTTTGACCATTTTCGGGGTGTGAGGTCCTGATGCAGTCTCGTCCACAAAGCTACGCTTTATACAAAAGCCATGCTCTGATCACAAATGATCAACAAATGATCACCAACACACAGCAGCACTCAGCATGCCACACTACCAAATTGGGAGTATATCGCTGATAACCTTCAACTACATAACCTCTGAGCTCGTATGTCTCAGAGAAGGGTGTTAAGCTAAGAGAATAAATTCTCCTCCACCAACAGATATGTATTTGAAAGAAGTCTGCTTTATATCTCAAAGTGTAGTGTCAGACATACAACCATACAAGTCTGTTCCGGGTTCGAACAGAACCGAAGGCACTTCCAAAGAAGCCTTGCAATCCGGGTATTCACAATCCCGATCGGACTTCCCATCACTTAGGGCTCTATACCGGCGCGACTCGGTGCAGAGACAATCGATAGGTCATCCTATCGTTTTCACAGATACCCGGTCTTCACCACCGGTCTTCAAATGCTATCCATATACGTCGTATCACATATTCGGAATGGGTTATATGACACAAAGGTCCTCTCCCTGCTAAACCGAATAGTGAACGCAATATTTAAAAACATATGGATATGGGATTTCAATTAAGTCACAACTTATTTCCCAAAACTTTTCTTTAAATGGTTTAACGAATTACCATTTCAAATCTTTTTTAAATAAAAAGATTCAATTCACAAAGTTCACCCAAATTTCACAAAGATTCATTTACACAGCTTTCAAAACGATTTCTTTTCAAAATTGGACTAACTCATCCAATCTTTAAATCAAAGCTTTCAAAACCATTTACAATTTAAATCCTTTATAATATAAAGGATTCACCATTTAAAATTCTCTTCGATTTCAAACAAGGTTCAACCATCTTTACAAAGACAAATTTTATAGTCTTCCAACTATTTACATGTCCATTTCAAAATTGAAATCGTTTTAACACAAATCAGGAATTCATTCCTTATATGGAAGCTTAATTATTTGGAAACCAATAGTTTTCGTTTTAGGAAAAACTGATTACAATTTAAGGCCATTCAAGTAAAGAACTTTAATTTAAATTTACATTTCCAAAACCACACTATTTAAATGGTTAAAATTCCATATAAACATCTTTATAACTTGTATAGTGTTTTAAACCAAAATTCCAAGTCATTGAATTCAAATCATTTAAAATTTCAAGTTATATTAAGTTATTAAAAAAACTAACTTTTATTTTGAAATTCATTTGAAAATTTCTCAATTCAAAATTCAAAACTATTTTGGATTCAAGAATTCAATTTCTAAATTTGATACAAATCTGTGACTTAATCGATTTCCTCGTGAAATCCACATTTGTGTGTGTATGGTGTGGTCCAGGGGTTTAACACAATAGTGCAACATCATTCAATCATCACAGATTAAACACAGAAATATAGTTGATAAGCGGTATAAACTATAACGCTTATATTTGATAAGCGGTATAAACCATAATGCTTATCTTTCATTCACAGATCACAGATATATATGTCACAAAGAGATAGATTACAGATCACAACACAATCAAGATATATCACAAAGCATCCCATATCGGGGATATCGAACAATTCAACATCCAATACAATTCAAACATCCATAAGTAGGATTAATTTAATTATCTGATAGATTTAAATCAGATTTATTTCTATGAATAAATTCGCTAGTTATGGAAGATTAATGATTAATCAATTACACCCAATTAATTTATACTGAATAATTAATTTCTTAATATTTCCATTAAATAATTACACTTCATGAATGATCATTATTAAATTAATTAATCTAAATTAATTATTATAAATTAATTAGTTATTTAAATAATCTTGGTTAATAGCCTTCATTAACTAAGAAAAATTCTTTAATTACTTCTCAAAAATAAGTGACTAAGAATAATCATTATTAATTACGATTTAATTGGATAATCACTTACATTGATTAATTTCCCCTTAATTTATTCATACTCATTAATTAACTATTCCTTAATTAATTCCTTAATTAATCAATCTTTTTTTTATTACACTAAGTAAATTCATTCTTGATTACTTTCCCCTAAGTAATTACCCTTAACTTATCTTCATCAAAAAGTAATCCTATTGGTTAACTACCCTCGATTAATTAACCCTTGATCATAATTTAATTGCTCTTTAATTATTAATTAATAAATACTTAATCTTTAATTACTTATTAGTATATCTTTAATTATCTATCGATTTATTAAATGCTTATTCATTTATCTTAACTATCATTAGCGATCTTACTTAATAACCTTGGAAGTAAATTGATATTAAATTTACATAATTACCATCTTAATTAAAAAAAAACATTTCCATGGTTAACTTAAATAATTAAAACTTAAATAAAATATCCTCAACTTTACTTAACAACATTTAATAAATCCATTTTTTTCTCCTTAAAATAGTTTATAAATAATTAGTTTATCTTAACTCTGAAAGCTACTCATTTGCAATCCAGAACAAACCCAGCACTACCCCATTTCCCAAAACTCGAGTAATCCCTGGTTCTAACTGAGTCAACCAACTTCAGTTCTTCCTGATCGAACTCGAGATCAACTTGAGTATAACGTTCCACTTCCTTGAGGAAAACATCGGCCAAACACTTCCATCCTTCCTCACCTACTCCTTCTTCCCCCACAACGTAATCATTCTGATACACCGTGCACCTGTGCACGTACACCACGCGACAATCATCATCGATCAACTCTACAACTCTCGACAAACCATCGATCGACTCGCCGACCCTCACATCCATCCAGCACAAACTTCGATCTCCAACAACGAAAATGGACAGATTCGAATACCACTGGAGAAACTCGACCACCCCAAAACGCCCCATACCGGTACCCAAGATCACTAGCAACCACGAAACGTGATCCAGAGCTTCGGCTCTTCATAACACCTCTATCCAACTTGGTCCGATCGCCGATAGTCCACTGACGACATCGAATTGCTTCGACAACCCAGCCAAATCGAATCCACCTCTAAAACCCTGGTTTTCATCGTAGTATCGCCAGCGATGATCAAAAAAATAAAAACCCATTTTTCCCAAATACGCCGGCCTACCACCTTCCTCTACCCTCAATCCCTATCCTTCCAGTCTCCGCAATCATCAGGAAATGGTCGAAAAGCAAACTTTGTTCAAATATGAACTGCACTTGGAATACATAATAAAAAATCATCATATTAACTTTAAAAATCCTATCTTTGTATGTTCATTCGAGTTATATAATCAAATCAGTGATTTAAAACACTCGAATTTATCATATGATTCCTGTCTTTCACTGTAAACTTGGTTTACAGAGTCCAGTGTTTCATTTTCAAGCTTAAAACCATTTCTGGGCCATGGTTTAAGTTCAAACTAGCTTATTTTGTTTAAAATCCTAAATTATAATGTTTGTGGGAGGATGTATCAATTTTTCCTACTTTTCTTTGCTCTGTAACCAGAAATATAAAAGAATAAGTTATATAAACATTTCAGTATCACAAAAATATACAGAACAATTTTTTTTTTTTTACGACAAAGCACAAATTCATAACTGAATATCCAGATTTCAGTTTAGAAAAAAATAGGTTTACTCACCGTGGTAGGAAAGAACAGAGAATACAGGGGACTGGAGTTTTATTTTGATGAGTTGTTGAATTTAATCCACCACTTGATGTCCTGATTTTTTTTTCTCTGGTTTGTATATATATAATTTTTTTTCCAGCTCTGGATGAACGAACAAAACTGATAGATTGATATGTAGAAAACAGGTTGATATTTGTTTCCTTTTAGTACAAAGTAAGTTCAGAGATTTTTTTTTTTTATATATATATCTTTGTTGACTAGTTGATTTCTTTGTTGGCTGAGGTGATATGTATTTTGTATGCTAAGATTTTGCATTAATTGAGCTTGTCTTGATTTGCAAGCTAATAGATATTTATAAATCTTTGTTGTCTTGTTTTGTAGGCTTTCATATACATTTGTTTTCTTCTTTTTTATTTGTTTGTGCTGAGGTGATTTTGTATTACTTTTCTTTGTCTTCCTATACAAGCCTGCATACTTACTTTTATACATATTTGTTTTATATTCCATAGTTATCTTATATTTTACTTTGTTTACTTTGCTTTGTTCTTGATTATGCAGATTGTCTTGTTTGTGTAACTTACAGCACATACTTATGTATTTGTTGTTTCCTCAAGTCAAGATACTTATCCATATACATTTGTTCAAACTTGAATAAAATTATTGTCATACTTATTTTTATATATCTCCCATACTTTCTTTTGTCATGTTTGTATGCATACATTTGTTTCTATTTTTTTTATCTGAGTGTATTTGAGTGTATTTCTTATTTAACTTTATTTGGTATATGTTTTATTACTTCTTTTGTTTCTATTTCTTTTGTATTTCTATTTATTACTTGAATAAATTCCTATTGTTAATATGTTGTTAGATTTTTATCTAAGTGTTACTTTATTATTTGTAGTCTATATGGTTTATCTTATATATTTTATTATATACATTTGTATTTTTATTTTTGTCCATTTCCAACTTAACCCATTAATTCTGAATTTATATATTCTATATATTAGCTAAAATTTTAACTAATGTCTACTCTATATTTTATAGTTTATTATATATTTATTTCTATTTGTAACTCAAATATTTATTATTAATTTTACTTAAATACTTATTGTTTGATATTTCTCTGTATATGTATATTTTTATGTTTATCTCTGACATAAATCATCAATCCTAATATTTATCATTATAATTTATTTTTAGCCCATTTGTTTTAAGATTAATAAATGATTTCACAAATAATTTGAGTTACTTAAATTCAAATGATTTAACACATTTTTTTTTCATTTGAACTTGGAGAAACTCACACCAGTTTATCAATTAATTTCATAAATTTTATTCAAAAATTAAATTAATTACTAATTTAATCTTATATAAATTCGAGATCGTTACAGACTTCCCCCCTTAAAAAGAATTTCGTCCTCGAAATTTGCAGGCACGAAATTAACACAGATAGATAGATATCTTTCCAAATCAAACTGAATATTTATTCTGCATTTGGCTTACCAAATCATAATATCAACAATAGATATAAGAACGAAAGGACAACTAACCATTCGTAATATATATCTAGACCCAAATATTGACAGATATATGGATACAATTTCAAAATGTTGAGTTTAAAACCCAATTTATACCTATCAACCATAGTAACCAAAGCAAACAAAGCATCCAATACATCCAAACAAACAATTATGGCCTATTTGGAGTTTATGTCCCGTACAAATATATCAAATCTTCTTCCTGTATTTACCAGGAACCATCGAAGAATTGACAAGAGATGTTGAACAAAAGAGATAGATTTAATCTTCTATAATTTTTCCAATACTAGAAATGAATTCCAAATTCAAGTCGGAACATCTCAAAGTATACATCAATTTGTCCCTCTTCGGACTTCGATCAACCCAAGAAATTATAATAGAATTTCAAGTTTGGTTTTACACGAAATCGATTTATCGATACAATTCAGATTATCCTTCATATTCTATTAATCAATTTAACTCAAATTAAAATTTCCAATTTATTTCAATTTTCAATTCCAAATTTTCAATTCATATTCATTAAAGTTTAAATCAAAAACTGATAAGAAACCAATAAAGATACGAAGTAAGAATTTCCTACAATGATTCGTAGGGCCATCATCACACCAAAGCTTCCTCTGGAGCTGTCACGAAGAAATCAAAAGGATTTGAAAACGAATCAAAGGAAATTGATAGAGAAAGATTGTTCCCACTGTTGCAGGGCATTGACCATTTATAGTCGTATTTCCCTGTCCCCTATCTCGTCCTCTTCCTGCACTCATACTCACTATCAGTGGATAGAGAGAGAATTTACTGAGGCATACGGACGGTTATCTTAGGGATTACTCATTCTAGGGTATACTTCACCCTATCTCTAAGGAGATACTTAATGTGTTATACTCCTGAGCTAAAGTTCAACCTTAGCTCTGATACCAAATGTGACGATCCTGACTCGACCTTCGAAAATCGGCACCGAATATGTCACCTATATTCAAATGTCGTAGATCCAAACGTCGAATCTGGTGCGCCGGAGCTTATAACACAATTACTAAACAACACAGCGGAAGAAATAATGAATATCAATATACAACATCTGATACAACATCCTGGTACAATAGATGATACAGTAGATATCGATATATATCAGAGATACGATACAATACAATAGCAGCGGAAAGGAAAAATAGATAACACTAGCAGTGGAACAAATAACTCGAATAGTCTTCAAGAGAGAACTCCAGCGGCAACTTGAACCTACATCATGATATACTACGAGAAGCAAGACTGGTGTGCATCCAAAGACTGAAACTAGCTCCAGATAATCCACAGAACCTAACTATCTGAAAAACCCAACTCTAGACTGCTCGTGTGGGAAATAGTGAGCACCCAGAGTTTAGGAAAGGAACAATAAACTCCGAGTCAGTCATGGGACTGGTGTGAGTAACAAAACAGTTTATCTTTAAACACAAACAGCAAGAGAATTTTAAAGTAAATTCGCAATGCTTTTAGAAAATGAAACTACCATAAGACCTCCCGCCACACACACAATGAAAACGCAGAATTGGAGGAGATTTCTTCTTATGATAGTCAAACATGCTTAATACGCGAATTCCTTTGATATTATTATTATAAGTGCGCAGTGCAGAAAAGCCTTTCGAAAGTAGAATATAAATCTTAGCCAACGTACGACCATTGTCGTATGCCTACTATAGCTACCATGTTCAATAGCAGGTTACCACCACATTCCATGGCAGGTAATACAACTAAAACCGTACAAGGCTCGTATTGTTTTGATTGGATTTTCCAACAAATGGTCAGGCTAAGGAACTTCCTACTGCCACATGGGATCGTCTCTGACGGGACGTCCCGAGAACCTAACCGGATCTCTGCCAACACAAGGCCGGGTTACCTCTGTAACTAGGTAACAACTACTCGAGCATGCCACTCCCCGGTCCTTTGGGACCTTTATCCGAGGCGCCTCTAAAGCAACAACCACACAGTAAATGAGATTGGAGCCACCACATAGGTAAATATCTGGGCTCCATACCATGATACCACCCTTTACCAGAAGGGAATGACACACCCTAAAGGGCGCGACCCTCATAACCTTGCCGCATCTTTCCTGTTTTGACCATTTTCGGGGTGTGAGGTCCTGATGCAGTCTCGTCCACAAAGCTACGCTTTATACAAAAGCCATGCTCTGATCACAAATGATCAACAAATGATCACCAACACACAGCAGCACTCAGCATGCCACACAACCAAATTGGGAGTATATCGCTGATAACCTTCAACTACATAACCTCTGAGCTCATATGTCTCAGAGAAGGGTGTTAAGCTAAGAGAATAAATTCTCCGCCACCAACAGATATGTATTTGAAAGAAGTCTGCTTTATATCTCAAAGTGTAGTGTCAGACATACAACCATACAAGTATGTTCCGGGTTCGAACAGAACCGAAGGCACTTCCAAAGAAGCCCTTGCAATCCTGGTATTCACAATCCCGATCGGACTTCCCTTCACTTAGGGAATCTCTATACCGGCACGACTCGGTGCAGAGACAATCGATAGGTCATCCTATCGTTTTCATAAATACCCGGTCTTCACCACCGGTCTTCAAATGCTATCCATATACGTCGTATCACATATTCGGAATGGGTTATATGACACAAAGGTCCTCTCCCTGCTAAACTGAATAGTGAACGCAATATTTAAAAACATATGGATATGGGATTTCAATTAAGTCACAACTTATTTCCCAAAACTTTTCTTTAAATGGTTTAACGAATTACTATTTCAAATCTTTTTTAAATAAAAAGATTCAATTCACAAAGTTCACCCAAATTTCACAAAGATTCATTTACACAGCTTTCAAAACGATTTCTTTTCAAAATTGGACTAACTCATCCAATCTTTAAATCAAAGCTTTAAAAACCATTTACAATTTAAATCCTTTATAATATAAAGGATTCACCATTTAAAATTCTCTTCGATTTCAAACAAGGTTCAACCATCTTTACAAAGACAAATTTTATAGTCTTCCAACTATTTACATGTCCATTTCAAAATTGAAATCGTTTTAACACAAATCAGCAATTCATTCCTTATATGGAAGCTTAATTATTTGGAAACCAATAGTTTTCGTTTTAGGAAAAACTGATTACAATTTAAGGCCATTCAAGTAAAGAACTTTAATTTAAATTTACATTTCCAAAACCACACTATTTAAATGGTTAAAATTCCATATAAACATCTTTATAACTTGTATAGTGTTTTAAACCAAAATTCCAAGTCATTGAATTCAAATCATTTAAAATTTCAAGTTATATTAAGTTATTAAAAAAACTAACTTTTATTTTGAAATTCATTTGAAAATTTCTCAATTCAAAATTCAAAACTATTTTGGATTCAAGAATTCAATTTCTAAATTTGATACAAATCTGTGACTTAATCGATTTCCTCGTGAAATCCACATTTGTGTGTGTATGGTGTGGTCCAGGGGTTTAACACAATAGTGCAACATCATTCAATCATCACAGATTAAACACAGAAATATAGTTGATAAGCGGTATAAACTATAACGCTTATATTTGATAAGCGGTATAAACCATAATGCTTATCTTTCATTCACAGATCACAGATATATATGTCACAAAGAGATAGATTACAGATCACAACACAATCAAGATATATCACAAAGCATCCCATATCGGGGATATCGAATAATTCAACATCCAATACAATTCAAACATCCATAAGTAGGATTAATTTAATTATCTGATAGATTTAAATCAGATTTATTTCTATGAATAAATTCGCTAGTTATGGAAGATTAATGATTAATTAATTACACCCAATTAATTTATACTGAATAATTAATTTCTTAATATTTCCATTAAATAATTACACTTCATGAATGATCATTATTAAATTAATTAATCTAAATTAATTATTATAAATTAATTAGTTATTTAAATAATCTTGGTTAATAGCCTTCATTAACTAAGAAAAATTCTTTAATTACTTCTCAAAAATAAGTGACTAAGAATAATCATTATTAATTATGATTTAATTGGATAATCACTTACATTGATTAATTTCCCCTTAATTTATTCATACTCATTAATTAACTATTCCTTAATTAATTCCTTAATTAATCAATCTTTTTTTTATTACATTAAGTAAATTCATTCTTGATTACTTTCCCCTAAGTAATTACCCTTAACTTATCTTCATCAAAAAGTAATCCTATTGGTTAACTACCCTCGATTAATTAACCCTTGATCATAATTTAATTGCTCTTTAATTATTAATTAATAAATACTTAATCTTTAATTACTTATTAGTATATCTTTAATTATCTATCGATTTATTAAATGCTTATTCATTTATCTTAACTATCATTAGCGATCTTACTTAATAACCTTGGAAGTAAATTGATATTAAATTTACATAATTACCATCTTAATTTAAAAAAAAAAACATTTCCATGGTTAACTTAAATAATTAAAACTTAAATAAAATATCCTCAACTTTACTTAACAATATTTAATAAATCCTTTTTTTCTCCTTAAAATAGTTTATAAATAATTAGTTTATCTTAACTCTGAAAGCTACTCATTTGCAATCCAGAACAAACCCAGCACTACCCCATTTCCCAAAACTCGAGTAATCCCTGGTTCTAACTGAGTCAACCAACTTCAGTTCTTCCTGATCGAACTCGAGATCAACTTGAGTATAACGTTCCACTTCCTTGAGGAAAACATCGGCCAAACACTTCCATCCTTCCTCACCTACTCCTTCTTCCCCCACAACGTAATCATTCTGATACACCGTGCACCTGTGCACGTACACCACGCGACAATCATCATCGATCAACTCTATAACTCTCGACAAACCATCGATCCACTCGCCGACCCTCACATCCATCCAGCACAAACTTCGATCTCCAACAACGAAAATGGACAGATTCGAATACCACTGGAGAAACTCGACCACCCCAAAACGCCCCATACCGGCACCCAAGATCACTAGCAACCACGAAACGTGATCCAGAGCTTCGGCTCTTCATAACACCTTTATCCAACTTGGTCCGATCGCCGATAGTCCACTGACGACATCGAATTGCTTCGACAACCCAGCCAAATCGAATCCACCTCTAAAACCCTAGTTTTCATCGTAGTATCGCCAGCGATGATCAAAAAAATAAAAACCCATTTTTCCCAAATACGCCGGCCTACCACCTTCCTCTACCCTCAATCCCTATCCTTCCAGTCCCCGCAATCATCAGGAAATGGTCGAAAAGCAAACTTTGTTCAAATATGAACTGCACTTGGAATACATAATAAAAAATCATCATATTAACTTTAAAAATCCTATCTTTGTATGTTCATTCGAGTTATATAATCAAATCAGTGATTTAAAACACTCGAATTTATCATATGATTCCTGTCTTTCACTGTAAACTTGGTTTACAGAGTCCAGTGTTTCATTTTCAAGCTTAAAACCATTTCTGGGCCATGGTTTAAGTTCAAACTAGCTTATTTTGTTTAAAATCCTAAATTATAATGTTTGTGGGAGGATGTATCAATTTTTCCTACTTTTCTTTGCTCTGTAACCAGAAATATAAAAGAATAAGTTATATAAACATTTCAGTATCACAAAAATATATAGAACAATTTTTTTTTTTTTTTACGACAAAGCACAAATTCATAACTGAATATCCAGATTTCAGTTTAGAAAAAAATAGGTTTACTCACCGTGGTAGGAAAGAACAGAGAATACAGGGGACTAGAGTTTTATTTTGATGAGTTGTTGAATTTAATCCACCACTTGATGTCCTGATTTTTTTTTTCTCTGGTTTGTATATATATAATTTTTTTTTCAGCTCTGGATGAACGAACAAAACTGATAGATTGATATGTAGAAAACAGGTTGATATTTGTTTCCTTTTAGTACAAAGTAAGTTCAGAGATTTTATATATATATATATATATATATATATATATATATATATATATATTTGTTGACTAGCTGATTTCTTTGTTGGCTGAGGTGATATGTATTTTGTATGCTAAGATTTTGCATTAATTGAGCTTGTCTTGATTTGCAAGCTAATAGATATTTATAAATCTTTGTTGTCTTGTTTTGTAAGCTTTCATATACATTTTTTTTCTTCTTTTTTATTTGTTTGTGCTGAGGTGATTTTGTATTACTTTTCTTTGTCTTCCTATACAAGCCTGCATACTTACTTTTATACATATTTGTTTTATATTCCATAGTTATCTTATATTTTACTTTGTTTACTTTGCTTTGTTCTTGATTATGCAGATTGTCTTGTTTGTGTAACTTACAGCACATACTTATGTATTTGTTGTTTCCTCAAGTCAAGATACTTATCCATATACATTTGTTCAAACTTGAATAAAATTATTGTCATACTTATTTTTATATATCTCCCATACTTTCTTTTGTCATGTTTGTATGCATACATTTGTTTCTATTTTTTTTTTATCTGAGTGTATTTGAGTGTATTTCTTATTTAACTTTATTTGGTATATGTTTTATTACTTCTTTTGTTTCTATTTCTTTTGTATTTCTATTTATTACTTAAATAAATTCCTATTGTTAATATGTTGTTAGATTTTTATCTATGTGTTACTTTATTATTTGTAGTATATATAGTTTATCTTATATATTTTATTATATACATTTGTATTTTTATTTTTGTCCATTTCCAACTTAACCCATTAATTCTGAATTTATATATTCTATATATTAGCTAAAATTTTAACTAATGTCTACTCTATATTTTATAGTTATTATATATTTATTTCTATTTGTAACTCAAATATTTATTTTTAATTTTACTTAAATACTTATTGTTTGATATTTCTCTGTATATGTATATTTTTATGTTTATCTCTGACATAAATCATCAATCCTAATATTTATCATTATAATTTATTTTTAACCCATTTGTTTTAAGATTAATAAATGATTTCACAAATAATTTGAGTTACTTAAATTCAAATGATTTAACACATTTTTTTTTTCATTTGAACTTGGAGAAACTCGCACCAGTTTATCAATTAATTTCATAAATTTTATTCAAAAATTAAATTAATTACTAATTTAATCTTATATAAATTCGAGATCGTTACATGTCCGTTTGAGAATGTGAAATGTTATTTTTGGAATACACAATTTGCACTTTCAAGGAAACGATGAAGAGATTTAAACGATGTAGCAAAAGTGTGGAGTATGAAACCACACTTTTACTATTTCGGTTAATTCCGGACTCGTTAATTGAAATAATTGTTGTTTTGATGATTTTGATGATTTTACACGTTCAAGGAAACGATGAAGAGAATCAAACGATTTAGTAAAACACGTGGTATGAGACATGTGCGTTTGCTACTTCGGTTAATTCCGGACTCGTTAATTGAATATATGATGATTTTCGTGTGCTTTCGTGCCACTATGTTGGACCTTCGGGTCATATGTTGGACCTTCGGGTCAATACCAGTACCGGACCTTCGGGTCATGTGTTGGACCTTCGGGTCATATGTTGGGCGCCAAAATTATGTTGGGTACTTGGTAGGCTTCGGCCATATGTTGATGCACGTGCGGCGTAGCTAAAACTCGCCATTTGTTGGGATCGATCCACCTTTTATGTGATTTTCTAGATCATCTTAATTGATTTCTAGATATTTGTTGTTTCCAATTATCTGCAGGTACTTGGATATTTGTTGATATGAGTTCTGATTATCGTTTTTGATAATCGGATATTTGTTGATTTGATTATCGTTTTTGATAATCGAATATTTGTTGATATGAGTTCTGATTATCGTTTTTGATAATCAGATATTTGTTGATTTTTGATTATCGTTTTTGATAATCGAATATTCGTTGATTTAATTATCGCTTTTGATAATTGAATATTTGTTGAATTGAGATTTGATTATTGTTTTTGATAATCGAATATTTGTTGATTTTTGATTATCGTTTTTGATAATCGAATATTTGAGATTTAATTATCTCTTTTGATAATTAAATATTTGCTGATTTGAGATTTAATTATCGCTTTTGATAATTGAATATTTGTTGATATGAGTTCTGATTATCGTTTTTGATAATCGGATATTTGTTGATTTAATTATCGTTTTTGATAATCGAATATTTGTTGATATGAGTTCTGATTATCGTTTTTGATAATCAGATATTTGTTGATTTTTGATTATCGTTTTTGATAATCGAATATTCGTTGATTTAATTATCGCTTTTGATAATTGAATATTTGTTGAATTGAAATTTGATTATTGTTTTTGATAATCGAATATTTGTTGATTTTTGATTATCGTTTTTGATAATCGAATATTTGAGATTTAATTATCTCTTTTGATAATTAAATATTTGTTGATTTGAGATTTAATTATCGCTTTTGATAATTGAATATTTGTTGATATGAGTTCTGATTATCGTTTTTGATAATCGGATATTTGTTGATTTGATTATCGTTTTTGATAATCGAATATTTGTTGATATGAGTTCTGATTATCGTTTTTGATAATCGGATATTTGTTGATTTTTTATTATCGTTTTTGATAATCGAATATTCGTTGATTTAATTATCGCTTTTGATAATTGAATATTTGTTGAATTGAGATTTGATTATTGTTTTTGATAATCGAATATTTGTTGATTTTTTATTATTCTTTTTGATAATCGTATATTTGAGATTTAATTATCTCTTTTGATAATTAAATATTTGCTGATTTGAGATATAATTATCGCTTTTGATAATTGGATATTTGTTGATATGAGTTTTGATTATCGTTTTTGATAATCGGATATTTGTTGATTTGATTATCGTTTTTGATAATCGAATATTTTGTTAATATGAGTTCTGATTATCGTTTTTGATAATCGGATATTTGTTGATTTTTTATTATCGTTTTTGATAATCGAATATTCGTTGATTTAATTATCGCTTTTGATAATTGAATATTTGTTGAATTGAGATTTGATTATTGTTTTTGATAATCGAATATTTGTTGATTTTTGATTATCGTTTTTGATAATTGAATATTTGTGATTTAATTATCTCTTTTGATAATTAAATATTTGCTGATTTGAGATTTAATTATCGCTTTTGATAATTGAATATTTGTTGATATGAGTTCTGATTATCGTTTTTGATAATCGGATATTTGTTGATTTGATTATCGTTTTTGATAATCGAATATTTGTTGATATGAGTTCTGATTATCTTTTTTGATAATCGGATATTTGTTGATTTTTGATTATCGTTTTTGACAATCGAATAGTCGTTGATTTAATTATCGCTTTTGATAATTAAATATTTGTTGAATTGAGATTTGATTATTGTTTTTGATAATCGAATATTTGTTGATTTTTGATTATCGTTTTTGATAATCGTATATTTGAGATTTAATTATCTCTTTTGATAATTAAATATTTGCTGATTTGAGATTTAATTATCGCTTTTGATAATTGGATATTTGTTGATATGAGTTCTGATTATCGTTTTTGATAATCGGATATTTGTTGATTTGATTATCGTTTTTGATAATCGAATATTTGTTGATATGAGTTCTGATTATCGTTTTTGATAATCGGATATTTGTTGATTTTTTATTATCGTTTTTGATAATCGAATATTCGTTGATTTAGTTATCGCTTTTGATAATTGAATATTTGTTGAATTGAGATTTGATTATTGTTTTTGATAATCGAATATTTGTTGATTTGAGATTTGATTATCGCTTGAGATAATCAAATAATTGTTGATTTGAGATTTGATTATCGCTTGAGATAATCAAATATTCGTTGATTTGAGATTTGATTATCGTTGGAGATAATCAAATATTTGTTGATTTGAGATTTGATTATCGCTTGAGATAATCAAATAATTGTTGATTTGAGATTTGATTATCGCTTGAGATAATCAAATATTCGTTGATTTGAGATTTGATTATCGCTGGAGATAATCAAATATTTGTTGATTTGAGATTTGATTATCGCTTGAGATAATTAACTATTTGTTGATTTGAGAATTCTGATTATCGCTTTTGCTAATTGGACTTTTGTTGCTTTCTAATTGTCTACTTGATAATTAGATTTTGTTGAGAATTTGTGAATTTCTTTTATAAAGTTAAAAGATTTCTTTGATGTTTATATTCTCGACTTTTATTTTTCTAGCTTAACCAGTTTATGTTAGAAAAATAATTGTTACTGACGACCTTAGTTATGAAAATCGCCGGGACGCAATTTTTATAAGGAGGGGAGTCTGTAACAACCCAGGATTTCGCAGATAATTCATTATCGTCAAATGACGACTAATATTGTTGCTAGTCGCTGTTTGGAGTTTGTAAAACCCGAATTAAATTCCTTTCAAAAATTTGATGAACATGGTTGCGGGCTTCAATCTCAATTTGGCCCACGTTTTCTTTTGATTTGGGCCGTGAAAATTAACTAAAGCAAATAGCCGGCCTCCCCTTTTTACATTTTCTGGTTCGCAACCCTAATGAACGATCGAAAGTAATTAATGGCAGCCTCGTGTTTTTTTGTTCGTCCCTCTTCCTCGTTCCTCTTGCGCTCGTTCGCAGCTCCTTCCAATCGCATCGTGGAAGGTGAGTAATCCACTCACATCTAATTCAATCTTCAATTTTTGAATTTGTCACTTTCTTTGCTCGGTCGTTCGATTATTGTTGGATGTTGATGATACCTCTGACTTAATCAAATTCGTGTAATTTTCTTCTCAAGGCTCCAATTTTGAACTGGTCGATTTTTGACTTTTGTTCGTTACAGTAGTATTTTTTTCTGTATATCGGCTTGGGCTCCGATTATACTTCAGTTGTTTAAAAAAATTGATTTTTTTTTGTGATGATTGCCACTGGTTGATTTTCGACTTGGTCATTGTGATGATTTTCTCGGCTAAGATAATTTGATTTTTGGGTATACTTTGCAATGACCTGTACTTATTTCTGCTTGGGCTACATTTGACTTGTTTGATGTTGCACATTGTTTTTGGTTTGATCCGAACTCTTTGTCACTCACGGCTTTGATGCATAATTGTTCGAACTTGCAACTATGTTTTGATTCGAACTTTATTACTTTGATATCGGCTTACACTATTTGCATAGCCACTTATACTTGCTGTAGCATGTTTGAACTTGGCTGCATTATCCACATGAGATCATTCGACTTTGCTGTGCACACTCTTGTGTTGCGGTGTTCATTCATACCTTAGTTTCACGGCACCATACACTTATATCATTTTGAATTTTTTTTGATTTATTGTTTTGACCTTACACATTTGAGTTTAACTGTGCACTGCTTCGAGTCCGGTTGCATGGTCTGATCCATAACTTAGTCACTGAATATCCATTCCCTCCGGTCTGCATTTGGTGGTTGCATTCCTTAGTGCTCGAGTCTGATATTTTTGTAGCTGGCACTGACTTGTTTCATGTTGCATTAATACATTATGATTTGGTCGAGGCTTGATAACATTTCTGGTACCCTGTTTCACTGGTACATATGCATTCCAGTTTCTTGTAGTTTGTACTGGTACCCTGTTTCACTGGTACATATGTAAGGTTGCATTCATGTGTTCATTAATCTGAAGCTTGTATGCAAATGTTTGCCATGCATTTGTAATTGACTAGCTGTTGCTTGTTTTTTATGCTGCATGACCTTGTTGTTCAATTTTAGCTTTGACCACTTTGGTTCTGACTTGATGCTAAACTTTGGCATTGTTTTGCTATGTTCGAATATATATATACTTGCTGTTGTTTGAGACATCTATCCACTTCATTTCGTTTGTTCTTCATTTCTAAGGCTATACTGTTGTTGGCAATTGGTTTTATGTAGTCTGCTACACCACTGTTAAGTTTTGAACTTGAATCTCATGTATGTTGTGCATTTCATATCATATTGATTGAGTTGCTGCCATTAACTGTTGGCACTGACTTCATCATGGGTTGCACCATTGTTGTTTCACTGCTTCGCTGGTTACCTCTCACTCGGTTTGTGTTTCACTGTGCAGTCTTTTACATTGCTGCATTTGTTTTGATTGTTGCATCTGCAGTTTTTGGTCACAGTTGCCTTTGTTGTTTTGTATTGCATTTACGCAAATGGATTGTTTTCTGACTACACTTGAGTTGAATCCAGCATATAGCTCGGATTTGACCTTGTGCTCGTTGTGCCTTTTTTCTGTGCATTTCCTGACTTTTGCTTATTTCACGCTGCAATGGCGAGGCAGTGCACGTGTGCGTGCACTACAGCCCCATAACATTGATTTCATTGATATTTCTTTTGCTTTTGAACCATTGATCTTTTGCGTATTACATATGCCGTATTGGCGAGGCAGTACACGTGTTAGCGTGTACTGCAGCCAATTAGAATTGATGTTTTTAAGTGATATTTCAATTGTTCAAATTGATTTAGTTTCAATTGATCACTTTGTTGTTATCTAATTATCTATTTGATAATTAGATTCTGAGTCTCTAATTATTATTTAATAATTGGATTTTGTTGTTAATTGCCATTTAGGCAATTCTGATGTTTTCTAAATTACCTTCATTGATATTCTTTTCACTTATCTCTGTTGATGATTTGAATCTGTTGATTTGTTGTTTAACACTACTATGTGTTATATTCACCGTATCCGACTTCTTGTTAAAGGATCGGATAGGTGAATTTACTTTGACTGTCATCTATTCATATTTAATTATTATTTGCTTCTGTGCACTAATAACTGAGTTTGAATTAGACTGACCCATGTATTATTTTCTTTTGAATTTAATACTCGGGTCAGACCGAGTATTTCAGGTTGTAGATATTCTGCTTTGGGTTGCTGCTAGAGCTATGAAGTTCTTTCATATCTTTTGGAGTAGTCGTCGTTATTTGTAGTAGTCTGTATGATTGTATAGGAAGATATGTATTCATGTATATTATATATGTTAATGTACTTGTATATGTAACTTTCTGAGACGACTGTTGTAGTTGTATCATATGTACCGTGTCAAATATATTGTAACTGATATCAGTTATTGTATATATGAGACTTTCTGTTATATTTGTGTTCCGCATTTACTTTATCTATGTTATTATTATATATATTGTCCTAAACTATTATGAACCATCGTAGTTCGTTTTATACTAGAATTGGGTATGTCGATGGGAGTAAATAAATAAGAGATGAAAAATAAAAATATATACCACTCCTATCGAGATAACTAATACTAGTGTAAGGCCTAACTACGGATGGCCGCTCCTATCCAGCCTTATTCTTCAAAATAACAGACAGTATTTCTTTTAATACTCTTTATTATTGTGAGCATAGAGGTGGGGCGTTACATAGTTTAACGGATCCTTAGGAGATGTGAATCGCGAGCTTCTCTTGAGTTACTACACTCACGTTACACACTGGATAGGAGATGTCAAATCGCGTAAACTCTGACGCCCTTCCACTCATATTATTTATTGTTGATTTAACTTACATAAGATCTTTTAGTTCTGACTCGAGTGTGTTGTCTTTTCAATTCGCTCGGGTCAGCCTGAGCATTTTAGGATTTTGAAGACCTTAATTCTGGAGGACGAAGACGAAGATTGTATTACTATTATCTATTACCAGAAGATATGCAAACATAGAAATGTTTTCACATCGACCTTACTAAAGCACTTCTACGTTCAGTTGAAAAGAAATAGTCATGAAAATCATTTTAAACTTTAGTTTAGCAAGAATACCTTTATCTCCAGCTTCACCTGGTAAAATTTTGTTCATGCATATCCATCTTCAAATTTAATTTCAAACAAAATGATTTATACGGAGAATTTACCATCAAAAGGTATGCTCCAAGCATAAAAAACCTCAAAAAGGAAGCTGATCATCTAACAATTGTAGGTATATTATGTCTCTCATAGTTTTAAAGCTACCAACACCTGTCAGTAATTTTTTTTAAAGGATATTAACACTTTGGAATAAGCAATATTCTACTATATATATTTAATAAAACATGTTCTTCATTCATGATTAGACGAAGAAAATTCTATAATTAGTTTTGTTCAATGACCAAAATATCATATTAGATATGTGATTTAAGTGTAGCCTACCTTTAATAGACTATAATTGATATAAAATATGACATTACATTTGAATAGATGACTTGCTTTTCTCATTCAACCTCACAGCCAACATACTCAATACTCCCTCTTAAATACTGTCTTCCTCCTCACAGTACTGACTGCCAATAATAAACTCATTTTCTCTAAACTTGTTTGTTGATGAAATCGATTAAGAATATACCTTCGACTATTTTCACGAACCCACATACTGTTATTTACATTAAACAGAAATAAAGCATAAATTAAAAAAGAGACAAACATGTTACCATTTGATCGTTGATTGTCTTTCAGAAGACCATGGTATAGAAAGATAATATCATTATCGAATAGGAACAGGAGAGCAAAACCATGGAAAGATCATCTACTCCACTCAGCTCAACCACGCTTGAGATATCATTCTCAAATCACTCGTCCTATCATACCTTGCAAAAAAATTACCTGGTTATCATTAATTGAAATTGTCAACTGGTTGGATTTTTTGTTTTGGCACAAAATTTGTTTTCCAGTTTTAGAGGTTCATGAGCGAGAAATGGGAATGTGATGGGAAAATGGGTCTACGAACTGATTTAGGGCTCGAGTGGAGGCTGGAAAGACAGATGTACCCTTGTTTTGATATATCAGGAAACGTTTAAAAAGGGTATTTTTGACAACTCGAAAAAGGCTTCACTTACTCATGTATTTGCTTTATATATAAGATATTATACTGCATCATGTACTCCAATGCATTTTATTTTTCTCTGCTATGGGTAACTCTTGTCAGGACCCGATTCTTCGTCTTCCGAAAATTCAACATCGATACTCACTTTATCGACTGCCGAGTAATCGAACGACGGAAAACCGAACACTGAGGGTTTAAGAAGAAGAAAAAGACAGAAAAGAAGAGAAAAGAAGACAGAAAAGATAGAAAATAGAGAGGATAGAGAATAGAAAATAGAACATAGAGAAAATAGAGAAAATAGAATAGAACGGAACAGAAAACAACAGAACAACATCAGAATCTCACAATTCGCAGCGGAACAACATATAATAGATAAATGAATAATCTTTAAACAAAGAACTATATCAGTTATTACATTTTATACGTTTCATTACATCATATCATCATTACATCAGAGTGTACAACAGCAACAAACAACATCAGACAATGCAGCGGAAAAAGAAATACTATATAAACTAGTAATACGCCATGCCATCCATCTTGCCTCCAGCAACTCCATAATATCCTGATAAACCTTAACTCTTGACTGCCCGTGTGGAAATTGGTGGGCACCCAGAGTTTAGGAAGGAAAACAATAAACTCCAAGTCAGTCATGTGACTGGTGTGAGAACTCAAAACAGTTTATTTATCTTTAAAAATCAAAATAGAGGAATATTTCTAAAGTCAATTCGCAATGCTTTTAAAAATGAGACTACCATAAGACCTCCTGCCAGACACACAATGCAAACGCAGACTTGGAGAAGATTTCTCCTTATGATAGTCAAAGATGCTTGATACGTATTAAAAAGAACATTTGATATTATTATTAGTGCATAGTCTAGGGAAAATTTATTTCGAAAGTAGAATATAAATCTTAGCCAGCATAGATACCATTATATTATGCCTACTATAGCTACTTCCTGAGGAAGCAGGTTCTACAACTAAAACCGTACAAGTCACGTATTGTTTCTTTGGATTTCCAACGAATGGTCAGGCCAAGGAACTTCCCATTGCCACATGAGAATGCCTCTGGATGGACATCCCCGAGAACCAAACCGGATCTCTACCAACACAAGGCCGAGTTACCCCTAACTGAGTAACAACTGACCGAATATGCCATCCCCCGGTCCTTTGGGACCTTTTCACCGAGCGCTCGCAATCAATTCACACAATCATAACAAAGTGTTTTCAACATGAGTAAGTATCTGGGCTCCATACCATGATACCACCCTTTTCCAGAAGGAAATGCACACAACCTAAAGGGCGCTACCCCTCATAACCTTGCCGCATCTTTCCTGTTTTGACCATTCACGGGGTGTGAGGCTCGACGAAGTCACGTCCACAAAAACATACTTTATACAAAAGCCATGCTTTGGGTCAAAAATGATCATAGAAATGATCACCAGGATAGACGATCAAATAAATGATCCTATCACAAATAATCAACACAATGATCATTTACAGCAACACTCAGCATGTCACATTACCAAATTGGGAATATATCGCTGATAACATTCAACTACATAACCTCTCAGCTCGTACGTCTCAGAGAAGGGTGTTAAGCTAAAAGAATAAATTCTTCGCCACCAACAGAAATATATTTGAATGAAATCGGCTTTATATCTCAATTTGTAATGTCAGACATACAATCCATACAAGTCTGTTCCGGGCTCGAACAAAACCGAAGGAACTTCTTACGAAGCCCTTGCAGTCCGGGTATTCACAATCCCGATCGAATTTCCCATCACTTAGGAGATCTCTATACCAGGAGCTACCCAGTGCAGAGACAATCGATAGGTCATCCTATCGCTTTCGCAAATACTCGGTCTTCAACACCGGTCTTCAATGCAATTCACAACGACGTATCACATATTCAGAGTGGGTTATACGACCCCATGGTCCTTTCCCGGTTAACCCGAATAGTGAGCGCTTATTCAAAAATAAGTGTAGCATTCACATTCAAACAAATCACATCAAATACCCATTCAAAGGGAAATAGTGATAGTCGGTTATTGAACTATCAATTAATACGCACACATCACCAGATTCCAAACAATTTTCCAAATTATTTATCTTCCAAAATATCTTTACAAGATATATTATTTTCACACTTCAAAAATAAATCAATATTTATTTTTCTAAACCAATCCCACTTTCTTTTATAAATTCAATAGTGAATTTACATTCCAAAATATTCATGAATATACGACTTCAACTCGATTTCTAATATTCATTTTCAATTTATCTTCAAAAAGATAAATTCTTAAGATATTCACTTTATATTGGAAAACATTTCCATACTTACTTATTCATAAGTAATTCACAAATTTTATTTATTTTCAACACTTGGAAAATATTCAATATACTTAAATCGAGATTAAGTATATATTTCATTCTTTAAGGAAATCATTCTCTTAAACATATTTATTTGGGCCAAAACGAATGTTGCGTAAAACATCGTTACGACAACCCAAAATCACTAGTATAGGGATTCGAAATTAAAATAGATATATAAATCCCAATACTATATAAAACATTTCCTTTCGGAAATCATTTACTATAACAACAGTGTTATAGTCCACCATTTCCTTTTATTTCTCGAAAACGTCTATTTCAACAATGAATGTTGAAATCTATGGTTTCTAATCTCAACACATTTTAAAACATCGTTAGATCGTTTTAATTCAATTTAAAATATCACATTCAAAACAATTTCTTTAACATATTATTCACTATTCAAAAACGTGAATATACTATGTTAACTAATTTCATCCTTTTATTCATTTCATTTTAAAGGATTATTCACAGTTCAAAAACGTGAATATAGCTCCATTTATAAGTTATAACAATTTACTTATCAAAATAAGTCGTTTTCGAATTTATAAAACAACGTTTATAAATCCCATTTCTATTTATTTATAACAACTTCCTTTTATAAATTCCTTTATTAACCTATTTAATTTATAACTCAATTATAAACTAAAGGTTCATATTATAAGTTAAATGCTTATAAAACGATTATTTTACAAAATCGTTCCTTTGAACTTCAAAATTATAAATCTCATAACTTATAAGATTCAATTATTCATTCGAATATATTCTTTAATAATTTCACAAAATTTATAAATCTTACTATTTATAAATTTCATTTATAACTCCACCATTTATAATTTTATAAATTCCATTCACTTATGCAATCTATTTTCACTTCATTCAAACACTTATAAAAACTCGTTTTATAACTCAAATACTTTTGATTTATAAATATCAATTTATAAATCTTATATAAATCAATTTATATTATTATTTTAAAACATCTTTAATCTTCTTTATAATTTCATCATTTTGATTCATAAAATAATTAAATTTTATAAATCCTATATTTCAACTTTTTATAATAATTTCAAAAATCCCGATTAAACTATTTTATAAAATCATTAGCCTCATATTTTCAAAAATCAACCTTTAACTATATTTCTCAAAAATATAATTTTTATAACTTTAAAATTATAACGTTTATTTATTTAAAATGGATCGATTCCAAACATATAGTATATTCTCAAAATCACTTTAAAAATCATTTTAAAATTTCAAAATTTGGTCCAATGATGCTACACACCAAAATAGTCAATCACGACAACAACGATATCATATATCGATATGATAATCCATCAAATATCAAAATATCTGAAATCAAATAAATACTGTTGAGGAATCCAGTTGGATCCCTCCAACCTGTTTTCCTGCATCCACAAACATTAGCACAATACCAATTTCGCTCCAGTACGAAATTATCGCGGTATATGGGATTTAAATATTATCCGCTTAATAGACGGCGCAATAGGGTCTCATCCGCTAAACAAAAAATGCGGGAAATCAATAACTCCAATATATACATATGACAATATATATATATTGCTATTATATATAATACCAATTTCACTGTTTATGAAATATTCGCGGTATATGTTTTTAATAAATAACATCCGCTTACTAACGGCGTATAATGTCTATTTTTAACAGTCAATAGATAACAATCAACATTCAAACATGCATTCAAATATTTTAAATCTAACTATTTAAAATAAAATCGAAACTGATTCGATTGAGTGAGAAGTTCTCACCATGATTTTATTTTCCGTTTTAGCGATTTATTTCGAATAAAATTAAACGGACGTTTAATTTTACCCAAAATTCTCACTAACTCCAAACGACTCCAATCCAATTTCATCGCGTAGTGCTCGTCCATACGATTCCAACGCAACTGGTTTCGCGCGTTTTCGACCTCGTATGAAAAAGTTATGCATTTTACAAGTTTACTCGAATTTTTAAATATAAATTACAACATATATATTATAATTTTATAACCTAATACTATCATCACCGTTGATTGCTTCAGCTTGCATCTCAGCCGTTCCCCTCATCATCTCCCCCTACGTTCTCTACAGGCCACACATGAACCCATTCATCACGAATTAGGGTTAATTATTGCACCCTCTTCATCGACTTCTAGCTTGATCAAGATACTCCACGTGAATGCCCCTGGCCACCTCTACGCTCGCCCCAAACATAGTTGAACTCAGCCCCTCCCTGACACGTGCGCACGCAAGTGAACGCATGATGAACGCAGGTCATTTCACTCCACTTTGTTGCTCCAAAACCCATTATCTCCGTATGGATTTCAAGATCTCATCGTGCTCTATAATGTTGTAGTTGATCACTTTGGCTAAAACTTCACGGATTGGAAGTAATTAAGGGATGAAAATCGAAAAATTCTGGCCGTTTATCAGGGAGGTGGCGGCTGCAGTTATGAAATTAGGTTTTTGCTTTTTTTTTTTTTTTTTTGTGAAATTTTGGGCTATTTATAGGAAAAAAATCGAACACTATTCATCCCGGAAATTCCTAACTCCGATTTACGCGCCGTAACCAGCGTTTCTAGGGTTTACCCCGCGTTCCGGACACAATGGAACAGGTTTCGAAAGCTAATTCGGACATCTGTGTGAGTTATGGTAATAAACGCTCAATTTAAATTAAACCGATTTAAATCGATTTCTAGGCGTTTTAATTCGTACCGGACAAACGGTAAATCCAATTGACACGAAATTTGAACCTTACTATAATATCACATTACGGATCCGATGAAACTGGTTTCGTCGAAATCCGAGACTTTTTGAAAAATGGCTATTTTAACTCGCCAAATTAATATTAAAAATAAATCGATGCGTTTCGAGCTGCCACGCTCAAACGATAGCTCCGATTGACACGAAAATTGAAATCCGGTAATAACTAACTATTACGGATCCAATGGAACTGGTTTCGTTCAATTCTGAGACTGTTCAAAAATTGACTATTTTCACTAGTCGATTTAAATATTAAAATATTCAATTTTCACAAATAAACTTTTAATTCGATTTTAAAAGTTCTAAAATATCATTCTAACTCCAATATAATAAAATAAAATTTTACAAATCATTTTCAATCATATTTAACTCAATTTTCAATTATTTCCATAATTTAACGTATTAAATTATCGATTTAAAAATCCAATTAAATCCAATAATTCAAATAAAAATTTATTTGACTTATAAATTCACTTATTAAATATTTAAAATTAATTAAATATTCAAATTTTAATAAATTAAAATTCTGGGTCGTTACAACTCTGATATGTATTTTATAAGTATAATCAAATGTTTTGTAAACAGCTACATGAAATGTTTATTTGATTATTATATTTTATCGTTCTGCTGCAAGATTCTATTTTGTTTTTTTCTTTCTCCGCTTTTTATTACTTACCCTATAACAATCCGCCCTTTTGTATGGTTTAAGTCTGACGTGTGTCCTTTATCGTCGATTTAAAGCGTGTAAAAAGATGGGATGTTACATTAATAGAATAAGGTTCTCAATTTAAATTCATTTCAATATCAGTTCAGTTTCAAAATCATATATGGTTTCACCAAATTTTTTCTTCCAAATTAAATATCTTCGGTTTCAATGTTTCTAAAATAATAGGTTTAGAAAAACATCCTAGTTTTCAAATCAACATAATTTAGGTCAAACAAATTCATTTCCAAAATCATCATATAGATATTGGAGTTTAAATTCCAATCTATTTTCATAACCAATTATTTTCTCAAAATCAATTATAGCTAAAAGTGATTACCAAGTTTATAACCATCACTATAAAACCTTTAAACTATTTATTTCTATTTGAAAGATCCAATTTACCTTTTGAAAATTATTATTCTATATAGTTTTTATAAAAGATGCTACTAAGTTAAAACACTTAAAACTAAATTTTGTTCAAAACATTTCAAAACTAAATTTCATATTAGTATAATCCAAAATAGTCTTATCCAGTTACTTAACAAAACAGTTTCAAACTTATTTAAATCATATTACTTAGGCCTTGCCATAAATCATATTACTTCATACTTAAACATTCAAAACTAAACATATATACTTTATCAAATAATTTATACTTTTCAAAATTACTTAGCTTTAAAAATTAAATCTCGATTCGGAAGTGTTTGAACATTCAAAATAGTCGGAGAAATCAAATTTCCAATCTAAGAATTGGAAATCAGCGACCAATCAGATAATCAATTTCAATAGATAGGGTTATACCAAATCAAATCCAAATCTCGAGGACTGAACACCAGGTTCACTTCAAATCGTTTAAAACGTATACACATATATCGTTCGAAAGTATCAAATCATACTTCGGAATTTGAAATCAAAATTGGTTTCACAAAATCAGTCGCATAGCAAAGCTACTAAAGTGGCCTCTCCCCCACTCTAAACCTCGAAAATAAATGTCGATGATGCATGCACTCGTCATCGAAATTATTCCCCGGTGACATAAGTGAGTTCTGGACTTCTATTTTTTTGAAAACTTTTTTGGAATTTCTTCGAAATCATTGGAACTCATTTGAAGTCATTTGAAATGTTTCTTATTCGAAAAATGCTTTCAAATCGTATCATTATATAGTTTCAAAATCTTAAAACCAATTTGAAAATACCGGAGTTCAATTCCTAAAATTTCCAATTTGAAGCCCTTCAGTTATAAATCATTTTTACATAAATCAATTTCTTATGTAAAATTTTCAAAATTTAAAATCCTTTCGAAACTTCAAATTCTTGCTTTTAAAAGGTATATAATTCTTATCGTAATTATTTTCACTTTTATATATAGAGTATAATCATAATTATCAAAATAATAATTTCGATATATAAAAAAAATTCTAAAATACAACCAAACACGATTTTTCAAAGGATGATTCATGGATGGATTTCAAAACAAAGATAGGAATTCAAATTAGAGGGGCTCTAATCAAATAGAATTATGATTCGAAGATAGGCTCGAACGAAGATGAGATAATTAAATTACAAAGATAGAAGATGGATATACTTATATAAATCGCAGGCGACCTTAACCGGGTCAACCTTGACTTTAAGAATATGATCGATGCGGAATTCTAAGGGAAATCGACATTCGATCACTAGAGATATAATTCGATATAGCAAGAGATAGCAGCATCTAAATCGAGGGTATAGAAATCTCCGGTGAATCAATGCCAATTGTAAAGGAGTTTCACCCCTTTGCAGATCATTTAAATATTGGCGGGATCGTCGATTTTTTATATAGATCATTCGAAGTGGAGTTATGGGATGCTCCAGAATCAAAAGAATACAAATAGGGTAGACAAGAATGGATTTCAGAACAAGTGGGAGTGTTCCAAAATTCAACGGAAATCGAATCAAAGAGGAAGAGATTCAAGCACGAATGAAAGTAATTCTGTAATTAAATCCACAACATATGCTAAGTTTTGCCTAAAACTAGAGTTCTGATACCAACTGTAACGACCCAGTACTTCATGCCATTCGCATACGCACATGTCGGACTTGAATTGCTCAAGATACCAGAATGTTAATTTAAAGTTGGCAAAACTCAGCATATACAGTAAATAAATCAATCACAGACACAGAGTAATATAATAATAATGCAGCGGAATAGATAAGTAGTAGTTCATGAAGCTATTATATAAACAATAGAGTTAGAAATAAAATACAATAGAATATGTCAAATACGCTTAAGTCTTGGACACAAACAGATGACATTTCTGAACAAATCTACTGAAAAAGCTAAAAGCTGAATCGATAGTATGATCTCCAAGCGAAGCTCCAAACTCCAAAGGTGAGTCTCAAATGCTGTATCACTCATATGACCCGATCGTAAAGCAAAACACAGAACGCTTGAGTTAGGATTAACATCCTTATATCAATAAATCCAACTCAAGTGAAATATCAACTGAAATACGAGTAACTCAAAAGATGTTTGAGATAACCATCCTCTAAGGATCCGTGGAACTATCTACAATGTATAAATATACGCTATTAACAACTAAATGTCATTAAAACATCGTGGTCATTTCAAAATAATTTATACTTCAAAACAAAAATATCGACCTTGAAATCGTAACTTCCACCACTAAACAGGTTCGATATTAATAAAAGTATATAAAATAAAATAGTTTATAAAATCAAATAATTTATATTAAAATAATTAGTATATTAAAATAGTTTACATTAAAAATAGTTTTATATTAAAATAGTATACATACACACATAAATATGTATATTAAATAATTTTTAGAGTACAATGTGGTAATTTCCTCAAATTTCACAAATCGATTCAAATCAACTCGAATTTCAAATTCATATTTAATTCAATTTCAGTTTATCAATTTCAATTCAATTCAGTTTCTAAATAAACAAATTCAAATTATATCGATTTCAAATACCGATTTGTACCACAGAATAAACCATTTAAATTTCAAAATATTTCAAAGCTTTAAATATTCAACATTTTCAAAACTAATTTAACAGTTTCATGTAGATCTTGATTTAACTTCATTATTATTTAGTCTTGAAATATTCACTTAATAAATTCAATATTATTTTAAATAACCTTAAATTACATTTTACTAAATATTTCCTTCAATTTATTTAAACGTGAAATATTCATTAAATTACTTAAATTGAAAATCAAGTTATAAAAATCATATCTTTAAATGTCAAATTCAATAGTTTCAAATTGATCTAATTAAATAAAATTCTTAATTAAATACAATAAATTCAAGTTAATCTTTCCAACCTTAACGTATAGAAATAAAAATTTTAATAAATAGTTAAACATATTGTATTTTACTTAAACCAAACTTTACTAAATTCAAAGCTTATTAAAAAAGTTTTATAAAACTTATTCATATACATAATGTTTCAAATTCTAATAAACCATATATATTTCCTTTCAAAACCATAGAAATCAATTTCAAAATATTTATATATAGACCAATGGTGTCTGTATATAATTTCTATCCTATGGTCAAGTGATACGGATATTTATCATTTCAATCCGTAATTTAAATATATACGGGTATATATCATTTCAACCCACAATCTCAAATTCAATTCAAATGAAAATCGCTTGGGTTTATCATTTCAACCCATAACGATTTTCTCCTATTCTACAGATCGTTTGGGTATGTATCGTTTCAACCCATAAGGAATCCTAAACTAACAGGGAACTTGTTGAGTGATAAATATGATAATAATAATAAAAGGTATATATTATTAATAACAATATATATAAAAAACATGATATGGTGTCATATCCCACAAATGAACAGTTACAGATAATAGCATATATATATATATATATATATATAACAATTTAAATAACTAACAGCAGTATATTTAAATTGTCGTTTCAATTGAAATCAAATTTAATAAATATAAGAACGTAAATCGTGAGTGATTACTCACCTTTCGAGGCTAGATAGAATAGGCAATGAGACTTAGTTACGAAATGCAAGCACGGCTTCCAAATCAAAGCTAGATGGATACGATTCGACGAACAAAGCTGATAGTTTGAATAGACGAAATCAAATCAAACCGAATCGATGAAGATAATTGGTAAAAGTGAATTTATATACATACATACATACATACATACATACATATATATATATATATATATATATATATATATATATGTTAGTACATATAAATTCATATTCTAAATTCAAAGAAATGTTAAGTTAAATATATATACATTTCAAAATCATTGGTTCAAAGTAAAACACATATATTAAAATCAAATATATATATGCACATAATATAATTTGAAATAATACATGCATATATATATATACACACACTCAGCCAAAATATACAAACTCATTTAAACCCAATAAAAATATCTGAACTTATATATTCTACATAATATAACAACAGACATATTATATCCAAACCTTATATGTATATATATATATAAATCTTATATAACTTATATCTATATAAAAGACAAGTTCAATTTTTATAAGCTAATATATAATATAATTTTCTTACAAAATTATGTATAACTTATACATAGTTAACAGGCTATATACTTACATAAACATATACAACTAATATCTAAAAAAAATTCGAAGCATATTATACTTATTTATATACTTTCATACAAACTGTATATTATAAAACCAACACATACTTATACAAAATTTGGATAGCCGCAAGGTGAAAAAAGAGAAAAGAAAAAAATAACAAGCACTCGGATTTCAATGCATATACAACTACATATATATAATAGTATATAAACCAAATCCAAAGGTAAGTGTATATAACTAACAGACGATAGAGTAAAGTAAACCAATATGTATAAAAATCTATATACTTTGGCGTATATAGCGGTCAAAGCATATAAATATATATAAATTGATATGCTAAATATGACTGTCACCTTAAATATTAGGTAAATACAGCAGGTTTTTATGTAACTAAATACATCTTAAAGTATGTATGTATGTATATAAACAAACCTTCTAGAAAATAAAATATAACACACACACACACACACACACACACACACATATATATATGTTACTTCTTATTATAACACTCTTATAATATATACTATGTAAACTTCAAAATATGCTTCAGCTAATTAATATAAACTAATGCATAGAACTATTATGTATATAACCTTACATATGCAGTTTACATCAATGTTTAATAAAACGAATATAATTTATATAACAATAAAAGTTTGTAAAACAATTATACATTTTATGACAAGAAACAGACGCAAGTATATAATTCAAACCTTTATATATACATGTGCCTTTATACTGTAAACAGTGAGCATAATATAGTAATATAAAATCTACTTCTTCTTCTTATATATATGCTGTAAACGTAGAACACTATAATATATATAACTAACATCTGATATTAGAAAGAAAACAAGAAAAAAAAACAAAATAACTAACATATATACTAACAGAATATGAATATATATATATAAAATACCTGTTTCACGGTCTTTTTTTCAACAAAGAAGACAGACGATGGGAAGAACTGCCACAGCCGTAGTGGAAGGGAAGGGAAGATGGGGCCTAGGTTTCTGTGTGCAGTGGCGGAAAAGAAATGGAGGCGGAGATGGTGAAAAATAGCAGTAGCGATAGGAGGGCGGTGAAGATTGAAGGACAGTGCTCGGCTAGAAATGTCGAATGAGGCTGTGAAAGGTGGAATTTGGGATTTCAAATGGAGAAGGGACGAATGGATCTGAACAAATATGTATGCATGGGCTTGCTAAAAGAAAGAGGAGCAGGTTAGAGAAAAAAGAAAGCGATGAGCCGTAAAAAAAGGAACGTAAAACATATAACAAATATAAAAATTATATATTTCCAAACTGATGGAAATGAAAGCAGCGCACCATCAATGCGTTGAAATGATGGGATAGTAACGGCTGATAATAAATGACAGTGGCCATTTATTTCAGCCATTTGAAATTTGAATGGACATCAAAATTGGTATCGATATGGAATTGTTTTCACGGATTTCGCTGTATATTGGACTTTCAAACATAGAATTGAATATACCGCAGATATTAGCACAACGAGACGATCAAAATGGTATTCAAATATCAGCGGTACGATCATCCGATCAAAAGATAATCGGTACCGAAAATGCTGCTAATTTGCCAGAAATAAGATAAATGGAGCAACAGCAGTTCAAATTTTAGAAAATGATATATGAAGCCTCACTCAGAAGATGATTTACAAATTTATTGTATAAAATATTCAGATTTGAAAAATATTTTATTATCATCAAATATTGACTGATTCAAATTGAAATAAAATTACACAAGAAAACAAACTTCAATATTATCATATGAAAATTTACCAGTTGCTATATTTAATTAGACATATTCCAAATATCAAATTTACTTTTTAAAATTTAAATATTTAAGATTCACAAAAGTTCCATTTAATTATGTTATTAAAACCGATTAAAATTTACGGGTCATTACAACTATTGTATTAGAATGGTTATGGATATCTCATTGATTATATGATTAATATGTTTTTTCAATTATTTGAATATGATGATTATGTGAGTGATTGTTGATTGATATAGCAAAAACAAAATAGACCATTAACAGGAAATAATAGCATGAAAAAATGGTGCAAAATAATCAACAACTTTTACTAGCGTTTCAGAAACGCTACAGAAATACATATAGTGGCCTTGAGTAAACGCAACCGTAAAGTAGGGGTAAAGTTAGAAACTATATTGGTAGCACCAAAAAACCTTTTGGTGGTGTTTTTAAAATGCTACAAAAAGATTTATGGTCGCGTTTGAGGAATGCTGCAATAAAAGGATTTATCGTGGCATTGAAATAAATGCAACTAAAAATCATGGATTTCTAGTTGCTGGCTTTATCACGGCGTTTATCAAAATGCTACCATAAGTTTTGGTAGCATTTTTTGTGCGCCACCAAAAATAAAATTTCTTGTAGTGTATGGAAGCGGAACCTGGTGCCAAAAGAGACGAAAAAGTGGAAAACATGTAGCAAATAGTTATTTTCACTTAACCTGCTTCACGTGTCTAATTGTAATTGGTTGCCTCTTTCTTTACTAATAAAAAGGACTGCAATTTTTCAAAAGTGCTACGACTTTCCAAATTTAATAATTTAAATTGTTTTACAGAAAGCCCCATCTCCTCTTTAAGTTATATAAATATTTAAGTCCCATAACTTAAATAGCTTTATATACCATTAAAACACTTAGAAAAATCTACAAAAATTCCAGAAATTTTCTTTTAATATGTTTCCCAACATATAAAAATTTCAGACCCAAATCTTTTATTATTTAACCGAAAATAATTATTAACCCAAATTAACATTTTCTTTACTAGAAAATTCATATAAATTCCACATATTTTCAAAAAATTCCTAAAATTCAAAATCATCTCCAAAGTAATATTTACGATCTTAATAAAAATTCACAAGGCATTTGGATGTCATTTTATTGGGTTTTCACCTTAAAACATATCATAAATTCAATATGAATAACCATAATTCATCAACAAGTATATATATTTATTCCATCATTCGAAAACATGGGAAATCATTGCAAAATATTTAGAATTCATATTAATACCAAAAACACAACAAGAAATGAGATGTAAACATTATTCATCTTAGCTTTAGAGATTATAGAGATTGGGATATGAATGGATTTGATTTGCTTAAGCTTCCTCCTAGGTTTTCTTTCCTCTTTTCCATGTTAGTGGTGGCCGGACTTGAGTTATAAAATTTTTAGGAATGAAATGAACGTGTGTAGGAATACATGGCCTAAGGGAATGGTTATAGTAATGGCCTCTTTCCTATTTTACGCCTCCTCTATTTCAATTTCGAACTCTTCTTTAATTCCTTGTTAAATAGCATAACTACCCCTACTTAAAATCAAATTTTAATCCCCTAATCAAAATATTATTTTATTTAATTTAGCTAATTAAATGTTCTAAATAGTGTTACCAAAAATCTGATGTGTTACAGACTCCCCTCTTTAAAGAATTTTGTCTTCGAAATTACGATAAGGTACACAACAAATCAAATAAGAAGGTAAAACATATCATCAAGCAAGTCAGGATAAGTATCTCTAATCATGCTCTCAATCTTCCAAGTATAGTCTCTGTCATCCTCGCTATACTGAAATTTGACTAATCTGACCTTCTTGGTTCTAAGCCTCTTCTCTTCTCTTGCAACAATGCGAACTGGCTTTCTCACAATAGTCAAATCTGGTTCTACCATTAAATCATCTAGCACAGTCGGTACAACAGCATTCTTCGGGTCTCTAACACACTTTCTAAGATGAGAAACATGGAAAACATCATGGACTCCTACCAAACTGCTCGTTAACTTAACTCTATATGCAAGTTTCCCGATCCTTTCAACAATAGGAAAAGGTCCAACGAATCTCAGAGTCAACTTTCTTGATCTTCCAAATCTGATCACACCCTTCATCGGTACGACCTTAATAAATACATGATCTCCAACTTAGAACTCTAAGTCTTTCCTTCTGCTATTTGCATAACTCTTCTGCCTAGATTGAGCCTCCTTCATTCTATCCCGAATGACAACAATCTTTTCTGTAGCTTCCCTAACCAAATTTGGACCCATAACCAACCTACCTAGTCTCAAACCAACGTATGGGAGATTTACATGGCCTTCCATACAAAGCTTCCAACGGTGCCATCCAAATACTAGTCAAATAACCGTTGTTATACCTGTGTAGGTAATGCCCCACTATTACCCCGCTGTAATCCTGCTATATCGCATAGTGGATTTCTACCGCTACGATTTTTCCAAATAGCCCTAAATATAGTCTTTTCGCTTTAAGCCCAACTATTTCCGCTACATACCGTTATTCCCGCTATATATCGCTATTTCCACTACGTCTTATTTAAAAGAAATGAATTGTAAAATGAAATTTATACAGTATAAAAATTATGAAATTAATTTATTTAATTGAATTTTTACTATATTTTCAGAAACAAAAATACTTTAATATTATACTAAATTCAATTATGTTAATATAACAGTTTTACAATAATTTACAATATATTCGCACATGTTTTTATTTAAAATTACTTATGTATTGATTATAATTCAATTGAAAGTTAGTTTTTCATATAATTACCATTTATATATTTGTAAAAACATTAAGTACGAGTTTTAAATGCTATTTTAGAGTCATCCGCTATATCCTGCTATGTTCTCCTTGTATCACCGATATGACTTTTTGCACCTCCGCCGCATTGAATCTGTCGAGCGCTTTAACTACACAGTGTTATACGAAAACTCGACTAAATGTAGATGGTCTTTCCTGTTCACTCGAAATATAGAATACAAGCTCTTAACAAATCTTCCAAGATTTTGTTAACTCTCTCTGTTTGCCCATCTTTCTACGGATGGTAAGCAGTACTCATCTTGAGCTTGGTTCCCAAAACTTCCTGTGGACTCTTCCAGAACTTGTTACTGAATAAGGAATCTCTATCACTAACTATGCTACTAGGAATTTCATGCAGTCTAACCACATTCCTCACAAACATCTTTGTAACGTCCCGCCTTTTCGCACACTTTAAACGGACACACGTGCCAATTCAAACTATACGTAAGGGCGGATTGTTATGTAATAAATAAGAAAAACAGAGAAAGAAAAAAAAACTAAACAGAATCTCACAGCGGAAGGATAAAATATAATAATCAAATATACAGTTCATGAAGCTGTTTTACAAAACCTTTGATTTTATTTATACAATACATATCAGAGTACACATACCATACGACAAAGCAGCGGAACAATATGAGTGTAGTGGAATATAATTAATATTAATAATAGAAATCACCATCTTCGTCCTCTAGAGCTAAAGTCTTCGATCCTGAAACGCTCGGACTGACCCGAGCGAATTTGAAAAGACAAAACACTCGAGTCATAACTAAAAGATCTTATGTGAGTTAAATTAACAGAAATAAATATGAGTACAGTAACTCAAGAGATGCTCGGGATTTACATCTCCTAAGGATCCGTTAAACTATTTACTATGTAGTATATTGCTGTATTATAACAGTGTCTAATTGTAAAATAAACTTACTTTTAAATAGCGTTAAGGCTTTACATTTTCCACCTTAACACATTTATATATTTCCATAGTCTATACAGTACCGTAATCTCCCCCGTAATGGGCGTCGTCAGAGGGCACTCCATAGGTATGGTACAAAACAAAATCGTATAAGGCACGCTAGGGTAGGTGACACGGCACAACTAGGCAATGCCAGGGTAGATATACCAATTACGCTTCCGGGTCGATGGAAACGCGCAGCGCGCAGCTGCCGCCCACCTCGGACAAACTCCCCACGTCAAAGAAATCAAAAGTGAAGGTGGCCACCGAAAATCCAAAGTCTGAGTATAGTATCGAAGGGAAGTGTCCGATCAGAGGTGCTACTTCATTAACCCGTCGATCGCTCCTGTTTTAGCCACCTTATGCCAACTCACGGGAGTTAGGTCCTCGTATTTACCTTTAAAGGAAACGCCGCCACCAACCTACTTCATTCTGGAATCTCCACCGCGTACACGGTTGTTAAAGTGGTTTTCGAAGTTGGCAGAGAGTATAACAACTTCCGATCCCGGTCTCTTCAACAACCAATCGTTATTATAACACCATGGTCTTTTCAAAATAGTTTATACTTTAAAACCAGAATAAAATATCCATTTTAAACCCATATAAATACGATATCATTTATATTTTTAAAACCCCAAATCAATACGATATCATTTATTTTCCAATATATATTCCTTCCAAAATCATAGGGTTTCCAAAGCAAAATATTTAGAAATCAAACTCTTGAACATAATATTTCCAAATTATACTACCTTGAAAAACATAGCTTTGAAACAAATTTCCATCTCTTAAATGGTTAAATATTAAACTACTTTTATAAAACAAAATAGCTTCTTTAGATTTCACAAATCAATTTCAAATATCGATTTACACTTCCAAATACCATTTCAATTCTTATGTTTCAAGGCTTTAAATATTTCACAATTTCAAAAAACAACTCATTTGACAAATCCATATGTATCAAATTCAATTACTTCTTATTTAGATTTGAAATGTTTACTTAATGAATTCAATATAATTTAAGTAAAACCTTTAACTTCACATAACCGGATAATCTTTCAATTTATTAAACTTGATATATTCATTTAAATCACTCTACACAAAAATCAAGTTATAAAAATCATACCCTTTAAAAATTAATAACCTTTTTATTTAATTCCAAATTTTACTCAATATTCATCTTCCGACCTTATTCTCATTTAAGTCAATAAAACTCCAGAACTTAAATTTTAAATAAATGCTTATTCGTATTTGATCTTAAAAATCAAACTTTATTTTATACTTCAAAACAATTTATACAAAGCTTAAAACCGGAAATTACTACATATAAATAACCTTTATTAATAACCAAATCAAAAACCCATAAACCATATATATTTAGCTTTGCAAAAACCATAGAAAAACATTTCAAAAAAATAATTTTATATATATATACTGCCGTGCCTGTATATAATTTTCTATCCTATGGTCAAGTGATACAGATGTTTATCATTTCAATCCGCAATTTAAAATGAAAAAAAATGCGGTTATATATCATTTCAAACCGCAATGCCGAATGAATGAAATGCATAGCAACTTGCAATTAATAAAATTAATCATCCATTCATCCATCAAATCATACATCCATTTATCACAGTCATCATCCAATTTCAAACAATCATCAATACATAACAGGTGATAAATAATGGTATCAATTATCAGTTTATACTCAAAATAAATTTAATAACTGTTAATTGGAAGTTTATATGCAAAATAAACGTAAATTTAACTGGCAGCTAATATGAAAATTTAACATAACTATGACTGGCAGTTAATATGCAATTAAATAAATTCTAACTGTCAAATTTATGCAATAAATAAAATTAATTAACAGTTATATTAAATGAATGCGATTTATCAGAGATAATGAATAAAACATGCCAAACAGTCATAAATAAATTTCAACTAATATCTAAAATTAATTTAACAAACACAAGAAATTTTAGAAATTGTGAGTGGGTTAAAACACTCACCTTTTGAATTTAAATCGAATTAAAATCCGATTTAAACCCAAAAATTCGACGGTCTCCAAATCTGTCCAAACCAGCGTCAAAAAATCTGAAATTTAATTACAATCCTAACAAAAAAAATCGCGCACGAAACGGAGTTCGTATGTGGAAGTTAAATGTATTAACGCGTTTGAAAAATCAAAATTAAATTAAATTCAAACAAAATAAACCTACCTATTACCACCTGCCACGTCAGCGTTTCCTGCGCACCCCTAGTGACTAATCTCACCAAACCCATGTTCCAATTTCGCAAATAGATGAAGAAATCAAAAAGCCCCAATTCAACCTTTTGGGTTTCGAATTTTACACGTTTGACCGTGATTTCTGGTTGACTCAAGCGACTATTGCAAAACAGAGACTGCGCTTAGATCCGTAGATGAAAACTACAACATATTTTTTGAAATTTTCTGAGAACTTTGAATTTTATTTGATTTTTGAATAGAATTGGATCTGAAATTTGCATCCATTTAGGAAAAGAAAGAATTGAAGAAAATGAACGCACAAATAAAAGAGAATAGATGGAGGCTAGGGTTTATAATTGGGTTTATATAGATAGGTTAGAATTAGAGTAGATAGATCTGATAAACAAACGCGCTGAACGATAATTTGAATTAACGTAATAATTACAAATCACCATACTATGAAGACATTTACATTATTTCCCATTTATTACTTTATTTAACACAACCCTTAATTTACATCTATTGCAATGTTTTCAAATTTAATTGAATGAACTAATTATATCACTCTTAATAATTGTTGTAAGACTCTAAATTCCACATTTGTAAGTGTATATATTTCCAGTCAAATATTATAGATATATACAGAGTATAGGTTTCCATTAAATCATTATTTATTATATATATTCAAATTAACTAAATTCACTATTGAAGTCCGTTTATATTTATTACCAAATATCCATTTACCTTTCCCAATAAATTTGAATCCCATTCATTTAATATAACAAATCAAATTTCCATTCACACCTTATTATCAACCCACAATTAATTGCAATTCATTATCTTAGATAGATATTATACAATTAATATCAACTTTACATTAAATTTCTATCCAATGAATACTTATTCATCAATCAATTCGATATTTACTTTTCTTTCCCTCTATTTGATACTTAACCTAGTATACATTTAATGGGTAAACATAACATTGAATTATAATGCATTTCTCATGCATGCTTCATTTCATATAAATTTGTGACGCCCCACCTCTATACCCACGCTAGCCAAGAACATTACTGTGAATGCTGTCAACTAGCACGGAGAATAAGGCTGTTGAGGAGCGACCATCTGTATAATTGCTTTGTGCGAGTACCGATATACCGGATAAAATATAACTTTTCATCTCAAGAGGAAATCCGACATACCGACACAAACTCAAAGCTACTACACAGTGGCTATAATCTCTTCGGAAACAAATATAGAAATAAACATAACATAAATCAGTCGCAGACAATTCATATCACAAAGGCGGAAATAGACATGAATATTACACATAAAAGTGTATATCAGAGTAGCGGTCTAAAAAGATCCACAATAATATAAAAGAATAGCAATACGTGCTATACAAAAGAATACAACTATGAGTCTATATCTCAAGTGTATACAACAAAATAAACTACTAATCTAAGTAGTTTGCCAAAAGTCAGAGTAATGATCCAGGATGAGAAGTCAAGCAGAAGCACCTGTAACATCTCGGTCTGACCCGAGTATTATTTAAGAAGAAAATAATAAACGGATCAGTCTAGCTATAAATATCAGATGAAGTGATATATAATAAGAGATATGACATAAACATATAATAATCACAATGCCAAGCTGTGATAAATAAGTAATTGAAAATCAACAAGGGATTAATCAATATCACAATAATCTACTCAAGATAAAAAGGAATGTCGTACTCCTAATTTCATTCACCAAACCACAATAAATGACATATATATCAATGCCCATCGTAAAGGTTGGTGAAATATAAATTCCAGAAATCAACACACGAAATCCAGAAATCACAATAAAAAGGATGGCCAAGACATCGATGTAGTACAAACGGTACATCCAATGAATCCAAAAGCCAAAACATCGATGTAGTACAAACGGTACATCCAATGAATCGAAACACATTAGAAAGCACATGGGTCACTAGCCCACGAAGAAATGAGACGAAGCTCGATTTAATGAGGTACGGTCCTCCACATAAACAAAGAGACATCGCACATTGTTAGTCTAAACCATAAAATGATCATCATGATCAAAGAGAAGTGTCAATTACAGTAAGCTAGTAAATATATGAGCTTAGCTTCATGTCCCATAACCACTAGCTTAACTTAAATATTTACGAACAAATTGTAGATCTCCACTACAAAATTGTCACAAGAGGTTCAATCGAACAAGTCCAAGAATTAACCGACGAAGTAAACGCAAGCGTTTCATACCACTCGTTTTACTAGGTCGTTTAATTAGATTTCTCATACGAGTGAGGTAAAGGCTTGTATATACTAATAGATTGGAAATTGTTTGAGGAAAACGAGCTTTGTAATAAAATAGTGTTGAAATCATTTGAAGAAAGAGTTTTGATATTTACTACTAGTATAGAAAACCTTTATATTTTTAAAGTGACAAAGCACAAGGGGGATTGTAGAAACAATCAATCACAAAGATCACATTCGAAGATGTGAATAAAAAACCAATGAAATCGATAAAGGATCCATCGAAGTGGATATATCTAAAATTCCCAAAGAAAATAAGTCATCAAAGATGATAATAAATGATGACAATAAATAGGATCATCACGAATCGATTTAAATTGGAAATTCAATCCAAAAAGGCAAATTGGACTAAAACAGCTGGTTCAGTCGACTGAACAGAGTTTTCAGTTGACTGACCCTGTGCCTGGAAATTTTCCAGGTTCAGGAAACTTTCTGTTTCCAGTTTCAGTCGACTGTGCAGAGTTTTTCAGTCGACTGAATCATGCCTGGAAACTTTCGGGTTCCAGGTTCAGTCGACTGAACAGAGTTTTCAGTCGACTGAATCATGCCTGGGCTGTTTTTCAGCCTTATTCAAATGAAGAGCAAACTCTTCCAAAATGCAACCGGACGAACATTGGCTCTAAGGGTTTATGCCAATCGGCAACCCGGCCCTATATGCTCCTCGATGCATCGCCAAAAGCATGATCAAACATCCACAAAAGGATTTACACACACATTTGACTTAAAAACCCAAAAATTGGAATATTCACAAAACCAATCCAAATCAAGAGCAAATGCACATGAATAAGTGTTAGGAATTCATACCCAACAACCAAAGATAATTATAGTCATAGATGTGAGATAAAAATCTCACCTTTGAACTAAATCAATGAAGAAGATGCTATGAAGCAATGGCAAGAACAAGCACTCTTTAATTCCAACTCAACAAGCTTGAATCTAAGCTTAAAAGAGAAACATTCGCTAAATTAGGTTTAGGAAATTTTTGAAATTCAAAGAGAGAATGAGTTGGGGAAGACGAAGAGGAAGCTTACCAATGGGTTCTCATAGATTTTGGAGCTAGAAGTTGGATTTGCAAAGCAAGCTAGGGCTTAGGAATTTCTATTTCCCATTCTCTTCCTCCATTTTAGCTTGAGCTTGAGTGTTAGGAAAATAGAAAAGAAGTGAATGAAGAGGAGAGTGTTGGAACTGAGTTAAGTGGTTAATTGGCTCAGCTCAACCAAAGCCCTAAGTAAAAAGCGGCAAAAATCAACTTTCTCCAAACATATCGAAGCTTATACTCAAAAAGGTCGCAAACGTCATTTTGAACTCAATGGGGGTGGTCTCGAGTCTCAATTCGACTGTTTACACAAAGTAGCTTTTAGGACCAAAATCCGACGAACGATAAAATATTTAAATAAAATATTTAAATATAAAATCGATAAATATGCGGGTTGTTACAGACTCCCCTCCTTAAAAAAATTGCGTCCTCGCAATAAGTAAGAAGGAAATATAAGAAGTAACAACCATAGAAGCATATTAACACAAAAGAAAATTTGAATCAAGAAGTTCACCATAAAGAGCACGAAGGAATAAATCCGAAAGTTTCAAGAAGTTCACCATAAAGAGCACGAAGGAATAAATCCGAAAGTTTTCGTTCGATGGATTCTCAAGATTTCACAAGAGAAATCCTTAGGATTTGAGAACCATTGAACTTCTATCAAAAAGAATATCTTTATATCGAAGGCGCTCAACCTCCAAAGCAATGATGCGAATAGAATGTTGCTCAAAAGTCAAATTTGGTGAAACTTCAATCCCCGCAATAACACTGGGCTCAAGAATGAAAACCGGAATCCCTAAGGCATTTTCGTAGATAAAAGACGTGGGGAACGTCAAGAATAGCAGAAAATTGAGCCAGTGCAACGGCGTAGTACAAAAACGGTACGCCCGAGAAACTAGAAACTCAAATAATTTGGGACATCAGCGTAGTACAAAAATGGTACGCCCAATGAACCCAAGCAAAGACATCGATGTAGTACAAACGGTACATCCGATGAATCAAATGCAAAGACATCGATGTAGTACAAACGGTACATCCGATGAATCAAAAGCAAAGACATCGATGTAGTACAAACGGTACATCCGATGAATCAAAAGCAAAGACATCGATGTAGTACAAACGGTACATCCGATGAATCAAAAGCAAAGACATCGATGTAGTACAAACGGTACATCCGATGAATCAAAAGCAAAGACATCGATGTAGTACAAACGGTACATCCGATGAATCAAAAGCAAAGACATCGATGTAGTACAGACGGTACATCCGATGAATCAAAAGCAAAGACATCGATGTAGTACAGACGGTACATCCGATGAATCAAAAGCAAAGACATCGATGTAGTACAAACGGTACATCCGATGAATCAAAAGCAAAGACATCGATGTAGTACAACGGTACATCCGATGAATCAAAAGCAAAGACATCGATGTAGTACAACCGGTACATCCGATGAATCAAAAGCAAAGACATCGATGTAGTACAAACGGTACATCCGATGAATCAAAAGCAAAGACATCGATGTAGTACAAACGGTACATCCGATGAATCAAAAGCAAAGACATCGATGTAGTACAACGGTACATCCGATGAATCAAAAGCAAAGACATCGATGTAGTACAAACGGTACATCCGATGAATCAAAAGCAAAGACATCGATGTAGTACAAAGGTATGTCCGATTAATCAAAAGCAAAGACATCGATGTAGTACAAACGGTACATCCGATTAATCAAAAGCAAAGACATCGATGTAGTACAAACGGTACATCCGATGAATCAAAAGCAAAGACATCGATGTAGTACAAACGGTACATCCGATGAATCAAAAGCAAAGACATCGATGTAGTACAAACGGTACATCCGATGAATCAAAACCCAAATAATTCGAAACACTGACGCAGTACAAAAATGGTACGTCCAATGAACCGAAGCCCGAATGATTTTCGGAACACCGACGTAGTACAAAAACGGTACGTCCAATGAACCGAACACAATAAAAGGACATCGAACGCTAGTCCTTAAAAGGAATGAGATAAAACTCAATAAAACGAAGTATACCAAAACGTCCGATGAACTTGATAGAAAAATAATTCCATTCAGACAACATCAAAGAATCAACCACTTGTTGCTTACGACAAAGCGCATTGGCAACACGATTTCCCTTCTCGGGAATAAAAGAATATCAAGATCATAAGATGTCAGGAACTCGAGTCAACATGGAGTTCCATATGAGAAAATAATTATTCCAAAGATTTATGATCGAGGTAGAGAACAAATTTCTCCCCTAAAAATAATGATGCGAAACTCCAAAAGTAAAAACAATAGCCGCGAGCACTAGATCATGAGTGGCATATCTAGTCTCGATAAGCTATAGTGATTTAAAAGCACAAGTGATAGCACGTTCTCCATTGCAAGAGAATGGCATTCCACACCAATACGACTAGTATCGGTACAAATAGAAAAGTCTTGGTTCCCCTTCAGGAATCACAAGAACAAGAGTATCAAAAGGAAGAGTTCTTTTAAATAATCCTCTTTTCCTGAAAAGTTAAAACTTTCAAAATTACATTTATCTCAATGTAAAAATATTTCTAAAAATTTTGCATTTTTACAAGTTAATATACTGTGTCTACCTGTCTCATCAAAGCGTTTAGAAAATTCCTATCGATAACGTTGATCAAGCGCATCGACCAAAATTCTTAAAGCACTCAACGGGCAATACAATCACAAAATCATCTTTTATAGGATAGATAAATCTCTTAAAAAGTTTTAAGAATATTCTTTGTTCGTTTTAAGAACAAATCCAGTTTTACTTATAAATAAATCTTATGAAAAAGATTTGCAAAATTTTAAATTACTATTTTCATCCAAAATCAATAAATACAAGAATGGTCTCATCGAAATATTCATAGAATATTCGATTTAAAAAATGGATGAAATGAGCTGGACAAATTGAATGACATAATAGGTCATTCATAAGAACCATAACAAGTGCGGAATGCGGTAAGTGGAATGCTAATTTCCGCAACTCGTAGCAAACGAAAACCGGTGGTAAAGTCAAACTGAAAAGACCTTAACACCACACAAAAGATCTCTTAGGTGATAATCCTAAGACAAACTCAAAAATACCGGAAAATTTCTCAAACTACATGAATGAGAGAAATAACGCTTTCCTTATAAGTGGGCTTAAGGAATAAAATGATGCCATCAAGTTGGAATCAAAATCATAAAGGAAAAAATAGAAATCTGCTTAACAGATTGAAAATGTCGAAGATGAATAATCCACTCGGAAAAATAGGATATGGGCTTCACAATGATTAAGCCAATCCTTACAGAAAGGTCAATTCCGAAGCCAAAGCAAAAATATCGGCTCGGAAAGAAAAGTCACATAAAACAATCTCGACATCTAAACAAAAGAAAATTGAGTGTTGCGGATCTACCATCCGGATTCGCAATTCTCAAAGAACTCATCAAGCCCTAAATATTCAAAGAAAAAGAATCGACAAGTTCTTTTGATATAAAATAGTGAGATGGAACCCATATCAAAAAGAACTCAAATAAGAAGATCACGAAATAAAACAATGCCATCAAGGATTGAGTGAAAAGTACCTTGACCAAGAGAAGAGTTGCAAGGGGCTTGCACAATATTTAGCTTTCTCATGTCCTTGTTCAAAAGTTTGGGACACGCAGATAAAAGATGACCCGGTTTCTTGCAATAGCGACAAGAATGGGGTTTTGGACACATATTCGCATAGTGTTCCTTAGAATTACAATTGTAGCATCCTCCACGATTAGGTATTGGAGTCTTTGCTACAAAAGTAGTTTGCTTCACTCTCTTATTGGGATTAAGGCTCTTGAACTTAATATGCCTCTTCTTGGAAGTCCCAATATCACAAGCACTTCCTTTACCAACCTCTCCATGAAGAAGAGTAAATCCACAAGCTGATTGAAAGAAACTTCAAGTTTCAAAGGTAGAACCATTTCGGGGTTCTTACTCAAAGCATAGATAAACTCTTGATTCTTTACAAGATCCAAAAGTTGTTGAGCAGACATGAATACTCCATCCTGGGGAGTAGCACTAGATTGACCGGCGCTGGGACGGCCCGGTCTAACCATTTCTCTTCTATAAGAAAGAAAGAAAGAAGAGGAAAAAGTTATTCTCAAAAAAATAAATATCAAGCAATTCTTGATAGATAAAACAAGGAATCATAAAGAAAATAGGATGAATCGGTACGAAGACTCGAATTAAATCCTAAAGCACGACTCCTAAGATGGACTTAGGACGATGATCTTTGTTAAATTATTCTACATTGTTCCGAAGTTTGGCTTTGATACCAAGCTGTGACGCCCCACCTCTATACCCACGCTAGCCAAGAACATTACTGTGAATGCTGTCAACTAGCACGGAGAATAAGGCTGTTGAGGAGCGACCATCTGTATAATTGCTTTGTGCGAGTACCGATATACCGGATAAAATATAACTTTTCATCTCAAGAGGAAATCCGACATACCGACACAAACTCAAAGCTATACACAGTGGCTATAATCTCTTCGGAAACAAATATAGAAATAAACATAACATAAATCAGTCACAGACAATTCATATCACAAAGGCGGAAATAGATATGAATATTACACATAAAAGTGTATATCAGAGTAGCGGTCTAAAAAGATCCACAATAATACAAAAGAATAGCAATACGTGCTATACAAAAGAATACAACTATAAGTCTATATCTCAAGTGTATACAACAAAATAAACTACTAATCTAAGTAGTTTGCCAAAAGTCAGAGTAATGATCCAGGATGAGAAGTCAAGCAGAAGCACCTGTAACATCTTGGTCTGACCCGAGTATTATTTAAGAAGAAAATAATAAACGGATCATTCTAGCTATAAATATCAGATGAAGTGATATATAATAAGAGATATGACATAAACATATAATAATCACAATGCCAAGCTGTGATAAATAAGTAATTGAAAATCAACAAGGGATTAATCAATATCACAATAATCTACTCAAGATAAAAAGGAATGTCGTACTCCTAATTTCATTCACCAAACCATAATAAATGACATATATATCAACGCCCATCGTAAAGGTTGGTGAAATATAAATTCCAGAAATCAACACACGAAATCCAAAAATCACAATAATAAGGATAGCCAAGACATCGATGTAGTACAAACGGTACATCCAATGAATCCAAAAGCCAAAACATCGATGTAGTACAAACGGTACATCCAATGAATCGAAACACATAAGAAAGCACATGGGTCACTAGCCCACGAAGAAATGAGACGAAGCTCGATTTAATGAGGTACGGTCCTCCACATAAACAAAGAGACATCGCACATTGTTAGTCTAAACCATAAAATGATCATCATGATCAAAGAGAAGTGTCAATTACAGTATGCTAGTAAATATATGAGCTTAGCTTCATGTCCCATAACCACTAGCTTAACTTAAATATTTATGAACAAATTGTAGATCTCCACTACAAAATTGTCACAAGAGGTTCAATCGAACAAGTCCAAGAATTAACCGACGAAGTAAACGCAAGCGTTTCATACCACTCGTTTTACTAGGTCGTTTAATTAGATTTCTCATACGAGTGAGGTAAAGGCTTGTATATACTAATAGATTGGAAATCGTTTGAGGAAAACGAGCTTTGTAATAAAATAGTGTTGAAATCATTTGAAGAAAGAGTTTTGATATTTACTACTAGTATAGAAAACCTTTATATTTTTAAAGTGACAAAGCACAAGGGGGATTGTAGAAACAATCAATCACAAAGATCACATTCGAAGATGTGAATAAAAACCCAATGAAATCGATAAAGGATCCATCGAAGTGGATATATCTAAAATTCCCAAAGAAAATAAGTCATCAAAGATGATAATAAATGATGACAATAAATAGGATCATCACGAATCGATTTAAATTGGAAATTCAATCCAAAAAGGCAAATTGGACTAAAACAGCTGGTTCAGTCGACTGAACAGAGTTTTCAGTTGACTGACCCTGTGCCTGGAAATTTTCCAGGTTCAGGAAACTTTCTGTTTCCAGTTTCAGTCGACTGTGCAGAGTTTTTCAGTCGACTGAATCATGCCTGGAAACTTTCGGGTTCCAGGTTCAGTCGACTGAACAGAGTTTTCAGTCGACTGACTCATGCCTGGGCTGTTTTTCAGCCTTATTCAAATGAAGAGCAAACTCTTCCAAAATGCAACCGGACGAACATTGGCTCTAAGGGTTTATGCCAATCGGCAACCCGGCCCTATATGCTCCTCGATGCATCGCCAAAAGCATGATCAAACATCCATAAAAGGATTTACACACACATTTGACTTAAAAACCCAAAAATTGGAATATTCACAAAACCAATCCAAATCAAGAGCAAATGCACATGAATAAGTGTTAGGAATTCATACCCAACAACCAAAGATAATTATAGTCATAGATGTGAGATAAAAATCTCACCTTTGAACCTAAATCAATGAAGAAGATGCTATGAAGAAATTGCAAGAACAAGCACTCTTTAATTCCAACTCAACAAGCTTGAATCTAAGCTTAAAAGAGAAACATTCGCAAAATTAGGTTTAGGAAATTTCTGAGCTTAAAAGAGAAACATTCGCAAAATCTAAGCTTACCAATGGGTTCTCATAGATTTTGGAGCTAGAAGTTGGATTTGCAAAGCAAGCTAGGGTTTAGGAATTTCTATTTCCCATTCTCTTCCTCCATTTTTCCTTAAGCTTGAGTGTTAGGAAAATAGAAAAGAAGTGAATGAAGAGGAGAGTGTTGGAACTGAGTTAAGTGGTTAATTGGCTCAGCTCAACCAAAGCCCTAAGTAAAAAGCAGCAAAAATCAACGTTCTCCAAACATCGAAGCTTATACTCAAAAAGGTCGCAAACGTCATTTTGAACTTAATGGGGGTGGTCTCGAGTCTCAATTCGACTGTTTGCACAAAGTAGCTTTTCAGACCAAAATCCGACGAACGATAAAATATTTAAATAAAATATTTAAATATAAAAATGATAAATATGCGGATTGTTACAAAATTCCTCTTTATTAAACAAGTCACATTAACAAAACAAAATAATTTTTTTTATTTCAATCGATTACCAGTCTAGACTTAATATATTAAATAAACGGTTAACCTAAAACGATTGTTACCACTTTAGCATTCAAATTCACTTACGACTATTATTAACACAATGTTGCCATTTGATTTATATATATTTAAATAAATTATATGAATGGGTAAAACTTTAAAAATTATCTTACCTGCAAATTTACTCACAAACATCCTAAATTACCAACTTGCAATTTATTTTTAATTACTAAATTTGCATTGATTATATCAAGTTGAGATTTAATACGTATTATTTCCTCAAATAAATAAATCTTTGGATTTAAATTCCTAAAACCATAAATTATATCCTACCATAAATCTATGCTTTTATTATTTTACGTTCACACTCCCGTTACTCTATAATAAATCACCAAGTAACGATATCCTAAACCAACATTAATTTATATATCAATCCTTATAACTCAATAAATTTGTCAAATATGAATAACCTTAACAATACTTACACATATTTTCTTACATACAATAATGTAATATTAAACGTTGAATTTCATTTATTTTTCAATACTTCAATTTAATTAATAAATACTGCTCCTATACTTAAATCTATATTAGCAAATCGTTAGATTTGGATCGATAGAAATCGGTTTACCAAAGCTTACGTACACATTACGTAAATAAACAACTATATATATTTGCCACCTATTAGCTCTAAATTTTATTCTTAAGTTTGTTACCTATCAATTTAGATTATACTTCCATCTATAATGCAAATCCAAATCTCCTCTAATTGCATAAATTAGGGCAATTTATTGCAATTCATTTTCGACTAAACTTCATAAATTAACAAATTGAAACCTAAATAAAAACGTTTATTTATTTAAAAATTTTGTTGTTTAATTGAATTGACCATTCACGGATATAATTTACATTGTTCTCCAATTATTACTTAAATACATCACACAACGTTAAATCTATATTCAATACAATTTGTTACCAAAATTAATTTAACGAAAATAATTACGCCCTTAAAATTTCTCTTCATTCATTAATTGCTAATTGTTATTCAATTAAACCCATTCATTTGATTTCCCTATATGCATCAATTATAAACCCATCATCTTAAAGGTGATGTCTACATTTTATACTATAAATTTACCCATTTTATATTCCAATATCAATGAATGCTCACATACAAATTTAGATCTTAACTCCAGTTAATTATTCCATTTAATCCATTGATTTATTAACTTTAATTACTGCAATTCATTGTCTTACATAAATTTGAATCTATTTCCAAATTTTCACTATTCCAATTAATTGAAATATAAAATTAAATTTGTAAAATTTTAATTACCCTTAATCCATCAAATTTCAACATTCTCCCTCATGTAAACAAATAAGATTTCTGTTTCTTCCTAAATTCAAATTAGAAATCCTATAATTTAATTCATTTTAAACATCGAATTTACACGGGTAGTTACACTCTCCCCACTCAAAACTTTTCGTCCCCGAAAAGGAAAAGAAGGGAGAAGGAAGAATTTAATAATAGTACATCTTATTCAAATATTAACTTATAAACAATAATTTACAACATTTGTTACCTTAAATAAAATATACCATTTTAAAATCATTATGTAAAAAAAAAAAATTCTAAGTTCAAAATTTATGGAAATTTTTTGGCAGAGTCTCCTTTGTACGGGGAGGCTTAGGAGAAAATATAATATCAAAATATAACAATTATATTACATATATTATCCAAAATATTATATTCCAACTCCCGAAATATATATAAATAGCGCTATAAACCGTAATCTGAAACGTACCTATTTGTCGGGCATTTTACGCTTAAGTTATGGAACCAAAAGTAGCAGCAATTGCTTCTACAACCTGCATTTCACTTATAAAGATCCAAAGGGTTAACAATTTATATAAAGTGAAATTAAGCGGTTTCAAACACTAACAACCAATCAGTACAACAACCATCAAAACAGCATACACAACAAATCCAAAACAACCATTCAACAAACAAACAAATAGTTGTTCGGATTCAAAACTTGAAATTGTACGGAATGGAAATAACTATCAAGTGCATCATTTACTCAACAGTCTTAGATGGAACAAAATACATTATTTATTCATCCAACAATTTCAAATTCCCTTACCCAACCAACCATAAATCAAATAATAGAATTCAAACCAACAAACCAAATTAACTTATTATAAATTTATTTCATACTTTAGCTGTTTAATTTCCTTTCTTTCATTACGTCGTTTATTTTCATTATATTTCTTTCTATTTTGTTTAGAAATTAACTTCAACCCTTTTTCTTAAGTTTACAATTTCCCTTTATTATTACACTCATTTATTTTCACTTACTAATTACTATTATTCATTCATTTATTATTGCATGACCTCTTTTATTTACACTTTAATTACTTAAGTTTATAATCATCTATTTGTCATACTTACCTTTATTATATTTTACTTGGTAAAATTTCAATTTATAACTTAAGTTTATAACATTAAATTCTCATTTAACAGTAATTTCATTGAATACTTTTACTACTTGTATAATATTCTATTACAATCTCTTATTAAACATTTCAACTTTTAATATTTGGTAAGTTATATATATGTTATTTAAGGATGTAATTGAAAGTTATGCAAATTTTTCTTAATTCTTTTAATTAATTAATGGTTCAATAATTATATCTTTGTTTTATAGGTTACATATTTCAAATTACCTTCAATTCCTTTTATTCTATTGTTTTTAATTATAGTAACATTTTAATTACACTTAAATTTATAACCTTATAACATCAATTCTTATAAATAAAGAATTTCATTAATTCATTTACTAAGGTTTACAATCATTTATATACATTACTTATCTCCCTATTATTAAATTTTTACTTTAATTAAAGGTTCCAATTATTAATTACTAACCTTTCATTTCACTACAATAATTGAAACAATTTATTAACAGAAATTTAAGAATTTAGATACCGGGTTAAATTTCAAATTATTTTAAAATAACAGATAAATATATTCTTACAACTTATATCTCAATTTATATTTAAAACAATTCAAAATATATATAAATATTTTTTTCAAAAAGAAGAATCCGTAGTAAAACTACTACAGTGGCCTTTCCCCCTCGAAACTCGAAAATGAATGTCGATGATGCGTGCACTCATCACCGAAATTATTTTCCGGCGACAGAGAGGAAAGTATAAAACTTATTTCTCTCCAGAATTTCTTTAAAACCATACTTTCAAATTTTATTGAAATATTTGTCAGAAAACATTCTTAAACACTATTATTATATTTCGAAATCCTTTGAAAGCAAATCTTCAAAAATCCTGGACTTAAGTTCCACATTTCCAAATTTTATATATTTTATTTTCCAATCTTATTTCTATTATTATATATATACAATTTTATTCCTAACAACCAATATATTGCAACCAAATAAAATCTTATAAATTTTATTTTATATGTATAGAAAATATAATAGGCAAAATTATTTCATTCACCTATACTAAAAAAAAAATATGTCGGTCTTTCCTATTAAGTATTTAGAAATTCCTATTGATGTCACAGCGTCCCATGCACCAACCAGAATTTATGAATACAAAACGGAACAGATTACCACAATATTAAAACCTTTTATTAACACTAACAAATACGCTCTCTCATATATATACACTCAGCGACTCCCATAGGGTAGTACTACCCTATTAACAAAGAGTCAAACCCCACAAAGCCAAGGTTTATCGCTAAACCAAAGCTCTGATACCAGATGTAACGTCCCGCCTTTTCGCACACTTTAAACGGACACACGTGCCAATTCAAACTATACGTAAGGGCGGATTGTTATGGGATAAATAAGAAAAACAGAAAAAGAAAAAAAAACTAAACAGAATCTCACAGCGGAAGGACAAAATATAATAATCAAATATACAGTTCATGAAGCTGTTTTACAAAACCTTTGATTTTATTTATAAAATACATATCAGAGTACACATACCATATGACAAAGCATCGGAACAATATGAGTGTAGTGGAATATAATTAATATTAATAATAGATATCTCTGTCTTCGTCCTCTAGAGCTAAAGTCTTCGATCCTGAAACGCTCGGACTGACCCGAGCGAATTTGAAAAGACAAAACACTCGAGTCAGAACTAAAAGATCTTATGTGAGTTAAATTAACAAAAATAAATTTGAGTACAGTAACTCAAGAGATGCTCGGGATTTACATCTCCTAAGGATCCGTTAAACTATTTACTATGTAGTATATTGCGCTATTATAATAGTGTCTAATTGTAAAATAAACTTACTTTTAAATAGCGTTAAGGCTTTACATTTTCCACCTTAACACATTTATATATTCCCATAGTCTATACAGTACCGTAATCTCCCCCGTAATGGGCGTTGTCAGAGGGCACTCCATAGGTATGGTACAAAACAAAATCGTATAAGGCGCGCAAGGGTAGGTGACACGGCACAACTAGGCAATGCCAGGGTAGATATACCAGTTACGCTTCCGGGCCGATGGAAACGCGCAGCGCGCAGCTGCCGCCCACCTCGGACAAACACCCCACGTCAAAGAAATCAAAAGTGAAGGTGGCCACCGAAAATCCAAAGTCTGAGTATAGTATCGAAGGGAAGTGTCCGATCAGAGGTGCTACCTCATTAACCCGTCGATCGCTCCTGTTTTAGCCACCTTATGCCAACTCACGGGAGTTGGGTCCTCGTATTTACCTTTAAAGGAAACGCCGCCACCAACCTACTTCATTCTGGAATCTCCACCGCGTACACGGTTGTTAAAGTGGTTTTCGAAGTTGGCAGAGAGCATGACAACTTCCGGTCCCGGTCTCTTCAACAACCAATCGTTATTATAACACGGCGGTCTTTTCAAAATAGTTTATACTTTAAAACCAGAATAAAATATCCATTTTAAACCCATATAAATACGATATCATTTATATTTTTAAAACCCCAAATCAATACGATATCATTTATTTTCCAATATATATTCCTTCCAAAATCATAGGGTTTCCAAAGTAAAATATTTAGAAATCAAACTCTTGAACATAATATTTCCAAATTATACTACCTTGAAAAATATAGCTTTGAAACAAATTTCCATCTCTTAAATGGTTAAATATTAAACTACTTTTATAAAACAAAATAGCTTCTTTAGATTTCACAAATCAATTTCAAATATCGATTTATACTTCCAAATACCATTTCAATTCTTATGTTTCAAGGCTTTAAATATTTCACCATTTCAAAAAACAACTCATTTGACAAATCCATATGTATCAAATTCAATTACTTCTTATTTATACTTGAAATGTTTACTTAATGAATTCAATATAATTTAAGTAAAACCTTTAACTTCACACAACTGGATAATCTTTCAATTTATTAAACTTGATATATTCATTTAAATCACTCTACACAAAAATCAAGTTATAAAAATCATACCCTTTAAAAATTAATAACCTTTTTATTTAATTCCAAATTTTACTCAATATTCATCTTCCGACCTTATTCTCATTTAAGTCAATAAAACTCCAGAACTTAAATTTTAAATAAATGCTTAATCGTATTTGATCTTAAAAATCAAACTTTATTTTATACTTCAAAACAATTTATACAAAGCTTAAAACCAGAAATTACTATATATAAATAACCTTTATTAATAACCAAATCAAAAACCCATAAACCATATATATATAGCTTTGCAAAAACCATAGAAAACCATTTCAAAAAAATAATTTTATATATATACCGCGGTGCCTGTATATAATTTTCTATCCTATGGTCAAGTGATACGGATGTTTATCATTTCAATCCGCAATTTAAAATGAAAAAAATATGCGGTTATATATCATTTCAAACCGCAATCCCGAATGAATGAAATGCATAGCAACTTGCAATTAATAAAATTAATCATCCATTCATCCATCAAATCATACATCCATTTATCACAGTCATCATCCAATTTCAAACAATCATCAATACATAACAGGTGATAAATAATGGTATCAATTATCAGTTTATACTCAAAATAAATTTAATAACTGTTAATTGGCAGTTTATATGCAAAATAAACGTAAATTTAACTGGCAGTTAATATGAAAATTTAACATAACTATGACTGGCAGTTAATATGCAATTAAATAAATTCTAACTGTCAAATTTATGCAATAAATAAAATTAATTAACAGTTATATTAAATGAATGCGATTTATCAGAGATAAAGAATAAAACATGCCAAACAGTCATAAATAAATTTCTACTCATATCTAAAATTAATTTAACAAACATAAGAAATTTTAGAAATTGTGAGTGGGTTAAAACACTCATCTTTTGAATTTAAATCGAATTAAAATCCGATTTAAACCCAAAAATTCGACGGTCTCCAAATCTGTCCAAACCAGCGTCAAAAAATCTGGAATTTAATTATGATCCTAACAAAAAAAATCGCGCACGAAACGGAGTTCGTATGTGGAAGTTAAATGTATTAACGCGTTTGAAAAATCAAAATTAAATTAAATTCAAACAAAATAAACCTACCTATTACCACCTGCCACGTCAGCGTTTCCTGCGCACCCCTAGTGACTAATCTCACCAAACCCATGTTCCAATTTCGCAAATAGATGAAGAAATCAAAAAGCCCCAATTCAACCTTTTGGTTTTCGAATTTTACACGTTTGACCGTGATTTCTGGTTGACACAAGCGACTATTGCAAAACAGAGACTGCGCTTAGATCCGTAGATGAAAACTACAACATATTTTTTGAAATTTTCTGAGAACTTTGAATTTTATTTGATTTTTGAATAGAATTGGATCTGAAATTTGCATCCATTTAGGAAGAGAAAGAATTGAAGAAAATGAACGCACAAATAAAAGAGAATAGATTGAGGCTAGGGTTTATAATTGGGTTTATATAGATAGGTTAAAATTAGAGTAGATAGATCTGATAAACAAACGCGCTGAACGATAATTTAAATTAACGTAATAATTACAAATCACCATACTATGAAGACATTTACATTATTTCCCATTTATTACTTTATTTAACACAACCCTTAATTTACATCTATTGCAATGTTTTCAAATTTAATTGAATGAACTAATTATATCACTCTTAATAATTTTTGTAAGACTCTAAATCCCACATTTGTAAGTATATATTATTTCTACCCAAATATTATAGATATATACAGAGTATGGGTTTCCATTAAATCATTATTTATTATATATATTCAAATTAACTAAATTCACTATTGAAGTCCGTTTATATTTATTACCAAATATCCATATACCTTTCCCAATAAATTTGAATCCCATTCATTTAATATAACAAATCAAATTTCCATTCACACCTTATTATCAACCCACAATTAATTGCAATTCATTATCTTAGATAGATATTATACAATTAATATCAACTTTACATTAAATTTCTATCCAATGAATACTTATTCATCAATCAATCCGATATTTACTTTTCTTTCCCTCTATTTGATACTTAACCTAGTATACATTTAATGGGTAAACATAACATTGAATTATAATGCAATTCTCATGCATGCTTCATTTCATATAAATTCCTCTTTATTAACCAAGTCACATTAACAAAACAAAATAATTTTTTTTATTTCAATCGATTACCAGTCTAGACTTAATATATTAAATAAACGGTTAACCTAAAACGATTGTTACCCCTTTAGCATTCAAATTCACTTGTGACTATTATTAACACAATGTTGCCATTTGATTTACATATATTTAAATAAATTATATGAATGGGTAAAACTTTAAAAATTATCTTACCTGCAAATTTACTCACAAACATCCTAAATTACCAACTTGCAATTTATTTTTAATTACTAAATTTGCATTGATTATATCAAGTTGAGATTTAATACGTATTATTTCCTCAAATAAATAAATCTTTGGATTTAAATTCCTAAAACCATAAATTATATCCTACCATAAATCTATGCTTTTATTATTTTACGTTCACACTCCCGTTACTCTATAATAAATCACCAAGTAACGAAATCCTAAACCAACATTAATTTATATATCAATCCTTATAACTCAATAAATTTGTCAAATATGAATAACCTTAACAATACTTACACATATTTTCTTACTTACAATAATGTAATATTAAACGTTGAATTTCATTTATTTTTCAATACTTCAATTTAATTAATAAATACTGCTCCTATACTTAAATCTATATTAGCAAATCGTTAGATTTGGATCGATAGAAATCGGTTTACCAAAGCTTACATACACATTACGTAAATAAACAACTATATATATTTGCCACCTATTAGCTCTAAATTTTATTCTTAAGTTTGTTACCTATCAATTTAGATTATACTTCCATCTATAATGCAAATCCAAATCTCCTCTAACTGCATAAATTAGGGCAATTTATTGCAATTGATTTCCCATTAAACTTCATAAATTAACAAATTGAAACCTAAATAAAAACGTTTATTTATTTAAAAATCTTGTTGTTTAATTGAATTGACCATTCACGGATATAATTTACATTGTTCTCCAATTATTACTTAAATACATCACACAACGTTAAATCTATATTCAATACAATTTGTTACCAAAATTAATTTAACGAAAACAATTACGCCCTTAAAATTTCTCTTCATTCATTAATTGCTAATTGTTATTCAATTAAACCCATTCATTTTATTTCCCTATTATGCATCAATTATAAACCCATCATCTTAAAGGTGATGTATACATTTTATACTATAAATTTACCCTTTTATATTCCAATATCAATGAATGCTCACATACAAATTTAAATCTTAACTCCAATTAATTATTCCATTTAATCCATTGATTTATTAACTTTAATTACTGCAATTCATTGTCTTACATAAATTTGAATCTATTACCAAATTTTCACTATTCCAATTAATTGAAATATAAAATTAAATTTGTAAAATTTTAATTACCCTTGATCCATCAAATTTCAACATTCTCTCTCATGTAAACAAATAAGATTTCTGTTTCTTCCTAAATTCAAATTAGAAATCCTATAATTTAATTCATTTTAAACATCGAATTTACACGGGTCGTTACACTCTCCCCACTCAAAACTTTTCGTCCCCGAAAAGGAAAAGAAGGGAGAAGGAAGAATTTAATAATAGTACATCTTATTCAAATATTAACTTATAAACAATAATTTACAATATTTGTTACCTTAAATAAAAAATACCATTTTAAAATCATTATGTAAAAAAAAAGAATTCTAAGTCCAAAATTTATGGAAATTTTTTGGCAGAGTCTCCTTTGTACGGGGAGGCTTAGGAGAAAATATAATATCAAAATATAACAATTATATTACATATATTATCCAAAATATTATATTCCAACTCCCGAAATATATATAAATAGCGCTATAAACCGTAATCCGAAACGTACCTATTTGTCGGGCATTTTACGTTTAAGTTATGGAACCAAAAGCAGCAGCAATTGCTTCCACAACCTACATTTCACTTATAAAGATCCAAAGGGTTAACAATTTATATAAAGTGAAATTAAGCGGTTTCAAACACTAACAACCAATCAGTACAACAACCATCAAAACAGCATACACAACAAATCCAAAACAACCATTCAACAAACAAACAAATAGTTGTTCGGATTCAAAACTTGAAATTGTACGGAATGGAAATAACTATCAAGTGCATCATTTACTCAACAGTCTTAGATGGAACAAAATACATTATTTATTCATCCAACAATTTCAAATTCCCTTACCCAACCAACCATAAATCAAATAATAGAATTCAAACCAACAAACCAAATTAACTTATTATAAATTTATTTCATACTTTAGCTGTTTAATTTCCTTTCTTTCATTACGTCGTTTATTTTCATTATATTTCTTTCTATTTTGTTTAGAAATTAACTTCAACCCTTTTTCTTAAGTTTACAATTTCCCTTTATTATTACACTCATTTATTTTCACTTACTAATTACTATTATTCATTCATTTATTATTGCATGACCTCTTTTATTTACACTTTAATTACTTAAGTTTATAATCATCTATTTGTCATACTTACCTTTATTATATTTTACTTGGTAAAATTTCAATTTATAACTTAAGTTTATAACATTAAATTATCATTTAACAGTAATTTCATTGAATACTTTTACTACTTGTATAATATTCTATTACAATCTCTTACTAAACATTTCAACTTTTAATATTTGGTAAGTTATATATATGTTATTTAAGGATGTAATTGAAAGTTTTGCAAATTTTTCTCAATTCTTTTAATTAATTAATGGTTCAATAATTATATCTTTGTTTTATAAGTTACATATTTCAAATTACCTTCAATTCCTTTTATTCTATTGTTTTTAATTATAGTAACATTTTAATTACACTTAAATTTATAACCTTATAACATCAATTCTTATAAATAAAGAATTTCATTAATTCATTTACTAAGGTTTACAATCATTTATATACATTACTTATCTCCCTATTATTAAATTTTTACTTTAATTAAAGGTTCCAATTATTAATTACTAACCTTTCATTTCACTACAATAATTGAAACAATTTATTAACAGAAATTTAAGAATTTAGATACCGGGTTAAATTTCAAATTATTTTAAAATAACAGATAAATATATTCTTACAACTTATATCTCAATTTATATTTAAAACAATTCAAAATATATATAAATATTTTTTTCAAAAAGAAGAATCGGTAGTAAAACTACTACAGTGGCCTTTCCCCTCAAAACTCGAAAATGAATGTCGATGATGCGTGCACTCATCATCGAAATTATTTTCCAGCGACAGAGAGGAAAGTATAAAACTTATTTCTCTCCAGAATTTCTTTAAAACCATACTTTCAAATTTTATTGAAATATTTGTCAAAAAACATTCTTAAACACTATTATTATATTTCGAAATCCTTTGAAAGCAAATCTTCAAAAATCCTGGACTTAAGTTCCACATTTCCAAATTTTATATATTTTATTTTTCAATCTTATTTCTATTATTATATATATATATACAATTTTATTCCTAACAACCAATATATTGCAACCAAATAAAATCTTATAAATTTTATTTTATATATATAGAAAATATAATAGGCAAAATTATTTCATTCACCTATATTAAAAAAATATTATGTCGGTCTGTCCTATTAAGTGTTTAGAAATTCCTATTGATGTCATAGCGTCCCATGCACCAACCAGAATTTATGAATATAAAACGGAACAGATTACCACAATATTAAAACCTTTTATTAACACTAACAAATACGCTCTCTCATATATATACACTCAGCGACTCCCATAGGGTAGTACTACCCTATTAACAAAGAGTCAAACCCCACAAAGCCAAGGTTTATCGCTAAACCAAAGCTCTGATACCAGATGTAACGTCCCGCCTTTTCGCATACTTTAAACGGACACACGTGCCAATTCAAACTATACGTAAGGGCGGATTGTTATGGGATAAATAAGAAAAACAGAGAAAGAAGAAAAAAATTAAACAGAATCTCACAGCGGAAGGATAAAATATAATAATCAAATATACAGTTCATGAAGCTGTTTTACAAAACCTTTGATTTTATTTATAAAATACATATCAGAGTACACATACCATACGACAAAGCAGCGGAACAATATGAGTGTAGTGGAATATAATTAATATTAATAATAGAAATCTCCGTCTTCGTACTCTAGAGCTAATGTCTTCGATCCTGAAACGCTCGGACTGACCCAAGCGAATTTGAAAAGACAAAACACTCGAGTCAGAACTAAAGGATCTTATGTGAGTTAAATTAACATAAATAAATATGAGTACAGTAACTCAAGAGATGCTCGGGATTTACATCTCCTAAGGATCCGTTAAACTATTTACTATGTAGTATATTGCGTTATTATAATAGTGTCTAATTGTAAAATAAACTTACTTTTAAATAGCGTTAAGGCTTCACATTTTCCACCTTAACACATTTATATATTCCCATAGTCTATACAGTACCGTAATCTCCCCCGTAATGGGCGTCGTCAGAGGGCACTCCATAGGTATGGTACAAAACAAAATTGTATAAGGCGCGCTAGGGTAGGTGACACGGCACAACTAGGCAATGCCATGGTAGATATACCAATTACGCTTCCGGGCCGATGGAAACGCGCAGCGCGCAGCTGCCGCCCACCTCGGACAAACACCCCACGTTAAAGAAATCAAAAGTGAAGGTGGCCACCGAAAATCCAAAGTCTGAGTATAGTATCGAAGGGAAGTGTCCGATCAGAGGTGCTACCTCATTAACCCGTCGATCGCTCCTGTTTTAGCCACCTTATGCCAACTCACTGGAGTTGGGTCCTCGTATTTACCTTTAAAGGAAACGTCGCCACCAACCTACTTCATTCTGGAATCTCCACTGCGTACACGGTTGTTAAAGTGGTTTTCGAAGTTGGCAGAGAGTATGACAACTTTCGATCCCGGTCTCTTCAACAACCAATCGTTATTATAACACCGCGGTCTTTTCAAAATAGTTTATACTTTAAAACCAGAATAAAATATCCATTTTAAACCCATATAAATACGATATCATTTATATTTTTAAAACCCCAAATCAATACGATATCATTTATTTTCCAATATATATTCCTTCCAAAATCATAGGGTTTCCAAAGTAAAATATATAGAAATCAAACTCTTGAACATAATATTTCCAAATTATACTATCTTGAAAAACATAGCTTTGAAATAAATTTCCATCTCTTAAATGGTTAAATATTAAACTACTTTTATAAAACAAAATAGCTTCTTTAGATTTCACAAATCAATTTCAAATATCGATTTATACTTCCAAATACCATTTCAATTGTTATGTTTCAAGGCTTTAAATATTTCACCATTTCAAAAAACAACTCATTTGACAAATCCATATGTATCAAATTCAATTACTTCTTATTTAGACTTGAAATGTTTACTTATTGAATTCAATATAATTTAAGTAAAACCTTTAACTTCACACAACTGGATAATCTTTCAATTTATTAAACTTGATATATTCATTTAAATCACTCTACACAAAAATCAAGTTATAAAAATCATACCCTTTAAAAATTAATAACCTTTTTATTTAATTCCAAATTTTACTCAATATTAATCTTCCGACCTTATTCTCATTTAAGTCAATAAAACTCCAGAAATTAAATTTTAAATAAATGCATAATCGTGTTTGATCTTAAAAATCAAACTTTATTTTATACTTCAAAACAATTTATACAAAGCTTAAAACCAAAAATTACTATATATAAATAACCTTTATTAATAACCAAATCAAAAACCCATAAACCATATATATATAGCTTTGCAAAAACCATAGAAAAACATTTCAAAAAAATAATTTTATATATATACCGCGGTGCCTGTATATAATTTTCTATCCTATGGTCAAGTGATACGGATGTTTATCATTTCAATCCGCAATTTAAAATGAAAAAAAATGCGGTTATATATCATTTCAAACCGCAATCTCGAATGAGTGAAATGCATAGCAACTTGCAATTAATAAAATTAATCATCCATTCATCCATCAAATCATACATCCATTTATCACAGTCATCATCCAATTTCAAACAATCATCAATACATAACAGGTGATAAATAATGGTATCAATTATCAGTTTATACTCAAAATAAATTTAATAACTATTAATTGGCAGTTTATATGCAAAATAAACGTAAATTTAACTGGCAGTTAATATGAAAATTTAACATAACCATGACTGGCAGTTAATATGCAATTAAATAAATTCTAACTGTCAAATTTATGCAATAAATAAAATTAATTAACAGTTATATTAAATGAATGCGATTTATCAGAGATAAAGAATAAAACATGCCAAACAGTCATAAATAAATTTCTACTCATATCTAAAATTAATTTAACAAACACAAGAAATTTTAGAAATTGTGAGTGGGTTAAAATACTCACCTTTTGAATTTAAATCGAATTAAAATCTGATTTAAACCCAAAAATTCGACGGTCTCCAAATCTGTCCAAACCAGCGTCAAAAAATCTAGAATTTAATTACGATCCTAACAAAAAAAATCGCGCACGAAACAGAGTTCGTATGTGGAAGTTAAATGTATTAACGCGTTTGAAAAATCAAAATTAAATTAAATTCAAACAAAATAAACCTACCTATTACCACCTGCCACGTCAGCGTTTCCTGCGCACCCCTAGTGACTAATCTCACCAAACCCATGTTCCAATTTCGCAAATAGATGAAGAAATCAAAAAGCCCCAATTCAACCTTTTGGGTTTCGAATTTTACACGTTTGACCGTGATTTCTGGTTGACTCAAGCGACTATTGCAAAACAGAGACAGCGCTTAGATCCGTAGATGAAAACTACAACATATTTTTTGAATTTTTCTGAGAACTTTGAATTTTATTTGATTTTTGAATAGAATTGGATCTGAAATTTGCATCCATTTAGGAAGAGAAAGAATTGAAGAAAATGAACGCACAAATAAAAGAGAATAGATGGAGGCTAGGGTTTATAATTGGGTTTATATAGATAGGTTAGAATTAGAGTAGATAGATCTGATAAACAAACGCGCTGAACGATAATTTAAATTAACGTAATAATTACAAATCACCATACTATGAAGACATTTACATTATTTCCCATTTATTACTTTATTTAACATAACCCTTAATTTACATCTATTGCAATGTTTTCAAATTTAATTGAATGAACTAATTATATCACTCTTAATAATTGTTGTAAGACTCTAAATCCCACATTTGTAAGTATAAATTATTTCCACTAAAATATTATAGATATATACAGAGTATAGGTTTCCATTAAATCATTAGTTATTATATATATTCAAATTAACTAAATTCACTATTGAAGTCCGTTTATATTTATTACCAAATATCCATTTACCTTTCCCAATAAATTTGAATCCCGTTCATTTAATATAACAAATCAAATTTCCATTCACACCTTATTATCAACCCATAATTAATTGCAATTCATTATCTTAGATAGATATTATACAATTAATATCAACTTTACATTTAATTTCTATCAAATGAATACTTATTCCTCAATCAATTTGATATTTACTTTTCTTTCCCTCTATTTGATACTTAAACTAGTATACATTTAATGGGTAAACATAACATTGAATTATAACGCATTTCTCATGCATGCTTCATTTCATATAAATTCCACTTTATTAACCAAGTCTCATTAACAAAACAAATTTTTTTTTTATTTCAATCGATTACCAGTCTAGACTTAATATATTAAATAAACGGTTAACCTAAAATGATTGTTACCCCTTTAGCATTCAAATTCACTTACGACTATTATTAACACAATGTTGCCATTTGATTTATATATATTTAAATAAATTATATGAATGGGTAAAATTTTAAAAATTATCTTACCTGCAAATTTACTCACAAACATCCTAAATTACTAACTTGCAATTTATTTTTAATTACTAAATTTGCATTGATTATATCATGTTGAGATTTAATACGTATTATTTCCTCCAATAAATAAATCTTTGGATTTAAATTCCTAAAACCATAAATTATGTCCTACCATAAATCTATGCTTTTATTATTTTACGTTCACACTCCCGTTACTCTATAATAAATCACCAAGTAACGATATCCTAAACCAACATTAATTTATATATCAATCCTTATAACTCAATATATTTGTCAAATATGAATAACCTTAACAATACTTACACATATTATCTTACTTACAATAATGTAATATTAAACGTTGAATTTCATTTATTTTTCAATACTTCAATTTAATTAATAAATACTGCTCCTATACTTAAATCTATATTAACAAATCGTTAGATTTGGATCGATAGAAATCGGTTTACCAATGCTTACGTACACATTACGTAAATAAACAACTATATATATTTGCCACCTATTAGCTCTAAATTTTATTCTTAAGTTTGTTACCTATCAATTTAGATTATACTTCCATCTATAATGCAAATCCAAATCTCCTTTAACTGCATAAATTAGGGCAATTTATTGCAATTGATTTCCCATTAAACTTCATAAATTAACAAATTGAAACCTAAATAAAAACGTTTATTTATTTAAAAATCTTGTTGTTTAATTGAATTGACCATTCACGGATATAATATACATTGTTCTCCAATTATTACTTAAATACATCACACAACGTTAAATCTATATTCAATACAATTCGTTACCAAAATTAATTTAACGAAAACAATTACGCCCTTAAAATTTCTCTTCATTCATTAATTGCTAATTGTTATTCAATTAAACCCATTCATTTGATTTCCCTATTATGCATCAATTATAAACCCATCATCTTAAAGGTGATGTCTACATTTTATACTATAAATTTACCCTTTTATATTCCAATATCAATGAATGCTCACATACAAATTTAGATCTTAACTCCAATTAATTATTCCATTTAATCCATTGATTTATTAACTTTAATTACTGCAATTCATTGTCTTACATAAATTTGAATCTATTTCCAAATTTTCACTATTCCAATTAATTGAAATATAAAATTAAATTTGTAAAATTTTAATTACCCTTGATCCATCAAATTTCAACATTCTCTCTCATGTAAACAAATAAGATTTCTGTTTCTTCCTAAATTTAAATTAGAAATCCTATAATTTAATTCATTTTAAACATTGAATTTACACGGGTAGTTACACTCTCCCCACTCAATATTTTCGTCCCCGAAAAGGAAAAGAAGGGAGAAGGAAGAATTTAATAATAGTACATCTTATTCAAATATTAACTTATAAACAATAATTTACAACATTTGTTACCTTAAATAAAATATACCATTTTAAAATCATTATGTAAAAAAAAATTCTAAGTCCAAAATTTATGGAAATTTTTTGGCAGAGTCTCCTTTGTACGGGGAGGCTTAGGAGAAAATATAATATCAAAATATAACAATTATATTACATATATTATCCAAAATATTATATTCCAACTCCCGAAATATATATAAATAGCGCTATAAACCGTAATCTGAAACGTACCTATTTGTCGGGCATTTTACGTTTAAGTTATGGAACCAAAAGCAGCAGCAATTGCTTCCACAACCTGCATTTCACTTATAAAGATCCAAAGGGTTAACAATTTATATAAAGTGAAATTAAGCGGTTTCAAACACTAATAACCAATCAGTGCAACAACCATCAAAACAGCATACACAACAAATCCAAAACAACCATTCAACCAACAAACAAATAGTTGTTCGGATTCAAAACTTGAAATTGTACGGAATGGAAATAACTATCAAGTGCATCATTTGCTCAACAGTCTTAGATGGAACAAAATACATTATTTATTCATCCAACAATTTCAAATTCCCTTACCCAACCAATCATAAATCAAATAATAGAATTCAAACCAACAAACCAAATTAACTTATTATAAATTTATTTCATACTTTAGCTGTTTAATGTGACGCCCCACCTCTATACCCGCGCTAGCCAAGAACACTACGGTGTAGTGCTGTCAACTAGCCCGGAGAATAAGGCTGTTGAGGAGCGGCCATCAATAGTTAGGCCTTACACTAGTACTAGTTATCTCAATAGGAGTGATATATATATATATATATATATATATATATAAATATTCGTAATTTTTCATCTCTAATTTATTTTCTCCCATCGACATACCCCAATACCAGTATAAAACGAACTACGATGGTTCATAATAGTTTAGAACAGTAAATATAAAATATTACACAGATAATGTAATGCGGAACACAAATAAAACATAAAATCTCATATATACAATAACTGATGTCAGTTACAATACATTTGATACAATACATAAGACACGGTACATATGATACAACCACAACAGTCGACTCAGGAAGCTACATATACAAGTACATTAACGTATATAATATACATGAATACACATCTTCCTATACAATTTTACAGACTACTACAGATGACGACGACTACTCCAAAAGATATGAAAGAACTTCATAGCTCTAGCAGCATCCCAAAGCAGAATATCTACAACCTGAAATACTCGGTCTGACCCGAGTATTAAATTCAAAAGAAAATAATACTCGGGTCAGTCTAATTCAAACTCAGTTATTAGTGCACAGAAGCAATAATAATTAAGTAATGAATAGACGACAGTAAATAAACCAAATCAGAGCGCAATTCAGAATATTGAATTGAAATATCAAAACAGTTCAAACCATTGAAATATCAATTAAAATATTAATTCAAGTAGGGCTGCAGTACACGCACGCGTGCACTGCCTCGCCACTACGAAATATGGAATACGCAAAAAGTTCCATAAGTCAAAACAAATAGAATACCATACACGCCATACCGTGTGGCTGCAGTTCACGCTTGCGTGCACTGCCTTGCCACTATAGTGCTGTCGTACCCAAAAACTCAATACCGTGTGGCTGCAGTTCACGCTTGCGTGCACTGCCTTGCCACTACAGTGATGATGTACCAAAAGATCAACGAACCAAAATCAATCAAGGTTCAAATGATTTAAATATCAAATTAAATGTCAACACTGTATGGCTGCAGTACACGCACGCGTGCACTGCCTCGCCACTACGGTGATGAAATAGGAATCGGCACAAGGCCAAATCCGAGTTTTAAAACTGGATTCAACTCAGGTGCAAATCAAAAGTACACATGAATGCTATGTTCAAACATGACACAACCACATATCAATGGACATGCAGTCAACTCAAGTACATCAACTACAAAGAGCATCAATAATGCATGAAACAATGAAACAGTTCAAAGCTTCAACAAATCAGCAAATTCAACCATACATGAAGTGAATCAAGTTCAGCAGTGCAATGACCAAGCATTGATCAATGAACAAAGAACAGAGACCAAGCAAGGCATAGCAACTGCATAGCTGCAACAACAAGATCACTCATAAAAAAACTAACAAGCCAATATGCAAACATGCATACAACATGGTCTGCAGGCAAACAAAAGAAGACTGCAATTACACTTGCAGTTAAAACTAGCAATGAAAAGAGAACATGCATGAAGAACCAGAATGGGACAATGGCAAATACTGCAACAAGACTACAGCAAACACAGAATTGAGCAACAATGCACAAATGCACCTAGAAAGTGACTCGGCAATGCTTGAAGACTGCAACAAACACAGAGTCAACACAAATGCAAATGCACAAGTGACCATACACATATATATATACAAGAATGTATGTATACAAATGATTAGCCATCAAAGTACAAGTGCAAGTGAAATACAATAAGCAAATGCTACCATGATTCGAGTGAATGCTACAGCAACAAAGACCAAGGCTACAATGTGCATAGAAATGCAAACAAAACAAGACTGCAATTACACTTGCAGTTAAAACTGTTCTCGAAGAAATTGAAAACAATTGCAAGGGTACATCATGAAACCAAAGTGCATCGCACCCATTAAATAAAGAATAACAGCACTCTCAAAGTCAAGCGCAGTGAAACCACAAGAGTAGACTCAAGAACATATGCATGCACACTACAATAGTATGTATGCACATATACGAAGACGCACAAAAATAAGAACAAGCCTGTCAATAAAATGATCCCAACAACGTATATACATATCAGATGATGTATATACATACGTGACTGCACATAAAATGAAACTGCAGTCACTAATGAATACAAATGCAATAGCATACAAACAGAACTGCAAACTAGACAAGGCTACGAAAGTAAAGCAACTCAGACCCAAAATGGCCAGAATAACCATGATAATATTCAACATCAAAGTAAAATAGCACCTGAATTACCTACATCGAAGAACAGGCAAATAAAGGGAACAACAAGTGATGTACACATGATCGCACAGTGAAACCCGTGCACATGTATACATGACCAATTGCCATAATTCAAATGTTATAAGTAAATTGACTAGAAGCAAAACAACAGTCATTCCAAGGCATGAACCAAAAGAAGTTATCAACCTTAAGTAAGCAATAATGCCAATGGCAGACAACACACATATGCATAGACCAATCAGCAGAAGTCAATATGATCAAGTGCACAGGTATACACATATGCAGTGACCAGTGAACTACAGAATGAGGCTGGACATTGTATATATATACAAATGACCACAAAGACTTCAAAGTGATATTTATATGCAACACAATGTCATGCATACAGCAGTTCAAATAAACGATGCGAGCTCAAATCGAAGTGTGTACGAGTTGCACCAATAGGCAACTAGGATAACATATACACAATGATACTTAGCAGTGGTTATCAAACAACATTGATAAAGATGAGAAGAAACGAGTGCAGACAGCACATACTAAAAGAAATATCACTAGAGCACATATTGTAAACCTGAAAGGGTGAGATAGCTATTTAAAGTGGATATGCAAGTGCAACAAGAAATCAAAATAGCAGTTTTGAACAAGACAGTGCCGAAGCAAAAAGTCAAAAGCAGATAAACCCGTGGTGGTCACGAGTTACCACAGTGCCAAAATAACCAGAAAACACAAAAATTATCATCGACATCGAATCACAGTTGAACAGCCTAAAATCAAGTTGAACAAAGTCACAAATTCAAAACCGGTAACACAAAATCAAATCAACATCGCATTTGCCGAAACCCTATATTGAGATTAAATTAGATGTGAGTAAATTTAATTACTCACCTTGTCGACGAATTTAAACATCACAGAGACGAGCCAAGAACGAACGAAACCCTAATTTGGGAAGAAGGGGTAGGAGCGATCGAACGTGGCCGACATTCTTTTGCTCGTTTGTTTCGGTGTAGGGTTTTCGAATGAGGGAAAAATTAAAAAGGGGGCCGGTTATATGTTTTAATCAAGGCCCAGTATCAAAAAAAAAAAAACAAAACGAGGACCACTCTTTAATTTAAAAGCCCACAATTCCTTTTTAATAATTTATAAAAGAATTTTAATTAAAATTTTAAAACTTCAATTGGCAATAAGTGAAAATTTTAATCGTTTTATGTCGATTATAAATCGACGCGAAATACCGGGTTGTTACAGACTTCCCTCCTTAAAGAAATTGCGTCCTCGCAATCATAAGGAATAAATGAACAAATGGTAACAACCATAAAGAACATCACCACACGACGAAGAAATTTGAAATAGGAAGTTCACCAAAGAAATCTTTTAATTTCATAAAAGAAATTCCCAAATTCTCAATAAAATTCTAGTTATCAATAGATAATTCAGAAATCTCAAATCACTAATATTCGATTATCAAAAACGATAATCAAATCTTCAAGTATTCGATTATCAAAATCGAAAATCAATCTTAAATCACAAATATTTAATTATCACAAATGATAATTAAATCTCAAATATCTTATTATCACAAGTGATAATTAAATCTCAAATATCTAATTATCATAAGCGATAATTAGAAACAATAAATATCCGATTATCAAAACGATAAATCAGAAATCACGAATCAACGATCATTTAATTATCACAATTGATAATCAAATTTCAAATCACAAATGTTTAATTATCACAAACGATAATTAGAAATTACCACAACGGTAATTAAATCTCAAATATCTGATTATCATAAGCGATAATCAGAAACAGCAAATATCTGATTATCACAAACGATAATCAGAAATCACAAATTTTTCAATTAACGAGTCCGTAATTAACCGAAATAGCAAACGCACATGACCCATAACCACGAGTTTTACTAAATCGTTTAATTCACTTCATCGTTTCCTTGAAAGTGCAAAATTGTGTATTTTAAATAAATAACATTTTACGTTCTCAAATGGACAAGTCCGGAATTAAGCGAATCAGTAAAAGAAAGGGGTCATAGTCCTCGATTTTTCTGAAATGTTTAAATCGCTTCCTCATTCTTTTGAAAGCATAAACTGTAAAAATTTTGAAAACCATTTTATTTACAAAATTACAATTTACATTCTCAAACGAACAAGTCCGGAATTAAGCGAATCAGCAAAAGAAAGGGGTCATAGTCCTCGATTTTACTGAAACGTTTAATTCGCTTCCTCATTCTTTTGAAAGCGCAAATCGTAAAAATTTTGAAAACAATTTTGATTTATATTTTGAAACAATTTTTAAAACACGTGATTAAAACAGCGACATCAGTAGCAACTTCGATAAGTGGATTTTCATTCATCAAAAGTGCCACACGAATCTTCTCAAAGATAGAAAGGGGTATCATACCCTAAACATGTATTCATAACAAGTCAATAACACACGAGTTCACCAATGCACAAAAATTGATAAAACTTATTAATAGAAATCACAAAAATTGGTGAAGCACAAATTCTAGATATCTACACAAGAAATCCAGAAATCACAAGATGAGAGTATGAAAACTCGAACGCGAGTATGAAAACTCGAACGCGAGTATGAAAACTCGATCCGGAGTATGAAAACTCGTCAGCACATGTAAAGCAAAGCGAGAACGGGAGCACGGAATCTCACCTACACGTGAGCATGATAATCACAAACACGTGCAACGCAAAACATAAAATATCCATAATAACATACTACTATAAGTATGTAAATAATGATCAACAGGAGATCAACCGATGAGAGGTATAGCATAAATATGGAATATCCATACTGACATACGACTATAAGTATGCAAATAATGATCAACAGGAGATCAACCGATAAGAGATAATCAATATCACAAGATCTTCTCAAAGATCCAAAGAGGTATCATACCTCAAATTTGTACTCATGACAAATCAATAACATATGAATTCACCAGTACACAAAAATAGGTGAAGCATAAAATTTCCAGAAATCAACATAAGGAATCTAGAAATCACAGAAAAGAGAAAGAGGCCTATCACATGACGGTCCGAAGACCAAGGGGAGCTACCCCACATGTGTGAATGGAATCACACAGATTGAGGTCAAGACTAACCAAAAAGCAGAAAGGTATGTGTGAATGGAATCACACAAGTGGTGTCTAGTCTGACCATTAGAACGATCATCATGATCAACGAGGAGTGTCAATTACACTAAGCATGTGTGAATGGAATCACACAGATTGAGGCCAAGACTAACCAAAAAGCAGAAAGATATGTGTGAATGGAATCACACAAGTGGTGTCTAGTCTAACCACGCAATGAAAGAGACATCGCGCAATTGCTAGTCTAATTCATAAAGCGATCATCAAGATCAACGAGAAGTGTCAATTACACTAAGCTAGTAAATATAAAAGTTTAGCTTCATGTCCCATAACCACTTGCTTAACTTAAATATTTACGAACAAACTGTAAACCTTTACTAATAAAATTTGTCACAAGAGATTCAATCGAATAAGTCCAAGAATTAACCGGCGAAGTAAACGCAAGCGTTATATACCACTCGTTTTACTAAGTCGTTTAATTAGATTTCTCATACGAGTGAGGTAAAGGTTAGTATATACTAATAGATTGGAAAACGGTTTAGGAAAAGAGTTTTGTAGTAAAATAGTTTTGAAATCGTTTGAAGAAAAGGGTTTTGATATTTACTACTAGTATAGAGAACCTTTATATTTTTAAAGTGACAAATCACAAAAATGATTGTAGGAATAATCAAGCACAAGAATTCACATACAAAGATGTGAATAGAATCCAAAGAAATCGATACTGTATCCATCAAAAGGAATGTTCACATAAATCTCGAAGAAAATGTTATCAAAGTTGCTAATAAACGGTAGCAACAAATCGGGGAATTAACAAGAATCGATTAAATTTGGAAACCAAATCAATTCACTAAAGTTCACATACGAAGACGTGAATAAAATCCAAAGAATTCGATTCTAAATCCATCAAAGTAGAAATACCTAAAAATTCCAGAAATAGAAGTTATCAAAGTCGACAAAGAAGATAACTAATCGGAAAAGAAGAATCGAATAACAATTAGAAAAACAAAGTAGAACGAGCATAAATGAATAAATGACTTCAACAAAAATGAAAATCAAGTCAATGCCGAAGTCAACAAGTAATGGCCATAATAGAGTACAAAACGATTCAACATCATCAACAAAGAATTCAACGGCAAACAAAGTCAGAGTCTTGGAAATCAAGAAATTAGAAATTTCTCAAAAACAAAGTGACCGAAGTCGAATGGAAATCAAGCCGAGGAAAACATAAAATATCAAGTTCAGAATCGCCGAGGTTCGAACAAAATCAATCATCGGCTAAATCAAATCAAAGCCGATAACACAAAAATTCAAAAATCAAATGCATATGAATAAGCGTTAGGAATTCATACCTAACAATCAAAAACAATCATATGCAAATATGGGAGATAAAACGTCGACAAATAGTTGTAACACATGTACCATCTAAGTTACGTTTTATATTTGTTCTAAACCCCAGGTTCTGATACCAAGCTGTGACGCCCTACCTCTATACTCGCGCTAGCCAAGAACACTACGGTGTAGTGCTGTCAACTAGCCCGGAGAATAAGGCTGTTGAGGAGCGGCCATCAATAGTTAGGCCTTACACTAGTACTAGTTATCTCAATAGGAGTGATATATATATATATATATATATATATATATATAAATATTCGTAATTTTTCATCTCTAATTTATTTTCTCCCATCGACATACCCCAATACCAGTATAAAACGAACTACGATGGTTCATAATAGTTTAGAACAGTAAATATAAAATATTACACAGATAATGTAATGCGGAACACAAATAAAACATAAAATCTCATATATACAATAACTGATGTCAGTTACAATACATTTGATACAATACATAAGACACGGTACATATGATACAACCACAACAGTCGACTCAGGAAGCTACATATACAAGTACATTAACGTATATAATATACATGAATACACATCTTCCTATACAATTTTACAGACTACTACAGATGACGACGACTACTCCAAAAGATATGAAAGAACTTCATAGCTCTAGCAGCATCCCAAAGCAGAATATCTACAACCTGAAATACTCGGTCTGACCCGAGTATTAAATTCAAAAGAAAATAATACTCGGGTCAGTCTAATTCAAACTCAGTTATTAGTGCACAGAAGCAATAATAATTAAGTAATGAATAGACGACAGTAAATAAACCAAATCAGAGCGCAATTCAGAATATTGAATTGAAATATCAAAACAGTTCAAACCATTGAAATATCAATTAAAATATTAATTCAAGTAGGGCTGCAGTACACGCACGCGTGCACTGCCTCGCCACTACGGAATATGGAATACGCAAAAAGTTCCATAAGTCAAAACAAATAGAATACCATACACGCCATACCGTGTGGCTGCAGTTCACGCTTGCGTGCACTGCCTTGCCACTATAGTGCTGTCGTACCCAAAAACTCAATACCGTGTGGCTGCAGTTCACGCTTGCGTGCACTGCCTTGCCACTACAGTGATGATGTACCAAAAGATCAACGAACCAAAATCAATCAAGGTTCAAATGATTTAAATATCAAATTAAATGTCAACACTGTATGGCTGCAGTACACGCACGCGTGCACTGCCTCGCCACTACGGTGATGAAATAGGAATCGGCACAAGGCCAAATCCGAGTTTTAAAACTGGATTCAACTCAGGTGCAAATCAAAAGTACACATGAATGCTATGTTCAAACATGACACAACCACATATCAATGGACATGCAGTCAACTCAAGTACATCAACTACAAAGAGCATCAATAATGCATGAAACAATGAAACAGTTCAAAGCTTCAACAAATCAGCAAATTCAACCATACATGAAGTGAATCAAGTTCAGCAGTGCAATGACCAAGCATTGATCAATGAACAAAGAACAGAGACCAAGCAAGGCATAGCAACTGCATAGCTGCAACAACAAGATCACTCATAAAAAAAACTAACAAGCCAATATGCAAACATGCATACAACATGGTCTGCAGGCAAACAAAAGAAGACTGCAATTACACTTGCAGTTAAAACTAGCAATGAAAAGAGAACATGCATGAAGAACCAGAATGGGACAATGGCAAATACTGCAACAAGACTACAGCAAACACAGAATTGAGCAACAATGCACAAATGCACCTAGAAAGTGACTCGGCAATGCTTGAAGACTGCAACAAACACAGAGTCAACACAAATGCAAATGCACAAGTGACCATACACATATATATATACAAGAATGTATGTATACAAATGATTAGCCATCAAAGTACAAGTGCAAGTGAAATACAATAAGCAAATGCTACCATGATTCGAGTGAATGCTACAGCAACAAAGACCAAGGCTACAATGTGCATAGAAATGCAAACAAAACAAGACTGCAATTACACTTGCAGTTAAAACTGTTCTCGAAGAAATTGAAAACAATTGCAAGGGTACATCATGAAACCAAAGTGCATCGCACCCATTAAATAAAGAATAACAGCACTCTCAAAGTCAAGCGCAGTGAAACCACAAGAGTAGACTCAAGAACATATGCATGCACACTACAATAGTATGTATGCACATATACGAAGACGCACAAAAATAAGAACAAGCCTGTCAATAAAATGATCCCAACAACGTATATACATATCAGATGATGTATATACATACGTGACTGCACATAAAATGAAACTGCAGTCACTAATGAATACAAATGCAATAGCATACAAACAGAACTGCAAACTAGACAAGGCTACGAAAGTAAAGCAACTCAGACCCAAAATGGCCAGAATAACCATGATAATGTTCAACATCAAAGTAAAATAGCACCTGAATTACCTGCATCGAAGAACAGGCAAATAAAGGGAACAACAAGTGATGTACACATGATCGCACAGTGAAACCCGTGCACATGTATACATGACCAATTGCCATAATTCAAATGTTATAAGTAAATTGACTAGAAGCAAAACAATAGTCATTCCAAGGCATGAACCAAAAGAAGTTATCAACCTTAAGTAAGCAATAATGCCAATGGCAGACAACACACATATGCATAGACCAATCAGCAGAAGTCAATATGATCAAGTGCACAGGTATACACATATGCAGTGACCAGTGAACTACAGAATGAGGCTGGACATTGTATATATATACAAATGACCACAAAGACTTCAAAGTGATATTTATATGCAACACAATGTCATGCATACAGCAGTTCAAATAAACGATGCGAGCTCAAATTGAAGTGTGTACGAGTTGCACCGATAGGCAACTAGGATAACATATACACAATGATACTTAGCAGTGGTTATCAAACAACATTGATAAAGATGAGAAGAAACGAGTGCAGACAACACATACTAAAAGAAATATCACTAGAGCACATATATGTAAACCTGAAAGGGTGAGATAGCTATTTAAAGTGGATATGCAAGTGCAACAAGAAATCAAAATAGCAGTTTTGAACAAGACAGTGCCGAAGCAAAAAGTCAAAAGCAGATAAACCCGTGGTGGTCACGAGTTACCACAGTGCCAAAATAACCAGAAAACACAAAAATTATCATCGACGTCGAATCACAGTTGAACAGCCTAAAATCAAGTTGAACAAAGTCACAAATTCAAAACCGGTAACACAAAATCAAATCAACATCGCATTTGCCGAAACCCTATATTGAGATTAAATTAGATGTGAGTAAATTTAATTACTCACCTTGTCGACGAATTTAAACATCACAGAGACGAGCCAAGAACGAACGAAACCCTAATTTGGGAAGAAGGGGTAGGAGCGATCGAACGTGGCCGACATTCTTTTGCTCGTTTGTTTCGGTGTAGGGTTTTCGAATGAGGGAAAAATTAAAAAGGGGGCCGGTTATATGTTTTAATCACGGCCCAGTATCAAAAAAAAAAAAAAAACGAGGACCACTCTTTAATTTAAAAGCCCACAATTCCTTTTTAATAATTTATAAAAGAATTTTAATTAAAATTTTAAAACTTCAATTGGCAATAAGTGAAAATTTTAATCGTTTTATGTCGATTATAAATCGACGCGAAATACCGGGTTGTTACATTTAATTTCCTTTCTTTCATTACGTCATTTATTTTCATTATATTTCTTTCTATTTTGTTTAGAATTAACTTCAACCCTTTTTCTTAAGTTTACAATTTCCCTTTATTATTACACTCATTTATTTTCACTTACTAATTACTATTATTCATTCATTTATTATTGCATGACCTCTTTTATTTACACTTTAATTACTTAAGTTTATAATCATCTATTTGTCATACTTACCTTTATTATATTTTACTTGGTAAAATTTCAATTTATAACTTAAGTTTATAACATTAAATTCTCATTTAACAGTAATTGCATTGAATACTTTTACTACTTGTATAATATTCTATTACAATCTCTTATTAAACATTTCAACTTTTAATATTTGGTAAGTTATATATATGTTATTTAAGGATGTAATTGAAAGTTATGCAAATTTTTCTCAATTCTTTTAATTAATTAATGGTTCAATAATTATATCTTTGTTTTATAGGTTACATATTTCAAATTACCTTCAATTCCTTTTATTCTATTGTTTTTAATTATAGTAACATTTTAATTACACTTAAATTTATAACCTTATAACATCAATTCTTATAAATAAAGAATTTCATTAATTCATTTACTAAGGTTTACAATCATTTATATACATTACTTATCTCCCTATTATTAAATTTTTACTTTAATTAAAGGTTCCAATTATTAATTACTAACCTTTCATTTCACTACAATAATTGAAACAATTTATTAACAGAAATTTAAGAATTTAGATACCGGGTTAAATTTCAAATTATTTTAAAATAACAGATAAATATATTCTTACAACTTATATCTCAATTTATATTTAAAACAATTCAAAATATATATAAATATTTTTTTCAAAAAAAAAGAATCGGTAGTAAAACTACTACAGTGGCCTTTCCCCCTCGAAACTCGAAAATGAATGTCGATGATGCGTGCACTCATCACCGAAATTATTTTCCGGCGACAGAGAGGAAAGTATAAAACTTATTTCTCTCCAGAATTTCTTTAAAACCATACTTTCAAATTTTATTGAAATATTTGTCAGAAAACGTTCTTAAACACTATTATTATATTTCGAAATCCTTTGAAATCAAATCTTCAAAAATCCTGGACTTAAGTTCCACATTTCCAAATTTTATATATTTTATTTTTAAATCTTATTTCTATTATTATATATATACAATTTTATTCCTAACAACCAATATATTGCAACCAAATAAAATCTTATAAATTTTATTTTATATATATAGAAAATATAATAGGCAAAATTATTTCATTCACCCATATTAAAAAAAAATATTATGTCGGTTTGTCCTATTAAGTGTTTAGAAATTCGTATTGATGTCACAGCGTCCCGGGCACCAACCAGAATTTATGAATACAAAACGGAACAGATTACCACAATATTAAAACCTTTTATTAACACTAACAAATATGCTCTCTCATATATATACACTCAGCGACTCCCATAGGGTAGTACTACCCTATTAACAAAGAGTCAAACCCCACAAAGCCAAGGTTTATCGCTAAACCAAAGCTTGATACCAGATGTAACGTCCTGCCTTTTCGCACACTTTAAACGGACACACGTGCCAATTCAAACTATACGTAAGGGCGGATTGTTATGGGATAAATAAGAAAAACAGAGAAAGAAGAAAAAAATTAAACAGAATCTCACAGCGGAAGGATAAAATATAATAATCAAATATACAGTTCATGAAGCTGTTTTACAAAACCTTTGATTTTATTTATAAAATACATATCAGAGTACACATACCATACAACAAAGCAGCGGAACAATATGAGTGTAGTGGAATATAATTAATATTAATAATAGAAATCTCCGTCTTCGTACTCTAGAGCTAATGTCTTCGATCCTGAAACGCTCGGACTGACCCGAGCGAATTTGAAAAGACAAAACACTCGAGTCAGAACTAAAAGATCTTATGTGAGTTAAATTAACAGAAATAAATATGAGTACAGTAACTCAAGAGATGCTCGGGATTTACATCTTCTAAGGATCCGTTAAACTATTTACTATGTAGTATATTGCGCTATTATAATAGTGTCTAATTGTAAAATAAACATACTTTTAAATAGCGTTAAGGCTTTACATTTTCCACCTTAACACATTTATATATTCCCATAGTCTATACAGTACCGTAATCTCCCCCGTAATGGGCGTCGTCAGAGGGCACTCCATAGGTATGGTACAAAACAAAATCGTATAAGGCGCGCTAGGGTAGGTGACACGGCACAACTAGGCAATGCCAGGGTAGATATACCAATTACGCTTCCGGGCCGATGGAAACGCGCAGCGCGCAGCTGCCGCCCACCTCGGACAAACACCCCACGTCAAAGAAATCAAAAGTGAAGGTGGCCACCGAAAATCCAAAGTCCGAGTATAGTATCGAAGGGAAGTGTCCGATCAGAGGTGCTACCTCATTAACCCGTCGATCGCTCCTTTTTTAGCCACCTTATGCCAACTCACGGGAGTTGGGTCCTCGTATTTACCTTTAAAGGAAACGCCGCCACCAACCTACTTCATTCTGGAATCTCCACCGCGTACACGGTTGTTAAAGTGGTTTTCGAAGTTGGCAGAGAGTATGACAACTTCCGATCCCGGTCTCTTCAACAACCAATCGTTATTATAACACCGCGGTCTTTTCAAAATAGTTTATACTTTACAACCAGAATAAAATATCCATTTTAAACCCATATAAATACGATATCATTTATATTTTTAAAATCCCAAATCAATACGATATCATTTATTTTCCAATATATATTCCTTCCAAAATCATAGGGTTTCCAAAGTAAAATATTTAGAAATCAAACTCTTGAACATAATATTTCCAAATTATACTACCTTGAAAAACATAGCTTTGAAACAAATTTCCATCTCTTAAATGGTTAAATATTAAACTACTTTTATAAAACAAAATAGCTTCTTTAGATTTCACAAATCAATTTCAAATATCGATTTATACTTCCAAATACCATTTCAATTCTTATGTTTCAAGGCTTTAAATATTTCACCATTTCAAAAAACAACTCATTTGACAAATCCATATGTATCAAATTCAATTACTTCTTATTTAGACTTGAAATGTTTACTTAATGAATTCAATATCATTTAAGTAAAACCTTTAACTTCACACAACTGGATAATCTTTCAATTTATTAAACTTGATATATTCATTTAAATCACTCTACACAAAAATCAAGTTATAAAAATCATACCCTTTAAAAATTAATAACCTTTTTATTTAATTCCAAATTTTACTCAATATTCATCTTCCGACCTTATTCTCATTTAAGTCAATAAAACTCCAGAAGTTAAATTTTAAATAAATGCTTAATCGTATTTGATCTTAAAAACCAAACTTTATTTTATACTTCAAAACAATTTATACACAGCTTAAAACCGGAAATTACTATATATAAATAACCTTTATTAATAACCAAATCAAAAACCCATAAACCATATATATATAGCTTTGCAAAAACCATAGAAAAACATTTCAAAAAAATAATTTTATATATATACCGCGGTGCCTGTATATAATTTTCTATCCTATGGTCAAGTGATACGGATGTTTATCATTTCAATCCGCAATTTAAAATGAAAAAAAAATGCGGTTATATATCATTTCAAACCGCAATCCCGAATCAATGAAATGCATAGCAACTTGCAATTAATAAAATTAATCATCCATTCATCCATCAAATCATACATCCATTTATCACAGTCATCATCCAATTTCATACAATCATCAATACATAACTGGTGATAAATAATGGTATCAATTATCAGTTTATACTCAAAATAAATTTAATAATTGTTAATTGGCAGTTTATATGCAAAATAAACGTAAATTTAACTGGCAGTTAATATGAAAATTTAACATAACTATGACTGGCAGTTAATATGCAATTAAATAAATTCTAACTGTCAAATTTATGCAATAAATAAAATTAATTAACAGTTATATTAAATGAATGCGATTTATCAGAGATAAAGAATAAAACATGCCAAACATTCATAAATAAATTTCTACTCATATCTAAAATTAATTTAACAAACACAAGAAATTTTAGAAATTGTGAGTGGGTTAAAACACTCACCTTTTGAATTTAAATCGAATTAAAATCCGATTTAAACCCAAAAATTCGACGGTCTCCAAATCTGTCCAAACCAGCGTCAAAAAATCTAGAATTTAATTATGATCCTAACAAAAAAAATCGAGCACGAAACGGAGTTCGTATGTGGAAGTTAAATGTACTAACGCGTTTAAAAAATCAAAATCAAATTAAATTCAAAAAAAATAAACCTACCTATTACCACCCGCCACATCAGCGTTTCCTGCGCACCCCTAGTGACTAATCTTACCAAACCCATGTTCCAATTTCGCAAATAGATGAAGAAATCAAAAAGCCCCAATTCAACCTTTTGGGTTTCGAATTTTACACGTTTGACCGTGATTTCTGGTTGACTCAAGCGACTATTGCAAAACAGAGATTGCTTCCACAACCTACATTTCACTTATAAAGATCCAAAGGGTTAACAATTTATATAAAGTGAAATTAAGCGGTTTCAAACACTAACAACCAATCAGTACAACAACCATCAAAACAGCATACACAACAAATCCAAAACAACCATTCAACAAACAAACAAATAGTTGTTCGGATTCAAAACTTGAAATTGTACGGAATGGAAATAACTATCAAGTGCATCATTTACTCAACAGTCTTAGATGGAACAAAATACATTATTTATTCATCCAACAATTTCAAATTCCCTTACCCAACCAACCATAAATCAAATAATAGAATTCAAACCAACAAACCAAATTAACTTATTATAAATTTATTTCATACTTTAGCTGTTTAATTTCCTTTCTTTCATTACGTCGTTTATTTTCATTATATTTCTTTCTATTTTGTTTAGAAATTAACTTCAACCCTTTTTCTTAAGTTTACAATTTCCCTTTATTATTACACTCATTTATTTTCACTTACTAATTACTATTATTCATTCATTTATTATTGCATGACCTCTTTTATTTACACTTTAATTACTTAAGTTTATAATCATCTATTTGTCATACTTACCTTTATTATATTTTACTTGGTAAAATTTCAATTTATAACTTAAGTTTATAACATTAAATTATCATTTAACAGTAATTTCATTGAATACTTTTACTACTTGTATAATATTCTATTACAATCTCTTACTAAACATTTCAACTTTTAATATTTGGTAAGTTATATATATGTTATTTAAGGATGTAATTGAAAGTTTTGCAAATTTTTCTCAATTCTTTTAATTAATTAATGGTTCAATAATTATATCTTTGTTTTATAAGTTACATATTTCAAATTACCTTCAATTCCTTTTATTCTATTGTTTTTAATTATAGTAACATTTTAATTACACTTAAATTTATAACCTTATAACATCAATTCTTATAAATAAAGAATTTCATTAATTCATTTACTAAGGTTTACAATCATTTATATACATTACTTATCTCCCTATTATTAAATTTTTACTTTAATTAAAGGTTCCAATTATTAATTACTAACCTTTCATTTCACTACAATAATTGAAACAATTTATTAACAGAAATTTAAGAATTTAGATACCGGGTTAAATTTCAAATTATTTTAAAATAACAGATAAATATATTCTTACAACTTATATCTCAATTTATATTTAAAACAATTCAAAATATATATAAATATTTTTTTCAAAAAGAAGAATCGGTAGTAAAACTACTACAGTGGCCTTTCCCCTCGAAACTCGAAAATGAATGTCGATGATGCGTGCACTCATCATCGAAATTATTTTCCAGCGACAGAGAGGAAAGTACAAAACTTATTACTCTCCAGAATTTATTTAAAACCATACTTTCAAATTTTATTGAAATATTTTTCAGAAAACATTCTTAAACACTATTATTATATTTCGAAATCCTTTGAAGCAAATCTTCAAAAATCCTGGACTTAAGTTCCACATTTCCAAATTTTATATATTTTATTTTTCAATCTTATTTCTATTATTATATATATACAATTTTATTCCTAACAACCAATATATTGCAACCAAATAAAATCTTATAAATTTTATTTTATATATATAGAAAATATAATAGAAAAAATTATTTCATTCACCTATATTAAAAAAAACTATTATGTCGGTCTGTCCTATTAAGTGTTTAGAAATTCCTATTGATGTCACAGCGTCCCATGCACCAACCAGAATTTATGAATACAAAACGGAACAGATTACCACAATATTAAAACCTTTTACTAACACTAACAAATACGCTCTCTCATATATATACACTCAGCGACTCCCATAGGGTAGTAATACCCTATTAACAAAGAGTCAAATCCCACAAAGCCAAGGTTTATCGCTAAACCAAAGCTCTGATACCAGATGTAACGTCCCGCCTTTTCGCACACTTTAAACGGACACACGTGCCAATTCAAACTATACGTAAGGGCGGATTGTTATGGGATAAATAAGAAAAACAGAGAAAGAAAAAAAACTCAACAGAATCTCACAGCGGAAGGATAAAATATAATAATCAAATATACAGTTCATGAAGCTGTTTTACAAAACCTTTGATTTTATTTATAAAATACATATCAGAGTACACATACCATACGACAAAGCAGCGGAACAATATGAGTGTAGTGGAATATAATTAATATTAATAATAGAAATCTCCGTCTTCGTCCTCTAGAGCTAAAGTCTTCGATCCTGAAACGCTCGGACTGACCCGAGCGAATTTGAAAAGACAAAACACTCGAGTCAGAACTAAAAGATCTTATGTGAGTTAAATTAACAGAAATAAATATGAGTACAGTAACTCAAGAGATGCTCGGGATTTACATCTCCTAAGGATCCGTTAAACTATTTACTATGTAGTATATTGCGCTATTATAATAGTGTCTAATTGTAAAATAAACTTACTTTTAAATAGCGTTAAGGCTTTACATTTTCCACTTTAACACATTTATATATTCCCATAGTCTATACAGTACCGTAATCTCCCCCGTAATGGGCGTCGTCAGAGGGCACTCCATAGGTATGGTACAAAACAAAATCGTATAAGGCGCGCTAGGGTAGGTGACACGGCACAACTAGGCAATGCCAGGGTAGATATACCAATTACGCTTCCGGGCCGATGGAAACGCGCAGCGCGCAGCTGCCGCCCACCTCGGAAAAACACCCCACGTCAAAGAAATCGAAAGTGAAGGTGGCCACCGAAAATCCAAAGTCTGAGTATAGTATCGAAGGAAAGTGTCCGATCAGAGGTGCTACCTCATTAACCCGTCGATCGCTCCTGTTTTAGCCACCTTATGCCAACTCACGGGAGTTGGGTCCTCGTATTCACCTTTAATTGATAATTTCTCTTCATTCATTAATTGCTAATTGCTAGTTGGGTCCTCAATTTAACGAAAACAATTACGCCCTTAAAATTTCTCTTCATTCATTAATTGCTAATTGTTATTCAATTAAACCCATTCATTTGATTTCCCTATTATGCATCAATTATAAACCCATCATCTTAAAGGTGGTGTCTACATTTTATACTATAAATTTACCCTTTTATATTCCAATATCAATGAATGCTCACATACAAATTTAGATCTTAACTCCAATTATTACTCCATTTAATCCATTGATTTATTAACTTTAATTACTGCAATTCATTGTCTTACATAAATTTGAATCTATTTCCAAATTTTCACTATTCCAATTAATTGAAATATAAAATTAAATTTGTAAAATTTTAATTACCCTTGATCCATCAAATTTCAACATTCTCTCTCGTGTAAACAAATAAGATTTCTGTTTCTTCCTAAATTTAAATTAGAAATCCTATAATTTAATTCATTTTAAACATCGAATTTACACGGGTCGTTACACTTTCCCCACTCAAAACTTTTCGTCCCCGAAAAGGAAAAGAAGGGAGAAGGAAGAATTTAATAATAGTATATCTTATTCAAATATTAACTTATAAACAATAATTTACAACATTTGTTACCTTAAATAAAATATACCATTTTAAAATCATTATGTAAAAAAAAATTCTAAGTCCAAAATTTATGGAAATTTTTTGGCAGAGTCTCCTTTGTACGGGGAGGCTTAGGAGAAAATATAATATCAAAATATAACAATTATATTACATATATTATCCAAAATATTATATTCCAACTCCCGAAATATATATAAATAGCGCTATAAACCGTAATCTAAAACGTGCCTATTTGTCGGGCATTTTACGTTTAAGTTATGGAACCAAAAGCAGCAACAATTGCTTCCACAACCTGCATTTCACTTATAAAGATCCAAAGGGTTAACAATTTATATAAAGTGAAATTAAGAGGTTTCAAACACTAACAACCAATCAGTACAACAACCATCAAAACAGCATACACAACAAATCCAAAACAACCATTCAACAAACAAACAAATAGTTGTTCGGATTCAAAACTTGAAATTGTACGGAATGGAAATAACTATCAAGTGCATCGTTTACTCAACAGTCTTAGATGGAACAAAATACATTATTTATTCATCCAACAATTTCAAATTCCATTACCCAACCAACCATAAATCAAATAATAGAATTCAAACCAACAAACCAAATTAACTTATTATAAATTTATTTCATACTTTAGCTGTTTAATTTCCTTTCTTTCATTACGTCATTTATTTTCATTATATTTCTTTCTATTTTGTTTAGAAATTAACTTCAACCCTTTTTCTTAAGTTTACAATTTCCCTTTATTATTACACTCATTTATTTTCACTTACTAATTACTATTATTCATTCATTTATTATTGCATGACCTCTTTTATTTACACTTTAATTACTTAAGTTTATAATCATCTATTTGTCATACTTACCTTTATTATATTTTACTTGGTAAAATTTCAATTTATAACTTAAGTTTATAACGTTAAATTCTCATTTAACAGTAATTTCATTGAATACTTTTACTACTTGTATAATATTCTATTACAATCTCTTATTAAACATTTCAACTTTTAATATTTGGTAAGATATATATATATGTTATTTAAGGATGTAATTGAAAGTTATGCAAATTTTCCTCAATTCTTTTAATTAATTAATGGTTCAATAATTATATCTTTGTTTTATAAGTTACATATTTCAAATTACCTTCAATTCCTTTTATTCTATTGTTTTTAATTATAGTAACATTTTAATTACACTTAAATTTATAACCTTATAACATCAATTCTTATAAATAAAGAATTTCATTAATTCATTTACTAATGTTTACAATCATTTATATACATTACTTATCTCCCTATTATTAAATTTTTACTTTAATTAAAGGTTCCAATTATTAATTACTAACCTTTCATTTCACTACAATAATTGAAACAATTTATTAACAGAAATTTAAGAATTTAGATACCGGGTTAAATTTCAAATTATTTTAAAATAACAGATAAATATATTCTTACAACTTATATCTCAATTTATATTTAAAACAATTCAAAATATATATAAATATTTTTTTCAAAAAAAAGAATCGGTAGTAAAACTACTACAGTGGCCTTTCCCCCTCGAAACTCGAAAATGAATGTCGATGATGCATGCACTCATCACCGAAATTATTTTCCAGCGACAGAGAGGAAAGTACAAAACTTATTACTCTCCAGAATTTCTTTAAAACCATACTTTCAAATTTTATTGAAATATTTGTCAGAAAACATTCTTAAACACTATTATTATATTTCGAAATCCTTTGAAAGCAAATCTTCAAAAATCCTGGACTTAAGTTCCACATTTCCAAATTTTATATATTTTATTTTTCAATCTTATTTCTATTATTATATATATACAATTTTATTCCTAACAACCAATATATTGCAACCAAATAAAATCTTATAAATTTTACTTTATATATATAGAAAATATAATAGGCAAAATTATTTCATTCACTTATATTAAAACAAATATTTTGTCGGTCTGTCCTATTAAGTGTTTAGAAATTCCTATTGATGTCACAGCGTCCCATGCACCAACCAGAATTTATGAATACAAAACGGAATAGATAACCACAATATTAAAACCTTTTATTAACACTAACAAATACGCTCTCTCATATATATACACTCAGCGACTCCCATAGGGTAGTACTACCCTATTAACAAAGAGTCAAACCCCACAAAGCCAAGGTTTATCGCTAAACCAAAGCTCTGATACCAGATGTAACATCCCGCCTTTTCGCACACTTTAAACGGACACACGTGCCAATTCAAACTATACGTAAGGTCGGATTGTTATGGGATAAATAAGAAAAACAGAGAAAGAAAAAAAAAACTAAATAGAATCTCACAGCGGAAGGATAAAATATAATAATCAAATATACAGTTCATGAAGCTGTTTTACAAAACCTTTGATTTTATTTATACAGTACATATCAGAGTACACATACCATACGACAAAGCAGCGGAACAATATGAGTGTAGTGGAATATGATTAATATTAATAATAGAAATCTCCGTCTTCGTCCTCTAGAGCTAAAGTCTTCGATCCTGAAACGCTCGGACTGACCCGAGCGAATTTGAAAAGACAAAACACTCGAGTCAGAACTAAAAGATCTTATGTGAGTTAAACTAACAGAAATAAATATGAGTACAGTAACTCAAGAGATGCTCGGGATTTACATCTCCTAAGGATCCGTTAAACTATTTACTATGTAGTATATTGCGCTATTATAATAGTGTCTAATTGTAAAATAAACTTACTTTTAAATAGCGTTAAGGCTTCACATTTTCCACCTTAACACATTTATATATTCCCATAGTCTATACAGTACCGTAATCTCCCCCGTAATGGGCGTCGTCAGAGGGCACTCTATAGGTATGGTACAAAACAAAATCGTATAAGGCGCGCTAGGGTAGGTGACACGGCACAACTAGGCAATGCCAGGGTAGATATACCAATTACGCTTCCGGGCCGATGGAAACGCGCAGCGCGCAGCTGCCGCCCACCTCGAACAAACTCCCCACGTCAAAGAAATCAAAAGTGAAGGTGGCCACCGAAAATCCAAAGTCTGAGTATTGTATCGAAGGGAAGTGTCCGATCAGAGGTGCTACCTCATTAACCCGTCGATCGCTCCTGTTTTAGCCACCTTATGCCAACTCACGGGAGTTGGGTCCTCGTATTTACCTTTAAAGGAAACGCCGCCACCAACCTACTTCATTCTGGAATCTCCACCGCGTACACGGTTGTTAAAGTGCGTACACGGTTGTTAAAGTGGTTTTCGAAGTTGGCAGAGAGTATGACAACTTCCGATCCCGGTCTCTTCAACAACCAATCGTTATTATAACATCGCGGTCTTTTCAAAATAGTTTATACTTTAAAACCAGAATAAAATATCCATTTTAAACCCATATAAATACGATATCATTTATATTTTTGAAACCCCAAATCAATACGATATCATTTATTTTCCAATATATATTCCTTCCAAAATCATAGGGTTTCCAAAGTAAAATATTTAGAAATCAAACTCTTGAACATAATATTTCCAAATTATACTACCTCGAAAAACATAGCTTTGAAACAAATTTCCATCTCTTAAATGGTTAAATATTAAATTACTTTTATAAAACAAAATATCTTCTTTAGATTTCCCAAATCAATTTGTAATATCGATTTACACTTCCAAATACCATTTCAATTCTTATGTTTCAAGGCTTTAAATATTTCACCATTTCGAAAAACAACTCATTTGACAAATCCATATGTATCAAATTCAATTACTTCTTATTTAGACTTGAAATATTTACTTAATGAATTCAATATAATTTAAGTAAAACCTTTAACTTCACATAACTGGATAATCTTTCAATTTATTAAACTTGATATATTCATTTAAATCACTCTACACAAAAATCATACCCTTTAAAAATTAATAACCTTTTTATTTAATTCCAAATTTTACTCAATATTCATCTTCCGACCTTATTCTCATTTAAGTCAATAAAACTCCAGAACTTAAATTTTAAATAAATGCTTAATCGTATTTGATCTTAAAAATCAAACTTTATTTTATACTTCAAAACAATTTATACAAAGCTTAAAACCGGAAATTACTATATATAAATAACCTTTATTAATAACCAAATCAAAAACCCATAAACCATATATATATAGCTTTGCAAAGACCATAGAAAAACATTTCAAAAAAATAATTTTATATATATACCGCGGTGCCTGTGTATAATTTTCTATCCTATGGTCAAGTGATATGGATGTTTATCATTTTAATCCGCAATTTAAAATGAAAAAAAAATGCGGTTATATATCATTTCAAACCGCAACCCCGAATGAATGAAATGCATAGCAACTTGCAATTAATAAAATTAATCATCCATTCGTCCATCAAATCATACATCCATTTATCACAGTCATCATCCAATTTCAAACAATCATCAATACATAACAGGTGATAAATAATGGTATCAATTATCAGTTTATACTCAAAATAAATTTAATAACTGTTAATTGGCAGTTTATATGCAAAATAAACGTAAATTTAACTGGCAGTTATTATGAAAATTTAACATAACTATGACTGGCAGTTAATATGCAATTAAATAAATTCTAACTGTCAAATTTATGCAATAAATAAAATTAATTAACAGTTATATTAAATGAATGCGATTTATCAGAGATAATGAATAAAACATGCCAAACAGTCATAAATAAATTTCTACTCATATCTAAAATTAATTTAACAAACACAAGAAATTTTAGAAATTGTGAGTGGGTTAAAACACTCACCTTTTGAATTTAAATCCAATTAAAATCCGATTTAAACCCAAAAATTCGACGGTCTCCAAATCGGTCCAAACCAGCGTTAAAAAATCTGGAATTTAATTACGATCCTAACAAAAAATTCGCGCATGAAACGGAGTTCGTATGTGGAAGTTAAATGTATTAACGCGTTTGAAAAATCAAAATTAAATTAAATTCAAACAAAATAAACCTACCTATTACCACCTGCCACGTCAGCGTTTCCTGCGCACCCCTAGTGACTAATCTCACCAAACCCATGTTCCAATTTCGCAAATAGATGAAGAAATCAAAAAGCCCCAATTTAACCTTTTGGTTTTCGAATTTTACACGTTTGACCGTGATTTCTGGTTGACTCAAGCGACTATTGCAAAACAGAGACCGCGCTTAGATCCGTAGATGAAAACCAAAACATAATTTTTGAAATTTTCTGAGAACTTTGAATTTTATTTGATTTTTGAATAGAATTGGATCTGAAATTTGCATCCATTTAGGAAGAGAAAGAATTGAAGAAAATGAACGCACAAATAAAAGAGAATAGATGGAGGCTAGGGTTTATAGTTGGGTTTATATAGATAGGTTAGAATTAGAGTAAATAGATCTGATAAACAAACGCGCTGAACGATAATTTAAATTAACGTAATAATTACAAATCACCATACTATGAAGACATTTACATTATTTCCCATTTATTACTTTATTTAACACAACCCTTAATTTACATCTATTGCAATATTTTCAAATTTAATTGAATGAACTAATTATATCACTCCTAATAATTGTTGTAAGACTCTAAATCCCAAATTTGTAAGTATATATTATTTCCGCTCAAATATTATAGATATATACAGAGTATAGGTTTCCATTAAATCATTATTTATTATATATATTCAAATTAACTAAATTCACTATTGAAGTCCGTTTATATTTATTACCAAATATCCATTTACCTTTCCCAATAAATTTGAATCCCATTCATTTAATATAACAAATCAAATTTCCATTCACACCTTATTATCAACCCGCAATTTATTGCAATTCATTATCCTAGATAGATATTATACAATTAATATCAACTTTACATTAAATTTCTATCCAATGAATACTTATTCATCAATCAATTCGATATTTACTTTTCTTTCCCTCTATTTGATACTTAACCTAGTATACATTTAATGGGTAAACATAACATTGAATTATAATGCATTTCTCATGCATGCTTCATTTCATATAAATTCCTCTTTATTAACCAAGTCACATTAACAAAACAAAATATATATTTTTTATTGCAATCGATTACCAGTCTAGACTTAATATATTAAATAAACGGTTTACCTAAAACGATTGTTACCCCTTTAGCATTCAAATTCACTTACGACTATTATTAACACAATGTTGCCATTTGATTTATATATATTTAAATAAATTATATGAATGGGTAAAACTTTAAAAATTATCTTACCTGCAAATTTACTCACAAACATCCTAAATTACCAACTTGCAATTTATTTTTAATTACTAAATTTGCATTGATTATATCAAGTTGAGATTTAATACGTAATATTTCCTCAAATAAATAAATCTTTGGATTTAAATTCCTAAAACCATAAATTATGTCCTACCATAAACCTATACTTTTATTATTTTACGTTCACACTCCCTTTACTCTATAATAAATCACCAAGTAACGATATCCTAAACAACATTAATTTATATATCAATCCTTATAACTCAATAAATTTGTCAAATATGAATAACCTTAACAATACTTACACATATTATCTTACTTTCAATAATGTAATATTAAACGTTGAATTTCATTTATTTTTCAATACTTCAATTTAATTAATAAATACTGCTCCTATACTTAAATCTATATTAACAAATCGTTAGATTTGGATCGATAGAAATCGGTTTACCAAAGCTTACGTACACATTACGTAAATAAACAACTATATATGTTTTCCACTTATTAGCTCTAAATTTTATTCTTAAGTTTGTTACCTATCAATTTAGATTATACTTCCATCTATAATGCAAATCCAAATCTCCTCTAACTGCATAAATTAGGGCAATTTATTGCAATTGATTTCCCATTAAACTTCATAAATTAACAAATTGAAACCTAAATAAAAACGTTTATTTATTTAAAAATCTTGTTGTTTAATTGAATTGACTATTCACGGATATAATTTACATTGTTCTCCAATTATTACTTAAATACATCACGCAACGTTAAATCTATATTCAATACAATTTGTTACCAAAATTAATTTAACGAAAACAATTACGCCCTTAAAATTTCTCTTCATTCATTAATTGCTAATTGTTATTCAATTAAACCCATTCATTTGATTTCCCTATTATGCATCAATTATAAACCCATCATCTTAAAGGTGGTGTCTACATTTTATACTATAAATTTACCCTTTTATATTCCAATATCAATGAATGCTCACATACAAATTTAGATCTTAACTCCAATTATTACTCCATTTAATCCATTGATTTATTAACTTTAATTACTGCAATTCATTGTCTTACATAAATTTGAATCTATTTCCAAATTTTCACTATTCCAATTAATTGAAATATAAAATTAAATTTGTAAAATTTTAATTACCCTTGATCCATCAAATTTCAACATTCTCTCTCATGTAAAAAAATAAGATTTCTGTTTCATCCTAAATTTAAATTAGAAATCCTATAATTTAATTCATTTTAAACATCGAATTTACACGGGTCGTTACACTCTTTGCCAAAACAGGTGCCTTTTAGTTGACTTAAGTGGAATAAAATGGGCATTCTTGGTCAATCTATCCAATATAAACCATATACTATCATTTCCCCTATACGACCTAGGCAACTCATCAATAAAGTCCATAGAAATAAAATCCCACTTCCATACTGGAATATCTAATGGCTGAAGCAACCCACTTGACATCTGGTTTTTGGCCTTTGCCTATTAGCAAATCTAGCACTACTTTACACACAAGCAAATATCCGGCTTCATTCCTACCCAGCAGAAACTCCTCTTCATATCCTGATACATCTTAGTACCTCCTGGATAAGTAGAGAAGTTCGAACGATGGCATTCCTCCAAGACTTCCTTCCTTATGTTTCCTACACTCGGAACACATAATCATCCTTTGTTTCTTAGCCTCCCATTCTGGTCAAGACTAAATGTGACAACCCAAAATTTTTGATATTTGAAATTGGATATTTAATTGATTTTTAAATATTTAAAAGTTAGTTTCTAACTTGAATTTCAAATATCGCCATTTATTGGTAATTTAAATATCAAATCAATAATTAGAAATTGGGAAAAATTGTTGAATTTGGGATTTTAGGCTTGTTAAAAATAGATTGAAGACTTATAAAATTTATAATAGTGATACTAAAGATAACAGATGTGTTAAAACTGAATTTGAAAGTAATTTGTTCACTTTTGAAAATATATCGTTTAAATTGATATTTAAAATATAGCCTTCCGTGGCACGGTCTCGGATTTCGACGAAACCAGTTTCATTGGATCCGTAATATTGTATTATTATCGGATTTAAATTTCGTAGTGTTTGGAATTATCGTGTGATCGCACGATAGATAAATGCGTTGAAATTTATATTGAAATTTAATACAAAAATTGGATCCAAAAGGCTATCTTCTCCACAGGATCGAATTAGGACCCAAAATTTTTGCCATTGTGTTCGAATAGGGTTTAATCTTATAAATGCTTAGCAGCACACCTCGATAGGAGATCGAGATTTTGAGTTGCGTAATTTGAAATGATTTAAATTTTGAATTTAAATTTAAAATATAATATATATGTTTAATACAATAATATTTCACCAAGCAAATTAAACACGTATCTTGCCTTTCAGCACATGTTCACAAATATAACACACGTCCCCTTTCTCTTTGTAAAATCAAACCAGATAAAATAAATAGGAAGAAAACGAAATAGTTTAGCAAACCTTTCTCTTCTAGTCGAAAAAATATATATAAAAATGGCCAAGCTGAATTTCCAATAAAATTTATTTATAACGAATGAGATTCATTCGTTCAAAATCCCACCCAGATGAAAACCACTCCTCTAATTTTTGTTCGAATCGATTCACTCCTACAACAACAAAAATTCAGGAACTTGAATCGATTTTGAATAGTGTTCTCCTCTACTCAAGATCGACTCGAAGCTGGGTACGGCAGCTTGTGATCTAGTGAGTCGTGTTGGATTTAGGCAGTGCAAGTTGGCGTAGCAGCCAGGCAATCACGACGTGGGCCGATGTTGGTTCATGTCAGTGAGGGGAGCAACATTGTGAGTTCTGGCGGCGCGATTTCGTGAGTGCGTGGGAAGGGGCACGACTCGGGGTTTCATCATGGTTCTACTATTCGCATTGGTGGAAAGGAGAAACATTTATCGTTGCAAGGCAGTAGGTATTTTCCATTTATTTTATTTATTTTATTTATTTTAAATTATATTTATAGATAGGGATTTTACACTTATAGTAAGGTATTGTTAGTTATTTGGCAGGGAAAGATATTACTGTTTGCATATGCAAATTTGAAAAGGAAATTTATATCCATATATATATAGTAGCTACCTCACTGCATATTTGTTTATATCTAAATTTATTTCCATATTTTATTCTTACAATTATATGTTGAAATTTTATTTTTACAGTAAATAAATTTGCTATGTTGATATTTACGGAAAAAATAAATTTATGGGTAAGGTCTTGAAAGAAAAGTAGAAAATTTTAAAGGTTGGAGGAATTTAGATAAAAGTTGGTTTTTTATGAAATTCATATGCTTATTTTTAAGTGTATATATATTGTTTCTAAATAAAATAAATATACGTATTTTAATTTACTTGTTATTTTAAATAATGGATTTGGTGAATAAATTGTTAAGTAACCTATTTACTTTATTCTGGTTACTAAAAGGATTTTAAAGAGAAAATTATTAGTTTAAATTCAAATAACTAGTTAAAAATAAAATTATTGGTTAATTAAACTTATCAAAAAGGAAAATTGATTTGTTCGAATAATTCAAATTTTAATAAAACCGTATAAATGTTTGTACAAGGTCAAAAATCGTGAAAACAAGCTGGAACAGAAATATATTGCAAAACAAAAGCAAAGGTGAGAACTTCTCACTCAATCGGACTACCCAGTTAAATTTAAATAGTTAAATTTAAATTATTGGTTGTTTGCTTGGATTGATAGTTGTTATCAGTTGGATTGGTATGTTATATATATAGTATATATATTGGAGTGATTGATTTCCTGCATTATATAGCGGATGAGACCCTATGCGTCCCGCATAATAGCAGATGGCACCATATACCGCGATATTCCACCTCGAAGTGGAATTGGTATTTTATATTGTGCTAACATCTGTGGATGTAGAGAAACAGGTTGGAGGGATCCAACTGGATGAATTTATTTTATATGCAGTGATATGATTTATTGATATTTGTCATTGATTACATTGGTAATTGAAATTATTGAAGGCTATGGTTTGGCCAAATATATTTTGGTATTTTATGTTGCAAGAAATATAAAAAATTGGATTTTTATAAGGAAATTAAAGTAGAGAATTTTAAGTAAAATAATTTTAGAAAATTGGATAAGTTAAAAGAAGGAATTTGGAAAGGATAAAGGTTGATTTTTGAGATCCTATTAAATAAATTCCAAGTATGGGGAAAAAGATTTTTTTTAATAAATGAAAATAAATAGATTTTAGAACTTAGGTGGTATTGTTTAAAAGTTGAAGTATTTGTTTAAAATTCGGATTTTAAATGGTTTGGGAGAAATAAAGGGAGAATTTTAAACTAAGTATGAAATTAATATTTTAGAATTCAAATAAGATTTTTAAATCATAAATATAGAAGTAAATATTGAATTTATGGATTTTAAAATAAATTTGGGTAAAGGAATTAATTTTAAAAGGGAATTATTTTTGGAAATCGTTTTGAAAACTGATTAAAGGTTTGAAACTACGTTTTAAAAGGAGAATGAGACTATGGAATTTATAAACTGAGTTTTATAAAGAGAAATAATATATTAGTGGATATTTGGTAGTATATATTCTCAGTGGGAATTTATAAAGGAATGGGTACTTTGTCTTAAAATTAAATGGTGGTTTATTTTTAAAAGTGTGGAAAGAAAATATACGAGTTTAGGATATAAATTGAGATAAATCGAGAAGGATTTATTAATTGATTTAAATGGACTATTTTGGAATGGAAAGTGTATTTTCCCTGGAAAGCCGAGTATGTTTTCAAAGTAGCTTTTAAGTATAAATTAAAAGTTCTAAAGTTGGTTTTAAAAAAAATGTTTTTGGAGAAATTATTTTCTTAATTTTTTTTAAAATTTTCTTAAAGTAAATATTTATTAAGTTAATTATAGAAGCGATTATTTTAAAGATTTAACTAGTACTTGATTTAGTGGACGGTTATTTAAATAATTGTACTCTATTTAATAATTTTATTTTAGGAATTAGTTTTGGGCTTAAGTTTTACATGAGATTTTAGTATAAAATTTCATAACTAATATTTTAAATAAAGTGTTTAAAATAGTTTTTATTTTAAGTGTTTCCAATTATATATTTTTGGATAGGTGATTTAAATTATTTTAAAAACCTAAAGTATTCGGACTTGGCAAATTTTCAGTTAATAAACAAAATTTGGAAACTTATTCTGTGAAAGAAAAGTAGTTTGAAAATTGTTTTCAAAGGGTTGAAGTGTGGAAATATATCTTGCGAAGATATTTACAAATAAATAAATAATTTGGAGAAATTATTTAAATCTGATGGTTTTTTATGGATGTTATTTGATAGTTAAATAACCGACTATCAATATTGGCCTTTAAGACGGAATTTGAATTTCGATGAGATCAGGGGTCGGATTCCAAATGGTTATCCGAAAGCCACATCAAATCTTAAAGGTGGATCTTTTGTTTAAAAGATCAAAAAAGGAAATTTGTATCCACATGTTTTAAATAAGCACTCATTATTCGGATAAGCCGAGGGAGGACATTAAGTCATAAAACCCATTTCGAATAATGATAAGATGGAATGGAATTGCATATGAAGGCGGTGGTTGAAGACCGGGTGTTTTCAAAAATGAAAGGATTGCATGTTGATTGTCTCTGCATCGAGTTGCTTCGGTATAGAGATTGCCCTATGTGATGGGGAGTCCGGACGTGATTAGGGGATATCCGGATTTGTAATGACTTCTTTCCTTAATTGGATGAAGTGCCTTTGGTTCCATTCAGACCTAGGATGGACTTGTATGGATGTATGTCTGACATCACACTTTGAGATATAAACCTGGTTTCTATTAAATACATTTCTATTTGGTGGCGGAGAATTTATTCTCATAGCTTAACACCCTTCTCTGAGACGTACGAGCTTAGAGATTATGTACTTGATTGTTACTAGTGATATATTCCCAATTTGGTAATGTGGCATGCTAAGTGCTGAGCATTGGTTGATCGAAGCATGGCTTTTGTGAAAAGCATAGCTTTATGGGACGAGACTTCATCGAACCTCAAACCTGGAAATGGTCAAAACAGGAAAAGATGCAGCAAGGTTATGGGGGTCGCACCCTTTAGGGTATGTGCATTTCCTTTTGGATAAAAAGTGGTATTATGGTATGGAGCCCAGATATTTTACTTATGCGGATAAAAAGTGGTATTCTAAAATGGAGCCCAGATACTTTACTTATGTTGATGTTGGAATTTGAGGCGCCTCGGTAAAGGTCGGTTACGACCGAGGGATGGGATACTCATGACAGTTAGTTACGTAGTTACTTAGGTAACCCGGCCTTGTGTTGGAAGAGATCTGGTTAGGCTCTCGGGACGTCCTTCCAGAAGCATACCTATTCGAATAAAGGAAGTTCCTTAGCCTTGACCATTTGTTGGAAATCCAAACAATCAATACGATCCCTTTACGGTTTTAGTTGTAGAACCTACCATTTAACATGGTAGTTATAGTAGGCATACTATAATGGTACGTATGCTGACTAAGATTAATATTATACTTGCAAATGTTTTTTCACACTATGCATTAAAAATAATATCAAAAGGATTTTTGTGTATCAAGCATGTTTGACTACTATAAGGAGAAACCTTCCAATGTCTGTGATTGCATTGAGTGTGTGCCGGAAGACCTTATGGTAGTTTCATTTTCCAAAAAGCATGAAAGGATTTCTTTTTGAAAAAAATATATGTTTTAAGTTCACACCATTCCCATGACTGACTCGGAGTTTATTGTTACCTTTTCTAAACTCTAGGTGCCCCTAATTTTTCCACACGGGCAGCCTGGAGTCAGTTTATCAGTTGGTTCTGGAGCTAAGTCAGGAAAGTATGCTGTGGAGATCAGAAGACAAGCTGGATGGCGAGACGTATCACATGTATATGATGTATTATCCGCTATGTATGGTTTGCTGCAAAATTCAATTTCCATGTGAACAAGTTATTATAACTACCCAGTATTGTGTTTTGTTGATGTTGTACTCTAACGATGTAATGTGTAAACTGATATAGTTCTTTTGTTTAAAGATTAGTCATTTATCTATTATATATTGTTCCTTTGCGATTGTGAGATTCTGATATTGTTTCTAGTTCTTCTTCTACCTTCTTCTTCTTTAGCCCTAACGGTTTGGTTTTTCATCATTCGATCGTTCGGCTTTTAATACAGTGGATGTATTGATGTCGATTTTCGGACATCCAAAAATCGGGTCGTTACAATTTGGTATCAGAGCTTAGGTTGGCGATATACCTAGGCTTTGGTGGGGGAATTACTCATTAGAGATTGAGTCGGTAGTACTCTAGAATGAGTTTGAGTGTAATAATAGAAATGAGAGCGTAATTGTTAGTGAATATAAAATTGTTTTTATATTATGTTGACTTATCGGTTAAGTGGTCGATATATGGGACGCCATGTTATCAATAAAGGTTTCTAAACTCTTAAACGAGATAAACCGACAAAGTATTGTCTTAAGATATGGTAAATGAAATAATTTTACCCAAATTATTTTTGTATATAAAAGAAATAAATTTCCATAAATTATTATAGTTACATATGGTTGCTTGGTTGTTAGAAAGTGATAATTTTAGATTATTATCATCGTTTTGTGGAAATTGAACTAGAAATCAAAATTATAACCAAAGGTTAAGGAATTAGTTTATATAACAAATGTGATTTGTAAATATAAATTATAAATGTGGTTTATAATTGGAAATGAAACAAAAATTCCAAAGTAATTTTTGAAAATGGATTAGAAGGATTTGGGATTTGAAAATTTTGAGAAATTTAATTCCGTTTGAGTTTGGAAATGATATTCAAAGATTTTAGACGAATAATAAGGATATTATTTAGAAATATTTTTGAATTGGATTTGGAATGTGGTGGGATTTGAAATTTAAAAATATTTGGAAAAATATTTTTTGAAGGGATAAAAGCACTAAACTCTCTTCGGTCACTGGAAAATAACTTCGGTGATGACTGCAGCATCATCGATGTTCATTTTCGAGTTTTCAGGAGAGGAATTGCTGCCAAATTATTTTAAATGGGAGTTGTTTGCAAAACTGGGTTTGGTTTTGAAATTCAAAGGGTAATTTGATATGCAAATAAATTATGTATGTAATTAATTTCAAAAATGATTTGAAATACTTAAGTGATTGTTGAAGACTCTGGAAGTTTAATTAAAAATGTTTATAGCATATAAAAGGGTTTAATAACTTATAAAAAATTTTAAAAAAATAGGATAAATTAACTTGAAGAAGAGTTAAATTAAAACGAGTGTGAAATGTAAATAAGTTGGGAAACTTATAGAAATTTTGAATTTAATTGGAAGATAATTGAATTATATTAAATAAAGGAAATGAAATACAAGCTGAAAATTGGAAATTGAATTTGATTTATGACAAACAAAGTGAAGTGGAAATTTTGTTAAGTTGGACTTAATAAAATGAAGGATTGAAAATAAAATTAGTAAGAAAACTAATTGGTTTAAGTGGGTAATCAAATAAATTGAATTTAATTGGAATGATATTTAATTTAAATTGTAAGTAAATGGAACTTGAACTAGATATTCGAATTCAATTTAAATTGGGTTAAGTAAAGTTGAAGAATTGGTTCGAGGTGGACTAAAAGTAAATGAGGTTTGGAAATAAAAATTGTTTGGAATTTAAAATGAATTAGTAAGTGGAACTAATTGAAGAAATGACAAATTAAATATGGTTTGAGATAAAATGAACTGGAATTTGAGATAATTAGTGAATGGAACTAATTTAAACAATGATATGAATCAGTTGTGAATGGAAGATAGTTGATAAGAAAAAAAATTCAATATTCAGTGTTTAAAGAATAATTGAATTTATATGGAATTGGAACTAAATTTGAATAAAAGAGGATATAAAGGCTTAAGAAATGAAGTGGAAAAAGTATAGGAAGTATATAAAATACTTATATTGAACTTAAGAAATGAATGGTGGAATTCTTAAGGTAAATTTGGAATTGAGGAAATATTCTAAGTAAATATTTGAATGATGATTTAATAAAGACATGTGAAATGATAAATGTGAATAAAAAGAGAATTGATATAACTAATAATCAATTGAGACAAATACGTAGGATGTACATATATTATTTTATTTTTATAATGATTTGATCCAGATTTGAGCACAGAATTTTGAGATAGTTATATCGATCCGAGTTGGGATTTTTCACTCGATTTTCGATGGCGAATCCTGTATATGGATTTTTGGTTGATTCTTGAAATTCTCTATCATAGTTTATGGCTATGCAAGGAGAATGATGGTTTCTGATCAAGAAACCAGATCTGAGTCGCGCACTAGGAAGTCAGGTGGACGATACTAGTTCGGAAGTGAAATTGTGCGATCATGAGTGATCGAAATTGATATTGCGTACAAATGATATACGGACGTCGTATGGGCTTGAATGAAATAAATATTGAAAATTTTGTAAAGAAATGTGAAAAATGATTTGGAATGTTGTAATTGGACATTATTACTAAGTAGTATACAGGAGTTTTAAATGCAAAAGGATATTGGGACTTTTGATTTCATAAGACAAATGAAATTTCTCATCAAAAGGTATGTATTTGAATTTCTGTATGAAATTTGATGATTTTCTGCTCTAGCCACTTGGCTTTTTGTTTTCTTTTGAAATTTGGGGGCCCGTAGAGGCATTTTGTATTTGTACCGAGCTAGCCGTGCAAAGGAAACGCTGGCAAAAAATTTCGAAAATTTAGAGAGTTGGAAATTTTTGAGAAATTTGGTTAATTTAAATTTTAGATTTAAATTTGAATTTTTGAGAAAATTATATTGTTTGGAACTTATGGTTGAGTTTGGGAACTTAGTAAGAATGATAGTGTCTTTAATAAAAAATTGTTTTGGAAAGTTGAAACTGTTGGATTTTGGGAAGTTGTTAAAAACTATTTGGATTGGGAAAATAGTAAACGGGTTATGGATCATTCTTCTTAACTAGTAATCGGGGACAAAATTCTTTTAAGGGGTAAGAATGTGATGACACGGAATTTTTGATATTTGAAATTGGATATTTAATTGAATTTTAAATATTTAAAAGTTAGTTTCTAACTTGAATTTCAAATATCTCTTTTTGTTGGATAATTTAAATATTGAATCAATAACTGGAAATTGGGAAAAATTGTTGAGTCTGGGATTTCAGGCTAGTTAAAAATAAATAAAGGCTTATAAAATTTATAGCAGTGATATTAAAGATAACAGATGTGTTAAAACTGAATTTAAAAGTAATTTTTTCACTTTTGAAAATATATCGTTTAAATTGATATTTAAAAAATAGCCTTCCGAGGCATAGTCTCTGATTTGGACGAAACTAGTTTCATTGGATCCGTATATTGTATTATTATCAGATTTTCAAATTTCATAGTGTTTGGAATTACCGTTTGATCATACGATAGATAAACGTGTTGAAATTTATATCGAAATTTAATATAAAAACTGGATCCAAAAAGCTATCTTCTCCATACGATCGAATTAGGACCCGAAATCTTTTCCATTCTGTTCAGTATAGAGGTTTAACCTTATAAACGCCTAGTACCATGCCTCGATAGGAGATCGAGATTTTGAGTTTAGTAATTTGAAACGATTTAAAATTCAAATTTAAATTTAAAATATAATATATATGTTTAACATAATAATATTTCGCCAGGCAAATTATACACGTATCTTGCCTTCCAACACATGTTCATAAGTATAACACGCGTCCCCTTCCTCTTTGTAAAATTAAACCAGATAAAATAAATAGGAAGAAAATGAAATAGTTTAGCAAACCTTTCTCTTCCAGTCGAAAAAAATATATAACAATGGCCGAGCTAAATTTCCAAAAAAAATTATTTATAACGAATGAAATTCATTCATTCAAAATGCCACCCAGATGACAACCACTCCTCTAATTTCCATTCGAACCGATTCGCTCCTATAAAAAAAATTTCAAGAACTTGAATCGATTTCGAATAGTGTTCTCCTCTACTCGAGATCAACTCGAAGCTAGGTATGGAAGCTCGCGATTTGGTGAGTTACGTTGGATTTGGGCCGTGTGAATTGGCGTAGCAGTGAGGCAATCGCGACAAAGGCCGATGATGGTTCGTGGCAGCGAGGGAGGCGACATCGCGAGTTCTTACGATGCGATTTCGAGAGTGCGCGGGAAGGGGCATGACTCGGGGTTTCATCGTGGTTCTGTTGTTCGCATTGGTGGAAAGGAGCAACGTTGATCGTTGCGAGGCAGTAGATATTTTCCATTTATTTTATTTATTTTAAATTATATTTATGGACAGGGATTTTATACTTTTGGTGAGGCATTGTTAATTATTTGGTAGAGAAAGATATTCCTGTTTGTATATGAAAAATTGAAAAGGAAATTTATATCCATATATATATATATATATATATATATATATATATACACACACAGTAGGTGCCTTACTTCATATTTTTCTATATCTAAATTTATTTCCAGATTTTATTCTTATGATTATATGTTGAAATTTTATTTTTACAGTAAATAAATTTCCTATGTCGATATTTACGGAAAAAAATATATTTATTGGTAAGGTCTTGAAAGAAAAGTAGAAATATTTAAAGGTTGGAGGAATTTAGATAAAAATTGGATTTTTATGAAATTCATATAGCTTATTTTTAAGTGTGTATATGTATATTGTTTCCAAATAAAATAAATATACGTATTTTAATTTACTTGTTATTTTAAATAATAGATTTGGTGAATAAATTGTTAAGTAACCTATTTAATTTATTCTAGTCACTAAAAGGATTTTAAAGGGAAAATTATTAGTTTAAATCTAAATCACTAGTTGAAAATAAAATTGTTGGTTAATTAAACTTATCAAATATGAAATATAATTTGTTTGACTAATTCGAATATTAATAAAACCGTATAAATGTTTGTACAAGGTCAAAAATCGTGAAAACAAGCTGAAATGGAAATGGATTGCAAAACAAAAGCAAAGGTGAGAACTTCTCACTCAATCGGCTTATCCGGTTAAATTTAAATAGTTAAATTTGAATTATTGGTTGTTTGCTTGGATTTGATAATTGTTATCAGTTGGATTGGTATGTTATATATATAGTGCGTATATATATATTGGAGTGATTGATTTCTCGCATTATATAGTGGATGAGACCCTATACGCCCCGCATAATAGCGGATGGCCCCATATACTGTGATATTGCACCTCGAAGTGGAATTAGTATTTTATATTGTGCTAGCATATATGGATGCAAGGAAATAGGTTGGATGGATCCAACTGGACTCCTCAAATGTTTTAATTTATTTCATATGCAGTGATATGATTTATTGATAATCTGTTATTGATTACATTGGTAATTGAAATTATTGATGACTATGTTTTGCAGAATATATTTTGATATTTTAAGATACCAAAAATATAAAAATTGGATTTTTAGAAGGAAATTATAGCAGAGAATTTTAATTAAAATTATTTTAGAAAATTGGATGAGTTAAAAGATGGAATTTGGAAAGGATAAAGGTTGATTTTTGAAATCCTATTGAATAAATTCCAAGTATAGGGAAAAATATTTTTTTAATAAATGAAAATAAATGGATTTTGAGAACTTAGGTAGTATTGTTTAAAAGTTGAAGAATTTATTTAAAATTCGGATTTTAAATGATTTGGGAGAAAAAAGGGAGAATTTTAAATTAAGTATGATATCAATATTTCAGAATTTAAATAAGATTTCTAAATCATAAATATAGAAGTAAATATGGAATTTATGGATTTTAAAATAAATTTAGGTAAGTAAAAGAATTTATTTTAAAAATGGAATTAGTTTTGGAAATCGTTTTGAAAACTGATTAAAGGTTTGAAAGATTATTTTAATAGGAGAATGAGACTATGGAATTTATAAACTAGGTTTTATAAAGGGAAATAATATATCAGTGGATATATGGAAGTATAAATTAATGGCGGGAATTTATGAAGGAATGGGTTATTTGTCTTAAAATTAAATGGTGGTTTATTTTTAAAAGTGTGGAAAGAAAATTTACGAATTTGGGACATAAATTGAGATAAATCGAGTAGGATTTATTAATTGATTTAAATGAAATATTTTGGAATGGAAAGTGTATTTTCCCTGGAAAGCCGAGTATATTTTCAAAATAGCTTTTAAGTATAAATTAAAATTCTAAAGTTGGTTTTAAAAAATGTTTTTGGAGAAATTATTTTCTTAAATTGTTTTCAAATTTTTTTGAAGTAAATATTTATTAAGTTAATTATAGAAGTGATTATTTTAAAGATTTAACTAGTATTTGATTTAGAAGATGGTTATTTTAATAATTATACTTTATCTAATAATTTAATTTTAGGAATTAGTTTGGGCTTAAGTTTTACATGAGATGTTAGTATAAAATTTCATAACTAATAATTTAAATAAAGTGTTTAAAATAGTTTTTATTTTAAGTGTTTCCAAGTATATATTTTTAGATATGTGATTTAAATTATTTTAAAAACCTAAAGTATTCAGACTTGGCACATTTTCAGTGGAAATGAACAATATTTGGAAACTTATTCCATGAAAGAAAAGTAGTTTGAAAATTGTTTTTAAAGGGTTGAAGTGTGGAAGTATATCTTGCGAAGATATATATAAATAAACAAATAATTTTGGGGAGTAATTTAAATTTGCTGGTTGTTTATGGATGTTATTTGGTAGTTAAATAACCGACTATCAATATTGGCTTTAAGATGGCATTTGAATTTCGATGAGACCGGGGGTCGGATTCCAAATGGTTATCTTAGAACAACATCGAATCTTAAAGGTGGATCTTTTTTTTAAAAGATCAAAAATGGAAATTTGTATCCACATGTTTTAAAATAAGCACTCATTATTCGGATAAGCTGGGGGAGGACATTAAGTCATAAAACTCATTTCGAATAATGATACGATGGAATGGAATTGCATTTGAAGACGGTGGTTGAAGACCAGGTATTTTCGAAAACGAAAGGATTACCTGTTGATTGTCTCTGCACCGAGTTGCTTCGGTATAGAGATTACCAATGTGATGGGGAGTCCGGACGTGATTAGGGGATATCGGGATTTGCAAGGAATTCTTTCCTTAATTGGATGAAGTGCCTTCGGTTCCATTCAGACCCAAGATGGACTTGGATGGATGTATGTCTAACATTACACTTTGAGATATAAAGCTGGTTTCTATCAAATACATTTCTATTTGGTGGTGGAGAATTTATTCTCTTAGCTTAACACCCTTCTCTGAGACGTACGAGCTCATAAGTTATGTAGTTGATTGTTACTAGTGATATATTCCCAATTTGGTAATGTGGCATGCTAAGTGTTGAGCATTGGTTGATCGAAGCATGGATTTTGTGAAAAGCATAGCTTTGTGGAACGAGACTTCATCAAACCTCACACCTCGAAAATGGTCGAAATAGGAAATGATGCAGCAAGGTTATGGAGGTCGTGCCCCTCAAGTTATCTACATTTCCTTCTGGATAAAAAGTGGTATTCTGGTATGGAGCCCAGATATTTTACTTATGTGGATAAAAAGTGGTATTCTGGTGTGGAGCCCAGATACTTTACTTATGTGGTTGTTCGAATTTGAGGCACCTCGGTAACGGTCGGTTACGATAGGGGGATGGCATACTCGTGACAGTTAGTTACCCAGTTACAGAGGTAACCCGACTTTTTGTTGGCAGAGATCCGGTTAGGTTCTCGGGACGTCCTTCCAGAGGCATACCCATTCGGATAAAGAAAGTTCCTTGGCCTTGACCATTTGTTGGAAATCCAAACAATCAATACGAGCCCTTTACGGTTTTAGTTGTAGAACCTGCCATTTAACATGATAGTTATAGTAGGCATACTATAATGGTATGTATGCTGGCTAAGATTAATATTATACTTGCAAATGTTTTTCCACACTATGCACTAAAAATAATATCAAAAGGATTTTCACGTATCAAGCATGTTTGACTACTATAAGGAGAAACCTTTCCCATGTGTGTGATTGCATTGAGTATGTGACGGGAGACCTTATGGTAGTTTCATTTTCCAAAAAGCATGAACGGATTTCTTTTTGAAAAAATAAATGTTTTAAGTTCTCACACCAGTCTCATGACTGACTCGAAGTTTATTATTCCCTTTTTTAAACTCTGGGTGCCCCTAATTTTTCCACACGGGCAGCCTAGAGTCAGGTAATCAGTTGGTTCTGGAGCTAAGTCAGGAAAGTATGCTGTGGAGATTAGGAGACAAGATGGATGGCGAGACATATCACACGTATATGATGTATTATCCACTGTGCATGGTTTGCTGCAAAATTCAATTTCCATGTGAACAAGTTATCATAACTGCTTAGTGTTGTGTTTTGTTGATGTTGTACTCTAATGATGTGATGTATAAAATGATATAGTTCTTTTGTTTAAAGATTGTCATTTATATATTATAAATTGTTCCGCTGCGATTGTGAGATTCTGATTTGGTTCTATTTCTTCTTCTACCTTCTTCTTCTTTAACCCTAACGGTTAGGTTTTTTGGCATTCGATTGTTCGACATCTAATACAATGGACGTATTGATGTCGATTTTCGAACATCGAAAAATCGGATCGTTACACTAAAATCATTTAAGTTATTGCTCTCGGTTCCATCTCTTAACTTCTTGATCCGTTCAGCTAACCCTAGATCCTCCATCTGTTAAGAAACAATCCTTTCAATCATCACCGGTCGAACTTCCAAACAAGATAATACAACTGTATCTCCACCAGACCCAGCCTTAGATCTTTACTGCACTCTGCAATCTACTAATGCTTCCAAATCTTTCCACTCAGCAATCATCGCTAATACCGCATTCTGATGTTTCCTGCTAAGTGCATCTGCAACCGTGTCACCTTTTCTCGGTGTGTACTCAATCCCAAAATCATAAGCAGTGATAAACCCTAATCACCTTTGATGTCTCATGTTAAACTCCTTCTGAGAGAACAAATACTTTGGCCACTTATGATTTGTGTATAACTCAAACCTCTCTCCCAAAAGATAATGTCTCCACGCCTTCAAAGAAAAAATCACTATAGCCAATTATAAATCATGCGTCGTATACCTGACCTCATGTGGTCTAAGATGTCTAGAAGCATAGGCAATCACTTTACCTCTCTGCATCAGCACAACCCCTAATCCTGTTCCACAAGCATCAGTTTAAACCACCAAATCCTGATTCTCCTCTGGAACAACCAACACATGTGCATGAATTAATAAGTGTTTCAAACTCTGGAATGCTTCCTCACACTTATTGGTCCACACAAACTTCACATGCATGAAAAATCCTTAATGAACCTTCGATAATAACCAGCCAACCCAAGAAAACTCTTTATCTCCATCACTGTCTTGGGTCTCTTCAAACTATTAACTACTTCAATCTTAGTGGCTACTGACAACCCTTCCTCTTGTATGATCAATTTCACCCTAGAGGGGGGTTAATAGGGTGATACTAAAAATAATAAAAATTAATGTGGAAATATATATAATGATTGCAGTGAAGATAATAGTCGAATAGTAAAAACGGAAATAGAACAACATAGATTTACCCAGCTTCGGCAAAACGCTGCCTGCGTGCTGCCCCTAAGGTTTCTACTAGAAGTTAAGTAGTAAAATGCTTACACACGTAAACTTGTGACACCCGCTATCTACTAACAAAACTCTATGCTCAAAACCCTGCCACAACTCAGCCACTGATTTGTGAATTCTCGAACTACACCATTGTAGTTCGTCACCTAGTCACAACTAGAATTTTACAAAAGTTTAAAAGAAAATTAAAAAATGAAATAAACACCTAACACAAATCCCTGTATATAAGGTTAAGCCCAAATAACAAATAACTGGCCCAAAAAAAGTTAACTTCCTTTCTTTACTTTGGCCGACTTCCCTTTTATTTTCTTTCGTGAAAAATATTCTACTGCGTTCTTGTTTTCCACTTTTAAAATTAGGGGTTTGTGATTGAAGCTACCGCTCTATGATCAATCAATTGATTTGAGGAATTTGCGTTGCTTTATCAATCGACTTCTGGCTATGATATGCTTTCGGTCGCTCCAATTGTATCGAGTTCAAATAACACGAAATTGGTACATAATTTACGCTTTTTGTTTTACTTGTTAATTTGATTGAACTCGGATGCTCTTCTGCCGATGATGTCAAGAGAATTTATATAGGGATTGAAACCCTAAATTATCGTTCGTATTTCAGTTTGAATTCTTCAAATAATTTTGTTTGGCTGTTGGATTTTGCTTAAATGATGATTATTAATCTTGACTGCTTCATTTGATTACACGTTACTGATACATTTTCACATGCTTGAGTTGGTTCCTTCTTTTGCTCCTACGATCATGGAATTTGAATTTTTTAAGACTTCGACTTGTTTACGTTACTGCATATACCTCTGTTTGAAAATGTACCATGGCTTGATCATCTCTTGACTTTCATCGAACAGCTACATTACTATGATTTTCTCTGTAATTTATTCAACCGTTGTTTCATTCTTGTTCGAACTGCTACTTTTGTTTGATTGATTTCACCTGATTTTTGTTTGAACTCTTTCCTTGTTCATCATGTGCATACCTACGTACATATATGTATGTATATATGTGTATGTCCTAAGCATATCGAACTGTTGTCTACATTGCTTTGTCTGATTCAGTTTAAGTCTGGTTGCAGTGTTGTTTTGCTTGACACTTTCTTTTGGAAAGTACTCATGTTCATATTGATATAATACTTGTACCTTTCCATATCCATATGTATACATATATCACTTTGTTTGCTGCTTCACTGATCTGGTGGATTGTGTGGCTCTGCATTCATATTGATCTTCATGCATGTTGATGTATCTTCTGGTGCCTCTGAGCATGTTTGAAACTGTTTGCTCATACTTGCGTTTCATGTTTCCTCAAAGTTGCATTCAATTGTTTATGAACATGACTTTACATATGATCTTGATCGTTGCATTTGAGTATTCATGTGTGCCGGTTTGCTTTGTTTCCAGTTCTGGTGCACATGCTTGAATCTCTAGTTTTCACTATATATATATATATATATATATATATATATATATATATATATGTTCACATAGGCATCCATGTAAGCTATGTACTTCATTTTGGCTGTTGTTTTGCATTGTTGTCATGTGACTAGTACTGTTCCACTGCTTCATTTGTAAACTCTTAGTCTGGTTTGGTAATGAGGTCTTGAAACATTTGAGTCTTTGTTTCGTATGTATGCATTGTGGTCTGGTTGAGGCAGTTCCATTGATCTGGTGCACTTGCTTTCATAGTCCTTGTGCTTCACTTTGTTATAACCATTTAGTTCACTATTTTTTTTAACTGCACTGACCTAGTCTTGTTTTTACTTCAACATTTTGTTTTCATTCGAAGTTTTGCTGCCTTGTGCATTTTTCAGTCTTGACTTATTGTTTCCTCTGGTTCATTGATGATGATGTTGTTTGGATTTATTTTTGAATGAAGTCTTGCTGCATTGATTCTTTAAGCTGCATGCTCCACTGTACATGTTATGTTTTTATATTTCTGGTTTCACTTGAATTTTCATATTGCATTGAGTCAAAATCTAGTTGCTTGCCTCTAAACTGTTATGTTACCGCTTTAGTTTGACTTGAGTTATGTAGTTTGATTTCCACTTTCTCTGACTTGGTCTGCATTGGTTGAAATTCGAGATGCCGAGGCGTGGCACATGTGTACATGTACACATGTGTCTATGCAGGCTCTAGAGTACTTGACACTTTGTGACTTATTTTCATATTTCACCTGAGTTGAATCCATCCTTTGGCTTGGGTTTGACCTTGTGCTTACCTGTCCCTGCAATTTTATCAAGTGCATATCGGTGTGCACGGCCTTGTGGCATGTATAGTGATACACTATGCACGTCACAAGTTTTTCGTATATGATGAATTCAAAAGAAATGACATCGAACAACCCAAATAACTAAGGCAAATACCATTTTAAAAAAACACACATTTCAATTTGCACTTCAAAATATTTTCTTTTTCAATTTACCGCGATAGTGTTTCTTTTGCAGATAATTCAGATGCTGGATACAAACTGAAATAGAGTTGAAGATAAATATGAGTGTTTTAGTAATATATGGTGAGGTCAACATTGTAAATTGAAATTTGTGATGTAATCGAAATTGTAATGAATTGAAATTATGTATATATAGCGAGAGCTTGAATTTGTACTATTCAAAATTGTAATAAAATATTTGTTTGAACAAAGAATTTAAATTCTAGGTTATTTATTTCATTCAAAAAATATTTATTTAATTATGTGAAAAATAAAATAGTACAATAACAAATACATTTAAATGAATATATATATATATATATATGTTTATTATCATCAAAAAAAAATCATATACTAGCATATTCTACACCTCTGAGACTACTGGACCAAGAAACTTCATTTCCTTCTTCCAAAAATGATACTTCGAAAACTTTGCCTTCAACTGATTCTGCCTCAGTGTCTCAAGCACCACTCTAAGATGAACTTCATTCTCTCTTTCATCCTTAGAGTAAATCAAGTTATCATCTATGAAAACCAATACGAACCTATCGATGTGCTCTCGGAAAACCTCTTTCATCAAATCCACAAAGAAAGCTAGCTCATTACTCCATCCGAACGGCATAACTAACCATTCGTACGACCCATACCTGGTCCTAAACATCGTCAAAGGTAAACTATCCTCTGCTACTCTCATCTAACGGAAACATGTTGCTAAATCCAACAGCGTGAATACCTTGGCTCCACTCTACTGGTCGAACAAATCGTCAATCCTAAGCAATGGATACCGCTTCTTTATCCTCCTCTCATTCAACTTATGATAATCGATACATAGCCTTAATGATCCGTCCGACTTCTTAGCAAGCACTGCAGCTGCTACCCAAGGCGAACTACTCGACTTGATAAAACTCCTACCTTCTAAATCCACCAACAACACCTTTAACTCCCTCATCTCTATAGGAGTCATCCTGCTCGGCAGTCTGCCTATTGGTTCTTCTCCCGAAACAAAATCTATCCAAAATTCAGTGGCTCATTTCAGAGGAATCCAACTACATGCTCAAAAACATTTACAAATTCTCTGAACATGAAAACTCGACTCAACTCATCATCCAACTCCATAACACCCAACAAAGCATACATCTCACAGCTTGTCCCTTCTATGGTATAAATAATCCAATCACAACAATTAGGGTGCCTAAGAGATATTTTTCTATCATGGCAAAATATCCTAGCATAGTACTCACTTAACCAATCCAAACCAAGAATAGTTCCAAACCCCACAAAATCAAACATATGCAAACTGCAAACAAAAGTATGATCTAACAAGTCAAACTCTAACTAGTTACATCTCAACCTTAGAGTTTCATACCCTCCTATTGGTTTCGCAACCCGTAAGGAAGTAACTAAGTATGTAGGTTCTAGGTTAAGCTTATCTATAAAACATCTAGATATAAAAGAATGTGATGCACTAGTATCAAATAAAATGCTAATAGACATACCATAAATCTGAAGCGTACCTTTCAAAACTGCCTTTCCTTTCTCCTGAGCTGTTGGCTTTAAAGTAGCAGGCTTCAATGCATACACCTTGCCCTTTCCATCCTTAGCGGGCTCCTTGCATTGGCTCTTATAATGGCCAATTTGGTCAAAACTGAAGCACCTGACGTTCTCCCTTCCAGCCACTTCCTTTGCCCTTCTAACACAACACTTATTAGCAAAGTGCCCTTTCTTGTCGCACTTGAAATAGACAATCCCAGACTTCCCCTTCTTAGCTGCTCCACCCTTCTGAACACCTTTCTTAGAGAACTTCCTCTTCTGATTCTGCCCAACCTAGACTTCTTTAACCTTACTCTTCTCTATAAAATCAAGAATCACCCCATGCCTCAAGGCCATTTCCATTACAAAGTCAAAAGGATCTCTAATATGAGGTAATGTTTCCCTGGCTAACTCTTGCTTCAACCCACTGATGAACTTCTCATTCCTCTTCATCACTGTATCCACTCGAAGCATACCCAATCTAGCAAGCTCCTTAAACTTCCTAGCATACTCCAATACCAACATCTTTCCATGCTCTAACTCAGCAAACTTCCTGATCAGAGCAGACTATGCCATTGTAGACAAGAACCTCTCATGGAACTTTCCCTTGAAATCTGCCCATGATAAAGTTTCCTCATCCACATCAATCGTCACACTATTCCACTAAAACAAAGCTGTTCCCTGAAGTTGTCTAGAAGTAAGCCTCCTTTTCTGCTTATCATTGTGCCCCAAGCCTGCAAAGATTCTCTCAAAGTGCAACAACCAATTTTCCACCTCTATAGCATCCTCTATCCCTAGAAAAGGCATCCCTCCAAGCTTAGCGTAATACCCACTCGGCTTAGCATAATGGTTAACTACCGAAACTTCCAAAACTCCTGCCCATGCAGCATCTCCTCCTAACACTCCAACAGCAACTCCCACTTGCATCATATTAATGTAAAACTGATGCATAGCTTCAGTTCCAACCCGCGGGACTTCAACACCTACATTTCCTGCTTGTGCCTGGCCTTTGGTCCTCCTTGTACTAGGTCTGGCATTCCCTTCGGTGCCCTCCGCTCATAGGTTCACTCTTCCTCTTCTACCTTCCATTTTTATATTCAAACTTCGTGAGATATAGAAAATAACCTAACATGATAGGAGACTAGAGATAAAGCATATACTTATTTATAGAAAATACAAGTACGTTACTATAACATTATCCCATTACCCAATCTTACTCTAATTCAATAGGATTATGTTTTAAAAATTATTTTTGTTTGAAATTTTTCATTAACAATGTTCTGATACCAAGTTGTAACATCCCGTATCTGGACGCCAAAAGCTAAGTGCTACAGATGTTGTAGTCATCCATATTATTGACATCTGGTGACGAAATATGGTAATGATAATGGTATCCATAATATCGTAAGCATATAAATACGAAGAAAAACACAGATTTCAAAAAACAACATTTAGTTGATTACATTTCAAAGCACTGATTCATATTCGTGTTACATAATCCCATATTGTTTCCCAAGTAATGATTAAATATATCATTTAAAAAATACGTCAAGAGCGACATATGACGATGCCTCTTTGGTTGATCGAAGCAATATAGACATAACTGATGTAATATACACAACAGAATCAAAATAAAATGAAACTCCTTAATAGCTATCCATCAGCCACCTGCTCGTCTTTGGAAGCTTTATTCCCAAAAGTCTAAAACATGAAAACCTCAACTCTAAGCCTACTCAAATCAATTTTGAGTACCCGAGAGTTTAAGGGAAACAAAAACTTCAAGTCAAACATCAAGCATGGTGTGAATAATTCTATTACATCTCAGTTTACTGATATTAAGTGAGACCACCGCTTAGCGGAACGAGTTTCACCTCACAAATATCCTTTTCAAAATATATATTTGCAATCCTTTCCTACAACCAAACTGGTTAATCAAACTGATTATATCAAAATAGCAATATCATTTATGCTAATAAATGGACAATTTGTCCGTATAAACAAGTAATGTGTGAAATATCTGCCCACGCATAATAGCAAGGTCTGTTATGCTACAATGAACTATCTGTCCATAAAACTGGGCTGATTGCCTACAAACTAGACTAATTGTCCGAAATCTAGGCTGACTGCCTAAAAAATGGACTAACTATCCGAATCATTTTCTTAGGGTTAACTGCCCATTATCCTTTTCCTCGAAAACATTTTCAAAATGATTTAACTCTCTAAATCATACTTATCCAAGGAAAATATATTCTTAGCTTCACTCTAAGCTATCTTTCCATGATATATGCACTTTACTCAAAATAATGTTGATGAATTTTAATAAGGATTAACTATTCTTCCATAATAAGTTAAAGTCCGTTATAACTTGAAAACATTTAGGCTGCACTGCCTATTTATAACTTTCGAAACCTTTGTTTAATCCCTTAAACAACCCATTCAGAACCCTTGAAGGTAACCCCTTCGAAACCAAGTAAAACCCTTTACTCAATCTAGGCTGAAAGGCCAAATCGTACCTTTCGAAACCATTGAAAACCACTCCTTCGAAACCAATAAAAGCCTTTCCTTTGAAACCAATAAAAGCCTTTAGACATCCTTCTTTAATATCTTTAAGTATTACTTTTCGAAAACATAGGGAAAAACCTTTTCCTTCAACCCTTTTGAAACCTTGGCGAACCATCCCTTTCGAAAGCATTCATTAAAATATTTCAAAACAATCAAAACTCAATTCTTTTGAAAGCACTTTGGGTTCAATTTAAAAATGTGGAAAGTTTTTGAAACCATTCAAAAGTTTACCCCTTCGAAACCTTTGAAAACTATTTCGATCAAAACCACTAGAGACAAAAGCTTCTGTTTTGAAACCCTTTGAAACTATCTCTTTTGAAACCATTTGGGTTTTACTTCAATTATAGAAAAAGGGTCTTAAAAAATTTAAGTCAAAAGCATCTGCTTCGAAACCATTTTCTATGTAAAGAAGTACTAGTGTCGAAACCATCCCTTCGAAAGCATTGGAGAGGTGGTCAGGTTTTTAGAAAACAAAACAATCCTTTTGATACCATTTAGGTCGAAAGGTAGGAAGCAGTCGCTAAAGGCTTCGACTCAGTCAAAAGCAATCATTTAAACCAAAAGCGCAACAAAATCGAAACCATTCTTTTAAAACTATTGGATCTAGTCAAAAGCTGCTTAGTCGAAAGCAAGCAGGCGCGTTTTTCTTTTGAAGTCAAAACAAAGCTTCAACCCTTTCGGAACCTTATGGTTTCGACCTTATACCTTTCTACCACATCCAATTCATTATGTACCGGTTGTTTGATACTATATGCATTGCTTTCGACTGTGTTGAAGCGATGGTATGGAGGCGAAACCTGGTGTCGAAAGAGACAAAATAGTGGAAAACATGTAGCAAATAATTCTTTTCACTTAACCTACTTCACGTATCTAATTGTGATTGGTTGCCTCTTTCTTTACGAATAAAAAGTAAAGCAATTTTTCAAAAGTGATGCCGACTTTCCAAATTTAATAATCTAAATTATTTTACAAAAAAAACCTTTCTCCTCTTTAAATTATATAAAACATCTAAGTCTCATACCTTAAATAATTTTATATTACCATTAAAACACTTAGGAAATATTTCAAAAAATCTCTCTTTTAATATGTTTTCCAACATATAAGAATTTCAAACTCAAATCTTTTATTATTTAACTAAAAAAAATTATTAACCGAAATTAACATTTTCATTACTAGAAAATTCATATAAATTCCACATAATTTCAGAAAATTTCGAAAATTAAAATCCATCTACAAAATAATATTTATGATCTTCATGAATATTCGCAAGGCATTTGGATGTCATTTTATATGGTTTTCACTTTAAAACATATCATAAATTCAATATGAATAACCATAATTCATCAACAAGTATATATATTCATTCCATCATTCAAAAACATGACAAATCGTTGCAAAATATTCGAAATTCATATTAAAACCGAAAATACAATCAAAAATGAGACGTAAACGTTATTTACCTTAGCTTTAGAGATTATAAAGATTGAGATATGAATGGATTTTATTTGATTTAGCCTCTTCCCAGCTTTTGTTCCTCTTTTCCTTATTAATGGTGGTCGGCCTTGAGTTACAAAATTTTTAAGAATGAAATGAACATGTATAGGAATACTGTAACGTCCCGCCTTTTCGCACGGTTTAAATCAATGATAAACCGCATACGTCAGACTTAAACCATACAGAAGGACGGATTGTTATGGGGCAAATAAGAAAAAGCAGAGAAAGAAAAAGAACAAAACATAATCTTGCAGCAGAACGATAAAATATAATAATCAAATATAAAGTTCATGAAGCTGTTTTACAAAATATTTGATTATATACTAATACAATACATATCAGAGTTACACATACCAGAGATTAATAAATAATGCAGTGGAATAATATAATAATAATAACTCTTCGTCTTCGTCCTCTAGAAGTAAGTTCTTCCAATCCTGAAATGCTCAGGCTGACCCGAGCGAATCGAAAAGACAAAACACTCGAGTCAGAACTAAAAGATCTTATGTAAGTTAAATCAACAATAAATAATATGAGTGGAACGGCGTCAGAGATGTTTATGGGATTTGACATCTCCTATCCAGTGTCTAGCGTGAGTGCAGTAACTCAAGAGATGCTCGGGATTCACATCTCCTAAGGATCCGTTAAACTATTTACTCTATAGTAATATTTTGCTATTATAATAATGTCTATTAGTAAAATAAACTTACGTTAAGGCTTTACATTTTCCACCTTAACACGTAATAGTGCCAATATTCTATACAGTACCGTAATACCTCCTGATCGGGAGGCTACCAGAGGATACGCCATAGGTACGACACAAATCAAACTCGTACAAGGCGCGCTAGGGTAGGTGACACGGTACAACTAGGCAATGCCAGGGTAGATATACCAATTACGCTTTCGGGCTGATGGTAACGCGTAGCAGCTATTACCGCCCACCTCGAGCCACACCCCCAAATAAAAAAATCAAAAGTGGCCACCGAATCAATCCAAAGGTCAGAGTATAATATCGATGGGATGTGTCCGATAAAAGGTGCTACCTTCTTAGCCCGTCGATCGCTCCTGTTTTAGCCACCTTATGCCAACTCACGAGAGTCGGGTCCACGTATTTACCTCAAAGAAAATGCCGCCACCATCCTACTTCATTCTGGAATCTCCACCGCGTACACGGTTGTTAAAGTGGTTTTCGGAGTTGGTAGAGAGTGTGACTTCCGATCCCGGTCTCTTTAACAACCAAATGTAATTGTAACACCACGGTCATTTTAAAATAATCATACTTCAAAACCAGAATATAGTATCCATTTCAAAACCATATAAATACGACATCCTTTCCATTTCAAAAACCAAATCATTATGATATCATTTTTATAAAAACCCAAATCAATATAGTATCATTTTTATTTCAAATATATCTCTTTTCTAAAATCACAGCCCTTTCAAAATTATAATATTTCGAAACCAAACGCTTGAAATATAACCGTTCAAAACATAATACTTTGAATTTTATAGCTTCAAAACCATAACTTCCAAAGATTAAATAGTTTGGATATTCAAACAGTATATAAAATAAAATAGTTTGAATTTAAAATTACTTTATATAGTAAAATAATTTCCTCGACTTTTTAGTTTTATTCACTTTAAATTAAATCTCAATTCATAAATTTTTAACCACTTTCAGTTTCTATACTTCAATTTCAATATATTTCAAACTTTGAGTATTAAACAATTTCAAAACTAAGGTCGGAAATTATGATTCAACAATGCAATGTCCTATTATTTAGTTTGAAAATATTTGCATAATAAATCCATTATCATTTAAATTAAATTCAAATTACCAATAACTAAATATTTCCTTCAATTTATTTATAATAGAAATATTCATTTAATTCATCTTGAATAAAAATCCAGTTATAAATATCATACCCTTTACAATTTCAAGTTTAATAGATTTTACATCAACTTATGGAGTTAAATTCTTAAATAAGCTCAATTTCAAATAAATTTCCAATTTACCTTCCAATCTTAATTTATTTAAATCATTATAACCTCTATATTAAAATATGATTTAAATACTTAACCATATTCATTTAAAAAAATCAAACTCCATTATTAAACTTATTATTATTAAACAAATTTATACATAGCATAAATACCTGAATTTAACTATATATAAAATAATTTTATATAATATAATAAAGAATCCATATTTATCAAGCCGAATAATTAAATCCAAAACCATAGAAATCATTTCAAAATATTTATATACATAGACCGATGGTGTCTGTATAAAATTTTCTATCCCATGGTCAAGTGATACGGATATTTATCATTTCAATCCGTAATTTAAAATAAAATTACGGTTATATATCATTTCAAAATGCTATCCCGAATGAAATAAAAATGCACAACAATTTGCAGTTTATAACAATATAAAACACAGCATCCATTCACCCAATATCAATCATCAACCATTTACCACAATCGTCATCCAATTCAAACAATAACATCGGTATAGAACATATAATAAATACAAGTAATTACTGGAAATTTATATTCAATAATAAATAAATTTAACCGGTAGTTTATATGCAATAATAAATTGAACAATAATTTAATTCAATAAATTAAATTTAACTGGAACGATGATAAAAGTATACCAAACAGCAATAAATAAATTTCTAATCACATTAGAAATTAATTTAACACACATAAGAAATTTTAGAAGTTGTGAGTGGGTTAAAACACTCACATTTGGAATTTAAATTGAATTTAAATCCAATTTAAACTCAAAAATTGAACAGTCTCGGAATCCATCCAAACTAGCGTCAAAATGTCCGAAATTTTATTACGAACCTAGCGGAGAAAACCACGCTTGAATCTGAGTCTGTATGCAAAAGTTATGACGATTAGTGTTTGAAATTCAATTTTTAAAATTAAAAATAGAAGAAACCATTATACCTTCTCCTCAATGCCACGTCATCGTCTCCTGTACGCATCCCTACCACAAACCTAATTCGCACGCGCACCAGAGAATACGAACTTCGCGTTCGACTGTAGGTCGCGCCGCCACATCGATCAAATCCATGACGTCACCACGGCTATGCGCGCGCCCTCCTAACGAACCCCAGCACCATGAGACGCCGCCCACTACGTGACTACTGCCTCTCGCGACTCCGAAAAATGACTGCCATGCCACCCCGTGAAACCCTAGGCGAATTATTGCCATCGATCCGACCATTAAATCGCGAAATGAAGCATACCGATGAACTCCCCTTGGTTCTCTCCACACAACGGTATAATTGATTCGACTATCCGTCGTGGATGATCGCGCTCGAATGAATGGCCAAGAATAGATCATCAAATTTCGGCCACATCGTAACCCAAATTAGAAAACGAATCCCATTCTTGGCTGGCGCTCTTTGAGTGCTTTTCGACGATATAAAATATGATATGGTTTGAAGAGTTTGAAATTTTGGCTTTGGATTTGATTTGGAATTGGAATTGGGAATTTTTGTTTTGTCTGCCATTAAGGAGGAGGAACACCTGGATTGTACATATAGACACATGAGAAATAGAAAGGCTAGGGTTTATAACAGGGTATTTATAGGTGGGGTTGAAATAGGATAGGTGGACACAATTGGTTTACAGGTTGCACGATAAAATGGCCCAGAAAGCCCGTTTCGACTCCGGGATGAATTGAGTCAACCCATTTATCAAAATAGGTGTTTTAAATTATTTTAAATGGGATGGAATAGGTTTGAAGTCCAAATTCTATCGTATGAAGAAGTTATGCAAAAATCAACTTTTTCCAAATTGATTTCAATTTCATTGATTTCAAGGCGTATCGAGTCCGTACAATCAAACGACAGGTCCGATCATTACGAAACTTGAAACCCTATAATAATTCACCATTCCGGATCCGATGAAACTATTTTCATCGAAATCCGAGTTAGTGGCCAAAATGGCTATTTTTACATTAAATTAAATAAATTAATAATTAATTAATTAAATCCAATTCTTAATTTCAATTCTATAATTGACAATTTTTATCACTTTCATATTTCTTAATCATTTATACTAATTTTAAACAAATTTAGATGTGACGCCCCACCTCTATACCCACACTAGCCAAGAACTCTACGGTGTAGTGCTGTCAACTAGCATGGAGAATAAGGCTGTTGAGGAGCGACCATCCATGTAATTGCTTATCACACGGTGGCTATGAATAATCTTCGGAAACAAACATAGAAATAATCATAACACAAATCAGTCACAGACATCCATATCACAAGGGCGGAAGAAGATATGAATATATAACTAACACATGAAAGTGTACATCAGAGTAGTGGTCAGTAAGATCCACAATAATACAAAAGAATAGCAACACGTGCTATACAAAAGAATACAACTATGAGTCTATATCTCAAGTGTATACCACAAAAAAACTGCTAATCTAAACAGTTAGCCAAAAGTCAGAGTGATGAATCCCTGGGAAGAAGTCAAGCAGAAGCACCTGTAACATCTCGGTCTGACCCGAGTATTATTTAAGAAAATAATAAACGGATCAGTCTAGCTATAAATATCAGATGACATGATATAACATAAAAGATATGGCATAAACATAAAATATCCATAATGACATACCACTATAAGTATGTAAATAATGATCAACAGAAGATCAGTCAATAAGAGATAATCAATATCACAAGAATCTTCTCAAAGATTCGGAAAGGGCATCATACCCCGAACTTGTACTCATGACAAGTCAATGACATAAATTCTAGAAATCAATGCAAGAAGTCCAGAAATCATAGAAAAGAGAAAGAGGCCTATCACATGACGGTCCGAAGACCAAGGGGAGCTACCCCACATGTGTGAATGGAATCACACAGATTAAGGTCCAGACTAACCAAAAAGCAAAAAGGTATGTGTGAGTGGAATCACACAAGTGGTGTCTAGTCTAACCTCGCAACAAGAGACATCGCACAGTTGCTAGTCTAAATCATCAGAATGATCGTCATGATCAACGAGAAGTGTCAATTACACTAAGCTAGTAAATATAGAAGTTTTGCTTCATGTCCCATAACCACTTGCTTAACTTAAATATTTACGAACAAACTGTAAATCTTCACTAATAAAATTGTCACAAGAGGTTCAATCGAACAAGTCCAAGAGTTAACCGACGAAGTGAACGCAAGCGTTTCGTACCACTTGTTTTACTAAGTCGTTTAATTAGATTTCTCATCCGAGTGAGGTAAAGGTTTGTATATACTAATACATTGGAAAACGGTTTAAGAAAAGAGCTTAGTTATTAAAAATAGAGTTGAAATTGTTTGTTAAAAGAGTTTTGATATTTACTACTAGTATTGAAACCTTTATATTATAAAGTGACAAAACACAGAAGCAATTGTAGAAACAATCAGTCACAAAGATCGCATACGAAGATGTGAATAAAATCCAAGGAAATCAGCTCAATGTTTTTCAGATAAGATCCCCTACGGAGGGGGGATCCGGAGGGGGGGGGTGGCAACCCCCCAAGGTGGGGGTGCTGGGGCAACGCCACCGCTTACGGGGTTCGACCTGCCCGGTCAGGTCGCGGGGGTCTAGGGGGCAGCGCCCCCAGCGGGGTGCGGGGCAGCGCCCCGACCAAAACGGTACGACCTAGTGAAGACAAAATGAGGTCTAACGACCTAAGGGGAATAGGGTCGAGCGACCTAAGGGTTGCGACCTAAGGGGATAAGGGGTCAAGCGACCTATCGGGATAAGGTCCAACGACCTACGAGTCAAAGGTCCAACGACCTATAGGGTTATAATGTCATGTGACCTATCGGTTTATAAGGTCATGCGACCTAACGAGCTATGGCTAAACGACCTAGTAATGGTAGTAGGGTTGAGCGACCTAAAGGTTTAACCGGTCAAGCGACCTAAGGAAGGTAAGGTCTAACGACCTAACGCTTGCGACCTAACGGTCTAAAGGCCATGCGACCTAGAGGAAAACAAGGTCAAGCGACCTAAAACGTCGCGACCTAACGACCAAAAACGTCGCGACCTAGCGACCTAAAAATGGAAGGCAAGGCCGAGCGACCTAATGAAGAAGGGGTGAGCGACCTATGGTCATAAACGAGGTCGAGCGACCTATAGAGGCATAGGATGCAGCGACCTAAAACGTCGCGACCTAGCGACCTAAAACGTCGCGACCTAGCGACCTAAAAATGGAAGGCAAGGCCGAACGACCTAACGAAGAGGGGGTGAGCGACCTATGGTCATAAACGAGGTCGAGCGACCTATAGAGGCATAGGATGCAGCGACCTAAAACGTCGCGACCTAGCGACCTAAAACGTCGCGACCTAGCGACCTAAGGGGATAAGGGCCGAGCGACCTAACATTCGAACGACCTACGACCTAAGGGGATAAGGGCCGAGCGACCTAACATTCGAACGACCTACGACCTAAGGAGCTTGCGACCTAATGCCCAACGACCCACGACCTAATTCCGAAGCGCCGAGCGACCTAACGTTATAGGCCATTTTAGGTCGGAAACGAGCTATTCGAAGGCCGAGACTTTTCCACGCGAACGACCTAGCAAAGGCAGAGCGACCTAAGGGCAGATTTTCACCAAAAACACTAAAAGTTGGAATTTTTCGCCAATCCAATCCAAACCAAATGCAAATGTACATGCTAAAGTGGTAGGAAATCATTCCCAAACATCCGTGATAGTTATAGACAAGAATGTGAGATAAAAATCTCACCTTTGCACTAAAATTTATGAAGATGAAGCTTGAAAGCAAGGAGAAGCAAGGAGAAGCAATCTAAAGCTTGAATCCAATATCTTCTACTTGAATTTGGAGTTGAATGTTGGATTTGCAATTGAATTTGTGCTTGGAGTTTTAATTTCCCATTCTTTTCACCATTAATGCCCAAGCTTGAGTTAGTTAGGAAATTTATGAAGAGTGAGGAGAAGGGGGTTGGAACTTGGGCTTAATAGGCTAAACTAACCCAAAGTCCAAAGCGGGAAAAGTTAGTGAAATTTAACTAACTCCAAACCTATCGATGTTTATACTTAAAAAATTTGTAAACGGCATTTCGAACTCAATGGAAGTGGTCTCGAGTCCTAATTTGACCGTTTGCAAAAAGTAGCTTTTCGGACCAATATCCGATTAACGACAAAATATTTAAATAAAATATTTAAATATTAATTCGATAAATATGCGGGTTGTAATAATTAATTAATTAAATCCAATTCTTAATTTCAATTCTATAATTGACAATTTTTATCATTTCATATTTCTTAATCATTTATACTAATTTTAAACAAATTTAGATGTCGCTCAAATGTTGATTCAATCATCAATTTCAGCGTTAAATTACAATGTCGTTAAATTCAGAAATTATAAATTAAATTTTCAATAATTCCGTTGAATTTAATTTTCATTCTTATTATTCAATTCATTATTATCAAACGGATGAAATTTACATTGGATTCAAAATCTATTACACTAATATTCTCTGATTTCATCTAAATTTCTATTAACGTAATAATTAAATGTTAAATTTCAATTATTTGCAATAAATTCAATTATTGAATTTTGTACTTAAATTAAATCAATAAATCTTGATTTCCATTCTTTAAATCAACCAATTGTCATATTATAAATAGAATTGACATCATTTTCAATTATTTCCTTAATTATACTAACATAACTTTTAATTAGATTTATTGCAATTGATTACCAGTTTAAATTTCACATATTAAATAAATGGTTAACTTAAAATACTTGTTACCATTTACGTTTATTTTCACCTAGAAGCTATTAATAACAAACAAATATTTCAATTGATTTAGATCTAATTCAATAAATTAAATGAATGGGTAACAATTAAAAAATTATCACTATTGCCAAATTTACTCACATTCACACTTTAATTATCAACTAACAATTATTATGATTGCTTATCTAGCATTGATTCTATCAAATTGACATTTATTACATATTATTTCATCAATTAACATAACTTTTGAATTTATTTCCCCATTCACTAGTTTCAATCAATTATAACCTTACAATTATTTCAATTAATAGGTATTGCACTATATTAGTTATTATTCAACTTGCATAAACCTTATTACGTTAATTTACATCCAGTTACTATTAATCAATATATTATTCCATTAGTTGATTCAATACTCTTACTCTTTTTCATACTTTTATAAGTTTCCATTTGCAAACAATATTATAATTACTTACAAGACAATGATTTTATTTAATTACTATTTATTATTTTTAATTCATTAATTAACTCACTATTGGCCTTTATTTTCAATATTCAATTCTTAGCCTAGTATAACAATTACACTAATCCCATCAATTGTAATTTCATTCAAAAAGTTAATAATTAACTTTGGTTAAGCTTGTTACTTTTCATTTAAGTTATTATCTCCTTATTAATAAACAAATTTTTCATTCTTTCAATATTAAATTACCAAAACTTTATCAAATTAACAAATTTAAATCATTGAAATTTACGGGTCGTTACACTCTCCCCCACTCAAAACTTTTCGTCCTCGAAAAGGAAAAAGGAGGGAAAAGAAGAATTAAGAATCGATATATCTTACTTAAATATTAAATTTATAAACAAATAAATTTACAAAATTAATTAACTTAAATAAAATATACCAATTTATAATCATTAAATCTTTTATACTCAAATTAATAAAGTTTGAAAAACATTTTCAAAAATATTTTCTAAGTCCAAAATTTACAGAAAATTTCGGCAGAGTCTCCTTTGTACGGAGAGGCTCGAGAGAAAATATAATATCAAATATAATAATATATAACATATATCTTCCAAAATAATATAACCCAACACGGGAAAAATAATACAATAGCGCTATAAACCGTAATCCGAAAAATGTACCTATTTGTCGGGCAAATAACGCTTATTTATGAAACCAAAAGCGGTAGCAATTGCTTCCATAACCTGTATTTCACTTATATAATCCAAAGAAGGGTTAATAATTATATAGAATGAAATATTTAAGGTGTTTCTCAACTTCTAACAACCAAGTCAATATAAAGTAATGACAATCATTTTGCAACCAACATACAACCATCATACAGAATCAACACAAATCAATTATCCATTCATATCAAACAAAACAAATAGTTGTTCGGGTTTTCAAAACCATAAATTGTACAGAATGAAAATAAACTACTAAGTGCATCATTTACTCAACAGTCTTAGATGAAACTAAATAGATTATTCATACATCCAAAGAATTTTAAAGTATCCATGCCCAAACAACCATAAACTAAACAAACAACGATTTCAAACAACAGATTAAGTTTATTCTTATTAATTCCATTCATACATTTGTTGTTTGATTTCTTTTTCATTCATATAATGGTTTATCTTTTATATTTACATTTATTTCCTGCAAACTTTCAATTTCCATTCATTCATTCATTTACTACTTAATTTCATTTATTACTAAATTCCACTTATTCATTTATTTATAATACTTAGCTTTCAATTTGTTAAATTAGTAGACTTTCAATTATACTTAAGTTTGTAACAACTTCAACATCCAATTCTTACTTATTAAAGAATTCCATTGAATACCTTCATTACTTTAAATTTTAATTGTAAAATTTTCCATTACAATTTATTTTAGCATTTTAACCTTTTTTATAGTTGGTAAGTTGTATATATGCTTTCAAGGATGTAATAGAAAGTTACACAAGTTTATTTTATTTGTTTTAATTAACTTAATGTTCAATAATAATATTCTTTGTCATATAGGTTACATATTTCAAATTTCTTTTAATTCCATTCATAATCTAGCATTAAATCTTTTATTTCCTTTAGAGGTTTCAATTATTAATTACTTACGTTCCAGTTCACTACTATAATTGAAACTATTAATTAACGGAAACTTAAGAGCTAAATACTGGGTTTAATTTCAAATTAAATTAAAATAATAGTTGTACGTATATGCATTTATATATCTAATTATATTTAAAACTGTAACGGGTGCGATTTTTTCGACGCTCGAAAACCGACATCAATACATCCACTTTATCAAATGCCGAGCAATCGAATGCCGGAAAACCGAAATGTTATGGTTAAAGAAGAGGTAGAAGATAGAAGAAGAAAGAAAAAGATAGAACAGAACAGAAAGAGACAACAAGCAATATCACAATCTCACAATCTCAACGGAACAACATATAATAGATAAATGAATAATCTTTAAACAAAGAACTATATCAGTTATTACATTACGTCATATTACATTACATTACATCATCAGAGTGTACAACAACAAACAACAACAAACATCGGAAAAGAAATACTATATACTAGTGAATACGCCATGCCATCCAGCTTGCCTCCAGCAACTCCTGAATTCCAGAATATCCTGATAACCTGACTCTAGACTGCCCGTGTGGAAATTGGTGGGCACCCAGAGTTTAGGAAGGAAACAATAAACTCCAGGTCAGTCATGGGACTGGTGTGAGAACTTAAAACAGTTATTTATCTTTAAAAAAACAAAAGGATAATTTTAAAATAGATTCGCAATGCTTTTTGGAAAATGAGACTACCATAAGGCCTCCCACACACAGACACACACAATGCAAACGCAGAATCGGAGGAGATTTCTCCTTATGATAGTCAAAGATGCTTGATACGCATTAAAAAGAAACATTTAATATTATTACTAGTGCATAGTGCAGAAAACATTTCGAAAGTAAAGATATAAATCTTAGCCAACATACGACCATTATCGTATGCCTACTATAGCTACCATGTTCAATAGTAGGTTAACGCCACATTCCATGGCAGGTTATACAACTAAAACCATACAGGATCGTATTGTTTTTTGGATTTCCAACAAATGGTCAGGCTAAGGAACTTCCCATTGCCACATGGGTACGCCTCTGGAAAGACGACCCGAGAACCTAATGTTACGGTTTGATCTCTGCCAACACAAGGCCGGGTTACCCTTCAAACTAAGTAACTACTGACACGAATATGTCATTCCCCGATCGTAACCGATCTATATCCGAGGATCCTCGATTCCAACAACCATAAAGTAATAAATTTGCAGCAACAACATAGGTTAAGTATCTGGGCTCCATACCATGATACCACCTCTATCCAGAAGGAATGACATACACTAAAGGGGCGCTACCCCCTAATAACCTTGCTGCATCCTTCCTGTTTTGACCATTTCCGGGGTGTGAGGTCCGACGAAGTCTCTTCCACAAAGCTACGCTTTATACAAAGCTATGCTTCGATCAACAATTGATCAACATCACTTCGTATGCCACATTACCAATTTGGGAATATATCACTAGTAACCATCAACTACATAACCTCTAAGGGTGTTAAGCTAAGAGAATAAATTCTCCGCCGCCAATGAGAACATATTTGATAGAAACCAGCTTTACATCTCAAATTGTAACGTCAAAACATCCATACAAGTCCGTTCCGGGATCGAACAGAACCGAAGGCACTTCCAAAGAAGCCCTTGCAATCCAGATACTCACTAATCACGACCGGACTTCCCATCACAAAGGGTAATAAATTTCTATATCGGAGATCAGCCTATGCAGAAACATTCGACGGTAATCCTTCCGTTTTCATAAATATCCGGTCTTCAACACCGGTCATCAATGTTATCCATTACGACGTATCACATATTCGGAATGGGTTATACGACCCAAAGGTCCTTTCTCGGCTAACCCGAATAGTGAGCGCTTATTTTTGAAAAAATAAGTGTGGCATTCAAATTCAAGCAAATCACAACAAATACCTATTTAAAGGTAAATATTGATAGTTTGTAATTTGACTATCAATAGACATGCACAACATCATAAAATTCCAAATAATTTTCCAAATTATTTATTTCCAAAATATCTTTACTAGATATATAATTTCCACACCTCAACATTTGAAAGCAAATTTTCAATCATTTTTCACCTTTTCAACTTTTGAAAACAAATTTCAAATCGTTTCCCTACACGGGATATATTCACCAATCTTTATTCATTTTCATTCAAAATGGTTCATTTAAACCAATTAAATAAATCCTTACCGATTTACTTTATATTTACGTTCCAAATCCGTAAATTTATTTCCACAATTCAAAAATAAATCAATGTTTATTTTTAAACAAATTTTCCTTTCTTTTATAAATTCCACAGTGAATTTACAATTCCAAAATATCTATGAATATACGATTTCCAAATCGATTTCTAATATTCATTTTCAATTTATCTTTAAAAGATAAAATTTTAAAATATTCACTTCATATTGGAAAACATTTTCATACTTATTTAATAATAAGTAATTCACAAATCCATTTATTTTCAACACTTGGAAAATATTTAATATACTTAAATCGAAATTTAGTATATATTTCATTCTTTAAGGAAAACATCCTTTCAAACACATTTATTTGGGTCAAAACGAATGTTGCGTAAAACATCATTAGGACAACCCAAAATCACTAGTATAGGGGTTCGAAATTAAGATAGATATATAAATCCCAATACTATATAAAACATTTCCTTCCGGAAATCATTTACTATAACAACAGTGTTATAGTCCACCATTTCCTTATTTCTCGAAACGTCTATTTCAACAATGAATGTTGAAATCTATGTATTCGATACTTAACACATTTTAAAACATCTTTAAAACAATTAACTTCATTTTATAATATCACTTTCCCAAAAACATATCCATTTTCTTTAATAATATATTCACTGTCCAAAATCGTGAATATACTTCACTAACCAAATTTCAATGTTCTCTACACATTTTATTTCAAGAATTTATCCACTATCCAAAATCGTGGATATAATTCCCTATCAAATCTTATTATTACACATATTATATTAAGGATAATTCGCTTTCCCAAAATCGTGAATATATCTCCTTTAATAACCTTCTATATTAAATTCATCAAATTTGATTGATTTCGGATTTATAAAACAATGTTTATAAATTCCATTTTCATTTTTATAAAAACTACTATATATATAAAAATCCCTTTATTAACCAATTCCATTTATAACACAATTATATACCCAAAAGCCAAATTATAAGTTAATAACTTATAATTCATTTATTTTACAAAATCATTTATTTTTTTAAACTTCACAATTTTAAATCTTATTCACTTATAAACTCCATTTATACTTAATTTTAAAACTTATAAAAACTCGTTTTATAATTCCAATATTTTTAATTTATAATATCTTTTTTTTATAAACCTTTTATATAAATTGTTTATAATAATTCAAAAATCCCAATTTAAACCATTTAATAAATTAATCGACTATTTATTTCAAAAATCACATTTCGGTTATATTTCACAAAAATCATTATTTTTATAACATTAAAGTTATAACGTTTATTTATTTAAAATAAATCGATTCAATAATTTAATAAAACATATATTTTCAAAAATCACTTTAAACCCTTTTAAATTAAAAATCGTTACTTTAACATTTTTAAAACTTCAAAATAGGGCCAATGATGCAACGACACCAAATAATCAATCACGACATCCAAACATTATATATCAATATGATAATCAACAAATATCACAATATCTTTAATCAAATAAATACTGGCGAGGAATCCAGTTGGATCCCTCCAACCTGTTTCCCTGCATCCACAGACGTTAGCACAATACCAATTCCGTTCCAATACGGAATATCGCGGTATATAGGATTTATAAAATATTATCCGCTATTATGCGGCGCAATAGGGTCTCATCTGCTATATAATGCGGGAAAATCAACACCAAGTACATATATAATAACAATTTCACCTTGCAGTGAAATATTCGCGGTATATGTTTTTAATAAATAACCTCCGCTTAATATACGGCGTATAATGTCTATTTCAATCATCAACAGATAATAATTTATCATCTAGGCATACAATCATCAATTTTAAATCTAACTATTTAAAATTTAAATCGAAACAATTTCGATTGAGTGAGAAGTTCTCACCTTGCTTCCAATTCAGTTTCAGCGTTTTATTTCGAATAAAATTAAACGTGCGTTTAATTTTACCCGAAATTCAAACTAGCTCCAAACGACTCCAAACCAGGTCCATCGCGTAGTGCTCGACAAAACAATTGCAACGCAAGTCGTTTCGTCAAATTCCGACCTCGTAGCAAAAAGTTACGATATTTATAATTTTACACGAATTTATATATAATTAAATTTACAATCTTTTTAATATTAAACCCTACGTTTGATCTGGGCCGCACGATTTCCATCCTCTGATCTCGGCCGCGTTCTTCCTTCTTCCCCCCCACGCGTTTGCTTCCAGTAAGAAAACACACGCATAACCCATTCAAGCCGTCCATTAGGGTTACATGTCGCACCACCATCTTCGACTTATACTTCGATCAGAGACCATGGCTTTGAAGACCATCATCACGTGCGCCTTCGGCCAGAGCAAGGTGGAGCTCGGCCTTGCCAACGTCGTGAAAAATGTGCCCGCGCGTTGCGCCTTCCTGCTCAAATTGACGACAATCCATTGCTCTATTTTACAGCTTGACCGTTGGATTTGTAGATTGCATTGTGCTCTACAACTTTCGTGTTGGAAGTTTCTGATGATAGTGAGTAGATTAGAAGAAAAAGGAGGAAGAAAAATGGAGCTTTTCAGCCATTGATAGGTGGAGGTGGCGGCTGTAATGTTTTTGACCTACTATTTGATATCTTTTGCAAAAGTGAAATTAGAGGTGCTTATATAGAAAATTGCCCAAAACACTATTCATCCAAAATTTTCCGAACTCCAAACGAAGCGTGCTGGCTGGCGTTTCTAGGGTTTACCCCGCGTTCCGGACACAATGTAACGTGTTTCGGAGGCTAATTCGATCCTCTGTGTGAGTTACAGCAATAAACGATCGAATTTAAATTAAATCGATTTAAACCAATTTCTATGCGTTTTGGCTTGCCCCGGACAAATGGTAAATCCGATTGACATGAAATTTGAAACCTTATAATAATATAACATTACGGATCTGATGAAACTAGTTTCGTCGAAATCCGAGACTGTTTGAAAAATGGCTATTTTAACTCGTCAATTAAATATTAAAATATTCAATTTTCACAAATTGACTTTTAATTCAATTTTAAAAGTTCTATAACATCATTCTAACTCCAATATGATTAAATAAATTTTTACAAATCAATTTTAATCATATTAAACACAATTTTCAATTATTTCTGTAATTTCAACTATTAAATTATCGATTTAATTATCCAATTAAATCCAGATATTCGAAATAAAATTTATTCGACTTATAAATTTCACTTATTAATATTTAAAATCAATTAAATATACGAATTTTAATTGATAGAAATTTTGGGTCGTTACAAACTTCCCCCCTTAAAAGAATTTCGTCCTCGAAATTACCAAGTAAGAAAAAGTTATAGAATCCATTAACTTTCCAAAACCATTCGTTCGAATTAGATTTTACAAATCTCTCAAGTGTTTAACTTTCCTAAAATTCATAGTTAAACTTCTTACAATATCTTTACTAAGTTTCCAAATCCAAACTTAGTTTTCAAAAATTTCCCAATTTTCTCAAAAATATTCTAACGCCTTAGATTTTCGAAAAAATTCGCCAAAGTCTCCTTTGCGCAGCTCGATCCGAAAAAAATGACAGTATATATATCACAAATATACATCTCATCAAGTGATGAGGCATCCTGCAGGGGAAAAAGTGTAAAAGTACGATATTTAATCCGAGATATGTACCTTATATATTATTAGCGAGCATATACGGCTAATATAGCGCGAAAGCGAGTTCCAAATGCGAAGCAAGCGCAATCCGCACCTACTAAACACTCAACAAACAAATGAGAAACATGTATATATGAAAATAATATCAATATACATCATATAGTAACATAACAACTACATGTGCCAACATAGCAATGCATTCAATCATCAAATGCGACCATTAAATCATCCAATTAACATTCAACAAATCCATAACCAAATCAATATAAATTCACTTCTCATTAATATTCAATGAATTGGTTTTCCAATTTAAATCACATTTGATTCATTAACATTGGATTTACTAACATTCATTCATATTCAATTTCAATTAGTTTGCATTCACTAATTTACATTCAAGTTGGTTCACTTCCACATTCAAATCAAATTCACTTAACTTCCAATTTGATTTATAGCTTTCAATTTTCCTTAATTCAATTTCATTAACACTTAATGAATTATATAAAATCAACCAACAATCATATAACAAACAATGTATATCCAACATTACCAAATTTATTTACTTCGCTTACATTCAATTTGGTTTAACACTTTTAATTCCAATTGGTTGATATTAAATTGACTTCCATTCAATTATTCAATTTCTCAACTTCATTAGCTTCTAATGAATTAACACTTTCATCCATTATTGCATATCAATTATTTACATTCTATTGATTAACATTCAATCCATTCATTAATTCAATTGCTAATTCCTTTAACAATATAAAGTTGAATTTCATTTATATAACTCAAGTTCAAATTCTTAATGACTTCATTTCATTAATTCACTTATTAATTTACTTTGACACCAAAATCAACTTTATTCAACATCACTTAAGTTATATTCCATTTCAAACATCATTTGCTTAGCTTAACTTAAATTTCCACTTATAAATCCAATTCAGATTTCATTTCTATTTAACTTTTACCAAAGTCAAATTTTCATCACTTATTCAAATTCAGATTTATTTTTCTTAAAAAAATTGTTTAACCATTTTTAACAATTTGTTTCACTTTCATTTTCTCATTTCATAAGTTATACAACTTATATTCAACAATTACCACTTGGATTTTTTATCGATTCACTTATACTTCCTTTAATTTTACTCCATCCTTTAAGTTAAATTTACTCTATCAAAATTCAAATTGTATAAGTTATCAACCCATTTATCATTCCCATAAAAAAAATTAAAATAGGATTCAAGAGTCTTTTCAACCTTTCAAAATCATTTTGAAATCAATTCAAATTATCTTCTGAATTTCCAAAACCAAATCCAAATTTTCGAAATAACTTTCATTTAAAATAATCTGGCAGCAATTCCTCTTTTGGAAACCCGAAAATGAACACCAATGATGTCGCGACCATCATCGAAATTATTTTCTAGCGACCGAAAAGAGTTTAGAGCTTTAATTTCTCCAAAACAATTTTCCAAAATATCAAATCCTTTCAAAACACTTCTCTGGAATTTTGTTTTTAGATTATGAATCACATTTATAAATCTTCTACTTATATAATTTCACTTCTTATATATAAGATTATTCCACAATTGTAAATCATTTTAATTATAACTTCATACTTATAATTCTTCGCTTATAAAATTTATTCTTTTACAGCTGTTGTTTTTATTTAACTTATTCAACAACCAAACAATCAATTCATATACACTTTAATAGTTTTAAAAAATTATTCGTTTATATATAAAATATAACCGAGGTAAAATTATTTCATTTACCCTATTTAAAATGATACTATGTCGGTTTATCTCGTTTAAGAGTTTAGAAACCCCTATCGATAATATGGTGTCCCATCTACCGACCAGGATTCACAAACAGCTCAACGGATAAGCAAACACAATATAAAACATTTTTATATTCACTAACAAATACGCGCTTATAGCTATTATTTTACTCACACTCATTCTAAAGTACTACTGACTCCATCTCTATTGAGTAATTCCCAACAGAGCTAAGGTTGTCGCTTAACCATATGCTCTGATACCAAATGTAACGGGTGCGATGTTTTCGACGCTCGAAAACCAACATCAATACGTCCACTGTATCAACTGCCGAGAAATCAAATGCCGGAAAACCGAAATATTATGGTTAAGAAGAGGTAGAAGATAGAAGAAGAAAGAAAAAGATAGAACAGAATAGAAAGAGACAACATAACAATATCACAATCTCACAATCGCAGCGGAACAACATATAATAGATAAATGAATAATCTTTAAACAAAGAACTATATCAATTATTACATTACATCATATTACATTACATTACATCATCAGAGTGTACAACAAAAACAACAACAAACAGTGGAAAAGAAATACTATATACTAGTGAATACACCATGCCATCCAGCTTGCCTCCAGCAACTCCTGAATTCCAGAATATACTGATAACCTGACTCTAGACTACCCGTGTGGAAATTGGTGGGCACCCAGAGTTTATAAAGGAAACAATAAACTCCAGGTCAGTCATGGGACTGATGTGAGAACTTAAAATAGTTATTTATCTTTAAAACAAACAAAACGATAATTTTAAAATAGGTTCGCAATGCTTTTTGGAAAATGAGACTACCATAAGGCCTCCCGCACACACATACAATGCAAACGCAGAATCGAAGGAGATTTCTCCTGATGATAGTCAAAGATGCTTGATACGCATTAAAAAGAAACATTTAATATTATCACTAGTGCATAGTGCAGAAAACATTTCGAAAGTAAAGATATAAATCTTAGCCAACATACGACCATTATCGTAGGCCTACTATAGCTGCCATGTTCAATAGCAGGTTAACGCCACATTCCATGGCAGGTTATACAACTAAAACCGTACAGGATCGTATTGTTTTTTTGGATTTCCAACAAATGGTCAGGCCAAGGAACTTCCCATTGCCACATGGGTACGCCTCTGGAAAGACGACCCGAGAACCTAATGTTACGGTTAGATCTCTGCCAACACAAGGTCGGGTTACCCTTCAAACTGGGTAACTACTGACACGAATATGCCATTCCCCGATCGTAACCGATCTATATCCAAAGATCCTCGATTGCAACAACCATAAAGTAATAAATTTGCAGCAACAACATAGGTTAAGTATCTGGGCTCCATACCATGATACCACCTCTATCCAGAAGGAATGACATACACTAAAGGGGCGCTACCCCCTAATAACCTTGCTGCATCCTTCCTGTTTTGACCATTTCTGGCGTGTGAGGTCCGACGAAGTCTCGTCCACAAAGCTACGCTTTATATAAAACCATGCTTCGATCAACAATTGATTAAGAGCACTTCGTATGCCACATTACAAATTTGGGAATGTATCACTAGTAACCATCAACTACATAACCTCTAAGGGTGTTAAGCTAAGAGAATAAATTCTCCGCCACCAACGGGAACATATTTGATAGAAACCAACTTTACATCTCAAATTGAAACGTCGGACACACATCCATATAAGTCCGTTCCGGGATCGAACGGAACCGAAGGCACTTCCAAAGAAGCCCTTGCAATCCGGATACTCATTAATCACGACCGGACTTCCCATCACAAAGGGTAATAAATTTCTATATCGGAGATCACTCGATGTAGAAACATTCGACGGTAATCCTTCCGTTTTCATAAATATCCGATCTTCAACACTGGTCATCAATGTTGTCCATTACGACGTATCACATATTCAGAATGGGTTATACAACCCAAAGGTCCTTTCCCGGCTAACTCGAATAGTGAGCGCTTATTTTAAAAAAAAATAAGTGTGGCATTCAAATTCAAGCAAATCACAACAAATACCTATTTAAAGGTAAATATTGATAGTCGGTTATTTAACTATCAATAGACATGCACAACATCATCAAATTCCAAATAATTTTCCAAATTATTTATTTCCAAAATATATTTACTAGATATATAATTTCCACACTTCAACATTTGAAAACAAATTTTCAATCATTTTTCACCTTTTCAACTTTTGAAAACAAATTTCAAATCGTTTCCCTACACGGGATATATTCACCAATCTTTATTCATTTTCATTCAAAATGGTTAATTTAAACCAATTAAATAAATCCTTACCGATTTACTTTATATTTACGTTCCAAATCCGTAAATTTATTTCCACACTTCAAAAATAAATCAATGTTTATTTTTAAACAAATTTCCCTTTCTTTTATAAATTCCACGGTGAATTTACAATTCCAAAATATCTATGAATATACGATTTCCAAATCGATTTCTAATATTCATTTTCAATTTATCTTTAAAACATAAAATCTCAAAATATTCACTTCATATTGGAAAACATTTCCATACTTATTTAATACTAAGTAATTCACAAATCCATTTATTTTCAACACTTGGAAAATATTCAATATACTTAAATCGAAATTTAGTATATATTTCATTCTTTAAGGAAAACATCCTTTCAAACACATTTATTTGGGTCAAAACGAATATTGCGTAAAACATCGTTACGACAACCCAAAATCACTAGTATAAGGATTCGAAATTAAGATAGATATATAAATCCCAATACTATATAAAACATTTCCTTCCGGAAATCATTTACTATAACAACAGTGTTATAGTCCACCATTTCCTTATTTCTCGAAACGTCTATTTCAACAATGAATGTTGAAATCTATGTATTCGATACTTAACACATTTTAAAACATCTTTAAAACAATTAACTACATTTTATAATATCACTTTCCCAAAAACATATCCATTTTCTTTAATAATATATTCACTGTCCAAAATAGTGAATATACTTCACTAACCAAATTTCAATGTTCTCTACACATTTTATTTCAAGAACTTATCCACTATCCAAAATCGTGGATATAATTCCCAATCAAATATTATTATTACACATATTATATTAAGGATAATTCGCTATCCCAAAGTCGCGAGTATATCTCCTTTAATAACCTTCTATATTAAATTCATCAAATTTGATTGATTTCGAATTTATAAAACAATGTTTATAAATTCCATTTTCATTTTTATAAAAACTACTATATATATAAAAATCCCTTTATTAACCAATTCCATTTATAACACAATTATATACCCAAAAGCCAAATTATAAGTTAATAACTTATAATTCATTTATTTTACAAAATCATTTATTTTTTAAAACTTCACAATTTTAAATCTTATTCACTTATAAACTCCATTTATACTTAATTTTAACACTTATAAAAACTCGTTTTATAATTCCAATATTTTTAATTTATAATATCTTTTTTTATAAACCTTTTATATAAATTGTTTATAATAATTCAAAAATCCCAATTTAAACAATTTAATGAATTAATCGACCATTTATTTCAAAAATCACATTTCGGTTATATTTCACAAAAATCATCATTTTTATAACATTAAAGTTATAACGTTTATTTATTTAAAATAAATCAATTCAACAATTTAATAAAACATATATTTTCAAAAATCACTTTAAAACCCTTTTAAATTAAAAATCGTTACTTTAACATTTTTAAAACTTCAAAATAAAGCCAATGATGCAACGACACCAAATAATCAATCACGACATCCAAACATCATATATCAATATGATAATCAACAAATATCACAATATCTGTAAACAAATAAATACTGGTGAGAAATCCGGTTGGATCCCTCCAACCTATTTCCCTGCATCCACAGCCGTTAGCACAATACCAATTCCGTTCCAATACGGAATATCGCGGTATATAGGATTTATAAAATATTATCCGCTATTATGCGGCGCAATAGGGTCTCATCCACTATATAATGCGGGAAAATCAACTCCAAGTACATATATAATACCAATTTTACCTTGCAGTGAAATATTCGCGGTATATGTTTTTAATTAATAACTTCCGCTTAATATACGGCGTATATTTCCTATTTCAATCATCAACAGATAATAATTTATCATCCAGGCATACAATCATCAATTTTAAATCTAACTATTTAAAATTTAAATCGTAACAATTTCGATTGAGTGAGAAGTTCTCACCTTGCTTCCAATTCAGTTTCAGCGTTTTATTTCGAATAAAATTAAACGCGTGTTTAATTTTACTCGAAATTCAATCTAGCTCCAAACGACTCTAAACCAGCTCCATCGCGTAGTGCTCGACAAAGCGATTGCAACGCAAGTCATTTCGTCTAATTCCGACCTCGTAGCAAAAAGTTATGATATTTATAAGTTTACACGAATTTATATACAATTAAATTTACAATCTTTTTAATACTAAACCCTACGTTTGATATGGGCCGCATGATTTCCATCCTATGATCTCGGACGCATTCTTCCTTCTTCCCCCCCATGTGTTTGCTTCTAGTAAGAAAACGCACGCATAATCCATTCAAGCCGTCCATTAGGGTTACCTGCCGCACCACCATCTTCGACTTATACTTCGATCAGAGACCATGGCTTCGAAGCCCATCACCACGTTCACCTTCGGCCAGAGCAAGGTGGAGCTCGGCCTTGCCAACGTCGTGAAAAACGTGCCCGTGCGTTGCGCTTTCCTGCTCGAATTGACGATGATCCATTGCTCCATTTTACATCTTGACCGTTGGATTTGTAGATTGCATTGTGCTCTACAACTTTTGTGTTGGAAGTTTCTAATGATAGTGAGTAGATTAGAAGAAAAAGGAGGAAGAAAAATGGAGCTTTTAGACCATTGATAGGTGCAGGTGGCGGCTGTAATGTTTTTGACCTAGGGTTTGATATCTTTTGCAAAAGTGAAATTAGAGGTGCTTATATAGAAAATTGCCCAAAACACCATTCATCCAAAATTTTCCGAACTCCAAACGAAGCGTGCCGGCTGGCGTTTCTAGGGTTTACCCCACGTTCTAGAAATAATGGAACGTGTTTCGGAGGCTAATTCGATCCTCTATGCGAGTTACGGCAATAAACGATCAAATTTAAATTAAATCAATTTAAACCAATTTCTATGCGTTTTGGCTTGCCCCGGACAAACGGTAAATCCGATTGACACGAAATTTGAAACCTTATAATAATATAACATTACGGATCCGATGAAACTAGTTTCGTTGAAATCCGAGACTGTTTGAAAAATGGCTATTTTAACTCGTCAATTAAATATTAAAATATTCAATTTTCACAAATTAAATTTTAATTCAATTTTAAAAGTTCTATAACATCATTCTAACTCCAATATGATTAAATAAAATTTTACGAATCAATTTTAATCATATTAAACCGAATTTTCAATTATTTCTATAATTTCAACTATTAAATTATCGATTTAATTATCCAATTAAATCCAGATATTCGAAATAAAATTTATTCAACTTATAAATTTCACTTATTAATATTTAAAATCAATTAAATATACGAATTTTAATTGACAGAAATTCTGGGTCGTTACAAAAACAATTTAAATTTGTATTTGTTTATCAAAATAAATCTGCAATAAAACTACTATAGTGGCCTTCCCACTTCGAAACTCAAAAATAAATGTCAATAATGCGTGCGCTCATAACAAAATTATTTTCCAGCGACAGAGAGTGGAGTATATAACTTATTTCTTTCCAAAGTTTCTTTAAAACAATTCTTTCAAATTATATTGAAATAATAATGTCAGAAAATACTTCTTATAATCTCATTACTATATTCCAAAATTATTCGAAAGAATGTTTCAAAACCCCGAAACTTAAGTTCTAAATTTCCAGATTTACTTTATTTTTTATTTGTAAATTTTATTTTAAAACCAATATTTATAAGTTTCACTACCTAACAACCAATATATTACAACCAAATATACATATCATTTAAAAAAAATTATTTTATATATAGAAAATATAATAGGAAAAATTATTCCATTCACCTATATTCAAAACAAATATTGTGCCAGTCTATCCTATTAAGTGTTTAATAATCCCTATTGATGACATAGCGTCGTATGCACCAACCAGAATTTATAAATACAAAACGAAACAAATTTACGCAATATAAAACCTTTTTATAACACTAACTAATACGCTCTCTCATATATATACACTCAATGACTCATCATATGGTATTACTACCCTATTAATAAAGAGTCAGACCCCACAAAGCTAAGATTTATCGTTAAACCAAAGCTCTGATACCTGATGTAACGTCCTGCCTTTTCGTACGGTTTAAATCAACGATAAACCACACACGTCAGACTTAAACCATACAAAGGGTGGATAGTTATGGGGCAAATAAGAAAAAGCAGAGAAAGAAAAAGAACTAAACATAATCATGCAGCGGAACGATAAAATATAATAATCAAATATACAGTTCATGAAGCTGTTTTACAAAATATTTGATTATATACTAATACAATACATATCAAAGTTACACATACTAGAGAATAATAAATAATGCAGCGGAACAGTACGAATGTAGTGGAATAATATAATAATAATAATAATAATAATAATAACTCTTCCTCTTCGTCCTCCAAAAGTAAGTTCTTCCAATCCTGAAATGCTCAGGCTGACCCAAACGAATTGAAAAGACAAAACACTCGAGTCAGAACTAAAAGATCTTACGTAAGTTAAATCAACAATAAATAATATGAGTGCAGAGATTTTTACGGGATTTGACATCTCATATCCGGTGCTAACGTGAGTGCAGTAACTCAAGAGATGCTCGGGATTCACATCTCCTAAGGATCCGTTAAACTATTTACTATGTAGTAATATTTCTCTATTATAGTAATGTCTATTAGTAAAATAAACTTACTTTTAAATAGCGTTAAGGCTTTACATTTTCCACCTTAACACGTAATAGTGCCAATAGTCTATACGGTACCGTAATACCTCCTGATCGGGAGGCTACCAGAGGATACTCCATAGGTACGACACAAATCAAACTCGTACAAGGCGCGCTAGGGTAGGTGACACGGCACAACTAGGCAATGCCAGGGTAGATATACCAATTACGCTTCCGGGCCGGTAGTAACGCGTAGCAGTTACTACCGTCCACCTCGAGCCACACCCCCAAATCAAAAATCAAAAGTGGCCACCGAATCAATCCAAAGGTCAGAGTATAATATCGAAGGGATGTGTCCGATAAAAGATGCTACCTTCTTAGCCCCTCGATCGCTCCTGTTTTAGCCACCTTAGGCCAACTCACGGGAGTCAATTCCACGTATTTACCTCAAAGGAAACGCCACCACCATCCTACTTCATTCTAGAATCTCCACGGCGTACACGGTTGTTAAAGTGGTTTTCGGAGTTGGCAAAGAGTATGACAATTTTCGGTCCCGGTCTCTTTAACAACCAAACGTTATTACAACACCGTGGTCATTTTAAAATAATCATACTTCAAAACCAGAGTATAATATCCATTTCAAAACAATATAAATACAATATCCTTTCCATTTCAAAAAGCAAATCATTATTGTATCATTTTTATAAAAACCCAAATCAATATAATATCATTTTTATTTCAAATGTATCTCTTTTCTAAGATCACAGCCCTTTCAAAATTATAATATTTCGAAACCAAACGCTTGAAACATAACCTTTCAAAACATAATACTTTAAATTTTATAGCTTCAAAAACATAACTTCCAAAGCTTAAATAGTTTGGATATTCAAACAGTACATAAAATAAAATAGTTTGAATTTAAAATTACTTTATAAAGTAAAATAACTTCCTCGAGTTTTCAATTTTATTCACTTTAAATTAAATCTCAATTCATGAATTTTTAACCCACTTTCAGTTTCAATACTTCAATTTCAATATATTTCAAACTTTGAGTATTAAACAATTTCAAAACTAAGGTTGGAAATTATGATTCAACAATTCAGGGTCCTATTATTTAGTTTTGAAACATTTGCATAATGAATCCATTATCATTTAAATAAAACTCAGATTACCAATAACTAAATATTTCCTTCAATTTATTTATACTAGAAATATTCATTTAATTCATCTTGAATAAAAATCCAGTTATAAATACCATACCTTTTAAAATTTCAAGTTTAATAAATTTTACATCAACTTATGGAGTTAAATTCTTAAATAAGCTCAATTTCAAATAAATTTTCAATTTACCTTCCAATCTTAATTTATTTAAATCATTATAACCTCTGTATTAAAATATGATTTAAATACTTAACCATATTCATTTAAAAAAAATCAAAATCCATTATTAAACTTATTATTATTAAACAAATTTATACATAGCATAAATACCTGAATTTAACTATATATAAAATATTTTTATATAATATAGAAAAGAATCCACATTTATTAAGCCGTATAATTAAACCCAAAACCATAGAAATCATTTCAAAATATTTATATATATAGACCGACGGTGTCTGTATAAAATTTTCTATCCTATGGTCAAGTGATACGGATATTTATCATTTCAATCCGTAATTCAAAATAAAATTATGGTTATATATCATTTCAAACCGCAATCCCGAATGAATCATTCACCCAACATCAATCATCAACCATTTATCACAATCATCATCCAATTCAAACAATAACATCAACATAGAACAAATAATAAATACAAGTAATTACTGGCAATTCATATTCAATAATAAATAAATTTAACTGGCAGTTTATATGAAATAATAAATTGAATAATAATTTAATTCAATAAATTAAATTTAACTGGAATGATGATAAAAATATACCAAACAGCAATAAATAAATTTCTAATCACATCAGAAATTAATTTAATAGACATAAGAAATTATAGATGTTGTGAGTGGGTTAAAACACTCACTTTAGGAATTTAAATTGAATTTAAATCCAATTTAAACCAAAAAATTGAACAGTTTCGGAATCCATCAAAACCAGCGTCAAAATGTCCGAAATTTTATTACGAACCTAGCGGAGAAAACCGCGTGTGAATTCTGAGTCCTTATGCAAAAGTTATGACGATTAGTGTTTGAAATTCAATTTTTAAAATTAAAAATAGAAGAAACCATTATACCTTCTCCTCAATGCCACGTGATCGTCTCTTGTACGAAACCATACCATAACCCTAATTCGCACGCGCACCACAGAATACGAACTTTGCGTTCGACTATAGTTCACGCCGCCACATCGATCAAATCCATGACGTCACCACGGCTATCGCGAGCCCTCCTGACGAACCCCAGTACCATAAGACGCCGCCCCCTACGTGACTACTGCCTCTCGCGACTCCCAAAAATGACAGCCGCCGCCAGCCCTTGAAACCCTTGGCGAATTATTGCCATCGATCTGACCGTTAAATTGCGAAACGAAGCATACCGATGAACTCCCCTCGGTTCTCTCCACACAACGGTATCATTGATTCGACAATCCGTCGTGGATGATCGCACTCAAATGAATGGCCAAGAACAGATCATTAAATTCCAGCCACATCGTAACCCAGATCAGAAAACGAATCCCATTTTTGACTTGCGCTCTTCGAGAGCTTTCCGACGATATAAAATATGATATGGTTTGAAGAGTTTGAAATTTTGGCTTTGGATTTGATTTGGAATTGGAACTGGGAATTTTTGTTTTGTCTGCCATTGAGGAGGAGAAACATCTAGATTGTATGTACAGACAAATGAGAAATAGAAAGGTTATGGTTTATAACCGGGTATTCATAGGTGGGGTTGAAATAGAATAGATGGACACAATTGGTTTACACGTTGCACGATAAAATGGCCCAAAAAGCCCGTTTCGACTCCGAGATGAAATTGAGTCAACCCATATATCAAAATAGATGTTTTAAATTATTTTAAATGCGATGGAACAGGTTTTAAGTCCAAATTCCATCGTATGAAGAAGTTATGCAAAAATCATTTTTTTCCAAATTGATTTCAACTGATTTCAAGGCGTTTCGAGTCCGTACATTCAAACGGCAGGTCCGATCGTTACGAAACTTGAAACCCTACAATAATTCACCATTACGGATCCGATGAAACTGGTTTCATCGAAATTCGAGTAGTGGCCAAAATGGCTATTTTTACATTAAATTAAATAAATTAATAATTAATTAATTAAATCCAATTCTTAATTTCAATTCTATAATTGACAATTTTTATCACTTTTATATTTCTTTATCATTTATACTAATTTTAAACAAATTTAGATGTCACTCAAATGTTGATTCAATCATCAATTTCAGCGTTAAATTATAATTTCGTTAAATTCTGAAATTATAAATTAAATTTTCAATAACTCCATTGAATTTAATTTTCACTCTTATTATTCAATTCACTATTATCAAACGGATGAAATTTACCTTGGATTCAAAATCCATTACACTAATATTCTCAGGTTTCATCTAAATTTCTATTAACGTAATAATTAAATGTTAAATTTCGTCTATTTGCAATAAATTCAATTATTGAATTTTATACTTAAATTAAATTAATAAATCTTGATTTCCATTCTTTAAATCAACCAATTGTCATATTATAAATAGAATTGACATTATTTCCAATTATTTCCTTAATTTGTACTAACATGACTTTTAATTTAGATTTATTGCAATTGATTACCAGTTTAAATTTCACATACTAAATAAATGGTTAACTTAAAATACTTGTTACCATTTACGTTTATTCTCACCCAGAAGCTATTAATAACAAACAAATGTTGCAATTGATTTTAGATCTAATTCAATAAATTAAATGAATGGGTTACAATTAAAAATTATCACTATTGCCAAATTTACTCACATTCACACTTTAATTATCAACTAACAATTATTATGATTACTTATCTAGCATTGATTCTATCAAATTGACATTTATTACATATTATTTCATCAATTAATATAACTTTTGAATTTATTTCCCCATTCACTAGTTTCAATCAATTATAACCTTAAAATTGTTTCAATTAATAGGTATTGCACTACATTAGTTATTATTCAACTTGCGTAAACCTTATTACGTTAATTTACATTCAGTTACTATTAATCAATATATTATTCCATTGGTTGATTCAATACTCTTACTCCTTTTCATACTTTTATAAGTTTCCATTTCCAAACAATATTATAATTACTTGCAAGACAATAATTTTATTCAATTACTATTTATTATTTTTAATTCATTAATTAACTCACTATTTGCCTTTGTTTCCTTATATTCAATTCTTAGCCTAGTATAACAATTGCACTAATCCCATCAATTGTAATTTCATTCAAAAAGTTAATAATTAACTTTGGTTAACCTTGTTACTTTTCATTTAAGTTATTATCTCCTTATTAATAAACAAAATTTTCATTCTTTCAATATTAAATTACCAAAACTTTATCAAATTAACAAATTTAAATCATTGAAATTTACGGGTCGTTACAAATACACAGCCTAAGGGAATGGTTATAGGAATGACCTCTTTCTTATTTTACCCCTCCTCTATTTTAATTTAAACTCTTCTTTAATTTATTATTAAATGGCATGGCTACCCCTACTTAAAATCAAATCTCAATCCCTTCATCAACCCATTATTTTATTTTATTTAGCTAATTAAATGTCCTGAATAATGTTACCAAAAATCTAAGGTGTTACAATTATCAAAGAAATATGCTTTCCATTCAGTGTACTTGCAATCCATTCCTTTCTTTAATTATTAGCGAACCATGCTATTAGTCTATTTCATGGTTTACCGACCTTTTGTCGTTCTCGTGAAAATGATGAAATTGTTGGAGTTACCAACTATAAGCATCAATTGGGGTAAACCATTTAGTATAATGATTCAGTTATTCTTTTCCAGGATAATAACATCCGACCGTGCCAAGATTTGGGTGCTGGTTTGAGCTAACTACTTAAGATCGTAGTTCGCACTTCCTCGTCCAAGACGTTTACTTTCAATCATTCCTAACTTTAGGTGTAGATCAAAGTTTATAGGTAAGATCCCACCTTACATAAAGCATGGATCTATCTTCTTGCCTACTCCGGGGAAGGTGTTAATGATTTGATGGTCGTATCACATCTATTTTGAGCTATATTCCTACCCTTACCTCAAGGGTAAGAGTTAGCTAATGGATGGTAAAATCACATCCTATTTGGCTTATACTCCTGTCCCCAAATCAAGGGAAAGAGTTAGTTGGCAGACGGTCAAATCACATCCTTTTTAGTTTATACTCCTGCCCCCACATCAAGGGCAAGAGTCGGCAGACGATCAAATCACCTCCTATTAAATTTATACTTATGCCCTCACATCAAGGGTAAGAGTTAGTTGGCGGACGGTCAAATTACGTCCTATTTGGTTTATACTCATGCCTCCATATCAAGGGCAAGATTCAGTTAGCATCATCTTTGTTCGTGAAGAATTATTGAACTCCAAAGGTACGATCATGGACTATAGATGTTTGGTTGGCACCTAACTCCAGGTACATGCATACCTACATTATACACATGTAGATTCATTGGAGTCGGTTATATTTCACAACTCTTAAGCTATGTAAAAATGAAAACATAGATCCGAAAGTCATTTCATACGGGAAATGACAGGCTTTGTCTTATTTCATAGATTTATCCAATTATGTGCAAATTAATTTCTAAGTGAAATAGTGTTGTAGACGCTCGCTATTCCATGCCCTTGGGAGTAGAAAGCTGTCTTTCGGGCATGCCTTATTCAGATCAGAGTAATCAACCCATGTCTTACACTTCCTATTTGACTTTTTCACCAAGACTGGATTTGATACCCATTGCAAGTATAAGGCATCGCAGATGAAGCCATTGTTTTTCATCTTACCCACCTCTTTTTTGAGTGCAACGGATCTCTCTGGACTCATGCTGCGATGTTTCTATGTCATAGGAACGGATTTGGGATTTATGTTCGGTGAATGGCTTGCTATCTCCAGGCGAGATTCCATACATATCAGACTACGTCTAGGAGAATACAGCTAGGTTTGCCCAAAGAAAACTAACCAAATCCTTTATTATCCTTACACCGAGCTATGATCCGATCTTCATAAACTGTGTCAGATACTCTTGGCTGACCAAAATATTGATCGTCAGCTCGGTTGTAGCTTCTCTTCCACCTTCTGGCTCTTTTCGTGGATCCATATCCTTATGGAACCGACCGTGCTGCCCGAGCTAGGGCTCAAAGCAGTGGTTGCCATGTGCCCAAAGCTTTGATGCAGAGAGTCCCCTCTAAACCTTTTCCTTTCTCTCTTTTCCGTGCCTCCCTTAGGTCGATGACATAGCACTCATAGCCAAGCCCTTGATCTCCATTCATTACTCCCACACCATTATCTGTTGGAAATTTAAGCGTCAAACACCAGGGAGCTATAGCCGCTCTGAATTTACCCAGGGCAGGTCGGGCCAAAAATGCATTGTAAGCAGAGTAGATATCCAACACCATAAAAGGCACATCATGTACTCACATGTACTCGCACTCTATAAGTACAACCATTAGTTCCACATATTCAATTGACTCCATAGTCGTTCCGTTAAATTCTTGGATTAAGATTTACATGATTTCAAATCCTTACCCTCCAAAAGCATCTGGTCATGGACATTTTTAAATAGAACGGTGACTGAACTTGCACAATTAACCAACATCTTTTGTACAATAGCAGGGCCAATCGTGGCTGTTATAACCAATGGTTCAATCGTCGAGGCTTCCACCCCATCAACATCTTTCTTCCAGAAAACAATGTCATTTGTCGTGGTTCTAAATTGTTTCACCGGAGTTCCATCCTTTATTTTCCAAACAACTCTCATTCTCGACCTGCTTCAAAGCACCAACATAACTATCCATCTCATTCAAACTCTTATCGCCTGGATGTGGTCCATCGACGATTGTATTTATCACCATATTTTTTTCATGCCGCCTAGGCTCCTCACGACTTGGACTAACCTACCCTCACTGGGATGCCAACCCACGTGCGTTAGAGTTTTCTTGCCCGCTATCCTGCGGGACTTTCAAAAACTATTGTAATTTATTTTTTCAAATCAACTTCTCAATCATATCGTGCAAGTATCTGCATTCATTCGTGTTATGACAGTGCATCTCATGAAACCCGTAGAACTTGCTAGATCACTTCTCCTTCTCGGCCGCCACTCGGAGCCAGCTTTATGTAATGTTCAGTACCTTAAGTTGCTAGATAAATATTCTCGATTGAATTATTCAATCCGGTATAATTATCATATTTAGGAGTCCCAGGACGATTCATATTGTTAGATTTTCGCTTTCGAGCCCCACTGTTATTTTATTTGACCATTACTCTGGTTGCCAATGTTCACATACACATTCCTAAAACTCCCTTCGGGCTATTTTATGCAATGTTGTTCTATATCACTTCAGTTGAACTCCCAGCCTTACTTCTTTAGGGATGATTGTGTGCCTCCTCCAAGCGTAGGAACTGTTTAGCCATCTTATAGAAAATATCCATCGTCGATGGTGGTTACATTTCCAAACATCTCTCGTAGTTGGTCTTGGGATGAATCCCCTTGATTAATGCTATTGACACTATGTCATCATTAGGATTTGTTACTTCCATCACAGCTATATTGAAGCAGTTTAAAAAATCCTTTAACGACTCTCCCGCTCCCTAGGAGAGGATTGATAATGACATTGCATCTTTCGAACGTGCAGTGTGTAAATGGAATTGCTCTTGTTAATTTCATGACAATTCAACAAAAGACGATATTGATCTCGATAGGAGCCGAGTGGACCACAGCATTGCCACTCCCTCTAAGAAAATTAGAAAGCAACGACATCTCATGGCATCGGACGCTTTGATAGAGTTCATATGCCATTCGTACTTCATCAAGTGCTGCCTTGGATCTTTATTTCCACCATACAGTGGTATTGTCAGCATTACAAACCTCTATGGATACTTCACACGCAGAAGTTCCCACATAAGGTCCTTATTAAATGGATTCCGACTAGGAGAAGTACCACATTCATCATTGCTTCTAAATTGGATTTCACTTACAAGTCTTTGACTATATATTCCAAGTACTCCAGGTCTACAGTTTCAACTGAATGGCGAAAATCAGGGTCTTCTCGGAGTGTTCGGTGTGGCTAACGCTCACTGGTAGTTAGGCTCTTTAGACTTCAAGAGATCCATTCGTCCAACAGTCCCTCTCCATTTGATTCTCGTACGATGTATCATTAGTAGTAGCTCGATATGATTCTAATCATCAACAACATCAGAGATCAAGTCCATGTCACCCTCCTGAGGTTGACCCCTAAAGCCAAAGTTAGTTGGATCGGTACCGAACCATCCTCTTAGATCTACACCGATCCATAAATCCAAGCCATGGGTTTGTCTCATCCCTTGATTTGAGGTCCCAACCATGTTTTGAATCTTCTTCAGCTTCATATCCCTCCATCTTTACCTGGATGATGAGAAACTTTTAGGTTCTGAACTTAAATGGTCTAAGTTCCTCCTACAGTTGTTCTGAGTTAGTCAATTTATCAACCTCAAGCCCTGCTGCATCAGCTGGTTCATCTCATTGCGAGTCTTCTAGAATCTATCCTCCATCTACTTCATCATACAATCCATCTTCATTCTGGTCATAACTTCAGTTGGATTCTGGATCACAGCTTGTTCTGGTTGGGCAACTCCATCCACACTATGAGTGTCATGGTTCTTAGCATCATCAATAGCTCTAGAAGTTGGAGCATGTTCTCTCCTTGACGGGGCCATAGCGAATAACTTCTCTCAAATTACTGAAAATGTGAATAGTAAAACTATAATGTTGGAAAATTGGATCTATCTCCCGGATTTAAGAAATCCAATAGTAGATGATGGATCCAAGTAGCTTGAGAATATTTGCTCTCAGTGAAAGCACCAAAATGGTTGAACAAAAAATGGCACAAACACCTAGAAGATTAAGTAGAGAATAAGAAGCGAAGAAATCTAAATGAACGATTCAGCTAATCTTGGCCTACGTCGACTTAGTGATTTTATTGATTATCTTGCTGATTATAGGAAGGAGTTCTTATGGATGGTATAAGTCCGACAGTGATTATAAAAAATTAGAGTAAGGGAAAGCAAGAGCCAAAAGATCTTTAGGAATGAGCCCTTCCCCTCTATTTATAGGCGTAGGAAGCTCAAAATCTCACCATAATGATCTCCACCTTGTTTTCCATGCCACAGACCAATTCTCCAAGAAAATAGGTGGATGGCACAGAAACAATCATGAATCAATATAGATCCAACCTCCTGGATTGGTAACGATCCATAATTTCTTCATATGGATAGTCTTGGTCTTCTTTTCTTGACTCGGTTTACTATTAGCTTTGTGATGCCATAGTGGTTTGGAGCATTACTGGTTGTTTCTACGTCCAAATGATAGATCTATAGAGAAGCGGAGTTACTAACTTTGAATGCTCATAGAGATTGTTAGAGAATTGCATGGGATCGATGAAACAACATCTGAAATAGGCTTCTACCATCAGTTAGAGTGGATAAGTAGAAGTTGGATGAACTTGGACGATGGAAGTTAGATCGGTACCGATCCCCAGTTAGGTGGATCTGGTCTTCTATTCTTTTGTTTTAGTTGTATTCTTGTCCTGTGATTTTGCTTGCACTTGGTTTCCAGACTTTTGGGCTATCTCTCTGGGCTACCTTCTTGATGATCCCAAGTTTGGCTCATCCAGTCTATCTGAATATTAACTAGTCAAAAATGTAGGATAACTTTCTTTGTGGAAATTGTGGCTAACGGCTTTGCCTCAATCCATTTGGTAAAGTAATCAACGGCGACGATGGCGTACTTCGAACCACCCTTAGGTATCGGCAACACACTGATAATACCGATTCCCCAAACTGCAATAGTTAGGGACTGACCATTTGAGTAATCTCTATCGGTAGGACTCTCGGAATCTTGGCAAATCTTTCGCACTTATTAGACTTTTTGGTGTAGTAAGTTGCATCTTGGTTGACAGTTGACCAGAAGTACCTGTAACGAAGAATCTTCTTCGCCAGGGTTAGCCCTCAAGTGTGGTTGCCACATGCCCCTTCATAAACTTCTATCAAGAGTTTTTTGGCCTCATCGGTGGCAACACACCGTAACATCAGGTCTGAGAATCATTTCCTGTAAAGTGCTGTTTACAGGAAGATATATCTCAAAGCTTAGCGAAGGAGCTTATGTTGCTTATTTTTTCTGTTCAAAAGGATTCTCCTCTGTAAATTGTTCTTTATTGGATTTAGCCATGCTCCTTCTCACACTCGGCCTCTAAGATCCAATTGACATCTATATAGTCGATGCTCCGAGCCGACAACACTTCCATCGAAACCAGGCCCTTGAGTTGCTCTTCTCCATAACTAGCCAACTTATCCAGTGCGTCAGCCTTCGCATTTTCCTCTCTAGGAATGTGTTATTATGTAATATTCAATGTCATTAAGCAGCTTAAGGGTCTGGTTTAGATAAGGAGCTAGCCTCAATCCTTTTGCCTAAAACTCTTTCCTTGCTTGACACGCCACCAGCTGGAAATCATAGAAAATATGAAAAGTTTTAACTCCTGGTTCCTTGGCAATTTTGACTCCACAATCAATGCTTCATACTTTGCTTCGTTGTACGTTTGTAGGAAAATCACTCGAGGCATAACAGATTGAATGTTCCTCGGAAGTGACAAGTACAACTCCAGCATCGGAGCAATGTTCATTCGATGCAACATCTATGTACATCTTCCATCTAGCATTCTGCTCACCACTGCTCTTTGGAGTACCGTCTCACGTAGTGTACTCAATTAAGAAATTCGCTAAAGCTTTAACCTAGATAGCTCTACGAGTGTGATAAGTTGTATCATATTGGCTTAATTCAATGTTCCATTTCAACAGCCTTCCAGAAGTCTTAGGTTGCTGCATGACATGTCGCAAAGGTTAGTTGGTGAAAATTTTGAGCGGTTGAGCCTAAAAGTAAAGGCGGAGCTTCATTGAAGTGATCAATATACAGTATGCAAGCTTATCCAGCCTTGGGTAATTTCTTTCTGCTCCTGTCAATTTCTTAGTGATGTAGTAAACCGGTCGCTAGATGCGAGACTCCTCACGTATGAGTGCGGCACTTAGAACATGTACTAACACTACCACATATATAAATAAGTCCTTGTCATCCAACGACTCGCCGCCCTGAGTTGATTCATCTCCAGAGCAACAGACAAATGCATCCCTTTCTTTAATTCGATTAAGAAATAAAAAAGGAATTTTGTTTGGATGCAGGAGTGTAATGATGCATTCCAAGCTCTGGTAAATCACTTGGGAGACCCGTCATTCTTTCGAAGCTGTTGGAACTCTAGACCTCTTTGATCATCTTTGGGGCTTCGATATTTCTCAATGCCTCGATATTTTCTTGATTGGCTTCAATCCTACAGGAGTTGGAAATGAAGCCCAGGAATTTCTCTGATGCAACACCAAATGAGCATTTCTAAGGGTGGAGCTTCATCTTGTACTTTTGAAGAACACCGAACATCTCTACCAAATTGTCAATATGGTTTTCCAAATACCGTGACTTCACGAGCATGTCATCCACATAGACTTCCATCAAACGTCTGATATGATCTTTTAACATCTTTTTTACCAATATCTGGTAAGTTACTCCAACATTCTCTAACCTGAAGGGCATGACAAAATAACAATATAATCCCAAGTCAGTAATAAAGTTGGTGTGCTCTTGATCGAGGACGTGCATTGGAATCTGATTGTATCCAAAGTACGCATCCATAAACGAAAGCAATTCAAGTCTGGCTGTTGAGTCTACCAGCTGAATTATCATTGGGAGTGCAAAACTATCCTTCGGGGATAACTTATTCAGGTCTGAATAGTCGAGAATATCCTCCGTTTCTCGTTTGACTTTTTCACCAAGACCGGGTTTGACACCCACTTTGGGTATAAATCATCGCGAATGAAGTCATTATCTTTCAAATTATCCACTTCTTCTTTGAGTGCAATGGATAGCTCCGGACCTAGGTTGTGGCGTTTCAATTTCACAAGAATGAATTTAGGATTTACATTTAGTGCATGGCTTGCTATATCATGACCCAAAATCCAACGATTGAAAATCAACATCAAATACCTCACTTGTATTCGACTGCTGGAGATTCAAACGTCTAACTCCAGTTCGGATGGATCTTATAACAATATTAGATGAAAATAAACAGTGGAAAAATGAATATCATTGATCACAATACAGATACAACATGATACAATATCCATTACAACATTGATCAACAATATCAGAGTGCTACAAATATGATACAATAATAAAACGACAACGGAAAACTTCAACAAGTTCCCAACATACTTCACTTTGATAAGGTCTTCAAAACTCTAACACTTCAAGAGCGTTCCAAATCCAAAAGCTTTCCAAAATTCTGATAGCTTTCGAAAGACTTCAAAATCCAAGCTAGCTCGAAAACATGGATAACCTGCTTCTAGGCTACCCGTGTGGAAATTATGGGCACCAAGAGTTTAGGACAGGGCCAATAAACTCCGGGTCAGTCATGGGACTGGTATGAGTAAACAAAAATAGTTGTTTTGAAATAAAAACAGTTTATAAAAGAAAAACCGATATGCATTTTGGAAAATGAAACCACCATAAGACCTTCCACCACACACACAATGCAAACGCAAACTTGGAGGAGATTTCTTCTTATGATAGTCAAATGTGCTTGATACGAGAAAACTCTTTGATATTATTATTAGTGCATAGTGTAGAAAACATTTCGAAAGTATAATACTAATCTTAGCCAGCATACAACCATTATTGTATGCCTACTATATCTAGCATCTAAACAGTGGTGACCACAATAAGTAAATGGTAGGTTATACAACTAAAACCATAAAGGTCTCATATTGGATGATTGGATTTCAAACAAATGGTCAGGAAAAGGAACTTCCCACACAAAATGGAATGCCTCTGGAGGGACGTCCTCGAGAACCTAACCGGATCTTTGCTACACAAGGCCGGGTTACCTCTATAACTAGGTAACTACTGACATGAGTATGCCTCCTCTCGGTCATTACCAACCTTTATCCAAAGTGCTTCTCAACCAACAACCACAAAGCAATAAGTTTGCAGCAACCACAAAGTAAGTATCTGCGCTCCATACCATGATACCACTTATAATCCAGAAGAAAATGGACATACCCTTAGGGGGCGCTACCCCAAATAACCTTGCTGCCACGATTCCTATTTCGACCATAACCGGGTTGTGAGGTTCGACGAAGTCTCGTCCACAAAGCTACGCTTTTTCACAAAGCCATGCTTCGATCAACAAATGATCAGCAGCACTCAGCATGCCACACTACCAAATTGGGAGTATATCACTAATAACCTTCAACTACATAACCAGTGAGCTCGTACGTCTCAGAGAAGGGTGTTAAGCTAAGAGAATAAATTCTCCACCACAAACAGAAATGTATTTGAAAGAAATCAGCTTTATATCTCAAATTGTAATGTCAGAGATACAACCATACAAGTCTGTTCTGGGTTCGAACAGAATCGAAGGCACTTTCGAAGAAGCCCTTGCCATCCGGGCATCCACAATCCTGATCGGACTCCCCATCGCATATGGAGATCTCTATACCGGAGCAACTCAGTGCAGAGTCGTTCGACGGGTTATCCTATCAATCTCGAAGACGCCCGGTCTTCACCACCGTCTTCAAATGCTATCCATTTCGTTGTTTCACATATTCGGAATGGGTTATATGACACAAAGGTACTCTCCCGGCTAAATAAAATAGTGAGCGCTCAATTTAAAACACGTGGATATGTCATTCACCAAGATTCATAGGTTCGATGTGGGTTTCGGATAACCAACTGGAATCCGACTCCCTGTCGCATCGAAATTCAATTGCCGTTTTACATGCTAATGGGTTTTCACATTCACACAAAAGTATATTCATCACAGATATCACAGCTCAGCACAAAGCATTTCATATTACATAATATCACATCACATATCAGAAATATCAATCCAACACACAGCATTCAGTAACAGTCAAACATCTTCAATTAAGATGAATAAAACGTGTGGTTTTAAATTTATTAACCACATAATTACTTTCATTAGTAATCTTTAATCAATGATTAATTATCATTACTTACAACTTATTAAGCCTTAATCACCTTCACTATTTAATCATTCCTTAATTAATTATTTTAATTAATTAACCCTTAATTGTTAATTAATTAACTCTTAATTACTTTTATTAATTAATTATTCCTTAGTTAATTATCTTAATTAATGAATACTTAATTATTAATTAATTAATACTTAATTATTAATTAATTAAAACTTAATTACTTTTATTAAGTAATTACTCCTAAATTAATTAATAATTAATTACAAATTAATTAACCTTATTTACTCATTTAATCAATCTTTAATATTTAACAATTAATTAAGTAATTACTTCTTAAGAAATTATATTAACAAAATCATTAATTGTTTTAATAAGCTAAAAGATAATTTAATTACTTTAATTATCCTTTTAAACCTTGTTAAATCATTAACCTTATACATTAGTTGCCTTAAAATATTAAGATTAGTTCAAACAATATTTTATCTTAATTTCCTTTTAAATTACATTATTTATCTAATATAAATAACTTTATAAAATAACGTATTAAAATTTAATTACTTTGAAAATATCTTACTTATATCTTTAATTAATCTAAGCTTAAATCAAAATCGTAAATTTGAAAACATGGTTTAAAAGGTTTAAAAGTTTGAATTTTTTTAAAGTAAAGACTGTTAAACATATTAAGCTCGATACCCGCTTTAAGTCACACCCGAGAAAAATTCTCGTTTGCTTCGGGTTTTATCAAAATTCAACCCGAGTGCCCAAATTTTCAAACCTAAATTTTTTCTAAGTATTACTACCCGGTGCATCAATAATTTTACTCGAGTTAACACTCGAGTTATCACAAGTTTTCCCCGATACTTGCTTCGAGGCATCCACCCTTCACTCTTCTGCCTCGTTCCTGATACACAACAGGACCTGTGCACGTGCACGATCAGAATCGCCACCTTCGGTTGAAGCTCCAGCCTCCATCGAGTTGACGTCAACCCCACCTAACATCCGTACCACTCAGAAGACTAAAATGTCAGCGAATTTGCAAAAGAGTCAACTGACTCAAAACTGGGTCGAAGCCCGACCCACAAATCCACCTCGCTCCGACGCCAAAGATCACCAGATGCAATGCGCCTCCATCACGAGCTTTCCCTGTCGACCATGCCCCTCCACCAAAGGGTCTCGTCCAGTCCGATGCAGCCTAGACAACGAAATTGGTCAATTTTCGATCAATGCAGAAGCATGGGCTATAACCCTAGTTTGACCTCGTCGGCCCTCCACATCAAATTATTAAATCGACAAGTATTTTTAGATGATCTACAATCCTCCATCTAGCTACCACCTCAATCTCGAGACGCAAAATGATTCCGATCATCAGAATTTAGCAAAAACCGCAAAATTGTTCATTTCTTCCTATCTCGGTAATTACTGATTTAAAAATTATGATTTTACTTTCAAAAATCATTATTTTTGATAAGCTTTCAGATGGTATACTTGAAATTAAAATCGACAAGGTTTGAAAATTTAACAGGATTTGAATTTTGACTGTATTTTTAAATTTTCCAATGAAGCTTTGATTGAATTTACTTAAATCTATCTTTAAGATTCGAATCATATTAAAACTAACAATTTTTGTTTAAATCACATAGCTTAACTAGGATCAGGGAGAGAACATTTTGATTTTTCTACAGTTTGAAATCTGTTATCTTTAAAACAGAAACATATGTCTATTTCTTAGACATGCACAGGCAAATTCATATACACATACACATAGACTTATTCACATGCAAAGGGCTTTCAACATCATTTCAGGCGTGCTTACAAACAATAGTTAAAACAAGATTTAACATAGGTTTACTCACATGTTTTGCAAGAGCATGGGAGAAGAAACCTAGAAGTTGATTATTTGAACTAGAATTGCTATTTTAAACTTGATCCTAGATTTTTCCTGTAACTAGTTATTTAAAGCTGCTTAGCTTCTGATGTATTTATTTTCTTGATTACTTAACAAATTGAAACTCAAATTATAAAAAAGATTTACCTTCATTTTATTTTTATAAAAACAGAGAAGCCTGAGCGTTGACCTTGTAAAAATCTGGAAATTGCTTTTTGTCTGAATTTGATTATAATGCCTTGATTCCTGTTTGTTAGATGATGAAGCTTGATTTGTTAGCTTAGGCCTTACTGAGTTGAAATTGGGTTTTACAGTGCTTGTTTTCTGAACAGAGATGAAATTCCAGGCTTGGAATCTTTTGAATTGAAGAAGTTGTTCTTTTTCTGGTTTGTGAATTTAATTTGTTTTAACTTGCCTGATGATCTTATTTGAAAATCTGATCCTTCTCAGTTTTTCTTCTTCTTTTGTTTTCTTTTGGTTTTTAAGCTTTTGAAAATGTGATTAAAGTGATGAAAGGAATGAGAGAAATAATTTAAATTTCTTTTATAAATTTTCTAAAAAATTAAAATTAAGGAAGATGACACTTGTTCACTTCCATTCTTTAATAGATTACAGTTGTTAATTCATTCTCCTAGGATCCTAACACTTGTTAATTCATGCATAAGAACTTAAATAAATTTTTAAAATTACTTTTCTCTTATTTATATAACTACATTTTCTTCTATATTTATACAACCTTTTAAAAGAAAAAGTTTTAATACTAATTTATAAACTATACACATATGTTAATATATTTGAATCCAAATAATTTTACTTAAGATATATTTTTTAATTTAAAATCAAATACAAATTCAAATTCAAATTCAAATTCAAATTCAAATTTGAAATTCAATTCATTCTATATAATTAAACAAACATAATATTCATATGGTTTGAAAATTTAAAATTAATTCAAATTAACTCAAACTCAATTTCATAATTTCAAATAAATTTCTAGTTTTAAATTTATAAAATTTTGGGGACGTTATAGGTTCCCCCCTTAAGAAAATTTCATCCTCGAAATTTGGAAGAGAGAGAAATACAAACAAAGTAGATATGAGGATATAAAAGATAAAGAAAGAGCTTACCAATCAAGCCGGAATGTCCACTCTACAGTTGGGATAGGACTTCTGCATGTTATCCTCTGTTTCCCAAGTACAGTCCTTTGGATCGCCACTCCATTGCACTTTGACTAGTTTCACAATTTTGTTTCTCAATTTCTTTTACTCACGATCTATAATCTTTATTGGTTCTCTCTTTACTGTCAGATTTGGTGTGATTTCCAAATCCTGCTGAGCAGCTTCTTCAATGACACTATCTAGGTCGGGCACATATTTCCAAAGGTTAGAAATGTGGAACACATCATGCACGCCAGAAAACCAGCTGGGTAGCTACACTCGATATGCTAGAGGCCGATCCTCTCCAGAATAGGAAAAGGACCAATATACCGTGATGCCAGCTTACCAGTTTTCCCAAACCTTAACACTCCAGGCATTGAAGACACTTTTAGAAATACCGAATCTCTAACCTGGAATTCCAATTCTCTTCTTCTACGGTCAAAATAGCTCTTCTGACGACTTTGAGCGGTTATTAACTTCTTTCGAATAAAATCTATTTTCTCTATGGCTTCATTAATCATATCTGGTCCAAGGACGAGTTTATCACCTGATTTGATCTAGCATGCAGGTGATCGACACAGACGACCATATAAAGCTTCAAAAGGAGTCATCTCGATACTAGCTTGGTAGCTATTGTTATATGAGAATTCTACAACATGTAAATGGTCCTCCCAAGAACCACCAAAGTTGAGAATACAAGCCCGCAAAAGGTCTTCTAGAATTCGATTTATCCTCTCAGTCTGCCCATCAGACTGTGGATGATAAGCAGTACTAAAGTTCAGCTTTGTTCTCAATGCGGCTTAGGATGCCTCCCAAAATCTACTAGTGAAGATCGGATCACGACCACTCACTATACTACTTGGAATACCATGGAGATGGACAATTTCCTTGATATATAGCTATGCTAAGCTTGCCGCTGTCCAGGTGGATTTCACTGGAATGAAGTGAGCAGATTTTGTTAGACGGTCCACTATAACCCAAATTGCTTCATTTCCTTTCTTAGTTTGTGGCAACCCGTCAATGAAATCCATCGATACTTGATCCCATTTCCACTTCGGTACTTCTAAAGGCTGAAGTAAACCCGCCACTTTCTTTTGATCGCTTTTAATTTGTTGACATGTAGCACAACGACTAACATATATAGATATGTCCCTTTTCATCATTTTCCACCAAAACGTTCTTTTGATATCACGATATTTTATTGACTTCTGGATGGATGCAAAGTTTGGACTTGTGGAATTCGTCCAAAACTTCACGTTTCAGCTTCGGAATATCAAGGACATAAATTCTTCCTTTCAACTTTATAACTTCTCTATTATCAACTTCAAAACTGGTATTTTCACCATGACAAATTCTCCTATACATTTCTCGAAGAAACTTGTCTTCAGTCTGCTGTCTTGTAATCTTTTTAAGAAGAGTAGGAGCGATAACAAGATGAGCAAGAATAGCGTGTTTCCTACTCAAACCATCGGCGACTACATTGGCTTTTCTGGGTGTATACAGAATATCTAGGTCATAGGATGCCAAAAATTACAATCAACGTTGTTGTCGCGGATTCTAATCTTTCTGGGTGAAGAGATACTTCAAAGATTTGTGGTCGGTGAATAATTCGAATTTTTCACCTAAACAAAAAGGATTTATTAAGTATATATTAAGTTAAGTTGAACTTTAAAATTTTCTTTTTAGAAAAGCTGAAGGAAATTCTTACCCAGAATATAATGTCGCCAAATTTTTAAGGCGAAAATAACAGCCAAAAGCTCCAAATCATGTGTTGGGTAGTTTCTCTCATGCGGACATAATTGTCTGCTCGAGTAGGCAATTACCTTCACATTCTGCATTAATACTGCACCTACCCCATCACCACAAGCGTTAGTATAGACAGCTAAGCCTTGTTTCCCGTTAATGACAGCGAGAACAGGAGTAGTAGTTAATCTCTTTTTCAATTCCCAAAAAGCTTCATCACATTTTGGAGTCCAATCGAACTTGGCATTCTTCATTGTTAGCTTAGTCAATGGACTAGTTATTTTAGAGAAGTCCTGAACAAACTTCTTGTAATAGCCTGCTAAACCCAGAAAACTTCGAACTTCTTTCGGAGTTGTGGGTCGCTTCCAGTCAAGAATAGCAGAAATTTTGTTCAGATCACAAAAATCCCTTTCTTCATTAAAAATATGGTCAAGAAATCTGACTTCTTTGACCCAAAAGTGGCATTTATAAAATTTAGCAAATAAAATGTTCCGTCTCAAAATCTCCAAAACAATTATGAGATGTTCAACATGTTCCTCTTCAGTTTTGGAGTAGATTAGGATATTATCGATAAATACAAGAAAAATTTTATTCAACACCTCCCGAAACACATGGGTCATTAAATCTACGAAGTACGCGGGAGTGTTGGTTAGTCCGAAAGGCATGACTAACCATTCGTAGAATACGTCCGGACCCCTAAAAGTAGTAAAATGCACACAGTCTTCGATAATTCGCAGTTGATGGAATCCCTGGGCTAGATTCATCTTAGAAAATAATCATGCACCATGAAGTTGGTCGAATAGATCGTCGATCCTGGGTAAAGGAAACTTGTTCTTGAGAGTTTGCTTATTGAGATCACGGTAGTCGACGCACAGTCTCAAAGGCCCGTCAGATTTAGCCACAAAAACTACAGCGGAACCCCATTCAGAAACACTAGGACAAATCAATCCCTTCTTTAGCAAATCACTGGTTTGCTTGACTAGCTCAACCCTTTCCCGAGGTGCCATCCTGCGACTAGCATGAACGACAGGACGAGCATTCGGAATTTAGTCAATTCTGAATTCAATCTCTCTATGTAGGGGTAAGGACTTGACCTCTTCGAATACATCGGGAAATTGCTAGACAATAGGAATAGACTCCAGACTAGGTTCTGGATATCCCAACGTATACATCAACGTATCCCTTTTCGGACTAGGGTCTTGAGAAGAAATTTCAATGAAATCTCCTATTTTTATTTTGACCAGAATCATTTGGTTGTTGCAATCTAATTTGGCTTCGTATTTCGATAACCAATTCATTCCGAGTAGGATTTCAAATTCATTGAAGTCGAGAACATAAAGGTTGATAGGAAATTGATAGCCAGAATATGAGATAGGCACTCTCCTACAATATAGACAAAGATTTGCAGGACCACCCACTGGATTCTTCACACAAATAGGTTCATCAACAAATTTAAGTTTATTTTTTAATCCATTCACGATTTGTTGGAATATAAAGCTATGTGAAGCTCCCGTGTCGAATAAAACTCTAGCAACTCTATCACTTACAATAAGGTTATCCACTAAAATTCCCTTTCTGTCATCCGCCGTTGAAGTTGAGGGGTCATCTTCTATTGCGTACACTTTTGCTATTTGTGTCTGTTTCTTTTTCGGGCAATTCTTAACTCCGTGACCCGATTGGTGACAACCATAGCATTCCTTGGATCATCGACTTGCCTTCACGAGTTGATCTTTCTTTATTTGTTTCTTTGGCTTATCACAATCGTTTGCTAAATGGCATTTCTCTTGACAGTTATAACAAGTAATATTTCTAGCCGAGTTCTCTTGATTACTCCTCTTCTTCTCCTTGCCTTGAACTAACTTCTTTCCTTCGAATTTTTTTTTCTTCCAATTCGAACTACTTGAACTCCCCTTCTCTTTCATAACTTTTTGCATATTTAGGGTAGCATATCGATAACCCATATCGATCAAATCCGAAAAGGGTTCTTTAATGTGGGCTGTCATCCTCTTGTGGTACTCCAAATTCATTCCCCGAATGAATCTTTCATTCTTCTTCAAGGGTGTATTCACTAGCTCTGGACCAAATCGAGACAATTCGTTGAATTTATTCAAGTACTCCTCAACTGATAGACTTCCCTGTTTCAAATCTAGGAACTTCTGGTATATTCGAGAGATACCAGCAGATGGAATGTATCGCTGCTCAAACACTTCTTTAAATCGTCTCCAAGTAAACTCATCTTTTGATTCATCCATAGTAATTGTCTCCCACCAAGCTAATGCTTCTTCTTGGAGTTGCCAAGAAGCCATTAGTTGCTTGTGATCGTCTTCCAACTTCAATCCTTTAAAAATTCTTTCACAGGATCGGATCCAAGCTTGGGATTCAAAAATAGACTCCTTGCTAGTAAACGGCTTACCACTAAGTCTTGAGAAACTTTTATATAGATCAGCCAGATTCGGCTAAGGTTGAGTAGGCACAGTTGCTATTGTAGGGACTTGACTAGTTATGGTGGTATTTCCCCGTCCCCTACCTTGTCCTCTTCTTATGCTCATTCTCACTATCTGTAAATAGTAAGAAAACTTAATTTAGGCATACGGACAAGATATCTTAGGGAATATCAACAGTTAAAAGCAATAGACCAAGAAATTTAGGGTTTCTGTCTCTCGGTTTATACTCATTCTAGGGTATACTTTACCTTATCTCTAACGAGCCATCTAATGTGTTATACTCAGTAGCTAAAGTTCTTGATCAACCTTTAGCTCTGATACCAATTGTCACGACCCGAAATCTAGCGATTGAAAATCGACATCAAATACCTCACTTGTATTCGAATGCCAGAGATTCAAACGTAGAACTCTAGTTCGGATGGAGCTGATGACAATGTTAGATGAAAATAAACAGCGGAAAAATGAATATCATTGATCACAATACATATACAACATGATACAATATCCATTACAACATTGATCAACAATATCAGAGAGTTACGAATATAATACAATAATAAAACGACAACGGAAAACTTTAACAAGTTCCCAACATACTTCTCTTTGATAAGGTCTTCAAAACTCTAACACTTCAAGAGATTTCTAAATCCAAAAGCTTTCCAAAATTTCGATAGCTTCTGAAAGACATCAAAATCCAAAATAGCTCGAAAACACGGGTAACCTGCTTCTAGGTTGTCCGTGTGAAAACTATGGGCTCCCAGAGTTTAGGAAAGGAACAATAAACTTCGGGTCAGTCATGGGACTGACATGAGTAAACAAAACAGTTTTTTGGAAATAAAAACAGTTTATAAAAGAAAAACCGATATGATTTTTGGAAAATGAAACTACCGTAAGACCTCCCACCACACGCACAATGCAAATGCAGACTTGGAGGATATTTCTTCTTATGATAGTCAAATATGCTTGATACGAGAAAACTCTTTGATATTATTATTAGTGCATAGTGTGGAAAACATTTCGAAAGTATAATATTAATCTTAGCCAGCATACAACCATTATTGTATGCCTACTATAGCTACCATCTAAACATTGGTGACCACCATAAGTAAATGGTAGGTTGCACAACTAAAACCGTAAAGGACTCGTATTGGATGATTGGATTTCCAACAAATGGTCAGGCAAAGGAACTTCCCACAAAAAATGAAAAGCCTCTGGAGGGACGTCCCCGAGAACCTAACCGGATCTCTGCTACACAAGGCCGGGTAACCTCTGTAACTAGGTAACTACTGACATGAGTATGCCACCTCCCAATCGTTACCAACCTTTGTCTGAAGCGCTTCTCAAAAAACAACCACAAAGCAATAAGTTTGCGACAACCACAAAGTAAGTATCTGCGCTCCATATCATGATACCACATATTATCCAGAAGGAAATGGACATACCCTCATGGGGCACTACCCCCAAACTACCTTGCTGCCACGATTCCTGTTTCGACCATAACCGGGTTCTGAGGTTCGACGAAGTCTCGTCGATAAAGCTACGCTTTTTCACAAAGCCATGCTTCGATCAACAAATGATCAGCAGCACTCAACATGCCACACTACCAATTTGGGAGTATAACACTGATAACCTTCAACTACATAACCTCTGTGCTCGTACGTCTCAGAGAAGGGTGTTAAGCTAAGAGAATAAATTCTCCGCCACCAACAGAAATGTGTTTGAAAGAAATCAGCTTTTTATCTCAAATTGTAATGTAAGACATACAACCATACAAGTCTATTCCGAGTTCGAACCAAACCGAAGGCACTTCCGAAGAAGCCCTTGCCATCCAGGCATCCACAACCCGATCAGACTCCCCATCATATATGGAGATCTATATACCGGAGCAACTCAGTGTAGAGTTATTCGATAGGTTATCCTATCGTTCTCAAAATCACTCGGTCTTCACCACCGTCTTCAAATGCTATCCATTTCGTCGTATCACATATTCGGAATGAGTTATATGACACAAAGGTCCTCTCCCGGCTAAACCGAATAGTGAGCGCTTAATTTAAAACACGTGGATATGTCATCCACAAAGATTCACAGGTTCGATGTGGGTTTCGGATGACCAACTTGAAACCGACTCCCTGTCGCATCGAAATTCAATTGTCGTTTCACGGGCCAATGGGTTTTCACATTCACACAGAAGTATATTCATCACAGATATCATAGCTCAACACAAAGCATTTCATATTACATAGCATCACATCACATATCAGAAATATCAATCCAACACACAGCATTCAATAACAATCAAACATCTTCAATTAAGATGAATAAATCATATGGTTTTAAATTTATTAACCCCATAATTACTTTCATTAGTAATCTTTAATCAATGATTATTATCATGAATTACAATTGATTAAGTCTTAATCACCTTCATTATTTAATCATTCCTTAATTAATTAACCCTTAATTGTTAATTAATTAACTCTTAATTACTTTTATTTATTAATTATTCATTAATTAATCATCTTAATTAATTAATCCTTAATTATTAATTAATTAAATCTTAATTACTTTTATTAATTAATTACTCCTAAATTAATTAATAATTAATTACAAATTAATTAACCTTATTTATTCATTTAATCAATCTTTAATATTTAACAATTAATTAAGTAATTACTTCTTAAGAAATTATATTAACAAAATCATTAATTGTTTTAATAAACCAAAAGATAATTTAAATACTTTGATTATTCTTTTAAACCTTGTTAAATCATTATCCTTATACATTAGTTGCCTTAAAATATTAAGATTAGTTCAAACAGCATTTTATCTCAATTTCCTTTTAAATTACATTATTTATCTAATATAAATAACTTTATAAAATAACGTATTAAAATTTAATTACTTTGAAAATATCTTACTTATATCTTTAATTAATCCAAGCTTAAATCAAAATCGTAAATTTGAAAACATGGTTCAAAAGGTTTAAAAGTTTGAAACTTTTTAAAGTAAAAACCGTTCAACATATTAAGCTATATACTCTCTTTGAGTCACACCCGAGAAAAGTTCTCGTTTGCTTCGGTTTTTATCAAAATTTAAACTGAGTTCCCAAATTTTCAAACTTGAATTTTTTCTAAGTATTACAACCCGGCGCATCAATAATTTTACTCGAGTTAACACTCGAGCTATCACAAGTTTTCCTCGATACTTGCTTCGAGACATCCACCCTTCACTCTTCTGCCTGGTTCCTGATACACAACAGGACCCGTGCACAAGCACGGTCGGAATCGCCACCTCCGGTTGAAGCTCCAGCCTCCATCGAGTCGACGACAACCCCACATAACATCCACACCACCTAGAAGACCAATATGTCAACGAACTTGCAAAAGAGTCAACTAACTCAAAACTGGGTCGAAGCTCGACCCACAAATCCACCTCGCTCCGACGCCAAAGATCACCAGAGGCAATGTGCCTCCATCATGAGCTTTCCTTGTAGACCATGCCCCTCCACCAAACGGTCTCGTCCAGTCCGATGCAGCCTAGACGACGAAATTGGTCAATTTTCGATCAATGCAGAAGCATGGGCTAAAACCCTAGTTTGATCTCGTTAGCCCTCCACAGAAAATTATAAAATCGACGAGTATTTTTCAGATGATCTACAATCCTCCACCTAGCTACCACCTCAATCTCGAGACCCAAAATGATTCCGATCATCGGAATTTAGCAAAAACAAAAAAATTGTTCATTTCTACCTATCTTAGTAATTATTGATTTAAAAATTATGATTTTACTTTCAAAAATCATTATTTTGGATTAGCTTTTAGATGGTATACTTTAAATTAAAATCTACTAGGTTTGAAATTTAACACGATTTGAATTTTGACTGTATTTTTAAATTTTCCAGTGAAGCATTGATTGAATTTACTTAAATCTATTTTTAGGTTTCGAATCATATTAAAACTACAATTTTTGTTTAAATCGCATAGCTTAATAAGGATCAGGGAGGGAGCATTTTAATTTTTCTATAAGTTTTGAAATTTGTTATCTTTAAAACAGAAACATATATATATTTCTTTGATATGCACAGGCAAATTCATATACACATACTCACAGATTTGTTCACATGCAAAGAGCTTTCAACATCATTTCAGGCATGCTTACAAACAACAGTTAAAACTAGATTTAGCAAAGGTTTACTCACCTATTTCGTGAGAGCAGAGGAGAAGAAACCTGGAAGTTGATTATTTGAACTAGAATTGCTATTTTAAACTTGATCCTGGAATTTTTCCTACAGCTAGTTATTTAAAATTGCTTAGCTTCTGATGTATTTGTTTTCTTGATTACTTAACAAATTGAAACTCAAATTCTTAAAAAGATTTACCTTCAGTTTATTTTTATAAAAACAGAGAAGCCTAAGTGTTGAACATGCAAAAATTTGGAAATTGCTTTTTGTTTGAATTTGATTATAATGCCTTGATTCGTGTTTGTTAGATGATGAAGCTTGATTTGTTAGCTGAGGCTTTGCTGAGTTGAAATTAGGTTTTACAGTGCTTGTTTTCTGAACAGAGACAAAATTCCAGGCTTGGAATCTTTTGAATTGAAGAAGTTGTCCTTTTTCTTGTTTGTGAATTTAATTTGTTTTAACTTGCCTGATGATCTGATTTGAAAATCTGATGCTTCACTTTTTTTTTCTTCTTTTGTTTTCTTTTGGTTTTTAAGCTTTTGAAAACGAGATCAAAGTGATGAAAGGAATGAGAGAAATAATTTAAATTTCTTTTATAAATTTTCTAAAAAATTAAAATTAAGGAAGATGACACTTGTTCACTTCCATTCTTTAATAGATTACACTTGTTAATTCATTCTCCTAGGATCCTAACACTTGTTAATTCATGCATAAGAATTTAAATTAATTTTTATAATTACTTTTCTCTTATTTATATAACTACATTTTATTTTATATTTATACAACCTTTTAAAAGAAAAAGTTTTAATACTAATTTATAAACTATACACATATGTTAGTGTATTTGAATCCAAATAATTTTACTTAATATATTTATTTTTTATTTAAATTCAAATACAAATTCAAATTCAAATTTGAAATTCAATTCATTCTATATAATTAAACAAACAAAATATTCATATGGTTTGAAAATTTAAAATTAATTCAAATTAACTCAAACTCAATTTCATAATTTCAAATAAATTACTAGTTTTAAATTTATAAAATTTTAGGGATGTTACATGCTATCTCTGATGACATCCCACACATGTCAGAGTGCGTCCAGCCGAACACATCTGGGTTCACCCAGAGTAAACCAATCAACTCCTTCATCATCGTAACACCAAGCTATGATTTGATCTTTAGGATCCGAGTCGGGTAATCCTAACTAATCGGGACATTAATTGTCAACTCGGCTGGAGCTGCTCTTCCATCTTATAGCTCATTCCATAGGTCCACTTCCTTATGGAACTAGTTGTATTGCCTAAGCCAGGGCTCAAGCGGTGGTTGTATGCATACAAAGCCTTGATGCAAAGGGAACCCTCTACACTTTTCCCTTTCTCTCTTTACGTCACATCCTTTAGCTCGGCGACATAATATTTGTGACCAAGCCCCTGATCTCCTTTTATTATTCCTACGCTATTCTTTGTAGGAAAATTCATTGTCACGCACCAAGGAGTTACATTCGCTTTGAATTCTGTTAGGGCCGGACATCCGAAAAATGCATTGTAAGCAGAGTAAATATCCAATATTATAAAAGGCATGACCCGCACTCGCTTGCGGTTACCCTCGCCAAGCACCACTGGTAGCTCCACATTACTGATTGACTCCGTAGCCATCTCATTAAATCCCAAGAGCTGAGATTTACCTGGATTCAAGTCTATGCCTATTAGAAGCATCTAGTTGTAGGATTTCTTAAATAAAATGTTGACCAAACTCTCACGGTCAACCTATAACTTCTGTATAATAACAGGGCTGATCGTAGCTGTAATAACGAGTGGATCAATCATTGGGGCTTCACCCCATTAGCTTCTCTGTTTTGGAAAAAAAGGCCATCTATCATGGTTTTGAATTGTTTTTCCAGAGCTCCATCCTTATAGCAAAGCAGCTCTCATTCTTTGTCGGTTTCAGTGCACTAACATACCTATCTATCTTGTTCAAACTCTTTTTGGCTGGATGTGGCCCACCAATGATTATATTGATTGCCAAACATATTTTAAACTGCCAAGGCTCTTTACCACTAGGCCTGGCTTGACTACATTGGGATGTTAACCTAGGGGATTGGAATTTCCTTACCAGCCATCTTGCAGGGCTTTCAGAAACTGCTGCAATTTCGTTTTGCGAATCAACACCTTGATCATATCATGCAAATGTCTAAATTCAATGGTGTTATGACCGTGTGTCTCATGGAATTTGCAAAACTTACCAAAAAAATTCTCCTTCTTGGTCGATTCTCTCAGTGCCGGCTTCCTATACTGCTTGGTACTTTAAATAGCCAGGTAGATATTCTCTATTGAATTATTTCAATTCAATATGGCTGTCATACTTAGGAATCCTGGGATGGTTCCTATTATCTGGATTTCGCTTCTTGGCCTCATTATCACTCCGTTTTTGATCATAATTTCTACATCCAACATTCACATCTTGGTTTTCAAAACTCCCGTAGACCGCTTCATAACAATATTTCTCTGTATCACTTTAGTTGAAGGCTTGGCATCATTCCTTTGGGAATGAGTGCATGCCACTTCCAAGCACAAGAACTGATTAGCCTAAATATCCATCGTTGATGGGAGTTTCATTTACAGCCATCCTCAAAAATCAGCCTTGGGATAAATCCCCCTAATCAGCATCATCAATACTATGTCATCCTTAGCATTTGTAACTTTCGTTATAGCTATACAGAACCTATTCAAAAAATCCTTCAATGACTCTCGTGTGCCCTGGAAGAGGTTTGATAACGACATTACGTCCTTTGAGCATGAAGTGTGTAGATGAAATTGCTCAAGAAATCTTCGCGTTCAACTCAGCAGAAGACAATATGGATCTCAGCAGGAGCTGAGTGAACCACATCGTCACTACTGCCTCAAAAAAGATTGGAAAGCAATAACATCTCACGACATCAGATGCTCTAGCAGAGTCCATATGCTATTTATATTTCATCAAATGCTGCCTTGGATCTATTTTTCCACTGTGAAACAGCATTGTTGGCATTACAAACCTCCATGGATACTTCGCATCAAGAATGTTCTTATTAGTAAATGGGTTTTGACTTGGAGTACTACCCCACTCATCATAAATTTTGAGTTGGTTTTCATTCACAAGTTTTTAGACCATCTCGGCCAAGTACTTCGATTTTACAAGTTCAGCTGCATGATGGTAATTAGGATCCATTTTGAGTGTTCAACACGACAAATGCTCTCGGGCAGACCCTCGATACTTGGTTTCTCCACACTACGGGAGATCCGTTCATCCAACAGTCCCCCATATTTGATTCCTATGTAGCAGATCATTATCATTAGCTCGATATTCCATATTCTGATCATCTACAACACGACCAGAGGTCAAATCCATGTTACCATCCAGAGGACGAGCTACGAATCCAAATTGATTGGATTGCTATCGATCCATCCTCTTGGAATGGTATCGATCCAAAAACCCTTGCCACGAGTTTGTCTCGTTTCTTGATTTTAGGTCCCAGTAGTGTTTTGCGCATTTTTCTACTACCTATTCCTCTATCTTTGCTTGGACGATGAGGAACTATCGAACTCTACGTCGAAGATGTTAAGTCTCTCCTACTCCTTCTATAGTAGTTCTGAGTTAGCTCATTTAGTAGTCTCAAGCCCTCCTGCATCCACTGGTTTGTCTCATTGCGACTCTCTTGGAACCTATCCTCTACTTGCTTCATCACACGATCCATCTCCGTCTTGGTCACGACATCAGTTGGATTCTGGATCTTAGGCAGATTTGGCTGGGCAACTTCATCCACATGCTGAGCATCTTGGTTCAAATCTTCATTAGCATCTCTAGAGTCTGTGGAATGTTCTTTGCATGGAGCCATGGAAAATAGCTTCTTATAGATTGTTGAAAATCGGAATAGTAGAACAATAAGATTGGAAGATTGGAACTATCTCTCGGATCAAAGAAATCTTATAGTATATGATGATCCAAGTAGCTTGAGAATAAGTTTCTCGTGAAAGCACCAACATGTATGAACCAAAAATGGCACAAACTCCTGAGAGATTTTGTAGAGGATAAAAAGTGTAGAAAAGTAAATTAATAAGAGCAAGAAAAGAACACATAGTGATTTATAAGGTTTGGCTAATCTTGGTCTATGTCCATTTACTAATTTTATTGATTAGATCACTGGTTTACAAGCACTAATTCTTACGGATCAGTATAAATACGTGGATGATTACAAGAGATCGGAGTAAGAAAGAACTAAAGCTGAAAAGGATCCTAAAATAAGTCCTACCCTCCTATTTATAGTTATAGGTTGTCTTAAAACTCGCCTCTATGATCTCCACCTCGTTTTCCACGCCCAAGACTAGTTCTTCCAAAAAAATTGGTGGATACCTCATCAATAATCGTGGATTGATACCAATATGGGCTTGGATCGATACCAATCCATATGATCTTCATATTGATCACTTTGGATGCTTTATCCTGGCTTGATTCATGGTTAAATTCATGATTCCAAACTTGTTTGAATTATCATTGGCCTGTTTCTAAGTCCAAATGATGGATAGGTGGAAGAATGGAGTTGCTGACATTGAGTGTCCATGGAGATCGATAAGGAAATGCATGGGATCGACTAAATGGAACTTGAAATAGGCTTCTCGCACCATCATTTGTGAGTAGAAGGATTTTGGGCTAGATTGAAAAAAAACATGTGGCTCGGTATTGATCCATGATTTGGATTAGTATCGATCCAACTCTTTGTTGGATTTTTGCTCCTCATGTCTTAGAGTCATTTTGTCCTTGCTTTATAACTTTGTTTGCACTTGGTTTTTAGACTCTTAGGCTATCTCTCCAGGCTTCCTACCTTGATAGCTTTCAAGTTCGACTCATCCAAGCTATCCAAATATTGTCTGGTCAATAGGATGGATAAGAGTTTTACTTCTTATGCTTCAGTTCAGACACAATTATAGTCGTTCGATGGACGCCATACCATGATTTAACTATAATTAAAGTGGAACATCACATAGAAATTCAGTAATAATATCAATTCAAGAGAACTGTATAATATCATTACTTTAAGATTTCCCGTTTGACCTTAGATATTATTAACCACCGAGAAATTTTGAAGTGAGTCATTCCATAGTTATTTGTAACTATCACTATGTGACCCCTTGGTATGCTTAATGTCTATGAGTAATTCATTGCCTAACATTTTAAAAAGCATTATGTACTCTGATCTCATTGGACGTATTAATATTCTGTATCGAAACATCTTGATCAGGAATATTTAAAATAATATGTTATTTTATGTTGTGTTAATTTTGCCGTGGTTACAATTCTTTGTAACAATCAGCACATGATATATTATTTATGTATTTTTCTAATTATATACTTTAAATTAATTATTTATATATCATAATATTACAAAGTGTATAATAGAAATTAAATATCTTTATTATGAACAAGATTTGTCATAGAGTTGAATATATGCAACAAATTACATAATTGTCCCTAGGGCATCCCCCTAACTCTATCAGTCTCCTACTTCACTTGGAGTCAATTATGGGATCTTATTCCTTTGATCAGTTTTCTCAAAACAGATTGAGCTAGTCTTTTGGTGGACGAATATGCTATATTGCCTTAACTATCTACTATATCAATCAACTCTCTTTGATGCTGATAAACCACCTTTATCATATGGACCTTCTTGGAGCATGTTTCTCGATTTCTAGTGAGCTCTAGTATCTTTCACGAACTGCATCATGACATTATTATTATATAACAAGGTCATGGGATTCTCAAAATTTGAAGCCACCAATAGCTTAACTATAAATTTATGCATTTGTGTGTGTGTGTGTATATATAGACACACACACACACGCATGCACGCATGCTTATGTTGTGGCATTATTTAAGATGATGTACTCGACATTTTTGTTGAATAAGCTACGGTCTTTCATATGGGACAATTTCAGCTTAAAGTTCCTTACGTAAAATTGAACTCGAAATTTTAGATTGACATACTATGCTTGATATCAATTATGAAGTTTGAGTTGGAGTACTCCTTTACAAGGATTTCATTGTTTCTTTAAACAATTCTCTAGTATTTCATAATACTTGAGAATACTCTTAACTAATGTTTAGTGATTCTCAATTTTGATTTGATACCTGCTCGGTGTACCCATTACATACGCGATTAGTGATATAGTAGACAACATAGTATATATGACAATACTATTATCGATGTACAAGGAATCAATTTTATATGATTCGTATTAAAAAATTTAATATGGTGTCAATTTATATCGTTTAGGATAATCCCAACATTGTTTATACATATTATGAAAGACATCATTTTAAATCAAGTCTCAAGTATTAGAAAGCTAAAATGATTTTAATAGAAGTACATCATTAATAATCATAAGTTTGTTGTTTTACATATATTTTTAGAAATATTTTAGCACCTTTAATATTCTTTCTTATAAACACATGTTTCCTCTGCACTTTGGCTGAAAATTAAGTCATTTGATATTTCTGTCAAAATACTTATTCAACTCCAATACTTATCAAACAATACTTTCGTATCAGTTCTTGGATCATATTCAAAACCTAAAAACTTAGTGTCTCTTCCATTGACTTTAAGGTAATTTGGTTATTACATGCAAATATTTTATTCTACATCATTATTTAGAATTTATGTTTCAACATATATGTACTAATACTCAAAATCACACTAAAATATAATTTTGTGAGTAAAATCCAAATAAATTTAAGAATTTTGTATAACAAATCTTTTATTTCAGTATCAACAATTGAAATTTACAATGTTATCCTCATCAATGTTTCTTACTTCATTCCAATTATATTGTTCTTGTTCATGAAGACAAATTTGCGACTGATGGATTATATCCATTCGAGTGTAACTGTCAAAAACACATTTGAAAATGTCCTTGGAATCCATTCTAGATTTTCACATCGTAGCATATAGTAGATGTTAACCCACAAAATTGATCAACACCCTGGATTGAGTGTGGAAGCACCAGCCCTGTTTATCAGAGTAAATAAAATAGAAAAGAAGTGTAAAAACGGCAGGAATAGTAAAGAGACAAGAGAATTTTATAGCGGTTCGGTGGTTAACGAAGCCTACGACCACTTTATAACTTTTTTATTAAATGAATTCTGTTACAAGTTGAGTTGGTTTATAATATGATGGAATCTCCTAAGTTAAATCAAGTCACAAGTACTTAAAGAATGTTGTAAAACCACAGTCGTACCTTGATGACTATTGCGTAGGAGAAGAAGAGTGAAGATTAATGGCGAAGAACAATCTCTATAAAGTTCCAACAGCCAGTCTAAAAGATTATGTTTATGTTGTTGGTAGGATTGTATTTATAGGAGCTGGAGAGCGCTTGGGCCAAAGCCGCTTTGTTAGAAGCCAATATTCGGCATCATAAAGGAGCATAGAAAGTTTGAAGGTGACACAAGCTAACCCGATGAATCGCTAGCGATCCATTAGTGATGGATCACCAAAGATCCATGTACTTAGTCTATTTTTGAGTAATCTCCATTTGGTTGTCTTTCTATCTTCTAGTTGACTGCCTTGACAAATATCAAGTCGTTTGGAGCTTGTTTGATCATCTGTCTTTATGAGTTATCTGGTCTAGAAGAATCATCCATAACTCACTCAAAAATTAACGAAATTTGACGAAACTTTGCAAATACACACTAGAGGGTGTGTGGGACCCATATTATGAATTTCAGGTGATGGGGACCAACATACATAGGTCATTAGTGATCCGTCAAGATGGATCACCAACAATCCATCATATCTTCTCTAATCATACTCATTTTTTCTATGAACCTTCTTTTATGTCCTTCAAGTGTTTTCTCTGAATTTCAAGTCAATTCGATTTTGTATGAGTTCTTTAGGTCCAGTTTAAGCCAGCTATTTTGTCAAATTAGCTTGAACCAGATGAGTCTTTACTTCTTAAACTACGCTACTAGGAATGCTATGAAACTAGGTAAGTATTCTTAGAAGAGGTAGTAGATCATGATTCAAGCGGCTTTGATAACTCATGATGCTTCCTTTTAGATTGCTAGCGATCCATGGATGATGATCGGTAGCGATCCATGGATGATGATCGCCAACGATCCATCTACTTAGTGGATTTTTGGCTTGTTTCTCTTAAGTTCCATTGACTTGTTCTTTTAGATGCCTTGTGTAATGACCGCCTTACACCTACGGTGTAGAACAATAGTTAAAGGAAAGATAAGGAAATAGAAGAGAAAATAATGGGAAAGAAAAAAAATAAAGCATCAAATAGCCAAATAACATATCACATATCTCACATCGCATCAGAGTAAATATAATAATCAAAACAGGTATAAAACAATAAAACTATAATAACAATGCGAAATAATCACCTGAATAAAGATCCAAAAGTTATACAATACCATAACAGAGTTTATACAATGGGAAAGTAAAGTCAACTGGTACATTGTATCGTAATAGTAAATCAACACTGTCAAGGCTTCACAGTGTCACATAGGGAAAATATAATAACAAATGCACATATAAGTATAGATAACCGTCACCTCCTATTGGTCCACCTATAGAACTCCAAAATCATCCACCTACTCTCAATTTACTCATTTAAGGGTACTCGAGAAAATAAGAAGCACAGCATAAAACCTCGGGTCAGACAATAGTTTGGTGTGAGCGAAATCGAATCTTAAAATGCTATAAAACTCGATAATATACGGAACAAAGGGTACATAAACCATACCTGATCTGTCCCTGCAACCACAAGGTCAGCACATAAACATAAGCACTATGCTATTATGTAACATCATAAAAAGGGTATACCATACTCAATATCTATCAAGGTGCCAAGGTATCTCCACCTATAGTCCCTACTCATACTAAGTAAACTTCAAGGATCTAGGTATCTCATCCATACCTACTCCACACTATGTCAACTCAGGGTATCTAGATATCTCTACCATAATACCTACCTTGTGTGACATCCTTAGGGTGACAGGTGACTAGTGAATAACCATAACAAACATAGCATCCGTCAAACAATACTAACTGTCACCTAATGTGCCAGATATATGATAGTCATATGACCCTCTAAGACTGTCAAAGACCAGTGGAAATCCCAGTTCTCGATTGTGTTCACCGTACTCACGAGTTAGAATCCCCATACGGTTGTCTCTTATGATACCTTTATACTACCTGACCTAGACCTTATTGATCCAAAGTACAGACTAGTGCTACCTGCCCTCGTGTGCCCCTGCATATTGTATTCTTGATTTGAACACAGCCAAAACACTCTGACTCATCAAATATCCTAAGGCACAAACACATCCATCGAGCCTAACTCACTCGATATAGATATGAGCCCTACAAGCTCACTAAAATTTCTAGTCACTTGCCCTATAACTCAATCCAGTCCACTATTTATAGCCTCACACCAATCCAAGCTGCCATCCTCGATCCATCTCTTTGCCTGAGCTCCCTATTGAAGAACTTTACTATCATGACATCCAAAGCTCGAGAACTAGCATGAACCATAAAGTGCTGATACTATCATCCCAAAACCTACTTCATACATCATTGAGTCACTATCCATAGTATCAGAATACCAGGTCAAAGCACCACATCACTGCCTCACCATCAAAATCACTAGGTCGAAGCCACATCCCTGCCTCACCATCAATACCACTCACCATAGGGTAATAACATCATATCTCTAAATTGGTCATACAAACAAACCATCACATCGTTGTAACGATCCTGGATTTTTAACTAAGTTTAAATTGATAATTAATTTAATTTTTGAATAAAAAAATTGAGAAGTTAAATGGTAAATTGATTTGAGTTTCTCCAAATTCAAATAAAATATGTGTTAAATCATTTGAAATAAAGTCTTTCAACAATATTTGAAATAAGATAAATCTTATAATTATTACCATAAGTATGAAAATAATAACAAGTAAAAGAAGTATTTAACAGTTTAAGTTTAAAAAAATAAAAAAAAGATAAAAATAATTATATATGATTAGGAATAGAACTAAAATACTTAAGTTAAAAATTATAACAAATAACGATAAAAACTTTACATCTATATACATAAAGTAAGGCAAGCTAGGCAAGTAAAATGTATATATGTTGCCTGTAAGATAAGTGTAGACTTAAGAAAAACAAAACAAGAAATAAAAATCTAAACATCTTTTGTTAAGATAAGTATGAAGACATATGGTACATATGCATTAAATGCTTTTATCTCTAGCATAAACAAATAGTCAATTCAAAATGCATCAGCCACCATATTTACAAAAATCTACTTAGCCACCAAAAATGAAATCATCAGCCGAAATAATAAGATTTCTAGCCACCAAAGCAAAGAAAATCACTGATCTTGTATTGTACAAAAACAAAATAATGTTACCATATATAGTACAAACAAAATCATATCCCCTGTACAACTCTTTTATTTATATCAAGCTTCACTTCAGTTCGTTCCTTTAAGCTGAGCAAATCTAAAGTAAATATTATTTCAAAACTTAAACAAACTTCAACTTTAAACAACAACACAATCAATACCACCAGAGATCAAGAGAAAAGCTTCAGCTAGCAAATTCAAAACAGGTTTCAAATAAAGCAGGCTCTGTTCTTCTTCTGGAAAACAACTCTGAGTAACATTTTTCTTTAAAAATTTAAAGGTTTAAATATATTGCAAGTATATCCGAGTTATGTACATAATTCTCTATATATGTTGAAACTGAAAGTATGGTGTGCAAGCTGTTGTTACATTTGTCCTCTGTTTAAGATTTAAAAAAACCAGACTTTGATTCAAAAAAAAATCTTTCTTTATCGTTCTATTTACTATCTGGACTTAGAGTTGAAACAAGAAGTGTTTGTTATAGCCTATACCTGAGATTAAAATTTTATTCAAGCCAAACCAATTTGTTGTTAGCTCAAGAAATCAAGAAAACTGATCATATCTTTCAATATGTCAAAAATTCAAATTACAATTTACAAATTCAGGTGATGCAAATGAAATCTTTGTACTTTAACATGATTTTTAAGGTTAAAATCATAATTTTTCAATCAAAGAACGAAGAGCAGTTTGGGTTTGATTATATTGTGCTTTTTGGGTCGCCGTGGGTGATCCCATTGATTGGAGGAGTCGAGTTTCCTCCTGGAGGTGGAGGAGTGACCAGAGGTTCATGGAAATATGGGGCGGTGGTGGTCAGACGAATGTAGTGGCAGCGGCGAGGGTTTGGAAATTCTAAACCTAATTTTAGTGAAACTGAGATTTTCATTTCATTCGTCGTCCTCGCTCGATCGAGTGTTGCATGATCTCGGGAGATGGTAGGGGAGTGGTTGACGGAGTAGTGGCCAGAATTTCAGAGGTACTGGTGGACGAGGTTGTGAGGTCGGTGAACTTCCACGTTTGGGTTAAGAGTTTCTGATGAGTTCCAGGTTTCGACCTTGATCTCGAATCCATTCTTGAATCAACGATGGGGATTTCGATGATCGAAAGTTGATTTGGGAGGGATCGTCGACCTGTACGACGACGCAGCGTGGATTTGAGAAGATCACCGGGGCGGTGCACATGCACCTGGCATAGGTTTCCTGATGATCTGGATTTTGATAAGTTAGGTGTATCAGGGTATACTCGTATTTGTCTCGAGTGTTTACTCGAGGGAGCTTCGTTTTGGCTAGAAGGAATCATGAAGGGGGATAAGGTAGACGGTTATCCAGGCTTAAAGCTGGAAGCCTATTCTGTTATATGATTTGAGATTTTACAATTTAGTTTCAAATCATATAACAAAGCTTAAATTAGAGTTTTAAAAATCAAAGGTCTAAATATAAATTCAAATTTAGATTGTACAATTAGATTTTTAATAAATAAAATTTTGTTTTTAATTCAAACTTGTTTAATGACTTTAAAGTGTTTATTGAAGTTAAAATGGAAATTGAAATTGGAAAGGAAAGCTTAAATCAATATTTTGTAACCTGGGCTTAAGTTTATAATTTAATTCCAGGTTTTTGAAATGAAAGAAAGTTTATAAATTTAAATATTTTAAATAAGTTTAAATATTTGAATTTAAAGGGAATTTGATTTCAAAACGCATTTAAACTTCATTCATAACAAAAGTATTGTCTTAATTTGTAATTTAAATATTTTGATAGTGAGTTTTAAAATTGATTTAAAGATCAATCGGTATTCATTTTAAAACTTAAAATTTTAAATGAAATTTCAAAAGTAAATTTAAATAAATGTTTCAAACATATTTGTGAATATTAATTAAATCATTATTCATTAAATTAGTAAGATAATTAAATGGATCATTAATTAATTCATTTAATTAAGAAATTAAGGGTTTTAATTAATAAATCAAGGTTAAGGCAATTAAATTGAAATAAATAATGGTTAATTTGAGTAAATTACTTGAGAGAAGTAATTAATGAATAGCTAATGAAGGTCATTAACTAAAATTATTTAAATAAGATTAATGTGATTAATTGTAACAATCAATTGGATTAATTAATGAATGATAATCATTTATGAAATTATGTAAGTGTAATTACTCCACGGAAGTAATTAAGTAATTAATTAGTTATTGTAATTAATTAATGGACATTGATTAAGAATTAATTATTAATTAAGGGTTAATTAATGATTAATTAAAGGATAATTTATTAATTGTTTTATAATTAATTTATTATTAATTTACCATGATTAGCAAATTATTCATGGAAATCAATCTGATTTAAATTTATCATATAATTAAATTGACCCTACTTATGGATGTTTGGATTTTATTGAATGGTTGAATTGTTTGATATCCCTGATATGTGATGCTTTGTGATATATCCTAATTTGTGTTGTGATCTGTGATGCAATTTATTATCTGTGACATATATATCTGTTATGTGAATGAAAGATAAGCGTTATAGTTTATACCGTTTATCAACTATATTTCTGTGTTTGATCTGTGATGATTGATGATGCTGCACTATTGTGTTAAACCCCTGGACCACACCATACACACACAAATATGGATTTCACAAGGAAATCGATTAAGTCGCAGATTTTGAAATAATTTTTAAATAGAAAATTTGAAGTCAAACGGTTTGGAAATGGAATCGGGTTAAATGTGGAAAAGCTTTTGAAATGAAATTTCAAGATAAAATTTATTTTTGAATAACTTGATAAAATTTTGAAATTTGATTTAAATTTAATTCAATATTTGAAACTGAATTTTGTGATTTGAATCTAGGGACTAAAGATGTTATACTAGTCATATATGGGTTAAACCATTTTGAAAGTATTAATTTGGGAATTTGAATTTAATTCAAAGGCTCTAACTCGTGCAAATATAATTGGATTCTTCTGAAACGAAAACTATTTGTTTTCAAATAACCAAAGCTTTCACATAAGAAATGAACGTCCAATTTGGGTTAAAAGGATTCCTAGTCTAAAATGAAAATGGTTCCCTATGTTATGAATAAATCTTTGGAAACGGTTTGAAAGCTATAAGTTAAATCTTAACTTAAAGATTGGATGAGTTATTCCTAATCGAATGGAAATTGTTTTGGAATCCGTAAATGGATCTTTGTGAAACTTGGTGAACTTTGTGAAACGAATCTTTTTGTTTGAAAGATTTAAAATGGTAATTTATTTAACCATTTGAAGAAAAGTTTTGGATTTTATAAGTTGTTACTTAGCTGAAATCTCATATCCATATGTTTTTAAATATTGCGCTCATTATTCGGTTTAGCCAGGAGAGGACCTTTTGTCATATAACCCATTTCGAATAATGATATGACGTTATGGATTGTATTGAAGACCGATGGTGAAGACCGGGTATTTGTGAGAACGATAGGATGACCTATCGACTGACTCTGCACTGAGTTGCTCCGGTATAGAGTTCTCCCTAAGTGGTTAAAAGTCCGATCGGGATTATGAATACCCGGATTTGCAAGGGCTTCTTACGAAGTGCCTTCGGTTCTGTTCGAACCCGGAACAGACTTGTATGGTTGTATGTATGACACTACACTTTGAGATATAAAGCAGATTTCTTTCAAATACGTATCTGTTGGTGGCGGAGAATTTATTCTCTTAGCTTAACACCCTTCTCTGAGACGTACGAGCTCAGAGATTATGTAGTTGAAGTTTATAAGCGATATATTCCCAATTTGGTATTGTGACATGCTAAGTGTTGTTGTGTGTTGATGATCATCTGTTGATCATTTGTGATCAAAGCATGGCTTTTGTATAAGCGTAGCTTTGTGGACGAAACTGCATCAGGACCTCACAACCCGGAAATGGTCGAAACAGGAAAGATGCGGCAAGGTTATGAGGGTCGTGCCCTTTAGGGTGTGTCATTCCCTTATGGTAAAGGGTGGTATCATGGTATGGAGCCCAGATATTAACCTATGTGGTGGGCTTCAATCTCATTTTTTGTGTGGTTGTTGCTTTGTGGTTTAGAGGCGCCTCGGACAAAGGTTCCAAAGGACCAAGGGGTGGCATGCTCGAGAAGTAGTTACCTAGTTACAGAGGTAACCCGGCCTTGTGTTGGCAGAGAGCTGGTTAAGTTCTCGGGACGTCCCTCCAGAGGCGTTCCCATGGACAGTGGAAAGTTCCTTAGCCCGACCATTTGTTGGAAATCCAAGCGAAACAATACGCGCCCTGTACGGTATTAGTTGTATAACCTGCCATCGAATGTGGCAGTAACCTGCTATTGAGCATGGTAGCTATAGTAGGCATACGATAATGGTCGTATGTTGGCTAAGATTAATATTATACTTTCAAAATGGTTTTTTTTGCACTTTGCACTTACAATAATAATATCAAAAATTTTCTCGTGTCAAGCATGTTTGACTATCATAAGGAGAAATCTCCTCCAATTCTGCGTTTGCATGGTGTGTGCGGTGGGAGGCCTTATGGTAGTTTCATTTTCCAAAAGCATTGCGGATTTATTTTAAATTCTCTTGTTGTTTGTTTTAAAGACCAACTGTTTTTGTTACTCATACCAGTCTCATGACTGACTCGGAGTTTATTGTTCCTTTCCTAAACTCTGGGTGCCTACAATTTTCCACACGGGCAGTTTAGAGTTGGGTTTTTCAGATAGTCAAGTTTAGTAGATTATCTGGAGTTAGTTCAGTCTTTGGACATGGACAAGACTTGCTTATCTAGGTGAAACGTGATGTTGGTTCGAGCTAGCTTTGGATTGGAGCATTGTATTAGGGATGTATTCTTTTAAAGATATTTTTTCCATTGTGTCTTGTATCTCTGATAGTGTTGATATTCATTGTATCATTCTGTTGTATCATATTATATCGGATATTGTATCTATCATTGTATCAATTTTATATATATTGATATTGTTTTTATTCCGCTCTGTTGTTGTACTTAATAGTGTTATAAGCACCGGCGAACCAAATTTGACTTTTGGATATGTGGCATTGGAATATGAGTGTCGTATTCAGTGCCGATTTTCGAAGGTTGAGTCAGGGCCGCTTCATTCGGTATCAGAGCTGAGGGTCAAAACTTTAGCTTAGGAGTATAACGCATTAAGTAACTCATTAGAGATAGGGTGAAGTATACCCTAGAATGAGTAATCCTTAAGATATTTGTTCGAATGCCTCAGTAAATTCTCTGACTATCCACTGATAGTGAGTATGAGTGCAAGAAGGGAACGAGATAGGGGACAGGGGAGTACCACCATAAATGGTCAATACCCTGTGACAGTGGAAACAATTTCTCTATCAATTTCCTTTGATCCGGTTTCAAAATTCTTTTGATTTGCTTCGTAGCAGCTGCAAGAAGAAGTTTCGGTGTGATGGTGGCCCTACGAATCATTGTAGAAAATCCTTACTTAGTATCTTCATCGGTTCCTTATCAGCTTTTCGATTTAAACTTTAATGAATTTGGAATTGAAAATTTTAAATTAATTGGAAATTTTAAATTGAGTTAAATTGATTAATGGAATATGAGGCTAAATTTGAATTGTATCGATAAAACGATTTTGTTTAAAACCAAATTTGAATTTCTATTGTAATCTTTTGTGTTGATCGAAGTCCGAAGAGGGATAAGTTGGTATATACTTTGGGGTATTCCGACCTAAGTTGGAATCCATATCTTGTGTCTGAGAAAATTGTAGAAGATTGAATCCATCTATCAATCTCTTTTGTTCAGCATCTCTTTTCGATTCTTCGATGGTTCCTGGCAGCTCCAGGAAGAAGATTTGATATATTTGCATGGGACATAAACTCCAAATAGGCCAGAATTGTTTGTTTGGATGAATTGGTTGCTTTGATTGCTATGGTTAATAGGTATACTTCAGTTCTAAACTAAAAGTTTTGAAATTGTATCCATATATCTGTCTATTTTGGGTCCAGATATATTCTACTAATGGTTAGTTATTCTTCGAACTAACCAGCGCCCTTGCATATTTCATAGATTTGATGACCCGAATATCTTGTGCAATATTAAATGAGTTTGTTCTCATGTTGTTGATATTCTGATTTGGTGGTCCAAATACAGAATAGATATCCAGTTGACCTGGAAAACTGTTTCCCTATCTTTGTGTATCTATCTTTGTTGTTTTCGTGCCTTCAAATTTCAAGGACGATATTTCTTAAGGGGGGAATCTGTTACGATCCTGGATTTTTAACTAAGTTTAAATTGATAATTAATTTAATTTTTGAATAAAAAAATTGAGAAGTTAATTGGTAATTTGATTTGAGTTTCTCTAAATTCAAATAAAATATGTGTTAAATCATTTGAAATAAAGTCTTTCAACAATATTTGAAATAAAATAAATCTTATAAATATTACCATAAGTATGAAAATAATAACAAGTAAAAGAAGTATTTAATAGTTTAAGTTTAAAAAAATAAAAGAAAGATAAAAACAAGTATATATGATTAGGAATATAACAAAAATATTTAAGTTAAAAATTATAACAAATAACAATAACAACTTTACATCTATATACCTAAACTATGGCAAGCTAGGCAAGTAAAATGTATATATGTTGCATGTAAGATAAGTGTAGATTTGAGAAAAACAAAACAAGAAATAAAAATCTAAACATCTTTTGTACAACTAAGATAAGTATGAAGACATAGGGTACATATGCATTAAATGCTTTTATCTCTAGCATAAGAAAAAGTCAATTCGAAATGCATCAGCCACCCTATTTACAAAAATCTGCTTAGCCACCAAAAACGAAATCATCAGCCGAAATAATAAGATTTTTAGCCACCAAAGCAAATAAAATCACTGATCTTGTATTGTACAAAAACAAAATAATGTTACCATTTAGTTACCTAGTTATAGAGGTAAACCGGCATTGTGTTGGCAAAGAGCTGGTTAAGTTCTCGGGACGTCCCGCCAGAGGCGTACCCATGGACAGTGGGAAGTTCCTTAGCCCGACCATTTATTGGAAATCCAAACGAAACAATACGCGCCCTGTAGGGTATTAGTTGTATAACCTGCTATGGAATGTGGCGGTCACCTGCTATTGAACATGGTAGCTATAGTAGGCATAGGATAATGGTCGTATGTTGGCTAAGATTAATATTATACTTTCGAAATGGTTTTTTTGCACTTATAATAATAATATCAGAAATTTTCTCGTATCAAGCATGTTTGAATATCATAAGGAGAAATCTCCTCCAATTCTGCATTTGCATAGTGTGTGCGGTGGGAGGCCTTATGGTGGTTTCATTTTCCAAAAGCAATGCGGATTTATTTTAAATTCTCTTGTTGTTTGTTTTAAAGACCAACTGTTTTTGTTACTCATACCAATCTCATGAATGACTCGGAGTTTATTGTTCCTTTCCTAAACTCTGGGTGCCCACAATTTTCCACACGGGCAGTTTAGAGTTGGGTTTTTCAGATAGTCGGGTTTAGTAGATTATCTGGAGTTAGTTCAGTCTTTGGACATGGATGAGACTTGCTTATCTAGGTGAAACGTGATGTTGGTTCAAGCTAGCTTTGGATTAGAGCATTGTATTGGGGATGCATTCTTTTGAAGATATTCTTTTCGCTGTATCTTGTATCTCTGATAGTGTTGATATTCATTGTATCATTTTGTTGTATCATATTATATCGGATATTGTATCTGTCATTGTATCAATGTTATATATATTGTTATTGTTTTTCTTCCGCCGTGTTGTTGTACTTAATGGTGTTATAAGCTCCGACGAACCAAATTCGACGTTTGGATCTACAACATTGGATTATGAGTGTCGTATTCGGTGCCGATTTTTAAAGGTCGAGTCAGGGCCGCTACATCGTGCACCATGATATCTCATCAACATCCAAGCCACATATCGGTCAAATCGCCAACCGGCAACAGTGATGGACACTGACCACTCTACTGTGGTTAATACCATCAACCTTGGTCTTGTAATTAATCAAACGATTAAGTGCATGCAACGAAAATGTCTGGCATCATCCACTCTGAAATCCAGATTCGTCGGCATGTATCCCAAACCTTCTCCTACAGCTCATCTCATTCATTAGATTCCCACGTACGTGAAACTCCAACATACAAGATGCTACCTTAAATCAAATCACCGCTAACCATCTTTTTTAACCAAAACAGCCAAATAATGGACAAGAAAAAACAGTTAAGCATACATCCAAACAACCATACATCCATCCAAAACAACATACATACAACATTACAATCCATCCATATCAATTAGTGTGTGAAATAACATCAATAATAGATCTATTCTAATAATTCCTAAACTAAAGCACGACGATGGAAAATATGTGATTATTTATAAATCCTTTAAAAATAATTATATATTCTTTTATAAAAATATAGCTGTGTGTATATATAGCAATATCACTTGTTAAAACCAAAAATAATTCCCGAGCGTCAATATAACAATAAACAACCAATCAAAGTAAAGTGAGAGACAATATCACTCACCTTAGCCAAAAGTATACAAACCCTAGCCAAAAGGTAGATCTTGCCATCATGAGCATAACGTAAGAAACGACATCCAAAACGAACCTCGTATGCAAAAATTATGGCAAAATAAGAATCGAGATCATTTAAATAATTAATTCACTAATTACAAATTCTAATTAACTAATTACCACTCTAATCCTTCTTCCCTAATCATACTCCTCTCCATGTACATACCATGCACAACCCACTCTTATATGAACATTCTCTCTCCTCCATTCTCTCTTGTTTCTCAATGAAATCATGAACTGCTTTTGCCAAAACATCTCTCTACGCGTGCTCTCCGCTTTAGGATTGAAAGAATGTAACGAGATTAAGAAATGGAAGGTACGATCTGATCTCGATGACCAGACCTGATGGCGTGCCTCATACGGATGCATTTCACATTTCTTTACCGAATCCGATAGGATTTTGCAGGCTAGTGCTATTCCTAAAAAGAAATCGAACGGCGGTTTCCATTTTGCCTATCGTCAAACATAGCTCCGCCTAGATCTAACCCCAGATCGTCCAAGAAGAGGTCATCGTCGCTGATCGCCATTGATCGAAATTCTATCTTGGTCATTGCAAAGCTCTAGTCCATACGATCTCAACAGATCTGGTCTCGTATTTTTTCGTTGAGTGGATGTGGAGAAATTAATTTATGAAGATGATTTAGTAGAGGAAGCCATAATTTTGTTCTTCAGCAAGGAACGGCACATGGTCAAATAATGATTTGGAGGGAGATTTAATTTGATTGGGTTTATATAATATTTTAATGTTCCATTTATTTAATTCTTCAATAATCTTTTTTGTGATATAAAACCGTTGTCTAACCTACCTCGTAGTTATTCGTGTATGGACTTTGTAACGTTTCTTTCGATCAAGTTTTTGTGCATCTATCCTAACTCAAGGGACTAGCTATTTCGAATGCTAGTATTTAGGCGATTGGGAGAGATGGAGAAGTTTGGAACAAATGATTTCACTTCCCTTGGTCTAGCTCTCGATCCTATTCTAGGATTGAGGAGTCCGATGGTTTTAGTTCCGACCTTATATGATTGTCCCTACATGTCCTTAGTTGTTCATGCTTTGCTTTATTGTTGTCATCATGGAAGTTCAGTTCATATGCCAATTCCTATCTTAAGGAATTAATAAACAACTTGCTTGGTTTCAAGGGGCATTTCCTCAAGGCTGCTTGACTCTTTCTAAGTTGAATTATGGAAATTTTGTTGTCCACTAACTTCCATCCCTAGAAATTAGCACATGAGGGAATCAACCTTAGGATTTTCTTTCGGTGCTGCCTTATTCCCATGTAGTGGTTGATTTCTGCTATGTAAGTCGAACCATCTGGTTGACCTATGAATGATTATGTCTTCCTTTTGTTGCCTGTCACCAGGTTATAGTGGTTTTCTGAAGACAAGAGTAGAAACTTAGTTGAGGACCAACTTCTATCTCAGGAAGCTAGTGCATTGATGGTCCACTACGATGAGTGATTCTCATCGACCCTATAGATTAAAGTTTTTAGGGCATTGCCAGGGCATTACCGATACTTAGTGAGTAGAAAGTTTCCTGGCATTGCCGGGACAATACCGGTACTTATGAAATAGAAAGTTTCCCAGCGTTGTCAAGGCAACACTGGTACGTATGGAATAAAAAGTTTTCCCGGCGTTGCCAGGGCAACACAGATACATAGAAAATGAGAGAAAGCCTTGGCATTGCTGGGGCAACACCGACACTCAGGAGGTTGAGATCGATTCTCTCCTTGCCATTATCTATCTTCGGATAATTATTGGTTTTCTACAAGCAGAAGTCGAGATGTTTGATCGATCTCTGTAAGGCTGATTATTCCAAGCATGGATGAATTCCAGGCCACAATGAATCTATGATGTTTGCGGTTGTCCTTCTTGATGTCTCTAGTCTCCGAATAGTGTTATGTTCCTAGAAGACTAGTCACTTCCTCCACACATTTATAGCCTTCGGGCTTCACTGGATTCTTGCAGGTTGGGGTTTGAGACCTTAGTTGAGCCCTTGCTTCTGTCTTTGGAAACTAATGTGTCAATGATTTTATCCTAGAAATGCATTTCGTCATCATCAATCTCTGGACGACGGTAAGATCCTCCTTTTATCACCAATTTCTAGGTGATGCTGAATTTCAAGGAATTCAATTTTCGTGTCAATATGACAGTCTGGAGTTCTCGATGTTGCCGAGGCAATATCGATGCTTAGAAGGTTGGACCAGTTTCCTTTCAATTCTGCAGTCGTTCAACATACTATACTGCTTAGCTCTGTTGTGAATGCCAAAAACATATTCGACGTAACGGAACCATGAAGTAATTTTCTATCATGACCAAGTGTTAGTGTGTTATGTCCCCCTCCCCCCTCCACGGGTTTATTACTCTAAAAAATTGATGCAAGACTTGATGTTCTAGGCGGCTTCTTGGATGCCCCAGTCAAAGTTGAGTCACAGCTCCTAGCTCTGGGAACTCATGACTTGGATGTCTTAAATTAGGACATTTTGTATATTAACTTCGGTCAAAGATAAGAATTCTTTACCGATTTCTTGGTTTATGTACTTAGATGCACTACCGAAGCAGTGTTGGTTTTTTCGAGTAGCGGGAGTTGATCCTTGTTAATCCTACAATAGGCAAGTTTTTTGGTGTTGTCAGAACAACACCGGTACTTAGAAAATTATAACCTTTGTTGATGATGCTAGAGCAGCGTCAAGTGGTATTTGTGCTTCTTATGAGATGCGCAGCTTATGAAAATGCATGGCATATGAAATGTGTGGCTTTTAAGAGTTTGCGGCTTACGAAATACATGGATTTTGAGAATGCGTAGCTTTTTAGAGTGCATGGCTTATGAAATGCGCGGCTTATGGGATTGATAGTACCTGTTCGTCCAGAATGGTTTGGAACTTCTTGACGTTGCCAATCTTTGGGTAACATGAGGAGTTCATGCTTCGAGAGCGCGGTTCCATGGCTCAAGAAGTGATGCACGGCTTATGGAAGTGTGCTACTTGTGAGATCGATATGACTTGTCGATCTAGAATGGTTTGGAACTTCTCGACGTTGCCAATCTTTTGGTAATTTAAGAAGTTTGTGCTTTGAGAGCGTGGTACCATACTTAAGAAATGATGTGCGGCTTATGGGAGTGCATTGCTTATGAGATCGATACGACCCGTCGACCAAAAATGGTTTGGAACTTCTCGACGTTGCCAATCTTTGGGTAATTTGAGGAGTTCGTGCTTCAAGAGTGTGGTTCCACAGCTCAAGAAGTGATGCATAGCTTGTGGCGATGCATGATTTGTGGGATCGATATGACCAGTCAATCCAGAATGGTTTGGAATTCTTGGCATTGCCAATCTTTGGGTAACGTGAGGAGTTCGTGCTTCGAAAGTATGGCTCAAGACCCAAGAAGTGATGTGTGGCTTATTGGTGGCATAGCTTATGGGAGTGCGTAATGGTTTCGGGTTTGTCGATGTTTTAGGAATGACACCAGTTCTAAGAAGGCGATGATCGAGTTCCGTCGATCCGGCAATTTGAGTCGATTTTCTTTTGTCGACTCGGCGGGTTGCTTATGAATAGGGTGTTCATCGGTTCAAGGGTGTGGCACGGCTTACGAGATGCATGCAATGGTTTGTGGATGGGTAATCATGGCTTGGACGATCCTTTTGTGTTTTGGGAAGATGTGCATGACCAAATAGATGAGGTTGCCATGGTGGAGAAATTTACAATCTTTCGCATGAAGATGGATATGAAGAAAGAGCCTGTGGGAGTTTAGGGCAAGATTCTATAACTCTTGGTACAAACTATCATCAATGAATTGGTCTTCAACTGGCATATGATCTAAGAGGAAGAGGAACTGGTCACCAAGAGTGGTAAAGTAGGAGTTAGAAAGAAGTGAGAAAGTATTATGCTTCTATTTCATTTGTTGCGCTAGCTAGGTCATTGAGTCCGTAGTAGTTAGAATGCCATAATTTTTGATGGAGAGTAACAGAACTGTGATATGTTAACCTTGGCTTTTCTTGTAGCTATTCTAGTATGTATGGTGCCCTCCATGCCACAGGGATGTTCATGTGCTTAAACTGTATCCGGGGCTTCTCCACAACCCATTTGGATCATGCGGTCCAGTGGATGGAACTGCATCTTCTAGATGATTAAACCATGGGAAAGCCTCCACGTTTGGAGACTTATATATGAGGGATTTGAGATACTTGGTTCTCCTAGGTGCCGAATCGTGGCTTGATTCGAGTCGATCTCTAATTAATCACAAGGTCGTTTTAGGTTTGGCTTAGTTTCTTTGGGAAGCTCTAACATTCAGCACTATTTTTCTTATTCGTCGTTGGAAGTAATTTTGTTAATTTTGCGGAGTAACTGACGTGATTGTCGATTCGTGGCCCTAGAGCATGATTTCACTGACTTCCAGTAGTTCTGGATGAGATGACCAATGATCTTCCATTTAGCCTTCGCGGCCCTTTAGTTCATGAAGGATTTTTGGATCAGATGATAGCTGATCTATGATTCGCCTTCACGACACTTTAATAATTTGTGAAGGACCTTCATGATGCTTTATTTCAAGAAGGAGTTTTTTTGGTCGGATGTGTGACGACCGAACGGCCTTGGACGATAATTTATCGATTTCGAGTAGAATTTTGGTTAGATGTCCAGTGATCGGATGGCCCTAGAGCGATTATTAATTGACTCTAAGAAGAACTTTTAGGATTCAACTCATGGGACTAAAGTTTTATCGGGTGCTGAAGACTAGGGGTTGGATCTGTTTATTCAACGACCCTTTGGATAAGCCTTCTCGGCGCTACCAAAGCAAAGATGGTTCTCAGAAAGGCGATCGTCATGAGTTGTCGAGGGGATAGAAGCATTTCTTTCACCATGTTGTTTCCAATGTCCCCAGTGTCCTGGTACGGCTCATTTGGAAAAGGAAAGTAGACAAGGATGGATGAGAAGGCATCGCTTTACGTTGGTACCCCATTCCTTAGTAGGTTGGTAGCTAGAGTGTTATTTTATAATCATCCTTTCGTCTGATTTTTTCAGGTAGCCGGGATGGTTTTCTACTGGGTCTTAGTAGCCTTGCTTGGGCAGAAGGTCACTGAGGTCCTTTAGCTCCTTTACCGTTTGGTATGTTCTTTGGCAAATTGCTGGGTTTGCCTTCTGCCAATTGCACTATCTCTAGTCTCTAGAGTCGGTTTGCATTTTCATAGAATTCTTCCAGGGTAGTATTTTATTTCATCCTTTAATGATTCCTAAGGGCCTTGCAGTAGACTGCACCCATTGCCCTCACTTTGTCAATATGCTATTCATATCTGTAAAAAAGCAATTTTGAATAAGTTATACAATTATAGGAAGGTATAGTTCACATCATAAACTTCTTTGGATAATCTACATGATGAACGCCTTTGGTGAATGGGTTTCGATTGGGGAAGATGCTCTAATCGTTGCCAGTATGGTCTGTTTTTAAGTTATGGGTGTTTAGAAAGTTTGAGAATGATATATGCATGATTTTCCTATGCTAGAATGATTGGAAATGCCAATTGAATGGAAAATAACTTAAGATGGGGTCATGGATCAGTGACAATCCCTAAAATTTTCAAACTAGGTGAGATTGATCTAAGGCGACAAGGAAGGCCACATAAAGTTGCATTCCCAATTTGAAGGCATTTGGATTTCACATGTTTGAGTTATGGGCAAAAGAAAATATATCAACATTTATGGATGGTGGTATTTTACTTGGAGTCCGACCAGAGAAAATTTTCCATTTTCTTGGAGTCCGCACATGGTTCGCTCGGAGTCACAGAATTTGAAGTGCTTGGTTGGTGACGAATAAAGCATAGATTCATTTGCATGTTTGCATAGAGAAAATCTTGGTTTTAGCTAAGTCTGGTTACGGGTCAGAATTTCCAAGGTTTGGTTCGAGTCAAATGGATGATTACCTGAGTTCAACTTCGAGTCAGGACTTTCAGAATCCACTTTGAGTCAAATAAGCGATTACCTGAATTCAACTTTGAGTCAACCCTAAAGCGAGTTTTTCAACAACCATTTTGATGATCTTTGATGATTTTCGACGACGATCATTCATGATTCGACCATGGAAGCTCCATGATGGGATTGGAAGCTGATCAATTAGGATTGGAAGCTATATACCATAGGAGATTGGCCTTGTAATCAATTCCAGTTTGTGTTATATCTTTTTGGTTCTCCTGCCTCTAGAAGTACCGTTTGAGTAGCAGTTCCGCGTCCATTGCTTGGCACTATGCTGTGGCATGGGTTTTAGAGCTTCTCTAGCATTTTGCATGTTAGCATTTTCATCCAATTTGTCTTCCTCAAATTGTTTGTCATCTCCAGAGTCAAAGAGAGCCATTATATATCTCCCAATGGGGTTTTCAACCCTATGTTCGAGTTTGTAATAGGTGCTTTTGCAGTGGGTAGAGTGTTAACGTTTTCTTCCACCATGATTCTTAAAGCTCCGCCCACCACTTTCTTTTTCTTTTGCTATTTATTTCTTCCATTCAAGCCAGAAACAGAAGAATATTCTTACTCCATAGAAGTCATGGCTTCAGGCACCATTCTGCGAGTAGTTAGTGATTGGAGCGTTAAGAGGGCATCTATCTTTTGCATAAGAGCCTTTTGACTATTTGTTATTTTCTGGGCAATTTCATCAACAATCTTATTCAGTTCCCCTTTAGTCATAATTTCGTGCAGTGTGGAGGATCCTAGAACCTAATCTCTAGAGTTAGCTCCTAATAGTAGGTTGTTGGGGTTATTGAATCCAATTTTCTAAGGATTTGTTTCTTCCCCAGCAATGGTAGCTCTTATGGATCTTCTAGAGGTAGTTCTCTTTCTTCCTAGTGCCATTGATTCTCAACATCAAATCTTCGAAGCAGAGATTGAGGATCTGACTTTTGAACCTACCCGATTCAAAGTAGGTAGCTAGATCTAAGCCCGAGTTGGGTTCTCGGTGAAAGCACCAAAATGTTAATCCAAAAAATGGATCAACACCCTGGATTGAGTGTGAAAGCATTAACCTTATTTATCTGAGCAGATTAAAAAAAAGAGCACGAATAGTAAAGAGACAAGAGAACTTTATAGTTGTTTGGATGTTAACGAAGCCTGCATCCACTTTATAACTTTTCTTATTAATAGATCGTTGTAACAAGTTGAGTTAGATTAGAATATGATGGAATCTCTTAAGTTAGATCAAGTCACAAGTACTTAAAGACGACTGGAGAATCATAGTGGCACCTTGATGACTATTGTGTGAGAAAAGAAGAGTAAAGTATAAAGGTGAAAAACAAACTCTATAGACTTCCAGCAACCAGTACAGAAGATCATGTTTATGTTGGAGGCAGGATTGTATTTATAGGGGTTAGAGAGCACTTGGACCAAAGCTGCATTGTTAGAAGCCTGTACTCAGCGTCATAAAGGAGCTCAGAAAGTCTGAAGGTGACACGAGCTAACCTGATGGATCGCTAGCGATCCATAAGTGATGGATCACTAGAGATCCATGTACTTGGTCGATTTTTGTGTGAACTCCATTTGTATGTCTTCCTATCTTCTATTTGAGTGCCTTGTCCAAATATCTAATCGTTTGGAGTTTGTTTGATCATCCTTCTTCATGGGTCATCTGGTGTAGAAGAATCATCCATAACTCACTCAATACATCACAAAATTAAATAACCCTTTGCCGGTACACTATAGAGGGTGTGTGGGACCTACACTATGAATTTCAGGTGATGGGGACTAACCTACATGGGTCGCTAGCGATCCATCAAGATGGATCGCCAATGATCCATCGTATCTTTTCCAATCAAGCTCATTTTTTCTATGAGCCTTGTTTTATGTCTTCTAAGTGTTCTCTTCAAATTTTAAGTCGATACAATTCCGTATGAGTTCTCTAAGTCTAGTTTAAGCTAGCTGCTTTTGTCAAAACAACTTGAATCAGATGAGTCTTTACTTCTTGAACTACACTGCTTGAAATTCTATGAAACTTGGTAAGTGTATACTTAGAAAATGTAGTAGATTATGACGCAAGAGCTTTGACAACTCATGATGCTTCCTTTTGGACCGCTCGTGATCCATGGATGATGGATCGCTAGCGATCCATCTACTTAGTGGATTTTTGGCTCGTTTCTCTTAAGTTCCATTGGCTTGTTCTTTTAGATGCCTTATTCAAATTTCAAGTCATTCTGGCTTAGTCTGGATATTCTAACTCCTGTTGAATTCTATTCGGTTGAAAACCTAGTTAAAAGTAGAGTCATTACTCTTCATGGCTTATAGACATCCAAGGAAATTCTTTTAATGGCATCAATAAGAAACTCACAATTTCTCTTCATTGCGCGAGAGTTCTTATTAGACATTCTAATGTGTTGTGTCTATTTTGTTTTGGTTAATTTCTTATCATCCTTCATCAATAGTTTTATCCTTGGATTATATCAAAATCTATTTTACAACCAATAATTTCTAGAAGAAATTTCTTCATCATGAAGTTGGCCTTTCTTGAAACAACAATTATTTCTCAATGCAACAGGATATATATTCGTAAACATGTTATGAATTATTAATATACACACACACACATGTACACGAATATTTTTTCTTCATGAAACTAATGTTCACAAAATAAATTAATCAATTAGTATTGGTCCGCCCCGAACTTCTTTAGGTGGTCAACAAAAGATCTCTTACGAATAAGTATTATGTGTAGTCTCCTGACTTACAAAACCTATCAACTTCTTGATCTTTAATATATAGGAATTTCTTATAAACTCTTATCTTGCAAACTATGCTTTAGAGGAAATTAATTATTAACCTTGTGTATTTAATCCTAATTACATTACCATACAGAAAGAATTTAATTCAACATCACCCATTATCAATCGTATTTTTTTCAAAAAAACTGATTACTCCTCATCGAGACATCATTAGTATCATAGGTAGGACTGAATTTTAAGACAGAATCTTATTCATGTTTAGGTACAATTGGAACCCTTTTCCAATACACTCACTTATTCGGTCGTATAGAAATCTTTTAATTATTTACATGTTATGTTTTCTACATCTATTTTATGCTTAGTAAGCATATCATAAATATACAACTTGAATATCAAATAATGTGTTCATTTAATTGATAACTCATTTGTGAATTTAATGAAATAAGTGGTTCTATTTTGGTATTATTAAACTTTGGATACATACATCTATATGTATCAATCTGAAGAGTTCACCAACTCTTATATCGCTCCCACTGAATCGGAGCTTTTGCCCTTAGTCGTTTAAGATATAATTCACTAGTACCATATGATTCGTAATCATATGATTAAATAATTACTTCTCAAAAAATGCGGGTTAGTCCATAATTCTAAAATGATTGTAAAATTTCTAGATACTTCTATGTTTTCTGGTGTATCACTTTTTTGACGAAAATAAATATAATTATTATGGTTCTGTCTTATAAAAAATACCCATAATATTCATATTAAAAGAAAACTATATCTATTTTTAGTCAATACAAAATACAATTATTATTTATAAATAATATTTGGTGTGTTTATGAGAATAATTTTTTGTAACATGATGTATCCACTAAAAAGTGTATATAGTTTGCTCTCACTATTACTACTATTGTTATAACATCTTATGAAATATGAAGCTCCATTCAGCCACTATTATGAAATTTTATTTCATATGCCATAGCTAATTTATAGATTAGAGTTTCAGATCAAATATCTAAAAATCAAATAAACAACTTTCAAAGAAAACAATGAAAATACAGTTGGAATAGAGATCACATTTCTCATTTCATATTAATTATCTTTCTTTTATTTTATACAACTCTCATTTCTGATGTCTCTTCATAAAAAAGAAGTGACATATCACTCTTTTCATCCTAACTGTGCCTTTAGTTACACCCATTCTCGTACATTTGCTTTCCTTTCTCTATGATCAAACCATTCAAAAAAATCCTTACTGTAGGACCATACCAAACTCTTTTCTAAAGTTAATTTGGTCAACCTTAACATGTAAGGTTATCAAATAGGTTATACCTTGCATATACTTATTAAACTAACATTTCAGTGATCGAATTCCTAGATCCACTTTGTAGCTCTTAGTCCAGTGCTACATATAACATAATAAAATGCATGTCGTAATTGATCGTATTGAATACACGATCTCGCATTATGGTTTACTTTCTTATTCATAGTGAAATAATTGCAAGAAGTTTCGTGCACTACAAATAGCGACTTTTCACCATATAACATTTATAAGTGATTGAGTATTGTAATAAACCACACCCCAATAGGTTTGAATTTTCCCTAAATCAAAAATCCAAGTCCGGAAAAGAGCAGATCATTGGTTTGGTATCCTACAAATAAATAAATGCATATTAGAGTACTATCGATATAAACTCACATAAAATATCAAAGTGTAATAAAATATATAGTTACTGACCAAATTTGACACCTCTGAGACTAAGTGTACTTGTTAGTGTTGAGCATGCATAATGAAACCTGTCCTATAACTATTCCGGCCTTGCAACAATACCAGTCCCTCTAAAGCTATTTTGTGGGTTGTAATGAGGAGGAGAACCAGAATAACGTTCTTGTGACTAGTAAATTATACATGTTACACATAACACTAGTTGCCAATTGCTTACCATCACATGTTATGTCCTTTTATTTTACTTGGTCATCTCGAGTCCATGTATGCATACGATAAGCCCCATTTACCTAAAGTAGACCATAACTACATATGTACTTATATAAATATATATAAGTATCATTGTCCCCCTTTGGACCAAGATACTATCCCCGCTAGTATCCATAACCCGACACCCAATCAGGATCCATTGCTAACGCAGTATCACATTCTCGTTATAATAATTTCGCCATGTTATATTTCATCTTGGGGATTTTCAAATTTTTCTGCTTCCTAATTTATGGACTTAGCTCCACGGACTATATATATGGACTCAGCTCCATGGATTGTACATGGACTAACCTACATGGACTACCCCATTCGTTTTTAAAAGACCTTTCTAAAAGGGTTAACTAGCTATGCCCTAATAAACAAACTAGCAAACAACTATGGTGATGCATGACCTAAGCGTGACCTATATTAGTAGATGTGTAGTCCGTTAGGTGTAAACCCCTGTCTTTTCCATTTTGACCGCTCAGGAGCGATGACATACTTAACCTATGTGCAGCTCCTGCTCCTTGATTTAGTACCAACACATTGACACAGTGTCGATCCTTGCTCACCATTCCATTTAGATTTCCTAACCAATCAAGGCAATACCCCCTCCCCAATGATTGGCAGACTATACTGGGGTATTCCCACACCAAACGCAAGCGCATATAACTCCACGGGTCCTATAGTAGGATATGTCTCACATCAGTATAATGTACACACAAGTGGTGGTAGCTCCTTGGGATGGGTAGACTTCTATTGTGTAACACCACTGACCTCGCATTCCAACCCATACTAATGACTAAGTCATTCTTATCCACTTAAGTTATTTACTAACTTTAATAATTCATGTTGGTCATAAACGCATACTTGAGGCTACATATATATATGTATAAAAAAAAATATCTCTTCATTCTTTTTTTAATTATCGCGCCTCTACTGTTTACTGTTAACAATATTTCTTTATTTATTATGCGTTTACATCTTATTAATTTAAGCTCATTTACCGCTTTCTTTTAAAAGACCTGCACATCTTTTTTCCTATTTATTACCTTTTTCTATACCATTTGACTTTCTATCTCTATTCTTTTTTTTCTTTTTAACTCCCTCCCTTCTTTTGAGGACTTCCCATATCCCTTTATTTTAAATTATTACTTATCTACGTCTTTTATTGCCTTTGTTTAATTCATGTCTTGCTTATATTGCATTCCTATATTAGTTCTTCTCTTAGACCATTATTATTATCATAATTATATCTTTTAAATTAATCCTTAGGGATTTATGCTTCTTAATGTATTGGAATTACATCTACTTCAAATGAATGGTTAACACTTTGAGTTTCTGTACCTAATCTAAAAGAGGAATTGGTGTTACGTTCGGAATCACAAGGAATTATCTTTTTCATACTTATTGAAATAAACGGTGCAAAATACAATAAATGTCCCTATTTTATACATCTCTTTCTTTTTAGATGTATTCCTTGTTATTTCAAATGCCACACTTTTATCTATAAATCTAAAACTTAATAATATTTAGAAGTTTACATTGCAATATGTTATATAAGTCAATAAATTAAAATACTACTTAAATACCTAAAATTTTACGATAATAAGTCAATTTACATTTTTACTTGCACAAGTCGAATTAAATTTACAAATCTGGAACTATCACATAATTTATAAATTTCAGGGACTACTGCTACCCAATACTAATTCGGGGACTATTAATACCCAAAATTTTTCAAATTTACATATATCCAATATAGAATTCAAGTTACAATTATAAAATATGTGACGACCCAAACTCGATGTCAGATAAACGACATCAAATTCGCATCGCCGGAGCTTATAACAACAATTAGATGAATATAAAACAGCAGAACAGAATCAATATCATAAATAACATTACTGTTACAACATCAACATAATATCCATACTGCAACAGAGTACATAATACATACACTACAACTCCAAATACAACATCATGATAATACAACAGTGAACATATATCCAAAAGTTCTCAAATGAGAGAGATGATAACGAACTCCCAAAAGCTAACACCTGAAATCTCCAATAGCTCCTAAGATATCTCCAAGATAAGAGCTCCAAAATACTGCTACTCCAAAATACAGAAACCTGCTACTAGGCTGCCCGTGTGCAAATAATGGGCACCCAGAGTTTAGGAAAGAAAACAATAAACTCCGGATCAGTCATGGGACTGGTAGGAGTAAACAAAAACAGTTGCATTTAAATAAAACAAGATTTATAAAAGAATTTTCGGAATGCTTTTAAAAATGGAACTACCATAAGACCTCCCGCCACACACACAATGCAAACGCAGAATTGGAGGAGATTTCTTCTTATGATAGTTAAATATGCTTGGTACGAGAAAAGAAATTCTTTGATATTATAACTAGTGCATAGTGAAGAAATTTTTTCAAAAGTAGAATATTAATCTTAGCCAGCATAGGTACCATTATATTATGCCTACTATAGCTACCATATTAGATGGCATGTTCTACAACTAAAACCGTACATGGTTTCGTATTGGGAATTGGATTTCCAACAAATGGTCAGGCCAAGGAACTTCCCATTGCCACATGAGAACGCCTTTGGAATGACGTCCCCGAGAACCAAACCGGATCTCTGCCAACACAAGGCTGGGTTACCCCTAACTGGGTAACTACTGACACGAGTATGCCATCTCCCGGTCGTAACCAACCTTTAACCGGGGCCCCAGCAACAAATCACAAAGTAATATATATATATATCTGCGATATCAACATAAGTTAAGTATCTGGGCTCCATACCATGATACCACTTCTATCCAGAAGGAAATGCACATACCCTAAGGGGTGCTACCCCCAATAACCTTGCTGCATCTTTCCTGTTTTGACCATTTCGGGGTGTGAGGTCCGACGAAGTCTCGTCCACAAAGCCACGCTTTATACAAAAGATGTGCTTTGGGTCAACAAATGATCATAGAAATGATCACCAAGATAGACGATCAAATAAATGATCCTATCACAAATGATCAACACAATGATCATTTCACAGCAACACTCAGCATGTCACATTACCAAATTGGGAATATATCGCTGATAACCTTCAACTACATAACCTCTGAGCTCGTACGTCTCAGAGAAGGGTGTTAAGCTAAGAGAATAAATTCTCCGCCACCAACATAAATATATTTGAAAGAAATCGGCTTTATATCTCAATTTGTAATGTCAGACATACTATCCATACAAGTCTGTTCCGGGCTCGAACAGAACCGAACGCACTTCCAAAGAAGTCTTGCAATCCGGATATCCACAATCCTGATCGGATTCCCCATCACATATGGAGAACTCTATACCGGAGCAACTCGGTGCAGAGTCAATCGACAGGTCATCCTATCGCTCTCGCAAATACCCGGTCTTCAGCACCGGTCTTCAAATGCTATCCATAACGTCGAATCACATATTCGAAATGGGTTATATGACACAAAGGTCCTTTCCCGGCTAATTCGAATAGTGAGTGTCAAATTTTAAAACATGTGGATGTCATACATAAATATTCACAGGTTCGATGTGAGTTTCGGATAACCAACTGAAATCCGATTCCCTGTCGCATCGAAGTTTAAATGCCGTTTTACGGACAACAGGGTTTTCACATCAATACAGAACAAATCATAATCACAGTGCAATAACATGGCAATCACATCATACAGAATTACAAACAGATCAGAAATATCAATATAAGTTAACAACAATAGTTAATTATTTACCAATCAAAACGAATGAGATAAATTAACCAAATAATTATTTTATTGATTATTCAATCAATGATTTATCATTCTTAATGATAAATAAATTAATCTTAATCATTTTGATACATTGATTTTTCCTTAATTAGTTATTTTAATTAACTGCAAATTAAATTAATTAACTTGCTTTATCAAATCAATAAATTCTTAATTATAAATTTATTTGAGTACTTAATTGTTTATTAAATCAATTTTAATCACAAACTTTAAATCATTCTAACTTCCTTTTCAAAACTATTGATAAAAATTATTTACCTTAATTCCATTTGAAGATCTGTTTTATACTTTAAGAATTAATTTATTGTTACATTGGAATTTTAACGTAAATTTATCTAAAATTCTTCTTTTAAAATTTAATCATTTAATTAAATTTTGATTTTAAACTTTCTTTACCAATTAAAGAATTAACAAATTCTAAAGCATTTGTTAAATAATTTAACTTAACAAAATCTAAATTGTTTATATTGCAAACACAAAATTTTATTAACATTGTTGACTTTAAGATTTGAATGGGCTTAGCCCATATAAAACAACCCGAGTAAAAACAGGGTTTTACTCGCGTCCATCCCGGGTCCATCACGTTACCTCCCCGAGACTTTCCATTTCTTTCCTCATCCCAGTTTCTTATCTCCTTCCAGTTTCTTCTTCTTTCCCTTTTTTTTATTATTAACGCTTATAATCAAAACTGGAAATAAGCCTCCACCACACACTCGAGTTCGACCCCGAGTTTGACCCCCCCTGCTCGATAACATCACCGAGTACCCAGACCACACCCCCCTTTACTGACACAGAGACCAAGTCGTGCACATGTACACGGCAGCGACGCCTCTCTGGCGATCACCTATGACTCCAGCAAGTCACTAACACCCCATACACTCGAAATCCCTCATCGATTTGACCCAAAGAACTCGGCATCGAAATTTCACCGTGTTGACGAACCGTAACCCAACGTCACCACGCAAAAGCCCCTTCGCCAACGCTCCTCAGTCCACCAGAAAATCCGTGACTGCGGTCTTACCACGTTCATACCCCGAGCCACAATTCCCCAAGTCCTCGTGAAGCTCGATCAACTCAAGAGGGCGAAATCGAAATTTTTACAGAACTCAAAAAAAAAGGTATTAAAACCCTAATGCGACCTCGAATCCAAATCTCACGCCATAGAAAAATTCTTTGACAATTTTCGTGAAATCCCTGATGTTCAAACTTGCTACAAACCAAATTTTAGCATTTAAAATTGAATCGATTGTTACAAATTCATAAAAGTTAAATTTTTATTCACTTACAGATTACCCTTTAAAATAACTAACTAAAAATCCTCATTTTGTTTTTAAAAATCATAAATGGAAGTAAGAACTCAAGTTATATATTCAAATCATTAAATTAAAATTTTTGAATTTATTATAAAATCTATGGTTACTGTAAAATCATTTTATTTTTGTCAAGTATTTGTTGGATACCTGTAAACAAGTTTACAGTGAAAAAAAACTACTGTATGTTCAAACAACTTTACAAAACTTGTTTGAAGATTAAAACTACTTGATTTATTTGAAAAGAATCCAAGCATGACAGTGATTAAAGCAAACAGACTTTAGTTCTAATAACAAATGTATCCCTGCATGAATGACACAGAGCATAACTGGTATATTATCATACTGTAAAATGAACAAAAGTTAAAATGGAAGTTTAAACTGTCTTAAATAAACTTAATGTCCTTTACAAATCATGTTTACTCACTTGTATAATGGATGAGCAGAGACTATAATTATTTTGCAACTGCAGTTTGAATTTCCCTCTGTTCTTCTTTCTTCAAAAACTTGTTTTCAAGCTTGAATGAAGTTGAGCTTGTGAATAAATGACACTTATGTTTTTCTTTCTTTTTAATTTATGTTCTCTGCTAAGATTGTTAAACGAATTTTAAAACAGAGGCTGTGATGTTTATATATATGAAGATGGTGTACATACTGCATTGTATAGGTAGGTAGAATACTGTTTTTAATATTTGACTAACCCATGCTAGAAAGTAACAGCATTAAATGCAAGCATGTTAACAACAGTCTTTACTTTAGATTCTGTTTGGCAGATCTTGTTTATGGATGATGTGATTCTTGTTTATGGGAGAGAGTAGATAGCATTTAATGCAAGTATGTTTGGTGAAGCTTCCATCCTATATACTTGTATATTACAGCATGCTGTCCGGTTTCCTCTTTTATATGTATGCGTTGTTTTGTTTTAAAAAGGTTTGTTTTTCTTATGTCTACTTATTTGTTTACATAGCTAATTGAAAGTGTTTTCTTTTACAGTTTTATATTTTCTTCACAAAAATTTGTTATCTTAGTTTATTTGTTTATTTGTTTACTTGTTTATTTGTTTACTTGTTTATTTGTTTATTTGTTTACTTGTTTATTTGTTTACTTGTTAGATTATAATTATGTGATTTAAATTTTTTATAAATTTATCATAACTTATTTTAACAATTTTATTTCTATTAAAAGCTCATCTACCACAATTTATTATTTTACTTTGTCACAATTTCTTATTTTACTTTGTTAAAAGGAAAAGTGGTTTTAGTTATTAACATTAAATAACTATGTGATTTTATTACAATATTTGTTTTAATTCTATTTAAAGTTTTAACTAAAAACACTAAATTTTGTTCATATTTTATTTCTTTATAACTTTTTAATTTAAATTTTAAAAAGTTCAAATACATTACTAAAATTTAAATTCATAATTTTCGGGATGTTACAATATCCCCTCCTTAAGAAAATTTCGTCCTCGAAATTGAAAGAGAGAGAACGTAAACAAAGAATAAACGAATTTATAAATAAGGAAATGACTTACAGTTTTAAGTCGATATGTCAATTCTGCATTTGGGATATGATTTCTTTATATTATCTTCGGTCTTCCAAGTACAGTCCTTTGGATCGCCACTCCATTGAACTTTGACCAATCTCACAATCTTGTTTCTCAATCGCTTCTCATCACGATCTACAATTTTTATCGGTTCCCTTCTAACTGCCAAGTTGGGAGTGATTTCAAGATCCTGCTAAGCAGCTTCTTCAATAATATCATCTGGATCGTGCACATATTTCCAAAGGTTAGAAATATGGAACACATCATGTATGCCAGACAACCAGCTGGGTAACTGCACTCTACATGCTAGAGAACCAATCCTTTCCAGAATAGGAAAAGGACCAATATAACGCGGTGCCAACTTTCCAGTTTTTCCGAATCTCAATACACCCCGCATCGGAGATACTTTCAGAAATACAGAATCTCCAACTTGAAATTCCAAATTTCTCCTTCGTCGGTCATAGTAGCTCTTCTGACGGCTCTGGGCAGTTAATAACTTCTTTCGATTAAAATCTACCTTCTCCGTGGCTTCTTTTATCATATCCGGTCCAAGAACAAGTCTGTCACCTGATTCGATCCAGCATGTAGGTGATCGACACGGACGACCATATAAAGCTTCAAAAGGAGCCATTTCTAAACTGGCCTGATAACTGTTGTTATATGAGAATTCAACCAGATGCAAATGGTCCTCCCAAGAACCACCAAAATCATGCACACAAGCACGCAGTAGGTCTTCTAAAATTCGATTGACCCTTTCAGTCTGTCCATCAGATTGTGGGTGATAAGCAGTACTGAAATTTAATTTCGTTCCCAATGCATCCTAAAATGCTTCCCAAAATCTACTAGTGAAGATCGGATCACGATCACTCACTATACTGCTGGGAATACCATGGAGGCGTACAATTTCCTTTATATATATACCTGCCAAGCTTGCTGCAGTCCGAGTAGATTTAAATGGAATGAAATAAGCATTTTTGGTTAGACGATCCATAATAACCCAAATCGCTTCATTGCCTTTCTTGGTTCGTGGCAATCCGTCGATGAAATCCATCGATATCTGATCCCACTTACATTTCGGTACTTCCAAAGGTTGAAGTAAACCGGCCACTTTCTTTTGATCGCTCTTGATCTGCTGACAAGTAGCACAGCGACTCACATAAATAGATATGTCTCTCTTCATCGTCTTCCACCAGAATGTTCTTTTAACATCACGATACATTTTGTTGAATCCTGGATGGATGTTGAATTTGGACTTGTGGCATTCATCCAATACTTCACGTTTCAGTTTTGGAATGTCCGGAACACATAGTCTGCCTTTCAGCCTAATAACTCCACTATGATTTGTTTCAAAACTTGTATCTTCGCCTCGAAGAATTTTTCCATAAATACCCCAAAGAAATTTGTCTTCATGTTGCTTACTAGCGATTTTCTCAAGAAGAGTAGGAGTGATAACCAGATAAGCAAGAACAGCATAACTTCTGCTCAAAGCGTCTGCAACTACATTGGCCTTTCCGGGTGTATACAGAATATCTAAGTCATATGATGCTAGAAATTCCAACCAACGTTGTTGTCGCAGATTCAGATCCTTCTGGGTGAAAAGATATTTCAAAGATTTATGGTCGGTGAATAATTCGAATTTTTCACCTAAAACAAAGAGATTTTATTAGGTATATTTCTTTAGTTAAGCTAGTTCATAAATTGTTAAGAAAGCTGAAAAGATTCTTACCCAGAAGATAATGTCGCCATATTTTCAAAGCGAAAACAACAGCCAAAAGTTCCAAATCGTGCGTCGGGTAGTTTTTCTCATGCGGACGTAATTGTCTACTCGCGTAGGCAACCGCTTTTTCATTTTTCATTAATACTGCACCTACCCCTTCACCACATGCATCAGTATAGACAGATAAGCCTTGGTTCCCGTTAACAATAGTGAGAACAGGAGCAGTGGTTAATCTCTTTTTCAACTCTTGAAAAACTTCTTTACATTCTGGAGCCTAAATAAACTTTGCATTTTTCATTGTTAGCTTAGTCAGCGGACTAGCCAACTTAGAAAAATCTTGAACGAATTTCCAGTAATAGCCTGCTAAACCCAAAAAGCTTCGAACTTTTCTTGGAGTAGTGGGTTGTTTCCAATCAAGAATAACGGAAATTTTGCTAGGATCTACTGAAATTCCTTCTTCATTAACAATATGGCCAAGGAATTTGACTTCATTGACCCAGACGTGGCATTTGGAAAATTTTGCATATAGAACATTTCTCCTCAATATTTCCAATACGATTTTAAGATGTTCGGCATGCTCTTCTTTAGTCTTAGAATAGATCAAAATATCATCAATGAATACAAGCACAAATTTATTCAGAACTTCCCGAAATACACGAGTCATAAGATCTACGAAGTATACTGGAGCATTGGTTAGCCCGAAAGGCATAACTAACCATTCATAGAACATATCAGGACCTCTGAAAGCGGTCAAATGTACACAATCTTCGACGATTCGTAATTGATGGAATCCCTGAGCTAGATCCATCTTTGAAAAGAAACGAGCGCCGTGCAACTGATCAAATAAATCATCAATTCTGGGCAGTGGAAATTTATTTTTGAGAGTTTGTTTATTTAGATCGCGGTAATCTACACACAATCTCAAAGATCCGTCTGATTTAGCAACAAATACGACGGCTGAGCCCCATTCAGAAACACTGGGTCGAATTAATCCTTTTGCTCGTAGCTCATCAGTTTGATGAACCAATTCAATCTTTTCCCTGGGTGCCATCCTGCGACTTGCGTGAACAACAGGACGAGTATTAGGTACAAGATCGATTCGGAATTCTATTTCTCGATGAGGAGGTAAAGATTTCACTTCTTCAAATACGTCGGAAAAATCCCGAGCAACAGGTATAGACTGCAAAGTGGGTTCAAGATTTCCCAAAGTATACATCAACCTATCCCTCCTTGGACTTGGATTCTCACAAGAGATTTCAATAAAATTTCCAAGGCTTGTTTTGATTAAAACTGTCCGATTACTACACTCCAAAATAGCTTCGTACCTCGATAACCAGTTCATACCGAGTAAGATTTTAAATTCATTAAACTCGAGGACAAAAAGGTTGATAGGAAATTTATAGCTAGCATATGAAATAGGAACTCTCTTACAATATGAACAAAGATTTGCGGGACCTCCAACCGGATTTTTCACGCAAATAAGATCGTTAGCAAATTTAGTTTCAAGTCCTAATTCATTTACAGTTTGTTGGGAGATAAAGCTATGTGAAGCTCCCTCCTGTATCAAATAAAACTCTAACAGTTCTATTATTAATAGTAAGGTTACCTTCCAAAACACTTTTTCCTTTATCAGCTTTTGAAGATGAGGGGTCCTTCTTTATCGCATAAACTTTTGCCACCTACGCTGGCTTCATCACTGGGCAATCTTTAACTAAATGTCCCGGTTTATGACAATTGTAGCATTCTTTAGCTGGCTTCTTCGGTTTTGGGCAGTCATTTGAATAGTGGCCCTTCTCTTTGCAGTTGTAACAAGTGACATTTTCTGTTGCTCTTCCTTGAATGCTTCTCTTCTTCTCATTGCCTTGCCAAGGTTTCTTGCCTTCGAATTTTCGCTTTTTATAATTCGGACTACCTGAATTACCTTTCTCCACAGTTGCTTCCTGTATATCAAGAGTAGCGTATCTGTACCCCATATCCACTAAATCTTAAAAAGAGTCTTTAACATGGCCCGTCATTCTTTCATCATATTTCTAGTTCATACCACGGATAAACCTTTCGTTTTTCTTAAGAGGTGTGTTTAGCAATTCCGGGCCAAACTGAGATAGTTCGCTGAATTTATTCAAGTATTCTTCAAACGACAAACTTCCTTGTTTCAAATCCAGAAATTCCTGACACATTCTGGAAACTCCCGCCGATGGCATGTAACGTTTCTCAAACACTTCTTTAAAACGATCCCAAGTAAATTCTTCCTTGGGTTCCTCTACATTGATGGTTTCCCACCAAGCTGAAGCTTCTCCTTGGAGTTGCCAAGAAGCTATAAGTCTTTTCTGCTCATCCTGCAGTTTTATCCCTTTAAAAATCTTTTCACACGATCTTACCCAAGCTTGAGCGTCAATAATTGACTCCTTGCCAATGAACGGTTTTCCACCAAGCTTTTCGAACTTCTTATATAAATCAGCCAAGTCCGGCTGCTGCTGGATTTCTATTACTGCTTCTGCGGCTGGGGGAATTTGATTAGGTACTGCAGCATTGACTTGACCCTTAGCTCTTCCTCTGCGTCCACTCATTTTCACTATCTGAGATTAGTAAGAAAATTGATTTAGATATACAAACGAGATATCTTAAGGAATATTAGCAGTAAAAAGAAACAGACTAAGAAAATTTAAAGTTTCAGTCTTGGTTATACTCATTCTAGGGTATACTTCACCCTATCTCTAATGAGCCATCTAATGTGTTATACTCCGTAGCTAAAGTTCTTACTCAACCAACAGCTCCGATACCACTTGTGACGACCCAAACTCGATGTCAGATAAACGACATCAAATTCGCATCGCCGGAGCTTATAACAACAATTAGATGAATATAAAACAGCGGAACAGAATCAATATCATAAATAACATTACTGTTACAACATCAACATAATATCCATACTGCAACAGAGTACATAATACATACACTACAACTCCAAATACAACATCATGATAATACAACAGTGAACATATATCCAAAAGTTCTCAAATGAGAGAGATGATAACGAACTCCCAAAAGCTAACACCTGAAATCTCCAATAGCTCCTAAGATATCTCCAAGATAAGAGCTCCAAAATACTGCTACTCCAAAATACAGAAACATGCTACTAGGCTGCCCGTGTGGAAATAATGGGCACTTAGAGTTTAGGAAAGAAAACAATAAACTCCGGATCAGTCATGGGACTGGTATGAGTAAACAAAAACAGTTGCATTTAAATAAAACAAGATTTATGAAAGAATTTTCGGAATGCTTTTAAAAATGGAACTACCATAAGACCTCCCGCCACACACACAATGCAAACGCAGAATTGGAGGAGATTTCCTCTTATGATAGTTAAATATGCTTGGTACGAGAAAAGAAATTCTTTGATATTATAACTAGTGCATAGTGAAGAAATTTTTTCAAAAGTAGAATATTAATCTTAGCCAGCATAGGTACCATTATATTATGCCTACTATAGCTACCATATTAGATGGCAGGTTCTACAACTAAAACCGTACAGGGTTTCGTATTGGGAATTGGATTTCCAACAAATGGTCAGGCCAAGGAACTTCCCATTGCCACATGAGAATGCCTCTGGAAGGACGTCCCCGAGAACCAAACCGGATCTCTGCCAACACAAGGCCGGGTTACCCCTAACTGGGTAACTACTGACACGAGTATGCCATCTCTCGGTCGTAACCAACCTTTAACCGGGGCCCCAGCAACAAATCACAAAGTAATATATATATCTGCGATATCAACATAAGTTAAGTATTTGGGCTCCATACCATGATACCACTTCTATCCAGAAGGAAATGCACATACCCTAAGGGGTGCTACCCCCAATAACCTTGCTGCATCTTTCCTGTTTTGACCATTTCGGGGTGTGAGGTCCGACTAAGTCTCATCCACAAAGCCACGCTTTATACAAAAGCTGTGCTTTGGGTCAACAAATGATCATAGAAATGATCACCAAGGTAGACGATCAAATAAATGATCCTATCACAAATGATAAACACAATGATCATTTCACAGCAACACACAGCATGTCACATTACCAAATTGGGAATATATCGCTGATAACCTTCAACTACATAACCTCTGAGCTCGTACGTCTCAGAGAAGGGTGTTAAGCTAAGAGAATAAATTCTACGCCACCAACATAAATATATTTGAAAGAAATCGGCTTTATATCTCAATTTGTAATGTCAGACATACTATCCATACAAGTCTGTTCCGGGCTCGAACAGAACCGAAGGCACTTCCAAAGAAGTCCTTGCAATCCGGATATCCACAATCCTGATCGGATTCCCCATCACATATGGAGAACTCTATACCGGAGCAACTCGGTGCAGAGTCAATCGACAAGTCATCCTATCGCTCTCGCAAATACCCGGTCTTCAACACCGGTCTTCAAATGCTATCCATAACGTCGAATCACATATTCGAAATGGGTTATATGACACAAAGGTCCTTTCTCGGCTAATTCGAATAGTGAGTGTCAAATTTAAAACATGTGGATGTCATTCACAAATATTCACAGCTTCGATGTGGGTTTCGGATAACCAACTGAAATCCGATTCCCTGTCGCATCGAAGTTTAAATGCCGTTTTACGGACAACAGGGTTTTCACATCAATATAGAACAAACCATAATCACAGTGCAATAACATGGCAATTACATCATACAGAATTACAAACAGATCAGAAATATCAATATAAGTTAACAACAATAGTTAATTATTTACCAATCAAAACGAATGAGATAAATTAACCAAATAATTATTTTATTGATTATTCAATCAATGACTTATTATTCTTAATGATAAATAAATTAATCTTAATCATTTTGATACATTGATTTTTACTTAATTAGTTATTTTAATTAACTGCAAATTAAATTAATTAACTTGCTTTATCAAATCAATAAATTCTTAATTATAAATTTATTTGAGTACTTAATTGTTTATTAAATCAATTTTAATCACAAACTTTAAATCATTCTAACTTCCTTTTCAAAACTATTGATAAAAATTATTTACCTTAATTCCATTTGAAGATCTGTTTTATACTTTAAAAATTAATTTATTGTTACATTGGAATTTTAATGTAAATTTATTTAAAATTCTTCTTTTAAAATTTAATCATTTAATTAAATTTTGATTTTAAACTTTCTTTACCAATTAAAGAATTAACAAATTCTAAAGCATTTGTTAAATAATTTAACTTAACAAAATCTAAATTGTTTATACTGCAAAGACAAAATTTTATTAACATTGTTGACTTTAAGATTTGAATGGGCTTAGCCCATATAAAACAACCCGAGTAAAAACAGGGTTTTACTCGCGTCCATCCCGGGTCCATCACGTTACCTCCCCGAGACTTCCCATTTCTTTCCTCATCCCAGTTTCTTTTCTCCTTCCAGTTTCTTCTTCTTTCCCTTTTTTTATTATTATTAACGCTTATAATCAAAACTGGAAATAAGCCTCCACCACACACTCGAGTTCGACCCCGAGTTTGACCCCCCCTGCTCGATAACATCACCGAGTACCCAGACCACACCCCCCTTTACTGACACAGAGGCCAAGTCGTGCACATGTACACGGCAGCGACGCCTCTCTGGCGAGCACCTATGACTCCAGCAAGTCACTAACACCCCATACACTCGAAATCCCTCATCGATTTGACCCAAAGAACTCGGCATCGAAATTTCACCGTGTTGACGAACCGTAACCCAACGTCACCACGCAAAAGCCCCTTCGCCAACGCTCCTCAGTCCACCAGAAAATCCATGACTGCAGTCTTACCACGTTCATACCCCGAGCCACCATTCCCCAAGTCCTCGTGAAGCTCGATCAACTCAAGAGGGCAAAATCGAAATTTTTACAGAACTCAAAAAAAAGGTATTAAAACCCTAGTGCGACCTCGAATCCAAATCTCACGCCATAGAAAAATTCTTTGACAATTTTCGTGAAATCCCTGATGTTCAAACTTGCTACAAACCAAATTTTAGCATTTAAAATTGAATCGATTGTTACAAATTCATAAAAGTTAAATTTTTATTCACTTACAGATTACCCTTTAAACTAACTAACTAAAAATCCTCATTTTGTTTTTAAAAATCATAAATGGAAGTAAGAACTCAAGTTATATATTCAAATCATTAAATTAAAAATTTTGAATTTATTATAAAATCTATGGTTACTGTAAAAATCATTTTATTTTCGTCAAGTATTTGTTGGATACCTGTAAACAAGTTTATAGTGAAAAAAACTACTGTATGTTCAAACAACTTTACAAAACTTGTTTGAAGATTAAAACTACTTGATTTATTTGAAAAGAATCCAAGCATGACAGTGATTAAAGCAAACAGACTTTAGTTCTAATAACAAATGTATCCCTGCATGAATGACACAGAGCATAACTGGTATATTATCATACTGTAAAATGAACAAAAGTTAAAATGGAAGTTTAAACTATCTTAAATAAACTTAATGTCCTTTACAAATCATGTTTACTCACTTGTATAATGGATGAGTAGAGACTATAATTATTTTGCAACTGCAGTTTGAATTTCCCTCTGTTCTTCTTTCTTCAAAAACTTGTTTTCAAGCTTGAATGAAGTTGAGCTTGTGAATAAATGACACTTATGTTTTTCTTTCTTTTTAATTTATGTTCTCTGCTAAGATTGTTAAACGAATTTTAAAACAGAGGCTGTGATGTTTATATATATGAAGATGGTGTACATACTGCATTGTATAGGTAGGTAGAATACTGTTTTTAATATTTGACTAACCCATGCTAGAAAGTAACAGCATTAAATGCAAGCATGTTAACAAAAGTCTTTACTTTAGATTCTGTTTGGCAGATCTTGTTTATGGCTGATGTGATTCTTGTTTATGGGAGAGAGTAGATAACATTTAATGCAAGTATGTTTGGTGAAGCTTCCATCCTATATACTTGTATATTACAGCATGCTGTCCTGTTTCCTCTTTTATATGTATGTGTTGTTTTGTTTTAAAAAGGTTTGTTTTTCTTATGTCTACTTATTTGTTTACATAGCTAATTGAAAGTGTTTTCTTTAACAGTTTTATATTTTCTTCACAAAAATTTGTTATCTTAGTTTACTTGTTTATTTGTTTACTTGTTTATTTGTTTACTTGTTTATTTGTTTATTTGTTTACTTGTTTATTTGTTTACTTGTAAGATATAATTATGTGATTTAAATTTTTTATAAATTTATCATAACTTATTTTAACAATTTTATTTCTATTAAAAGCTCATCTACCACAATTTATTATTTTACTTTGTCACAATTTCTTATTTTACTTTGTTAAAAGGAAAAGTGGTTTTAGTTATTAACATTAAATAACTATGTGATTTTATTACAATATTTGTTTTAATTCTATTAAAAGTTTTAACTAAAAACACTAAATTTTGTTCATATTTTATTTCTTTATAACTTTTCAATTTAAATTTCAAAAAGTTCAAATACATTACTAAAATTTAAATTCATAATTTTCGGGATGTTACAAAATATGTAAGTAGGGTTTATAATTTTATTTAACGTATATAATTTTAGCCTTCAACTCCAATTTACATTTCAGTCATATAGGAATAGATGTATAATAATACAAATCCAATATTATATTAAAACATATAATTTCTCACTTACCTTTTTCGCTTTCAAAATCTCCAGATGTAATCCCAATTATTCCAGTTTGATTCCCTTTTTCTTCCTTTTTAGGTGTATATATATACTGCAAGCGTACACAGATTTATCAAAGATTTAAATTAAACAAGAGATTTGGATTCGATTTATATTTTAGATCTGGTTTACAATTTACCTTGGCTTTGAGGATTTGATTTGAACCTATTCCTCTTCTAAATCATCATATACGATTCTCGAATTGCATATATGCAAAAGCTATAACTATCTTTGAGAATTTAGAATTTTTCTGAGAAGATAATGGCAGAGAGCCCGCGTGACTTAGAAAATATGAGTTTAGAAGTGAGGGATTAGGTATGTATTTATAGAGGTTCAAAAAAATGCAAGCCATTTGATTAAATTGTATTAAATTCAGGTTGTTCGGCCATGTTTTAATTACGATTTTATAGCACCAACGGTCGACCGTTAACCCCCCAAAATTGACCGGTAAGAAATTTCAGGTCAACCTGTAGGATATTAAGGTCGACCGATTAGCCTTTGCTTCGGGCATAAATCTATGCATTTTATTCTTGGTTATTTAATTCCTTTTAAATCAGTCGATAGAAAACTTATTTCTTGCTAAATGTTGCTTAACGTTTAAGTAACGTTAACTACCATTTAATTCTAACTGACAGTAATTAACGTTCATTAATTTTTTGTTTCTTTATTTACATAATAATTATTTTTGATTCAAGAACTTCAAATGTTAATAACTTTTTGTTTAAACTCCGATCGGAAACTTTATACATGAAAATTGATCCAAAAATCGCCACAAACCCAACGATGTAAGTTTCAAGTCAATTTTTGACGTTCGTGAAAATCCTCTTTTTCGGTGTTATTATTTATAAATTTATTTTCTTTTAATTATTTTTCATAAATGTACGGAATGTTACATTCTTTCTCATTTAATGAATTTCGTCCCTGAAATTTCTTAAGGATATAATCACATAACATAACGCACAACATTCTAAACTAACCAACCAATTAATGTACAATCAATTTTGGCAACCAATCGTGTACAAGTGCAATGTGTATTACAACATATATGGTATGTATGTAGAATAGTTCTAATCGGCGCTTCTTATATGAATGCATCCCTTTAAATCAATTTTTGAAAATATGGTGCAAACAAAGTAAAATATAACAACAGTTCTATATGCATGCAAATTTTGAAAATCAAAAATTTGTTTTCACATTCAAATATTTCCCACATTTTTACGAATAGAAATATAGTTCAACCAATTTTTCATTCAAAATCCTAGCACACCGTTGCTAACATCCAAGTTTGAAAAAAATCCAATTTCCTAAACCTATTTCTTATGCCGGAAAAGGGTTTAGATCGAAAATTATATATTTTCATCCTATGCTATCAAGGGGGCCGCTAAGGCTCCTTTAAGCGTCGATTAGGCAATATTTGGAAATTCTAAAGCTTTTTCTTCCCTTTGGAGCTTTATTGCGCCTCTTGTTTGTCTGAGAGAAAAATATTTCTTGGCGCGCTAAAAAAATAGGCGCTTTTCATCTAACTTTTTTGACTGAATTAAATATAATTACACAAAAAAGACTCGATTATTTTGTTTATTTATTGAAGTTCTTCATTATCTAGTATTATTTTTGAATTGATTTACCTTTATTATATTTCATATCAAAATATATAAAAAGATGATTCATGTGATATTCTTTTTATAACTCAAAATAGACGTGAAATTTTCATGTTTCCCAAAACTTAATTAATTTTTCGGTTCAAAAAAATAAATATACAATAATAATTACTCAGTAACTTTTCACTTCTTTAAGTATTACTTTAATGGTACTTCCTTTCACTTTCTTATTCCATTAATTTTAAACTTCATTTTAAATATTTAACCTAGTATATGCTACTAAAATTAAAAAAGAATTACTCGATAATATTGTGGTTTTTGATATCATGATTATTAAGTACACAAATATTTATGGCATAAATTTCATTACGTATAAACTTTATGATGTGTAAGTTTGTACTACCATTGTAAACTATAAAAGGATTTTTTTTATTGACGATAAACTTTAATTGTGTCTATATGTATCACTCATATTACAATAATAAATAGCAATGATCTAATCAACACAAATTGAGTTTCTCATTATAAGTAGTTACTATTTTTATTACCACTTGATCAAAAATTAATTTGTATCAAATTATGTAGCGAGCGTTTATTTTCATTCGTGCTTCGCTAAGACTCTGCTTGAACTCTAGAGACATTGTTAGCACCTAGCGCTCCGCTCTACCTCGAATAGCTTAGTTTCCATCCTCCTTTTATGTGCCCCTTTTCCACTGTATCTTGGATGTAACGCCTTACCCCGAGACTCACAACTAAGTAACACTGTTTGTTAGTGCAGAGAGTAGGGCTGGTTAGGAGTGACCATCCATGAATTTTGCTTTAAGAGAACATTAATACATCAATTAATATGCTATAAAAAAATTCTTTTCCTCAAGTGAAATCATGTATGCAATCCAAGCTTAAAATAAAACTAGGGTGGCTATAATAATAATCCAGAACAATATATCATAAATACATATCACAGGTCATAGAATATACACAGCGGAATACAAATAGATACAAGCTGATCAAAATCAAATAAATACGTAATATAAAATATGAGACTGTGGTAAAATTGATCAACATAATACATCTGTACTACATCTCCTGAAACAGATATGTACATAAATGAATCTAGGCTCAATACTAGATACGACACTGTATGAATACACACATATATGAGAGGAAGATAAGATGAAAGATAACTGGATAACTGGAGTACATCCTCTCTAGAACAATCAAACTGGAGCATTAGAAATAACTCGGACTGGCCCAAGTATTATAAAATAATAGATGCATCAGTCTAGACTATGAAGAATGAGCTAGCAAGATAAATGATAAATAAAGTGAACTAGGACTTAAGTATAGTCATCAAGTCATGTATCGACAAATATCAATTATTCTTCAGGACTTCAAAAATGAAATCACCAAATATAAAACTCAAGATAGCTTGTATAAGAAAATCCCCGAAACTATTTGGATATAAAACATATAATATCAAATCCAGAAATCACAAATAAAAATCCAAAAATCTCATAAAAAGGAGGAAGTCGCCAAACTCTAAGATTGATGAAATAAATTCACCTACATGCATGTAACTCCAAGATAGACGTATAAGTCTATAAACATCAAGGTAGGTACGAGTCATATAAATATCAAGATAGGAACAAGTCATGTAATCTCCGAAATAGGTACGAGATCTATAAACATCAAGATAGGTACGAGACCTATAAACTCCAAGATAAGAACAAGTCCTATACTCTGAAGGTGAGTCATATGCTCATCGATAAAAGTGTTAAATACTTTCACATAGCAACCGAATAGAAAACCATCATTGTCCCATACCACATAAGTCTACCCAAACGTTACAATACAATAGAAAAATCCACTTGTGTGTAACAATGGTTCGATCGAGGAAGTTTGAGAATTAACCGGTAAATCAAATGTAAGCATTCCATACCACTCATTTTATTTAACCATTTAAATCAATTCCTCGTTCAATCGATGTCATGAAATTTTTATATAATTATTCACTTTAAAATCATTTTTAGTAAAACATTGATTTATAGTGGAAATTTGTATATAAATACACTTTTCAAATCATTACTCCAAATCATTTTAAAACCATTTTCAAAGAGAATAACACTATATATATATATATATATATATATATATATATCTAAAACTATTTAGATATGTACATAAATAGATTTTTATAAAATGGTTTAATTCAAAAATTAGCCATTTATAAATTTGATTTGAAAACACGCATCAAAAGTTTGTCTTACTCCAAAAATCCATAAACATTTCTATGGTATAATAACTTCAAAATGAATTCCCAAATTCATAAATCAAAAAGCATAAATAATAATGAATTCGGCATAGAAAACAACACCAAAATCAATAATTGGGTTCAACCGATCAAACAGATGAATGAAGGAGCAAACGGGAGCAGAAGGAGCCCGAAATGGCGTGACCTGGCTCTCAGGTCATGGCTGGTCCACCGGTCATCTTGACCGATGCACCGATTAGCACGTCTGGGTTCAGCCCCAAGCATCATCGACGGTGCTCAAATTGCCCGTTGGCAATGATTTCTTCGCTGAATTAAGTCTTGACTTCTACTACACTGAATTAGCTATCATGTAAGTAATCAAACAACCTCAAATTGATGATTTACAAGATCATTTGAAAAGGGTTTCTAGCAAGCTGAGAAGGAAGTTTCATATAGCTAAAGATATCATAAAAAATTGGATTCAAATTCATTACATGTTCAAGCAACATAACAATAGCCACAATCATCCAACGTAGTCTATAAGTGTGAGGATTACTCACCGAATTTGAACTTGAATTAATGCTTAGAATCTAGATTCACCTAGGCTATCACCTCTTAGCCATAAAACTTAGGTTCGATTCTTAGAGATTGCAAAAACATGGTTACTAATCCAAGGTAAAACTGGAATTAAAAACCCCAATAGATTCAATATAGGATAGAAGAGATTGCCTGAGTTGATTATCTTCAACAATTAGCCAATTACCCTTTGATTTAACTTAAATTTGAGGAGGGTTTTAGTTACTAGGGTTTAGAAATAAAGAGGATTTTGTTTTTAGGTTTTAGAGCTGAAATGAGAAATGAGAAACAAGTGTACGCACTTATTTCTTATTTCCTCCATGGGTCAAGAGGGTTTGAGTATGTACCCAATATCAAGTTGTTAATAACTTTAGGATAAGTAATACTAATCTTATTTTGCTTGATCACTTATAAAATACCAATTTAAGCATTAAAAATGTTTTATTTAACAAACATTGATTCCTTTAATTGTTGAAAAAATTGATAACTATACCATACACCATGGATCGCTAGCGACCCATGCTTCTTCACAAGTCATTAGCTCGTTAACGAGCCGAGTCTATGGGTTGTTCGCGACCCATGGTATTGGCTCGGACCGCGCGCTAAACCCTCCTAGATCGTTATGCATCCATCAAATTGATGAAGCGGCCTGGCCCAAAATTCCTCTGATCTCTATAAATACATCCTACCTGCAATATAAACTGGATCTTCTTCGGACTGGTTGCAGTAGCTCTTTGGGAAACATTCTTCACTCTTCACCTTCCTCACAACAATCTCCATCGGGGTTCACTGTGACTCTCCAGTAGATTTCAACTTTGGAGATTCAATCTAGCTAAGGATAATCAAAATCCTTGTAATCAAACACCACTTGTTACAGCATTCAGTCATAATAAAACCATAAGGTGGACGTAGGCTTCTTTAATAGCCAAATCACTATAAAAATTCCCTGTCTTCTTTCTTTTAATGTTCTTTTCTATATCTATTATCTGTGATATTTCTCTTTCAGAATAGGGCTGGTGCTTTCGAACTCAAACTAGGGTGTTGATCCACTTTTTGGGTTAACATTTTAGTGCTTTCAATGAGAACTCCAACTCAGGGTTCAGATCTAGCTATCTACATTGGATCTTATAGGTCTAGATGTTAGATCCTCAATCTTTGCTTAGAAGGTTTGCTCTTGGGAGCAGAAGGATCAACCAAGACGGATCAGAGAAAAAGCAAGCAAACAAATGCTAAGGTGATGGGTCGCTAGCGATCCATGATGTTCGCATATGGGTCAATCAACTCCCTCGCATCATGATCCAATAGGCACCATAGAATTCAAAGTACTAAAATTAGTTAAGTACATAGATCACCAATGATCCATACAATGGATCGCCAGAAGCTATGGATCGTTGAAAACTACGGATCGCCAGAAGCTATGGATTGCTAGCGATCCATAGCCAATGGATCACCAGTGATCCAAAAAGTTAGCTCAGTTCGTGATGATTTTTGCATATACCGTAAACTTCGGAGGCATTGCCCCCGAACCCCCAAACCAGGGCGCTTCGCCCCTGGACCCCAACTCACTGACCAGTTAGCGAGACTCCCATCTACGTCGTTCGAAGGGGATATAATCGAAAAGAAGCAACGGGCGAAGCTCCAAGAATCATGATGAAAGAAAACGTTAACACTCCACCAACTTCAAAGGCACCGCCTACAAACCCAAACTCTAGGGGTGAAAACCCCACCGAAGGATATAACGGTGACTCTCTTCGGCTCTGAAGATGAAGAATAATTTGAGGAAGACAAATTGGATGAAAATGCCAAAGTGCAAAATGCTAGAAGAAGCTCTAAAACCCATGTCGTAGCACAGTGCTAAGCAATGGATGAGGAACTGCTACACAAGTGGTACTCCTAGAGGCAGTGAACCAAGAAGTTATGATATAAACCGAGATCAATTACAATGCCAAGCTCCATGGTATATTGTGATCACTCTCGATTGACCAGCTTCCAATCCTATCATGGAGCTCGCACCGTCGAATCACGAATGGCGTCATTGAAAATCATCAAAAAATTAAAATGGTTGTTGAAAAACTCACTTCAATCCTTACTCGAAGTCAAACATGGGTAATCACCCATTTGACTCGAAGTAAACCTAGGAAATGCTGACCCAAAATCAGACTTGGGTAAAACCAAGATTTTCTCCAACCAAATAGGCAAATGACTCCAAGCAACATTTGTCATAAACCCAGCATTTCAAAGTCTACGACTCCAAGCAAATGGAAAATTTTCTCGGGTCAGAATCCGAGTAAAATACCACCGATCCATCTTATTTTACCCATAACTCGAACATGCGAACTCCAGATACCTTGAAATTTGGAATGCAACCTTATGGGGCCTTCTTTGTCACTCTTGACCGATCTCACCACGCTTGAAAATTTTTAGGGATCGTCACTGATCCATGACCCCATCATAAATGATTCGCCATTTAGTCGGCATTTCCAATCATTCAAGCATGGAAAATCATGCATCTATCATTCTCAAGCATTATAAACTTCTATAACTTGAAAGTGAGCCGGTCTTATAACGATTAGAGCATCTTCCCTAAATGGAACTCATTCACTGAAGCCGTTCAACATGCAGAATTCCAAAGAAGTTTATTATGCCAACTATACCTTTTTCACAACTATACAACTGATTCAAAATTTCTTTGTTAGACTAGCATATGGATGAAGTAAGGGCGGTGGATGTAGTTTACTGCAAGGCCCTCAGGAATCGTTAAAGGATGAAACAACCTACTACACTAGAAGAATTCTATGGGAAGGCAACTTGATTCTAAAGACTAGAAGTAGTGCAATTCACTACAATAAACAGGCCATTTTATAGCGTTTAAAAACCGCTGTTGAAACTTTCTACAGCGTTATATAAAGGCCATATATCAACATGTTGTAACAAGTCTGAGAGATACAATAGCATTTCAAAATTGCCATGGAAAATGGACTTTTAACAGCGTTTTTGTTGCCATCTTAGGCAGGTCGTATTGGTACAACAACTTTTCTATAGAGTTTGAAGCTTGCTGTAGAAAATCTTTTATGACGCATTTGAAACGATGTAAAAGGTTATAAAATTTTTCTTTTCACAGCCTAATTAAAATGCTATAAAAGGTATAAAAGCTTTAAAAAAATTATTTTCATAGCCCGGTTAAAACGCTATTAAAAGTTTTCATAGTCTACTTAAAACGCCATAAAAAGTTTAAAAGTGTTAAAATATTTATTTCCATAGCCTAATTAAAACGCTATAAAAAAATTCCGTGGCATTTTTTTATTGCCATATAAATTCAAGCTTACAATTTTGCAGTAACCAAGCTTATTTCGACTAATATATTATAATAATTCAAAAACCGCACTCATCGCATTGTAATGTACGTAATCAAATGAAGTCATAAGTCAAACCATAAAATTATATACACACACATATACACAATATTTCATATATGGAGTATTAAACATGTAATGTTTGTGAAAAAAAGTAATAGTACATACTACTGTAGCTAATCAAAATGATACGCATTAAAAACAAGAGTGCAACATCATGTTGCTAACCAAAATGATACATATACAAAATGACCGACTTGAAGGAGAAAGAGTGCGACATCATGTAGCAACCTCAAAAGCATCATACAACACCTGTCAAAAAGAAGCACATACGTGTGTATGTTAGTCACAAATGATAAGAAACTTTATGAATTAATGTTATGGGGTAGCTAGCTGTTTATCTATAATGTAGTGCATGGAAAAAAAGAAAACCCAACTGCACTTATTTTGATTTGCTTGCTTAATTATTTTTCTTCATTGATTAGGTTCAACCAGAACCGTACTTGAAAGACCCTAGCCCATGTAATACTCCATTACTATTTTGTGTTTTCATATGGTTTGTTAGAACTTATTTATGTACTATGGTTATGGTCCAAATAAATTGAGAATGCCCAACATCTATCCATGTACTATAACAAAACAGTAAATGACAAAACTGGATATTTAGAAAAGCCAACGCTTATCAATGTAGGGGATTACTGTTATGTTCCAAAGCTTAAATTTAATCATAAGAGATGCAACTATATTCAGAAACTCTAGATTTTATAAAAATTTATTAATATCCAGATATTCATTTAATTTTATAAAACTTAGTTAATTTTTAGAAAAATATTTTATTGCTATAAAACTTGGTTAACTTAATTAATTTTTATAAACTTTGTTGATTTTTATACACTTATCGGATTTCATGAATTTTCGACAACACCTCCTTTGCGTGGTTAGTACTTTCCTCCACACCCCAATTCAATATACATTTACATGATCAAAACTAGATCGGATTTATATCATATATAACAAAATATACTTCATAACAGCATGCACATTCAAATGCATAATAACATACCATTTATTAGCAACTTTAGCTAGCAATCTTCGATATAGCAAAAGATATTGTGCACCTATATAGCAAAGTAAAGGGAATAATTAGGGTGCAAATCTACAAAAGAGTTGATGCCAATATTATTTATCAAGTAATACTGGCACCCTTAGAAATAGAGAGCAAATTGTTCCATAAGATGAGAAAAAAATGAGCTTGATGATAATTTATGTCCTCTAGTCAGTAATCGTTATTCCATTCAATGTTGGAAAGTATAGCAACACCATGAGACAGTGTTTTTGCATTACGATTTGAAGCTCAGTCATAAACACAACTGACAGCTCTAAGATTACAGGTTTTACATGCTCTCAACAATTTATATCTTTGAGTATGCAAGCATGCTCCTGGATTTTGGAAAAGTGTGGTATATAAAGTCAACATTGAATAAATATTCACAATTTATTAACCTTTATTTATGCAATTTATCATTATTTTTATACCTAGTTATAGAATCATAATGCATTATGGCTAACAGAATCAAAAATAGAGACAAGGAAGCTTAAACAGGCTTCCCCTACCATAGCTTAATATATTTTGATTGTTATTAATTCATATTTATAAAGAGTGATGTTTGACCAAGTTTAAACAAAGATAGCCTCTTAGTTTATGCACAAAATATTTATAAAATATTTTGGAATACCGCATGCTTTGGGGCATCATCAACAACTTCAACAGGTTGATCTGAACCCATGCTAGCGAAATAAGAACCTTTGCAACTCATATATTTTTGCAAACTAAATAAGAAAACTACTTCATTAACATGATAATTGCAAAAGACAAACAAGAATAACTACTGAAAATACTCATCCCCGATAATGTGACTATGGTTCACTAGTAGAGAGTGACATTACGGTTTATTCTACATTGCATATATACAACCTTAATTATTCTCTATGTGTCCACACCACTTACTTATTGACTTGTTACATCTGTATATAAAGGAATATTTTTGTGCACTCCCGTTTGGAACCTGTTTACTATTTGTCACTCATTAAATTTACATTATGCTATAATAAGATCCTCCTTGATCCACCACCCCATTGTACAAATCCATAGAACACTTTATATATAAGTAACATTTGTATTGGTTAAAATAAAATAAAAATCAAACTGTAATTATGCATGAAAATGAATTGGTTTAAAGTGTAATTTCAGCAAACCATGTCATTCTCAATCAATTTACAGCAACCACAAGTTCTGCAGAACTATAAAAATATGGCCAGATAATTCTGGCCATCTTGAATATGTTTGAATTTAAGATAATTGGTGTATAGATCTTTAAACCATGATGGGTATATTAGAAAATAAACAAGCAGCAGAGCACATACCATTATCAAGGTAAGCTAGAACAAGGTTCTATGAAATGAAACCGGATAATCTATAGCCACATTTCATCACTGTAAAAGTCACACCTCATCATTTTGAAGACATAGTATAACAACTCTTTAAGAAAAAAGAAGGATTAGTAATCAAAATTTATGGGGATAAACATGTACATATTTAACGAGAGCAATACGACTTGTGCTTGAGGACCGAATATGGTTGAATGGAAATTTAGGCCACCGAGGACATATATTAAAACCTACGAGCTGAGTTTTAAAATGGCCACACCCACAAATTTCAATGGATGATTATTTACATGGTGAATCCTTTAGACTCCCTAATACTCTAAGAAAAAATATGCAATGAAAAGTGATCAATGGATGATTATTTACATGGTGAATCCTTTAGACTCCCTAATACGATGCTTTTTAAACCATATATCGAAGTTATCCATTGTATACTTGTAGGAACGATGACTTGCTAGTTTTGCGGGTGTGTAGGTTTGACATGGTAGGTTTCCAGCCAGATAATCATCTCACCCTTTAATCACACTTAAATATGCACCTAATAAGGAACCAGCAAAATCATAAAGTATGGAACACCAAAAAAGTGCATACTTTACCTTAGATGGATTTAAGCAGCAAGACATGCAATATTCATATGAGTTGCAGCACTGTGACAGAAGGTTGCAACCCTTGGTAAACAGAACCAAAAATACATCAGTTGTATATATAGTTTTATTTCACATTCTACCCAGTTTGCAAATTCTAAAAATGAATGCATAAGCTTTTTGTTTACTTTTATACTGCTTTATAGAATTTTTCGTTAATCAAAACATGAATATTGAATATATAATATTTTGGGTCAAGTGATTTTGCTAGTAGTCTTAGCAACTGTGGCTTTATTCAGTTATCAAAAAATAAGGATGACCAACATACAAGAGAACCAATCTCCTCTTGCTGGACAACAACGAGACAAAGAACCAACAGAAAGGGCCCTACATACATAACCTGGAATAGTATTAGATGGATAGGTAAACAAATGCATAGAAAATCATCGAGAGATTGCTAACATACATAACCTGGAACAATATTATATGTCTAACAATTTTTGTGTGGAATGAATTATTGTCAGTTAACTGTGCATATGTCATTCATTACAATGGTCATGTTGAATGAATTATTCTCTAACAATAATTTGTCATGCATAAATTGCAGTGTACAAATATTTGCACTACCAACATTTGTTGTTTATAAAACAACACCAAATAAGTGCAAATTATTTGTGTTACACCACTTATATGCAAAATGCTAGCATCACAAAATATATGAGTATTGTTGTGCGACAACCCTAATATTTCTAATAACTTTCTTGACAAATTGTTTGCAAATGTTTATCTTGCAAATATTTGTCTGTTGATTATTGAATTGCATGTTAAAATTTAGTGAATTCAAACTATACTCCAATGACATCCAAATTGTCCTATCTAGTGGAAGTGAAGGATTTCGTCAAGCGCTCAGCATGGAGCAGCTAACGGTGGCACCATAGCATAAAGATGGTCGGAATTTGATCATCTACAAGAGATGATCGGATGAATCAGGTCAGTGCTGCAAAGTGTGGATTCTGACAAAATACAATGGATGATGGTTGTTCAAATTTTGCCTAAAGTTAAAGTTGTATTATAATGGAGACATGATAGCTTAAACATGTCACTGTATTCTGTTAACTTGCTATCAAGGTTAGTTTTAGAGATATCGTAGTGCCAAGCTGACAGTTTAACATTATAATACAAGTTTAACAACTGTCATATTACAATACAGTGACAACAAATGATAGCTCTAAGTCCAGTTAGTAAATTATGCTTAATTTGATAATTTTTGAACCTTTATAGTTGAAGATTTCATTTGAAAGCTTGTTTTAAGTGCCAAAAATTGAAGCTATGGCAAGGGCGAAGGATGGAGAACCAACAGTTCAAGCCGACTTAGAAATTTGAAGTGAGTTTCTCTCTAAAATTAATAGACATTCAAATGTTTTGTATGCTTGATTGTAGAGTGTATTCCAAGCGCCTTTTTTTTATTTTCAAATATCTCTTTAAGAGGTGCTAGGGAATGTTTTAATGTGCGTATATACTAGCACCCATTATTTCATTGTATTATATATATACAAGCATTACAACAGGCGCTTCCTGCATGATAATGGCACGTGCTTCTTACGTGAATTATTTTTCTGGAAATTATAAATGTTTAGCACATTCAAGAAAAAATGATTTATATAAATATTTAACCATATTTTTGTATTGAAATCATTTTTGTTAGTTTAAATTTTATTTTTAAGTTGCAACGTCTATTTTATTTAAATTTGAATTTTTATTTATATTATTAATTAATAATTTATTTGTTAGATCCTATTTTTAGGTGATATTAAAATTTGATAATATACGTAGATAGATGTTTTAAATTTTTAAAAGAATTTTATTTGGTTAGATCCTATTTTCAAGTGATAGTAAGATAAAATAACATTTGTATACAGATGTTTTGAATTTGTAAAAGAAATTTAATTGTTAGATCTTTTTTTAAGTGATATTAAGATTTCATGTTAGGGGCATTTTCGGTGGTTCACGCTGACACCAAAAAAGTGTGACACCAAATGTATTTCAACTATTATTAAAGATATGTGTGTATATATATATGTATGTATATATATATATATATGTATATATATATACATGCAAAATCACTGAGTTCCTCAAAACAATGGAAAAAGGAATGAAAAGAACAACATGTTACTGGCAAAAAGTGAAAACCAATCAATACCGCTTCCACTCAGCTTCATACTATTCTTGAATTGCCTAAATTTTCCTCTCACTTCCCATGATAGCATCAAGAGCTTCCTTTTCCATGCTGGAGAAGTTTACGAACCACTGAGGTTTCACCATGTGTTCCACAACATCATTGCTTCTTGAACAAAAACCAAGGTTCATCTCATTCTTTTGAGCACCTCTATATAATTTCTAACAGGGTAAATCTCTTTTCAGTGATGTATAAAACATGAATGGTAAAAGAAATAGTTGAAAACATCCACAAAGCAAGTGTAGTAAAGAAGTTTTGTATAATCAGTCTCAAAACCCTGACAAAGCAAACTCAACAATTATCGTAACTATCAATTTTGAAGCAGAAATTTGATCAGAAAATGGCACAATAAATTCATCCAACTGGGTTGACATTAATTCTAGGAAATATTTATGCATCGATGATTCTATGTTGTTATTTTAAAAAAGGCATGAGCTGAGCTTCATGCTTATTGTGTTAGTTCATATTGTTTAATCATGCATGTATACAAAATATACAACATAATAAATTTGGTTAATCAGCCATAATTCTGGTATACATAGAATATAAGCTCTTAATTAGAAATACAATGCCCATTAAACAATTTATGGAATTTCCATCCAACTTACGACTTTCTACTTACAAGTATATGCAAAATCGTATAGTCCTTTCTGAATCCAAATTTTAAAACAGTTGAATCAAAATATCCTAGAAATCTCCAAAATTTTGTTTGAAAATGATCCAACAAACAATATTTACAAACACAGACTTATTAAAATTGTGCATCACAACTCACAAGTAGTAAACACTTAATTATTTAGAACAAAACTATTTAAGACACTATAAATCTCGAAGAAATGAATTCTCTGCAAGATTCTTGATCAACAAGAAAGAGACAGTTTTCAACAATTAGAGTTGTTACTCAAAATTCATTATCCAGTTTTCTTAGAAGTAAATCATAAGAACATGATGAGAATTGTTCTACCTATTAGAACCCATACGTATGAAGAACATGTCGCAATTTCTACTAGAATAAACATGCAAACAATAATTATCATTTTAGTAATGTGCGATAGGCATATCAGAAAATACATGTGCAATGCACATGCAAAATGCTAATGTAAGTAATTTCGATTCTTCACTATTATTTTATGTTTCATCCATTTCCCATTCAGAGATAATGGGCCTGGTATAAACCCACGTCGTGCAGTAATATCTTTAGGCATTGCCTGTGTCAATTTAAAGATTTTCCTATGTGTATTGCTTTTTTTTTCTATTTATGATATTTTAGTCTTATCTGCAAGTACACTGAGTATGACACCTTTAAATATATAATACACTATCACATCTTCATAAATTTTCAAATAGGAAAAAAAATAAAAAAAGTAATAATAATCCAATAGATGTTGGTGATAGTGCTGTTAACAATATTAGTAAGATACAAACAGGGAAATGTGCGAAGTTTCTACATTCAGATTTGAATTATTGAACAAGCTGACTATAAAGTAGTAATAAGAGAATTGATTTATTCAAGGATAATGAATAGAAATTTTTACCTGAGATGAAATTTATTCACATATAAAATGATTATAAAAAGGATAGAGAATAGAAATTTTTACTTGAGCCGAAATTCATTTTCTGCATGCACAAAGTGAAGTGCGGTTTTATGTATATATTTAAATCATTTAAATCATTCTCAAACAAACTTGTTATGAGTATAAAATTGATTTGTATTAAAATCCATAGCTGTGAAATTGTACCTATTTCAAAACTCATATATACTATGAAACTTAGTATATTCAGAGCTGATATGTTTTCAAAAATTAACACATGTTCAAAGCTTCTATATTTAAAATAAAAATTCATACACATGAATATAGTTTCAGTATTTATGGATTATAACCTTCAGTGTGCCTTGAATTTTAATAATCAAATTATTTAAAAAAAAATTAGTATAGTTTCAGTATTTACGGATTAGTTTAATAATCAAAATAATCATTGTATATCATAAATATATCAACATAATCTATAAAAAATCATAAAATGCTTAAGTTTAAAAAAACATACCAGCACACAGTTTGCGATGTTGAAATACCGAGAACCGCTTGAGGACCTAGAAGTTGAAATATTGCTTCAACTGCCTTAAAGAACCGCTTGAGGAATCGAGCCTAGAAGACGCACTTCAGCTACCTAAAAGGATTCCAGTGAATAAATTGAGGAATCGAGCTTTGAGGGTTGTGGAGACTTGAGTTTTATGGAGCATTGAGGGTCCGGAGCCTTGAGGAATTAAAGAATTGCAGTGACGACGAGAATCTGAAGAGGAAGTGAAAGTGAAAAAGGAAAAGGGGATTTGGGCGGCATAGAAAAATGATGGAGGGAAATAAAATTTTGGACCGTGAAAATTTCTCAATCATTATTATCAACGGCGTTAACTTATTATTGATGGCTTTAAAGACTACCCTATAAAAACCATTAACTAGTTATCTATAGCAAGTAACCTCCCGTGCCATCCTCACTTGCTATCAAAGCATTTTCTTGTAGTGATTATAGGGAAGGAAATCCGACATGTGCTAAAGAACATGCAATACGATGAAGGAGCTATAGGACCTCAAGGACTTTCTTCCAAAGCAAGGCTCGAAGACCTAGTAGAAAAAGCGCCCCAGCTAACTAACGAAATCATACGAAAAAATGATTATCAAATAACATTCTAGCTAGCTGGTAACTAATGAATGAGACAGCAACCTAAAGAGATGCCTTCTCATACATCCTTATCATTCTCCTTTTCCAAATGAGCCGTACCGGGACACTAGGGCATTGTAGATATCAAGGCGAAAGAAATTCTTCTATGCCTTCGATGAGTCATGTCAATCTCCCTTTTGAGAACCGGTGTTGCCGGTGGCATGGAGAAGTCTTGTCCATAGGATCGTCGCACAAACAAATCCAATACCTTAGCCGAAAAGAAATGATAAAAATGTGTTCCATCGAGCTGAATTCGAAAAATTTCTCTTAAAGTCAATGAACCATTGCTTTAAGACCGTCGAGTCATCGAACACACGACCCAAAACTCCTCTCTAAATCGATAAGTTATCATTCCAAGGTGGTCTAATCTTCGGACATCCGACCATAACAAACCTATCTGGTCTACGAACATCTGATCCAAAAAAGCCCTTTGCAAATGTGAAGCTCTTTCACGAACTAAAGCATCATACAGGTAAACTAGAAGGTCAACGGTCATTTGATCCAAAAATGACTTCGCGGACGTGAAGGCCTTTCACGAACTAAAGCGTCGTGATGGTGAACCGGTATATCCACGGTCATCTGATCCAAAAAACCCTTTGCGAACGTGAAGGTCTTTCACAAACTAAAGCATTGTGATGTTGAATCGTTAGATCAGCTGTCGCCTGATCCAAAAAACCCTTCTCTAATGTGAAGGTCTTTTACGAACTAAATCATCGTGAAGATAAACTGCTAGATCAACAATCATCTAATCTAAAAAAAAACTTCCCGAACGTGAAGGTCTTTCGCGAGCTAAAGCGTCGTGAAGATAAACCAATAAATCAGCGGTCATCTGATTCAAAAAAACCCTTCGTGAACATGAAGGTCTTTCACAAACCAAAGCATCATAAAGGTGAACCAGTAGTTCAGCGGTCATCTGATCCCAAAAAACCCTTGACGACTGTGAAGATCTTTTACGAACTAAAGCGTCGTGAAGGTAAACTGATAGATCAGCGGTCATCTGATCCAAAAAAAACCTTTGTGAACATGAAGATATTTCACGAACTAAAGCGTTGTAAAGGTAAATGGATAGATTAGCAATCATCTGATCCAAAAAATCTTAGCAAATGTGATGGTCTTTCATGAACTAAAGCATCATGAAGGTGAACCGGTAGACCAACGGTCATCTGATCCAATAAAACCGTTTGCGAACATGAAGGTCTTTCACAAACTAAAGCGTCGTGAAGGTAAATATGTAAATTAGCGGTCATCTGATCCAAAAAATACCCTTCATGAATATGAAGGTCTTTCACGAACTAAAGCGTCGTGAAGGTAATACGGTAGATCAGTGGTCATCTGATTCAAAAAAAACCCTTGGCAAACTTGAAGTTCTTTCATGAATGGAAGCATCGTGATGGTAAACCGATATATCAACGGTCATCTGATCTTAAAAAACCCTTTGAGAACGTGAAGGTCTTTCACGAACTAAAGCGTCATGAAGGTCAACCGGTAGATCAGCGGTTATTTGATTCAGGAAACCCTTCGCGAGTGTGAAGGTCTTTCACGAGCGTCGTAATGGTAAACTGGTAGATCAATAGTCGTCTGGTCCTAAAAAAACCCTTTGTGAATGTGAAGGTCTTTCATGAACTAAAGCATCATGAAGTTAAACTGGTAGATCAGCGGTCATCTGATCCAAAATACCCTTCGCGAACGTGAAGGTAAATCGATAGATCAGCAGTCATCTGATCTAAAAACTCTTCGTGAACGTGAAGGTCTTTCACGAACCAATGCATCTTGATGGTAAACCGGTAGATCGGCGGTTATTTGATAAAAAAAACCTTCGTGATCGTGAAGGTCTTTCACAAACTAAAGCGTCATGAAGGTAAACCGGTAGATCCATGGTCATTTGATCCGAAAAAACCCTTCGCAAACGTGACGGTCTTTCACGAACCAAAGCATCATGAAGGTAAACCAGTAGATCAGCGGTCATCTGATCCAAAAAACCCTTTATGAACATAAAGATCTTACATGAACTAAAGGATCATGAAGGTAAACTAGTATATCAACGTCGTTTAATCCTAAAAAACCCTCCGCGAACGTGAACGTCTTTCATGAATTAAAGCATAGTGAAGGTGAACCAGTAGATCAGCGATCATTTGATCCAAAAAAACCTTCACGAACGTGAAGGTATTCCATGAACTAAAGCATTGTGAAGGCATATCTTTTCATAGATCAGCCGGATGGTTCAACCTAACATCGTAGTAATCAGCCACTGCACAAAAATAGAGCTGCGTAGAAAGGAAATCCTAGGATTAAATTGCTCGTGTGCTAATTTCTAGGGATGAAAGCTGGTGCACAACCAAATTTCCTAAATTCCATTTAGAAAGAATTTAAATATACCCAAATGATAGGCAGGCTCGATGAAATTTTGCTTGGAACCAAGCATCTAGGCTATCAATTATCGAATTCAAGTATTGGCGTACGAACAGAACTTATGTGACGACAGCAATCAAGCCAAGCATGAACAACTAAGGACCTGCAAGGACAATCATGGAAGGTCAAATTTAAAACCACCGGACTTCCTCAATCTTAGGAAGGGATTGAGAGCCAGACCAGGTTCAATCAATCATGTGCCCTAAACCACTCCCTCTACCTACAATCACCTAAATATAGGCATTCGAAATAGATAGTCCCTCAAGCAAGGATAAACGTATAAATATTGATTGAATGAAATTTTGCAAAGTCCAAACATGAATAACCATGAGGTTGGTTAGATAATGGTTCTATATAGCAAAATAGAGCCATTCTGGTAACAAAACTGCCAACAAAGGAAATGAAGGATTTAATGTTAAATCAACCGTCGTTCATATTTTGGCAATGACGAGAAAGATCGATGACCTACTCAAGGTCTAACTAGATCATTTGGTTCCAACTTGCAGGCATTACTCGAAATTTGATGATGCTAAGAAGGAAATCTTAGAATGAAACTACTGATACATCGGCTTTCTTAAATAGAAGCAAAAGTTTGATCGACTCTTTAATCCTACCTTCTGGAATCTTACGTTATCTGAAGATCCACATCATCAAGGTTTGAGTCATTTGTACATGAGTTTACGAAGGTAGAAACCAACACATGATTAGTATCTTAATGTCACACTCGAAAGAATGTACTTTAGCAAAAGATTCCAAAAATGCATCTTTCTAATACATACCGACATCATTACAGAAGTCCGATCTTAGGATCAAGCAACAAAGTCCCTAATTCCTGAAGATAGGAGCTATCGTGCCAATCAAACTAGGCCAATCGAGCTTATTGCTTAGGACACCTAGTCTTCCAAAACATGCTAGTTTCAGCAGTCAGAGTAATCAGCACTACGGACTAAGGAATTTACACCAACACTTTGTTGAAATGAACTCAATTGAGCATAAGTAGGGATTAGCTATAGAACTGGCTAGACTAAGCCACTTCATAGTTCTGAACAAAGCTATGGAATAGAATATGTCGAAATGACCGCAGAAGTATTACTTACATGTATAGAATTACAGTAGACAAGTATGCTGCACATGATCACAAGAAGTGCAACAGCGAGAAAAAGCAATGCTTGAAATCGAGCAACTAAGCCAATAGTCCCTGGAGACAGAGGCTAGTATGCATTATATTCCAAGAAATGCAAAGGAAGGACAATCGCACTCGGACAACTCATGCGCTAGTTTTCGAAGGATGAAACTGTGCCTGATTGAACTTCAAATAAAACTCTACAAGAGCAATTGTGCCTTGTAATTTAACTGTAACCAATCATCCTAATATGATAGGAATAATAAGCAAAGCGTAAGTTGTGAAGGACCCAGCTTCTAGAGGAGTGGAAGTCCCTCTGCCAGACTAAAGATTGGAAGATCGAAAAGTCATTTTCAGCAACAAAACTTTGCATTCAACCCTGTCAAGTATGTTTTACTTTAAATAATATCCTCGTATGATAAACTCATGGAATCCAAGTGGAGTTGACGTATGTTAACCAATCGGGTCCTGAGCGTTAACTGGGGCAAATACAGTGTGTTATCTAACTGAGAAGAGTCCAGTATCCTGAATATTGTGAATAAACAATCTAGTGTAGATAGCTTGGTTATATTTGAAAAACAATCATTATCGTCCTTTGAAATTATCTCTTCCATACTTACCCGTTGTCGATCAACGATCGATAACGGAGCCGCTATTTGAAGCGACGTGGGAAGATTTTCTTTTCAGGATCACTGGAATACAGAAATAGGAAGAGCTATATGATTGAATCATCCACTATATTCGATTTTGGAATAAATTATCGCATTGGAATTCAAAAACATCGACGAGAACTTGACCAAATTCTCCAATAGAAGAAGTTAAAGACCAAGAAAAGACTTCGTCCAGAACAACACACAATCTTTTGAGACAAAACATAGCTTTACTACCAGTCGAATTAAAACTATACAAGACAACTCCAAACTTACATCATGCACCCACTTACTGACCTAAACTCTTGTGTAAACTATGAAACAAAGATTGCATCATCAATACCAGGAATTGAAATTCAGATTCAAATTAAAAAACAAAAGGCTGTTGGAAGTCAGTCATTTGAGAACAATATCTTGAGGTGGACTCTGATGATTCACATCGAAAATTCAATACTCAAAGCTAAATTTTCATGGTAACCTCGACATGATAAACTAGATTTCACAAAATGAAGACTCAAAAGAAGTTACTTCCAGAGCACGTCTAGTTTTTAATGAAGGCATACTCTGGGGAGCAAATGTTATTCGGGTATTTAACCCAGCAGGACCCAACAAGAAATAGAACAAACTCGTGACATTAGAATGGTTTAGAACTTATCCACAAAGACTAAGGCAATGAATTAATGAGAGCAAAATTACATTACTAAGGCAATGACTGAGATTGACTAAATGAAGAAACCAGCATTCTTTCAGCCCAACCAACAATTGAGAGCAAATAGCTAGTAAATTGCCATCAAAACGAAAACAATGTGCAATGAGACTACACAAACAACGAAGACACAAGACCATGGAAACACCCTAGACTCCAATATCCAAAATTATCCAAAATGCTTGGAATGCCAATGACCCATGCCTTATGGATCGCTAGCGATATATGCAAAGTGGTGGGTCACTCTGATGCATGGAAGAAGAGAGGAATGGAAGAAGGATGTGAAAAAATGCTAAGTGTATGGGTCGCTAGCGACCCATACACCATGGATCAATAGCGACCCATGATTCTCCACAAGTCATTAACTTGCTAATGAGCCAAGTCTATGGGTCACTAGCAACCCATGGATTTGGCTTGGATCGCTAGCTAAACCCTCCTAGGTCGTTATGCATCCATCTATGACAAGTTGATGAAGCGGCCTGGCCCAGAAGTCCTCCGATCTCGATAAATACCATCTTACATGCGACATAAACTGGTTCTTCTCTGGACTAGTTACTGAAGCTCTACGGGAAACATTCTTCACTCTTAACCTCCCTTACAACAATCTCCAACGGGGTTTACTGTGATTCTCTAGTAGATTCCAACTGGAGATTCAATCTTGCTAAGGATAATCAAAAGCCTTATAATAAAACACTGCTTGTAACAGCAATCATTCATAATAAAACTATAAAGTGGACATATGCTTCATTAACAGTCGAACCACTATAAAAATTCCCTATCTTCTTTCTTTTACTATTCTTTTCTATATCTATTATCTGTGATATTGCTCTATCAGAACATGGCTGGTGCTTTCAAACTCAAACTAATGTGTTGATCTATTTTTTGGGTTAACACTAATCTTATTTTGTTGATCACTTATAAAATACCAATTTAAGCATTAACATTGTTTTATTTAACAAACATTGATTCCTTTAATTTCCCAATAGAAATAACATGCCCAAAATTTTCATTTCTGTTGGTATAGAAATATCTTATAAAAATTAAATAAAGTTATTTGCAATAGTTTTAATAAAATAGACTGTTAATTGAAAAATCTCATTTTTTAACAGTTGATTACAATATTGCCATTTATTTAAATTTACAACATTTGTTGTGATAATTTTATAATTTAAATATATATGTCATAAATATTCTATTAAAATAAATAAGCAAATAACCCTTGGAAAAATCATATTTCAAATAATAAAAAATTCCATATAATTAATTACTTATTTTCTCGAACATTGTTCTTATATTATTGATATAAGAATTAAATTACATATTTTGTTGTTTCAATAAATTCCCAATTCATTAATCTTTAGCTGGAAATCCTTTTAAAGTTTCCTTATATATTTCAATCCCAACCCCTTTCCAATTTAGAGATAAGAACAATTATAAATATAAATTCCCCCAAATTCATCAATAAAATTTAGACATGATTAGTTAAGTCATATTTTAGATTTAATTTTAAGTAATCTCGACCTGGATTGTTATAGACTTCCCCTACAAAATTGCGTCCCTTCGGTTTCCTTAAGGGAAAAGTCAATAACAAACTATGGATGATGCATCGATTCAAAAGGAATAGGCTTATGATCGGGAGATAATTAACATGAATCTCATCATTAATAAGCATCAAAAAGCAATAGAGAATGTGCTCGCTTGATAACTCTCTCTAGCCGTCAAGGATAGTCCTATTGGTTAATGGATCATAGTATCGACAAGTGGAACAACTATATTTCAAAAGCATTCAGTCTTTGAGGTTACAATACAAATAGAACTCCTTCATAAGTTAGATTTTGTATGATCTCAAGTGCAACAAGGATTCTATGCTCAAGAATAGAATCAGAATTTCTAAAGTATCTCCAAAGCTATAACACGTGAAGGACAACATGAATGCCAGAGAATTGGAGTGGTAAGGAAACTTAGTAAGCAACAAGGCCACTACACTTAATGGTTGGGTAGGGTCCCATATATCAAATAGTTATTATCCCAAATTGAATGGAATACCTGTCATCCAACATGGAAGAAACTCGAAAAAAGATTCGATTTCCAATAAAATTTCCAAGCAAGTTTTAATCCAAATTTTCACATTTCAATTTATTAAAAGTATTTTCTCTATTCAAATACTTAACATTATGAATGTTCTAAGAGACTTGCTAAATTAATCATTTCAAGAGTTGCAGATTAATTCTAGGATTCCTATAACACCTCACACTTTGATAACATTATTTAGGATATTTAATTAGGCAAATTAAATAAAATAATGTGTTAATTAAGAGATTGAGATTTGAATTATAATTAAGGGGTAGTCGTGTCATTTAAACTACAAATTAAAGAAGAGTTTAAAATGAAATATATAAGGGGTAAAATAGGAAAGAAGTCATTCCTATATCTATAGCCCTTAGCCGTGTATACTCCTACACGTTCGTTTTCATTTATTTAAATTTTAAAAGCTAAGGTCGACCACCATTAACAAGGGCAAGAGAAAGAAAGATAAAGGGGAAGCTTAATCAACATCAAATTTATTCAAATCTTATATCATTAATCTCGAAGCTAACGTGAATAATGTTTACATCTCATATGTCTTATTGTTTTTTATTTTAAGATGATTCTAAAATATATTGCAATGTTTTTCCATGTTTTTGAATGATGGAATGATTGTAAATACTTATTGATGATTAATGGTTGTTCATATAGATTTGATGACATGTTTTGATATGAAAACCCTATTGAGTGACATCTAAATGCCTTGTGATATTTTTATACAGACAGAAATATTATTTTGGAGATGGGTTTCAATTTTTAGAATTTTCTAAATTTCTGTGGTTTTATATGAACTTTCTAATAAAGAAAATGTCAATTTGGGTTATAAATTATTTATGGTTAAATAATAAAAGGTTTGGTTCTGAAATTTTTATATGTTGGAAAATATATTAAAATAGATCTTTTGGAACTTTTGTAGAATTTTCCTAAGTGTTTTGATGGATATATAAAATTATTTAAGGTATTGAACTTAAATGTTTTATATATTTATAAAAGGAGACGAGCTCTTTGCAAATAATTCAAATTTGTTATTTCTTGGAAATCGGTAGCACTTTTGAAGTACATTGGTAACCAATCAAATTTAGACAAAAAAGGCAGATTGGGTACAAAAGAAATAGTTTAAAAGGACAAATAAACATGTTTTACATTGTTTCGATACTTTCGGCACCAAATTCCGCCTTCTTACCTTCGCCTCCGTCTTTGTCGAAACCAATGCTCATGGTATTGGTTAACTAGTACATAGTGTATTGGATATACGTGGAAGGTATAGAGTCAAAACTTGGGTTCCAAATGGGTTGAAGCATAACTTTGCTTTTAAATGAAAATGCGGCCGCTTGCTTTCGATTAAGTAGCTTTCGACTTAGTTTTCTTTCAATTAGGTCAAATGAATTTAAAGAAATGGTGTCGATTGGGTTGTGCCTTGTTTTAAATAATTGCTTTTGACTAAGCCGAAACCTTTAGCTGCTGCTCTTTACCTATCGACCCACAGTGTTTCGAAGGGGTTACTTTGTTTTCTAAATATTGGCCACTTCTCCATTGCTTTCGAAGGAATGGTTTCGACGCCATCATTTCTTTATGTACGAATGCTTTCGAAAGATAGGCTTTCGACTAAATGGTTTTAATGACCCTTTTGTTCAATTGAAGTATAACCCAACAAGTGCTTTCGAAAGGTTTATGTTTATCAAGGGTCGATTCTTTTGAAAGGTTTTAAAGGATGATTTCGAAGGGGTGGTTCCCCAATGGTTTCGAAAGAGTCGAAAGGTGTGATTTTTCTGGTTATTTCGAAAGAACTAAAAAGAAAGATTTTCCAAAGGTTTGAAAGGAAAGGTTTTTCCTATGTTTCGGGAAGGTAATATTTAAAGGTTTTAGAAGAAAGATATCTAAGGCTTTTAAGGCTTTCAAAAGGAAGGTTTTTCAATGTTTTCGAAAGGAACTTGAGAATGGTTTTGAAAAGAAGGTTTTGGCCTTTCGGCCTACATAAAAGAAAAGGGTTTTACTTGGTTTAGAAAGGGGTACTTTCAATGGATTCGAATGGGGGACTTTCAAAGATTTAAATGTTTTCATCAACTAGATTTAGGTAAAGTATATATAACATGGCAAGGTGATTTTGAGTAAAGCATAGAGATTGTATATTTCCTTGTTTGAGTTTGATTTAAAGGTTTTAAATCATTTTGAAAAGGTTTGTAAGGATAATTTTGGGAAAGTATCCCTAAGTAAAATGACTTAGATATTAGAATACTAGATAGGACTGGTATAGGGTCGCACCCTATACATTAGCTATTAGCCCCAACTAGTTTTGTCCAAAATTCCAGTGTGTAGGGCTTTGTCATAAATATGACTAAAATTATGTGTACACATAGAAAGGAATATATATTTGCATACAGATAGGTTGTTGGTGAGCCTGCAAAACCATTAGAATCATGTGACCCTAGGAGATGATAAGTTAAGGACAGGCCATCCAGAAGAGAAGTATTTAATTGATAGTTATGTACAGACCATCCAAAAGAAGTGTCCAACAAATGTTAGACAAATTATTATATTGTCTGGTAGGCCCGAATTAGCCAAAGGTTAATGGTTAGCCAAATTAAACTAAAGTGTATGAAAAGATAGTTCATTTATTACCTGATATGTATGTTTACATAGTGATGCTTTACAGTATTTAACCAGTTTTGGTTGTAGGAAGAGATTTTCAAAAAATACGTTTTAGAAGTTAGTGGGGGGAAAACCATTCTGCTAAGCGGCATGGTCTCACTTAACATAAAATATCCGAGATGTAACAATATTATTCATACCAGGCTTTATGTCTGATTCGAAGTTTTTGATTTTCTCTTAAACTCTTGGGTGCTCAAAATTGATTGAGTAGGCTGAGGGTTGAGGTTTTTAGGTTTTTGTTGTTTTGGCGAATAAAGCTTTTGGAGATGAGCAAGTGGCGTTACGGGTAGCTAATTAGGATTTACAGTTTAGATAATTAAATAACAAAATAATTATAAACGGCGAAAATGAGCGGTTTTGGAATTGTTAGAATATGGCCTCAAAACTTATACCATTGTATTCGTAGCGATTTTCTGATTATATATATATATGTATATATTATATGCCTCGAACAGACTTCGTATGAAAAAGTTATTGACATTTGAAGTTCTGCATCAAAAAATAAATATACTTGTAAATATGACTATATCTGTATTTATTGTGCAAATAATAGAGTAAAAAGTAAAATAGTTATTATGATAAGTAATTTGTGGCAGTTGGACGTTGTCCAAAGCTAAGACTATCACATAATATAAAAGAACTAAAGAGAATGTAGTATCATAATAAAAGAAGACAGACTAGAATAGAAAAGAGACACTTGCAATTACATTTGTAAATGTAGGTTGTAAAAGAAAGAAAAGAATAAAAAAAGTAACAATAAGAAGCACAATTGTAAACATAAAGGTTATAATTAAAAAGAAAGAAATTAAAGAGGCTTATTTTATCAAACTTATATCTTTAATTAAGTTAATAAGCAAAATAATAGAAGTGGCCCGTACCGACAGCATTCCCTTTTAGGTCGAGGACTGATGGCCTCACACAAAGGTGGGACTGGGCATGTTGATTAAGGTAAATAAGTAGGAAACTAAATAAGAAAAGTAAACTAAATGCATAATAAAAGATTAGACGTAGGGTATAATAAAATGGTAAGATGCTTTTGCAGCAGCCCAAAGGATGAAGAGCCTAACGAAGCAGTTCATCACAGAAGTTTCCGCATAGAAAGAGCATATCCAACTTAGTTAGTTTGAGCCAGAAGAAGGCACGAGACTTCAATGGGACGTGAGGTTACTCTAGGATGGCCCTCTGGGGTAGGCCTAACGAAGCTGCACCCTCGGAGCAGGTTTGTAGGTGTTCCAACAAAAGAGTATGCCTTGACTACTTTTGCATTGCAAGCCTAATGAAGAGGACCTTTATAGGCAGCCAAAAGGTTGATGATTGAGTAGGATATTCGTATGACACCATACTCTGACTTGTGAGTAGGTTTTAGTGGGGAGGACCCAAAAGGATAGTCGCATGCGGAGATCAATCCATCATCATTCAGAGCGAGTTCGGGAAAGGCTAGAGTTAAACTAATAAGCCAATGATTCTTTTACCATCGAGACATTGGATGAGGGGCACAGGCCAATTGGATGTTTCGATTGTTTGTAGTAGAGTACATCCACTTAGCTCTTGAGAGGTCTTTCGTTAGTTAAGGGGGGCTGCGTGGGGCCATAGCCACGATGAGAAAAGAGATAAACCAAATAGAATATCTGTATTGTAGGCCTAACTAAGTTGTCCTTTATAGAAATAGAAAATCACCGACTGAGTTCTGTATAAGGTAGACCTTGTTGGCGCAATTCAAAGAGTAGTCAAAACGATTACGTATAGTCCTCAAGGTACGCATTAGATGGTACATTGTGGATGTCCGAGCACTAGTATAAGCTAGTGCGAACATAGTTTTACGTTCATAGTAGACGATGGAACATCTGTATTGAAGGCCTCACGAAGATGTCCTTTGTAGATATAGTTTCAGTATGCTCTAGCAGCGAGACGATGGAGTCCTTTTCAAGGAGGATACGGAAGGTATTATAGGTAGTACCTAGGAGTGATGCAGTCTTTGGGTATTTAGCTACATATATATTAGTTACCAGTGCGAACCCGTGCTTCGCATACGGACCGCACTCAACCTCGTATCATCATAACATGTTTAAATGATTTATATGGTTCATTGATTAAGAAATAGTGATCTTTTTTTATCAATTTTCAAATAAGTTTGCATTTTGTCTAAAACTTGTGTATAAATCTTTGAAAACAGTAATGCATATAGTACTGGTGCTTGATGAACAATTGCAAAATATCGAGCAAAAATGATTTCAAAGATAAAATTTCCACACAATACACATATAAATTATACACGTATAAATTTATTGTGTGCATCAGCTGTATTATATGTAACTTCATTTGGTGAAATACCTTTATCAATCATTTCCTTTAATACTTGATGTCGTTGATTCCATTTGCTACTTCAGTAATAACTATCTATAAGAGCAGTGCAGGTAACAACATTTGGTTTACACTTGACCATTGATCCAAAAATGCCAAAAGCAACGTTGACATGATTCATGAGAACGCAAGTGTTGATGATGATCCCATAACTGACTATGTCTAGGAACACATTATGCAGCATCATATTATTGTAGAATGATAAGATTAGAGGATAAAGAGATTTATTTATGTTTTGAACGATTCTTGTGAAAAATATGCTAAATCTAAAGCATACATATTTTATATCTGAAGTGTTGGAACTAACAACCATTATTCAACAATATTTATTTCAATGTGAAGAATATCATTGTCTTTCTATTATAGTCAAAGAAATTCAATATAATAAGAAGCATATAATTGTATTTAATGCCTTTGAGCTTTCCGGTTCCATTTCTAATTCCATCTAACATGGTTGTTGTATTTTGGTAATGTTGGATTTCACCAAACTTGACTGCAATTTGTGAAAGTAGAGTCAGATGCTGGAAATTTTCAAAACAATCAATGACATAGATTAGTTAAAAGAACGAAGTCAAAAAGATTTAATAACTTTAACAATATGAATAATCCGAAAAACTATGATTTTAAAAAATTTATTTTTAGCTATCAACAATGGATATCATTGGAAAGCATATTAAATTTGAGATTTAATAGTGAAATCGATTCTTAAATCCAATTAATGTAGAAAAAGTTATCACATTTTAAAGTTTGGAATAGAAAGAAATTAAAAAAAGTGACTGTTCATTTTCCAAAATATAAAGGAGGCCTGTGTGTTCTTGAAATCCAACTGACTAATAATATTATAGTACATATTAAGATTTAATCTACTAGGCAGTAGATGGGTATGATTAACGCATAGAGGAGAGAGTATTATAAACCCAGTAAATCTAATATGATAGAGAATGGAAATAGAACAGTATTTGTAGAATTATGCTTAGAAGTGTATAAATTGTCCATTTTCAGAACTTTAGTTCTGACTCCCTCCTCATAACATCCCACGGGTTAGATAGATGGCAGAGATATTCCAGCTTGGTGACACTTGTATAGAAAGTGTTATTACTTTGGTGAGTCTTTACTTACTGTTATATTTTTAGTCAGTTCCGCTGTGAGACATTTATTTAAGCTTTGATATATTTATCTTTTCCTATTTGCAAGATACAAGATACCCAACTCGAGCATCAGTCGGCTTGAATTTTAGCATTTTTGCAAAAAATTTCGAATAGTATCAAAGCGAGGTTAGTAGATCCTAAGTAAATTAGGAAATATGAGTGAACGTATTTATATTTTTGAATAAAATATAAATATATTATGTACTAAAATCCAAATAGTCCTTAATTATAGATTTTAACATATGGAATGCTTTTAGAAGTATATTTGTGCATAGTTTGCTAGTTCGGTTTGGGATGATCCATGGACGTTGAGCCCTATGTTATTGCCGATTTATAGTGTACAATAAGCTATGTTCTGAGAGAAGACCGGTATCCATATGTTATAGGAAGTGGGAAAGTTCCATAGGGATAGTAGGGAGAGTATTTTCATAAGAGATTTTAATAAGGAAATGAAATTTCCAAGGTTTAGGAGGAGTATTCCTCGGACAGTAAGAAGAAAATCCACTTTATGTCTAGCCCAATAAAATGAAACTTTTGGAATGAAAAATTTCAAAAATATAGATGTCAATATGTTTGAGGAAGTAAATATTGGGTTTTTGAAAAAAAAGTAGTATGAAATTTAAATTGGTTTTTATATAATGTAAACTTTGTTAAAAGTGAAATTCTTTTGAAGAATTATAGAGCATGTATAACTAGCTAGTTTCTTTATAGGTAAACAAAGATTTTAAATATGTAAACCTAGAGTGTGTTAAGTATCGAAACCATAGGTTACAAATAAATGTAATAGATGTTTTCGTGAAAAATAAAGGAAGTATAGATTATGAACTATTTTTATAGTAGTTGACTCTCAAAGGAAATATTTTTACATAGCATATGAGATTTAATAATATTTATTCTAATTGAATCCATGTACTGGTATTTTTGGGTTGTAGTAACGGTGTTTTACGCAACATCTGTTTTGACCCAAATAAAAATGTGCTTTAAATATATTTCTATGTATAGAAATAAAGTGTTTTGTTAGTGCACTTATTATTTAAATAAGTATATGAAAATGTTTTCTAGTTATGAAAATATTAAAACAGCTTTGAAAATGAGTTCTTTTGAAAAATATGTGAGTTAAATATTAGGAAATTGATAAATTTTATAGGAAATGTCTACTGTAAGTGAATATAGATTAAACATACTTTAATCTATTGGAATGAAATGAATAATGACATAATTTTCTATGAAACCAAATCACAAATAAAGACGTTTTGTGCAAGTTATAAGGAATACGTCAAAGAGATGTACAAGGTTTGGAAAACACCATATTTTGTATAGCCTATTTTGATAAAATATAAAATAAGTTCCTTGTAATTTCACATAAATACGAAATTCTCTTTTAGAGGATTCAAAGAAGGTTTTAGCGTTAATGGTTTCTTTAGGTAAACATTGATATGTCGATCGGTATGCTATAAAAAAATTCCTTTCCTCAATTGAATCAACGTATGCAATCGAAGCTTAAGACAAAATTATGAGGGCTATAATAATAATCCAAAGCAATATATGATAAATACAAATTACATAATCACATATCATAGAACATACACAGCGAAATACAAATAGATACAAGCTGATCAAAATCGAATATGTACATAATATCAAATATAAGACTATGGTTAAAATGATCCATATCATACATCTGTACTACATCTTCTAAAAAATATGTATAAAAAGAATCTAGGCTCAATATAGATATAATGCTATATAAATATGTGCACATATACAAGATGAAGATAAGATATATGATAACTAGATAATTAGAGTGAATCCTCTCTAGAACAATCAAACTGGAGCACATGAAATATCTCGGTCTGACCCAAGTAAGATAAACTAATAAACAGGTCAGTCCAGACTATGATGAACGAGTTAGCAACATAAATGACAGATAAAGTGAACTAGAACTCAAGTATAGTAATCAAGTCATGCATCGACAAATATCAAATGTTTTTCAAAACTTTAAGAAAACCAAATATCAAACTCAATATTGCTTCTACAAGAAAATCCTCGAAACTATTTGGTGATAACACACATAACATCAAATCTAGAAAACACAAAGAGAAATTCAAAAATCTCATAAAAGGAGGGAAGGCGCCAAACTCCAGATTAGTGAAATAAATTCACGTACATGCATGTAACACCAAGATAGACATATACGTCTATAAAAATCAAGGTAGGTACGAGACCTATAAACTTTAAGATAGGAACAAGTCGTATAATCTTAGGAAAAGGTATGAGACCTATAATCATCAAGATAGTTACGGGACCTATAAACATGAAGATTTGAACAAGTCCTATAAACATTAAGATAGGTACGGGACTTATAAACTCAAAGATAGGAACAAGTACTATAAACTCCGAAGACAAGCCATAAACTCATCGATAAAGTGTTAAATACTTTCATATAGCAACCGAATAGATAATGACCATGTCTCCCATACCACATGAGTTTACCTAAACGTTGACTATACAATAATAAAATCCACTTGTGTGTAGCAATTGTTCGGTTGAGAAAGTCTGAGAATTATATTAAAACAAATGCAAGCATTCCATACCACTCATTATTTAACTGTTTAAATCAATTTCTCGTTCAATTGATGTCATGCAATTTTTATAAAATTATTCACTTTAAAATCATTTTTAGTAAAACATTTACTTATAACGAAAATATATATAGGCACACTTTTCAAATCATTGCTCCAAATCAATTTTAAAACCATTTTCAAAGAGAATAACACTTTATATATATATTTCTAAAACTATTTATGTAGAAATTAGATTTGTACTAAAAAAGACATTTATAAAATGGTTTAATCTAGAAATCAGCCTTTTATAAATTCGATTTGAAAAAGTGCATCAAAAGTGTGTCTTACTCTCAAGATCCATAGAACATTTCTATGGTATAAAAAATTCAAAATGAATTCTCAAATTCATAAATAAAAATCCATAAAAAACATTGAAATCGACAAAGAAAACAGCACCAAAATCAACAATTGGGTTCAGGTGATCAAATAGGCAAAGGAAGGAGCAAACGGGAGTAAATGGAGCCCGAAACGGCATGCCTGGGTCTCAGCCCAGGTCAAGACCGGTCCACTATTCATCATGACCGATGCATCTGTTGGCACGCCTGGGCTGAGCCGCAAGCATCGTTGGTGGTGCTCCGTTTGCCCGTTGGTGGTGATTTCTTTGCTGAATTGAGTCTAGGCTTCTACTACACTGAATTAACTTATTTTGTTTTATCACTTATAAAATACCAATTTAAGTATAAACAATGTTTTATTTAACAAATATGGATTGCTTTAATTTTCCCAAAACAAATAAGATGCCCAATATTCTCATTTCTATTAGTATTGAAACATCTTATAAAAATTAATACAACTTTTGAAAATAGAAGTTATTCTCAATAGTTTTAATAAAATAGACTATTGATTGAAAAATCTCATTTTTAAAAATTAAACATAATATTACCATTGAGTTAAATTTACAACACTTGTTGTGCTAATTTTAGAATTGAATGATATTTGTCATAAACCTTCTATTAAAATAAATAAGCAAATAACCCCCGAAAAAATCGTATTTCAAATAATAAAATTATTTTCGTATAATTTATTTACTCATTTTTCCAAGATTACTCTTATATTATAATATAAGAATTAAATTACATTATTTTTTTGTTTCTATAAATTCTCAATTCATCCTTCATTACTTGGAAATCCTTTTAGAATTTCCTTATTTATTTCAATCCCGACCCTTTTCAAATTTGGAGATAAGAAAAATTATAAATATAAATTCCCCAAATTTATCAATAAAATTTAGTTATAATTAGTTAAATAATATTTTAGATTTAATTCTTGGTAATCTCGACTAGGGTTGTTCTCTTTTGCCCGATTATATTTCAATTTTTCCAAGTATAGTCCACATAAGTAAATTTATATTGAATCTTTAAATCTTTAAATCAAAATTATTTTATAAATCAGTTTTTGTTCACCACCGATAAGTTATGAAGAAATAGATTGCATATCTGAGATAACTTTTTCCCTTATCACTAATTAAATCTTATTTTACAATCATTCTACTTTACACTAAGATTTATATTTGCCAACCCGTTAACTTTTTCCCTATGCTAAGCATGTGACAGTTCAAAAATCAGACATTCTTCTCCTTTTTCGCTCAAAAATCTTTTTATATAAACTTTTTATGTATTTGGGAAAATTTAGAATTCAAAATTTTATTGCAAAAAATTTCAAATTTTTGTAAAAGTATCTTATTCCAAATCTCAGAATTTTGAATGAAAATTTTCAAAAGTATATATTTTTTAAAACAAATCATATCGTATCCTATGCAGTCGGAGTTTAGTCAATAGTTTAAGTCCATAGTCGACTCTATCCTACCACGTAGTAAATTTTCAATTTTTCAAACAAAAAATTCTTTTATCCTAACATAACAACCCACACACAAGTTCAATAAAAATTTAGTTTTTAAGGCATAGGGACACTTTCCTATGGCTTCGTAACAAACTTTCCATTGCTTCATTCATCAAAATTTACCTTCCCAAAACTTTTAACGCTTTTAGGACTTGACTTTAGTTATCTTTTAACAGCTAATCTAATAAATTTCCAAATATTTTATAAATATCTAGTCATTCATTTATTTATTTTTCATTAGTTAAGCGTCTACATGAAATTTCCATACTTACAGAGTTGCCCAATTAATTCAGCGGTCGAACCAGAAAACTCATTCTCAAAAGTAACATTTTTCATGATACCGTATGTGTTTTATACGACAGAAAGAACTAATGCTTACTACCCAAACTAAAAAAGAACAATGCTGGAAGTGCCCTTCAATATCAATTGGCACGATGTTGTGGTCCCATCACCCTCTAAAATTAAATGGACCTTTCTAAGATGTCATCCTTCTATAAGACATTTAACTTTCCTTTTTGGATTTTGATTAATAAGGTTTACCCGTTGCTTCTATTATCACACCCAATTTTGGAATAAGCTATGCATCCCCACACTATAGTGAGTAAGAAATTCAAATATGCACATTTTAACTAACACATAGGTAAATTGGCTTGGTGGAATAACTTTTTCACCCTAATTTTGTCTTCCTTAACTTTGAGTCTACCAATGTTCTCTACGTGTATTCAATATCTCATTACCCTCTATTACTATCTTCTTTTAATCCAAATCTCTTGATAGTATTCTCAAATCTTGATATTTACTTCCTTTATCCTTGATCTTCCCTATGATACCCTAGAACTCATAGAAGTGTATTTTAATACCATTTAAAATTCATTTGCAGGTGATTTTTATAGCTTGCACACATGTCTAACAAAACATTCCTCGGTTATCACCAATATTCGTTACAATCTATGGGGATTCCTTATTACAACTCTATGAGTAGTCGTCTCTATTTACTTCATAGCCTTATTTTTTACCCCGTCTTACCTTGGCTATCATTCCTATTTACCCCATATTTAAAAAATTTGTTTGGTCTTCACCATTTCTTTCAAAGATTAAAACTTTAAAAAATTTAAATAATTAATCTCAAAACTTGAATCTTAAAAAGTATAACTTAGAAGCTTTCTATCAAATTCAAAAATAACTTGATGTCTTAACTTTTGAAACTATAGTTTATAATTTTTAAATTTAGCTTATTCACCTAGTCCAAGAGAAAATGTTAGCAATTCAATGTCTAAAATGTTTCTTTCCTTTTCTTCGAATCAACTTTTCCTTTAATGACCTTTCTTAACTTTCGCCTTCCTAAAAATTGGGATTTTTAACTCAAACTATTTATTAAGTTTTTCTTTAAAAATCAATTATTATACCAATCCATTTCTGTTAAAAAATGCACTTTACAGTATTTCTAAACTTCTTTTATAATTTTAAACAATAAAAACTGGAGTAGATAACAACAACTCTTACTCTATTATTTTCTTATCACCTATGTTATCTCCACTTCCATCCTTAGTGGAGGCTCTGCTAGCATATTTGGGGGACTTCTAAAAGATATGTACCATTACTACACCTAATTGCAGAAACTACCCATTTCTCTCTCTTTTAAATTCTTATATTGTTTCTAATATCATTTTATAAGAATTTCTAACCTTGTCTCTATTTATATTTCGTAACTTCTCTATTATTCAACTTTGTTTTACCAAAACTTCCCTTATTTAAATTACTTCTATTTATATAGTTCCCTCCCAATCAGTTGTCCTCCTAATCAGACCATTGCAGTGCGTTCGTTATTGCTTTTTTTTGGGTTTTAACCTTCTTTCTCGTTCTTTTTACCTCATTTCAAACTTGTACCAATTCCCATTATCTGCCCTTAAAATGAATTTTACGTCATAAAATTTTTCTTTGTTTTAGAAAAACCAATGACCTAAATACGCCTTATACATTTCTTTCAAAAACATTAACTTTTATTAAAAGCCCCATTTATTGAAATTTCCAATTTAACTAATTTCAATTTCTACTAATACTTTTCATTTAAATAAATATAGATATCTTATTTTACCGAAGATTTAATATTTTTCAAAAATAGCGTTTTTCTACTTTAAATAACTCCTTTAAAATTCTTTTCAAATATATTATTTATATATTTCTCATATAAAAATCATTTTAACTTTTATATTAAATTCTTTCATATAGGATCAGTATCAAAGTATATTTTATATGTCACTTCTTATGGACGTTTCTCCTTTTAACTTACTTATTGGCTTATCTTCTTCTAGAATGTAAAAATTCAGCAATTAACTTGGAGTGACTGGTAGACACCATCCTTCGAGAGCTTAATTGCTTTCGGATACCAAGAACACATAGACTCTTACTTTCCCCTTATCCGGACCTATTGTACATCATCAATTGGCAATCATGCGGGGATCTACAATCATTAGCTATTGGGGGCCCAACTAAGGAGTCACATACTATCCACCTTCAAGGACCTTCTATATGCTACACTCATGCTCTACTTAAGTCAATGCCTTTCCCATACAACCTGTTTCCTATGGGGTAATCGGGGTAGGTGTACATCTTCAACTTCATCCATTGTTCCGACTCATAATCGACTTATCCAGCTTTTAGAGTATGGTTGCAACTACTCTATAGTTGGAATTTATAGGATTTGGCATATAGCATATTTTTATTTAGAGGAAAAATACAAATACGTTCACTCAGTGTTTCCTAATTTTTCAAGATTGTCTAATCTAAACTTTGATACCAAATGTAACAACCTGTGCCTCGATGGACTCAAATTTTTGCAAAATCGAAAACCTAAGTCCACCAAAGAGCGAATCGTTGGTTTGGTATCCTACAAACAAATATATGCATATTAGAGCACTATTGATATAAACTCACAGCGAAATAATAAAGTATAATAAAACATATAATTACTGACCAAAGTTGACACCTTTGAGATTTAGTGTCCTTGTCAATGTCGAGCATGCATAAGGAAATTTGTCCTACAATTGTTTCACCTTGCACCAATATCTGTCCCTCTAAATCTATCATGTGGGTTGTAATGAGGGGAGATCGGAACAATGTTCTGGTGACTGCTAAATTATACATTTTATACATAACATTTGTTTATGTCGATTTCCTTCCATCACATGTTATGTCGTTTTATTTTACTTAGTCGTCTCGACTCTACATATGCGTACGATTCCTCTCATCTACCCAAAGTAGACCATAACTACATATTTGTGTGCATATATAAATATATTTAAGTACCAAGGTCCCTCTTTAGACCAAGGTACTATCACCGCGGTATCCATAACCCAACACCCCGTCAGGATCCACCGCCAATGCAGTATCATATTCTCGTCATCGTGCATACCAAGAAACTCTCGTAGTGTCTAATAATTGCTTTACTATAATTTAGCCATATTCTATCTTGTCTTCTTCCTAATTTATAGACTCGTCTCCGTGGACTGTATCTGGACTCAGCTCCATGGACTACCCCATTCCTTTTTGAAAGACCTCTCTAAAAGAGTTACCAAGCCTTGCCCCAAACAAACTAGCAAAAAACTATGGTAGGGCATGACCTAAGCGTGACCAACACTAGTAATAGGTGTACTCTATTAAGTGCAACCCCTATCTTTCCCATTTTGATAGCTCAGGACCGATGGCATACTCAACCTAATACAGCTCCTACTCCCTGATTTGGTACCAACACACTGACATAGCATCGAGCCTTGCTTACCATTCCATTAGAATGTCTAACGCAATCAAGGCAATACCCCTTAAATGATTAAAGCAGACTCTAATGGGGTATTCCTTCACCTATACACAAGCGTACGATTCCTATAGTTGGATATGTCTCACATTATTATAATTTATAAACAACTACTAGTAGCCCCTTGCAGTAGGCAGACTCCTATTGTGTAACACTACTGACCTCGCATTCCAAGTCATATTGATAACTAAGTCATTCTTATCCACTTAAGTTATTTACTAACTTTAATAATTCATGTCTGTCATAAATGAATATATGAGGTTACTTGTATGTATGTATGTATAAATATATGTATGTATGTATGTATGTATGTATGTATGTATGTATGTGTATGTATGTATATGTATGTATGTATGTATGTATGTATGTATGTATGTATGTATGTATGTATGTATCTTCATTCATTTTTGTTTAATTATTATGCCTCTACATTTCACCGTTAACAATATTTCTTTACGCATTTATGTCTTATTTAATTTAAGCTCATTAACCGCTTTCTTTTAGACCTACACATATTTTCCCTATTTATTACTATTTTCCTCACCTCTTAATTTTCTATCTTTATTCCCTTTTAGCCTTTTAATTCACTCCCTTGTTTGGAGGACTTCTCGTATCCCTTTATTTAAATCATTACTTGTTCATATCTTTTATTTATTTTGTTTAATCGATGTCTTGCTTACATTGCATTTATATATTAATTTTTCTCTTAGACCGTTATTATTATCATATTTATACCTTTTGAATTAATCCTTAAAGATATCTGCATTTTAATGTATTGGAATTACATCTCTTTCAAATGGAATGTTAACATTGTAAATTTCTATTTCTTATCCAAAAGGGGATTTTATTTTACATTCGGAATCCTAGGGAATTATCTTTTTTATAGTTATTGAAATAGACAATACAAAATATGGTAAATATTCATATTTTACACATCTCTTTCTTTTAAGGTGTATTCCTTATTATTTCAAATGTCACACTTTTATTTATAAACCCGAACTTGATAATCTATAGAAATTTACATTGCAACATGCTATATAATTCAATAAATTAAAATAATAATTAAATCCCTAAAATTTTACTATGATAACTCAATTTACATTTTTTTTACTTAAAAAATTCATATTAAATTTACAAATCTGGAACTATCATATATATTTTATAAATTTCAGGGACTACTACTACCCAGTACTAAATTCAGGGACTATTAATACACAACATTTTCTAGATTTAAATACATATAATATACAATTCAAGTTATCAATCACAGAATATGTAGGCAGGGTTTATAATTTTATTTCTCGTATATTGAAACACCTCACACCCTTAATATACCCAAAAAGGGCACACTAAAGAATATGGTGCATTTTAGGTATAGCTAAAAACTTATAGAGACTAAGATTCACAAGACAAAATAAATAAAACAGCGGAAGCAATAATTTATTAAAAATCAGACTTCATAAAATAAGTCATAACCAAAATAATCTCAAAATACGAAATATATAACTCTTATGGAAAACATCACCTCAGTCACAATATCAGAGTACATACATAAAACCATCCCTTTCAACAGTGCCAGTACATGAAAATAAAACTGAAAAGAAGAAGAAGAAGAATACATGAAGAAAAACTTCATGGCTGAATCTCCAAGAAAATTCGAAATCTACTTTCCCTACCTCTGCTGGCCTATGGGGGAAAAGGGTAAATGAGGAGTGGGTCAGACTAACAGTATGGTGGATGAAAGTAATTACTACTATTCTTAAGCATGGTAAAGATAAGAGGCTTTGCAACAGTTCCAGTATAAAAGGAAATAAAGGAAAAGATAAAGCTGGAATAAAATACGGTTTAGCTGTTTGCTTTGCTTAGATAGTTTGATTTGATTGTTTACACTTCCATAAACTGCTTTGATTAGGCTGAAATCCTAATGCTAGTTTAATTAGGCTGAATTCCTAAATCTACCCTTTGATCGGCCTTCTATCTCTGTTGTGCCTATTGCGGGCTAGTGTCATCTTATGGGTCCCACGGCAAAAGATACATGTTTAGTGCTTGGAACTCAATGTCGACTTATCTCCTTACACCAAGGCTGCACGCTTGACCACCGTTAGGCTCACGCTACCTGTTTCTCTCTCTTTAGACCTCTTATTTGCCCTAAACAGCATAAGCGTGCCCAGCCTCACCTCCGTGTGTTGTGAGACCACCAGTTCCTGATTGAAGGGGAATGCTGCCGATACGGGTCCAACAATATAAAATCTAGTTGCGTCCTATGTCCAAATCCCCTGATTTGAACTTCTAATTATCGACTATATATCTACCCTTAATAGCATAAGCGTGTCCCAAGGGAAATGCTTTCGGTACGGGTCCTACTTCTGCTTATTAACTTAGTGTAATTCTTTAAAATAAACCTTCTCTATTTTATCTCTAATTATAACCTGTGTGTTATTACTTAACCCAAGGCCTAAGTTTAAAAATAAGCTACTTCTTTTATTTCTTCTATTTTCTCTTTTTAGTTATCATTACATATTACAACCATGCTTGCAAATGTCTTAAATTTTCCTATTTTAGTCTAAGTCCAATTTATTACAGTTCTCCTTATTTTACATCCTATTTTCTATAAATTCAGTGTCCTTATATTTTTGTCCATATAAATGAATTATTTTCTTCTATTTATTCCATTCGCGTAAAATAGGAATTAAAAAGAAACTGACATTTACAGAATAAATCACAACGTAGAATAGATGTAAATAAAATGTAAATAACTGGAAATAACTGTAAATACTGTAAATAACTATAAATAATTGGGAAGGCTATAATTAACAGTAAATAATTGCAAATAACTGACATAGAATAGCTAAAAGAAATTAGACTGTAAAACAATTCTAAAATTTACTTAAAAATAAACTGTAAATATACTTGCATAAGGGTTATCCTAAAATTGTAAAAAAAAACTACAACAATTGGAAACCCTATTATTTTAAATTACTTAAAAATCTAAAATAATTACTTAAACACTCACATTGGTCCACAGCTCTTTCCCTGGGACTTCCCGGATCCACTTAAGGGAAATAAAATATTTTAATTAAAAAGATCTTCTCCTCGGGAAAATATTCCTTTAGGGTCCAGCCTTAGGCAATGAACCAGATGGAGGAAATCTGAAGAAGAAAAATAACTAGGACTAGGGAATTATTTATAGTGTCACTTGTGGATCTCAGACCATTGGATTTGGAGATTAGATCTGGTGCAACTACGTCATAGGCTCTACGGGAACTGTCGGATGGAAGCACGGACGCACGAGATGGATTAAATCTAGCAAAACGACATGTTGAAGTCGAACCGAATGAAGCCAATAAAAGAATGCATGTGGGTCGACCTGGATGTCGACCTACCACTTGCTAGGATTGATCTAGCGATGGAGAGGGTCGACCTTAGGGATGGCCTTGCCTAACCGGACGAAGCCAACAAAAGAATGCACGCAGGACGACCTGGATGTCGACCTACCACTTGCTAGGATTGACCTAGCCATGGCAAGGGTCGACCTTAGGGATGGCCTTGCCTATACCTATATATATATATATATTCTTTGGTTTTCTCGTTTCTTGTTTATTCCATAACTTCTTCGGTTTAGCTCCAATTTTGACAATCTATATATGGAAATTGACAAAAATTGCCACGGACACAATCACTACAAGAAAATTCACCTTCAATAGCAACATTTGTCAGCGTTTCAGCAGCAAATGCAGTCGATAATATTTTAAACGAATAATATTAATCAACAAACGCTGACATTTTAGGGATAGAGCGAAAAAATTAACGCGGGTACAAAAATTCTTTCTAGCCAACTTTCCTTCTTACTCTCATTCCTCATTAAAAAAATATCAATTATCTTCTTCACCAAAATCTACTGCATTTCATTCTTTGTCCCGATTTCTTCAAATCTAATCTCAGTTCTCTTGTTCATACTTTATTTGTTCCTTTAATCATGTTCATTTCATAATTTTACACCCGATATCCCCAAATACCAAGCATAACCCTAAATCGAAATCGCCAGCATCTATCCAACCATCGCTTCAATTCTACCACCACAACATGTGAACGGCTGCTAAAATTGCCATTAAGAGCACCATAGTATCAATCTCCATCAAGATATGGATGATGATTTGGTAATTTATACTTCTAATATAATAGTTATCACAATCAGGAATTTGATAGTTTATGCTTCCTCTAGAATTTGATTATTCGGTGAGTGTGGTTTAAATCCAACTATTAATTTACAAAGGCTTTATAGTTTATACATCCAATATTATACAAAATGAAGCAATATGTGCTCAATAACTACATAGTCTTAGGTAGCAAGTATCGCAATCGGGAAATGAAGCAAATATACGTAGAAAACACAAAAAGAAGTAGTTCCATCCAAAGAGTAGTAGAGGCAGAAAAAACTCCAACGGAATGCTGGTTTGTATTATTTGTCCATGCTTTCATAGTTTAGGAATAAATGTTTGTGACAAACAAGTGCATGTTATGCAGTTGTTGAATAGCATGGATAGTCCTAATATAGAAATATATTCAATAAGGAGATGTTGTGCATGCTATATTACTGGCGATAAAATGATCTTAAGCGTGAATTTTGGTTAGTCTTTTACTTGCATAAATTCAAGTCAGTATGTTTATACCCGAAAATATCTTAAGCATCATTAATCTTTATGACTTATCTGAGCATTATGAAGGAAGAACTTTGCCTTTGCAATAAATCCATGACATCAATAGTTGTTTCTCATGTTTGACTACTTTAAATCCAGAATAAGTAGTGTACACTTTTTTTTAATATATAAACTCGTTTTATGTTATTCTAACATATGATTTTTATTGGTGTAATGATATATATTCAAATCATTTAGAAACAAAATTTTACAGCTAGCTTTCATTAGTGGCTAATAATCTGGCAATAGGTAGGTTACACAGTTTAATGGCTTCAAATTAAAAATGTACTTGAATAATCTTATTCTTATATCACCGATGATTGGGTTGGTTGGTATGACATATATGCATCGTTAGCTTATTGAACTCAACTTGTTATCCTGTTGCATTGCATGACTGATTTTATATCTAACATAGAAATATCATATTTGAAAGAAATGCCGAGAAAATTATGTTTGAGATATATGTACAATACTTGTGTTAGAAGATAACACTTTTTTTTGGGTACACCGTATAAAAGAAAAAGGAATAAAAGTGTCAAATAGAAATTAGTAAACTCATTCCTTATAACATGAAAGGTCCTTTTAGAAGATTTCTTGGTCTACTTTGTGCAGCCCTTACCAATTTTAGTAACCTCCATGCCATTACCAGTAGTCAACACACCAGATCCAAAGATTTCATCCTCCGCAGTACTCATTCCCTTCTTTAACTTAATGTAAGAATTCAATGTTTTCTTCTTCTTATCCTTCTGATGAAATAAATTGATTAACATGGAACCATTAGGATTCCTATCTATATCAAACATCACCTGTTCATAATCGTCAATCCTAGTATCGACTACTGCAAAATCCCCATCCTTGAATTCTTTAGTCACTTCAAAAAGCTCTCCAATTATGAAGTCTACCACATCTCCAAGCCCGAACCCTTCAAGTTGAAATGTCATTTGCATAGCAGCAGTTTGGTCACCGCACATGCAAATCAGATGGCCTCCGGTGTATGTTACATCGATTGCTAATGCTAACGCTGAAGGAGAAAATTCTTGTTCGGATGTAATTTTCACCATTAGCTTTGCTTGGTTGCCTGCAGCAACAGTTGATAAGTATCCCATGCACTTTGGTTCCATTATTTTTTTTGCTTTTTTCTTCTGATTCTTGGTTCTTAAAATTCTTGCATTGAAATTTTAAATGCGAAAGAATAATTAGCAGACATACACAAATGGCTTATAATTTTATTAGTATACAATAATTATTCAAAGTTGAAAGTTTAAAAAATTTAATCTACATCTTAGAAATATTTTTAACCCCACGACACATATTTTTAGATTTAATTCTTCAGTACTTATTGGCTTCGTTTCACTAGTGACTTATAATTTCATTAGTATACAATTATTAATTTGTAAAAAACGTACAGAAATTAAAACACTAGCAGTAATTTATAGTATAATGAATTTTTTTGTCCCAGTCAGCTTATCGACTACTGCAAAATCCCCATCCTTGAATTCTTTAGTCACTTCAAAAAGCTCTCCAATTATGAAGTCTACCACATCTCCAAGCCCGAACCCTTCAAGTTGAAATGTCATTTGCATAGCAGCAGTTTGGTCACCGCACATGCAAATCAGATGGCCTCCGGTGTATGTGACATCGATTGCTAATGCTAACGCTGAAGGAGAAAATTCTTGTTCGGATGTAATTTTCACCATTAGCTTTGCTTGGTTGCCTGCAGCAACAGTTGATAAGTATCCCATGCACTTTGGTTCCACTATTTTTTTTGCTTCTTTCTTCTGATTCTTGGTTCTTAAAATTCTTGCATTGAAATTTTAAATGCGAAAGAATAATTAGCAGACATACACAAATGGCTTATAATTTTATTAGTATACAATAATTATTCAAAGTTGAAAGTTTAAAAAATTTAATATACATCTTAGAAATATTTTTAACCCCACAACACATATTTTTAGATTTAATTCTTCAGTACTTATTGGCTTCGTTTCACTAGTGACTTATAATTTCATTAGTATACAATTATTATTTTGTAAAAAAACGTACAGAAATTAAAACACTAGCAGTAATTTATAGTATAATGAATTTTTTGTCCCAGTCAGCTTATTATATATATATGTATATATATATATAATATGGCACGTCAAGGTTAAGCCTGAACTATGATTTGGTTGTTGTAGACAAATTTTAAAGACTTTACTATAATTGAGTGAGTGCTCCTTAATTTCCAATCTGCTCAACCTTTGCCTATTGCTGAACAGGTCCAAATGCGCTTTGAGTAGGCTCTGCTACAACATACATATGGATTGTTTGCTTCATTAACTGGAAGAGGATTGCTAGACGATACATACAATGGTAATATTTTTTTTTTATCTTCACAAGGTTCCTAAATGAAGACAATACCATAATTATGTTTGTATCTCTGCAATCATCTAACATCGTCTGCCAATTATTTTTAATATTGTATTTTCTTTCAATGGTTTCAAAGAAGTTAGAAGATTCCAAGGCAACAGAGCACTTATGTTTAACGCTGTTGTCCGTCTTCTGCATAATCATGGGGAATCTTTGGACCCTTTGCAAGTACTGGAGGTATATATATCAGCTTTGGAAAAACTTCAAAATATTTTCGATAATTAGTTATGATCTAGTAACAAGTACATTACTTCGTTATACATATTGTGATTGAAGTGTTACTAAACATTACCTAATTACTATTTCTCTCAAATTTTTATGATCTCTCAAATTTCTCTCAAACACAACTAAGCATTTTTTTCAAGCAGTAAGTCTTCTCATTCCTTCTTCACTATAGGCATGCATTAAAGATATTTTATCATTTTCATCTTTGGATTTGTTTCTTGGGATCGTTCACACACACAAAAGCTTTGATGTTGGCTTATATTCGATTTCCCAAAAATTGCTTGTAATTTCACTAATACGCTTTTATAACTTGAAATTCATATGTTGATATGTTATACTTGCAGAAAATGGTTAGAAGTACGAAAAAGACAATGGATAAGAGGATTACGCGCAATCAAAAAAGACTCGAACAATCCACATATGCATTCTATGGGTCTAATGCAATAGGAGAGCATATTGAGCCACCTTTGGAAAACAATGATGTTGGGAATGCAAACAACTCAATCGCAGACACTGCTATGCAAGTCGATGGAAATCCTGAAACAACAATGGAAATCGATAGAACAATTGAAGACATTTATGCAAATCAGATTTCGAAAAAGAAGACTAGAAGCCCAACCAAAGTGAAAAGACTTCCTTCAGATGTTGCAAGCCGAATCGAAGTCGAGTTTAACTCATCGGGCGAACCGATAGGAAAATGGTCGGTGAAGCTATCGTCTTATCTGGGGCCACTTGTGCGTGAGCATGTTCCATTTACATTTGAGGACTGGAGGCAACTTGGTAAAGAATTGAAATCAGTTCTATGGTAATCCGTTCAGGTTTGCTTATCTTGCAATGTTCTTAGTTAATATAATAGAAAACTTTTGATACAATCTTATCCGTTGCCTTTTCACATATACTGTCTTTGTCTTTTAAAAGCTAACACTGTCTTTTATTTTAGAAGCTACTGATATTTTCATTTCAATTATGTGTGCTGTAAGCACTACGATCTGTACGTTAGTAGTTGTTTTTTAACCTTTTCTTTTTATTTAGCTTTCTGCCTGGAATGTGTTACATATTTTGTTACATTTCCTTGTTGGTTCTGAACCGGTTGTGTGTTATCCTGTATCTGCTAACCTTGAAAATGCTGCTCTTCTTCAAGTCTTACTGGCCAGTTATTTCAAAATTTATTCATCTTCAAAATTGTAACCTGGGTAACCTGGGTAATATAAAAAATACAGATTTAATTCTTGAGTTTTATCAAAAATGCAGATTTAATACTTTCCTAAGTTTTAATCAGCTTAATCAAAGTAGATATCATAATTGGATAATAACACCCTGACATTGATTACTTTAAATCAAAGATGCACTTTTAGATAGCCTATAATTATTGTGTTCAAAAATCACACTTTTTAAAACATTGGTTAATCCATGATCCGGAAACTTTTCCAACAAATTAAAATAGCGTTTAGTTTGTGTTAAAGATTAAGGGCGCATTCTTAAGTTTGTGGCTAGTGACTCCGTATCAAAATCTTAACCCGAAATTCAAAAATGTTTCATCCTATGTATCAAATATGTGGAAAAAATTTCAGGTGAGTATTTTTTTTATTAGATCATTATGATGCTTTAGCCTTGAGGTATTACGAAGATTAGAGAAGGATCCTAAAATGACACTAGAACAAGTTGTGGGAGAAGCTTACAAGAATGTACTACAACCATGGCATGGTTTGATCTCCACTACAGCTTATAAGGTTCTCCCCTTGCAAGATTATGTTTGTGTATTTTATTTGGAAGTATATTTTGAATGCAAATTTATTTAGAACATGTAGCAATGAAGCTCATTCCAAAAAGAGAAATCTTCAATAGCCTATATTATTCACAAAGACTTTGACTCAATCTGACGCAAATAATGGAGAAGACTTTTCAGTGCCTAGGAAGTGCGCTATTATAGTTTTTCCAAACTTGAACCACCCAGATGACCCTCCAGTCCAAAGCATATCATAGATGTGGATGGAGAGACATGGATTTTAGGCACATACAAGGGGGGTCGCCCAAAAGGATATTTGTTAACCACCAGTTGGAGCGCATTTGTGAGTCAAAATAAGCTTGTGGCTAGTGACTCCTTTCTTACACTTCTATGAAATTCCTTGGTTTTAACAATAGTGACATGTTCAGTAGGAGGACAAGGAAGGAGTCAGTACTAGAGGCAGTAAAGAGTGCATTGACTGGACACGTGTTTGAACTAGTGTACTATCCAAAGGTAGGTACCTCAGAATATGTTGTAAAGGCAAAAGCAATGAGAGAGGCAACAACATTTGGTTTTAAACTAATTAATAGTTATTATAACATGTTGGGTAATGACAGATACATGTAGACATTGTTTCTTCTGTCTGGTTCGTGGATATAGGATGCATATGCGAACATGGTCGGTCCTCAAAGTTGGATTGTGCTACTGGAGCACACATTTCAGCTACCCATAATAATAGTTGCATGTCTATTCTATTATCTATATCTATATATAAATAATAATAATAATAATTGACCATTTATGTTCTTTACTTTCATTTCACCTAATCTAAATGCTTCCTCATTGATTTGATATCAATTTGCTTTCGGATCCTAAATGTTTTTATTATTCCTATATTGGAAACATAATAATAATCATACTAAGTAATAAATGTTTTACAGTTACAAATTCTAACACCACGTACATTCTTATTCTCTGGACAGGTCCTGAACAATTTAAGGTCCTAGACCAAAATTTGTTGATTTAATGGCTGTAGAGAAAAGATGAGGAAAAAAAAGGTTTAAAATCCTTGATATATCAAAGACCAAGACTTGAACTTGGGACCTCAGCCCAAATATCTATGCTACATTTACTTTTAAAGTTGAATGGATAACATAGTGTACGCATCCAATAGATGAATGTTTGAAGCCCCCTAAGAATCGGAGACCATAGTGCGCGTTTATGTAGCCGTTTTCCAGCTTCAAGATACTTGTTTATCGCTCTGTTCAAAACGGTCGGTAACTCCAAAATGGTTAAGAAATTGGTATTGTCATAACCAATACAGAATTTAGATCGATGATCTAATCTATTATGCTAAATATGCATTTCTTTCTGATACAAGGAGAGTTCAAACTTCTTTTTTAAGGCTTTCCTCTAGCCTAAAATATAGCTTTTCTTCACTTGATGCTTGACGCTCATTTTAGCGATACCACTATAGATATTATTGAGGTCTCAGAAGATAATTAAAAGTCATAACCAAACCACTTAATACATCAATTTGATGTTTGCATTTCATAATTTATTGTGAGGTTCAGGAGGAAAGTTCAATGGCTCTGATTACAGAGTTTGGAATATCATCCAGTTTTCTACATAACTTTACTTGGTGAATTGGAAAGTTATGATCATGAATAATGTAGTATGTATATTGGATTAGATGACATGTAAGCATTTATTGGTCGCCCTCGTATTGAAATTTCTTAGCAGCTTATATGATTAAAGATGAATTATTAGTTTTGGCTATCACCTGATAATTGTAGACTTCAATAGTGATTGTTTATCAAGGATTGGTGTATATTTAGTTATTTACTATCACATGTTAAACTCTGCGTGTGTGTTGATTTGCTTTCTTATTTTTACAATTAGGAAGATAATCTCAAAAGGCGATAATATCTTGATTGAGCTTGGTGACACTACAAAGGAAATTTGCTTGTGAAATTTGGCATATCTTGATTGTACAGGTACGTCATTCGTACTATTGACTCATCCTATGCTTTTTGAGTATGGTTGTAATGTCTTATACGAATGGTTCTAGAAAAATCACGTCAAAACATTAGCTGAAAACTTGATTGCTTGCTTGTCATCTGTTCTTCGACAAAAACAAACAAAGTACACCGCTAGAAAAGAAAATGACTTCAACTTTGATACGATTCCCATACGTTCATATCAAAAGAACCGAGTGCTCCATGACGGAGACATTAACCATACATCGTTTATCACTACGCTAGCAACCAATTTTAATAATAAAGGCATTTGAGTCTCGTATCAAATCTTCTTAGTACTGCAGTTTTAGAACTTGACCCTGTAGTGCTAACTGCAATTATGAACATATATCCTATGGTTTGCTTAATTATGCCCCATAGTGTGCGTGTGTTCAGTGATGAAATGGTTGACAAACTTTTAATGCAAATTTTATTTATGGAATATTTTGGTTGTCAAAACTCATTGAATCGTGTGAATCATATTAGAAGATAATAATAATATATAGATGGTCCATTCTTTCTGGTAATGCAACACTCAGCAGCTAATAATTATTAGTTTGTTTATAGTTAACTGTTCATATTAAATAGTTGTTGAAATGAGTATTAACTGCTAGCCTGCCCTTATGTAAGGATAAGGATTAAGTTGGGAATAATAAAGTTTGGTAGCAGCAAACCTATCATTCAGGAAAAATATAGCTGTAATTTCATCATCTTATTTTATTTTGACAATTTTAACATAGGCCATTGCTGCGTGAGGTAATTAGATGTTTGTACTTCACATAACTTCTCTTTTTGGAAATCCAGGTGACTTAACATGGTTACGTACTTATGTGTGCAGATAATAGTCAAAACAATATTTTAACCATGGCATTTAGCTAAATTCTTAAAGGGACACTGAACACCTAGGGTTGGTATCATCAAAATATAATATACATATGGATATATCTAGAAAAATAAAGAAGGTCAGTGAATAGATAAGTATGAAACATGTGCATTATGTGAGTCTTAAAATGTGCTGGAACCGTGTTGGCATTTGCAGCGAGTGCCCAAGTGATAGTTATATTATTTATATTTATAACGGAACGTAGATTCTAATTCATGTGTAAATATAAAATATAAATTCAGGTAAGTAATTTTTGTCGTAGATGATTTTATTTTAATGCATGATATATATTTTGTTTGTGGAGAATGATAAAACGAGCTTCATATCTAGAAATAAACCATAGTTTTACTGTATATGCCAACAACATTTGGTTTAAATAGCAGGGAATATCATGAGCAGATAGTGGTGCTAACCTTTGTGATAGTTGAGTCATGTTTCCTTTTTAGCGTGCTTAGAGTGTGAGGAGTTATGTATTTAATATCCTTATAATTCAAGTCAAATTGAACAAGACTTATGTTGGGAAATTATGGTAACTCTGTTTATTATAAGCTTTCATCATTTTTTTACATGTGCGCTTTAATTTTTTTAATCTTAGTTTGATGTTACTTAATAGAAAGTAATCTTAGTGCACGATGTTGCAGTTTTAGGTGGGAAGTGATGCAGACCTTGCATGAGATGGTGTCACCAAATGAAGTGGCTGCAATTAACATATGCCCATGGGAGCTCAATTATCCTTGCAGGCTGGCTCAACTATATATAAGCATATTTGTGTGTATAGACTAGCAGATCTGGAATATTGAGCAGGTGACAGTGAATGGGAGAACTGGCATATACGGAGTAACTACACATGAATGAGTGAGGCTGCGATGTTGAGTATGCAATGAAAGTCTAGATATAAGTACGTTGAGCAAGTGATGGAATCCTTGCAGGCTTCCATTGCAGGTAATTAAAGATGGTGATGACACATTCTTCTTCCTTAGCAAGTAGCAAGCATATGAAACATTTTAGATGCACGTTTTGTTGTTGGCATTTGGTGCGGACTTACTGTATTGATATTATATTTTTTGTCATATAACGTGTCTTTGTTTAACAGAATTTGTGGCAACTTGGTTTACTTTATTATTTTTGGTTATGGATATTATTGAAACTTGGTTTATGGATGTCTTTTGTTTATTAATATTGTCTTAACTAGTTTATGTAACTAATTAATAGTTATTAGAACATGTTATATATACTAGTTGCTTGACTATACTCAAAATATAGTTCTGGAATATTCAAAAATAGAGCGGAATATTAAAGCTGTTATATAAATAGAAGACAGCGTCTGATTAATGCTGTCAATGAAGAAACAACAGCGTTCAATTCGTGCTGTAATTATCTTTAAGTAGTCAATAACAGTGTTTAGTACATGCTGTCGAAATAGTTGATGATTCAATAACAGCGTTTATAAAAAGCTGTTGTAAACAGTTAAAGTAGAATTAAAACATCTCCGACAACTAAATTATTAACACTGTAGAAACATAATACAGCATGTTTGAAAACGCTTTAAAAACATTATTGACAACATGTACGAAGCGCTGTCAAAGTGATGTTTCAACAGCGTTTATCAAAAAGCTGTTGTAAGTTCTGTATATACGACAGCATGTCGTTATACAGCGTTTGAACTAACGCTGTTGTATCGTATTACATCGTTTATCAAATGCTGTTAAAAGCCTTTTATGGTGTAGTGTGGTGAAGCTCCCATAATCCCATTTTGATAATTTCACAAAGTTATTTTATTATTTAATTAATTCGTTAATTAATTACTATAGTTTAATTTTGGGTTGTTACATTCTCCCCTCCTTAAGGGATTTCGTCCCCGAAATCTCTAAGGTTAGAAGAATGAAATAAATATTTTCATCCAAGTTCTACAACCAACTACTCAACCATCGCCCATTACATCCATTGTCCTTAAGTTTTCTAATGTGATTTATGATACATATGCAATTAGTGCAGTGTCAATGTCCCTAACTAATGCAAAAGATTAGGCGGTCTACTGATTTAGTTGGCCACTTTTTATGCAATCATGTTCGTGTCATGTATCAAAATGAATGCAAATTCCCTAATGTAACCAATAGTTCTATACGCATGTTATAATTATCATCCAAATGAAACAATCATTTGATAATCATCCATTTATATCAACCATGGAATAAAATAAAAATAAGAATGCAAATGCGCACGCATCCATATACAAATGCCCTAGCATCCTAGTTAGGCCGATCTCTAAGAGATAATAGTGCCTAGTGTAAGTATATGCGTCCATTAGTATTCACTAGCAACTACTTGCAACCACTAGTATCCATTATACATAACATGGTCTAATTACATGTTTACATCAAATCCTACCATCCATAAGTTATATCATAAGTTCTACCCTCCCAAAGGATAATAAAGGAAAGAACCTATTCAAAACTAAAGATGCAAATAGGAAAATCTAAAACTTACTATTAAAGAGATGCAGATAAGAGGTAAGAATCTTCTTTTCAGCTTCCCACGCAGTGACTTCAACAACATCTCTCCACTGCACCTTCACTAACGGGACTTCTTTATTCCTAAGCTTCTTGATGTCACGACCAATGATCTTGGTAGGAATACGACGAACCGATGCTTCTCTCTCCACTTCAAACTCCTCCATTTGACTAGGCTCTGTAATCTCCATTGAGTCATGTAAGCATTTTCTCAAGCGTGAACATGAAAAACATCATATACTCCCACGAGGCTCTCCGGTAGCTTTACTCGACACGCCATCTTCCCTAATCTCTCTACAATTTGGAACGGTCCTACGGATCGGGGATCTAGTTTCCCACTCGATCCAAACCTCACCATCTTCCTTAGCGGGGATAATGTAATGAAAACTAAGTCTCCTACCTTAAACTCAATGTCCCTTCTTTGCTTGTCTGCATAAGATTTTTGTCTATCTTGGGCTGTTTTCATCCTCCTTATAATCAAATCAACCTTATCTAAAGTCTCCCTAACCATGTCTGGACCAAGTAGCAATCTCTCCGTAGACTCCACCCAACATGAAGGTGACTTTCAAGGTTTCCCATAAAGAGCTTCGAAAGGTGCCATCCTAATGCTAGCTTGAAAACTATTATTATATGCTAACTCCACCAAAGGAAGATGCTCCTCCCAAGTTCCTCCAAAATCAAGAATGTGCATCTCAACAAATCCTCAAGCACTCTTTTAACTCTCCCTATTCGACCATCCGTTTGAAGGTGATAGGCCGTACTTAATCTAAACTGCATCCCTAAAACCTCTTGCATGTGTCTCTAAAACTCGCTAGTAAACATACGGTCTCTATCTCTCACTATGCTAAAGGGAACTCCATGAAGTCGAACTATCTCATGAACATATAAGGATGCCAAATAAGATGTCGTCCTCTTACTGTTGATCAGAATAAATTGGACGCTCTTAGTCAATCGATATACAATCACCCAAATGCTAGTATTCCCCTTCCTAGACCGGGATAAACCATCTATGAAGTCAACCGAGACACTATCTCACTTCTATTCGGGTACATCCAATGGTTGAAGTAATCCACCGAGCTTCTGCTACTTTGCCTTAACCCTCTGGCACACAAGACACTTAGCTACAAACTCTTCCACATCCTTTTTCATGCCACTCCAATAAAACATTCTCTTCATGTCCATATACATCTTATCACTACCCGGATGAATAGTCATTTGAGAATGGTGTGCTTCTTCTAGAACTACTCTCAATAAATCACTAGTGTGGTGGACACAAAGTCTTCCATCTCTCCTAATCCACCCTTTTCTATCTATGGAATAGCATTGGAGATGTTTAGAGACCTCTCTTCTACTAATCCCCTCTAAAATATCCATAAGCTCCAAATTCTCTCGCTGCCTCGAGCCAATCTGATCTATGAGGGTAGGCTTAACCTCAAGTGCTGCCAACAATCCTAGGGTAATGTCCGTAGATGGGCTTAAAATCAAAGGTGGAAATAAACTTTGGGCTCTTCCACTCCACGATCATAGGATAAAGGGTTGCTTTCTTTCTACACAATGCATCCGCAGCTACGTTTCCCTTGCCGGGGGTATAAGCTATCTCAAAGTTGTACGATGCCAAAAACTCCGTACATCGTTGTTGCCTCAAGTTCAAATCCTTCTATGAGAATAGGTACTTCAACGACTTATGGTCAGTGAAAACCTCGAGCTTCTCTCCTAGCAAGTAATGCCTCCAAAAATTAAGTGCTAAAACTATAGCAGCTAACTCAAAATCATGGGTAGTGTATTTTTTCTCATGCATCCTCAACAGTCTACTACCATAACATACCACCCTCCCTTCTTACATCAACACTGCTCCTAGACCTGTCTAACATGCATCAGCGTATTTTCTAAAAAGCTTAGCTTCATCGGGTAAAACTAACACTGGTGCATTGGAAAGGGCTCTCTTTAGCATCTTGAAGGAATCCTTACAATCCACGTCCCACACGAATGATATATTCTTCTTAGTGAGGTGAGTAAACGGTGCGGAAATCTTAGCAAAATCTCTGATGAACTTCCTATAATAGCTAGCCAATCTTAGGAAGCTTCTAACTTCAGTAACGTTCTTGGGGCCTTTCCAATCTTGCACTGCAATTACTTTAGCAAGATCAATAGCTAAACCCTCTCTTAAGACTACGTGCCTAAAGAAACGTACCTCCCCACACCAAAAGTGACACTTTGAGAACTTTGCCCTCAACTGATGAACACGAAGTGTATGAAGAACCTCCCTAAATGAACAACATGCTCCTCCATACTCTTGGAAAACATCAAAATATCGTCTACAAACACTACTACGAACTTATTTAGGCCATCTCCAAAAATACGGCTCATCAAATCCACAAAATAAGCTAGGGCATTGGTTAGTTCAAAAGGCATAACCAACTACTCAAAGAATCTGCCAGGTGTCCTAAATGTCGTTCTAACTATGCTTTCGTCAACAACCCTAAGCTAATGAAATCTAGTGGCTAAATCAAGTTGAGAAAATACTGAAGAGCCAACTAACTGATCGAAAGGATCATCTATCCTAGGAAGTGGATAACTGTTCTCCTTCATGAACTTATTCAACTCTCTATAGTCTACGCAAAGTTGAAGGGAACCATTTACCTTAGTAGCGAAGATGGCTGGCCCTCCCCATGCAGTTATGCTCCTTCTAATGAAGCCTTTCTCCAATAGCTCATGAATCTGCTTGCTTAGCTCCTTCCTCTCTCTAGGTGCCGTGTGTCTTACGGGCAATGCCATTGGCTTAGCATTGCATTCAAATAAATTCTGAAGTCGATCTCTCTCTTATGGTTAGTCCCTAACCTCCACAAAGACGTCCAGGAAATCTCTGAAGACCGGAATTGAATCTAACTATGCTGATGATGGATCGAGGGAATAAAGGAAGTTCAACATGAGTGACCCTTGTAGGTCGCAAGAAACCTCGAGAGTCCTACCGCTGCATGTCACTAGTCTAACGACTCTTCTCTCGCAGTCCAATATCGCTCCATATGTAGATAGCTAATCCATCCCCAAAATCATCCCACACCCCGAAAATCCCAATACATAGGGATCATAATCAAAATCTATGCTAGGATGAAAATTTTCAAACCCCTATAAATCATAGATAAATGTGTCGATCCTCCTATAGGGTTTGAAATGACTATAGGGTCCACTACTAAGGAGATATCTAAGTGCAGACAATCTACCAAAGAAACAAAGATGAAAGAGTGTGATGCTCTAGAATCGAAAAGTGTCCGAATGGGAAAATAAAAAATAGAAATCAAACCTTCCACGGTTGCTTTCCTGCCTCTATCCGCTCTGCTGCTGGAAGGTGCTACACCTAATGCCTAAATATGTGCTGCATCTAATGAAAAACATCATGAACTCCAGCGAGCCTCTCTGGTAGCTTTATTCTATATGCCATCTTCCCTACCCTTTCCATAATGGGGAACAGTCCTACGAATCTGGGAGCAAGTTTCCCATTTGATCCAAACTTTACTACCTTTCTTAGTGGAGATACCTTAATGAAAAACAAATCTCCTACCTCGAACTCAATATCTCTTCTCCGCTTATCTGCATATGATTTATGTCTATCTTGGGCCGTCTTCATTCTTCTTCTAATCAAATCTATCTTTTTCGAAGTCTCTCTAATCATGTCGGGACCAAGTAGCAATCTTTCTATAGACTCCAACCAACACGAAGGCAACTTGCAAGGACTTCCATAAAGGACTTTAAAAGGAGACATCCCAATGCTAGCCTGAAAACTATTGTTATAAGCGAATTCCACTAAAGGAATGTGCTCCTCCCAAGTCCCTCCAAAATCAAGAATGCACATCCTCAACAAATCCTCAAGAACTCTATTAACTTTCTCTGTTTGGCCATTTGTTTGAGGGTGATAGGCGGTACTCAATCTAAGCTGTGTACATAAAGCCTCTTGCAAGCTCCTCCAAAACCCGCTACTAAAGATAGGGTCTCTGTCGCTGACTATGCAAGAGGGAACTCCATGAAGTCGGACTATCTCACAAACTAATATGGATGCCAAATAAGGTGATGTCCTCTTACTCTTGACCGGAATGAAGTGGACGCACCCAGTCAAACGATCTACAATCACCTAAATACTGGCATTCCCCTTCCTAGATCGGGGTAAACCATCTATAAAGTCCATCGAAACACTATCCCACTTCCATTCGGGTACATCCAATGGTTAAAGCAATCCGCCAGGTATTTGCTGCTCCGACTTAACTCTTAGGCACACAAGACACTTAGCCACAAACTCTGCTACATACTTCTTCATGCCTCTCCAATAAAACGCTCTCTTTATGTCCTTATACATCTTATCACTGCCCGGATGGATAGTCATCCGAGAATGGTGTCCATCTGCTAGAATTGCTCTTATCAAATCACCACTGTGGGGAACACAAAATCTTCCATCTCTCCTTAGCCACCCTTTATCATCAATGGAATAGCATTGGAGATGTTTAGAGACCTCTCCTCTGCTAATCCTATCCAGAATATCCATAAGCTCTTAATCTTTTTTTTGCCTCGTGCCAATCTAATTTATAAGGGCAGGATTAACCTTAAGTGCTGCCAATAATCCAAGGGTAATGTTTGTAGAAGGCTTAAAATCAAAGGTGGAAATAAACTCTAAGCTCTTCCACTCCATGGAAATTGGACTAAGGGTTGTTTTCTTCCTACTTAACACATCCGCAACCACATTCCCTTTTCCAGGGGTGTAAGCTATCTCAAAGTCGTATGATGACAAAAAATCCATCCAACGGTGCGGCCTCAAGTTTAAATCCTTTTGTGAGAATAGGTACCTTAATGATTTATGGTCAATGAAAAGCTCGAACCTCTCTCCTAGTAGGTAATGTCTCTAAGACTTGAGACGAAAACAATAGCAGCTAACTCCAAATCATTGGTGGGGTAGTTCTTCTCATGAGTTCTCAATTATCTACTCCCATAGCATATTACCTTCCCCTCCTGTATCAATACTGCTTCAAGGCCAGTCCCACATGAGTCAGTGTATACTGTAAAGGCTTAGCTCTATCGAGTAAAACTAACACTGGAACAATAGTAAGGGCTCTCTTTAGCATCATGAAGGAATCCTCACAATCCACATCCCATATTAATGTCGCATTCTTCTTAATGAGTGGGTAAGCGGTGCTGAAATCTTAGCGAACCCTCTGCTAAACTTCCTATAATAACCAGCTAAACCTAGAAAGCTTCTAACTTTGGTAGCATTCTTGGGGGCCTTCCAACCTTGTGTTGCCACTGTCTTAGTGGGATCCATAGCGAAACCCTCTCTTGAGACTACATTCCCTATGAAACACACCTCCTTACGCCAAAAGTCACACTTCGAGAATTTTGCTTTCAACTGATGAACACGAAGCATATGTAGAACCTCCTCAATATGAATAACATGCTCTTCCATACTCTTTGAAACACTAGAATGTCATCCATAAACACTATAACAAAATTTAGGACATCTCAAAGAACATGACTCATCAGATCTACAAAATAGGCTGGCGCATTGGTCGCCCAAATGGCACAACCAACCACTCAAAGAATCCATCGGGTGTCCTAAATGCTATCTTATCGATGCTATCGTCAACGACCATATGCTGATGAAATCCAATGGCTAAGTCGAGCTGAGAAAATACTGAAGATCCAACCAACTGATCGAAAAGATCATATATCCTAGGAAGTGGGTAACGGTTCTTCTTCGTGAGCTTATTCAAATCTCCATAGTCTATGCAAAGTCGAATTGTGTTATCCTTAAATTTTGAGAAATTTAAAATGTGATAATCTCTTAATTAATTATTTAAAATTGGCAAAAGTGTTTTTTTCAAACAATTTAATAATTAGTTGTTTTTAAATATAGGTATAAATTTGATTTTAAATAGACTTATTACTTTCAAATTTAATAAGTGCTGTTTAATATATATATGTGTGTATATATATATATTTAAGTTAATTTTACAAATATAATAATAATTTTCAAATTTTATTTGTGTTTGTTTAAATATACATTTGAGTTGATTCTATATTAGATTTTAAATTAAATTTGAATTTGAATCTAAATTTAAAATTTGAATCTTTAAAGATAATTATTTTTTAAATATTCTGAATATAAAAATATATGGTTTTCATTAAAAATAAGATTTGTTTTTTATTATTTCTTTAAAAGAAATTTATTTATATAAATTTAGAAAATATTCATTTAATAGTATATAAATATAAAAGTTTAATATTTACATTTAAAATGGATTAGATATACTATATATGATTTTATTTAAAATATGATTGGTTTTTATTTTATTTGCTTTTAAAAGTATTATTTATTTAAAATTAGAAAAGCATTTATTTATTTAGATAGGTATTTATTCATTAGGAAATCTATTATAAAATCTTTTAAAATCATTTTAAAATAATAAGAAAATGAATAGATACAAGTGTAATTAAATCAAGTGATATAAGTAACATGTGTTAATTTATAAACCTTCTTAATAACAAGTGTTAGATAATTAAGTGTGATATTGGACAAGTGTCACATTTATTTTAATTTTCTTTTGTTTTTAATAAATCTAAATTAACTTATATAAACCTCTATCTTTCCCGTTCATTTCCTTTTTCTATCTTCTTTTCCAAAACCAAAGAAATTCACCTGCAAAGCAAATCTCAGATCAAACCTGAAAACATACATATTCCCTTCCTATTTCTTTTTCTAATCTCATTTCAAAAACCAGAAGACCTTCTCAAACCAAAACCCTGTAAAAACATTCCTCAAACCAAAATTTAAAACCCTATAATCATTTTTCTCAAACCTGTAACCATTCTCAACTCAAATACAAACCTGTCAAGCATTTTTTTCAAATCAGAGAAAATCAAAATACTCAAGCCTGTAATAAAATTTTCAAGCAAAGTTCAATTTCAAAATTCAACCTGGGAAGCATTTTCAAGCCTGTAACATCTTCTGAGTGCAACGTACGTCAGTCAAGTCTTGAATCATCTCAGTCAACAAAGCCCTTCAGTTTTAAAAGAAATCAAGGCATTTACTTCTGCAAATCCAGGTTTTCAAGTTCAATCTATTTGCAAGCCTTCCTGTTTTCAAAATACAAGCTCCTTGCTTTTTAAAAAAATGGTGAGTAAACAATTTATTTAAAAGCTTAAGTAAATAAATCTGTGCTTATGAATTTTCTGTGATAATGATGCCATGCATGTGTGTGTATATAAGTATAAAAATCTGTATATATCAATGTGTTCATTTGTTCATGTCTGGTTGTATTCATCTTCTCTGTTTCCTTATTGCAGAGTTTAAGTTACAATCAAACTTCAAGATCCTTTTATTAAATCACTGGTAGGACTTGGATTCAAAATGAAATAGGTTAGTTTAATTATAATCTAAGTACTAAAAATAGATTCAAATATCTTATGTTTGAAAATCCTCTGAAAATGAAGAAATGCAGTAACCATTCTAACATCGTATTAAAATCAAATGTTGTAATTGGATCAATCAATTATATAAATTAAATTGTCTTTGGAAGATACGAATTTTTAAAGGAAAATTAGAATTTTTAATATGTATTGAGGATGCATTTTGGTGATGACTGGAAATTGGTTTTGGGGCAATTTCTGGCGATCTTTGGGTGATGGGTCCTTGGGGTTTCATCTGAAGCAAGATTGGTGATCAAGGATGTTGGGAAAAATGGTGGAAGTGTCGAATGATCGTCGTGGCATCGACGATGAGGTGGTTTTGGTTCTAAAACCTAATTTTTGGTCAAGTCTGGATTAGGAGTGTTGCAGCGCCTCTAGTTGATCGAGTGTCGCGTAACTCAAGGAAATGGTGGCATGGATGGTCGGCAGGGTGTGGCCAGAGACACTCGACCTCTGGTGGTCGGAGCAGTATGGTCGAAGGGTTTTGCTAGAGGCTGTTTTGGTTCCAGTCTCAACTGGGTAGTTCAATTTTGATCGAGGACTTGTGATTCGGGTTTGGTGGTCAGGGTGGGTTGCAACGATGATGTTCGATATACAAGAAGGTTCATTAGTGGTCGGAGGAGGCTCCGACAATGGGGCATGTGCACGAGGTGGATCCGTGTCTGTTGTTTTGAGTTGTGGTTTTGGGTTGGAATTTGCTCGAAGTAAGGATTGGGATTTTGGGGTAGTAGCTCGAGTCTGTACCCGATTAAATGATGTGGGGTTAGCCTGCAGTTTGTCACAGTTTTTTTTTTAAACTTTGAAATTTAAACTAAATTTTTGAAAATGGAAGAAAAGAGAAGGAACTCGGAGTGGCTCGAGTGACATTCGGGTTCAACCGAAGCAGATAGATTAAAGTAAATTTTCAAAAGTTAAAAAAAGTTTTTATAAAACTGGTTTTAAATTTAAATAAAGTAAGTTTAAAATTTTTGAAATGGATCTTAATTTTCTATAAATTCTGTTCTTTATAGAATATAAATGTTTTCTTTAACATTTTATTAAGAAGTTTTAAATTTGTTTAATTTAAATTTTGTTAAGTAAATCTAAAGTTATTTTAAACTTAAGTTAGGAATGGAATTTTAAAGGATTGTATAAAAGGAAGCTTCTAAATTTAAGTTGAAACTAGATTTAAAAACTATTACTTGATAATGTTTTAACATTTGAAGGTAAGTTATAATTTGTAACTTTAGATTATCAAGTTGAATGAGTATTTCAAAACTTAATAAATGATTTAATTAGGTAAAGTTATTTATAAAGATAAAATGGTTTAAAAATGCTTAATGATGATTAAGGCATTAATAAGGTGATATTTTGTCTTAAGATAATTAAGGTTTTAATGATTTTGGATTAATTAAGTTAATTAAGAATTTAAGTATAATTAATTTAATTTAATTAATAATGAAAAGGATTAATTAAGTAATTAATTAAGAATAATTAATTAATTTAATTAACTATTGATTATCATTGATTAATTAATAATTAAAGATTAATTAATTTGTAGTTAGAAGTTACTCAATTAAGTAATTAGATATTAATTAATTGGTAATTAAGAAGTACTTAATTAAGTTTGATTAATTAATAATTAAGAGATAATTAATCTATAATCAAAGATTAATTAAGGATTAATTAACTGTTAATTAAGGATTGATTAACTGATAATTAAGGATTAATTAATTTTTTATTAAGTTTTATTAATTGATAATTAAGATCTATTAATTAATAATTAAAGAATAATTAATCTGTAATTAAAGATTAATTAATTGGTTTATAGGGTAATTAAGGGATGAATTACCCAATTGTAATTAATTTGTTAATTAATTAAAGATAATCTCTTAATGATTGATTAAGTATGATTATTTAATGTGACTTATAAGTGTAATTAGTTAGTGAAGTAATTAATGGGTAAATACTGGATGTAATTAATTAAAGGATGATTAACAAATGGAAGTAATTTGGGTTTAAGTTACTTTATGTAATTAATGAAAAGGATAATTACTCAGTGGAAGTAATTAAGAATTAATTACTTAGTGTAATTAATTTAAGAATTAATTAATAAACTTTATTTAAAAAATTATTTAAGTAATGTAATTAATTAAGGATATTTAATTACTAAATGTGATTAATCAAGGTTTATTAATGAATATAATCAATTAAAGATTAATTAATTAAACAAGTAATTAAGGATCGTTAATTAAGTAAATAATGATGTAATCAAGGGATGATTTATTAAAAGGTAATTAATCAATATAAGTGGTTAGAGGACAATTAATTAATGTAATTAATTAAGGATTAATGTAATTAACTCTAGTTAATCAATTATTGAAAGTAATTAAGGGTTAATTACTGTTAATGATTAAGAATAATTAATTTATGTGATTAATTAAGGGTTAATTACATAATGTAATTAAAGAATAGTTAATCAGGATGATTAATTAAAATGGATAATTAGAGGATGATTAATTAATTGGTTTGTAATTAATTAATGGTTAAGTAAGCAAGATTTTAGCGATGAAAGTAATTAATTTAATTTATTTTAAATTAACTAGAGATGAAGTAATTAATTTAATTCATTTTAAATTAATTATAGATGTGTGATTAATAAATCTTTGCTTATGGATGGCTGAATGTTATTGAATGCCTTGATTTGTTTATCTCTGATATGGGATATGTGTTGTTGTGTGATATGAGATGATTTGGTTGAATTGTGATGATATGGATTATCTATTTATGGATATATAAATTATCTATCTATGCGAATATAGATAATGATTTGAATTGAATTGTTTTAACTTTAAAACAACTTGGACCTAATAGATGGAATTTTGATTTTTGGTGAGACCGGGATCGGGTTTCCCGATTTGGATATCCGGAAACCACTTCGATCCAAATTAAATGTTAGGTTGTGAATCTCAAGTGAAGATGAAGATTCAGAGTGCAAGGCTTATTGTCATTAACTCTGAGGGTGATTCCAAAATGAGTGTAACAAGATAATGCCTTCGGTTTCGTTCGAACTCGGAACGAACTTGTATGGATTGAATGCTTTTAGAACATCGTCAGGTGGACGATGAGCATTCCAAGATAGATATGTTCCATAAAGGTAATCGTAGCCTCAAGCCTCATCAACCGGGAAGGGCTAAAACAGGGGAGGTGCAGCAAGGCTAATTGGGTAGCACCCAAGTAGGATAAGGTATACCCCTGTCTAGAGTCCCTTTTTTTCCGGCTGTGTGGGCGGTTGCTAGCTACAACCACGGGGTTATCTTATTCGAGACTGTCCAGTAAGGGATGGTTCCGGCTTTGTGTTGTAAGGGATTAGGAGTAATCCTCGATATGGTGATCTAGGCCCCGTACTGTGACGGGCAGTACCCCAGTAGCCTTGCCATTGATGGAAACTCATTCTTCCTACGTGCCCTTATAGTTTTGATTGTATTACGCACTTTGTGGCTAATATGCTGGAATTTAATCATGTAACTATTTCAGTTATTTCTTATTTATATGAAAACCCTATATCCTATTATAATATCATTGGATTTCCTATTAAATGTTTTGGTTAGCGTAAGGTAAAAACTGACCCATGTTTATGTGTGGGGAGTCATACGTGATACCTTTTGTTTTCAAAGGCTTTCGAAGTTAAGCAACTTTAATCGTTTACTCACACCAGACAAGGTCTGACCCGGAGTTTATTCTGTTTTTCTTAAACTCTTGGTAATCAAATTTTTACGAGTAGCCAAGGGATTCAGGTTAGCTTTGACGAATTCTGGAGGAGATATAGAGCAGGAGGCTTCAGCGTTATAGATATATAGTGGTTCCGCTGTGTTGATCTCTGTGTTATTATCTAAGTTGTACTTGAGTTGTATGATAGGCAGATGTTTATAACTGTCTAATTTGTAATGTATAAACTGTGTATCTCTGATAGATATTGTATACTATGTAATACTTATGTAACTAATATAATTTATTCGTTCCGCTGTTGAGATTCTGATGTTGTTTCTTTCTTTCTTCTCTATCTTTTCTCTTTTCTATCCCTTTCTTTCTTAATAATGATGCGTCTTTCTAAGGAGAGAAAGGCGGGTCATTTCATTTGGTATTAGAGCGCTAGGTTGAGCGAATACCTAGGCTCTGGAATGGTATCTTTCTTGAGAGAGCGTATTTACAATATATATATATATATATATATATATATATATATATATATATATATATATATATTCTACCTGATTTATTGGGTTACCTGTTCAGGTTTTCCAATATGGCTTTTAGAGGTAGGAAGGGTAGCGGTGTGTGTAGCACGACTACCAATGGAAGGAGTCTGAGAGTTGAGGTTGGAAGAGTAACTGTCGAGACTGTAGATCTAATACCATCTCGAGTAAGCCTTGCATTGTGGTGTAAGGATTTCACCAATCTCTGAGGGAAACCTGTTAAGGTTTGGAGTCCATCATTGAAGTGTAAGTTTGATCATGCTCATGTGAGCGGATTTTCTAGAGTTTGGATCTGTCGGTTGAGCAAAAGCGTGTGATGGTATCTTGGCAACTTCAAGATGGAGTAGCTGCGTGGTGAGATGTAGTAACTATGGATGTTCCAAAGATGTTTCTTTTGGAGCAAGTATAAGGAAGTATGTATGCATCAGTGATGAGACTAAGTTTCAACAGGATGTTTGTGTTTGATTTGGTGCCCGAGTTTCTTAAGGAGATGTCTACCCATCTCAAGGCTCTGTGTGGGATTGGTTGATATAGTTTTGAGGATCAAGGAGCTTTGTATAGAAGTCTTTGGCATCTGAGGCAGCGATGCAGCTGGGTAGTGTTCTGTGTGCCAGTAGGAAGATCTTTTTGCTTAGAAGTTTCCTGGAGGTGGAGTTCAGAAGCAGCAGAGTGGACCCGTTTCTTCGATGGATTGGTCAAGGACAAGCTATTCTGATTGATGAAGAAAGAATAGTATCTCTGGATACTGATCTGGATAGGATCGCAAAAGTGACTTGCGATAGTTTGAGTGATTATCTTGGATAACTTTTGCTCGGATTGTTGCGTCTCTAGAGGATGTAGGAGTATAGAGTTGTCAGAGATTTTCTAGATGTCTTCGGGGAAGTCAGAGGTTTATCCGCATTGGAGATTGATCTCCATAACAATTTGGTTCATGGAACTACAGGTAGTTCAGCTAAGGAGAAGGATGTCTCCTAGGTTGAGGTTTTGGTGAAGCAGCTCGGGATTTCATGCAACTTCTGTGTTTTCTCTTTTTGGATCTGTTGAACCTTATTTCTGGGATGTGTCGGACTAATCTGTGCTCGTGTTCATCGAACGACATTCTTATCTACTCCAGATCAGAGTTGTGCAGCAGAAGCAAGGTGGAAGCTATTCGAGAGTAGAAGCAACCGAAAGTTGCAGTGTTTTGGATTAGAGGGTTTCTACAGGTAATTTTCAGGATCTGAAGGCGAGATTGGCAAATGCTCCTGTTTTGTCTTTTCCTGATAAGGAAGTTAGTAATCTACTGATGATTGTGAAGTAGAGTTTGTGCTCTGGATTTCGATAGATCTTGAGAGGATCATTTTGTTCGGTTGTTTTTGATCCATTTTGTTACTAGAGGCATCATCGAAGGTTAAGCCGATCAGGAAGGATGTAGGCAGCCCAATATCGTCAGAAGAGTTTTGTGGTTAAGATACAAAGGAATTTGGAATTTGAAGTTGGAGATTGGGATTTTGGATGAGGTTTTCTCCGGTAAAGGGAGCAGCAAGAATGGGTAAGATTGGGAAGTTAGCTCCGAAGTATATTGGATCTTTCTGTGTTCTTGTAAGGATAAATGTTTTGGCTTACAGGGTTGAATTGCCAGTTTGGGAGATTGGGATTCAATGTATTTCACGTATCTCTGAGGGAATACGTGTATGATCCATCTCTGTTTGTGGAACCATCGGTTCAGGAGGATTTGGACATTGAGTCGGTCTTGATTGTGATCAGATCTTATGTAGATGATAGATCTAGATGTGTAGGAGCTCAGTAGCCAAGTGGTGTAGCTAGTTTGGATTTAGTAGAGCAAGTATCCCTGTGTCTGTACCTGGGAAACTCTGGATAGTTTTAAGAAGCTTATCCGGAATTGTGTCCGGATAGATGGAATTGTCTGTTTAGATGAAATAGTTTGTTTGGATGAATGGTTATTTGGTTAATTATGTATGGCTGATATATATGCTTGAATTGTTTGAAATAAAATAAAAACCTTGGATTATCTTTTGTTTTAAATTTCGAGGACGAAATTCTTTTAAGGGGGAAGGAATGTGATATCACGGGATTTCAAGAAATTTAAAATGTGATAATCTCTTAATTGGTTATTTAAAATTGGCAAAAGTGTTATTTTCAAACAAATTAATAATGAGTTGTTTTTAAATATAGGTATAAATTCGATTTTAGATAGACTTATTAATTTCAAATTTAATAAGTGTTGTTTAATATATATATGTGTGTGTGTGTGTGTGTGTGTGTGTGTATATATATTTATTTAAGTTAATTTTACAAATAGAATAATTATTTTCAAATTTTATTTGTGTTTGTTTAAATATACATTTGAGTTGATTCTAAATTATATTTTAAATTAAATTTGAATTTGAATCTGGATTTTAAATTTAAATCTTTAAAGATATTTTTTAAAATATTTTGAATATAAAAATATATGGTTTTCATTAAAAATAAGATTTTTTTATTATTTATTTAAAATAAATTAATTTATATAAATTTAGAAAATATTCATTTAATAGTAAATAAATATAAAAGTTTAATATTTACATTTAAAATGGATTAGATACAATATACATGATTTTATTTAAAATATGATTGGTTTTTATTTTATTTTCTTTTAAAAGTTTTATTTATTTAAAATTAGAAAATCATTTATTTATTTAGAAAGGTATTTATTAATTAGGAAATCTATTATAAAAGCTTTTAAAATCATTTTAAAATAATAAGAAAATGAATAAATACAAGTGTAATTAAATCAAGTGACATAAGTAACATGTGTTAATTTATAAACCTCCTTAATAACAAGTGTTAGATAATTAACTGTGATATTGGACCAATATCACTTTTGTTTTAATTTTCTTTTATTTTTAATAAAATCTAAATTAACTTATATAAACCTCTATCTTTCCCGTTCATTTCCTTTTTCTATCTTCTTTTCAAAAACTAAAGAAATTCAGCTGCAAAGCAAATCTCAGATCAAACCTGAAAACATACATCTTCCCTTCCTATTTCTTTTTCTAATCTCATTTCAAAAACCAGAAGACCTCAAACCAAAACCCCATAGAAACATTCCTCAAACCAAAATTTAAAACCCTATAATCATTTTTCTCAAACCTGTAACCATCCTCAACTCAAATACAAACCTGTCAAGCATTTTTTTCAAATCAAAGAAAATCAAACTACTTAAGCTTGTAACAAAATTTTCAAGCAAAGTTCAATTTCAAAATGCAACCTGGGAAACATTTTAAAGCCTGAAACATCTTCAGAATGCAACCTTCATCAATCAAGTCTTGAATCATCTCAGTCAACAAAGCCCTTCGGTTTTAAAAGAAATCAAGGCATTTACTTCTGCAAATCCTAGTTTTCAAGTTCAATCTGTTTGCAAGCCTTCCTGTTTTCAAAATACAAGCTCCCTGCATTTTAAAAAAAGGTGAGCAAATAATTTATTTAAAATATTAAGTAAATAAATCTATGCTTATGAATTTTCTATGATAATGATGACATGCATGTGTGTATATATAAGTATAAATATATATATATATATATATATATATATATATAAGTGTGTTCATGTGTGCATGTCTGGTTGTATTCATCTTCTCTGTTTCCTTATTGCAGAGTATAAGTTACAATCAAACTTCAAGATCTTTTTATTAAATCATTGTTAGGACTTGGATTCAAAACAAAATAGATTACTTTAATTATAATCTAAGTACTAAAAATAGATTCATGTATCTTATGTTTGAAAATCCTTTGAAAATCAAGAAATGCAATAACCATTCTAACATCATGTTAAAATCAAATGTTGTAATTGGATGAATCAATTATATAAATTAAATTGTCTCTGGAAGATATGAATTTTAAAAGGGAAATCAGAATTTTTAATAATTTATTGAACATGCATTTTGGTGATGACTGGAAATTGGTTTTGGGGCAATTTCTGGCGATCTTTGGGTGATGAGGCCTCAGGGTTTCATCTGAAGCATGGTTGGTGATCAGGGATGTTGGGAAAAATGGTGAAGCATCGAATGATCGCCGTGGCGTCGGCGGTGAGGTGGTTTTGGTTCTAAAACCTAATTTTAGGTCAAGTCTGGATTGGGAGTGTTGCAGCGCCTCTAGTTGATCGAGTGTCGCGTAACTCAGGGAAATGGTGGCGTGGATGGTCGGCAGGTGTGGCCAGAGATGCTCGACCTCTGGTAGTCGGAGCAGTGTGGCCGAAGGGTTTTGCTGGAGGCTGTTTTGGTTCCACTCTCAACTGGGTAGTTCAATTTTGAACGAGGGCTTGTGATTCGGTTTTGATGGTCATGATGGGTTGCAACGATGATGTTCGATATGCAGGAAGGTTCATCAGTGGTCAGAGGAGGCTCCAGCGATGGTGCATGTGCACGAGGTGGATTTGTGTCTGTTGTTTTGGGTTGTGGTTTTGAATTGGAATTTGCTCGAAGTAAGGATCGGGGTTTTGGGGTAGTAGCTCGAGTCTGTACTCAATTAAATGATGTGGGTTAGCCTGCAGTTTAGTTGTTACAGGTTGTTTTTTAAATTTAAAATTTAAACTAAATTTTTGAAAATGGAAGAAAAGAGAAGGAACTCGGAGTGGCTCGAGTGACATTCGGGTTCAACCGAAGCAGATAGATTAAAGGAAATTTTCAAAAGTTAAAATAAAGTTTTTATAAAACAGGTTTTAAATTTAAATAAAGTAAGTTTTAAAATTTTGAAATGAATCTTGTTTTTCTTTAAATTCTATTCTTTATAAAATGTAAATGTTTTCTTTAACATTTTATTAAGAAGTTTTAAATTTGTTTAATTTAAATTTTGTTAAGTAAATCTAAAGTTATTTTAAACTTAAGTTAGGAATGGAATTCTAAAGAATTTTATAAAAGGAAATTTTTAAATTTAAATTGAAACTAGATTTAAAAACTATTACTTGATAATGTTTAAACATTTAAAGCTAAGTTATGATTTGTAACTTTAGATTATCAAGTTGAATGAGTATTTCAAAACTTAATAAATGATTTAATTAAGTAAAGTTATTTATAAAGATAAAATGGTTTTAAAATGCTTAATAATGATTAAGGCATTAATAAGATGATGTTTTATCTTAAGATAAATAAGGTTTTAATGATTTGGGATTTATTAAGTTAATTAAGAATTTAAGTATAATTAATTTAATTTAATTAATAATAATAGAGGATTAATTAAGTAATTAATTAAGAATAATTAATAAATTTAATTAACTATTAATTGTGATTGATTAATTAATAATTAAAGATTAATTAATTTGTAATTATAAATTACTTAATTAAGTAATTAGAGATTAATTAACTGGTAACTAAGAAGTACTTAATTAAGTTTTGTTAATTAATAATTTGGTTTTATTAATTAATAATTAAGAGATAATTAATGTATAATTAAAGATTAATTGAGGACTAATTAGCTGTTAATTAAGGATTGATTAACTGAACATTAAGGATTAATTAATTTGTTATTAAGTTTTATTAATTGATAATTAAGATTTATTAATTGATAATCAAAGAATAATTCATCTGTAATTAAAGAATAATTAATTGGTTTATAGGGTAATTAAGGGATGAATTACCTAATTGTAATTAATTTGTTAATTAATTAAAGATAATCTCTTGATGATTGATTAAGTATGATTATTTAATGTGATTTATAAGTGTAATTACTTAGTGCAGTAATTAATGGGTAATTACTGGATGTAATTAATTGATGGATGATTTACAAATGGAAGTAATTTGGGTTAAAGTTACTTTGTAATTAATGAAAAGGATAATTACTCAGTGGAAGTAATTAAGAATTAATTACTTAGTGTAATTAATTTAAGAATTAATTAATAAACTTTATTTAAAAATTTATTTAAGTAATGTAATTAATTAAGGATAATTAATTACTAAATGTGATTAATCAAGGTTTATTAATGAATATAATTAATTAAAGATTAATTAATTAAACAAGTAATTAAGGATCATTAATTAAGTAATTAATGATGTAATTAAGGGACGATTAATTAAAACGTAATTAATTAATATAAGTGGTTAGAGGATAATTAATTAATGTACTTTATTCTTGTTAATCAATTATTGAAAGTAATTAAGGGTTAATTGCTGTTAATGATTAAGAATAATTAATTTATGTAATTAATTAAGGGTTAATTACTTCACGTAATTAAAGAATAATTAATCTACTTTATTCTTGTTAATCAATTATTGAAAGTAATTAAGGGTTAATTGCTGTTAATGATTAAGAATAATTAATTTATGTAATTAATTAAGGGTTAATTACTTCACGTAATTAAAGAATAATTAATCGGGATGATTAGTTAAGATGGTAATTAGAGGATGATTAATTAATTGGTTTTTAATTAATTAATGGTTAAGTAAGCAAGATTTTAGTGATGAAAGTGATTAATTTAATTTATTTTAAATTAATTAGAGATGAAGTAGTTAATTTAATTCATTTTAAATTAATTATAGATGCGTAATTAATAGATCTTTGCTTATGGATGGCTGAATGTTATTGAATGCCTTGATTTGTTTATCTCTGATATGGGATATGTGTTGCTGTGTGATATGAGATGATTTGGTGGAATTATGATGATATGGATTATCTATTTGTGGATATGTAAATTATCTATCTGTATGAATATAGATAATGATTTGAATTGAATTGTTTTAACTTTAAAACAACTTGGACCAAAAAGATGGCGTTTTGGATTTCGATGAGACCGGGATCGGGTTTCCAAATTTGGATATTCGAAAACCACATCGATCCAAATTAAAAGTTACGTCGTGAATCTCAAGTGAAGATGAAGATTCAGAGTGTAAGGATTATTGTCATTAACTCTGAGGGTGATTCCAAAATGAGTGTAACAAGATAATGGCTTCGGTTTTGTTCGAACCCGGAACGAGCTTAAATGGGTCGAATGGTTTCAGAACATCGTCAGGTGGACGATGAGCATTCTAAGATAGATGTGTTCTATAAAGGTAATCGTATCCTCAAGCCTCATCAACCGTGAATGGCTAAAACAGTGGAGGTGCAGCAAGGCTAAGTGGGTAGCACCCAAGTAGGATCAGATTTACCCACGTCTAGAGTCCTTTTTATTTGATTGTGTGGGCGGTTGCTAGCTACAACCGTGGGGTTATCTTATTCGGGACTGTCTGGTAAGGGATGGTTCCGTCTTTGTGTTGCAGGGGATTGGGAGTAATACTCGGTACGGTGATCTAGGCCCCGTATTGTGACAAGCGGTACCCAGTAGCCCTTCCATTGATCGAGACCCATTCCTCCTACGTGCCCTTACGGTTTTGATTGTATTACCTACTTTGTGGATAGTTTGCTGGAATTTAATCATGTAACAATTTCAGCTATTTCTTATTTATTTGAAAACCCTAGACCCTATTATAATATCACTGGATTTCCTATCAAATATTTTGGTTAGCGTAAGGTAAAAGCTTACACATGTTTACGTGTGGGGAGCCTTACGTGGTACCCTTTTTTCAGAGGTTTTCGAAGTTAAGCAATGTTAACCGTTTACTCAGACCAGACCCATGTCTAACCTGGAGTTTATTATGTTTTTTCTTAAACTTTGGTACTCAAATTTTTACAAGTAGTCGAGGGATTCTGGTTAGCTTTGACGAATTATGAAGGAGATATGGAGCAGGAGGCTTCAGCGTTGTAAATGTATAGTGGTTCCGCAGTGTTGATCTCTATGTCATTATCTGAGTTGTACTTGAGTTGTATGATAGACATGTGTTTATAACTGAATTTATGACATATAAACTATGTATCTCTGATAGATATTGTATATTATGTAATACTTATGTGATTAATATAATTTATTCGTTCCGCTGTTGAGATTCTGATATTGTTTCTTTCTTTCTTCTCTATCTTTTCTCTTCTCTATCCCTTTCTTAATAATGATGTGTCTTTCTGTGGATAGAAAGGCGGGTCGTTTCACGAAGGGAATCATCTGCCTTTGTAACGAAGATGACTGGCGCTCCCCACTCAGATATGCTTCGTTTGATGAAGCCTTTCTCCAATTGCTCACCAATCTTCTTACCTAACTTCTTCCTCTCCATAGGAGCCATATGTCTCATGGGCAATTCCTTTGGCTTAGCACTGCCTTTCAAATGACCCTAAAGTCGATCTCTCTCTTAGAGGGTTGTCAGTCCCCTAACTCCTTAAAAATATCTGTAAATCTAACACTACTAGTGATGAATCAAAGGAATAAAGGAAGCCCAACATGACTGACCTCTATGGGTTGCAAGAAACCTCGAGAGTCCTTCCACTACATTTCTCTAGTCTGACGACTCTCCTCTCACAATCTAATATCGCACCATAAGTGGATAACCAGTCCATCCCCAAAATCATCCCATATCCTAAAAATCCTAGTACATAGGCGTTACAGTCAAACTCTACTCCTAGTATAAAAATTCTCAAACCCCTACAAATCACAGATAAATGTGTCGATCCTCCTACGGGGTATGAAACAACTATAGGGTCTACTACTAGAGAAATATCTAAGTGCAAATAATAAACCAAGGAACTAGAAATGAAAGAATGCGATGCTCTAGAGTCAGAAAGATTCCGAATAGGAAAATCCAAAATAGAGATCAAACCTTCTACAGAGAATTTCCTACGTCGATCCAATCCACTAATAGAAGGTGCTGCATCCAAAGCCTGTACTTGCGCCATAGGTGCGCCTGCTCTCTGCCCACCTTCTGAGGACAAGCTCTACTAAGGTGTCCAGTCAGCCCACAGTTATAATATCTCCCCTCATCGTGTCCTTCTTAGAGTCCTTTGTGAAATGCCAAACCAATCCACAACTATGACATTTCTCGCCTTTCTTGATCTGTCCCTTTTGAGGTCCTCCTCCTTTTTTCTTGTCCTTCTTATTCTTCCACCACCGCTTCTTAGAGTTTTTTGATTTAGATACCTCAACCTCTTCTTTCTTAGCAACATCTAACATGAGTTCCATTTCCATAAGTGATTCGTACATCGCTCCTATAGGTACATGTGTCAACGCTAACCCTCGTAGGGGCTAGTACAAACCTTTAGCAAACTTGGTGGCCTTCTTATGCGGTGTATTAACAAGCTCCATCCCGAACCGTAATAACTCATTAAACTGATTTATATACTCTTTCACCGAAAGACTCCCTTGCTTCAGACTAATGAAATTCTCCAACTACATGCTTTCCTCAGCTTGCAACAAGAACTTTCTTTCAAACCTTTCCCAAAATCGAAACCAACCAATGTGTCTACCCTCCATCTCTAAAATATCCTACTAGTAAGAAGCTTCTCCTTTCAGTTGCCAAGATGCAAGCTGAACTCTCTATCGGTCCTCCAATCATAATAGCCAAATATCCGCTCTGTATTCCTCAACCAAGTTCGTGCCTCTATGAAATTCTCCGTACCAGAAAACGTCTTGCCTCCTAGACTGGCGAAGTCCCCGCATAGCTTAGAAAAATTGTTATTGTAGGTGGGTTAATGGGATCTCCACCCGTCGGTGCTACATTGGGCGCTTGCCCTTGCACCTATGGTGCCGTAGCTTGGAGGTATCTACGAAACCAGCCAAGGACTTGGACACCCTGTGAAAGATTTAGGACATCGGCCATTCTATGAAAAGAAAAAAAATTAAGTTCGAAAGAATCGAAAGAAGGTTGAACTGGAATATGAGGGGATTTTTATAAATACTCTCTTATACTTTTTAACTATTTATATGAGTTTCTTTCTGAAAAATAGTTTGAAAATACGTTACCATTGAAAATTACTTTACTTTTAAAACAAGTTTTTAAGAATCTTGTAACCTTAGCCTCTGATACCAAATGAAACACCCCACACCCCTTTATATTCCCAAGAAGGGCACATCAAAGGATGTATTGCATTATAGGTATAGCTGAAGCATCGTAGAGACTAAGATTCATAAGACAAATAAGTAAAATAGCGGAAACATTTAAATAATAACTTGTCATTCAAAATTAAACTTCATTTCGAAATAAATCATAAAAACATGACATGTCTCAAAATAGCTCAAATTCATATCTCATGAAAAATACATCTTATTCTTACGTAATCAAAGTGCAAAAGTAAATAATAATCATAATAATCATAATCCCTCTCACAAGTGCCAAATCCATCATAAGCAAAATGAAAAGGATGAAAAGTAGAAGAATATATCTGAAACAAGAAAGCTTTGGTGATGAATCTCCAAGCAGCCTGAATCAACTCTACTGGCCTATTGGGGGGAAGGGGAAATAGAGGAGTGGGTCAAACAATAATTCTGGTGAGTGAAAGTAATTACTAGCATTTCTAAGCAAGATAAAGATAATAGACTAAGCAATAGCTCTAGCATGAAAGGAAAATACAGAAAAGATAAAACTAGGGTGATATACTGTTCCTGATTTTGTTTGACTGTTTGCTTAGATTGTTTGATTTGATTGTTTTCCCTTGTCTTAAACTGCTGTGATTAGGCTGAAAACTCTAATCCTATCTCAACTACTAACTTGATTAGACTAAAATTCTAAGTCTACCCATTGATCGGCCTATTCTATCTCTGCTATGTCACTATTAACTAATCATGTTGGTCACAGCAAAAGACACCTCTTTAGGGCTTAGGACATAGTAGCGAACCCTGATCGTTGCCACAGGTCATCGCCGGTACACACTAATTGTTGCCTCCTATTTGATCCATTATTTACCCTAATCAGCATAAGCATGCCCGGCCTCACCTAACTGTTGTGAGACCAATAGTCCTAGACCTAAAAGGGAATGCTGCTCTACCTCACCTAACTATTGTGGGACAATCGGTCCTAGACCTGAAAGGGAATGCTACTGATACTGGTCCTAACAAACAATCTTCTAGTTTTGCACCTCTTGCCCAAATCTTCAGATTTGAGCCTCTATCTATTGGCCACTTATTTATCCTAATCAGCATAAGCGTGTCCCGGCCACACCTACTATTGTGAGACCATCAATCTTAGATCTAAAAGGAATACTGCAGATATAGGCAGCTACTTCTATATTTGCTTATTAACTTAATCTAAGTTCAAAAATAAGCATCTTATTTTATTTCTGCTATATTTTCTTATTAACTTAATCCAAGATCTCATTTTTAAAATAAGCCTCTTCTGTTATTTTTTTCTTTCTAATTATAACAAGTGTTATAATTGTTCTTGCAATTGTTCTTCTTCTATTTTCTCTTTTTAGTTATAACCACTTGTCATAATTATGCTTGTAAATATCTTAAATTTTCCTACTTCAGTCATCTCTATTTTTATTTCAGTTTTTCTCATTTTATATCTGATTTTTGTAAATTTAGTGTTATTATATTTTTATCCATATTAGCGAATTCTTTTCTTTTAAAATTTTATTCACGTCAAAAAGGAATAAAAAGAAACTAATATTTACATGCTAAATTTCAACTTAAAATAGATGTAAATAACTATAAATAACTATAATTAACTAAATAAAAATAGACTAAGAAGAAATTATGAAATTTACTTAAAAATAATCTGTAAATACATAAAAACTATCTCAAAATTGTAGAAAAACTACAACTATTGAGAACCCTATTATTTTAAGTTACTTAAAAATCTAAAATAATTAAAAAACACTCACTTGTGATCCTTAGCTCTAATCCTGGGCCTTCCTGTATCTACTACTAGGGTGTAGAATATTTTTATCAAAAAGGTCTTCTTCCTAGAAAAAATTTCTTTTAGGGTTCAGCCCCAAGCAATGAACCCAATTGGGAGAAAATCTGAATAAGAAAAATAGCTAGGTCTAGAGTCTTATTTATTTTATGGCTTAGGGACCTCGAGCTATTAGATTTGAAGATTAAATCTGGTGCAACCATGTCATAAGCTCACTAGAAACCGTCGGATGCAGCTACGAACATACAGGATCACTCAAAAATTAAATTATGAGGTGTTCGCTTCATACTGGATGAAATAGCATCTAAGAAATAAGGCGGGTCGACTTAAGATATATGTAGGTCGACCTATACTCACTGGGGTCGATCTATAGGTCGATCTGACCAATGTAAAGGTCGACCCCTGTTGGGTTATATATATATACATATATATATATATACATATTGATTTCTTGCTTCTCTCGTATAGCTTAATAAGGATCAGGAGGGGGCATTTTGATTTTTCCACAGGTTTGAAATTTGTTATCTTTAAAACAGAAACATATGTCTATTTCTTGGATATGAACAGGCAAATTCATATACACATACACACAGATTTGTTCCATGCAAAGGGCTTTCAACATCATTTCACGCATGCTTACAAAAAACAGTTAAAACTAGACTTAATAGAGGTTTACTCACCTATTTTGTGAGAGCAGGGGAGAAGAAACCTGGAAGTTGATTATTTGAACTAGAATTGCTATTTTAAACTTGATCCTAGAATTTTTCCTACAGCTAGTTATTTAAAATTGATTAGCTTTTGATGTATTTATTTTCTTGATTACTTAACAAATTGAAACTCAATTCTTAAAAAAATTTACCTTTAGTTTATTTTTATAAAAATAGAGAAGCCTGAGTGTTGAACTTGCAAAAATCTGGAAATTGCTTTTTGTCTGAATTTGATTATAAGGCCTTGATTCCTATTTGTTAGATGATGAAGCTTGATTTGTTAGCTGAGGCCTTGCTAAGTTGAAATTGGGTTTTACAGTGCTTGTTTTCCGAACAGAGATGAAATTCCAGGCTTAGAATCTTTTGAATTGAAGAAGTTGTTTTTTTCTTGTTTGTGAATTTAATTTGTTTTAACTTGCCTGATGATCTGATTTGAAAATCTGATGCTTCTCATATTTTTCTTCTTTTGTTTTCTTTTTGTTTTTATGGTTTTTAAAATGAGATCAAAGTGATGAAAGGAATGAGAGAAATAATTTAAATTTCTTTTATAAATTTTCTAAAAAATTAAAATTAAGGAAGATGACACTTGTTCACTTCCATTCTTTAATAGATTACACTTGTTAATTCATTCTCCTAGGATCCTAACACTTGTTAATTCATGCATAAGAATTTAAATAAATTTTTATAATTACTTTTCTCTTATTTATATAACTACATTTTCTTTTATATTTATACAACCTTTTAAAAGAAAAGGTTTTAATACTAATTTATAAACTATACACATATGCTAATGTATTTGAATCCAAATAATTTTGCTTAAGATATTTATTTTTTTATTTAAATTCAAATACAAATTCAAATTCAAATTCAAATTTGAAATTCAATTCATTCTATATAATTAAATAAACAAAATATCCATATGGTTTGAAAATTTAAAATTAATTCAAATTAACTCAAATTCAATTTCGTAATTTCAAATAAATTACTAGTTTTAAATTTATAAAATTTTGGGGATGTTACATGCTATCTCCAATGATATCCCACACATGTCAGAGTGCGTTCAGGCGAACACATCTAGGTTCGCCCAGAGTAAACCAATCAACTCCTTAATCATCCTAACACCAAGCTATGATCTGATCTTTAGGATCCGAGTCGGGTAATCCTAACTAACCGGGATATTAATTGTCAACTCGGCTGGAGCTGGTCTTCCATCTTCTCGCTCATTCCGTAGGTCCACTTCCTTATGGAACCAGTTATACTACCTAAGCCAGGGCTCAAGCAGTGGTTGTATGCATACAAAGCCTTGATGCAAAGGGAACCCTATACACTTTTCCCTTTCTTTCTTTACGTCACCTCCTTTAGCCCGGCGACATAATATTCGTGACCAAGCCCCTGATCTCCTTTTATTATTCCTACGCTATTCTATGTAGGAAACTTCATTATCATGCACCAAGGAGTTACATCCGCTTTAAATTCTGTTAGGGCCGGATATCCGAAAAATGCATTGTAAGCAGAGTAAATATCCAATATTATAAAAGGCATGACCCGCACTCGCTTGCGGTTACCCTCGCCAAGCACCACTGGTAGTTCTACATTTCTGATTGACTCCATAGCCATCTCATTAAATCCCTGGATCTAAGATTTACATGGTTTCAAGTCTTTGCCCATCAGAAGCATCTAGTCGTAGGCATTCTTAAATAAAATGTTGACCAAACTCTCACGGTCAACCTATAACTTCTGTATAATAACAGGGATGATCGTAGCTGTAATAACGAGCGGATCAATCATTGGGGCTTCCCCCATCAGCTTCTCTGTTTTGGAAAAAAATGTCGTCTATCATGGTTTAGAATTGTTTTGCCAGAGCTCCATCCTCTATAGCAAAGTAGCTCTCATTCTTTGTCGGTTTCAGTGCACCAACGTACCTATCTATCTTGTTCAAAATCTTTTTGGCTGGATGTGGCCCACTAATGATTATATTGATCACCAAACATATTTTAAACTACCTAGGCTCTTTACCACTAGGCCTGGCTTGACTACATTGGGATGTTAACCCAGGGGATTGGAATTTCCTTGCTAGCCATCTTGTAGGGCTTTCAAATACTACTGCAATTTCTTTTTGCGAATCAGCACCTAGATCATATCACGCAAATGTCTAAATTCAATGGTGTTATGACCATGTGTCCCATGGAACCTGCAAAACTTGCCAAAAAATTTCTCCTTCTTGGTCGATTCTCTCAGTGCCGACTTCTTGTACTGCTTGGTACTTAATGTAGCCAGGTAGATATTCTTTATTGAGTTATTTCAATTCAATATAGTTGTCATACTTAGGAATCCTGGGATGGTTCCTATTATCTGGCTTTCGCTTCTTGGCCTCATTATCACCCCGTTTCTGATCATCATTTCTTCATCCAACATTCACATCTTGGTTTTCAAAACTCCCCCTGGACTGCTTCATAGAAATATTGCTCTGTATCACTTTAGTTGTAGGCTTGGCATCATCCCTTTGGGAATGAGTGCATGCCTCTTCCAAGCACAAGAACTGATTAGCCTAAATATCCATTATCGATGGGAGTTTCATTTACAACCATCCCTAAAAATCAGCTTTGGGATAAATCCCCCTAATTAGTATCATCAATACTATGTCATCCTTAGCATTTGTAACTTCCATTATAGCTATATGGAACCTATTCAAAAAATCGTTCAACGACTCTCGTGTGCCCTGGAAGAGGTTTGATAACGACATTACGTCCTTTGAGCATGAAGTGTGTAGATGAAATTGCTTAAGAAATCTTCACGTTCAACTCAGCAAAAGACAATATGGATCTCAACAGGAGATGAGTGAGCTACATCGCCACTACTCCCTCCAAGAAGATTGGAAAGCATAACATCTCGCGGCATCAGATGCTCTAGCAGAGTCTATATGCCATTTATATTTCATCAAATGCTGCCTTGGATCTATTTTTCCACTATGCAACAGCATTGTTGGCATTACAAAACTCCATGGATACTTCGCATCAAGAATGTTCTCAGTAAATGGGTTTTGACTTGGAGTAGTACCCCACTCATCATAAATTTTGAGTTGGTTTTCATTCACAAGTTTTTAGACCATCTCAGCCAAGTACTTTGATTTTACAAGTTTGGCTGAATGATGGTAATTAGGATCCATTTCAAGTGTTCAGCACGACAAACGCGCTCGGGCAAACCCTCGACACTTGGGTTCTCCACACTTCGGGAGATCCATTCGTCCAATAGTCCCCCATATTTGATTCCTATGTAGCAGGTCATTATCATTAGCTCGATATTCCATATTCTGATCATCTACAACACGACCAGAGGTCAAATCCATGTTACCATCCAAAGGGCGAGCTCTGAATCCAAATTGATTGGATTGCTACCAATCCATCCTCTTGGAATGGTATCGATCCAAAAACCCTTGCCATGAGTTTGTCTCGTTTCTTGATTTGAGGTCCCAGTAGTGTTTTGCGCATTTTTCTACTTCCTATTCCTCTATCTTTGCTTGGACGATGAGGAACTATCGAACTCTGCATCGAAGATGTTGAGTCCCTCCTACTCCTTTTATAGCAGTTCTGAGTTAGCTCATTCAGTAGTCTCAAGCTCTCCTGCGTCCACTGGTTTGTCTCATTGCGACTCTCTTGGAACCTATCCTCTACTTGATTCATCACACGATCCATCTCCATCTTGGTCACGACATCAGTTGGATTCTGGATCTTAGGCTGTTTGGCTGGGCAACTTCATCCATATGCTGAGCATCTTGGTTCAAATCTTCATTAGCATATCTAGAGTTTGTGGAATGTTCTTTGCTTGGAGCCATGGAAAATAGCTTCCTATAGATTGTTGAAAATTGAAATAGTAGAACAGTAAGATTGGAAGATTGGAACTATCTCTTGGATCTAAGAAATCTAATAGTATATGATGATCCAAGTAGCTTGAGAATTTCTTTCTCGTGAAAGCACCAAAATGTATGAACCAAAAATGGCACAAACACCTGAGAGATTTTGTAGAGGATAAAAAGTGTAGATAAGTAAATTAATAAGAGCAAGAAAAGAACACATAGTGATTTATAAGGTTTGGCTAATCTTGGTCTATGTCCATTTACTAATTTTATTGATTAGATCACTGGTTTACAAGCACTAATTCTTACAGATCAGTATAAATACGTGGATGATTACAAGAGATTGGAGTAAGAAAGAACTAAAGCTGAAAAGGATCCTAAAATCTGTCCTACCCTCCTATTTATAGTTATAGGTTGCCTTAAAACTCACCTCTATGATCTCCACCTCGTTTTCCACGCCCAAGACTAGTTCTTCCAAAAAATTGGTGGACACCTCATCAATAATCGTGGTTCGGTATCAATATGGGATTGGATCAATACCGATCCATATGATCTTTATATGGATCACTTTGGATGCTTTATCCTGGCTTGATTCATGGTTAGATTCATGATTCCAAACTTGTTTGCATTATCATTGGCCTGTTTCTAAGTCCAAATTATGGATAGGTGGAAGAATGGAGTTGCTGACACTGAGTGTCCATGGAGATCGATAAGGAAGTGCATGGGATCGACTAAATGGAACTTGAAATAGGCTTTTGGCACCATCATTTATGAGTAGAAGGATTTTGGGATGGATTGAAAAAAATCATGTGGCTCGGTATTGATCCATGATTTGGATTAGTATCGATCCAACTCTTTGTTGGATTTTTGCTCTTCATGTCTTAGAGTCATTTTGTCCTTGCTTTATAGCTTTGTTTGCACTTGGTTTCTAGACTCTTGGGCTATCTCTCCAGGCTTCCTACCTTGATAGCTTTCACTCATCCGAGCTATCCAAATATTGTCTGGTCAATAGGCTGGATAAAAGTTTTACTTCTTATGCTTCAGTTCAGACCCAGTTATAGTCGTTCGATGGATGCCATACCATGATTTAACTATAATTAAAGTGGAACATCGCATTGAAATTCAGTAATAATATCAAGTCAATAGAATCGTATAATATCATTACTTTAAGATTTCCCGTTTGACCTTATGTATTATTAACCACCGAGAAATTTTGAAGTGAGTCATTCCATAGTTATTTGTATCTATCACTATGTGACCCCTTGGTATGCCCAATGTCTACGAGTAATTCATTGCCTAGCATTTTAAAAGCATTATGTACTCTAATATCATTGGACGTATTAATATTCTGTATCGAAACATCTTGATCAGGAATATTTAAAATAATATGTTATTTTATGTTGTGTTAATTTTGTCGTGGTTACAATTCTTTGTAACAATCAGCACATGATATATTATTTATGGATTTTTCTAATTATATACTTTAAATTAATTACTTATATATCATAATATTACAAAGTATATAATAGAAATTAAATATCTTTATTATGAACAAGATCTGTCATAGAGTTGAATATATGCAACAAATTACATAATTGGCCCTAGGGCATGCCCCTAACTCTATCAGTCTCCTACTTCACTTGGAGTCAATTATGGGATCTTATTCCTTTGATCAGTTTTCTCAAAACCGATTGAGCTAGTCCTTTGGTGGACGAATATGCTATATTGCCTTAACTATCTACTATATCAATCAACTCTCTTTGATGTTGATAAACCACCTTTATCATATGGACCTTCTTAGAGCATGTTTCTCGATTTTTAGTGAGCTCTATTTTCTTTCACGAACTGCATCATGACATTATTATTATACAACAAAGTCATGGGATTCTCAACATTTGAAGCCACCAATAGCTCAACTATAAATTTATGCATTTGTATGTGTGTGTGTGTGTGTGTGTAGACACACACACGCATGCACGCATGCTTATGTTATGGCATTATTTAAGATGATGTACTCAACATTTTTGTTGAATAAGCTACGGTCTTTCATATGGGACAATTTCAGCTTAAAGTTCCTTAACTAAAATTGAACTTGAAATTTTAGATTGACATACTATGCTTGATATCAATTATGAAGTTTGAGTACTCCTTTACAAGGATTTCATTGTTTCTTTAAACAGTTCTCTAGTATTTCGTAATACTTGAGAGTACTCTTAACTAATGTTTAGTGATTTTCAATTTTTATTTGATATCTGCTCGGTGTACTCATTACATACGCGGTTAGTGATATAGTAGACAACATAGTATATGTGATAATACTATTATCGATCTACAAGGAATCAATTTTATATGATTCGTATTAAAAAAATCAATACGGTGTCTATTTATATCGTTTAGGATAATCCCAACATTGTTTATACATATTATGAAAGACATCATTTTAAATCCAGTCTCAAGTATTAAACAAGAAAGCTAAAATGATTTTAATAGAAGTACATCGTTAATAATCATAATTTGTTGTTTTACATATATTTTTAGAAATATTTTAGCACCTTTAATGTTCTTTCTTATAAACACATGTTTCCTCTGCACTTTGGCTGAAAATTAAGTCATTTGATATTTCTGTCAAAATACTTATTAACTCCAATACTTATCAAACAATACTTTTGTATCAGTTCTTGGATCATATCCAAAACCCAAAAACTCAGTGTCTCTTCCACTGACTTTAAGATAATTTGGTTATCACATGCAAATATTTTACTCTAAATCATTATTTAGATTCTATGTTTCAACATATATGTACTAATACTCAAAATCACACTAAAATATAATTTTGTGAGTAAAATCCGAATAAACTTAAGAATTTTGTATACAAATCTTTTATTTTAGTTTCAACAATTGAAATTACAATGTTATCCTCATCAATGTTGCTTACTTCATTCCAATTGCATTGTTCTTGTTCATGAAGACAAATTTGCAACTGATGGTTATATCTATTCGAGTATAACTGTCAAAAACACGTTTGAAAACTTCCTTGTAATCCATTCCAGATTTTCACATCGTAGCATATAGTAGATGTTAACCCAAAAAATGGATCAACACCCTGGATTGAGTGTGGAAGCACCAACCCTGTTTATCATAGTAAATAAAATAGAAAAGAAATATAAAAACGGCAGGAATAGTAAAGAGACAAGAGAATTTTATAGCAGTTCGGTGGTTAATGAAGCTTACGACCACTTTATAATTTGTTTATCAACTGACTTCTGTTACAAGTTGAGTTGGTTTATAATATGATGGAATCTCCTAAGTTAGATCAAGTCACAAGTACTTAAAGACGGTTGTAAAATCACAGTCGCACCTTGATGACTATTGTGTAGGAGAAGAAGAGTGAAGAATAATGGCGAAGAACAATCTCTATAGAGTTCCAATAGCCAGTCTAAAAGATTATGTTTGTGTTGCTGGTAGGATTGTATTTATAGGAGCTGGAGAGTACTTGGGCCAAAGCCGCTTTGCTAAAAGCCAATACTCGGCATCATAAAGGAGCTTAGAAAGTTTGAAGGTGACACAAGCTAACCTGATGAATCGCTAGCGATCCATTGGTGATGGATCACCAAAGATCCATGTACTTAGTCTATTTTTGAGTGATCTCCATTTGGTGTCTTTCTATCTTCTATTTGACTGCCTTGACAAATATCAAGTCGTTTGGAGTTTTTTGATCATCCGTCGTTATGGGTTATCTGGTCTAGAAGAATCATCCATAACTCACTCAAAAATTAATGAAATTAGACGAAACTTTGCAAGTACACACTAGAGGGTGTGTGGGACCCATATTATGAATTTCAGGTGATGGGGACCAACCTACATAGGTCATTAGTGATCCGTCAAGATGGATCACCAACAATCCATCATATCTTCTCTAATCATACTCATTTTTTCTGCGAACCTTCTTTTATGTCTTCTAAGTGTTTTCTCTGAATTTCAAGTCAATTCGATGTCGTATGAGTTCCCTAGGTCAAGTTTAAGCTAGCTGTTTTGTCAAATTAGCTTGAACCAGATGAGTCTTTACTTCTTAAACTACGCTACTAGGAATGCTATGAAACTTGGTAAGTATTCTTAGAAGAGGTAGTAGATCATGATGCAAGAGGCTTTGATAACTCATGATGCTTCCTTTTAGATCGCTAGCGATCCATGGATGATGATCGCCAACGATCCATCTACTCAGTAAATTTTTGGCTTGTTTCTCTTAAGTTCCATTGACTTGTTCTTTTAGATGCCTTGTGTAACGACCGCCCTACACCTACAGTGTAGAACAATAGTTAAAGGAAAGATAAGGAAATAGAAGAGAAAATAATGAAAAAGAAGAAAAATAAAGCATCAAATAACCAAATAACCAATCGCATATCTCACATCGCATCAAAGTAAATATAATAATCAAAACAGGTATAAAACAATAAAACTATAATAACAATGCGAAATAATCACTTGAATAAAGATCCAAAAGTTATACAATACCACAATAGAGTTTATACAATGGGAAAGTAAACTCAACTGGTACATTGTATCGTAATAGTAAATCAACACTGTCAAGGCTTCAGAGTGCCACACATGGAAGATAACAAATGCACATATAAGTATAGATAAGCGTCACCTCCTATTGGTCCACCTATAGAACTCCAAAATCATCCACCTACTCTCTATTTACTCATTTAAGGGTACCCGAGATAATAAGAAGGAAAGCATAAAACCTCGGGTCAGACAATAGTTTGGTGTGAGCAAAATCAAATTTTAAAATGCTATAAAACTCGATAATATACGGAACAAAGGGTACATAAACCGTACTTGATGTGTCCCTGCAACCACAAAGTCAGCACATAAACATAAGCACTATGCTATTATGTAACATCATAAAAAGGGTATACCATACTCAATATTTATCAAGGTGCCTAGGTATCTCCACCTATAGTCCCTACTCCATACTAAGTAAACTTCAAGGATCTAGGTATCTCATCCATACCTACTCCACACTATGTCAACTTAGGCTATCTAGATATATCTACCACATACCTACCTTGTGTGGCATCCTTAAGGTGACAGGTGACTAGTGAGCAACCATAACAAACATAGCATCCATCAAACAATACTAACTGTCACCTAATGTGCCAGATATATAATAGTCATATGACCCTCTAAGAATGTCAAGGACCAGTGGAAATCCTGGTTCTCGATTGTGTTCACCGTACTCATAGGTTAGAATCCCCACACGGTTATCTCTTATGATACCTCTGTACCACCTGACCTAGACCTTATTGATCCAAAGTACAGACTAGTGCTACCTACCCTCGTGTGCCCCTGCATATAGTATTCTTGCTTTGAACACAACCAGAACAATCTGACTCATCAAATATCCTTAGGCACAAACACGTCCATCGAGCCCAACTCACTCGATATAGATATGAGCCCTACTAGCACACTAAAATTTCTAATCACAAGCCCTGTAACTCAATATAGTCCACTATTTATAGCCTCACACCAATCCAAGCTGCCATCCTCGATCCTGCTCTTTGCCTGAGCTCCCTATTGAAGAACTTTACTATCATGCCATCCAAAGCTCAAGATCTAGCATGATCCATAAAGTGCTGATACTATCACCCCAAAACCTACTTCATAATCCACTCTTATATGAACCTTCTCTCTAATCATAATCATAATCCTTCTTCCCTAATCATAATCCACTCCACGTACATACCATGCACAAACCACTCTTATATGAACCTTCTCTCTCCTCCATTCTCTCTTGTTTCTCAATGAAATCATGAACTGCTTTTGCCAAAACATCTCTCTACGCGTGCTCTCCGCCTTGGGATTGAAAGAATGTAACTCGATCAAGAAATGGAAGGCACGATCTGATCTCGATGACCCGACCTGATGGCGTGCCTTATATGGATGCATTTCACATTTCTCTACCGAATCCGATGGGATTTCGCAGGCAAGTGCTATTTGTAAAAGAAATCCAACGATGGTTTTCGTTTTGCCTATCGTCAACCATAGCTCCGCCTAGATCTAACCCCAGATCGGCCAAAAAGAGGTCATCGATCGAAATTCTATCATGGTCATCGCAAAGCTCTAGTCCATACGATCTCAACAAATCTGGTCTTGTATTTTTTCGTTAAGTGGATGTGGAGAAATTAATTTTTGAAGATGAGTTAAGTAGAGGAAGCCATAATTTTGTTCTTCAGCAATGAACGGTAAATGGTCAAATAATGATTTGGAGGGAGATTTAATTTGATTTGGGTTTATATAATATTATAATATTCCATTTATTTAATTCTTCAATAATCTTTTTTGTGATACAAAACCATTGTCTAACCTACCTCGTAGTTATTCATGTATGGACTTTGTAACGTTTCTTTCGGTCAAGTTTTTGTGCATCTATCCCAACTCGAGGGACTAGCTATTTCGAATGCTAGTATTTGGGCGATTGGCAGAGATGGAGAAGTTTGGGACAAATGATTTGATTTCCCCCGGTCTAGCTCTCGATCCTATTCTAGGATTGAGGAGTCCGATGGTTTTATTTCCGACCTTCTATGATTGTCCCTACATGTCCTTAGTTGTTCATGCTTTGCTTTATTGTTGTCATCATGGAAGTTCTGTTCATATGCCAATTCCTATCTTAAGGAATTGATAAACTACTTGCTTGGTTTCAAGGGGCATTTCCTTAAGGCTGCTTGATTCTTTCTAAGTTGAATTCTGGAAATTTTGTTGTCCACTAACTTTCATCCCTAGAAATCAGGACATGAGGGACTCTACCCTAGGATTTTTTATCGGTGCTGCCTTATTCCCATGTAGTGGCTGATTAAGTCAAACCATCCGGTTGACCTATGAAAGGTTATGTCTTCCGTTTATTGCCTGTCATCAGTCTATAGTTGTTTTCCAAAGACAAGAGTAGAAGCTTAGTTGAGGACCAACTTCTATTTCAGGAAGCTAGTGCACTGATGGTACACTAAGATGAGTGATTCTCATCGACCCTATAGATTAAAGTTTTTAGGACAATGCCAGGGCATTACTAGTACTTAGTGAGTAGAAAGTTTCTCGGCATTGCCGGGACAACACCGGTACTTATGAAATAGAAAGTTTCCCGGCGTTGTCGAGGCAACACCGGTACTTATGAAATAAATTTTTTTACCGGCGTTGCCAGGGCAACACAGGTACTTAGAAAATGAGAGAAAGCCTTGGTGTTGCTGGGGAAACACTGACACTCAAGAGGTCGAGATCGATTTTTCCCGTCGATTCGGCGGTACTTCTAATCCACTTGGGTACTAATTTCTATCTTTGGAAAGTAGCACTTTGATGATTGGATATATGAGTATTTTCTAATTGTTGCCTCCTTCGAGTAGTGTTAAAGTCATGTTAGTGAGGATTGAATCATTCATTTGACCTTATAGAGTTGAGAAGATTCCTATTAACCCAATATGGCTATTTTTTCAACATTGCTTAACTTCGAGATACGCCATGTTTTGGAAGGATGAGAGTCCTAGGCATTTCCATTGCCTAGCTTTGTTTATAGCCATCAAGTATTACCCTTGGAGATGCAAAGCTGATGCTCAACCAATTCCATAATTATTCCTATTTACGAAAAATCAAATTCCATCCACCAATTTTTGTTATGATCTGACAACTACCTACGAAACCCTTTATTTCTCGGTGCCAAATTTCAGGTTGTTATAAAAATTAGAAGCTGCAAAGAAGTCATCACATTGCCTCTGGTACACCGCGCTCATCCCTATCCCGATCATGGTCCTGCAGAGTTTAGTAGTGTTTGTCATGATTTTGTGATACTTAACTTAGCTTGTTTCAGGCCATATGCTTTATGCTAGGTCAATAGCATTGTTATGGATGTCAACCTTAATCATTGGTTCCAATCATTGGCAATCAATGGTTTAGCTGTTCGATTTTGAGCATTCTCTCCTTGCCATTATCTATCTTCGGATAATTATTGGTTTTCTACAAGCAGAAGTCGAGATGTTTGATCGATCTCTGCAAGGCTGATTATTCCAAGCATGGTTGAATTCTAGGCCGCGATGAATCTATGATGTTTGGGCCTTCTTGATGTCTCTAGTCTTCGAGTAGTGTTATGTTCTTAGAAGATTAGTCACTTCCTCTAGACGTTTATAGCCTTCGGCTACACTGAATTCTTGCAGGTTGGGGTTTGAGACCTCAGTTGAGCACTTACTTCTGTTTTTGGAAACTAATGCGTCAATGATTTTATTCTAGAAATGCATTTCTTCATCATCAATCTCTGGATGACGGTAAGTTCCTCCTTTTATCACCTATTTCTAGGTGATGCTGAATTTCAAGGAGTTCAAGTGTCAATATGACAGTCCGGAGTTCTCGATGTTGCCAGGGCAATATCGATGCCTTGAAGGTTGGACCTGTTTCCTTTCAATTTTGCAGTCGTTCAGCATATTATACTGCTTAGCTCTGTTGTGCTTGCCAAAAACATATTCGATGTAACAGAACCATGAAGTAATTTTCTATCATGACCAAGTGTTAGAGTGTTATGACCCCCTCCACCCTCCATGGGTTTGATTACTCTAAAAAATTGATGTGATACTTGATGTTCTAGGCGGCTTCCTGGATGCCCCCAATCAAAGTTGAATCATAGCTCCTAGCTCTGGGAACCCATGACTTGGATGTCTTAAGTTAAGACATTTTGTACATTAACTTTGGTCAAAGATCAGAATTCTTTACCGATTTCTTGGTTTGTGTACTTAGATGCACTACCGAAGCAGTGTTGGTTTTTTCGAGTAGCGGGAGTTGAACCCTATTAATCCTGCAATAGACAAGTTTTTTGGTGTTGTTGGAACAACACCGGTACTTAGAAAATTATAACCTTGGTTGATGATGCTAGAGCGGCGTTAAGCAGTATTTGTGCTGCTTATGAGATGCGCGGCTTATGAAAATGCAGGGCATATGAAATGTGTGGCTTTTAAGAGTTTGCGGCTTACGAAATACATGGCTTTTGAGAATGCGCGGCTTATGAAATGCATAACTTTTTAGAGTGCATGGCTTATGAAATGCGTGGCTTATGGGATTGATAGGACCTGTCGGTCCAGAATGGTTTGGAACTTCTTAACGTTGCCAATCTTTGGGTAAAATGAGGAGTTCATACTTCGAGAGCGTGGTTCCATGGCTCAAGAAGTGATGCGCGATTTATGGAAGTTTGCTACTTGTGAGATCGATACGACTTGTCGATCTAGAATGGTTTGGAACTTCTCGACGTTGCCAATCTTCAAGTAATGTAAGAAGTTTGTGTTTTAAAGCGTGGTTCCATGGCTTAAGAAATGATGTGTGGCTTATGGGAGTGCATTGCTTATGAGATCGATACGACCCGTCGACCAAAAATGGTTTGGAACTTCTCGACGTTGCCAATCTTTGTGTAATTTGAGGAGTTCGTGCTTCAAGAGCGTGGCTCCACAGATTAAGAAGTGATGCATGGCTTATGGCGGTGCACGATTTATGGGATCGATACGACCAGTCAATCCAGAATGGTTTGGAATTCTTGGCATTGCCAACCTTTGGGTAACGTGAGGAGTTCGTGTTTCGAAAGTATGGTTCAAGACCCAAGAAGTGATGTGTGGCTTAATGGTGGCATAGCTTATGGGAGTGCGTAACGGTTTCGGGTATGTCGATGTTGTAGGAATGACACCAGTTCTAAGAAGGCGATGATCGAGTTCTGTCGATTCGGCAATTTGAGTCGATTTGCTTTTATCGACTCGGCGGGTTGCTTATGAACAGGGTGTTCATCGGTTCAAGGGTGTGGCACGACTTATGAGATGCATGCAATGGTTTGTGGATGGATAATAATGGCTTGGACGATCCTTTCGTGTTTTGGGAAGATGTGCACGACCAAATAGATCAGGTTGCCATGGTGGAGAAATTTACAATCTTTCACATGAAGATGGATATGAAGAAAGAGCTTGTGGGAGTTCAGGGCAAGATTCTATAACTCTTGGTCCAAACTGTGATCAATGAATTGGTCTTCAACTGGCATATGATCTAAGAGGAAGAGGAACTAGTCACCAAGAGTGGTAAAGTAGGAGTTAGGAAGAAGTGAACAAGTATTATGCTTCTATTTCATTTATTGCCCTAGCTAGGTCATTGAGTCCGTAGTTGTTAGAATGCCAATATTTCGATCGGGGGAAACAGAACTGTGATATGATTAACCTTGGCTTTTCTTGTAGCTATTCTATTATGTGTGGTGCCCTCCATGCCATAGGGATGTTCACGTGCTTAAACTGTATCCGGGGATTCTCTACAACCCATTTGGATGCACGCCGTCCAGTGGATGGAACTGCGTCTTCTAGATGATTAAACCATGGGAAAGCCTCCACATTTAGAGACTTATATATGAGGGATTTGAGATACTTGGTTTACCCAGATGTCGAATCGTGGCTTGATTCGAGTCAATCTCTAATTAATCAAGGTCGTTTCAGTTTTGGCTTAGTTTCTTTGGGAAGCTCTGAGATTCAGCACTATTTTTCTTACTGGTCGTTGGAAGTGATTTTGTTAATTTTGCGGAGTAACTGACGTGATTGTCGATTTGTGGCCCTAGAGCATGATTTCGCTGGCTTCCGACAGTTCTGGATGAGATGACCAATGATCTTCCAGTTAGCCTTTGTGGCGCTTTAGTTCATGAAGGATTTTTGGATCGGATGATATTTGATCTACGATTCTCCTTCACGACACTTTAATAATTTGTGAAGGACCTTCATGATGCTTTATTTTAGGAAGGAGTTTTTGTGGTCGGATGTCCGGCGACCGAACGGCCTTGGGACGATAATTTATCGATTTCGAGTAGAATTTTGGTTAGATGTCCAGTGATCAGATGGCCCTAGAGCGATTATTAATTGACTCTAAGAAGAATTTTAAGGATTTAACTTGTGGGAATAAAGTTTTATCGGGTGCTGAAGACTAGGGGTTGGATCTGTTTATTCGACAACCCTTTGGATAAGCCTTCTCGGCGCTACCAAAGCAAAGTTGCTTCTCAGAAAGGTGATCGTCATGAGTTGTCGAGGGGATAGAAGCATTTCTTTCGCCGTGCTGTTTGCAATGCCCCCAGTGTCCTGGTACGGCTCATTTGGAAAAGGAAATGTAGCGACCCGACTTTCTAGCACGAGAAAATCGCATCACTAATTAAGAAAGAAAGGGATAGAAGAAGGAAAGAAAGAGAAGAAAAAGAAACAACACATCAGAATCTCACAGCGGAACGATTTAAATATAATATAGAACATATACATAGTATCATATACATCAGAGTACACAAACTAAACATCTCAATTTAGACAGTTATAACATTTCTGTCTAATATAATACAAGACATTAACACAAAATAACAACACAACGGAAACTCTAACTATATATCTACACGTTGAAGCCTCCTACTCCAAAGCTCCTCCAGATTTCGTCAAAGATAACCTGAATCACTTGACTACTCATACAGAATATGAGTACCCAAGAGTTTAATAAAACAGAAAATAAACACTCGGGTCAGACAGGGGTCTGGTGTGAGTAAACGGTTTAAGATTGCTTAACTTTAGAAAATCCTTTGAAAAGAAAGGTATCACGTAAGACTTCCCACACATAAACATGGAAAAGTTTTTACCTTACGCTAACCAAAACATTTGATAGGAAATCCAGTGATATTATAATAGCGTCTAGGGTTTTCAAATAAATATGAAATAGCCGAAATTGTTACATGATTAAATTCCAGCTACTAGCCACAAAAGTGGGTAATACAAACAAAACCGTAGGGTCTTGTAGGGAAAATTGGGTTTCCATCAATGGCAGGGCTAGTGGGGTACCGCCCGTCACAGTACGTGGCCTAGATCACCGTACCGAGGAGCCACCCTAACTCCCCTGCAACACAAGGCCGGGACCATTCCTTATTGAACAGTCCCGAACAAGACCACCCCGCAGTTGGCTGCAGACCAACTTCCCACACAGCCGAAATAAAAGGGACTTCTAGACAGGAATGTATCTTGCTCGCCAGTGGGAGATACCCATGAAGCCTTACTGCACCTCCCCTGTTTTAGCCATTCCCGATTGATGAGGCTTGAGGCTACGATTACCTCTATAGGACCAATTATCTTAGAATGCTCATCGTCCACCTGACGATGTTCTAAAAGCATTCAATCCATACAAGTTCGTTCCGGGTTCGAACGAAACCGAAGGCACTATCTCGTTGCACTCATTTTGGAATCACCCTCAGAGTCAACGACCATAGCCCTTGCACTCTGAATCACCATCTCGAACCTATAAGCACTATTCCGTCAAACTCATCACGGAATCAACCACAGAGTTATACTGACGTATAGCCCTTACACCTCGAGTCTTCACTCGCTCCTCTTGGATTAACGACCTAACGTTTAATTGGAATCGATGTGGTTTTCGGATATCCAAATATGGAAACCCGATCCCGGTCTCACCGAAACCAAACGCCATTTAATGTCCAAGTTATACTTAAGGGATTTAAACAATAGATATTCAGAAATATCACTTAACATAAATGGATGATTTATATTACACAGATAGATAATCATCTATTATCACATGCATCTATACATATCACAAAGCAGCATATATGTCACATCTCAAATATATCACATTAACATCATCACATATCAACTAATGGCATCCAATATCAACCAATATCATTAACTCATCCAATGATGCTTATCATCCAATCAATAATCAACCATAAACAAGTTCGAACCAAACTTAATTAATTTAATTAATCCTTAAATTAATTAATCCTTACTTAAACACTTGGATTATCTTCAATCCATTTTACTATTCATTAATTAATTACAAATTAATTAATTAACTAACATCACTTAATTATCCATTTCAATTAATCTTCCCTGATTAATTATCGCTTAATTACTTTAAGTAATTATTACTTAATTACCATATTAATTAATCATCCTGATTAATTACTTCCAAATTATACTAAGTAATTACCTCTTAATTACCTTTTAAAATTAATCATACTTGATTAACTATTCTTTAATTATCCTGATAATTATTCCTTAATTATCTTTTAATTAATTACACCCGATTAATCACTTTTAATTAATCACACTTGATTAATTACTTTTAATTAAAACTACTTGATTAATTACTTTTAATTAATCACACTTGATTAATTACTTTTAATTAAAACTACTTGATTAATTACTTTTAATTAATCACACTTGATTAATTACTTTTATTAATCATATTTAATTAATTACTTTTAATTAATCACCTTTGATTAATTACTTTAATTAAATTTAGTAATTAAAACTTAATTATTAATTAATTATCCTTAAATTATTGATTAACATTTAATTAATTATTTCCATTAATTAATGATTATTTCCATTAATTAATTACTTTAACAAGTAATTACTCACATAATTACAACTCTAAATCCTTTTATTAATTAACCATTAATTAAATAATTTAACCCTTTAATTAATTTAATAACACAAGTGATTAACTCTTAATCACATTACTTAATTACTTTTCATAAAATAATTATCTTTTACTTAATTACTTTTAGTTATTAACCACTTAATTACCTAATTACTTCCCAAGTTATCAAATTAGATTAATCCTTAAGCGATTATCCTTAAGTAATCACTAATAAATTTCTTAATTAATTATTTAACTAATCATTTAAATTTAAATTAAATAATTCTTAATTAAGAAACCTATTATCTAAATTAAATCATTTATATTAGCCAAAACACTTTTAATAATTAACCATAATTGAAGTATTTCAATTATCTTCATATATTTGATTATCTTTAAATTAAAACAAAGTTCTAAATTACTAAAGAAAACCTTTATTATAATTTATTTCCAAATTATAAATCATTACACTTATTTAAAATAAAGTATAACATTTTAGAAACAAATTTATAATTTAAACACATTTAAATTAAACTTTTGAATCTTTAAAAACTTTTTTTTCCAAAGCTATTTAATAAAAATTTAATACAAACTTATTTCAAAATCCATTTATTTTATTATTTTTAAACTTTCATATTTATTATCTAGAAAATTTGTTTAACCAACTTTAAAATAATTTAGTTTTATAAACAAACTTGTTTAACTCTTGTTTTTAAATCTAGAATTATTTACAAAATCATAGTATCTTTGTTTAAAATCTTTTAAAACCTTACTGTTAATTTTTTTTTAAAACTTTTAAAACCTTTCTGAACCCAAACTTAAGCATGCTGGGCAACTCGAGCAAACACTCAGGAACTCACGCGTTGACCCCGAGTCTTCCACCTTTCCACCCTACTTCGAGACAATCATCAAATATCACGAAACATACTTCTGGTCTTCTCCTTCTTCTCCCCAGATCCCAAACTTCCTGATACACCTTGCACGTGTGCAATGTGCACCGCCCCTCCTTCCACCAGCGATCATCGTCACGACTCCGACTAGTCACCCTCGACCACAACGTCCTAACGCGAAACCCAGAAACTTAAATATGGTCGAGAATTGAAATTCAACTTCAACCCCAAAACTGTCTGAACACTTCACCAGCAAACTCCATTATCACCGGCGATCTAGACCCCTAAACACCTCGCCGTTCTTGCCCATCCATCACCTCCTATCTCCTGCGCCTATAGCTTGCCTCGCGATGGGTTCCGGTCTTGCCTCGACACCACAATTACCAAGTGAACCGCGACGTTAAAACTCAGGGCCTAAACTCTAGATCGATCCATTCAAATTGATTCAACAATTAGAAAATTCTTTTGCATTTTTCTGGTGAACATCAACACTCCCTCTACCTCCATACTCAACCACGACGACCCTAATGCCGTAGTTCGCCGAGAAACGGCCAGAAAGCCCCAAACAGAAAAATCCAAATAACTCACTAATTACCCAATTAAAAATTATGATTCAAGTATTAAAAATCATAATTTTCTATTTGCAATTCAATTATGAATCCAAAATTAAAAATTGAATTCATGAATTTCTGACCAAAATTGAAAATGTACTGTAAATTTAACTATTTATAATAAATTATTCAATTTAAAATCTTGTAATTTTTTTTAGATGATAGCTTATGTGATTACAAACAACATTTGTAAACAAATCATAAGCAAATTCGAATTCAATATAGTATTCTTGAATTTATTATGACATTGGATACCTGTTTATAAGGATACTGGGAATATTCATGTACACAGGCAACTCACATCATAAATCACCCATACATCTACATGCATTAGTTTAAATTCATTAATCCAGACAAATCATCATAATTACACAAGAACAAGAGAAATTTTAAGATTCAAAACTGTTTTTAAAAAAAATTGCATTTACTCACCTTGATAAAACAGAAGACAGTGTTGTTTTCCAGGCCTTTGAAACTTCACTTTGCATGTTTAAATCAAATCTTTTGCTGTTGAAGTTTACTTTGCATGTTGATTACTGAATTCTTTGCATTGATTGAATTTCCAAATTTCTTCCTCTTCCATGTTTTTAGATTGAATTGCAGATCCCTTTTTTTTACAAGTTTCAGATTTGTATTCATTTTTTTGTGAAATGAAGAAAATATTCTAGCTGAAAATAAAACTTTTCATTTTCTCATTATTAAATTTTAAATTAAAGTATTAAGAGGATGACATTTGTTCCCCATATGTTCTAATCAGCTTACACATGTCTCTAATATACCTTAAAAAGCTTACAAGTGTCTTATTGTTTTATTAATGATTTCTTTTAAATGTTATTTTATCTTTAAAAATTTATTAAAGCCTTATATACATATTTATGTAATATTCATATGAAATCAAGTAACTTACAATTTGATTCAATTTAATGTTTATATGTTTGAAACATCTATTCTAATTTAACTCTTAAAATTTTAAAACAAATTTATCTTGTGTTAAAATTAAAATGAAAGGATATTAAGCAAATGAACTTTTAAATTTAAATCTTATCTAAAACTCAAGTTGAACTATATGTTTATAATAATAAGCAATTAACTTTGTTATTTAAAATTTAAATTTCAAATATCATTTAAAGGCATTAAATCAAATTAACATTTCAATTTACAAATCATATATTTATTAAATTTTGCAAATACTTATTAAATTCAAATTAATACAATTCCTATTTCAAACATATATATACAAATATATATACACATTTCAAATAGAAAAGCAATTTAACATTAAATTTGAAAATTACTGAATTAAATTTTAAAACAAATCTCAAATCACAATATATACATTCATATATATTACAATTTGAATATAAAGTTTTATTACATTAGAAACTTCTTATTTACCAAAATAAATATTTCCAAATCAAATTATTATAAACTTCAAAAGAATTGATCTTGCCTATTCATATTGCAAAGAAAAATATTAATAGATATTAACCAATTATTATTATTAATCTTTAAAATAATATTAACTTGTCAATTTATAATGTAAAATGATCAAATCAATTTAATTATTATCAAAGATTATTAAATTGATATTGCTCAAAATTCCGGGTCGTCACAGGAAAGTAGACAAGGATGGATGAGAAGGCATCGCTTTACATTTCTACCCCATTCCTTAGTAGGTAGCTAGCTAGAGTGTTATTTTATAATCATCCTTTCGTCTGATTTTTTCAGTTAGCCAGGATGGATTTCTTCTGGGTCTTAGTGGCCTTGCTTGGGCAAAAGGTCACTGAGGTCCTGTAGCTCCTTTACCGTTTGGTACGTTCTTTGGAAAATTGCTGGGTTTGTCTTCTGCCAATTGCACTACCTCTAGTCTTTAGAACCCGTTTTCCTTCTCATAGAATTCTTCCAGGGTAGTATTTTATTTCATCCTTTAATGATTCCTAAGGGCCTTGCAGTAGACCGCATCTGTTGCCCTCAATTTGTCGATATGCTATTCATATCTGTAAAAAAGTAATTTTGAATAAGTTATACAGTTATAGGAAGGTATAGTTCGCATGATAAACTTCTTTGGATATTCTGCATGATGAACGCCTTTGGTGAATGGGTTTCAATTGGGGAAGATGCTCTAATCGTTGCCAGTCCGGTGTGTTTTTAAGTTATGGGTGTTTAGAAAGCTTGAGAATGATATATGCATGATTTTCCTATGCTTGAATGATTGGAAATGCCAATTGAATGGAAAATCACTTAAGATGGGTCATGGATCAGTAACAATCCCAAAAATTTTCAAACTAGGTGAGATTGGTCTAGGGCGACAAGGAAGGACCCATAAAGTTGCATTCCAAATTTGAAGGCATTTGGAGTTCACATGTTCGAGTTATGGGCAAAAGAAAATATATCGGCATTTATGGATCGGTGGTATTTTACTTGGAGTCCGACCAGAGAAATTTTTCCATTTTCTTGGAGTCCGCACATGGTTCGCTCGGAGTCACAGAATTTGAAGTGCTTGGTTGGTGACGAATAAAGCATGGATTCATTTGCATGTTTACATATAGAAAATCTTGGTTTTAGCTAAGCCTGGTTACGGGTCAGAATTTCCAAGGTTTGGTTCGAGTCAAATGGATGATTACCTGAGTTCAACTTCGAGTCAGGACTTTCAGAATCTGCTTTGAGTCAAATAAGCGATTACCTGAATTCGACTTCGAGTCAACCCTAAAGCGAGTTTTTAAACGACCATTTTGACGATTTTTGATGATTTTCGACGACGATCATTCATGATTCGACGATGGAAGCTCCATGATGGGATTGGAAGCTGATCAATTAGGATTGGAAGCTATATACCATAGAAGCTTGGCCTTGTAATCAATTCCAATTTGTGTTATATCTTCTTGGTTCTTTTGCTTTTAGAAGTATCGTTTGAGTAGCAGTTCCTCGTCCATTGCTTGGCACTATGCTGTGGCATGGGTTTTAGAGCTTCTTCTAGCATTTTGCATGTTAGCATTTTCATCCAATTTGTCTTCCTCAAATTGTTTGTCATCTCTTGAGTCGAAGAAAGCCATATATAACTCCCAATGGGGTTTTCAACCCAAGTTCGAGTTTGTAACAGGTGCTTTTTGTAACAACCCTGTATTTTGTGATTTATTTTTTTGTATATTTCAATTATTTTAATTAAATTTTTGATTTAAAAACTTATTTTATTTATTTTGAATGATAAACTTTAGTTTTGATATGAATTATCATTCCAAAGCATGACTAAAAAGAATATTTTCCAAAAAGTGAGTTTTTGGTCAAAATAGTCAAAATTTGACTTTTATTTTAAAATTTTGAAAATTTAATTTTTTTCTTTTATTTTGAAAGTACATAAAATTTTAGGAACACTGCTTTTTGTTTCGTTGGAAACGGATTTAAATTGTGAAAGTTATGTATATTTCAATATTGAGTGCAATTCGTTTATTCTGCAATTTTGTTATTTTAAATAGTATAAATTTCATTTTTCTTTGTCATATTTTTTTGTAATATGTATCGATATGTTGTTTTATGTATGTTTTTGTCTTTTAATATTTTTGAAGTGAGGTAGAAATTTTTCTAGAGCTAGTTGTATTTTTCTTGTAATTTCCATGCCCTGTTTTCAATTTTTAAATATTTTCTTCAGTTCTTCTCTATTTTTCTCCAATTTAATTATTTATTTTATTTTAGAAATGATAAATAAATTATTTTATTTCAAAATTTTGCTTTAGAATATTTTTAAAATGAAGTAGATATTTTTCCAAAGCCATTGATGTTTTAATCGTAATTTTTGAACCCTGTTTTCAATTTTTAAGCAATTTCCTTAATTCTTTTTATATTTTCTTTAAATTTAATTATATATTTTTATTTTATTTCAATTTGTTTCAGTTTTTATATGTACTTGCTGAAGTTTATTTTGTTTTACTTGATTTAAAAGAAAAGGAAGTATGGAAGGTTTTAAAAGCTAAGAAACGTAAAGTCGTTTCACCGTTTCTTTTACCGTTTCTTTTTCAATCAATACATCAATTTATTTTGGCCGTATGTAACAACCCGCATATTTATCGATTTAATATTTAAATATTTTATTTAAATATTTTGTCGTTAATCGGATATTGGTCCGAAAAGCTACTTTTTGCAAACGGTCAAATTAGCACTCGAGACCACTTCCATTGTGTTCGAAATGCCGTTTACAATTTTTTTAAGTATAAACATCGATAGGTTTGGAGTTAGTGAAATTTCATTAACTTTTCCCGCTTTGGACTTTGGGTTAGTTTAGCCTATTAAGCCCAAGTTCCAACCCCCTTCTCCTCACTCTTCATAAATTTCCTAACTAACTCAAGCTTTGGCATTAATGGTGAAGAGAATGGGAAATTAAAACTCCAAGCACAAATTCAATTGCAAATCCAACATTCAACTCCAAATCCAAGTAGAAGATATTGGATTCAAGCTTTGGATTGCTTATCCTTGCTTTCAAGCTTCATCTTCATAAATTTTAGTGCAAAGGTGAGATTTTTATCTCACAATTCTAGCCTATAACCATATTGGACTGTTGGGAATGATTTCCTATCACTTCTGCATGCATATTAGCATTTGATTTGGATTGGATTGGCGAAAAACCCCAATTTTTAGCGTTTTGGTGAATTTTCTGCACTTAGGTCGTTCTGGCCATTTTTGGTGCTCGGAGTTAGGTCGCTCGCGACCTAACCCTTGGGTCGCTCGCGAGTTAGCACCATAGGTCGCTGGGCCATCTAAATGCTTGTTTGGTGTTAGGTCGTTCGGGCTTAGGTCGTAGGTCGTATGGACCCTAGGTCGTAGGTCGTTCTGGCCATTTCTAACGTCTTCGGAGTTAGGTCGTATGGATCTTAGGTCGTAGGTCGTATTGACCTAGATCGTGGGTCGCTAGACCCTGTCTCCTTAGGTTGCAAGACCTTGTAAACCGTTAGGTCGCGTGACCTATATCCCGTAGGTCGTTGACCCCCTTAAGTTGTTAACTCGTTAACACGTATGGCTCTTAACCATTTTAGGTCGCGTGACCTTGTACTTGACTTAGGTCGTTAGGTCGTAAGACCCTAAGCCGTATTCCATTAGGTCGCTAGTCCTCATACCGATAGGTCGCTGGACCTTAGGTCGTCCCACATTAGGTCGTTGCTGGCCTTAGGTCGCGTGACCTTGTTTAGACCGTAGGTCGTTAGGTCGTAAGACCTTAGGTCGCCTGACCACTTAGGTCGCTTGACCTATTCAAATGTTAGGTCGCGAGTTCCTTAAGTCGCTCGTCTCTCTTAGGTCGCTCGCTTCTGCTAACTCGCGAACACCACTAGGTCGTTTGACCCCTTAGACCTCTAGGTCGCAACCATTAGGTCGCTCGACCCTATTCCTCTTAGACGTTAGACCTCATTTTGTCTTCACTAGGTCGAACCCCGTAAGCGGTGGCGTTGCCCCCGCAACCCCACCTTGGGGGGTTGCCACCCCCCCCGGACCCCCCTCCGTAGGGGATCTTATCTGAAAAACATTGAGCTGATTTCCTTGGATTTTATTCACATCTCCGTATGCGATCTTTGTGACTGATTGTTTCTACAATTGCTTCTGTGTTTTGTCACTTTATAATATAAAGGTTTCAATACTAGTAGTAAATATCAAAACTCTTTTAACAAACAATTTCAACTCTATTTTTAATAACAAAGCTCTTTTCTTAAACCGTTTTCCAATCTATTAGTATATACAAACCTTTACCTCACTCGGATGAGAAATCTAATTAAACAACTTAGTAAAACAAGTGGTATGAAACGCTTGCGTTCACTTCGTCGGTTAATTCTTGGACTTGTTCGATTGAACCTCTTGTGACAATTTTATTAGTGAAGATTTACAGTTTGTTCGTAAATATTTAAGTTAAGCAAGTGGTTATGGGACATGAAGCTAAACTTCTATATTTACTAGCTTAGTGTAATTGACACTTATCGTTGATCATGACGATCATTCTGATGATTTAGACTAGTAATTGTGCGATGTCTCTTGTTGCGAGGTTAGACTAGACACCACTTGTGTGATTCTACTCACACATACCTTTTTTCTTTTTGGTTAGTATGGACCTTAATCTGTGTGATTCCATTCACACATGTGGGGTAGCTCCCCTTAGTCTTCGGACCGTCATGTGATAGGCCTCTTTCTCTTTTCTATGATTTCTGGACTTCTTGCATTGATTTCTAGAATTTATGTCATTGACTTGTCATGAGTACAAGTTTGGGTTATGATGCCCTTTCCGAATCTTTGAGAAGATTCTTGTGATATTGATTATCTCTTATTGATTGATCTTCTGTTGATCATTATTTACATACTTATAGTGGTATGTCATTATGGATATTTTATGTTTATGCCATATCTTTTATGTTATATCATGTCATCTGATATTTAAAGCTAGACTGATCCGTTTATTATTTTCTTAAATAATACTCGGGTCAGACCGAGATGTTACAGGTGCTTCTGCTTGACTTCTTCCCAGGGATTCATCACTCTGACTTTTGGCTAACTGTTTAGATTAGCAGTTTTTGTTGTATACACTTGAGATATAGACTCATAGTTGTATTCTTTTGTATAGCACGTGTTGCTATTCTTTTTGTATTATTGTGGATCTTACTGACCACTACTCTGATGTGCACTTTCATGTGTTAGTTATATATTCATATCTTCTTCTGCCCTTGTGATATGGATGTCTGTGACTGATTTGTGTTATGATTATTTCTATGTTTGTTTCCAAAGATTATTCATAGCCACCGTGTGATAAGCAATTACATGGGTGGTCGCTCCTCAACAGCCTTATTCTCCGTGCTAGTTGACAGCACTACACCGTAGTGCTCTTGGCAAGTGTGGGTATAGAGGTGGGGCGTCACACCTTACCTTTCTCTATTCTTTTCAGCTGCATTCTCTTATCTTTTTCACGCAAATTTCATCCATTTCTCAAGGAAAAAACTCATGGCCATGGATGTCCAAAATTTTATTGGTAAAGCTTTTTCTTCTTCTTGTTTTTGTGCTTTTCTAAGTGATTTTGTATATTGTTCTCAACTTCATGGCTCCACTCCTCCTCAACCAGATCTAGGCCAACCTCCACCACTTTATTCTCTGATCATCATCCACCCTAGATCACCACCATGGAAGGCCAAGCAACCCCAAGGCAAGCACGACCACCAAAATCCACAAATCCATCACCTATGCACTCAAGTCGACCTAGTTTTGGTACCATCACCTTCATCCACCTTTTGTCGCCACTTCCACCACCACCACCAGCTCTGACCTGACCAACACCACCTGGCACATCAGCCATCACCACCTAAGTCTCTGACCATTACCCTAGAGCCTATGGCCGAACCAAATTGTAGCATAGAGTTGTTGAATTTGCCTTGAAATTGCCTTGTAGTGTTGACTTGTTGCACCTATAAATCTCCACACTTTTAAACCATGATAGGCTGACCACTATGGACCCAAAACAGACCTCTATACATGCCTTGGCTGTGCTATTTCAGTTCATAACTGAAGTATGTGAAGTTGAGAACAACTGCAAAGCATTTGTCTTTGTTTTGGGCTTTGATTCCTAGTGTCGTTTAGTGTAATTTGGCTTTGAAAAACTTATGTATTTTGAATTGTTTTGTTTATATGCATACAAGGCAATTATATTTGTCTCTCCACTCTCAAATCATGGTAGTGTTGTCGTGCCTTCGTTGTGTCTGTATCGTGTGCTTTGGTGTCGTTCTCCAGCTTGTGACATGTGAGTATTTCTCACCAGATGTTTATACTTATACAAATATGAATTGACACCCTGTGAATCTGTAGAACTATATTATCATGTTATATATGCTTATATTATTATCATATGATGTTCACCCATGCTTAAACACCTATTATATCATATGTTACTGTTATTTCATGCTATTATGTATATTTTATCAGTTTATCACACTGCAAGTTCCTTGTAAATTAGAATCACTATGGGTTGAAATGATACCCGAATGGACTTTAGAATAGGGAAAAATCGTTATGGGATGAAATGATAGGCTTGAACGGTTTTTATTTAATTTATTTTAACTTGGGATTGCGGGTTTGAAATGATAAAACCTGGATTTTCTTTGTAAATTATGGGTTGAAATGATATATTACCCGTATCACTTTACCTAGCGTAGAAAATTATATACAGGCCCGTAGTTAAAATATGTTTTTCTAAAAAATTTAAAATATTTTAGAAATTTAATTATTATAATATTTGATTTGAATTTAATAAAAATATAACTTTTGTAAAGTATTATTTATTTTCTGGAAATCTATAAGTTAAATAAATTATGGAAAAGTTAGAAAATATGAATGTAAGTTATTTTGGAAATTTTGATTTAATTTTTAATGGAATTTAAATTAACTTTGAAAATATGATAAATTTATGATATTTTGAATATAGATTAATTCAAAGTGATTTTATATCATATTAATGATTTTTGATAAAGTTGAATGTGAAATGAATGAATATTTAAGTTGAAATTTTGAAATATAACTAAAATTGGAAATTTATGAAATTGACTTAAAAGCGAACTTTTAGTTAAGCAAATAAAAATAAAAATAAGTTATATTGGAGAATTTGAACTTAAGTGTTAAGTTGAAATTTAATACAAGGAATTTAAAATTGAACATTGCAATTTAATAAGTGAATTATTATTAAATCTTGATTTTTGAATGGAAATTTAACTTTATAAAATTATGAACTTGAGGAAAATTAAATGATGTTTATAAATGTGAAAATGTATGATTTTATGAGTTAAAAATGTTTTAAATAAAAATATAATTGGTTGAGAAATTATATTGAATATTTGGAGTTAATTGACTGCATTTTTGAAATGCTATTAATTACAATGTAAATGATATTACAGTATTTGTAAATGCTGTAGTTGATGATAATGAACTAAAAAGCTAAATTGAATTAAAAACTATTATAGCAATTTTGTAAGTGCTATAATTTTTGAATTTAACTAAGTTTATTTGGAATTTAAGTAAACCCTATTACAACATTTTAAAATGTTGTCTTTTGTTAAATTGAACTGTTTTGAATGTAACTTTCCGTAGCGTTTTCTAAATGCTGCGAAAAGTGGAATTTCACTGTTTTGATAAACGTAAGTGAATAAATGAACTTTGGAAGTTGAAAGTTTTGGAAATTTAATAATTTAATTTTTAACATAATAACATCATTTTTATGGTTAAAAATGATTTTTTTGGAATATAAACTGTTTTGAAATATGAATTGAAATGGTATTTTAAATTGAATAAAATGAATAATGATTTGAAATATGGTTTCGAAAAGATATGATATTTTGATATATTAAAATGATTGGAAATGTGGTACTGAAAGATATGATATTTTGATATATTAAAATGATTTGAAACAAAGTTTTGAAAGATATGATATTTTGATATTAAATGATTTGAAAAATGAAGCTTTGAAAGGTTATGATATTTTGTTGTATTAAAATGATTTGAAAGGAAGTTTTTAAAGGATATGATAATTTAAAATATTGAAATGGTTAGAAATGACTTAATATTTATTTTGATAAATTTTTGAATTGAAAGATATGGTATGATGATATATTGAAATGGTTTGGAAATGATTTAATCTTTATTTTGATAAAGGTTTGGGTTGAAATGACATTTTATTTTTGAAGTATAAAATATTGTTTTAAAGTTATAACTACGGGTTATAATAACGATTGGTTGTTAAAGAGACCGAGATCGGATATTGTCTTATAGCCGGCCAATACTGAAAACCACTTTAACAACTGTGTACGTGGTGGAGATTCCAGAATGAAGTAGGATGGTGGCGATGTTCTCGAGGTATATTACGTGGACCCAACTCCCGTGAGTTGGCATAAATGACTAAAACAGGAGCTATACCAGGCTACACAAAGGGTCGCACCCTTTCATCGAGCATGCTCCATCGGAAACCATTCTATTACTTTTGTGATTCGATATGTGGTGCCACTTTGATTCGGGGGTATTGTTCGAGGTGGGCGGAAGCTGCTGGCTTGCCGTCACCACCGGTCCGGGAGTGCAAACGGTGTATCCACCCTGGCATTGCCTCGCGTGCCGTGTCATCTCCTTATATCGAGCCCACTACGATTTTGGTTTTAAAGATCCGACCGCGTTAAGGTTCACCATCCCCTTAACGCTATTTTCTATATGATTATACTTTACTTATTAGACACTACTGTATATAGCGCAAATATACTATATAGTAAATAGTTTAACCGATCCTTAGAGGATGGGCGGTCCCAAGCATCTTCTAAGTTACTTGTACCTTTACTACAGTTCACTTGAGTTGGTTTACATTGTATAAGTATGTATGTCCTGGCTCGAGTGTTTGTATTTTTATTTACGCTCGGGTCAGCCTGAGTTATTCACAGATTTGGATTTCCACTTTATGGAGATTGGAATCGCTGGAGATTATCTACTTGTCAAGTTTTATCTTTTGCGCAGACTTCTATGTAGTGAGACTTCCTTTGTACTTTATTTATTCTGTTGTATCTTATGTAACTCTGATATATTTATATAGTAGCTTCATGAACTACTATCTCTTTTACTTCCGCTGCATCATTATTACTCTGCGCCTGTGATCTGTGATTATTATTTACTGTATATTCTGAGATTTGCCAAATTTTTATTTACAACGCGGTATTTTGAGCAATTCAATTCCGGCATGAGTGTCTACCTATACACTTATAGTGGATGCGAATGGTTGAAAATACCTGGTTGTTGCACTTTTGCAGTAGGCAGAGTGTTAACGTTTTCTTCCATTATGATTCTTAAAGCTCCGCCCACCACTTCCTTTTGCTTTTGCTATTTATTTCTTCCATTCAAGCCAAAAACAGAAGAATACTCTTGCTCCATAGAGGTCATGGCGTCAGGCACCATTCTGTGAGTAGTTAGTGAGTGGAGAGTTAAGAGGGCATCTATCTTTTTCATAAGAGCCTTTTGACTATTAGTTATTTTCTGGGTGATTTCATCAACAACCTTGTTCAGTTCTCCTTTAGTCATAATTTCGTGCAGTGTGGAGGATCCTAGAACCTAATCTCTAGAGTTAGCTCCTAATAGTAGGTTGTTGGGGTTATTGACTCTAATTTTCAGAGGATTTGTTTCTTCTCCAGCAATGGTAGCTCTTATGGATCTTTTAGAGGTAGTTCTCTCTCTTCCTGGTGCCATTGATTCTCAACATCAAATCTTCTATGCAGAGATTAAGGATTTGACTTTGAACCTACCCGATTCAAAATAGATAGCTAGATCTAATCCCGAGTTGGGTTCTCAGTGAAAGCACCAAAGTGTTAACCCAAAAAATGGATCAACACCCTGGATTGAGTGTGAAAGCACCAACCTTATTTATCAGAGCAGATAAAAAAAAGAGCACGAATAGTAAAGAGACAAGAGAACATTATAGTGGTTTGGATGTTAACGAAGCCTACATCCACTTTATAACTTTTCTTATTAATAGATCGCTGTAACAAGTTGAGTTACATTACAATATGATGGAATCTCTTAAGTTAGGTCGAGTCACAAGTTCTTAAAGACGATTGGAGAATCATAGTCGCACCTTGATGACTATTGTGTGAGAAAAGTAAAGTAAAGTATAAAGGTGAAGAACAAACTCTATAGACTTCCAGCAACCGGTGCAGAAGATCATGTTTATGTTCGAGGCAGGATTGTATTTATAGAGGTTGGAGAGCACTTGGGCCAAAGATGCATTGCTAGAAGCCTGTACTCAGCGTCATAAAGGAGCTCAGAAAGTCTGAAGGTGACACGAGCTAACCTGATGTATCGCTAGCGATCCATAGGTGATGGATCACTAGAGATCCATGTACTTGGTCTATTTTTGTGTGAACTCCATTTGGATGTCTTCCTATCTTCTATTTGAGTGCCTAGTCCAAATATCTAATCGTTTGGAGTTTGTTTGATCATCCATCTTCATGGGTCATCTGGTCTAGAAGAATCATCCATAACTCACTCAATACATCACAAAATTAAATAACCCTTTGCCGGTACACTATAGAGGGTGTGTGAGACCTACACTATGAATTTCAGGTGATGGGGACTAACCTACATGGGTCGCTAGCGATCCATCAAGGTGGATCGCCAACGATCCATCATATCTTTTCCAATCATGCTCATTTTTTCTATGAGCCTTATTTTATGTCTTCTAAGTGTTCTCTTCAAATTTCAAGTCAATACAATTATGTATGGGTTCTCTAAATCTAGTTTAAGCTAGCTGCTTTGGTCAAACAACTTGAATCAGATGAGTCTTTACTTCTTGAACTACACTGCTTGAAATGCTATGAAACTTAGTAAGTGTATTCTTAGAAAATGTAGTAGATTATGACGCAAAAGGCTTTGACAACTCATGATGCTTCCTTTTGGATCGCTCACGATCCATGGATGATGGATCACTAGCGATCCATCTACTTATTGGATTTTTGGCTTGTTTCTCTTAATTTCCATTAGCTTGTTCTTTTAGATGCCTTATTCAAATTTCAAGTCATTCTGGCTTAGTCTAGATATTCTAACTCCTGTTGGATTCTATTCGGTTGAAAACCTAGTTAAAAGTAGAGTCATTACTCTTCATGGCTTATAGACAACCATGGAAATTCTTTTAATGGCGTCAATAAGAAACTCACAATTTCTCTTCATTTTGCGAGAGTTCTTATTAGACATTCTAATGTGCCGTGTCATTTGTTTTGGTTAATTTCATATCATCCTTCATCAATAGTTTTATCATTGGATTATATCAAAATCTATTTTACAACCAATAATTTCTAGAAAAAAATTCTTCATCATGAAGTTGGCCTTTCTTGAAACAACAATTATTTCTCAGTGCAATAGGATAGGTATTCGTAAACATGTTATGAATTATAAATACACACACACACATACACTAATATATTTTTCTTCATGAAACCAATGTTCGCAAAATAAGTTGATCAATTAGTATTGGTCAGTCCCGAACTTCTTTAGGTGGTCAACAAAAGATCTCTTACGAATAAGTATTATGTGTAGTCTCCTGACTTACAAAACCTATCAACTTCTTGATCTTTGATATATAGGAGTTTCTTATAAACTCTTATCTTGCAAACTATGATTTAGAGGAAATTAATTATTAACCTTATGTATTTAATCCTAATTACATTACCATACAGAAAGAATTTAATTCAGCATCACTCATTATCAATCGTATTTTGTTCAAAAAAACTGATTAATCCTCATCGACACATCATTAGTATCATAGGAAAGAGTGAATTTTAAGACAGAATCTTATTCATTTTTAGGTACAATTGGAACCCTTTTCCAATACACTCACTTATTCGATCGTATAGAATTCTTTTAATTATTTACATGTTATGTTTTCTACATCTATTTTATACTTAGTAAACATATCATAAATATACAACTAGAATATCAAATAACGTGTTCATTTAATTGATAACTCATTTGTGAATTTAACAAAATAAGTGGATCTATTTCGGTATTATTAAACTTTGGACTACATACATCTATATGTATCAATCTGAAGAGTTCACCCACTCTTATGTCGCTCCCACTGAATCGGAGCTTTTGCCCTTAGTCGTTTAAGATATAATTCACTAGTACCATATGACTCGTGATCATATGATTAAATAATTACTTCTCAAAAAATGCGGGTTAGTCCATAATTCTAAAATGATTGTAAAATGTCTAGATACTTCTATATTTTCTGGTGTATCACTTTTTTGACGAAAATAAATACCATAATTATGGTTCTATCTTATAAAAAATACCCATAATATTCATATTAAAATAAAACTATATCTATTTTTAGTCAATACTAAATACAATTATTATTTCATAGATAATATTTGGTATGTTTATGAGAATAATTTTTTGTAACATGATGTATCCACTAAAAAGTGTATATAGTTTGCTCCCACTATTACTACTATTACTATAACATCTTATGAAATATGAAGCTCCATTCAGCTACTATTATGGAATTTTATTTCATATGCCATAGCTAATTTATAGTTTAGACTTTCAGATCAAATATCTAAATCTCAAATAAACAACTTTCAAAGAAAACAATAAAAATACAGTTGGAATAGAGATCACATTTCTCATTTCATATTAAGTATCTTTCTTTTATTTTATTCAACTCTCATTTCTAATGTCTCTTCATAAAAAAGAAGTGACATATCACTCTTTTCATCCTAACTATGCCTTTAGTTACACCCATTCTCGTACATTTGCTTTCCTTTCTCTATGGTCAAACCATTCAAAAAAATCTTTACTATAGGACCATACCAAAATCTTTTCTAAAGTTAATTTGGTCAACCTTAACATGTAAGGTTATCAAATAGGTTATACCTTGCATATACTTGTTAAACTAACATTTCAGTGATCGATTTCCTAGATCCACTTTGTAGCTCTTAGTCTGGTGCTACATATAACATAATAAAATGCACGTCGTAATTGATCGTATTGAATACACGATCTCGCATTATGGTTTACTTGCTTTTTCATAGTGAAATAATTTTAAGAAGTTTCGTGCACTACAAATCGTGACTTTTCACCATATAACATTTATAAGTGATTGAGTATTGTAATCAACTACACCCCAATAGGTTTGAATTTTCGCTAAATCAAAAATCCAAGTCCAAGAAAGAGCAGATCTTGGTTTGGTATCCTATAAATAAATAAATGCATATCAGAGTACCATCGATATAAACTCACATAAAATATCAAAGTGTAATAAAATATATAGTTACTGACCAAAGTTGACACCTCTGAGACTAAGTGTACTTGTTAGTGTTGAGCATGCATAATGAAACCTGTCCTATAACTATTCCCGCCTTGCAACAATACCAGTCCCTCTAAAGCTATTTTGTGGGTTGTGATGAGGAGGAGAACCAGAATAACATTCTAGTGACTAGTAAATTATACATGTTACACATAACACTAGTTTATGCCAATTGTTTACCATCACATGTTATGTCCTTTTATTTTACTTGGTCATCTCGACTCCACGTATGCATACGATAAGCCCCATCTACCTAAAGTAGACCATAACTATATATGTACTTATATAAATATATATAAGTATCATAGTTCCCCTTTGGACCTAGATACTACCCCCGCTAGTATCCATAACACCACACCCTATCAGGATCCATTGCTAACGCAGTATCACATTCTCGTCATAATAATTTAGCCATGTTATATCTCATCTTGGGGATTTACAAACTTTTTTGCTTCCTAATTTATGGACTTAGCTCCATGGACTATATATATATGGACTCAGCTCCATGGATTATACGTGGACTAACCTACATGGACTACCCCATTCTTTCTTAAAAGACCTCTCTAAAAGGGTTAATTAGTTGTGCCCTAATAAACAAACTAGCAAACAACTATGGCGATGCATGACCTAAGCGTGACCTACATTAGTAGGACGTGTAGTCCGTTAGGTGTAAACCCCTGTCTTTTCCATTTTGGCCGCTCAGGAGTGATGACATACTCAACCTATGTATAGCTCCTACTCCTTGATTTAGTACCAACACATTGACACAACGTCGATCCTTGCTCACCATCCCATTTAGATTGCCTAACCAATCAAGGCAATACTCCCTCCCTAATGATTGAAGCAGACTATACTGGGGTATTCCCACACCTAACGCAAGCGTATATAACTCCACGGGTCCTATAGTAGAATATGTCTCACATCAGTATAATGTACACACAAGTGATGGTAGCCCCTTGGGATAGGTAGACATCTATTGTGTAACACCACTGATCTCGCATTCCAACCCATACTAATGACTAAGTCATTCTTATCCACTTAAGTTATTTACTAACTTTAATAATTCATGCTGGTCATAAACGCATACTTGAGGCTACATATATATGTATAAAAAAATATCTCTTCATTCATTTTTTTTAATTATTGCGCCTCTACTTTTTACTGTTAACAATATTTCTTTATTTATTATGCGTTTACTACTTATTAATTTAAGCTCATTTACCGCTTTCTTTAAAAAGACATACACATCTTTTTTCCTACTTATTACCCTTTTCTACACCATTTGATTTTCTATCTCTATTATTATTTTTTCCTTTTAATTCCCTCCCTTGTTTAGAGGACTTCCCATATCCCTTTATTTTAAATTATTACTTATCTACGTCTTTTATTGCCTTTGTTTAATTCATGTCTTGCTTATATTGCATTCATATATTAGTTCTTCTCTTAGACCATTATTATTATTATCACAATTATATCTTTTAAATTAATCCTTAGGGATTTCTGCTTCTTAATGTATTGGAATTACATCTCCCCCAAATGAATGGTTAACACTTTAAGTTTCTGTACCTAATCTTAAAGAGGAATTTGCGTTACGTTTGGAATCACAAGGAATTATCTTTTTCATACTTATTGAAATAAACGATGCAAAATACAATAAATGTCCCTATTTTACACATCCCTTTCTTTTTAGATGTATTCCCTTTTATTTCAAATGCCACACTTTTATCTATAAATCTAAAACTTAATAATATTTAGAAGTTTACATTGCAACATGTTATATAAGTCAATAAATTAAAATACTACTTAAATACCTAAAATTTTACGGTAATAAGTCAATTTACATTTTTACTTACACAATTCGAATTAAATTTACAAATCTGGAACTATCACATATTTTATAAATTTCAGGGACTACTTCTACCCAATACTAATTCGGGGACTATTAATACCCAAAATTTTCCAAATTTACATATATCCAATATAGAATTCAAGTTAAAATTATAAAATATGTAAGTAGGGTTTATAATTTTATTTAACGTATATAATTTTAGCCTTCAACTCCAATTTACATTTCAGTCATATAGGAATAGATATATAATGATATAATATTAAAACATATAATTTCTCACTTACCTTTTTTGCTTTCAAAATCTCTAGATGTAATCCCAGTTATTCTAGTTTGATTCCCCTTTTCTTCCATTTTAGGTGTATATATATTGCAAGCGTACACAGATTTATCAAAGATCTAGATTAAACAAGAGATTTGGATTCGATTTACATTTTAGATCTGGTTTATAATTTACCTTGGCTTTGAAGATTTGATTTGAACCCATTCCTCTTATAAATCATCATATATGATTCTCGAATTGCATATATGCAAAAATTAAACTATTTTTAAGAATTTAGAATTTTTCTAAGAAGAGAGTGGCAGAGAGCCCGCGCCACTTAAAAAAATATGAGTCTAGAAGTGAGGGATTAGGTATGTATTTATAGAGGTTCAAAACAATGCAAGCCATTTGATTAAATTATATTATATTCAGGTTGTTCGGCCATGTTTTAATTACGAGTTTATAGCACCAACGGTCGACCGTTAACCCCCCACAATTGACCAGTAAGAAATTTCAGGTCAACCAGTAGGATATTAAGGTCGACCGATTAGGCTTTGCTTCGGGTATAAATCTATGCATTTTATTCTTGGTTATTTAATTCGTTTTAAACCAGTCGATAGAAAACTTATTTCTTGCTAAATGTTGCTTAATGTTTAAGTAACGTTAACTACCATTTAATTCTAACTGATAGTAATTAACGTTCGTTAATTTTTTGTTTCTTTATTTACATAATAATTATTTCTGATTCAAAAACTTCAAATGTTAATAACTTTTCGTTTAAACTCCGATCGAAAACGTTATACATGAAAATTGATCCAAAAATCGCCACAAACCCAATGATGTAATTTTCAAGTCAAATTTTGACGTTTGTAAAAATCCTCTTTTTCGGTGTTATTATTTATAAATTTATTTCCTTTTAATTTTTTTCATAAAATTATGGAATGTTACATTCTTTCTCATTTAATGAATTTCGTTCCCGAAATTTCTCAAGGATATAATCACATAACATAACGCATAACATTCTAAACTAACCAACCAATTAATGTGCAATCAATTTTGGCAACCAATCATGTACAAGTGCAAGGTGTATTACAACATATATGGCATGTATGTAGAATAGTTCTAATCGGCGCTTCTTATATGAATGCATCTCTTTAAATCAATTTTTGAAAATATGGTGCAAACAACGTAAAATATAACAACAGTTCTATATGCATGCAAATTTTGAAAGTCAAAAACTTGTTTTTACATTCAAATATTTCCCACATTTCTACGAATAGAAGTACAGTTCCACGAATTTTTCATTCAAAATCCTAGCACACCGTTGCTAACATCCAAGTTTGAAAAAAATCCAATTTCCTAAACCTATTTCTTATGCCGGAAAAGGGTTTAGATGGAAAATTATATATTTTCATCCTATGCTATCAAGGGGGCCACTAAGGCTCATTTAAGCGTCAATTAGGCACTATTTGGAAATTCTAATGCTTTTTCTTTCCTTTGGAGCTTTATTCCGCCTCTTGTTTGTCTGAGAGCTAAATATTTCTTGGCGCGCTAAAAAAATAGACGCTTTTCATCTAACTTTTTTTGACTGAATTAAATATAATTACACAAAAAAGACTCGATTATTTTGTTTATTTATTGAAGTTTTTCATTATCTAGTATTATTTTTGAATTGGTTTACCTTTAATATATTCATATCAAAATATATAAACAGATGATTCAGGTGATATTCGTTTTATAATTCAAAATAGATGTGAAATTTTCATGTTTCCCAAAACTTAATTAATTTTCCAATTAAAAAAAATAAATATACAATAATAATTACTCAATAACTTTTCACTTCTTTAAGTATTACTTTAATGGTACTTCCTTTCGCATTCCTATTCCATTAATTTTAAACTTCGTTTTAAATATTTAACCTAGTAAATGCTACTAAAATTAAAAAAAGAATTATTTGATAATATTTTGGTTTCTGATGTCATGATTATTAAGTACACAAATATTTATGGCATAAATTTCACTACGTATAAACTTTATTATGTGTAAGTTTGTACTACCATTGTAAACTATAAAAGGATTTTTTATTGACGATAAACTTTAATTGTGTCTATATGTATCACTCATATTACAATAATAAATAGCAATGATCTAATCAACACAAATTGAGTTTCTCATTATAAGTAGTTACTATTTTTATTACCACTTGATCAAAAATTAATTTGTATCGAATTATGTAGCGAGCGTTTGTTTACGTTCATGCTTCGCTAAGACTCCGCTTGAACTCTAGAGACATTGTTAGCACCTAGCGCTTCGCTCTACCTCGAATAGCTTAGTTTCCATCCTCCTCTTATGTGACCCATTTCCAATGTATCTTGGATGTAACGCCTTACCCCGAGACTCACAACTAAGTAACATTGTTTGTTAGTGCAGAGAGTAGGACTGGTTAGGAGCGACCATCGATGAATTTTGCTTTAAGCGAACATTAATACATCAATTAATATGCTATAAAAAATTCATTTCTTCAAGTGAAATCACGTATGCAATCCAGGGTTAAAACAAAACTAGGGTCGCTATAATAATAATCTAGAATAATATATCATAAATACATATCATAGGTCATAGAATATACACAGCGGAATACAAATAGATACAAGCTAATCAAAATCGAATAAATACGTAATATAAAATACGAGACTATGGTAAAAATGAACAATATAATACATCTGTACTACATCTCCTAAAACAGATATGTACATAAAAGAATCTAGGCTCAATACTAGATACGACACTGTATGAATATACACACATATATGAGAGGAAGATATGATGAAAGATAATTGGATAACTGGAGTAAATCCTCTCTAGAACTATCAAACTGGAGCATTAGAAATATCTCGGACTGGCCCAAGTATTATAAAATAATAGATGCATCAGTCTAGACTGTGAAAAATGAGCCAGCAAGATAACTGATAAATAAAGTGAACTAAAACTTAAGTATAGTCATCAAGTCATGTATCGAAAAATATCAAATATTCTTCAAAACTTCAAAAATGAAATCACCAAATATAAAACTCAAGATAGCTTGTGTAAGCAAATCCCGAAACTATTTGGAGATAAAACATATAATATCAAATCCAGAAATCACAAATAAAATCCAAAAATCTCATAAAAAGGAGGATGATGCCAAACTCTAAGATTGATGAAATAAATTCACCTACATGCATGTAACTCCAAGATAGACGTATAAGTCTATAAACATCAAGGTAGGTATGATTCATATAAATATCAAGATAGGAACAAGTCATGTAATCTTCGAAATAGGTACGAGAGCTATAAACATCGAGATAGCTACGAGACCTATAAACTCCAAGATAAGAACAAGTCCTATACTATGAAGGTGAGTCATATGCTCATCGATAAAAGTGTTAAATACTTTCGCATAGCAACCGAATAGAAAACCATCATTGTCCCATACCACAGAAGTTTACCCAAACGTTTACAATACAATAGAAAAATCCACTTGTGTGTAGCAATGGTTCGATCGAGGAAGTTTGAGAATTAACCGGTAAAACAAATGTAAGCATTCCATACCACTCATTATATTTAACCATTTAAATCAATCCTCATTCAATCGATGTCATGCAATTTTTATAAAATTATTCACTTTAAATCATTTTTAGTAAAACATTGATTTGTAGTGGAAATTTGTATATAAATACGCTTTTCAAATCATTGCTCCAAATCATTTTAAAACCATTTTCAAAGAGAATAACACTATATATATATATATCTAAAACTATTTAGATATGTACATAAAAAGATTTATATAAAATGGTTTAATTCAATAATTAGCCATTTATAAATTTGACTTGAAATCGTACATCAAAAGTTTGTCTTACTCCAAAAATCCATAAACATTACTAAGGTATAATAACTTCAAAATGAATTTCCAAATTCATAAATCAAAAAGCATAAATAATAATGAATTCGGCATAGAAAACAACACCAAAATCAATAATTGGGTTCAAGCGATCAAACGGATGAATGAAGGAGCAAATGGGAGCAGAAGGAGCCTGAAATGGCGTGACCTGGCTCTCAGCCAAGGTCATGGCTGGTCCACCGGTCATCTTTGTAGGATCTAGATTAACCCTAGATGGGGGGTGAATAGGGTTATAGCAAATTTTCTCGAATTTAAACACAAAAATAAACTGCAGAAATAAATATGCTGAAAAGTAAATCACACACAAAATTTACCCAGCTTCGGCAACCCCTGCCTACTGCCGCATTCCCAGATTTCTATTAGAATTAAACAGTATCCCGCTTACAAACACTCTACAAGACTCGCAAACCTTTGCTCCCGCTCACAAACACTCTACTAGACTCTCACACCCTGCTCCGCCTATAGAGTTTCGTTTACTCGCAAACTCTGCTCCCGCCTATAGAGTTTTGCAAACTCGCACACCCTGCTCACTGAACTAATTCTAACTAGACAATCTGACACTACCTACAACCTAGGTGATGATTTACAAATTCTTTGACTCGAAGAGAAAAAACAAACAACTTCAAAAATACAAGCAGGAGCAAAAATTAAAATATAAACTAGAATCCCTAATTTTTGCTCAAAATAAAAGAAAACAAATTTAAAACTAAAAACCCCTTTTATAAACAAGAGCCCTTTTTTATAAACCAGGCCGGCCCATTCTTCTTTAACCCAATCCTTTGTCTTTTGTTTGTGAAGAGAAATGGCGGCCCTCTGTTGTATTTCGTTCGATCTGGAATTAAGGCTTCGGCTTCTTGCGAGAATTAGGGCTTTCGGCTCTTGCTCGTCCTCGATTTCTGATGATCGATTATTTCCCCATCTTACTGCTTCGCTTATGATTGGTTCTGGTGGGCTTCGAGATTGCGAATTGTTTGCAGCCGCTTCTTTTGATCGAGTTCACTGTTGCGGTATGTAATCTCTTTGCTTGTTTGTGCTTGATTCTGCCCTTCGAAAAGGAACATCTGCCCGAACAATTCCATCTCCATCTACTAAAACTACCGGGAATGTTTCAAAAAAAGTAGGCATACGACGTACAAAAAGCTCGCGCCCTTCTTTATCTCTAAAGACGGGATGTGATTTTCGAACTCAAACTCGATGCCGATGATGAGATTTTTGGTTCAGTATTTATATGAATTTGAATCACTTGATTCGTTCGTATTCACTTGCGACTTCATTACTTTCCTAATTATTTACAACTTGATACACACGGCTTTCCTGATATACTTACTACTTGATGCTCACGGCATTAACTTGAGAACGTTCGATATTCTCTTGATGGTTACGGCAGAAACTTTCCCTTTTATTTGTTTTGACTTTTTCACAGATACGAATTTGAACTTTTGACTTGGTCATCTGATTTTGTCCACTCTGACTTCGGTTTTACTGTGAATTACGGCTTTAGTTGATTGTCACTGCTTCGGCCATCTTCTCTGATGATGTTAATTTCACTGTGACCTTGGTTATTGATATTGATCGAATTTGTTTTGATTCATCTTGGTGTTCTGTAGTATTCAAGCATTTGTGATTGCCATACCATGTGCACCACTTGTTCATTCCACTGTGCATTTCTCTGGAATCTGTAGTTGTAACTGGTTGTTCGAACTTGTTTATGTGATTCCATGTATCACTGCACTTTTATTCATGATTTGGTCCACTGTATCATGCTTGGCTTTGCGGTTTGGTATCACTTGGGCTTGTAGTTGATGTTTATATCACTTCGAATTGCATTTATGTCCAATGCATAGTGTTCTTCCCTTTTTATTTCTGCTTATGCTGGTGACAAGTCTTTGTGATTCCATTGTTGTTGACATTGAACTTGAGCTTCTGGCCTGAACTTGACGTTGCCACTGTGTTGCATTTGTATCACTGCAAAGCTGCATGTTACTATCTTGCATTTGTATCTATGGTATTTGTATCATTCATCCATTCTGGTTGGTGTAGTATTCATGTATTTGTGCTTTGATGCATTGAGTTTTGCATTTTTCATGTATCTGCTTGTTGTTGTATACTTGTGGTCTTGGTGGCTTTTCTTTGTGGTCTGCCTTGTTTGAGTTTCACTGCCATACTTGTAGCTTGGTCATTGGTGTATGTTCATGATGCTTTGATTTTCTGTTGCAAGTATTCCACTGCAGTTTCATTGTGACTGCGACTCCATGACTTGCCATTAGTGCATTGTCTTACTGAACTTGATTTTGTAGTCATTGTATCTGCTGACTTATTCATGTATCACATTTGTAGTTTGCGTCTGCAGTTTACATTGTTCATACTGCTGGACTTTGCATTGCTGTGCACATTGTTGCATTGTTGATGTTCTTTGTAGTTTTCATTTTGTACTTCTTTGTGTTCTGGTCATTGCTTCATTGTATACTTGATAAATGCACCTCTGGTATGTTGACTGTTGCTTTTGATTGGTCTGCATACATGATTGTTGCAGTCCATTTTGCTGTTGGTCTTCGTTGCATTCATGTCATGTTGCCTTGTGTTGAATCCAGTTGCAAAACTCGGGTTTGACCTTGTGCTCGTGTCGTGATTTTGAATATATTGCATGTGAGTTGAACCCGGCTTTTCATTTGGGTATGACCTGTGCTCACCTGTCCCTGTAGCATTATCAAGTGTATACCGATGTGCACGGCCTTGTGGCATGTACAGTGATACACTGTGCATGTCACACTGTTCGTGTGTGATGAATTCAAGTGTGAATGATGAAGAACAACCCAAATAACTGAGGCAAACCATATTTTCAAAAATCATATTTCGTTTTATATTGCAAAAACATTTCTTTTTCAATTTTACTGCGTTAGTGAATATTTTTGCAGATTGCTTAGATGCTGGATTCAAACTGGAATGCAGTTGAAGACAAAATACGAGTGTGAGTGATATGTGGTGAGGTTATTAATGTAAACTGAATTGTGATGTAATTGTGATGTAATCAAAAATGTATATGTATAGTGAGAGCTTGAATTTGTACTATTCAAGATTGTAATAAATATTTGTTTGAATAAAATTTCTGTTTGAGTTCAAATTCTGTGTAACTTGTTCTGTTTGAATTCAAATTCTGTTTAATTTATTTTATTCAACAAATATTTATTTAATCTATGAAAAACAAAATAGTACATTACCAAATACATTTAAATGAATATATATGTTTATTATCATCAAACAAAAACATATAAGTGCATATTCATACAATCTCCCCCTTTTGATGATAACAAACATATATTTAAGATTTTGACCGTGTTAAATGTATTTGACCAATTATATACTCTAACTGCTCCCCCTATTTAAATGCTTCCTCTCTACATGATGCTCCCCCTACATATATGCATACAAATAGAAATATATTCAAATGAGCCTAGATGCAAATGGAAAATTATTTGACCTTCGCTTGATTCTATTTGATAAAATCTTAACTTTTCTCTCCCCCTTTTGTTATCAGCAAAAGAATAATAGTGTTAGAGAAAAATAGAGATAAAGTGGTCAATATTAATCCAACATTAAACTCAAATTGAATATAAATATTAAACTTCAATAAAAATCAAACAAAAACCATAACTACTCTTGTTAGGCGCATATTCCATTTTTAGAAAGAATGGAAATGATGTTCTCATATAAAATCATACAATTGTATCAACTTGTGGTACATTTATATCAGGAATTTGAATATCTACTAATCATGCATAATCGTTAGGACTTTTAAATGAGATTAGTAGTATTCCAATTTAATTTTAAAAAATCAAGTATCTTCTAACCATGCATGACCGTGAGGACTTTTAAATGGGATTAGAATCAACTTGTCTACTTAATCAATTAATTTTGATACGCGTTCCATACATGAATAACCGTAAGGACTTTTAAATGAGCATGGAAGCACATAATCAAAAATCCAAATAATTCACCCATGCATAACCGTGAGGACTTTTAAATGAGAGTGAATACTTTGGATATTTATTTATTTTTACAAAAAAAAATGTGACATGAAAAACAAATGATTCCTGATTATAGTACCACATATCGACAAACTATATTTAATATTTGATAAACAATGGTCGATAGAAATAATGATAGATATAGAAATGGAATCTTTACCCAACAAAAAGTTTTATAATTCTTGTTTTAATTCCTAAAGAAATTTTCCAAATATACTCTCTTGAGTAATGTATGTTAAATATCAACACTTATCACCTTTTCAATCACTATTTATCTTTTTGATAATTAGTAGGGAGTCGGATTAGTCAAAATTTGTCATTTAAAATCAAATAAAAATGACTAATATGAAAGTATGGTCAAAAATGATTTTCTCGGGGGGGTATATGAGAAAAATTTCCGCTATTTGAAAATTATTTAAAATGAAAAATATGCACATATTTTCTATGAAAAACGATGCAGTTACTAAATGTCTCAAAAATCACGTTCAACTAGTAATTTTTCTATCAACTAGATTACTAGTGTAATCTGCATCTGAATTTCTCTTTCACTCCAAAATATCACTAACTAAAGACCAGACCATGAAGTGTGCACAAAAAATTCAAACTCAATTTTTAGCAACAATTTAAATGACATTCTTTGAATTTGAATTGAAGCCATGTAAACAATCAGAAACTGAGAATATAGAATTAGCCGAATTATGACCAAATGTATCCACCAAAACACAATGTTTAATCCAAACAAATATGTATGAAGTAATTCGAAGAATAGTGATTTTGGCATAAATGTAATTGGCCAACTATGTTGAACAAGTCAGAATCAAAATCATCATCACATCATTGTCACAATTTTGGCTGATTTAATTCAGAATATGGTGCAGATTATCACATTTAATATACCTTCACCTGTTTTACCTTTACGATAATTTTTCGTGATTGCCCATTGTGATTTTGTCACCTTTGTACTAGGCTAAGGAACTTTGCTTTGTTGCCCGTTGTGTTTTTGGAACAGCCAAAATCCAGAGAACACCTTTGTTGTTCCTTAGCCTGCCACCATACCTACACGATGAAAGATTTTTGTGACCTATTTATAGGTCCATGATTGTTAGTGGCAGAAGCATTATGAATAAACAAACCCTTTGGAACCCAAACTTGTTTAGTCATTTTATTCTTGTTCTAATAGACATGAAATTTTTTTGTAGTATTCTTAGAAACCCAAACTTGTATAAATTTTGTGTTCTTGTTCCTATGACTACAATTTTCAACACGATGTCCAATTACTTCAGATCTATCAAAGACACTCTTACTTTTTGCATTATCCTCAACTTGTGTTTTCCCAAAACCTAGTCCCTTTCTGTTGTTAGCAAAAATTTAATTTCCCAATAGCATGTTGAAAGATTTTTCGCCTCTTGAAAAGTTATTCAGAGATTTCTCAAGATTTTGGACTTTTGTTTTTAGTGTTGTGTTTTCAGTGACAAGTGAGGTGCATCGATTTGTAAAATCCTTTTTCCTAGCGTCATTGATTTCCTTAAGACACAAGTTTTCTTTTTCAAGATTCTCAAAGCTATTCTTAAGTCTTGATAGTTCTGAATCTAAAATCTTACAATTTTTACAATCTAGGTTTTGAATGTTTTCAAGTTCAGTTTCTAACCTAAAATTTTTACGAGCAAGTTCTCTCCTATTAGATTTCAGTTTTTCAATTTTAGATTCAAGAGCATCAACTACTTTAGTGAGATCAAGACACATAAAAACAGGGTCTCTATAGGAATAGTTACCTCCCTCACTAGGTTACTCTGAGCTTGTTTCAGAATCTGATTTCGCCATAAGATACAAGTTAGCCTCCTCTGAGCTGCTATCCGAAACTTCCTCTCCTTCTTCATCATCCCAAGTCGCTGCAAAAGCCTTCTTCTTCTTTTTCTTTCCTCGATTGTTTTTGAGAAGTGGGCATTCTTGTTTGAAGTGGCCAGACTTGTTGCAGTTATAGCACGTCAATTCATTATCGGAATTGTTAGAGTCTCTTGACCTATTACCAGATGTTTTCTTCTTGCGTGGCTTGAATCTTGACCATTTTCTAAGATTATTGACAGCCATTGCAAGCTCTTCAATCGGATCTTCTTCTTCTTCATCGCTCTCTTCTTTGCTCTTTAAGGCAATCGTCTTCTTCTTTGGTTCGGAGTTGTTGCGTTCCTCCTTTGCTTTTAGTTCAAGCTCATATGTCATCAAGTTACAGATCAACTCCTCCATACTTAGTTTACTCAAATCTTTCGATTCTTGGATTGCCGTGACTTTTGCCTCAAAGTTCATTGGTAAAACTCGTAGCACCTTCCTCACAAGCTCTACCTTAGTGAATACCTTCCCGAGCGCTCTAGCGTTGTACACCAAAGTTGAAAAGCGTCCAAACATGTCCTTTATGCTCTCGCCTTTGTCCATCACAAAGTTCTCGTATTCATTGCTGAATAGGGCTAGATGAGACTCCTTGACTTGAGAAGTTTCTTCATGTGTCACCTCCAAGGTATGCCACATTTCCTGTGCAGTTTTACAATGAGAAATTCTATTAAATTCATACTTATCAAGAGCACATATCAAAGCATTCATGGCTTTAGCATTTGTAGTTTTTAATCTCTTATCGTTAGCATCCCATCTATCCTTAGGTTTAGGAATCTCAGTATCACCAACGGTTATAGTGGGAGATTTATAGCCAGTTTCAATAATATCCCAAACATCATAATCAACGGAACTAAGATAAATACTCATCCTAACTTTCCAATAAGCATAATCATTCCCGTTAAACATGGGTGGCCTAACAATAGATTGCCCCTCAGAAAAAGCATTATTTGATGAATTCATGACTCTAGAGTTAAAGAAAAATACCATGCTCTGATACCACTTGTAGGATCTATATTAACCCTAGAGGGGGGCTGAATAGGGTTATAGCAAATTTTCTCGAATTTAAACACAGAAATAAACTGTAGAAATAAATATGCTGAAAAGTAAATCACACACAAAATTTACCCAGCTTCGGCAACCCCTGCCTACTGCTGCATTCCCAGATTTCTATTAGAATTAAACAGTATCCCGCTTACAAACACTCTACTAGACTCACAAACCTTTGCTCCCGCTCACAAACACTCTACTAGACTCGCACACCCTGCTCCGCCTATAGAGTTTCGTTTACTCGCAAACTCTGCTCCCGCCTATAGAGTTTTGCAAACTCGCACACCCTGCTCACTGAACTAATTCTAACTAGACAATCTGACACTACCTACAACCTAGGTGGTGATTTACAAATTCTTTGACTCGAAAAGAAAAAAAAACAACTTCAAAAATAAAAGCAGGAGCAAAAATTAAAATATAAACTAGAATCCCTAATTTTTGCTCAAAATAAAAGAAAACAAATTTAAAACTAAAAACCCCTTTTATAAACAAGAGCCCTTTTTTATAAACCAGGCCGGCCCATTCTTCTTTAACCCAATCCTTTGTCTTTTGTTTGTGAAGAGAAATGGCGGCCCTCTGTTGTATTTCGTTCGATCTGGAATTAGGGCTTTGGCTTCTTGCGAGAATTAGGGCCTTCGGCTCTTGCTCGTCCTCGATTTCTGATGATCGATTGTTGCCCTTGCTTACTGCTTCGCTTATGATTGGTTCTGGTGGGCTTCGAGATTGCGAATTGTTTGCAGCTGCTTCTTTTGATCGAGTTCACTGTTGCAGTATGTAATCTTTTTGCTTGTTTGTGCTTTTGTGATTTTCGAACTCAAACTTGATGCCGATGATGAGATTTTTGGTTCAGTATTTATATGAATTCGAATCACTTGATTCGTTCGTATTCACTTGCGACTTCATCACTTGCCTAATTATTTACAACTTGATACACACGGCTTTCCTGATATACTTACTACTTGATGCTCACGGCATTAACTTGAGAACGTTCGATTTTCTCTTGATTGTTACGGCAGAAACTTTCCCTTTTATTTATTTTGACTTTTTCAAAGATACGAATTTGAACTTTTGACTTAGTCATCTGATTTTGTCCACTCTGACTTCGGTTTTACTGTGAATTACGGCTTTAGTTAGTTGTCACTGCTTCGGCCATCTTCTCTGATGATGTTAATTTCACTGTGACCTTGGTTATTGATATTGATCGAATTTGTTTTGATTCATCTTGGTGTTCTGTAGTCTTCAAGCATTTGTGATTGCCATACCATGTGCACCACTTGTTCATTCCACTGTGCATTTCTCTGGTTTCTGTAGTTGTAATTGGTTGTTCGAACTTGTTTATGTGATTTCATGTATCACTGCACTTTTATTCATGATTTGGTCCACTGTATCATGCTTGGCTTTGCGGTTTGGTATCACTTGGGCTTTTAGTTGATGTTTATATCACTTCGAATTGCATTTATGTCCAACGCATAGTGGTCTTCCCTTTTTATTTCTGCTTATGCTAGTGACAAGTCTTTGAGATTCCATTGTTGTTGACATTGAACTTGAGCTTCTGGCCTGAACTTGACGTTGCCACTGTGTTGCATTTGTATCACTGCAAAACTGCATGTTACTGTCTTGCATTTGTATCTTTGGTATTTGTATCATTCATTCATTCTGGTTGGTGTAGTATTCATGTATTTGTGCTTTGATGCATTGAGTTGTGCATTTTTCATGTATCTGCTTGTTGTTGTATACTTGTGGTCTTGGTGGCTTTTCTTTGTGGTCTGCCTTGCTTGAGTTTCACTGCCATACTTGTAGCTTGGTCATTGGTGTATGTTCATGATGCTTGGATTTTCTGTTACAAGTATTCCACTGCAGTTTCATTGTGACTGGGACTCCATGACTTGCCATTAGTGCATTGTCTTACTGAACTTGATTTTGTAGTCATTGTATCTGCTGACTTATTCATGTATCACATTTGTAGTTTGCGTCTGTAGTTTACATTGTTCATACTGCTGGACTTTGCATTACTGTGCACATTGTTGCATTGTTGATGTTCTTTGTAGTTTTCATTTTGTACTTCTTTGTGCTCTGGTCATTGCTTCATTGTATACTTGATAAATGCACCTCTGGTATGTTGACTGTTGCTTTTGATTGGTCTGCATACATGATTGTTGCAGTCCAGTTTCATGTTGGCTTTCGTTGCATTCATGTCATGTTTCCTTGTGTTGAATCCAGTTTCAAAACTCGAGTTTGACCTTGTGCTCGTGTCGTGATTTTGAATATATTGCATGTGAGTTGAACCCGGCTTTTCATTTGGGTTTGACCTGTGCTCACCTGTCCCTGTAGCATTATTAAGTGTATACCGATGTGCACGGCCTTGTGGCATGTACAGTGATACACTGTGCATGTCACACTGTTCGTGTGTGACGAATTCAAGTGTGAATGATGACGAACAACCCAAATAACTGAGGCAAACAATATTTTCAAAAATCATATTTCATTTTATATTGAAAAAACATTTCTTTTTCAATTTTACTGCGTTAGTGAATATTTTTGCAGATTTCTCAGATGCTGGATTCAAACTGGAATGCAGTTGAAGCCAAAATACAAGTGTGAGTGATATGTAGTGAGGTTATTAATTTAAACTGAATTGTGATGTAATTGTGATGTAATCAAAAATGTATATGTATACTGAGAGCTTGAATTTGTAGTATTCAAGATTGTAATAAATATTTGTTTGAATAAAATTTCTGTTTGAATTCAAATTCTGTGTAACTTGTTCAGTTTGAATTCAAATTCTGTGTAATTTATTTTATTCAACAAATATTTATTTAATCTATGAAAACAAAATAGTACATTACCAAATACATTTAAATGAATATATATGTTTATTATCATCAAACAAAAATATATAAGTGCATATTCATACAACCTTGACCGATGCACCGATTGGCACGCCTGGGTTGAACCCCAAGCATCATCGACGGTGCTCAAATTGCCCGTTGGCAATGATTTCTTCGCTGAATTAAGTCTAGACTTCTACTACACTGATTTAGCTATCATGTAAGTAATCAAACAACTTCAAATTGATGATTTACAATATCATTAGAAAAGGGTTTCTAGCAAGCTGAGAAGGAAGTTTCATATAGCTAAAGATATCGTAAAAAATTGGATTCAAATTCATTACATGTTCAAGCAATATAACAATAGCCACAATCATCCAACGTAGTCTGGAAGTGTGAGGATTACTCACTGAATTTGAACTTGAATTAATGCTTAGAATCTAGATTCACCTAGGCTATCACCTCTCTGTCATAAAACTTAGGTTCGATTCTTAGAGATTGCAAAAACATGGTTACTAATCCAAGGTAAAACTGGAATTAAAACTTCAATAGATTCGATATAGGATAGAAGAGACTGCCTGAGTTGATTATCTTCGATAATTAGCCAATTACCCTTTGATTTAGCTTAAATTTGAGGAGGATTTTAGTTACTAGGGTTTAGAAATAAAGAGGATTTTGTTTTTAGGTTTTAGAGCTGAAATGAGAAATGAGAAACAAGTGTACGCACTTATTTCTTATTTCCTCCATGGCTCAAGAGTGTTTGAGTATGTACCCAATAGCAAGGTGTTACTAACTTTAGGATAAGTAATATTAATATTATTTTTCTTGATCGCTTATAAAATACCAATTTAAGCATTAAAAATGTTTTATTTAACAAACATTGATTCCTTTAATTGCTGAAAAAATTGATAACTATACCATACACCATGGATCGCTAGCGACCTATGCTTCTTCACAAGTCATTAGCTCGCTAACGAGCTGAGTCTATGGATTGTTAGCGACCCATGGTATTGGCTCGGATCGCGAGCTAAACCCTCCTAGATCGTTATGCATCCACCAAGTTGATGAAGCGGCCTGGCCCAGAAGTCCTCTGATCTCTATAAATACATCCTACCTGCAACATAAACTGGATCTTCTCCGGACTGGTTGCAGAAGCTCTTTGGGAAACATTCTTCACTCTTCACCTCCCTCACAATAATCTCCATCGGGGTTCACTTTGACTCTCCAGTAGATTTCAACTCTAGAGATTCAATCTAGCTAAGGATAATCAAAATCCTTGCAATCAAACACTACTTGTTACAGCAATCAGTCATAATAAAACTTTGAAGTGGACGTAGGCTTCTTTAATAGCTGAATCACTATAAAAATTCCCTATCTTCTTTCTTTTACTGCTCTTTTCTATATCTATTATCTGTGATATTTCTCTTTCAGAATAGGGCTGGTGCTTTCGAACTCAAACTAGGGTGTTGATCCACGTTTTGGGTTAACATTTTGGTGCTTCCACTGAGAACTCCAATTCAGGGTTCAGATCTAGCTATCTACATTGGATCTCATAGGTCTAGAAGTTAGATCCTCAATCTTTTCGTAGAAGGTTTGCTGTTGGGAACAGAAGGATAAACCAAGACGGATCAGAGAAAAAACAAGCAAACAAATGCTAAGGTGATGGGTCGCTAGCGATCCATGATGTTCGCATATGGGTCAATTAACTCCCTCGCATCATGATCCAATAGGCACCCCAGAATTCAAAGTACTAAAATTAGTTAAGTACATGGATCACCAACGATCCATACAATGGATCGCCAGAAGCTATGGATCGCTAGCGATCCATAGCCAATGGATTGCTAGTGATCCAAAAAGTTAGCTCAATCCGTAATGATTTTTGCAAATACCATAAACTTCGAAAGCGTTGCCTCCGAACCCCTAAACCAAGGCGCTTCACTCCTGTGTTGAATATGCGCTTATATGATTTTTGTTTGACAATAATAAACATATATACATTCGTTTAAATGTATTTGATAATATACTATTTTATTTTTCACAGATTAAATAAATATTTGCTGAATAAAATAAATAACACGGAATTTGAATTCAAACGAATATTTTATTCAAACAAATATTTATTACAATTTTGATAGTACAAATTCAAGCTCTCACTGTACATATACATTTTGATTACATCACAATTACATCATAGTTCAGTTTACATTAATAACCTCACTACATATCACTCACACTCGTATTTTGTCTTCAACTGCATTCCAGTTTGAATCCAGCATCTGAGCAATCTGCAAAAATATTCACTAACATAATAAAATCGAAAAAGAAATATTTTTGCAATATAAAATGAAATATGAATTTTGAAAATAATATTTGCCTCAGTTATTTGGGTTGTTCGTCATCATTTAAATTTGAATTCATCATATACGAACAACTTGTGACATACACAGTGTATCACTGTATATGCCACAAGGCCGTGCACACCGATATATACACTTGATAATGCTACAGGGACAGGTGAGCACAGGTCAAACCCAAATGAAAAGCCGAGTTCAACTCACGTGCAATATATTCAAAATCATGACTCAAGCACAAGGTCAAACCCGATTTTTTGAAACTGGATTCAACTCAAGTGAAATTTCAAAAATCAACATGAAGCGAACCAAGTTCAGGTCAGACCAATCAGTAGCATGCTAATGAATCAACTGCAATGCAACACATGAACCAAGCTATATACACCAAAGCTAACAGTAGTGCCAAGAGATTCAAGTGCAACTGGAAACAACAACGAGTGCATGCTACAACAACAAAGACTACGGCTACTGCACAACAACATGAATACTGAAACAATCCAGACCAACCAGAAAAGATGCAAACAAAATATGCAGTGCCACAGCGAACATGGTTCGAAACAGGCAGCTTTGAAGAAGTGAAACAACATCAAAGCATCACATATATATGTACATGAGAAATGACCAAAACACAGTGCATATATAACTGCAACAAGGCAACAAGGAATGACCAGAACCAAGGCCAGTTGATAATAGCAATGACTTGGCTATAAGAACAACATGAAATCAAAGTGAAGATCAAGTAAAGCATACATATGATGCAAGCTAACCGGCATATGAACAACTACAACAGGTCAGGGAAGCAACAATTGTACAGAGGCAAAAAGCATCTCAAAGAAATACAGCTGAAGTCAATAAGATCGAGTGCAACAGTGAACAGTGCAGCATCAAGAGTGGATGTACAAAGCTCAAGTTAAATCCCAAAGCAATCAGTAATGACACAGCAACTACCATCAACTACAAGCCCAAGTGTACAAAGAAGTAATGACACAGCAACTACCATCAACTACAAGCCCAAGTGTACAAAGAAGACAATGTGCAAGTGCAAAGACAAATGCACATGCCAAACAGAACATGAAGCAAACATGAAGCAGTTCAAATCCAAGCACGACCTATTCGCAAATATATGCAAACTGAAACTAGACCAGTAAACAAAGTCAGAGTCGACACAAAAACTCAAGTCCCAACCAATGTATGAACTTAGGTACGTGGAATGGCAGTATCAATGTCGGTATACACATGAATGCACAGGGCAAACAAACTCACCAAGTAAGTGACAGCAAAACCAAAATGAAATCAGGGATTCACAAAAGCAAGAAAATGCAAGAAATCAAATGGCCGAAGTAAACACTCAAGTCAAGGCTGAAGCAGTAGAAATCAAGGAGCCGACCAAGTCAAAGTTTTTTTTTAATCAAACAAGTCAACACTATTCAAATAAGTCAACAGAAAAAGGAACAGAGTCGAAGCCGTGGTCATCACGGAATAGAATCCAAAACCGTGTCAACCAAGCAAGCATCAATTATTCGAATTTGATTGAGTCAGTAAAATCATCAACATCAGAAATTAATCGAGTGGCCGAGGTGAATTATTGACAAATTCAATGATTTTATATGAACGCAAAAATAGGAATTCGAATCCTATATAAACCCTAAGATCATCATCGGCATATTCATCGAATTCAAGCATACAAACAGAAAAGCAAAAGGAGCAGAAAGAACATACCGAAGCTTTTCGAATTCGATCAATTCGAAGCAATTAAAGTGCACAAAGGAAATCATCGATTGACAAAAGAACGCCGCATCAATAATTTAATCGCAGTCGCAAGCTTCGAATTTCAAAAAACCCTAAATTGGATCGAAGGGACAAGCCCTAATTTAGCTTCAAAGTGGAACGACCGGCATCTCCAAATAAATGAAGGAAGAAAATAAAAGAGACGGGCTAGAATATAAAAGGGGCCGGCATTTTTTAATAAGGGCTTTAAATTTAAAATTAGGGTTGTTTGTTTTAAATTGTTTTTAAATTTGTATTTTCTTTTTTAACCGTTTAAATTTCTAGTCGTGTGACTAGGGGACAAGCTACGTGGCGTAGCTTGAGAATTCGCAACTCAGTGGCTGAGTTGTGGTAGGGTTTTGAGCGTAGAGTTAGATTTAGTCGATAGCGGGTGTCGCGAGTTTACGTGTGTAAGCGAGGGACTATCTAATTTCTAGTAGAAACCTTGGGGGCAGCACGTAGGCAGGGTTTTGCCGAAGCTGAGTAAATTCTGTGTCGTTCTATTTCTGCATTTATTATTCTGCTATTATCTGTGCTGCTATTAATCTTTGATCTGTGTTGAAATTAATTTATAAGCTTCCGCGATTAATTTCTATAATTTATACCATCACCATATTCACCCCCCCTCTAGGGTGAAATCGATCCTACAAATGGTATCGGAGCTAGGAACAAAAGCCGTTTTTGTTTTAAAAATTTGATTTTTTTTACAAAAACCAATTTTTGTTTTAAAAATTTGAATTTCTAAAATGGCTTCTTTTAATTATAATTTTGAGGGTCGTTCCAATATTATTCCTTCTATTTTCGATGGAACAGATTTTTTGAATTGGAAATTGAAAATGGAATTTTATTTAAAATCTGTTAATATTAAATGTTGGGTTATTATTGAAAATGGGTGTGATATAACAGATAAGAAAATTATCTCGATTAATGCTATGGCTATGCATTTATTATATTCTCATATTAATCAAGATAATTTTAATTTCATCTCTCATTGTGAAAATGCACAGGAAATCTGGAATACTTTAAATGCAATATATGGTGCAAAAGTCAACAGCAATGAGAAATCCTCCACAACCAACTCAGTTAAAGAAATGTGCTTAACAGGATTTGTAAAAAGCAGTTGTGATGAGGATGATGATGATGGAGCAGCTGAGCTGGCGTTAATAATAAAGAAATTCAAAAGATGGAACAACAAATACGGAAATCCAGCTCTAAATCAGCAACTGAAAAGAAGAATAATTAAAGCACTAGACAACCCTGAAGAACACAGGATCATCTGCAACAAACCCGGTGATATCAAGCCCAATTATCCCCGATTTCAACTCAACAAAGAAAAGAATTCAAAAAGGAAATTTGCAGCCACGTGGAATAAAAGCGATAGTAGTGAAAGTGAGAAAGCAGATATATGCCTTCATGGAAATATAACCGATAGCGACGATGACGAGCCAAGCGAGGTATCAAAGCTTACTCACTCTGAATTAATTATTTATTTCCACGAAGTAAATGGCTGTTTTGAACGGCTTAGGGATAAGTATGCCAAACTTGAATCTCAAAAGGATACTTTAATAGAATGCAATGAACAACTTGATCAATTAGTTAAGAACTATCAACGTAGGATCCCTAAGTGTGATAAGTGTCCAACATTCGAAGAAGAAATTAAAAAATCGGAAATCAATATAAAATCACTTGAAAATGAAATTCTGATTTTAAAAGAGAATGAAAATACTAGGAGAGAGAATTCTATTAAAAAGTGCACACAATTGTTAAACGAAAATGAATCTCTCAAATCACAAGTCCAACAACTGTCTACTACTTTAGATAAATTTTCCAAAAGTGAAAAATCGTTGAATATGCTACTAGGAAAGCAAACTGTTAATACGGTTAGACAAGGACTTGGATATAATAAATTGAAAATTGTTGAAAGCAATAATGATCAAGTTAATTTTATGTGCACAATTTGTAGAAAATATGGACACAATCACAATAATTGTTGGTATAGACCCAAACATGTGAAAACTATACCGATTTGGGTTCCAAAAGGCACAAATATAAAAAATCTCAAAGTTGAACAAATTTGGGTGCCGAAGGGAACAATTATAAATAGTTTTGGGTCTCCACAAAATTGTTTTTCAAAATTTTCTGCCACTAACAACCATAGACCTATAAAAACAAATAGGTCACATAAATCTTTTCCCGTGTAGGTGTGGTGGCAGGCTAAGGAACAACAACAGTGTTTTCTGGAGTTTGGCTGTTCCAGAAACACAACGGGCGACAAAGCAAAGTTCCTTAGCCTAGTTCAAAGGTGACAGAATCACAATAGACAACATCGAAAAATATCGTAAAGGTAAAACAGGTAATGGTATGTTTTAAACGATATATTAAATGTGATAATCTGCACCGTATTCTGAATTAAAATCAGCCAATATTGAGATGATGAAAAAATGATGATTCTGACTTATTCAAAATTGTTCGCCAATTATATTCTTATGCCAAAAACACTATAAAAATCTCTAGATTCTTTGAATTACTTCATATATATCATTTTCGATTAAAAATAGTGTTTTGTTGGATAATTATACAATTGGTTATAATTCGGCTAACTCTATATTCACGGTTTTCTGATTATTTACACGGCTTCAATTCAATTTCAAAAGAATGTCATTTAAATTGCTATAAAAATTGAGTTTGAAATTTTTGGTGCACACTTCATGTTTTGGTCTATAAAATTCAATTGATTATAATTTTGAGTGAAAGAGAAATTCAGATGCAGATTACACTGGTAATCTAGTTGATAGAAAAATTACTAGTTGAACGTGATTTTTGAGACATTTAGTAACTGCATCGTTTTTCAAAGAAAATATCTGCATATTCTTCATTTCAAATAATTTTCAAATGGCAGAAAATTTTCTTTTAAAACCCCCTGGAGAAAATCATTTTTGACCATATTTTCAGATTAGTCATTTTGAAAAATTAATTTCATAATTATTTTTGAATTTGATTTTAAATGACTATTTTGACTAATCTGACTCCCTAATGATTATCGAAAAGAAAAATAGTGATTGAAAAAGTGATGAGTGTTGATATTTATCATATATTATGACTTGAGAAAGTATAATTAGAAAATTTCTTTAGAAATTTAAACAAGAGTTATAGAACTTTTTATTGGTAAAAAATTCCATGACCATCTCTTTATCTATCATATTTCTAACGACCATTACTCATCAAAATTCTATATAGTTTGTCAATATGTGGTGCTTTAAACAGGAATCGTTCGTTTTTCATTTTTACATTTTAAAATAATAATAATAATAATAATAATAATAATAATAATAATAATAAATACCAAAGTATTCACTCTCATTTAAAAGTCCTCACGGTTATGCATGGGTGAATTACTTGGAATTTGTTATGTGCTTCCATGCTCATTTAAAAGTCCTCACGGTTATGCATGTATGGAACGCATATCAAAAGTTGATTTTTTAAAATAAACAAGTTGATTCTAATCCCATTTAAAAGTCCTCACTGTTATGCGTGGTTAGAAGATAGTTGAATTCATTTTTTTTTAAAATAAAATTGGAATACTACTAATCTCATTTAAAAGTCCTAACGGTTATGCATGGTTAGTAGATATTCAAATTCCTGATATAAATATACCACAAATAGACATAACTATATGGTTTTATATGATGACATCTTTCCATCATTCTAAAAGTGGAATATGCGCCTAACAAAATATTTATGATTTTTGTTTGATTTTTTATCGAAATTTAATATTTATATTCAATTGAGTTTTAATGTTGGATTGATATCGGTTACTTTATCTATATTTTCTCTAACACTATTATTCTTTTGCTGATAACAAAAGGGGGAGAGAAAAGTTAAGATTTTGTCAAATAAAATCAAGCAAAGGTCAAATATTTTTCTATTTGCATATAGGCTCATTTGCATATTATTTAATTGTATGCATATATGTAGGGGGAGCTTTGTGTAGAGAGGAAGCATTTAAATAGGGGGAGCAATACATATCAATGATCAAATACATTTAATATATTCAAAATCTTAAATATATGTTTGTTATCATCAAAAGGGGGAGATTGTTGAATATGCGCTTATATGATTTTTGTTTGATGATAATAAACATATATACATTCATTTAAATGTATTTGATAATATACTATTTTATTTTTCACAGATTAAATAAATATTTGCTGAATAAAATAAATAACACGGAATTGAATTCAAACAAATGTTTTATTCAAACAAATATTTATTACAATTTTGATAGTACAAATTCAAGCTCTCACTATACATATACATTTTGATTACATCACAATTACATCACAATTCAGTTTACATTAATAACCTCACTACATATCACTCACACTCATATTTTGTCTTCAACTGCATTCCAGTTTGAATCCAGCATCTGAGCAATCTGCAAAAAAATTCACTAACACAGTAAAATTGAAAAAGAAATATTTTTGCAATATAAAATGAAATATGAATTTTGAAAATAATATTTGCCTCAGTTATTTGGGTTGTTCGTCATCATTTAAATTTGAATTCATCATACACGAACAACTTGTGACATACACAGTGTATCACTGTATATGCCACAAGGCCGTGCACACCGATATATACACTTGATAATGCTACAGGGACAGGTGAGCACAGGTCAAACCCAAATGAAAAGCTGGGTTCAACTCACGTGAAATATATTCAAAATCACGACTCAAGCACAAGGTCAAACCCAAGTTTTTGAAACTGGATTCAACTAAAGTGAAATTTCAAAAATCAACATGAAGCGAACCAAGTTCAGGTCAGACCAATCAGTAGCATGCTAATGAATCAACTGCAATGCAACACATGAACCAAGCTACATACACCAAAGCTAACAGTAGTGCCAAGAGATTCAAGTGCAACTGGAAACAACAACGAGTGCATGATACAACAACAAAGACCACGGCTACTGCACAACAACATGAATACTGAAACAATACAGACCAACCAGAAAAGATGCAAACAAAATATGCAGTGCCACAGCGAACATGGTTCGAAACAGGCAGCTTTGAAGAAGTGAAACAACATCAAAGCATCACATACATATGTACATGAGAAATGACCAAAACACAGTGCATATATAACTGCAACAAGACAACAAGGAATGACCAGAACCAAGGCCAGTTGATAATAGCAATGCAGACTTGGCTATAAGAACAACATGAAATCAAAGTGAAGATTAAGTAAAGCATACATATGATGCAAGCTAACCGGCATATGAACAACTACAACAGGTCAGGGAAGCAACAATTGTACAGAGGCAAAAAGCATCTCAAAGAAATACAACTGAAGTCAATAAGATCGAGTGCAACAGTGAACAGTGTAGCATCAAGAGTGGATGTACAAAGCTCAAGTTAAATCCCAAAGCAATCAGTAATGACACAGCAACTACCATCAACTACAAGCCCAAGTGTACAAAGAAGTAATGACACAGCAACTACCATCAACTACAAGCCCAAGTGTACAAAGAAGACAATGTGCAAGTGCAAAGACAAATGCACATGTCAAACAGAACATGAAGCAAACATGAAGCGGTTCAAATCCGAGCATGACCTATTCGCAAATATATGCAAACTGAAACTAGACCAGTAAACAAAGTCAGAGTCGACACAAAAACTCAAGTCCCAACCAATGTATGAACATACGTACATGGAATGGCAGTATCAATGTCGGTATACACATGAATGCACAGGGCAAACAAACTCACCAAGTAAGTGACAGCAAAACCAAAATGAAATCAGGGATTCACAAAAGCAAGAAAATGCAAGAAATCAAATGGCCGAAGTAAACACTCAAGTCAAGGCTGAAGCAGTAGAAATCAAGGAGCCGACCAAGTCAAAGTTTTTTTTAATCAAACAAGTCAACACTATTCAAATAAGTCAACAGAAAAAGGAATAGAGTCGAAGCCGTGGTCATCACGGAATTGAATCCAAAACCGTGTCAACCAAGCAAGCATCAATTATTCGAATTTGATTGAGTCAGTAAAATCATCAACATCAGAAATTAATCGAGTGGCCGAGGTGAATTATTGACAAATTCAATGATTTTATACGAACGCAAAAATAGGAATTCGAATCCTATATAAACCCTAAGATCATCATCGGCATATTCATCGAATTCAAGCATACAAATAGAAAAGAAAAAGGAGCAGAAAGAACATACCGAAGCTTTTCGATTTCGATCAATTCGAAGCAGTTGAAGTGCACAAAGGAAATCATCGATTGACAAAAGAACGCCGCATCAATAATTTAATCGCAGTCGCAAGCTTCAAATTTCAAAAAACCCTAAATTGGATCGAAGGGACAAGCCCTAATTTAGCTTCAAAGTGGAACGGTCGGCATCTCCAAGTAAACGAAGGAAGAAAATAAAAGAGACGGGCTAGAATATAAAAGGGGCCGGCATTTTTTAATAAGGGCTTTAAATTTAAAATTAGGGTTGTTTGTTTTAAATTGTTTTTTAATTTGTATTTTCTTTTTTAACCATTTAAATTTCTAGTCGTGTGACTAGGGGACAAGCTACGTGGCGTAGCTTGAGAATTCGCAACTCAGTGGCTGAGTTGTGGCAGGGTTTTGAGCGTAGAGTTAGATTTAGTCGATAGCGGGTGTCGCGAGTTTACGTGTGTAAGCGAGGGACTATCTAATTTCTAGTAGAAACCTTAGGGGCAGCACGTAGGTAGGGTTTTGCCGAAGCTGGGTAAATTCTGTGTCGTTCTATTTCTGCATTTATTATTCTGCTATTATCTGTGCTGCTATTAATCTGTGATCTGTGTTGAAATTAATTTATAAGCTTCCGCGATTAATTTCTATAATTTATACCATCACCCTATTCACCCCCCCCTCTAGGGTGAAATCGATCCTACATCCTGGACCCCGACTCGCTGACCAGTTAGCGAGACTCCTATCTACGTCGTTCGAACGGGATATAATCAAAAAGAATCAATGCCCGAAGCTCCAAGAATCATGATGAAAGAAAACGTTAACACTCCACCTACTTCAAAGGCACGGGCTACAAACCCAAACTCTAGGGGTGAAAACCCCACCGAAGGATATAACGATGACTCTCTTCGGCTCTTAAGATGAAGAACAATTTGAGGAAGACAAATTGGATGAAAATGCCAAAGTGCAAAATGCTAGAAGAAGCTCTAAAACCCATGTCTTAGCACAGTGCTAAGCAATGGATGAGGAACTGCTACATAAATGGTACTCCTAGAGGCAGGTGAACCAAGAATTGTGATATAAACCGAGATCTATAATAATGCCAAGCTCTATGGTATATTGTGACCACTCTCGACTGACCAGCTTCCAATCCTATCATGGAGCTCACACCGTCGAATCACGAATGGTCGTCATTGAAAATCATCATGTGACGACCCTGACTCACCCTTCGAAAATCGGCACCGAATACGACACTCGTATTCAAATGCCGCAGATCCAAACGTCGAATCTGGTTCGCCGGAGCTTATAACACCATTAAGTATAACAACACAGCGGAAGAAAAAGAATATACATTTGATATACAACATTCATACAATCTCAGATACAATATGATACAACAGATGATACAATGAATATACATCAGAGATATGATACAAGATAACAGCAGCGGAAAGTAAAGATAACACAGCAGCGGAACAATAACTCCAATAGTCTTCAAGAAAGAACTCCATCTTCAAAGCACCAATCCAGAAATAGCTCGAACTCCCAATAATGATGCACAACATAAGCAAGCACAGTCGTGATCCAAAGACTGAACTAGCTCCAGATAATCTACTAAACCTGACTATCTGAAAAACCCAACTCTAGACTGCCCGTGTGGGAAAATAGTGGGCACCCAGAGTTTAGGAAAGGAACAATAAACTCCAGGTCAGTCATGGGACTGGTATGAGCAAACAAAAACAGTTGGTCGTTTAAAACAAACAACAGAATTTAAATTTGAAATACGCAGTGCTTTTTAGAAAATGAAACTACCATAAGGCCTCCCGCCACACACACAATGCAAACGCAGAATTGGAGGAGATTTCTCCTTATGATAGTCAAATATGCTTAATACGAGAAAATTTCTTTGATATTATTATTATAAGTGCAAAGGGTGGAAAACCATTTCGAAAGTATAATATAAATCCTAGCCAGCATAGACATTTCGAACTATGCCTACTATAACTACCATCTAAACAGTGGTGACCACCATAAGTAAATGGCAGGTAATACAACTAAAACCGTACAAGGCACGTATTGGATGAATGGATTTCCAACAAATGGTCAGGCTAAGGAACTTCCTACTGCCACATGGGATCGCCTCTGGCGGGACGTCCCGAGAACTAACGTTACGGTTAGATCTCTGCCAACACAAGGCCGGGTTACCTCTGTAACTAGGTAACTACTACACGAATATGCCATCCCCCGGTCCTTTGGGACCTTTATCCGAGGCGCCTCAAAGCAACAACCACACAGTAAATGAGATTGGAGCAACCACATGAGTAAATATCTGGGCTCCATACCATGATACCACCCTTTACCAGAAGGGAATGACACACCCTAAAGGGAGCGACCCTCATAACCTTGCCGCATCTTTCCTGTTTCGACCATTTCCGGGGTGTGAGGTCCTGATGCAGTCTCGTCCACAAAGCTACGCTTTGGCACAAAGCCATGCTTTGGGTCAACAGATGACCAAAGCAATGATCACAAAGATAAATGATCAAACAAATGATCATATCACAAATGATCAACCAATGATCATCACACAGCAGCACTCAGCATGCCACATTACCAAATTGGGAATATATCACTGATAAATATCAACTACATAACCTCTGAGCTCGTACGTCTCAGAGAAGGGTGTTAAGCTAAGAGAATAAATTCTCCGCCACCAAGCAGAAATGTATTTAATAGAGATCAGTTTAATATCTCAAAGTGTAATGTCGGACATACAACCATACAAGTCTGTTCCGGGTTCGAACAGAACCGAAGGCACTTCCGAAGAAGCCCTTGCAAATCCTGGTATCCACAATCCCGATCGGACTTCCCATTACTAAGGGAATCTCTATACCGTAGCTACTCGGTGCAGAGACAATCGATAGGTTATCCTAACGTTCTCGAAGACACCCGGTCTTCAACACCGGTCTTCAAATGCAATCCATAACGTCGTATCACTATTCGGAATGGGCTATATGACACAAGGTCCTCTCCCGGCTAAACCGAATAGCGAGCGCAATATTTTAAAATATATGGATATGGGATTTCAGTTAAGTCACAACTTAAAAATCCAAAGCTTTTCTTTCAAATGGTTATCAAATTACCATTTTAAATCTTTAAACAAAAAGATTTATTTCACAAAGTTTCACCCAGTTTCACAAAGGTCCATTTATAGATTTCCAAAACAAACTTCCATTCCAAATGGATTAACTCATTGAATCTTTAAATTAAAGATTTAACTTATAGCTTTCAAAATACGTTTCCAAAGATATGTCTATAACTTGGAAAACCATTTTCATTTTAGACTTGAATCCTTTTAACACCAATTGGACGTTCATTTCTTATGTGAAAGCTTTTATTATTTGAAAACAAATAGTTTTCGGTCCAGAAAAATCCAATTTTATCTATAGAAGTTAAAATCTGGGGTTGAATTTAAATTCCAAAACATCACTTTTGAAAAGATTTAAAAACTCATATAAACCCATTCATAAGTTGAGTCCCCCTTTAAACATAGTTTTCAAATCATAGAATTCAATTTCAAATATTTTATTCAAATTTAAATCAAATTACTTAAATTTCAAAACTCAATCTAGTTATTCAAAATAATTTTATTTTTGAAATTCATTTTCAAAATTTCGATTCTAATTCCAAAACTATTTTGGATTCAAAAATTCAATTTTAAAACAATTCCAAAGATCTGTGACTTAACCCATTTCCACGTGCAATCCATATTTGTGTGTGTATAAGTGTGGTCCAGGGTTTCAACACAATAGTGCACAACATCATCACAGATTCAATCATATCGATAAGCGGTATAACCCATAACGCTTATCTATATTTACAAATTCATAGATAAAGTAGATTATCAATCACAAAGATTCACTAATATGATTCGATGTGGGTTTCGGATAACCAACTGGAATTCGACTCCCTGTCGCATCGAAATTTAAATGCCGTTCAACGGCCAAGGGGTGCTTACACAGAAACATATCACAGAAATCAAAGATCAATGCACAGCAACTCACATCACAAAATATCACGAAGCATCACATATGGGGAATATCAACCATCCAAACATCCAATAGAATCCAAACATCCATAAGTAAAAATAAATTAAATTATCTGATCTAAATTAAATCAGATTAATCACTTATGGGAAAAAAAATTCTTGGTTAATTAATATTAATTAATTACAAATAAATTTGACTAATTACTCCTTAATCATTTATTAATTAAATTTTAATTCACAATTAATCTTTTGATTAATTATTCTTAATTAATTACTAATTAACCTTAAATCGTTAAATAATTATCCTTTAATGTATTATCCTTAATTAATTACATTGGTTAATTAAAAATTGATTATTTACCATCTAATTAATTACAATAAGAAATTATCCCTAATAAATTTCATTAATTAATTAACCTTTAAATAGATTTTTCTTAAATTAACCACCTTAATTAATTAATCACATAAATTAGTTACTCCTAAATTATAAATTAATTAACCTTTTAATCATTAATTAATTACCTAAATCATATGATCAATTAACCTGAATCTATCTATAAGTAAATCTTTGATAAATCTTTAATTAAACCTCTAATTAAGTAATTTTCTTTGAGTAATTAATCTTTAATTACTTTTATTAATAAGACACCAAATATTTAAGATAAATTATTTATCTCGACTATCACTTAATTACATCATCAAATTAAGTTTTGAAGGGACTTGGGGTAATTTAAAATAATTAACTTAATATGATTATTCAAAACTAAACAAGTTTTAAAATCATTTAAATTTAGATTTGGAGTTTGTTTTGAAAATTTTGTTAATATTTTCTTTTGGAAGTTAAATTTATATAACTTATTGAGTAATTAATTTTAAGAAATTAATTTCCTCTAACCATAATTTAACTTGACTTCAAAAGTTAATTAACCATTATAACGTTCTTTATATTAGTTAACTAACCTTTGACATAATTGAGTTTATTTGAAAAAAAAAATCTCTAATTAATTCGCAAATAATCCCACAATTTAATTTTAAAATTAAATTAATTATTGAATTATTTCGGCTAATATTCCAGGAATGTTACACATCAAAAAATTAAAATGGTTGTTGAAAAACTCACTTCAGTCCTTACTCGAAGTCAAACACGGGTAATCACCCATTTGACTCGAAGTAAACGTAGGAAATGCTGACCCAAAATCAGACTTGGGTAAAACCAAGATTTTTTCCAAGCAAATAGGCAAATGGCTCCAAGAAACCTTTGTCATCAACCCAGCACTTCAAAGTCTACGACTCCAAGCAAATGGCAAATTTTCTCGGGTCGGAATCCAAGTAAAATACCACCGATCCATCTTCTTTTGCCCATCACTCGAACATGCGAACTCCAAATACCTTCAAATTTGGAATGCAACCTTATGGGGTCTTCTATGTCACTCTTGACCGATCTCACCTTGTTTGAAATTTTTTGGGGATCGTCACTGATCCATGACCCCATCATAAGTGATTCGCCATTTAGTCGGCATTTGCAATCATTCAAGCATGGAAAATCATGCATCTATCATTCTCAAGCATTATAAACTTCTATAACTTGAAAGCGGACCAGTCTGATAATAATTAGAGCATCTTCCCTAATTGAAACTCATTCACTGAAGCCGTTCAACATGCAGAATATCCAAAGAAGTTTATTATGGCAACTATACCTTTTGTACAACTATACAACTGATTTAAAATTTCTGTGTTAGACTAGCATATGGACGAAGTAAGGGCGATGGATGCAGTTTACTGCATGGCCCTCAGGAATCGTTAAAGGATGAAACAACTACTACACTAGAAGAATTCTATGGGAAGGCAACTCGATTCTAAAGACTAGAAGTAGTGCAATTCACAACAATAAATAAGCCATTTTATAGCGTTTAAAAACCGCTGTTAAAACTTTCTACAGCGTTATATAAAGGCCATATATCAACATGTTGTAATAAGTCTGTGAGATACAATAGCATTTCAAAATTGCCATGGAAAATGGACTTTTAACGGCGTTTTTGTTGCCATCTTAGGCAGGTCGTATTGGTACAACAACTTTTCTATAGAGTTTGAAGCTTGCTGTAGAAAATCTTTTATGACGCATTTGAAACACTGTAAAAAATTATAAAAATTTTCTTTTCACAGCCTAGTTAAAACGCTATAAAAAGTATAAAAGCTTTAAAAAAATTATTTTCGTAGCTCGGTTAAAATGCTATTAAAAGTTTTCATAGCCTACTTAAAACGCCATAAAAAGTTTAAAAGTGTTAAAAAAATTTATTTCCATAGACTAATTAAAACGATATAAAAAAATTTCCATGGCATATTTTTATTGCCATATAAATTCAAGCCTACAATTTTGCTATACCAAGCTTATTTCAACTAATATATTATAATAATTCAAAAACCACATTTATCACATTGTAATGTACGTAATCAAATGAAGTCATAAGCCAAACCACAAAATTGTACACACACGCACAATATTTCATACGTGGAGTATTAAACATATAATATTTGTGACAAAAAGTAATAGTATATACTACTATAGCTAATCAAAATAATACGCATTAAAAACAAGAGTGCAACATCATGTAGCTAACCAAAATGATACATACACCAAATGACCGACTTGAAGGAGAAAGAGTGCAACATCATGTAGCAACCTCAAAAGCATCATACAACACCTGTCAAAAAGAAGCACATACATGTGTATGTTAGTCACAAATGATAAGAAACTTTATGAATCAATGTTAAGGGGTAGCTAGCTGTTTATCTGTAATATAGTGCATGGAAAAAAAGAAAACCCAACCGCACTCATTTTGATTTGCTTGCTTAATAATTTTTCTTCATAGATTAGGTTCAGCCAGAACCGTACTTGACAGACCCTAGCCCATGTAATACTCCATTACTCTTTTGTGTTTTCATATGGTTTGTTAGAATTTATTTATGTACTATGGTTATTGTCCAAATAAATAGAGAATGCCCAACATCTATCCATGTACTATAACAAAACAGTAAATGACAAAACTGGATATTTAGAAAAGCCAACGCCTATCAATGTAGGGGATTACTGTTACGTTCCAAAGCTTAAATTTAATTATAAGAGATGCAACTATATTCAGAAACTCTAGATTTTATAAAATTTTATTAATATTTAGATATTAATTTAATTTTATAAAACTTAGTTAATTTTTAGAAAATTACTTTATTACTATAAAACTTGGTTTACTTAGTTAATTTTTATAAACTTTGTTGATTTTTATACACTTATCGGATTTCATTAATTTTTGACAATACCTCCTTTGCATGGTTAGTACTTTCCCGCACACCCCAATTCAATATACATTTACATGATCAAAACTAGATCGGATTTATAACATATATAACAAAATATACTTCATAACAGCGCGTACATTCAAATGCATAATAACATACCATTTATTAGCAACTTTGGCTAGCAATCTTCCATATAGTAAAGGATATTGTGTACCTATATAGCAAAGTAAAGGAAATAATTAGGGTGCAAATCTACAAAAGAGTTGATGCCAATATTATTTATCAAGTAATACTGGCACACTTAGAAATAGAGCGCAAATTGTTCCATAAGATGAGAAAAAAATGAGCTTGATGATAATTTATGTCCTCTAGTCAGTAATCGTTATTCCATTCAATGTTAGAAAGTATAGCAACACCATGAGACAGTGTTTTTGCATTACAATTTGAGGCTCAGTCATAAACACAACTGACAGCTCTAAGATTACAGGTTTTACATGCTCTCAACAATTTATATCTTTGGGTATGCAAGCATGCTCCTGGATTCTGGAAAAGTGTGGTATATAAAGTCAACATTGAGTAAATATTCACAATTTATTAACCTTTATTTATGCAATTTATCATTATTTTTATACCTAGTTATAGCATCATAATGCACTATGGCTAACAGAATCAACAATGGAGACATGGTAGCTTAAACAGGCTTCCCCTGCCATAGCTTAACATATTTTGGTTGCTATTAATTCATATTTATAAAGAGTGATGTTTGACCAAGTTTAAAAAAAGATAGCCTCTTAGTTTATGCACAAAATATTTATAAAATATTTTGGAATACCGCATTCTTTGGGGCATCATCAACAACTTCAACAGGTTGATCTGAACCCATGCTAGCGAAACAAGAACCTTTGCATCTCATATATTTCTGCAAACTAAATAAGAAAACCACTTCATTAACATGATAATTGCAAATGACAAACAAGAATAACTACCGAAAATACTCACCCCCGATAATGTGGCTATGGTTAACTAGTAGAGAGTGACATTACAGTTTATTCTACATTGCATATATACAACCTTAATTATTCTCTATGTGTCCACACCACTTACTTATTAACTAGTTACATATGTATATAAAGGAATATTTTTGTGCACTCCAGTATGGAACCTGTTAACTATTTGTCACTCATTAAATTAACATTATGCTATAATGAGACCCTCCTCGATCCACCACCCCATTGTACAAATCCATAGAACACTTTATATATAAGGAACATTTGTATTGGTTAAAATAAAATAAAAATCAAACTGTAATTATGCATGAAAATGAATTGGTTTAAAGTGTAATTTCAACAAACCATGTCATTCTCAATCAATTTATAGCAACCACAAGTTCTGCAGAATTATAAAAATCTGGCCAGATAATTCTAGTCATCTCGAATATTTTTGAATTGAAGATAATTGGTGTATAGATCTTTAAACCATGAGGGGCATATTAGAAAATAAACAAGCAGCAGAGCACATACCATAATCAAGGTAAGCTAGAACAAGGTTATATGAAATGAAACCGGATAATCTATAGCCATATTTCATCACTATAAAAGTCACACCTCATCATTTTGAAGACATAGTATAACAACTCCTTAAGAAAAAAGAAAGATTAGTAATTGAAATCATAGTCAAAATTTATGGGGATAGACATGTACATATTTAATGAGAGCAATACGACTTGTGCTGGAGGACCGAATATGGTAGAATGGAAATCTAGGCCACCGAGGACATATATTAAAACCTACGAGCTGAGTTTTAAAATGGCCACACCCACAAATTTCAATGGATGATTATTTATATGGTGAATCCTTTAGAATCCCTAATATAATGCTTTTTAAACCATATATCGAAGTTATATACTGTACACTTGTAGGAACGATGACTTGCTAGTTTTGTGGGTGTGTTGGTTTCCAGACAGATAATCATCTCACCCTTTAATCACACTTAAATATGCACCTAATAAGGAACTCGAAAAATCATAAAGTATGGAACACCAAAAAAGTACATACTTTACCTTAGATGGATTTAAGCAGCAAGACACACAATATTCATATGAGTTGTAGCACTGTGACAGAAGGTTGCAATCCTTGGTAAACAGAACCAGAAATACATCAGTTGTATATATAATTTTATTTCACATTCTACCCGGTTTGCAAATTCTAAAAATGAATGCATAAGCTTTTTGTTTACTTTTGTACTGCTTTATAGCATTTTTCTTTACTCAAAACATGAAGATTGAATATATAATATTTTGGGTCAAGTGATTTTGCTAGTAGTCTTAGCAACTGTGGCTTTATTCAATTATCAAAAAATAAGAATGACTGACCTACAAGAGAACCAATCTCCTCTTGCTGGACAACAACGAGACAAAGAACTAATAAAAAGGGCCCTACATACATAACCTGGAACAGTATTAGATGGATAGGTAAACAAATGCATAGAATTCATCGAGAGATTGCTAACATACATAACCTGGAACAGTATTATATGTTTAACAATTTTCATGTGGAATGAATTATTGTCTAACAACTATTTGTCATGCAATAAATTGCGGTGTACAAATATTTGCACTACCGACATTTGTTGTTTATAAAACAACACCAAATAAGTGCAAATTTTTTGTGTTACACCACTTTTATGCAAAATGCTAGCATCACAAAATATATGAGTATTGTTATGGAACAACCCTAATATTTCTAATAACTTTCTTGACAAATTGTTTGCAAATGTTTATCTTGCAAATATTGTCTGTTGATTATTGAATTGCATGTTAAAATTCAGTGAATTCAAACTATACTCCAATGACATCCAATTTGTCCTATCTAGTGGAAGTGAAGGATTTCGTCAAGTGCGGCTCTCGGCATGGAGCAGCTAACGGTGGCACCATAGCATAAAGATGGTCGGAATTTGATCATCTACAAGAGATGATCGAATGAATCAGGTCAGTGTTGCAAAGTGTGGATTCTGACAAAACACAATGGATGATGGTTGTTCAAATTTTGCCTAAAGTTAAAGTTGTATTCTAATGGAGACATGGTATGTAACAACCCGCATATTTAACGATTTTATATTTAAATATTTTTTTAAATATAGCGTCATTAGTCGGATTTTGGGTCTGAAATGCTACTTTTTGCAAACGGCCTAATTGGGGCTCGATACCACTTCCATTGAGTCCAAAATGGCGTTTGCGATCTTTTTAAGTATAAGCTTTTATATGTTTGGAGTAAGTTGAATTTTGCAACTTTTTCTAGTTGGGTTTGGGTTTGGGTTCAGCCCACTAACTAACTAATTAACCCTAACTCAGTCCCTCTCCTCTTCATTCACTTATTTCATTTCATAAAACTTAAGCTAAAACTGAAAATGGGGGAAGAGAATGGGAATTAGAAATTCCAAGCCCTAGTTTACTTTGCAAACTTGATTTCTTGCTCCAAAATCAAAGAGAAGCTATTGGTAAGCCTCCTCTTCATTTTCTCCAACTCTTTTCCTCTTCAATTTCAGAAAGTTTTCCTAAACCTAACTTAGGAAATATGTGTTTTATTCTTAGATTGAAGCTTTTACAGTTGAAGTGAAGAGTAGTTAGTCTCCTTCTTGTGTTTGAGCTTCTTCTTCTTTGTTTTGTGATAAAAGGTGAGTTTTGAACTCACATCTACTTCTCTTGATTATTGATGTAAGGTGAGATTTTTATCTCGCATCTATGACTATAAGTATCTTTGGTTGTTAGGTATGAATTCCTAACAATTATTCTTGTGCAATTGCTTTTGATTCGGATTGGTTTTGTGAACATTGCAAATTTGGTGTTATGGAAGTATAGAACTCAAAAATCATAGTTTTGATGTTTTGATCATGTTTTTGGTGATAAATCGAAGTTCTTATAGGGTTGGGTAGCCACTTGGCGTAAATCCCTAGCGTCCGTGCTCTTCCGATTGAAGGTTGGGAGAGTTTGCACTTCATTGGTAATAAGTAAGAAATGCAGGAAATTGGGTTCAGTCGACTGGATCCTCTGTTCAGTCGACTGAGCTGAAGCCCGAAATTTTCTGGATAGTGTTCAGTCGACTGAACAGGGATTTCAGTCGACTGACCTGCTCTTGTTTTTCTATTTTGCCTATTTATGCTTATTTTGATTGGTTTTCCGAATTTTATCGATACATGTTGGCTCTTAGTGGTTGTTATTGCCTCTTTGGCTTTGATAACTTATTCCTAACTTCATTCACGGGTTTTTATAAAATAATCTTTCGAATCATATTAAAAGATCCCTTCTCCAATTTATAAATCCTATTTAAAACACACACAATTTCGCACTTCGAGCGGAGTGGAAAGGAGATTAAATGGTTAAGTAAAACACGGACCATGAATCCGTGCGTTTATCTTTCCGATTAATCCCCGACCTATTCAATTGATCGTTTTGACCTTCGGGTTTGGTTTACCGATGATATGCGGTGAACTTTGTACTGCTTTGAGTGTGAAATTAACTAACGGATAGTAAACCGTTTAGTGCGAACGAGTGGTTATGGGACTCACGTTACCACTTTTCGGATTCCTTTTTGAGAGTTATGACACATTCCGCCAGTTAGTGGTGTCCAGTACTGGGTCTTTGACCTTCACCACTACGGTTTGTTGCCTTCGGGTATGTTGCCTTTGGGTATGTTGCCTTCGGGTTTGTGCCTTTGGGTTTGTTGCCCTATAGTATCGCTTCCGATGTTGGTCGTTATGAGCCGCATGGGTGATATTGGGTTTCCCTTTAGTATCGCTTCCGATGTTGGTCGTTATGAGCCGCATGGGTGATATTGGGTTTGGAGTCTTCGGGCTCATGGATCCTTATTTGTACAGTACTGAGCTCGAGCAAATTTTATGATGTTTCATTTATATGTATATTCCTTAGGCATTGCTCTTCGGTGTTGGTCTTTTTGAGCCGTACAATATATATAGCGATTACCTTGTGGAACTTGTGTTACCTTCATTGGTATTTGTTATTGCCTTTTCGGCTTGTTTTGGGATATTCCTATCCTTTGTTTCTCTGAGTTGTCGATGATATGAGGCTTGTTATCATATGATTCATCTTTTGTTAGATGATTGTGTTATCTCTTTTAGAGATATTTGTTATACTTTGTGACTTTGCAGGTTATTGTTGTTCAGTTTATCTAACTGATTTGTTTAGCTAGACTGACCCGTGTATTTCGTACTCGGGTCAGACCGAGTTGTTTCAGGTTAGGTGCTTTTGGACTTAGCCTATTTTGCTTCCGCCTGGACTACTCCGCTAGCTTCTTTTTGTCATAGCTTTTTGCGTAGTCCCATTTTGTTGTAACTCTGATTTGTATTCTTCTGGAATTGTCTGTATATTGTGGTTTGCTATACCACTTGACATGTATTATTTTGTATACTCTGCCATGTATCAGTATATGTGTATATGATGATCTTTTGTTCTGTGATGTATATTACAATTGAGTTGTTATATTCTGTTCTGATAGATCCTCCAACCACCTATGGTTTTGTTTTAAGTATTCATTGGGTATGTCAACCTGCTTGGTATGTCTATTGTCGATGTATTCAATAGATAGTTAGAGCAAGGCTATAGATGGTCGCTCCTAACCAGCCTTATTCTCCGTGTTAGTTGATGGCATTACCCTGTAGTGTCCTTGGCTAGCATGGGTATAGAGGTGAGGCGTCACATGGTAGCTTAAACATGTCACTGTATTCTGTCAACTTTCTATCAAGGTTAGTTTTAGAGATATCGTAGTGCCAAGCTGACAGTTAACATTATAATACAAGTTTAACAACTGTCATATTATAATACAGTGACAACAACTGATAGCTCTAAGTCCAAATAGTAAATTATGCTTAATTTGATAATTTTGAACCTTTATAGTTGAAGATTTCATTTGAAAGCTTGTTTTAAGTGCCAAAAATTGAATATATGGGAAGGACGAAGGATGGAGAACCAACAGTTCAAGCCGACTTAGAAATTTAAAGTGAGTTTCTCTCTAAAATTAATAGACATTCAAATGTTTTGTATGGCTGATTGCAGAGTGTGTTCCAAGCGAGTTTTATTTATTTATTTTCAAATATCTCTTTAAGAGGTGCTAGGGAATATTTTAGTGTGCGTATATACTAGCACCCATTATTTTACTGTATTATATATATACGAGCATTACGACACGTGCTTCGCGCATGATAATGGCACATGCTTCGCACGTGAATTATTTTTCTGCAAATTATAAATGTTTAGCACATTCAAGAAAAAATGATTTATATAAATATTTAACCATATTTTTGTATTGGAATCATTTTTGTTTGTTTAAATTTTATTTTTAAGTTGCAACATCTATTTTTTTTAAATTTGAATTTTTATTTATATTATTAATTAATAATTTATTTGTTAGATCCTATTTTTAAGTGATATTAAAATTTGATAATATATGTAGATGGATGTTTTAAATTTATAAAAGAATTTTATTTGGTTAGATCCTATTTTCAAGTGATAGTAAGATAAAATAAAATTTGTATACAGATGTTTTGAATTTGTAAAAGAAATTTAATTGTTAGATCTTTTTTAAATCATATTAAGATTTCGTGTTAGGGGAATTTTCGGTAGTTCACGCTGACACCAAAAAAGTGTGACACCTATTTCAACTATTATTAAATATATATATATATATATGTATGTATGTATCTATATATATGTATATATATACATGCGAAATCTCTGAGTTCCTCAAAACAATGGAAAAAGGAATGAAACGAACAATATGTTACTGGAAAAAAGTGAAAATCAATCAATACCTCTTCTACTCAGCTTCATACTGTTCTTGAATTATCTCAATTTTCCTCTCACTTCCCAAGATAGCATCAAGAGCTTCCTTTTCCATGCTGGGGAAGTTTACGAACCACTGAGGTTTCACCATGTGTTCCACAACATCATTGCTTCGTGAACAAGAACCAAGGTTCATATCATTCTTTTGAGCACCTCTATATAATTTCTAACATGATAAATCTCTTTTTAGTGATGTATAAAACATGAATGGTAAAAGCAAACAGTTGAAAACATCCACAAAGAAAGTGTAGTAAAGAAGTTCTGTATAATCAGTCTCAAAACCCTGATAAAGCAAACTCAATAATTATCGTAACTATCAATTTTGAAGTAGAAATTTGATCAGAAAATGGCACAATAAATTCTTCCAACTGGGTTGACATTAATTCTGGGAAATATTTATGCATCGATGATTCTATGTTGTTATTTTAAAAAAGGCATGAGCTAAGCTTCATGCTTATTGTATTAGTTCATATTGTTTAATCATGCATGTATACAAACATAATAAATTTGGTTAATCTGACACAATTCTGGTATACATAGAATACAAGCTCTTAATTAGAAATACAATGCCCATTAAACAATTTATGGAATTTCCATCCAACTTGCGACTTCCTACTTACAAGTATATACAAAATCGTATGGTCCTTTCTGAATCCAAATTTTAAAACTGTTGAATCAAAATATCCTAGAAATCTCCAAAATTTTGTATGAAAATGATCCAACAAACAATATTTACAAACACAGACTTATTAAAATTGTGCATCACAACCCACAAGCACTAAACACTTAATTATCTAGAACAAAAGTATTTAAGACAATATAAATCTCGAAGAAATGAATTCTCTGCAAGATCTTGATCAACATGAAAGAGACAGTTTTCAACAATTAGAGTTGTTACTCAAAATTCATTATCCAGTTTTCTTAGAAGTAAATCATAAGAACGTGATGAGGATTGTTCTACCTATTAGAACTCATACGTATGAAGAGCATATCGCAATTTCTATTAAAATAAACATGCAAACAATAATTATCATTTTAGCAATGTGCGATAGGCATATCAGAAAATACATGTGCAATGCACATGCAAAATGCTAATGTAAGTAATTTTGATTCTTCACTATTATTTTATGTTTCATCTATTTCCCATTCAAAGATAATGGGCCTGGTATAAACCCACGTCATGCAGTAATATCTTTAGGCATTGCCTGTGTCAATTTAAAGATTTTCGTATATGTATTGCTTTTTTTTCTATTTATGCTATTTTAGTCTTATCTGCAAGTACACTGAGTATGAACGCCTTTAAATATACAATACACTATCACATCTTCATACATTTTCAAATAGGAAAACACTAAAAAAGTAATAATAATCCAATAGATGTTGGTGATAGTGCTGTTAACAAAATTTGCAAGATACAAACAGGGGAATGTGCGAAGTTTCTACATTCAGATTTGAATTATTCAACAAGCTGACTATAAAGTACTAACAGGAGAATCGAGATTTATTACAAGGATAGAGAATAGAAATTTTTACCTGAGTTGAAATTTATTCACATATAAAATAATTATAAAAACAAGGATAGAGAATAGAAATTTTTACTTTAGCCGAAATTCATTTTGTGCATGCACAAAGTGAAGTGTGGTTTTATGTATATGTTTAAATCATTTAAATCATTCTCAAACAAACTTGTTATGAGTATAAAATTGATTTATATTAAAATCCATAGCTGTGAAATTGTACCTATCTCAAAACTCATATATACTCTCAAACTTAGTATATTCGGAGCTGATATGTTTTCAAAAATTAACACATGTTCAAAGCTTCTATATTCAAAATAAAAATTCATACACATGAATATACTTTCAGTATTTATGGATTATAACCTTCAGTGTGCCTTGAATTTTAATAATTGAATTATATAAAAAAAATAGTATAGTTTCAGTATTTACGGATTAGCTTAATAATCAAAATAATCATTGTATATCATAAATATATCAACATAATCTATAAAAAATCATAAATTGCTTAAGTTTAAAAAAACATACCTGCACCCAGTTTATGATGTTGAAATACCGAGAACCGCTTGAGGACCTAGAAGTTGAAATACTGCTTCAACTGCCTTAAAGAACCCCTTGAGGAATCACGTAAGGAATCGAGCCTAGAAGACGCACTTCAGCTACCTAAAAGGATTCCAGTGAATAAATTGAGGAATCGAGCTTTGAGGGTTGTGGAGACTTGATTTTTGTGGAGCTTTGAGGGTGCGGAGCCTTGAGGAATTGAAGAATTGCAGTGACGAGGAGAATCTAAAGAGGAAGTGAAAGTGAAAAAGGAAAAGTGGATTTGGGCGGCATAGAAAAATGATGGAGGGAAATAAAAATTTGGACCGTGAAAATTTCTCAATCATTATTATCAACGGCATTAACTTATAATTGATGGCGTTAAAGACTACCCTATATAAACATTAACTAGTTATCTACAGCAAGTAACCTCCCATGCCATCCTTACTTGCTATCAAAGCATTTTCTTGTAGTGATTAGAGGGAAGGAAATCAAACAGTGTGCTAAAGAACATACAATACGGTGAAGGAGCTATAGTACCTCAAGGACTTTCTTCCAAAGCAAGGCTCGAAGACCCAGTAGAAAAGCGCCCTAGCTGACTAACGAAATCAGATGAAAAGATGATTATCAAATAACATTCTAGCTAGCTTGTAACTAATGAATGAGACAACAACCTAAAGCGATGCCTTCTCATACATCCTTGTCTACTCTCCTTTTCCAAATGAGCCGTACCGGGACACTAGGGGCATTGCAGATATCAGGGCGAAAGAAATTCTTCTATGCCCTTGATGAGTCATGTCAATCTCCCTTCTAAGAACCGGTGTTGCTGGTGGTAGAGAAGTCTTGTCCATTGTATCGTCGCACAAACAAATCCAATACCTTAGCCGAAGAGAAACGATAAAACTGTGTTCCCTCGAGCTGAATTTGAAAAATTCCTCTTGAAGTCGATGAACCATTGCTTCAAGACCGCCGAGTCATCGGACACACGACCCAAAACTCCTCTCTGAATCGATAAATTATCATTCCAAGGTGGTCTGATCTCCGGACATCCAACCATAACAAACTAATCTGGTCTACGAACATCTGATCCAAAAAGGCCCTACGCGAATGTGAAGCTCTTTCACGAACTAAAGCATCATAACGGTAAACTAGAAGGTCAACGGTCATTTAATCCAATAAAAGCCTTCGCGGACGTGAAGGTCTTTCACGAACTAAAGCGTCGTGATGGTGAACCGGTAGATCAGCAGTCATCTGATCCAATAAACCCTTTGCGAACGTGAAGGTCTTTCGCAAACTAAAGCATTGTGATGTTGAACCATTAGATTAGCTGTCGCCTAATCCTAAAAACCCTTCGCGAATGTGAAGATCTTTAATGAACTAAAGCATCGTGAAGATAAACCGCTAGATCAGCAATCATCTAATCCAAAAAAAACCTTCCCGAACGTGAAGGTCTTTCGCGATATAAAGCGTCGTGAAGATAAACCAATAAATCAGCGGTCATCTGATTCAAAAAAACCCTTCGCGAACATGAAGGTCTTTCACGAACTAAAGCATCGTGAAGGTGAACTAGTAGATTAGCGGTCATCTGATCCCAAAAAACCCTTGACGACTATGAAGATCTTTTACGAACTAAAGCGTCGTGAAGGTAAACTAATAGATCGGCGGTCATCTGATCCAAAAAACCCTTTCGTGAACGTGAAGATCTTTCATGAACTAAAGCATTGTAAAGTTAAAACGATAGATTAGCGATCATCAGATCCAAAAAATATTAGCGAACGTGATGGTCTTTCATGAACTAAAGCATCATGAAGGTGAACTGGTAGATCAACGGTCATCTGATCCAATAAAACCCTTTGCGAACATGAAGGTCTTTCACAAACTAAAGCGTCGTAAAGGTAAATCTATAAATTAGCGGTCATCTGAGACAAAAAATACCATTCGTGAATATGAAGGCCTTTCATGAACTAAAGCGTCATGAAGGTAAAACGGTAGATCGGCGGTCATATGATTCAAAAAAAACCCTTAGAAAACATGACGTTCTTTCATGAATGAAAGCATCGTGAAGGTAAACCGGTATATCAATGGTCATCTGATCCTAAAAAAACCCTTTGAGAACATGAAGGTCTTTCACGAACTAAAGCATCATGAAGGTCAACCGGTAGATCAGCGGTTATTTGATTCAAAAAACCCTTCGCGAGCGTGAAGGTCTTTCATGAGCGTCGTAATGTAAACCGGTAGATCAATAGTCATCTAGTCCTAAAAAAAACCTTTGCGAACATGAAGGTCTTACATGAACTAAAGCATCATGAAGTTAAACTAGTAGATCAGCGGTCATCTGATCCAAAAAACCCTTCGTGAAGGTGGAGGTAAATTGATAGATCAGCGGTCATCTGATCCAAAAACTCTTCGTGAACGTGAAGATCTTTCACGAACCAAAGCGTCTTGATGGTAAACCGGTAGATCGGAGGTCATCTGATAAAAAAACCCTTCATGATCGTGAAGGTCTTTCACAAACTAAAGCGTCGTGAAGGTAAAACGGTAGATCCGCGGTCATCTGATCCAAAAACACTTCGCGAACGTGAAGGTCTTTCACGAACCAAAGCATCGTGAAGGTAAACCAGTAAATCAGCGGTCATCTGATCCAAAAAAAACCCTTTATGAACATGAATATCTTACACGAACTAAAGAATCGTGAAGGTAAACTAGTATATCAACATCGTCTGATCCTAAAAAAACATCAGCGAACCTGAAGGTCTTTCATGAACTAAAACATAGTGAAGGTGAACCAGTAGATCAGCGATCATTTGATCCAAAAAAACCTTCACCAAAATGAAGGTATTTCACGAACTAAAGCGTCGTGAAGACATATCTTTTCATAGATCAGCCAGATGGTTCAACCTAACATCGCAGGAATCAGCCACTGCACAAAAATAGAGCTGCGTAGAAAGGAAATCCGAGGATTAAATTGCTCGTGTGCTAATTTCTAGGGATGAAAGCTGATGCACAACCAAATTTCCTAAATTCCACTTAGAAGGAATTTAAATATAGCCAAATGATAGGCAGGCTCGAGGAAATTTTGCTTGGAACCAAGCAATTAGGCTATCAATTATCGAATACAAGTATTGGCGTACGAACAGAACTTATGTGACGACAGCAATCAAGCCAAGCATGCACAGCTAAGGACCTGCAGGGACAATCATGGAAGGTCAAAATTAAAACCACCGGACTTCCTCAATCGTAGAATGGGATTGAGAGCCAGACCAGGTTCAATCAATCATGTGCCCTAAACCACTCCCTCTACCCACAATCACCTAAATATAGGCATTCGAAATAGATAGTCCCTCTAGCAAGGATAAACGTATAAATATTGATTGAAAGAAATTTTGCAAAGTCCAAACATAAATAACCGTGAGGTTGGTTAGTTAATGGTTCTATATCGCAAAATAGAGCCATTCTGGTAACAAAACGGCCAACAAAGGAAATGAAGGATTTAATGTTAAATCAACTGTCGCTCATATTTTGGCAATGAGGAGAAAGATCGATGACCTACTCAAGGTCTAACTAGATCATTTGGTTCCAACTTGCAGGCATTACTCGAACTTTGGTGATGCTAAGAAGGAAATCTCAAAATGAAACTATCGATACATCGGCTTTCTTAAATAGAAGCCAAAGTTTGATCTTTAATCCTACCTTCTGGAATCTTACGTTATCCGAAGATCCACATGATCATGGTTTGAGTCATTTATACATGAGTTTACGAAGATAGAAACCAACACATGATTAGTATCTCAATGTCGGACTCGAAAGAATTTACTTTAGCAAAAGATGCCAGAATTGCATCTTTCTAATACATACTGACATCATTACAGAACTCCGATCTTAGGATCAAGCAACAAAGTCCCTAATTCCTAAAGATAGGAGCTATTGTGTCAATCAAACTAGGGCAATCGAGCTTATTGCTTAGGACACCTAGTCTTCCAAAACATGCTGCTTTCAGCAGTCAAAGTAATCAGCTTTACGGACTAAGGAATTTACACCAACACTTTGTTGAAATGAACTCAATTAAGCATAAGTAGGGATTAGCTATAGAACTAGCTAAACCAAGCTACTTCATTGTTCTAAACAAAGCTATGGAATAGAATATGCCGAAATGACCACAGAAGTATTACTTACATGTACAGAATTCCAATAGACAAGTATGCTGCACATGAGCACAAGAAGTGCAACAGCGAGAAAAAGCAATGCTTGAAATCGAGCAACTAAGCCAACAGTCCTCGGAGACAGAGGCTAGTATGCATTGTATTCCAAGAAATGCAAAGGAAGGACAATCACACTCGGACTCATGCGCTAGTTTTCGAAGTATGAAAATGTGCCTGATTGAACTTCAAATACAACTCTATAAGATCAATTATGCCTTGTAATTTAACTGTAACCAATCATCCCAATATGATAGGAATAGTAAGCAAAGCGTAAGTTGCGAAGGACCCAGCTTCTAGAGGAGTAGAAGTCCCTCCGCTAGACTAAAGATTGGAAGACCGAAAAGTCATTTTCAGCAACAAAACTTTGCATTCAACCCTGTCAGGTATGTTTTACTTTAAATAATATCCTCGTATGATTAACTCATGGAATCCAAGGGGAGTTTACGTATGTTAACCAATCGGGTCCTGAGCGTTGATTGGGGCTAATGCAGTGTGTTATCTACATGAGAAGAGTCCAATATCCTGAATATTGCGAACAAACAATCTAGTGTAGATAGCTTGGTTATATTTGAAAAACAATCAATATCGTCCTTTGAAATTATCTATTCCATACTTACCCGTTGTCGATCAACGATCGATAATGGAGCCGCTATTTGAAGCAACGCGGGAAGCTTTTCTTTTCAGGATCACTGGAATACAGAAATAGGAAGAGCTATACGATTGAATCATCCACTATATTCGATTTTGGAATAAATCGTCGTATTGGAATTCAAAAACATCGAAGAGAACTGGACCAAATTCTCGAATAGAAGAAGTCAAAGACCAAGAAAAGACTTCGCTCTAGAACGACATACAATCTTTCGAGACAAAACATAGCTTTACTGCCAGTCAAATCAAAAAATATATAGGACAACTCCAAACTTACATCATGCACCCACTTACCGACCTAAACTCTTGCGTAAAATATGAAACAAAGATTGCATCATCAATACCAGGAATTGAAATTCAGATTGAAATCAAAAAAATGAATGGTTGTTAAAAGTCAATCATTTGATAACAATATCTTGAGGTGGACTCTGATGATTTGCATCGAAAATTCAATACTCAAAGCTAAATTTTCATGGTAACCTCGACACGATAAACTAGATTTCACAAAATGAAGACTCAAAAGAAGTTACTTCCAGAGCACGTCTAGTTTTTAATGAAGGCATACTCTGGGGAGTAAATGTTATTCGAGTATTTAACCCAGCAGGACCCAACAAGAAATAGAATAAACTCGTGACATCAGAATGGTTCAGAACTTATCCAGAAAGACTAAAGCAATGAGTTAATGAAAGCAAAATTACATTACTAAGGCAATGACTGAGATTGACTAAATGAAGAAACCAGCATTCTTTCGGCCCAACCAACAATTGAGTGCAAATAAATAGTAAATTGCCATCAAAACGAAACAATATGCAATGGGACTACACAAACAACGAAGACACAAGACCATGGAAACACCCTAGACTCCAATATCCAAAATTATCCAAAATGCTTGGACTAATAGCGACCCATACCCTATGGATCGCTAGCGATATATGAAAAATGGTGGGTCACTCTGATGCATGGAAGAAGAGAGGGATGGAAGAAGGATGTGAAAAAATGCTAAGTGTATGGGTCACTAGCGACCCATACACCATGGATCACTAGCGACCCATGATTCTCCACAAGTCATTAACTTGCTAATGAGCCAAGTCTATGGGTGACTAGCGACCCATGTATTTGGTTTGGATCGCAAGCTAAACCCGCCTAGGTCGTTATGTATCCATCTATGACAAGTTGATGAAGCGGCCTGGCCCAGAAGTCCTCTGATCTCTATAAATACCATCCTACCTGCAACATAAACAGGTTCTTCTCTGGACTAGTTGTTGAAGCTCTACGGGAAACATTCTTCACTCTACACCTCCCTCACAACAATCTCCAATGGGGTTCACTATGATTCTCTAGTAGATTCCAACTGGAGATTCAATCTAGCTAAGGATAATCAAAAGCCTTACAATAAAACACTACTTGTAACAGCAATCATTCATAATAAACCTATAAAGTGGACGAAGGCTTCATTAACAGCCGAACCACTATAAAAATTCCCTTTCTTCTTTTTTTACTATTCTTTTCTATATCTATTATCTGTGATATTGCTCTATCAGAACAGGGATGGTGCTTTCAAACTCTGTTAGCACCAAAATTGGTCACTAACACCCTTAGAAAGATTGTGTAGAGAGATTAACGAAGAAAGTAAATTAAAACAGAGAATAGAGTGTAAATTTAAATGCAGAGAATAAGAACACCAAATTTATAGTGGTTCGGCGTAACTGCCTACATCCACTTTGAGGTTGATTTCGATTGATTTCCTTGATGTGTGATTACAGATACAATCTATTTTTAGTTACTAGAATACAATTGCAAAGTAAAATAAATAAGTCTGGAATGAGTCTTGAAAATGGAGGAGTCTCCTCAGTGTTCTCTAAAATCTCTCCCCCTTCTCTGTGCCCCTGCCCCTCTATTTATAGACAAAGGTGGGTTGGACTTCTCTGGTGGGCTCGTTAGCTGAATAACTCGGTCCAAATAGGGCAAGTCCTATATGCCGAACCGAGCAGGCCGAACGGTCGAGTGTCGACCCAACCTCTTTATGCCGAACGATAAGTTTGTTGTGGGGAAGAGTAGGCTGAGCAATGATCGGACCGGGCGTTCTAGGAGAATGCCAAACCATCCTTGATTGCCGAATGTCTCGGGAGGCTGAGTGAGAATGCCGAGCCTTTATGGATACCGGATGCTCCTTGATGCCGAACGGCATGGTGCCGAACGGTCTGGGTGCCGAATGAGGAGCTTGATGTTTGAACGCCATCTTGACCGAACGAGGCTTCTGGCCAAACGAATGTTTTTTGGTTGACCGAAGCCTTCGGCCGTACGAGGCCCTTGGCCGACCGAAGCCTTTAGCCGAACGAGGCCTTTGGCCGAACGAGGCCTTTGGCCGAACGAGGCCTTTGGCCGAACGAAGCCTCTGGCCGAGCGCTATCTTTGGCCGAGCAATGCCTTAGGCTGAACGAAGCTTGTCGAGCCATCTGAACCAAGTGACGTGTGCCGAACCATTCTTGCCCAACCATGCCTAAATGCCAAACATGTTGACCGCATCAAACTCGTATGCTACCACGCTCCTCTTGGTCAGAACCTTGTTTAGTACTAATAATAATATCTTCAACTGTCGTTTTGTAGCCGGGCCAATGTGCTGGTTAACACTTTCCCCCCAAAGTGTGTCGTGTGAAGAAACATGACACGCTTTGAATCAGCGAGCATTCCATGTCTCCAAAAAGAAATCCATCATGTTTCTTGAATAGTCATTATCCTTCAATTTTATCCTCCCAAGGTGTTGTATCCTTCTTTGATCATCATGACGCTTGGTCGATTCCTAATATTATAAACCTAGGATTGTAGTTCATCAGTGGCCATCCGTGTCTGGTTCTACAGGGCCAGTAAGCTTCGGCAATTTGATCTAGTCTTTTCTTAATAACCTTAAGTGAAAATTCAATTCCCTGTTGATTTCAAGAAGTCGAACTTTTTTCGAATGTACACATGCATGTTCGGGTACATGTTCTTGCCATTGGCTGTCGGATGCGTTTTATATGCTCATAAGTCATTGCCAATTCCATCTAGTTTAATTGCAATTCTATTGCGATTCCTTATTTGTATTTTCTCAAAGCGGTAAGCAAGGGTGAATGGAGTACGGACATTCACGGACCCATGGGTAGTTCTGTAAGCCCATAGTGTTGTTGGGAGTTCATCCACCCACTTGCCTCTAGCCTTTTCCAAACTTTTCTTCAGAACAGTCTTTATGATTTTGTTCATATCTTCAACCTGTACATTTGCAATAATAATAGGCCATAGAAGGTCATAAGGACAGATGACGTTACAGACAGTGAGGTTGATTTTTTTTTTGGTTGTGGCTAAAAGTTATTTGTCTGCCTATTTGGTGAAGTAAACAACTACTATGTTGGTGTATTTCGCACCAAGAAGATGATTTCAATGCCCCAAAGTGGCAAACGACTATAGACTAGCCATTTGAGTAATTTCCATCGGCGGGATTCTTGGAATTTTTGCAAACATCTTGCACTCGTCGCATTGTCTAGCATGATCAACCTTATCCGGATTGATAGTTGGCCAGTAATACTTGTAGCAGAGTATTTTCTTTATCATGCTTTTCCCCTTGATGCTATCGCCACATTCTTTTTCATAGACTTCCTTCAGGACTCGTTTTATCTCATTATGGGCTATGCACCAGAGTAAGGGGGTCGAGAATCCCCTTCGACACGTTATTCCACTCTCCATTACGTATCGCAAAGCCTTACGAATGACTTATCGTCTTTTACTCCTTCTTTCGGGTAAGACCCCATGTAGTAAATATTGCTTAAATGGGGTCATCCATGATTCCTTATCGATTTCGGTTTCTAACACGAAATCTACCTCCATCATATTTATACTCGGAGCATGTAAGGTTTCGACGGGAAACAATCCCATCTACTGCGCATCGCCATTGCTTGCAAATTTTGCCAATGAATCGGCTGCTCTGTTTTTCTTACGTGGGACATGTGAAATATCATAATACTCGAGATTTGCTAGCAGCTCCTAAACTTGGACCAAATACGGGGCAAGTCTCTGACCACATGCTTGGAGTCTCCCCGCACTTGGTACACCACCCGTTGCGAGTCACAAAAGATTTCAGCCGATCTTACTCCCAGTTCTTTGATGAGTCTTAAGCTGGCAATCAATGTTTCATACTTGGCTTTGCTATTTGTTGTTGGGAATTCAAGCTTCAAAGCATAACAAACTGATCGGTTTTCAGGAGTCACAAGAACTATGTCTGCCCCCAAACAATGGTCGTTAGATGCCCCATCGGTCTTCATCTTCCATCGAATGGGAGGTATGACATTATGGTCGTTTGCGTCGTCTAACACAGTGAATTTAGCAATGAAGTCTGCTAGTTTTGCTCCTGTATGGTCCTTCGTGGCAGGTAGGTAATATCGGACTGACTCAAGTCGATATTCCTTTTTAACATACTTCCAGAAGTTTTTGGTCCTTGGAGTACCTGTCGCAAGGGTTGATCAGTGTAAACACTGATTAAGCGTGCCTGAAAATATGGGCAAAGCTTGCGTGATGCAATCACCAAGCAATAGGCTAATTTCTCGATCTTGGGCACTTGTATGTCTCGGATAGCTTGAATCTTCTCCGGATTAGCTTCGATTCCCCGCGCATTCACAATGAAACCCAAAAACTTTCCCGATGCTACGCCAAATGAATACTTCAAAGGATTGATTTTCATTTCATAATGCCTGAGTATATCAAACATATCTGTTAGGTCTCGGATGTGGTCGTTTGACTGCCATGTCTTCACGAGCATATCATCCACATAGACTTCCATCGTTCTACCAATCCGGTCTTTAAACATTTGATTCACCAGACGCGGATAAGCTGCTCCCGCGTTTTTCAATCCAAAAGGCATTACTTCATAGTAATATAGCCCCACATCTCTGACAAAACTTGTGTGTTCTTGGTCTAGAATGTGCATCGGGATGTGATTCTATCTCGAATACGCATCCATAAAAGACAATAATTCGTGTCCAGCCGTAGAGTCGACAAGCTGGTCGATTCTAGATAAAGGGAAACTATCCTTCGGGCATGCTTTATTCAGATCAGAGTAATCAACACAAGTTCTCCACCTCTCGTTTGCTTTCCTCACAAGTGCAGGGTTAGAAACCCATTCAGGGTAGAGGGCATCGCGGACGAACACATTGGCTTTGAGTCTGTCCACCTCCTCTCCAAGAGCAGCGGACCTCTCCAGGTCCATGCCTCTCCTATTTTGTTTTGCAGGGATGTATTTCGGGTGTATGTTCAAGATATGACTCGCAATAGCGGGAGAAATCCGCATACATCATAATGTGTCCAAGCGAAAACATCTAGGTTCGCTCGGAGGAAATCAGTAAGATCTTCGGCCAATGATGGATCAAGTTGCGATCCAATCTTATGGACTCGTGATGGGTCATCCCGGCTGACTGGTATGTCAATCGTGAGCTCAGCAGGTGCCATCCCAGATTCTTTAAGTTCAGATGTAACTATTTTGCATAACATTCAATGTGAAACATGGTTGGGACGGCCAATGTTGATGGTTACTCTGGTCAAATCCTAGTGTCTTGTCATGAGTTATTAAGTCTTATAATGAAGGGCTCTGAATGCTCTAATAGATTGTCAGCAAATGGCCAAAGATCAGGCTTAAAAGCGCATTAAAGGAAATGTCGAGTAGGGGTCAGCCTTGAGTTGCGTGCAATCATATAGCTGGATTTTGCTATGAGTTTGAATTTTCTTGTATATTCGAGTAACGCACTTTCTATTCAGTGTATTCATGATCCTTTACCTGTCCTTCGGGTTGGAGTGAAACTCAATTGCCCATGAGCTAAGGTATCGATTTAATGATTCTATCTTTAGGCATCCTTTCGGTCGTAGCCTTGAGTAGTTGTAAGCACTATATATAAGTTTCAATACTGAGCTATCGTAGCCAGCCTTTGGATGACCATGCATCTGCTCCCAGTCTTAGGTTGATAACTGTACTGCATGGACGGTTGGGTCTCGTCCTGGCTATGTTTATATTCTCACCTAAACTCCAAAGACATAGAGGTGATCGGTGAATAGTCGGTTCACAGTCATCTTGCTTCTCGCTCGTGCCCCCAGGTCTGGGGCATATACCGATAAGTAGGAAGGTCAGCCATGCCCACTTTAGCATTACTCTCTTTTCCGTTGAATCGGGGATCAGGTCAGTCGACGGGAGACCGGGTCTCGCCTATCTTGGATTTTATCGTGGTTTTTCATTCCAAGAGGAATACTTTGATGCCTCGTCAGTTTTAGGGCGTAATTCGAACACTGGACGGTCATCCATGTCCACTTTGGTTCATGTTCTGTAATCAGATCTCAAGGTAAAGTCGGCTACAAATGCAGTTGGGTCATGCCCATCCAGTTTCATACTCCTCCTAATGGATCGAAGGAGGGTGCTGGATAATTTTTGACAAAATCTTCATGGTTTACTCTCCTTTCCACACTCTGGAGGTTATAGTTTTTCAAGGAACATCCCAGTCACATTCGTATGTGCTTAGTGCGAATCGGTATTGACCCTTGATATGAGGTATGATATAGTCGATTGCTCGTAGCTTTGGATGCCGTTTCGATTAGTTCTGTATTGAGGCCTCCATGTAGTCGTTGCCTTAAGTTACAAAGAACGCCAAGCTAGAGCAATAGTAAGCTATCGTATTCAAGTCCTAGTGATTTGTACCCCTGCTCCCAGCATTGATTTAGCCAGGCCACTAGTTGGATTGTCGAGCTCCATCCTTAGCGAGTTAATAATCCTCCTTTCGATTTTCGGCCGAAGTTTGCGGAATAAAGAATGGTCGGAATCCACTCATCTATTTGTCTATGTTTATAAACTATCTGCATTCTGGTGACTTAGTGTTATTCTCCCCCCGGTTGACTTGCGCCTAATTTTTGTTCATGCTTCGGTCCACGCTCCGGGGACTTAGAGATTTTTCGAACGGTTTAAGCTTCATTCCACACTCAGGGGACTGGGAGCACTTTAGTCCGCACTCTGGGGACGTAGAGGTTCTTAGGTCATTTATACTCAAGTCCGCACTCTGGGGACTTAGAAGTTTAGGACATTTATACTCGAGTCCGCACTCTGGGGACTTAGAGTACTCCAATCCATGCTTTGGGGACTTGGAGGTTCAAGTCTTTTATACTCGAGTCCGCACTCTGGGGACTTAGAGTACTCCAGTCCGCACTCTAGAGACTTGGAGGTTTAAGTCATTTATACTCGAGTCCACACTCTGGGGACTTGGAGTACTCTAGTCCGCGCTCTTGGGAGTTGGAGGTTCAAGTCGTTTATACTCGAGTCCACACTCCAGGGACTTAGAGTACTCCATTCCGCACTCTAGGGACTCAGAGGTTTAAGTCGTTTATACTCGAGTCCGCACTCCGGGGACTTAGAGTACTCCAGTCCGCGCTCTGGGGACTTGGAGTTTTAAGTCATTTATACTCGAGTCCACACTCTGGGGACTTAGAGTACTCCAGTTCGCACTCTGGGGACTCGGAGGTTTAAGTCATTTATACTCGAGTCCGCACTCTGGGGACTTAGAGTACTTCAGTCCGCACTCCGGGGACTCGGAGGTTTAAGTCGTTTATACTCGAGTCCGCACTCTGGGGACTCGAAGGTTTAAGTCGTTTATACTCGAGTCCGCACTCTGGGGACTTAGAGTACTCCAGTCCGCGCTCTGGGGACTTGGAGGTTCAGGACATTTATACTCGAGTCTGCACTCTGGGGACTTAGAGTACTCCAGTCCGCACTCTGGGGACTCGAAGGTTTAAGTCGTTTATACTCGAGTCCGCACTGCGGGGACTCAGAGTACTCCAGTCCGCGCTCTTGGGACTTGGAGGTTCAGGACGTTTATACTCGAGTCCGCACTCTGGGGACTTAGAGTACTCCAGTCCGCACTCTAGGGACTTGGAGGTTTAAGTCGTTTATACTTGAGTCCGCACTCTGGGGACTTAGAGTACTCCAGTCCGCAATTCGGGGACTTGGAGGTTTAAGTCGTTTATACTCGAGTCCGCACTCCGGGGACTTACAGTACTCTAGTCCGCGCTCTGGGGACTTGGAGGTTCAGGACGTTTATACTCGAGTCCGCACTCTGGGGACTTAGAGTACTCCAGTCCGCACTCTAGGAACTTAGAGGTTTTTATTGAGAATAGTCGTATTTCCACCCTTTAATTTATATTTCATCTACCGTATCGAGGCTAATGTTGTCGAAAGAACAATCGAACCACGTTTGCTCATGGGATGGGATTCTGCCCCCAGCATAAGGGACGAAACTTGAAAAATGGACGATCGATTCTCGTCCGCTTGGTGATTATAGCTCTCCCAATCAAGTCAAGGAAGGAGGTATATGACAGATGGTTGAATCACATCCATGTTGGGTTAGATAGCCAAATCTCATACAATTTGCTCCATATCTCTTTCTAGAAAATAAGGATAATAGATTGTTGAGTAGACAAAATAAGTTGCATATGTTCCAAGGTGCAGTCGTTCCCATGTATTGAGAGCGATGGTTAATGAGTAGGCAGTCCACCACAACTACTTCAAGTCGGGCCTTCGAATAACCTTTTGTGTTCAAGGTAGGATTTGATGTGTAGATGATCAAATCATGTCCACTCTAGACAGATCTTGGCGTCACTGAGCTTCAGGAGAGGCATCTGTATTTTGTCGAACTTTGTTCTATGACTTGATTTGAGTGGACGATCGGGCCCTACTCATTCCAAGCCTTGTTCAGGTCTCCAAGTCAAATGTGGAGGTCGATGAATGGATGGTTGGTCATGTTGACTTTGTATTGGGCTCTGATCGTGATGAACTTTTAAATATCTAGTCCATAGCCCCAAATCAAAGGCATATGGTTAATGATGAGCGATTGAATTATGCTCGTCTAGATGTTACTCCACACGTCCGGTCATAGTCTGCGTAGATTGGTTGGCAACCAAATTTGAGTACCCGGTTACTTGCATCGTTTTGAAAGTAGTTTAGTTCAAGTTATTCGTAGTTCATAGAACAATTAAAATAGAAATAGATTTGGAAATAATTCAAAGAAGGTTAGGATAAATCTCATTGATAAGTGAAGCAGCATCATGTGCTCGCTATTCGACTTCGCCCCTGGCTCCTTTCAAAGGGATGTCGGCCGTGAGCAGTCCAATTGATAATCATAGCCCTTTATTAATAGGCATCGGATATTCGCTGCACGCCATTCTGTAGGACTTGTACATACTATTGAAACTTTCCTTTCCAGATCAGCTTTTCGATCACACCTCGAAGGTGTTTGTAATTTCCCGTGTTAGGATCAGTGAGCACCTGGGAATATACAACGTTCCCCTGATTTTCTTTAGACTTTGGTGTACTCTCTCGAGGTTGGTTTCCAATACCACTCCGTGTCGTGAGTCTTCAAGTAGAGGTTGTCAATTGAATCTTTCAAAGAGCATATGAGCCGAATTTTGAGGTCTTGTTTCGTCTACTGGGATTTACATCCTTAGCCAACGGGCCTTCATTGTTATTTTTCTTAGTCTGTTCCGCTCCTCCACACTTTGGTTTAGATTCATTTTTGTCTAGAGACGATCCATGGTCGTAGGAGGCTCTCTAGCTAACTGGCTACCAAAATATATATGGAGGTCGATTCTCCTCAAGGGTGATCACTATGATATCCCTTTGAGAGTTATCGTTTGAGTTGCGGTTGTTTGTCCGTTCCCTTATTGCCGTTCAGAAGCTGTCGCTAGATCTTCTATGCCCTAGTCGATCAGGGGATGTAAGGGAAGTAGATAGAATGTTCCTTTATTAAGTTGAGTTTTGAATTCACTATCTGGAGGCACTGCGCTAGGGCTAGGGTTTCTATATATATTTTAGCCTCTTTTTTGAAAATTTGGGTCGTACTAGAAAAAATATATATTTTTTAAAATAGGGGTCGTATAAGAGACAGGTGTAGCTTAAGTTTCGATCGGCATGACAAAGTTGCTCGACGTACAAGATTGTTCGGCTAAGGTGGATCGGCCAAAGTGGATCGGCCAAGGTGGGTCGGCCAAGATGGATCGTCCAAGAGTGGCTCGGTCAAGTTGGATCGGCCAAGGTGGATCGGCCAAGGTGGACCGTCCGAGGTTGGTTGGCCAAGGTAGGTCGGCCAAGATGGATCAGTCAAAGTGTGGCTCGGTCAAGTTGGATCGGCCAAGGTTGTTCGGCCAAGGTTGGTCGGCCAAGGTAGGTCGGCCAAGATGGATTGGCCAAGGTGTGGCTCGGTCAAGTTGGATCGGCCAAGGTTGTTCGGCCAAGGTGGATCGGCCAAGGTTGGTCGGCCAAGGTTGGTCGGCCAAGATGGATCGACTAAAGTGGCTCGGCTAAGACGGATCGGCATACACCTTTTCTGCAGCGCTCAACATAGACCTTTTCTGGAGCGATCGGCGCATGCCTTTCTTAAAGCGGTCGGCATAGACTTTTCCCGAAGCGGTCCGCATATACCTTTTCTGGGGCGATCGGCTGAATTGCCTTCAGAAGAGGGTCGGCCTTCATTCAACTTGAGTGCAAACTTCAACATCCAATCCTTAGATCTTGCGTACATCAGTGAATCCAATCCTTTCACATGAACATGAACACACTTACGGCTATCAGCTTCCTTTAGATTTTTTTTCAAATCTGAGTAGAATAGGAAGTTTTCTAGTAAACAACTGGATCTATCTCGCGAATATGGAAATCTACTAGTAGATGATGAGATCCAATCAAGCTGAGAATTCAATTCTCAGTGAAAGCACCAAAATGTTAGCACCAAAATTGGTCACTAACACCCTTAGAAAGATTGTGTAGAGAGATTAATGAAGAAAGTAAATTAAAACAGAGAATAGAGTGTAAATTTAAATGTAGAGAACAAGAACACCAAATTTATAGTGTTTCAGCGTAACTGCCTATATCCACTTTGAGGTTGATTTCCATTGATTTTCCTGATGGGTGATTACAGATACAATCCATTTTTAGTTACTAGAATACAATTGCAAAGTAAAAGAAATAAGTCTAGAATGAGTCTTGAAATTGGCGGAGTCTCCTCAGTGTTCTCTAAAACCTCTCCCACTTCTCTGTTCCCATGCCCCTCTATTTATAGACAAAGGTGGGTTGGACTTCTCTGATGGGCCCGGTAGCTGAATAACTCGGTCCAAATAGGGCAAGCCCTATATGCCAAACCGAGCAGGCCGAACGGTCGAGTGCCGACCCAACCTCTATATGCCGAACGATACGTTTGTTGTGGGGAAGAGTAGGTCGCGCAATGATCGGACCGGGCGTTCTGGAGAGAATGCCGAACCATCCTTGATTGCCGAACGTCTCAGGAGGCCGAGTGAGAATGCCGAGCCTTCATGGATACCGAATGCTCCTTAATGCCGCGGCATGGTGCCGAACGGTCTGGGTGCCGAACGAGGATCTTGATGTTTGAATGCCATCTTGACCGAACGAGGCTTCTGGCCAAACGAACGTTTTTGGTTGACTGAAGCCTTCGGCTGAACGAGGCCCTTGGTCAACCGAAGCCTTTGGCCGAACGAGGCCTTTGGCCGAATGATGCTTTTGGCCGAACGAAGCCTCTGGCCGAGCGCTATCTTTGGCCGAGCAATGCCTTAGGCCGAACGAGGCCTGCCGAGCAATCTGAACTGAGCGACGTGTGCCGAACCATTCTTGCCGAACCTCCAAACATGTCGACCGCATCAAACCCGTATGCTACCAGGCTTCTCTTGGTCAGAACCTTGTCTGGTACTAATAATAATATCTTCAACTGTCGTTTTGTAGCCAGGCCAAGGTGCCGGTTAACAAACTCAAACCAGTGTGTTGATCCATTTTTTTGGTTAACACTAATCTTATTTTGTTTGATCACTTATAAAATACCAATTTAAGCATTAACATTGTTTTATTTAACAAACATTGATTCCTTTAGTTTTCCCAATAGAAGTAACATGCCCAAAATTTTCATTTCTATTGGTATAGAAATATCTTATAAAAATTAAATAAAGTTATTTGCAATAGTTTTAATAAAATAGACTGTTAACTGAAAAATCTCATTTTTAACAATTGATTACAATATTACCGTTTATCTAAATTTACAACATTTGTTGTGACAATTTTATAATTTTAAGATATTTGTCATAAATATTCTATTAAAATAAATAAGCAAATAACCCTTGGAAAAATCATATTTCAAATAATAATAAAAATTCATATAATTAATTACTTATTTACTCGAACATTGTTCTTATATTATTAGTATAAGAATTAAATTACATATTTTGTTGCTTCAATAAATTCTCAATTCATTAATCATTAGTTGGAAATCCTTTTATAATTTCCTTATTTATTTCAATCCTAACCCCTTTCAAATTTGGAGATAAGAACAATTATAAATATAAATTCCCCTAAATTTATCAATAAAATTTAGACCTGATTAATTAAGTCATATTTTAGATTTAATTTTAGGTAATCTCGACCGGGGTTGTTATAGACTTCCCCTATAAAAATTGCGTCCCTTCGATTTCCTTAAGGGAAAAGTCAATAACAAACTATGGATGATGCATCGATTCAAAAGGAATAGGCTTATGATCGAGAGATAATTAACATGAATCTCATCATTAATAAGCATCAAAAAGCAATAGAGGATGTGCTCACTTGATAATTCTCTCTAGCTGTCATGGATAGTCCTATTTTTTAATGGATCATAGTATTGACAAGTGGAACAACTATATTTCAAAAGCATTCAGTATCTAAGGTTACAAAACAAATAGAACTCCATTCATAAGTTAGATTTTGTAAGATCTCAAGTGAAACAAGGATTCTATGCTCAAGAATAGAATCAGAATTTCTAAAGTATCTCCAAAGCTGTAACTCGTAAAGGACAACACGAATGCCAGAGAACTGGACTAGTAAGGAAACTTAGTAAGCAACAAGGCCACTACACTTAATGGTTGGGTAGGGTCCCATATATCAAATAGTTATTATCCCAAATTGAATGGAATACCTGTCATCTAACATGGAAGAAACTCGAATAAAGATTTGATTTCCAATAAAATTTCCATGCAAGTTTTAATCCAAATTTTCACATTTCAATTTATTAAAAGTATTTTCTCTATTCAAAATACTTAACATTATGAATGTTCTAAGAGACTTGCTAAATTAATCATTTCAAGAGTTGTAGATTAATTCTAGGATTCCGATAACACCTCACACTTTGATAACATTATTTAGGATATTTAATTAGGTAAATTAAATAAAATAATGTGTTAATTAAGAGATTGAGATTTGAATTATAATTAAGGGGTAGTCGTGCCCGTTAAACCGCAAATTAAAGAAGAGTTTAAAATGAAATATATGAGGGGTAAAATAGGAAAGAAGTCATTCCTATATCTATAGCCCTTAGCCATGTATACTCCTACACGTTCATTTTCATTTATTTAAATTTTAAGAGCTAAGGTTGACCACCATTAACAAGGGAAAGAGAAAGAAAGATAAAGGGGAAGCTTAATCAACATCAACTTTATTCAAACCTTATATCATTAATCTCTAAGTAAGGTGAATAATGTTTACATCTCATATTTCTTATCGTTTTTTATTTTAAAATGATTCTAAAATATTTTTGCAATGTTTTTCCATGTTTTTGAATGATGGAATAATTGTATATACTTATTGATGATTAATGGTTGTTCATATAGATTTTATGACATGTTTTGATATGAAAACCCTATTGAATGACATCTAAATGCCTTGCGATATATTTATACAGAAAGAAATATTATTTTAGAGTTGGGTTTCAATTTTTAGAATTTCCTAAATTTCTATGGTTTTATATGAACTTTCTAATAAAGAAAATGTCAATTTGGGTTATAAATTATTTATGGTTAAATAATAAAAGGTTTGGTTCTGAAATTTTTATATGTTGGAAAACATATTAAAATAGATTTTTTGGAACTTCTGTAGAATTTTCCTAAGTGTTTTGATGAATATATAAAATTATTTAAAGTATTGAACTTAAATGTTTTATATATTTATATAAGGAGAGGAGCTCTTTGCAAATAATTCAAATTTGTTATTTTTTGGAAATCGGTAGCACTTTTGAGTACAATGGTAAACAATCAGATTTAGACAAAAAAGGCAGTTTGGGTACAAAAGAAATAGTTTAAAAGGGCAAATAAACATGTTTTACATTGTTTCGATACTTTCGACACCAGATTCCGCCATTTTACCTTCGCCTCCGTCTTTGTCGAAACCAATGCTCATGGTATCGATTAACTAGTACATAGTGTATTGGATATACGTGGAAGGTATAGAGTCAAAACCTGGGTTCCAAAGGGGTTGAAGCATAACTTTCCATTTAAACGAAAATGTGGTCGCTTGCTTTCGACTAAGTAGCTTTTGACTTAGTTTTCTTTTAATTAGGTCAAATGAATTTAAATAAATGGTGTCGATTGGGTTACGCCTTGTTTTAAATAATTGCTTTCGACTAAGCCGAAACCTTTAGCTGCTGCTCTTTGCCTTTCGACCCATAGTGTTTCGAAGGGGTTACTTTATTTTCTAAATATTGGCCACTTCTCCATTGCTTTCGAAGGAATGGTTTCGATGCCATCATTTCTTTATGTAGGAATGCTTTCGAAAGATAGGCTTTCAACTAAATGGTTTTAGTGACCCCTTTGTTCAATTGAAATATAACCCAACAAGTGCTTTCGAAAGGTTTATGTTTATCAAGGGTCGATTCTTTTGAAAGGTTTTAAAGGAATCGAAAGGTGCGATTTTTCTGGTTGTTTCGAAAGGATTAAAAAGAAATATTTTCCAAAGTTTGAAAGGAATGGTTTTTCCTATGTTTCGGAAGGTAATATTTAAAGGTTTTAGAAGAAAGATGTCTAAGGCTTTTAAAGGCTTTCGAAAGGAAGGTTTTTCAATGGTTTCGAAAGGAACTTGAGAATGGTTTTGAGAAGAAGGTTTTGGCCTTTCGGCCTACATAAAAGAAAAAGGTTTTACTTGGTTTAGAAAGGGGTACTTTCAATGGATTCGAACGGGGGGCTTTCAAAGATTTAAATGTTTTCATCAACTAGATTTAGGTAAAGTATATATAACATGGCAAGGTGATTTTGAGTAAAGCATAGAGATTGTATATTTCCTTGTTTGAGTTTGATTTAAAGGTTTTAAATCGTTTTGAAAAGGTTTTTAAGGATAATTTTAGGAAGTATCCCTAAGTAAACTGACTCAAATATTAGAATACCAGATGGGACTGGTATAGGGTCGCGCCGTATACATTAGCTATTAGCCCCAACTAGTTTTGACCAAAATTCCAGTGTGTAGGGCTTTGTCATAAGTATGACTAAAATTATGAGTACACATAGAAAGGAATATATATTTGCATACAGATAGGTTATTGGTGAGCTCGCAAAACCATTAGAATCATGTGACCCTAGGAGATGATAAGTTAAGGACAGGCCATCCAAAAGAGAAGTATTTAATAGATAGTTATGGACAGATCGTCCAAAAGAAGAAGTGTCCAACAAATGTTAGACAAATTATTATATTGTCTGGTAGGCCCGAATCAGCCAAAGGTTAATGGTTAGCCAAATTAAACTAAAGTGTATGAAAAGATAGTTCATTTATTACCTAATATGTATGTTTACATAGTGATGCTTTATAGTATTTAACCAGTTTTGGTTGTAGGAAAGATTTTCAAAAAATACGTTTTAGAAATGTAATACCCCGGAATTTTTGGCAATATAAATTTAATAATCTGTATTTAAAATTAAATTGATTTGATAATTTTTGTAAATAAATTTGAATTGATTTAATAATCTTACTTTAATAAATATTTAATTAGTGAATTTATCTTTTAAAAGCTAATAAATTGGTTTCTATATATATTTGTATATATTGTCAATATATGAAGTTTGTTTTAAGTTTAATAAATAAATAAATCTTATTTTCTAATTCTACGATTTTTGGTAAATTGGGAATTTGTTTTTATTTAATATAAGCTTTTCAAAAGCTGTTTAATAAAGAACTATATGGTTCTAAAATACATAAAATAAATGTTTAATTGTTTAAAAAGGATTTTACCTTAAGTTTAAATAAGATTAATAATAAGATTTGTTTTATTTCTTTTTTAAAATATTGTTTAATAAATATGATTGTAATTAAATATGAAAGTTTAAATACAATTAAAATATGAAACATTTGTTCATATAAATAATAAGTAATTTACAATCTCTTTTATCAATTTTATTTAAATTATCTAAAATGTTATTTTCAAATAATAAAGTAATGTATTGTTTTTATTTTTAAATATAAATGGTTTTATTTCCTTAAAAAAATTAGCTATATATATAACTAAGTATTTGTAAATTAATTAAGTTTAAAACTTTCATTAACTTTTAATTATAAATACTAATTACTTTAGAGACATGTGTAAACATCCTAGAGCTTTAATAACATGTGTTAATTTATTAATTAAGGTAAGTGACAAATGTATAGTTTTCTACAAGTGTCATGTTTGATTTTATATTTTCCTTTTATTTTATTTTAAAACATTTCAGCCTATTTATAAATCTATTTTCCTTCCCCTTCAATTCTTTTTCTAAACCTAAAGCTAAGAAACAAGTCGGTAAACAAAAATCTGAAATCATCTTCAAAGAAAAACCCTGTAATATCATTTTCAAATCTAAAACCAAATCAGTAACCATCTTCAACCTGTAAATCAAACTCCTCATCTTCAAAAATGCATAGCAAAAATCCCTGTAGCATTTTCAAGCATGCAAGTCTACATTTATATTTTCTTCAATCTGGAAGCACATGCAAAACAATCTGAAGCTAACCTGCACATTTCTAAACAAAAGCAAACTGCATTCTTCAAAATCTGTAGCCTGCATTCATCATTCAACCTGGAATTGTTGCCTGCATTTTCTTTTAACTTAGAAGCATTTTAAAGCAACATTCAAGTTTTAAAGTTTCAAAGCATCACAGCAACTAAATCTTAAAAAAAATTGCATTCAAGCATTAAAGAGTTCAAAAGATCAAAGGTTGTTCAACTAAAAGTGCTCTACTCGTTAAGTTTTAACAGGTGAGTAACTCCATTTTTAAAATTTTAAGTAGGAAAATTTGATTGCATGCTTTTTAAGTAGAAATGAATATATATTATGAATTTGCTGTGAATATATATATATATATATATATGAATATGAATATATATATATGTATGCATGCTTGTTTACCTATCACATTTCTGTTTCATTAATTTCAAGCTTCTGTTTGATTTTAAAAATCATTATCTCTTGATTAAATCTTGGTTTAGATTTAAGGCTTAAACGAATTATGTTTATTTCATCATACACTATAGTTTGAAACTTTACTTAAGTTAAAACAACTCTTTATCATCTCTGGAGTTTATAAACAGATGATCAAACATTAATTAGTGAAATTTCAAATACCTTGATTCGATGTTTCAGGGTTATAAATCAAATCATCATACACAATCATGATTTTTAAAAGCAAGATTACCACTTTACTGTATTTTGCTGTATCAAATCATTAATCAGAGAGCAGTTCCAAATTTACTGTATTTTGCTTTTGGGGTTTTAACTGATGATCTATGGGTTCGAATGGGTTGAATTTCCTCCTGGAGGTGGAGGAGTGATCAGGGATGAGGAGAAAATTATTTTATTGTGGTGTATTTCATTTTGGTGACGGTGGTTGTGATTTGAAGTTTGGAATCCTAGTTTTACTGGACTAGGAAGAATAGATCACCTCGGCATTTATAGATGATCGAGTTGCTTGGGGTTTTAGGATATGGAAGTTAGTGGGTTGACGAGGACTTCGCCGGAGTTTCAAAGGCAACGTTGGTCGGATCTTCAATGGCGAGGCGTTGGCAGGTTTGGATGTTGTGGTTACTGCCTGTTCCAGGTTTGCGTGTAAAGCTTGATTTCGATTTCAAGTTTGGATGGATTTTGTGGTGATCGGATTCTGATGAGAGGAGGATCGTCGTTCTGCTCGAGGGTGTGGAGTCAACAGGAGTTGGTCGGTGGCACCGTGCATGTGCATGGTGCACTAGTTTCTGATGATCTGTGTTGTTTAGTTAGGGTGTTGCAGAATTTCGTTGCCTCGCATTTGTCTCGGGTGATTCGAGTTTTAACTCGAAGTAGGGTAGGTTTGGACTCGAAGTCGTTTAGGGTTGGCTCGATTAATTGTTGTTTACAGGTTTTAAAATAAAAACAGAAGCCTGTTCTGTTTTAAAATTTAAAAGTAAAGATTTAAATGTAAACAAAAATTTATAATAAGTTTAAAACCTGAGTTTGAATCTGAATTCAAGTAGTTTGAATCTATATTTTGAAATGACTTAAATTTTGAAATTTAAATTTGGTTTTAACAACTTTTAAGTGTAAAAGTATATTTAAAAGTCAAGTTTTATCTTTTGCGCAGACTTCTATGTAGTGAGACTTCCTTTGTACTTTATTTATTCTGTTGTATCTTATGTAACTCTGATATATTTATATAGTAGCTTCATGAACTACTATCTCTTTTACTTCCGCTGCATCATTATTACTCTGCGCCTGTGATCTGTGATTATTATTTACTGTATATTCTGAGATTTGCCAAATTTTTATTTACAACGCGGTATTTTGAGCAATTCAATTCCGGCATGAGTGTCTACCTATACACTTATAGTGGATGCGAATGGTTGAAAATACCTGGTTGTTGCACTTTTGCAGTAGGCAGAGTGTTAACGTTTTCTTCCATTATGATTCTTAAAGCTCCGCCCACCACTTCCTTTTGCTTTTGCTATTTATTTCTTCCATTCAAGCCAAAAACAGAAGAATACTCTTGCTCCATAGAGGTCATGGCGTCAGGCACCATTCTGTGAGTAGTTAGTGAGTGGAGAGTTAAGAGGGCATCTATCTTTTTCATAAGAGCCTTTTGACTATTAGTTATTTTCTGGGTGATTTCATCAACAACCTTGTTCAGTTCTCCTTTAGTCATAATTTCGTGCAGTGTGGAGGATCCTAGAACCTAATCTCTAGAGTTAGCTCCTAATAGTAGGTTGTTGGGGTTATTGACTCTAATTTTCAGAGGATTTGTTTCTTCTCCAGCAATGGTAGCTCTTATGGATCTTTTAGAGGTAGTTCTCTCTCTTCCTGGTGCCATTGATTCTCAACATCAAATCTTCTATGCAGAGATTAAGGATTTGACTTTGAACCTACCCGATTCAAAATAGATAGCTAGATCTAATCCCGAGTTGGGTTCTCAGTGAAAGCACCAAAGTGTTAACCCAAAAAATGGATCAACACCCTGGATTGAGTGTGAAAGCACCAACCTTATTTATCAGAGCAGATAAAAAAAAGAGCACGAATAGTAAAGAGACAAGAGAACATTATAGTGGTTTGGATGTTAACGAAGCCTACATCCACTTTATAACTTTTCTTATTAATAGATCGCTGTAACAAGTTGAGTTACATTACAATATGATGGAATCTCTTAAGTTAGGTCGAGTCACAAGTTCTTAAAGACGATTGGAGAATCATAGTCGCACCTTGATGACTATTGTGTGAGAAAAGTAAAGTAAAGTATAAAGGTGAAGAACAAACTCTATAGACTTCCAGCAACCGGTGCAGAAGATCATGTTTATGTTCGAGGCAGGATTGTATTTATAGAGGTTGGAGAGCACTTGGGCCAAAGATGCATTGCTAGAAGCCTGTACTCAGCGTCATAAAGGAGCTCAGAAAGTCTGAAGGTGACACGAGCTAACCTGATGTATCGCTAGCGATCCATAGGTGATGGATCACTAGAGATCCATGTACTTGGTCTATTTTTGTGTGAACTCCATTTGGATGTCTTCCTATCTTCTATTTGAGTGCCTAGTCCAAATATCTAATCGTTTGGAGTTTGTTTGATCATCCATCTTCATGGGTCATCTGGTCTAGAAGAATCATCCATAACTCACTCAATACATCACAAAATTAAATAACCCTTTGCCGGTACACTATAGAGGGTGTGTGAGACCTACACTATGAATTTCAGGTGATGGGGACTAACCTACATGGGTCGCTAGCGATCCATCAAGGTGGATCGCCAACGATCCATCATATCTTTTCCAATCATGCTCATTTTTTCTATGAGCCTTATTTTATGTCTTCTAAGTGTTCTCTTCAAATTTCAAGTCAATACAATTATGTATGGGTTCTCTAAATCTAGTTTAAGCTAGCTGCTTTGGTCAAACAACTTGAATCAGATGAGTCTTTACTTCTTGAACTACACTGCTTGAAATGCTATGAAACTTAGTAAGTGTATTCTTAGAAAATGTAGTAGATTATGACGCAAAAGGCTTTGACAACTCATGATGCTTCCTTTTGGATCGCTCACGATCCATGTGTAACAACCCTAGTTCAGCTTGTTATTTTATTTAATTTATTTAATTTATTTTTTTATTTTAAATAATATATTTTATAAATTGGGTTTAACAATATAGTTAAATATTTAAATTTGAGATATATTTTGAAAATTTTTATATGACAATAAAATTTAATAATAACTGTAAAATTTTAAGCTAGGATTGAACCGTTAAATTTCGAGTTTGAAAGACGCGTGATTTATCGGGTTAAAGTGACGTTATAAAACGTGTGTTTTCAAAATGTTATTTTTGTGAAAATTTTTGATATTTTAGACTGCGTCTGTTTAACGTAGTGTAAAAATAATATTTTCAAATTTTTTGAAGAAAATTTTTGGTCAGTAGTTTTAAGACGGACGTTGGTTCGTTTTAAAGGACCGTTGTTTTATATATTTTTGCATACGTTCTACTTTATCTGACTACATAAAAACGTTAACACTTGCATTTAAAAATATCAATCTAAATCAGAGGAAGATTTAACCAAAATAATCACAACATTTATATATTTAAAACGTTCAAACCAAAGCCATTGTGTTCACATTCTCTCGGCCGTTCTTTTGCACTTGTACATTCCTCATTTTCAAAACTGAAGCATGCACATCCATCCATCTCTATCTCATTCATGACCAAGCTAACATCATGCAAATCACCAATAAATCAGTAACCACTGATTATGTTCGAAATTTAATATGCTCTGGAAATATAAAACTGAAAAACATATCGATTCCTTTGCTTCAACATTCAATATCAGAGCATATACCACGCAAGTTTTATTTTATTAGTAACGTGTGTATTTAAATTTGTTTCATCTTTGCATCATCAATAATTAAAACTTAGATCACGCATGCAAGAATTCATCTGGTCTTATTATCAAGCCTTGTTTAAAATCATGCTTCATCAGTTATCAAAAAAAAAAAGGAATGCATGATATATATATAACTGAAATTTAAGCATCAATAGCCTTCAGTTACCAAACTTTTATCACGCAAGTTTAGTTTTTTGTGATCAGTTTCATATATCAAGCAACCATTTATTGCTTTCAAATTTAGCATTCATTAACCTTCCAGACCTGAAACTGCTCGGCCTTAAATCAAGCTGTTTGTATAAAAGCTCTGCATTTACATATATCTACATCACACCATCAATGGCTATGATCACGCATCAGGCTTTTATTTGAAACTGAAAGCTTGATTTGCTCGAAAATTTCCAGAGTCATTACATAAGAAACTGCCTTGATTTCCTCTAGAAATTTTAAGTCTCGGCCTATTTAGTCTACATCTTTCTCTACTTTTTCCTCTGCAAATTCCAGTCCAATTCTTTTGCTCAAAGTCCAGGTAATTGTCTTCCTTCTTTTCTTATCCTATGTATCTTTATCTCTGACTTGCTCGGCCATGCCCAAAATTTTGGTATGAGATCCATGTTTGTGCTGTCTACATGTTTTACAGAGTGACATATAGGATGTTGTGAAACCTAGGCAAATCTATAAGTTGATAGCCAGATCTGTTGATAGCATAATATCAGTAGTAGGAGACATGTAGATCTGGGGTGTGTGTTCTTTTGATGAAGCTGCAGTGTTGGAATAGGCTATAACTTGGTTATAGGAGCTGTCTGCATTCATACTAGGTATGGTTATAAAAATCATAGTGGTTTCAGTTGCATATATTTAAGTGTCAGACCCACCATTCATATGACTCTTGTATAGAAGTGTGTCTGCATCATGGTAGGAGTCAGTGCATATGAATATGATTTTAGTTTGCATCATGTAAGCATGTTATAAGTATCATAGTAGACATGGTTTCAGTTTACATATGTATGGTGTTCAGATCTGCATGAATTTCAGTCTGCACTTGCACTTGATGTAGCAGTGTAAATGGCATGAGAGGGTAGCATGTGTGACTGAATGTAGTTGAAAATAGTTGATGTTGGTGGAGTTTGGCAGGTCAGGCAGATGGTAGGTGAAGAGGCAGGCTTGCAGATCTGATGAGAGACAGGGGTGAAGTGATGTTTGGTGATGCAGTTAAGTTGTGAAGTTGGTTTGCAGGGGAAGCTTGGAAGGGGAGATAGGTGCCACAGTTGCATATCCAAGTGTGCACGTGCACAAAGGTCTGTGCACACATCAGGGCACTCAAAAAAAAAAATCCAGGCACTGAAGGGTCTGACATTATTAACTTGGTGTATAGGAGGTGGCTGAGATGGGTGAAGGCAGTGGTAGGAGGAAGGGCCAGTGAAGACCAGAGAATGGTAGAATTCCTGGAACTGAAGTGATTCAAACCATTCCAGATATGACTCGAAGCAAAATACCAAATGACCCGAAGCAGAATGTTTTGTGACTCGAAGATAGGCCGGGGCTGACTCGAAGCTAGTAGGAAGAAACTCGGGTTAGTGCAAATTTGTTGAGTCTGTGTAAAGTGTGATCTGAAATGATTTTTGAAGAATGTTGGAAACCATTTGTGAAAAAAAAAAAAAAAAAAAAAGTGAAATTGATGAATGAATGAAGGGAAGACAGTGCATAAGTATGTGATGAGCATGAACAAGCTAGGAGGAAGAAGTGGTGCATGTGTTCTCGTATTCATATAGATTTTTGCAATCGTGTTTTAGAAAAAATTTGGTCGAGCAAGTCAAAAATTCTTTTCCTATCTTTAAATTTTTCGTTGACTACAAAATCTAAGTCGCGTTCCTATATTTTGAAATTTGTTCTAGATCTAAATCTAGGCGACGCCCGGAAAATTTGACTGTTATTCTCTGTCAGTCTATACCAGTGAATTTTCAAATTTTGAATTCAAAATTTCTGCAACATCCAGGTGAGTATTTCTCACCAGACATACGTATTTATATTTCGTAAATTATTGCAAGTGTATGTGTAAATTTGTATTTCACTATTATCTGTCTGTAGTGTAATATAGAATGATAAACCCCATTAAATTGACACCCCATCAGTTATTTATATGTTATATGATATCTGCAGTTATATTATGTTATTATTTACTGCTTAAATCACACTGCAAGTTCCCTGTTATATATATATATATTGTTATGGCTGAAATGATAGGCCTAATTGATTATTATTGTTCACCTATTCTGTTAACTGTGTAAATTATCTTGGGATTGCGGGTTCGAAATGATAGAACCCGGGGTTTGTATAAATATCGGATTGAAATGATATAAATCCGTTTCACTTGACTTAGGCTAGAAAATCTTATACAGGCCCGTGGTTATATATTATTTTCTGAAATTATTTAAATTATTTAAATTTAGAAATTGATTACCTTTTAATTTAAATTATATAAAGGATTTTTATAAAATTTATAATGATTTAAAAGGGGTTAAATAAATAAATGTTGAGTTAAAATTTTGGAATATAACTTGTTTAGAAATCCTATGTTTTGAAAAGGGTAAGATTTCAATAAAGAAATAATAAATAATAAGTTATATTTGAAATTTGATTTTAGCTAAAAGTCTACAACAGCATTTAAACGCTACCTTTTTGAAATTAGACTAGGTTAAACTCATAACTTTAGACAGCATTTCCTAGATGCTGTAGAAATTGAAATTGATTTATCTGAAAATCTATGGAAATTTATTTGGGGATAAGTTAAACTTTGGAATTTAAATATGTAATAAATAAAGGAATTTAGAAATTGAGTTTGGATAGATTTAAAAGAAAAATTTGATTTCTATTGTTAATAAAAGAAATAAATTCCAAATTTAATTGGATAAATTGAAATGGTATATTTTCAAAGGAAATGTTTTAAATCAAGGATTTGAAATTAAAGGTATTTGAAATATATATATTGATTTGAGAAATATAAATACCATTTTTCAAACTATAATCACGGGTTATAATAACGGTTGGTTGGCAAAGAGACCGGGATCGGATATGGACATACTCTCTGTCGATACCGAAAACCACTTTGACAACCGTGTACGCGGTGGAGATTCCAGAATGAAGTAGGATGGTGGTGGCGGTTTCTTGAAAGGTATATACGTGGACCCGACTCCCGTGAGTTGGCATAAGGTGGCTAAAACAGGAGCGATTCTCGGATTAATGAGGTAGCTCCTCTGATCGAACGCACTTCTTCGTTTGCCATTCTATTACTTTTGTGATTGTTTGGTGCGCACCTTTGATTTGGGAGTGTTGTTCGAGGTGGGCGGTTGCTGCGGCTTCGCGTTACCACCGGTCCGGATAGCAATTGGTATATCTACCCTGGCATTGCCTAGTTGTGCCGTGTCACCTACCATATCGAGCCTTGTACGAGTTTGGTTTTCTCCCGTAGCCCGTGTGGTATCCTCTAGTTGCTTCCCGATCAGGAGGAGCTATGATATTGGATGGACTACTGGGACTATTACGTGTTAAGGGCTATATGGGTAACCCCTTAACGCTATTAAAAAGTAAGTTTATTTTAATATAGACACTATTATAATAGCGCAATATACTATATAGTAAATAGTTTAACGGATCCTTAGAGGATGGGCGATCCCAAGCATCCTTTAAGTTACTTGCTCTTTACATTACAGTACACTTGATTTAGCTTACATTATATAAGTATGTATGTCCTGACTCGAGTGTTTTGTTTTATTGTACGCTCGGGTCAGCCTGAGTTGCAGATTCAGCTTTTCTTTCTGGAGCTAGGACTAGATCACTCTTGCTAGTTGGAAGCTTCTTCGTCTTTATATATTTTGTAATTCAAGACATTTGGGAACTATTTTTGCTTATGGCTTAAAAATTGTACTAAAGATTTGTAAACAATGTATTCCTGTTGGTAATGGTTTTCAGTGGCTTCATGAACCACTGTAGCATTTTATATTCCGCTGTGAGATTCTGATATCTGTGTCTGTGATTCTGTGTATTTGATTTCATTTGTTCCTTAGCTATAAATTACAATCTATTATTTTGAACTATTCCAGCTCGACATGTTCTATTATTGTCGAATTCGAATGGTACAAAATAGTGGGTCGTTACAGTTGGTATCAGAGCCAGGTTTAACCATAGCCTAAGGAACAAAAAACTCATTAGAGATAGGGTAGCAATACCCTAGAATGAGTGGAGTCAAATTCCAGAATCCTTTCCTTGTGAGAGAACGTATTTTAAAGTATAAAATGATTTTCAAAAAAAAAAAATTTTAAAAAGAAGTATTTTGATATAAAAACTTCCTATTTATAAATAAAGTTTTCCAACTACTTCTTCCTTCTCTCCATCGTTTATATTTCGAGCCTTTGTTATAGTTTGTCCAAGTTAACCTTATCTTATCCTAGAATATCTTGACTTCTATGTTTTGGGATTCGACGTTTTCGACCTTTTGCTCGGAGGCGATTGGTTAGATAGGCATGGGGCAGAAATCTCTTGTAGTTCTCGTACTGTTGCTCTTAAAGATGATTTAGGGAATCCTTTAGAGATCCAGTGTAAATTGCCTCAGGAGTTTGCTGGTAGTTTCATCTATTCTCTTGACACTTTTCCGGATGATATCCATTCGACCCCTGTAGTCAAACTGTTTCCCGACGTGTTTGGTGAAGTCACTTCTCTACCTCCAAAACGGGAAATTGATTTCCGTATTGATCTTATCCCGGGAGCACGACCTGTAGTCCTTCCTCCAAGAAGAATGGCACCACGGGAGAAGAGCGAATTAAGGAATCAGATTCAAGACTTATCTTCTAAAGGTCTGATTAGACCTAGCTTCTCTGAATGGGGAGCAGCTGTTGTCTTTGTCACCAAATCCGATGGTTCTCTCCGGATGTGTGTTGATTATAGGGAACTCAACAAGCTTACCATGAAGAACAGATATCCTATGCCCCGCATAAACGATATGTTCGATCAGCTCTATGGAGCAACTGTTTTCTCTCAGCTTGATTTAGCCACTGGTTTCCATCAGCTTAGAATTTCTGAGGAGAGCATCCCCAAAACTGCTTTCCGAACTGAGAACGGCTTCTTTGAATGGCTAGTTATGCCTTTTGGTTTGACTAATGCCCCTGCTTTCTTCGTCGACTTGATGAACCGAGTTTTCCGCGACGTGCTTAATAAGTTTGTCCTTGTCTTTATTGATGACATCCTTGTTTTCTCCAAGTCCGAGGAAGAACATAAAGTCCATTTGAAGTATGTTTTAGAGACTCTTCGGAACCACCAATTGAAGGCTAAGTTCTCTAAATGCCATTTCTGGGAAGAAGAAGTCCGATTCCTTGGGCATATTGTCTCTAAAGAAGGAGTTTCTGTTGATCCAGTCAAGATTGCTACAATCCAAGATTGGGAAGAACCTAAGACTCCTACCAATATCCGTAGTTTCCTAGGCCTTGCCGGCTACTACCGAAGATTCATTGAGAATTTTGCTCAGATTTCGGCACCTCTGACGGCTCTAACTCGGAAGAATGTCAAGTTTGTATGGAGCAGTAAGTGTAAAGCTGCTTTCAAAGAGTTAAAGGATAAGCTCACCTCCGCCCCAGTACTTACTGTACCAAATGGAAGTGAAAGATTAACGGTATTCACCGATGCTTGTCGAGAAGGATTAGGAGCAGTGTTGATGCAGGATGGGAGAGTAATTGCTTATGCTAGTCGTCAGCTGAAGACACATGAAGCTAATTACGCTGCCCACGATTTAGAATTGCTGGCTGTTGTATTTGCTTTGAAGCTTTGGAGACACCATCTCTTGGGAGCTAAGTTTGATCTGTTCACCGATCATAAATCTCTGAAATATATCTTTACCCAGAAAGACTTAAACCAGAGACAAGTTAGATGGCTCGAGTTTCTTGCTTCTTATGATCTCGACATCAACTATACTCCCGGGAAAGCTAATGTAGTGGCAGATGCGCTGAGCAGGAAGAAATCTTTGTTGTGTCAGCTCATTGTTTCTTCTTCCCTATTGGACCGTATCGTGGCTAAGCAAGATGAGGATAGGATCATCAGATTGATTAAGGAGAATGTTCGTAGCAGAGGTAACAATAATTCTGATGGAAAAGGAGCTCAGATTGATGATAGAGGAGTTTTAAGGATAAATGGAAGGATTTGTGTGCCAAATGTCGATGGGTTGAGGCAGGAATTACTTCGGGAGCATCACCAGTCCCGACTCTCCATTCATCCTGGCGTAGCTAAGATGTACCAGGATTTGAAGAAACTATATTGGTGGAGAGGTATGAAGCGAGATGTCTCCATCTTTGTCAGTAGATGTGCGACTTGCCAGCAAGTTAAGGCAGACCATCAGAAAACACCCGGTCTATTGCAGCCTTTGGAAATTCCAAACTGGAAGTGGGAACAAGTTTCTATGGACTTTATTGATGGATTGCCAAGATCTCGAAGGGGAAATGAAAGTATCTGGGTCATTGTGGATAGATTGACTAAGTCCGCTCATTTTATTCCAGTCAGATCTACCCGCACAGCTTCGAGTTTATCTGAGATTTATATGAGGGAGATTGTTCGTCTCCATGGCGTTCCTCTTAGCATTGTTTGCGACCGAGACCCTCTTTTCACTAGTCAGTTTTGGAAAGCGTTCCAAGAGTCCTTGGGTACTCGTTTGAATCTAAGCACCGCTTACCACCCACAAACTGACGGTCAGACTGAAAGGGTAAATCAGATTCTTGAAGATCTTCTTCGTGCTTGCATCTTGGACTATGGAGGATCTTGGGAAGACCATCTTCATCTTGTGGAATTCACCTATAACAATAGTTATCAGGCTAGTCTTAAGATGTCCCCTTTTGCTGCTCTATACGGGAAACCGTGTAGATCTCCTTCTTGTTGGATTGAGTCTGGTAACCGCTTAGTTCTTGGCCCCGAGATGATCTTAGAAGCTTCAGAGAAAGTAGAGGAAATTAAGAGGAGATTAAAGGTTGCTCAGGATAGACAAAAGAAGTACGTTGATCGGCGTAGAAGGAAGTTAGAGTTTGATGTTGGAGATTTGGTATTTCTAAAAATCTCTCCTTTAAAGAATGTAGTCCGGTTTGGTCGAAGAGGAAAGCTAGCCCCTAGATTCATCGGTCCATTCCGTATTTTGGAGAGGATTGGGTCTCTCGCTTACAGACTAGATCTACCTGAGAAATTTGCTGGAATTCACAATGTGTTCCATGTATCTCACCTTCGTCGCTGTCTTCACGACCCATCTTTAGTCATCCAGCCTACTGCTCTCGATGGTCTGGACATCGAGCCTGATTTGACTATGGAAAGGAAGCCACTTCGTATCGTCGATCAAGGTACGAAACAGCTCAGAAGAAAATCAGTCCCATTGGTCAAAGTGCAGTGGAGCACTGATGGGCGAGATTGCACATGGGAAACGGAGGAGAGCATCCGTACTTCAAACCCAGAACTATTCGTTTAAGGTACTTATCTATCTAGCTTATTCTTCCTTTGTTTCTTTTTCTCTCGTTCCTTTTCGAGGACGAAAAGTTCTTAAGTGGGGGAGAGTGTAACAACCCTAGTTCAGCTTGTTATTTTATTTAATTTATTTAATTTATTTTTTTATTTTAAATAATATATTTTATAAATTGGGTTTAACAATATAGTTAAATATTTAAATTTGAGATATATTTTGAAAATTTTTATATGACAATAAAATTTAATAATAACTGTAAAATTTTAAGCTAGGATTGAACCGTTAAATTTCGAGTTTGAAAGACGCGTGATTTATCGGGTTAAAGTGACGTTATAAAACGTGTGTTTTCAAAATGTTATTTTTGTGAAAATTTTTGATATTTTAGACTGCGTCTGTTTAACGTAGTGTAAAAATAATATTTTCAAATTTTTTGAAGAAAATTTTTGGTCAGTAGTTTTAAGACGGACGTTGGTTCGTTTTAAAGGACCGTTGTTTTATATATTTTTGCATACGTTCTACTTTATCTGACTACATAAAAACGTTAACACTTGCATTTAAAAATATCAATCTAAATCAGAGGAAGATTTAACCAAAATAATCACAACATTTATATATTTAAAACGTTCAAACCAAAGCCATTGTGTTCACATTCTCTCGGCCGTTCTTTTGCACTTGTACATTCCTCATTTTCAAAACTGAAGCATGCACATCCATCCATCTCTATCTCATTCATGACCAAGCTAACATCATGCAAATCACCAATAAATCAGTAACCACTGATTATGTTCGAAATTTAATATGCTCTGGAAATATAAAACTGAAAAACATATCGATTCCTTTGCTTCAACATTCAATATCAGAGCATATACCACGCAAGTTTTATTTTATTAGTAACGTGTGTATTTAAATTTGTTTCATCTTTGCATCATCAATAATTAAAACTTAGATCACGCATGCAAGAATTCATCTGGTCTTATTATCAAGCCTTGTTTAAAATCATGCTTCATCAGTTATCAAAAAAAAAAAGGAATGCATGATATATATATAACTGAAATTTAAGCATCAATAGCCTTCAGTTACCAAACTTTTATCACGCAAGTTTAGTTTTTTGTGATCAGTTTCATATATCAAGCAACCATTTATTGCTTTCAAATTTAGCATTCATTAACCTTCCAGACCTGAAACTGCTCGGCCTTAAATCAAGCTGTTTGTATAAAAGCTCTGCATTTACATATATCTACATCACACCATCAATGGCTATGATCACGCATCAGGCTTTTATTTGAAACTGAAAGCTTGATTTGCTCGAAAATTTCCAGAGTCATTACATAAGAAACTGCCTTGATTTCCTCTAGAAATTTTAAGTCTCGGCCTATTTAGTCTACATCTTTCTCTACTTTTTCCTCTGCAAATTCCAGTCCAATTCTTTTGCTCAAAGTCCAGGTAATTGTCTTCCTTCTTTTCTTATCCTATGTATCTTTATCTCTGACTTGCTCGGCCATGCCCAAAATTTTGGTATGAGATCCATGTTTGTGCTGTCTACATGTTTTACAGAGTGACATATAGGATGTTGTGAAACCTAGGCAAATCTATAAGTTGATAGCCAGATCTGTTGATAGCATAATATCAGTAGTAGGAGACATGTAGATCTGGGGTGTGTGTTCTTTTGATGAAGCTGCAGTGTTGGAATAGGCTATAACTTGGTTATAGGAGCTGTCTGCATTCATACTAGGTATGGTTATAAAAATCATAGTGGTTTCAGTTGCATATATTTAAGTGTCAGACCCACCATTCATATGACTCTTGTATAGAAGTGTGTCTGCATCATGGTAGGAGTCAGTGCATATGAATATGATTTTAGTTTGCATCATGTAAGCATGTTATAAGTATCATAGTAGACATGGTTTCAGTTTACATATGTATGGTGTTCAGATCTGCATGAATTTCAGTCTGCACTTGCACTTGATGTAGCAGTGTAAATGGCATGAGAGGGTAGCATGTGTGACTGAATGTAGTTGAAAATAGTTGATGTTGGTGGAGTTTGGCAGGTCAGGCAGATGGTAGGTGAAGAGGCAGGCTTGCAGATCTGATGAGAGACAGGGGTGAAGTGATGTTTGGTGATGCAGTTAAGTTGTGAAGTTGGTTTGCAGGGGAAGCTTGGAAGGGGAGATAGGTGCCACAGTTGCATATCCAAGTGTGCACGTGCACAAAGGTCTGTGCACACATCAGGGCACTCAAAAAAAAAAATCCAGGCACTGAAGGGTCTGACATTATTAACTTGGTGTATAGGAGGTGGCTGAGATGGGTGAAGGCAGTGGTAGGAGGAAGGGCCAGTGAAGACCAGAGAATGGTAGAATTCCTGGAACTGAAGTGATTCAAACCATTCCAGATATGACTCGAAGCAAAATACCAAATGACCCGAAGCAGAATGTTTTGTGACTCGAAGATAGGCCGGGGCTGACTCGAAGCTAGTAGGAAGAAACTCGGGTTAGTGCAAATTTGTTGAGTCTGTGTAAAGTGTGATCTGAAATGATTTTTGAAGAATGTTGGAAACCATTTGTGAAAAAAAAAAAAAAAAAAAGTGAAATTGATGAATGAATGAAGGGAAGACAGTGCATAAGTATGTGATGAGCATGAACAAGCTAGGAGGAAGAAGTGGTGCATGTGTTCTCGTATTCATATAGATTTTTGCAATCGTGTTTTAGAAAAAATTTGGTCGAGCAAGTCAAAAATTCTTTTCCTATCTTTAAATTTTTCGTTGACTACAAAATCTAAGTCGCGTTCCTATATTTTGAAATTTGTTCTAGATCTAAATCTAGGCGACGCCCGGAAAATTTGACTGTTATTCTCTGTCAGTCTATACCAGTGAATTTTCAAATTTTGAATTCAAAATTTCTGCAACATCCAGGTGAGTATTTCTCACCAGACATACGTATTTATATTTCGTAAATTATTGCAAGTGTATGTGTAAATTTGTATTTCACTATTATCTGTCTGTAGTGTAATATAGAATGATAAACCCCATTAAATTGACACCCCATCAGTTATTTATATGTTATATGATATCTGCAGTTATATTATGTTATTATTTACTGCTTAAATCACACTGCAAGTTCCCTGTTATATATATATATATTGTTATGGCTGAAATGATAGGCCTAATTGATTATTATTGTTCACCTATTCTGTTAACTGTGTAAATTATCTTGGGATTGCGGGTTCGAAATGATAGAACCCGGGGTTTGTATAAATATCGGATTGAAATGATATAAATCCGTTTCACTTGACTTAGGCTAGAAAATCTTATACAGGCCCGTGGTTATATATTATTTTCTGAAATTATTTAAATTATTTAAATTTAGAAATTGATTACCTTTTAATTTAAATTATATAAAGGATTTTTATAAAATTTATAATGATTTAAAAGGGGTTAAATAAATAAATGTTGAGTTAAAATTTTGGAATATAACTTGTTTAGAAATCCTATGTTTTGAAAAGGGTAAGATTTCAATAAAGAAATAATAAATAATAAGTTATATTTGAAATTTGATTTTAGCTAAAAGTCTACAACAGCATTTAAACGCTACCTTTTTGAAATTAGACTAGGTTAAACTCATAACTTTAGACAGCATTTCCTAGATGCTGTAGAAATTGAAATTGATTTATCTGAAAATCTATGGAAATTTATTTGGGGATAAGTTAAACTTTGGAATTTAAATATGTAATAAATAAAGGAATTTAGAAATTGAGTTTGGATAGATTTAAAAGAAAAATTTGATTTCTATTGTTAATAAAAGAAATAAATTCCAAATTTAATTGGATAAATTGAAATGGTATATTTTCAAAGGAAATGTTTTAAATCAAGGATTTGAAATTAAAGGTATTTGAAATATATATATTGATTTGAGAAATATAAATACCATTTTTCAAACTATAATCACGGGTTATAATAACGGTTGGTTGGCAAAGAGACCGGGATCGGATATGGACATACTCTCTGTCGATACCGAAAACCACTTTGACAACCGTGTACGCGGTGGAGATTCCAGAATGAAGTAGGATGGTGGTGGCGGTTTCTTGAAAGGTATATACGTGGACCCGACTCCCGTGAGTTGGCATAAGGTGGCTAAAACAGGAGCGATTCTCGGATTAATGAGGTAGCTCCTCTGATCGAACGCACTTCTTCGTTTGCCATTCTATTACTTTTGTGATTGTTTGGTGCGCACCTTTGATTTGGGAGTGTTGTTCGAGGTGGGCGGTTGCTGCGGCTTCGCGTTACCACCGGTCCGGATAGCAATTGGTATATCTACCCTGGCATTGCCTAGTTGTGCCGTGTCACCTACCATATCGAGCCTTGTACGAGTTTGGTTTTCTCCCGTAGCCCGTGTGGTATCCTCTAGTTGCTTCCCGATCAGGAGGAGCTATGATATTGGATGGACTACTGGGACTATTACGTGTTAAGGGCTATATGGGTAACCCCTTAACGCTATTAAAAAGTAAGTTTATTTTAATATAGACACTATTATAATAGCGCAATATACTATATAGTAAATAGTTTAACGGATCCTTAGAGGATGGGCGATCCCAAGCATCCTTTAAGTTACTTGCTCTTTACATTACAGTACACTTGATTTAGCTTACATTATATAAGTATGTATGTCCTGACTCGAGTGTTTTGTTTTATTGTACGCTCGGGTCAGCCTGAGTTGCAGATTCAGCTTTTCTTTCTGGAGCTAGGACTAGATCACTCTTGCTAGTTGGAAGCTTCTTCGTCTTTATATATTTTGTAATTCAAGACATTTGGGAACTATTTTTTCTTATGGCTTAAAAATTGTACTAAAGATTTGTAAACAATGTATTCCTGTTGGTAATGGTTTTCAGTGGCTTCATGAACCACTGTAGCATTTTATATTCCGCTGTGAGATTCTGATATCTGTGTCTGTGATTCTGTGTATTTGATTTCATTTGTTCCTTAGCTATAAATTACAATCTATTATTTTGAACTATTCCAGCTCGACATGTTCTATTATTGTCGAATTCGAATGGTACAAAATAGTGGGTCGTTACACCATGGATGATGGATCACTAGCGATCCATCTACTTATTGGATTTTTGGCTTGTTTCTCTTAATTTCCATTAGCTTGTTCTTTTAGATGCCTTATTCAAATTTCAAGTCATTCTGGCTTAGTCTAGATATTCTAACTCCTGTTGGATTCTATTCGGTTGAAAACCTAGTTAAAAGTAGAGTCATTACTCTTCATGGCTTATAGACAACCATGGAAATTCTTTTAATGGCGTCAATAAGAAACTCACAATTTCTCTTCATTTTGCGAGAGTTCTTATTAGACATTCTAATGTGCCGTGTCATTTGTTTTGGTTAATTTCATATCATCCTTCATCAATAGTTTTATCATTGGATTATATCAAAATCTATTTTACAACCAATAATTTCTAGAAAAAAATTCTTCATCATGAAGTTGGCCTTTCTTGAAACAACAATTATTTCTCAGTGCAATAGGATAGGTATTCGTAAACATGTTATGAATTATAAATACACACACACACATACACTAATATATTTTTCTTCATGAAACCAATGTTCGCAAAATAAGTTGATCAATTAGTATTGGTCAGTCCCGAACTTCTTTAGGTGGTCAACAAAAGATCTCTTACGAATAAGTATTATGTGTAGTCTCCTGACTTACAAAACCTATCAACTTCTTGATCTTTGATATATAGGAGTTTCTTATAAACTCTTATCTTGCAAACTATGATTTAGAGGAAATTAATTATTAACCTTATGTATTTAATCCTAATTACATTACCATACAGAAAGAATTTAATTCAGCATCACTCATTATCAATCGTATTTTGTTCAAAAAAACTGATTAATCCTCATCGACACATCATTAGTATCATAGGAAAGAGTGAATTTTAAGACAGAATCTTATTCATTTTTAGGTACAATTGGAACCCTTTTCCAATACACTCACTTATTCGATCGTATAGAATTCTTTTAATTATTTACATGTTATGTTTTCTACATCTATTTTATACTTAGTAAACATATCATAAATATACAACTAGAATATCAAATAACGTGTTCATTTAATTGATAACTCATTTGTGAATTTAACAAAATAAGTGGATCTATTTCGGTATTATTAAACTTTGGACTACATACATCTATATGTATCAATCTGAAGAGTTCACCCACTCTTATGTCGCTCCCACTGAATCGGAGCTTTTGCCCTTAGTCGTTTAAGATATAATTCACTAGTACCATATGACTCGTGATCATATGATTAAATAATTACTTCTCAAAAAATGCGGGTTAGTCCATAATTCTAAAATGATTGTAAAATGTCTAGATACTTCTATATTTTCTGGTGTATCACTTTTTTGACGAAAATAAATACCATAATTATGGTTCTATCTTATAAAAAATACCCATAATATTCATATTAAAATAAAACTATATCTATTTTTAGTCAATACTAAATACAATTATTATTTCATAGATAATATTTGGTATGTTTATGAGAATAATTTTTTGTAACATGATGTATCCACTAAAAAGTGTATATAGTTTGCTCCCACTATTACTACTATTACTATAACATCTTATGAAATATGAAGCTCCATTCAGCTACTATTATGGAATTTTATTTCATATGCCATAGCTAATTTATAGTTTAGACTTTCAGATCAAATATCTAAATCTCAAATAAACAACTTTCAAAGAAAACAATAAAAATACAGTTGGAATAGAGATCACATTTCTCATTTCATATTAAGTATCTTTCTTTTATTTTATTCAACTCTCATTTCTAATGTCTCTTCATAAAAAAGAAGTGACATATCACTCTTTTCATCCTAACTATGCCTTTAGTTACACCCATTCTCGTACATTTGCTTTCCTTTCTCTATGGTCAAACCATTCAAAAAAATCTTTACTATAGGACCATACCAAAATCTTTTCTAAAGTTAATTTGGTCAACCTTAACATGTAAGGTTATCAAATAGGTTATACCTTGCATATACTTGTTAAACTAACATTTCAGTGATCGATTTCCTAGATCCACTTTGTAGCTCTTAGTCTGGTGCTACATATAACATAATAAAATGCACGTCGTAATTGATCGTATTGAATACACGATCTCGCATTATGGTTTACTTGCTTTTTCATAGTGAAATAATTTTAAGAAGTTTCGTGCACTACAAATCGTGACTTTTCACCATATAACATTTATAAGTGATTGAGTATTGTAATCAACTACACCCCAATAGGTTAGAATTTTCGCTAAATCAAAAATCCAAGTCCAAGAAAGAGCAGATCTTGGTTTGGTATCCTATAAATAAATAAATGCATATCAGAGTACCATCGATATAAACTCACATAAAATATCAAAGTGTAATAAAATATATAGTTACTGACCAAAGTTGACACCTCTGAGACTAAGTGTACTTGTTAGTGTTGAGCATGCATAATGAAACCTGTCCTATAACTATTCCCGCCTTGCAACAATACCAGTCCCTCTAAAGCTATTTTGTGGGTTGTAATGAGGAGGAGAACCAGAATAACATTCTAGTGACTAGTAAATTATACATGTTACACATAACACTAGTTTATGCCAATTGTTTACCATCACATGTTATGTCCTTTTATTTTACTTGGTCATCTCGACTCCACGTATGCATACGATAAGCCCCATCTACCTAAAGTAGACCATAACTATATATGTACTTATATAAATATATATAAGTATCATAGTTCCCCTTTGGACCTAGATACTACCCCCGCTAGTATCCATAACACCACACCCTATCAGGATCCATTGCTAACGCAGTATCACATTCTCGTCATAATAATTTAGCCATGTTATATCTCATCTTGGGGATTTACAAACTTTTTTGCTTCCTAATTTATGGACTTAGCTCCATGGACTATATATATATGGACTCAGCTCCATGGATTATACGTGGACTAACCTACATGGACTACCCCATTCTTTCTTAAAAGACCTCTCTAAAAGGGTTAATTAGTTGTGCCCTAATAAACAAACTAGCAAACAACTATGGCGATGCATGACCTAAGCGTGACCTACATTAGTAGGACGTGTAGTCCGTTAGGTGTAAACCCCTGTCTTTTCCATTTTGGCCGCTCAGGAGTGATGACATACTCAACCTATGTATAGCTCCTACTCCTTGATTTAGTACCAACACATTGACACAACGTCGATCCTTGCTCACCATCCCATTTAGATTGCCTAACCAATCAAGGCAATACTCCCTCCCTAATGATTGAAGCAGACTATACTGGGGTATTCCCACACCTAACGCAAGCGTATATAACTCCACGGGTCCTATAGTAGAATATGTCTCACATCAGTATAATGTACACACAAGTGATGGTAGCCCCTTGGGATAGGTAGACATCTATTGTGTAACACCACTGATCTCGCATTCCAACCCATACTAATGACTAAGTCATTCTTATCCACTTAAGTTATTTACTAACTTTAATAATTCATGCTGGTCATAAACGCATACTTGAGGCTACATATATATGTATAAAAAAATATCTCTTCATTCATTTTTTTTAATTATTGCGCCTCTACTTTTTACTGTTAACAATATTTCTTTATTTATTATGCGTTTACTACTTATTAATTTAAGCTCATTTACCGCTTTCTTTAAAAAGACATACACATCTTTTTTCCTACTTATTACCCTTTTCTACACCATTTGATTTTCTATCTCTATTATTATTTTTTCCTTTTAATTCCCTCCCTTGTTTAGAGGACTTCCCATATCCCTTTATTTTAAATTATTACTTATCTACGTCTTTTATTGCCTTTGTTTAATTCATGTCTTGCTTATATTGCATTCATATATTAGTTCTTCTCTTAGACCATTATTATTATTATCACAATTATATCTTTTAAATTAATCCTTAGGGATTTCTGCTTCTTAATGTATTGGAATTACATCTCCCCCAAATGAATGGTTAACACTTTAAGTTTCTGTACCTAATCTTAAAGAGGAATTTGCGTTACGTTTGGAATCACAAGGAATTATCTTTTTCATACTTATTGAAATAAACGATGCAAAATACAATAAATGTCCCTATTTTACACATCCCTTTCTTTTTAGATGTATTCCCTTTTATTTCAAATGCCACACTTTTATCTATAAATCTAAAACTTAATAATATTTAGAAGTTTACATTGCAACATGTTATATAAGTCAATAAATTAAAATACTACTTAAATACCTAAAATTTTACGGTAATAAGTCAATTTACATTTTTACTTACACAATTCGAATTAAATTTACAAATCTGGAACTATCACATATTTTATAAATTTCAGGGACTACTTCTACCCAATACTAATTCGGGGACTATTAATACCCAAAATTTTCCAAATTTACATATATCCAATATAGAATTCAAGTTAAAATTATAAAATATGTAAGTAGGGTTTATAATTTTATTTAACGTATATAATTTTAGCCTTCAACTCCAATTTACATTTCAGTCATATAGGAATAGATATATAATGATATAATATTAAAACATATAATTTCTCACTTACCTTTTTTGCTTTCAAAATCTCTAGATGTAATCCCAGTTATTCTAGTTTGATTCCCCTTTTCTTCCATTTTAGGTGTATATATATTGCAAGCGTACACAGATTTATCAAAGATCTAGATTAAACAAGAGATTTGGATTCGATTTACATTTTAGATCTGGTTTATAATTTACCTTGGCTTTGAAGATTTGATTTGAACCCATTCCTCTTATAAATCATCATATATGATTCTCGAATTGCATATATGCAAAAATTAAACTATTTTTAAGAATTTAGAATTTTTCTAAGAAGAGAGTGGCAGAGAGCCCGCGCCACTTAAAAAAATATGAGTCTAGAAGTGAGGGATTAGGTATGTATTTATAGAGGTTCAAAACAATGCAAGCCATTTGATTAAATTATATTATATTCAGGTTGTTCGGCCATGTTTTAATTACGAGTTTATAGCACCAACGGTCGACCGTTAACCCCCCACAATTGACCAGTAAGAAATTTCAGGTCAACCAGTAGGATATTAAGGTCGACCGATTAGGCTTTGCTTCGGGTATAAATCTATGCATTTTATTCTTGGTTATTTAATTCGTTTTAAACCAGTCGATAGAAAACTTATTTCTTGCTAAATGTTGCTTAATGTTTAAGTAACGTTAACTACCATTTAATTCTAACTGATAGTAATTAACGTTCGTTAATTTTTTGTTTCTTTATTTACATAATAATTATTTCTGATTCAAAAACTTCAAATGTTAATAACTTTTCGTTTAAACTCCGATCGAAAACGTTATACATGAAAATTGATCCAAAAATCGCCACAAACCCAATGATGTAATTTTCAAGTCAAATTTTGACGTTTGTAAAAATCCTCTTTTTCGGTGTTATTATTTATAAATTTATTTCCTTTTAATTTTTTTCATAAAATTATGGAATGTTACATTCTTTCTCATTTAATGAATTTCGTTCCCGAAATTTCTCAAGGATATAATCACATAACATAACGCATAACATTCTAAACTAACCAACCAATTAATGTGCAATCAATTTTGGCAACCAATCATGTACAAGTGCAAGGTGTATTACAACATATATGGCATGTATGTAGAATAGTTCTAATCGGCGCTTCTTATATGAATGCATCTCTTTAAATCAATTTTTGAAAATATGGTGCAAACAACGTAAAATATAACAACAGTTCTATATGCATGCAAATTTTGAAAGTCAAAAACTTGTTTTTACATTCAAATATTTCCCACATTTCTACGAATAGAAGTACAGTTCCACGAATTTTTCATTCAAAATCCTAGCACACCGTTGCTAACATCCAAGTTTGAAAAAAATCCAATTTCCTAAACCTATTTCTTATGCCGGAAAAGGGTTTAGATGGAAAATTATATATTTTCATCCTATGCTATCAAGGGGGCCACTAAGGCTCATTTAAGCGTCAATTAGGCACTATTTGGAAATTCTAATGCTTTTTCTTTCCTTTGGAGCTTTATTCCGCCTCTTGTTTGTCTGAGAGCTAAATATTTCTTGGCGCGCTAAAAAAATAGACGCTTTTCATCTAACTTTTTTTGACTGAATTAAATATAATTACACAAAAAAGACTCGATTATTTTGTTTATTTATTGAAGTTTTTCATTATCTAGTATTATTTTTGAATTGGTTTACCTTTAATATATTCATATCAAAATATATAAACAGATGATTCAGGTGATATTCGTTTTATAATTCAAAATAGATGTGAAATTTTCATGTTTCCCAAAACTTAATTAATTTTCCAATTAAAAAAAATAAATATACAATAATAATTACTCAATAACTTTTCACTTCTTTAAGTATTACTTTAATGGTACTTCCTTTCGCATTCCTATTCCATTAATTTTAAACTTCGTTTTAAATATTTAACCTAGTAAATGCTACTAAAATTAAAAAAAGAATTATTTGATAATATTTTGGTTTCTGATGTCATGATTATTAAGTACACAAATATTTATGGCATAAATTTCACTACGTATAAACTTTATTATGTGTAAGTTTGTACTACCATTGTAAACTATAAAAGGATTTTTTATTGACGATAAACTTTAATTGTGTCTATATGTATCACTCATATTACAATAATAAATAGCAATGATCTAATCAACACAAATTGAGTTTCTCATTATAAGTAGTTACTATTTTTATTACCACTTGATCAAAAATTAATTTGTATCGAATTATGTAGCGAGCGTTTGTTTACGTTCATGCTTCGCTAAGACTCCGCTTGAACTCTAGAGACATTGTTAGCACCTAGCGCTTCGCTCTACCTCGAATAGCTTAGTTTCCATCCTCCTCTTATGTGACCCATTTCCAATGTATCTTGGATGTAACGCCTTACCCCGAGACTCACAACTAAGTAACATTGTTTGTTAGTGCAGAGAGTAGGACTGGTTAGGAGCGACCATCGATGAATTTTGCTTTAAGCGAACATTAATACATCAATTAATATGCTATAAAAAATTCATTTCTTCAAGTGAAATCACGTATGCAATCCAGGGTTAAAACAAAACTAGGGTCGCTATAATAATAATCTAGAATAATATATCATAAATACATATCATAGGTCATAGAATATACACAGCGGAATACAAATAGATACAAGCTAATCAAAATCGAATAAATACGTAATATAAAATACGAGACTATGGTAAAAATGAACAATATAATACATCTGTACTACATCTCCTAAAACAGATATGTACATAAAAGAATCTAGGCTCAATACTAGATACGACACTGTATGAATATACACACATATATGAGAGGAAGATATGATGAAAGATAATTGGATAACTGGAGTAAATCCTCTCTAGAACTATCAAACTGGAGCATTAGAAATATCTCGGACTGGCCCAAGTATTATAAAATAATAGATGCATCAGTCTAGACTGTGAAAAATGAGCCAGCAAGATAAATGATAAATAAAGTGAACTAAAACTTAAGTATAGTCATCAAGTCATGTATCGAAAAATATCAAATATTCTTCAAAACTTCAAAAATGAAATCACCAAATATAAAACTCAAGATAGCTTGTGTAAGCAAATCCCGAAACTATTTGGAGATAAAACATATAATATCAAATCCAGAAATCACAAATAAAATCCAAAAATCTCATAAAAAGGAGGATGATGCCAAACTCTAAGATTGATGAAATAAATTCACCTACATGCATGTAACTCCAAGATAGACGTATAAGTCTATAAACATCAAGGTAGGTATGATTCATATAAATATCAAGATAGGAACAAGTCATGTAATCTTCGAAATAGGTACGAGAGCTATAAACATCGAGATAGCTACGAGACCTATAAACTCCAAGATAAGAACAAGTCCTATACTATGAAGGTGAGTCATATGCTCATCGATAAAAGTGTTAAATACTTTCGCATAGCAACCGAATAGAAAACCATCATTGTCCCATACCACAGAAGTTTACCCAAACGTTTACAATACAATAGAAAAATCCACTTGTGTGTAGCAATGGTTCGATCGAGGAAGTTTGAGAATTAACCGGTAAAACAAATGTAAGCATTCCATACCACTCATTATATTTAACCATTTAAATCAATCCTCATTCAATCGATGTCATGCAATTTTTATAAAATTATTCACTTTAAATCATTTTTAGTAAAACATTGATTTGTAGTGGAAATTTGTATATAAATACGCTTTTCAAATCATTGCTCCAAATCATTTTAAAACCATTTTCAAAGAGAATAACACTATATATATATATATCTAAAACTATTTAGATATGTACATAAAAAGATTTATATAAAATGGTTTAATTCAATAATTAGCCATTTATAAATTTGACTTGAAATCGTACATCAAAAGTTTGTCTTACTCCAAAAATCCATAAACATTACTAAGGTATAATAACTTCAAAATGAATTTCCAAATTCATAAATCAAAAAGCATAAATAATAATGAATTCGGCATAGAAAACAACACCAAAATCAATAATTGGGTTCAAGCGATCAAACGGATGAATGAAGGAGCAAATGGGAGCAGAAGGAGCCTGAAATGGCGTGACCTGGCTCTCAGCCAAGGTCATGGCTGGTCCACCGGTCATCTTTGTAGGATCTAGATTAACCCTAGATGGGGGGTGAATAGGGTTATAGCAAATTTTCTCGAATTTAAACACAAAAATAAACTGCAGAAATAAATATGCTGAAAAGTAAATCACACACAAAATTTACCCAGCTTCGGCAACCCCTGCCTACTGCCGCATTCCCAGATTTCTATTAGAATTAAACAGTATCCCGCTTACAAACACTCTACAAGACTCGCAAACCTTTGCTCCCGCTCACAAACACTCTACTAGACTCTCACACCCTGCTCCGCCTATAGAGTTTCGTTTACTCGCAAACTCTGCTCCCGCCTATAGAGTTTTGCAAACTCGCACACCCTGCTCACTGAACTAATTCTAACTAGACAATCTGACACTACCTACAACCTAGGTGATGATTTACAAATTCTTTGACTCGAAGAGAAAAAACAAACAACTTCAAAAATACAAGCAGGAGCAAAAATTAAAATATAAACTAGAATCCCTAATTTTTGCTCAAAATAAAAGAAAACAAATTTAAAACTAAAAACCCCTTTTATAAACAAGAGCCCTTTTTTATAAACCAGGCCGGCCCATTCTTCTTTAACCCAATCCTTTGTCTTTTGTTTGTGAAGAGAAATGGCGGCCCTCTGTTGTATTTCGTTCGATCTGGAATTAAGGCTTCGGCTTCTTGCGAGAATTAGGGCTTTCGGCTCTTGCTCGTCCTCGATTTCTGATGATCGATTGTTTCCCCATCTTACTGCTTCGCTTATGATTGGTTCTGGTGGGCTTCGAGATTGCGAATTGTTTGCAGCCGCTTCTTTTGATCGAGTTCACTGTTGCGGTATGTAATCTCTTTGCTTGTTTGTGCTTGATTCTGCCCTTCGAAAAGGAACATCTGCCCGAACAATTCCATCTCCATCTACTAAAACTACCGGGAATGTTTCAAAAAAAGTAGGCATACGACGTACAAAAAGCTCGCGCCCTTCTTTATCTCTAAAGACGGGATGTGATTTTCGAACTCAAACTCGATGCCGATGATGAGATTTTTGGTTCAGTATTTATATGAATTTGAATCACTTGATTCGTTCGTATTCACTTGCGACTTCATTACTTTCCTAATTATTTACAACTTGATACACACGGCTTTCCTGATATACTTACTACTTGATGCTCACGGCATTAACTTGAGAACGTTCGATATTCTCTTGATGGTTACGGCAGAAACTTTCCCTTTTATTTGTTTTGACTTTTTCACAGATACGAATTTGAACTTTTGACTTGGTCATCTGATTTTGTCCACTCTGACTTCGGTTTTACTGTGAATTACGGCTTTAGTTGATTGTCACTGCTTCGGCCATCTTCTCTGATGATGTTAATTTCACTGTGACCTTGGTTATTGATATTGATCGAATTTGTTTTGATTCATCTTGGTGTTCTGTAGTATTCAAGCATTTGTGATTGCCATACCATGTGCACCACTTGTTCATTCCACTGTGCATTTCTCTGGAATCTGTAGTTGTAACTGGTTGTTCGAACTTGTTTATGTGATTCCATGTATCACTGCACTTTTATTCATGATTTGGTCCACTGTATCATGCTTGGCTTTGCGGTTTGGTATCACTTGGGCTTGTAGTTGATGTTTATATCACTTCGAATTGCATTTATGTCCAATGCATAGTGTTCTTCCCTTTTTATTTCTGCTTATGCTGGTGACAAGTCTTTGTGATTCCATTGTTGTTGACATTGAACTTGAGCTTCTGGCCTGAACTTGACGTTGCCACTGTGTTGCATTTGTATCACTGCAAAGCTGCATGTTACTATCTTGCATTTGTATCTATGGTATTTGTATCATTCATCCATTCTGGTTGGTGTAGTATTCATGTATTTGTGCTTTGATGCATTGAGTTTTGCATTTTTCATGTATCTGCTTGTTGTTGTATACTTGTGGTCTTGGTGGCTTTTCTTTGTGGTCTGCCTTGTTTGAGTTTCACTGCCATACTTGTAGCTTGGTCATTGGTGTATGTTCATGATGCTTTGATTTTCTGTTGCAAGTATTCCACTGCAGTTTCATTGTGACTGCGACTCCATGACTTGCCATTAGTGCATTGTCTTACTGAACTTGATTTTGTAGTCATTGTATCTGCTGACTTATTCATGTATCACATTTGTAGTTTGCGTCTGCAGTTTACATTGTTCATACTGCTGGACTTTGCATTGCTGTGCACATTGTTGCATTGTTGATGTTCTTTGTAGTTTTCATTTTGTACTTCTTTGTGTTCTGGTCATTGCTTCATTGTATACTTGATAAATGCACCTCTGGTATGTTGACTGTTGCTTTTGATTGGTCTGCATACATGATTGTTGCAGTCCATTTTGCTGTTGGTCTTCGTTGCATTCATGTCATGTTGCCTTGTGTTGAATCCAGTTGCAAAACTCGGGTTTGACCTTGTGCTCGTGTCGTGATTTTGAATATATTGCATGTGAGTTGAACCCGGCTTTTCATTTGGGTATGACCTGTGCTCACCTGTCCCTGTAGCATTATCAAGTGTATACCGATGTGCACGGCCTTGTGGCATGTACAGTGATACACTGTGCATGTCACACTGTTCGTGTGTGATGAATTCAAGTGTGAATGATGAAGAACAACCCAAATAACTGAGGCAAACCATATTTTCAAAAATCATATTTCGTTTTATATTGCAAAAACATTTCTTTTTCAATTTTACTGCGTTAGTGAATATTTTTGCAGATTGCTTAGATGCTGGATTCAAACTGGAATGCAGTTGAAGACAAAATACGAGTGTGAGTGATATGTGGTGAGGTTATTAATGTAAACTGAATTGTGATGTAATTGTGATGTAATCAAAAATGTATATGTATAGTGAGAGCTTGAATTTGTACTATTCAAGATTGTAATAAATATTTGTTTGAATAAAATTTCTGTTTGAGTTCAAATTCTGTGTAACTTGTTCTGTTTGAATTCAAATTCTGTTTAATTTATTTTATTCAACAAATATTTATTTAATCTATGAAAAACAAAATAGTACATTACCAAATACATTTAAATGAATATATATGTTTATTATCATCAAACAAAAACATATAAGTGCATATTCATACAATCTCCCCCTTTTGATGATAACAAACATATATTTAAGATTTTGACCGTGTTAAATGTATTTGACCAATTATATACTCTAACTGCTCCCCCTATTTAAATGCTTCCTCTCTACATGATGCTACCCCTACATATATGCATACAAATAGAAATATATTCAAATGAGCCTAGATGCAAATGGAAAATTATTTGACCTTCGCTTGATTCTATTTGATAAAATCTTAACTTTTCTCTCCCCCTTTTGTTATCAGCAAAAGAATAATAGTGTTAGAGAAAAATAGAGATAAAGTGGTCAATATTAATCCAACATTAAACTCAAATTGAATATAAATATTAAACTTCAATAAAAATCAAACAAAAACCATAACTACTCTTGTTAGGCGCATATTCCATTTTTAGAAAGAATGGAAATGATGTTCTCATATAAAATCATACAATTGTATCAACTTGTGGTACATTTATATCAGGAATTTGAATATCTACTAATCATGCATAATCGTTAGGACTTTTAAATGAGATTAGTAGTATTCCAATTTAATTTTAAAAAATCAAGTATCTTCTAACCATGCATGACCGTGAGGACTTTTAAATGGGATTAGAATCAACTTGTCTACTTAATCAATTAATTTTGATACGCGTTCCATACATGAATAACCGTAAGGACTTTTAAATGAGCATGGAAGCACATAATCAAAAATCCAAATAATTCACCCATGCATAACCGTGAGGACTTTTAAATGAGAGTGAATACTTTGGATATTTATTTATTTTTACAAAAAAAAATGTGACATGAAAAACAAATGATTCCTGATTATAGTACCACATATCGACAAACTATATTTAATATTTGATAAACAATGGTCGATAGAAATAATGATAGATATAGAAATGGAATCTTTACCCAACAAAAAGTTTTATAATTCTTGTTTTAATTCCTAAAGAAATTTTCCAAATATACTCTCTTGAGTAATGTATGTTAAATATCAACACTTATCACCTTTTCAATCACTATTTATCTTTTTGATAATTAGTAGGGAGTCGGATTAGTCAAAATTTGTCATTTAAAATCAAATAAAAATGACTAATATGAAAGTATGGTCAAAAATGATTTTCTCGGGGGGGTATATGAGAAAAATTTCCGCTATTTGAAAATTATTTAAAATGAAAAATATGCACATATTTTCTATGAAAAACGATGCAGTTACTAAATGTCTCAAAAATCACGTTCAACTAGTAATTTTTCTATCAACTAGATTACTAGTGTAATCTGCATCTGAATTTCTCTTTCACTCCAAAATATCACTAACTAAAGACCAGACCATGAAGTGTGCACAAAAAATTCAAACTCAATTTTTAGCAACAATTTAAATGACATTCTTTGAATTTGAATTGAAGCCATGTAAACAATCAGAAACTGAGAATATAGAATTAGCCGAATTATGACCAAATGTATCCACCAAAACACAATGTTTAATCCAAACAAATATGTATGAAGTAATTCGAAGAATAGTGATTTTGGCATAAATGTAATTGGCCAACTATGTTGAACAAGTCAGAATCAAAATCATCATCACATCATTGTCACAATTTTGGCTGATTTAATTCAGAATATGGTGCAGATTATCACATTTAATATACCTTCACCTGTTTTACCTTTACGATAATTTTTCGTGATTGCCCATTGTGATTTTGTCACCTTTGTACTAGGCTAAGGAACTTTGCTTTGTTGCCCGTTGTGTTTTTGGAACAGCCAAAATCCAGAGAACACCTTTGTTGTTCCTTAGCCTGCCACCATACCTACACGATGAAAGATTTTTGTGACCTATTTATAGGTCCATGATTGTTAGTGGCAGAAGCATTATGAATAAACAAACCCTTTGGAACCCAAACTTGTTTAGTCATTTTATTCTTGTTCTAATAGACATGAAATTTTTTTGTAGTATTCTTAGAAACCCAAACTTGTATAAATTTTGTGTTCTTGTTCCTATGACTACAATTTTCAACACGATGTCCAATTACTTCAGATCTATCAAAGACACTCTTACTTTTTGCATTATCCTCAACTTGTGTTTTCCCAAAACCTAGTCCCTTTCTGTTGTTAGCAAAAATTTAATTTCCCAATAGCATGTTGAAAGATTTTTCGCCTCTTGAAAAGTTATTCAGAGATTTCTCAAGATTTTGGACTTTTGTTTTTAGTGTTGTGTTTTCAGTGACAAGTGAGGTGCATCGATTTGTAAAATCCTTTTTCCTAGCGTCATTGATTTCCTTAAGACACAAGTTTTCTTTTTCAAGATTCTCAAAGCTATTCTTAAGTCTTGATAGTTCTGAATCTAAAATCTTACAATTTTTACAATCTAGGTTTTGAATGTTTTCAAGTTCAGTTTCTAACCTAAAATTTTTACGAGCAAGTTCTCTCCTATTAGATTTCAGTTTTTCAATTTTAGATTCAAGAGCATCAACTACTTTAGTGAGATCAAGACACATAAAAACAGGGTCTCTATAGGAATAGTTACCTCCCTCACTAGGTTACTCTGAGCTTGTTTCTGAATCTGATTTCGCCATAAGATACAAGTTAGCCTCCTCTGAGCTGCTATCCGAAACTTCCTCTCCTTCTTCATCATCCCAAGTCGCTGCAAAAGCCTTCTTCTTCTTTTTCTTTCCTCGATTGTTTTTGAGAAGTGGGCATTCTTGTTTGAAGTGGCCAGACTTGTTGCAGTTATAGCACGTCAATTCATTATCGGAATTGTTAGAGTCTCTTGACCTATTACCAGATGTTTTCTTCTTGCGTGGCTTGAATCTTGACCATTTTCTAAGATTATTGACAGCCATTGCAAGCTCTTCAATCGGATCTTCTTCTTCTTCATCGCTCTCTTCTTTGCTCTTTAAGGCAATCGTCTTCTTCTTTGGTTCGGAGTTGTTGCGTTCCTCCTTTGCTTTTAGTTCAAGCTCATATGTCATCAAGTTACAGATCAACTCCTCCATACTTAGTTTACTCAAATCTTTCGATTCTTGGATTGCCGTGACTTTTGCCTCAAAGTTCATTGGTAAAACTCGTAGCACCTTCCTCACAAGCTCTACCTTAGTGAATACCTTCCCGAGCGCTCTAGCGTTGTACACCAAAGTTGAAAAGCGTCCAAACATGTCCTTTATGCTCTCGCCTTTGTCCATCACAAAGTTCTCGTATTCATTGCTGAATAGGGCTAGATGAGACTCCTTGACTTGAGAAGTTTCTTCATGTGTCACCTCCAAGGTATGCCACATTTCCTGTGCAGTTTTACAATGAGAAATTCTATTAAATTCATACTTATCAAGAGCACATATCAAAGCATTCATGGCTTTAGCATTTGTAGTTTTTAATCTCTTATCGTTAGCATCCCATCTATCCTTAGGTTTAGGAATCTCAGTATCACCAACGGTTATAGTGGGAGATTTATAGCCAGTTTCAATAATATCCCAAACATCATAATCAACGGAACTAAGATAAATACTCATCCTAACTTTCCAATAAGCATAATCATTCCCGTTAAACATGGGTGGCCTAACAATAGATTGCCCCTCAGAAAAAGCATTATTTGATGAATTCATGACTCTAGAGTTAAAGAAAAATACCATGCTCTGATACCACTTGTAGGATCTATATTAACCCTAGAGGGGGGCTGAATAGGGTTATAGCAAATTTTCTCGAATTTAAACACAGAAATAAACTGTAGAAATAAATATGCTGAAAAGTAAATCACACACAAAATTTACCCAGCTTCGGCAACCCCTGCCTACTGCTGCATTCCCAGATTTCTATTAGAATTAAACAGTATCCCGCTTACAAACACTCTACTAGACTCACAAACCTTTGCTCCCGCTCACAAACACTCTACTAGACTCGCACACCCTGCTCCGCCTATAGAGTTTCGTTTACTCGCAAACTCTGCTCCCGCCTATAGAGTTTTGCAAACTCGCACACCCTGCTCACTGAACTAATTCTAACTAGACAATCTGACACTACCTACAACCTAGGTGGTGATTTACAAATTCTTTGACTCGAAAAGAAAAAAAAACAACTTCAAAAATAAAAGCAGGAGCAAAAATTAAAATATAAACTAGAATCCCTAATTTTTGCTCAAAATAAAAGAAAACAAATTTAAAACTAAAAACCCCTTTTATAAACAAGAGCCCTTTTTTATAAACCAGGCCGGCCCATTCTTCTTTAACCCAATCCTTTGTCTTTTGTTTGTGAAGAGAAATGGCGGCCCTCTGTTGTATTTCGTTCGATCTGGAATTAGGGCTTTGGCTTCTTGCGAGAATTAGGGCCTTCGGCTCTTGCTCGTCCTCGATTTCTGATGATCGATTGTTGCCCTTGCTTACTGCTTCGCTTATGATTGGTTCTGGTGGGCTTCGAGATTGCGAATTGTTTGCAGCTGCTTCTTTTGATCGAGTTCACTGTTGCAGTATGTAATCTTTTTGCTTGTTTGTGCTTTTGTGATTTTCGAACTCAAACTTGATGCCGATGATGAGATTTTTGGTTCAGTATTTATATGAATTCGAATCACTTGATTCGTTCGTATTCACTTGCGACTTCATCACTTGCCTAATTATTTACAACTTGATACACACGGCTTTCCTGATATACTTACTACTTGATGCTCACGGCATTAACTTGAGAACGTTCGATTTTCTCTTGATTGTTACGGCAGAAACTTTCCCTTTTATTTATTTTGACTTTTTCAAAGATACGAATTTGAACTTTTGACTTAGTCATCTGATTTTGTCCACTCTGACTTCGGTTTTACTGTGAATTACGGCTTTAGTTAGTTGTCACTGCTTCGGCCATCTTCTCTGATGATGTTAATTTCACTGTGACCTTGGTTATTGATATTGATCGAATTTGTTTTGATTCATCTTGGTGTTCTGTAGTCTTCAAGCATTTGTGATTGCCATACCATGTGCACCACTTGTTCATTCCACTGTGCATTTCTCTGGTTTCTGTAGTTGTAATTGGTTGTTCGAACTTGTTTATGTGATTTCATGTATCACTGCACTTTTATTCATGATTTGGTCCACTGTATCATGCTTGGCTTTGCGGTTTGGTATCACTTGGGCTTTTAGTTGATGTTTATATCACTTCGAATTGCATTTATGTCCAACGCATAGTGGTCTTCCCTTTTTATTTCTGCTTATGCTAGTGACAAGTCTTTGAGATTCCATTGTTGTTGACATTGAACTTGAGCTTCTGGCCTGAACTTGACGTTGCCACTGTGTTGCATTTGTATCACTGCAAAACTGCATGTTACTGTCTTGCATTTGTATCTTTGGTATTTGTATCATTCATTCATTCTGGTTGGTGTAGTATTCATGTATTTGTGCTTTGATGCATTGAGTTGTGCATTTTTCATGTATCTGCTTGTTGTTGTATACTTGTGGTCTTGGTGGCTTTTCTTTGTGGTCTGCCTTGCTTGAGTTTCACTGCCATACTTGTAGCTTGGTCATTGGTGTATGTTCATGATGCTTGGATTTTCTGTTACAAGTATTCCACTGCAGTTTCATTGTGACTGGGACTCCATGACTTGCCATTAGTGCATTGTCTTACTGAACTTGATTTTGTAGTCATTGTATCTGCTGACTTATTCATGTATCACATTTGTAGTTTGCGTCTGTAGTTTACATTGTTCATACTGCTGGACTTTGCATTACTGTGCACATTGTTGCATTGTTGATGTTCTTTGTAGTTTTCATTTTGTACTTCTTTGTGCTCTGGTCATTGCTTCATTGTATACTTGATAAATGCACCTCTGGTATGTTGACTGTTGCTTTTGATTGGTCTGCATACATGATTGTTGCAGTCCAGTTTCATGTTGGCTTTCGTTGCATTCATGTCATGTTTCCTTGTGTTGAATCCAGTTTCAAAACTCGAGTTTGACCTTGTGCTCGTGTCGTGATTTTGAATATATTGCATGTGAGTTGAACCCGGCTTTTCATTTGGGTTTGACCTGTGCTCACCTGTCCCTGTAGCATTATTAAGTGTATACCGATGTGCACGGCCTTGTGGCATGTACAGTGATACACTGTGCATGTCACACTGTTCGTGTGTGACGAATTCAAGTGTGAATGATGACGAACAACCCAAATAACTGAGGCAAACAATATTTTCAAAAATCATATTTCATTTTATATTGAAAAAACATTTCTTTTTCAATTTTACTGCGTTAGTGAATATTTTTGCAGATTTCTCAGATGCTGGATTCAAACTGGAATGCAGTTGAAGCCAAAATACAAGTGTGAGTGATATGTAGTGAGGTTATTAATTTAAACTGAATTGTGATGTAATTGTGATGTAATCAAAAATGTATATGTATACTGAGAGCTTGAATTTGTAGTATTCAAGATTGTAATAAATATTTGTTTGAATAAAATTTCTGTTTGAATTCAAATTCTGTGTAACTTGTTCAGTTTGAATTCAAATTCTGTGTAATTTATTTTATTCAACAAATATTTATTTAATCTATGAAAACAAAATAGTACATTACCAAATACATTTAAATGAATATATATGTTTATTATCATCAAACAAAAATATATAAGTGCATATTCATACAACCTTGACCGATGCACCGATTGGCACGCCTGGGTTGAACCCCAAGCATCATCGACGGTGCTCAAATTGCCCGTTGGCAATGATTTCTTCGCTGAATTAAGTCTAGACTTCTACTACACTGATTTAGCTATCATGTAAGTAATCAAACAACTTCAAATTGATGATTTACAATATCATTAGAAAAGGGTTTCTAGCAAGCTGAGAAGGAAGTTTCATATAGCTAAAGATATCGTAAAAAATTGGATTCAAATTCATTACATGTTCAAGCAATATAACAATAGCCACAATCATCCAACGTAGTCTGGAAGTGTGAGGATTACTCACTGAATTTGAACTTGAATTAATGCTTAGAATCTAGATTCACCTAGGCTATCACCTCTCTGTCATAAAACTTAGGTTCGATTCTTAGAGATTGCAAAAACATGGTTACTAATCCAAGGTAAAACTGGAATTAAAACTTCAATAGATTCGATATAGGATAGAAGAGACTGCCTGAGTTGATTATCTTCGATAATTAGCCAATTACCCTTTGATTTAGCTTAAATTTGAGGAGGATTTTAGTTACTAGGGTTTAGAAATAAAGAGGATTTTGTTTTTAGGTTTTAGAGCTGAAATGAGAAATGAGAAACAAGTGTACGCACTTATTTCTTATTTCCTCCATGGCTCAAGAGTGTTTGAGTATGTACCCAATAGCAAGGTGTTACTAACTTTAGGATAAGTAATATTAATATTATTTTTCTTGATCGCTTATAAAATACCAATTTAAGCATTAAAAATGTTTTATTTAACAAACATTGATTCCTTTAATTGCTGAAAAAATTGATAACTATACCATACACCATGGATCGCTAGCGACCTATGCTTCTTCACAAGTCATTAGCTCGCTAACGAGCTGAGTCTATGGATTGTTAGCGACCCATGGTATTGGCTCGGATCGCGAGCTAAACCCTCCTAGATCGTTATGCATCCACCAAGTTGATGAAGCGGCCTGGCCCAGAAGTCCTCTGATCTCTATAAATACATCCTACCTGCAACATAAACTGGATCTTCTCCGGACTGGTTGCAGAAGCTCTTTGGGAAACATTCTTCACTCTTCACCTCCCTCACAATAATCTCCATCGGGGTTCACTTTGACTCTCCAGTAGATTTCAACTCTAGAGATTCAATCTAGCTAAGGATAATCAAAATCCTTGCAATCAAACACTACTTGTTACAGCAATCAGTCATAATAAAACTTTGAAGTGGACGTAGGCTTCTTTAATAGCTGAATCACTATAAAAATTCCCTATCTTCTTTCTTTTACTGCTCTTTTCTATATCTATTATCTGTGATATTTCTCTTTCAGAATAGGGCTGGTGCTTTCGAACTCAAACTAGGGTGTTGATCCACGTTTTGGGTTAACATTTTGGTGCTTCCACTGAGAACTCCAATTCAGGGTTCAGATCTAGCTATCTACATTGGATCTCATAGGTCTAGAAGTTAGATCCTCAATCTTTTCGTAGAAGGTTTGCTGTTGGGAACAGAAGGATAAACCAAGACGGATCAGAGAAAAAACAAGCAAACAAATGCTAAGGTGATGGGTCGCTAGCGATCCATGATGTTCGCATATGGGTCAATTAACTCCCTCGCATCATGATCCAATAGGCACCCCAGAATTCAAAGTACTAAAATTAGTTAAGTACATGGATCACCAACGATCCATACAATGGATCGCCAGAAGCTATGGATCGCTAGCGATCCATAGCCAATGGATTGCTAGTGATCCAAAAAGTTAGCTCAATCCGTAATGATTTTTGCAAATACCATAAACTTCGAAAGCGTTGCCTCCGAACCCCTAAACCAAGGCGCTTCACTCCTGTGTTGAATATGCGCTTATATGATTTTTGTTTGACAATAATAAACATATATACATTCGTTTAAATGTATTTGATAATATACTATTTTATTTTTCACAGATTAAATAAATATTTGCTGAATAAAATAAATAACACGGAATTTGAATTCAAACGAATATTTTATTCAAACAAATATTTATTACAATTTTGATAGTACAAATTCAAGCTCTCACTGTACATATACATTTTGATTACATCACAATTACATCATAGTTCAGTTTACATTAATAACCTCACTACATATCACTCACACTCGTATTTTGTCTTCAACTGCATTCCAGTTTGAATCCAGCATCTGAGCAATCTGCAAAAATATTCACTAACATAATAAAATCGAAAAAGAAATATTTTTGCAATATAAAATGAAATATGAATTTTGAAAATAATATTTGCCTCAGTTATTTGGGTTGTTCGTCATCATTTAAATTTGAATTCATCATATACGAACAACTTGTGACATACACAGTGTATCACTGTATATGCCACAAGGCCGTGCACACCGATATATACACTTGATAATGCTACAGGGACAGGTGAGCACAGGTCAAACCCAAATGAAAAGCCGAGTTCAACTCACGTGCAATATATTCAAAATCATGACTCAAGCACAAGGTCAAACCCGATTTTTTGAAACTGGATTCAACTCAAGTGAAATTTCAAAAATCAACATGAAGCGAACCAAGTTCAGGTCAGACCAATCAGTAGCATGCTAATGAATCAACTGCAATGCAACACATGAACCAAGCTATATACACCAAAGCTAACAGTAGTGCCAAGAGATTCAAGTGCAACTGGAAACAACAACGAGTGCATGCTACAACAACAAAGACTACGGCTACTGCACAACAACATGAATACTGAAACAATCCAGACCAACCAGAAAAGATGCAAACAAAATATGCAGTGCCACAGCGAACATGGTTCGAAACAGGCAGCTTTGAAGAAGTGAAACAACATCAAAGCATCACATATATATGTACATGAGAAATGACCAAAACACAGTGCATATATAACTGCAACAAGGCAACAAGGAATGACCAGAACCAAGGCCAGTTGATAATAGCAATGACTTGGCTATAAGAACAACATGAAATCAAAGTGAAGATCAAGTAAAGCATACATATGATGCAAGCTAACCGGCATATGAACAACTACAACAGGTCAGGGAAGCAACAATTGTACAGAGGCAAAAAGCATCTCAAAGAAATACAGCTGAAGTCAATAAGATCGAGTGCAACAGTGAACAGTGCAGCATCAAGAGTGGATGTACAAAGCTCAAGTTAAATCCCAAAGCAATCAGTAATGACACAGCAACTACCATCAACTACAAGCCCAAGTGTACAAAGAAGTAATGACACAGCAACTACCATCAACTACAAGCCCAAGTGTACAAAGAAGACAATGTGCAAGTGCAAAGACAAATGCACATGCCAAACAGAACATGAAGCAAACATGAAGCAGTTCAAATCCAAGCACGACCTATTCGCAAATATATGCAAACTGAAACTAGACCAGTAAACAAAGTCAGAGTCGACACAAAAACTCAAGTCCCAACCAATGTATGAACTTAGGTACGTGGAATGGCAGTATCAATGTCGGTATACACATGAATGCACAGGGCAAACAAACTCACCAAGTAAGTGACAGCAAAACCAAAATGAAATCAGGGATTCACAAAAGCAAGAAAATGCAAGAAATCAAATGGCCGAAGTAAACACTCAAGTCAAGGCTGAAGCAGTAGAAATCAAGGAGCCGACCAAGTCAAAGTTTTTTTTTAATCAAACAAGTCAACACTATTCAAATAAGTCAACAGAAAAAGGAACAGAGTCGAAGCCGTGGTCATCACGGAATAGAATCCAAAACCGTGTCAACCAAGCAAGCATCAATTATTCGAATTTGATTGAGTCAGTAAAATCATCAACATCAGAAATTAATCGAGTGGCCGAGGTGAATTATTGACAAATTCAATGATTTTATATGAACGCAAAAATAGGAATTCGAATCCTATATAAACCCTAAGATCATCATCGGCATATTCATCGAATTCAAGCATACAAACAGAAAAGCAAAAGGAGCAGAAAGAACATACCGAAGCTTTTCGAATTCGATCAATTCGAAGCAATTAAAGTGCACAAAGGAAATCATCGATTGACAAAAGAACGCCGCATCAATAATTTAATCGCAGTCGCAAGCTTCGAATTTCAAAAAACCCTAAATTGGATCGAAGGGACAAGCCCTAATTTAGCTTCAAAGTGGAACGACCGGCATCTCCAAATAAATGAAGGAAGAAAATAAAAGAGACGGGCTAGAATATAAAAGGGGCCGGCATTTTTTAATAAGGGCTTTAAATTTAAAATTAGGGTTGTTTGTTTTAAATTGTTTTTAAATTTGTATTTTCTTTTTTAACCGTTTAAATTTCTAGTCGTGTGACTAGGGGACAAGCTACGTGGCGTAGCTTGAGAATTCGCAACTCAGTGGCTGAGTTGTGGTAGGGTTTTGAGCGTAGAGTTAGATTTAGTCGATAGCGGGTGTCGCGAGTTTACGTGTGTAAGCGAGGGACTATCTAATTTCTAGTAGAAACCTTGGGGGCAGCACGTAGGCAGGGTTTTGCCGAAGCTGAGTAAATTCTGTGTCGTTCTATTTCTGCATTTATTATTCTGCTATTATCTGTGCTGCTATTAATCTTTGATCTGTGTTGAAATTAATTTATAAGCTTCCGCGATTAATTTCTATAATTTATACCATCACCATATTCACCCCCCCTCTAGGGTGAAATCGATCCTACAAATGGTATCGGAGCTAGGAACAAAAGCCGTTTTTGTTTTAAAAATTTGATTTTTTTTACAAAAACCAATTTTTGTTTTAAAAATTTGAATTTCTAAAATGGCTTCTTTTAATTATAATTTTGAGGGTCGTTCCAATATTATTCCTTCTATTTTCGATGGAACAGATTTTTTGAATTGGAAATTGAAAATGGAATTTTATTTAAAATCTGTTAATATTAAATGTTGGGTTATTATTGAAAATGGGTGTGATATAACAGATAAGAAAATTATCTCGATTAATGCTATGGCTATGCATTTATTATATTCTCATATTAATCAAGATAATTTTAATTTCATCTCTCATTGTGAAAATGCACAGGAAATCTGGAATACTTTAAATGCAATATATGGTGCAAAAGTCAACAGCAATGAGAAATCCTCCACAACCAACTCAGTTAAAGAAATGTGCTTAACAGGATTTGTAAAAAGCAGTTGTGATGAGGATGATGATGATGGAGCAGCTGAGCTGGCGTTAATAATAAAGAAATTCAAAAGATGGAACAACAAATACGGAAATCCAGCTCTAAATCAGCAACTGAAAAGAAGAATAATTAAAGCACTAGACAACCCTGAAGAACACAGGATCATCTGCAACAAACCCGGTGATATCAAGCCCAATTATCCCCGATTTCAACTCAACAAAGAAAAGAATTCAAAAAGGAAATTTGCAGCCACGTGGAATAAAAGCGATAGTAGTGAAAGTGAGAAAGCAGATATATGCCTTCATGGAAATATAACCGATAGCGACGATGACGAGCCAAGCGAGGTATCAAAGCTTACTCACTCTGAATTAATTATTTATTTCCACGAAGTAAATGGCTGTTTTGAACGGCTTAGGGATAAGTATGCCAAACTTGAATCTCAAAAGGATACTTTAATAGAATGCAATGAACAACTTGATCAATTAGTTAAGAACTATCAACGTAGGATCCCTAAGTGTGATAAGTGTCCAACATTCGAAGAAGAAATTAAAAAATCGGAAATCAATATAAAATCACTTGAAAATGAAATTCTGATTTTAAAAGAGAATGAAAATACTAGGAGAGAGAATTCTATTAAAAAGTGCACACAATTGTTAAACGAAAATGAATCTCTCAAATCACAAGTCCAACAACTGTCTACTACTTTAGATAAATTTTCCAAAAGTGAAAAATCGTTGAATATGCTACTAGGAAAGCAAACTGTTAATACGGTTAGACAAGGACTTGGATATAATAAATTGAAAATTGTTGAAAGCAATAATGATCAAGTTAATTTTATGTGCACAATTTGTAGAAAATATGGACACAATCACAATAATTGTTGGTATAGACCCAAACATGTGAAAACTATACCGATTTGGGTTCCAAAAGGCACAAATATAAAAAATCTCAAAGTTGAACAAATTTGGGTGCCGAAGGGAACAATTATAAATAGTTTTGGGTCTCCACAAAATTGTTTTTCAAAATTTTCTGCCACTAACAACCATAGACCTATAAAAACAAATAGGTCACATAAATCTTTTCCCGTGTAGGTGTGGTGGCAGGCTAAGGAACAACAACAGTGTTTTCTGGAGTTTGGCTGTTCCAGAAACACAACGGGCGACAAAGCAAAGTTCCTTAGCCTAGTTCAAAGGTGACAGAATCACAATAGACAACATCGAAAAATATCGTAAAGGTAAAACAGGTAATGGTATGTTTTAAACGATATATTAAATGTGATAATCTGCACCGTATTCTGAATTAAAATCAGCCAATATTGAGATGATGAAAAAATGATGATTCTGACTTATTCAAAATTGTTCGCCAATTATATTCTTATGCCAAAAACACTATAAAAATCTCTAGATTCTTTGAATTACTTCATATATATCATTTTCGATTAAAAATAGTGTTTTGTTGGATAATTATACAATTGGTTATAATTCGGCTAACTCTATATTCACGGTTTTCTGATTATTTACACGGCTTCAATTCAATTTCAAAAGAATGTCATTTAAATTGCTATAAAAATTGAGTTTGAAATTTTTGGTGCACACTTCATGTTTTGGTCTATAAAATTCAATTGATTATAATTTTGAGTGAAAGAGAAATTCAGATGCAGATTACACTGGTAATCTAGTTGATAGAAAAATTACTAGTTGAACGTGATTTTTGAGACATTTAGTAACTGCATCGTTTTTCAAAGAAAATATCTGCATATTCTTCATTTCAAATAATTTTCAAATGGCAGAAAATTTTCTTTTAAAACCCCCTGGAGAAAATCATTTTTGACCATATTTTCAGATTAGTCATTTTGAAAAATTAATTTCATAATTATTTTTGAATTTGATTTTAAATGACTATTTTGACTAATCTGACTCCCTAATGATTATCGAAAAGAAAAATAGTGATTGAAAAAGTGATGAGTGTTGATATTTATCATATATTATGACTTGAGAAAGTATAATTAGAAAATTTCTTTAGAAATTTAAACAAGAGTTATAGAACTTTTTATTGGTAAAAAATTCCATGACCATCTCTTTATCTATCATATTTCTAACGACCATTACTCATCAAAATTCTATATAGTTTGTCAATATGTGGTGCTTTAAACAGGAATCGTTCGTTTTTCATTTTTACATTTTAAAATAATAATAATAATAATAATAATAATAATAATAATAATAATAATAATAAATACCAAAGTATTCACTCTCATTTAAAAGTCCTCACGGTTATGCATGGGTGAATTACTTGGAATTTGTTATGTGCTTCCATGCTCATTTAAAAGTCCTCACGGTTATGCATGTATGGAACGCATATCAAAAGTTGATTTTTTAAAATAAACAAGTTGATTCTAATCCCATTTAAAAGTCCTCACTGTTATGCGTGGTTAGAAGATAGTTGAATTCATTTTTTTTTAAAATAAAATTGGAATACTACTAATCTCATTTAAAAGTCCTAACGGTTATGCATGGTTAGTAGATATTCAAATTCCTGATATAAATATACCACAAATAGACATAACTATATGGTTTTATATGATGACATCTTTCCATCATTCTAAAAGTGGAATATGCGCCTAACAAAATATTTATGATTTTTGTTTGATTTTTTATCGAAATTTAATATTTATATTCAATTGAGTTTTAATGTTGGATTGATATCGGTTACTTTATCTATATTTTCTCTAACACTATTATTCTTTTGCTGATAACAAAAGGGGGAGAGAAAAGTTAAGATTTTGTCAAATAAAATCAAGCAAAGGTCAAATATTTTTCTATTTGCATCTAGGCTCATTTGCATATTATTTAATTGTATGCATATATGTAGGGGGAGCTTTGTGTAGAGAGGAAGCATTTAAATAGGGGGAGCAATACATATCAATGATCAAATACATTTAATATATTCAAAATCTTAAATATATGTTTGTTATCATCAAAAGGGGGAGATTGTTGAATATGCGCTTATATGATTTTTGTTTGATGATAATAAACATATATACATTCATTTAAATGTATTTGATAATATACTATTTTATTTTTCACAGATTAAATAAATATTTGCTGAATAAAATAAATAACACGGAATTGAATTCAAACAAATGTTTTATTCAAACAAATATTTATTACAATTTTGATAGTACAAATTCAAGCTCTCACTATACATATACATTTTGATTACATCACAATTACATCACAATTCAGTTTACATTAATAACCTCACTACATATCACTCACACTCGTATTTTGTCTTCAACTGCATTCCAGTTTGAATCCAGCATCTGAGCAATCTGCAAAAAAATTCACTAACACAGTAAAATTGAAAAAGAAATATTTTTGCAATATAAAATGAAATATGAATTTTGAAAATAATATTTGCCTCAGTTATTTGGGTTGTTCGTCATCATTTAAATTTGAATTCATCATACACGAACAACTTGTGACATACACAGTGTATCACTGTATATGCCACAAGGCCGTGCACACCGATATATACACTTGATAATGCTACAGGGACAGGTGAGCACAGGTCAAACCCAAATGAAAAGCTGGGTTCAACTCACGTGAAATATATTCAAAATCACGACTCAAGCACAAGGTCAAACCCAAGTTTTTGAAACTGGATTCAACTAAAGTGAAATTTCAAAAATCAACATGAAGCGAACCAAGTTCAGGTCAGACCAATCAGTAGCATGCTAATGAATCAACTGCAATGCAACACATGAACCAAGCTACATACACCAAAGCTAACAGTAGTGCCAAGAGATTCAAGTGCAACTGGAAACAACAACGAGTGCATGATACAACAACAAAGACCACGGCTACTGCACAACAACATGAATACTGAAACAATACAGACCAACCAGAAAAGATGCAAACAAAATATGCAGTGCCACAGCGAACATGGTTCGAAACAGGCAGCTTTGAAGAAGTGAAACAACATCAAAGCATCACATACATATGTACATGAGAAATGACCAAAACACAGTGCATATATAACTGCAACAAGACAACAAGGAATGACCAGAACCAAGGCCAGTTGATAATAGCAATGCAGACTTGGCTATAAGAACAACATGAAATCAAAGTGAAGATTAAGTAAAGCATACATATGATGCAAGCTAACCGGCATATGAACAACTACAACAGGTCAGGGAAGCAACAATTGTACAGAGGCAAAAAGCATCTCAAAGAAATACAACTGAAGTCAATAAGATCGAGTGCAACAGTGAACAGTGTAGCATCAAGAGTGGATGTACAAAGCTCAAGTTAAATCCCAAAGCAATCAGTAATGACACAGCAACTACCATCAACTACAAGCCCAAGTGTACAAAGAAGTAATGACACAGCAACTACCATCAACTACAAGCCCAAGTGTACAAAGAAGACAATGTGCAAGTGCAAAGACAAATGCACATGTCAAACAGAACATGAAGCAAACATGAAGCGGTTCAAATCCGAGCATGACCTATTCGCAAATATATGCAAACTGAAACTAGACCAGTAAACAAAGTCAGAGTCGACACAAAAACTCAAGTCCCAACCAATGTATGAACATACGTACATGGAATGGCAGTATCAATGTCGGTATACACATGAATGCACAGGGCAAACAAACTCACCAAGTAAGTGACAGCAAAACCAAAATGAAATCAGGGATTCACAAAAGCAAGAAAATGCAAGAAATCAAATGGCCGAAGTAAACACTCAAGTCAAGGCTGAAGCAGTAGAAATCAAGGAGCCGACCAAGTCAAAGTTTTTTTTAATCAAACAAGTCAACACTATTCAAATAAGTCAACAGAAAAAGGAATAGAGTCGAAGCCGTGGTCATCACGGAATTGAATCCAAAACCGTGTCAACCAAGCAAGCATCAATTATTCGAATTTGATTGAGTCAGTAAAATCATCAACATCAGAAATTAATCGAGTGGCCGAGGTGAATTATTGACAAATTCAATGATTTTATACGAACGCAAAAATAGGAATTCGAATCCTATATAAACCCTAAGATCATCATCGGCATATTCATCGAATTCAAGCATACAAATAGAAAAGAAAAAGGAGCAGAAAGAACATACCGAAGCTTTTCGATTTCGATCAATTCGAAGCAGTTGAAGTGCACAAAGGAAATCATCGATTGACAAAAGAACGCCGCATCAATAATTTAATCGCAGTCGCAAGCTTCAAATTTCAAAAAACCCTAAATTGGATCGAAGGGACAAGCCCTAATTTAGCTTCAAAGTGGAACGGTCGGCATCTCCAAGTAAACGAAGGAAGAAAATAAAAGAGACGGGCTAGAATATAAAAGGGGCCGGCATTTTTTAATAAGGGCTTTAAATTTAAAATTAGGGTTGTTTGTTTTAAATTGTTTTTTAATTTGTATTTTCTTTTTTAACCATTTAAATTTCTAGTCGTGTGACTAGGGGACAAGCTACGTGGCGTAGCTTGAGAATTCGCAACTCAGTGGCTGAGTTGTGGCAGGGTTTTGAGCGTAGAGTTAGATTTAGTCGATAGCGGGTGTCGCGAGTTTACGTGTGTAAGCGAGGGACTATCTAATTTCTAGTAGAAACCTTAGGGGCAGCACGTAGGTAGGGTTTTGCCGAAGCTGGGTAAATTCTGTGTCGTTCTATTTCTGCATTTATTATTCTGCTATTATCTGTGCTGCTATTAATCTGTGATCTGTGTTGAAATTAATTTATAAGCTTCCGCGATTAATTTCTATAATTTATACCATCACCCTATTCACCCCCCCCCCCCCCCTCTAGGGTGAAATCGATCCTACATCCTGGACCCCGACTCGCTGACCAGTTAGCGAGACTCCTATCTACGTCGTTCGAACGGGATATAATCAAAAAGAATCAATGCCCGAAGCTCCAAGAATCATGATGAAAGAAAACGTTAACACTCCACCTACTTCAAAGGCACGGGCTACAAACCCAAACTCTAGGGGTGAAAACCCCACCGAAGGATATAACGATGACTCTCTTCGGCTCTTAAGATGAAGAACAATTTGAGGAAGACAAATTGGATGAAAATGCCAAAGTGCAAAATGCTAGAAGAAGCTCTAAAACCCATGTCTTAGCACAGTGCTAAGCAATGGATGAGGAACTGCTACATAAATGGTACTCCTAGAGGCAGGTGAACCAAGAATTGTGATATAAACCGAGATCTATAATAATGCCAAGCTCTATGGTATATTGTGACCACTCTCGACTGACCAGCTTCCAATCCTATCATGGAGCTCACACCGTCGAATCACGAATGGTCGTCATTGAAAATCATCATGTGACGACCCTGACTCACCCTTCGAAAATCGGCACCGAATACGACACTCGTATTCAAATGCCGCAGATCCAAACGTCGAATCTGGTTCGCCGGAGCTTATAACACCATTAAGTATAACAACACAGCGGAAGAAAAAGAATATACATTTGATATACAACATTCATACAATCTCAGATACAATATGATACAACAGATGATACAATGAATATACATCAGAGATATGATACAAGATAACAGCAGCGGAAAGTAAAGATAACACAGCAGCGGAACAATAACTCCAATAGTCTTCAAGAAAGAACTCCATCTTCAAAGCACCAATCCAGAAATAGCTCGAACTCCCAATAATGATGCACAACATAAGCAAGCACAGTCGTGATCCAAAGACTGAACTAGCTCCAGATAATCTACTAAACCTGACTATCTGAAAAACCCAACTCTAGACTGCCCGTGTGGGAAAATAGTGGGCACCCAGAGTTTAGGAAAGGAACAATAAACTCCAGGTCAGTCATGGGACTGGTATGAGCAAACAAAAACAGTTGGTCGTTTAAAACAAACAACAGAATTTAAATTTGAAATACGCAGTGCTTTTTAGAAAATGAAACTACCATAAGGCCTCCCGCCACACACACAATGCAAACGCAGAATTGGAGGAGATTTCTCCTTATGATAGTCAAATATGCTTAATACGAGAAAATTTCTTTGATATTATTATTATAAGTGCAAAGGGTGGAAAACCATTTCGAAAGTATAATATAAATCCTAGCCAGCATAGACATTTCGAACTATGCCTACTATAACTACCATCTAAACAGTGGTGACCACCATAAGTAAATGGCAGGTAATACAACTAAAACCGTACAAGGCACGTATTGGATGAATGGATTTCCAACAAATGGTCAGGCTAAGGAACTTCCTACTGCCACATGGGATCGCCTCTGGCGGGACGTCCCGAGAACTAACGTTACGGTTAGATCTCTGCCAACACAAGGCCGGGTTACCTCTGTAACTAGGTAACTACTACACGAATATGCCATCCCCCGGTCCTTTGGGACCTTTATCCGAGGCGCCTCAAAGCAACAACCACACAGTAAATGAGATTGGAGCAACCACATGAGTAAATATTTGGGCTCCATACCATGATACCACCCTTTACCAGAAGGGAATGACACACCCTAAAGGGAGCGACCCTCATAACCTTGCCGCATCTTTCCTGTTTCGACCATTTCCGGGGTGTGAGGTCCTGATGCAGTCTCGTCCACAAAGCTACGCTTTGGCACAAAGCCATGCTTTGGGTCAACAGATGACCAAAGCAATGATCACAAAGATAAATGATCAAACAAATGATCATATCACAAATGATCAACCAATGATCATCACACAGCAGCACTCAGCATGCCACATTACCAAATTGGGAATATATCACTGATAAATATCAACTACATAACCTCTGAGCTCGTACGTCTCAGAGAAGGGTGTTAAGCTAAGAGAATAAATTCTCCGCCACCAAGCAGAAATGTATTTAATAGAGATCAGTTTAATATCTCAAAGTGTAATGTCGGACATACAACCATACAAGTCTGTTCCGGGTTCGAACAGAACCGAAGGCACTTCCGAAGAAGCCCTTGCAAATCCTGGTATCCACAATCCCGATCGGACTTCCCATTACTAAGGGAATCTCTATACCGTAGCTACTCGGTGCAGAGACAATCGATAGGTTATCCTAACGTTCTCGAAGACACCCGGTCTTCAACACCGGTCTTCAAATGCAATCCATAACGTCGTATCACTATTCGGAATGGGCTATATGACACAAGGTCCTCTCCCGGCTAAACCGAATAGCGAGCGCAATATTTTAAAATATATGGATATGGGATTTCAGTTAAGTCACAACTTAAAAATCCAAAGCTTTTCTTTCAAATGGTTATCAAATTACCATTTTAAATCTTTAAACAAAAAGATTTATTTCACAAAGTTTCACCCAGTTTCACAAAGGTCCATTTATAGATTTCCAAAACAAACTTCCATTCCAAATGGATTAACTCATTGAATCTTTAAATTAAAGATTTAACTTATAGCTTTCAAAATACGTTTCCAAAGATATGTCTATAACTTGGAAAACCATTTTCATTTTAGACTTGAATCCTTTTAACACCAATTGGACGTTCATTTCTTATGTGAAAGCTTTTATTATTTGAAAACAAATAGTTTTCGGTCCAGAAAAATCCAATTTTATCTATAGAAGTTAAAATCTGGGGTTGAATTTAAATTCCAAAACATCACTTTTGAAAAGATTTAAAAACTCATATAAACCCATTCATAAGTTGAGTCCCCCTTTAAACATAGTTTTCAAATCATAGAATTCAATTTCAAATATTTTATTCAAATTTAAATCAAATTACTTAAATTTCAAAACTCAATCTAGTTATTCAAAATAATTTTATTTTTGAAATTCATTTTCAAAATTTCGATTCTAATTCCAAAACTATTTTGGATTCAAAAATTCAATTTTAAAACAATTCCAAAGATCTGTGACTTAACCCATTTCCACGTGCAATCCATATTTGTGTGTGTATAAGTGTGGTCCAGGGTTTCAACACAATAGTGCACAACATCATCACAGATTCAATCATATCGATAAGCGGTATAACCCATAACGCTTATCTATATTTACAAATTCATAGATAAAGTAGATTATCAATCACAAAGATTCACTAATATGATTCGATGTGGGTTTCGGATAACCAACTGGAATTCGACTCCCTGTCGCATCGAAATTTAAATGCCGTTCAACGGCCAAGGGGTGCTTACACAGAAACATATCACAGAAATCAAAGATCAATGCACAGCAACTCACATCACAAAATATCACGAAGCATCACATATGGGGAATATCAACCATCCAAACATCCAATAGAATCCAAACATCCATAAGTAAAAATAAATTAAATTATCTGATCTAAATTAAATCAGATTAATCACTTATGGGAAAAAAAATTCTTGGTTAATTAATATTAATTAATTACAAATAAATTTGACTAATTACTCCTTAATCATTTATTAATTAAATTTTAATTCACAATTAATCTTTTGATTAATTATTCTTAATTAATTACTAATTAACCTTAAATCGTTAAATAATTATCCTTTAATGTATTATCCTTAATTAATTACATTGGTTAATTAAAAATTGATTATTTACCATCTAATTAATTACAATAAGAAATTATCCCTAATAAATTTCATTAATTAATTAACCTTTAAATAGATTTTTCTTAAATTAACCACCTTAATTAATTAATCACATAAATTAGTTACTCCTAAATTATAAATTAATTAACCTTTTAATCATTAATTAATTACCTAAATCATATGATCAATTAACCTGAATCTATCTATAAGTAAATCTTTGATAAATCTTTAATTAAACCTCTAATTAAGTAATTTTCTTTGAGTAATTAATCTTTAATTACTTTTATTAATAAGACACCAAATATTTAAGATAAATTATTTATCTCGACTATCACTTAATTACATCATCAAATTAAGTTTTGAAGGGACTTGGGGTAATTTAAAATAATTAACTTAATATGATTATTCAAAACTAAACAAGTTTTAAAATCATTTAAATTTAGATTTGGAGTTTGTTTTGAAAATTTTGTTAATATTTTCTTTTGGAAGTTAAATTTATATAACTTATTGAGTAATTAATTTTAAGAAATTAATTTCCTCTAACCATAATTTAACTTGACTTCAAAAGTTAATTAACCATTATAACGTTCTTTATATTAGTTAACTAACCTTTGACATAATTGAGTTTATTTGAAAAAAAAAATCTCTAATTAATTCGCAAATAATCCCACAATTTAATTTTAAAATTAAATTAATTATTGAATTATTTCGGCTAATATTCCAGGAATGTTACACATCAAAAAATTAAAATGGTTGTTGAAAAACTCACTTCAGTCCTTACTCGAAGTCAAACACGGGTAATCACCCATTTGACTCGAAGTAAACGTAGGAAATGCTGACCCAAAATCAGACTTGGGTAAAACCAAGATTTTTTCCAAGCAAATAGGCAAATGGCTCCAAGAAACCTTTGTCATCAACCCAGCACTTCAAAGTCTACGACTCCAAGCAAATGGCAAATTTTCTCGGGTCGGAATCCAAGTAAAATACCACCGATCCATCTTCTTTTGCCCATCACTCGAACATGCGAACTCCAAATACCTTCAAATTTGGAATGCAACCTTATGGGGTCTTCTATGTCACTCTTGACCGATCTCACCTTGTTTGAAATTTTTTGGGGATCGTCACTGATCCATGACCCCATCATAAGTGATTCGCCATTTAGTCGGCATTTGCAATCATTCAAGCATGGAAAATCATGCATCTATCATTCTCAAGCATTATAAACTTCTATAACTTGAAAGCGGACCAGTCTGATAATAATTAGAGCATCTTCCCTAATTGAAACTCATTCACTGAAGCCGTTCAACATGCAGAATATCCAAAGAAGTTTATTATGGCAACTATACCTTTTGTACAACTATACAACTGATTTAAAATTTCTGTGTTAGACTAGCATATGGACGAAGTAAGGGCGATGGATGCAGTTTACTGCATGGCCCTCAGGAATCGTTAAAGGATGAAACAACTACTACACTAGAAGAATTCTATGGGAAGGCAACTCGATTCTAAAGACTAGAAGTAGTGCAATTCACAACAATAAATAAGCCATTTTATAGCGTTTAAAAACCGCTGTTAAAACTTTCTACAGCGTTATATAAAGGCCATATATCAACATGTTGTAATAAGTCTGTGAGATACAATAGCATTTCAAAATTGCCATGGAAAATGGACTTTTAACGGCGTTTTTGTTGCCATCTTAGGCAGGTCGTATTGGTACAACAACTTTTCTATAGAGTTTGAAGCTTGCTGTAGAAAATCTTTTATGACGCATTTGAAACACTGTAAAAAATTATAAAAATTTTCTTTTCACAGCCTAGTTAAAACGCTATAAAAAGTATAAAAGCTTTAAAAAAATTATTTTCGTAGCTCGGTTAAAATGCTATTAAAAGTTTTCATAGCCTACTTAAAACGCCATAAAAAGTTTAAAAGTGTTAAAAAAATTTATTTCCATAGACTAATTAAAACGATATAAAAAAATTTCCATGGCATATTTTTATTGCCATATAAATTCAAGCCTACAATTTTGCTATACCAAGCTTATTTCAACTAATATATTATAATAATTCAAAAACCACATTTATCACATTGTAATGTACGTAATCAAATGAAGTCATAAGCCAAACCACAAAATTGTACACACACGCACAATATTTCATACGTGGAGTATTAAACATATAATATTTGTGACAAAAAGTAATAGTATATACTACTATAGCTAATCAAAATAATACGCATTAAAAACAAGAGTGCAACATCATGTAGCTAACCAAAATGATACATACACCAAATGACCGACTTGAAGGAGAAAGAGTGCAACATCATGTAGCAACCTCAAAAGCATCATACAACACCTGTCAAAAAGAAGCACATACATGTGTATGTTAGTCACAAATGATAAGAAACTTTATGAATCAATGTTAAGGGGTAGCTAGCTGTTTATCTGTAATATAGTGCATGGAAAAAAAGAAAACCCAACCGCACTCATTTTGATTTGCTTGCTTAATAATTTTTCTTCATAGATTAGGTTCAGCCAGAACCGTACTTGACAGACCCTAGCCCATGTAATACTCCGTTACTCTTTTGTGTTTTCATATGGTTTGTTAGAATTTATTTATGTACTATGGTTATTGTCCAAATAAATAGAGAATGCCCAACATCTATCCATGTACTATAACAAAACAGTAAATGACAAAACTGGATATTTAGAAAAGCCAACGCCTATCAATGTAGGGGATTACTGTTACGTTCCAAAGCTTAAATTTAATTATAAGAGATGCAACTATATTCAGAAACTCTAGATTTTATAAAATTTTATTAATATTTAGATATTAATTTAATTTTATAAAACTTAGTTAATTTTTAGAAAATTACTTTATTACTATAAAACTTGGTTTACTTAGTTAATTTTTATAAACTTTGTTGATTTTTATACACTTATCGGATTTCATTAATTTTTGACAATACCTCCTTTGCATGGTTAGTACTTTCCCGCACACCCCAATTCAATATACATTTACATGATCAAAACTAGATCGGATTTATAACATATATAACAAAATATACTTCATAACAGCGCGTACATTCAAATGCATAATAACATACCATTTATTAGCAACTTTGGCTAGCAATCTTCCATATAGTAAAGGATATTGTGTACCTATATAGCAAAGTAAAGGAAATAATTAGGGTGCAAATCTACAAAAGAGTTGATGCCAATATTATTTATCAAGTAATACTGGCACACTTAGAAATAGAGCGCAAATTGTTCCATAAGATGAGAAAAAAATGAGCTTGATGATAATTTATGTCCTCTAGTCAGTAATCGTTATTCCATTCAATGTTAGAAAGTATAGCAACACCATGAGACAGTGTTTTTGCATTACAATTTGAGGCTCAGTCATAAACACAACTGACAGCTCTAAGATTACAGGTTTTACATGCTCTCAACAATTTATATCTTTGGGTATGCAAGCATGCTCCTGGATTCTGGAAAAGTGTGGTATATAAAGTCAACATTGAGTAAATATTCACAATTTATTAACCTTTATTTATGCAATTTATCATTATTTTTATACCTAGTTATAGCATCATAATGCACTATGGCTAACAGAATCAACAATGGAGACATGGTAGCTTAAACAGGCTTCCCCTGCCATAGCTTAACATATTTTGGTTGCTATTAATTCATATTTATAAAGAGTGATGTTTGACCAAGTTTAAAAAAAGATAGCCTCTTAGTTTATGCACAAAATATTTATAAAATATTTTGGAATACCGCATTCTTTGGGGCATCATCAACAACTTCAACAGGTTGATCTGAACCCATGCTAGCGAAACAAGAACCTTTGCATCTCATATATTTCTGCAAACTAAATAAGAAAACCACTTCATTAACATGATAATTGCAAATGACAAACAAGAATAACTACCGAAAATACTCACCCCCGATAATGTGGCTATGGTTAACTAGTAGAGAGTGACATTACAGTTTATTCTACATTGCATATATACAACCTTAATTATTCTCTATGTGTCCACACCACTTACTTATTAACTAGTTACATATGTATATAAAGGAATATTTTTGTGCACTCCAGTATGGAACCTGTTAACTATTTGTCACTCATTAAATTAACATTATGCTATAATGAGACCCTCCTCGATCCACCACCCCATTGTACAAATCCATAGAACACTTTATATATAAGGAACATTTGTATTGGTTAAAATAAAATAAAAATCAAACTGTAATTATGCATGAAAATGAATTGGTTTAAAGTGTAATTTCAACAAACCATGTCATTCTCAATCAATTTATAGCAACCACAAGTTCTGCAGAATTATAAAAATCTGGCTAGATAATTCTAGTCATCTCGAATATTTTTGAATTGAAGATAATTGGTGTATAGATCTTTAAACCATGAGGGGCATATTAGAAAATAAACAAGCAGCAGAGCACATACCATAATCAAGGTAAGCTAGAACAAGGTTATATGAAATGAAACCGGATAATCTATAGCCATATTTCATCACTATAAAAGTCACACCTCATCATTTTGAAGACATAGTATAACAACTCCTTAAGAAAAAAGAAAGATTAGTAATTGAAATCATAGTCAAAATTTATGGGGATAGACATGTACATATTTAATGAGAGCAATACGACTTGTGCTGGAGGACCGAATATGGTAGAATGGAAATCTAGGCCACCGAGGACATATATTAAAACCTACGAGCTGAGTTTTAAAATGGCCACACCCACAAATTTCAATGGATGATTATTTATATGGTGAATCCTTTAGAATCCCTAATATAATGCTTTTTAAACCATATATCGAAGTTATATACTGTACACTTGTAGGAACGATGACTTGCTAGTTTTGTGGGTGTGTTGGTTTCCAGACAGATAATCATCTCACCCTTTAATCACACTTAAATATGCACCTAATAAGGAACTCGAAAAATCATAAAGTATGGAACACCAAAAAAGTACATACTTTACCTTAGATGGATTTAAGCAGCAAGACACACAATATTCATATGAGTTGTAGCACTGTGACAGAAGGTTGCAATCCTTGGTAAACAGAACCAGAAATACATCAGTTGTATATATAATTTTATTTCACATTCTACCCGGTTTGCAAATTCTAAAAATGAATGCATAAGCTTTTTGTTTACTTTTGTACTGCTTTATAGCATTTTTCTTTACTCAAAACATGAAGATTGAATATATAATATTTTGGGTCAAGTGATTTTGCTAGTAGTCTTAGCAACTGTGGCTTTATTCAATTATCAAAAAATAAGAATGACTGACCTACAAGAGAACCAATCTCCTCTTGCTGGACAACAACGAGACAAAGAACTAATAAAAAGGGCCCTACATACATAACCTGGAACAGTATTAGATGGATAGGTAAACAAATGCATAGAATTCATCGAGAGATTGCTAACATACATAACCTGGAACAGTATTATATGTTTAACAATTTTCATGTGGAATGAATTATTGTCTAACAACTATTTGTCATGCAATAAATTGCGGTGTACAAATATTTGCACTACCGACATTTGTTGTTTATAAAACAACACCAAATAAGTGCAAATTTTTTGTGTTACACCACTTTTATGCAAAATGCTAGCATCACAAAATATATGAGTATTGTTATGGAACAACCCTAATATTTCTAATAACTTTCTTGACAAATTGTTTGCAAATGTTTATCTTGCAAATATTGTCTGTTGATTATTGAATTGCATGTTAAAATTCAGTGAATTCAAACTATACTCCAATGACATCCAATTTGTCCTATCTAGTGGAAGTGAAGGATTTCGTCAAGTGCGGCTCTCGGCATGGAGCAGCTAACGGTGGCACCATAGCATAAAGATGGTCGGAATTTGATCATCTACAAGAGATGATCGAATGAATCAGGTCAGTGTTGCAAAGTGTGGATTCTGACAAAACACAATGGATGATGGTTGTTCAAATTTTGCCTAAAGTTAAAGTTGTATTCTAATGGAGACATGGTATGTAACAACCCGCATATTTAACGATTTTATATTTAAATATTTTTTTAAATATAGCGTCATTAGTCGGATTTTGGGTCTGAAATGCTACTTTTTGCAAACGGCCTAATTGGGGCTCGATACCACTTCCATTGAGTCCAAAATGGCGTTTGCGATCTTTTTAAGTATAAGCTTTTATATGTTTGGAGTAAGTTGAATTTTGCAACTTTTTCTAGTTGGGTTTGGGTTTGGGTTCAGCCCACTAACTAACTAATTAACCCTAACTCAGTCCCTCTCCTCTTCATTCACTTATTTCATTTCATAAAACTTAAGCTAAAACTGAAAATGGGGGAAGAGAATGGGAATTAGAAATTCCAAGCCCTAGTTTACTTTGCAAACTTGATTTCTTGCTCCAAAATCAAAGAGAAGCTATTGGTAAGCCTCCTCTTCATTTTCTCCAACTCTTTTCCTCTTCAATTTCAGAAAGTTTTCCTAAACCTAACTTAGGAAATATGTGTTTTATTCTTAGATTGAAGCTTTTACAGTTGAAGTGAAGAGTAGTTAGTCTCCTTCTTGTGTTTGAGCTTCTTCTTCTTTGTTTTGTGATAAAAGGTGAGTTTTGAACTCACATCTACTTCTCTTGATTATTGATGTAAGGTGAGATTTTTATCTCGCATCTATGACTATAAGTATCTTTGGTTGTTAGGTATGAATTCCTAACAATTATTCTTGTGCAATTGCTTTTGATTCGGATTGGTTTTGTGAACATTGCAAATTTGGTGTTATGGAAGTATAGAACTCAAAAATCATAGTTTTGATGTTTTGATCATGTTTTTGGTGATAAATCGAAGTTCTTATAGGGTTGGGTAGCCACTTGGCGTAAATCCCTAGCGTCCGTGCTCTTCCGATTGAAGGTTGGGAGAGTTTGCACTTCATTGGTAATAAGTAAGAAATGCAGGAAATTGGGTTCAGTCGACTGGATCCTCTGTTCAGTCGACTGAGCTGAAGCCCGAAATTTTCTGGATAGTGTTCAGTCGACTGAACAGGGATTTCAGTCGACTGACCTGCTCTTGTTTTTCTATTTTGCCTATTTATGCTTATTTTGATTGGTTTTCCGAATTTTATCGATACATGTTGGCTCTTAGTGGTTGTTATTGCCTCTTTGGCTTTGATAACTTATTCCTAACTTCATTCACGGGTTTTTATAAAATAATCTTTCGAATCATATTAAAAGATCCCTTCTCCAATTTATAAATCCTATTTAAAACACACACAATTTCGCACTTCGAGCGGAGTGGAAAGGAGATTAAATGGTTAAGTAAAACACGGACCATGAATCCGTGCGTTTATCTTTCCGATTAATCCCCGACCTATTCAATTGATCGTTTTGACCTTCGGGTTTGGTTTACCGATGATATGCGGTGAACTTTGTACTGCTTTGAGTGTGAAATTAACTAACGGATAGTAAACCGTTTAGTGCGAACGAGTGGTTATGGGACTCACGTTACCACTTTTCGGATTCCTTTTTGAGAGTTATGACACATTCCGCCAGTTAGTGGTGTCCAGTACTGGGTCTTTGACCTTCACCACTACGGTTTGTTGCCTTCGGGTATGTTGCCTTTGGGTATGTTGCCTTCGGGTTTGTGCCTTTGGGTTTGTTGCCCTATAGTATCGCTTCCGATGTTGGTCGTTATGAGCCGCATGGGTGATATTGGGTTTCCCTTTAGTATCGCTTCCGATGTTGGTCGTTATGAGCCGCATGGGTGATATTGGGTTTGGAGTCTTCGGGCTCATGGATCCTTATTTGTACAGTACTGAGCTCGAGCAAATTTTATGATGTTTCATTTATATGTATATTCCTTAGGCATTGCTCTTCGGTGTTGGTCTTTTTGAGCCGTACAATATATATAGCGATTACCTTGTGGAACTTGTGTTACCTTCATTGGTATTTGTTATTGCCTTTTCGGCTTGTTTTGGGATATTCCTATCCTTTGTTTCTCTGAGTTGTCGATGATATGAGGCTTGTTATCATATGATTCATCTTTTGTTAGATGATTGTGTTATCTCTTTTAGAGATATTTGTTATACTTTGTGACTTTGCAGGTTATTGTTGTTCAGTTTATCTAACTGATTTGTTTAGCTAGACTGACCCGTGTATTTCGTACTCGGGTCAGACCGAGTTGTTTCAGGTTAGGTGCTTTTGGACTTAGCCTATTTTGCTTCCGCCTGGACTACTCCGCTAGCTTCTTTTTGTCATAGCTTTTTGCGTAGTCCCATTTTGTTGTAACTCTGATTTGTATTCTTCTGGAATTGTCTGTATATTGTGGTTTGCTATACCACTTGACATGTATTATTTTGTATACTCTGCCATGTATCAGTATATGTGTATATGATGATCTTTTGTTCTGTGATGTATATTACAATTGAGTTGTTATATTCTGTTCTGATAGATCCTCCAACCACCTATGGTTTTGTTTTAAGTATTCATTGGGTATGTCAACCTGCTTGGTATGTCTATTGTCGATGTATTCAATAGATAGTTAGAGCAAGGCTATAGATGGTCGCTCCTAACCAGCCTTATTCTCCGTGTTAGTTGATGGCATTACCCTGTAGTGTCCTTGGCTAGCATGGGTATAGAGGTGAGGCGTCACATGGTAGCTTAAACATGTCACTGTATTCTGTCAACTTTCTATCAAGGTTAGTTTTAGAGATATCGTAGTGCCAAGCTGACAGTTAACATTATAATACAAGTTTAACAACTGTCATATTATAATACAGTGACAACAACTGATAGCTCTAAGTCCAAATAGTAAATTATGCTTAATTTGATAATTTTGAACCTTTATAGTTGAAGATTTCATTTGAAAGCTTGTTTTAAGTGCCAAAAATTGAATATATGGGAAGGACGAAGGATGGAGAACCAACAGTTCAAGCCGACTTAGAAATTTAAAGTGAGTTTCTCTCTAAAATTAATAGACATTCAAATGTTTTGTATGCCTGATTGCAGAGTGTGTTCCAAGCGAGTTTTATTTATTTATTTTCAAATATCTCTTTAAGAGGTGCTAGGGAATATTTTAGTGTGCGTATATACTAGCACCCATTATTTTACTGTATTATATATATACGAGCATTACGACACGTGCTTCGCGCATGATAATGGCACATGCTTCGCACGTGAATTATTTTTCTGCAAATTATAAATGTTTAGCACATTCAAGAAAAAATGATTTATATAAATATTTAACCATATTTTTGTATTGGAATCATTTTTGTTTGTTTAAATTTTATTTTTAAGTTGCAACATCTATTTTTTTTAAATTTGAATTTTTATTTATATTATTAATTAATAATTTATTTGTTAGATCCTATTTTTAAGTGATATTAAAATTTGATAATATATGTAGATGGATGTTTTAAATTTATAAAAGAATTTTATTTGGTTAGATCCTATTTTCAAGTGATAGTAAGATAAAATAAAATTTGTATACAGATGTTTTGAATTTGTAAAAGAAATTTAATTGTTAGATCTTTTTTAAATCATATTAAGATTTCGTGTTAGGGGAATTTTCGGTAGTTCACGCTGACACCAAAAAAGTGTGACACCTATTTCAACTATTATTAAATATATATATATATATATATGTATGTATGTATCTATATATATGTATATATATACATGCGAAATCTCTGAGTTCCTCAAAACAATGGAAAAAGGAATGAAACGAACAATATGTTACTGGAAAAAAGTGAAAATCAATCAATACCTCTTCTACTCAGCTTCATACTGTTCTTGAATTATCTCAATTTTCCTCTCACTTCCCAAGATAGCATCAAGAGCTTCCTTTTCCATGCTGGGGAAGTTTACGAACCACTGAGGTTTCACCATGTGTTCCACAACATCATTGCTTCGTGAACAAGAACCAAGGTTCATATCATTCTTTTGAGCACCTCTATATAATTTCTAACATGATAAATCTCTTTTTAGTGATGTATAAAACATGAATGGTAAAAGCAAACAGTTGAAAACATCCACAAAGAAAGTGTAGTAAAGAAGTTCTGTATAATCAGTCTCAAAACCCTGATAAAGCAAACTCAATAATTATCGTAACTATCAATTTTGAAGTAGAAATTTGATCAGAAAATGGCACAATAAATTCTTCCAACTGGGTTGACATTAATTCTGGGAAATATTTATGCATCGATGATTCTATGTTGTTATTTTAAAAAAGGCATGAGCTAAGCTTCATGCTTATTGTATTAGTTCATATTGTTTAATCATGCATGTATACAAACATAATAAATTTGGTTAATCTGACACAATTCTGGTATACATAGAATACAAGCTCTTAATTAGAAATACAATGCCCATTAAACAATTTATGGAATTTCCATCCAACTTGCGACTTCCTACTTACAAGTATATACAAAATCGTATGGTCCTTTCTGAATCCAAATTTTAAAACTGTTGAATCAAAATATCCTAGAAATCTCCAAAATTTTGTATGAAAATGATCCAACAAACAATATTTACAAACACAGACTTATTAAAATTGTGCATCACAACCCACAAGCACTAAACACTTAATTATCTAGAACAAAAGTATTTAAGACAATATAAATCTCGAAGAAATGAATTCTCTGCAAGATCTTGATCAACATGAAAGAGACAGTTTTCAACAATTAGAGTTGTTACTCAAAATTCATTATCCAGTTTTCTTAGAAGTAAATCATAAGAACGTGATGAGGATTGTTCTACCTATTAGAACTCATACGTATGAAGAGCATATCGCAATTTCTATTAAAATAAACATGCAAACAATAATTATCATTTTAGCAATGTGCGATAGGCATATCAGAAAATACATGTGCAATGCACATGCAAAATGCTAATGTAAGTAATTTTGATTCTTCACTATTATTTTATGTTTCATCTATTTCCCATTCAAAGATAATGGGCCTGGTATAAACCCACGTCATGCAGTAATATCTTTAGGCATTGCCTGTGTCAATTTAAAGATTTTCGTATATGTATTGCTTTTTTTTCTATTTATGCTATTTTAGTCTTATCTGCAAGTACACTGAGTATGAACGCCTTTAAATATACAATACACTATCACATCTTCATACATTTTCAAATAGGAAAACACTAAAAAAGTAATAATAATCCAATAGATGTTGGTGATAGTGCTGTTAACAAAATTTGCAAGATACAAACAGGGGAATGTGCGAAGTTTCTACATTCAGATTTGAATTATTCAACAAGCTGACTATAAAGTACTAACAGGAGAATCGAGATTTATTACAAGGATAGAGAATAGAAATTTTTACCTGAGTTGAAATTTATTCACATATAAAATAATTATAAAAACAAGGATAGAGAATAGAAATTTTTACTTTAGCCGAAATTCATTTTGTGCATGCACAAAGTGAAGTGTGGTTTTATGTATATGTTTAAATCATTTAAATCATTCTCAAACAAACTTGTTATGAGTATAAAATTGATTTATATTAAAATCCATAGCTGTGAAATTGTACCTATCTCAAAACTCATATATACTCTCAAACTTAGTATATTCGGAGCTGATATGTTTTCAAAAATTAACACATGTTCAAAGCTTCTATATTCAAAATAAAAATTCATACACATGAATATACTTTCAGTATTTATGGATTATAACCTTCAGTGTGCCTTGAATTTTAATAATTGAATTATATAAAAAAAATAGTATAGTTTCAGTATTTACGGATTAGCTTAATAATCAAAATAATCATTGTATATCATAAATATATCAACATAATCTATAAAAAATCATAAATTGCTTAAGTTTAAAAAAACATACCTGCACCCAGTTTATGATGTTGAAATACCGAGAACCGCTTGAGGACCTAGAAGTTGAAATACTGCTTCAACTGCCTTAAAGAACCCCTTGAGGAATCACGTAAGGAATCGAGCCTAGAAGACGCACTTCAGCTACCTAAAAGGATTCCAGTGAATAAATTGAGGAATCGAGCTTTGAGGGTTGTGGAGACTTGATTTTTGTGGAGCTTTGAGGGTGCGGAGCCTTGAGGAATTGAAGAATTGCAGTGACGAGGAGAATCTAAAGAGGAAGTGAAAGTGAAAAAGGAAAAGTGGATTTGGGCGGCATAGAAAAATGATGGAGGGAAATAAAAATTTGGACCGTGAAAATTTCTCAATCATTATTATCAACGGCATTAACTTATAATTGATGGCGTTAAAGACTACCCTATATAAACATTAACTAGTTATCTACAGCAAGTAACCTCCCATGCCATCCTTACTTGCTATCAAAGCATTTTCTTGTAGTGATTAGAGGGAAGGAAATCAAACAGTGTGCTAAAGAACATACAATACGGTGAAGGAGCTATAGTACCTCAAGGACTTTCTTCCAAAGCAAGGCTCGAAGACCCAGTAGAAAAGCGCCCTAGCTGACTAACGAAATCAGATGAAAAGATGATTATCAAATAACATTCTAGCTAGCTTGTAACTAATGAATGAGACAACAACCTAAAGCGATGCCTTCTCATACATCCTTGTCTACTCTCCTTTTCCAAATGAGCCGTACCGGGACACTAGGGGCATTGCAGATATCAGGGCGAAAGAAATTCTTCTATGCCCTTGATGAGTCATGTCAATCTCCCTTCTAAGAACCGGTGTTGCTGGTGGTAGAGAAGTCTTGTCCATTGTATCGTCGCACAAACAAATCCAATACCTTAGCCGAAGAGAAACGATAAAACTGTGTTCCCTCGAGCTGAATTTGAAAAATTCCTCTTGAAGTCGATGAACCATTGCTTCAAGACCGCCGAGTCATCGGACACACGACCCAAAACTCCTCTCTGAATCGATAAATTATCATTCCAAGGTGGTCTGATCTCCGGACATCCAACCATAACAAACTAATCTGGTCTACGAACATCTGATCCAAAAAGGCCCTACGCGAATGTGAAGCTCTTTCACGAACTAAAGCATCATAACGGTAAACTAGAAGGTCAACGGTCATTTAATCCAATAAAAGCCTTCGCGGACGTGAAGGTCTTTCACGAACTAAAGCGTCGTGATGGTGAACCGGTAGATCAGCAGTCATCTGATCCAATAAACCCTTTGCGAACGTGAAGGTCTTTCGCAAACTAAAGCATTGTGATGTTGAACCATTAGATTAGCTGTCGCCTAATCCTAAAAACCCTTCGCGAATGTGAAGATCTTTAATGAACTAAAGCATCGTGAAGATAAACCGCTAGATCAGCAATCATCTAATCCAAAAAAAACCTTCCCGAACGTGAAGGTCTTTCGCGATATAAAGCGTCGTGAAGATAAACCAATAAATCAGCGGTCATCTGATTCAAAAAAACCCTTCGCGAACATGAAGGTCTTTCACGAACTAAAGCATCGTGAAGGTGAACTAGTAGATTAGCGGTCATCTGATCCCAAAAAACCCTTGACGACTGTGAAGATCTTTTACGAACTAAAGCGTCGTGAAGGTAAACTAATAGATCGGCGGTCATCTGATCCAAAAAACCCTTTCGTGAACGTGAAGATCTTTCATGAACTAAAGCATTGTAAAGTTAAAACGATAGATTAGCGATCATCAGATCCAAAAAATATTAGCGAACGTGATGGTCTTTCATGAACTAAAGCATCATGAAGGTGAACTGGTAGATCAACGGTCATCTGATCCAATAAAACCCTTTGCGAACATGAAGGTCTTTCACAAACTAAAGCGTCGTAAAGGTAAATCTATAAATTAGCGGTCATCTGAGACAAAAAATACCATTCGTGAATATGAAGGCCTTTCATGAACTAAAGCGTCATGAAGGTAAAACGGTAGATCGGCGGTCATATGATTCAAAAAAAACCCTTAGAAAACATGACGTTCTTTCATGAATGAAAGCATCGTGAAGGTAAACCGGTATATCAATGGTCATCTGATCCTAAAAAAACCCTTTGAGAACATGAAGGTCTTTCACGAACTAAAGCATCATGAAGGTCAACCGGTAGATCAGCGGTTATTTGATTCAAAAAACCCTTCGCGAGCGTGAAGGTCTTTCATGAGCGTCGTAATGTAAACCGGTAGATCAATAGTCATCTAGTCCTAAAAAAAACCTTTGCGAACATGAAGGTCTTACATGAACTAAAGCATCATGAAGTTAAACTAGTAGATCAGCGGTCATCTGATCCAAAAAACCCTTCGTGAAGGTGGAGGTAAATTGATAGATCAGCGGTCATCTGATCCAAAAACTCTTCGTGAACGTGAAGATCTTTCACGAACCAAAGCGTCTTGATGGTAAACCGGTAGATCGGAGGTCATCTGATAAAAAAACCCTTCATGATCGTGAAGGTCTTTCACAAACTAAAGCGTCGTGAAGGTAAAACGGTAGATCCGCGGTCATCTGATCCAAAAACACTTCGCGAACGTGAAGGTCTTTCACGAACCAAAGCATCGTGAAGGTAAACCAGTAAATCAGCGGTCATCTGATCCAAAAAAAACCCTTTATGAACATGAATATCTTACACGAACTAAAGAATCGTGAAGGTAAACTAGTATATCAACATCGTCTGATCCTAAAAAAACATCAGCGAACCTGAAGGTCTTTCATGAACTAAAACATAGTGAAGGTGAACCAGTAGATCAGCGATCATTTGATCCAAAAAAACCTTCACCAAAATGAAGGTATTTCACGAACTAAAGCGTCGTGAAGACATATCTTTTCATAGATCAGCCAGATGGTTCAACCTAACATCGCAGGAATCAGCCACTGCACAAAAATAGAGCTGCGTAGAAAGGAAATCCGAGGATTAAATTGCTCGTGTGCTAATTTCTAGGGATGAAAGCTGATGCACAACCAAATTTCCTAAATTCCACTTAGAAGGAATTTAAATATAGCCAAATGATAGGCAGGCTCGAGGAAATTTTGCTTGGAACCAAGCAATTAGGCTATCAATTATCGAATACAAGTATTGGCGTACGAACAGAACTTATGTGACGACAGCAATCAAGCCAAGCATGCACAGCTAAGGACCTGCAGGGACAATCATGGAAGGTCAAAATTAAAACCACCGGACTTCCTCAATCGTAGAATGGGATTGAGAGCCAGACCAGGTTCAATCAATCATGTGCCCTAAACCACTCCCTCTACCCACAATCACCTAAATATAGGCATTCGAAATAGATAGTCCCTCTAGCAAGGATAAACGTATAAATATTGATTGAAAGAAATTTTGCAAAGTCCAAACATAAATAACCGTGAGGTTGGTTAGTTAATGGTTCTATATCGCAAAATAGAGCCATTCTGGTAACAAAACGGCCAACAAAGGAAATGAAGGATTTAATGTTAAATCAACTGTCGCTCATATTTTGGCAATGAGGAGAAAGATCGATGACCTACTCAAGGTCTAACTAGATCATTTGGTTCCAACTTGCAGGCATTACTCGAACTTTGGTGATGCTAAGAAGGAAATCTCAAAATGAAACTATCGATACATCGGCTTTCTTAAATAGAAGCCAAAGTTTGATCTTTAATCCTACCTTCTGGAATCTTACGTTATCCGAAGATCCACATGATCATGGTTTGAGTCATTTATACATGAGTTTACGAAGATAGAAACCAACACATGATTAGTATCTCAATGTCGGACTCGAAAGAATTTACTTTAGCAAAAGATGCCAGAATTGCATCTTTCTAATACATACTGACATCATTACAGAACTCCGATCTTAGGATCAAGCAACAAAGTCCCTAATTCCTAAAGATAGGAGCTATTGTGTCAATCAAACTAGGGCAATCGAGCTTATTGCTTAGGACACCTAGTCTTCCAAAACATGCTGCTTTCAGCAGTCAAAGTAATCAGCTTTACGGACTAAGGAATTTACACCAACACTTTGTTGAAATGAACTCAATTAAGCATAAGTAGGGATTAGCTATAGAACTAGCTAAACCAAGCTACTTCATTGTTCTAAACAAAGCTATGGAATAGAATATGCCGAAATGACCACAGAAGTATTACTTACATGTACAGAATTCCAATAGACAAGTATGCTGCACATGAGCACAAGAAGTGCAACAGCGAGAAAAAGCAATGCTTGAAATCGAGCAACTAAGCCAACAGTCCTCGGAGACAGAGGCTAGTATGCATTGTATTCCAAGAAATGCAAAGGAAGGACAATCACACTCGGACTCATGCGCTAGTTTTCGAAGTATGAAAATGTGCCTGATTGAACTTCAAATACAACTCTATAAGATCAATTATGCCTTGTAATTTAACTGTAACCAATCATCCCAATATGATAGGAATAGTAAGCAAAGCGTAAGTTGCGAAGGACCCAGCTTCTAGAGGAGTAGAAGTCCCTCCGCTAGACTAAAGATTGGAAGACCGAAAAGTCATTTTCAGCAACAAAACTTTGCATTCAACCCTGTCAGGTATGTTTTACTTTAAATAATATCCTCGTATGATTAACTCATGGAATCCAAGGGGAGTTTACGTATGTTAACCAATCGGGTCCTGAGCGTTGATTGGGGCTAATGCAGTGTGTTATCTACATGAGAAGAGTCCAATATCCTGAATATTGCGAACAAACAATCTAGTGTAGATAGCTTGGTTATATTTGAAAAACAATCAATATCGTCCTTTGAAATTATCTATTCCATACTTACCCGTTGTCGATCAACGATCGATAATGGAGCCGCTATTTGAAGCAACGCGGGAAGCTTTTCTTTTCAGGATCACTGGAATACAGAAATAGGAAGAGCTATACGATTGAATCATCCACTATATTCGATTTTGGAATAAATCGTCGTATTGGAATTCAAAAACATCGAAGAGAACTGGACCAAATTCTCGAATAGAAGAAGTCAAAGACCAAGAAAAGACTTCGCTCTAGAACGACATACAATCTTTCGAGACAAAACATAGCTTTACTGCCAGTCAAATCAAAAAATATATAGGACAACTCCAAACTTACATCATGCACCCACTTACCGACCTAAACTCTTGCGTAAAATATGAAACAAAGATTGCATCATCAATACCAGGAATTGAAATTCAGATTGAAATCAAAAAAATGAATGGTTGTTAAAAGTCAATCATTTGATAACAATATCTTGAGGTGGACTCTGATGATTTGCATCGAAAATTCAATACTCAAAGCTAAATTTTCATGGTAACCTCGACACGATAAACTAGATTTCACAAAATGAAGACTCAAAAGAAGTTACTTCCAGAGCACGTCTAGTTTTTAATGAAGGCATACTTTGGGGAGTAAATGTTATTCGAGTATTTAACCCAGCAGGACCCAACAAGAAATAGAATAAACTCGTGACATCAGAATGGTTCAGAACTTATCCAGAAAGACTAAAGCAATGAGTTAATGAAAGCAAAATTACATTACTAAGGCAATGACTGAGATTGACTAAATGAAGAAACCAGCATTCTTTCGGCCCAACCAACAATTGAGTGCAAATAAATAGTAAATTGCCATCAAAACGAAACAATATGCAATGGGACTACACAAACAACGAAGACACAAGACCATGGAAACACCCTAGACTCCAATATCCAAAATTATCCAAAATGCTTGGACTAATAGCGACCCATACCCTATGGATCGCTAGCGATATATGAAAAATGGTGGGTCACTCTGATGCATGGAAGAAGAGAGGGATGGAAGAAGGATGTGAAAAAATGCTAAGTGTATGGGTCACTAGCGACCCATACACCATGGATCACTAGCGACCCATGATTCTCCACAAGTCATTAACTTGCTAATGAGCCAAGTCTATGGGTGACTAGCGACCCATGTATTTGGTTTGGATCGCAAGCTAAACCCGCCTAGGTCGTTATGTATCCATCTATGACAAGTTGATGAAGCGGCCTGGCCCAGAAGTCCTCTGATCTCTATAAATACCATCCTACCTGCAACATAAACAGGTTCTTCTCTGGACTAGTTGTTGAAGCTCTACGGGAAACATTCTTCACTCTACACCTCCCTCACAACAATCTCCAATGGGGTTCACTATGATTCTCTAGTAGATTCCAACTGGAGATTCAATCTAGCTAAGGATAATCAAAAGCCTTACAATAAAACACTACTTGTAACAGCAATCATTCATAATAAACCTATAAAGTGGACGAAGGCTTCATTAACAGCCGAACCACTATAAAAATTCCCTTTCTTCTTTTTTTACTATTCTTTTCTATATCTATTATCTGTGATATTGCTCTATCAGAACAGGGATGGTGCTTTCAAACTCTGTTAGCACCAAAATTGGTCACTAACACCCTTAGAAAGATTGTGTAGAGAGATTAACGAAGAAAGTAAATTAAAACAGAGAATAGAGTGTAAATTTAAATGCAGAGAATAAGAACACCAAATTTATAGTGGTTCGGCGTAACTGCCTACATCCACTTTGAGGTTGATTTCGATTGATTTCCTTGATGTGTGATTACAGATACAATCTATTTTTAGTTACTAGAATACAATTGCAAAGTAAAATAAATAAGTCTGGAATGAGTCTTGAAAATGGAGGAGTCTCCTCAGTGTTCTCTAAAATCTCTCCCCCTTCTCTGTGCCCCTGCCCCTCTATTTATAGACAAAGGTGGGTTGGACTTCTCTGGTGGGCTCGTTAGCTGAATAACTCGGTCCAAATAGGGCAAGTCCTATATGCCGAACCGAGCAGGCCGAACGGTCGAGTGTCGACCCAACCTCTTTATGCCGAACGATAAGTTTGTTGTGGGGAAGAGTAGGCTGAGCAATGATCGGACCGGGCGTTCTAGGAGAATGCCAAACCATCCTTGATTGCCGAATGTCTCGGGAGGCTGAGTGAGAATGCCGAGCCTTTATGGATACCGGATGCTCCTTGATGCCGAACGGCATGGTGCCGAACGGTCTGGGTGCCGAATGAGGAGCTTGATGTTTGAACGCCATCTTGACCGAACGAGGCTTCTGGCCAAACGAATGTTTTTTGGTTGACCGAAGCCTTCGGCCGTACGAGGCCCTTGGCCGACCGAAGCCTTTAGCCGAACGAGGCCTTTGGCCGAACGAGGCCTTTGGCCGAACGAGGCCTTTGGCCGAACGAAGCCTCTGGCCGAGCGCTATCTTTGGCCGAGCAATGCCTTAGGCTGAACGAAGCTTGTCGAGCCATCTGAACCAAGTGACGTGTGCCGAACCATTCTTGCCCAACCATGCCTAAATGCCAAACATGTTGACCGCATCAAACTCGTATGCTACCACGCTCCTCTTGGTCAGAACCTTGTTTAGTACTAATAATAATATCTTCAACTGTCGTTTTGTAGCCGGGCCAATGTGCTGGTTAACACTTTCCCCCCAAAGTGTGTCGTGTGAAGAAACATGACACGCTTTGAATCAGCGAGCATTCCATGTCTCCAAAAAGAAATCCATCATGTTTCTTGAATAGTCATTATCCTTCAATTTTATCCTCCCAAGGTGTTGTATCCTTCTTTGATCATCATGACGCTTGGTCGATTCCTAATATTATAAACCTAGGATTGTAGTTCATCAGTGGCCATCCGTGTCTGGTTCTACAGGGCCAGTAAGCTTCGGCAATTTGATCTAGTCTTTTCTTAATAACCTTAAGTGAAAATTCAATTCCCTGTTGATTTCAAGAAGTCGAACTTTTTTCGAATGTACACATGCATGTTCGGGTACATGTTCTTGCCATTGGCTGTCGGATGCGTTTTATATGCTCATAAGTCATTGCCAATTCCATCTAGTTTAATTGCAATTCTATTGCGATTCCTTATTTGTATTTTCTCAAAGCGGTAAGCAAGGGTGAATGGAGTACGGACATTCACGGACCCATGGGTAGTTCTGTAAGCCCATAGTGTTGTTGGGAGTTCATCCACCCACTTGCCTCTAGCCTTTTCCAAACTTTTCTTCAGAACAGTCTTTATGATTTTGTTCATATCTTCAACCTGTACATTTGCAATAATAATAGGCCATAGAAGGTCATAAGGACAGATGACGTTACAGACAGTGAGGTTGATTTTTTTTTTGGTTGTGGCTAAAAGTTATTTGTCTGCCTATTTGGTGAAGTAAACAACTACTATGTTGGTGTATTTCGCACCAAGAAGATGATTTCAATGCCCCAAAGTGGCAAACGACTATAGACTAGCCATTTGAGTAATTTCCATCGGCGGGATTCTTGGAATTTTTGCAAACATCTTGCACTCGTCGCATTGTCTAGCATGATCAACCTTATCCGGATTGATAGTTGGCCAGTAATACTTGTAGCAGAGTATTTTCTTTATCATGCTTTTCCCCTTGATGCTATCGCCACATTCTTTTTCATAGACTTCCTTCAGGACTCGTTTTATCTCATTATGGGCTATGCACCAGAGTAAGGGGGTCGAGAATCCCCTTCGACACGTTATTCCACTCTCCATTACGTATCGCAAAGCCTTACGAATGACTTATCGTCTTTTGCTCCTTCTTTCGGGTAAGACCCCATGTAGTAAATATTGCTTAAATGGGGTCATCCATGATTCCTTATCGATTTCGGTTTCTAACACGAAATCTACCTCCATCATATTTATACTCGGAGCATGTAAGGTTTCGACGGGAAACAATCCCATCTACTGCGCATCGCCATTGCTTGCAAATTTTGCCAATGAATCGGCTGCTCTGTTTTTCTTACGTGGGACATGTGAAATATCATAATACTCGAGATTTGCTAGCAGCTCCTAAACTTGGACCAAATACGGGGCAAGTCTCTGACCACATGCTTGGAGTCTCCCCGCACTTGGTACACCACCCGTTGCGAGTCACAAAAGATTTCAGCCGATCTTACTCCCAGTTCTTTGATGAGTCTTAAGCTGGCAATCAATGTTTCATACTTGGCTTTGCTATTTGTTGTTGGGAATTCAAGCTTCAAAGCATAACAAACTGATCGGTTTTCAGGAGTCACAAGAACTATGTCTGCCCCCAAACAATGGTCGTTAGATGCCCCATCGGTCTTCATCTTCCATCGAATGGGAGGTATGACATTATGGTCGTTTGCGTCGTCTAACACAGTGAATTTAGCAATGAAGTCTGCTAGTTTTGCTCCTGTATGGTCCTTCGTGGCAGGTAGGTAATATCGGACTGACTCAAGTCGATATTCCTTTTTAACATACTTCCAGAAGTTTTTGGTCCTTGGAGTACCTGTCGCAAGGGTTGATCAGTGTAAACACTGATTAAGCGTGCCTGAAAATATGGGCAAAGCTTGCGTGATGCAATCACCAAGCAATAGGCTAATTTCTCGATCTTGGGCACTTGTATGTCTCGGATAGCTTGAATCTTCTCCGGATTAGCTTCGATTCCCCGCGCATTCACAATGAAACCCAAAAACTTTCCCGATGCTACGCCAAATGAATACTTCAAAGGATTGATTTTCATTTCATAATGCCTGAGTATATCAAACATATCTGTTAGGTCTCGGATGTGGTCGTTTGACTGCCATGTCTTCACGAGCATATCATCCACATAGACTTCCATCGTTCTACCAATCCGGTCTTTAAACATTTGATTCACCAGACGCGGATAAGCTGCTCCCGCGTTTTTCAATCCAAAAGGCATTACTTCATAGTAATATAGCCCCACATCTCTGACAAAACTTGTGTGTTCTTGGTCTAGAATGTGCATCGGGATGTGATTCTATCTCGAATACGCATCCATAAAAGACAATAATTCGTGTCCAGCCGTAGAGTCGACAAGCTGGTCGATTCTAGATAAAGGGAAACTATCCTTCGGGCATGCTTTATTCAGATCAGAGTAATCAACACAAGTTCTCCACCTCTCGTTTGCTTTCCTCACAAGTGCAGGGTTAGAAACCCATTCAGGGTAGAGGGCATCGCGGACGAACACATTGGCTTTGAGTCTGTCCACCTCCTCTCCAAGAGCAGCGGACCTCTCCAGGTCCATGCCTCTCCTATTTTGTTTTGCAGGGATGTATTTCGGGTGTATGTTCAAGATATGACTCGCAATAGCGGGAGAAATCCGCATACATCATAATGTGTCCAAGCGAAAACATCTAGGTTCGCTCGGAGGAAATCAGTAAGATCTTCGGCCAATGATGGATCAAGTTGCGATCCAATCTTATGGACTCGTGATGGGTCATCCCGGCTGACTGGTATGTCAATCGTGAGCTCAGCAGGTGCCATCCCAGATTCTTTAAGTTCAGATGTAACTATTTTGCATAACATTCAATGTGAAACATGGTTGGGACGGCCAATGTTGATGGTTACTCTGGTCAAATCCTAGTGTCTTGTCATGAGTTATTAAGTCTTATAATGAAGGGCTCTGAATGCTCTAATAGATTGTCAGCAAATGGCCAAAGATCAGGCTTAAAAGCGCATTAAAGGAAATGTCGAGTAGGGGTCAGCCTTGAGTTGCGTGCAATCATATAGCTGGATTTTGCTATGAGTTTGAATTTTCTTGTATATTCGAGTAACGCACTTTCTATTCAGTGTATTCATGATCCTTTACCTGTCCTTCGGGTTGGAGTGAAACTCAATTGCCCATGAGCTAAGGTATCGATTTAATGATTCTATCTTTAGGCATCCTTTCGGTCGTAGCCTTGAGTAGTTGTAAGCACTATATATAAGTTTCAATACTGAGCTATCGTAGCCAGCCTTTGGATGACCATGCATCTGCTCCCAGTCTTAGGTTGATAACTGTACTGCATGGACGGTTGGGTCTCGTCCTGGCTATGTTTATATTCTCACCTAAACTCCAAAGACATAGAGGTGATCGGTGAATAGTCGGTTCACAGTCATCTTGCTTCTCGCTCGTGCCCCCAGGTCTGGGGCATATACCGATAAGTAGGAAGGTCAGCCATGCCCACTTTAGCATTACTCTCTTTTCCGTTGAATCGGGGATCAGGTCAGTCGACGGGAGACCGGGTCTCGCCTATCTTGGATTTTATCGTGGTTTTTCATTCCAAGAGGAATACTTTGATGCCTCGTCAGTTTTAGGGCGTAATTCGAACACTGGACGGTCATCCATGTCCACTTTGGTTCATGTTCTGTAATCAGATCTCAAGGTAAAGTCGGCTACAAATGCAGTTGGGTCATGCCCATCCAGTTTCATACTCCTCCTAATGGATCGAAGGAGGGTGCTGGATAATTTTTGACAAAATCTTCATGGTTTACTCTCCTTTCCACACTCTGGAGGTTATAGTTTTTCAAGGAACATCCCAGTCACATTCGTATGTGCTTAGTGCGAATCGGTATTGACCCTTGATATGAGGTATGATATAGTCGATTGCTCGTAGCTTTGGATGCCGTTTCGATTAGTTCTGTATTGAGGCCTCCATGTAGTCGTTGCCTTAAGTTACAAAGAACGCCAAGCTAGAGCAATAGTAAGCTATCGTATTCAAGTCCTAGTGATTTGTACCCCTGCTCCCAGCATTGATTTAGCCAGGCCACTAGTTGGATTGTCGAGCTCCATCCTTAGCGAGTTAATAATCCTCCTTTCGATTTTCGGCCGAAGTTTGCGGAATAAAGAATGGTCGGAATCCACTCATCTATTTGTCTATGTTTATAAACTATCTGCATTCTGGTGACTTAGTGTTATTCTCCCCCCGGTTGACTTGCGCCTAATTTTTGTTCATGCTTCGGTCCACGCTCCGGGGACTTAGAGATTTTTCGAACGGTTTAAGCTTCATTCCACACTCAGGGGACTGGGAGCACTTTAGTCCGCACTCTGGGGACGTAGAGGTTCTTAGGTCATTTATACTCAAGTCCGCACTCTGGGGACTTAGAAGTTTAGGACATTTATACTCGAGTCCGCACTCTGGGGACTTAGAGTACTCCAATCCATGCTTTGGGGACTTGGAGGTTCAAGTCTTTTATACTCGAGTCCGCACTCTGGGGACTTAGAGTACTCCAGTCCGCACTCTAGAGACTTGGAGGTTTAAGTCATTTATACTCGAGTCCACACTCTGGGGACTTGGAGTACTCTAGTCCGCGCTCTTGGGAGTTGGAGGTTCAAGTCGTTTATACTCGAGTCCACACTCCAGGGACTTAGAGTACTCCATTCCGCACTCTAGGGACTCAGAGGTTTAAGTCGTTTATACTCGAGTCCGCACTCCGGGGACTTAGAGTACTCCAGTCCGCGCTCTGGGGACTTGGAGTTTTAAGTCATTTATACTCGAGTCCACACTCTGGGGACTTAGAGTACTCCAGTTCGCACTCTGGGGACTCGGAGGTTTAAGTCATTTATACTCGAGTCCGCACTCTGGGGACTTAGAGTACTTCAGTCCGCACTCCGGGGACTCGGAGGTTTAAGTCGTTTATACTCGAGTCCGCACTCTGGGGACTCGAAGGTTTAAGTCGTTTATACTCGAGTCCGCACTCTGGGGACTTAGAGTACTCCAGTCCGCGCTCTGGGGACTTGGAGGTTCAGGACATTTATACTCGAGTCTGCACTCTGGGGACTTAGAGTACTCCAGTCCGCACTCTGGGGACTCGAAGGTTTAAGTCGTTTATACTCGAGTCCGCACTGCGGGGACTCAGAGTACTCCAGTCCGCGCTCTTGGGACTTGGAGGTTCAGGACGTTTATACTCGAGTCCGCACTCTGGGGACTTAGAGTACTCCAGTCCGCACTCTAGGGACTTGGAGGTTTAAGTCGTTTATACTTGAGTCCGCACTCTGGGGACTTAGAGTACTCCAGTCCGCAATTCGGGGACTTGGAGGTTTAAGTCGTTTATACTCGAGTCCGCACTCCGGGGACTTACAGTACTCTAGTCCGCGCTCTGGGGACTTGGAGGTTCAGGACGTTTATACTCGAGTCCGCACTCTGGGGACTTAGAGTACTCCAGTCCTCACTCTAGGAACTTAGAGGTTTTTATTGAGAATAGTCGTATTTCCACCCTTTAATTTATATTTCATCTACCGTATCGAGGCTAATGTTGTCGAAAGAACAATCGAACCACGTTTGCTCATGGGATGGGATTCTGCCCCCAGCATAAGGGACGAAACTTGAAAAATGGACGATCGATTCTCGTCCGCTTGGTGATTATAGCTCTCCCAATCAAGTCAAGGAAGGAGGTATATGACAGATGGTTGAATCACATCCATGTTGGGTTAGATAGCCAAATCTCATACAATTTGCTCCATATCTCTTTCTAGAAAATAAGGATAATAGATTGTTGAGTAGACAAAATAAGTTGCATATGTTCCAAGGTGCAGTCGTTCCCATGTATTGAGAGCGATGGTTAATGAGTAGGCAGTCCACCACAACTACTTCAAGTCGGGCCTTCGAATAACCTTTTGTGTTCAAGGTAGGATTTGATGTGTAGATGATCAAATCATGTCCACTCTAGACAGATCTTGGCGTCACTGAGCTTCAGGAGAGGCATCTGTATTTTGTCGAACTTTGTTCTATGACTTGATTTGAGTGGACGATCGGGCCCTACTCATTCCAAGCCTTGTTCAGGTCTCCAAGTCAAATGTGGAGGTCGATGAATGGATGGTTGGTCATGTTGACTTTGTATTGGGCTCTGATCGTGATGAACTTTTAAATATCTAGTCCATAGCCCCAAATCAAAGGCATATGGTTAATGATGAGCGATTGAATTATGCTCGTCTAGATGTTACTCCACACGTCCGGTCATAGTCTGCGTAGATTGGTTGGCAACCAAATTTGAGTACCCGGTTACTTGCATCGTTTTGAAAGTAGTTTAGTTCAAGTTATTCGTAGTTCATAGAACAATTAAAATAGAAATAGATTTGGAAATAATTCAAAGAAGGTTAGGATAAATCTCATTGATAAGTGAAGCAGCATCATGTGCTCGCTATTCGACTTCGCCCCTGGCTCCTTTCAAAGGGATGTCGGCCGTGAGCAGTCCAATTGATAATCATAGCCCTTTATTAATAGGCATCGGATATTCGCTGCACGCCATTCTGTAGGACTTGTACATACTATTGAAACTTTCCTTTCCAGATCAGCTTTTCGATCACACCTCGAAGGTGTTTGTAATTTCCCGTGTTAGGATCAGTGAGCACCTGGGAATATACAACGTTCCCCTGATTTTCTTTAGACTTTGGTGTACTCTCTCGAGGTTGGTTTCCAATACCACTCCGTGTCGTGAGTCTTCAAGTAGAGGTTGTCAATTGAATCTTTCAAAGAGCATATGAGCCGAATTTTGAGGTCTTGTTTCGTCTACTGGGATTTACATCCTTAGCCAACGGGCCTTCATTGTTATTTTTCTTAGTCTGTTCCGCTCCTCCACACTTTGGTTTAGATTCATTTTTGTCTAGAGACGATCCATGGTCGTAGGAGGCTCTCTAGCTAACTGGCTACCAAAATATATATGGAGGTCGATTCTCCTCAAGGGTGATCACTATGATATCCCTTTGAGAGTTATCGTTTGAGTTGCGGTTGTTTGTCCGTTCCCTTATTGCCGTTCAGAAGCTGTCGCTAGATCTTCTATGCCCTAGTCGATCAGGGGATGTAAGGGAAGTAGATAGAATGTTCCTTTATTAAGTTGAGTTTTGAATTCACTATCTGGAGGCACTGCGCTAGGGCTAGGGTTTCTATATATATTTTAGCCTCTTTTTTGAAAATTTGGGTCGTACTAGAAAAAATATATATTTTTTAAAATAGGGGTCGTATAAGAGACAGGTGTAGCTTAAGTTTCGATCGGCATGACAAAGTTGCTCGACGTACAAGATTGTTCGGCTAAGGTGGATCGGCCAAAGTGGATCGGCCAAGGTGGGTCGGCCAAGATGGATCGTCCAAGAGTGGCTCGGTCAAGTTGGATCGGCCAAGGTGGATCGGCCAAGGTGGACCGTCCGAGGTTGGTTGGCCAAGGTAGGTCGGCCAAGATGGATCAGTCAAAGTGTGGCTCGGTCAAGTTGGATCGGCCAAGGTTGTTCGGCCAAGGTTGGTCGGCCAAGGTAGGTCGGCCAAGATGGATTGGCCAAGGTGTGGCTCGGTCAAGTTGGATCGGCCAAGGTTGTTCGGCCAAGGTGGATCGGCCAAGGTTGGTCGGCCAAGGTTGGTCGGCCAAGATGGATCGACTAAAGTGGCTCGGCTAAGACGGATCGGCATACACCTTTTCTGCAGCGCTCAACATAGACCTTTTCTGGAGCGATCGGCGCATGCCTTTCTTAAAGCGGTCGGCATAGACTTTTCCCGAAGCGGTCCGCATATACCTTTTCTGGGGCGATCGGCTGAATTGCCTTCAGAAGAGGGTCGGCCTTCATTCAACTTGAGTGCAAACTTCAACATCCAATCCTTAGATCTTGCGTACATCAGTGAATCCAATCCTTTCACATGAACATGAACACACTTACGGCTATCAGCTTCCTTTAGATTTTTTTTCAAATCTGAGTAGAATAGGAAGTTTTCTAGTAAACAACTGGATCTATCTCGCGAATATGGAAATCTACTAGTAGATGATGAGATCCAATCAAGCTGAGAATTCAATTCTCAGTGAAAGCACCAAAATGTTAGCACCAAAATTGGTCACTAACACCCTTAGAAAGATTGTGTAGAGAGATTAATGAAGAAAGTAAATTAAAACAGAGAATAGAGTGTAAATTTAAATGTAGAGAACAAGAACACCAAATTTATAGTGTTTCAGCGTAACTGCCTATATCCACTTTGAGGTTGATTTCCATTGATTTTCCTGATGGGTGATTACAGATACAATCCATTTTTAGTTACTAGAATACAATTGCAAAGTAAAAGAAATAAGTCTAGAATGAGTCTTGAAATTGGCGGAGTCTCCTCAGTGTTCTCTAAAACCTCTCCCACTTCTCTGTTCCCATGCCCCTCTATTTATAGACAAAGGTGGGTTGGACTTCTCTGATGGGCCCGGTAGCTGAATAACTCGGTCCAAATAGGGCAAGCCCTATATGCCAAACCGAGCAGGCCGAACGGTCGAGTGCCGACCCAACCTCTATATGCCGAACGATACGTTTGTTGTGGGGAAGAGTAGGTCGCGCAATGATCGGACCGGGCGTTCTGGAGAGAATGCCGAACCATCCTTGATTGCCGAACGTCTCAGGAGGCCGAGTGAGAATGCCGAGCCTTCATGGATACCGAATGCTCCTTAATGCCGCGGCATGGTGCCGAACGGTCTGGGTGCCGAACGAGGATCTTGATGTTTGAATGCCATCTTGACCGAACGAGGCTTCTGGCCAAACGAACGTTTTTGGTTGACTGAAGCCTTCGGCTGAACGAGGCCCTTGGTCAACCGAAGCCTTTGGCCGAACGAGGCCTTTGGCCGAATGATGCTTTTGGCCGAACGAAGCCTCTGGCCGAGCGCTATCTTTGGCCGAGCAATGCCTTAGGCCGAACGAGGCCTGCCGAGCAATCTGAACTGAGCGACGTGTGCCGAACCATTCTTGCCGAACCTCCAAACATGTCGACCGCATCAAACCCGTATGCTACCAGGCTTCTCTTGGTCAGAACCTTGTCTGGTACTAATAATAATATCTTCAACTGTCGTTTTGTAGCCAGGCCAAGGTGCCGGTTAACAAACTCAAACCAGTGTGTTGATCCATTTTTTTGGTTAACACTAATCTTATTTTGTTTGATCACTTATAAAATACCAATTTAAGCATTAACATTGTTTTATTTAACAAACATTGATTCCTTTAGTTTTCCCAATAGAAGTAACATGCCCAAAATTTTCATTTCTATTGGTATAGAAATATCTTATAAAAATTAAATAAAGTTATTTGCAATAGTTTTAATAAAATAGACTGTTAACTGAAAATTCTCATTTTTAACAATTGATTACAATATTACCGTTTATCTAAATTTACAACATTTGTTGTGACAATTTTATAATTTTAAGATATTTGTCATAAATATTCTATTAAAATAAATAAGCAAATAACCCTTGGAAAAATCATATTTCAAATAATAATAAAAATTCATATAATTAATTACTTATTTACTCGAACATTGTTCTTATATTATTAGTATAAGAATTAAATTACATATTTTGTTGCTTCAATAAATTCTCAATTCATTAATCATTAGTTGGAAATCCTTTTATAATTTCCTTATTTATTTCAATCCTAACCCCTTTCAAATTTGGAGATAAGAACAATTATAAATATAAATTCCCCTAAATTTATCAATAAAATTTAGACCTGATTAATTAAGTCATATTTTAGATTTAATTTTAGGTAATCTCGACCGGGGTTGTTATAGACTTCCCCTATAAAAATTGCGTCCCTTCGATTTCCTTAAGGGAAAAGTCAATAACAAACTATGGATGATGCATCGATTCAAAAGGAATAGGCTTATGATCGAGAGATAATTAACATGAATCTCATCATTAATAAGCATCAAAAAGCAATAGAGGATGTGCTCACTTGATAATTCTCTCTAGCTGTCATGGATAGTCCTATTTTTTAATGGATCATAGTATTGACAAGTGGAACAACTATATTTCAAAAGCATTCAGTATCTAAGGTTACAAAACAAATAGAACTCCATTCATAAGTTAGATTTTGTAAGATCTCAAGTGAAACAAGGATTCTATGCTCAAGAATAGAATCAGAATTTCTAAAGTATCTCCAAAGCTGTAACTCGTAAAGGACAACACGAATGCCAGAGAACTGGACTAGTAAGGAAACTTAGTAAGCAACAAGGCCACTACACTTAATGGTTGGGTAGGGTCCCATATATCAAATAGTTATTATCCCAAATTGAATGGAATACCTGTCATCTAACATGGAAGAAACTCGAATAAAGATTTGATTTCCAATAAAATTTCCATGCAAGTTTTAATCCAAATTTTCACATTTCAATTTATTAAAAGTATTTTCTCTATTCAAAATACTTAACATTATGAATGTTCTAAGAGACTTGCTAAATTAATCATTTCAAGAGTTGTAGATTAATTCTAGGATTCCGATAACACCTCACACTTTGATAACATTATTTAGGATATTTAATTAGGTAAATTAAATAAAATAATGTGTTAATTAAGAGATTGAGATTTGAATTATAATTAAGGGGTAGTCGTGCCCGTTAAACCGCAAATTAAAGAAGAGTTTAAAATGAAATATATGAGGGGTAAAATAGGAAAGAAGTCATTCCTATATCTATAGCCCTTAGCCATGTATACTCCTACACGTTCATTTTCATTTATTTAAATTTTAAGAGCTAAGGTTGACCACCATTAACAAGGGAAAGAGAAAGAAAGATAAAGGGGAAGCTTAATCAACATCAACTTTATTCAAACCTTATATCATTAATCTCTAAGTAAGGTGAATAATGTTTACATCTCATATTTCTTATCGTTTTTTATTTTAAAATGATTCTAAAATATTTTTGCAATGTTTTTCCATGTTTTTGAATGATGGAATAATTGTATATACTTATTGATGATTAATGGTTGTTCATATAGATTTTATGACATGTTTTGATATGAAAACCCTATTGAATGACATCTAAATGCCTTGCGATATATTTATACAGAAAGAAATATTATTTTAGAGTTGGGTTTCAATTTTTAGAATTTCCTAAATTTCTATGGTTTTATATGAACTTTCTAATAAAGAAAATGTCAATTTGGGTTATAAATTATTTATGGTTAAATAATAAAAGGTTTGGTTCTGAAATTTTTATATGTTGGAAAACATATTAAAATAGATTTTTTGGAACTTCTGTAGAATTTTCCTAAGTGTTTTGATGAATATATAAAATTATTTAAAGTATTGAACTTAAATGTTTTATATATTTATATAAGGAGAGGAGCTCTTTGCAAATAATTCAAATTTGTTATTTTTTGGAAATCGGTAGCACTTTTGAGTACAATGGTAAACAATCAGATTTAGACAAAAAAGGCAGTTTGGGTACAAAAGAAATAGTTTAAAAGGGCAAATAAACATGTTTTACATTGTTTCGATACTTTCGACACCAGATTCCGCCATTTTACCTTCGCCTCCGTCTTTGTCGAAACCAATGCTCATGGTATCGATTAACTAGTACATAGTGTATTGGATATACGTGGAAGGTATAGAGTCAAAACCTGGGTTCCAAAGGGGTTGAAGCATAACTTTCCATTTAAACGAAAATGTGGTCGCTTGCTTTCGACTAAGTAGCTTTTGACTTAGTTTTCTTTTAATTAGGTCAAATGAATTTAAATAAATGGTGTCGATTGGGTTACGCCTTGTTTTAAATAATTGCTTTCGACTAAGCCGAAACCTTTAGCTGCTGCTCTTTGCCTTTCGACCCATAGTGTTTCGAAGGGGTTACTTTATTTTCTAAATATTGGCCACTTCTCCATTGCTTTCGAAGGAATGGTTTCGATGCCATCATTTCTTTATGTAGGAATGCTTTCGAAAGATAGGCTTTCAACTAAATGGTTTTAGTGACCCCTTTGTTCAATTGAAATATAACCCAACAAGTGCTTTCGAAAGGTTTATGTTTATCAAGGGTCGATTCTTTTGAAAGGTTTTAAAGGAATCGAAAGGTGCGATTTTTCTGGTTGTTTCGAAAGGATTAAAAAGAAATATTTTCCAAAGTTTGAAAGGAATGGTTTTTCCTATGTTTCGGAAGGTAATATTTAAAGGTTTTAGAAGAAAGATGTCTAAGGCTTTTAAAGGCTTTCGAAAGGAAGGTTTTTCAATGGTTTCGAAAGGAACTTGAGAATGGTTTTGAGAAGAAGGTTTTGGCCTTTCGGCCTACATAAAAGAAAAAGGTTTTACTTGGTTTAGAAAGGGGTACTTTCAATGGATTCGAACGGGGGGCTTTCAAAGATTTAAATGTTTTCATCAACTAGATTTAGGTAAAGTATATATAACATGGCAAGGTGATTTTGAGTAAAGCATAGAGATTGTATATTTCCTTGTTTGAGTTTGATTTAAAGGTTTTAAATCGTTTTGAAAAGGTTTTTAAGGATAATTTTAGGAAGTATCCCTAAGTAAACTGACTCAAATATTAGAATACCAGATGGGACTGGTATAGGGTCGCGCCGTATACATTAGCTATTAGCCCCAACTAGTTTTGACCAAAATTCCAGTGTGTAGGGCTTTGTCATAAGTATGACTAAAATTATGAGTACACATAGAAAGGAATATATATTTGCATACAGATAGGTTATTGGTGAGCTCGCAAAACCATTAGAATCATGTGACCCTAGGAGATGATAAGTTAAGGACAGGCCATCCAAAAGAGAAGTATTTAATAGATAGTTATGGACAGATCGTCCAAAAGAAGAAGTGTCCAACAAATGTTAGACAAATTATTATATTGTCTGGTAGGCCCGAATCAGCCAAAGGTTAATGGTTAGCCAAATTAAACTAAAGTGTATGAAAAGATAGTTCATTTATTACCTAATATGTATGTTTACATAGTGATGCTTTATAGTATTTAACCAGTTTTGGTTGTAGGAAAGATTTTCAAAAAATACGTTTTAGAAATGTAATACCCCGGAATTTTTGGCAATATAAATTTAATAATCTGTATTTAAAATTAAATTGATTTGATAATTTTTGTAAATAAATTTGAATTGATTTAATAATCTTACTTTAATAAATATTTAATTAGTGAATTTATCTTTTAAAAGCTAATAAATTGGTTTCTATATATATTTGTATATATTGTCAATATATGAAGTTTGTTTTAAGTTTAATAAATAAATAAATCTTATTTTCTAATTCTACGATTTTTGGTAAATTGGGAATTTGTTTTTATTTAATATAAGCTTTTCAAAAGCTGTTTAATAAAGAACTATATGGTTCTAAAATACATAAAATAAATGTTTAATTGTTTAAAAAGGATTTTACCTTAAGTTTAAATAAGATTAATAATAAGATTTGTTTTATTTCTTTTTTAAAATATTGTTTAATAAATATGATTGTAATTAAATATGAAAGTTTAAATACAATTAAAATATGAAACATTTGTTCATATAAATAATAAGTAATTTACAATCTCTTTTATCAATTTTATTTAAATTATCTAAAATGTTATTTTCAAATAATAAAGTAATGTATTGTTTTTATTTTTAAATATAAATGGTTTTATTTCCTTAAAAAAATTAGCTATATATATAACTAAGTATTTGTAAATTAATTAAGTTTAAAACTTTCATTAACTTTTAATTATAAATACTAATTACTTTAGAGACATGTGTAAACATCCTAGAGCTTTAATAACATGTGTTAATTTATTAATTAAGGTAAGTGACAAATGTATAGTTTTCTACAAGTGTCATGTTTGATTTTATATTTTCCTTTTATTTTATTTTAAAACATTTCAGCCTATTTATAAATCTATTTTCCTTCCCCTTCAATTCTTTTTCTAAACCTAAAGCTAAGAAACAAGTCGGTAAACAAAAATCTGAAATCATCTTCAAAGAAAAACCCTGTAATATCATTTTCAAATCTAAAACCAAATCAGTAACCATCTTCAACCTGTAAATCAAACTCCTCATCTTCAAAAATGCATAGCAAAAATCCCTGTAGCATTTTCAAGCATGCAAGTCTACATTTATATTTTCTTCAATCTGGAAGCACATGCAAAACAATCTGAAGCTAACCTGCACATTTCTAAACAAAAGCAAACTGCATTCTTCAAAATCTGTAGCCTGCATTCATCATTCAACCTGGAATTGTTGCCTGCATTTTCTTTTAACTTAGAAGCATTTTAAAGCAACATTCAAGTTTTAAAGTTTCAAAGCATCACAGCAACTAAATCTTAAAAAAAATTGCATTCAAGCATTAAAGAGTTCAAAAGATCAAAGGTTGTTCAACTAAAAGTGCTCTACTCGTTAAGTTTTAACAGGTGAGTAACTCCATTTTTAAAATTTTAAGTAGGAAAATTTGATTGCATGCTTTTTAAGTAGAAATGAATATATATTATGAATTTGCTGTGAATATATATATATATATATATGAATATGAATATATATATATATGTATGCATGCTTGTTTACCTATCACATTTCTGTTTCATTAATTTCAAGCTTCTGTTTGATTTTAAAAATCATTATCTCTTGATTAAATCTTGGTTTAGATTTAAGGCTTAAACGAATTATGTTTATTTCATCATACACTATAGTTTGAAACTTTACTTAAGTTAAAACAACTCTGTATCATCTCTGGAGTTTATAAACAGATGATCAAACATTAATTAGTGAAATTTCAAATACCTTGATTCGATGTTTCAGGGTTATAAATCAAATCATCATACACAATCATGATTTTTAAAAGCAAGATTACCACTTTACTGTATTTTGCTGTATCAAATCATTAATCAGAGAGCAGTTCCAAATTTACTGTATTTTGCTTTTGGGGTTTTAACTGATGATCTATGGGTTCGAATGGGTTGAATTTCCTCCTGGAGGTGGAGGAGTGATCAGGGATGAGGAGAAAATTATTTTATTGTGGTGTATTTCATTTTGGTGACGGTGGTTGTGATTTGAAGTTTGGAATCCTAGTTTTACTGGACTAGGAAGAATAGATCACCTCGGCATTTATAGATGATCGAGTTGCTTGGGGTTTTAGGATATGGAAGTTAGTGGGTTGACGAGGACTTCGCCGGAGTTTCAAAGGCAACGTTGGTCGGATCTTCAATGGCGAGGCGTTGGAAGGTTTGGATGTTGTGGTTACTGCCTGTTCCAGGTTTGCGTGTAAAGCTTGATTTCGATTTCAAGTTTGGATGGATTTTGTGGTGATCGGATTCTGATGAGAGGAGGATCGTCGTTCTGCTCGAGGGTGTGGAGTCAACAGGAGTTGGTCGGTGGCACCGTGCATGTGCATGGTGCACTAGTTTCTGATGATCTGTGTTGTTTAGTTAGGGTGTTGCAGAATTTCGTTGCCTCGCATTTGTCTCGGGTGATTCGAGTTTTAACTCGAAGTAGGGTAGGTTTGGACTCGAAGTCATTTAGGGTTGGCTCGATTAATTGTTGTTTACAGGTTTTAAAATAAAAACAGAAGCCTGTTCTGTTTTAAAATTTAAAAGTAAAGATTTAAATGTAAACAAAAATTTATAATAAGTTTAAAACCTGAGTTTGAATCTGAATTCAAGTAGTTTGAATCTATATTTTGAAATGACTTAAATTTTGAAATTTAAATTTGGTTTTAACAACTTTTAAGTGTAAAAGTATATTTGGTTTTGAATTTAAAATGAAAGTTTAAATTGTAAAATAGAAATTTCAAATAAGTTTAAATCTAGTTTTAAAATCTGGAATTTGGGTTTGAATTTCAGTTTTTAAAATAAGATAAAGTTTTAAATTTAAATTGTTAAACTACTTTAAAAAATAGATAAAAGATTTGAAATTTAAAGTGAAGTTTAAAATGTAAGTAAGTTTTGTATCTAAGTAATCTGGAATCAAAATTTAATATGTATTCCAGTTTGAAATAAATGGAAATTTTTAAAATTTAAAATGATTTAAATAATCTTGTTTGTTAAGAGTATTTTTAATTTAATTTGAATTTAAAAATGAATTGGGTTTTAAATTCTTTTAAAACCTCTTTATAAAATGAATATTTCTTTAACTTGTGAGATAAAAAGATTTTGAATTGTTTCTAAACATTGTTTAGATAAATTTGTATTCATTTTAAAATCATAAATTTAAAATGAAGTTTAAAATGAAATTTAAAGTAAATTGAAACAAATTGTTTTTAAATACTTTGATTAAGTAAGAAATATTTATCTTAAAGATAAATAGAATTTAATGATTTGGATTCATTAAATTTTTAAGTTAATTTAAGTAGGTAATTAATTATTTAATTAATTAATGATATGGATGATTAATTAAGTAATTAAGAGTTTTTTAAATTGATTAATTAAGACTTAAGATTAATTAATTAAGGGTAATTAATTTGTAATTAAGGATTATTAATTAGAATACTAATTTATAATTAGAAATTAATTAATCAAGTAATTAAGGATTAATTAAGTTGCAGTTAACACTTAATTAATTAAATAATTAGAGATTAATTTATTGATAATTAAATATTAAGTAATTTTTAATTAATAATGGTTAATCTAAGTTAATTTCTTAAGGAAGAAATTAAAGAATTGTTAATGAAGGTCATTAACTTAAGATTATTTAACAATTAAATAATGTGATAATTTTAATAATTAATTAGATTAATTAATTAATATTAATCATTTGTGAAATTGTTAAAGTTTAATTACTTAATAGAAGTAATTAATGAATTAATTACTTAATGTAATTAATTGAGTTTAATGTGATTAGTTTAAGTTGATTAATTAAGTTTAATTAATTTAAACACTTGATGATTTGATAATAATTACTTAATGTAATTAATGGAATTGTAATTACTTAGGAAAGTAATTAATTGATAATTACTGGATGTAATTAAAGATGTTTTAATAATGGAAGTGATTTGGATAAAAAAAATTACTTTGTGATTAATCAGGGGATTAATTTAGATAATTAATTAAGGAATAATTAATTTATGAAATGAAGTAATTAAGGGTAGTTAATTACTGGAAGTTATTAATCAGGGGTGATTAATATATGTGGTTAAATTGAAGACTAATTACTTAATGTAATTAATTGAAATAGAGAGATTAATTAAAAATGTAATTAGAAATCATTAATTAATAAAATTAATGATGTAAATTTAGAATTGATTAATTAAGGAATAATTAATAAATGAAGTAATTAATTAATAAAGGATTAATGTAATTAATTTTAGTTAATTAATTGATTAAGTAATTAAAAGTTAATTATTGTAAAAGGGTTAAGTATAATTAACTTGTGTAATTAATTTAAAGGCTAATTACTTATTGTAATTAGAAAATTATTAATCAGGAAACGATTAATTGAAATGAATAATGAGATGGTGATTAATTAATTGATTTGTAATTAATTAATGGTTAATTTAAGCAGGATTATAATGATGAAGTAATTAATTTATTTTATTTTAAATTAATTAGAGATGAAGTAGTTAACTTAATTCACTTTAAATTAATTATAGATGGTGTGATCATTAAATCATTACTTATGTATGAATGGATGATATTGGTTGCCTTGAATGGTTTGAAATCTCAGTTATGAGATAATTAATGCTGTGTGATATGGATGCTTGGTTTCATTGGGATGATAATATGGATTATTTATTTATAATGATAATGTGGATTATCTTTTGTGATGATTATGTTGATTATCTATTATGAATCTGTGAATTATCTATCTGTGTGTATATAAATAATAGAATTGAATTGTTTTAACTTTAAAATAACTTGGCCTTAAAAGATACGTTTTGGATTCGATGAGACCGGGATCGGGTTTCCATATTTGGATATCCGAAAACCACATCGATCCAAATTAACGATAGGTCGTGAATCTCAAGTGAAGATGAAGATTCAGAGTGCAAGGGTTATCGTCGTTAACTCTGACGGTGATTCCAAAATGAGTGTAACGACCTTTGGCTTCATTCGAACCCGGAACGAACTTGTATGGATTGAATGCTTTCAGAACATCATCAGGTGAACAATGCGCATTCTAAGTGATGTGTTCTATAAAGGTAATCATATCCTCAAGCCTCATCAACCGGGAATGGCAAAACAGGGGAGGTCCAGCAAGGCTAAGTGGGTCATGCCCAAGTAGGACGAGATTTACCCCTGTCTAGATGTCCCTTTTATTTCGGCTATGTGGTGCGGTTGCTGATCACAACTACGGGGTGGTCTTGTTCGGAACTGTTTAGTAAGGGATGGTTCCGGCTTTGTGATGCAGGGGATTGGGAGTAATCCTCGGTACGTTGATTTAGGCTACTTACTATGACGGGCGGTACCCCGGTAGCCCTGCCATTGTATGGAATCCAAAATCCAATAAGTGCCCTCGGTTTTGATTTTATTACCCACTTTTATGGCTAGTAGCTGGATTTTGATCATGTAACAATTTCGGCTATTTCTTATTTACTTGAAAACCCTAGACCTATTATAATATCATTGGATTTCCTATCATATGTTGGTTAACGTAAGGTGAAAACTTTTCCATGCTTATGTGTGGGAAGTCTTACGTAATACCTTTCTTTTCAAAAGTTTTTGAAAGTTAAGCAATCTTAACCTGTTACTCACACCAGACCCATGTCTGACCCGGAGTTTATTTGTGTTTTTCTTAAACTCTTGGGTACTCAAATTTTTACGAGTAGCCAAGGGACTCAGGTTAGCTTTGATGAATTGTGGAGGAGCAATGGAGCAGGAGGCTTCTGCGTTACAGATATATATAGTGTTCCGCTGTGTTGGTATCTCTGAGTGGTTTCTTTGTTGATGTTGTATCCGAGTTGTAATAACTAGACAGGTGTTTATAACTGTCTAGAATGTGATATATATGCTATATAACTCTGATAATTGTTGTATACTATGTAATACTTATGTTATTAATATAATTTATTCGTTCCGTTGTTGAGATTCTGATGTTGTTTCTTCTTTCTCTTCTTTCTTTTATCTTTTCTATCCCTTTCTTTCTTCAAGATGATGCGACTTTCTGGTCGTTGAAAGTCGGGTCGTCACAAGAAAGATGTTGTGAGGGGAAACCCATTCCGTTAAGCGGCATGGTCTCACTTAACATAAAATATCTGAGATGTAACAATATTATTCATACCAGGCTTTATGTCTGATTCGAAGTTTTTGCTTTTCTCTTAAACCCTCGGGTGCTCAAAATTGATTCAGTAGACTGAGGGTTGAGGTTTTCAGGTTTTTGTTGTTTTAGCGGGTAAAGCTTCTGGAGACGAGTAGGTGGCTGACGGGTAGCTAATTAGGATTTACAGTTTAGATAATTAAATAACCAAAATAATTATAAACAGCGAACATGAGCGGTTTTGGAATTGTTAGAATATGGCCTCGAAACTTATACCATTGTATTCGTAGCGATTTTCTGATTATATATATATAATATGCCTCGAACAGACTTCGTATGAAAAAGTTATTGACGTCCGAAGTTCTGTGTCAAAAAATAATTATACTTGTAAATATGACTATATCTGTATTTATTTTGCAAATAATAGTGTAAAAAGTAAATTGGTTATTATGATAAGTAATTTGTGGCAGATGGACGTAGTCCCAAGCGAAGACTATCACATAATATAAAAGAACTAAAGAGAATGTAGTATCATAATAAAAGAAGACAGACTAGAATAGAAAAGTGACACTTGCAATTACATTTATAATATGTAGGTTATAAAAGAAAGAAAAGAATATAAAAGTAACAGTTAGAAGTATAATTGTAAGTGTAAAGGTTATAATTAAAAGGAAAGAAATTGAAGAGGCTTATTTTATCAAACTTAGATCTTGGATTAAGTTAGTAAGCAAAATAATAGAAGTGGCCCGTACCGACAGCATTCCCTTTCAGGTCGAAGACTGTTGGCCTCACACATAGGTGGGACTGGGCATGCTGATTAGGGTAAATAAGTAGGCAACAGAATAAGAAAAGTAAACTAAATGCATAATAAAAGATTAGACGTAGGGTATAATAAAATGGTAAGATGCGTTTGGAGCAGCCCAAAGGATGAAGAGCCCAACGAAGCAGTTCATCACAGAATTTTCCGCATAGAAAGAGCACATCCAACTTAGTTAGTTTGAGCCAGAAGAAAGCACGAGACTTCAATGGGACGTGAGGTTACTCTAGGATGGCCCTCTGGGGTAGGCCTAACGAAGCTACACCCTCGAAGCAGGTCTGTACGTGTTCAAACAAAAGAGTATGCCTTGACTACTTTTGCATTGCAAGCCTAATGAAGAGGACCTTTATAGGAAGCCAAAAGGTTGATGATGGAGTAGGATATTCGTATGACACCGTACTCTGACTTGCGAGTAGGTTTTAGTGGGTAGGACCCAAAAGGATAGGCGCATGTGGAGATCAATCCATCATCATTCAGAGCGAGTTCGGGAAAGACTAGAGTTAAACCAATAAGCCAATGATTCTTTTACCATCGAGACATTGGATGAGGGGCACATGCCAATTGGATGTTTCGATTGTTTATAGTAGGGCACGGCCACTTAGCTCTTGAGAGGTCTTTTGATTAGTTAAGGGGGGCTAAGTAGGGCCATAGCCATGATGAGAAAAGAGATAAACCAAATAGAATATCTGTATTGTAGGCCTAACTAATTTGTCCTTTACAGAAATAGAAAATCACCGACTGAGTTCTGTATAAGGTAGACCTTATAGGCAGAATTCGAAGAGTGGTCAGAACGATTACTTATGGTCCTCAAGGTATGCACTGGATGGTACATTGTGAATGTCCGAGCACTAGTATAAGCTAGTGCGGACACAGTTTTACATTCATAGTAGACGATGGAACATCTGTATTGAAGGCCTCACGAAGCTGTCCTTTGTAGATATAGTTTCATTACGCTCTAGCAGCCAGACGATGGAGTCCTTTTCAAGGAGGATACAGAAGGTATTATAGGTAGTACCTAGGAGTGATGCAGTCTTTGGGTGTTTAGCTACATATATATTAGTTATTAGGATTTAATCTACTAGGCAGTAGATGGGTATGATTAATGCACAGAGGCGATAGTATTATAAACCCAGTAAATCTAATATGGCAAAATGGAAATAGAACGGTATTTGTAGAATTATACTTAGAAGTGTATAATTTGTCCATTTTCAGAACTTTAGTTCTAACTCCCTCCTCATAACATCCCACAGGTTAGATAGATGGCAGAGATATTCCAGCTTGTTGACACTTGTACAGAAAGTGTTATTACTTTGGTGAGTATTTACTTACTATTATATTTTTAGTCAGTTCCGCTATGAGACATTTATTTAAGCTTTGATATATATATATATATCTTTTCCTATTTGCAAGATACAAGATACCCAACTCGAGCTTCAATGGGCTTGGATTTTAGCATTTTTGCGAAAAATTCGAAACCATTGGAATTTGGGTTGTTACATTTAGTATTAGAGCGAGGTTAGTAGATCCTAAGTAAATTAGGAAATATGAGTGAACGTATTTGTATTTTTGAATAAAATATAAATATATTATATACTAAAATTCAAATAGTCCTTAATTATAGATTTTAACATATGGAATATTTTTAGAAGTATATTTGTGCATAGTTTGCTAGTTGGGTTTGGGATGACCCATAGACGTTGAGCCCTATGTTATTGCCGATTTATAGTGTAAAATAAGCTATGTTTTGAGAGAAGATCGGTATCCATATGTTATAGGAAGTGTGAAAGTTCCATAGGGATAGTATGGAGAGTATTTTTATAAGAGATTTTAATAAGGAAATGAAATTTCCAAGGTTTAGGAGGAGTATTCCTCGGACGGTAAGAAGAAAATCCACTTTATGTCTAGCCCAATAAAATGAAACTTTTGGAATGGAAAATTTGAAAAATATAACTATCAATATGTTTGAGGAAGTAAATATTGGGTTTTTGGAAAAAAAAAAGTAGTATGAAATTTAAATTGGTTTTTATATGATGTAAACTTTGTTAAATGTGAAATTCTTTTGAAGAATTATAGAGCATGTATAGCTGGCTAATTTCTTTGTAGATAATCAAAGATTTTAAATATGTAAACCTAGAGTGTGTTAAGTATCGAAACCATAGGTTACTAATAAATGTAATAGATGTTTTCGTGAAAAATAAAGGAAGCATAGACTATGACACTATTTTTATAGTAGGTGACTCTTAAAGGAAATGTTTTTACATTGCATATGGGATTTAGTAATATTTATTCTAATTGAATCCATGTAATGGTATTTTTGGGTTGTAGTAATGGTGTTTTACGCAACAATTGTTTTGACCCAAATAAAAATGTGCTTTAAATATAATTTCTATGTATAGAAATAAAGTGGTTTGTAAGTACACTTATTATTTAAATAAGTATATGGAAATGTTTTCTAGTTATGAAAATATTAAAACAGTTTTGAAAATGAGTTCTTCTGGAAAAAAATGTGAGTTAAATATAAGGAAATTAAGAAATTTTATAGGAAATGTCTACTGTAAGTGAATATAGGTTAAATATACTTTAATCCATTGGAATGAAATGAATAATGACATAATTTTCTATGAAACCAAATCACAAATAAAGACGTTTTGTGCAAGTTATAAGGAATACGTGAAAGAGATATACAAGGTTTGGAAAACACCATATTTTGTATAGCCTATTTCGATAAAATATAAAACAAGTTCCTTGTAATTTCACATAAATATGAAATTCTCTTTTAAAGGATTCAAAGAAGGTTTTAGCATTAATGGTTTCTTTAAGTAAACATTGACATGTCGATCAGTATGCTATAAAAAAAATCTTTTCCTCAATTGAAATCAATGTATGCAATCTAGGCTTAAGATAAAATCATGAGGGCTATAATAATAATCCAGAGCAATATATGATAAATAGAAATCACAAATCATAGAACATACACAGCGGAATACAAATAGATACAAGCTGATCAAAATCGAATAGGTACATAATGTCAAATATAAGACTGTGGCTAAAATGATCCATATAGTACATCTGTACTACATCTTCTGAAAAAAAATATGTATAAAAAGAATCTAGGCTTAATATAGATACAATGCTATATAAATATGTGCACATATACAAGATGAAGATAAGATATATGATAACTAGATAATTAGAGTGAATCCTCTCTAGAACAATCAAACTGGAGCACATGAAATATCTCGATCTGACCCAAGTATGATAAACTAATAAACGGGTCAGTCCAGACTATGATGAACGAGTTAGCAACATAAATGACAGATAAAGTAAACTAGAACTAAAGTATAGTAATTAAGTCATGCATCGACAAATATCAAACGTTTTTCAAAACTTCAAGAAAACCAAATATCAAACTCAATATTGCTTCTACAAGAAAATCCTCGAAACTATTTGGTGATAACACACATAACATCAAATCCAGAAAACACAAAGAGAAATCCAAAAATCTCATAAAAGGAGGGAAGGCGCCAAACTCTAGATTGGTAAAATAAATTCACCTGCATGCATGTAACACCAAGATAGACATATAAGTCTATAAACATCAAGGTAGGTACGAGACCTATAAACTTTAAGATAGGAACAAGTCGTATAATCTCAGGAAAAGGTACGAGACCTATAATCATAAAGATAGTTACGGGACATATAAACATCAAGATTTGAACAAGTCCTATAAACATTAAGATAGCTACGGGACCTATAAACTCCAAGATAGGAACAAGTCCTATAAACTCCGAAGGCAAGCCATAAACTCATCGATAAAGTGTTAAATACTTTCATATAGCAACCGAATAGATAACGACCATATGTCCCATACCTTACGGGTTTACCTAAACGTTGACTATACAATAATAAAATCCACTTGTGTGTAGCAATTGGTCGGTTAAGAAAGTCTGAGAATTAACCGGTAAAACAAATGCAAGCATTCCATACCACTCGTTATTTAACTGTTTAAATCAATTCCTCGTTCAATTGATGTCATGCAATTTTTATAAAATTATTCACTTTAAAATCATTTTTAGTAAAACATTTATTTATAGCGGAAATATTTTCAAATCATTGCTCCAAATCAATTTTAAAACCATTTTCAAAGAGAATAACACTTTATATATATTTATAAAACTTATATAGAAATTAGATTTGTACTTAAAAAGACTTTTATAAAATGGTTTAATCTAGAAATCTGCCTTTTATGAATTCGATTTGAAAAAGTGCATCAAAAGTGTGTCTTACTCTCAAGATCCATAGAACATTTCTATGATATAAAAAATTCAAAATGAATTCTCAAATTCATAAATCAAAATCCATAAAAAACATTGAAATCGACAAAGAAAACAGCACCAAAATCAACAATTGGGTTCAGGTGATCAAATGGGCAAAGGAAGGAGCAAACGGGAGTAAATGGAGCCCGAAACGGCATGCTTGGGTATCAGCCCAGGTCATGACTGGTCAACTATTCATCATGACCGATGCAATAGTTTGCACGCCTGGGCTAAGCCGCAAGCATCATTGGTGGTGATTTCTTCGCTGAATTGAGTCTAGGCTTCTACTACACCGAATTAACTTATTTTGTTTTATCACTTATAAAATACCAATTTAAGCATAAACTATGTTTTATTTAGATTACTTTAATTTACCCAAAACAAATAACATGCCCAATATTCTCATTTCTATTAGTATTGAAACATCTTATAAAAATTAAGTACAACTTTTGAAAATAAAAGTTATTCTCAATAGTTTTAACAAAATAGACTATTGATTGAAAAATCTCATTTTTAAAAATTAAACATAATATTACCATTGAGTTAAATTTACTACACTTGTTGTGCTAATTTTATAATTGAATGATATTTGTCATAAACCTTCTATTAAAATAAATAAGCAAATAACCCCCGGAAAAATCGTATTTCAAATAATAAAATTATTTCCGTATAATTTATTTACACATTTTTCCAAGATTACTCTTATATTATTAATATAAGAATTAAATTACATTATTCGTTGTTTCTATAAATTCTCAATTCATCCGTCATTACTTGGAAATCCTTTTAGAATTTCCTTATTTATTTCAATCCCAACCCTTTTCAAATTTGGAGATAAGAAAAATTATAAATATAAATTCCCCGAATTTATCAATAAAATTTAGTTATGATTAGTTAAATAATATTTTAGATTCAATTCTAGGTAATCTCGTCCAGGGTTGTTCTCTTTTGCCCGATTATATTTCAAATTTTCCAAGTATAGTCCACATAAGTATATTTATATTGAATCTTTAAATTTTTAAATAAAAATTATTTTATAAATCAGTTTTTGTTCACCTACCGACAAGTTATGAAGAAATAGATTGCATATCTGAGACAACTTTTCCCTTATCACTAATTAAATCTTATTTTACAATCATTCTACTTTACAGTAAGATTTATATTTGCCAACCTATTAACTTTTTCCCTATGCTAAGCATGTGACAGTTCAAAAATCAGACATTCTTCTCTTTTTTCGCTCAAAAATCTTTTATATAAACTTTTGATGTATTTGGGAAAATACAGAATTCAAAATTTTATTGCAAAAATTTTCAAATTTTTGTAAAAGTATTTCAATTTCCAAATCTCAGAATTTTGAATGAAAATTTTCAAAAGTATATATTTTTTAAAACAAATCATATTGTATCCTACGCGGTCGGAGTTTAGTCAATAGTTTAAGTCCATAGTCGACTCTATCCTACCACGCGGTAAATTTTCAATTTTTCAAAAAAAAAATCTTTTATCTAAACATAACAACCCGCACACAAGTTCAATAAAAAAATTAGCTTTTAAGGCATAAGGACACTTGCCTATGGCTTCGTAACAAACTTTCCATTGCTTCACTCATCAAAATTTACCTTCCCAAAACTTTTAACGCTTTTGGGACTTGACTTGACTTTTCTTTTAATAGCTAATCTAATAAATTTCCAAATATTTTATAAACTTCTAGTCATTTATTTATTTATTTTTCATTAGTTAAGCGTCTACATGAAATTTTCATACTTAGAGAGTTACCCAATTAATTCGACGGTCCAACCAGAAAACTCATTTTCAAAAGTAACATTTTTCATGATATCGTATGTGTTTTATACGATAGAAACAACTAATGCTTACAACCCAAACCAAAAAAGAATAATGCTGGAAGTGTCCTTTAACATCAACTGGCATGATGTTGTGGTCCCATCACCCTACTAAAATTAAATGGACCTTTCTAACATGTCATCCTTCTATAACACATTTAACTTTCCTTTTTAGATTTTGATTAATAAGGTTTACCCGTTACTTCTATTATCACACCCAATTTTGGAATAAGCTATGCACCCCCACACTATAGTGAGTAAGAAATACAAATATGCACATTTTAACTAACTCATAGGTAAATTGGCTTGGTGGAATAACTTTTTCACCCTTATTTTGTCTTCCTTAACTTTGAGTCTACCAATGTCCTCTGTGTGTATTCAATATCTCATTACCCTCTATTACTATCTTCTTTTAATCCAAATTTCTTGATAGTATTCTCAAATCTTGATATTTACTTCCTTTATCCTTGATGTTCCCTACGATACCCTAGAACTCATAGAAGTGTATTTTAATACCATTTAAAATTCATTTGCAGGTGCTTTTTATAGCTTGCACACATGTCTAACAAAACATTCCTAGGTTATCACCAATATTCGTTGCAATCTATGGGGATTCCTTGTTACAACTATATGAGTAGTCGTCGCTATTTACTTCATAGCCTTATATTTTACCCCGTCTTACCTAGGCTATCGTTCCTATTTAGCCCATATTTAAAATTTTGGTTTGGTCTTCAGCATTTCTTTCAAAGATTAAAACTTTAAAAAATTTAAGTAATTAATCTCAAAATTTGAATCTTAAAAAGTATAACTTAGAAGCTTTATATCAGATTCAAAAATAACTTGTCTTAACTTTTGAAACTATAGTTTAGAATTTTTGAATTTAGCTTATTCACCTAGTCTAAGAGAAAATGTTAGCAATTTAATGTCTAAAATGTTTCTTTCCTTTTTCTTCGAATCAACTTTTCCTTTAATGACCTTTCTTAACTTTTGCCTTTCTAAGAATTGGAATTTTTAACTCAAACTATTTATTAAGTTTTTCTTTAAAAATCAATTATTATACCAAACCATTTCTTTTCAAAAATGCACTTTACAGTATTTCTAAACATCTTTTATAATTTTAAACAATAAAAACTGGAGTAGATAACAACAACTCTTACTCTGTTATTTATCACCTATGTTATTTCCACTTCCATCCTTAGTGGGGGCTCTGCTAGCATATTTGGGGGACTTCTAAAAGATATGTACCATTACTGCACCTAATTGCAGAAAGTACCCATTTCTCTCTCTTTTAATTTCTTATATTGTTTCTAATATCGTTTTATAAGAATTTCTAACCTTGTTCTATTTATATTTCGTAACTTCTCTATTATTCAACTTTCTTCTACCAAAACTTCCCTTATTTAAATTACTTCTATTTATATAGTTCCCTCCCAATTAGTTGTCCTCCTAATCGGAACATTGCAGTGCGTTCGTTACTGCTTTGTTTTCGGGTTTTAACCTTCTTTCTCGTTCTTTTCACCTCATTTCAAACTTGTACCAATTCCCATTATTTGCCCTTAAAATGAATTTTACGTCATAAATTTTTTCTTTGTTTTGGAAAAACCAATGAGCTAAATACACCCTATAAATTTCTTTCAAAAACGCAAACATTAATTAAAAACCCATTTATTGAAATTTCCAATTTAACTAATTTTAATTTCTACTAAAACTTTTCATTTAAATAAAATGTAGATATCTTATTTTACCGAAGATTTAATATTTTCAAAATAGTGTTTTTCTACTTTAAATAATTCCTTTAAAATTCTTTTCAAATATATTATTTATATATTTCTCATATAAAAATCATTTTAACTTTTATATTAAATTCTTTCATATAGGATCAGACTCAAAGTGTATTTTATATGTCACTTCTTATGGACGTTTCTCCTTTTAACTTACTTATTGGCTTATCTTCTTCTAGAATGTAAAAATTTAGCAATTAACTTGGAGTGACTGCTACACACCATCCTTCGAGAGCTTAATTGCTTCCGGATACCAACAACACATAGACTCTTACTTTCCCCATATCCAGACCTACTGTACATCATCAATTGGCAATCATGCGGGGATCTACAATCATTGGCTATTGGGGGCCCAACTAAGGAGTCACATACTATCCAGCTTCAAGGACCTTCTATATGCTGCACTCATGCTCTACTTAAGTCAATGCCTTTCCCATACAACCTGTTTCCCATGGGGTAATCGGGGTAGGTGTACATCTTCAACTTCATCCATTGTTCCGACTCATAATGGACTTATCCAGCTTTTAGTGAATGGTTGCAACTACTCTATAGTCGGAATTCATAGGATTTGGCCTATAGCATATTTATATTTATAGGAAAAATACAAATATGTTCACTCAATGTTTCCTAATTTTTCAAGATTGTCTAATCGGATATTTGATACCAAATGTAACAACATGTGCCTCGGTGGACTCGAATTTTTGCAAAATCGAAAACCTAAGTCCACCAAAGAGCAAATCGTTGATTTGGTATCCTACAAACAAATATATGCATATTAGAACACTATTGATATAAACTCACAGCGAAATAGTAAAGTATAATAAAACATATAGTTACTGACCAAAGTTGACACCTTTGAGATTTGGTGTACTTGTCAATATTGAGCATGCATAAGGAAATTTGTCCTACAATTGTTTTGCCTTGCACCAATATCTATCCCACTAAAGCTATCATGTGGGTTGTAATGAGGAGAGATCAGAACAATGTTTTGGTGACTGGTAAATTATACATTTTATACATAACATTAGTTTATGTCGATTGCCTTCCATCACATGCTATGTCGTTTTATTTTACTTAGTCGTCTCGACTCCACATATGCGTACGATTCGCCTCATCTACCCGAAGTAGACCATAACTACGTATTTGTGTGCATATATAAATATATTTAAGTACCAAGGTCTCTCTTTGGACCAAGATACTATCATCGCGGTATCCATAAATCAGCACCCCGTTAGGATCCACCGCTAATGCAGTATCACATTCTCGTCGTCGTGCATACCAAGAAACTCCCGTAGTGTCTAATAATGGCTTTACTATAATTTAGCCATATTCTATCTTGTCTTAGGGATTTCTACTTGTCTTCTTCCTAATTTATGGACTCAGCTCGTTGGACTGTATCTGGACTCAGCTCCACGAACTACCCCATTCCTGTTTGAAAGACCTCACTAAAAGAGTTAGCAAGCCTTGCCCCAAACAAACAAACTAGCAAAAAACTATGGTAGGGCATGGCCTAAGCATGACCAACACTAGTAATAGGTGTAGTCTGTTAAGTGCAGTCCCTATCTTTCCCGTTTTGATAGCTCAGGACCGATTGCGTACTCAACCTAATACAGCTCCTACTCCCTGATTTGGTACCAACACACTGACATAGCATCGAGCCTTGCTTACCATTCCATTAGAATGTCTAACGCAATCAAGGAAATACCCCTTAAATGATTAAAGCAGACTCTAATGGGGTATTCCTTCACCTATACGCAAGTATACGGTTCCTACAATTGGATATGTCTCACATCATTATAATGTATAAACAACTACATGTAGCCCCTTGCAGTAGGCAGACTTCTATTGTATAACACTACTGACCTCGCATTCCAAGTCATATTGATGACTAAGTCATTCTTATCCACTTAAGTTATTTACTAACTTTAATAATCATGCCTGTCAAAAATGAATATATGAGGCTACTTGTATGTATGTATGTATGTATGTATGTATGAATGTATGTATGTATGTATGTATGTATGTATGTATGTATGTATGTATGTATGTATCTTCATTCATTCTTGTTTAATTATTTTGCCTCTACGTTTCACTGTTAACAATATTTATTTATGCATTTATATCTTATTTAATTTAAGCCTATTAACCGCTTTCTTTTAGACCTACACATATTTTTCCCCATTTATTACTATTTTCCTCACCTTTTAATTTTCTATATTTATTCCCTTTTTAGCCATTTATTTCACTCCCTTGTTTAGAGAACTTTTCATATCCCTTTATTTAAATTATTACTTGTTTATATCTTTTATTTATTTTGTTTAATTCATCTCTTGCTTACATTGCATTTATATATTAATTTTTCTCTTAGACCGTTATTATTATCATATTTATACCTTTTGAATTAATCCTTAAAGATATCTGCATTTTAATGTATAGGAATTACATCTCTTTTAAATGGAATGTTAACATTGTAAATTTCTATTTCTTATCCAAAAGGGAATTTTATTTTACATTTGGAATCATAGGGAATTATCTTTTTTATAGTTATTGAAATAGACAATACAAAATATGGTAAATATTCATATTTTATACATCTCTTTCTTTTAAGGTGTATTCCTTAATATTTCAAATGTCACACTTTTATTTATAAATCCAAAACTTAATAATCTATAGAAATTTATATTGCAACGTGCTATTTAATTCAATAAATTAAAATACTAATTAAATCCCTAAAATTTTACTATGATAACTCAATTTACCTTTTTTTACTTAAAAATTCATATTAAATTTACAAATCTGGAACTATCATATATATTTTATAAATTTCAGGGACTACTACTACCCAATACTAAATTCAGGGACTATTAATACATAACATTTTCTTGATTTAAAAACATGCAATATACAATTCAAGTTATCAATCACAGAATGTGTAGGCAGGGTTTATAATTTTATTTCTCGTATATCGAAACACCCCACACCCTTTAATATACCCAAAAAGGGCACACTAAAGAATATAGTGCATTTTAGATATAGCTAAAAACTTATAGAGACTAAGATTTACAAGACAAAATAAATAAAACAGCGGAAGCAATAATTTATTAAAAATCAAAGTTCATAAAATAAGTCATAACCAAAATAATCTCAAAATACCAAATATATAACTCTTATGGAAAACATCATCTCAGTCACAATATCAAAGTACATACATAAAACCATCCCTTTCAACAAGTGCTAGTACATGAAAATAAAACTGAAAAGAAGAATAATAATAATACATGAAGAAAAACTTCATGACTGAATCTCCAAGTGAATTCGAAATCTACTTTCCCTACCTCTGCTGGCCTATGGGGGGAAAGGGGAAATGAGGAGTGGGTCAGACTAACAGTCTGGTGGATGAAAGTAATTACGAGTATTCTTAAGCATTGTAAAGATAAGAAGCTTTGCAACAGTTCCAGTATAAAAGGAAATAAAGGAAACGATAAAGTTGGAATAAAATATGGTTTAACTGTTTGGTTTGCTTAGATAGTTTGATTGGATTGTTTGCACTTCTATAAACTGCTTTGATTAGGATGAAATCCCTATGCTAGTTTAATTAGGCTGAATTCCTAAATCTACCCTTTGATCGGCCTTCTATCTCTGTTGTGCCTACTGCGGGCTAGTCTCATCTTATGGGTCCTACGGTAAAAGATACATGTTTAGTGCTTGGAACTCAATGGCGACTTATCTCCTTGCACCAAGGCCGCACGCTTGACCACTCGCGCTACCTGTTGCTCTCTCTTTGGACCTCTTATTTACTCTAAACAGCATAAGCGTGCCCAGCCTCACCTCCGTGTGTTGTGAGACCACCAGTTCCTGACTGAAGGGGAATGCTGTCGATACGGGTCCTAACAATATAAAATCTAGTCGCGCCCTATGTCCAATCCCCTGATTTGAACTTCAAATTATCGACTATATATCTACCCTTAATAGCATAAGCATGTCCCAAGGGAAATGCTTTCGATACGGGTCCTACTTCTGCTTATTAACTTAGTGTAAGTCTTTAAAATAAGCCTTCTCTATTTTGTCTTTAATTATAACATGTGTGTTATAACTTTGCTTATTTACTTAACCCAAGGCCTAAGTTTAAAAATAAGCTACTTCTTCTATTTCTTCTATTTTCTCTTTTTAGTTATCATTACATATTACAACCATGCTTGCAAATGTCTTAAATTTTCCTATTTCAGTCTAAGTCCAATTTATTACATTTCTCCTTATTTTACATCATATTTTCTATAAATTCAGTGTCCTTATATTTTAGTCCATATTAATGAATTACGTTCTTCTATTTATTCCATTCGCGTAAAATGGGAATTAAAAAGAAACTGACATTTACAGAATAAATCCCAACGTAGAATAGATGTAAATAAAATGTAAATAACAGGAAATAATTGTAAATACTGTAAATAACTATAAATAATTGGGAAGGCTATAATTAAGAGTAAATAATTGCAAATTGCTGACATAGAATATCTAAAAGAAATTAGACTGGAAAATAATTCTAAAATTTACTTAAAAATAAACTGTAAATAAACTTGCATAAGGGTTATCCCAAAATTGTAAACAAAAAACTACAACTATTGGAAACCCTATTATTTTAAATTACTTAAAAATCTAAAATAATTACTTAAACACTCACATGTGGTCCTCAGCTCTTTCCCTTGGCCTTCTCGGATCCACTTAAGGGGAATAAAATATTTTAATTAGAAATATCTTCTCCTTGGGAAAATATTCCTTTAGGGTCCAGCCTCAGGCAATGAACCAGATGGAGGAAATCTAAATGAGAAAAATAACTAGGCCTAGGGTATTATTTATAGTGTCACTTGTGGATCTCAGACCATTAGATTTGGAGATTAAATCTGGTGCAACCACGTCATAAGCTCGATGGGAACCGTTGGATGGTAGCACGGACGCACGAGATGGATTAAAAGTAGCAAAACGACATGTTGAAATCGAACCGGATGAAGCCAACAAAAGAATGCACGCGGGTTGACCTGGATGTCGACCTACCACTTGCTAGGATCGACCTAGCCATGGCGAGGGTCGACCTTAGGGATGGCCTTGCCTAACCGGACAAAGCCAACAAAAGAATGCATGCAGGACGACCTGGATATCGACCTACCACTTAGTAGGATCGACCTAGCCGTGGCGAGGGTTGACCTTAGGGATGGCCTTGCCTATATATATATATATATATATTCTTTTGTTTTCTCGTTTCTTGTTTATTCCGTAACTTCTTCGTTTTAGCTTCAATTTGACAATCTATATATGGAAATTGACAAATAATTGCCACGGACACAATGGTGAAGCTCCTGTAGTCCCATTTTGATAATTTCACAAAGTTATTTTATTATTTAATTAGTTCGTTAATTAATTACTATAGCTTAAATTTTAGGTTGTTACATTCTCCCATCCTTAAGCGATTTCGTCCCCGAAATCTCTAAGGTTAGAAGAACGAAATAAATGTTTTCATCCAAGTTCCACGACCAACTACTCAACCATCGTCCATTACATCCATTGTCCTTAAGTTTTTCTAATGCGATTTATGATACATATGCAATTAGTGTAGTGTCAATGTCCCTAAGTAATGCAAAAGATTAGGCGGTCTACTGATTTAGTTGGCCTCGTTTTATGCAATCTTGTTCGTGTCATGTATCCAAATGAATGCAAATTCCCTAATGGTAACCAATAGTTCTATATGCATGTAATAATTATCATCCAAATGAAACAATCATGTGATAATCATCCATTTATAGCAACCATGGAATAAAATAAAAATAAGAATGCAAATTCGCACGCATCCATATACAAATGACCTAACATCCTAGTTAGGCCGATCTCTAAGAGATAATAGTGCCTAGTGTACGTATATGCGTCCATTAGTATTCACTAGCAACCACTTGCAACCACTAGTATCCATTATACATAACATGTTCTAATAACATGTTTACATCAAATCCTACCATCCATAGGTTATATCATAAGTTCCACCCTCCCAAAGGATAATAATGGAAAGAACCTATTCAAAACTAAAGATGCAAATAGGAAATTCTAAAACTTACTATTAAAGAGATGCGGACAAGAGGTAAGAACCTTCTTTTTAGCTTCCCATGCAATGTCTTCAATATCATATCTCCACTGCACCTTCACTAATGGGACTTCTTTATTCCTAAGCTTCTTGATGTCACGACCAATGATCTTGGTAGGAATACGACGAACCGATGCTTCTCTCTCCACTTCAAACTCCTCCATTTGACTAGGTTCTGTAATCTCCATTGAGTCATGTAAGCATTTTCTCAAGCGTGAACATGAAAAACATCGTGTACTCCCACGAGGCTCTCCGGTAGCTTTACTCGATATGCCATCTTCCCTAATCTCTCTACAATATGGAACGGTCCTACGGATCATGGAGCTAGTTTCCCACTCGATCCAAACCTCTCTATCTTCCTTAACGGTGATACTATAATGAAAACTAAGTCTCTTACCTTAAACTCAATGTCCTTTCTCTGCTTGTCTGCGTAAGATTTTTGTCTGTCTTGGGCTGTTTTCATCCTCCTTCTAATCAAATCAACCTTATCTGAAGTCTCCCTAACCATGTCTGGACCAAGTAGCAATCTCTCCGTAGACTCCACCCAACATGAAGGTGACTTTCAAGGTCTCCCATAAAGAGCTTTGAAAGGTGCCATCCTAATGCTAGCTTGAAAACTATTATTATATGCAAACTCCACCAAAGGAAGATGCTCCTCCCAAGTTCCTCCAAAATCAAGAATGCACATCTCAACAAATCCTCAAGCACTCTATTAACTCTCCCTATTTGACCATCTGTTTGAGGGTGATAGGCCGTACTTAATCTAAGCTGCGTCCCTAAAACCTCTTGCAAGTGTCTCCAAAACTCGCTAGTAAAAATACGGTCTCTATCGCTCACTATGCTAGAGGGAACTCCATGAAGTCGAACTATCTCATGGACATATAAGGATGCCAAATAAGATGTCGTCCTCTTACTGTTGATCGTAATGAATTGGGCGCTCTTATTCAATTGATCTACAATCACCCAAATGCTAGTATTCCCCTTCCTAGACCGGGATAAACCATCTATGAAGTCCATCGAAACACTATCCCACTTCTATTCGGGTACATCCAATGGTTGAAGTAATCCACAAGCTTCTGCTACTTTGCCTTAACTCTCTGACACACAAGACACTTAGCTACAAACTCTTCCGCATCCTTTTTCATGCCACTCCAATAAAACATTATTTTCATGTCCCTATACATCTTTTCGCTATTCGAATGAATAGTCATTCGAGAATGGTGTGCTTCTTCTAGAACTTCTCTCAACAAATCACTAGTGCGGCGGACACAAAGTCTTCCATCTCTCCTAAGCCACCTTCTGTTATCTATGGAATAGAATTGGAGATGTCTAGAGACCTCTCTTCTACTAATCCCCTCTAAAATATCCATAAGCTCCAAATTCTCTCGCTGCCTCGAGCCAATCTGATCTATGAGGGTAGGCTTAACCTCAAGTGCAGCCAACAATCCTAGGGTAATGTCCGTAGAGGGCTTAAATTCAAAGGTGGAAATAAACACTGGGCTCTTCCACTCCATGATCATAGGATTAAGGGTTTCTTTCTTTCTACACAATGCATCCGCAGCTACGTTTCCCTTGTCGAGGGTATAAGCTATCTCAAAGTTGAACGATGTCAAAAACTCCATCCATCGTTATTGCCTCAAGTTCAAATCCTTCTATGAGAATAGGTACTTCAACGACTTATGGTCAGTGAAAAGCTTGAACCTCTCTCCTAGAAGTAATGCATCCAAAACTTAAGTGCTAAAACTATAGCAGCTAACTCAAAATCATGGGTAGTGTAGTTTTTCTCATGCATCCTCAATAGTCTACTACCATAACATACCACCCTCCCTTCTTACATCAACACTTCTCCTGTTCGACATGCATCAGTGTATACTGTAAAAAGCTTAGCTTCATAGGGTAAAACTAACGCTGGTGCACTAGTAAGGGCTCTCTTTAGCATCGTGAAGGAATCCTTATAATCCAGTCCCACACGAATGATATATTCTTCTTAGTGAGGTGAGTAAGCGGTGTTGAAATCTTGGCAAAATCTCCGATGAATTTCCTATAATAGCCAGCCAATCATAGGAAGCTTCTAACTTCAATAACGTTCTTGGGGGCCTTCCAATCTTGCACTGCAATTACTTTAGCAAGATCAACAGCTAAACCCTCTCTTAAGACTTCGTGCCCTAAGAAACGTACCTCCCCACACTAAAGTGACACTTCAAGAACTTTTCCCTCAACTGACGAACACGAAGTGTAAGAAGAACCTCCCTAAATGAACAGCATGCTCCTCCATACTCTTGGAAAACATCAAAATATCGTCCACAAACACTACTACGAACTTATTTAGGACATCTCTAAAAATACGGCTCATCAAATCCAAAAAATAAGCTAGGGCATTGGTTAGCTCAAAAGGCATAACCAACTACTCAAAGAATCCGCCAGGTGTCCTAAATGTCATTCTATCTATGCTTTCATCAGCAACCCTAAGCTAATGAAATCTAGTCGCTAAATTAAGTTGAGAAAATACTGAAGAGCCAACTAACTGATCGAAAGGATCATCTATCCTAGGAAGTGGATAAAGGTTCTTCCTCATGGACTTATTCAACTCTCTATAGTCTATGCAAAGTTGAAGGGAACCCTCCGCCTTAGTAGCGAAGATGGCTGGCCCTCCCCATGTAGATATGCTCCTTCTGATGAAGCCTTTCTCCAATAGCTCATGAATCTGCTTGCTTAACTCCTTCCTCTCTCTAGGTGCCATGTGTCTCACTGGCAATGCCATTGGCTTAGCATTGCATTCAAATAAATTGTGAAGTCGATCTCTCTCTTAGGGTTAGTCCCTAACCTCCACAAAGATGTCTAGGAAATCTCTGAAGACTGGAATTGAATCTAACTCTGCTGATGATGGATCGAGGGAATAAAGGAAGTTCAACATGAGTGACCCTTGTGGGTCGCAGAAACCTCAAGAGTCCTACCGCTGCATGTCACTAGTCTAACGACTCTTCTCTCGCAGTCCAATATCGCTCCATATGTAGATAGCTAATCCATCCCCAAAATCATCCCACACCCCGAAAATCCCAATACATAGGGGTCATAATCAAAATCTATGCTAGGATAAAAATTATCAAACCCCTACAAATCATAGATAAATGCGCCGATCCTCCTATAGGGTTTGAAACGACTATGAGGTCCACTACTAAGGAGATATCTAAGTGCAGACAATCAACCAAAGAACCAGAGATGAAAGAGTGTGATGCTCTAGAATCGAAAAGTGTCCGAATGGGAAAATCAAAAATAGAAATCAAACCTTCCACGGTTGCTTTCCTGCCTCTATCTGGTCCGCTGCTAGAAGGTGCTACATCTAATGCCTAAATCTGTGCTGCATCTAATGAAAAACATCATGAACTCCAGCGAGCCTCTCTGGTAGCTTTATTCTATATGCCATCTTCCATACCCTTTCCATAACGGGGAACAGTCCTACGAATCTGGGAGCAAGTTTCCCATTTGATCCAAACTTTACTACCTTTCTTAGTGGAGATACCTTAATGGAAAACAAATCTCCTACCTCGAACTCAATATCCCTTCTCCGCTTATCTGCATAGGATTTATGTATATCTTGGGCCGTCTTCATTCTTCTTCTAATCAAATCTATCTTTTTCGATGTCTCTCTAACCATGTCGGGACCAAGTGGCAATCTTTCTATAGACTCCAACCAACACGAAGGCAACTTGCAAGGTCTTCCATGAAGGGCTTTAAAAGGAGACATCCCAATGTTAGCCTGAAAACTATTGTTATAAGCGAAATCCACTAAAGGAAGGTGCTCCTCCCAAGTCCCTCCAAAATAAAGAATGCACATCCTCAACAAATCCTCAAGAACTCTATTAACTTTCTCTGTTTGGCCATCAGTTTGAGGGTGATAGGCCGTACTCAATCTAAGCTATGTACATAAAGCCTCTTGCGAGCTCCTCCAAAACTCGCTACTAAAGATAGGGTCTCTGTCACTGACTATGCTAGAGGGAACTCCATGAAGTCGGACTATCTCATGAACTAATATGGATGCCAAATAAGGTGATGTCCTCTTACTCTTGATCGGAATGAAGTGGACGCTCCTAGTCAAACAATTTACAATCACCTAAATACTGGCATTCCCCTTCCTAGATCAGGGTAAACCATCTATGAAGTCCATCAAAATAATATCCCACTTCCATTCGGGTACATCCAATGGTTAAATTAATCCGCCAGGTATTTGCTGCTCCGCCTTAACTCTTTGGCACACAAGACACTTAGCCACAAACTCTGCTACATCCTTCTTCATGCCTCTCCAGTAAAACACTCTCTTTATGTCCTTATACATCTTATCACTGCCCGGATGGATAGTCATCCGAGAATGGTGTCCATCTACTAGAACTTCTCTTATCAAATCACCACTGCGGGGAACACAAAGTCTTCCATCTCTCCTTAGCCACCCTTTATCATCAATGGAATAGCATCGGAGATGTTTAGAGATCTCTCCTCTGCTAATCCTATCCAGAATATCCATAAGCTCTTAATCTTCTTGTTGCCTCGTGCCAATCTGATTTATAAGGGTAGGCTTAACTTTAAGTGCTGGCAATAATCCAAGGGTAATGTTCGTAGAAGGCTTAAAATCAAAGGTGGAAATAAACTCTAAGCTCTTCCACTCCATGAAAATTGGACTAAGGGTTACTCTCTTACTACTTAACGCGTCCGCAACCACATTCCCTTTACCAGGGGTGTAAGCTATCTCAAAGTCGTATGATGCCAAAAACTCCATCCAACGCTGCTGCCTCAAGTTTAAATCCTTTTGTGAGAATAGGTACCTTAATGATTTATGGTCAATGAAAAGCTCGAACCTCTCTCCTAGTAGGTAATGTCTCCAAGACTTGAGGCAAAAACAATATCAGGTAACTCCAAATCATTGGTGGGGTAGTTCTTCTCATGAGTTCTCAATTATCTACTCCCATAGCATATTACCTTCCCCTCTTACATCAATACTGCTTCAAGGCCAGTCCCACATGCATTAGTGTATACTGTAAAGGCTTAGCTCTATCGAGTAAAACTAACACTAGTGCACTAGTAAGGGCTCTCTTTAGCATCATGAAGGAATCCTCACAATCCACATCCCACATGAATGTCGCATTCTTCTTAATGAGTGAGTAAGCGGTGCTAAAGTCTTAGCGAACCCTCTGATAAACTTTCTATAATAACCAGCTAAACCTAGACAGCTTCTAACTTTGGTAGCATTCTTGGGGGCCTTCCAATCTTGTGCTACCACTATCTTAGTGGGATCCATAGCGAAACCCTTTCTTGAGACTACATGCCCCAAGAAACGCACCTCCTTACGCCAAAAGTGACACTTCGAGAATTTTGCTTTCAACTGATGAACACGAAGTGTATGAAGAACCTCCTCAAGATGAATAACATGCTCATCCATACTCTTTGAAAACACTAGAATGTCATCCATAAACACTATAACAAACTTATTTAGGACATCTCAAAAAACACGACTCGTCAGATCTACAAAATAGGCTGGCGCATTGGTTAGCCCAAATGTCACAACCAACCACTCAAAGAATCCTTCGGGTGTCCTAAATGTTATCTTATCGATGTTATCATCAACGACCATAAGCTGATGAAATCCAGTGGCTAAGTCGAGCTGAGAAAATACTGAAGATCCAACCAACTGATCGAAAAGATCATATATCCTAGTAAGTGGGTAACGGTTCTTATACGTGAGCTTATTCAAATCTCTGTAGTCTATGCAAAGTCAAATTATGATATCCCGGAATTTCAAGAAATTTAAAATGTGATAATCTCTTAATTAATTATTTAAAATTGGCAAAAGTGTTATTTTCAAATAATTTAATAATGAGTTGTTTTTAAATATAGGTATAAATTTGATTTTAAATAGACTTATTAATTTCGAATCTAATAAGTGTTGTTTAAATATATATGTGTGTGTGTGTGTGTGTATAAGTTAATTTTACAAATAGAATAATTATTTTCAAATTTTATTTATGTTTGTTTAAATATACATTTGAGTTGATTCTAAATTAGACTTTGAATTGAATTTGAATTTGAATCTGGATTTAAAATTTGACTCTTTAAAGATAATTATTTTTTAAATATTTTGAATATAAAAATATATGGTTTTCATTAAAAATAAGATTTGTTTTTTATTATTTCTTTAAAAGAAATTTATTTATATAAATTCAGAAAATATTCATTTAATAGTATATAAAAGTTTAATATTACATTTAAAATGGATTAGATATACTATATAAGATTTTATTTAAAATATGATATGTTTTTATTTTATTTTATTTTAAAAGTGTTATTTATTTAAAATTAGAAAAGCATTTATTTATTTAGAAAGGTATTTATTAATTAGGAAATCGATTATAAAAGCTTTTAAAATCATTTTAAAATAATAAGAAAATGAATAAATACAAGTGTAATTAAATCAAGTGATATAAGTAAATGTGTTAATTTATAAACCTCCTTAATAACAAGTGTTAGATAATTAAGTGTGATACTAGAGAAGTGTCACATTTATTTTAATTTTCTTTTATTTTTAATAAAATCTAAATTAACTTATATAAACCTCTATCTTTCCCCTTCATTTTCTTTTTCTATCTTCATTTCCAAAACTAAAGAAATTCACCTGCAAAGCAAATCTCAGATCAAACTTGAAAACATACATATTCCCTTCCTATTTCTTTTTCTAATCTCATTTCAAAAACCAGAAGACCTTCTCAAACCAAAACCTTGTAAAAACATTCCTCAAATCAAAATTTAAAACCCTGTAATCATTATTTTCGAACCTGTAACCTTTCTTAACTCAAATACAAACCTGTCAAGCGTTTTTTTCAAATCAGGGAAAATCAAAATACTCAAGCCTGTAATAAAATTTTCAAGCAAAGTTCAATTTCAAAATGCAACCTGGGAAGCATTTTCAAGCATGTAACATCTTCAGAATGCATCCTGCATCAATCAAGTCTTTAATTACCTCAGTCAACAAAGCCCTTCGGTTTTAAAAGAAATCAAGGCATTTACTTCTACAAATCCAAGTTTTCAAGTTCAATCTGTTTGCGAGCCTTCCTATTTTCAAAATACAAGCTCCCTGCTTTTTTAAAAAAGGTGAGTAAACAATTTATTTAAAAGCTTAAGTAAATAAATCTGTGCTTATGAATTTTCTATGATAATGATGCCATGCATGTGTGTATATATAAGTACAAAAATATGTATATATAAATCTGTTCATGTGTGCATGTCTGGTTGTATTTATCTTCTCTGTTTCCTTATTGCATAGTTTAAGTTACAATCAAACTTCAAGATCTTTTTATTAAATCGCTATTAGGACTTGGAATCAAAACGAAATAGATTAGTTTAATTATAATCTAAGTACTAAAAATAGATTCAAGTATCTTATGTTTGAAAATCCTCTGAAAATCAAGAAATGCGGTAACCATTCTAACATCATGTTAAAATCAGATGTTGTAATTGGATGAATCAATTGTATAAATTAAATTGTCTCTGGAAGATACGGATTTTAAAAGGAAAATCAGGATTTTTAATAATGTATTGAGCATGCATTTTGGTGATGACTGGAAATTGGTTTTGGGGCAATTTCTGGCGATTTTTGGTTGATGAGGCCTCGGGGTTTCATCTGAAGCAAGATTGATGATCAGGAATGTTGGAAAAAATGGTGGAAGCATCAAATGACCATCATGGCATCAGCGGTGAGGTGGTTTTGGTTCTAAACCCTAATTTTGGGTCAAGTCTGGATTAGGAGTGTTGCAGCGCCTCTAGTTGATCGAGTGTCGCGTAACTTAGGAAAATGGTGGCATGGATGGTCGGTAGGGTATGGCCAGAGACGCTCGACCTCCGGTGGTCGGAGTAGTGCGGTCGAAGGGTTTTGCTGGAGGCTGTTTTGGTTCCAGACTCAACTGTGTAGTTCAATTTTGATCAAGGGCTTGTGATTCGGGTTTGCTGGTCAGGATGGGTTGTAATGATGATGTTTGATATGCATGAAGGTTCATCAATGGTCGGAGGAGGCTCCGGCGTTGGTGCATGTGCACGAGGTGGATCTGTGTATGTTGTTTTGGGTTGTGGTTTTGGGTTGGAATTTGCTTGAAGTAAGGATCAGGGTTTTGGGGTAGTAGCTCGAGTTTGTACTCGAGTAAATGATGTGAGGTTAGCCTGCAGTTTAGTTGTTACAGGTTTTTTTTTTTAATTTGAAATTTAAACTAAATTTTTGAAAATGGAAGAAAAGAGAAGGAACTCGGAGTGGCTCGAGTGACATTCGGGTTCAACCAGAGCAGATAGATTAAAGGAAATTTTCAAAAGTTAAAAAATGTTTTTATAAAACAGGTTTTAAATTTAAATAAAGTAAGTTTTAAATTTTTGAAATGAATCTTATTTTTATTAAATTCTGTTCCTTATAAAATATAAATGTTTTCTTAACATTTTATTAAGAAGTTCTAAATTTGTTTAATTTAAAATTTGTTAAGTAAATCTAAAGTTATTTTAAACTTAAGTTAGGAATGGAATTTTAAAGATTTTTATAAAAGGAAGTTTTTAAGTTTAAACTGAAACTAGATTTATAAACTATTACTTGATAATGTTTAAACATTTAAGGTAAGTTATAATCCAAGGGTAATGTTTGTAGAAGGCTTAAAATCAAAGGTGGAAATAAACTCTAAGCTCTTCCACTCCATGGAAATTGGACTAAGGGTTGTTTTCTTCCTACTTAACGCATCCGCAACCACATTCCCTTTGCCAGGGGTGTAAGATATCTGAAAGTCGTATGATGCCAAAAAATCCATCCAACGCTGCTGCCTCAAGTGTAAATCCTTTTGTGAGAATAGGTACCTTAATGATTTATGGTCAAAGAAAAGCTCAAACCTCTCTCCTAGTAGGTAATGTCTCTAAGACTTGAGATGAAAACAATAGCAGCTAACTCCAAATCATTGGTGGGGTATTTCTTCTCATGAGTTCTCAATTATCTACTCCCATAGCATATTACCTTCCCCTCTTGCATCAATACTGCTTCAAGGCCAGTCCCACATGAGTCAGTGTATACTGTAAAGGCTTATCTCTATCGAGTAAAACAAACACTAACGCACTAGTAAGGGCTCTCTTTAGCATCATGAAGGAATCCTCACAATCCACATCCCACATTAATGTCGCATTCTTTTTAATGAGTGAGTAAGCGGTGCTGAAATCTTAGCGAACCCTCTGATAAACTTCCTATTAGAACCAGCTAAACCTAGAAAGCTTCTAACTTTGGTAGCATTCTTGGGGGCCTTCCAATCTTGTGTTGCCACTGTCTTAGTGGGATCCATAGCGAAACCCTCTCTTGAGACTACATTCCCTAAGAAACGCACCTCCTTACGCCAAAAGTGACGCTTCGACAATTTTGCTTTCAACTGAAGAACACGAAGTCTATGAAGAACCTCCTCAAGATGAATAACATGCTCTTCCATACACTTTGAAACACTAGAATGTCATCCATAAACACTATAACAAAATTTAGGACATTTCAAAGAACATGACTCATCAGATTTACAAAATAGGCTGGCGCATTGGTTAGCCCAAATGGCACAACCAACCATTCAAAGAATCCATCGGGTGTCCTAAATGCTATCTTATCGATGCTATCGTCAACGACCATAAGCTGATGAAATCCAATGGCTAAGTCGAGCTGAGAAAATACTGAAGATCCAACCAACTGATCGAAAAGATCATATATCCTAGAAAGTGGGTAACGGTTCTTCTTCGTGAGCTTATTCAAATCTCCATAGTCTATGCAAAGTCGAATTGTGTTATCCCGAAATTTCGAGAAATTTAAAATGTGATAATCTCTTAATTAATTATTTAAAATTGGCAAAAGTGTTATTTTCAAACAATTTAATAATTAGTTGTTTTTAAATATAGGTATAAATTTGATTTTAAATAGACTTGTTACTTTCAAAATTAATAAGTGTTGTTTAATATATATGTATATATATATTTATTTATTTAAGTTAATTTTACAAATAGAATAATTATTTTCAAATTTTATTTGTGTTTGTTTAAATATACATTTGAGTTGATTCAAAATTAGATTTTAAATTAAATTTGAATTTGAATCTAAATTTAAAATTTGAATCTTTAAAGATAATTATTTTTTAAATATTCTGAATATAAAAATATATGGTTTTCATTAAAAATAAGATTTGTTTTTTATTATTTCTTTAAAAGAAATTTACTTATATAAATTTAGAAAATATTCATTTAATAGTATATAAATATAAAAGTTTAATATTTACATTTAAAATGGATTAGATATACTATATATGATTTTATTTAAAATATGATTGGTTTTTATTTTATTTTCTTTTAAAAGTATTATTTATTTAAAATTAGAAAAGTAGTTATTTATTTAGATAGGTATTTATTAATTAGGAAATCTATTATAAAATCTTTTAAAATCATTTTAAAATAATAAGAAAATGAATAGATACAAGTGTAATTAAATCAAGTGATATAAGTAACACGTGTTAATTTATAAACCTTCTTAATAACAAGTGTTAGATAATTAAGTGTGATATTAAACAAGTGTCACATTTATTTTAATTTTATTTTGTTTTTAATAAAATCTAAATTAACTTATATAAACCTCTATCTTTCCCGTTCATTTCCTTTTTCTATCTTCTTTTCCAAAACCAAAGAAATTCACCTGCAAAGCAAATCTCAGATCAAACCTGAAAACATACATATTCCCTTCCTATTTCTTTTTCTAATCTCATTTCAAAAACCAGAAGACCTTCTCAAACCAAAACCCTGTACAAACATTCCCCAAACCAAAATTTAAAACCCTATAATCATTTTTCTCAAACCTATAACCATTCTCAACTCAAATACAAACCTGTCAAGCATTTTTTTAAATCAGAGAAAATCAAAATACTCAAGCCTGTAATAAAATTTTCAAGCAAAGTTCAATTTCAAAATGTAACCTGGGAAGCATTTTCAAGCCTGTAACATCTTCAGAATGCAACGTACATCAGTCAAGTCTTGAATCATCTCAGTCAACAAAGCCCTTCGGTTTTAAAAGAAATCAAGGTATTTACTTCTGCAAATCCAAGTTTTCAAGTTCAATCTATTTGCAAGCCTTCCTGTTTTCAAAATACAAGCTCCCTGCTTTTTCAAAAAATGGTGAGCAAACAATTTATTTAAAAGCTTAAGTAAATAAATCCGTGCTTATGAATTTTCTGTGATAATGATGCCATGCATGTGTGTATATATAAGTATAAAAATCTGTATATATCAATGTGTTCATGTGTGCATGTCTGGTTGTATTCACCTTCTCTGTTTCCTTATTGCAGAGTTTAAGTTACAATCAAACTTCAAGATCTTTTTATTAAATCACTGGTAGGACTTGGATTCAAAATGAAGCAGGTTAGTTTAATTATAATCTAAGTACTAAAAATAGATTCAAATATCTTATGTTTGAAATCCTCTGAAAATGAAGAAATGCAATAACCATTCTAACATAATGTTAAAATCAAATGTTGTAATTGGATCAATCAATTATATAAATTAAATTGTCTTTGGAAGATACGAATTTTAAATGGAAAATCAGAATTTTTAATATGTATTGAGCATGCATTTTGGTGATGACTGGAAATTAATTTTGGGGCAATTTCTGGCGATCTTTGGGTGATGAGTCCTTGGGGTTTCATCTGAAGCAACATTGGTGATCAAGGACGTTGGGAAAAATGGTGGAAGTGTCGAATGATCGTCGTGGCATCGACGGTGAGGTGGTTTTGGTTCTAAAACCTAATTTTGGGTCAAGTCTGACTTAGGAGTGTTGCAGCGCCTCTAGTTGATCGAGTGTCGCGTAACTCAGGGAAATGGTGGAATGGATGGTCGACAGGGTATGGCCAGAGACACTCGACCTCTGGTGGTCGGAGCAGTATGGTCGAAGGGTTTTGCTAGAGGCTGTTTTGGTTCCAGTCTCAACTGGGTAGTTCAATTTTTATCGAGGGCTTGTGATTCGGGTTTGGTGGTCAGGGTGGGTTGCAACGATGATGTTCGATATGCAAGAAGGTTCATTAGTGGTCGGAGGAGGCTCCGACAATGGGGCATGTGCACGAGGTGGATCCATGTCTGTTGTTTTGAGTTGTGGTTTTGGGTTGGAATTTGCTCGAAGTAAGGATCGGATTTTGGGGTAGTAGCTCGAGTCTGTACTCGAGTAAATGATGTGGGGTTAGCCTGCAGTTTAGTTGTTACAGGTTTTTTTTTAAACTTTGAAATTTAAACTAAATTTTTGAAAATGGAAGAAAAGAGAAGGAACTCGGAGTGGCTCGAGTGACATTCGGGTTCAACCGAAGCAGATAGATTAAAGGAAATTTTCAAAAGTTAAAAAAAGTTTTTATAAAAAAAAATTTAAATTTAAATAAAGTAAGTTTTAAATTTTTGAAATGAATCTTATTTTTATTAAATTCTGTTCTTTATAAAATATAAATGTTTTCTTAACATTTTATTAAGAAGTTCTAAATTTGTTTAATTTAAAATTTGTTAAGTAAATCTAAAGTTATTTCAAACTTAAGTTAGGAATGGAATTTTAAAGATTTTTATAAAAGGAAGTTTTTAAGTTTAAACTGAAACTAGATTTATAAAATATTACTTGATAATGTTCAAACATTTAAGGTAAGTTATAATTTGTAACTTTAGATTATCAAGTTGAATGGGTATTTCAAAACTTAATAAATGATTTAATTAAGTAAATTTATTTATAAAGATAAAATGGTCTAAAAATGCTTAATAATGATTAAGGCATTAATAAGATGATATTTTATCTTAAGATAATTAAGGTTTTAATGATCTGGGATTATTAAGTTAATTAAGAATTTAAGTATAATTAATTTAATTTAATTGATAATGATAAAAGATTAATTAAGTAATTAATTAAGAATAATTAATTAATTTAATTAACTATTGATTATGATTAATTAATTAATAATTAAAGATTAATTAACTCGTAATTAGAAATTACTTAATTAAGTAATTAGAGATTAATTAAATAGTAATTAGGAAGTGCTTAATTAAGTTTTATTAATTAATAATTAGGTTTTATTAATTAATAATTAAGTTATAATTAATCTATAATTAAAGATTAATTAAGGATTAATTAACTGATAATTAAGGATTGATTAACTGATAATTAAGGATTAATTAATTTGTTATTAAGTTTTATTAATTGATAATTAAGATTAATTAATTAATAATTAAAGAATAATTAATCTGTAATTAAAGATTAATTAATTGGTTTATAGGGTAATTAAGGGATGAATTACCCAATTGTAGTTAATTTGTTAATTAATTAAAGATAATCTCTTGATGATTGATTAAGTATGATTATTTAATGTGACTTATAAGTGTAATTACTTAGTGAAGTAATTAATGGGTAATTACTGGATGTAATTAATTGAAGGATGATTAATAAATGGAAGTAATTTGGGTGTAAGTTACTTTGTGTAGTTAATGAAAAGGATAATTACTCAGTGGAAGTAATTAAGAATTGATTACTTAGTGTAAATAATTTAATAATTAATTAATAAACTTTATTTATAAATTTATTTAAGTAATGTAATTAATTAAGGATAATTAATTACTAAATGTGATTAATCAAGGTTTATTAATGAATACAATTAATTAAAGATTAATTAATTAAACAAGTAATTAAGGATCATGAATTAAGTAATTAATGATGTAATTAAGGGATGATTTATTAAAAGGTAATTAATCAATATAAGTGGTTAGAGGATAATTAATTAATGTAATTAATTAAGGATTAATGTAACTAATTCTAGTTAATCAATTATTGAAAGTAATTAAGGGTTAATTATTGTTAATGATTAAGAATAATTAATTTATGTAATTAATTAAGGGTTAATTACTTAATGTAATTAAAGAATAATTAACCAGGATGATTAATTAAGATGGATGATTAGAGGATGATTAATTAATTGGTTTGTAATTAATTAATGGTTAAGTAAGCAAGATTTTAGCGATGAAAGTAATTAATTTAATTTATTTTACATTAATTAAAGAAGAAGTAATTAATTTAATTCAATTTAAATTAATTATAGATGTGTGATTAATAGATCTTTGCTTATGGATGGCTGAATGTTATTGAATGCCTTGATTTGCTTATCTCCGATATGGGATATGTGTTGCTGTGTTATATGAGATGATTTGGTTGAATTGTGATGATATGGATTATCTATTTATGGATATGTAAATGATATATCTATGTTAATATAGATAATGATTTGAATTGAATTGTTTTAACTTTAAAACGACTTGGACCTAAAAGATGGCATTTTGGATTTCGGTGAGACCGGGATCGGGTTTCCAGATTTGGATATTCGAAAACCACTTCGATCCAAATTAAACGTTAGGTTGTGAATGTCAAGTGAAGATGAAGATTCAGAGTGCAAGGGTTATTGTTGTTAACTCTGAGGGTGATTCCAAAATGAGTTTAGCAAGATAATGCCTTCGGTTTCGTTCGAACTCGGAACGAACTTGTATGGATTGAATGCTTTCATAACATCGTCAGGTAGACGATGAGCATTCTAGGATAGATGTGTTCCATAAAGGTAATCGCAGCCTCAAGCCTCATCAACCGAGAATGGCTAAAACAGGGGAGGTGCAGCAAGGCTAAGTGGGTAGCACCTATGTAGGATAAGGTTTACCCCTGTCTAGAGTCCCTTTTCATTCGGCTGTGTGGGTGGTTACTAGCTACAACCATGGTGTTATCTTATTCGGGACTGTCCAATAAGGGATGGTTCCGGCTTTATGTTGTAGGGGATTGGGAGTAATCCTCGGTACAATGATCTAGGCCCCGTACTGTGACGGGCGGTACCCCAGTATCCCTGCCATTGATGGAAACTTATTCTTCCTACGTGCCCATACGGTTTTGATTGTATTACCCACTTTGTGGCTAGTATGCTGGAATTTAATCATGTAACAATTTCAGTTATTTCTTATTTATTTGAAAACCCTAGACCCTATTATAATATCACTGGATTTCCTATTAAATGTTTTGGTTAGCGTAAGGTAAAAACTTACCCATGTTTATGTGTGGGGAGTCATACGTGATACTTTTTGTTTTCAAAGGCTTTCGAAGTTAAGCAACTTTAATCGTTTACTCACACCAGACCAAGGTCTGACCCGAAGTTTATTCTATTTTTCTTAAACTCTTGGCTACTTAAATTTTTACAAGTAGCCAAGGGATTCAGGTTAGCTTTGACGAATTCTGGAGGAGAAATGGAGCGTAAGGCTTCAGCGTTGTAGATATATAGTGGTTCCGTTGTGTTAATCTTTGTGTTATTATCAGAATTGTACTTGAGTTATATGATAGACAGATGTTTATAACTGTCTAATTTGTAATGTATAAACTGTGTATCTCTGATAGATATTGTATACGATGTAATACTTATGTAATTAATATAATATATTCGTTCCACTATTGAGATTCTGATGTTGTTTCTTTCTTTCTTCTCTATCTTTTCTCTTCTCTATCCCTTTCTTTCTTAATAATGATGCGCCTTTCTGTGGAGAGAAAGGCGCGTCGTTTCATTTGGTATTAGAGCACTAGGTTGAGCGAATACCTAGGCTCTGGAATGGTATCTTTCTTGAGAGAGCGTATTTGTAATATATATATATATATATATGTATGTATGTATGTATGTATATATATCTGTGTGTGTGTGGGGGGAAATTAGCCACAAGGGCCTCTTTAGCAAGTGAAATTAGTTTCTAGGACACATAACTGAAATAATTACTTTTAAGGACAAAATGCAAAATAATTAGTTTCTAAGGCCTAAAATCTATGAAATTATGTCCTTGAAAGTAATTGGACCACTGACTTTGTCCTTAAAAGTAATTATTCTACTGACTTTGGCCTTGAAATTAATTTCCGTAAAGGTGTTTCCTAGAAACTAATTGGAATGCAAAGTTTGTCCTTCTAGTGAAATGCCCCTATATATATTCTACCTGATTTGTTGGGTTACCTGTTCGGGTTTTCCAATATGAGTTTTAGAGGTAGGAAGGGTAGTGGTGTGTGTAGCACGACTACCAATGGAAGGAGTCTGAGAGTTGAGGTTGGAAGAGTAACTGTCGAGACTGTAGATCTAATACCGTCTCGAGTAAGCTTTGCATTGTGATGTAAGGATTTCACCAATCTCTGAAGGAAACATGTTAAGGTTCGGAGTCCATCATTGAAGTGTAAGTTTGATCACGCTCCTGTGGGCATATTTTCTAGAGTTTGGATCTGTCGGTTGAGCAAAAGCGTGTGATGGTATCTTGGCAACTTCAGGATGGAGTAGCTGTGTGGAGAGACGCGGTAACTACGGATGTTTCCAAAGATGTTTCTTTTGGAGAAAGTATAAGGAAGTTGTCTGCATCAGTGATGAGACTAAGTTTCAACAGAATGTTTGTGTTTGGTTTGGGGCCCGAGTTTCTTGAGGAGATGTCTGCCATCTCAAGGCTCTGTATGGGATTGGTGGATATAGTTTTGAGGATCAAGGAGCTTTGGATAGAAGTCTTTGGCATCTGAGGCAGCGATGCAGCTGGGTAGTGTTCTGTGTGCCAGTAGGAAGATCTTTTGACTTAGAAGTTTCCTAGAGGTGGAGTTCAGAAGCAGCAGAGTGGACTCGTTTCTTTGATGGATTGGTCAAGGATAAGCTGTTCTGATTGATGAAGAAAGAATAGTATCTCTGGATATTGATCTGGATAGGATCGCAAAAGTGACTTGCGATAGTTTGAGTGATGATTGGATAATTTTTTCTCGGGATTGGGGCATCTCTAGAGGATGTAGGAGATATAGAGTTGTCAGAGATTTTCTGGATGTCTTCGGGGAAGTCAGAGGTTTGTCCACATTGGAGATTGAGTTCCGCATCAATTTGGTTCATGGAGCTACAGGTAGTTCAGCTAAGTAGAAGGATGTCTCCTAGGTTGTGGTTTTGTGAAGCAGCTCAGGATTTCATGCAACTTTTGTGTTTTCTCTTTTTGGATCTGTTGAACCTTATTTCTGGGATGTGTCGGACTAGTCTGTGCTCATGTTCATCGAACGGCATTCTCATCTGCTCAAAATCAGAGTTGTGCAGCGGAAGCAAGGTGGCAGCTATTCGAGAGTAGAAGCAATCGAAAATTGTAGTGTTTTGGATTAGAGGGTTTCTACAGGTAATTTTCAGGATCTGAAGGCAAGATTGGCAAGTGCTTATGTTTTTTCTTTTCCTGATAAGGAAGTTAGTAATCTACTGATGATTGTGAAGCAGAGTTTGTGCTCTTGATTTTGGTAGATCTTGAGAGGATTATTTTGTTAGGTTGTTTTTGATCCAATTTGTTTCTAGAGGCATCAGCGAAGGTTGAGCCGATCAGGAAGGATATAGGCAGCCCAAGATCGTTAGAAGAGTTTTGTGGTTAAGAGACGAAGGAATTTGAAATTCGAAGTTTGAGATTTGGATTTTGAATGAGGTTTTCTCCGGTAAAGGGAGCAGTAGGAATGGGTAAGATTGGGAAGTTAGCTCCAAAGTATATTAGATATTTCTGTGTTCTTGTAAGGATAAGTGTTTTGGCTTATAAGGTAGAATTGCTAGTTTAGGAGATTGGGATTCAATGTATTTCACGTATCTCTAAGGGAGTACGTGTATGATCCATCTCTGGTTGTGGAACCAGCAGTTCAGGAGGATTTAGAAGTTGAGTCGGTCTTGATTGTGATCAGATCTTGTGTAGATGGTAGATCTAGATGTGTAGGAGTTCATTAGCTTAGTGGTGTAGCTAGTTTGGACTTAGTAGAGCGAGTATCCCTGTGTCTGTACCTGGGAAACTCTGGATAGTTTTAAGAAGCTTATCCGGAATTGTGTCCGGATAGATGGAATTGTCTGTTTAGATGAAATTGTTTGTTTGGATGAATGGTTGTTTGGTTGATTATGTATGGCTGATATATATGCTTGAATTGTTTGAAATAAAATAAAAACCTTTGGATTATCTTTTGTTTTAAAATTCTGGGACAAAATTCTTTTAAGGGGGAAAGAATGTGATATCCCGGAATTTCAAGAAATTTAAAATGTGATAATCTCTTAATTAATTATTTAAAACTGGCAAAAGTGTTATTTTCAAACAAATTAATAATGAGTTGTTTTTAAATATAGGTATAAATTTGATTTTAAATAGACTTATAAATTTAAAATTTAATAGGTGTTGTTTAATATATATATATATATATATATATATATATATAATTGTGTGTGTGTGTATTTATTTAAGTTAATTTTACAAATAGAATAATTATTTTCAAATTTTATTTGTGTTTGTTTAAATATACATTTGAGTTGATTCTAAATTAGATTTTAAATTAAATTTGAATTTGAATCTGGATTTAAAATTTGAATCTTTAAAGATAATTTTTTTTAAATATTTTGAATATAAAATATATGGTTTTCATTAAAAATAAGATTTGTTTTTTATTATTTCTTTAAAAGAAATTTATTTATACAAATTCAGAAAATATTATAAATATAAAAGTTTAATATTTACATTTAAAATGGATTAGATATACTATATATGATTTTATTCAAAATATGATTGGTTTTTATTTTATTTTCTTTAAAAGTTTTATTTATGTAAAATTAGACAAGCATTTATTTATTTAGAAAGGTATTTATTAATTAGGAAATCTATTATAAAAGCTTTTAAAATCATTTTAAAATAATAAGAAAATGAATAAATACAAGTGTAATTAAATCAAATGATATAAGTAACATGTGTTAATTTATAAACCTCCTTAATAACAAGTGTTAGATAATTAACTGTGATATTGGACAAATGTCACATTTGTTTTAATTTTCTTTTATTTTTAATAAAATCTATATTACGTATATAAACCTCTATCTTTCCCCTTCATTTCCTTTTTCTATCTTCATTTCAAAAACCAAAGAAATTCACCTGCAAAGCAAATCTCAGATCAAACCTGAAAACGTACATCCTCCCTTCCTAGTTCTTTTTCTAATCTCATTTCAAAAATGAGAAGACCTCAAACCAAAACCCTGTAAAAACATTATTTAAACCAAAATTTAAAACCCTGTAATCATTTTTCTCAAACCTATAACCATCCTCAACTCAAATACAAACCTGTCAAGCATTTTTTTCAAATCAGAGAAAATCAAACTACTCAAGCTTGTAATAAAATTTTCAAGCAAAGTTCAATTTCAAAATGCAACCTGGGAAGCATTTTCAAGCCTACAACATCTTCAGAATGTAACCTGCATCAATCAAGTCTTGAATCATCTTAGCCAACAAAGCCCTTCAGTTTTAAAAGAAATCAAGGGATTTACTTCGGCAAATCCAAGTTTTCAAGTTCAATCTGTTTGCAAGCCTTCCTGTTTTCAAAATATAAGCTCCCTGCTTTTTAAAAAAAAGGTGAGTAAATAATTTATTTAAAATCTTAAGTAAATAAGTCTATGCTTATGAATTTTCTATGATAATGATGCCATGCATGTGTGTGTATAAGTATAAATATATATATATATATATATATATATATAAGTGTGTTCATGTGTGCATGTCTGGTTGTATTCATCTTCTCTGTTTCCTTATTGCAGAGAATAAGTTACAATCAAACTTCAAGATCTTTTTATTAAATCATTCTTAGGACTTGGATTCAAAACAAAATAGATTAGTTTAATTATAATCTAAGTACTAAAAATAGATTCATGTATCTTATGTTTGAAAATCCTCTGAAATCAAGAAATGTAGTAACCATTCTAACATCATGTTAAAATCAAATGTGGTAATTGGATGAATCAATTATATAAATTAAATTGTCTCTGGAAGATATGAATTTTAAAAAGGAAATCAGAATTTTGAAATAATGTATTGAACATGCATTTTGGTGATGACTGGAAATTGGTTTTGGGTAAATTTCTGGCGATCTTTGGGTGATGAGGCCTTGGGGTTTCATCTGAAGCAAGGTTGGTAATCAGGGATGTTGGGAAAAATGGTGGAAGCGTCAAATGATCGTCGTGGCGTCGGCGGTGAGGTGGTTTTGGTTCTAAAACCTAATTTTGGGTCAAGTCTGGATTGGGAGTGTTGCAGCGCCTCTAGTTGATCGAGTGTCGCGTAAATCAGGGAAATGGTGGCATGGATGGTCGGCAGGGTGTGGCCAGAGACGCTCGACCTCTGGTAGTCGGAGCAGTGTGGCCGAAGGGTTTTGTTGGAGGCTGTTTTGGTTCCAATCTCAACTGGGTAGTTCAATTTTGATCGAGGGCTTGTGATTTGGGTTTGATGGTCATGATGGGTTGCAACGATGATGTTCGATATGCAAGAAGGTTCATCAGTGGTCGAAGGAGGCTCCGGCGATGGTGCATGTGCATGAGGTGGATTTGTGTCAGTTGTTTTGGGTTGTGGTTTTGGACTGGAATTTGCTCGAAGTAAGGATCGGGGTTTTGGGGTAGTAGCTCGAGTCTGTGATGTGGGGTTAGCCTGCAGTTTAGTTGTTACAAGTTTTTTTTTAAATTTAAAATTTAAATTAAAATTTTGAAAATGAAAGAAAAGAGAAGGAACTCAGAGGGCTCGAGTGACATTCGGGTTCAACCGAAGCAGATAGATTAAAGGAAATTTTCAAAAGTTAAAAAAAGTTTTTATAAAACAGGTTTTAAATTTAAATAAAGTAAGTTTTAAATTTTTGAAATGAATCTTGTTTTTCTTTAAATTCTATTCTTTATAAAATATAAATGTTTTCTTTAACATTTTATTAAGAAATTTTAAATTTGTTTAATTTGAATTTTGTTAAGTAAATCTAAAGTTATTTTAAACTTAAGTTAGGAATGGAATTTTAAAGATTTTCATAAAAGGAAGTTTTTAAATTTAAACTGAAACTAGATTTAAAAACTATTACTTAATAATGTTTAAGCATTTACAGATAAGTTATCATTTGTAACTTTAGATTATCAAGTTGAATGAGTATTTCAAAACTTAATAAATGATTTAATTAAGTAAAGTTATTTATAAAGATAAAATGGTTTAAAAATGCTTAATGATGAATAAGGCATTAGTAAGATAATGTTTTATCTTAAGATAATTAAGGTTTTAATGATTTGGGATTTATTAAGTTAATTAAGAATTTAAGTATAATTAATTTAATTTAATTAATAATGATAAAGGATTAATTAAGTAATTAATTAAGAATAATTAATTAATTTAATTAACTATTAATTATAATTGATTAATTAATAATTAAAGATTAATTAATTCGTAATTATAAATTACTTACTTAAGTAATTAGAGATTAATTAACTGGTAATTAAGAAGTACTTAAATTAAGTTTCATTAATTAATAATAAGGTTTTATTAATTAATAATTAAGAGATAATTAATCTATAATTAAAGATTAATTAAGGATTAATTAACTGTTAATTAAGGATTGATTAACTGATAATTAAGGATTAATTAATTTGTTATTAAGTTTTATTAATTGATAATTAAGATTTATTAATTAATAATTAAAGAATAATTTATCTGTAATTAAAGATTAATTAATTGGTTTATAGGGTAATTAAGGGATGAATTACCCAACTGTAATTGATTTGTTCATTAATTAAAGATAATCTCTTGATGATTGATTAAGTATGATTATTTAATGTGAGTTATAAGTGTAATTGCTTAGTGAAGTAATTAATGGGTAATTACTGGATGTAATTAATTGAAGGATGATTAATAAATGGAAGTAATTTGGGTTTAAGTTACTTTGTGTAATTAAGGAAAAGGATAATTACTCAGTGGAAGTAATTAAGAATTAATTACTTAGTGTAATTAATTTAAGAATTAATTAACAAACTTTATTTAAAAATTTATTTAAGTAATGTAATTAATTAAGGATAATTAATTACTAAATGTGATTAATCAATGTTTATTAATAAATATAATTAATTAAAGATTAATTAATTAAACAAGTAATTAAGGATCATTAATTAAGGAATTAATGATGTAATTAAGGGATGATTAATTAAAAGGTAATTAATCAATATAAGTGGTTAGAGGATAATTAATTAATGTAATTGATTAAGGATTAATGTAATTAATTCTAGTTAATAAATTATTGAAAGTAATTAAGGGTTAATTACCGTTAATGATTAAGAATAATTAATTTATGTAATTAATTAAGGGTTAATTACTTAATGTAATTAAAGAATAATTAATCAGGATGATTAATCAAGATGGATAATTAGAGGATGATTAATTAATTGGTTTGTAATTAATTAATGGTTAAGTAAGCAAGATTTTAGTGATGAAAGTAATTAATTTAAATTATTTTAAATTAATTAGAGATGAAGTAATTAATTTAATTCATTTTAAATTAATTATAGATGTGTGATTAATAGAGCTTTGCTTATGGATGGTTGAATGTTATTGAATGCCTTGATTTGCTTATCTCCGATATGGGATATGTGTTGTTGTGTGATATGATATGATTCTGTTGAATTATGATGATATGGATTATCTATTTGTGAATATGTAAATTATTTATCTGTGTGAATATAGATAATGATTTGAATTGAATTTTTTTAACTTTAAAACAACTTGGACCTAAAAGATGGCATTTTTGATTTCGGTGAGACCGGGATCGGGTTTCCAGATTTGGATATCCAAAAACCACATCAATCCAAATTAAACGTTAGGTTGTGAATCTTATGTAAAGATGAAGATTCAGAGTGCAAGCGTTATTGTCATTAACTCTGAGGGTGATTCCAAAATGAATGTAACAAGATAATGCCTACGGTTTCGTTCGAACCTGGAACGAACTTGTATGGATTGAATGCTTTCAGAACATCGTCAGGTGGACGATGGGCATTCTAAGATAGATGTGTTCTATAAAGATAATCGTAGCCTCAAGCCTCAGCGAATGGCTAAAACAGGGGAGGTTCAGCAAGGCTAAGCACCCAAGTAGGATAAGATTTACCCCTGTCTAGAGTCCTTTTTTATTTGGTTGTGTGGGCGGTTGCTAGCTACAACCGCGGGGTTATCCTATTCGGGACTGTCCAGTAAGGGATGGTTCCGGCTTTATGTTGCAGGGGATTGGAGTAATCCTCCGTACGGTGATCTAGGCCCCTACTGTGACGAGCGGTACCCAGTAGCCCTACCATTGATGGAAACCCATTCTTCCTACATGCCCTTACAGTTTTGACTGTATTACCCACTTTGTGGCTAGCATGCTGGAATTTAATCATGTAATAATTTAATCTATTTCTTATTTATTTGAAAACCCTAGACCCTATTATAATATCACTGGATTTCCTATCAAATGTTTTGGTTAGTGTAAGGTAAAAGCTTACCCATGTTTATGCGTGGGGAGTCTTACGTGATGCCTTTTTCTTCAAAGGTTTACGAAGTTAAGCAACTTTAACCGTTTACTCACATCAGACCCATGTCTAACCTGGAGTTTATTATGATTTTCTTAAACTTTGGGTACTCAAATTTTTACAAGTGGCCAAGGGATTCAAGTTAGCTTTGACGAATTCTGGAGGAGATAGGGAGCAGAAGGCTTTAGTGTTGTAGACATATAGTGGTTCCGCAGTGTTGATCTCTATGTTATTATCTGAGTTGTTCTTGAGTTATATGATAGATGAGTGTTTATAACTGAATTTATGATATATAAACTGTGTACCTCTGATAGATATTATATACTATGTAATACTTATGTGATTAATATAATTTATTCGTTCGCTGTTGAGATTCTGATATCGTTTCTTTCTTTCTTCTCTATCTTTTCTCTTCTCTATCCCTTTCTTTCTTAATAATGATGTGTCTTTCTGTGGATAGAAAGGCGGGTCGTTTCACGAAGGGAACCATCTGCCTTTGTAACGAAGATGACTGGCGCTCCCCACTCAGATATGCTCCGTTTGATGAAGCCTTTCTCCAATTTCTCACCAATCTTCTTACCTAACTCCTTCCTCTCCATAGGAGCCATATGTATCATGGGCAATTCCACTGACTTAGCATTGTCTTTCAAATGACCATAAAGTTAGTCTCTCTCTTAGACGGTAGTCAGTCCCCTAACCTCCTCAAAAACGTCTGGAAAATCTCTAACAATTGGAATTGAATCTAACTCTACTAGTGATGAATCAAGGGAATAAAGGAAGCCCAACATGACTGACACATATGGGTTGCAAGATACCTCGAGAGTCCTTCCACTACATGTCTCTAGTCTGACGACTCTCCTCTCACAGTCTAATATCGCACCATAAGTGGACAACCAGTCCATCCCCAAAATCATCCCATATCCCAAATATCCTAGTACATGGGCGTTATAGTTAAACTCTACTCCTAGTATAAAAAAATTCGTAGCCCTACAAATCATAGATAAATGTGTCGACCTCCTACGGGGTTTGAAACAACTATAGGGTCTACTACTAGAGAAATATCTAAGTGCAAATAATAAACCAAGGAACTAGAAATGAAAGAACGCGATGCTCCGGAGTCAAAAAGATTTCGAATAGGAAAATCCGAAATAGAGATCAAACCTTCTACAGAGAATTTCCTACGTCGATCCAATCCACTAATAGAAGGTGCTACATCCAGAGCTTGTACTTGTGTCATAGGTGCACCTGCTCTCTGCCCACCTTTTGAGGACAAGCTCTACTAAGGTGTCCAGCCAGTCCACAGTTATAACATCTTCCCTCATCATGTCCTTCTTAGAGTCCTTTGTGAAATGCCAAACCAATCCACAACTATGACATTTCTCGCCTTTCTTGATCTGTCCCTTTTGAGGTCCTCCTCCTTTTTTATTGTCCTTCTTATTCTTCCACCACTGCTTCTTAGAGTTTTCTGATTTAGGAACATCCTTAACCTCTTCTTTCTTAGCAACATCTAACATGAGTGCCATTTCCATATGTGATTCGTACGTCGCTCCTATAGGTACATGTATCAACGCTAACCCTCGGAGGGGCTAGGTGGCCTTCTTATGCGGTGTATTAACAAGCTCCATCCCGAACTGCGATAACTCATTAAACTGATTTATATACTCTTTCACCGAAAGACTCCCTTGCGTCAGACTAATGAACTTCTCTAACTACATGCTTTCCTCGGCTTGCAACAAGAACTTTCTTTCAAACCTTTCCCAAAATCGAAACCAACCAATGTGTCTACCCTCCATCTCTAAAATATCCTACTAGTAAGAAGCTTCTCCTTTCAGTTGCCAAGATGCAAGCCGAACTCTCTATCGGTCCTCCAATCATAATAGCCAAATATCTGCTATGTATTCCTCAACCAAGTTCATGCCTCTATGAAATCCTCCGTACCAGAAAACATCTTACCTCCTAGACTAGCGAAGTCCCTACATAGATTAGAAAAATTGGTTATTGTAGGTGGGTTAATGGGATCTCCACCCGTCGGTGCTGCATTGGGCTCTTGCCCTTGCACCTCCATTGCCATAGCTTGGAGGTATCTATAAAACCAGCCAAGGACTTGGACACCCTTTAGAAGATTAGGGACATCAGCCATTCTATGCAAAGAAAAAAATTTAGGTTCGAAAGAATCGAAAGAAGGTTGAACTAGAATTTGAGGGGATTTTTATAAAAACTCTCTTGTACTTTTAAACTATTTCTAAGAGTTTCTTTCTGAAAAATAGTTTGAAAATACGTTACCATTGAAAAATAATTTACTTTTAAAACAAGTTTTTAGGAATCTTGTAACCTTAGGCTCTGATACCAAATGAAACACCCCACACCCCTTTGTATACCCAAGAAGGGCACACCAAAGGATGTAGTGCATTATAGATATAGCTAAAGCATCATAGAGACTAAGGTTCACAAGACAAATAAGTAAAAAATAGCAGAAACATTTAAATAATAACTTGTCATTCAAAATTAAACTTTATTTTGAAATAAATCATAAAAACATGACATGTCTCAAAATAGCTCAAATTCATATCTCATGAAAAATACATCTTAGTCTTACGTAATCAAACTGCAAAAGTAAATAATAATCATAATAATCATAATCCCTCTCACAAGTGCCAAATCCATCATAAGCAAAACGAAAAAGATGAAAAGTAGAAGAATACATCTGAAACAAGAAAGCTCTGGACTCCAAGCAACCTGAATCAACTCTACTGGCCTATTGGGGGGAAGGGGAAATAGAGGAGTGGGTCAAACAATAAGTCTGGTGGGTGAAAGTAATTACTAGCATTTCTAAGCAAGATAAAGATAATAGACTAAGAAATAGATCTAGCATGAAAGGAAAATACAGAAAAGATAAAACTAGGGTGATATACTGTTCCTGATTCCGTTTGACTGTTTGCTTTGATTGTTTGATTTGATTGTTTGCCCTTGTCTTAAACTCGTGTGATTAGGCTGAAAACTTTAATCCTATCTCAGCTGCTAACTTTATTAGGCTAAAATCCTAATTCTACCCATTGATCGGCCTATTCTATCTCTGCTATGCCACTATGAACTAATCCTGTTGGTCACAGCAAAAGACACCTCTTTAGGGCTTAGGACATAGTAGCGAACCCTGATCGTTGTCACAGGTCATCGCCGGTACACACTAATTGTTGCCTCCTATTTGATCCCTTATTTCCTAATCAGCATAAGCGTGCCCAGCCTCACCTAACTGTTGTGAGACCAACAGTCCTAGACCTAAAAGGGAATGCTGCTCTACCTCACCTAACTATTGTGAGACCATCAGTCCTAGACTTGAAAGGGAATGCTACCGATATTGGTCCTAACAAACAATCTTCTAGTTTTGCGCCTCTTGCCCAAATCTTCATATTTGAGCCTCTATCTATTGGCCATTTATTTATCCTAATCAGCATAAGCATGTCCCGGCCTCACCTACTATTGTGAGACCATCGGTCTTAGATCTAAAAGGAATGCTGCCGATATGGGCCACTACTTCTATATTTGCTTATTAACTTAATCTATGTTTTAAAATAAGCATCTTCTTTTATTTCTGCTATATTTGCTTATTAACTTAATCCAAGATCTAATTTTTAAATAAGCCTCTTCTGTTATTTCTTTCTTTCTAATTATAACAAGTGTTATAATTGTTCTTGCAATTGTTATTCTTCTATTTTCTCTTTTGGGTTATAACCACTTGTCAGAATTATGCTTGTAAATATCTTAAATTTGCCTACTTCATTTTACTCTGTTTTTTATTTCAGTTTTTCTAATTTTATATCTGATTTTTGTAAATTTAATGTTATTATATTTTAATTTATATTAGCGAATTCTTTTCTTTTTAATATTTTATTCACGTCAAAAAGGAATAAAAAGAAACTAACATTTATAGGCAAAATTTCAACTTAAAATAGATGTAAATAACTATAAATAACTATAATTAACTGAATAAAAATAGGCTAAGAAAAATTCTGAAATTTACTTAAAAATAGTCTGTAAATAAACTTACATAAAAACTACCTCAAAATTGTAGAAAAACTACAACTATTGAGAACCCTATTATTTTAAGTTACTTAAAAATCTAAAATAATTAAAAAACACTCACTTGTGGTCCTTGGCTCTAATCCTTGGCCTTCATGTATCTACTACTTGGGTGTAGAATATTTTTATCAAAAAGATCTTCTTCCTAGAAATTTTTTTTTTACGGTTCAGCCCCAAGCAATGAACCCTTGGGAGAAAATCTGAATAAGAAATATAGCTAGGTCTAGAGTCTTATTTATTTTATGGCTTAGAGATCTCGAGCCATTAGGTTTGAAAATTAAATCTGGTGCAACCACGTGATAGGCTCACTAGAAACCGTCTGATGCAGCTAGGACGTATAGGATCGCTCAAAAATTAAATCATGAGGTGTTCGCTTCATACTGGATGAAATAGCATCCAAGAAATAAGGCGGGTCGACCTAAGATATATACAGGTCGACCTATACTCACTGGGGGTCGATCTATAGGTCGACCTGACCAATGTAAAGGTCGACCCCTATTGGGTTATATATATATACATACATATCTATATATATTCATTTTTGTTGATTTCTTGTTTCTCTCGTATCTTCTCCATACTGACTCGGATTTTGACAAGTTATAATCGCCATGGACCTAATGGTGCAGCTCCCGTAGCTCGATTCTGAAAATTTCATAAACTTATTTTATTATTTAATTAATTCGTTAATTAATTATTATAACTCAAATTTTTCGGTTATTACAGAAGCATACTTAACAATGTACTATTAACCTATGAACTACTAAAGGGCTATAAAATAACAAGTGTGTCACCTTGAGCTATGCTTAAGTTAGATATCAGGAAGGCTTATGATACTTTGCAATGGACTTCCATCTCCAGAGTTCTTGCCAGAATGAAATTTCAAGATCACTTTACCTCTTGGATATATGCTTGACTATCTACTGTGCATTTCTCCTTATGCTATAATGGCTCTTCTGTTAGATACTTCAAGAGTAATCAAGGGATCCGACAATGAGATCTGATGTCTTCCTATCTTTTTATAATGGTTATGGAAGTTTTAACTAGGTTAATTTCTAAAGAATTAGTTTCTAATAATATCAGCGTGCACCATAAATGTCATGAACCATTGATCACCTCTCTAATGTTGTTGATGATTTGATCATTTATACCAAACCAAACGAATTACCCATAAATACTCTATTCAAAATCCTTGATATCTTCCATAAAATTTCTAGGTTGGCTATCAATTGTGACAAGTCCAATATTTTAATTGCTGGTACCACACTACAACATGCTAACTCTATCACACTTTTATATGGACTGTCTAGTGCATCTGACACTTCTTCTTATCTTGGTATACCTCTGGTTTCTTCCACGATAATCACGGGCCACTGTATGAGATTATGTCAAAAGATAACTAATATTATGAATGGCTGGATCAATAAATCATTATCACAAGCTAGTAGATTAACACCAATTAAATCTGTGCTATTCTCCTTTACAACATATTGGTGAAGGACATTTATTTTTCCAAAAAATCTCATTCATATGAGCCGTAAAGCCATTTCCAATTTTCTACAGACTGGTTGTGTTGCTTCGAACAAATTGAAACCTATCAATTTCTATAAAACCGAACAGAAGAAAAAGTTTGGAGGCTAGTCTAAGCAACTGGACCATAGCTGTATTTAGTACACATGTTAATGACCTCTTGACTAAAAAATAATAATATTTGGGTTAACTGGACATTAAAGCACAACCTCAAAAGCCAAAAATTCTGGACAATGGATATTGCACAGGGATGTAGCTTGACGTGGAGGTCCATCCTTATGCTTAGAATCATTTTTTTACCAAAAATAAGATTTTGCCTCTCAGATTGGGTAGGTGTAACGACCCGATATTTTCAACCATTCGCATCCATTATAAGTGTATAGGTAGACACTCATGCCGGAATTGAATTGCTCAAAATACCGCGTTGTAAATAAAATTTGGCAAAATCTCAGAATATACAGTAAATAAAAATCATAGATCACGGACACAGAGTAATAATAATTCAGCGGAAATAAAAGAGATAGTAGTTCATGAAGCTACTATATAAATATATCAGAGTTACATAAGATACAACAGAAGAAATAAAGTACAATAGAAGTTTCAATATGATAACCAAGTACAAGATGAATAAAACAACCGAACTGAAATAGATAAGACTACATAGGCAGATAATCTCCAGCGATTCAAATCTCCAGAAGTGGAATCCAAATCTGTGAATAACTCAGGCTGACCCGAGAGTAAATAAAAATACAAACACTCGAGTCAGGACATACATACTTATACAATGTAAACCAACTCAAGTGAACTGTAGTAAAAGTACTGGTAACTTAGAAGATGCTTGGGACCGCCCATCCTCTAAGGACCCGTTAAACTATTTACTATGTAGTAATATACGCTATATACAGTATTGTCTAATCAGTAAAGTATAATCATATAGAAAATAGCGTTAAGGGGATGGCGATCCTTAACGCGGTCGGATCTTTAAAACCAAAATCGTAGTGGGCTCGCTATAAGGAGATGGCACGGCACGCGAGGCAATGCCAGGGTGGATACACCGTTTGCACTCCCGGACCGGTGGTGACGGCAAGCCAGCAGCTTCCGCCCACCTTGAACAATACCCCCGAATCAAAGTGGCTCCACATATCGGATCACAAAAGTAATAGAATGGTTTTCGATGGAGCATGCTCGATGAAAGGGTGCGACCCTTTGTGTAGCCCGGTATAGCTCCTGTTTTAGTCATTTATGCCAACTCACGGGAGTTGGGTCCACGTAATATACCTCAAGAACGTCGCCACCATCCTACTTCATTCTGGAATCTCCACCGCGTACAAAGTTGTTAAAGTGGTTTTCGGTATTGGCCGGCTATAAGACAATATCCGATCCCAGTCTCTTTAACAACCAATCGTTATTATAACCCGTAGTTATAACTTTAAAACAATATTTTATACTTCAAAATAAAATATCATTTCAACCCAAATCTTTATCAAAATAAAGATTAAATCATTTCCAAACCATTTCAATATATCATCATACCGTATCTTTCAATTCAAATATTTATCAAAATAAATATCAAGTCATTTCTAACCATTTCAATATATTAAATTATCATATCCTTTAAAAACTTCCTTTCAAATCATTTTAATACATCAAAATATCATAACCTTTCAAAGCTTCATTTCCAAAATATCGTATCCTTCAGAACTTCCTTTCAAATCATTTTAATATCAAAATGTCATATCTTTCAAAACTCCATTTTTCAAATCATTTAATATCATATCTTTCAAAACTTCGTTTCAAATCATTTTAATATATCAAAATATCATATCTTTCGGTACCACATTTCAATCATTTTAATATATCAAAATATCATATCTTTTCGAAACCACATTTCAATCATTTTAATATATCAAATAGTTATATTTCAAAACAAATTACTTCATTTTAAATCATAAAAATGAAGTTATTACATTTAATAATTAAATTATTAAATTCCAAAAATTTAAACCTTTCAATGTTCATTTATGCACTTAAATTTATTAAAACAATGAAAATTCAAGTTTCGCAGCATCTGGAAAATGCTACAGAAAGTTACATTCAAAACAATTCAATTTAACAAAAGATAGCATTTAAAATGCTGTTATTTAACTTCAAATATTCAATAGAGTTTAACAAACACTTATTTTTTTTATTTAAATCATTTTTAACTTATAAAATCATACATTTCACATTTATAAGCATCATGTAATTTTCCTTAAATTCATGATTTTATAAAGTTAAGTTTCCTTTCAAAAATCAATATTTATTAATAATTCACTTATTAAATTTCAACATTCAAATTTAAATTCATTACATTAAATTTCAACTTAACACTTAAGTTCAAATTCTCAAATATAACTTAGTTTTATTTTTATTTACTTAACTAAATTCCACTTTTAAGTCAATTTCATAAATTTCCAATTTTAGTTATATTTCAAAATTTCAACTTAAATATTCATTCATTTCACATTTCAACTTTATTAAAAATCATTAATATGATATAAAATCACTTTAAATTCATTTAAATTCAAAATATCATAAATTTATCATATTTTCAAAGTTAATTTAAATTCCATTAAAAATTAAATCAAAATTTCCAAAATAACTTACATTCAGGTTTTCTAACTTTTCCATAATTTATTTAACCTATAGATTTCCAGAAAATCAATAATACTTTACAAAAATTATACTTTTTATTAAATTTTAAATCAAAATATTATAATAATTAAATTTCTTAAATATTTTAAAAAAATTTAGAAAACATATTTTAACTACAGGCCTGTATATAATTATCTACTCTAGGTAAAGTGATACGGGTAATATATAATTTCAACCCGTAATTTACAAAGAAAATCCGGGTTTTATCATTTCAAACCCGCAGTCCCAAGTAAATAAAATAAATTGAAAATCATTCAGGCCTATCATTTCAGCCCATAACGATTTTCCCCTATTCTAAAGTCTGTTCGGGTATGTATCATTTCAACCCATAGTGATTCTAATCTAAAGGGAACTTGCAGTATGATAAACTGAAAAAATAGTAGAACAACATAATATAACTATAACAGATGTTATAACAGGTGTTTAAGCATGGGTGAACATCATATAATAATAATATAAGCATATATAACATGATAATATAGTTCTACAGATTCACAGGGTGTCAATTCACATTTGTATAAGTATAAACATCTGGTGAGATTTACTCACATGTCACAAGCTGGAGAACGACACCAAAGCACACAATACAGAACCAACGAAGGAACGACAACACTACCATGATTTGAGAGTGGAGAGCCAAATATAATTGCCTTGTATACATATAAACAAAACAATTCAAAATACATAAGTTTTCAAAGCCAAATTACACTAAACGACACTAGGAATCAAAGCCCAAAACAAAGACAAATGCTTTGCACTTGTTCTCAACTTCACATACTTCAGTTATGAACTGAAATAGCACAGCAAGGGAATGTATAAAGGTCTGGTTTGGGTCCATAGTGGTCAGCCTATCATGGTTTAAAAGTGTGGAGATTTATAGGTGCAACAAGTCAACACTACAAGGCAATTTCAAGGCAAATTCAACAACTCTATGCCACAATTTGGTTCGGCCATAGGTCTAGGGTCATGGTCAGAGACTCAGGCGGTGATGACTGATGTGCCGGGGGTGGTGGTCAGGTCAGAGCTGGTGGTGGAAGTGGCGGCAAAAGGTGGATGAAGGTGGTGGTACCAAAACTAGGTCAGCTTGAGTGCATAGGTGATGGATTTGTGGATTTTGGTGCTGGTGCTTGCCTTGGGGTTGCTTGTCCTGCCATGGTGGTGATCTAGGGTGGATGATGATCATAGAATAAAGTGGTGGAGGTTGTCCTAGATCTGGTTGAGGAGGAGTGGAGCCATGAAGTAGAGAACAAGTTGCAAAAATCACATAGAAAAACTTGAAAACAAGAGAAGAGAAGAAGATTTTACCAAATTTTTGCAAGATGGAGGCCATGATTTTTTTTTTTAGGGTTGAGAATATTTGTTGCGTGAAAAAGATGAGGAAGGCAGCTGAAAAAAATGAGGAAAAGAACGACCAAAATAAAAGATGTATTGATTAAAATGAAACGGTAAAAGAAACGGTGAAACAACTTTACGTTTCTTAGCTTTTAAAACCTTCCATACTTCCTTTTCTTTTAAATCAAGTAAAATAAAATAAACTTCAGCAAGTACATCTAAAAACTGAAAAAAAGTGAAATAAAATAAATATATATAATTAAATTTAAAGAAAATATAAAAAGAATTAAGAAAATTGCTTAAAAATTGAAAATAGGGTTCAAAAATTACAATTAAAACATCAATGGCTTTGGAAAAATATCTACTTCATTCTAAAAATATTCTAAAGCAAAATTTTGAAATAAAATAATTTATTTATCATTTCTAAAATAAAATAAATAATTAAATTGGAGAAAAATAGAAAAGAACTAAAGAAAATGTTTAAAATTGAAAACAGGGCATGGAAATTACAAGAAAAATACTACTAGCTCTAGAAAAATTCCTACCTCACTTCAAAAATATTAAAAGACAAAAATATACATAAAATAACATATTAATACATACTACAATAAAATATGTCAAAGAAAATAAAATTTATACTATTTCAAATAACAAAATTGCAGAATAAACAAATTGCACTCAATATTGAAATATACATAACTTTCTCAATTTAAATCTGTTTCCAACGAAACAAAAAGCAGTGTTCTTAAAATTTTATGTACTTTCATAATAAAAGATAAAATTTAAATTTTCAAACTTTTAAAATTTTAAAATAAAAGTCAAAGTTTGACTATTTTGACCAAAATTCACTTTTTGGAAAATATTCTTTTTAGTCATGCTTTGGAATGATAATTCATATCAAAACTAAAGTTTGTCATTCAAAATAAATAAAATAAGTTTTTTAAAAAAAATCAAAATTCAATTAAAATAATTAAAATATACAATTAAAAATAATCACAAAATATAGGGTTGTTACACTCTCACCCACTCAAAACTTTTCGTCCCCGAAAAGGAATGAGGTACGGGAAAGCACAGAAAAAGATAGAGTGAAACAAGGTTAGGACAAGATGACAAGGAGAAGGAAATTATACGTGATGACTATTGTTATAGGTAAGTTTTACAAGGTGGAGATGATCTTTCCAAGATTCTCCAAAATTAAGAACACAAGCACGAAAAGATGGATTCAAAATGATTACCAAAGATTATCAAAGATTATAGAAAGATTTATAAACAGAAAGATTTTAGAAAGATGCCTATACCAGTCTATAGCAAGATAAGGATGATAAGGACAACCAAAAGATAGTCTAAAAAACAAAATAAGGAAATAAATTTGAAAGCATGGAAATTTCAACTTAAATTGAGAATAAATCTTTACACAAGTTAAATAAATCTTAACTATCCCAAATTTCATTATCTTATTATCCAATCATCTTAAATTGACAATTTTTAAATCCATGGGTTTGAAAAATAATCATTTATTACACTCACAACGTACTTAATAAATTTTATTCTTCTTTATTCCTAATTAAAATTAAATTTATTCCTCTCAATATATTTATCACTCATGTTAAATATACTTATACTTATTGTAACTGCTTTCTTTTATTCTTAGTTCTTTTAACATTATTTTATTGTAAGTTATTCAACTACCCTTTATTATATTTACCTCTGTTAATCGTTTTAAAATTTAAGTGTATAACATTTATTATAACTACTCAAATTTTATTTATAAAATCTTTTTATATTATATATTATCCAATTACATTGTTAACTTCTGAAATTTAGTTAAGTTATATTTGAATGCAATTGTATTATACAAATAACTTTCCAATTAAATCATTTAATGCTTGATATTCATCTAAAATTTTGATGGATTTTTTTTTCTTTTATAATTGAAATTATTCTTTAAAATAAAATTTAAGAACTAAATTTCCGATTACATTCAAACCATTTAGAGATAAGTAACAATATATACATAATATGTCAAATCAAATTTCAATCATATATATATATATATATATATATATATATATATATTATAAATCAAGTCATATTTTAGAAATTCAAATCAATTAAATTCCCCAAAACAAAGCTGTAGCAAGACTACAAAACAGTCTCTTAACTTCAAAACTCGAAAATGAACGTCGATGATGTCGCGATCATCACCGAAGTTATTTTCCAGCGACAAAGAGAAGAGCACTTTAAAATTCTTTGGAAACAAATTCTATTTGAAAATACTTTAAATAATATATCCCTTTTTAAAACTTTAAACCAAAGTTCGAAATAATCGAAATTTAAATTCTCAAATTCTTGTTTTAAATTCATTTCAGTTTCCAAATAAATTTATAAACAACTATTTATAGATTCATTTGTAGAACAATAAATGATAAATCAAGTATTATCATTTCAAATTATCAATTTAAATCATTTTACTAAGTTCCATAAATATATATATCAAAATTTTATTTCATTAACCAAATTTTTTTTAAAAATAATATTGTGTCAGTTTGTTCTGTCAAAGTGTTTTGGAAATCTTATCGATAGCGTTGATCAAACGAATCGATCGGAAACCCAAATCAACATCAACAACTCAAACAACACAATATATAAAACATTTTAATTTTAAATATTAGTTTACAAATACACTATACATGAATAGATTTCAAAGAAGGATAGAGATTCAAAAATGATTAACTCAAATCAAAGGAAATTCTGATTTGAAAATAAGTTAGAAACAAGGATGACATGATTAAATAATAGAATAGGAAGATGGATAATCTTATATATATATATATATATATATATATATATATATATATATCGCAGGCAACCTAAACCGGGTCAACCGTGACTTAAAGAATAAGATCGATCTGGATTTTCTAGGGTAAATCTACATTCGATCTCAAGAGTTAGAGTTTGGGATAACAAAAGATATTAGCATCTAAACCAAGGATAGCTATAAATCTTTGGTGAATCGATGCTAATTTTAAAAGAGTTTTCCCCCTTTTTTAATTCAATTTGAAATTGGCGTGACCGCCGACTCACTAGAAAGATCATTCGAAGCGGAGTTACGGAATACTCCATAGTCAAAAGAAGATGAATAGTGAGGGATACGAATGGATTTTGGAACCGTAGGGAATGTTCAAAAATTCAAAGGAATCGAGTCAAAAAGGAAGAGATTCAAACTCGAATGAAAGAGATTCTGTAAATACATTCACTCCATATGCTGAGTTTTTCCTAGAGCTACCAAAGCTCTGATACCAACTGTAACGACCCGATATTTTCAACCATTCGCATCCATTATAAGTGTATAGGTAGACACTCATGCCGGAATTGAATTGCTCAAAATACCGCGTTGTAAATAAAATTTGGCAAAATCTCAGAATATACAGTAAATAAAAATCACAGATTACGGACACAGAGTAATAATAATTCAGCGGAAATAAAAGAGATAGTAGTTCATGAAGCAACTATATAAATATATCAGAGTTACATAAGATACAACAGAAGAAATAAAGTACAACAGAAGTTTCAATATGATAACCAAGTACAAGATGAATAGAACAACCGAACTGAAATAGATAAGACTACATAAGCAGATAATCTCCAGCGATTCAAATCTCCAGAAGTGGAATCCAAATCTGTGAATAACTCAGGCTGACCTGAGCGTAAATAAAAATACAAACACTCGAGTCAGGACATACATACTTATACAATGTAAACCAACTCAAGTGAACTGTAGTAAAAGTACTGGTAACTTAGAAGATGCTTGGGACCGCCCATCCTCTAAGGATCCGTTAAACTATTTACTATGTAGTAATATACGCTATATACAGTATTGTCTAATCAGTAAAGTGTAATCATATAGAAAACAGCGTTAAGGGGATGGTGAACCTTAACGCGGTCGGATCTTTAAAACCAAAATCGTAGTGGGTGCGCTATAAGGAGGGCTCACTATAAGGAGATTACACGGCACGCGAGGCAATGCCAGGGTGGATACAGCGTTCGCACTCCCGGACCGGTGGTGACGGCAAGCCAGCAGCTTCCGCCCACCTCGAACAATACCCCCGAACCAAAGTGGCGCCACATATCGGATCACAAAAGTAATAGAATGGTTTCCGATGGAGCATGCTCGATGAAAGGGTGCGACCCTTTGTGTAGCCCGGTATAGCTCATGTTTTAGTCATTTATGCCAACTCATAGGAGTTGGGTCCACGTAATATACCTCGAGAACGTCGCCACCATCCTACTTCATTCTGGAATCTCCACCGCGTACACAGTTGTTAAAGTGGTTTTCGGTATTGGCCGGCTATAAGACAATATCTGATCCCGGTCTCTTTAACAACCAATCGTTATTATAACCCGTAGTTATAACTTTAAAACAATATTTTATACTTCAAAATAAAATATCATTTCAACCCAAATCTTTACCAAAATAAAGATTAAATCATTTCCAAACCATTTCAATATATCATCATACCATATCTTTCAATTCAAATATTTATCAAAATAAATATCAAGTCATTTCTAACCATTTCAATATATTAAATTATCATATCCTTTAAAAATTTCCTTTCAAATCATTTAAATACATCAAAATATCATAACCTTTCAAAGCTTCATTTCCAAAATATCGTATCCTTCAGAACTTCCTTTCAAATCATTTTAATATCAAAATGTCATATCTTTCAAAACTCCATTTTTCAAATCATTTAATATCAAAATATCATACCTTTCAAAACTTCGTTTCAAATCATTTTAATATATCAAAGTATCATATCTTTCAGTACCACATTTCAATCATTTTAATATATCAAAATATCATTTCTTTTCGAAACCACATTTCAATCATTTTAATATATCAAATAGTTATATTTCAAAACAAATTACTTCATTTTAAATCATAAAAATGAAGTTATTACATTTAATAATTAAATTATTAAATTCCAAAATTTAAACCTTTCAATGTTCATTTATGCACTTAAATTTATTAAAACAATGAAAATTCAAGTTTCGCAGCATCTGGAAAATGCTACAGAAAGTTACATTCAAAACAATTCAATTTAACAAAAGATTGCATTTAAAATGCTGTTATTTAACTTCAAACATTCAATAGAATTTAACAAACACTTATTTTTTTTATTTACATCATTTTTAACTTATAAAATCATACATTTCACATTTATAAGCATCATTTAATTTTCCTTAAATTCATGATTTTATAAAGTTAAGTTTCCTTTCAAAAATCAATATTTATTAATAATTCACTTATTAAATTCCAACATTCAAATTTAAATTCATTACATTAAATTCAACTTAACACTTAAGTTCAAATTCTCAAATATAACTTAGTTTTATTTTTATTTACTTAACTAAATTCCACTTTTAAGTCAATTTCATAAATTTCCAATTTTAGTTATATTTCAAAATTTCAACTTAAATATTCATTCATTTCACATTTCAACTTTATTAAAAATCATTAATATGATATAAAATCACTTTAAATTCATTTAAATTCAAAATATCATAAATTTATCATATTTTCAAAGTTAATTTAAATTCCATTAAAAATTAAATCAAAATTTCCAAAATAACTTACATTCAGGTTTTCTAACTTTTCCATAATTTATTTAACCTATAGATTTCCAGAAAATCAATAATACTTTACAAAAATTATATTTTTTATTAAATTTTAAATCAAAATATTATAATAATTAAATTTCTTAAATATTTTAAAAAAAAGTAGAAAAGATATTTTAACTACGGGCCTGTATATAATTATCTACGTTAGGTAAAGTGATACGGGTAACATATAATTTCAACCCGTAATTTACAAAGAAAATCCGGGTTTTATCATTTCAAACCCTCAGTCCCAAGTAAATAAAATAAATTGAAAATCGTTCAGGCCTATCATTTCAGCCCATAACGATTTTCCCCTATTCTAAAGTCCGTTCGGGTATGTATCATTTCAACCCACAGTGATTCTAATCTAAAAGGAACTTGCAGTATGATAAACTGAAAAAATAGCAGAACAACATAATATAACTGTAACAGATGTTATAACAGGTGTTTAAGCATGGGTGAACATCATATGATAATAATATAAGCATATATAACATGATAATATAGTTCTACAGATTCACAGGGTGTCAATTCACATTTGTATAAGTATAAACATCTGGTGAGATTTACTCACATGTCACAAGCTGGAGAACGACACCAAAGCACACGATACAGACACAATGAAAGCACGACAACACTACCATGATTTGAGGGTGGAGAGCCAAATATAATTGCCTTGTATACATATAAACAAAACAATTCAAAATACATAAATTTTCAAAGCCAAATTACACTAAACGACACTAGGAATCAAAGCCCAAAACAAAGACAAATGCTTTGCACTTGTTCTCAACTTCACATACTTCAGTTATGAACTGAAATAGCACAGCAAGGGAATGTATAAAGGTCTGGTTTGGGTCCATAGTGGTCAGCCTATCATGGTTTAAAAGTGTGGAGATTTATAGGTGCAACAAGTCAACACTACAAGGCAATTTCAAGGCAAATTCAACAACTCTATGCCACAATTTGGTTCGGCCATAGGCTCTAGGGTCATGGTCAGAGACTCAGGTGGTGATGGCTGATGTGCCAGGGGTGGTGGTCAGGTCAGAGCTGGTGGTGGTGGTGGAAGTGGCGGCAAAAGGTGGATGAAGGTGATGGTACCAAAACTAGGTCAGCTTGAGTGCATAGGTGATGGATTTGTGGATTTTGGTGGTGGTGCTTGCCTTGGGGTTGCTTGGCCTGCCATGGTGGTGATCTAGGGTGGATGATGATCAGAGAATAAAGTGGTGGAGGTTGGCTTAGATCTGGTTGAGGAGGAGTGGAGCCATGAAGTAGAGAACAAGTTGCAAAAATCACATAGAAAAACTAGAAAACAAGAGAAGAGAAGAAGATTTTACCAAACTTTTGCAAGACGGAGGCCATGATTTTTATTTTTTAGGGTTGAGAATCTTTGTTGCGTGAAAAAGATGAGGAAGGCAGCTGAAAAAAATGAGTAAAAGAACGGCCAAAATAAAAGATGTATTGATTCAAATGAAACGGTAAAAGAAACGGTGAAACGGCTTTACGTTTCTTAGCTTTTAAAACCTTCCATACTTCCTTTTCTTTTAAATCAAGTAAAACAAAATAAACTTTAGCAAGTACATCTAAAAACTGAAACAAAGTGAAATAAAATAAAAATATATAATTAAATTTAAAGAAAATATAAAAAGAATTAAGGAAATTGCTTAAAAATTGAAAACAGGGTTCAAAAATTACGATTAAAACATCAATGGCTTTGGAAAAATATCTACTTCATTCTAAAAATATTCTAAAGCAAATTTTTGAAATAAAATAACTTATTTATCATTTATAAAATAAAATAAATAATTAAATTGGAGAAAAATAGAAAAGAACTAAAGAAAATGTTTAAAAATTGAAAACAGGGCATGGAAATTACAAGAAAAATACTACTAGCTCTAGAAAAATTCCTACCTCACTTCAAAAATATTAAAAGACAAAAATATACATAAAATAACATATTAATACATACTACAATAAAATATGTCAAAGAAAATAAAATTTATACTATTTGAAATAACAAAATTGCAGAATAAACAAATTGCACTCAATATTGAAATATACATAACTTTCTCAATTTAAATCCGTTTCCAACGAAACAAAAAGAAGTATTCTTAAAATTTTATGTACTTTCATAATAAAAGATAAAATTTAAATTTTCAAACTTTTAAAATTTTAAAATAAAAGTCAAAGTTTGACTATTTTGACCAAAATTCACTTTTTGGAAAATATTCTTTTTAGTCATGCTTTGGAATGATAATTCATATCAAAACTAAAGTTTATCATTCAAAATAAATAAAATAATTTTTTTAAAAAAAAATTAAAATTCAATTAAAATAATTAAAATATACAATTAAAAATAATCGCAAAATACAGGGTTGTTGCAGTAGGTGATCTTCTGGCATGACCCATGGGCCAGGAAAGGCATGATTCTTGAAAATGTTCATTCATTCAACCAAAAATGCCAAACTGGCTTTCCCAATGATGCTAAGCCTGGTGACTTTATCAATAATGGTTTGATTTCCCTGCCATACTCAAGTAATCCAACTATCAGGAAACTATGGCTTGAAACCATGAGGCAACATTATCCCATAGTGCAGAATGATATGATGGTGTGGTCTTTTGATTTTCATAATCGTTCAGTTTCTCTGGTGTACAACAACATGAACAATTGGCAGGGGATCAATCAGTTTGCATGGAATAAAAGGGCCTAGAATCCATATTGTAAACAGAATGATAACATGCACCTTTGGAAAGTTCTAAGAAATGCTCTTAATTCAAAAGATAGGCTATTAACCTTGGGCATGCAGCTTGACCCTTCTTGTGCTTTCTGTCTTGATGGTAATGAAACAAATGTACACTTATTTTTTAACTCCAACTTCACTTATACCCTATGGCAAAGACTTATACAATTGTTTGGTGGGGATAACATTTCAAGAACAAGCAGTATAGAATGGTGCAATATATATAAAGCTACCATATGGAAAGATGATTCAAGCATTTTGATGCTGTTGATTCTTAAGACTTTTATAAGGGTTATGTGGAAGCAAAGGAATGACAGAATATTCAATGCCAAGAGTAAGAGTGATGTTGAATTATGGAATGAAGTGAGGCAAGCTATGAAGCATGGTATTATGTACAATTCATACTGTTTTGATAGTAAGATTATTAGCAACTGGATCTAGCTTGCTTTTTGGCAATTTAGATTTTTATTGTTTCTGTAATGACCCACTATTTTGGACCATTCACAGAATCACAGATTGTATCAAAATTTGGAGAAAATAAAACCAATCACAGAATCAAAGACACCGAAATATCAGAATACCTCGCAGCAGAAATAAAAATACCATAGTAGTTCATGAAGCTACTATAACAAAGTCTCAAAACAAAATACATAATATCAGTCTAAAAACAAATACAATAGAGATCCTAAATATATATAAGTCCATTAATACAAGAGCTGGAATAGAACAACTGAACTGAAATAGATAGATAACTAGATAAACAAAATCTCCAGTGATTCCTAGCTCCAGAAAGAGAAATCCAAAGTTGTGAATACTCAGGCCGACCCAAGCGTAAAGTAAAACATAAACACTCGAGTCAGGACATACATACTTATACATTGTAAACCAAATCAAGTGAACTGTAGTAGTAATGCACAATAACTTAAAGGATGCTTGGGATCGCCCATCCTCTAAGGATCCGTTAAACTATCAATTAAACAGTAATAAATGCTATCATATAAATGTATATATTAAAGTAAACTATGAAAGTAACAATGCTAATGTGGCTAGGGTAGTGTAGAGCTGCAGCAATCACTCACCTCTAGTCACACTCTCAAATTAAAGGTGTACATTCTAAAATCACAAGGCATACAGAGCAGTGTACCCGTGGTTAAAATTCCAAAATGGTTTATAATTTCCAATTAAAATCATTCATTTAAACATAAAAGTTAGAGTCATTATACCTTCAAATCAAATATTAAATTCCAAATTTTTAGCCTTTTCAGAGTTCATTTATTCACTTAAATACATTAATACAGTGAAATTTCAGTTTCGCAGCACTTAGAAAATGCAACGGTAAGTTACATTTGAAAACAATTCAATTCAGCAAAGACAGCATTTAAAAACTGTTGTAGTATTAGTTCAGTTACATTCAAAAAAATCTCATTTCAGCCAATTGCAGCACTTATCAAGTGCTACAATAGCTCTTTTATTAATTTCATATTTTAGTTTTAGTTTCTGCAACTACAGCACTTACCAAGTGCTATAGCAGCTCTTAGTTAATTTTAGCCTTTAGTTCATTTGTATCAACCACAATACTTACAAAGTGCTGTAATATCCTTTACAACAGATTTTAAGTTAACTTCAGAAATGGTAGCATGTCTTAAGTGCTGCTAATTCAATTTCCATCTTTTCAATACAATTTCAGCAACAATTAAACTTCAATTTAAACCATTTTAACTTATAAAAATCATATTTTCCCACTCAAAAATGTTCATTTAAATACCCTTTAACTTATGATTTTTAAAACGTAAAATTTATACATAAAATCAAATTTTTCTTAATAATTCGCTTATTAAATTCAAGTTCACAGTTTTCTATTCTTTACAATTTTTTTAAAATTAACTTACCACTTAAATTTAATTACCATTTAAAATATAAACTTCATTTCCATTTTATTTACTTAACTTAACTTTTATTCTTAAACCAAATTTCACATTTCCAAGTCAAGTTATATTTCAAATTACACTTTCAAACATTCATTTATTTATTTAACCATTTTAATTCATAGAAAAATCAAATACACTTTATTAAGTCATTTTAAATTCAAATTATAAATCAAATTTTCGTATTTTTTACTTAAATTAACTCCATTTTTAAACAAAATCACAAATTTCACAATTTAATTATATTTCAAACTTAACTTAACCATTCATTTATATAATATATTTAACTTATAGAAAAATCTCTAATACTTTATAAAAATCATTTTAAATCAAATTTATCATAATATACAATTTAAAAATAATTTAAATATTCCAGAAAATATATATGATAACCACGGGTCTGTATAATATTTTCTAACCCAGGTTAAGTGATACGGATAATATATCATTTTAATCCATAATTTATAAAGAAAAATCCGGGTTATATCATTTCAAACCTGCAATCTCAAGTCAATTAAAATAAATAAAAAACGCTCAGGCCTATCATTTCAGCCCATAACAATTTTTTCCCTATTCTAAAGTCTGTTTGGGTATGTATCATTTCAACCCATAGTGATTCTATTCTATAGGGAACTTGCAGTGTGATAAACAGAAATAAATAAACAGTGTGATAGAATATAACATAGCAGATGATATAACAGGTTTATAAATAGGGTTAACATCATATGATTCATATCACAGGCAGGTATAACATGATATAATAATTCTACACATTCACTTGCGATTAATTCACAGTTATATAAGTATAAATGTCATGAGTGAATACTCACCTCTTTAAGCTGGAGATAACCAATCAAAACACACAAAACAAATCCAGAAAGCACGATATGGCATGACACAACATAACTATTGATTGAAGTGAGTGAAGAGCCAAGATATTAATCTTGTAAACAACCAAAACAAGACAATGTACACATGAATATTCAACCCAAAACAATATAGAACAAATTGAAAATAGGAAGTAACAAAGAGCGAAGTGACTTGACCTTGCCTTATCACTCAAATGCATGGCCTAGGTGGAACATATGCTCGGCCATGGCTGGACATAGCTCAAGTTTGGCATCAATATGCATGGCTAACAAGGAGATGAAGTGGTATGGTTGCAACATAAAGCATGCAAAGGGACAAGGCTAAATGGAGTGGAGTTTAGAGCACACAAGGCTCGGCCATGACCACAATTGGACTCGGCCATGCATCATATGGGTCACGTTAGATCTGGAGTTGGCTGAAGTGGTGGCCAGAGGAGGTGTAGCTGCTGGTGGTGGTGGCTAAGGGGGTGGCCGAGATGATAGATCAAGGTGTGGTGAAGTTTTTGGCTCGGCTAGCATAGTTTTGTGGAGTGCTTTGCAATGTTTTATGGTGATAGCTTCCTATATAAGTCACGGCCTGGTCTTGGTCAGAGGAGGAGGAGGTGGTGCTGTTGTAGATGGTGGTGGTGTGGTTGGTGGTGAAGGTGGAGAGGCTAGGTTGAGCTATGCTTGAAGAGAGCAAAGGCAAAAATCATTGAAAACAAGAAAAAGGTAAGAAAGTGAAGCCATTATCAATCTTTTTCTTTTTCCTTGAGTTTGGGATGAGAAGAAAATGTTTCTCATGTGAAAATGAGAAGGAATACAATGCAATGCATAAGAAATGGACGGCTACAAGATGAAATGAAAAGTCAAAAGGAAATCGAAAAGACAAATACATGAAAAGTCACTAGAAAATGAAAAGTCTTTTGTCTCTTGGAATTTCTATTTTCTTTTAATCTAAATAAACTAAATAAAAGTAAGTAAATAAAAATAAAATGAAAAAAAATAAAGCAGAAAAGAAAATAAATAATTATTTTTAGGAAAAATATAAAATAAATAAGAAAATAGTTTATTAAATTGAAACTAGAATTTAATAATATAAACAATATACAATTAAAAACTATAACTATAATTTTAAAAGTGTTTTAAAAATAAAATATATACATAACATGTCATATAACACATATACACACAATTAGAACAAGATATGACAAACAAAAATATTATTTATATAAATTAAAATAAATAATTTTGTTAAATAAAACAATTTACATATAATATTGTAAAAAGCATAACTTTCACAATATAAATCAGATTTCAATGAAACGAAAAGAAGTATTCTTGAATTTTATTTATTTTCATAATAAAAGATAAAATTTCAAAAATTCGAAAATTTAAATATTTAATTAAATGTCAAAGTTTGACCATATTGACCAAAATTCACATTTCTGGAAAATATTCTATTTATTCATGGTTGGACATATAATTCACATAAAAATAAAAATTTATATTTAAAATAAAAAATTTATTCATTTTCAATAAATAAAATAAAGTTTTTAAATCAGAAATCAAAATATACTGTAACAACCCACTATTTTGTGATTATTTTAATTGTTTATTTTAATTATTTAAAATTAAAACTCCTGATTTAAAAACTTTATTATATTTATTAAAATGAATAAATTTGGTTATTTTAAGAGTATATTTTGATCTTTGTGTGAAGCATAATTTCAAACCTGAATAAATAGGATGTTTTCAGAAAATGTGGATTTTGGTCAATCTGGTCAAACTTTGACTTTTAAATTTAAAATTTAAATTTTTGAATTTTTGAATTTTATCCTTTATTACTAAAATATATTAAATTTCAAGAATATACTTTTGGTTTCGTTGAAATCCGATTTGTATTGTGAAAGTTATGTTTTTTACAATATTATATGTAAATTGATTTATTTAATAAGATTGTCTATTTTAAATTATATAAATAATATTTTACTTGTCCTATCATGTTCTAATAGGTGCAATATGACATGTTAGATATATATTTTATTTTTAAAACATTTTAAAGTGATGTTATAATTTTTCCAAAATTTATTGCATTTATTTTCTATTTTTAAAGCCTAGTTTACATTTTTCTGTTATTTTCTTTATTTAAATTATATTTAGTTAAAATTTATTTATTTATTTTTGTGAATGCATTTTGTTTTATGTTATTATCTTTATTTATAAATATTTTCCAAGTCCATATAAATTTTCCAAAGTTTATTCTGTTTATTTTCAAATTTTCTAGACTAGTTTTCATTTTGTGTTATTTTCTTATTTTAATCATATATAATTAATATTTATTTATTTATATTTTGTATATTTGACATATTTTCGAATTTTAACTGAAATTATATGTATTTTCAGTTATTTTAAAAATTATAAAAAGAAATAAAGAAATGTGAATGGTTTGTGACTTTTTGTTTCTTATGGCCTTTGTTGTTCCCACCTTTTCACATTTTAACCATATATTTTCATCAATTGGCCATATCTACTCACTTCCTTCAGCAGCCTACTTTCTTTTATCATTCACATAAACATTTTTCCTCATTCATAAAAAATATTCGGCCTCTTTCTTTGGGAAAAAATTTGGTAATCTTCTTTTCCTTTTTTTCACTTTTATTGTTTTCTTTGATTTGATTTTGCTCTTGTGTCTTCTTCCTTTAGGTTCGGCCATCCTCCACCACCAGCCCTACCGCCTCCACCACCACCTGATCATGTCACCATCACCTCCTCCTCTCTAGCCAACCCCAAGCCGAGCCACCAAGGTGGTTGATCCTTCACCAAAATTCACAAAACTCCTCTTGAATGCATAGCCGAGCACTTCAAATATTGCCACCAACTTCATCGCCTCTTAGCCGCCACCATCTCCACCTCCACCACCTCTAGCCTCACCTGAACCCTCTGCCACATCATCATCTTGACCACTCCAGTGATGGCCGTGACCCATATGGCCTTGGCCGAGCCTTGAATGGCCTTGAAATCATGTGTTGTTCCTTGCCTTGTTTTGTAAGCTGTTTCATGCATCTCCACACTTTTGCACCATGTTAACCAAGTTTGGCCGACCCATATCTACCCACAACCTGATCCAAACCCTTGCCATAGACTTGTGTTCCACCCTATGGCTGAGCCTAGAGAAGATTGAAGCAAGTGCAAAGCATTTCAGCTTTGTTTTATGCAGTTAATTATAGCATAGTTTATCGTATTTTTGAGTTGAAAGCTTATGATTATTATATTGGTTTTTGTTTGAATTGTATTCAAGGGAATTGGTCTTTGGATCTCCCACTCAAATCTTGTCGTGCTATCGTGCTTGTGTAGATCTCTTTTGTGTGTTCGTTGTTGCGTCTCCAGCTTAAACCAGTGAGTTATTCTCACTAGACAAATTGTACCTATATAACTAGTAAATTGACCACTTTTGAATCTGTAAAATGCGTCACCATATTAAATCTGTTATGTTATGACCATATGATGTTCACCTATGCTTAGACACCTGTTACAACATCTGTTACTGTTATATTATGTTGTTCTGTTATTTATATCGGTTAATCACACTGCAAGTTCCCTTTAGATTAGAATCATTATGGGTTGAAATGATACATACCCGAACGGACTTTAGAATAGGGAAAAATCGTTATGGGCTGAAATGATAGACCTGAACGATTTTCAACTAATTCATTTACTTGGGACTATGGGTTTGAAATGATAAAACCTGGGTTTTCTTTCTAAATTACGGGATGAAATGATATATTATCCGTATCACTTTACCTAGTGTAGAAAATGATATACCGACCCGTGGTTTAAAAAATATTTTTCCAAAATTTTTAAAATATTTTAGAAATGTAAATGTTATAATATTTTGAGTTAAACTTAATAAAAATGATTTTTGTAAAGTATTTTGATTTTCTGAGAATTTATAAGTGAAATAAATTAATGATAAAGTGGAAATTTGAAATATAAGTTATTTTGGAAATTTTGATTTAATTATAAATGGAATTTAAATTAAATATGAAAATATGATAAATTTATGATATTTTGAATAAAATGAATTTAAAATGATTTTATAATATATTAATGGATTTTGAATAAGTTAAAATGTGAAATAAATGAATATTGAGTTGAATTTTGTAATATAACTTAAATTGGAAAATTGTAAATTTTGTTTAAATGTGAATTTTGAAGTTAAGTAAATAAAATGAAAAATAAGTTATATTTTGAAATTTAAACTTGATTGCTAAGTAAAAAAAATTAACTATATGAATTGAAATTGAACGTTGAAATTTAATAAGTGAATTATTATTAAATATTGATTTTTGAATGGAAATTTAACTTTATGAAATCATGAATTTAAGGAAAATTAAATAATGGTTATAAAAGTGAAAATATATGATTTTATAAGTTTGAAATGGTTTAAATGAAATTTAATGGTTTATGAAAATATATTGGATATTTGAAAGTTAATTAACAGCATTTTGAAATGCTATTATTTCTAATGTAAATGATATTACACAATTTGTAAATGCTGTAGTTATATACATGAACCAAATGACTAAATTTTAATAAAGGGTTATTATAGTACTTTGTAATTCCTATAATTTCTAAATTTAACTAAGGTTTTATTTGAATTAATGTAACCCTATTACAGCATTTTGAATGTTGTCTTTTGTTAAGTTGAATTGTTTTAAAAGTAACTTTTAGTAGCATTTTCTAAATGCTGCGAAAGTTGAATTTTCATTGTTTTAATGAATTTAAGTGAATAGATGAATTTTGAAAGATTAAAATTTTAAAAATTTAATAATTTAATTGTTAAATATAATAACTTTATTTTTATGATTTAAAATGAAGTAATTTGTTTTGAAATTTAAACTATTTGAATGTGTGTTTAAATGGTATTTTAAATAAATGAACGTGGTTTGGAAGATACGATATTTTGATAATTTGAAATGGATTTTTTAATGATATTGAATTTTAAATTGATATTTGATTTCGAAGTATAAAATACCATTTTGAAATTTTAACCATAGGATGTATCTGATTTATAGTTTAACTGATCCTTAAAGGATGGGCGATCCCAAGCATCCTTTAAGTTATTGTGCATTTCTACTACAGTTCACTTGAGTTGGTTTACGTTATATAAGTATATATGTCCTGACTCGAGTGTTTTGTGTTTTACTTTACGCTCGGGTCAGCCTGAGTATTCACAGCTTTGGATTCTCTTTCTGGAGCCGGTCTTTGCTGGAGTTTCTGCTTATCTACATTTATATCTACTTCTGTTTCAGCTGTTCTAGTTTATCTCATGTATTAGTGAACTTCTTTGTATTTGGGATTTCTATTATGTTGTTTTCAGACTGTATTTATGAATTTGGTTTGAGACTCTATTATAGTAGCTTCATGAACTACTATGGTATTTTAAATTTCCGCTGCGAGCTATTCTAATATTTCTGTGTCTGTGATTCTGTGATTTGTATTTCATTTGCTCCAAATTTATTTACAATGCGGTATTTTGAGCAATTCAAGTCCGGCATGTGTGGATGCGAATGGTTGAAAATATCGGGTTGTTACATATACAATTAAAATAATCACAAAATGCCGGGTTGTTACAGTTTTTCCCCTTGTTGTGTTCTTTTTTGCACCATCTCTCCTATATCATAGCCTGTTACGATGCATTCTTGTTTTTTATTGTTTCTGCGATAAACTGGTATGAGCCTAGTTAACCCTGCTTAGCTTTGCTATAATTAAATAATAAAAATATAAATTTCAAAATAGTCTTGAAATATATTTTTTAACATTTACAGAATTTCCTTTTATATATTTTAAACCTAACTTTTAAATTTAAATTTACAAAATAGATTTTGAGAAATTAACCCAAGGTCCAAAGTTAATTCGGTCCTTTATATTTAACATAACTTTTGCGCTTACCTAATCCTAACCTTAGACGCAACCTTTCTAGGCACCCTACAAATGGATAGCTTTAATAAATTAGCCCTAATATTGCTAATTTAGATCGCATATGCTTTTAGGCTTTGATACCATTAAATAAACCAAGTCAGGTCATAGCGGGTTAAGTGGGTGAATATAAAGAAAATCATCTTTTGGATCTTTAGTTGGCATTTAAAGTGCAAAAGATTTTAGATCCAATCTAAATTTGTTTTAGAATAAACTTTCATTTCTTTAACTTGTTTCTAAAGGATTTTTTAAATTTGAATTAAGTACTTTATTATGAGCGCATCAAATACACTCATATGTGTATAATTATGGAACTAGGCCAGGTCATGGTAGGGAAATATGATATATTTCAAAAGAAATTCCTATTTTTTAAATCTATTAGGCCTATGAAGTCCAAAGATAGAACTAGATCCAATTTAATTAATTCAAAAAAAAATCATATTTTATTAGATTTTTATGATTTATCTGTTTAGTAAACTTAATTAAATATAATTTATATAGTTTATGAGCATATCAATGTATGCTCATGTGTGTAAAAACATGCATGTGAGATATCGCGAATGGTGTACATGGTTAGGGGGTGTACGTGTATAGACACACATGTGTATGTATGTACAGGAATATATATCCAATATATATGCACTTTTCTGTTGCATATATATCACATGTTGTCCCATTAAAATGTTCAAGATCATCGTTTATATATTACATATATTGAAACTAGTATTTGAAAATATTTATAAATAGATTTAAAGTATAAGTTTGAAAAATCTTTAATTTTGAATTTCAAATTAAAATATATTGTTTGACTTAGTACACAAATTCAAATTCAAAACTAGAATTGAAATATAAATTCAAAGTTTTAAAAGAAATATAGTTTGACTTAGTAATATATATATATATATATATGAATAATAAAATATAGTCGAACATAATTTTGTTAAAATATTTGTATAAAAACGTTCACATATATACATATAATTGTACATCCATATTAAAAAATTAATTTGGCCATGAAAATTGATAAATAATTTAATTGGTCAAAACTATGTTTTTAACCCTTTTAATAAATAAAACGTTGACATAATTTTTTACTTAATCTAATACAAATGTATAAAATTACAATATGAAGTTAAAATAAAAAGTTTTTTAAATTTCTGAAAATCTTTTATATTATATTAACTTAATTTAAATTACAGTCAAAATATTTAAAATATGAAATAATGTTTATAATAATTAATATAATATATATCTATGTATTTTAAATAATTAAATTGGAAAAATGTTATTTTTAATATTTTGATCGAAGCCTAAATATACATAGCATAAGAAGAAAAAATTGTTTTTTTACAATAACATAGTACAATAAAAGATAATCTATAAAAGGATTAATGTCAAACACAGAACATATATAGTATAACAGGTAATGACATACATGTGCAGTGATATATAAGGTACAACACATTAAGATCATTGTATAAAATTAAAAGGAATTTTACCTAAAAAACTTTGCCTTTGTCTACTGAAAGAGACAGGCGTGCAAACACTGGTATAAGTAGTGTTCAATTAATGAGATTTGTTTGGGATGAGTAAATAGAGAGAGGGAAAGAAGGAACTGGCGGCTATGTAGAAGTGGGAGGGGAACCGAAAATCAAATGAAAATGGAGGCTTATGATTTCAATATTTAGTGTGATCTAGGAACAAATATCTCCTTAATTCCCTGTTACCAATTCAAACATAAAGAACCCCACTTTGTCGCTCTTAATGGTTGACCATATATGAGTCCTTAATGGAAAAAAAACCTTTTCACCATGGAGCGATTTATTTAGTTCAAATCTAGTTTAATTTTGTTATCAATATCGTATATCAATATGTATGTATATAACTTACACACCTAATAAATTACTAATAGCACCCCAAACAATTATAGATGTTATTCCATTTTACTAAACAACCCTAACAAATAAATACCAGAATAAATAGTATTTCATAAGGGTTAATTAATTAGATTAAATTATAACTATTATAAACTAATTAAATTAAGCGATGTTTCTTAGACTTAATAAACTCAATTGTGTGACTTACAAGTGTGAATTTAGGCAGCGATTAATATTCAAACAATTTAAATATTAATGTTCACACATCACCTTAGCTAGTGGTGTGACAGGTTAACTTAATTCATCATTTACAAATCTCATCGGTTAAATCCAATTTCAAAATTTAAGTGGTATCATTTATTAATGATTATTTACACCATTTCTCTTCGTCAACACTATATCACATAGGATTTATGGAATTTGGTTTTTGGTCAAAATTTGAGCATCATCCACCTTCAACTTGTTTAGTTCATAAACAAATTCCTTGGTTCAATAATAACATTTTTTATTAACTGTGCTACTTTAGCTAGAGATTTTAGCTTTGAGTTGACTACAGTTGATTATGATACTAACTCCATTCAACTAAGGAGATGAATTCTCTATTGAATTGTGTTTCACTTTCAATGCTTCAACCCTAACCCAACTATAGTCATTCGATGGACACCATGCCATGATTTAACTACAATCAAAGTAGAGTATTCGCATTGAAGTTCAAAAGTTTTATCAAATCAATATAAATATGTGATACCGAAACTCGAGATTTCCTATTTGGCCAAGTTGTTATTAACCAACATGAAACTCTCGCTTAAGTCATTCCATGGTTATCGGATAACTGTTAATATGCAACCCCTTAACCCCAGGAGCCATGAGTAATATATTGCGTAACATTTGAAAAGTGTTATGCACTCTCGTCTCAATGGAGGCATAGATATCCTTTCTCGAAGCATTTTTACCATAAATATTTAAAATAATGTGTTATTATATAAAGTGATAACTTTCTCATAATTGCAACATTTTGTAACTACTATCACATAACATATTATTTAAGGATTTTTTAATTGATATATGTGTATATATATCTTAAATTAATTACTTAATTAATTAATTACTATATAATAAAGTATATATTAGAAAACAAATACCTTTATTACAAACAAGATTGGTTGTCAAGTTAGATATATGTAACAAATGGCATAATTGCCCTTAACGCATACCCTTAACTCTATCATATGGTGCATATTCAACATGTAAATGGTGTATAGGTGCTAGAATTTACACCGTGTTGGGATGTACACCACAACGGACACATTCACCTTTTATATATGCCTTTGTTGTTCCTAGATATTATATATATAATGATTTTGAAAATTATAATATAATAATATCTATGTATATTTTTAATTTAAAACAATTTTGACTAATTCATTATAGATTTCCTATGTAACGACTCGGTATTTTTAACCATTTGCATCCATTATAAGTGTATAGGCAGACACTCATGCCGGAATTGAATTGCTCAAAATACCGTGTTGTAAATAAAATTTTGGCAAACCTCAGAATATATAGTAAATAAAAATCACAGATCACAGACGTAGAGTATATAAAAATGCAGCGGAAGAAAAAGAGATAGTAGTTCATGAAGCTACTATGTAAATATGAGATACATCAGAGTTAAATAAGATACAACAGAAGAGTAACTGGATACATCAGGTACAAATCAGATACATCACTGAACCACTGGATACTGAAACAAAATAGATGGTTGGATCTTCAAGGAAAGCTCCAACGACGAAGGTGAATCTTGAATGCTAACTCAATCAATTTGACCCGAGCGTAAAGCAAAACACAAAACCCTCGAGTCAGGACATAAATACTTATAAACTGTAAATCAACTCAAGTGAAGTAACAAAATGCATCAGTAACTTAAAGGATGCTTAGGACCGCCCATCCTCTAAGGATCCGTTAAACTATTTACTATGTAGTAATATACGCTATATATGGTAGTGTCTAATCAGTAAAGTATAATCATATAGAAAATAGCGTTAAGGGGATGGTGAACCTTAACGCGGTCGGATCTTTAAAACCCAAATCGTAGTGGGCTCGATATAAGGATATGACACGGCACGCAAGGCAATGCCAGGGTGGATACACCGTTTGCACTCCCGGACCGGTGGTGACGGCAAGCCAGCAGCTTCCGCCCACCTCGAACAATACCTTCGAATCAAAGTGGCGCCACCGAATCGAATCACAACAGTAATAGAATGGTTTCCGATGGAGCATGCTCGATGAAAGGGTGCGACCCTTTGTGTAGCCCGGTATAGCTCCTGTTTTAGTCATATATGCCAACTCACGGGAGTTGGGTCCACGTAATATATACCTCAAGAACGTCGCCACCATCCTACTTCATTCTGGAATCTCCACCGCGTACACAGTTGTTAAAGTGGTTTTCGGTATTGGCCGGCTATAAGACAATATCCGATCCCGGTCTCTTTAACAACCAATCGTTATTATAACCCGTAGTTATAACTTTAAAAGAATATTTTATACTTCAAAATAAAATATCCTTTTCAATCCAAATCTTTATCAAAATAAAGATTAAATCATTTCCAAAACCATTTCAATATATCATCGTAAAATATCTTTCAATTCAAATATTTATCAAAATAAATATCAAGTCATTTCTAACCATTTCAATATATTAAATTTTCATACCCTTTCAACACTACCTTTCAAATCATTTTAATATATCAAAATGTCATAACCTTTCAAAGTTTCAGTTCCAAAATATCATATCTTTCAGAACTTCTTTTTAAATCATGTTAATATCAAAATGTCCTATCTTTCAAACTCCGTTTTCAAATCATTTAATATCAAAAATATCATATCTTTCAAAACTTCGTTTCGAATCATTTTAATATATCAAAATATCATATCTTTTCGAAACTTCGTTTCAAATCATTTTAATATATCAAAATATCGTATCTTTTCAAACTTCATTCATTTCAAATCATTATTCATTTTATTCAATCTAAAATACCATTTCAATTCATATTTCAAAACAGTTTATATTCCAAAAATTCTTTTTTATCATTTCAATGAAGTTATTATGTTTAATAATTAAATTATTAAATTTCCAAAAATTTCAACTTCCAAAGTTTATCTATTCACTTAAGTTTATCAAAACCGTGAAAATTCACTTTTCGCAGTATTTAGAAAACGCTACGGAAAGTTACATTCAAAACAGTTCAATTTATCAAAAGACGACATTTTAAAATGTTGTAATAGGGTTTACTTAAATTTCGAATAAACTTAGTTAAATTCAACAATTTATAGCACTTACAAAAATTGCTATAATAGCTTTTAATTCAATTTAGCTTTTTAGTTCATTATCATCAACTTCAGCATTTACAAATGTCGTAATATCATTTACATTGTAATTAATAGCATTTCAAAAATGCAGTCAATTAACTTCAAATATTCAATATAATTTCTCAACCGATTATATTTTTATTTAAAACATTTTAACTTATAAAATCATGCATTTATCACATTTATAAACATCATTTAATTTTCCTCAAATTCATGATTTTATAAAGTTAAATTTCCATTCAAAAATCAAGATTTAATAATAATTAACTTATTAAATTACAATGTTGAATTTTTAAAATCCATTACATTAAATTTCAACTTAACACTTAAGCTCAAATCCTCAAATATAACTTTGTTTTATTTTTATTTACTTAACTAAAAGTTGACTTTTACGTCAATTTCATAAATTTCCAGTTTTAGTTATATTTTAAAATTTCAACTTACAATATTCATTCATTTCACATTTCAACTTTATTAAAATCATTAATATGATATAAAAACCACCTTAAACTCATTTAAATTCAAATTATCATAAATTTATCATAATTTCATATTCACTTAAATTTCCAATTATAATTAAATCAAAATTTCCAAAATAACTTACGTTCAAAATTTCTAACTTTTTCATTAATTCATTTCACTTACAATTATTCAGGAAATCAATAATAATTTATAAAAATCCTTTTTTTTATTAAATTTAAAATCAAAATATTATAATAATTAAATTTCTAAAATATTTAAAATTTTAGAAAAATATATTTTAACTACGGGCCTGTATAAAATTTTCTACGCTAGGTAAAGTGATATGGGTAATATATCATTTCAACCCATAACTTACAATGAAAATCCGGGTTTTATCAATTCAAACCCGCAATCCCAAGTCAAAATGAAAATTTTAAAACCATTCAGGCCTATCATTTCAGCCCATAACATTTTTTTCTTACAGGGAACTTGCAGTGTGTTCATATACAGAAATAATATAAACAAGGTCAATATCACAATATACAGTCATATATGAGATGTCAGGTGAAAATTAACAGTTTTAACATGGAAAAAATATGGTAATAACATGGCATAGCATATCATATGATCATCATTAACTTGCATAAACATTTTTTTTACTAAACAGTTGTCATCAATTCACTTTTCATAAGTATAAATGTCAGAGTGAGAAAGACTCACTTTTTCAAGCTGAAGACCAAAACAACTAACACAAGTGCGATTCCAAAAGCACGACAAGCACGATATAGCATGACTTTTGATTTGAATGAATGGAGAGCCTTGATATTTTTCTTGTAAACAATAACCAAAACAAGACAATACACACATAAATATTCAACGTAAAACAATGTTGAAACAATGAAAATACGAAGCGACAAAGGAATAGATTACTTGACCTTGCTTTAACCATTCAAATGCTTGGCCTAGGAGGTTCTTGGGTTCAGCCATGATGATGATATAGCTCAGGTTTGGCACCATAACTCACGGCTAAAAGGAGTATGGAGTGGTAGGGTTATAACATGAAGCATACAATTGGTCAAGGCAACATATATGAAGTTTTTGAGCACAACAAGGCTCGGCCTTGGATCAAGTGGGGCTTAGCCATACTTGTACAGGTTTGGACAGTAGATGGAGGGGTGTGGGGAGGTTTGGAAAAGGTGGTGATGGCGGCCTATGGTGGTGGCCAAGGTGGTGGATGAAGATATGAAGTGATAGGGTGGCTATCATGAATGTTTCAAGGCTTTATGCATTGTTTTTGTGGAGTTTTGATTCAGGGAGTCTTGGCCATGTAAATTTCAGATCTAGACAGAGGCTAAAATGAAGTGTAGTGGTGGTAGCAAGTCGGTGGTCATGGCTAGAGGTGGTGGCCATGGTGAAGTATGAAGGTGGTGAAGTAATAGTGGTGGCTAGTGCATTGTTTTGGACATTATTTGCAATTTTGTGGAGTTTTGTCACAAAGGGAGGTGTGGCCATGGATGGATCTGAAATGATGGCTGGAGATGATGCCAAGGAAGAGTGGTAGGGGATGGTGGAGAGTATGGTGGTGATGGTGGGTGGTAGAGGCCAATCCAGAAAGCATAGAAAACTAGGCAAAATACATAGAAAATGAGAAGAAAAATGTAGAAAAAAGATGTAGCCATTACCAGATTTTTTTCTCAAGATGGAGGCCATGATTTTTAGGGTTTTGGAGCTTGAAAATTCGTGAATAATATGATGGAGTCAGCTGCAAAGGATGAGGAAAGGAATGGCTAAGATAAATTGATGTATTAATTGCAAAAGGAAACGGATAAAACGTCTTTACGTTTCAGGCTTTTAAGATCTCTTAACTTTCTAAACCCTTCGCATTTCCTTTTCTTTTTAATTTTATAAAAACAAAATAAACTCAGAAATGTTATTTAAAACCGAAACTAAGTAAGAATAAAATAAAATAAATAATTTATTTTAAGTAAAATAGAAAAAGGAAATAAGAAATTGCTTAAAAATAGCAACCCTGACATAAAAATTACAAGAAGATCTCCAATGACTTTGGAAAATTTATTACTTCATAAAAAAATATTAAAACACAAAATTTGAATTAAAAATGGTTTTAGAACATTTTCAAGGTAAAATAATAATTTAATTTTTATTAAATAGAAAGTTAAATAAAGAAAAATGCAGTAAATACCAACTAGGCTTTATAAATTGAATTAAATTCAAATAAACTTTAGAAAAATTATATTATCATTTTAAAAATACTTAAAAGTCAAAATATACATAATATAACATATTATCACATATTAAAATAAAATATAACAAAGAAGAAGTAATTTATACAATTTAAAATAGTCATTGTTAAATAACCCGATATACGCACAATATTGTAAAGGGTATAACTTTCACAATTTACATCCAAATTCAACGAAACGAAAAGTGGTGTTCTTAGAATTTTATGTACTTTCATAATAAAAGAAAAAAAATTAAAATTTTAAAATTTTAAGTTGAAAGTCACAGTTTGACTATTTTGACCAAAATCAACATTTCAGGCAAATATTCAACTTACACAAGTTTGGAATTATAACTCATATAAAAATCAAGGTTATATTTAAATAATAAATTTAATCATTTCAAATAAGTAAAATAAGTTTTTAAATCAAAATCTTACATTAAAAATAATTAAAATATACAATAAAAAAATTACAAAATACAGGGTTGTTACACTCTCCGCCACTCAAAACTTTTCGTCCCCGAAAAGGAATGAGGTATGAAAGGGCACAGAAAAGATAGAGTGAAATAGGATTAAGATAAGATGACAAGAAGATTGAAGTTATACCTGATAACTGTTGTTATAGGTAAGTTTAACAAGGTGGAGGTGATCTTTCCAAGATCCTCCAGAATCAAGAACACAAGCACGAAAAAGGTGGATTCAAAATGATTACCAAAGGTCTATCAAAGATTATAGAAAGATTTCTAAACAGAAAGATTATAGAAAGATGCCTATACCGGTCTATAGCAAGATAAGGATGATAAGGACAACCAAAAGATAGTTTGAAAAACAAAATAAGGAAATGAATTTGAAAGCATGGAGATTTCAACTTAAACAGAGAATAAATCTTTACACAAGTTAAATAAATCTTAACTATCTCAAATTTCATTATCTTATTATCCAATCATCTAAAATTAACCATTTTTAAAACCATGGGTTTGAAAAATAATCATTTATTACACTCACAATGTACTTAATAAATTTTATTCTTCTTTATTCCTAATCAAAATTAAATTTATTCCTCTCAATATATTTATCACTCGTGTTAAATATATTTACACCTTTTTTTTATAACTACTTCCTTTTATTCTTAGTTCTTTTAACATCATTTTATTGTAAGTCATTCAATTACCCTTTATTATATTTACCTCTGTTAATCATTTTATAATTAAAATTTAAGTGTATAACATTTATTATAACTACTCAAATTTTATTTATAAAATCTTTTTATATCGTATATTATCCAATTACATTTTTAACTTCTAAAATTTTGGTAAGTTATATTTAAATGCAATTGTATTATACAAATAAAATTTCCAATTCAATCATTTCAAGCTTAAATCATTTATTCAAAAAAAAATATTTTCTTTTTATAATTGAAATTATTCTTTAAAAATAGAATTTAAGAATTAAATTTTCGTTTTCTTCAGACCATTTAGAGATAAGAAATAATATATATACATATATAATATGTCAAATCAAATTTCAATCATATATCTATATATATATATATATATATATATATATTATAAATCAAGTCATATTTTAGAAATTCAAATCAATTTAATTTCCCAAAACAAAGCTGTAGCAAGACCACAGAACAGTCTCTTAACTTCGAAACTCGAAAATGAACGTCGATGATGTCGCGATCATCACCGAAGTTATTTCCCAGCGACAATGAGAAGAGCACTAATTTTAAACTTTAAAATTCTTTGGAAACAAATTTCTATATGAAAATACTTTAAATAATATATCCCTTTTAAAACTTTTTAAACAAAATGTTTGAAACCATTGGAAATCAAATTCTCAAATTTCTTGTTCTAAATTCTTTTCAGTTCCCAAATAAATTTATAACAACTATTTATAAATTCATTTATAGAACAATAAATGATAAATTAAGTATTATCACTTCAAATAATCAATTTAAATCAGTTTATTAAGTTCCATAAATTTACTTATATATCAAAATTTTATTTCATTGACCAAATTTTAAAATAATATTGTGTCAGTTTGTTCTGTCAAAGTGTTTTAGAAATCCTATCGATATCGTTGATCAGACGAATCGATTGGAAACCCAAATCAACATCAACAACACAATATATAAAAAAACATATATTTACAAGTATAATTCACAATGTTTGAAGATAGGTTGGAAACAAAAGACAAGATGATTAAATAACAAAATAGGGAGGTGGATAAGCTTAAATAAATCACGGGCAACATTTACCGGGTCAACCGTGGCTTAAAGAATAAGATCAAATGTGGATTTTTCTGGGGTAAATCTACATTCGATCTCAAGAGTTAGAGTTTGAAATAACAAAAGATATTAGCATCTAAACCAAGGATAGATAAGAATCTCTGGTGAATCGATGCTAACTGCAAAGGAGGTTTCCCCCTTTTCAATTAAATTTGAAATTGGCGTGATCGCCGACTCACTAGAAAGATCATTCGAAGCGGAGTTATGGGATACTCCAGAGTCAAAAGAAGATGAATAGTGAGGGATACGAATGGATTTTGGAACTGTAGGGAACGTTCCAAAATACAAAGGAATTGAGTCAAAAGAGAGAGATTCAAACTCGAATGAAAGTGATTCTGTAAATACGTTCACTCCATATGCTGAGTTTTCCCTAGAGCTACCAAAGCTCTGAAACCAACTGTAACGACTCGGTATTTTCAACCATTTGCATCCATTATAAGTGTATAGGCAGACACTCATGCCGGAATTGAATTGCTCAAAATACCGTGTTGTAAATAAAATTTTGGCAAACCTCAGAATATACAGTAAATAAAAATCACAGATCACAGACACAGAGTATATAAAAATGCAGCGGAAGAAAAAGAGATAGTAGTTCATGAAGCTACTATGTAAATATGAGATACATCAGAGTTAAATAAGATACAATAGAAAAGTAACTGGATGCATCAGGTACAAATCAGATACATCACTGAACCACTGGATACTGAAACAAAATAGATGGCTGGATCTTCAAGGAAAGCTCCAACGACGAAGGTGAATCTTGAATGCTAACTCAATCAATCTGACCCGAGCGTAAAGCAAAACACAAAACCCTCGAGTCAGGACATAAATACTTATAAACTGTAAATCAACTCAAGTGAACAGTAACAAAATGCATCAGTAACTTAAAGGATGCTTGGGACCGCCCATCCTTTAAGGATCCGTTAAACTATTTACTATGTAGTAATATACGCTATACACGGTAGTGTCTAATCAGTAAAGTATAATCATATAGAAAATAGCGTTAAGGGGATGGTGAACCTTAACGCGGTCGGATCTTTAAAACCAAAATCGTAGTGGGCTTGATATAAGGATATGACACGGCACGCAAGGCAATGCCAGGGTGGATACACCGTTTGCACTCCCGGACCGGTGGTGACGGCAAGCCAGCAGCTTCCGCCCACCTCGAACAATACCTCCGAATCAAAGTGGCGTCACCGAATCGAATCACAACAGTAATAGAATGGTTTCCGATGGAGCATGCTCGATGAAAGGGTGCGACCCTTTGTGTAGCCCGGTATAGCTCCTGTTTTAGTCATATATGCCAACTCACGGGAGTTGGGTCCACGTAATATATACCTCGAGAACGTCGCCACCATCCTACTTCATTCTGCAATCTCCACCGCGTACACAGTTGTTAAAGTGGTTTTCGGTATTGGCCGGCTATAAGACAATATCTGATCCCGGTCTCTTTAACAACCAATCGTTATTATAACCCGTAGTTATAACTTTAAAACAATATTTTATGCTTCAAAATAAAATATCCTTTTCAATCCAAATCTTTATCAAAATAAAGATTAAATCATTTCCAAAACCATTTCAATATATCATCGTAAAATATCTTTCAATTCAAATATTTATCAAAATAAATATCAAGTCATTTCTAACCATTTCAATATATTAAATTTTCATACCCTTTCAACACTACCTTTCAAATCATTTTAATATATCAAAATGTCATAACCTTTCAAAGTTTCAGTTCCAAAATATCATATCTTTCAGAACTTCTTTTTAAATCATGTTAATATCAAAATGTCCTATCTTTCAAACTCCGTTTTCAAATCATTTAATATCAAAAATATCATATCTTTCAAAACTTCGTTTTGAATCATTTTAATATATCAAAATATCATATCCTTTCAAAACTTCGTTTCAAATCATTTTAATATATCAAAATATCGTATCTTTTCAAACTTCATTCTTTTCAAATCATTATTCATTTTATTCAATCTAAAATACCATTTCAGTTCATATTTCAAAACAGTTTATATTCCAAAAATTCTTTTTTATCATTTCAATGAAGTTATTATGTTTAATAATTAAATTATTAAATTTCCAAAAATTTCAACTTCCAAAGTTTATCTATTCACTTAAGTTTATCAGAACCGTGAAAATTCACTTTTCGCAGTATTTAGAAAACGCTACGGAAAGTTACATTCAAAACAGTTCAATTTATCAAAAGACGACATTTTAAAATGTTGTAATAGGGTTTACTTAAATTTCGAATAAACTTAGTTAAATTCAACAATTTATAGCACTTACAAAAATTGCTATAATAGCTTTTAATTCAATTTAGCTTTTTATTTCATTATCATCAACTTCAGCATTTACAAATGCCGTAATATCATTTACATTGTAATTAATAGCATTTCAAAAATGCAGTCAATTAACTTCAAATATTCAATATAATTTCTCAACCGATTATATTTTTATTTAAAACATTTTAACTTATAAAATCATGCATTTATCACATTTATAAACATCATTTAATTTTCCTCAAATTCATGATTTTATAAAGTTAAATTTCCATTCAAAAATCAAGATTTAATAATAATTCACTTATTAAATTACAATGTTGAATTTTTAAAATCCATTACATTAAATTTCAACTTAACATTTAAGTTCAAATCCTCAAATATAACTTTGTTTTATTTTTATTTACTTAACTAAAAGTTCACTTTTACGTCAATTTCATAAATTTCCAGTTTTAGTTATATTTCAAAATTTCAACTTACAATATTCATTCATTTCACATTTCAACTTTATTAAAATCATTAATATGATATAAAAATCACCTTAAACTCATTTAAATTCAAATTATCATAAATTTATCATAATTTCATATACACTTAAATTTCCAATTATAATTAAATCAAAATTTCCAAAATAACTTACGTTCAAAATTTCTAACTTTTTCGTTAATTCATTTCACTTACAATTATTCAGAAAATCAATAATAATTTATAAAAATCCTTTTTTTTATTAAACTTAAAATCAAAATATTATAATAATTAAATTTCTAAAATATTTAAAATTTTAGAAAAACATATTTTAACTACGGGCCTGTATAAAAATTTCTACGCTAGGTAAAGTGATGTGGGTAATATATCATTTCAACCCATAATTTACAATGAAAATCCGGGTTTTATCATTTCAAACCCGCAATCCCAAGTCAAAATGAAAAATTTAAAACCATTCAGGCCTATCATTTCAGCCCATAACATTTTTTCTAACAGGGAACTTGCAGTGTGATCATATACAGAAATAATATAAACAAGGTCAATATCACAATATACAGTCATATATCAGATGTCAGGTGAAAATTAACAGTTTTAACATGGAAAAAATATGGTAATAACATGGCATAGCATATCATATGATCATCATTAACTTGCATAAACATTTTTTTTACTAAACACTTATCATCAATTCACTTTTCATAAGTATAAATGTCAGAGTGAGAAAGACTCACTTTTTCAAGCTGAAGACCAAAACAACTAACACAATTGCGATTCCAAAAGCACGACAAGCATGATATAGCATGACTTTTGATTTGAATGAATGGAGAGCCTTGATATTTGTCTTGTAAATAATAACCAAAACAAGACAATACACACATAAATATTCAACGCAAAACAATGTTGAAACAATGAAAATACGAAGCAACAAAGGAATAGATTACTTGACCTTGCTTTAACCATTCAAATGCTTGGCCTAGGAGGTTCTTGGGTTCAGCCATGATGATGATATAGCTCAGGTTTGGCACCATAACTCGCGGCTAAAAGGAGTGTGGAGTGGTAGGGTTATACCATGAAGCATACAATTGGTCAAGGCAACATATATGAAGTTTTTGAGCACAACAAGGCTCGGCCTTGGATCAAGTGGGGCTTGGCCATACTTGTACAGGTTTGGATAGTAGATGGAGGGGAGTGGGGAGGTCTGGAAAAGGTGGTGGTGGCGGCCTATGGTGATGGCCAAGGTGGTGGATGAAGATATGAAGTGATAGGGTGGCTATCATGAATGTTTCAAGGCTTTATGCATTGTTTTTGTGGAGTTTTGGTTCATGGAGTCTTGGCCATGTAAATTTCAGATCTGGACAGAGGCTAAAATGAAGTGTAGTGGTGGTAGAAAGGTGGTGGTCATGGCTAGAGGTGGTGGCCATGGTGAAGTATGAAGGTGGTGAAGTAATAGTGGTGGCTAGTGTATTGTTTTGGACATTATTTGCAATTTTGTGGAGTTTTGTCACCAAGGGAGGTGTGGCCATGGATGGATTTGAAATGATGGCTGGAGATGATACCAAGGAAGAGTGGTAGGGGGTGGTGGAGAGTATGGTGGTGATGGTGGGTGGTAGAGGCCAATCCAGAAAGCATAGAAAACTAGGCGAAATACATAGAAAATGAGAAGAAAAAGGTAGAAAAAAGATGTAGCCATTACCAGATTTTTTTCTCAAGATGGAGGCCATGATTTTTAGGGTTTTGGAGCTTGAAAATTCGTGAATAATATGATGGAGTCAGCTGATGAGGAAAGGAATGGCTAAGATAAATTGATGTATTAATTGCAAAAGGAAACGGATAAAACGTCTTTACGTTTCAGGCTTTTAAGATCTCTTAACTTTCTAAACCCTTTGCATTTTCTTTTCTTTTTAATTTTATAAAAACAAAATAAACTCAGAAATGTTATTTAAAACCGAAACTAAGTAAGAATAAAATAAAATAAATAATTTATTTTAAGTAAAATAGAAAAAGGAAATAAGAAATTGCTTAAAAATAGCAACCCTGACATAAAAATTACAAGAAGATCTCCAATGACTTTGAAAAATTTATTACTTCATAAAAAAATATTAAAACACAAAATTTGAATTAAAAATGGTTTTAGAACATTTTCAAGGTAAAATAATAATTTAATTTTTATTAAATAGAAAGTTAAATAAAGAAAAATGCAGTAAATACCAACTAGGCTTTATAAATTGAAATAAATTCAAATAAACTTTAGAAAAATTATATTATCATTTTAAAAATACTTAAAAGTCAAAATATACATAATATAACATATTATCACATATTAAAATAAAATATAACAAAGAAGAAGTAATTTATACAATTTAAAATAGTCATTGTTAAATAACCCTATATACGCACAATATTGTAAAGGGTATAACTTTCACAATTTACATCCAAATTCAACGAAACGAAAAGTGGTGTTCTTAGAATTTTATGTACTTTCATAATAAAAGAAAAAAAAAATTAAACTTTTAAAATTTTGAGTTGAAAGTCACAGTTTGACTATTTTGACCAAAATCAGCATTTCAGGCAAATATTCAACTTACACAAGTTTGGAATTATAACTCATATAAAAATCAAGGTTATATTTAAATAATAAATTTAATCATTTCAAATAAGTAAAATAAGTTTTTAAATCAAAATCTTACATTAAAAATAATTAAAATATACAATAAAAAAATTACAAAATACAGGGTTGTTACATCCTAAAATTAAAATTAATATTTTAATATATAGTTTTAACTTAGAAAAAATCAAAACCAGATCCATAATTTTAAATAAAATATCTACAAATGTATATTAAATAAAATAAGTAAAGTGTTTATATATATATATATATATATTTATACATATGTGCGTATGTGTATATAAATGTACACACCAAAAGTATATATTTTTATAAAATTGGAATTTATTTGTAAATTTAATAACATTAATGCTTTAATAAATGAATATATAATAAAATATTATATAATGTGTTATAATATGTTATAATTATTTTAACTAAAGCTTTAAAATCAAAAATTATTATATATATATAATTCTTAGGTCAAAATTATATACTATGAAGATTTTTCTAAATAAATCTATTTATTTCTAGTTAGTTAGTTTATTTATATGAATTAAATCAAACAACACATACACTATAAATTAGTTGTAAAATATAAGGGATCCAATATACACATTCATGATGATCGATATGATTACAAATGAGACAAAATAGTGCCTAAAGATGTTGCTTGTGATCCGCACCTTGAATGGATAAAAGACTCCTAAATTCAATTGAATCGCTTTCGGAAAATGCAAAGATCCAAAGCACCACCTTTGTATTATTCTTATTTGATTTTTGCTCTTGAAATTTTTTGGCCATATCCCATGAGACCCATGATCACATTAAAGAAAAACATGAGGCAAAAATGATACGTAAGGAATGGTTTTAAATGGCAATACGAAGAGGTAAAGGAGGAGAAAATATCTTCTTCTTTCACTCATTCTGCATTGCCTTTTTAAAACAATTTTAAACACATAAAACCACTCTCCCTTACACTCTATGGCCAAACACCATTATAATAGACAGGCCTTCAAAAGTTCCAAGCTCATTTAATAAATAATCAATTTAAATCAAATATAAATTTCCATTGATATCATATATCGATATGTATTTATATAACTTCTATACACGCATTCAATAATTATTAGTAGCTTGCAAAATCAAAAAAAAACTTAATAATTGATATTTCATAAATATTAATTACTTTAATTAACTTACAATAATTTAAATTACTTAAATTTTCTGGTATTTCAGAGTAATCAACATTACAATTGTGTGATTCAAAAGTGTAAATTCGGTTAGCAATTAATATCAAACAATTTTAATATTAACATTCACAAGTCACCTAGAATCATAAAACCCTAAAGAAGTTTTTTTGAACCTAGTCCCCTCACTTTAATTCACAAATTATTTCGGGAACATAGCGAAGCTCTGCTAGTTCATCTCTTCTAAGATTCAAAAAAACTTCTTTAGAGTTTCATGTAAGAAATCCTATATGTTTGTTTTTGTTTATTGTTTATTTTCTAAACATCTTCTCCTCCAAAATTCTAATTTTCTAAGTTCACCGTAAATACAAATCCTTTGTTGTATATATCAAAAAAAGAGGTCTAATTGAGATTATTGAAGGCATGTCAAATCCAAAAGGAGGCAAAACTAAGGAACTACAGTGAATGTAAATCTTAGTTTTTCTATTTTACTAATTGAATGATGTAGTTTGGATTTGATATATGCCTTAAGGAATTTTTGTTTACGAAAACATCAGATTAAAAATCGCCCAAATTTACCCAAAGTGAAATGTCAATTCTTAGGTTTTAATCTTAATTGTTTTGTATTGAAATAATGGTGTTTGTGTGAATTTTGCAATTTAAGTGTTCTACCTTCCATTCCACTTCTTATTCTTTTTATTTGGATCTGATTAAAGGATTTGATTAGGAAATGGTGTGTAGGGTACGAATTCTTATCCATAGTTTACACCACCTATTTCTACAAATTAAATATAATTTCCCTTCTCTACTTTCATGTGTACGAAGTTGAATAGAGCTAAAATTAATTAAATTGTAGGTTTTCGTTATTATTGATTTATTACCTTGTTTTAATATAAAATAAGTTTGATTTCGATTCTATATACAAGCTTATGGATTTGATTTTGGAACATTGAATTTATGGTATATATGTTACTTTGGAAATGACACTTGTACAATTCTGGAAGATTTGACATTTGAACGTTAGTTTACAGCATAATCTCCGCATGGATAGAAATTAATAAATGTGTTTTTATATATATAAACTAGCGTAAATAACATACAATTATGATGTATTAATTAATTATGTAGTTAATTAGGGAAATAATTATCATTAAATCCCCTAGGAAATCAATTGATTATTAAGGCAAATTAAGAAGGAATTTTTATAAGGCCTAAAATAATGAATAATGGTGAGATATGTGATAATATATTTTGAGAGTGTTATGAATTATGATGAAATTTTAGGAATGCGAGATCAGTCAAAAGCACATAGAAGTCTGCCAAGCTAATCTGGCTACCAGTAGTGCGACTTTGGGGCTGATGTGAGACATCGCCTAAAATAAGCAAATACAGATGACATGAGGTTAGTCCCAATTCTATAGGGTAAATCTGTCCAACTAATCTAGCTGCCAGTTCCTACAAATAGTTGGACTAAATGAGACATCTCCTCGGGGTACAAGTCATAATATGAAGGACCTGCTTCAGGGATTGAAGGTATTAAGTGGTTGTTTAAAGACCCGACTCTTTCCCATGCGTGAAATATTAAATGGTCGAGATTGGTTTAGGCACGATGGAGGATATCTCAGAAAGGTCCGCTTCAATGGAAAGTAGTAAGTGTTCAAAGGGATTTTTGAGCAATGTCAGCTAGATAGGCATGCAACGACCCTGAATTTCCGACCCAATTTGAAATTTTAAATTCATCGTTTCAGTATAAAAATTTGGAAATCTGTAAACGATCTCAATTTAAGTCCAAACTTTATTTATTAGATGCGTCTAGTTAGATATGAACATAGAAAAATTTTCGTCGGAAAATATTACTGTAAATTTCGTTCGCGTTTTACTGTATATCAGTCCATATAAAGCTGCGTAAAATTTACCTTTCAAATCCAAATATTTTTACTCAGTTATGTTGTAAAAATTATTCTGATCAAGATTATGTAATTCGTTTCATCAGAAACGGTCATCGCTTGCTCCGTTTAAATTGTTTTGCAAATCGTATAATTTAAGCGGCGTAAATTCGAGTTTTTATAAAATCATCGTATCGCAAAAATCTGTGTACCGTTCGAAGCGCGTCGTCGCACTGATCAAAACGGTATACTTATTTGTGCCAGTCAGGTGACCGTCGTTAAATTTGTCGCGTTAATTTAATCGCTCCAAACGGACCGGGTACACAATTGCAACCCAAATTCTTTAACCCGTTCACAAAAAAAAGTTTAAAAATAAAAAGCCAGCTGATGCATTTAAGAAGTAGTTGGAAGATGAGGGTTGACATTGGAATGGGGTATGACTTTTCGGTATTCGATATTGAAAATGTGAGATACGAAGCAACAAGTGGAAATTATATTTCTCTAGTATCATTCCACTGTTCATTTTCATTTCACTTTCGTTCAAAACTCCAAGCTTCAGGTAAACCTTCTTCCCTTTCTCTTCTCTATATTCTGTTCTTCTGCAAAAATAAAAAATGAAAATAAAATTAAATAGAAGAAGAACACAGTTCGGCAGAAACCAGAGCATCTCCACCCTCCACCAAAACGCTAACCCAATGCCTCTTCACCTCACCCACTGCAAACCCACATCACACGTCCCCATTTTTTCTCCCTAGTTCCTCCTTCCTGCAAATATAAAAGAAAAGGTGCAAGGCCGAACTCCAAAACACCCTTCCCATTCACCACCGTTCCCGTCACTATGCACTCCACTCGCCGCCTCCTGAAACCGCACTATCCACCGCCTCTCAACACCGAGCCACCCTCCACCTAAACCCGAACCCCCGCACCCATTGACTTTGCCTCGGCTACCGAAACTATCATAAGACGTCACCTATACCACCCCTCGGCCACGTGTTCACCACCTCGCACGCCCTCCCGAACCCCGGCTACACCCAGCCCTGTGCACGCATGAGGTGTGCACGAGAGCACACGTGCATGTGTTGCAAAAATATAAAAAAAAGGGCAAAAAGAAGTGCGTGCGTATCAATGTGAAGCTGTGCGTGTATAGTATGCAAAGGAAGTGGGAGGAGCATGTGTGTAGCTTACTGAAGGAAGATGGGTGGAATGATGTGGAATGTATGTGTTCTGTGTGTAGCTTGCTGTAGGAAGATGAGGAGGAATGATGAAACTATGAAGTTGCATGTTTATAAGAAAAGAAAAAAAAAGAAAAAAAAAAGGAAGAATGCGTGGGTACGCATGTTGAAGGGAAAAATATGCAATTGGATTAGGCTATGTGTGTGCATGGTGGGTACGTGAAGGTGGTGCATGCTGTTAGAGTGTGCGTGCATGTTGTTGCATGCGTGGGTGTTGTGTGTTGTGGCCAGTTTGTTTATAAAAATAAAAAAAAGGAGAAAAGGGTGCGTGACGTATAAATTGCTGAAGGAAGGTGGGAAGTTGATGAAGCGTACAGTGGCATTGGGAAAGAAATACTATTTGGTCTCTGAGTAGTCACGACCTACAACTAAAAAAAAAGAAACTGAGATTAGCGTTAGATTTTGCAGAAGAATAGTTACGCGAATATCTATTTGGTTGCCAAAATAGCAACCAACTTTTCTTTTCTTGTTGTGCGCAGAAGCAACCGGTTGAGCTTTTTGCAGCAGCATCGATCTCTCAGCTTTTGTTTTTCTCCGTCGTCGGTAAGCGCATTTATATGAATTTATAAATTATATACAAACGTTCATTGTATTAATATCGTTTTATTTTGTCGATATTACAGTGTCCGTTGTTCGCATTGTACCGACTCTATTCGTGCTTCTTCTTGCTTTGGGCCAATTTCTTTGTCCACGAAAGGTGAATTAATTTTTACGACTATATTCTTATGCAAGTTTGAATTGATAAATGATTGCTATGTGATGTGAATTGGATGTTAATTGTATTGTTAAGTGATAAATAATTTGCAAGTTAAATCTGATATAGGAAAGTTAACAAATTAAATTGGATTATATATGTCGAACTTTGATTTGTTAAACTTGACCCCCTTATATGTTAAATTTAATTAGTTAAACTTGACCCTTTAATTGTTAAGTTAATGGACACGTAGAAATTGATAAATTACACCTTGAACCTTTGAAACGCATATTGGATTAATTGTTGTAATAGTAAAATTGAATTGAACGACAAGTGAAAATGTAATAATCTTTAATCTACATGAAATGATAGTGTAGATTCAAGAAATAATTATATTAATTTGAATAAATAACAAATGTAAATTAATACGATTATTTTGGGATTATTCGAATATTGTTGAATTGTTATGTATGGATGTTATTGCTTGTTTATTTACTTTGACACCATCCCAGCTATCACACTGCAAGTTCCCTTTGTATGCTTTGATTTGGAATTGAAATGGAATCGGGTTGAAATGATAAATACCCAAATAACTTTGACTTAGGATAGAAAATTAAATTAAAACCGATTGGTCAATGTTTTGATTTAAGATAAAATAAAGTTTTATTTGACTAGTAACAAGGATTTGAATAAAAAAATTGGAATTCAAATTTGAATGAATGTAAATGTGAATATTTAAATTTGAAACAAATATGAACGTCGTAATTGACAAAAGAATATTGTTTAAAACTTAATTATGCAATAATTAAATTTAGAATTAACTGATAATTAATTTTGGAGTTATTAATAATTAAGTTGAAATTAGTAATAATTAATTTGGAAATATTAATAATCAAGTCTTGAAATTATTGTTAATTAAATTTGGAATTATTAATAACGAAGTTTGAAATTATTAAAAATTAAGTTTTGAAATTTTTGATAATTAAGTTTTGGAATTGTTAATAATTAAGTTTGAAATGATTAATAATTAAGATTTGAAATTATTGATAATTTGAATAGATTGAATTATTTAATGATTAAATTAAATTGAATTGGATTTTCTTATTAAGAGAAATCGAATTTTGAATAAGTAAAACTAATTTCTTTAATTGAGTTTAGAAATTTGTAACGAAGGTAATAATTGAATGAATTGAATTTCTTTAATAAGAAATAGAATGCGTTTATCGAACAAATGAAAGATTTGAAAGTTAAGGAATTGGATTTGACAAAATTTAATTTGAATTAAATTTGTAAGCTTTGATAATGAGTTGAACTTAAGAAGTAATGTAATAAATTGGAAATTTTATTGAAATTGTTTAATGATAAATTAATTAAATGAATATCGAATGAAATCGATAATTGAGTTTAAATCGATTTGAACGATAAATGATTTTGGAATGAACTTATACATGAATTAAATGAATGTTTGAATTGTTTTAAAATTGAACTTTGAAATTGAATTATAGAAATTGAAATGAAGTTGTGAAGTTATGAAACGAAATTTCGAAAATTGATTTAGAAAGTCTGACGAAATGTTGATTCACGAATTCTAATTGAAATTGAAATTTGAATTGGTTTTGAAATATATTAAATGACTAAGCGGTGAATTACTTACGAAGGTTATTAAAGGAACCAGAATCGGTTAGGGACATACTCACTGTCTAAACCGAAAATTCACTTTAATAACTATATGCGGAGTGTGATCCAGAATGAAGTGGTTGGATTGACGTACGTTGATGATTGAAGAAAGGGAACGATAATGGATAGCCTTAACACCTGTGTCAAACTGGAAATGACTAAAACAGGAGCCGTGCCAGGCCAAATGGGGTTAGCTACCTTGAGCGAACACACTTCTTCGTAAACTACTCATTTACCTTTATGATTGATTGGTGCGCACCCTTGAATTTGGAGTGTTGTTTCGCGGTGTTGCGATCGTTGCGGCGATGCGTTCTCACCAGTCCGGATCAGGCAAACGGTAGTTTCACTACCTTGGGTATTGCTTCATGTGCCTCGTCATACTTGTATTCCCATATACTCGACCACTATGATTTTGTTTTGTATTATACCTATGGAGTACCCCCTGATATCCCACTAGTTTACGGTGGAGTTTACAGTGCTGTATAGTCTGTAATGCTATATAAATTGTGTTAAGGGGGACAATGGTAACGCCTTAACACTATTTTGATATTTTACTTTACTATTAGACATTATCTATGTATCGTACACTATTATGTATAAATAGTTTAACGGATCCTTAAAGATGTTATTCCATTCATCTTTGTGTTATTGTTATTTGAATTTGAACCATATTATCTGTATAAGAATATATGTCCTGATTCGAGTGTTTGTTTGTGCATATGCTCGGATCAGACTGAGGATTGCTGTTGCTGTTCTACTTGGAGCTGAAGCCCGAAGACTATCATTATCTTATATTATCAGTATTGCTCTTTCTATTCAGACTATCTGGACATCTATGTTGTTCTATTTTATTTTATCTGAGACATTGTTGTATTTATGGGTAGCTTCATGAACTACTCGTATGACTATGTTGTATTTCCGCTGCACTATTCTATTCTGTGATGTTATTTCTGTTATTCTGTAATGATTCTCATTGATATATATATATACACACATACATACATACTCCATTAATGATTCGTGTTTGTATTCTTTAAGTTGATAAGTTGGAATATCGTCAATTTAAATGGTACAAATATACGGGTTATTACAGTTGGTATCAGAGCTTTAGTTCCCGATAACCTTAGCCTGTGGAGTTTAAAGCTCATTAAAGATAGGGTAAACATATCCTAGAATGAGGAGAATCATTTCAGAATCCATATCCTTTGATTCCATTCTTCTTATTGAATTCATTCGATTTGAATTTCTTTAAATTCCATAAATTTCTTTCTTTGATTCTAAAATCACTTTTGGTATTCCAGGATGACTACCAGAAGAAATGTTAGAGGCAGGGATAGGGGAAATGCTCCCGAACCATATGCCCCAGCTCCCGCAGCCAGATTCTCCACTCTTAGCAAGGAGTACACTCAGCTTGGCGGAGTCAAATTCACTGGCTCCGAGAGTATCATCGAAGCACATCAATGGCTAAAGAGTTTGGAGAGGATCTTTACTGGCTTGGAGATCACAGACGCTCTGAAGCGTAAGTTGGCCGCTTGGCAGCTTCTGGACGCTGCATAGGATTGGTGGGAGTCAGTCACTTCTCGTACTGATGAGGAAACCATCACTTGGGCCCAGTTTAGGTAGTAATCTATCTAAATTTCATCTAAAAAAAAATTCCTTTTATCTCGTTGAAATTTTGACTCGTTTTCATATCACTTGTAAATAGGGATTCGTTTATGGCTCAGTGGATGTCAGCTGCTGGGAAGGCCCAACTCTATCGGTCTTTTATGGATCTCAAGCAGGGCAACATGACCTTCACTGAGTTTGAAAGGAAATTCAACGAACTATCTAAGTTCGAACCTGGCTTGATTGACACACCTCTGCTTAAGAATGAGAAGTTCATACATGGCGCACGCCCTGAGTATTATGAGCTCCTCACCGCTCATGTCCATGAACTTTCACTGAGTTGATGGATTTTGCTCTTCGATATGAGGGAAAGCCAAAGGGAACATCAGTCATTAAGGCTCCAGCTACTCATCCATCCTCTAGTCAGACTGGGAAGAGAAAGCCAAATTTTGCACAATAGAAGAAGAACTGGCAGAAGAAGTCTGGGCTTGGCTATTCTCAGAAGAAGCCCATTGACATATCATCTATTACTTGCTTCAACTGCAACCAAAAGGGTCATTATGCTAGTAACTGCCCATCTCCAAAGGGCGCAGCTGTTCCGCCACCGGCACAGATGACTAGGAGGGATGTGTGTCATATCTGCTTACAACCTGGACACTTCAAGAAAGACTGCCCAACACAGAAGAGAGGTACACCATCAGGAGTCTTTGCTCTTTCTACACCTGCCCCGGAAGTTCCCGCCTCGGAAGTTCCTGATAATAAAGGTACTTTGCAAAGTACTTTTATGTTGCATACCTTGCCTGTTAGAGTTCTGCTTGACACCGGAGCTACACACAGCTTCATATCTATTGATTTATGTAATAAACTTGGCTTGGAACCCACTCTTGCATCTATTTCCTTATGTGTATCTAATCCTATTGGAGGACCCGCTAACCTCAAAAGGGTTTGCAAATATGTCACTCTTATGCATGGCATTCACCCTTCACTTGGGATTTCTATGTCCTTGGATTCGAGGCATTTGATATTCTTTTAGGCATTGATTGGCTGCGAAAGTTCGAAGACGTTATCTCTTGCAAAGCTCGAACAGTCTCTCTTATCGACGACAAGAGTATGCCTTTAGTTGTCAAAGGCAAATCACATCAAGAATATGCTGGGAGTTTTATATTCTCTCTTGACTCCCATCCAAATGAACTTAGCTCTACTCCAGTTGTTCAACTCTTTTCTGATGTGTTTGGAGAAGTCAATTCTCTACCACCTCCACGGGAAATCGAATTCCGCATTGACCTTATTCCTGATGCATGACCAGTAGTTCTTCCTCCTAGGAGAATGGCTCCTAAAGAAAAGGCAGAGTTGAATGTTCAAATCGAAGATCTATTTTCTAAAGGCTTGATTCGGCGCAGTCATTCAGAATGGGGTGTTGCAGTTGTATTTATCCCCAAATCTGATGGCTCACTCAGAATGTGTGTGGGCTATAGAGAGCTAAATAAGCTCACACACAAGAACAGGTATCTGATGCCCCGCATCAACGATCTATTCGACCAGCTTCATGGAGCTAAAGTCTTTTCTCAGCTTGATTTGGCTACCGGCTTTCACCAACTCAGAATCGCCGAGGATAGTATTCCTAAAACAGCATTCCGCACAGAAAATGGTTTCTATGAATGGCTAGTTATGCTGTTCGGCCTCACTAATGCTCCAGCTTATTTCGTCGACTTGATGAATAGAGTTTTTGGGATATTCTCAACAAGTTCGTTCTTGTTTTCATCGATGATATTCTCGTCTTCTCTAAAGATGAGAAAGAGCATAGGTCACATTTGGCTTTTTTTCTTGAAACTCTTTGCAGACATCATCTTAAAGCCAAGTTTTTGAAATGCCACTTTTGGCGAGATGAAGTTCGTTTTCTTGGCCATATTGTTTCGGAGAATGGGATTTCGATCGATCCAGCCAAGATCGCCGTAATCAATGTAAGTTCTATTCTTATTTGTCAATTCTATCTAAATAGCTTATCAATATCTAAATTCGAATCCTTGGAATTTGCAGGATTGGGAGACTCCCAAAACTCCTACAGATGTCCGCAGTTTCTTGGGCTTGGCTGGCTATTATCGCAGATTTATAGAAAACTTTGCTCGTATCGCTGCCCCACTTACTGCACTGACCAGAAAGAATGTGGAATTTATTTGGAGTGAAAAGTGTGAAGCAGCTTTCAATGAGATGAAGCGAAGATTGATATCTGCCCCAGTTCTTACAGTTATTGATGGTAGCGAAGGATTGACCTTCTATACAGATGCCTGTCCTGATGGTCTTGGAGCAGTTTTAATGCAGACAGGAAAGGTTATTGCATATGTGTGTCGATAGTTAAAGACCCATGAAGCAAATTACGCAACGCATGACCTAGAGCTTCTTGCGGTTGTATTTGCTCTTAAGCTATGGAGGCACTATCTATTGGGAACCAAATTCGAGTTATTCACCGACCATAAGTCATTGAGATATATTTTCTCACAAAAGGATTTGAATCAGAGACAAGTCCGATGGCTCGAATTTCTAGCTGCATATGATCTTGATATTAATTATACTCCAGGGAAAGCGAATGCTGTAGCCGATGCTTTGAGCAGAAACCAAGCGATGGCATGTTGTAATCTTGTTGAGGGAATGTTATTCCAGCTTTCCGTCTCTCCATCTCTTATGGATCGTATTATAGCCAAGCAATATGAGGACACTTTGCTTTATCACATCAAGGAAATAGTTCTTGAAAGAGTTGGAAATGTTGACAATAAATTGGGTGCACATGTTGATAGTAATGGAGTCTTGAGAATTGATAATCGCATTTGTGTTCCTAATGTTGATGGTCTTAGACAAGAAGTGCTGAGAGAAAACCACAACTCTTCGCTTTCATTTCATCCCGGTGTCACTAAAAAGTACCATAATATGAAGAAGCTATATTGGTGGAGTGGGATGAAGCGTGATATTTCTACCTATGTCAGCAGATGCACAACTTGCCAGCAAGTTAAAGCTGATCACAGAAAGACAGCTGGTTTGCTTCAACCATTAGAGATTCCAGGATGGAAGTGGGAGCAGATTTCTATGGACTTTATTGATGGGCTGCCAAGGACTAGAAAGGGTAACGAAAGCATCTGGGTGATTGTCTATAGACTGATGAAATCCGCCCACTTTATTCCAGTCAAGTCCACTCATACAGCTTCGAGTTTGGCCGAGATATATATGAGAGAAGTTGTTAAACTTCATGGTGTACCATCCAGTATTGTATGCGATAGAGATCCTATTTTCACCAGTAAATTCTGGAAAGCATTTCAAGATACTTTGGGCACAAAACTGAATCTGAGCACTGCATATCATCCTTAGACAGATGGCCAAACTGAGAGGGTGAATCAGATTTTGGAAGACCTTCTCCGAGCTTGTATTATTGATTTTGGTGATCCTGGGAAGACCATCTTCATTTGGTTGAATTCACTTATAATAATAGTTACCAGGTAAAGATATTGAATTTCAAATTTGAATAAGTATATTTGAATTTGAATTAATCATCTTTAATAATCAGGCAAGCATTGGTATGGCACCGTTCGAAGCCTTATATAGACAGCCGTGCAAATCCCCAGCTTGTTGGATCGAGTCTGGAGATAGACTTGTGCTTGGTCCAGAAATAATTACGGAAGCTTCTAAAAAGGTCGAAGAAATCAGGAAGAAAATAAAGACGGCACAGGATACACAGAAGAGCTACGCTGACAAGAGGGGAAGAGATCTTGAATTCAGTATAGGAGACAAAGTATTTCTAAAAGTGTCGCCTTTAAAGAATATTGTTCGATTTGGAAGAAAGAAAAGCTAGCTTCGAGATTTGTTGGTCCGTTTGAGATTACGGAAAGAGTTGGAACATTGGCATATAGAGTTGCATTACCAGAGAAGTTTGTTGGTGTGCACAATGTGTTCCACGTCTCACATCTGCGCAAAGTTGTACACGATCCATCTATGACTATTCCTACTACTCAGTTAGAAGAGATAGTTATTGTGTCTGATTTGACTATTGAGCGTAAGCCGCTTCGGATAGTCGAGCGTGAGACAAAGCAACTCAGAAGGAAGTCGGTTAATCTCGTCAAAGTACAGTGGAGTGCCGATGAGCGTGATTGCACATAGGAAACTAAGGATAGCATTCGGGATTCAAACCCCGAATTACTAATTTCAGGTATAATTCAAACTTCTCAAAATCTATATTGACTTTTCTGTTTATTTCGTTCCTACTTCACTCGTTTCGTTCCTTTTCGAGGATGAAAAATTTTGAGTGGGGGAGATTGTAACGACCCTGAATTTCCGACCCAATATGAAATTTTAAATTCATCGTTTCAGTATAAAAATTTGGAAATCTGTAAACGATCTCAATTTAAGTTCAAACTTTATTTATAAGACGCGTCTAGTTAGGTATGAACATAGAAAAAAATTCGTCGGAAAATATTACAGTAAATTTCGTTCACGTTTTACTGTATATAAGTCCATATAAAGCTGCGTAAAATTTATCTTTCAAATCCAAATATTTTTACTCAGTTATGTTGTAAAAATTATTCTGATCAAGATTATGTAATTCGTTTCGTCAGAAACGTTCATCGCTTGCTCCGTTTAAATTGTTTTGCAAATTGTATAATTTAAGCGGCGTAAATTCGAGTTTTTATAAAACCATCGTATCGCAATAATCTGTGTACCGTGGGAAGCGCATCGTCGCACTGATCAAAACGGTATACTTATTTGTGCTAGTCAGGTGACCGTCGTAAAATTTGTCGCGTTAATTTAATCGCTCCAAACGGACCGGGTACACAATTGCAAACCAAATTCTTTAACCCGTTCACAAAAGAAAGTTTAAAAATAAAAATCCAGCTGATGCATTTAAGAAGTAGTTGGAAGATGAGGGTTGCCATTGGAATGGGGTATGACTTTTCGGTATTCGATATTGAAAATGTGAGATACGAAGCAACAAGTGGAAATTATATTTCTCTAGTATCATTCCACTGTTCATTTTCATTTCACTTTCGTTCAAAACTCTAAGCTTCAGGTAAACATTCTTCCCTTTCTCTTCTCTATATTCTGTTCTTCTGCAAAAATAAAAAATAAAAAAAATAATAAATAAAACAAGAACACAGTTCGGCTGAAACCAGAGCATCTCCACCCTCCATCAAAACGCGAACCCAACGCCTCTTCACCTCACCCACTGCAAACCCACACCACACGTCCCCATTTCTTCTCCCTAGTTCCTCCTTCCTGCAAATATAAAAGAAAAGGTGCAAGGCCGAACTCCAAAACACCCTTCCCATTCACCACCGTTCCCGTCACTACGCACTCCACTCGTCGCCTCCTGAAACCGCACTGTCCACCGCCTCTCAACACCGAGCCACCCTCCACCTAAACCCGAACCCCCGCACCCATTGACTTTGCCTCGGCTACCGAAACTATCATAAGACGTCACATGTACCACCCCTCGGCCACGAGTTCACCACCTCGCACGCCCTCCCGAAATCCGGCTACACCCAGCCATGTGCACGCATGAGGTGTGCACGAGAGCACACCTGCATGTGTTGCAAAAATATTAAAAAAAGGGGGCAAAAAGTAGTGCGTGCGTATCAATGTGAAGCTGTGCGTGTATAGTATGCAAAGGAAGTGGGAGGAGCATGTGTGTAGCTTACTGAAGGAAGATGGATGGAATGATGTGGAATGTATGTGTTCTGTGTGTAGCTTGCTGTAGGAAGATGGGGAGGAATGGTGAAACTATGAAGTTGTGTGTTTATAAGAAAAAAAAAGAGGAAGAATGCGTGGGTACGCATGTTGAAGGGAAAAATATGCAATTGGATTAGGCTGTGCGTGTGCATGGTGGGTACGTGACGGTGGTGCATGTTGTTAGAGTGTGCGTGCATGTTGTTGCATGCGTGGGTGTTGTGTGTTGTTGCCAGTTTGTTTATAAAAATAAAAAAAGGAGAAAAGGGTGCGTGACGTATAAATTGCTGAAGGAAGGCGGGAAGCTGATGAAGCGTACAGTGGCGTTGGGAAAGAAATACTATTTGGTCTCTGAGTAGTCACGGCCTACTACTAAAAAAAACTGAGATTAGCATTAGATTTTGCAGAAGAATAGTTACGCGAATATCTATTTGGTTGCCAAAATAGCAACCAACTTTTCTTTTCTTGTTGTGCGCAGAAGCAACCGGTTGAGCTTTTTGCAGCAGCATCGATCTCTCAGCATTTGTTTTTCTCCGTCGTCGGTAAGCGCATTTATATGAATTTATAAATTATATACAAACGTTCATTGTATTAATATCGTTTTATTTTTTCGATATTACAGTGTCCGTTGTTCGCATTGTACCGACTCTATTCGTGCTTCTTCTTGCTTTGGGCCAATTTCTTTGTCCACGAAAGGTGAATTAATTTTCACGACTATATTCTTATGCAAGTTTGAATTGATAAATGATTGCTATGTGATGTGAATTGGATGTTAATTGTATTGTTAAGTGATAAATAATTTGCAAGTTAAATCTGATATAGGATAGTTAACAAATTAAATTGGATTATATATGTCGAACTTTGATTTGTTAAACTTGACCCCCTTATATGTTAAATTTGATTAGTTAAACTTGACCCTTTAATTGTTAAGTTAATGGACACGTAGAAATTGATAAATTACACCTTGAACCTTTGAAACGCATATTGGATTAATTGTCGTAATAGTAAAATTGAATTGAACGACAAGTGAAAATGTAATAATCTTTAATCTACATGAAATGATAGTATAGATTCAAGAAATAATTATATTAATTTGCATAAATAACAAATGTAAATTAATACGATTATTTCGGGATTATTCGAATATTGTTGAATTGTTATGTATGGATGTTATTGCTTGTTTATTTACTTTGACACCATCCCAGCTATCACACTGCAAGTTCCCTTTGTATGCTTTGATTTGGAATTGAAATGGAATCGGGTTGAAATGATAAATACCCAAATAACTTTGACTTAGGATAGAAAATTAAATTAAAACCGATTGGTCAATGTTTTGATTTAAGATAAAATAAAGTTTTATTTGACTAGTAACAAGGATTTGAATAAAAAAATTGGAATTCAAATTTGAATGAATGTAAATGTGAATATTTAAATTTGAAACAAATATGAACGTCGTAATTGACAAAAGAATATTGTTTAAAATTTAATTATGCAATAATTAAATTTAGAATTAACTGATAATTAATTTTGGAGTTATTAATAATTAAGTTGAAATTAGTAATAATTAATTTGGAAATATTAATAATCAAGTCTTGAAATTATTGTTAATTAAATTTGGAATTATTAATAACGAAGTTTGAAATTATTAAAAATTAAGTTTTGAAATTTTTGATAATTAAGTTTTGGAATTGTTAATAATTAAGTTTGAAATGATTAATAATTAAGATTTGAAATTATTGATAATTTGAATAGATTGAATTATTTAATGATTAAATTAAATTGAATTGGATTTTCTTATTAAGAGAAATTGAATTTTGAATAAGTGAAACTAATTTCGTTAATTGAGTTTGGAAATTTGTAACGATGGTAATAAGTGAATGAATTGAATTTCTTTAATAAGAAATAGAATGCGTTTATCGAACAAATGAAAGATTTGAAAGTTAAGGAATTGGATTTGACAAATTTTAATTTGAATTAAATTTGTAAGCTTTGATAATGAGTTGAACTTAAGAAGTAATGTAATAAATTGGAAATTTAATTGAAATTGTTTAATGATAAATTAATTAAATGAATATCGAATGAAATCGATAATTGAGTTTAAATCGATTTGAACGATAAATGATTTTGGAACGAACTTATACATGAAATTAAATGAATGTTTGAATTGTTTTAAAATTGAACTTTGAAATTGAATTATAGAAATTGAAATGAAGTTGTGAAGTTATGAAACGAAATTTCGAAAATTGATTTAGAAAGTCCGACGAAATGTTGATTCACGAATTCTAATTGAAATTGAAATTTGAATTGGTTTTGAAATATATTAAACGACTAAGCGGTGAATTAATTACAAAGGTTATTAAAGGAATCGGAAACGGTTAGGGACATACTCACTGTCTAAACCAAAAATCCACTTTAATAACTATACGCGGAGTGTGATCCAGAATGAAGTGGTTGGATTGACGTACGTTGACGATTGAAGAAAGAGAACGATAATGGATAGCCTTGACACCTGTGTCAAATTGGAAATGACTAAAACAGGAGTCGGGCCGAGCCAAATGGGGTTAGCTACCTCGAGCGAACACACTTCTTCGTAAACTACTCATTTACCTTTGTGATTGATTGGTGCGCACCCTTGAATTTGGAGTGTTGTTTCGCGGTGTTGCGATCGTTGCGGCGATGCGTTCTCACCAGTCCGGATCAGGCAAACGGTAGTTTCACTAACTTGGGTATTGCCTCATGTGCCTTGTCATACTTGTATTCCCATATACTCGACCACTATGATTTTTTTTGTATTATACCTATGGAGTACTCCCTGATATCCCACTAATTTACGGTGGAGTTTACAGTGCTGTATAGTCTGTAATGCTATATAAATTGTGTTAAGGGGGACGATGGTAATGCCTTAACACTATTTTGATATTTTACTTTAGTGTTAGACATTATCTATGTATCGTACACTATTATGTATAAATAGTTTAACGAATCCTTAAAGATGTTATTCCATTCATCTTTGTGTTATTGTTATTTGAATTTGAACCATATTATCTGTATAAGAATATATGTCATGATTCGAGTGTTTGTTTGTGCATATGCTCGGATCAGACTGAGGATTGTTGTTGCTGTTCTACTTGGATCTGAAGACCGAAGACTATCATTATCTTATATTATCAGTATTGCTCTTTCTATTCAGACTATATGGACAGCTATGTTGTTCTAATTTATTTTATCTGAGACATTGTTGTATTTAAGGGTAGCTTCATGAACTACTCTTATGACTATGTGGTATTTCTGCTGCTCTATTCTATTCTGTGATGTTATTTCTGTGAATCTGTGATGATTCTCATTTATATATATATACTCCATTAATGATTCGTGTTTGTATTATTTAAGTTGACAAGTTGGAATATCGTCAATTTAAATGGTACAAATATACGGGTTGTTACAAGGCACCTGTGAGGAGACTGCCTTAGGAGTAAGCATTAACTGATGGAGGCCTATCTCAATTATGGTCTTAAATAGTTAGTGTATCTATTTTCCTTTAAAAAATATTAAGTGGTCTGGGTACTATCTCTCATGTGACCACCCACCTCCTCGACCCTTAGAAATCGATACTAATACATCCTCAGTATTCACGTGTCGCAAATTCAAGTGTTGGAGAGGCAGATTATAATGGAGTACAAAGAAAATAAATATATAGAAAAATTTCATACGAATGGAATAACATATATTATTTCAACATATAATCTTTACAGCGGAAAATTTTAAATACATCTATCGGAGTTCAATATGGACAATTATAAATACTCTTCTTATAAATGCGAAATACAATAGTACACAAGTGTAGTGAAAAAGAGGTAATAGTCTACTATAGAATCTTCTAACTCCATCTCCGAGCTATTTTAGATTTCTTCAAACTAAACCTGACTACTATGCTGCCTGAAAAAAATAGGGCACCTAGAGTTTAAGGAAAGGGAAATAAACTCCGGGTCAGTCATAAGACTGTTTTGAGAAAATCAAAATATGGATATCTGAAAACAAATGGTATCTTATAATACCACACCGCACATAAACACGAAATGGGCTTTTACCTTATGATAACCAAAATATTTGCTATGCAAAATCTGGAAATATTACTTTTAATGTCATTTTTTTGAAAACACTTTTCGGTAAATATATTAAAATAGTCAAAATTGTTACATTGGTAAAATTTGACAGCATAATAGGTTCTACAATCAAGTCTGAAGGCACGTATTGAAGGATGGATTTCCATATAATGGCAAGGTAAGGGACTAGCTTGCATACAGTACATCTCTTGAGGAATGTACCAAGGATTGACATCTTCAAAACCTCTGCAAATCAAAACCGGCCTACCCGCAAACCGAACTGGTGGCTGATATGACTGAATATGACATTACCTCGGTTGTAACTGACCTATCAGTGGCCACATCATACATAACATGCTCAACATATAGAGAGTAATCTAGAAAGGTGATGACCATACCCTTATGGGCACGACCCACATAGCCCTGAAGCAACATGTTTTAACCATTTCCAGTTGATGAGGCCAAGGTAACGATTACCTTTCGCATAGCACACATTCCGCTTTGAATGCCACACTACCATTCCATGATAAAACAATTGATTTCTATAAATGTGTAACTCCTGAGCCCGTATGTCTCAGGAAAGAACGTTAAGCTAAAAGAAGTTTCCTTCTCCACCCTCAAACAGATTCTTCTTTTATAGAGATCAATCAATGCGATTAGAAATGAAACGTCATCCATACAAGTTATCCAGAAGCAGGACAAACCGAAGGAACTCTCTTACCACATCCTGTCGGGAATCATCCCTAGAATTAGAAGCGAACAGCCATTGCATCGCCGATTAAATGAAGATACTACTGCCACATATATATGATACGGTAAATTTCCCCGGAGGGTCGGTGGCAAGCATCCCTTCATTCTATTTACTATCATTCCATGTATTTACTTTGAATATATAAATTACTTCGAAGTGGTTTGCAGATAAGAATCACTCAAATCCGACCTCGGTTCCTTCGAACCAATCATCGATAAAATATGTTAAGTAACTAGGTGCTTATAATTTGATTAATTACTTTTTCTCTATCAAAAAATATATCTTATAGAGATATATATCTGCAAAACATTTCTTTCTGGTATATACGAAATCATTAAACCTCTCTTATCAAATCCTTTGATAAATTAAAACTTTTTTAAATCTTGGAGTAATTCAAAATTATTTCATCCTTTACATAGGAAAATATCTCCAAATTGTTTATTTAAATCTTAACAAAGATTTCCAAAACATAATTTTAAAACGGGTCAGAAACAATGTTATTTAAGACATCGTTTACTATAAACCCAAAAAAATTAATTTTAAGTAAAAGGATTCATAGGAATTAACATAATTCCTAATCTTTTATTTAATCTTGATGAAGGATTTTTTATTTTCAAATCATAAATTTTTAATATTTTGAAACCATGTTATCTAAGATGGTAAATCCATATTAGTTAGTATTCGAGTAAAACGATCCATAGAAATTATACAAATTTTACTTGACATCAATTTCTGTATTCGACCTTTACTATCTGTTGAATAGCGGTGAAATCACCTTTTAAATTCACACGGATTGTATGAATTCCCTCCTCGGAATTTAAAGTATAAGAAGATTACCTTTGTTTGATCCAAGTTTTTTAAATTTGGAAAATTAAATCTTTTATACTTGTCTCGTTTTCAACATTTCAACCTTATCTATTCCTCGCCCAAGAAAAAGGCTAGGTGAGCCAGGGTGTTGGTTGCTCCTGAACATCCCCTTAATTTAAGCACCTCACATCTGGAATACGTGAATTGATGAATCGGTCTACTCATCGGCTTTTAGAGCCAAGATTAAATCACTTGATTATATTAGCTTTTCTTTAAATCATTTATTTAAACTCTTTTAAATAATCTATAAGACCTCTAAATTATTATTAAAATACTTAATTATTAATTTGATAATATTTATAAAAGATTTGAAAAATAATTGTTAAGTTTAAATCAGTAACGACCCGTAAACTTTAATGGTTTATTTATTTAATTTATCGAAATTGTGAAATTTTAAATATTAAAATTTGGAATTAAAATTTTGATATTTGGAATACGTCTACTTAAACATAGACAAATGGTAAATTTTCATCAGAAAATATGGAAGTATATTTTATTGTGTAATTTTATTAAAATTCAAATTAGCTGATATTTGATGGTAATAAAATAATTTCCAAACCTGAATACTTTTATATAGAAAATTTGTAAATCATCTTCTGAGTGAGACGTCATACTTCGTTTCGTCAAATTTGGACTCCTCTAGCTTCGTCCATCTTATTTTCAACAAGTTGGCAGCATTTTTGTACCGAATATTGACTTTTGATATGATGGTCATATCGTTGATATCTGTATACCGTTTTGATCGTCCCGTCGTGCTGATCTCCGCAGTATATTTATTTCTGTATTTTGAGTTCCAATACGCGATGGAAACGATAAAACGGTGCGCCGTATCGGTACCATAAAATTGTGAACGCTAGCTTTCCTTGCTTTTCAAATTTTGAACGTGCAACCCAAGCAATCTAATAAATTGATTTAATAACTTTTCGCTAAATCACAGCATGACAGTTCAGGTGCATTCCTTTATTTTGCCTGATCCCTCATCTTATCTTATACGTTTCTTTGCGTTCATTTTTTATACCACTTCTTCTCCCCTCATTTCCTTCACACTCCATTTTTCATTTTTATTTTTTCCCCTCATGAGATCTCATATCGATCCTCAACCAGCAACCGATCACCACATCACGTGCATCTTCATCTCAATTACCTTATCTCCGCCCGCCTCTACCTGGAACAGCACTTGACGCAGTAACCACCCTCCACCGCGGCCTCCCCTCTCCATGGTAGTACGTTCCTGACCATCTTCACCTTGCTTTTCTTCCACCTAAGAACACGGTCACCTGCCCTCTCAGTTTACCGAGCACAACCACAGCCTTCCAACACCCCTAGCCGCTTCATCTCCCTTAACCGAGCATTCTTCTTCCCTTTGAAACAGGTATGTATGTGTTTGTATCTATATTAATATGTATGTATTAGTTTATATATATCGTTTGTAAAGTATATTTGGGTCTAGGTTCGAGTAAAGTATGTACAGGGATGTTATTGTATATATATGTTATATTTTATATTTTTATTAAATATAAAAATCTGTTCAATTATATCTATAGTTGTATGTTGATTTTTGGTTGAGCACTAGTTGTAATATAAAAAGTGGTACATAGCTACAGGTATTGTGACGACCCGGAATTTTTGTATATTTGGAATTGAAATATTTAATTGATTTTAAATATTTAAAAATTAATTTTTAACTTGAATTTCAAATATAACAAATTATTGGATAATTAATTATTGAATCTAATGGTTGGAAATTGGGTAAATTGGTGAATGGGAATTCTAGGCTAGTTAAAAATAATTTAAAGGCTTATGAAATTTATATTGATAATACTGAAGGCAATTAAACTTTTGAAACTGAATTTAAAGGTGATTGTTCAGTTTTAAAAATATATCGTTTAAATTGATAATTAAAAATAGACTTTCGAGGCACAGTCTCGGAATTCGACGAAACCAGTTCCGTTGGATCCGTAATAATGTACTATTATCGAATTTCAAATTTCGTAGCATTCGGAGTAGTCGTGTAATCGTATGATATGTAAACACATTGAAATTTATATCGAATTCCATATAATAATTGAGTCCAAAAAAGCAATCTTCTTCATACGACCGAGTTAAGACTCGAAACCTTTTCCATTTTGTTCGAAATAGGGGTATAACATTATAAATGCCTAGCGGCATGCCTCAATAGGAAGTCAAAATTTTGAGTTAAGATTTTGAGATGATTCTAATCTAAATATATACATATATATTTGGACTGGTCAAAAGGTATTCACATCAGCACTTTCCCCCTTCAATTCAAATGACACTATAGCAAGCCTATGCAGACACGCAAGGCAAAACACGTGTTCTCCCTGGGATAACACGTGTCTTATTTATAAAAAAATAATATATATATTACCGTGTTCACTTCTTCTCAACTCCCTACCGAATCGCGCATCCATCCTTTCTAGATTCAAAGAAGAAGAAAAAAAGAAAACCGAATCGAAATGAATTTTTTCGTAATCAAATCATGAGCACCCCCTTTTCGATTCTTTCTGAAATGAAGGCCCGCGATTGAAATCACGACTTCATGCAGCTAGGTGGCACGGCTATCATTCGAAGTTGAGGTTGTCCTTAGGGCTTGTATGGAGCTCCAACGCGAGCAAGCTAGAAGGGGTGACAGCAGGATGAGGATCGATGGAGTGGATTCGAGTGTGCGGTGAGGAGGTGGATCCTTCGGGGCCAAAGAGGTTTGATCTTGGTTAGACGTGGTGATAGGCTTGTAGGTCATGAGTAGCACGGTGAAGCTAGTGGGAGGTCGAGGAATAGCTGAGAGTAGTGAAGGCCTTAGCGTACGAAGGGGAGGTTGGCGGCTAGGGTGCTCGATCGAGTGAGGTAATGATTCCTGTTTATAAATTTAAAATTAAATAAATATATATATATATATATACATGAAAATAGAAATTAACAATAAGGTTTAATTGTAGTTTTTTTATATACATACATATTTCAATTTAAATATATATAAGCAACTAGTAATTAATATAAAAGTAGTAAGGTAGTAGTCTTATTATTTTTATTCTATTTAACCAATATACATGTATAGATTTGAAAGAAATATAATGATTATACACACATTTTAAAATCTCACTGTTAAATTTTAAATAGATAGTACGGTGATATATATATATATATACATATATTATAAAGCATATTAAAATCGAGTATTTACAAATTCATGAGTGTTATGCGATGTTAAATTATTTTGGACATTTTAATCTAATGATAAGTTTAAAAACTATTCATTTAATTTGTTTGTCAGGAATTTAACAGTAAAGTAAAATTTGGAATTTTATTAACCCAATAGATTTAAGTTTAAAATGAATATTAATGGTAGTTGATTGTTCGCTTAGTTCGAATATTAATAAATCATATGATGTTATACAAGGTCTGAAATCATGAAGAAAACAAGCCGGTTTGGATTGGATTGCAAGCAATAATAACAAAGGTGGGTTAATCTCACTCATTTGGATTACAATTTAAATTTGCTTAGTTAAAATTTAAATCATTGAATTGATTTCTTGATATATATATATATATTGGAGTGATTGATTTCCCGCATTAGATAGCGGATGAGACCCTGTGCGCCCCGCATAATAGCGGATGACCCCATATACCGCGATATTCAACCTCGAAGCGAGATTATATTTTATATTGTGCTAACATCTATGGATGCAGGGAAACAGGTTGAGGGATCCAACTAGATTTCTTAAAATATTGTAATTTATTTTCATATTCAGTGATATAATTTATTTGATAATCCATGATAGATTATATTAAAAATTGATGTTATCGATTGCTTGGTTTGCTGAATATATTTGGGTATATTGAGATATCAAAAATGTAAAGATTGGTTTTTTTAAGGAAAATAAAAGAGAGAATTTTAAGTAAAATAATTTAGGGAATTGGATAAATTAAAAGAATGAATTTGGAAAAGAAAAAAAGTTGATTTTTTTGAAGTCCTATCAAATAAATTCCGAGTATGGGAAAAAGATTTCTGAATAAATAGGGATAAATGAATTTTGAGAACTTAAGTTATATTGTTTAAAAATTAAGGAATTTATTTCAAAAAAAGCGTGGAAAAGAAATTTAGGGGATTGGGACGTAAATTTAATTGGAAATATATCAAGAAGGATTTATAAATAATGAGACGTGCTGATTGGAATGGAAAGTGTATTTTCTTGAAACCTAAGTATATTTTTAAAAGAAAGATTTCTAAGTACAAATTAGAAGTTTTAAAAGTGTTTTTAAAGGAATTATTTTAGAGAAATTTATTATTTAAATTGTTAAAAAAAAGTTAAGTAAATATTATTTAAGTTAATTATAGTAGTAATTATTTTAAAGGTTAAATTAGCATTTTAATTTTAAAGGATAACTATTAAGTATTTATGTTTTATAAAATAGTTTTATTTTGAAAGGTAATTTTGGCTGAAATTTTACATGAGAAATTATTATAAAAATTTTCATAACTAGTATTTTAAATAAAGTGTTTTAAGTAGTTTTTACTTTAAGTGTTTTAAAGTATATATTTTTGGATAGAGTAATTTAAATTATTTAAAAATCTAAAGTATTAAGACTTGACAATTTTCAGTGGAAATAAAACAATTGGGTGGGAATTTATTCCGCGAGAGAAAACGTGATTTGAAAACTATTTTCAAATGGTTGAAGTGTAGAAGAATATCTTCCGAAGATATTTCAAAATAAATAATTTAGGAAATTATTAAGGACTTATGGTTGTTTGTGGATGTTATTTGATAGTTAAATAACCGATTATCAATATTGGCCAATACGCTGATCATTTCGAAGCGGCCGGGATCAGATTTAATTATCAAAAAACCACTTTGATTCGGTTCGAACGTTTGTGAATGAATAACGTGAAGATAATGAAGACGGTGATTTGGTTTGTCCGGACCTAGGGCGGCTTGTATGGACGAATGCTATGAGAACATCGTCAGGGGGGACGATGAGCATTCTTAGTGAATGTGTGCTAAAAAGGTAACGCATAGCCTAGAGCCTCATCAACCGGGAATGGCTAAAACAGAAGAGGTGCAGCAAGACTAAGTGGCTAGCACCCGATTAGGGTAAGGTCAGACCTATCCAGATGTCCATTTTATTCGGCTGCGTTGGAAGTTGCTGATCCCAACCGCGGGGTGATCTTATTCGGACTATCCAATAAGGGGTAGCCCCGGTCTTGTGTTGCTGGGGATCGGGAGGGATCCTTGGTACTATGATCTAGACCAGGTACTGTGACGGGCGATACTCCAGTAGCCCTGCTATTGTATGGAATTCAATCTCCAATAAGCGTTGTACGGTTTTGATTGTGCCCAACTATTGCTGAAACATGAGATGCAAGCATTTCAGCAAGATTCTATTTTATTTTCAATAGACACTATTATAATATCAAACGAATTTGATAAAAATGTTTTGGTTGCCCGGCATGTTTATTTATGGCATGGTCTTACAAGATACCTTTGATTTCAAAGGATTTTGGAAACTTTAATAATCCAATTGAGTGTGTTTTCTCATGCCGGTTTTCCAAACTGACTCGGATGTTATTTTAATATAATGCTCGGGTCGGACCGAATATTATAGAATACAGATTCTAGATGTACTACTATGGAGCTCAGGGGATGCGTTGGAGGCGAGACGTATCATACGTATCTGACTTATTTCCACTGTGTATGGAATACCATATGTTCAGCTTTGTGTGGACAAGTTATTATAACTGTCCGGTATTTTGCTATTAGTTGTGTTGTACTCTGATGATGTAATGTATAAAACAGATATAGCTCTTTCTATATAAAGATCAGTCATTTATGTATTATATATTGTTCCGCTTCGTTTGAGAGATTCTGATGTTGTTTTCTATTTCTTCTTCTACCTCTTTCTTCTTTAACCCTAATGGTTTGTATTTCCGTCCACTTTGAGCTGAGTTGAACCGTTGGAGAATATTGTCGGCTCAAAGGGGTACGGATTTGTGGGCCGTTACACTTGGTATCAGAGTTGAAGGTTAAGCGAGAACCTTGGCTCTGGTGAGGATTATTCATTAGAAATAGAGTCCGTAGTACTCTAGAATGAGTTTGAGTGTATTAATGGATATGTGCGCTATTTGTTAGTGAATATAAAATTGTTTTATATTGTGTTGATTGGTTTATTGAGTGGCTTACGGATTCTGGTCAATATGAGTGATTAACATTATTGATAGGGATCTCTAAATACTTGAATAGAACAATTCGACATAATGTTTTTAAATGGGATAAATGAAATAATTTTGCCCAAAATTATTTTTATATATTAAAGAAATGGTTTTCTGTAAATTATTATAGTTATATATGGTTGCTTGGTTGTTAGGAAGTGATAATATTAAATTATTATCATCGTTAAGTAGAAATGGAATAAGGAATCGAAATTATAGCTAAGTTAAGAGAAATAATTATATAACAAAATGGAATTCATAAATGTCAATTAAAAATGTGGTTTATAGTTGGAAATGAAATGAAATTCTAGAGTAATATTTGAATATGAGTTGAAAGGATTTGGAATTTGAAAAACTTAACTTCCTTTGAGTTTGAAAATAATTTTCAAAGACTTTGGAGGAATACTAGTGATATTATTTTGGAAATATTTTTGAATTGGATTTGAAATCTAGTGAGATTTGGAATTAGAAATATTTGAAAAAGTTTTAAAAAAAAAGGTAAAATCACTGAACTCTCTTCGGTCGTTGGAAAATAATCTCGGTGATGACTATAGCATCATCGATGTTCATTTTCGAGTTTCCAAAGGAGGAATTGCTGCCTAAGTGTTTTAAATTGGAGTAGTTTGCAAAATTGGGTTTGGTATTGAAATTCAAAGGGATAATTTGTTATACCAAGGGATTTTGGATATAATTGATTTCAAAAATGATTTTGAAATATTTTAAGTAATTGTTTAAACTATGGAATCTTATTTAAAATGTTTATGGAATATAAATAAGTTTGGGAACTTATAAAAAAATTGAATTTTTTTTAGAATAAAAATTTAACTTGGAGAAGTGTTAAATTAAAATGAAGTTAAGCTAGTGAAGTAAACCAACTAAACGAAGTAAATTAAAAAGATTAGTGAATGAAATGTAAATAAGTTTGGAAAACTTATAGAAGTTTAAATTTTGAATTGAATTGGGATTTAACTAAATTAAGTTAAATAAAAGAGAATTTGAGGAAATGAATCTTAGTTGATTAAATGGAATGGCTATTAAAATAAAATTTTATTAAGTGGGAAATAAATTTGTGAATGAACAAGATTTGAAATAGAATTTGACTAGAAACGAATTAGTGGATGGAATTAACTGATTTAAACTGGTAAGCAAATGAATTGAAATTGAATATTGGGATGATATTTAATTTAAATTGTGTAAAGTGAAGTGAATTTGTAGAATTAATTCGAAGTGGACTAAGAATAATTAAAGTTTGGAAATAAAATCCATTGAGATTTAAAATAAATTAGTAAGGGAACTAATTAAAGAAATGATTAATTAAATATGGTTTGAGATGACATGAATTCAATTCAATTTTTAAAATAAAAGGTAAATTGAATTCATATGGAAATTTGAGATCAAATTTGAATTGAAGTAGATATAAACTTAAATGGTAAAGTGAAAATAAATATTTAAGTGTGTAAGATATTTATATTGAATTTAAGAAGTGGATGGTGAAATTGTTAAGTAAATTTAGTACTGGGAAAATGTACTAAGTTAATAATTGAATGAAGATTAAACTGGAAGTTGTGAAATGGTAAAATTGTGAATAAGTGGATAGAAATCAAAATGAATGTGAATAAAAAGAAAATTGATTTAGCTAATAATCAATGGAGATAAATATGTAGGATGAACATATATTATTCTATTCGCATAACGATTTGATCCAGATTCGAGCATAGAATTTTGAGATGGTGATATCGATCCGAGTTGGGATTCTTCAGTCAATTTCGACGGCGAACCTTGGATATGGATTTTTGATTTGATTCTGGAAATTCTCTATCATAGTATGTGGCTACGCAAGAAAAATGACGGTTTCTAATCAAGAAACTAGATCTGAGTCCGCACTAGGAAGTCAGGTGGACGATACTAGTTCGGAAGTGAAATTGTGTAATCGAACGAGTGATCGGATTTGATATTGCATATGGATGATATATGTACATCGTACGAGCTTAAGTAAAGCAAGTATTGAAAGTTTTGTAAAGAAGTGAATAAAAGGATTATGAATTCTGTGATTGGATATTACTGCTAAGTAGGGTATACAGGTGTTTTAAAAAGCAAAAGGAAATTGATGTTTTTGATTTCAGAACATAAATTTGAATTGCCCGACAAATAGGTATGTTTTTAAAATTGGCATATGAAATTTGATGATTTTCTGATCTAGCAACTTGGCTTTTGTTTTTCTTTAGAAAATTTAGGTCCCGTAGAGGCATGTTGTAGTCGTACTGATCTAGCCGCGCAAAGGTGACGTTGGCAAAAAATTTCAAAAATTTATGGAGTTGGCAAAAATTTTAAGAAAATTTTGATATTTTAAAATTTGGATTTAAATTTTGAAATGGTTGAGCAAGTGATATTGTTTGGAACCTATGGATGAGTTAGAAAGTTAGTAAGAGTGATTGTGTCTTTAATAAAAATTGTTTTGGGTGTTGTCAAAATTGTTTGGTTTTTAGGGAGTTGTTAAAAACTATTTGGATTGGGAAAATAGTTAACGGGTTCTGGATCATTCTTTTTAACTAGCACTTTCGAGGACGAAATTCTTTTAAGGGGGAGGAATGTGACGACTCAAAATTTTTGGGTATTTGGAATTGAAATGTTTAATTGAATTTAAATATTTAAAAGTTAATGTTTAACTTGAATTTCAAATATAACAAATTATTGGATAATTAATTATTGAATTTAATGGTTGGAAATTGGGTAAATTACTACATCGGGAATTCTGGGCTGGTAAAAAATAATTTAAAGGCTCATGAAATTTATATTGATAATACTGAAGGTAAAAGAACTTTTGAAATTGAATTTAAAGGTGATTTGTTCAGTTTTAAAAATATATCGTTTAAATTGATAATTAAAAATAGCCTTCCGAGGCACAGTCTTGGAATTCGACGAAACCAGTTCCATTGGATCCGTAATAATGTATTATTATCGGATTTCAAATTTCATAGCATTCGAAGTAGTCGTGTGATCGTACTATATGTAAACACGTTGAAATTTATATCGAATTCAATATAATAACTGAGTCCAAAAAAGCTATCTTCTCCATGCGACCGAGTTAGGAATCGAAACTTTTTCCATTTCATTCGAAATAGGGATATAACATTATAAATGCCTGGCGGCACGTCTTGATAGGAAGTCAAAATTAGAGTTACGATTTCGAGACAACTCAAATCTAAATTTAAATATAATATATATATTTGTACTTGTCAAAAGGGATTCACATCAGCACTTTCCCCCTTTAATTCAAATGACACTACAGCAAGCCTATGTAGACACGCAAGGAAAAACACGTGTTCTCCTGGGATAACACGCGTCTCATTTATTAAAAAAATTAATAGATATATTGCCGTGTTCACTTCTTCTCAACTCCCTACCAAATCGTGCATCCATCCCTTCTAGATTCAAAGAAGAAGAAAAAAGAAAACCAAATCAAAACGAATTTGTTCATAATCAAATCGCGAGCTCCCCTTTTTTGATTCTTTCTGAAATGAAGGCCGGTGATTGAAATCGCAATTTCGTGAAGCTGGGTGGTGCGGCTATCATTCGAAGTCGATGTTATCGTTAGGGCTTGTGTGGAGCTCGAGCGCAAGCAAGCTAGAAGGGGCGACGGTAGGATAAGGATCGATGGAGTGGATTCGAGTGTGCATTGAGGAGGTGGATCCTTTGGGGCCAAAGAGGTTTGATCTTGGTAAGACGTGGTGATAGATTTGGAGGTCGTGGGTAGCATGGTGAAGCTAGTGGGAGGTCGAGGAATAGCTGAGAGCAGTGAAGGCTTGAGCGTACGAAGGGAGGGTTGGCGGCCAGGGTGCTCGATCAAGTGAGGTGACGATTCTTGTTTATATATTTAAAATTGAATAAATAAATATTTTTATATATATGAAAAAAAATGAAAATGAAAATTAACAGTAAGGTTTAGCTGTAGTTTTTTTATATACATACATATTTCAATTTAAATATATATAAGCAACCAGTAATTAATATATAGGCAGTAAGGTGGCAGTCTTATTTTTTTATTCTATTTAACCAATATACATATATAGATTTGAAAGAAATATAATGATTATGTACACATTTTAAAATCTTATTGTTGAATTTTAAATAGATAGTATGGTGATACATACATACATACATACATACATATATATATATATATATTATGAAGCATATTAAAATCGAGTATTTACAAATTCATGAATGTTATGCGATGGTTAAATTATTTTGGTCTTTTTAATCTAATGATAATTTTAAAAACTATTCATTTAATTTGTTTATCAGGACTTTAACAGTAAGAAAAATTTGGAATTTCATTAGCCCAATAGATTTAAGTTTAAAATGAATATTAATGGTAGTTGATTGTTCGATTAGTTTGAATATTAATAAATCGTATAATGTTATACAAGGTCTGAAATCGTGAAGAAAACAAGCCGGTTTGGATTAGATTACAAGCAATAAAAACAAAGGTGAGTTAATCTCACTCGTTTTGATTACCATTTAAATTTGAATAGTTAAAATTTAAATTATTGAATTGATTGCTTGAATTGACGATCTATTATTAGTTTGGATGTGATATATATACACACACACATATACATATATATATATATATATATTGTAGTGATTGATTTCCCGCATTATAAAGCGGATGAGACCCTATGCGTCCCGCATAATAGCGGATGACCCCATAACCGCGATATTCTGCCTTGAAGCGGGATTGGTATTTTATATTGTGATAACATCTATGGATGTTGGGAAACTTGTTGGAGGATCCAACTGGATTCCTCAAAATATTGGAATTTATTTTCATATTCGGTGATATAATTTATTTGATAATCCATGATAAATTATATTGAAAATTGATGTTATTGATTGCTTGGTTTGTTGAATATATTTGGGTATATTGAGATATCAAAAATGTAAAGATTGGATTTTTGAAGGAAAATAAAAGATAGAATTTTAAGTAAAATAATTTTAGGGAATTGGATAAATTAAAAGAATGAATTTGGCAAAGAATAAAAAGTTGATTTTTTTAAAATCCTATCGAACAAATTCCGAGGATAGGAAAAAGATTTTTGAATTAATGGGATAAATATTGTTTAAAAATTAAGGAATTTATTTTAAATTCAGGATTTAAAATGGTTTGGGAGAAATGAAGGGAGAATTTTGAAAGTAAGTATGAAATTAATATTTCAGATTTAAATAAGATTTTAAATCATAGAAAAAGGGTGAATATGGAATTAATGGGTTTGGGATAGATTTGGGTGAGTAAAGAATTTATTTTAAAATGAAGATAATTTTGGAAATCGTTGAAAATTTACTAAGTGTTGAAATAGTGATTAAAAGGGAAGTGAGATTATGAATTTATAAACGAGTTTATAAATAAAGTGAAATAATTATCAGTGGATAATTGAAAGTATAAATTCATAGTGGGAAATCATAAGGAAAGGGTTATTTGTTTTAAAAATAAATAATGGTTTATTTAAAAAAAGTGTGGAAATGAAATTTACGGGATTGGGACGTAAATTTAATTGGAAATAAATCGAGAAGGATTTTAAATAATGAGACGTGTTGATTGGAATGGAAAGTGTATTTTCTTGAAAACTAAGTATATTTTCAAAAGAAAGATTTCTAAGTACAAATTAGAAGTTTTAAAAGTGGTTTAAAGGGATGATTTTAGAGAAATTTGTTATTTAAATTATTTTAAAATTGTTTAAGTAAATATTATTTAAGTTAATTATAGTAGTAATTACTTTAAAGGTTAAATTAGCATTTTGATTTTAAAGGATAATTATTAAATATATATTTTATAAAAGAGTTTTATTTTGAAAGGTAGTTTTGGCTGAAATTTTACATGAGAAATTATTACAAAAAATTTCATAACTAGTACTTTAAATAAAGTGTTTTAAGCATTTTTTTAAGTGTTTTAAAGTATATATTTTTGGATAGAGTGATTTAAATTATTTAAAAAGCTAAAGTATTAAGACTTTGTGATTTTCAGTGGAAATAAAACAGTTAAGTGGAAATTTATTCAGTGAGAGAAAAAGTGATTTGAAAACTATATTCAGAGGGTTGAAGTGTAGAGAAATATCATGCGAAGATATTTCGAAATAAATAATTTGGGATATTATTAAGGACTGATGGTTGTTTGTGGATGTTATTTGATAGTTAAATAACCGACTATCATATTGGCCAATGCACTGATCGTTTCGAAGAGGCTGGGATCGGATTTAATTATCTGAAAACCACTTTGATCCGATTTGAACATTTGCGAATGAATATCGTGAAGATAATGAAGACGGTGATTCGGTTTGTCCAGACCCAGTCAACTTGTATGGACCAATGCTATCAGAACATCGTCAGGGGGATGATGAGCATTCTAAGTGAATGTGTGCTAAAAGGTAATGCATATCCTCGAGCCTCATCAACCGGAAATGGCTAAAACAGGGTAGGTGCGGCAAGGCTAAGTGGCTAGCAACCAAATTGGGTAAGGTCGTCTCTGTCTAGATGTCCTTTTTATTTGGCTGTGTGGGCAGTTGCTGATCCCCAACCGCGGGGTGATCTTATTCGGACTATCCAGTAAGGGATAGCTCCGGTCTTGTGTTACAGGGGATCGAAAGGGATCCTCGATACTCTGATCTAAACTAGGTACTGTGACGGGCTGCACCCCAGTAGCCCTGCCATTATATGGAATCCATTCTCCAATAAGAGTCTGTACGGTTTTGATTGTGCCCAACTATTACTGAAACGTGAGATGCAAGCATTTCAGCTAGATTCTATTTTATTTTCAATAGACACTATTCTAATATCAAACGAATTTGATAAAAATGTTTTGGTTATCGTAAGATAAAAACCCAGCATGTTTATATATGGCGTGATCTTACGAGATAGCTTTGATTTCAAAGGATTTTGGAAACTTTAATAATCCAATTGAGTGTGTTTTCACGCTAGTTTTCCAAACTAACTCAGGTGTTATTTTACTATAATGCTTGGGTCAGACCGAGTATTATAGAATACAAGTTCTGGATGGACTGCTATGGAGCTCAGGGGATGCGCTGGATGGAGAGACGTCTCACACGTATCTGACACATTTCTGCTGTGTATGGAATGCCGTATGTTCAGCTTTGTGTGGACAAGTTATTATAACTGTCCAGTATTTTGCTATTGATTGTGTTGTACTCAAATGATGTAATGTATAAAATAGATATAGTTCTTTCTGTATAAAGATCGGTCATTTATCTATTACATATTCTTCCGCTACATTTGTGGGATTCTAATGTTGTTTTCTATTTCTTCTTCTACCTATTTCTTCTTTAATCCTAATGGTTCGTATTTCCGTCCACTTTGAGTTGTTGAACTATTGGAGAATATTGTCGGCTCAAAGAGGTACTGATTTATGGACCATTACAGATATAATATATGTGTTATGTATCTATAGGTTATATAGTATATATGTATGTTGTATACTTATATTGTTTTAAGATTTGTTTTGTACGCATATATGGTTATACATCAGCCAGTTCTTTTCATGTGTGTATGTATATATATTATGTCTAATATATGTTAGTATATATATTTTTATGTTAATTGTACATAAAGTTATAAGTATAGTGCTTATAATCTATGAAAATGTATAAAGTTATTTGAGTTGTATAATCTGTATATATGTTGGGCGAATTCTCACCCAGAAGATCTCGAGACCGAGAGGTTACAGTTTCACCCGGGTTCGCAACCTCCACTTTGTTCGACAGCCAAAAGGCTCAATACTAACCTAGAAGTCCATCCAACATTCTCAATGTAGAAGCTCATTCGGCCCCAAGCTTTCATTCGGCCCAAGCCCTCCAATACCGAACCAACATGCCTCCTCTAAACTGCCGGACCAAGGCCTCATCCCCACCACCGAACCAACCTACCAACCCACGACCGGACCAAAGTCCTAACCGGACCAGCCCCTCTCACACTCCTACTACCGGTCCAAGAAAGCACCGAACCAACCCTCTCTTTTCCATTGCCGGTCCACATGCACACCTACCACCTGTCCAAGCTCAAAGCCGAATGGAGCTTTGCCGAACCAGAAGATTGCCAGTCCAGATTGCTTCCGCCCGGGCCCACCAGCAGCTATATACATCCAAGACCCCTGCCCCCTACCTCACTCTATAAATAGAGGGGCAGGGGTACAACAATGGCAGACAAGTTTGAGAGCTCAAGCACGGAAGGAACTTTCAAACTACTTTCATATACTTGCACACAAAGCATTGTACTTGTAATCTGAAACAAAGAAGATAATAACATATAAAGTGGACGTAGGCACGTTCTGGCCGAACCACTATAAATCTGTGTGTCTTTTACATTTCAGCCCCTGCTTTTTTCATATTTACATAACTCATCTGAATCATTAAGAATCACATAAAATCAACTAAATCACACGACTTGGAGGTGTTTGCCCATTTTTTGCGCAAACATTTTTGGTGCTTTCACTGAGAACTTCGAACTCAGGGCTTCAGCTTCCCTCATTCAACCTTCTTTCCCAATAGCACCCTTCATTGCCTAGGAAACATGACTTTCAGGCCAAGAAAAGACGCCAACAAGGGAAAGAACGTTGCAAATAGCAGCGCTCCAAATCCAGTGGATCCAGATCAAGAGAACCATCCCACTACAGCAGCGGTGCCACAAGTAGATCAGGCAATTCCAACAGCCCCTGCCGCGGAACAACCGGCAGTAATCACTAGAGCAGACCTAGACAGAGTTGTGGTGGAAGTGACTAACCGCTTCGCATCCCAACAAGAAGCTTTGGTGAACCAACTCATGTCACGCTTGAGGGATGTCGAAGAATCCAACCGCAACACTGAATCATGGGATGAATCTCAATATGGAGGATCACGGAGACAGCAAAGGTCTTCCCTCTTCGAGGAAGCCATCAACAGGAACAACAGTGATAGGGGCCGCGCCAGGACTCAGCCTGAACTTCGACTCGAGGAAGCGCTTGGAACCGAACCCAGTGGGGGAGGCGCCAGGCGAGGGTCGGATATAGCTGAGCCAGTCATGCCACCTAATCATAGAAACCGCGCTGAACGGAGCCGAGCTAGAACCCAGCCCGAAGTTGACCCCATGGAAATGCTCGAAACAGAACCCCACAGGGGAAGATCAAGGCATGGGGCAACTGTAGCCGGTCCTAGCATGCATCCGAGCAGCCAGAGGCAACCACTGGATAACGTCAGAAGTGATAGACTATACCATCCCTACAGGTCATCTGGACGAGATCGATCCCGCAGGGAAGAACCAAGTTCATTTCTATCCGCTTCAAATTCTGACGAAAGAATGGCACGATTATTTAGAGAATGCGTCCAACGGGAGCAAAGGGACCGAAGAATAGGCGCTAGGGTCACCAGCCCCTTCACCTGCAATATCGAAACTGCCATCACCCCCCGGGAATGGAAAATGCCAACCATGGAACCTTACAAGGGAACTTTCGACCCCATTGTACACTTACAAAGATACACCCAGCATATGCTCATGAGCGGAGCAACAGAAGGGGTGCTGTGTAAATGCTTTCCGCTATTCCTAGCAGATCTAGCTACCTCCTGGTTCTGCCATCTACCCCAAGGATCTATCAGCTCATGGGAGATGTTGAAAGAAAGGTTCATTAGCCAGTTCCGCATCCATATAGAACAATCCAAGGATGCTTATTCTCTATCCAATGTCAAACAGAAATCCGGAGAGACACTGCAACAACATCTAACCCGGTTCAATGCCGCAGCGGCCGTAGTCCAAGATGCCGATGAGAAGCTCACCCTAATGGCCCTCTGTAGTGGTGTACACCCAGATACCAAGTTCGCTAGAAGACTAACTAAGGAAAAACCAGCTACTTTACCTGATTTCTTCCATGAAGCTGGAAAGTATATGAGACTTGAAGACGCTGCCACTGAGAGGCAGTCAGGGCAACAAGGTAAGACAACTTCGGACAAGGTTCCCGCTGCAGCTAAGAACACTCGAAGGAATGAATCTAGAGACAATGCTGGGGGCAGGAAGGTTGAAAAACGCCAATATCGACTAGGACCAAGATTTGACTCCTACACTCCTTTGAATGAAACAATCGAAAACATCTTTCTAGCCACTCAGGGCGAACTCGGATACAAGCGCCCCCCGCACAAGAAAGAATCTGATAACGCACTCAAGTCTGGAAAGTTCTGCCGCTTCCACGAATCCCACGGACATGACACCAATGAATGCCACCATCTCCGGGACTTGATCGAAGAACACATCAGAAGAAGAAGGCTGGAACGCTATGTGAAAGGTCAGAACAGGACTCCAACTCCTGCCAATGAGAACTCAAAGCGACCCGTCCCAGAAGTAGGCGGAGGGAATCGCAACACCAGTGGCTCTAGTCAAGAGAAGATAGTGGTCCATACCATCTCGGGAGGACCACACATCGCCGACAGAAGCTGGGCAGAGATGGAAAGATACGGCAAGTCACTTAGAAATGCTGAAGGCTATGTTAACTCCATTATGGAAGAACACCACCCGAAACGGAAAGAGAGTGACGACATCGTATTCAGTAGGCGTGATTTAGAAGGAAGACAGTATCCGCATATGGATCCCATGGTCATCTCTGCCTGGTTCGGTCCAGCTAAAGTTTTTCGAATTCTAATAGACACAGGAAGCTCCGTAAATATCCTATTCAAGCATGCTTTCGACAAAATGAAGCTGTCAATTAAGGATGTGTCTCCCTGCAACAAACCCCTGCACGGTTTCACTGAAGATGCGAAAATGCCACTCGGGCAACTTGACCTCTTCGTCGAAATAGGAAGTCATCCCCGCTCCATTGTGCGAAAACAAACGTTCGTACTAATAGAAAACCACTCGGCCTACAACGCCTTCTTGGGAAGACCAGCCTTGTCTGACTTTCAAATTGTCCTAGCCTCGTGGTGCCTAAAGATGAAATTCCCAACAGATAACGGAATAGGAGAAGTTGAAGGAGATCAAGACGCCGCTCGAGATTGCTATGTAACTGAACTTCGCAATAACCGTAGAAAGAATAAAGGGAAAGATGCAGAGACTACTCTCTGCATGAAAAGCTTGGAAGCATAGCAACTAAAGAAAGCCCCTCCTCTTCGATACACCAGCGATCCTTTCAATGAACTAGACCCCAGGGATAAGGAGGAGGAGGCTACCGCTGAGCCTGCGGAGGCCATGGAATTCGTATCTGTAGACAAACATGATTCAAATAGACTATTAAAAATAGGATCTCAGCTAAAAACAGAATTGAAGGATCAACTCATTGACTTTCTCCGCCACAACTTAGATGTATTTGCGTGGACACATGCCGATATGACAGGAATCTCCCCAGACATAGCATGCCACATGTTGAACGTCGATCCCACCAAGGTACCGATAAAGCAGAAAAAGAGAAGCATGGGAGCAGAACGATCAGCAGCCCTCGATGAGGAAGTAAAGAACCTACTTGCTAATGACTTCATACGAGAAGCCATCTACCCAGAATGGATCGCTAACCCAGTACTAGTAAAGAAAGCTAATGGGAAGTGGCGAACATGCATTGATTTCTCCAACTTAAATGACGCTTGCCCGAAAGACTGCTTCCCGCTCCCCCGAATCGATCAGCTTGTGGACAGCACTGCCGGGCACGAACTTTTATCTTTTATGGATGCATACTCCGGATACAACCAGATTCCCATGCACGCTCCCGATCAAGACCACACTAGCTTCATCACTGACCGGGGATTATATTGTTACAAAGTCATGCCTTTTGGACTCAAAAATGCCGGAGCTACCTATCAGCGCCTCGTCAACAAGATGTTCGCGGAATTAATAGGACGAACTATGGAAGTATATGTGGATGACATGTTGGTAAAGTCCAGGAGAGCGGACGATCATGTAAGCCACCTGAGCGAGATGTTTCAGGTACTTCGCCGATATGGAATGAAGCTGAATCCTCTAAAGTGCTCCTTCGGAGTGTCGTCGGGAAAATTCTTAGGATTCATCGTCCATGCCAGAGGAATTGAAGCAAACCCTGAACAAATCCGGGCTCTAAAAGAAATAAGGATACCTTCCACTCAAAAAGAAATGCAGAGCCTAAACGGAAAGGTGGCCGCCCTAAGCAGATTCATTTCCAAAGCAACTGACAAGTGCGTCCCTTTCTTCGAAGCTCTCAAGAAAGACAAAGGAAAGTTCGAGTGGACCGATTAATGCTTAAAAGCCTTCCTTAACCTGATCGAACACCTTCAGAAACCACCAGTACTCTCAACTCCAAACGAAGGCGAAGAGCTATACATATACCTCGCTGTATCATCTCATGCTCTAAGCGCTGCCCTGGTAAGAGAAGAAGACCGCACACAACGCCCGGTATACTTTATAAGTAAGAGATTTACAGGGGCAGAAGCCAGATATCCTAAACTTGAGAAATTGGCATATTGTTTATTGATCGCGTCACGAAAACTGCGACACTACTTCCAATCTCACTCCATCAGAGTTCTAACCGATCAGCCACTAAGACAGGTGCTCCATCGTCCCGACACTTCTGGACGACTCCTCAAATGGTGCATTGAACTAAGTCAGTATGACGTCACCTACCATCCTCGCACCGCTATCAAGGGGCAAGCCATGGCCGATTTCATTGCCGAATTCACTACCAACGAAGGCAAGGATCAGTTTGAAATAGCAAAAAACATCAAGTGGAACCTCTTTGTAGATGGAGCATCGAACGAACAAGGCTCGGAGGCAGGTATTGTGATAATCACCCCCAGGGGAAGAAAGCTGTACTATGCATTAAGGTTGGAATTCGCGGCCACTAACAACGAGGCGGAGTATGAGGCAGTAATAGCGGGATTGGAGCTTGCCTTAGAAATTGGAGTCAATTCTTTATGTCTTCATAGTGATTCTCAACTTATCGTAAACCAAGTACTAGGAGAATTCCAGACACGAGGAGAACGACTCACAGCATATCTAAAGAAAACCAAACTGCTGCTCGATCAATTGGACCATTATCTAATCAAACACATTCCTCGAGAAGATAACCAAGAGGCCGATGAACTAGCAAAGCAAGCTAGTATGAAGAATAGCACCATTTCCGGAGCACTAGCCATCTCAAGGCAGCTAGCCCCAAGTTTCGAACAAGTGAATCTGATAGCTGCAATCGAAGAAGGAACTTGGATGACTCCTATCCGGAAATATTTGCAGGACGGCACACTACCAGACAAACGTGATGAAGTAAGGAGAATTTTGAGGAAAGCTCCCCACTACACAATACAAGAAGGCATCCTCTATCGGCGTGGCTTCTCTAGCCCCTTATTCAGATGCGTCGCTGGAAGGGAAACCAAGGAAATCTTATTCAACATCCATCAAGGAAGTTGCGGAGATCACACTGGAGGGCAGACTCTGGCGAAAAAGATACTCCGATATGGATATTACTGGCCCACACTAAACAAAGACGCCTTAGACTTCGTCAAGAGATGCGACAGATGTCAGAAATTTGCCAAGATTCCTCGACTACCCACAAATGAGATTACTCAAATGACCAGCCCTTGGCCCTTTGCTGTATGGGGAATTGATTTAATTGGCGAACTGCCAACGGGCCGAGGCGGAGCCAAATATGCTATAGTGGCAGTCGATTATTTCACCAAATGGGTGGAAGCGGAACCCCTAAATAAAATATCTTCAGCAAAAGTTATCAACTTCTTGATCAAAAATATTCTGTGCAGGTACGGAGTACCACTCAAGATCATATCAGACAACGGACTCCAATTTGACAGCGAAGAATTCGCCGACTGGTGCCAAGAGCATGGAATTCATAAAAGCTTCTCATCAGTAGCTTATCCTCAGGCAAACGGACAAGTCGAAGCTGTCAACAAAATTCTCAAAACCCTAATCAAGAAGAAACTTGAAAAGTCAAAAGGCGCTTGGGTGGACGAACTTCCTACGGCACTTTGGGCCTACCGCACATCTTTCAGAACATCAACGGGACATACTCCTTTCTCTTTGGCATACGGATCGGAGGCAATGCTCCCTGTTGAGACTATTGTTCCTTCCCACCGTAGGATCCACTACAATCCAGAAGAAAACGAAGAACTCCTCCTCATGTCTTTGGATCCGATTGAGGAAAGGAGAAATGATGCAGCACTTAAAGCAGCGGCTCACAAACAAAAAGTGGCAGCACTATACAACTCCAAAGTCAAGCATCGCATCTTACAAGAAGGAGATCTTGTCCTCAGGCGAATCTTTCCGCGCCCCGGGGCACTGGACCCCATCTGGGACGGACCATATGTAATTCATAAAGATCTCCACAACGGAGCTTATATTTTGTCAACAGTGGACGGAGAGGTGTTCCAGAGGGCATGGAACATCCGACACCTCCGTCGATACTTTTCTTAACTTGTACTGCCCATATGAAGTGAATTAACAAAGAGAATCAGTGGACGTAGGCATTTTCATGCCGAACCACTTTAAAAAATCTTGTCTTTTTTTAACTTGTTCCTTTATATCTTGGCTGCTTGTTAAGCTTTATCCTTTTCTGTTGAACAAAATCCTATGGCATCTCCACTCAAGACGCACCACGGCCTCATCTGGACAAGGCCTAACAGGTACGCTACGATTCTATGCACTCGCCAATGAGACTCTTTTGCTCCAGCATCCCTCTGCTGCGGGTTAACTCATTGCTCGCGACTGCCCTCAAAGCCAACTGTAATGAGCCGATTATAAGTCATCATAAAGGCCGACTATAGCCGATGGCAGCTCATTACGGCGTTCGGCTCGCCGGCAACTGTGAACCTACTTTAAGCCCCAACATAAGGTGTGGCCAGACAGGGGTAGTTCACGGCCAACGGCACCCACGCTAGCCGGCCACGGTAAATCGAATAATACCCACGATTACGGACCATAATGGTTCGGCTAGTTACCGTGCGTGATCTCGGCTCCGATGTGTCTTAAGTGCGGCTGTGGTAAAAAAGAAAACTTCCCGCGGAGGCGTAAGATGGGTGACAAATGTCTCCAAGACCCACAGCTAGGGAAAGTGACTACAAAACCCGTTTGCCACGAACTTAAGCACATCGACGGCCTTCCGTGACTGGAAGTTTTACTTTTCCCATATTTCCATTTCATTTAAATACTTTTCTCCTATCCTGTATAACAAACTCCAAAGTACAGGAAACCACATAGGGAGCATTCACTCATGAGAATCTAAGCCTACGTACTGGGTGGCAAGGTACTCAGCTATGTCCATGATCAGTTACACAAGACGCTCAAAGCTACCACCTGCAACTAAAACATGAAGGGCGGTACTCTCTTCTCTTGTACATGAATATGTAACTACAGTTTATTCATACGTCACACTAACATTGCAAAACATGAAATTATATTTCAAGCAACAGCTTAACATCAAACACAACTAAAATCACAGGCATATGCATACTTCTCACGCACCACATCAAAATGACAACAACATTTAAACATAACAAAATCAGCTTATGTCATAAAATCACATAAAGTTATTCTTTGCAAATCATATTATTACAGTCACATCAATGTTTTGGACTAACATAAACAGCGATAAAAGGAAATAAAAAGGTAGCCAAATCTGGACAAGTAACCAGCTGCGTCCACACTTCGCTCTCATCCTACCAACTCCCCCAAGCCTACTTGGCCACAGGGTCGGAGCTCCCAGCGTGTTGATCGAAAGTTCCACCTGTTCAATCCAGAAGAGGAACTCATTAAACAAACGATAAAACGATCAAGTTATGGAAACCCAGAAAGAAAAGGAAAAGAGAAGAATAACTCACCAGCGTCCGCCGCTTGATCCTCATCCTCTAGTTGCACACCCGCTTCCTCCGCAGCAAGAAACCGCATCCCCTCCTTCACCGCTGCTTGCTCCTCTTTCGAGAACTGAGCAGTGACCACATCCAGACTAAAAACCACTCCACCTTCCTTACCCGCATTGACCCTGGCCTCCTCTAAAGCCCGAAGATATATCTTGGACATGACCCGGGGATAGTCATCCATCCAAGACAAGCTGCCCTCCTTCCAAGTGCGGAAGTACATGTCCTGCAGCATCTCGTCCATCATCCCCTCATTCTCCTCAAACTCCCTCACCCGGGCCTCGGAAGCCTGCAACTTGGCGACAGCGACATCCCTCTCTGATCGGTATCTCAAGCAGTCAGCCTGGAGAGACCTCCTCATCTCCTCCATCTCCTCATTTAACTTGACTTGAGCCATCTCTGCGGCCTCAAGCCTTCCAGACAACTCCTCTACCTGCTCGAGATCCGCATTCCGAAACTCATCCACTGTCGCAATGGCCATGTCGATCCGCTCCTTACAGGCGGCCTCCATCTTCCGTAATTCTTCCCTACTAGCCTTTTCCATGGTCTCTTTCAGCCGCCTGGAGGCTTTCTCGTGCTGAGAAATCTGAACGGCTTGACCAGCAAGCTGTTCGGCCTGATCGGCAACCTTCAGCCGCAACCGAATATTAGCACTCCCAATCTCCTCCCCGGCCTTGACCAATTGAGCATGATACTTCATTAACTTCTTGGTCTTTTCAGCCACCCGATCGATATTAGCTTTGGCTTCGTCTCCCATGGTAACTACCCGAGTGGTAAGCAGATCAAGATCTAGGGACTTAGCCTCGTCTAACACTCGTACCATGGGGTTGCGGGGAAGGAGGTGCTCACCCGTGGCCTCATCAAATGAAATATCCCGAGAGCTTGGATCTAAATCAGGATGACCGGCAAAGGGGTCACGAGGCACGTCAGGACGCCTTATATGGATAACAGTGGGATTCTTAGAAGGAGATGGAGGGGGGATAAACTCCGTGCTCTCCTCCGTGGTATCACGAGGAGGCTGAACAGGAAGCTGCGGACCAGGGAAAGGCTCAAATAAGGAACGACTCCTCTTCTTTTTCTGAATGCTCTATTCAATGACCCCAAGAAGAGGACGGTATTTGACCACATCCCCAGGACGACCAGTAAGAGGCTTCGGCTTATCAGAAGCTCTCATCAACTTGAATTGTTCAAGGCGGTGTCGAACGTCTGACGTTTTAACCACCTGGCCTGCCCCTGGAATAAAAGATAAGTGTTACGAACATACAATGGTCCACAATTAAAGAAACATGTTAAGTTAAAAAGAAAGAAAAGTGAGAAGGCACGTCTATTATACAAACCCTGCGGAGGAGTGGGGTACTGCAATAAGTCCTGAATCTCATTCCAGGACGGAAGTAAACCATAAAATATTCCTAAGTCTTTATCGAAAATGGAATCGGCGGAAGTCAAAAGTTCACCGTGCACCGCCGAAGTTACCCTAGCTGAGGAGCCTTTAGGGGATGGATCGGCACCAGCCACAGCCTTGCCCGCCTCCTTTGCCTTTTTCGCTTCCGATTCTTCCTCCGATTCCCCGAAGGCCTGACGGAGAGCCTCATCCAGTTCAGGGTCTTGCCCAGAGGTTAAGGCACCAGCATCACCATCACCATCTCCATCGCCATCTCCTCCGCCTTCTGACTCTCCTCCCATATCGCCTCCTTCGCCCTCTTCCACGCCTTCCTCCTCCGGGATGATCGGGCGAGTACTAGGAGAGGGGCCATCAGACTCCTTAAGCTTCTTACCTCCCACGACTGGGTGTTGTGCAAAGGGCTTCCTCTTGCCACTCTTCACCGTGGCCCCCTCCTTAGCTTTAGCGGCCTTCTCCTCAACCGTGTCCCTCTGCTTAACCACGGACTGGTGCGGCAGGATCAAGTTGTACTCCAGGAGGGTAGCGTTCCTGATTAGGAAAGAAGCCGACCTGTCCCGTGCCGGAATGGCCTTTATTTCAGCAGCCATCCGCGTCAAAGAATCATCTTCCACGACTGCAATGCCACCTGTCGCTAGCAAGAAATAGAATAATGTCAGAAAAAGCACTACAATCAGAACATGGAAAATACAAATGAAATTCATCTTACAGCCAGAAGTGAAAAGGCGGAAAGAAACAGAATCGTCCTTGATAAAAAACCATTCTTTCTTGAACATGGTAAACTTTGAATATAAGTCCAGGAGTGGTTTGAAGGGCACGGCCGCTTCTAGACTAATATACGGAGACCCCTTCTTGTAGCCTCTCAGGTTACACAAATATCGAATTTCCCGGTTAGAAGGAGGGCGCCCGTACCTCCTATGGAAGATAACGAAAAGGCTCACCAGAATGGCATAAGAGTTCAGCTGAAGCTGGAATGGAGCCACTTTCAAATATGTGGTAAAGCTGACTATCCAGGCATTGATAGGAGGGATAGCACCACACATGCAATGGTATCTGCTGTAAGCAAAGTAACCTTCGGGGGGATTATACGGCATCACTCCATCTCCCGGCAGCAGCATAAGAGCCCTGTCTATCCCGAATGAACGAGATATGACATCAAGTTGCTCCTCCTTTAGGGAGCTAGGAAAACAATCGGGAGGAGAGACCAGAAGTTCCTGGGGCCCATATCCGTCCACTAACGACCTCGGGGCAGGCCCACGTGGCGCCGATCCCGATTGGGCTGGGGGCACGGAAGAAGACTCTCCTCCATCCCTCGACTTCCGTCTATCTGATCGTGTTTCCGCCTTGCGAGACATTTATCTTCATACACAAAAGTGAAAAGACAGGTTGTTAGAACAAAGAATACAGAGATGTAAGCAAAAAAGAATGCATAAGTCCGGTATTCTGCTAAAATATCAAGTTCATTCGGCAGGGAGATAATAAGTTCATTCGGCACTAAGAGTTCATCCGGTATACGTGTCATTCGGCACTAAGACCTAAAGCACATTCGGCAACAAAGACTTTCGTGTGTATTCGGCAGTCAGATTCATTCGGCGATAAAGGTCATTCGGCAAAAGATATATACCTGATTCGGTATAAGCTTGGTTCGGTAGACAAGTTGGTTCGGCTAAGAATTGGTTCGACTTTCGTTGATTCGGTAAGGAAAAACCAAGGGGGTGTAGCCCCTTATATAGATGAGCGCAACACTACCGGACCAACCCATTCGGCAGACCGAACCAACTAAGACCGAATGAAGCTATCTCTACCAGTTAAAAACCGAATGAAGCTATCTCTATCAACTAAAAACCGAATGAAACTGTCTCTACCAGCAGAAACCAGAAACAGGGAGCACTAAAGCACCTCACTCAGATAAGTACCGAACTCTATGACCTACTAATAAAGTAGAGAATATGATAATTATGAATGAGTCGTAAATCTCTCTCCAACGTGGGTTAATCATTTACACGTGTACGCGACCACGAACGGCCCATAGGCACGCTCTGAATGGCTATTAACCCTATCGTCGTGAGAATTTGCGCTTTGACATCCTTTTTTAAGCTCATCGGTTAAATGGATATTTGATTCTGATCATTATGAAATGGCTAAGCTACTTACACATGTACGGGGTCGCGAACGATCCCTAAGCATGCTCTGAGCTGGCGATAAACCACCTTGACAAACGATCTAGGGACCCACTCTGACGTGAACTTGGCATCGATAATGCTAAGCCCCCTCGGGGCACACCTCTTGCCCCGAACGACGCGATTCACTTCGTCTCAAATGCTTCGATCCTGAACGGTCGTTATCTGAAGTCACACTAAAACTGTAAATTCCTTTGCAGGACATCAACAGGATATGAACATCCAGCCCATGGCATTACAAAACAAGCCTTCCTACCACAGGGAAACAAAGCGCGACACATGCAAGCACGTGCCCCACTTTGGGGGGCAAATGTTGGGCGAATTCTCACCCAGAAAATCTCGAGACCGAGAGGTTACAGTTTCACCCGGGTTCGCAACCTCCACTTTGTTCGACAGCCAAAAGGCTCAATACTAGCCTAGAAGTCCATCCAACATTCTCAATGTAGAAGCTCATTCGGCCCCAAGCTTTCATTCGGCCCAAGCCCTCCAATACCGAACCAACACGCCTCCTCTAAACTGCCGGACCAAGGCCTCATCCCCACCACCGAACCAACCTACCAACCCACGACCGGACCAAAGTCCTAACCGGACCAGCCCCTCTCACACTCCTACTACCGGTCCAAGCAAGCACCGAACCAACCCTCTCTTTTCCACTGCCGGTCCACATGCACACCTACCACCGGTCCAAGCTCAAAGCCGAATGGAGCTTTGCCGAACCAGAAGATTGCCAGTCCAGATTGCTTCCGCCCGGGCCCACCAGCAGCTATATACATCCAAGACCCCTGCCCCCTACCTCACTCTATAAATAGAGGGGCAGGGGTACAACAATGGCAGACAAGTTTGAGAGCTCAAGCACGGAAGGAACTTTCAAACTACTTTCATATACTTGCACACAAAGCATTGTACTTGTAATCTGAAACAAAGAAGATAATAACATATAAAGTGGACGTAGGCACGTTCTGGCCGAACCACTATAAATCTGTGTGTCTTTTACATTTCAGCCCCTGCTTTTTTCATATTTACATAACTCATCTGAATCATTAAGAATCACATAAAATCAACTAAATCACACGACTTGGAGGTGTTTGCCTATTTTTTGCGCAAACAATATATATATAGTAGTTTACATAAATTTGAAATGTTTGGGTTTTATGTATAGATTTGTAAAGTTATATAAGTATTTTCGTGGCATGTGCTGTACAGTTTTGTATATTCTACTATATATATGTTTTATATTAAAGTGTGTTTATATGTACATGAGTTTGTTTATAGATAAACTGTTCATATATATATATAATGTATATAATGTATATAATGTATATAATGATTATAAAATATATAAGTTTTGCACGTTTTATATTAGTTAAGCTCAGGTCTGCTTGTATATATAAATCAATATAAGATGTGTATAGTTATATATATGTGTGTGTGTGTGTGTGTGTGTATATGTAGTATAACATGACAGTTTGTATACAGTTATAGTTTGATGTTTGTTTTGTATGTATGGGTCGGCCTGCATATTTTACTGAGAGATATATATACTTTTTTTATGTATACCAGATATATTCTGTATGAAGAAAAATTTATAAAAATTGATATGTATATATCTTTATTTTATTATATGTTTTAAATTAAATATTGAATCTATATAGTTATATATATATGTAAGTTTAATTTTGCAATTGTTGTTTTTTGTGTGTATATATATATATTTTTCGAAAATTATGTAGTTAATTTTTTATAAGTTGTATATGATTTTTTGTATATATATATAGTTATATATATGTATGTATGTATGTTCACTTATACCGTTGATCTTCGTCAATCCAGTTTGATTTGATTTCGTCAATTTCAAGCTTTCAGCTTCGTTCGTCGATTCGATTTCAATCTTCCCTTGCTTCGAGATTCGTGTTTGAATTCGTAGCTCAATTCTTTGTCAAACCTATCTTGCCTCGGAAGGTGAGCAATCACTCACGATTAAGATTCTTATATTTATTAAATTTGATTTCAATTGAAACGACAATTGAAATATGTTGTTGTTAGTTATTTAATTGTTATATATGATATGCTATTATCTGTAATTGTTTACCTACGGGGTATAACACCATATCATGTTGTTTATATTATATTTTATATCTCTAATGATATATGCATGTTATTATTATTATCATATCTGTTATCACTCTGCAAGTTCCCTGTTCGTATAGAATTCCCTATGAGTTGAAATGATACATAGCCGAATGATCAATAGAATAGGAGAAAATCGCTATGGGTTGAAATGACAAACCCAAGCGATTTTCAAATTGAAATGAATTTAGGATTGCGGATTGAAATGATATATACCCGTATATATTTAAATTACAGATTGAAATGATGAATATCTATATCACATGACCATAGGATAGAAATTTTTATACAAACACTGTTGGCCAATATATAAATATTTTGAAAATGATTTCTATGGTTTTGAAAGGAAATATATATGGTTTTATTTAAATTTGAAGATATTATGTATATGAATAAGTTTTAATGTAAAATAAATTTAATAATAAGCTTTAAATTTAGTAAAGTTTGATTTATGTAAAATACAACATGTTCAAGTATTTATTAAAAATTTTATTTTAAAATAAATTTTATAATGTTTCTATAAATTAAGGCTGGAAAGGTAAATTTTAATTTATTGTATTTAATTAAGAATTTTGTTTAATTAAATCAATTTGGAACTTATTGAATTTGAGGGTTTTAAGGTATGATTTTATAACATGATTTCGATTTAAAGCGATTAAATGGATATTTCAAGTTTAAATAAATTGAAGGAAATATTTAGTGATTTGAAATTAGGAATTTTATTGATATCGGATTTATCAAGTAAATATTTCAAAACTAAATAATAATGAAGTTAAATTTTGATATATATGAAATTATCAAATTTAGTTTTGAAATTATGGAATATTTCAAGCTTTGAAATATACTGAAATTTAAATGGTTTATTTTATGGTTCAAATCTGTATTTGAAATCGATATAATTTGAAATGGTTTATTGAGAAATTGAATTATGTTGAAATTGGTGAATTGAGTTGAAATTGGTGAATTGAATTTTGGAATCCGAGTTAATTTGAATCAATTTATGAAATTTGAAGAAACTATTTTATTATATAAAGTATTTTTAAATTTTATTTAAACTATTTATATATTTTACTTTATAAATTATTTAATATAAACTATTTTAACATACTAACCATTTTATTATATAAACTATTATATATACTAATTAATTAATATAAACTCTTTTATTTTATAAACTATTTTAATATATACTATTATTAATATCTAAACTGTTTAAGTGGTGAAAGTTATGATTTTTTATGATTTTTTTTCGAAGTATAATGATTTCAAAGTGTTATGACTCCCAAAGTGTTATAATTTCAAGTGTTTTATAATTTCGGAAATGTTATAACTTTGAAAATGCTATGATTTTGGAAATGGATATATTTGAATTGAAAAATGATACCGTATTGATATGGTTTTGAAATGGATATGATATTTTGGTTTTGAAGTATAAACTATTTTGCAATGACCGCGGTGATATAATAATGTTTAGTTGTTAAAGAGAGCGGGATCGGATATTGTCGTACTCTCTGCCAATACTGAAAACCACTTTAACAACTGTGTATATTGTGGAGATTCCAAAATGAAGTAGGATAGTTTGATGACGATTCTATATGGCATTTACGTAGCCCTGACTCCAGTGAGTCATCTTGATGCGGCTAAAACAAGAGCCACGCCGGGCCAAATGAGGTCATTCCTCCTATCGGACACATGTCTTCGATACCATTCTATTGCTTTTGTGATTTTACTAGGTGCACCCTTTGATTTGGGAGTGTATCACGAGGTGGGCGGTAGTAGCTGCTATGCATTACCACCAGTCCAGATCCGCAAACGGCATATCTACCTTGACATTGCCTTGAGTTCCCAGTCGCATGCCCTATCGCACCTTCTACGAGTTTGTTTTGTACCATACATATGGAGTGCCCTCTGGTAGCCCTCTAGTTTACAAGGGGAGTTATGACACTATATAGAGTATGGGAATATATGAAATGTGTTAAGGAAGATGTGGGTAACGCCTTAAGGCTATTTTAATATTTTTACTTTACTATAGACATATTATAATAGCATATTTTACTGCATAGTAGATAGTTTCACGGTTCCTTAGAGGATGGTTATCCCAAACATCCTTTGAGTTACTTGTATTTCAGTTTATATTTCAATTGAGTTTGATTTATTGATATAAGAATGTTAATCCTAACTCGAGAATTTTGTGTTTTGCTTTATGCTCGGGTCAGACTGAGTGCCACTACATTACAGACTCACCTTTGGATTTGGAGCTTCGTTTGGAGATCCATCTATATCTATTCAGCTTTCAGTTATCCAGTTGTTGGTTCAGACTTGTCTTCTGTTTGTATTCGAGACATTACTGTACTTGAGATATTCTATTGTATTCTATTTCAACTCTGTTATTTATCTATTCTGCTGCTTACTATTGTAATACTCTATGTCTATGATCTTGTGATTGATTTATTTACTGTATATGCTGGTTTTGCCAAATATAAATTAACAATCTGATATTTTGAGCAATTCAGGTCCGACATGTGCGGAGGCGAATGGCACAAAATATCTAGTCGTTACAAAATCCATATTTCAAAAGTTATTAAAACTGCTACAAAAAGTGATGCGAATAGTGTTGTAAATATTGCTTTTCAAGCTTTTTTGATCAAAACAACTTTTCGAGCATTTAGAAATCCATTTTTATAACTCAAATCTCTTTTAAAACATTTTAAAATATTTATACAATATATTCCATATTTTTAAAGAATTAAAAATATCATTCATAAAGAAATTGTCACTTTGGTTTTCGAACTGCCAAACCGCGACTATTTTGAAAACTTGATTTGCTCATATTTCAAAATCTACTAAATGAAATCTCGATCGTTTCCTTTTGTTTGAAAGCTATGATTATAATAGCTCGGAAAATTCTTATTACAAAGAATTATGACTCTGAATCCATCTTATACATGGATTTAACTTTCTACGGTGCGAAATCATGAACTGTTATTACGCGACACGTCTATTTTTGACTCAATTTTCACAACTTTTCAAAACTTCACCAAATTGGATTTTAGTGTTTATAAAACGTTTATAAACCATTTTAAACCATTTTCAAGAGTTTTAACGATATCTTATATACCATTTCATTTATTAAAGGAAAGTGATTTTCTTTGTGATATTCGACGTGTATTAAACATGACTTGTTTCAGTATCAAAATAAACATATAATCAATATCCAAACTTGAATATCAAAGCATAGTAAACATCCATAAAAAGAATATCACATCATCATATTATATATATATAGAGTTTCTCACCTTTAGATGACATGTTTAACTATATATTTCCTTTTCTACTTTTTAAGCAACCATCGATTAACATTAATTAACCAATCAATCATCTTTAATTAACAAATCAATAATCACAACAACTTTTAATACTCATGTTAACCATTTTATAATTAACTTAGAATAGAATTCTCACCATAATATCCAAAGCTCCCCCAATCTCCTTCTTGACTTTAGTGGGCTTTGCCTCCTCTTGGAATGAGGTGATATATGGCCAACATGGACATGGGGTATGGCCGTGGGTTATAGGAGCTATAGAATGGAGTTTGAGCTTGTTTAGAGGAGGTAGCAACATAGTTTGCATATGTATATAATTTTGACATTTCTTTGCCATAATTTGCTAATTTTTTTAAGGCTTGGAAACCATTGAAGAAGAGCTCTTAGAGCTTTAAGAAGAAGGATGAAGAAGAAGAAAATTATGTGAATGAATGTGTGAATGTAGGTGGGTATTTATAGGTTTTTCAAGCCTTAACCCTTAAGAAAAGTGGAATATAGCTTCACCATCATTTCTAGCCATGAATTCCACCTCCATTCATCACTCCATCACCCCATCCATGTGCCCCTCTGTGTGTGTGTAAGGTGAGGTAATGTTTGCTTTTGACTTTGGTAAAATATCTTAGATTTTTTTCTTATACTTATATATATGTATGTATGTATGTATGTATGTATGTATGTATGTCTAGATGTAAATGTATATGTGTGTGTGCTTATGTGTTCATGTGCATGTTTTAAAGTAGGCATGTGTATGTTATATATGTGTCTAAAAAGGTAGTGTTGAAGGATTTGGTTTGGATAATTAAGTACTACGATGATCCACCTTTCTAAATCCTAGGAATGACACTTAATACATCAGTGGTATTCATGTGCTGTTTTCCTAAGCTTTCAAACAACAAGTTGTGATAGGGTAAAATATAAAACAAAAGGCACAAAATAGATAAACCTCACAACAGAATGGTTACATATAATACAAAATGATATAATACAAAAGGTTACTCTTTACATGGAGTTACTGGTGTTATACAAAACGTATTACACCTAACAGATTGGCAGTTATACATTCTGACTTTACATTTTTCAGACACCAAATATACAAACTTGATCATACAATGGAAATAAATATCTAGATAACTAAGGTGTCGCCTGCTTGATCACCGTCTTCAAAGAGCTTCAAAAAGATAAACCTATTATTCCTAGACTACTAAAATATAATTGAGTACCCTAGAGTTTAGGAAAAATAAACAACCCGGGTCATACAATGTGTCTGGTATGAGTAAAACTCTGAAATAAAGGGAGTGTATTTAACAATAATATATGGGACCATGTTGCTAAAGTGGAACGGGTTCCCTCCTACATAAATAACAACCAAACATAAAAATGGAAAAGTACAACAGGAAACAAGTCCAAACATAGATGACGGGCAAAAATAGTATAAAGATCCAGACTGGAAAGAATGGACATGGTCTGAATAAAATCCAAACTAGACAGAATGGATAAACAAGATAACAGTCCAAACTTGGTAGAATGGACAAAACCTATAATTAAACATCGTGAAAAGTGGTTGACTCACCTCGTTGCAATTATAGAAAAATAATTAGAAGGTTTGAATCAAATTAAGGAAAATTTCCAACAAATGACTAGGAAGGTGCACCCCCTTTAAGTATACCTCTAGTAATATACTTCAAAGAAGCTCATTTACTCTATGACACTTCTAGGACGATACCAAGCTAGACCCTGCCAAACCTTACAGAGTATCTGAATATTTCCACATCTAAGTGCACAATCGAATCCAAACTAGATGAGATGTGGAAATACTCTTTTGATGAAAGCAACCCCACATAGCTTAACTTCCTCTTGCGCTTTGGGTTTAGTCATTTCTGACAAAGCATAAAAAACTCAATGGAGAAACAGGTCATCTTAGAATGATGATAACAAAGAAGCTGAGATAACTGATAGTTGGGAATCGACTATCAATGATATAAAACGAACGTATATGGAAATTAAGTCTTGTATACTTATCACTAATCATCGAATTGAAACTTGTACTATTTCCTGCAAAACAATAATACAAGACAAATCAAGGTAGTGTTACCTTAAAGTCATGTCTTATGACTATTCTTATCTTTCAAAATATAAGAAAGTCTACTTCTTCGACATTTTGTGCTAAGTATACAAATAAATCGTTTCCATATAAATTATATCGCTTTATTGGAATTAATTCATTTCCATAAACGGATCATACCTTTGCTTTTATGTAACGACCCGCTATTTTGGACCATTCAAATCGACGATAAAACCATACATATCCAACTTGAATAATTCAAAATACCGAATTGTTAATTAAAATTTGGCAAAACTTAACATATACAGTAAATAAATCATCACAGATCACAGACACAGAGTAATATAATGCAGCGGAATAGATAAAGAATAGTAGTTCATGAAGCTACTATATACATTAGAGTTAGAAATAAAATACAACTGAATATCTTAGATGTAGTGAAGTCTCCAGTATACGTAGATGAATTCTCTGAACAAATCAACAGGATGACTGAAAGGATAGATAGTTGGATCTTCAAGCAAGGCTTCAACTTCGAAGGTGAGTCTCAAATGTTGTATCACTCAGTCTGACCCGAGCGTAAAGCAAAATACAAAACACTCGAGTCAGGATTAACATTCTTATATCAATAAATCCAACTCAAGTGAAATATCAACTGAAATACAAATAACTTAAAGGATGTTTGGAATAACCATCCAATAAGAGTCCATGGAACTATCTACAGGGTAGAAATATACACTATAACACCGTGGCTCTTTCATCTTAATTTATACCTCAAAATCAAATATCATTTCACTTCAAATATAGCTATTTTCCAAAATAGTATTTAGATATATTAAATAATTTATACCGTAAAATATTTTCAATTCCCTCAACTTAACAAATTGTTTCAACATCAACCCGACCTTCCCATTTAAATTAAATTCAATCTCAATTTATCAATTTAAATTCAACTCAATTCCTAAAATAACCACTTCAATTTTATCGATCTCAAATTCGGATTTGTAATCACAAAATACCCCATTATATTCAATATTTTTAAACCTTTAAGTATTCGACGTTTCAACTAAATTTTTATTCAATTTAGTTTAAATAATAAATTCAAATTTAGTTCAACCTAAATTTTCATTTTAATTCAATTTAGTTTCTAAATAACAAATTCAACTATATTGATTTCAAATACAGATCCGAATCTCAAATTTAAACCATTTAAATTCCAATATAGTTTAAGGCTTAAAATTTTAAATGTTCAATTTAACCGTTTCATATAGATCTCGATTTAACCTCATTATTATTTAGTCTTGAAATACTTCCTCATTTGATTCAAGATTATTTAATTGACCTTAAATTCCATTTTTCTCAATATTTTCTTTAATTTACTTAAACGTGAAATATGCATTTAATCGCTTAAATAAAAAATCCAGTTATAAAATCCTACCTTTTTAAAATTTCCCATTTAAAAATTTTAGATCGATTTAATTAAATAAATCCTTATTTAGATACCATTTAATAAACTCAAATTTATCTCCCCATCTTAATTTATCCCAATTATTTCAAAAATCTATTTAAAATATAATTTACATAAATAGTAACATAGTTTATGTATTAAATCAAACTTAATTAAATTAGATATTATTAAATCTATATATATAGAAATTTAAGAATTCACATTTATTAAGACCATATATTTCTTTCCAAACAAAGAATTTATTTCCAAAATATTTATATATGAACCACGGTTGTATATATTCCTTATCATCTGGTCAAGTGTTACGGATATTTGTCATTTAAATCCGTACACTAAATATATACGGGTGGATATTATTCCAATCCGTAATCCCAAATTTAATTAAATGAAAGTCGCTTCGGTCTATCATTTCAACCCATAACGAAATTCTCCTATTCTAAAGTCTGTTCGGGTATGTATCATTTCAACGCATAGTGAATTCTAAACTACAGGGAACTTGCAGAGTGATAACAGATAACAAAAATATAGCAGGATATGATAATAATATACAACAAGAATATATCATCAGTAATTAAATAAAGTATAAACAATAGGATATGGTGTCATATCCCGTAGGTGAACAGATACAGGTAATAGCATAAATAAAACAATTTAAATAACTACAGCAACATATTTCAATTGTCGTTTCAATTGAAATCAAATTTAATAAATAAAAGAACGTTAATCGTGAGTGATTGCTCACCTTTCGAGCCTAGAGGAAAGGGCGGAATGAGAAGAGATACGAATCTAAGCATAGATTTCGAAGCAACGCAATAGTGGCAATAATTTTAACGATCAAAGCTGATAAAGAGGAATTGACGAAACTCAAATCAGAGTTGGGTCGATTGAAGATAAATAGGATAAGTGAGCTATATATAACCATATACAAATAAAACTGTATTCTAAATTTAGACATATATTAAATTAAATATATATTTTCAAAAAACCATTGGTGTAAACAAAACATATCTATATGTAGTATAGTTTAAAATAATGTATATGTTTAAACCTATATACAAACCAATATCCAACACCATTTAAAAATTTAAATCTTTATAAAGTAACCCTTGTAAATAAAATATTAAAATCAATATTAAAACATATTCTAAATTTAATATACATACATTCTAAATCATTGTTTTTAACAAAACGTATATACACTAAAATCAGACATGTATGCAATATATATGTTGAAATAATACTAATTAAAATATAAATACATATATATAATGCATGTTTATTTGCAACATATCAATTACCACATATATTATACTTTTAGACTTAATATATCTTAAAAATATAAACTGTACCAACTTTTTATAACTTAAGATAATTTATATTATACATACTGTAACTTATATAACCCAACTTATATAAACAGACCGAATCAACAATTTATACTTATGTAAACATAAACATAACGCATAAAAGAAAAATCAAGGCACGTCCTGACATATTATAGTTTAAGTCAAAACAAATGGAACTAATATTATAACTTGTAAAATATATATAAACATAAAACATACCCATACTTGAATAAGGATATGTATCCACTATATGTAGATACGCAGCCGAAGCAGTAGAGTGAGATGGTGAGCGGACGTTGGAGGTGGAACGAGCAACTTCTCAACATTTTTTTTCGTTTGGGTCAGAAAGAAGAAAAGAAGGGGAGGAGGAATATAATGGCAGAGAGAAAATGAACAGGGGAGACAAAAGAGAACAATGATGCAGATAGAAGAGAATGGAATATATATATATATATAAGTATGAATTCGAATCCAAGAGACTGGAGCAACCGAAAAAAAAAGGAACACCACAAAAGTAACGTTCAAATTAATTAACCCAACGTAAAGCAATAAATTATGGACCGTTTGATTTTAAAAAAAATCAATGCAAACGTACGTTTGCTTTTCTCAACGGTTATAAAACAATGCGTAGGGCCTAAGGTTAGGAATGAAAAAGGAGATCAACGTACCATCAATAGATTAAGGTGAAAAAAGGCAGGGAGCAATCAAAAATCAAAATTTCCAATTTGAGACGTTCGAATTAAAGAATAGAACATTGGTACTGAATTGGGAATAGTTACAGTCCCTTAAATTTCGGAGTTATGAAATTTATTAAAGCAATTTATTTTATGGCAAGAAATCTCATTTGCCTATAAACGGCAAATCTAGGGACGTGTATAGTTTTTATAGGAGCTATATTTTCGTTGCTTTGTACGCAAGGAAATAATAAGATGCGCAATCAAAGCATGCAAGTTTTATGGTCAAGGAATTTCGTTTGTTTGCAACTCAATAAGTAGAGAAAATGGCAAGCCACATTTTGAAATAAATGATTTCAATGCAATAAAAAGGTGCGTGGGTTTTTATTACTTGGATTATGGGAAAAAAAGGTAGAAAATAATTGAACATTCCGAACGTGTTATAAAATAGGAAGCTGCATGATTTTTTTCTTTTGAGATTCAGTAATTTCGTTCACACAGGTAAGGGATAAGTTGCTTCCATTTAATGTTTATTAACAGAGCTAAAAATGAGGTGAAGTAATAATGCAACATTTCCAGTATTTAGGTGAAGCTTGCGAAAATTTTGAGTAACCAAAACAGGCATGCAAGCACTTGATTTGTTGATTGGATTTTAAAGGCGGCAAGAAATTATTTTATCCTTGAACGGAATAGAATTTTGGACAAATTCATTGCAACGTGTTTAAATGAGAGAATTGGCCTTTGTTGGCTGAGGAAACGGAATGATATTTGATCTCAAACGTTACCTTATCTTATAATAACTTGCGTGAATTTAGAGTAGCGAAGTGGCAATAAATTTCGTACGTGAGTGCGTTGGTTCAGGGAAAGAAAAAGGCAAGCACTAAATATTTAGATGGCGTTGATTTAAGTGGAAGAAAACGTCACCAATTTATGGTTTGAACGTTTTTAAACAATGCGTTTTATTTCTATTAGATAAAAGGAGGTAACGGAAAGGGAAAAATTATTTCTTTCCCTCTTAAAAGAATGCACGCCTACTTGTATATTTATTTATGTAGTTAAGGTAAAATTTTATTTCCTTTTGTAATATTTATCTTTTTCTTTAAAAAATATACAACAAATATCAGTAGAACAACCGCAAAATAAGTATTGTTCATATATATATTGCGGTGTGAATTTTAAAAATGCGTAGAACCTATGAAATAATATACACCCAAAATTAATGCAAAAGTAACGCTTTTTAATTAATACGATTTTCTATTTATACGTTATTTATTAAATATCGTACCCTTTAAATGCGTAATTTAACAGTTTCCTTGTACACTATAAATCTTCTTCAAATTTATTACTTGAATAAAAGATAGAATTATGGTTACCTTCTTCTCTGATTACTATTACCATTTACAAAGCGATTTATTATTCAAATGGACAAAATATTACCAATTTTTTTTAAAGCAAGTAGATAATCCAATCCTTTTATTAAAATTCCAATTAGAGTTATCCTTTAAACAAAGTTAAAAAAAATTTCAGAACTTCCATTTTATACTTAGAATTTTGGGAAAAGATTTAATCAAATTAAAAATATATATTAAAACAAATTTCACGGTTTTATGAATAAAAGAATAAAGTGCTAGAAAAACTAGGGCTGTTACACTCTCCCCCACTTAGAAGTTTTCGTCTCGAAAAGGAACGAAAGAAGGAAAACAAAGGAAGATAAGATAGTAAAGCAAATATTTAAAAAGGATATATCCAACAAGGAAGGAAGGTAGATTTGGAAAACAGAATCAAGGTAAATAACTAAACTGAGCAGATAAGGTAGATGCAAGGAATAATATCGGGCACGAATAATTAATCTAGAAGCATAAGAATTTAAATTTCAAATATTAATTCAAAATTTCTTTGTTGGGAAAAATACTTTTATAATAAATAACTTTATAATAATACTTTTATAATAAAATACTATTATATCGAAATAAATTTTCCTTTCGAAAATACTTTTATAACTCGATGTTTCAACAAGTTTATCCTCGTTCTTGTAGACTCTTGCCATGCGTTGATCAGGCGCAAAGCTAGAATTCTTCAAGTACTTAGTAGACCCATTTTAACACCCAATGAAAATACTTGAAAACCCTTTTAAAAAAACAGATATGGAAAGTACAATCCAAACAAACCACCAAACCAAAACCTTTGTCCGATCATGGTTCGTAGATATACAATGGTTACGCCTGGATCCCCCAGGAAACAATCCATATACGTAAGCTTTCTCAGCCCTGCGAGTTATGTCATGATGACTAATAGAGTGCAGGATACACAATGGTTACGCCTGGATCCCCCAAGAAACAATCCGTATCCCTAGGCAAGACTCAGCCAGGCACTTGCGCTACTATTCGTGACCTACACAGATTGCAGGATACACAATGGTTACGCATGGATCCCCTAGGAAACAATCCGTACCCCTAGGCAAGACTGTAGCGCCCCACCTCTATACCCACGCTAGCCAAGAACACTACGGTGTAGTGCTGTCAACTAGGACGGAGAATAAGGCTGTTGAGGAGCGACCATCCATGTAATTGCTTATCACACGGTGGCTATAAATAATCTTCGGAAACAAACATAGAAATAAGCATAACACAAATCAGTCACAGACATCCATATCACAAAGGCGGAAGAAGATATGAATATATAACTAACACATGAAAGTGTACATCAGAGTAGTGGTCAAAAAGATCCACAATAATACAAAAGAATAGCAACACGTGCTATACAAAAGAATACAACTATGAGTCTATATCTCAAGTGTATACAACAAAAACTGCTAATCTAAATAGGTAGCCAAAAGTCAGAGTAGCAAATCCCGGGAAGAAGTCAAGCAGAAGCACCTGTAACATCTCGGCCTGACCCGAGTATTATTTAAGAAAATAATAAACGGATCAGTCTAGCCATAAATATCAGATGACATGATATAAAATAAAAGATATGGCATAAACATAAAATATCCATATTGACATACTACTATAAGTATGCAAATGATGATCAACAGAAGATCAATCAATAAGAGATAAATCAGTGTCACAAGAATCTTATCAAAGATCCAAAGAGGGCATCATACCCTAAACTTGTACTCATAACAAGTCAATGACATAAATTCCAGAAATCAACACAAGAAATCCAGAAATCACAGAAAAAGGGAAAGAGGCCTATCACATGACGGTCCGAAGACCATGGGGAGCTACCCCATATGGGTGAGTCGGAATCACCCAGATGAGGTCTAGGCTAACCAAAAAGCAAAAAGGTATGTGTGAGTGGAATCACACAAACGGTGTCTAGCCTAACCTCGCAACAAAAAGGTATGTGTGAGTCGAATCACACAAATGGTGTCTAGACTAACCTTGCGGACAAAGAGATATGTGTGAGTCGGAATCACACCTATGAGGTCTAGTCTAACCTTGCAAACAAAGAGACATCGCACAATTGCTAGTCTAAATCATAAAATGATCGTCATGATCAACGAGAAGTGTCAATTACAATAAGATGGTAAATATATGAGCTTAGCTTCATGTCCCATAACCACTAGCTTAACTTAAATATTTACGAACAAATTGTAGAACTCCACTAGAAAATTGTCACAAGAGATTCAATCGAACAAGTCCAAGAATTAACCGACAAAGTAAACGCAAACGTTTCATGCCACTTGTTTTACTAAGCCGTTTAATTCAATTTCTCATACGAGTGAGGTAAAAGTTTGTATATGCTAGTAGATTGGAAAATGGTTTAAGAAAAGAGCTTTGTTATTGAAAATAGGGTTGAAATCATTTTGTTGAAAGAGTTTTGGTATTTACTACTAGTATTGAAACCGTTGTATATTTTAAAGTGACAAATCACAAAGATGATTGTAGAACAATCGATCATCAAAATTCACATACGAAGACGTGAATAAATTCCAAAGAAATCGATAAAGAATCCATCGAAATAGATATTCAAAAATCCATACAATCGACCGAGAAGCCCAAGATAGATTGTCTCGAAGAATGGTCAACTCCGCATCTCAACAAAACAAGTTCTGTTGAACGTTTTTCAGATAAGATCCCCAACGGAGGGGGGGTCCAGGGGGTACGCGACCTAATGGATCAGGCCGAGCGACTTAAGGGGGTACGCGACTTAATGGACCAAAGGCCGAGCGACCTATGTGGGTTGAGGTCATGCGACTTATAGTGCCACGCGACCTAAAATGGGAACGACCCAACGTGATAAAGGCCGAACGAGATGACACAAGGGGCGACCTAGCAAGACTCGCGACCTAAAAATGACAAGGCCGAACGAGTTAAGGGGATTGCGTGACCTACGGCCTTGCGACCTACGACCTAACGACTTAAAGGCTTAAACCATGCGAATGACTCAAGGTCATACGACCTAAAGGGGAACGACCTAAGGTCACGCGACCTAACATACCGATGCGACCTACGACCTAACGAGTTAACGGTTTATAAGGTCGAGCGACTTAAGAGGTTTAACACGTGAGCAACCTATCGTCCAACGACCTAACCACTATAACAAGGCCGAGCGACCTACGACTTAAAACCCAACGACCTAATTCCGAGGCGAACGACCTAACATAGGCAGAACGACCTAAGTGCAGTTTTTCACCAAAAACACTAAAATTGGAGTTTTTCGCCAATCCAATCCAAACCAAATGCAAATGTACATGCTAAAGTGATGGGGAATTATTCCCAACATTCCAATAAAGTTATAGACTAGAATTGTGAGATAAAAATCTCACCTTTGCACCAAATTTATGAAGAAAAGCTTGAAAGCAAATGGAGAAGTAATCACAAGCTTGAATCCAATATCTTCTTCTTGAATTTGGAATTGAATGTTGGATTTGCAAGAGAATTCGAGCTTGGAATATTAATTTCCCCTTCCACTCACCATTAATTCTAAAGCTTGGTTGTTAGGAAATTTATGAAGAGTGAGGAGAAGGAGAGAAGTGGGTTTGAGTTATAATGGCTAATCTAACCCAAAGTCCAAAGCGGGAAAAGTAAGTGAAATTCCACTAACTCCAAACCTATCAATATTTATACTTAAAAAATTGTAAACGGCATTTCGAACTCAATGGAAGTGGTCTCGAGTCCTAATTTGACCATTTGCAAAAAGTATCTTTTCGGACCAATATCCGATTAACGACAAAATATTTAAATAAAATATTTAAATATAAAATCGATAAATATGCGGGTTGTTACAAAGACTCAGCCAGGCAATTGTGCTATGCATTCGCGAGAGAGAAAAAAAGAAACCATGGGTTACGCCACGGTGGGAACACTCGAGTATTACATCCGAAAAACCAAAAATCAGAGAGAATAATATCGATAGAATGAATCCACGATGTGGCCACAAAGCGGATATCAAGCAGAAGGCACTTTCCATATCTTTACTTCGAAAATATATATCACATAGTACCTTTTCAAATCACTTTCAAATATTGTACTTATATAAAGTCCATATATATAGGACTCTATTTTTCCCAAATCGAATACTTTCCAAATCAATAGTAGATCAAATCATACTTATATAGACTTCGATTATATAAAATTATCTTTCCAAATTGAGTACCTTTCAAGTCAATAGATTTCAAATCAACTTCATACTTATACAATCCATTTTATATAAGTTCGACCACTCCCAAATCAAGTGCTTAGTAATCTAAGGTTCTCAATTTCAAATCATTTCAATATCAATTCAGTTTCAAAATCATATATGATTTCACCAAATTTTCTTCCAAATTAAATATCTAAATTTCAAAGTTCTCAGTTTCCAAATTAAAATATTTCAAGTCGAACAAATTTATTTTCAAAATCACCTTATAAGTACTGATTTTTAATTTCAATTAAATTTTCAAAACCAAATATTTTCTCAAAATCAATTATACTCAAAATGGTTTCCAAATTTATAATTATCCCTTTAAAACTTTTAAACTATCTAATTCTATTTGAAATATCCAATTTACCTTTCTGAAAACCATTATTCAAAACTATTTTTTTTTCAAAACATTTCAAAACTAAATTTATATTCTTTATCAAGCATTTTATACTCTTCGAAATTTCTTAGCTTTGAAAATTTTAGACCTTGATTTGGAAGTGTTCGAACCTTCAAAATAGTTAGGGAAATCAAATTTTCAATTCAAGAGTTGAAAATCAACAATAAATCAATAAATCAATTATTAAATCCGAAACTCAAGGACTGAATTCCAGTCTCATTTTAAATTGTTTCAAATATATACATATATCTTTCGAAAATATCAAATTATACATCGGAATTTGAAATCAAAAACGGTTTTACAAAATCACTTGCATAGCGAAGCTATTAAAGTGGCCTCTCCCCACTCTAAAACTCGAAAATCAATGTCGATGATGCGTGCACTCATCACCGAAATTATTTTCCAGCGACATACGTGAGTTTTGGACTTCTATTTTCTTGAAAACTTATTTGAAATTTCTTCGAAATTATTGGAATTAAATTGAACTCATTTGAAACATTTCTTATTCGAAAAAATACTTTTAAATCGTATTATTTTTATACATTTTCCAAAATCTTAAAACCAATTTCAAAATACTGGAATTCAATTCTCGAATTCAAAATTTAACCCTTCAGTTGTAAATCATTTTTATATAAATCAATTTCTTACAAGTTTTCAAATCCTTTCAAAAAAAAATTATATATATAGAATAACATTTCTTATTTGTTTTAAAATTAGGTATATAATCCTTATCAAAAACATATTCACTTTTATAATAGAATAAAATCATAATAATTTGGATATATAATACAATTTCAAAAATGCAAACATACCCGATTTTCAAGGATAATTTTAAGAATGGATTTCAAAACAAAGATAGAGATTTGAATTAGAGGAACTCCAATCAATAGAATTCTGATTCGAAGATAGACTCGATCGAAGATGAGCTAATTAAATTACAAAATAGAAGATGGATATACTTCTATAAATCACGGGCAACCTTAACCGGATCAACCGTGACTTCAGGAATATAATCGATGCGGAATTTCAAGGCAAATCGACATTCGATCGCCCGATACAGAATTCGACATAACTAGATATAGTAGCATCATAAACCGAGGATTCAGAAACTATGGTGAATCAGTGTCGATTGTAAAGGAGTTTTCACCCCCTTTACAAATCATTCAGTGGAGTTATGGGATACTCCAGAATCAAATGAATATAAATAGGGAGAGACAGAATGAATTTCGGAACCGAGGGACATTCCAAAATTCAAAGGAAATTGAGTCAAAAGGAAGAGATTCAACTCGAGCGAAAGTGATTCTGCAAATAAATTTACCATATATGCTAAGTTTTGCCTAGAGCCAAAGCTCTGATACCAACTGTAACGACCCGCTATTTTGGACCATTCAAATCGACGATAAAACCATACATGTCCGACTTGAATAATTCAAAATACCGAATTGTTAATTAAAATTTGGCAAAACTTAACATATATAGTAAATAAATCATCACATATCACAAACACAGAGTAATATAATGCAGCAGAATAGATAAAGAATAGTAGTTCATGAAGCTACTATATACATTGGAGTTAGAAATAAAATACAACTGAATATCTTAGATGTAGTGAAGTCTCCAGTATGCGCAGATGACTTCTCTGAACAAATCAGCAGGATGACTGAAAGGATAGATAGCTGAATCTTCAAGCAAGGCTCCAACTTCGAAGGTGAGTCTCAAATGCTGTATCACTAAGTCTGACCCGAGCGTAAAGCAAAATACAAAACACTCGAGTCAGGATTAACATTCTTATATCAATAAATCCAACTTAAGTGAAATATCAACTGAAATACAAATAACTTAAAGGATGTTTGGAAAAACCATCCTCTAAGAGTCCATGGAACTATCTACAGGGTAGAAATATACACTATAACACCGTGGTTCTTTCATCTTAATTTATACCTCAAAATCAAATATCATTTCACTTCAAATATAGCTATTTTCCAAAATAGTATTTAGATATATTAAATAATTTATACCATAAAATATTTTCAATTCCCTCAACTTAACAAATTGTTTCAACATCAACCCGACCTTCCCATTTAAATTAAATTCAATCTCAATTTATCAATTTAAATTCAACTCAATTCCTAAAATAACCACTTCAATTTTATCGATCTCAAATTCGGATTTGTAATCACGAAATACCCCTTTATATTCAATATTTTTAAACCTTTAAGTATTCAACGTTTCAACTAAATTTTTATTCAATTTAGTTTAAATAATAAATTCAAATTTAGTTCAACCTAAATTTTCATTTTAATTCAACTTAGTTTCTAAATAACAAATTCAACTATATTGATTTCAAATACAGATCCGAATCTCAAATTTAAACCATTTAAATTCCAATATAGTTTAAGGCTTAAAAATTTAAATGTTCAATTTAACCGTTTCATATAGATCTCGATTTAACCTCATTATTATTTAGCCTTGAAATACTTCCTCATTTGATTTAAGATTATTTAATTGACCTTAAATTCCATTTTTCTCAATATTTTCTTTAATTTACTTAAACGTGAAATATGCATTTAATCGCTTAAATAAAAAATCCAGTTATAAAATCCTACCTTTTTAAAATTTCCCATTTAAAAATTTTAGATCGATTTAATTAAATAAATCCTTATTTAGATACCATTTAATAAACTCAAATTTATCTCCCCGTCTTAATTTATCCCAATTATTTCAAAAATCTATTTAAAATATAATTTACATAAATATTAACATAGTTTATATATTAAATCAAACTTAATTAAATTAGATATTATTAAATCTATATATATAGAAATTTAAGAATTCACATTTATTAAGACCATATATTTCTTTCCAAACAAAGAATTTATTTCCAAAATATTTATATATGAACCACGGTTGTATATATTCCTTATCATCTGGTCAAGTGTTACGGATATTTATCATTTAAATCCGTACACTAAATATATACGGGTGGATATTATTCCAATCCGTAATCCCAAATTTAATTAAATGAAAATCACTTCGGTCTATCATTTCAACCCATAACGAAATTCTCCTATTCTAAAGTCTGTTCGGGTATGTATCATTTCAACCCATAGTGAATTCTAAACTACAGGGAACTTGCAGAGTGATAACAGATAACAAAAATATAGCAGGATATGATAATAATATACAACAAGAATATATCATCAGTAATTAAATAAAGTATAAACAATAGGATATGGTGTCATATCCCGTAGGTGAACAGACACAGGTAATAGCATAAATATAACAATTTAAATAACTACAGCAACATATTTCAATTGTCGTTTCAATTGAAATCAAATTTAATAAATAAACGAACGTTAATCGTGAGTGATTGCTCACCTTTCGAGCCTAGAGGAAAGGGCGGAATGAGAAGAGATACGAATCCAAGCACAGATTTCGAAGCAACGCAATATTGCAAGAATTTTAACGATCAAAGTTGATAAAGAGGAATTGACGAAACCCAAATCAGAGTTGGGTCGATTGAAGATAAATAGGATAAGTGAGCTATATATAACCATATACAAATAAAACTGTATTCTAAATTTAGACATATATTAAATTAAATATATATTTTCAAAAAACCATTGGTATAAACAAAACTTATCTATATGTAGTATAGTTTAAAATAATGTATATGTTTAAACCTATATACAAACCAATATCCAACACCATTTAAAAATTTAAATCTTTATAAAGTAACCCTTGTAAATAAAATATTAAAATCAATATTAAAACATATTCTAAATTTAATATACATACATTCCAAATCATTGTTTTTAACAAAACGTATATACACTAAAATCAGACATGTATGCAATATATATGTTGAAATAATACTAATTAAAATATAAATACATATATATAATGCATGTTTATTTGCAACGTATCAACTACCACATATATTATACTTTTAGACTTAATATATCTTAAAAATATAAACTGTACCAACTTTTATAACTTAAGATAATTTATATTATGCATACTGTAACTTATATAACCCAACTTATATAAACAGACCGAATCAACAATATATACTTATGTAAACATAAACATAACGCATAAAAGAAAAATCAAGGCACGTCCTGACATATTATAGTTTAAGTCAAAACAAATGGAACTAATATTATAACTTGTAAAATATATATAAACATAAAACATACCCATACTTGAATAAGGATATGTATCCACTATATGTAGATACGCAGCCGAAGCAGTATAGTGAGATGGTGCGCGGACGTTGGAGGTGGAGCGAGCAACTTCTCAACATTTTTTTTTCGTTTGGGTCAGAAAGAAGAAAAGAAGGGGAGGAGGAATATAATGGCAGAGAGAAAATGAACAGGGGAGACAAAAGAGAACAATGATGCAGATAGAAGAGAATGGAATATATATATATATATATATATATATATATATATATATAAGTATGAATTGGAATCCAAGAGAATGGAGCAACCGGAAAAAAAGGAACACCACAAAAGTAACGTTCAAATTAATTAACCCAACGTAAAGCAATAAATTATGGACCGTTTGATTTTAAAAAAAATCAATGCAAACGTACGTTTGCTTTTCTCAACGGTTATAAAACAATGCGTATGGCCTAAGGTTAGGAATGAAAAAGGAGATCAACGTACCATCAATAGATTAAGGTGAAAAAAGACAGGGAGCAACCAAAAATCAAAATTTCCAATTTGAGACGTTCGAATTAAAGAATAGAACATTGGTACTGAATTGGGAATAGTTACAGTCCCTTAAATTTCGGAGTTATGAAATTTATTAAAGCAATTTATTTTATGGCAAGAAATCTCATTTGCCTATAAACGGCAAATCTAGGGACGTTTATAGTTTTTATAGGAGCTAAATTTTCGTTGCTTTGTACGCAAGGAAATAATAAGATGCGCAATCAAAGCATGCAAGTTTTATGGTCAAGGAATTTCGTTTGTTTGCAAATCAATAAGTAGAGAAAACGGCAAGTCACATTTTGAAATAAATGATTTCAACGCAATAAAAAGGTGCGTGGGTTTTTATTACTTGGATTATGGAAAAAAAAGGTAGAAAATAATTGAACATTCCGAACGTGTTATAAAATAGGAAGCTGCATGATTTTTTTCTTTTGAGATTTAGTAATTTCGTTCACACAGGTAAGGGATAAGTTGCTTCCATTTAATGTTTTGTAACGACCCGTTGAATTAATAATATTAAATGAATTAAATTAATATGTTTCTAATCTAATTTAGGATAAAATAAAGGTCTTAAGATTTTATTTGAGAAAATGTAGTAATTTGTTATAATAATTGGAATTTAATGTAACAATTTAATAGTTACATGGAAATAGATTTGAACTATGTAAATTTGCACACCTTGTTATAAGTTAAATATAAGAAACCAATATAAATTTGAATCAGTGAATATTAATAAAAATATTTACTAGAATGGAATTCATTTAATATAAAAGTGTCCGTTGGAATAAATCAATGCAATAATTGTGATAAGTAATTTTATTGAATGTTGTCTCTAATAAATGTACTTGATTTGGTAATTTAGATATTTATACGTAAAGTATATATATATAAAGATATATTGATTCCAATAGAATTAATTGGAAATCTAATATTAAATATAATGTTGGTAGCAATTGAAATTTACTGTTTTGCAAAACAAATGAGAAATCAAGTCAAATGTGAATTATACCGTAAAGGATCAATTCATTTAAACAGTAGGATTGTAAATAAATAAACATTCTACGTAGGTTGCAATTGGACAATTTATGTAGTTTAATGGAAAAGCAATTGGAATTAATTACCATAAATTGTGTAGTTAGGGTAGTTTTGATTTGTCACTTAAGATGGAGGATTTTTATAAAATGTAATAAATGCAGTTTAAATTAAGGCATTGACGTTTGGGTATTTAAAAGTGATAAACTAAAATTTATTTATTTATTTGAAAATTTGAAATCCAATTTGTGGATTTATTGCAAATTAGTGAAATTTGTGTTTAACCATTACATCGATAGGAATAAATTAAATTTAAGGTTATATTAATAAAATTTGGACTAGAGAAATGATATGAATCGGTTTTAGAAGCCTTAAATATAAAATGGGAAGTAGACGAGATTTCACGTTACAACCATTTTTAAAAATCCTGATGTATGTAGAAATATTAATGAAATATAACGTAAACCAATGTTGAATCAAAAGAATAGAGTCAACACTTATTTATTCATTTAATGCGATATAACTACGAGTATGATTTATTGCAAATTACATGGAAATCTAATATATAGGACATTACCTAAAAAGGAAGAGTAGATAAAATTTATGATAAACATATTTGTATATGAAGGTTATTGATTTAAGGAGAAATTGGGCAAGTTTTATGTATTTGGGTTAAGTGCAACCTTTAATAGATAAATTTAGTGCAATTAAAAGAAATTGACATTTAATATTTCGATAACTTAAAATTTGATGGGATAAGAACATTTGGGTAATGAAGGGATGACAAATATTAGCTGTGATTCTAGAAGGAATTAAATAGATAATGGGAAGATTAAAATCAGGTTCTAAGCAATAATTATTAAATAACAAGATTTATTAAATTTAACGTTGAATACTACGTTACTGAAATTTAAAATGGTCTTTAAGAATAATATTTTGAATCATGAACCAAAGTATGTGGCATCCCTATTTGGATAAAGAATGAGTATATAAAAGTTAAAAATCTAATATATGGGGTTTTGAGCATTTAATGTTATAATTCTTAAAATATAGGAAAGTGCAGAAATTAACACTGCAAATTTATATACTTATAATTTTAATTCACATCCAAGCTTGTTAAATCATTTGAAATTGATTAAATTATATAAGTAATAAAATTTGGACAATTTTAGAATATAATATAAAATTTGGATTTTTGTAATTTATTTTAATTTAATTAATGAATATAAAAATAGCCATTTTTGTCACGGACTCGGATTTCGATGAAACCAGTTTCATCAGATCCGTATCAGTGAATTATTTTAGGGTTTCAAGTTTCGTATCGATCGGACCTGTCATTTGATCGTACGGACGCGAAACGCCTTGAAATCAATTTTTTTAAAATCAATTCGGAAATCTTGTTTTCAGCATAACTTCTTCATACGATCGAATTTGGACGCGAAACTTTTTCCATCGCGTTCAGAATATTTTAAAACACCTATCTGGATATATGGGTTTGACGAATTTTGTTCCGGAGTCTAAACGGGCTTTTTGGGCCTTAGTTTGTTCCGTACGTTCATCTATCTAGTCTATCTACTCTAACTCAACCCTACCTATAAATATACAGTTATAAACCCTAGCTCCATCCTATTGTCATTTGTTGTATGTTCATTTCTTCATTTCTTTCTCCTCCTCAATGGGTGCAAACCCTAGATCCAATCAATTCAAAATTTCAATAAAAATTCAAACTCTCCAGAAAAATTCCACAAAAATATATGTCGATGTTCTCGAGATACGTAATCTGATGGTGCGGTTCGTTTTTCGAATCGATGCTCTGTTTACCCAGAATAAATTGAAACAGTTCCGTCCGTTCATCATGTCGTCACAAACTTCATCGGATCGGGAAAATATTTCTGGGTATTGGGGAGTTAGCCGAGGGGATCGCATCTGGGTAGTTATTGCCTCGAGTTAACGGCTGGATGGGGCGAATTAATTCGATTAGGGTTTCGGCCCTAGGGGAGATAGGCGGCGGCGGCTGCACCAGAGGAGGCCGGACTTGGGCCGTGGGTAGAGGGCGATGCAACGTGATGAATGGAGGTGGTCGGCGGCGTCGAGGTGGCCTGAGGTGCGCGCGGTTGGTGGTCAAAGTGGCGGTGAACGTGTTGTAGTGGGTTCGGTTCGAACGTGTTCCTGGAGGAAGAAGCAACGTGTGAAGGGGAGAGATGGATTTGGGGTGATGACGTGGCAAGTTTATTAGGTAGGTTTTGTAAATTTTAAATTTTATGTTCAATCGAATTTTCGTCATAACTTTCTCATACGAACTCGTTTTCACGCGAATTTTTTTCCGTTAGGATCGTTATTTAATTCCGGATCTGATGACGCTGGTTTGGACGAATTCCGAGACGGGCGAATTTTTGGGTTTAAATCGAATTTAAATTCGATTTAAATTCAAAAGGTGAGTGTTTTAACCCACTCACAACTACTAGAAGCTTTTATGTTTGTTTAAATTAATTTTAGAAATGAATAGAAATTTATTTATGAGTATTTGGCATGTTTATTTTATTCATATCTGTTGAATTGCATTTATTTAATTTAACTGTTAATTTAATTAATTTATTGCGTATAAATTTATAGTTAAAATTTATTTGTTTATATATGAACTGCTAGTTAACAGTTATATAATTTATTACTGAATATAGACTGTAGATTAATAGCTGTTAAATTTAATTTGAATAAAATTGCCAGTATTACCTGTTATGTAGTACCAAAAATAATATTGTTATTGATTGATATTGATTGATGATTGCGATTTGGATGATGGATGATGTTGATGAATGGATGTTTATTGTATATCATTAAATTGCAAATTATCATGCATATTTCATTTCATTCGGGATTGTGGTTTGAAATGATATATAACCGCAAAATTTTATATCTTTTAAATTGCGGATTGAAATGATAAATATCCGTATCACTTGACCATAGGATAGAAAATTATATACAGGCACCGCGGTATATATATAACTATTTAAATGTGATTTCTATGGTTTGGATGGAATACGGTTTATAATAATCTTAAATTTTATATTGTATAAATATTTTTCCATATATATATACATATGAAGTTGAAAATTTTGAAATTAAAAGGTGTATAAAAATCTTTATTAAAAATGGAAGAAAATTAAGAAAATGGATTTTAATAATTTATATCATATGTTTAAATGTTAAGTTTGGAATTTTAAGATATGATATTTATAATTGGATTTTTCCCAAAATAAATTGAAATGAATATTCTAGTATAATTTGAATTGGGAAAAATATATATATTTTATTACTAGAAATTGAAGTCTTATTATTTATGGATTTTATATGAATATTCAAGACTAATTAATAGAACAATTGATTTGTTGAAAGAATAAAATCCAACTTTAGTTTGAAATATTGATACTCAAAATGGATATACGTATATATAAATAAATTGAAGTGGTTTTGGAACTTGAGAGAGATAATATAAATTTTGGTTTAGACTTTAATAAAGAAATGTATTTGTAAAGCCATGAGAACTATTTTCTTTACAAAGTAACATTTAAGTTAAACCATTTAATTCATATACCGTTGAATGTCCAAACCAATCAAGTTTTTAGAAGTTATGGTTTTAAATTATGATTTTCAAAATATTATGCTTTGAAATATTTGATTTTCAGACGTTATGAAGTTAAAGCATTATGATTTTAGAAAAGAATTATATTTGGGATAAGTGATAAAATATGGCTTTGGGTTTGAAATGATATCGTATTCATGGTTATGAAATGGAATGTTTATTCTGATTTTTAAAGTATAACATATTTTTAAAAGACCGCGGTGTTATAATAACGATGGGTTGGCAAAGAGACCGGGATCGGATATGGACATACTCTCTGTCGATACCGAAAACCACTTTGACTAACCGTGTACGTGGTGGAGATTCCAGAATGAAGTAGGTGGTGGCGACGTTTCCTGTAAGGTAAATACGTGGACCCGACTCCCGTGAGTTGGCATAAGGTGGCTAAAACAGGAGCGATTCTCAGGCCAATGAGGTCATTCCTCTGATCGGACCCTCCTCTTCGATATTATACTTTGACTTGGATTGATTCAGTGGCCACTTCTATATTTTTGATTTTGGGGAGTTAGTCCGAGGTGGGCGGTAACTGCGGCTACGCGTTTCCACCAGCCTGGATAGCAATTGGTATATCTACCCTGGCATTGCCTAGTTGTGCCGTGTCACCTACCATACCGAGCCTTTACTACGAGTTTCTATTTGTGTCGTACCTATGGAGTATCCTCTGGTAGCCTCCCGATCAGGAGGTATTACGGTACTGTATAGACTATTGGCATTTTACGTGTTAAGGTGGAAAATGTAAAGCCTTAACGCTATTTAAAAGTAAGTTTATTTTATAAATAGACACTATTATAATAACGCAATATACTACATATGTGACGCCCCACCTCTATACCCACGCTAGCCAAGAACACTACGGTGTAGTGCTGTCAACTAGCGCGGAGAATAAGGCTGTTGAGGAGCGACCATCCGTGTAATTTCTTATCACACGGTGGCTATAAAATGCTCTTCGGAAACAAATATAGAAGTAAGCATAACATGCGAATCAAACACAGATATCCATATCACAAAGGCGGAAAGAGATATGAATATATATCACATAAAAGTGTACATCAGAGTAGTGGTCTAAAAAGATCCTCGATAATACAAAAGAATAGCAACGCGTGCTATACAAAAGAATACAACTATGAGTCTATATCTCAAGTGTAAGCAACAAAAGCTGCTAATCTAAACAAGTAGCCAAAAGTCTGAGTAGTGAATCACTGGGGGAGGAGTCAAGCAGTAGCACCTGTAACATCTCAGCCTGACCCGAGTATTATTTATAAGAAAATAATAAACGGATCAGTCTAGCTATAAATATCAGATGACATGATATAAAATGAAAGATATGGCATAAACATAAAATATCCATACTGACATACTACTATAAGTATGCAATTAATGATCAACAGGAGATCAACCGATAAGAGATAAATCAATATCACAAGAATCTTCTCAAAGATCCAAAGAGGGCATCATACCCTAAACTTGTACTCATGACAAGTCAAAGAGATAAATTCCAGAAATCAACACAAGAAATCCAGAAATCATAAAAAGGGAAAGAGGCCTATCACATGACGGTCCGAAGACCAAGGGGAGCTACCCCGCATGTGTGAATGGAATCACACAGATTAAGGTCAAGACTAACCAAAAAGCAGAAAGGTATGTGTGAATGGAATCACACAAGTGGTGTCTAGTCTAACCTTGCAATGAAAGAGACATCGCGCAATTGCTAGTCTAATTCATAGAGCGATCATCAAGATCAACGAGAAGTGTCAATTACACTAAGCTAGTAAATATAGAAGTTTAGCTTCATGTCCCATAACCACTTGCTTAACTTAAATATTTATGAACAAACTGTAAATCTTCACTAATAAAATTGTCACAAGAGGTTCAATCGAACAAGTCCAAGAATAAACCGACGAAGTGAACGCAAGCGTTTCATACCACTTGTTTTACTAAGTCGTTTAATTAGATTTCTCATCCGAGTGAGGTAAAGGCTTGTATATACTAATAGATTGGAAAACGGTTTAAGAAAAGAGCTTTGTTATTAAAAATAGAGTTGAAATCATTTTGTTGAAAGAGTTTTGATATTTACTACTAGTTTTGAAACCTTTATATTTTAAAGTGACAAATCACAGAAGCGATTGTAGAAACAATCAATCACAAAGGTCACATTCGAAGATGTGATAAAAATCCAAGGAAATCAGCTCAGCAAGTTCTGTTGAATATTTTTCAGATAAGATCCCCTACGGAGGGGGGGTCCAGGGGGGTGGCAACCCCCCTAGGTGGGGGTGCGGGGGCAACGCCACCGCTTACGGGGTTCGACCTGCCCGGTCAGGTCGCGGGGGTCCAGGGGGCAGCGCCCCCGGCGGGGTGCGGGGCAGCGCCCCGACCAAAACGGTATGACCTAGTGAAGACAAAATGAGGTCTAACGACCTAAGGGGAATAGGGTCGAGCGACCTAACAATAGAACAGGTCAAGCGACCTAACATTTTAAGGCCGAGCGACCTAATTAAACTCGCGACTTAATGGTGTGAAAGGCGTGCGACCTAACATGTTACGACCTAAGGGGGGTGGGCGACCTAAGAAGGTTCGCGGGCTAGGGATGAGCGACCTAACAAGGTTCACGACCTAACGGAGACGAGGTCATGCGACCTAAAGTGGTTCGCGACCTAAAGGTGTTCGCGACCTAATAGGGTTCGCGACCTAAAGGTGCACGACCTAAGGTCTTTCGACCTAGGGGTATATAGGTAACACGACCTAAAGGTGTCGCGACCTAAGGGGCCAAGCGACCTAATGGGTCATACGACCTAAAGGAAATAGGGTCCAACGACCTAAGGAAAACAAGGTCCAACGACCTAAAGGGATGGGAGTCATGCGACCTAAAGGAGTATGCGACCTAAATGAAGGCGGAACAACCCAGGGTCTAACGACCTGGGGGGGCGACCTAAGGTCTAACGACCTAAGACCGAGGAGACGTTTCCAACAGAGGGAACGACTTAACGGCCTAAGCCTAACGACCTACGACCTAAGGTCCCACGACCTAATGAGGCAGGCAAGGCCGAACGACCTATACGCGAACGACCTAAAGTCCAACGACCTACGACCTAAATCCGAGGCGACCTAAATCCGAGGCGACCTAAATCCGAGGCGAACGAAATATGCAGGCCTTGACTTTTCCACACGCGCGAGCTAATGATTCCGAGCGACCTATACCTGGGCAGAGCGACCTAAGCTCAGGAAGTTCACCAAACAACTAAAAATTGGAGTTTTTCGCCAATCCAATCCAAACCAAATGCAAATATACATGCTAAAGTGATGGGGAATCATTCCCAACAGTCCAATATAGTTATAGACTAGAATTGTGAGATAAAAATCTCACCTTTGCTCCAAAACCCAATGAAAATGAAGAACAAAGCTTGAAGGCAAATGGAGAAGCAACCACAAGCTTGAATCCGATGTCTTCTTCTTGAATTTGGAGTTGAATGTTGGAGTTGCAATAAAACAAAGACTTTGGAGTTTTAATTTCTCATTCCATTCACCATTTTTGTTGAAGCTTTAGTGTTAGGAAATGAAATGAAGCAATGAGGAAGAAGGGGGGTGGAACTTGGGCCTAATGGGCTAAAAGTCCAAACCAAAGGCTCGAGTGAAAAAGTGGTGAAATTCCACTAACCCCAAACATATCAATGTTTATACTTAGAAGATTGCAAACGACGTTTCGAACTCAATGGAAGTGCTCTCGAGTCCTAATTTGACCGTTTGCAAAAAGTAGCTTCGGACCAAAATCCGATTAACGATAAAATATTTAAATAAAATATTTAAATATAAAAATCGATAAATATGCGGGTTGTTACAACATAGTAAATAGTTTAACGGATCCTTAGGAGATGTAAATCCCGAACATCTCTTGAGTTACTGTACTCATATTTATTTCTGTTAATTTAACTCACATAAGATCTTTTAGTCTGACTCGAGTGTTTTTGTCTTTTCAAATTCGCTCGGGTCAGTCCGAGCGTTTCAGGATCGAAGATTTTAGCTTTGGAGGACGAAGACGAAGAATCCGTATTATATTATTTATAGTATTGCACCACACTCTAAATTTCCGCTGCATTGATTGTATTGGTATGTGTAACTCTGATATTCATTGTATAAGTAAAATAAATGTTTTGTAAACAGTTATCATGAACTGTATATTGATTATTATATTTTATCCTTCTGCTGTGAGATTCTATTTTTTTTTATTTCTTCTCTGTTTTTTCTTATTTACCCATAACAATCCGCCCTTGCGTATGCTTTGAATTGGCACGTGTGTCGGTTTAAAGTGTGCGAAAAGGCCGGATGTTACAGTTGGTATCAAAGCTTTGGTTTAGCGATAAACCTTGGTTCTGTGGGGTTTGACTCTTTGTAAATAGGGTAGTAATACCCTATGGGAGTCGCTGAGTGTAATATATGAGAGAGCATATTTGTTAGTGTTAATAAAAGATTTTGATATTGTGTTAATCTGTTCCGTTTTGTATTTATAAATTCTGGTTGGTGCATGGGACGCTATGTCATCAATAGGGATTTCTAAACACTTAATAGGATAGACCGACATAATATTTGTTTTATATAGGTGAATGAAATAAATTTGCCTATTATATTTTCTATATATAAAAATATTTTTATAAAGATATATATTTTGGTTGCTATAGATTGGGTGTTAAGTAATAGAATATTTATAATAATTAAAGCAAAGTTGAAATTAAAATAAATCAAATTGGAGATTTGAGAACTTAAGTCCGGGATTTTTGAAAATCTGCTTTCAAAGGATTTATGAAATATAATGATTTGGTTTATAAATATTTTCTTATATAAATATTTAGTATAATTCGAAAGAATTGGTTTAAAGAGGATTTTGGAGAAAATAAATTTTGTACTTTCCCCTCTGTCGCTGGAAAATAATTTCGGTGATGACGGCCGCATCATCGACTTTCATTTTCAAGTTTCGAAGGGAAAGGCCACTGTAGTAAATTCTACTGCAGATTTGTTTTGAAATTATTTAAAATTTTAATTGTTTAAAGGTAATTAGAGATATAAAAGTTGTAATAAATTAATTATCTATTATTTTAAAGAAATTTTGGAATTTGACCCGGTATTAATTCTTGAATTTCCATTAATTAGTTGTAAAAATTTAGGTTAGTGAAATAAAAGAAGTAATCAATGAATTAAAAGAGTTGAGATTAAACTTGCATAAGTTCTTTTGCTTTTTCTTTAACATAAATAACTTACCAAGTATAAAAAGTTGAAATGTAAATTAAGAGTGGAATAGAATATTATGCAAGTAGAATTTTTGGAAATAATGAAGTATTCAATAAATTACTGTTATAAATAAGAATTTAATGGTATTAACTTAAGTGATGATTGGAATTTTACTAAAATTAAAGGTTGTATTATTAATAGGTGATTTTAACCGTAAGAAAGTAAAAATGAAATTCCTTAATTTATAAAGTTTGATTGTAGGGTTATTAACTTAAGTACGCCTTAATTTCCCCTATTCTAATATAATAGTAAGTAGGAAAAATATAAATGACTGCAATCCATAGTTAATGAATGAGTAAAATCTTTCACTTATAGGAATGCAAGTTATAAGGTTAATAAATTAAGTGTAAGTAGAGGGTTACTGTAATTAAATATAATGGAAACTTCAACATTAAATAAATGAATGAGATTAAAGGTAAGTTGAAATTGTAATTTATAAAACAAATATATATTAATTAAAGGAATGGAGAAGAAACTTGTAAATTTTCACTTACATTCTTAAAACATACATAACTTACCATATAATAAAAAGTTGCAAATGTTAGTAGGAAAATGTAAGGGGAAATCTTACTAGTGAAGAGTAAGGTAATAAAGGTATTCTATTAATTTGCTATTATTAATGAGAATTAATTGTGTAGACTTAAGTTAAATTGGAAATTTTACTATAAGTAAAGGTAAGTAGTATAAATAGATGATAGAAACTTTAGTAAATAAATTGGAATACAAATATAATGAATTTTTTGATAAATGGAAAATGAAAATTTGTAAGAAATAAAGAAATCACTCCATAAATGAAAGAAAGAAAATCAAACCATTGAAGCATGAGATAAATGTATAATAAATAAATCTGGGCGTTGGTTTGAATTGTGTTGTTTGATTTATGTTGTTGGGTAAGAAATTTGAAGTGGTTAAATGAATAAGTATCTATCTTTGTTCCATCTAAGACTGTTGAGTAAAGGATGCACTTGATAGTTAATTTCATTTCATACAAATTTCAAGTTTGAACCCAAACAACTATTTGTTTGATGGATTAAATGGTTGCTTTGCTTTGTGTATGTATGCTGTGGTAAGGTGGATGGTTGTTGAATTGTTTGGTTGATTAATGATTGAATCCACTTGAATAGTTCACTTTAAAATAAATATTTAACCTTTTAGATTATATAAGTGAATACAGGTGATGGAAGCAACTGCTACTTTTGGTTCCACAATAATTAGCGTAATTGCCTGACAAATAGATACGTTTCCGGATTACGTTTTAGCGCTATTTTATATAATTTTTCCCGTGTTGGGATAATATTTTGATAATATATGTAATATATTTGTATATTTTGATATTATATTTTCTCCAGAGTCTCTCCGTACAAAGGAGACTCTGCCAAAATTTTCCGTAAATTTTGGACTTAGAATTTTGTGAAAATGTTTTCCAGCTTTAATAATCTAAGTATAAAAGAATATAATGATTATAAACAAGTATATTTTATTTAAGAAAATAAATTTAGTAAATTATTGTTTATAAATAATATTTGAAATAAGATGTACTGTGTTATTCTTCCTTCTCCCTTCTTTTTCCTTTTCGGGGATGAAAAGTTTTGAGTGGGGGAGATTGTAACGACCCGTTGAATTAATAATATTAAATGAATTAAATTAATATGTTTCTAATATAATTTAGGATAAAATAAAGGTCTTAAGATTTTATTTGAGAAAATGTAGTAATTTGTTATAATAATTGGAATTTAATGTAACAATTTAATAGTTACATGGAAATAGATTTGAACTATGTAAATTTGCACACCTTGTTATAAGTTAAATATAAGAAACCAATATAAATGTAAATCAGTGAATATTAATAAAAATATTTACTAGAATGGAATTCATTTAATATAAAAGTTTCCGTTGGAATAAATCAATGCAATAAGTGTGATAAGTAATTTTATTGAATGTTGTCTCTAATAAATGTACTTGATTTGGTAATTTAGATATTTATACGTAAAGTATATATATATAAAGATATATTGATTCCAATAGAATTAATTGGAAATCTAATATTAAATATAATGTTGGTAGCAATTGAAATTTACTGTTTTGCAAAATAAATGAGAAATCAAGTCAAATGTGAATTATACCGTAAAGGATCAATTCATTTAAACAGTAGGATTGTAAATAAATAAACATTATACGTAGGTTGCAATTGGACAATTTATGTAGTTTAATGGAAAAGCAATTGGAATTAATTACCATAAATTGTGTAGTTAGGGTAGTTTTGATTTGTCACTTAAGATGGAGGATTTTTATAAAATGTAATAAATGCAGTTTAAATTAAGGCATTGACGTTTGGGTATTTAAGAAGTGATAAACTAAAATTTATTTATTTATTTGAAAATTTGAAATCCAATTTGTGGATTTATTGCAAATTAGTGAAATTTGTGTTTAACCATTACATCGATAGGAATAAATTAAATTTAAGGTTATATTAATAAAATTTGGACTAGAGAAATGATATGAATCGGTTTTAGAAGCCTTAAATATAAAATGGGAAGTAGACGAGATTTCACGTTACAACCATTTTTAAAAATCCTGATGTATGTAGAAATATTAATGAAATATAACGTAAACCAATGTTGAATCAAAAGAATAGAGTCAACACTTATTTATTCATTTAATGCGATATAACTACGAGTATGATTTATTGCAAATTACATGGAAATCTAATATATAGGACATTACCTAAAAAGGAAGAGTAGATAAAATTTATGATAAACATATTTGTATATGAAGGTTATTGATTTAAGGAGAAATTGGGCAAGTTTTATGTATTTGGGTTAAGTGCAACCTTTAATAGATAAATTTTGTGCAATTAAAAGAAATTGACATTTAATATTTCGATAACTTAAAATTTGATGGGATAAGAACATTTGGGTAATGAAGGGATGACAAATATTAGCTGTGATTCTAGAAGGAATTAAATAGATAATGGGAAGATTAAAATCAGGTTCTAAGCAATAATTATTAAATAACAGGATTTATTAAATTTAACGTTGAATACTACGTTACTGAAATTTAAAATGGACTTTAAGAATAATATTTTGAATCATGAACCAAAGTATGTGGCATCCCTATTTGGATAAAGAATGAGTATATAAAAGTTAAAAATCTAATATATGGGGTTTTGAGCATTTAATGTTATAATTCTTAAAATATAGGAAAGTGCAGAAATTAACACTGCAAATTTATATACTTATAATTTTAATTCACATCCAAGCTTGTTAAATCATTTGAAATTGATTAAATTATATAAGTAATAAAATTTGGACAATTTTAGAATATAAAATTATATAAGTAATAAAATTATATAAGTAATATAAAATTATATAAGTAATAAAATTCGGTTCGAACGTGTTCCTGGAGGAAGAAGCAACGCGTGAAGGGGAGAGATGGATTTGGGGTGATGACGTGGCAAGTTTATTAGGTAGGTTTTGTAAATTTTAAATTTTATGTTCACTCGAATTTTCGTCATAACTTTCTCATACGAACTCGTTTTCACGCGAAATTTTTTCCGTTAGGATCGTTATTAAATTCCGGATCTGATGACGCTGGTTTGGACGAATTCCGAGACGGGCGAATTTTTGGGTTTAAATCGAATTTAAATTCGATTTAAATTCAAAAGGTGAGTGTTTTAACCCACTCACAACTACTAGAAGCTTTTATGTTTGTTTAAATTAATTTTAGAAATGAATAGAAATTTATTTATGAGTATTTGGCATGTTTATTTTATTCATATCTGTTGAATTGCATTTATTTAATTTAACTGTTAATTTAATTAATTTATTGCGTATAAATTTACAGTTAAAATTTATTTGTTTGTATATGAACTGCTAGTTAACAGTTATATAATTTATTACTGAATATAGACTGTAGATTAATAGCTGTTAAATTTAATTTGAATAAAATTGCCAGTATTACCTGTTATGTAGTACCAAAAATAATATTGTTATTGATTGATATTGATTGATGATTGCGATTTGGATGATGGATGATGTTGATGAATGGATGTTTATTGTATATCATTAAATTGCAAATTATCATGCATATTTCATTTCATTCGGGATTGTGGTTTGAAATGATATATAACCGCAAAATTTTATATCTTTTAAATTGCGGATTGAAATGATAAATATCCGTATCACTTGACCATAGGATAGAAAATTATATACAGGCACCGCGGTATATATATAACTATTTAAATGTGATTTCTATGGTTTGGATGGAATACGGTTTATAATAATCTTAAATTTTATATTGTATAAATATTTTTCCATATATATATATACATATGAAGTTGAAAATTTTGAAATTAAAAGGTGTATAAAAATCTTTATTAAAAATGGAAGAAAATTAAGAAAATGGAGTTTAATAATTTATATCATATGTTTAAATGTTAAGTTTGGAAATTTTAAGATATGATATTTATAATTGGATTTTTCCCAAAATAAATTGAAATGAATATTCTAGTATAATTTGAATTGGGAAAAATATATATATTTTATTACTAGAAATTGAAGTCTTATTATTTATGGATTTTATATGAATATTCAAGACTAATTAATAGAACAATTGATTTGTTGAAAGAATAAAATCCAACTTTAGTTTGAAATATTGATACTCAAAATGGATATACGTATATATAAATAAATTGAAGTGGTTTTGGAACTTGAGAGAGATAATATAAATTTTGGTTTAGACTTTAATAAAGAAATGTATTTGTAAATCCATGAGAACTATTTTCTTTACAAAGTAACATTTAAGTTAAACCATTTAATTCATATACCGTTGAATGTCCAAACCAATCAAGTTTTTAGAAGTTATGGTTTTAAATTATGATTTTCAAAATATTATGCTTTGAAATATTTGATTTTCAGACGTTATGAAGTTAAAGCATTATGATTTTGGAAAAGAATTATATTTGGGATAAGTGATAAAATATGGCTTTGGGTTTGAAATGATATCGTATTCATGGTTATGAAATGGAATGTTTATTCTGATTTTTAAAGTATAACCTATTTTTAAATGACCGCGGTGTTATAATAACGATGGGTTGGCAAAGAGACCGGGATCGGATATGGACATACTCTCTGTCGATACCGAAAACCACTTTGACTAACCGTGTAGGCGGTGGAGATTCCAGAATGAAGTAGGTGGTGGCGACGTTTCCTGTAAGGTAAATACGTGGACCCGACTCCCGTGAGTTGGCATAAGGTGGCTAAAATAGGAGCGATTCTCAGGCCAATGAGGTCATTCCTCTGATCGGACCCTCCTCTTCGATATTATACTTTGACTTGGATTGATTCAGTGGCCACTTCTATATTTTTGATTTTGGGGAGTTAGTCCGAGGTGGGCGGTAACTGCGGCTACGCGTTTCCACCAGCCTGGATAGCAATTGGTATATCTACCCTGGCATTGCCTAGTTGTGTCGTGTCACCTACCATACCAAGCCTTTATTACGAGTTTCTATTTGTGTCGTACCTATGGAGTATCCTCTAGTAGCCTCCCGATCAGGAGGTATTACAGTACTGTATAGACTATTGGCATTTTACGTGTTAATGTGGAAAATGTAAAGCCTTAACGCTATTTAAAAGTAAGTTTATTTTATAAATAGACACTATTATAATAGCGTAATATACTACATAGTAAATAGTTTAACGGATCCTTAGGAGATGTAAATCCCGAACATCTCTTGAGTTACTGTACTCATATTTATTTCTGTTAATTTAACTCACATAAGATCTTTTAGTCTGACTCGAGTGTTTTTGTCTTTTCAAATTCGCTCGGGTCAGTCCGAGCGTTTCAGGATCGAAGATTTTAGCTTTGGAGGACGAAGACGAAGAATCCGTATTATATTATTTATAGTATTGCACCACACTCTAAATTTCCGCCGCATTGATTGTATTGGTATGTGTAACTCTGATATTCATTGTATAAGTAAAATAAATATTTTGTAAACAGTTATCATGAACTGTATATTGATTATTATATTTTATCCTTCCGCTGTGAGATTCTATTTTATTTTATTTCTTCTCTGTTTTTTCTTATTTACCCATAATAATCCGCCCTTGCGTATGCTTTGAATTGGCACGTGTGTCGGTTTAAAGTGTGCGAAAAGGCCGGATGTTACATGTTTATTAACAGAGCTAAAAATGAGGTGAAGTAATAATGCAACATTTCCAGTATTTAGGTGAAGCTTGCGAAAATTTTGAGTAACCAAAACAGGCATGCAAGCACTTGATTTGTTGATTGGATTTTAAAGGCGGCAAGAAAATATTTTATCCTTGAACGGAATAGAATTTTGGACAAATTCATTGCAACGTGTTTAAATGAGAGAATTGGCCTTTGATAGCTGAGGAAACGGAATGATATTTGATCTCGAACGTTACATTATCTTAAAATAACTTGCGTGAATTTAGAGTAGCGAAGTGGCAATAAATTTCGTACGTGAGTGCGTTGGTTCAGGGAAAGCAAAAGGCAAGCGCTAAATATTTAGATGGCGTTGATTTAAGTGGAAGAAAACATCACCAATTTATGGTTTGAACGTTTTTAAACAATGCGTTTTATTTCTATTAGATAAAAGGAGGTAACGGAAAGGGAAAATTTATTCCTTTCCCTCTTAAAAGAATGCACGCCTACTTGTATATTTATTTATGTAGTTAAGGTAAAATTTTATTTCCTTTCGTAATATTTGTCTTTTTCTTTAAAAAGTATACAACAAATACCAGTAGAACAACCGCAAAATAAGTATTGTTCATATATATATTGCGGTGTGAATTTTAAAAATGTGTAGAACCTATGAAATAATATACACCCAAAATAAATGCAAAAGTAACGCTTTTTAATTAATACGATTTTCTATTTTATACGTTATTTATTAAATATCGTACCCTTTAAATGCGTAATTTAATAGTTTCCTTGTACACTATAAATCTTCTTCAAATTTATTACTTGAATAAAAGATAGAATTATGGTTACCTTCTTCTCTGATTACTATTACCATTTACAAAGCGATTTATTATTCAAATGGACAAAATATTACCAATTTTTTTTAAAGCAAGTAGATAATCCAATCCTTTTATTAAAATTCCAATTAGAGTTATCCTTTAAACAAAGTTAAAAAAATTTCAGAACTTCCATTTTATACTTAGAATTTTGGGAAAAGATTTAATCAAATTAAAAATATATATAAAAAAAAATTCAAGGTTTTATAAATAAAAGAATAAAGTGCTAGAAAAACTAGGGCTGTTACATTTTAAAACCGAACTCATGCTTGGGTTTCACGATACAAGTATTATAAAGGAGTTTGCAAAATTTAAACTTCATATAAAAAGGATTTAATAACTTAAACACGTCCTTATTATATTGATTAATTAACTTTAAAAGTTCATTAATTTATTTGATGAAATTACTTCAATAGCCTTTAGTCCAAAAGAAGTCAATCACTTTTAAACACCATTAATTTAATTAAAAATTAATAAAATTAAATAAATAAATAATTTATTATCATTAATTAAAATGAATACTAAAGTCAAAACATCCTTGTTGCTTTGATAAATTCACTTTTAAAACTTCATTAATTAAGTTATTAAATTAACTCCAAATGCCTTTAATTGACAAGGGTAAATCACCTTTAAAACATCATTAATTCAATTAATTAGTAATATCTAAATATAATTAATTAAAAAATTAATAATTAATCAAATATCATTAATTAAAATTATTAACAACTTTAAAACATCATTAAAGGAAAGATTACTTAAAGTTAAAACAAATAGATTTACTTTAAAAAGTCATTAATTAAGATTAATTAATTTAAAAACATCATTAGAAAATTGATTAATTAACTTTAATCCATCATTATCAAAATATTAATTAGCCTTAAACATAATTAAATAAAATGAATAATTAATTTCAAAACATCATTAACCAAGTAATTAGTTAGTTTTAAAACACGTCGTTAATAAGTTAATTAGTTAACCCTAATCCTTATTAATTAAATAATTAATTAAATTAATTAATAATTATTAAAATAGTTAATTAAATTTTAAATCATTGTTGTTTCAAAACCTTACTTAACTTGTAAAACTAATTCAAGCATGAAAATGAAACGAAACGGTTTCGATAAGAAGTGGTTTACAGAAAGTATCGATATAGCGATTATCGCTATACGAGCAGTTCGGCAAACAAATTTATGTCATTATCAATTCAATCAAACATCACATAGCAAGGATATGAGAATATATAAATGGTAACTGTTATTGATACGACATGTAGAATGCATTTACGAACAATATAACTAACTACTACTTTTTCATATAGTTTACCAATTATTTACTAACTTTCCAAGCGACGAATTTTCGCAACTTTTCGCAACATGAAAAAAACCAACAATCAATTCATCACCAAACACATACAACAAGCATTATTAAGTCAAAAGTATGAGCATTAAAATAGTTTAAAACCTTTGGTTTATGAGTGTAAAGTTTTACTCACCAAAACACTTACAAACTTGACCGAATCACCACAACCACTTTTCAAACACTAGAACTACCTACCTTAGCTCGCACTTTTGGACCACTTGTGGACTGATCTTGGTTCGGCCATGGGCCTATTGCACTTGGCCATGGGCTATTTTGGGCTCAGCCTAGGTTGATTTGAGGAGTTAAGATGTTGTTTGGTAAGTACAGTGTGGGTAGTGAAGTAAGGAGCTAGTTTAATGGATGGAAGTGGAAAAGAAAGTGTTTTATGCTATGAACAAGTGGATGTTGGCCATGGCTATATGCATATAAAGATGTGTTAGGGATTTGAGAAAGTGAATATAAGAAATTAAAGTGGATAAATGTATGAATGGATGCATATATATATAGGCATGAAAGAAGTGCAATTACTAAACTACACTTGCCTCTTCTCCACTACTCACTCACAAAATGCCACATGTCTCCCCTTTACCATGCTCTACACGTTACCCCCCTAGGCATGGCCTCCCCTACCCCCAAAACATGCTTCCATGGTGTGTGCATAAGTATGTGCTTAGGTACGGAACAAGATATGATAAGAATCTCTTTATATATAAATATACCTTTTTATAAACTAATGCATATTATGTCAAATCAAACTTTTATTTAAACTAAGCATGACTATTAAGGACTAAGACATTATTTAACTTATCGTGGCATGTGCATATATGTGCATATATACACTAATGTGCATAATGTTTTCCGATACCAAAAAGTCAAAATTTTAGAAAACGTTTTTCAGACATATTTTTTTGTTCTTATTTGAACTAACTATTTCAGTAATCAAAATTTGAAAATGATTGTAATATCATTAATTATTATTTAAAAAGGTTTACTTGGTTATTAAAATCCGTTATTTAAATATTTAAAAATGATTTAAATTTTCAAATACAAAGTGATTAATGTACGGGTCGTTACAAGTACTCTGCCCTACCAGGCTTGGTCCGAACAGACATGTGAGCCCAAAGATTGCCCTTAATAGAAAAGGCCCAATTTAAATTGGGACTTGGGATAATTTTCAAAATTGTTCGAAAATTAAAAATATAAGATTTTAAATTTAAAAATAAATTTAAAATTTAATATACATATATTATAAAAGTTATAATATAATAAAAAATTTCAAAATGTTTGAAAAACAATATAAATTAATTTTGAAATTTTAAATTAATTAATAAGATTAATAAAATAAATTAATTAAATAAGTTAATTAATGAAAAATATATACATGTATTACATATTTCGATATAAGTTATGATATTATAAAATGTTTAAGATATCATAAGTATACATGTATGTATATAATATGATTTTTGAAATTAATATAATTTAATTAAAGGTAATTAATTAAATAAATAAATTAAAGGTTAATTAGTTACATAAATAATTTAAAAGGTTAATTAATTAAATAATATACATATATATGTGTGTGTGTGTTATACTATAAAGGTTATAGTATACAGTAAATATTTAATATAAATGTCATATTAAGATAACATAAAATTAACTAAAATTAAATAAATAAGATTTAATTAATATAATAATATACATAAGACTATTATATTGTGATATAAAATATAAAAGTTATATAATAAACCTTATATAATATGAATGTATGAATTAAAGGTGCAACATTAAGAAACCCTATATAGACTTAAGGAATAAATGCATATGTAACGTGCGTATACCATGATTTACGTTGTGTTTGACACTTGAATCATGGTGATATTTCATAAGAAATACATTATTCTATAAGTTGATACCACTCAATATAATATGTTGAAGACTATGAATCTTCAATATAATTTTGTCCTCTACCATATATATTAATAACTTACTTACATACTATTTGGTTATTAAGCAAATTCAAGCTAAGGATGTTATGTGTAGTATTATTGATATATTGAATAGATGAGGTAAAATAACTATATGTATTTGTTGAGCAAACTCAAGGTACATATACTATACTTAGGTCGTCGCGATATGGTAGGTCCAAGTGAATAATTTCATTTCGATTTGTTGAGTAAACTTAAGGTCGAAGTGGAATTAGGACAAATACCATAAGCAAGGAGTTGTATATGAAACAATCGATAAGAAGTTATTCATCATCCATGGAGCTATGATATATTGAGCAAATTCAAGGTCAGAATTGCAAGATGGAAGAGTCCTAACATCTACTAGTGAAATCGAAAGACTTCTATGTTTCAACTTAGGGTTTAGCGAATATAAAAGACTAGTTGGGGCCGTATTAGAAAAATGAAATGATAACAGTTAACCTTTCTAATATTGTAATAGCATATGATATATAACGTTATAATAATCTACATTGATAAATTTGTAAATAACAGATAAAACGATTATCAATTAGGATATACAAATGAACTGAATCGAAGATTGACAAATAGAAATATAAAATTTACTTACTAATAAATGTTTATTGCATGTTAATGTTTCAATGCCCATGTAAAGCGCTCGATTTTACAACTACTAAATACATTCATAACTTGGTCGTAAATGCGTTTACTTGGTCGAGACCATCTATTGGATTCTATGAGTTTCGAACTCTTAAAGCAATACAAGACTATGGATATTTAATCCATATATTATCGCATATAAGTGTTATATGGCGAACCATCATAGTTCATAATGTACGATATTTCAATGAAGTTATTTCATTCGAAATAAGCTAATAAACAGTATTTTGAGATCGAGTATTCAATTTGATTGATTTCAAAAGGATCATATTGTGTTGACACTAGACCAAAAATACAATAAAGGTCTAAGAATTCGATCGCTGAAATGTCAGTTTGATTTGGTTACGCAAGGTGCGACATGTTTGATGTCCTTAAATGTTATGGATGATCAAATGCATCTTTGTAAAGAGTTCATTATGATATTATATAAAATGTTTTCTTTTAAATTGTTTGACCATTTAGAAAAAAAATGAATGTGAAAGAGAAGATGTGATTTAGGGTACAGTTGGGATGAAGAGAGTGAATAGTTACATCTGCTTCATAAAGAAACATTGAAAAAGATAGTTGTAATAATAATGATTGGTACTTAAAATTGGAATAAGAAATATAATTTCTATTCCAAAATGTATATTTTCATAGGGAAAATTGTTTTCTATGAGATTTATTTCTTTGAGTTCAAGATATTTGATCAAAGAACTCTCTACTGCAAAGTAATTGCAGTATATGAAATAAACAATCTATATTAAGTGAATAATGGACCTCCAAATTTAGTATGCTATTATAATAATGGTGGATAGTGGAAGCATGCTATATAGCACTTATTGATTACATCAAATTACGAAAAAAAATTCGCGAAACATACCGATGATTATTTATGAAATAATGACTATTTTTCAGTGTTGACTGAAAAATAGACAGTTATATTTCAATGTGAATATTATGAGTATTCGTTATGAAATAATACTATAGTGTGATATGCGTTTTCACAAAAAAAGTGATGCATTGGAAAATACAGAAGTATTTAATTTATTTACAATTATTTTGGAATTTTAAATTAAGCCATAGTTTTAAGAAATAATTTTTATTATATGATTATGAGTTATATCATAATCATATGGTACTAGTTAATTATATCTCAAACAATTAAGAGCTATGCACTCGTTTAGTGGGAGCATCATAAGAGTTGATGAAATCTTCGAATTAATACATATAAATATATGCAATCGTAAGTCTATCAATACCAAAACGGTTCTACGTACTTCATCATATTCACTAATGATCTATCACAGACATGAATATGTATATTTGATATGCATGTATAACTCTATGATAAGCTTATAAAATATAAAATGAAAATAAATATTAAAACATGCGACGAAAATTATTTGATTTGATCAAATGGGTGACTATATTAGAAAGAGTCCCATATGCGCCTATTATGAATAAATGTTTGGTCCCAAAGGTCACTCGTTCTTATAATACATAATGCTATATTAATAAGGAGCAATCGAACTTTGTTGGATAAAGTACGAATAATGATAAGTGAAGTTGAGTTAAATTCTTTCTATAAAGTGTATATTAAGAGTGGTACACAAGGTTAGGATTAATACATACAAAGAATAGTTTACAAAACTATATGAGATAAGGGTTTATAAGAATCCTATACATATCCTATGCCAAGGAGTTGGCAGGTTGTGCGAGTTGAAAGACTACGCGTAATAATTATACATAATGGATCTTGCATGAATCATCTCATGAGAATATTGGAAACGATAATCATTAGATGAATAATTTATGTTGTGAACACAAATATATTGTGAACTAATGAAAAATCAGTTTTATATAAGGCTATTCATAAAATTCTTATGAATGCCCGTTCCATTGCACTGAGAAATAACTATTGTTTCAAGAAGTACCAACATTGTAGAAAAAGAATTTCTTCAAGAAATTATTGATATAAAATGAATTTGGATATGATCCAATGATAAAATTGATTACAAGGGATAAAATTAACCAAACCTAAATGAACATCATACATTAAAACGTCTAATGAGTATGCTTGTACATTAAACAGAAACCGTGGGTTTCTTGTCAATGTCAATAATAAATAATCCTTGGTTGTTTAATTAAACCATTAATAGTATTGATTGTATGATATGGTATGATGCATTGAACCAAAATAGATTCCAAGAACATTATCAAAATATGATTTTGATAGTTGTATCTGAAGGATATGATCCGTTGGCCATAAATATATCTTTAAGAGAAAGGCAAATACAGTTGGAATATAATGAGCCACATTGTTAAAATTAATATTGTAAATTTAAATTGTTGAAATTAATGTAACAGATTCACCACTCGATGTGACAAAATTGGTTCAGATTTTACTCACAGAATTATCGCATGCTATAATTTTATGTTTTGATATGTATGTGTTGAAAGATATAGTTCCAAATAATGATTTAGAGTAAACTATTTACATATAATAATCAAAATATCTCGAAGTCAGTGGAAGTGATATTAAGTTTCTGGGTTTTCGGATATGATCCAAGAACAGATACGAAAGCATCATTCGACAAGCATCAATATCAGAAAAATATTTCGATAGAAATATCAAATAGTTTGGTTATCAGTCAAGTAGTGTAAGCATGTGCTCATAAGAAAGAAGGTTAAAAAATATGCATAAATATTTCTAAACCATAAGTAAACAACACACTGTTAATCGTTAACGATGTACTTGTGTTAAAATCAGTTTTAGTTATTGTAATATTCGACATTGGATTTGCAAATGATGTCTTCAATAGATAATATTAAAGAAATTGAGAATGTCCCAAATGATATGCAAGGACACCTTATTAAAATGTTTAATACGGTACACGTAAGATGGATTTCTTATGCGTTAGAAATAGGAATTGTTATACATGTCATGTTATTTATGATATCGTGATTTGTTTATGTATTTGATACATGAAACGAATATCAAATCCAAATTAAATGTCATTAAATGGTATTTTCGAATTTTCTCGTATATTTACAAAATATTAGAGAATTGTTTATAGGAACAACAAACTTCTTATGAAGGAGTAATCAGACTCAAACTTCATAAGTGATATTGAGTATTACATGTTAATATCGAATTCATGTTAAAAACTTAATTAATAAGCTTTAAGTTGGAAATGTTCCAAATAAGAGATTGTGGGTGATTCAATAAAAACATTGGCTTGAATAGCTCCACAAACAAAGCAATGTATATATATAATATATGCACAGATTTATAACTAAGCCGAGGGTAATTGTGACGTCCCGGAAATTTAAGCAATATTTATTTAATAATTTAATTAATAATTATTTTTAAATGTCTAATATTGATATAATAATTTAATTCAAACAGAAATTATCTTTTGAAGATTAATTATTATTTAATTTGATAAATGATATTTATAATGATGATGATAATAATAAATTTTGGGAATTTTATTCTTTTCAAATGTTAAAAGTATTTTAAGTAATAAAATTATTTTTCTAAGCTGATTTAAAGATATTTATTTATGATGTATATATGTGTATACATTGTAAATATGAGTTTTGATTTTAATTTAATTTTATAAAGGATATTTTCCAATTTATTTTATATATAAGATGTATGATTTATGAATTGATTAAATTGATTTAAAATCAGTATTGAAAACTTTTCAAAAGTTGTTTTAAAAGTTTATCTTATATTTTCATAGAAATATAAGTAAATATTTATTTTGTTTATAAATATATAATAGTTGTTTAAAAATAAAATAGTTTAAAATTGTATTTTATAATAAGAGTTTATTTTGTTTTATTTTAAGAATTGCTTTTCTTTTGAAATAAGATTTAGTTTATTCATATTAAAGTATAATATTTTGATTTGAAAACTTTTGAATAAAATTGAATTTAACATTTCTTTTCTTTTTAAAATTTGCTCTTTTGATATTTTAGCTTTAAAAAAATATTATTTTGAAGACATTCAAATAAACATTTAAATTGTGTAATTTTATAAAGAAGGTTTGTATGTAAGCATGTAAAAACTAAATGTAATTAACATTTGAAACATGATTAACTAAGTAAGAAATGAACTTAAAAACCTTTATAAAATTTAGAAATTTCTTTTTATTATTAAAATGAATATGTGTCAAACACTTAACACATAATAAAGACACTTGTAAACTTATCTACATCCTAACATAACAAGTGGCAATGTAGTTTATTTTCTTGAAAATAATTAATATAGATAAGAAAACATAGCAATATATTTTGTTAAAAACATTCTCTTCAAAAAGGAAACTAAAATCAGATTTTAGAAAGGAAACTCAAACCCAAAACACAAATCCATCTTAAATCTGCAAAATAAATAGGCAAAACCCAAATCTGCATATCTAAAAGTAAAATTACAACATCAAACTGAAGTACAATTCAACTCCAGTTTTAAGCAAAGAAGTATAAGCTGCAGTTTCAAATTCAGCAAGTAAAGCTTCATCATCTAGCAAAATGCAGTTTAAAATCATCACAATGCAGTTTAATATTCAACTAGAAATCAACTTCAAACTAGCAATTGCAAGCCCAGATTTCAGCTCAAGTTCCTGGAATATGTGATGCAATTCTGAGATTATTCTCTGTATCTTCCAATTAATAGGTGAGTAAGCTTCTTTTATCTAAAAACAGTTTTCCTTTTTAAATCAAAGTTTAACAAAATTTATAGAACACGGGTTCTAATTTACTTAAATCAGAAACTGCACTGTTTCTTTTAACCTCAAATTGCTAAAGTTGATGTTAGTTGTGCATGTGAGTTGATAGTAATAAGCAAGTTTAATGATAGTTTTTAGATGATATTCTGTGTATATGCATAAATATGGATATGAGTGTGATGCCAATTTTCTGCAGACCTATTTCTATTCTTAACTAGGATTTAAAATACAAAATCCATTTTTTTTATGATTGAATCTTAGTTAGAGATTATATTGTAAACAAATTATGTTTGTTTAGCATAGATTTAGGTTTCTAAAATTTTATCTTAGTTAAATAGAATCTGTTACTTCTGAAAAAATAATAACAGATAATTCTTTTTCAAAAGTAAGGATATCTAACATCTTTAGTTATTAAATCAAGTCTAAAACTTGAATGCACGTTTGAAACATGAACTTAAAAACAAAATATCACATTTTAAAAAAAAATCTGTAGAGTTAGTATTCCTGTTATAAGCAAGATTTGGGTTTTTGGATCTACCTGATCATCTCATGGGTTTTTTGGAGGTTGTAAGGTTGCCTGGGGGTAGAGAGTAGATGTATGAGTTGGAGAAAAGTTTCTGTTGTGTTGACAGTGGTGGTTGGCGACAGCGGTGGCAGATTTCAGGTTCTAAGCCCTAGTTTTGTGGGTGGTCGGTTGTTTATTGCTGTTTGATTTCTGTGGAGCATCGAGTGATGTAGAACTTTGGGGATTGGAAGAGGAGACATTGGCGAAGGGATGGCCGGTGTCGTAGGTGATATGATGGTCGGAGATGAGTTTGTACGGTGATGACAGGTTTGAGGTTTTATTTATGTGTCAAGTTCCAGGTTTCAGGGTCAACTTGATTTTGATTCAAATGGCTGTGGGAAGTTTGGTGATGGTGATCATGTTTGGGGGTTAGATGGTGACTTGGTGGAGTTGGACAGGGTGGTTGAAGGTCGCCGAAGTGTCGGTGCATATGCACCATGCACAAATTTTCTGGTGAACTTTTACTAGGTTGGTGCAGGCAAATGACTCAGGTACTACTCGGGTGAAATAGGTTGTTGACTCGGGGATAGGGCTTTGAGAACTCAAAGTAAATTTTTGAGGGCTCGGGGTAGTTGTTTGGTTCAGGTTGTAAAAATCTGAATTTGTAGGTTTTAAAATGTTAAGTTGAAATTTAAATTTTTGAGTAGAATTTAAATTTGGGTTTTCAAAAATGCAAAGTTTAAAATGTTAATTCAGATGAACCTTTAAATTCAAAGTTTTAAATTGAAATTTTAAATTTTTAAGCAAGATTTACATTAAGTTTAAAATCAGTTTCAATTACAGTTCAGGTTACTTGAGTCCAGTTTAAATTTATACAGTTTTGTAAATTTTAAAATGTTGATCAAATTCAATGTTTAAAGTAAATTTTAAAGATGAATTTGATTTCAGATAACTGTTTAAACTTGTAGATCTCTTTCTGTAATATTTGAAAAGTTATGGAATGTTTAACTTGAAATTTGAGAAGTTTTAAATAATCAGTTTATTTTAAACTTTTGATTCTTTAAATAAATTTAAGTAAATTTGGATTTAAAATTTTCTTACATAAGTAATGAATGTTTCACTTTCATTTTAAAGTTATAATTTATTTAAATTTGAATAATGCTTAAATAGTTAAACATTTTGAAATCTTAAGTTTAAAATGGAATTTGAATTTAATTTAGAGTTATATTATTTAAAATACATTTTGAATGTTAATGAAATCATTAATAATTGAATAAATTATCTCAGGATAATTAAGATAATAAAAGAACTTAATTTAGAATTTACTTAATTGATTTTAAATAATGATTTAGAATTAACTTAATTAGAAATGATTAATGATGATTAATTAAAGATAATTTTCTTAAGGAAATAATTTAAGGAAATATTATTAATTAATAATGATAATTATCTAAGGATAATTAAGTAATTAATTAATATGATTAAAATTTTGATAATTAATTAGATTAATTAATTTAAGGTAATTAATTTTTAATTGTTAAGTAAAAATTACTTGATAAAAGTAATTAAAGAATTAATTACTTATTGTAATTAATTTTGATATTGTGATTTGTTTAAGTTAATTAATTTAGTTTAATTAATTTAAGTTAATCATTTGTTAGTTTAATAAGTGTAATTACTTAAGGTAATTAATGGAGCAGGATTACTTAGAGAAGTAATAAGTGATAATTACTGGAATGTAATTAATAAGGATGATTTTAATCAAATAATTGTGGTAATTACTTTTGTAATTAATCAAAGGATTAATTAATGGAGATAATTAATTGTAAAGAAAATTAATTTGTTAATGAGAAATTAAAGGCAGTTAGTTACTGGTTTAATATTAATCAAAGGTGATTAATAATTTTATTTTAATTTTAGATTAATGACTAAATGTAATTAATTTTAAATAAAGTTATTAATTTAAATTAGAAATCATTAAATAATATAATTAATGATGTAATTAGGATAGTTTAATTAAGTAATAATTAATTATTAAGTGATTAATTAATGTAATTAATTAAGGATAAATGTAATTAATTTTAGTTAATTAATGAAGTAATTAAATGTTAATTACTTATGATTAAGGTTAATTAATTATGTAAAAATTTATTTAGAAACTAATTACTTATTGTAATTAGTAAATGATTAATCAAAGGGTTTAATCAAGTTGAATACTCAGAGGATGATTAATTAACTAAGTTGATTAATAATTGGATATTAAGCAGGATTTATAGATATGGTAATTAATTTAATTTATTTAAAATTAATTAGAGATGGAAGTAATTAATTTAATTCATTTTAAATTAATTATAGATGATGGTTGATAAATCTTTGATTATGGATGATATTGATTGAATGGTTGTGATCTCAGTAATGAGATGAGTTGTATCTGTATGATATGGATGTCCGGTTAAAGTATGATGGTTTGTGATGGATTATCTGAGTGTGATGATTATCTGTTTGTGATATTGATACAGATTATCTGTTTATGATAAGGATGTGATTATCTATTGTGATATGTAGTTTATCTATCTTTGTGAAATGGATAATAATGAAATGAGTTAATTGTTTAAAACCTTTAAGTACAACTTGGACGTTAAAATGGCATTTGGTTTCGGTGAGACCGGGATCGGATTTCCATATTTGGATATCCGAAAACCTCATTGATTCCAATTAAACGTTAGGTCGTTAATCCAAGTGGAGCAAGTGAAGACTCGAGGTGTAAGGGCTATACGTCAGTATAACTCTGTGGGTGATTCCGTAATGAGTTTGACGGAATAGTACTTATAGGTTCGAGATGGTGATTTAGAATGCAAGGGCTATGGCCGTAAACTCTAAGGGTGATTCCAAAATGAGTGCAACGAGATAGTGCCTTCGGTTTCGTTCGAACCCGGAACGAACTTGTATGGATTGAATGCTTTCAGAACATCGTCAGGTGGACGATGAGCATTCTAAGATTGATATGTCCTATTAAGGTAATCGTAGCCTCAAGCCTCATCAACCGGGAATGGCTAAAACAGGGGAGGTGCAGCAAGGCTTCGTGGGTAGCCCCCACAGGAGAGCGAGATTTACCCCTGTCTAGATGTCCCTTTTTATTTTGGCTGTGTGGGGCGATTGCTAGCTAGAATCGCCAGGGTGGTCTTGTTCGGAACTATTCAGTAAGGAACGGTTCCGGCTATGTGTTGCAGGGGAGTGGGCGTACTCCTCGGTACGGTGATCTAGGCCACGTACTGTGACGGGCGGTACCCCAGTAGCCCTGCCATTGATGGAATCCAAAATCAAATAAGTGCCTGTATGGTTTTGATTGTGCCCAACTATGTTGGAACGTGAGATGTAAGCATTCCAGCTATTTCTGTATTTTATTTTGAAAACCCTAGACACTATTATAATATCACTTGATTTCCTATCAAATGTTTTGGTTAGCGTAAGGTAAAAACTTTTCCATGTTTATGTGTGGGAAGTCTTACGTGATACCTTTTGTTTTAAAGGATTTGCTAAAAGTTAAGAAAATTTTAACCCCGTTTACTCACACCAGACCCCTGTCTGACCCGAGTGTTTATTTTCATTTTTATTAAACTCTTGGGTACTCATATTACGTATGAGTAGTCAAGTGTTTTCAGGATTTCTTTGACGAGTTCTGGAGGAGATAATGAAGCAGGAGGCTTCAGCGTGTAGATATATATATGGTGGTTCCGTTGTGTTTGAGATGTATCTGTTTTCTCTGATGTACTTGAATTGTAATTACTAGACAGGAGTTTATAACTGTCTAGTTTGTGTTGTATTAGTGAGTAAAACTCTGATGGATATGATATTATGTAAAGTTTTATGTGATATAATATAATTTAATCGTTCCGCTGTGAGATTCTGATGTTGTCTGTTTCTTTCTTTTCTTTCTTTTCTCTTTTCTATCCCTTTCTTTCTTCTTAATGATGCGTCTTTCTATGGAATGAAAAGCGGGTCGTTACAGTGATTCCAAATGTTGAGGATCCCATAACATTGTTATATGATAACAATGCGCAATATAGTTCGTAACAGAACTTAGATCTTACATGAAGTAGAGAGTCATACTTCGAATTATTCCATATGATAAATGTATTATCAACGTCGGAGATAGTTGATTGACATGGTAGATAATTGAAACATAATAACATACTCATTCACCGAGGGACTGGCCCGATTGGTTTTTAAGGAAATAGATTGGAAGAGTTGGAATAAGATTACCGGCCCTAAGTGCAAGTGAGAGATTAATAGAGTTAAGGATATGCCCTAGGGGCAATTATGTAATTTTTTACATATATCTAACTTGATAACCAATCTTATTCGAAATAAAAGGTGTTTTCTTTCTATTATATACTTGATATAATGTGTTATGAATAGGTTCGTTAAAGTATATTTCATAGAAAATCCATAAATGACATGTTTATGATAGTAGTTACAAAGTGTTGTAACCGTGAGTAATTATTATGATGAAAATAAATATATCATTTTAAATAATCCTAGCCAAGATGTATCGAGACCGGATATCGATACATCCATTCGGACTATATTAAGTAACACTCTCCAAATGTCGGACAGTGTATTACTCATGGACGACGGGGGCACTAAGGGGTTACGTAATTATAGTTATTGGATAACTATGAAATGGCTCGCTTGATAGTTTTCTATTGGTTAAAATAACTAAGGTCAAACAAAAAATATCGATGTGACTAAATTACACGGTTCTCTTGACTTGAGAATATTATTGATCTTTAATGTGGAGGCTCCGTTTTGATCATAGTTAAATCTGACATGACGTCCATCAAACGACTATAGTTGGGTCGAGTGGAAGCATTGGAAGTAAAACACTATTCGAGAGAGGATTTCATTTCCTTAGTTATATGAGGTTAATATTATGGTCAACTGAAAACAATTAAAAGTCAAAGTCTCTAGCTAGAGCATTTCGTTTAATAATAATTGTTATTATTAAACCAAGGACTTTGTCTTTGGACTACAGAGTTGAATATGGGCGATATTAGAATTTTGACCATTACCAAATTCCATAAGTCCAAAGTGATATAGTTTTGACGAAGAGAAATGGTGTAATATTAGTCACAACCGGATAACGCTTAATGAAGCAAAATTGGATTTTATCGTAACCAAATAAGCAATGAGTTTAGCAAAATATCACACCACCTACTGAGTGACGTGTGAACATTAACATTCGAATGGTTTGATATTAATCATTGACCAAATTTACACCTAAAGATATGCACAACCGAATAGTTGAATCTCCTTGACTACATGATTTAATTATTTTATAATTTTTATAAATTAATTGAATTAATTAATATTCATGAAAAATTAGTTATAAAATTTTATTTTGATTTGATGAGCAAATATTATCAAATGTATTTATAATAGTTGTAAATATATTAATCAATATACGATATCAATACGTGTTTAAATTGGATTTAAATGCAAAATATTTTGTTCGGGCGTTAAATGAGTTTGAATCCCATATAAGGGGGCTGGTTAGTTCGGCTATAATGGAGCATATGGGACAGCCATATGATGGTTAAATGGACCTGGGTTGAATAGATAGAGGAAAGAAAGAGTAAGAGAGAAATGTGGATCTTGATCCTAATGTCTTTCTACATTACTTCCTCTATAAAAGCATCTTTACCCACGTTCTTTTCGTTTTTTATCATCGTATCCCTCTTAGATCTGGCCAAATTTTTCATCCTTTATTGTTTAAGCACAAAATCAAATAAAATTAAACACTATTTGGTAGCTGGTGGTCCTGTAACAACCTGAATTCCAATGGGTCCGGATTTTTCGCAAAAATGCTAAAACCCAAGCCCACTAAAACCTAAGTTGGAAATCTAGCATCCTACAAATAGGCAAAGACAAATATATCAGAGCTCAACTAAATATCTCACACCGGAATTGACTAAAATGTAATAGTAAATAAATACTCACCAATATAACAACACTTTTTAAACAAGTGTCTTAAAGCTGGGAAGTCTCCGCCATCTACCTAACCTGTAGGATGTTATAGGGAAGGGGTCAGAACTAAAGTTCCGGTGAATAGAAAAATTATATACTTTTAAACTTAATTCTACATATACCATTTTATTTCCATTTACTGTTATATTAGGTTCACTAGGTTTATCATACTCTCGGCTCTATGCATGAATCGTACCCATCCAATCCGTAGTAGATTAAAATCTAATAACTGATATTATATATATATATATATAACACTATATGGCCAATGACCATATTGGTTCTAGGTTGTCAGGAATGAGACTTTCGACCTCCAAAAATCGACATCAATACGTCCACTGTATAGAATGCCGAGCAATCTAATGCCGAAAATACCAGATCGTTAGGGAAAAGAAGAAAAAAGTAGAAGAAGAAAATAGAACAATAACACAGAATCTCACAATCATAGCGGAACAATATATAATAGATAACAACTGATCTTTATACAAAAAGAACTATAACTATTTCTATACATTACATCATCAGAATACAGCACAAATCAATAGCACAATATCGGACAGTTATAATAACTTATCCTCACAAATGCTAAATATACAACATACCGTACACAGCGGAATAAATTAAATACATATAATACATCTTCATCATCCATCTCGCCTCCTAAGCTCCATAGCATCCTATCATATATCTGTAATACTCGGTCTGACCCGAGCATTATAATAAAATAACACCCGAGTCAGTTTGGAAAACTAGCATGAGAAAAACTCACTCAATTTGAATTATTAAAGTTATCAAAATCTTTTGAAAATCAAAGGTATCTAGTAAGACCACACCATAAATAAATACGATGGGTTTTTACCTTACAATAACCAAAACATTTCATATCAAATCCTCTAATATTATAATAGTTTCTAAGTACAAATACTTATTCAAATAGCTGAAATGCTTTCTTCTCACGTTCCAGCATGGTTGGGAACAATCAAACTGTACGGCGCTTATTGGAGAATGGATTCCATCCTAATGACTAGGTACTAATGTACCACCTGTCACGGTACACGTATAGAACAGCGTACGAGGACCACGTCGGGATTCTCTGCTATACAAGACCAGTCTACCCCTAACCTGGATAGACCGAGTATGCTATCACCCCGGGTATTCCCACCCTTTCGGAGCTCCATCCATAAATCGTAGTAATAATATCTGAGGGTATCTAGAAAGGTGGTAAACATACCCTACTTGGGTGCTACCCACTTAGCCTAGCTACATCCCCCCTGCTTTTTAGTCATTCCCGGTTAATGAGGATAAAGGCAACGATTATCGTTTTAAAGGAATTTCACTTAGAACGCTCATTGTCCTCCTATGACAGTGTACTGATAGCATTCATCCATACAAGTCTGTTCCAGGTCTGGACGGAACCGAATGCATTGCTCCTACTACATCCATTTTGGAATCACCCTCAGGATTAGTAGGGATTATCCCTTACACTTCACAGTTCCATCTTCGACTCCATGCTCTTGTTTTCCTTTCGAAAACGTACTTGTTGGATCGAAGTGGTTTTTAGATGACTTATCTGAGACAATGTTCGATATTTCGCGGTAACTCAACCCTAGTTCCTTAGGAAATAAACAGATGAAAATAAGATCGGAGATCACCTCCTAACCATTAGTGGACAAATTTCCTTATAAATGTCCTAGAAGAACGAAATGAGTTTATATGTACAGTATAGCACCTCGAACGGTAACTGCACCATAAAATTCCTGTATTTCTCCTAGATATTTCCAAAGTTATGTTTTTGGGTCTAGATTTGATAGTCGGTTATTTAACTATCAAGTAAAAAATCACTCAACCAATTACTTCATTTTTCCATTGAATAACTCCAATTCTCTTTTTAATTTAATTTTAATAAATTAAATCTCTTTATCCAAAATATACACTTATCATATCGAATTTAGTATATTCACAAATTATTCCCCTTTTCAAAAATATTTGAAAATCCTTCTCAAAATAATATGGAAAGTACCACTGCGGTATAAAACCATGGATTCACAGTTCAATGGTTAAGTCTCTATCCCAGTGAAATCCAAGACTTAATTGCAGGCACACACTGCCCCCGATTACGCCATGCGAGTATACCAACACTTCCCGAAAACTTGTTTAATATTTTTCAAGATAATGCTTATGAAATTTCCATTACAACTTCCAAGTAAAACTTCAGGCAGACTACTTTAAATAAAAGTTATTATATAAAGTATTAATATTGAATAGTTTATCCTTTTAAAATAATAATACTGATAATTTTTTTAAAATAATAACTAACTTACTACGAGCTAACTAAACTAATATTTAAATATATTTTAACAATTTTTTTAAACAACTAAATAATTAATTTTCTTCTAAAAAAATCCTTTAAAACACTGTGAAATTTTATAATTAATGCTTAAAAATCTTTCTTCTTTTTTTAAATAACTTAACTCCTCTGAAAAAATACATTTTCCACTCCTATATAGCCAGTCTAATTATTTATAAATCCCTCTCGATTTACTTCCAATTTAATTTATGTTCCAAATTCCGTAAATTCCCTTTCTTCACATTTCTAAAAATAAATTAATTATTTGTTTTTAAACTGATTACCCATCTCCTTATAAATCCCATCGTGAATTTATAATTCCCATTTATCCACCGATAATTTACATTACTTTATTTATAAACCTTGTTTACAAATTCCATAATCTCATTTCCCCTTTTATCACTGTTTCACAACATTTAATCGATTTTAAGTCGATTTTTCTAAATCAAATTCCGTCTTTGAATTAATTTCTTAAATAGCTCGAAAGTATCCCAAAACCCAACCAAATTCGGATTTTTCCTTCTTTTTTATAATTTAAAATCTTATTTAAATTTGGAACATCAATTTCACGTTTTGTTTCAAATTTCCCTTTTTCCTTTCCCAAACCATTTCAAATCTCAATTTAAAATAAATCCTTTTATAACTAAACAAATCACTTAAGTTCTATTATTTAAATACTTTTATGTAAATATTCCAAAATTTCTATCTTTCCATTTTCAAAAATTTATCAAGTACAATTTTAGAATCTAACTATTTATTTCACCCAAGTTCATTTCTTTAATTTTATCCAAATTTCACTATAAATATTTTTACTTCAAATTTTGCTTTTTAATACCTTTCTAAAATTTTAAATATTTATCATCGGTTTTTTAAAATATCAAAATCTAACCAGTGATTCCATAGCACCAAATAAATTCAAATCACGCTATAATCTAGCACGGATAATCCAATATATCATATTACTGAATATGAAAATAAATTCAACATTTTTAAGGAATCTAGTTGGATCCCTCCAACCTGTTTCCCTGCATCCACAGATGTTAGTACAATATAAAAATATCAATCCCACTTCGAGGGGGATATTGCAGTATATAGGATCATCTGCTATTATGCGGGGCACATAGGGTCTCATCTGCTATATATATGCGGGAATATCAATCACATCAATATATATACTACCATATTTAGTATCACATTCAATTGATAATAATTTATAAATTCTATCATTTGATCAATAATAAATTTTAACTATTTAAAATTTATTGCGGTAATCCAAAGTTGAGTGAGATTAACTCGCTTTGATTTTTCTATCGCTCTCGCATTCCGTTTTCGATTGAATCCGAACGTGTTTGAAATTATCTGAAAATTTTAGAAGCTTCAAATTCGTCCAACCAATTTTCTACATGTAGATGATGATATAAGGATCCCAACGTAACTTGAATCGTCCGAATCAGACCTCGTGAAAGTGATATACATATTTATAAGTTATTGATATTTTAAATTGCTAAAACAATTTAATTATATTTTAAAATAATCCCATACCCAATTATTTAAACCCGGCCCGCCTCTCGAATGCTTCTTCCCTAAATTTCAGCAGCTCTCACACCAACGCCTGCGTTTCACTTTTCTTTTCTTTTTCCCTTAAACATAATCATGGCCCAAACACCCAAACAGACTGGCCCACTTCCTCCCCCCCTCCTCTTTCTTCTTCAATTCCAAATTCCTGTAGCCTGAACACACACACTACTGCTGTACACGTACACTCGACGAAACCATGAATGACATGCCGCAACCACCAACCAACCTAACCAACGAGCTTCCCCTTCGATTCTCCACGTACTAGTCCCAATCTTGACATTCGAATACCACCCCATCACGTCGTGACCTAACCGCCTTCATCGAGCTACAGCAAATTGTCGCACAGGCCAATGCTCCATTGAGCTCCTCCAAACTCTGCCCAAAGGTGCGCCTACCACGGACAAAACCAAAAATCACCACCATTTCTCAATTTGAAGGCCATAAAATCATAAAACACTAACCCTAGTTCGAAATCCCCTCCGACTTCACAGTCGATTCCACCGAAACATCGCCGCGTTATCCAAACGACATACCAGATCGGAGAGAAATGCAAACTTGGATTTTCAGAGCAAGTATGGTATTTTTTTTATTTAGTAGTTTGGGAGAATAATTTTTTTTGAAGTTTTCATTAGGTTCGGCTGCTTTTAAAATGAAGAAAGGAGGGAAATGATGGTAACAAGGCAGGTAGGTAGTGTGTATGAAAGAGTGTACAGTGTTTGAGTTGAAGGAAAGATGGCTAATGAGAAAATATTTGACTTGACAATATATTATATAAATTTAAATCGTCTCGAATTTGTAGCTTAAAATCTCGACCTCCTAACAAGGCGTTCTGCTAGGCATTTATAATGTTATACCCCTATTCCGAATGCAATGGAAAAGGTTTCGAGTACTAATACGATCGTATGGAGAAGATAGCTTTTTGGACCCAGTTATTATATTGAATTTTCGATATAACTTTCAACGCGTTTATATACCGTACGACCACACAATAACTCCAAACACTACGAAATTTGAAATCCGATAATAATATATTATTATGGATCTAGTGGAACTGATTTCGTCAAAATCGGAGACTGTGTCTCAGAAGCCTATTTTTAAATATCAATTTAAATGATATATTTTTAAAGCTGAACAAATCATTTTTAAATATCATTTTAAAAATTTTGTTATCTCTAGTATTATTAATATAAACTTATAAGCCTTTATATTATTTTTAACAAGCTTAAAACTCCAGATTAAATATTCTACCCAATTTCCAATTTTTAAATTCAACAATTAAATTATCAATAAATAGCTATATTTGAAATTCAAGTTAAAAATTAACTTTTAAATATTTAAAATCAATTAAATATTTCAATTTTAAATAACCAAAATTTTGGGTCGTTACATTCCTCATCCCTTATAAGAATTTTGTCCTCGAAATTGGTAGGTAACAAGAATGGCCCAATAACCCTTAACCATTTTTCCAAAACCCATCAGTTTAACAACTTTCTAAATCAATTTATTATAAACACAATATCACCTTTACTAATTTCATAATTTTATCCATAGCTTATAGTTAATATTATCCCCTTGATCATTCAAATTATAATTTAAAAACAAATTTTAAATTATCAAAATTTTATTTAAATTTTTTTCTAACTCCTTAAATTTTCGAAAAATTTCGCCAACGTCTCCTTTGCACGGCTAGATCCGAATAACTAGAAAACTTCCTCTACTGCCCCAAATCATCCAAAGAAAACAAAAGCCAAGTGGCTCAATCAGAAAATCATCAATTTCATACACAATTTAAACACATACTTTTTTGTCGGGTAATCAGATTTTACTTCTGAAATCGAAGACATCAATTTAGCTTTTGTTTTTAATTACCTGCACCCTACTTACCAATAATATCCAATCATTTAATTCCAAAACCATTTTATTTGTTCCTTTTCAAAATTTTCAATATTTGTTTTACTTATGCCTATACGATGTACATATATCATCTGTACGCAATATCAACTCTGATCGCTCACTTTTAACACAATTTCACTCCCGAACTAGTATCGTTCACATGACTCTTTAGTGCAGACTCAGATATGGTTCCTTGATTAGAAACCGTCGTTCTACTTGCATGGACATATGCTATGGTAGAGAATTCCAGAATTAATCAAAAATTCACATCTAGGGTCCGCCGTCGAAAATCGAGTGAAAAATCCAGACACGGATTGATAAAGACTACCTCGAAATTCTGTGCTCGAATCTGGATCGAATCGTTATGCAAATAAAATAATATACGTACAACTTACATATTAATTTCCAATTGATTATTTGCTACATCAATTTCTCTTTTTCAAATTTATTTCCTTCCTATTCAATTTTTCTCCAACCATTATTCACACTTCTAATTTAATCTGTATTCATATATTTACTTAGTATATATCTCAAGTTCCAATTCCACTTAAGATTTCTCCTCTTTAAATTTCTTAATTCCATCATAAACATTTTATACAAAATTCATTATGCTTATTTCCACTTCACAACTTAATTTTATATCCATTTATTCAAATTTAATTTCCAATTCCATTTACCTACAAATTAAATTAACTTGTTCATCCACACATTTATTCTCAACTATTAAATTTTATTTCAATAACTCTTATTTCATTTAGCCTACTTAGGCTTAGTTTCTCAAATTTTCTTTATTTAACTTAATTCAAGTTTAATTCCATTCCAATAAAAAAATCCAAATTTTATAAGTTTTCAAACTTATTTATATTCCATCAACATTTTTAAATAAACTCTCCAGAGTTTTAAACAATTATTTAATATTTAAAAATAGTTTTTGAAATCCAAAATATCTTGATATATCAAATCGTCCCTTTGAATTTCAAAACCAAAACCAGTTTTGCAAATAACTCCAATTCACATATTCAGGTAGCGATTCCTCCCTTGGAAACTCGAAAATGAACACCGATGATGTCGCAATCATCATTGGAATTATTTTCCAACGATCGAAGTGAGTTTAGTGCTTTTATTCCTTTAAAAACCATCTTAAAATATTTTTAACTCCAAATCTTACTAGATTTCATATCCCATTTCCAAAAATATTTCCAAATAATATTGCTATTATTTTCCAAGACTTCAAAAATTATTTTCAAACCCAACGGGAAATTAAATTCCCAAATTCCCAGTTCCATCCTTTAAATCTTTATTTAAATATCTTCTACAATTTTATTCCATTTCGAATTGTAAATCTCATTTTGTTATGAAATTATTTTCTTAACTTTTGGCTATAATCTTAACTTTTTTTTCTATCACTACAACAACAAATGATAATGGTTTAATATTACCATTTCGTAACAACCAAGCACACCATATATAACTATAATAATTTCTGAAAATTATTCCCTTTATATGTAAAAATAATTTGGGTAAAATTATTTCATTTACCCTATTTAAAACAGTACTATGTCAAATTGTTCTATTATAGTGTTTAGAGATACCTATCAATAACGTTAATTACTCGTATTGACCATAATCCATAAGCCACTCAACAACCCAATCAACATAATATAAAATGATTTTATATTCACTAACAAATACGCGCTCATACCTATTAACATACCCAACTCATTCTAGGGTGCTACTGACGATATCTTAAATGAGTAATTCCCACCAGAGTCAAGGTTCTCGCTTAACCTTCGACTCTGATACCAAGTGTCATGAACGAGATTTTTGACCTCCAAAAATCGACATCAATACGTCCACTATATAGAATGTCGAGCAATCAAATGCCAAAAATACCAAATCGTTGGGGAAAAGAAGAAAGTGGTAGAAGAAGAAAATAGAACAACATAGAATCTCACAATCGCAGTGGAACGATATATTATAGATAACCACGGATCTTTATACAAAAAGAACTATAACTGTTTTTATACATTACATCATCAGAGTACAACACAAATCAATAGCACAATACCAGACAATTATAATAACTTGTCCTCACAAATGTTGCTTATACAACATACCATACACAATGGAATAAATCAAATACGTATAATAAATATTCGTCATCCAGCTCGCCTATTGAGCTCCATAACATCCTATCCTGTATCTGTAATACTCGGTCTGACCCTAGCATTATAACAAAATAACACCTGAGTCAGTCTGGAAAACCAACATGAGAAAACACACTCAATTTGAATTATTAAAGTTATCAAAATCCTTGGAAAATCAAAGGCAGCTCATAAGAATTCACCATAAATAAACGCGATGGATTTTTACCTCACAATAACCAGAACATATAATATCAAATCCTCTACTATTATAATAGTTTCTAAGTACAAATACTTATTCAAATAGCTGAAATGCTTGCATCTCATGTTCCAGCATAGTTGTGCAAAATCAAAACCGTACGACGCTTATTGGAGAATGCATTCTACCCAAATGACTAGTTACTGGTTACCACCTGTCACGGTACATGTCTAGAACAATGTACCGAAGACCACATAAACATCTCTGATGCCATTACACTCATATTTATTTACTACTGATTTAACTTACATAAGATCTTTTAGTTCTCACTCGAATGTTTTGTCTTTTCAATTCGCTCAGGTCAGTCTGAGCGTTTCAGTTTATCAAAGACTGCTTTGTGGAGGATGGAGACAAAGATTTTGCACTATATTACTTATTATATTATCCCACCGCATCATGTTGTTTCGCTGCACTTAATTATTATTTATTCTTGTTGCATGTAACTCTGATATGTATTATAAATGCAACGACCTGATATTTTGGACCATTCAAATCGACAATAATCCACACATGTCAGACTTGAACTGCTTAAAATATTAGATTGTTAATTTAAAATTAGGCAAAGCTCAGCATATATAGTAAATAAATCAATCACAGAATCATAGACATAGAGTAATATAATGCAACGGAATAGATAAATAGTAGTTCATGAAGCTACTATATAAACATCAGAGTTAGAAATAAAATACAGCAGGATAACTCAAATACACTGAAGTCTCGAATACAAACAGATGACATCTTTGAACCAATCAACTGGAAAAAATGAAAGCTGAATTGATAGTTAGATCTCCAAATGAGCTCCAAACTCCAAAGGTGAGTCTCAAATGATGTATCACTCAGTCAGACCCGAGCGTATAACAAAACACAAAACGCTCGAGTCAGGATTAACATTCTTATATCAATAAACCCAACTCAAGTGAAATATCAACTAAAATACAATTAACTTAAAGGATATTTGGGATGACCATCCTCCAAGGATCCGTGGAACTATCTATAATGTAGAAAATATACATTATAACACCGTGGTCATTTCAATAAGTTTATACTTCAAAACCAAATTGTCATTTCCATTAAATATATATATATTTCCTCAATTTCACAAATAGATTCCAATCAATTCGAGTTCCAAATTCACATTTAATTCAATTCATATTTATCTATTTTAATTCAATTCAGTTTCAAAATAACGAATTCAAATTTTATTGATTTCAAATACAGATCTGGATCACAAATAAACCATTTAAATTCCATCATTTCAAAGCTTTAGTATTCAACATTTTCAATGTTCAATTTAACGGTTTCATATAGATCTCGATTTAACTCATTATTATTTAGTCTAGAAATATCCACTTAATAAATTTAGTATTATTTAAATAACCTTAGTTTACCCTTAAACTAAATGTTCCTTTCGATTTGTTTAAACTTGAAATATCCATTTAGTCACTCTTAATCAAAAATCAAATTATAAAAAACAAAACTTAAACTTCAAGTTCAATAGTTCAAATCAATTTAATTAAGTAGAATTCTTAATTAGATACAATTTTACTTGATTCAACCTTATCTTCCTTAACTTATACAAATCCTTGAAAAATCTGTTCAAAGATATAATACTTAGACATATTATATTAATTAAATCAAACTTTATTAGATTAAAGTTTATTATTAAATCTACCTTATGTAAAATTTAAAAATATTTACAATATTAAATAAAACCCTATATATATTCCCTTTCAAAACCATATAAATCATTTTTAAAATATTAATATATAAACCAATGGTGTCTGTATATAATTTCTTATCCTATGTTCAATTGATACGGATATTTATCATTTCAATCCGTAATTTAAATATATACGGGTAGATATCATTTCGACCTGCAATCCCAAAACAATTCAAGTGAAAATCGCTTGGGTCTATCATTTCAACCCATAACGATTTTCTCCTATTCTAAAGTCCGTTCGGGTATGTATCATTTCAACCCATAGTGGATTCTATACTAACAGGGAACTTGCAGAGTGATAACAGATATGACAATAATATAACAGATAATAATATCATAGGCATATATCATTAGAAAATAAATAATATATAAATAATATAATATGGTGTCATATCCTACAGGTGAACAGATACAGATAATAGCATATCTAACAATAATTAAAAATTTAACAGTTCAAATTAGCAGCATATTTCAATTATCGTTTCAATTGAAATCAAATTTAATAAATATAAGAACGTTAATCATGAGTGATTTTTCACCTTTCGAGGCTAGATAGATTTGACAAAGAAACGAGCTATGAATCGAGGCACGAATTTCAAAGCAAAGCACGATTGAACACAAATTCAACGATCAAAGCTGAAAATGAGGAATCCATGAGAAAATCAATCTGTTTAATATATACAGAAAATATATATATTATTATTACTTTATAAAAATCAATATCTTAATTTCAAAAAAATATTAAATTAATATGTATATACATATACAATTAAATAACTATCCTTAAAACACATATTTTTAAAATATTATAACCAAAATCTAATATATATATATATATATATATATATATATATATATATATATATATATATTCAAACCATATATAATACAGTATATATGCAGACCCATATTTTAATAAATATATGTAGTGCGAATATACATATATGTATAACAAAAGAAGAGAAAGCTTTATATTAAGTATACAAATATGCATAGATATTAGAGCTACAGACTTTACTGTATCCTAAACAAATACTATATGTATATAATATGGGAAAAATCAAAACACATTATATGTAGCAGCAATTAAAAATAAAACAAAAGAATCAAAACAACTAAAATTCACATACTTATGAATATATAAGTTGCTGATATAAATCTCATATAACCTAACAGATGTGTTATATAACTCTTTAATATAAATACTCTAAGCAAATTTTTATTACACATATAAACAACTCACAGATTTAAGCGTATGGGCTTTTACATAAATGAATAATGAATGATATAAACTTATACAGTATATGCAAATTAAATATAATATATCAATATCGAAATCTGCTATAATACAACCTATCATAAATGCAAATACTTGAAACATAAATATAATAAAATTATATACTTTGAAACAGCTTTAGATACATATATGTTGTATATATCCTTAAACCACCTACCAAATATATAACACAAAAATCACAAAAATTTTCAGATCTGACTTAAATAAAATCAAGTAACTCATTTTATTAAAGCTTATATCCATTAACCGATCCAATACCAACTTATAAATTTTATATACTTTAAAACAATAATTTAAAGCACAGAATGACAAAGAAATATATATACAAAAACCCATTATAATTTTACACATGCCTCTATATATATACACACAGAGAAACACGGTAAGGACAGATGTGGAGGATGGCGTGGAACACGAGGAGATGGGTAGGCGGAGAAGGTGTTGGTGGTTGAGGTGATTAGGCCGAACAAAGCACAAGAGATCAAGCAAAACAATGTAAAATTTCAATAGAAAAATGAACAGAAATGTAGAAAAAAGAGAAGAAGCCATTACCTAATATTCTATAGTGGCCGTGAGAAATGAAGATGGGAAGTACATTTTTTCACGTGAAAAAGTGATATAGGTGGCTAGGGTTAAGGAATATACGGCAAAATTTATTGGAGAAGTTATGGTAGGAAATCAAAGGGGTGGAAAGATATAAAGGCAAGAAATCAAACGTAACGTATTGCCTATAATTAATACAGGTAATGTATCTTAATTTGGTGCATTTCCTATATATTAAAGAAAGACGTGTACAAAAAGCTTCACTAAACAAATAAATACAATAACATTCAATAATTACATTTTAAAAGATATGTCTTTTAAGGCAATAATGTATATCTATTTGAAATTTCTTTCCAATAAATAAATAAGGAATCTAAACACTTAACCATTTAATTAATAAATGAATGTCAAAATAGAAAAATAAGATAGAGATAGATATTATGAAAAATAAATAAATAGTTTTAGGAAAAGTAGGAAATAAATAAAGAAAATACTCTATTTAATGGAAACTAGAATTAAAAGTTGTAAATAAAATTCAACTGACTTTGGAAAATTTCAACAACACTTCTAAACAAATAAAAGTCAAGTAAATAAAATAAATGCAGAACAAAATAAAGTGTAAATGAAAATAAAACAAGGTTTTAAGAAAATAGAAAAATAAATAAAGAATAACTTTAGTTTATTGAAACTAGAAATTAAAAATTGTAAACAAAATACGACTAACTTTGGAAAATTTCAATTACACTTTTAAAAATGTTTTTAAAACTAATATATATACATCACATGTCATGTTACACATGTAAACATAAATTAGAACATGACATGACAAACAAAAATATTATTTATATAAAAATAAAAATAAACAATTTTGTTAAATACAACAAATAACATCCAATAGTGTAAAAAGCATAACTTTCACAATATTGATCAGATTTCAACGAAACGAAAAGCAGTATCCTTAGAATTTTATTTACTTTCATAAAATAAAGATAAAATTCAAATTTTCAAAATTTAATTTTTTTTTAAATTAAAGTCAATGTTCGACCATATTGACCAAAATTCACCTTTTTGGAAAATATTCTATTTATTCATGTTTGGAATTCTAATTCACATCAAAATCAAAATTTATATTTAAAATAACAAAATTATCTATTTTAATAAATAAAATAAAGTTTTTAAATCAAAATTCAATTTAAAATAATTAAAATGTGCAATTAACATAACCGTAAAATACAGGGTTGTTACACTCTCCCCCACTCAAAACTTTTCATCCTCGAAAAGAAATGAGGTACGGGAAAACACGGAAAAGATAAAAATGGAATAAGATTAAGACAAGATGACAAGAAGATTGGAATTATACCTGATAACTATGGTTATAGGTAAGTTTATCAAGGTGGAGAATAGGAATAGCCAGAAGGGAAAATAGGAGAATAGGAATATCTAGGAAGGAAAATAGGTTGAAAGACAAGGATGAACCATTATTTTAAAACTATATAATTTCAATTAGAATTTTTTATATTTAAAACAATTAAATAATTTATAATATGATGAATAGTCATTATCAAATTTATTAGTTTGAAGTAAACAATATTTAAAACATTTTAATTTATTTAGAAAGGTAAAATAAATGATCAAAATATCCTTTATATAATACTTTATCAAAATACTTTTATAACTCGATGTCTTAACAAGTTTATCCTTGTTCCTGCAGGCTCTGGCTATGCGATGATCAGGCGCAAAGCTAGAATTCTCCAGGTACTTAGTAGACTTGTTTCAATACCCAATGAAATTACTTGAAAAACTTAAAAAAAAAGATATGGAAAGTACAATCCAAACAAAACAACCAAAACCTTTGTCTAACCATGGATCGCAAATACACAATGGTTACGCCTGGATCCCCCAGGAAACAATCCATATCCGTAAGCTTTCTCAGCCCTGCGAATTATACCATGATGACTAGTAGACCGCAGATACGCAATGGTTACGTCTGGATGCTCCAGGAAACAATCCATATCCGTAAGCTTTCTCAGCCCTATGGATTTCGCTACTAATATGACCTACGTAGATCGTAGGATACATAATGGTTACGCCTGGATCCCTTAGGAAATAATCTGTACCCCTAGGCCATCTCTGCCAGGCGAATTGCGCCATGCAGTTGCGCTCAAAAGACCATGCGTTACACTATAGTAGGACACTCGAGTATCACATTCGGAAAACCAAAACCAGAGAGAATAATATCGATAGAATGAATCCACAATGTGGCCACAGAGCGGATATCAAGCAGAAGGCACTTCCCATATCTTTACTTTGAAAATATATATCATATAGTACCTTTTCAAATCACTTTTGAATACCGTACGTATATAAAGTCCATTATATATAAGATTTTATTTTCAATCGAATATTTTCCGAAATCAATAGTATATCAAATCACTTCATACTTATATAAATCAAATTTTTATATAAGTTCGATAACTTCCAAATCAAGTATTTAATAAAATAAGGTTCTCAATTTCAATTCCTTTCAATATCAGTACAGTTTTCAGAAGGAAAAACATATACGATTTCACCAAATCATTTCTTCCAAATCAATTATCTTCAGTTTCAAGTTTCCAAAATAATAAGTTCAGAAAATAATCCAAATCAACATAATTTTTGTCAAACAAATTTGTTTCCCAAAAATCATCATAAATATACTAGGTTTTAAATTTCAATCTGTTTATGAAACCAAATCTTTTCCTCAAGAATCACTATCCTCAAAACGATTACAATTCTATACCTTTGAAAATTATTATTATTATGATTATTATTATTATTATATAGTTTTATAAAAGATATTACTAAGTTAAAACATTTAAACTAAATTTTACTCAAAATATTTTGAAAACTAAATTTTTCTTTAAAACGTTTCAAAACTAAATTTCATATTAGTATAATTCAAAATAGTTTTGTTCATTGACTTACAAAATAGTTTCAAACTTATTTAAATCATATTAAAACGTACAAAACTAAACTTATATACTTTATCAAATACTTTATACTTTTCAAAATTACTTAGCTTTGAAAAGTTAATCTTGATTTGGAAGTGCTCGAACCTTCAAAATAGTCGAAGAAATCATATTTTCAATCCAAGAATTGGAAATCACCAACAAATCGGTAAATCAATTCCAAAAGATAGAGTTATATCAATCAAATTCGAAACTCAAGAACTGAACACCGGCTCATTTCAAAACTGTGTCATATATATATATATATATATATATATATATATATATATATATATGTATGTATGTATGTATGTATGTATGTATGTATGTATGTATGTATGTATGTATGTATGTATGTATGTATGTATGTATGTATGTATGTATGTATGTATGTATGTATGTATGTATGTATGTATGTATGTATGTATGTATGTATATGTATATGTATATGTATATGTATATGTATATGTATATGTATATCTTTTCGAAAATCAAATTATACTTCGGTATTTGAAATCAAAATTGGTTTCACAAATCATTCGCATAGCAAAGCTACCGAAGTGGCCTCTCCCCCACTCAGAAACTCGAAAATCAATGTCGACGATGCATGCATTCATCACCAAAATTATTTTCCAATGACGTAAGTGGGTTCTGGACTTCTATTTTCTCGAAGACTTCTTTAGAAATTTCTTCGAAATCATTGGAATTCATTTGAAACATTTCTTATTCAGAAAATACTTATAAATCATATTATTATATATTTTCCAAAATCTTAAAACCAATTTCAAAACACCGGAATTAAATCTCTCGAATTTCCAATTAAAACCCTTCAGTTATAATAATTTTTATATAAATCCATTTCTTACATGAAATCTTCAAAATTTCAAGTCCTTTCGAAATTTTAAATTCTCGTTTTTAAAAGGTATATAATCCTTGTCGAAAACATTTTCACTTTTATATATATAATAAAATCATACTTATCAAAATAATAATTCGATATATAAAACAATTTCTAAAATACAAACAAACTCGATTTTCAAAGGATGATTCAAGAATGGATTTCCAAAAAAAAAGATAGGATCATCTGAACCGAGGGTATAGAATTCTCTGGTGAATCAATCCAATTGTAAAGGAGTTTCACCCCTTTACAAATCATTCAAAGATTGGCGGGATCGCCTATTCTTATAGAGATCATTCGAAGTGGAGTTATGGGATACTCCAGAAACAAGAAACCCGAATAGGGAGAGAAGATAATGGATTTTGGAACCGCAGGTCACGTTCCAAAGTTCAAAGGAAAAAAACCAAATCAAGAGGAAGAAATTCAAGCTCGAACGAAAGTGATTCTGCAAATAAATTTACTATGTATGCTAAGCTTGCCTAGAGCCAAAGCTCTGATACCAACTGTAACGAACTGATATTTTGGACCATTCAAATCGACAATAATACACACATGTCAGACTTGAATGCTCAAAATATCATATTGTTAATTTAAAATTTGGTAAAGCTCAGCATATACAGTAAATAAATCAATCACAGAATCACAGACACATAGTAATATAATGCAGCGGAATAGATAAATAGTAGTTCATGAAGCTACTATATAAACATCAGAGTTAGAAATAAAATACAGCAGGATTACTCAAATACACCGAAGTCTCGAATACAAACAGATGACATCTTTGGACCAATCAACTGGAAAAACTGAAAGCTGAATCGATAGTTAGATCTCCAAATGAGCTCCAAACTACAAAGGTGAGTCTCAAATGCTGTATCACTCAGTCTGACCCGAGCGTAAAATAAAATACAAAACACTTGAGTCAGGATTTACATTCTTATATCAATAAATCCAACTCAAGTGAAATATCAACTGAAATACAATTAACTTAAAGGATGTTAGGGATAACCATCCTCTAAGGGTCCATGGAACTATCTACAATGCATAAAATATACACTATAACACCATGGTCATTTCAATAAATTTATACTTCAAAACAAAATTATCATTTCCATTAAATATATATATATATATATCCTCAATTTCACAAATAGATTCCAATCAATTTGAGTTCCAAATTCACATTTAATTCAATTTAGATTTATCCATCTTAATTCAATTCAGTTTCTAAATAACAAATTCAAATTTTATTGATTTCAAATAAAGATCTAGATCACAAATAAACCGTTTAAATTCCAGCATTTCAAATCTTTAGTATTCAACATTTTCAAAGTTCAATTTAACGGTTTCATATAGATCTCGATTTAAGTCATTATTATTTAGTCTAGAAATATCCACTTCATAAATTCAGTATTATTTAAATAACCTTAATTTACCCTTAAACTAAATGTTCCTTTCGATTTGTTTAAACTTGAAATATCCATTTAGTCACTTTGAATCAAAAATAATATTATAAAAAAATCAAAACTTAAACTTCAAGTTCAATAGTTCAAATCGATTTAATTAAGTAGAATTCTTAATTAGATACAATTTTACTTAATTCAAACTTATCTTCCTTAACTTATACAAATCCTTGAAAAGTATGTTCAAAGATATAATACTTAGACATATTATATTACTTAAATCAAACTTTATTAGATTAAAGTTTATTATTAAATCTACTTTATATAAAACTTAAAAATATTTCCAATATTAAATAAAACCCTATATATATTCCCTTTCAAAACCATAGAAATCATTTTTAAAATATTTATATATAGACCAACGGTGTATGTATATAATTTCTTTTCCTATGGTCGATTGGTACGGATATTTATCATTTCAATCCATAATTTAAATATATACGGGTAGATATCATTTCGACCCGCAATCCCAAAACAATTCAAGTGAAAATCGCTTGGGTCTATCATTTCAACCCATAACGATTTTCTCTTATTATAAAGTCCGTTCGGGTATGTATCATTTCAACCCATAGTGGATTCTATACTAACAGGGAACTTGCAGAGTGATAACAGATATGACAATAATATAATAGATAATAATATCATAGGCATATATCATCAGAAAATAAATAATATATAAATAATAGAATATGGTGTCATTTCCCATAGGTGAAACAGATAATAGCGTATCTAACCATAATTAAAAATTTAACAGCTCAAATTAGCAGCATATTTCAATAGTAGTTTCAATTGAAATCAAATTTAATAAATATAAGAATGTTAATCGTGAGTAATTGCTCGCCTTTCGAGGCTAGATACAAAGAAACGAGCTATGAATCCAGGCACGAATTTCAAAGCAAAGCACGATTGAACACAAATTCAACGATCAAAGCTGAAAATGAGGAATCGATGAGAAAATCAATCAGTTTAATATATGCAGAAAATATATATATTATTATTACTTTATAAAAATTAATATCTTAATTTCAGAAAAATATTAAAATAATATGTATATATATACAATTAAATCACTATCCTTAAAACACATATTTTTAAAATATTATAACCAAAATCTTATATATATATATATATTTCAAACTATATATAATACAGTATATATGCAGACCCATATTTTAATAAATATATGTAGTGCGAATATACATATATGCATAACAAAAGAAGAGAAAGCTTTATATTCAATATACAAATATGCATAGATATTAGAGCTACATACTTTACTGTATCCTAAACATATACTATATGTATATAATATAGGAAAAATCTAAACACATTATATGTAGCAGTAATTAAAAATAAAACAGAAGAATCAAAATAGCCTAAAATTCACATACTTACGAATATATAAGTTGCTGATATAAATCTCATATACCCCAACAGAGGTGTTATATAACTCTTTAATATAAATACTCTAAGCAAATTTTTATTACACATATAAATAACTCACAGATTTATGCGTATAGGCTTTTACATAAATGAATAATGAATGATATAAATTTATATAGTATATGCAAACTATATATATAATATATCAATACCAAAATCTGATATAATTCAACCTATCATAAAACGCAAATATTTGAAACACAAATATAGTAAAATTATATACTTTGAAACAGCTTTAGATACATATATGCTGTGATGACCGCCCATGACTCCTGCCCGAAAAAAGGGAATGGTGCGCTGAAAGGTGTGCCAGGCAGCCATGGACGATTGTCAGAGCTAGGTAAAAACAGCAGACTCTATCGTATAACTCACAGCGCTAGGATAAAATACAATAGAGAAATATATATATAGTGAAGCTGCACAGAATAGAATATCATCATATAAGCTTCATAGTAGTTTTATACAAATATCTGAACAATCAATACATCAAGCCTCACTACATATCACTCAGAGAATATACAAGCAGCGGAACATCCAGTACATATAGTAAGAAAACAATATGCAAAAGCCTCCAGCTCGTCTTCGTCATCAGCAACGTGGATAACCAAGAACAGCACCTGCCACCTACTACCTAGTCTGCCCATCCCAAAATGGATGAACAGCCCAAGGTAAAAAGAGTTGAACATAAAACCTTGAGTCAGACAACAGTCTTAGTGAGCAGTAAATTAACTATCAACATACCAAAAGAGCATAAAGGAAAAAGGAATAGGAATCCAACCCTCCCACTCCACCTCTTTCTACAGTGATAGCCCCCAGACACGCTAAGCAGAATCAAATATAGCAAAGCAGACATTCAAAATAAAGTAATTATCACTCGAGTCAAGGTCGATGTTTTCCAAGTACAAACCCCCAAGGCCTAAACCAAGATCAGATAAGCACCCAGAAAGCATCGCTCTTGAGACCGAATGATGATTCAACCAAACATCCATGACTCTAGCTATCACTGTTATCATTGCTTCGATATCATCATTAATTGAATGACCGGCTCATTCTTTCATCCGTCCGTCAAGGGCTAATGGTAACCCCGGTTCTAGACAGAACTCCGCACGTCGTCGCAGCCCGTGCCTAGGACTATCGAATCTGCCCAGAGTACTTAGCACGTCGTCGTAGCCCGTGCCTGGGACTATCGAATCTTCCCAGCATACTCTTGCTTTGAGCCTGCTAGAACCTTCAATAACGATGAGATCTCAGCCTTCTAGTCGTCATCCTCGACGACTATTCTCATACTAGCTCAAGCGCCTCTCAAGCCAACCATTATCAACAAACTCAATCCATTTCACCGAGTTATCAACATGCTTGGGATGATCCCGTCTGGATTAAACCAAGGTTATCTCATATCATGCTTTGCTTCATCGCATCATAGCAAAGTCCCATCTTAACATCATGCTTTGCTTCATCGTATCATAGCAAAGTCTCATCTCAATATCATTCTTTGCCTCATCGCATCATAGAAAATTCCCATCTCAATATCATCATCAAATCTATCCATATGAGCTTTATCATCCGCTTCATATGCCACGGGCAGCTTTCCTTATTCAAGAGCCTTTCCACTTAGCTTTTGAATCATCTTCGACTAACTTGTCCAAATTCAAATCATCAATTAACTAATTTCTAACAGTCAATCAAATCAATCATTAATCCAAATAATCAATCATTCAAACAAGATCTAAATAAACAGTTATAACGATAATGGCAATTTCTAAATAAAGAGTCCAAATCTAACAAGCATGAATTCTAAGTAATATCTTGATGAATGAACTAGCATAGGTTAACATGTATTAAAATGGATATCAAAGCTTTATGAACGATGGATCTACATGCAGACTTAAGGAAAATGCATGAAATCACTATCTTTAACACACAAACAAGCCACCGATCCAATATACTCCTTTGGGTCCGTGTGAGAGATAATCACCACTCACCGAATCACCTAAACACCTCAAAAGCTACCAACTTCAGATCTGGACAGCAAAGGATCTAGCTCGATCCGACAAAATTCCGCTTTAAATGATGAAATCCCACTTCGTTGGATGTAGATCTTCAACTTTGGCTCTTGGATCTTTGATCTTGATCTTCGATCTTGGATGGATGTAAGCACTAGATTAAAGTGGAGAAAAGAAGTGAAGAAGTGTTGTAGTCGAGCTCTCAAAATGGCAGCACTTCGTCGCTTCAAAATCCGATGCCAAAAAGTGAAGCAAACGGGTGTATTTATAGGAAGTTTTCCCCCTTAACTCGTCCATCTCCTTAAGTCGTTGCCGACCTAAGGACCCAACGACATACGGCTTAACACAACACGTCCTAAAACATGTCCGACCCAACAGTTCAACGACCCAAGCCATAACACACGCGCACGACTTACGACCTGACATAAGCCGGTCACGGCTTAACTACACTCACCATCTCAACATAAGTCGTCTACGACCTAACCCTAACACCCCGACCTAACTGACCAACACAACTAAGCGACCTAACGAGTTAACGGGTTAACACTTCCACTCCTCCTACGACTTAAAGATACTAACTCGTAAACGACTTATGCCTTCACACGCGACTTAACATCTTAGCACTCACTTCACTAAGTCGCTCAATCATTAAGCCGCTATCTACCTTAAGTCGCTCCTAACTACTGGGTCGTTAACTTGTTCGACCGACTCATCCCTAGGTCACTCACTCCCTTAAGTCGGTCCATCCTATAGGTCGTCCCTTCCTATAGATCGTTCCAATTCCTTAGGTCGGTCAACTCCTATAAGTCGGCCACTCCTATAGGTCGTTCCAATCTCTTAAGTCGTCTCAAACCATCACACGTCCTAACTTCCAGACGATCTTACTATGGACGATCTAACTCTAACGACTTATCAACACAACAATCTAATGATAACAGTATTTCGATCCGTAAAAATATGGGTCGTTACATTCTCTCCCCCTTAGGAATTTCGCCCCCGAAATTCCAAACAGACAAGAGCAACCAAAACTATTCTGCATGACTACCATCCATAGCAATCAACAAACTATGCATCCAATTACTAGCCTAGCATGCAGAATTCTAAGATTAGAACAAGTTACAAATTCATGAGATGTTACGACACCTTAGGGCCGTACCTCGAAGAGTTCAGGATGAGCTGCTTTCATCCTCTCTTCCTCCTCCCATGTACAGTCGTTAACATCATCACTCCATTGTATCTTGAGCAACGTAATCGTCTTCCTCCTAAGTTGTTTCGTGTCAGTTTCCACAACACGAAGTGGCTTACGAGGTCTTCTGACAACTGGATCAACTTCAAAATCTTCACAGCTATCAGTAGAAACCACTGTATTCGAGTCGTGCACATACTTCCGTAGATACGATACATGAAAAACATTGTGCACACCCGACATCTTTTCTGGTAATTCCAATTTATAGGCGAGCTTTCCAATTCGCTCAATGATCGGGAATGGTCCAACAAATCTCGGAGTCAATTTTCCTTTCTTCCCGAATCGAATAACATTCTTCAGTGGAGAAATCTTCACAAAAACCATATCACCTACGTCGAATTCCAAATCCTTACGACGCTTATCGGCATAACTTTTCTGACGATCTTGGGCTGCCTTCGTTCGTTGCCGAATAATCTCTATGCAATCCGAAGTCTGTCGAATCATTTCTGGCCCAAGTATCAGCTTTTCTCCAGTTTCCAACCAACATGTAGGAGAGTTACACGGTCTTCCATACAATGCTTCATATGGTGCCATACCAATGCTTGACTGGTAATTGTTATTATACGCAAATTCTACCAAATGAAGATGATCTTCCCATGATCCTCCGAAGTCCAAAACACATGCCCTCAGGAGATCTTCCAAAACTCGGTTGACTCTCTCGGTCTGACCATCTGTTTGGGGATGATAAGCTGTACTCAAACACAACTCGGTTCCCAAAACTTCCTGGAAGCTCTTCCAAAATTCACTAGTGAACAATGGGTCTCGATCGCTCACTAGACTCTTCGGAATACCATGGAATCGAACTATCCACTTAACATACAACTCAGCCAACTTCGATGCAGTCCTAGTTGATCGAACAGGAATGAATCTTGCACTCTTAGTCAAACGATCTACGATGACCCAAATCCCTTCATTTCCTGCCCTGGTTCTAGGTAGTCCATCGATAAAATCCATCGATATTTGCTCCCACTTCCACGTAGGAACTTCTAATGGCTGAAGCAATCCACTGGGCTTCTTCCGCTCGGCTTTTACCAACTGGCAATTCATGCATTTGGAAATAAAATTTCCAACATCCTTCTTCATACCTTTCCAGTAATAGGTTCTCTTCATATCGCGATACATCTTATTCCCTCCTGGATGAATTGTCAGCTTCGAGTGATGACTTTCCTTCAGAACTTCATCTCTCAATTCATCAATATCAGGAACAACTAGTCGTCCTTGTTTTTGAAGCCAACCCTCTCGATCGACTTCGAATCCTTTATCCTTTTCTGGGTCCAATCTAGATTCCAAATCACGGATAATCTTGATAAGCTTATCATCTCGCTTTTGGCTCTTGCCAATTCTTTCCACAAGAGTAGGTCTTACCGATAAGTTTACCAACATCTCAGGTTCCAATTCACATCTAGGCCTGAAGTCAAATCTAGCTAAATACTCGAGACTCTTCCATTCAGAAAACATTGCCCCCAATCCTGCATGTCTTCGACTTAACGCATCCGCCACTGCGTTACCCTTTCCCGGAGTATAGGCTATACCAAAATCATATGATGCCAAAAACTCTAGCCATCGTTGCTGACGAAGATTCAAATCCTTTTGGGAGTAAAGATACTTCAACGACTTATGATCTGTAAACAACTCGAATCGAACTCCCAGTAGATAATGTCTCCACAGCTTCAAAGCAAATACAATCGCCGCTAACTCCAAGTCATGAGTCAGATAATTCCTTTCATGCGGCTTTAGTTGTCGACTTGCATACGCAACAACTTTATCCTTTTGCATCAGCACTGCTCCAAGTCCAGTACTACATGCATCGGTGTAAACCACCATCTCATCGTTTCCACTTGGAATAGCCAAAACAGGAGCACTCGTCAGTCGCTCTTTCAGGATTCTGAAAGCTTGTTCACACTTATCATCCCATCTGAACACTTGGTTCTTCTTCGTCAATCCTGTTAATGGTGCAGCTATCTTGGAAAAGTCTTTGATAAAACGACGATAATATCCCGCTAGTCCAAGAAAACTTCTCACATCAGATACATTCTTAGGTCTAACCTAATCCTGGATTGCTGCCATCTTGGCGGGATCAACCGCTATTCCATTTCCAGAGATAATATGACCTAAGAACCTCACTTCACTCTTCCAGAACTGACACTTCGAAAACTTAGCCTTCAGCTGATGTTTTCGTAGAGTTTCCAAAACAATACGCAAGTGCGTTTTGTGCTCTTCTTCAGTTCTGGAATAAATCAAAATATCATCCACGAACACAAGTACGAACTTGTTCAACTGATCCCTGAACACTCTATTCATAAGATCCACAAAATATGCTGGTGCATTGGTCAATCCAAACGGCATTACCAGCCACTCAAAGAGACCGGATGGTGTCCTGAAAGCAGTCTTCGGCACACTATCCTTAGCCACTCTTAACTGGTGAAATCCCGTTGCCAAATCCATCTGAGAAAACACCTTAGCTTCGTGAAGCTAATCAAACAAGTCATCTATTCTCGGCAATGGATATTTTTTCTTCTTAGTCACTTTATTCAGCTCACGATAATCCACACATAACCTCAACGATCCATCCGCTTTGGTTGCGAACACAACTGGTGCACCCCATTCGGACACACTACGCCGAATGAATCCTTTTCCTAAAAGATCATCAACTTGCACCTTCAACTCTTGCTGTTCTCTAGGCGCCATCCGCCTAAGAGGCATCACAACGGGTCTGGCTCCCTCAACTAGATCGATACGAAACTCGATCTCTCTATGCGGCGGTAACCCTTTGACTTCATCAAAGACATCCTCAAATCCATTCGCGATTGGCACCGATGACAGTCCATCCCGTGGAACAACCAGCGAATACATGAAGCTCATGAAGACGCCTTCCTCATGCTTACATCGTATCAAAACCTTTCACCCTTCCACATTCTCGACTGTCACCTCCAACCTTTCACAATCGACCTTTGCCGCATACTTCCTAAGCAAGTCCATACCCAAAATAATTCCGAACCCCGCAAAGTTCAGAACAAAACAATCACAAACAAAAGAGCAATCATGACTCGATACAGCTAGACCACGGCATAGCATACACAAACAAGACGAACCCCCAACTGGATTAGTCACAACCAATGGTCTATCAACGATATCCGGTTCCAAACCCAACCGGCCTACAAGTTCATTGCAAACAAAGGAATACGACGCTCTGGTATCAAACAACACTCTGACTGGAACACCACATATGGAAAGAGTACCTTGAACCACCACACTCATTCCTTTCTCTTCTGCAGTAGGAGCTTTCGAAGATGATGGAACAGCCCCCAAAGCATAAGCTTGCACAATCTGCTTGTCCTTCCTCGGTTCCGGACAATTCTTCCTGAAATGCCCCGGTTTGTCACAGTTGTGGCACTTCGCCGGCACCTTCGGATTCTTGCAATCCTTGGAGAGATGGCCCTTCTGCTGGCAATTGTAGCAAGTCACTTCACCCTTCGACTTCTTTTGGCCATCCTTACCCTTCTGCCGTTGCTGCTTCCTCTTCTTGTTTCCACCCTGCTGTGGTTTGTACTCCTCCTTGGTCACAGCAATAACAGATCCTTCCTTAGGAAACAGATTCTCTTGCCTGAGAGCCTTCTCCACAAGCTTCTCAAACGGATCGTCCAGATGATCCACCAACTGCCTCCCAAGATAACTATCCAAGCCTGTCACAAACTTCTCATTCTTCTGATATGAAGACTCAATATACGACCGAGCATACTTGGACAAAGCTTCAAACTTAGAAACATACTCAAGAACTGATCTTCCACCTTGCTTGAGCTCCACAAACTTTTTGAACAAAACAGATTTCTGAGCCGTAGAAATAAACTTAGCTTCAAACCTAGCTTGGAACTGTACCCAAGTGATCTTTTCCTCCGGAGTATCAATGGTGATAGAGTTCCACCAATCAGAAGCTCTTCCCTGAAGCTGTCTTGATGCAAGCTTCCTTTTGGTTGCATCCTCAATTCCCAAGTCACCAAAGATCCTTCTACAAGCATCTATCCACCTCTGAACTTCAATAGTTGATTCTGTTCCCAAGAAAACCTTTCCTCCAAGGGCGGTATAGTCATTACACAACTTAGCAAAATCCACTGGTTTTGGAGTTTGAACTTGAACTCCAACATTTACCGTTGGCCCTGGAGCTGGCATCCTTCTCATGATCGAAGTCATCATAGCTTCGAACATCGCAACATAATCAGCAGCCCCCTTAGCATCACGGCCTTCCCTAGCAGCTGGTCTCCCTCTTCGACTCATTCTTAATATCTATAAAAGAATGATTAGTACACCTTGAGAAACAACTGCATAAGAGGTTCAAATCCTTCTAAGCTACAATATTATATATAGTAATCACCCATCAAAATTACAAATACGTCTCTCATACGTAGTTACGTCAGCGAGCGTTGGCTAAAATCGATTAACCAAAGCTCTGATACCAAATGTAACGACCACCCACGACTCCTGCCCGAAAAAAGGGAATGGTGCGCTGAAAGGTGTGCCAGGCAGCCATGGACGATTGTCAGGGCAAGGTAAAAACAGCAGACTCTATCGTATAACTCACAGCGCTAGGATAAAATACAATAGAGAAATATATATATATATATATATATATATATATAGTGAAGCTCCACAGAATAGAATATCATCATATAAGCTTCATAGTAGTTTTATACAAATATCTGAACAATCAATACATCAAGCCTCACTACATATCACTCAGAGAATATACAAGCAGTGGAACATCCAATACATATAGTAAGAAAACAATATGCAAAAGCCTCCAACTCGTCTTCGTCATCAACAACGTGGATAACCAAGAACAGCACCTGCCACCTGCTACCTAGTCTGCCCATCCCAAAATGGATGAACGGCCCAAGGTAAAAAGAGTTGAACATAAAACCTTGAGTCGGACAACAGTCTTAGTGAGCAGTAAATTAACTATCAACATACCAAAAGAGCATAAAGGAAAAAGGAATAGGAATCCAACCCTCCCACTCCACCTCTTTCTACAGTGATAGCCCCCAGACACGCTAAGCAGAATCAAACATAGCAAAGCAGACATTCAAAATAAAGTAATTATCACTCGAGTCAAGGTCGATGTTTTCCAAGTACAAACCCCCAAGGCCTAAACCAAGATCAGATAAGCACCCAGAAAGCATCGCTCTTGAGACCGAATGATGATTCAACCAAACATTCATGACTCTGGCTATCACTGTTATCATTGCTTCGATATCATCGTTAATTGAATGATCGGCTCATTCTTTCATCCGTCCGTCAAGGGCTAATGGTAACCCCGGTTCTAGACAGAACTCCGCACGTCGTCGCAGCCCGTGCCTAGGACTATCGAATCTGTCCAGAGTACTTAGCACGTCGTCGCAGCCCGTGCCTGGGACTATCGAATCTGCCCAGCATACTCTTGCTTTGAGCCTGCTAAAACCTTCAATAACGATGAGATCTCAACCTTCTAGTCATCCTCCTAGACGACTACTCTCATACTAGCTCAAGCGCCTCTCAAGCCAACCATTATCAACAAACTCGAACCATTTCACCGAGTTATCAACATGCTTGGGATGATCCCGTCTGGATTAAACCAAGGCTATCTCATATCATGCTTTGCTTCATCGCATCATAGCAAAGTCCCATCTTAACATCATGCTTTGCTTCATCGCATCATAGAAAAGTCCCATCTCAATATCATGCTTTGCCTCATCGCATCATAGCAAATTCCCATCTCAATATCATCATCAAATCTATCCATATGAGCTTTATCATCCGCTTCATATGCCACGGGCCGCTTTCCTTATTCAAGAGCCTTTCCACTTAGCTTTTGAATCATCTTCGACCAACTTGTCCAAATTCAAATCATCAATCAACTAATTTCTAACAGTCAATCAAATCAATCATTAATCCAAATAATCAATCATTCAAACAAGATCTAAATAAACAGTTATAACGATAATGGCAATTTCGTAAATAAAGACTCCAAATCTAACAAGCATGAATTCTAAGTAATATCTTGATGAATGAACTAGCATAGGTTAACATGTAGTAAAATGGATATCAAAGCTTTATGAATGATGGATCTACATGCAGACTTAAGGAAAATGCATGAAATCACTATCTTTAACACACAAACAAGCCACCGATCCAATATACTCCTTTGGGTCCGTGTGAGAAATAACCACCACTCACTGAATCACCTAAACACCTCAAAAGCTACCAACTTTAGATCTGGATAGCAAAGGATCTAGCTCGATCCGACAAAATTCCGCTTTAAATGATGAAATCCCACTTCGTTGGATGTAGATCTTCAACTTTGGCTCTTGGATCTTTGATCTTGATCTTCGATCTTGGATGGATGTAAGCACTAGATTAAAGTGGAGAAAAGAAGTGAAGAAGTGTTGTGGTCGAGCTCTCAAAATGGCAGCACTTCGTCGCTTCAAAATCCGATGCCAAAAAGTGCGGCAAACGGGTGTATTTATAGGCAGTTTTCCCCCTTAACTCGTCCACCTCCTTAAGTCGTTGCCGACCTAAGGACCCAACGACATACGGCTTAACACGACACGTCCTAAAACATGCCCGACCCAACAGTTCAACGACCCAAGCCATAACACACGCGCGCGACTTACTACCTAACATAAGCCGGTCACGGCTTAACTACACTCACCATCTCAACATAAGTCGTCTACGACCTAACTGACCAACACAACTGAGCGACCTAACGAGTTAACGGGTTAACACTTCCACTCCTCCTACGACTTAAAGATACTAACTCGTAAACGACTTATGCCTTCACACGCGACTTAACATCTTAGCACTCACTTCACTAAGTCGCTCAATCATTAAGCCGCTATCTACCTTAAGTCGCTCCTATCTACTGGGTCGTTAACTCGTTCGACCGACTCATCCCTAGGTCGCTCACTCCCTTAAGTCGGTCCATCCTATAGGTCGTCCCTTCCTATAGATCAGTCCAATTCCTTAGGTCGGTCAACTCCTATAAGTCGACCACTCCTATAGGTCGTTCCAATCTCTTAAGTCGTCTCAAACCATCACACGTCCTAACTTCCAAACGATCTTACTATGGACGATCTAACTCTAACGACTTATCAACACAACAATCTAATGATAACAGTATTTCGATCCGTAAAAATACGGGTCGTTACATATGTTGTATATATCCTGAAACCACCTACCAAATATATAACACAAAAATCACAAAAATCTTTAGGTCTGACTTACATAAAATCAAGTAACTTATTTTATTAAGGCTTATATCCATTAACCGATCCAATACCAACTTATAAAATTTATATACTTTAAAACAATAATTTAAAGCATAGATTGACAGAGAAATATATATACATAAACCCATTATAATTTTACACATACCTCTATATATATACACACAAAGAAACACGGCAAGGACAGAGATGGAGGATGGCGCAACGCACAAGGAGATGGGTAGGCGAAGGAGGTGGTGGTGGTTGAGGTGTTTAGGCTGAACAAAGCACAAGAGATCAAGCAAAACAATGTAAAATTTCAATAGAAAAATGAATAGAGAAGTAGAAAAAAGAGAAGAAGCCGTTACCTAATATTCTTTTGTGGCCGTGAGAAATGAAGACGGGAAGTAAAAAATTTCACGTGAAAAAGTGATATAGGCAGCTAGGGTTAAAGAATGTTCGGCAAAATTTGTGGAGAAGTTATGGTAGGAAATCAAAGGGGCGGAAAGATATAAAGGCAAGAAATTAAACGTAACGTATTGCCTATAATTAAAACAGGTAACGCATCTTAATTTGATGCGTTTCCTATATATATATATATATATATATATATATATATATATATATTAAAGAAAGATGTATACAAAAAGCTTCACTGAACAAATAAATACAATAATGCTTAATAAGTACATTTTAAAAGATATGCCCTTTAAGGCAATAACGTATATCTATTTGAAATTTCTTTCCAAGAAATAAATAAGGAATCTAAACACTTAACCATTTAATTAATAAATGAATGTCTAAATAGAAAAATAAGGTAGAGATAGATATTATGAAAAAGAAATAAATAGTTCTAGGAAAAGTAGGAAATAAATAAAGAAAATACTCTATTTAATGGAAACTAGAATTAAAAGTTGTAAATAAAATTCAACTGACATTGGAAAATTTCGACAACACTTCTAAATAAATAAAAGTCAAGTTAATAAAGTAAATGCTAAACAAAATAAAGTGTAAATGAAAATAAAATAAGGTCTTAAGAAAATGGAAAAATAAATAAAGAATTACTTTAATTAATTGAAACTAGAAATTAAAAATTGTAAACAAAATACGACTGGCATTGGAAAATTTCAATTACACTTTTAAAAATGTTTTTAAAACTAAAATATATACATCACAGTCATGTTACATGTGTAAACATAAATTAGAACATGACATGACAAACAAAAATATTATTTATATAAAAATAAAAATAAACAATTTTGTTAAATACAATAAATTACATCCAATAGTGTAAAAAGCATAACTTTCACAATATTAATCAGATTTTAATGAAACAAATAGCAGTGTCCTTAGAAATTTATTTACTTTCATAAAATAAATTTCAAATTTTCAAAATTAAATTTTTTTTTAAATTAAAGTCAAAGTTTGGCCATATTGACCAAAATTCACCTTTTTGGAAAATATTCTATTTATTCATGTTTGGAATTCTAATTCACATCAAAATCAAAATTTATATTTAAAATAACAAAATTATCTATTTTAATAAATAAAATAAAGTTTTTATGTAACGGCCCGTAGATAACAATCCGCCGCTGTGAGATTCTATTTAGTTTTTTTCCTCTCTATTTTTCTTATTTACCCCATAACAATCCGCCCTTCCATATGGTTTGAATTGGCACGTGTGTCGATTTAAAGCGTGCGAAAAGGTTGGACGTTACATCTGGTATCAGAGCTTTGGTTTAGTGATAAACCTTAGCTTTGTGGGGTTTGACTCTTTATTAATAGGGTAGTAATACCCTATGGGAGTCGCTGAGTGTATATATATGAGAGAGCGTATTTGTTAGTATTATAAAAAGATTTTAATGTTGTGTTAATCTGTTCCGTTGTGTATTTATAAATTCTGGTTGATGCATGGGACGCTATGACATCAATAGGGATTTCTAAACACTTAATAGGACAGACCGACATAATATTGTTTTATATAGGTGAATGAAATAATTTTGCCTATTGTATTTTCTATATAAAATTAAAAAAATTCAAATGATATCTATATTTGGATGAAATAGATTGGTTGTTAGGTAGAAAAGTGTATAAATAATAATAGAAATAAGATTGAAAAAATAAAATAAATGAAATCTGGAAATTTAGAACTTAAGTTCCGGGGTTTTGAAATTTCGTTCAAATAAATTTTGGAATATAATAATATTGTTTATAAGTATTTTCTGATGTAAATATTTCAATATAATTTGGAAGAATTGTTTTAAAGAAGATTTTGGAGAAAGAAATGTTTTGTACTTTCCTCTATGTCGCTGGAAAATAATTTCGGTGATGGCGGCCGCATCATCGACTTTCATTTTTGAGTTTCAAAGGGGGAAGGCCACTGTAGTAGTTCTACTGTAGATTCATTTTTGAAAAATATATAAATTTTGAATTGTTTTAAATATAATTAGAGTTATATAAGTTGTAAGAATATATTTAACTATTGTTTAAAATAAATAGAAAATTTAACCCGGTATTAATAAATTTCCATTAATTAATTGTTTCAATTATTGTGGTGGAATGAAAGGTAAGTAATTAATAATTGAAACCTCTAATTTAGGTAAGAGATTTAAGGATAAGTAAAAAAGGAAGTTAAGTTGATTGTTGTTTGGATTTGTTGTTGTTTAGTTGATGGTTGTTTGGGCAAGGATACTTTAAAATTGGATTAGGATAAATGAATAATCTATTTAGTTTTATCTAAGACTGTTGAGTAAATGATGCGCTAGTAGTTTATTCTTCATTCCGTACAATTTAAAAGTTTTGAACCCGAACAACTATTTGTTTGTTTGATTGAAAGGTTGCTTTGTATTAGTTGTGTATGTTGTTGGTTGAAATTGATGGTTATAAATTGAGATATTTTATCTAAATTAATTAAATTTATAAATTTAATTGTTTATAAAGTTAATATTTGAATAAGGTATATTGATTTCTTAGTTCTTCGTTTCCTCTCTTTTCCTTTTCGGGGACGAAAAGATTTGAGTGGGGGAGAGTGTAACGACCCATAGATTTCGATAATTTAATTTGTTTAATTAATAGGATTTTTGCAATTTATTTTGTAGAAATAATAAAGGTGATAAACAAATATTAAAATGAGGGCTAAAATAAATTATGTAAATGGTGACTTAAAACCTATTTATAGAAATTTGAATAAAATCCAAATGAATTAAGTAGGAAAAGGATTCTTACCTGGATATAAAATTTAATATGATAAATAATAAAAATATAATTGATTTAATGCAATAAAAGAGTGTAAACGGTAAATTGGAATAAATTAAGGAATCATGTTATTGCAAGTTAATAATTTATGACTTGAACGAAATTCCAATTCATTAAAATCATTTAAATGTTATGATTTGATTTTAAATGGAAAATGAGAAAATCAAATGTAAGGATTTGATTAATATATATGTTATTTATTCAGGGTATTGAATGAAATTGGGAATCCAATTGTAATTAATGGTAATAATGTGGGTATTAGCTAATAAATTAAATTTTCAATGCAATACCCATAAATGAATGGAATGAAATGAATGTATGTAAATGTATACTAGGTTATTTATCAAATAGAAGGAGAGAAAAGTAAATATCAAATTGATTGATGAATAAATATGCATTGAATAGTAATTGAATGTAAAGTTAATAGTGATTGTATAAAATCAATATAAGATAATGAATTGCAATAAATTGTGGGTTGATAATTGTAATATCCCGGAATTTTGGACAATATAAATTTAATAATCTGGATTTAAATTTATATTGAATTGATAATTTTGATTAATAAATTTGATATTTATTCAATAATCTTATTTATGAAGTATTTAATTTGTGAAATTATTTTTAATGAATTAATAAATTGTTTTCTATTTAATAATGTATATGTATTTATGTATATATTTTAAATAGACAATTTGTTTTAGTTAAATTAGTATAGCATATTTTTAATATGTTTTGAAAATAGAAATGGTGATTTATTTTTAATTTGAGCTTTTTAAAATATTTTAATTAAATAACTATATGATTTTAAATATGAGACAAATGTTTTAATTAGTTTAAAATTCATTTTAATTCAAGTTTGTATATTAAGATATGTTACAAATATATTTGTGTTACTCTTTTTAAATTATTTATTGATAATTTAGATTTGTCAATTTAATTTGAAATTTAAAATACAATTTAAAATGTGAACATGTATTCTATATGTTAATGTAACCTCTTTTATAAATTCCTTTTATTTGTTTTAAAAAGTATCTTTTCAAATGAACTACTTGTATAATGTAATAATATTTGCTTTATTCTTAGAGATTATTTATATTCATAACTATGAACTAATTAACTAAGTTTAATTTATCTTTAACACCTAATTAAATAACAAATTATTTAAAGAGACATGTGTACATATATTAAAGATTTAGTATAACAAGTGTCTATTTAAAATGACAAGTGTCAATATTTTATTTTCATTTTCTTTTAATTTCATTTTAAATTTGAAATTTTCTTTATATCATCTTGTTCTTCATTCATTTGCATTTTTGTTTCATTCCTTAATAAAAGAAAACAAAATCTCATTCACATCCAAAGTTCAAACCTGCATTTCAAATCTGAAACCCAAATTAGTAAACACTCCTCTATTTCAAAACAAATCTGCATTTCTTTACATATGAGAAGAAAGCTCTGCATTAATTCATTTTTTTCAAAAACTCTGATTCAATCTTCATCAAGTAAGAGAGCTCTGCATTTCAAATCTTCATCAAGAAAACCTGCATCAAACAATCAAACCTGTTAAATTTGCATTCAACTCCTCAAACCCAAATTACTGCCTGCATCTACATGAATAAGCTCTGCATTCATGGAATCTTCAATTTGGATCTGAAACCAAATACATTCAGACCTGCATGCAACTCCTCATTACAAAATTCAAGTTTGAAAACCTGCACATCAATTTAAAGCCTGCATGCAACAGATTTTTACATACATTCATGGATCTTCAAATCTGGTAAATCAAGATTTATAAGCAGAAGTTCTGCATTTCTAAGCATCTTGGAACAGAGGTCTGCATAACAAATTGAAGCCTGCATGCTAAAAAAATCTGGAACAAGAAGTAAAACCTGCATTTCAATTTTTAGCATAAAGCTCTGCATTTCAAAACTCTGGAACCTGAAAATGAAATATGCTCTGCACTTTGAATAGAGGTGAGTAACTCCTATTTTAAAAATTTAAGTAGGTTAGTTGCATGTTTAAATCTGAAATAAGATGAGATTTGCAGTGAATATTTATATGTGTGATTATATGTGTGCATGTTTATAAAGTATAAATAAATACTTATGCAATTTCCTGCACACATATGACTGTGTATATGTGATCTTCAAAAATTCAAATTTATGTTTGATTCTTGAATATTTCCTTGTTTGCTGAAAAGGACCTAAATTCTTGAACAAGTCATGTTGTTTTGGAGTGGTGTGAGTTCTTATTGTATATAAGCTAAGTATGATATCTGTAACCTGAAAAAAAAAAAGAGGGAAAAACAATCTATACAGAACAAATTTGACTAGAGTGATAATTTAAGCTTTATGATTTTATGATTCAAGTTTACTAATAGAATCATTTAGTAAATTCAAGAATTTTAAACTAAAATTAAAAATTAACAGTGATAAGAAAAATGCAGATTCATGTGAACTGTATTTTACAATTTTATCAAAATCAGTTGAATCTTGCATTTGAACTGTTTGAAATTGATTTTGGAGTGAATGTAGCTATCAATTAACATAGGAAAATTTTTGAATTGATCTACAATTCAAGTTTGAGATGGGAATTTGGATTTAAGTTGTAGAACCCTAGTTACTGTGTTTTAAAAATATTTTGGGTGCTGTGACTTCAAGGATGCATCGAGTTCAAAGATGTTTGGGGTATTGATGGATGGTGTAGTGATGAAGCAATCACCGGAGTTTGGTCGATGATGTTGGTCGGAGATGGTAGTTAATGGTGTTGACAGGTTTTAGGTGATATTGGGTGAAGGCTGTTTCAGGTTTCAGGGGTATTGGGATTGCAGTGTTTTGACTCGGGATGGACTCGGGTTATCTGAAGGAAAACTCGAAGCAGGGAGATTATTTTCCCGAAGTAAATTTTAGCTTGCTCGAGAACTTTTGTTTCAGGTCTTAGCAACAGACCTGTTTTGTTTTTAGAGTTTAAAAACAGTAAGGTTTAAATTAAATCTGAAATTGAATTTAGGATTTAGCTTGAATCTAAAAATGAATTCAAATTTGTGTGAATTCTTATTTTGTAATAATGTAAATGCAGAAATTCAAATTAGTTTAAATAAATAAAAAAAAAGGGAAAAAACAGAAAACCTGTTTCCAGTTTATAAATTTGAAATAAATGCAAACTCTAATTTAACTTAGGCTTCAATAACTTGAATTTGAATATGAATTTAAATAAGTTTAAAATCCTGTTCTTTGAAATTATTTTAATCCTGGAAATTTATAAAGTTTAAGTTTATTTTTTAGAAAACAGAAAAAAACTGTTTTCTGTTTCATATGTAAAGATTAAGTTTAATTTGAAAGTGAAGATTTAAATGAGTTTAAGTTTGAATTTGAATATGAATTCAAATTTGGATGGTCAGAGATTTGAAGTCAATTATTGTTTTTAAATTTAAATTTGATTTTTCAAAATCACAAGTATAAATGCATTGTTGTTTTGCATATTGAATTGAAAGTTAAGTACTTAAAGTTAGAAGTGCAAATGAATTCAATCTGAGTTTTAAATCTGGATTTAAATTTTAAACTTCAGTTTTTAAATAAATATTTAAATTTAGATTGTTTTCAAATGACTTACATTTGAATTGGAGTTGTAAATTGTAGAAAGAGATTTAGAGAGTTAAATCTAAAATAAGTTTGAAAGTGTATTTCAAATTTTGAAATTTAAAGAGATTTTTAAATTAATTTGAGTTTGATTTGAATTGAAAATTTAAATTCTTTAATCTTATTAACAAAGTATATGTTTCTTGTAAACATGTAAGATTAAGTTTGTATTGTTTTAAAAAATCTTATTTAAAACAAATTTGAGTTTTAAAGTTTAAAGAAATGTTAAAAGTAAATTTAAAAACATTTTGTTTTTAAATACTTAATTTAAATAAGGAATATTTATCTAAAGGATAAATGAAACTTAATGATTTGATTCATTAATTATTAAGGTAATTAAGATGAATATTAATTATTTAATTAATTAAAAATGTGGATGTTTAATCAAATAATTAATGATTTTTAATTTGATTTGAGATTAATTAATTAAGTTTAATTAATCTATAATTAATGATGGTTAATTAAATTTTAATTTATGATTAAGATTTATTTAATCAGGTGATTAATGATTAATTTAGTTTTAATTAACACTTAGTTAATTAATAATTAGAGATTAATTAAATAGTAATTAAATATTAATTACTTAATAACTAATAATGATTAATATAAGTTAATCTCTTAATTAAGTAATTAAGAAATGTAAATGAAGTCATTAACTTAAGATTTATTTAAAAATTAATTAATGTGATTAATTTTTGATAATTAATTAGATTAATTAATTAAGAATAATCAATTGTTTTAGATTTAATTACTTAATGAAAGTAATTAAAGAGTTAATTACTTAATGTAATTAATTAAGGTTAATGTGATTTGTTTAGATTAATTAATTAAGTTTAATTGGTTTAAACAATTGTGGATTGTTTGATAATTACTTTATGTAATTTATAAATTTGTAATTACTTAAGGAAGTAATTAATAATTACAGGATGTAATTAAAGATATTTGATATAGAAGTAATTTGGATTTAAATTACTTTGAAAATTAATTAAGGGAATTAATTTAGATAATTAATTAAGAATAATTAATTATTGGGTTGAGTAATTAATGTAGTTAATTACTGAATGGTTATTAATCAAGGGTGATTAATATATATGTAGGGTTCAATATAATTAACTTGTGTAATCAACTTATAAGCTAATTACTTATTGTAATTAGAGATAGTTAATCAGTAATGATTAATTGAAAGAATATTGAGATGATGATTTATAAATTGATTTGTAATCAATGGATGGTTTAGTTAAGCAGGATTTTGATGATTAATTTAATTCATTTTAAATTAATTTGAGTTCAGTAATTAATTTAATTCATTTTAAATTAATTATTGAAGATGTGATCATTAGATCATTTGCTTATGTTTGATGATTGGAATTGGTTGACTGGTTTGTAATCTCAGTTATGAGATGAGTAGTGTATGTGATATGGATGCATTGGTTGCTCTTGGATGATAATTTGGATTATCTGTTTTGATATGATTATCTGTTGATAATGATAAGGTTGATTATCTATTATGTTGTGAATTATCTATCTGTGTATATTTAGATAATGAATTGAATTGTTTTAAACTTAAACAACTTGGCCTTAAAAGACACGCTTTGGATTTCGATGAGACCGGGATCGGGTTTCCATATTTGGATATCCGAAAACCACATCGATTCCAAATAACGTTAGGTCGTTAATCCAAGTGGAGCGAGTGAAGACTCGAGGTGTAAGGGCTATACGTCAGTATAACTCTGTGGGTGATTCCGTAATGAGTTTGACGGAATAGTACTTATAGATTCGAGATGGTGAATCAGAGTGCAAGGGTTATTGTCGTTAACTCTGAGGGTGATTCCAATATGAGTGTAACGAGATAATGCCTTCGGTTTCGTTCGAACCCGGAACGAACTTGTATGGATTGAATGCTTTCAGAACATCGTCAGGTGGACGATGAGCATTCTAAGAGATGTGTTCTATAAAGGTAATCGTAACCTCAAGCCTCATCAACCGGGAATGGCTAAAACAGGGGAGGTGCAGCAAGGCTTCGTGGGTAGCCCCCACTGGAGAGCAAGATTTACCCCTGTCTAGAGGTCCCTTTTTATTTCGGCTGTGTGGGCAGTTGGAACGTACGCCAACTGCGGGGTTGTCTTGTTCGGGACTATTCAGTAAGGAATGGTCCCGGTCTTGTGTAGCAGGGGATGAAGGGAGTAATCCTCGGTATGGTGATCTAGGCCACGTACTGTGACGGGCGGTACCCCAGTAGCCCTGCCATTGATGGAATCCAAAAATCCAATAAGTGCCAACGGTTTTGATTGTATTACCCACTTTTGTGGCTAGTAGCTGGAATTTAATGAATGTAACAATTTCAGCTATTTCATATTTACTTGAAAACCCTAGACACTATTATAATATCATCGAATTTCCTATCAAATGTTTTTGGTTAGCGTAAGGTAAAAACTTTTCCATGTTTATGTGTGGGAAGTCTTACGTGATACCTTTCTTTTCAAAAGTTTTTCAAAGTTAAGCAACTTTAACCTGTTACTCACACCAGACCCATGTCTGACCCGGAGTTATTTCTGTTTTTCTTTAACTCTTGGGTACTCAAATTTTTACGAGTAGCCAAGGGAATTCAGGTTAGGATTCAGGATTGGCTTTGACGATTTGTGGAGGAGCATATGGAGCAGGAGGCTTCTGCGTATAGTTATATAATTCCGCTGTGTTTGGTATCTCTGAGTGTTGTGTTTGATTTGAGTTGTATAACTAGACAGGTGTCTATAACTGTCTAGTATGTAAGGTATATGCTGTGTAACTCTGATTAGTGTTGTAAACTATGTAATAGTTATGTTATTAATATAATTTATTCGTTCCGCTGTTTAGATTCTGATTGTTGTTTCTTTCTTCTTCTCTTTCTTTCTATTCTCTATCCCTTTCTTTCTTAATTCATGACGCGATTTTCTGGGAGTGGAAAGTCGGGTCGTGACAGTTGGTATCAGAGCGTTAGGTTGAGTGAATACCTAGGCTCTGTAGTGGTGTCTTTCTTGAGAGAGCGTATTTGTATTTTTGATATATAATATATATATATATTTATTGGTTCTACCTATTTGTTGGATTACCCGTTCAGGTTTTTCCAATGTAAGTTATAAAGGTAGATGAGGTAGAAGTGTGTGTAACACGACTACCATTGGTTGGAGTTTTATGGATGAGGTTGGAAGTGTATTTGTCGAGACTGTAGACCTAATACCGTCTCAAGTGAGTTCTGTTGTGATGAAATACTTCATCGATCTCTGAAGGAAACCTGTAAAGGTTCGGAGTTCATCTTTGAAGTGTAGGATTGAGTTTGATCTGTCGGTAGGGCAGAAGCAAGCAAGTGGTGATATCTTGATATCTTAGGAAGTTGTAGCTGCGTGATGAGATGCAGTGACTATGGATATTTCTGAAGATGTTTCTTTGAAACAAGAATAAGAAGTGAGTCTGCCGGTATTGTGGCTGAGTTTAGTTGAGTGTTTTGAGTTAGTAGGGAGTCTTCTGGCTGAGTAGTTTTTCTGAAGTGGAGTTCAGAAGCAGCAGAGTAGATCCGTTTCTCTGGTGAGTTGACTAAGTCAGCATAAGCTGTTCTGTTTGGTTGAGAGAGAGAGCAGTTTTCTTTGGATTTGGGCTGAGTAGATCGCAAAAGTGACTTGCGATAGTTGAGTGTTCTTTGGATTTGTTGGAGATTGTCTGGATGTCTTCTGGAAGTCAGAGTTTGTCAGCATCTAGAAATCGAGTTTTCTTTCCAGGAATGGAACTGGTGGTTCAGTTAGTAGATGGATGGTTCCTTGAGATAAAAGTTGGAGAAGCAACTCAGGTTTGAGAGGAACATCTGAGTTTTCTTTATGGATATGTGGAACCATATTTCTGTGCTGGGTTGACTGGTCTGTGCTTGTGCTCTTCGTCAGCATTTTCTTCTGTTTCGAATCAGAGTTGCGCAGCGGAAGCAGTTTGGGAATGTTTCTGTTTTCTTTTCCGGATAAGGAGAAGTTGGTTTTGTCTTCTGTTGTTGAGGAGCAGGGTTTGTGTTCTTGGTTTTTGAGTGATCTTGAGGAGATCATTGGATTGTGTTGATTCAGTCTGTTTCTGTTGGAATCAGCAAGAGTTGAGCTGATTAGGATGGGTATTGGTAGCCCAGGATCGTCCGAAGAGTTTTTGTGGATAAGAGACAGAGAAATTTGGATTCTGGAATTGGAGATTGGATCTTGGTTAAGTTTTTCTCTGATTCAAGGAGCTATTAGTTTGGGAAGCTAGCTCCGAAGTGTTTTGGTTTCTTCTGTGTTTGGTTAGATCAGTGTTTGTTTTTCTAGAGCTGAATTGTCAGTTTGGATAACTGGGGTTCAGTATGTTTCACGTATCTCTGAGGGAGTTCGTGTTTGATATTTCTGGTTTTAGAACCAGCAGTTTAGAATGGTTTGTTTGTTAAGCCAGACTCGTTTGTAGTCTGATACTCTGTATAGAATTGTTGTTAGGAGCTCTATAGTTTAGTAGTATTGATTGATTGTATTTTATAGAGCGAGTATCCCGATATATATATACCGGGGAAACTCGTGAAGGTTTTATCCAAAATTCTTTTGGATAATTAGATTTGTTTTTATTGTGTGAATTGGTTGCTTTGGTTGTTGGCATATGTTTAACATATGCCGTGTTTTAAAATAAAATCTGTAAATGGATTATTAAATTGCTTTTGTTTAAAATTTCGGGGACGAAATTCTTTTAAGGGGGAAGGATTGTAATATCCCGGAATTTTGGACAATATAAATTTAATAATCTGGATTTAAATTTATATTGAATTGATAATTTTGATTAATAAATTTGATATTTATTCAATAATCTTCTTTATGAAGTATTTAATTTGTGAAATTATTTTTAATGAATTAATAAATTGTTTTCTATTTAATAATGTATATGTATTTATGTATATATTTTAAATAGACAATTTGTTTTAGTTAAATTAGTATAGCATATTTTTAATATGTTTTGAAAATAGAAATGGTGATTTATTTTTAATTTGAGCTTTTTAAAATATTTTAATTAAATAACTATATGATTTTAAATATGAGACAAATGTTTTAATTAGTTTAAAATTCATTTTAATTCAAGTTTGTATATTAAGATATGTTACAAATATATTTGTGTTACTCTTTTTAAATTATTTATTGATAATTTAGATTTGTCAATTTAATTTGAAATTTAAAATACAATTTAAAATGTGAACATGTATTCTATATGTTAATGTAACCTCTTTTATAAATTCCTTTTATTTGTTTTAAAAAGTATCTTTTCAAATGAACTACTTGTATAATGTAATAATATTTGCTTTATTCTTAGAGATTATTTATATTCATAACTATGAACTAATTAACTAAGTTTAATTTATCTTTAACACCTAATTAAATAACAAATTATTTAAAGAGACATGTGTACATATATTAAAGATTTAGTATAACAAGTGTCTATTTAAAATGACAAGTGTCAATATTTTATTTTCATTTTCTTTTAATTTCATTTTAAATTTGAAATTTTCTTTATATCATCTTGTTCTTCATTCATTTGCATTTTTGTTTCATTCCTTAATAAAAGAAAACAAAATCTCATTCACATCCAAAGTTCAAACCTGCATTTCAAATCTGAAACCCAAATCAGTAAACACTCCTCTATTTCAAAACAAATCTGCATTTCTTTACATATGAGAAGAAAGCTCTGCATTAATTCATTTTTTTCAAAAACTCTGATTCAATCTTCATCAAGTAAGAGAGCTCTGCATTTCAAATCTTCATCAAGAAAACCTGCATCAAACAATCAAACCTGTTAAATTTGCATTCAACTCCTCAAACCCAAATTACTGCCTGCATCTACATGAATAAGCTCTGCATTCATGGAATCTTCAATTTGGATCTGAAACCAAATACATTCAGACCTGCATGCAACTCCTCATTACAAAATTCAAGTTTGAAAACCTGCACATCAATTTAAAGCCTGCATGCAACAGATTTTTACATACATTCATGGATCTTCAAATCTGGTAAATCAAGATTTATAAGCAGAAGTTCTGCATTTCTAAGCATCTTGGAACAGAGGTCTGCATAACAAATTGAAGCCTGCATGCTAAAAAAATCTGGAACAAGAAGTAAAACCTGCATTTCAATTTTTAGCATAAAGCTCTGCATTTCAAAACTCTGGAACCTGAAAATGAAATATGCTCTGCACTTTGAATAGAGGTGAGTAACTCCTATTTTAAAAATTTAAGTAGGTTAGTTGCATGTTTAAATCTGAAATAAGATGAGATTTGCAGTGAATATTTATATGTGTGATTATATGTGTGCATGTTTATAAAGTATAAATAAATACTTATGCAATTTCCTGCACACATATGACTGTGTATATGTGATCTTCAAAAATTCAAATTTATGTTTGATTCTTGAATATTTCCTTGTTTGCTGAAAAGGACCTAAATTCTTGAACAAGTCATGTTGTTTTGGAGTGGTGTGAGTTCTTATTGTATATAAGCTAAGTATGATATCTGTAACCTGAAAAAAAAAAAGAGGGAAAAACAATCTATACAGAACAAATTTGACTAGAGTGATAATTTAAGCTTTATGATTTTATGATTCAAGTTTACTAATAGAATCATTTAGTAAATTCAAGAATTTTAAACTAAAATTAAAAATTAACAGTGATAAGAAAAATGCAGATTCATGTGAACTGTATTTTACAATTTTATCAAAATCAGTTGAATCTTGCATTTGAACTGTTTGAAATTGATTTTGGAGTGAATGTAGCTATCAATTAACATAGGAAATTTTTTGAATTGATCTACAATTCAAGTTTGAGATGGGAATTTGGATTTAAGTTGTAGAACCCTAGTTACTGTGTTTTAAAAATATTTTGGGTGCTGTGACTTCAAGGATGCATCGAGTTCAAAGATGTTTGGGGTATTGATGGATGGTGTAGTGATGAAGCAATCACCGGAGTTTGGTCGATGATGTTGGTCGGAGATGGTAGTTAATGGTGTTGACAGGTTTTAGGTGATATTGGGTGAAGGCTGTTTCAGGTTTCAGGGGTATTGGGATTGCAGTGTTTTGACTCGGGATGGACTCGGGTTATCTGAAGGAAAACTCGAAGCAGGGAGATTATTTTCCCGAAGTAAATTTTAGCTTGCTCGAGAACTTTTGTTTCAGGTCTTAGCAACAGACCTGTTTTGTTTTTAGAGTTTAAAAACAGTAAGGTTTAAATTAAATCTGAAATTGAATTTAGGACTTAGCTTGAATCTAAAAATGAATTCAAATTTGTGTGAATTCTTATTTTGTAATAATGTAAATGCAGAAATTCAAATTAGTTTAAATAAATAAAAAAAAAGGGAAAAAACAGAAAACCTGTTTCCAGTTTATAAATTTGAAATAAATGCAAACTCTAATTTAACTTAGGCTTCAATAACTTGAATTTGAATATGAATTTAAATAAGTTTAAAATCCTGTTCTTTGAAATTATTTTAATCCTGGAAATTTATAAAGTTTAAGTTTATTTTTTAGAAAACAGAAAAAAACTGTTTTCTGTTTCATATGTAAAGATTAAGTTTAATTTGAAAGTGAAGATTTAAATGAGTTTAAGTTTGAATTTGAATATGAATTCAAATTTGGATGGTCAGAGATTTGAAGTCAATTATTGTTTTTAAATTTAAATTTGATTTTTCAAAATCACAAGTATAAATGCATTGTTGTTTTGCATATTGAATTGAAAGTTAAGTACTTAAAGTTAGAAGTGCAAATGAATTCAATCTGAGTTTTAAATCTGGATTTAAATTTTAAACTTCAGTTTTTAAATAAATATTTAAATTTAGATTGTTTTCAAATGACTTACATTTGAATTGGAGTTGTAAATTGTAGAAAGAGATTTAGAGAGTTAAATCTAAAATAAGTTTGAAAGTGTATTTCAAATTTTGAAATTTAAAGAGATTTTTAAATTAATTTGAGTTTGATTTGAATTGAAAATTTAAATTCTTTAATCTTATTAACAAAGTATATGTTTCTTGTAAACATGTAAGATTAAGTTTGTATTGTTTTAAAAAATCTTATTTAAAACAAATTTGAGTTTTAAAGTTTAAAGAAATGTTAAAAGTAAATTTAAAAACATTTTGTTTTTAAATACTTAATTTAAATAAGGAATATTTATCTAAAGGATAAATGAAACTTAATGATTTGATTCATTAATTATTAAGGTAATTAAGATGAATATTAATTATTTAATTAATTAAAAATGTGGATGTTTAATCAAATAATTAATGATTTTTAATTTGATTTGAGATTAATTAATTAAGTTTAATTAATCTATAATTAATGATGGTTAATTAAATTTTAATTTATGATTAAGATTTATTTAATCAGGTGATTAATGATTAATTTAGTTTTAATTAACACTTAGTTAATTAATAATTAGAGATTAATTAAATAGTAATTAAATATTAATTACTTAATAACTAATAATGATTAATATAAGTTAATCTCTTAATTAAGTAATTAAGAAATGTAAATGAAGTCATTAACTTAAGATTTATTTAAAAATTAATTAATGTGATTAATTTTTGATAATTAATTAGATTAATTAATTAAGAATAATCAATTGTTTTAGATTTAATTACTTAATGAAAGTAATTAAAGAGTTAATTACTTAATGTAATTAATTAAGGTTAATGTGATTTGTTTAGATTAATTAATTAAGTTTAATTGGTTTAAACAATTGTGGATTGTTTGATAATTACTTTATGTAATTTATAAATTTGTAATTACTTAAGGAAGTAATTAATAATTACAGGATGTAATTAAAGATATTTGATATAGAAGTAATTTGGATTTAAATTACTTTGAAAATTAATTAAGGGAATTAATTTAGATAATTAATTAAGAATAATTAATTATTGGGTTGAGTAATTAATGTAGTTAATTACTGAATGGTTATTAATCAAGGGTGATTAATATATATGTAGGGTTCAATATAATTAACTTGTGTAATCAACTTATAAGCTAATTACTTATTGTAATTAGAGATAGTTAATCAGTAATGATTAATTGAAAGAATATTGAGATGATGATTTATAAATTGATTTGTAATCAATGGATGGTTTAGTTAAGCAGGATTTTGATGATTAATTTAATTCATTTTAAATTAATTTGAGTTCAGTAATTAATTTAATTCATTTTAAATTAATTATTGAAGATGTGATCATTAGATCATTTGCTTATGTTTGATGATTGGAATTGGTTGACTGGTTTGTAATCTCAGTTATGAGATGAGTAGTGTATGTGATATGGATGCATTGGTTGCTCTTGGATGATAATTTGGATTATCTGTTTTGATATGATTATCTGTTGATAATGATAAGGTTGATTATCTATTATGTTGTGAATTATCTATCTGTGTATATTTAGATAATGAATTGAATTGTTTTAAACTTAAACAACTTGGCCTTAAAAGACACGCTTTGGATTTCGATGAGACCGGGATCGGGTTTCCATATTTGGATATCCGAAAACCACATCGATTCCAAATAACGTTAGGTCGTTAATCCAAGTGGAGCGAGTGAAGACTCGAGGTGTAAGGGCTATACGTCAGTATAACTCTGTGGGTGATTCCGTAATGAGTTTGACGGAATAGTACTTATAGATTCGAGATGGTGAATCAGAGTGCAAGGGTTATTGTCGTTAACTCTGAGGGTGATTCCAATATGAGTGTAACGAGATAATGCCTTCGGTTTCGTTCGAACCCGGAACGAACTTGTATGGATTGAATGCTTTCAGAACATCGTCAGGTGGACGATGAGCATTCTAAGAGATGTGTTCTATAAAGGTAATCGTAACCTCAAGCCTCATCAACCGGGAATGGCTAAAACAGGGGAGGTGCAGCAAGGCTTCGTGGGTAGCCCCCACTGGAGAGCAAGATTTACCCCTGTCTAGAGGTCCCTTTTTATTTCGGCTGTGTGGGCAGTTGGAACGTACGCCAACTGCGGGGTTGTCTTGTTCGGGACTATTCAGTAAGGAATGGTCCCGGTCTTGTGTAGCAGGGGATGAAGGGAGTAATCCTCGGTATGGTGATCTAGGCCACGTACTGTGACGGGCGGTACCCCAGTAGCCCTGCCATTGATGGAATCCAAAAATCCAATAAGTGCCAACGGTTTTGATTGTATTACCCACTTTTGTGGCTAGTAGCTGGAATTTAATGAATGTAACAATTTCAGCTATTTCATATTTACTTGAAAACCCTAGACACTATTATAATATCATCGAATTTCCTATCAAATGTTTTTGGTTAGCGTAAGGTAAAAACTTTTCCATGTTTATGTGTGGGAAGTCTTACGTGATACCTTTCTTTTCAAAAGTTTTTCAAAGTTAAGCAACTTTAACCTGTTACTCACACCAGACCCATGTCTGACCCGGAGTTATTTCTGTTTTTCTTTAACTCTTGGGTACTCAAATTTTTACGAGTAGCCAAGGGAATTCAGGTTAGGATTCAGGATTGGCTTTGACGATTTGTGGAGGAGCATATGGAGCAGGAGGCTTCTGCGTATAGTTATATAATTCCGCTGTGTTTGGTATCTCTGAGTGTTGTGTTTGATTTGAGTTGTATAACTAGACAGGTGTCTATAACTGTCTAGTATGTAAGGTATATGCTGTGTAACTCTGATTAGTGTTGTAAACTATGTAATAGTTATGTTATTAATATAATTTATTCGTTCCGCTGTTTAGATTCTGATTGTTGTTTCTTTCTTCTTCTCTTTCTTTCTATTCTCTATCCCTTTCTTTCTTAATTCATGACGCGATTTTCTGGGAGTGGAAAGTCGGGTCGTGACAATAATAAGTTGTGAATGGGAAAGTGATTGTATGGTAAATGAATGGAATTCGCATTTATTGGAGAGAAAAAAGTAAATGGGTACTTAGTAATAAATTTAAACGGACTTAAAATGGAATTTATTTAATTAATAGATATAACGGATAAGGATATACTTATAATTGTGGGATTGAGAGTTTTACCACAACTATTATGAGTTATATACTTATCTTATTCAATTAAATCAGAAAACCATTGCAATAAATATAAATTTAATGTAACCTAAACTTAAGTGTAAGTAAAAGATTGAAATTGAATCTAATCCACTTGAAACTTATTAAAATAAATTGGATTCAAATTTATAATAAAAGGGGTTATTTTAAGAAATTGAAATAACTACTATAATTGGCAAATTTAGTTACTTTAAAGTGAAACGGAAAATATTAACGCAATAGTTTGAATCCAATATTTAATTCATTTAATTGATAATAAAGATTCGTTAAATTTATTTAATAGAAATATTGGACACTAATAGATAATTTCTGAATTTGAATGAAATTAAAGGAATTACTGAAATCGATAAATTTAGCAACTTTCAATTTGTTAAACCATTGTAATTGATTTAGAATATAAAGAGTTGTTTATTTAATTGATTTTAAACTTTTGAAATTTCGTTATTGCAATTAAATGGGAATTAAATGTTAAATATTACGTTAATGGAGTTTAAGTTGAAATTTTAGAATAACAATAATATTAGACAATGAACCGATGCTAATTTATCCACTTGGTGATAATGGAGTAAATAAAATTTATACTTGGTGATAAATGAATTTCATGGGCAATTAAGTTTAATTTCTGGATAAATTAAAATTTATACTTAATATTGAAAATTGGAAATTTTCAATGATAAATTAATTAATCTTTAATAAATTGACATTCAAAATTTGTTAAATCATTATAAATATTTGAGAATTATAAAGTGATAATGATTGCAAATTTTAGAAGTTAAATTTTGAAATATGATTTTATTTATTTATTTTAAATTTATTTAATTAATATAAAAATAGCCATTTTGGTCACGGACTCGGATTTCGACGAAACTAGTTTCATCGGATCTGTATCAGTGAATTATTGTAGGGTTTCAAGTTTCGTAGCGATCGGACTTGTCGTTTGATCGTACGAGCGCGAAACGCCTTGAAATCGATTTAATTGAAATCAATTTGAAAATATTGATTTCAGCATAACTTCTTCATACGATGGAATTTGGACGTGAAACTTTTTCCATCGCGTTCCGAATATTCTAAAACACCTATTTCGATATATGGGTTTACCCAATTTCGTTCCGGGGTCAGAACGGGCTTTTTGGGCCACGTTAGCGTTAGCACGTTTGTTTATCCAATCCATCTATTCAAATTTCTAACCTACCTATATAAACCCAATTTTAAACCCTAGCCTCCATCTATTCACATTTGTTTGTGCGTTCATTTCTTCAGTTCCTTCTCTTCTTTCCAATGGCTGCAAACCCTAGATTCAGTTTCAATTCAAATCAAAAGTCAAAAATTTAAAGTCCCCAGAAAAATTCCAAAAAATATATATGTTGAAGATCTCGAGGCGCGTGATTTTTTGGAGGTGTTCGTTTTTTGATTCGAGTTGCTGTTTTTCCAGAATTCAGGGAAGCATTCTCGGCCTTTCATCTCGTCGTAATCAACTGCGACGGATCTTAAATTGCTTTCTGGGTTTGGTGGAGATTGACGCGTGCTTCGCATCCATGGGGTTCATTCGGAGAGTTAACGGTTGGATCGTGTGATTTAATTGGATTAGGGTTTAGCTAGGGTGGTGGCGCACGGCTTCGGGGCGGCACATGGGACGCCGGAGGTGGCACACTGGGTAGAGGAGGAGGAGAGGTGAAGAATGGTGGTAGCCGTTCGACCTACGGCGGCGCGCGGCGGTCGTAAAGCATGGTCAAAGGGTCGGTCAACACGTGTGGAGTTGGGTTCGGTTGCGACCTGTAGAAGAAAACGCGTGAGAAGAGAGGGAGAAAGGGGTGACGTGGACGTGTGTTATAGGTTCGTTTTATTTTATATTTATTTTTGTTTTCAAACGTTTTCTTCGAATAACTTCTTCATACTATCTCTGTTTCACGCGAGATTTTTTTGTTAGGATCGTAATTAAATTCCAGATCTTTTGACGCTGGTTTCAACAGATTTGGAGACCGTTGAATTTTTGGGTTTAATTCGGATTTAAATTCGATTTAAATTCAAAAGGTGAGTGTTTTAACCCACTCACAATTTCTAAAATTTCTTATGTTTGTTAAATTGATTTTAGATATGAGTAGAAATTTATTTATGACTTTTGGCATGTTTTATTCATTATCTCTGTTAAATCGCATTTATTTAATTTAACTGTTATTAAATTTTATTATTGCATATAACTTTGACAGTTAAAATTTATTTTTTGCATAAAAAAACTGCTAGTTAAACAGTTATTAAATTTATTTTGAATATAAACTGTTAGTTAATAACTGTCATTTATTTCCTGTTATATTGCATATGATATATATTAATGTTTGTTTAAATTGACGATGATTGAAATAAATTAATGATGATTGAAATAAATTGGTTGATGATTGATATTGGGATGAATGGATGATGTGTTCTATATTATATAAACTGCAAGTTATTATGCATTTTCATTTCATTCGGGATTGCGGTTTGAAATGATATACAACCGCATTTTATTTTTAAATTGCGGATTGAAATGGTAAATATCTGTATCACTTGACCATAGGATAGAAAATTATATACAGGCACCGCGGTATATATATATAATTATTTTGAAATGATTTTATGGTTTGGATATGATACGGTTTAATAAATATTAAATTTGGATATGATATAAATATATTTTATATATACATACAAAGTTAAATTGTTGAATTTAAGTTATGTATAAATCTGCTAAATAAAATGAATAAGTTGAAAAATGGCATTTGATAAATTATATTATACGTTTAAGTACAGGTTTAAGATCTTGTATATATATATATAGTTATAAATGATTCAAATCAATTAAGATTGAAAGATAAATTTGAAATTTAATTAGAATTGAGCTTATTTGAGAATTTAACTTGTTAAAATTGGAAATTTTGAAGGTATGATATTTATAACGGGATTTAATAAATAATTCTAATAAATGGAAGGAAATTTTAGTGTAAATAAATTTAGTTTATTTTAAATGGTTATGGATTTATCATGTAAACCTTTCAAACTAAATAATAGGAAAATGATTTTTGATTTAAATTCCCAACCTTAGTTTTAAAATTCATTAAATACTCAAAGTTTGAAAATATATAAATCGAAGTGTTTATTTAAACTGAAAGTGAATCTAAAAGTTATGAGTTTAAACGGGAATTAAAGTGAATAAAAATTGTGAAGGTGTGGAAATTATTTACTTTTAAAGAAATTTTAAAATTCAACTGTTTTATTTTATATACTGTTGAATATCCAAACCATTTAAGTTTTGAAAGTTATGGTTTTAAAACCATGGATTTTGAAGTATTACGTTGAAAGTTAAAATTCAAATATTTGGTTTCGAGGTATTATAAATTTTAAAGTGGCATGATTTTGGAAAAAAGAAATATATTTGAAAAGGAAAAAAGGTATCATTGATTTGGGTTTTATAAAAATAATATCAAAAATAATTGTTTTGTAAATGGAAATGATATCGTATTTATGGGTTTTGAAATGGATAATTATATCCTGGTTTTGAAAGTATAATTATTTTTAAATGACCGCGGTGTTATAATAACGTTTGGTTGTTAAAGAGACCGGGATCGGAAGTTGTCATACTCTCCGCCAACTTCAAAATCCACTTTAACAACCGTGTACGCGGTGGAGATTCCAGAATGAAGTAGGTTGGTGGCGGCGTTTCCTGTAAGGTAAATACGAGGACCCAACTCCCGTGAGTTGGCATAAGGTGGCTAAAACAGGAGCGATCGACGGGTTAATAAGGTAGCACCTTTGATCGGACACATCCCTTCGATATTATACTTTGACTTTTGGATTGATTCGGTGGCCACTTTTGATTTCTTTGATTTGGGGGTGTGGCTCGAGGTGGGCGATAGCTGCGGCTGTGCGTTACCACCGACTCGGAAGCGTAATTAGTATATCTACGCTGGCATTGCCTAGTTGTGCCATGTCACCTACCCTAGCGCGCCTTATACGATTTTGGTTTTGTACCATACCTTTGGAGTGCCCTCTGACGAAGCCCAATACGGGGGAGATTATGGTACTGTATAGACTATGGGAATATATAACTGTGTTAAGGTGGAAAAGGTAAAGCCTTAACGCTATTTAAAAGTAAGTTTATTTTACAAATAGACACTATTATAATAGCGCAATATACTACATAGTAAATAGTTTAACGGATCCTTAGGAGATGTAATTCCCGAGCATCTCTTGAGTTACTGCACTCATATTTAATTATGTTAATTTAACTCACATAAGATCTTTTAGTTCTGACTCGAGTGTTTTTGTCCTTTAAAATTCGCTCGAGTCAGTCCGAGCATTTCAGGATTTCGAAGACTTTAGTTCTGGAGGACGAAGACGAAGATATTATTATTATTATTATATAATATGGTTCCACTACTCACTGTATTCCGCTGCATTGGTATTTATTGGTATGTGAACTCTGATATTTATTGTATAAAGAAGAATCAAATGTTTTGTAAACAGTTTTATGAACTGTATATTTATTATTATATTTTATCCTTCCACTGTGAGATTCTGTTTAGTTTTTTTTCCTCTCTATTTTTCTTATTTACCCCATAACAATCCGCCCTTCCGTATGGTTTGAATTGGCACGTGTGTCGATTTAAAGCATGCGAAAAGGCTGGACGTTACATTTTAAATCAAAATTCAATTTAAAATAATTAAAATATGCAATTAACATAACCATAAAATATAGGGTTGTTACAATAAAAGTATAATCGATGTTATCTGTAAACAGCTTCATGAGCTGTTTATTTGATTATTATATTTTGTCATTCCACTACGAGATTCTATATTTGTTTTCTTTCTTTCTCCGCTTTTTCTTATTTACCCAACAATCTTCCCTTCTGAATGTTTTGAGTCTGACGTGTTTGGTTTATCGTCGATTTAAACCGTCCAAAAAGGTGGGTCTTTACAGTTGGTATCAAATCTTTGGTTTAGCGATAACCTTAGCTTTATGGGGTTTGACGCATTAGAAATAGGGTAGTGATACCCTAGAATGAGTCTTTGAGTGCATATATGAGAGAGCGTATTTGTTAGTATTATAAAAGGGTTTTCTATTGTGTTAATTTGTTATGTTCTGTACTTATAAATTCTGGTCGGTACATAGGATGCAATGGGATCGATAGGGATTTCTAAACACTTAATAGGGAAAACCAACACAATATGTGTTTTGAGATACACGTAAATGAAATAATTTTACCTGGCATATATTTTTGTATAAAAGTATAATTTTATAAATGATATAGTTGGTTGTAATATATTTGTTTGTTAGGTAGTGAAATTTATAAATATTGGTTGAAAAATGAGATTGTAAATAAAATAAATATAAATTGGATATTATAGAATTTAAGTTCCGGGATTTTGACAATTTTTTTCAAAAAGGTTTTGAAATATAATATTAGTAGAATTTAGAAGTATTTTCTGATATGAATATTTCAAGATGATTTGAAAGAAATGTTTTAAAGGAATTTTGGAAGGAAATAAGTTATGTACTCCCACCTCTATCATTGAAAAATAATTTCGGTGATGAGTGCATGCATAATCGACGTACATTTTCGAATTTCAAAGTGGGAAGAACGCAGTAGTAATTTTACTGCACATTTGTTTTGATTACAAATTTTAAAATTTTCTAAATATGGTTTGGATATAAAAGATATTACTAGATATTATTTTTAATGGATTGAAAAGGGAACCCGGTAGTTAGTTCTTAAGTTTTCTGCAAATTGGAAATTTCAATTATTGTAATGAAATGAAATCTTGACTATTTTAAAAATTGAAAACTTTTAACATGTGTAATTGGAAACTAGATGCTAAGCGATAAGTGAAAATATAAGAAATTGAAAATTTGTAAAGTGTAAATAAAAAAGGAAATGAAAGTAAGAAATGGTAACTATTGATCGTTTTGTTAACTAAATAACTAAGAGGAACTTGTGTAACATTTTATTGCATCCTAAAAGACATATATAACTTACTATAATGTTAAAAGTTGAATTGTTAATAAGAATATGTAATAGAATATTATACAAGTAAAACTTAATTAATGAAAATGTTCTGATGGAATTCTTTCTATAAAAAGAATTAAGATGTATAAGATTGCTATAAACTTAAGTCAATGAATTAATATCCTAAGTAATTGAATTAAACATGAATACTATAAGTAAATGGTTATAAACTTAAGTAATGTTTGAAGCCAATTATAATTGAAGTAAATAGTAAATGTGAATACTACATTAATGGAATGATTATAACTTTAGAAAACAATGAAACGATTTGAAAATAGATTTAATATTCAATAATACTACATATGGAAGAATGGATATGAAAGGAAATAATCTATTAATGGTAAATTAAATTGTAAAGAGATTTACAGAATAATGGATAATCAAATAGTTGAATGAAAGAACACATGTAAGAAAATGAATATAAAGTAATGGATGAATGAAACTGATGAACAGTAAATGGTATGCAAAGAAATTAGTAAGAATGAACTTGAATAATATTTGAAATTATTGTTTGTTTTGGCTTATGGATGTTTGGGAAGTGATGCTTTAAATTGTTTAGGATGTATAAATAATCTATTAAGCTTTATCTAAGACTGTTGAGTTGTGACGCCCCACCTCAATACCCACGCTAGCCAAGAACACTACGGAGTAATGCTGTCAACTAGCGCGAAGAATAAAGCTGTTGAGGAGCGACCATCCATGTAACTTCTTTGTGCGAGCACCGATATGTCAGATAGTATAGCATGTATTTCATTTAAGGAGGAAGTCCGACATACCGATACAAACTCAAAGCTATCACACGATGGCTATAAATAAATCTTCGGAAACAAATATAGAAATAAACATAACACAATCAGTCACAGACATCCATATCACAAAGGCGGAAAAAGATATGAATATATAACTAACACATGAAAGTGTACATCAGAGTAGTGGTCATGAAAGGACCACATACACAAAAGAATAGCAACACGTGCTATACAAAAGAATACATCTATGAGTCTATATCTCAAGTGTAAACAACAAAAACTGCTAATCTAAATGGTCAGCCAAAAGTCATAGTAGTAAATCCCTGGGGGAGAAGTCAAGCAGAAGCACCTGTAACATCTCGGTCTGACTTGAGTATTATTTATAAGAAAATAATAAACGGATCAGACTAGCTATAAATATCAGATATCATGATATAAAATAATAGATATGGCAAGAACATATAGTAACCATAAAGACATACTATGATAAGCATGTAAATGAAGATCATCAAGAGATCAAACAATATCAAAAGAATCTTCTAAAAGATCCAAATTCACCTAAAAAAAGGTGATGACACACAAATTCACCAAAACATAAAAGCTGGAAAATCATAACAATGAAAGTCATGAAAATAGGTGAAGCACAAATTCCAGAAGACTACACAAGAAATCCAGAATCACAATATAGGAGCATGAAAACTCACAAAATGGGAGCATGAAAACTCACCTACACGTGTAACACAAAGCGAGACGCTATCTCATGGTTGCAACCCATTAATTTTGACACACAAATGGCCCGAAGACCGTGGGGCGCTACCCCACATATGTGATGGCGAAACATCACACAAATGCGATGGCGAAACATCACAAGAGCGGGGTCTAGTCTCCCTCGCAGACAAAGAGACATCGCACAATTGCTAGTCTAAATCACAAAAATGATCGTCATGATCATCAAGAAGTGTCAATCACATTAAGCTAGTAAATATATGAGTTTAGCTTCATGTCCCATAACCACTTACTTAACTTAAATATTTACGAACAAACTGTAGATCTCCACTAGAAAATTGTCACAAAAGGTTCAATCGAACAAGTCCAAGAATTAACCGACGAAGCAAACGCAAGCGTTTCATACCACTTGTTTTACTAAGTCGTTTAATTAGATTTCTCATCCGAGTGAGGTAAAGGTTTGTATATACTAATAGATTGGAAAACGGTTTGGGAAAAGAGCTTTGTATTAAAATAGTGTTGAAATCGTTTTGATGAAAGAGTTTTGATATTTACTACTAGTATTGAAACCTTCATATTTCTAAAGTTGTTATCCCGCCTTTTTAGCAAGGCCGTGATACCATAAAATCGACCGAGAAGCCCAAGATAGTTAGTCTTGAAGAATGGTCAACTCGGCATCTCAACAAAGCAAGTTTTGTTGAATGTTTTTCAGATAAGATCCCCTACAGAGGGGGGGTCCAGGGGGGTGGCAACCCCCCAAGGCGGGGGTGCGGGGGCAACGCCCCCGCTACGGGATTCGACCTGCCCGGTCAGGTCGTGGGGGTCCAGGGGGCAGCGCACCCGGCGGGGTGCGGGGCAGCGCCCCATCCGAAATGGTACGACCTAGTGAAGACCTAAGGGAGGATAGGATCGAGCGACCTAATGGTTGCGACCTAGGGGTCTAAGGGGTCAAGCGACCTAGTGGTTGCGACCTAGAGGTGTTCGCGAGTTAACAGAGGTAAGCGAGCTAAAGTCTCAAACAAGGCCTAACGACCTAACTGCTCGCGACCTAAGTGAGGAAACAGGTCAAACGACCTTGTGGTTACGACTTAGGGGGTGTTCGCAACCTAAGTACGCGACCTAATGTGGTCAACGACCTAACTTGGTCGCGACCTAACGGAGCAAAAGGGGCGAACGACCTAACTGGAGTCATGGTCCTGCGACCTAAAGGGGGTCAACGACCTAACCACATGGAGGCCGAGCGACCTAAAGGAGAACAAGGTCAAGCGACCTAAACGGGGTACGCGACCTAGTGGAGTAAGGGGGAAACGACCTAGGGGCTTACGACCTAAAAAGGAACGAAGGCCAAGGACCTAAAGCCCAAACGAGTTAACATATGTCGCGACCTACATGGTAACGACCTATCGGAGAAAGGCAGAGCGACCTAGTGGCCAAAGCGACTTAATGTTAAACGATCCATGCGACCTAAGGCGTTAACACACGAGCGATCTAAGGCGTTAGCTCGCGAGCGACCTAAGGCGTTAGCTCGCGAGCGACCTAAGGCGTTAGCTCGCGAGCGACCTAAGGCGTTAGCTCGCGAGCGACCTAACTCCGAACGCGCACAAATGGCCAGAACGACCTAAATGCAGAAAATTCACCAAAACGCTAAAAATTGGAGTTTTTCGCCAATCCAATCCAAACCAAATGCAAATGTACATGCTAAAGTGATAGGAAATCATTCCCAAACATCCGTGAAAGTTATAGACAAGAATGTGAGATAAAAATCTCACCTTTTCACCAAATTATGAAGGTAAAGCTTGAAGGTGAATGGAGAAGCAACTACAAGCTTGAATCCAATGCTTTTCCTTGAATTTGGAGTTGAATGATGGAGTTGTAGTTGAAACCTAGGCTTGGAGTTTCTAATTTCCCTTTCCACTCACCATTAATGTTAAATTTTGTGTTTGGTAGGAATTTATGAAGAGTGAGGAGAAGGAGAGAAGTGGGTTTGAGTTATAATGGCTAATCTAACCCAAAGTCCAAAGCGGGAAAAGTAAGTGAAATTCCACTAACTCCAAACCTATCAATGTTTATACTTAAAAAAATTGTAAACGGCATTTCGAAGTCAATGGAAGCGGTATCGAGTCCTAATTTGACCGTTTGCAAAAAGTAGCTTTTCGGACCAATATCCGATTAACTATAAAATATTTAAATAAAATATTTAAATATAAAATCGATAAATATGCAGGTTGTTACATGAGTGTATGGTATACTTAGTAGTTGTTTATAATTCTATATGATTAAAAGTGTCTAAACCCAAACAAACAATTTGTTTGGATGCTATGGATGTATGATAGATTACATTGATTTTATGTGATGATTGTATGTTTTTGGTTGCAAGTGATTGTTGTTATATTATATATTTTTTGTTATTAATTGAGACAACTTAAATATTTCACTTTTATATAATTATTAACATCTTTGGATTATATAAGTGAAATACAGATTTATGGAAGCAATAGCACTACTTTTGGTTTCATAAAATAAGCGTTGTTTATCCGATAAATAGGTACATTCTCGGATTACGGTAACGATATTACATTATTTTCCCTTGGTTTGGGATATAGTATTTTAAAAAATATGCTATATATTGTTATTATTGATATTATTATTTCTCCCAATTCTCTCCGTACAAAGGTGACTCTACCAAAATTTTCCATGAATTTTGGACTTAGAAAAATTTTGTGAAAAATAGAAAAAAAATTCAATTTTTATTGAACTTGAATATAAAAGGATTAATTATTTATAAATTGATATATTTTATTTAAATTATTTAATTATGTAAATTAATTGTTTATAAATTTAATATTTTGAATAAGATATATTGATTACTTAATTCCTTCTTATCCTTTTTGAGGATGAAAAGTTTTGAGTGGCGGAGAGTGTAACGACCCGCATTTTTCTGATAATTAAAATTTTGAATTAAATAAGATTTTTGTAATTTAATATTGAAAGGAATTAAAATTTGTGGTTTATTAATAAGAAATGACTAGAATGTAATGTTAAAAACGTTAATTCAAGACAACTGATAACTACTTTAAATATGTCCAATTAATTGAAATGATTGTAAAGTTAAATGTAACGACCCGTAATTTCCAATGATTAAACTTAGTTAATTTAATAAGATTTTGAAATTTAACATTGAAGGAAATAAAAATTTAGTAAATTATTAATGGAAATAATAACTTGGATAAGATTGGTAAGTTAATTGTTAACAACTTGGATGTAATTCCAATAAGCGAAACAATGTAAATGTTAATTATGTTCTTATTGTAATAAAAGAATGTTCCAAAATGAAATGATTAAATTGATTTAAAATCTTAATTAATGTGTGCATTAATTTATAATGGGATATAAAAGGTAAATTAATAATTTAAAATGTTAAGTTCCTAATAAAATAATGTATAATGAATGGAAATGTAATGAATTAGGGTATAAACTAATGGTAGCACTTGTTGTAAGCTAATAAGTAATTAAAATGTAACAGTGCTAAATTAGGTTAATAATTTATAGGTTGAATGAAATGTCTATTAATGAATTTATTAAATTTGTAAAGTTATAATATAATAGATGGTAATTGATTGGGAAGAATGAACATACAAGTATTATAAAAGGTAAAATGGTGATAAATGGTTGTTACCAGTTAATTCACCAATCACAAATAAAGATAATTAAAGGCTACTTCAATGATGATTAATATAATAACGGAAAGGTTAATGTAAATTGATTTGAAACAGAAGTTTATTTATAAGGCAGTAATTGATGAATAAAAAAGTTTGAAACCAAGTAGATAAATTTATTGAGAACATTTAATAGTAATTAATGTATATATTTGGCAATTGACAATTTATGAATTTGTTGAGATTGTAAAATTATAATCTAATATTACGTAATGTTAACTAAGGTAACTTAACTAAGGTAACTTAACTAAGGTAACTATTAATAAATTGAACGAAACGCAAATCAATGGAATTAAGGTAGACGTATACTTAGCTACAAATTGAATATATGAAAACTAAATGTAAGCATTGGATTAAATTAAGGAAATTAAATTATAATAAATGGTCATTTAATAAAATCAATGTTCTAGAAGTAATTGTAATAGTTGTTTGAAATATATATATAAACTTTGATTTGGAAATCAATTAGATTTAAAATGAAATTTGGTATTACATTGATGAGTTTAAATGTTATTTTATTTTGTAAAGTAATAAATGATGTAATAAAAGAATGCATCAAGATATAACCAGTGCTAATTAAGATTAATACTTAATGGATTGAATGAAATGACAATTAATGAAGATATGTTATACTTGACTATAAATGGCATAAGCGAATAAATGGAATATTAGATGAAATTAGTACTATGGAAATAAATGGTAACATTTATTGGTAAGTAATAAAAGCTTATTAATGTGACTAGAATTTAGCGTAACGATTATTGTATGTTACCTAGTCTTGTTGCTTGTAAATTTAAACTTTGAAATCAGTTACAATAATTATAATTTAATATTTTGTTAGTGATAATTAAGGTAATATTTGTAAGTAATGTTAAGGTTATTCATATTGGATAATTTGTTGAGTTATAAGGATCGGAAATAAAGCTTTATTAATTTATTAGAATTTAAAGTTAAATAATTGGATTAGTTGCAAATGAATGAAATTCAATATTTAATTTTTGTGTTAATTAAGATGAAATTTGTGAATAATAATGTAATAAACCATGAACCAGTGTAAATTTCATCTGTTGGATAATAATGAAATTAATAGTAGAATGAAAATATATTTTAATAGAATTTTGGAAATTAAATTTATAATTTTTGAATTTGATGGAATTGCGGTTAATACTGAAATTGATAAATTAATCAACTCTAAATTAACATCTGAATTTGGTTAAATTAATATGAATGATAAGAAAAATAAAAGTGATAAAAAATTTCGATTATAGAAGTGAAATTTAAAAATTGGATTTAATTGATTGATTTTTTAATTTATTTAATTAATATAAAAATAGCCATTTTGGCCACTGACTCAGATTTCGACGAAACTAGTTTCATCGGATCCATATCGATGAATTATTGTAGGGTTTCAAGTTTCGTAGCGATCGGACTTGTCGTTTGATCGTACGAACGTGAAACGCTTTGAAATCAATGAAATTGAAATCAATTTGAAATTTTTTGATTTTAGCATAACTTATTCATACGATAGAATTTGGACTTGAAACCTTTTCCATAGTGTTTAAAATATTTTAAAACATCTATTTTGATATACAGGTTGACCCAATTTCGTTCCAGAGTTAGAACGGGCTTTTCGGGCCATTCATCGTTAAGCGCGTTTATAAATCGGGTCTATCCATTCTATTTTCAACTTGTCTATAAATACCCGGTTATAAACCCTAACCTACTCCTATTTCTCATTTGTCTGTACATACATTTCAACTATCTCTCCATCTCAATGGCAGACAAACAAATTCTAGATCCAAACACAAATCAAATTTCAATCCAAATCAAAAAAATTCAAACTCCTCAGAAAAACATGAAAAAAATAGGGGCATTCCACTAGAAGGACAAACTTTGCAGTCCAGTTAGTTTCTAGGACACACATCCATAGAAATTAATTTCAAGGCCAAAATCAGCAGAATAATTACTTTTAAGGACAAAGTTAGCAGTCTAATTACTTTCAAGGACATAATTTCATAGGTTTTTAGACCTTAGAAACTAATTATTTTGCATTTTATCCTTAAAAGTAATTATTTCAATTGTGTGTCCTAGAAACTAATTGCACTTGCTAAAGAGGCCCTTGTGACAAATTTCCACAAAAAAATAGATGTCATAGATCTTATCGATACGAATCTACGTATGGTGTTCGTTTGTCGAAATTGTGCTTCAATCAATCGGAAATCGCAGTCAAAGCCGAATTAGGCATTTTTGATTTCGACATCAATCGGGAAAACTGGAATATGGGTTTCGTAGAGAGTGTCGTTGGGAGTCTAGAGGTGGTTGTAGCGGCCCTCACTCGACCTTCGAAAATCGGCACCGAATACGACACTCATATTCAAATGCCGCAGATTCAAACGTCGAATCTGGTTCGCCGGAGCTTATAACACATCAATTACAGCACAGCGGAAGAAAATGAATAATACATTTAATATATAATATCTGATACAATGATGATACAATAGAATGATACAATAGATATCAATACTATCCGAGATACAAGACACAGCTGGAAGAATATCTTCAGTAGAATACATCTCCAAAGGAATCCAACTCCATAATGCAACTGCAACTTCATCTTCAATCCAAAGCTAGCTCGAACCCTCATCGATTTGCACAAAGCTAAGCAAGGTCAGCCGTGAAAGCTGAAATGTAGCAAATGCGATCCACATTCCAACTATTCGACTATCTGAAAAAAACAACTCTAGACTTCCCGTATGGAAAATTATGGGCACCCAGAGTTTAGGAAAGGAACAATAAACTCCAGGTCAGTCATGGGACTGGTATGAGTAAACCAAAAACAGTTTTTATCTTTAAAACAAACAAAAGAATTTAGATTTAAATCTGCAATGCCTTTGGAAAATGAAACTACCATAAGGCCTCCTGGCGCACACACAATGCAATCGCAGACATGGGGGAGATTTCTCCTATGATAGTCAAGTATGCTTAATACGCAAAATCTTTTTGATACTATTACTAGTGCATAGTGGAAAACATCTCGAAAGTATAATATTTATCTTAACCAGCATAGGTACCATTATATTATGCCAGCTATAGCTACCATATTAAATGGCAGGTTCAACAACTAAAACCGTATTATTTGTTTGGATTTTCCAACAAATGGTCAGGCTAAGGAACTTCCTATTGCCACATGGGAACGCCTGTGGAGGGACACCCCGAGAACCTACCCGGCTCTCTGCCAAGACAAGGCCGGTTACCCCCTTCCCGAGAAGTAAAACCTGAGATATGCCACCCCCGGTCGTTTGCGACCTTTATACGAGGGCCCTCTACACCAACAACATTACACGGTAATAAATATACTACAGTGTCCACATGAGTAAGTATCTGGGCTCCATACCATGATAATAGAAGGAATGGACATACCCTAGGGGAGCTACCCCTGAAACCTTTCCGCATCTTTCCTGTTTCGACCATTACCGGTTTGCGAGGCTCGATGAGGTCATGTCCACAAAGCTACACTTTTCACAAAAGCCATGCTTTGATCACAAATGATCAACAAATGATCATCAACACATAGCAGCACTTAGCATGCCACACTACTAATTTGGGAGTATATCGCTGATAACCTTCAACTACATAACCTCTGAGCTCATATGTCTCAGAGAAGGGTGTTAAGCTAAGAGAATAAATTCTCCACCACCAACAGATATGTATTTGAAAGAATCTGCTTTATATCTCAAAGTGTAGTGTCAGACATACAACCATACAAGTCTGTTTCGGGTTCGAACAGAACCGAAGGCACTTCTGAAGAAGCCCTTGCAAATTCGGGTATTCACAATCCCGATCGGACTTCCCATCACTTAGAAAATCTCTATACCGGCGCGACTCAGAGCAGAGACAATCAACAGGTTATCCTTTCGATCACAAAAATACCCGGTCTTCACCACCGGTCTTCAAATGCTATCCATATCGATGTATCATTATTTGGAATGGGTTATGTGACACAAAGGTCCTCTCCCAGCTAAATCGAATAATGAGCGTAATATTAGAAACATATGGATAATGGGATTTCAGTTCAGTCACAACTTATTATCCAACTTTTCTTTCAAATGGTTTAAACAAATTACCATTTTAAATCTTTTTAAATAAAAGATTTATTTCACAAAGTTTACCAAGTTTCACAAAGATCCATTCACGGATTTCAAAACAATTCCGTTTCAAATTGGATTAACTATCCAATCTTTTATTCAAAGATTTAATTTGTAACTTTCAAATTCAATTCAAATCTTGTTTATGGAAGATATACCATTTAAAATTCTCTTTGATTTCAAAACAAGATTTAATCGTCTTCACAAAGGTTAATTCATAGTTTTTCCAAATTATCTACAATTTCTTTCAAACTTGAAATCTTTCGATACAAATTGAAAATTCTTTCTTTTTATGAAAGCCATTATTATTTAAAACAAATAGTTTTTGTTTTGGGAAAAACTGATTACAATTTACATAAGTTAAAGCCATTCAAGTATAAAACTTGGATTTAAATTTAAATTTCCAAAACCATACTTTTTAAATGGTAAAAAACCTATATAAAGACCTTTATAACTTGTATAATCCTTTAGACCATAATTTCCAAATCACTGAATTCAATTTCAAATATTGAATTCAAATTTAAATCAAATTATTTAAGTTTCAAGTTTAATTAAGTTATTTAAAATAACTTTTATTTTTGAAACTCGTTTTCAAAAGCTTTCGGTTCCAATTCCGAAACTATTATGGATTCAAGAATTAAATCTTTAAAATTGTTAATAATCTATGACTTAGCCGATTTCCTCGTGCAATCCATATTTGTGTGTGTATAAGTGTGGTCCAGGGGTTTTACACAATGGTGCAACATCATCAATCATCACAGATTCAATCATATCAAACTCGATAAGCAGTATAATCCATAACGCTTATCTTCATTCACAGATAAAGTAAATTCATCAATCACAAAGATTTACCATTACGATTCGATGTGGGTTTCGGATAACCAACTGGAATCCGACTCCCTGTCGCATCGAAATTTAAATGTCGTTTTACGGGAAAAAGGGTTTTCGCATACACATAGAAACAAATCACAATCACAGTTCAGCACAAAGCAATTCACATTACATAGCATCACAATCACATATCAGAAATATCAATCCAGTACACAATATTTGACAATTAACTTAAATTAATCAAATTGAACTCAATTAATTACAAAGAGCAATTAATTCCTTAATTACTTTCATAAGGTAATTACACTAACACAATTTCATAAATGATTATCATTAATTAATTAATCTAATTAATTGTTAAAATTAATCACATTAATTAATTATTTAAATAATCTTAGTTAATGACCTTCATTAACTAATAACAATTCTTTAATTACTTTGTTAAAGAAATTACTTACATTAATCATCGTTAATTTAAAATTGATTAACCATTAATAACTCATTAATTAATCCTAATTATTTAATTAAGTGTTAACTGAAACTTAATTAGTTCTTGATTACAAATTAATTAATTCCTAATCATTAATTAACTTAAACCTTAATCAATAAATTTAAACCTTATATTTACTAATTAAATTGATGCAAAACATTAATTATCCATTCTAATTAACTTAAAAATTAATGAATTATAAATCATCATTATATCTTCATTAACTTAATACAAATCTCATTCTTATTAATGATTTTATTATGACTTATAAATATGTTGAAACATTTATATTCAATTTAATTTTAACTTCATTTTAAATTTCAAGGTTTAAAGTGAATACCAATTTATCTTATATAAAGTTTAAAAAAAAAATTAAAACCTTTAAATTTACATGTTAAAGTAGTATTTTTATTTTAAAAGGAATTTAAAGAGTTGAAATCAAATTCCTTTTAAATTCACATATTAAAAGAATATTTAATCATTTAACTTATTTAACATTAAACTTATAAAACTTAATTTTATTTCAAAATCTAGAATTTCAATTTAAATTCAAGTCCAGGTTTTCAAGTTTGATTTAACTTGTTTTAAATCTTTCCTTTACAAATTTCAAATCCATTTTAAATTCAAATCTTTTGACATTTAATTTCTTAACATCTTTTTTTTCATTATTAAAACAATTTAAATTTAAAACTTTATTTCCCAAACTAAGTTTTCAAACTGACCTGAACTTTGGTTTTAATACTTATTTTAAGCTTTGTCTTATAATTTGAAATTTAATTTTAAAATTTCAACACAAAACAGATCAGGTTTTTATTTAAAAACAAACTAGACAAAATTTATACCCGAGCCACATCTACATTGCTTCGGGTCTAGCACCCAAAAACTTCGAGTCAAACTCGCGTACCATCCCTGCTTCCACCCAACTACACAAATTCTAGATCACCAAACACCAGTGCTCCGTGCACGTGCACGGCACCGCCGCTCGCCTCCAGTCGACATCACTACGTCGAACAAGTCGACAACCATCCACAAACTTTCCCCGACCACCAGAACTTCGTCGTCACCTCGAAATCAAAATCGAGTTCGAAGTCGAAACCAGGAAAACATCACCGGAACTCCCATCAAACCTAGAAACGCATCGTTCTCACAACCACGACCACCAGAGAACCTGAAACTTCGGCCATCCACTCCTCGAAACTTCCTCTTCCAATCCCCAGAGTCTTATTGCACTCGATCAACTAGGGAGGTCGAATCAAAACAAAAACTCAACCTAGATAAAACTAGGGTTCCAAACTCAATTGATCAATCTCCATCGCCACAATGCCCTGCCCAACTTCCTGGTATTTTTTCCTATAATCTACCATCATCACTGCATCACCAGACAAGGTCTCGACATCTCCGACTCAATAGATCATCAGAAATCGCCAAAACTATGAAATTTGAACAAACCCAAACTGCTCTTTAACCCCCAATCTAAAAATTATGTTTCTTTCTTTAAAATTCATGATTAGGTATGAGAATTCAGTTGACACACCTGAATTCGTAATTTAAAATATTTGTATTTTGACCAATTTAATGTTTTGCTCAGTTGTCTTGATTTCCAGAAGTATTTACAAGTTGTTTTAACTAAAATAAATTTTTAAAGCTTAATTCATGAACAAACAAACAATCTTTGTTTGTATTTTAAGTTCTAATAGTTATTAGATTAAGAGATAAAGATTTATTTACGAATCTGGGTTTTAAAAAGAAACAGGAACAGAGGTATCACAATGTTACAGACATACACAGATTCACCCATTCACATATATACACATTTCCAGATATTCATAAGAAACTAATTCAGAGACTTAAGTTTTAGAAAGATGATGTTACTCACTGTGTTTCCAGAAATGACAGAGTTCTTCAATTTGAAACAGGCTTTTGAACTGAAGCTAAAATCTTTTGATTTCTGGTTTGAGTTGAGCTAAATTGTTGTTCAAGTTGAATTTTTGTTTAAGGTTGAGATGATGCTTACTTCAAATTCTCAGCTTTGGATGGACGAACTGAAATGAAGAAGTTGATATATAGGAAAGAAGTTTACAGGGTGATTATATTATTTTTTTATACAATGGTCAGAGAGTTTTTTCTTTTGTTCATTAGACTATGCAGATTTTTTCTTCTTTGGTGGTTAATAATCTTGCTTTGGTGGCTGAGATGATATTGCATTAATTATGATTGTCTTATTTCCCATTTTGTTTACAGCCTCATCACTTCATTTGATTCTAGTGTATGTAGATATTTTTGTTTTATTTCATTTTTTTTCAGTTTTAACTTATGTTGTACACCCAAGAATAATATATATATATATATATATATATATATATATATATATATTTCTAGTATAAATACTTATTTTTATTTCTTTTTTTAAAAGTTTAACCATAAAACATTTAATTTATATTAATATATCTTTATGCTTTTAAACTAATAAACCAAATTCATTTTTTTAAGTCATTTATTTAAATTTTAAATTCAAATACAAATTTGATATTCAAATTCAAATTTATTCCAAAATTTACATTAACTATTAATTTAAATTTAATTCAAAATTGGGATCGTTACAGATTCCCCCCTAAAAAAATTTCGTCCTCGAAATTTGCAGGCAGGAAACAACAAAGATAGATACACAAAGATAGAGAAACAGTTTTCTAGGTCAAACTAGATATCTATTCTGTATTTGGCTCACCAAATCAGAATATCACCAATCTGAGAACAAACTCATTCAATACTACACAGGATACTCGGGTCATCAAATCTACGAAATATACAAGGCACTAGTTAGTCCGAAGGAATAACTAACCGTTCGTAGGATATATCGAGACCCAAACAACAGATAAATGGATTTAATTTTACACAATTCTCAAATACTAGATATGGATACCAAACTCAAGTCGGAATACCCTAAAGTATATATATAACTTGTCCCTCTTCGAACTTTGATATTCACAAGAAATTACAATAGAATTTCAAATTCATTGAAGTTAAAACAAAAAGCTGACAGACAATTTAACGAAGAGAATACGAAATAGAAACTTATCTACACGATTCGTAAGAGCCACCGTCACACCAAAACTTCTCCCTCGAGCTGCCACAAAGCTAATCAAAGAATTGAAAAGACGAATCAGAGGAGATTAATAGAGAAAGTTATTTCCACTGTCGCAGGGTATTGACCATTTGAAGTGGTACTTCCCTGTCCCTTATCTCGTCCTCTTCTTGCACTCATACTTACTATCAATGAATAGTAAGAGAATTTACTGAGGTATTCGAATGGATATCTTAGGGATTACTCATTCTAGGGTATACTTCACCCTATCTCTAATGAGTTACCTAATGTGTTATACTCCTGAGCTAAAGTTTTAACCTTCTGCTCTGATACCAAATGTAAAGGTCTAGGCTTTTCAGCCATCGACAGCGGCCAATCTCGACTGGTAGGCTTTTCAACCATCCCAGCTCTGCCGTGGCATACAATGGTATCCCAAACTTGCTTTTACGGCCAGCCTTTTGTGTAACAGTACGGATTTTCGTTCTCCGAAAATTCGACATCGACACTCACTTTATCGACTGCCGAGAAATCAAAGGCCGAAAACCGAGATGTTATGGGTTTTAAAAAGAAAAGAAAAGAAAGAAGAGAGAAAAAGAAGAAAGAAAAAGAAAAATAGAGGGAAAAGAAGATAGACAATTTTTTTAGAAAACAGAGAATTAGAAAAACAGAAGATAGAAAATAGAGGGAGAAAAGAAATTTGAAAATAAGAGAATAGAAAATTTTAAAATAGAAGACAGAAAAGAAAATAGAACGGGACAGAACAACAACAGAATCTCACAATTCGCAGCGGAACAACATATAATAATAAATGAATAATCTTTAAACAAAGAACTATATTAGTTATTACATTACATTTCATTACATCACATCATATCCTATCATCAGAGTGTACAACAACATACAACAATAAACAGTGCAGCGGAAAAGAAATACTATATAAACTAGTAATACGCCATGCCATCCAGCTTGCCTCCAGCAACTCCAGAATATCCAGAATATCCTGATAAACCTTACTCTTGACTGCCCGTGTAAAAATTGGTGGGCACCCAGAGTTTAGGAAGGAAAACAATAAACTCCAAGTCAGTCATGTGACTGGTGTGAGAACTCAAAATAGTTTATTTATCTTTGAAAACAAAATAGAGGAATATTTTTAATCAATTCGCAATGCTTTTAAAAATGAGACTACCATAAGACCTCCTGCCACACACACAATGCAAACGCAGACTTGGAGAAGATTTCTCCTTATGATAGTCAAACATGCTTGATACGCATTTAAAAAGAGCATTTGATATTATTATTAGTGCATAGTGTAGGAAAAATTCATTTCGAAAGTAGAATATAAATCTTAGCCAGCATAGGTACCATTATATTATGCCTACTAATAGCTACCATATTAAATGGCAGGTTCTACAACTAAAACCGTACAAGTTTCGTATTGTTTCTTTGGATTTCCAACGAATGATCAGGCCAAGGAACTTCCCATTGCCACTGAGAATGCCTCTGGATGGACATCCCCGAGAACCAAACCGGATCTCAACCAACACAAGGCCGGGTTACTCCTAACTGAGCAACAACTGACCGAATATGCCATCCCCCGGTCCTTTGGGACCTTTTTCCGAGAGCGCTCTCTAATCAATTCACACAATCATAACAAAGTGTTTTCAACATGAGTAAGTATCTGGGCTCCATACCATGATACCACCCTTTTCCAGAAGGAAATGGACACATCCTAAAGGGTGCTACCCCTCATAACCTTGCTGCTTCTTTCCTGTTTTGACCATTTCCGGGATGTGAGGCTCGACGAATTCACGTCCACAAAAACATACTTTATACAAAAGCCATGCTTTGGGTCAACAAATGATCAACACAATGATCACTAAGATAGACGATCAAATAAATGATCCTATCACAATAATCAACACAATGATCATTTCAGCATCACTCAGCATGTCACATTACCAAACTGGGAATATATTGCTGATAACTTCAACTATATAACCTTTGAGCTCGTACGTCTCAAAGAAGGGTGTTAAGCAAAGAATAAATTCTCCGCCACCAACAGAAATATATTTGAAAGAAATCGGCTTTATATCTCAACTTGTAATGTCAGACATACAATCCATACAAGTCTGTTCCGGGATCGAACAGAACCGAAGGCACTTCTTACGAAGTCCTTGCAATCCGGATATTCACAATCCTGATCGGATTCACCATCACATATGGAGAACTCAATACCGGAGCAACTCGGTGCAGAGTCAATCGATAGTTCATCCTATCACTTTCGCAAATACCGGTCTTCAACACCGATCTTCAAATGCGATTCACAACGACGTATCACGTATTCGGAGTGGGTTATACGACCCCATGGTCCTTTCCCGGTTAACCCGAATAGTGAGCGCTTATTCAAAAATAAGTGTGCATTCAAATTCAATCAATTCACACCAAATACCCATTCAAAGGGAAATATTGATAGTCGGTTATTGAACTATCAATTGATATGCATACATCACCAGATTCCAAATAATTTTCCAAATTATTTATTTTCCAAAATATCTTTACAAGATATAAAATTTCAACACTTCAAAAATAAATCAACATTTATTTTCAAACAAGTTCCACTTTTCACATATAAATTCCATAATGAATTTATATTTCCAAATATCTATGCATATACGATTTCAATAATTTATTTCGATTTATCTTCAAAAAGATAAATTCTAATATTCACTTCTTATTGGAAAACATTTCCATACTTATTTATTCATAAGTAATTCACAAATCTTTTTATTTTCAATCCTTGGAAAATATTCAATATACTTAAATCAAATTAAGTATATCTTTCATTCTTTTAAGGAAATCATTCACTTAACATATTTATTTGGGCCAAAACGAATGTTGCGTAAAACATCGTTACAACTACCCAAAATCACTAGTATAGGGATTCGAAATTAAATAGATATATAAATCCCAATACTATACAAAAACATTTCCTTTCGGAAATCATTTACTATAACAACAGTGTTATAGTCCATCATCTCCTTTCATTTCTCGAAACATCTATTTCAACAATAAATGTTGAAATCTATGGTTTCGAATCTCAACATGTTTAAAAACATCGCTAGATCGTTTTAATTCTATTTAAAACATTCACATACTAAACAATTTCTTTAACGTGTTATTCACTGTTCAAAAACGTGAATAAACCATGTTCACAAATTCCATTATTTCTATTCTTTTTAACTTAAAGGATTATTCACTGTTTACAACGTGAATATAACTCCATTAATAGGTTATAACAATTAACTTATCAAAATAAGTCGTTTGCGAATTTATAAAACAACGTTTATAAATTCCATATTTATTTATTTATAAAAACTTCCTTTTTATAAATTCCTTTATTAACCTATTCCAGTTTATAACTAAATTATAAACTAAACGTTCACATTATAAGTTAATTACTTATAAAACGATTATTTTACAAAATCGTTCATTTAACTTCCCAAATTATTAATCTTAACTTATAAGATTGTTTATTTATCCAAAATTTATTCTTTCGATAACTTTATAAATTTTATAAACCTACTGCTTATAAAATTTCATTTATAACTTCACAGTTTATAATTTCATAAATTTCATTCATTTAGGAAATTCATTTTCACTACATTCAAACACTTATAAAAACTCGTTTTATAATGTCTATATTTCAATTTATAAATATCCATTTATAAATCTCTTAATATAAATCAATTTATATTATTCTTTAAAAACATCTTTAAATTCTTTTATAATTTCATCATTTCGATTTATAAAATAATCAAATTTTATAAATCCTATATTTAAACTTTTATCATATATTCAAAAATCCAATCTAAATTATTTTATAAAATCATTAGTTCATATTTCTCAAAAATCGACTTTTAATCGTATTTCTAAAAATCAGCTTTTTAACTATATTTCACAAAAACCATAATTTTTATAACTTTAAAAATTATAACATTTATTTATTTATAATGGATCAATTCCAGAAATAAAGTATATTTTCAAAAATCACTTTTAAAATCATTTTAAAATCCCAAAATCTGGGTCCAATGATGCTACACACCAAATAGTCAATCACGACTAACAACGATATCATATATCGATATGATAATCCATCAAATATCAAAATATCTGAAATAAAATAAATACTGTTGAGGAATCCAGTTGGATCCCTCCAACCTGTTTCCTGCATCACAAACATTAGCACAATACCAATTTCGCTCCAGTACGAAATTATCGCGGTATATGTTCTTATTAAATATTATCCGCTTACTAACGGCGTAATAGGGTCTCATCCGCTAAACAAAAAATGCGGGAAATCAACAACTGCAATATATACATATGCCAATATATATATATTGATATTATATATAATACCAATTTCACTGTTTATGAAATATTCGCGGTATATGTTTTTAATAAATAACATCCGCTTACTAACGGCGCATAATGTCTATTTTAACAATCAATAATTTACAGTCATCATTCAAACATGCATTCAAATATTTTAAATCTAACTATTTAAAATAAAATCGAAATCTATTCGATTGAGTGAGAAGTTCTCACCTTGGTTTTAATTTCCGTTTTAGCTTTAATTTCGAATAAAATTAACCGCGCGTTTAATTTTACCCGAAATTCTCACTAACTCCAAACGACTCCAAACCAACTCCATCGCGTAGTGCTCGTCCATACGATTCCAACGCAACTGAGTTTGCATTTTTTCGACCTCGTATGAAAAAGATATGAATTTTACAAGATTGTACACGTTTTATATTAACTAATTACAATATAAACTTTATATTTTTAAACCTAAACAGTTTCTGGCCACAGGATCAAAGCTCCCCTCCATCATAGCCGTGAATTTGCTTCTCCCCCAACCTGCTTTCTCACGCACACGACACCCTACAGCCGAACAAACCCATTAACCCAATACTAGGGTTCCAATTCGATCTCACCACACTCGACGAGAGCTCGATCAGATAGCTCCATGACGTGCGCCTCACCACTAGCTACACTCGGCCCCAAGGCCATGGAACTCGGCCACCACCACGTCCTAGAACTGCGTGCGCAAGTCCCCCCCTGTCGGCCCCCCTATCTCCCACTACAATGCTCCATTTTAGATCATAGCCGTTGAAAACGTAGTACTCACAGCCCTCTACAACTTTGTAGTTGATACTTTCATGAATCGATGCATGGATTTTGAGAAATTGAAGGATGAAGAAGATTAAGTTTCAGCCCTTGATTATACATGGAGGCGGCCTGTATAGATTAGGGTTTTGTTGTTTTTTTTTTTATTTTAGATTTAAGGTGATATTTATAGGAAAAGCAAGCGTAAACACTATTCATCCCGGGAATTCCGAACTCCGATTTAGACGCCGTAACCAGCGTACCTAGGGTTTATCCCGCGTTCCGGACACAATGGAACAGGTTTCGGAAGCTAATTCGGAAGTATGTGTGAGTTATGGCTGAAAACGTTCAATTTAAATTAAACCGATTTAAATCGATTTCTAGGCGTTTTAATTTGTACCGGACAAACGGTAAATCCAAACGACTTGAAATTTGAAACCTTACAATAATATCACATTACGGATCCGATGAAACTGGTTTCGTCGAATTCCGAGACTTTTTGAAAAATGGCTATTTTGACTCGTCAAATTTAAATTAAAAATAAATCGATGCGTTTCGAGCTGCCACGATCAAACGATAGCTCCGATTGACACGAAAATTGAAATCTGGTAATAACTAACTATTACGGATCCAATGAAACTGGTTTCGTTCAATTCTGAGACTGTTCAAAAATTGGCTATTTTACAGTCGATTATTAAATATTAAAATATTCAATTTTCACAAATTAACTTCTAATTCGATTTTAAAAGTTCTAAAATATTTCTATAACTCCAGTATGATTAAATAAAATTTTCCAAATTATTTTAAATCATTTTTAACTCAATTTTCAATTATTTCCATAATTTAACGTATTAAATTATCGATTTAATAATTCAATTAAATCTAATAAATCAAATAAAATTTTATTTGACTTATAAATTCACTTATAAATATTTAAAATTAATTAAATATTCAAATTTTAATTATTAAAAATTCTGGGTCGTTACAATCTTTCCCACTTAAAAGAATTTCGTCCTCGAAATTACAAGTAAGAAAAGTTACAGAATCTATTAACTTTCCAAAATTCATAATTAAACTTCTTACAATCTTTACTAAGTTTTCAAATCATACTTAGTTATGTTTTCAAAAACAATCTATATCATTTAACTTTCAACTCTAAAACAAAGTTAAAGTTTTCCAAAATTTTCCCAATTTTCTCAAAATTTTTCTAACGCCTTAAATTTCCGGAAAAATTCGCCATGTCTCCTTTGCGCGGCTCGATCCGAAAAAAAAAATGACAGTATATATATCACAAATATACATCTCATCAAGTAATGAGGCATCCCGCAGGGAAAAAAGTATAAAAGTGCGATATTTAATCCGAGATATGTACCTTATATTTTATTAGCAAGCATATACGGCTAATATAGCGCTAAAGCGAACTCCAAATGCGAAGCAAACGCGATCCGCACCTACTAAACTCAACAAACAACATGAGAACATGCACATATGCAAATAATCTCAATATACAACATATAGCAACATAACTACTACATATGTCACATAGCAAATGCAACCAAACAACAAATGCAAACATCAACCAACTACCATCCATAATCAAATGAATTTTCATTCATATTCTCATTAATTTTCAATGAATTGGTTTTCACTTTAAATCACATTTGATTCATTCACATTGGATTTTATCAACATTCATTCTCAATTCAATTAGTTTCAATTTGTTAACATTCACTAATTAAGTCTAATTCACATTCAATTCTATTCAAATTTATTTATTTTCAATTTGAATTCAATTACATAGCTTCCAATTTCATTAACTCTTAATGAATTTTATACAACCAATCAACAATCATATAGCAACCAAAGTATATTAATTACAACCAAATTACTTTGCTTACTTTCATTCTGGTTTAATTAAATTGATTTCCATTCCAATTTTTTTTTTTTTTTTTTATCAACTTCTAATAGCATTAGATTTCAATGAATTAACACTTTCATTAATTATTCCTTATCAACTTAAATTACATTTAATTGATTAACATTCAATTCATCCATTCAATTACAAAAGTTGAATTTCTATTCACATAACTTAAGTTCATATTCCATTTAACTTTAAATTCACTTTTATTTACAACTCATATTCATATAATTTTACTTCTTGTATATATAAGTTTATTTCACAATTGTAAATCACATTAATTATAATTCAATGCTTATAATTCTTTTACTTATACAATTATTCTTTTATTTAGATTATCCAAACAACCTAACAATCAACCTATATACACTTTAATAATTTTGAAAAATTATTTCTTTACATACAAAATATACTTAAGGTAAAATTATTTCATTTACCCAATTTCTAAATCAATATTGTGCCGAATTGTTCTATTCAAGTGTTTAGAAACCCCTTCGGCATAGTCTTGCGGACCACGCTGACGAAAGTTCATATACCACTCAATAAACCAATCATCACAATATATAACAATTTTTATATTCACTAACAAATACGCTCTCATAACTATTATTACACTCAAACTCATTCTAGAGTACTGCTGACTCTATCTCTAATGAATTATACCCTACAGAACCATGGTTGTCGCTTAACCATAAGAGCTCTGATACCAAATGTAACGCCAACGGATTTTCGTTCTCCGAAAATTCGACATCGACACTCACTTTATCGACTGCCGAGAAATCAAAGGCCGAAAACCGAGATGTTATGGGTTTTAAAAAGAAAAGAAAAGAAAGAAGAGAGAAAAAGAAGAAAGAAAAAGAAAAATAGAGGGAAAAGAAGATAGACAATTTTTTTAGAAAACAGAGAATTAGAAAAACAGAAGATAGAAAATAGAGGGAGAAAAGAAATTTGAAAATAAGAGAATAGAAAATTTTAAAATAGAAGACAGAAAAGAAAATAGAACGGGACAGAACAACAACAGAATCTCACAATTCGCAGCGGAACAACATATAATAATAAATGAATAATCTTTAAACAAAGAACTATATTAGTTATTACATTACATTTCATTACATCACATCATATCCTATCATCAGAGTGTACAACAACATACAACAATAAACAGTGCAGCGGAAAAGAAATACTATATAAACTAGTAATACGCCATGCCATCCAGCTTGCCTCCAGCAACTCCAGAATATCCAGAATATCCTGATAAACCTTACTCTTGACTGCCCGTGTAAAAATTGGTGGGCACCCAGAGTTTAGGAAGGAAAACAATAAACTCCAAGTCAGTCATGTGACTGGTGTGAGAACTCAAAATAGTTTATTTATCTTTGAAAACAAAATAGAGGAATATTTTTAATCAATTCGCAATGCTTTTAAAAATGAGACTACCATAAGACCTCCTGCCACACACACAATGCAAACGCAGACTTGGAGAAGATTTCTCCTTATGATAGTCAAACATGCTTGATACGCATTTAAAAAGAGCATTTGATATTATTATTAGTGCATAGTGTAGGAAAAATTCATTTCGAAAGTAGAATATAAATCTTAGCCAGCATAGGTACCATTATATTATGCCTACTAATAGCTACCATATTAAATGGCAGGTTCTACAACTAAAACCGTACAAGTTTCGTATTGTTTCTTTGGATTTCCAACGAATGATCAGGCCAAGGAACTTCCCATTGCCACTGAGAATGCCTCTGGATGGACATCCCCGAGAACCAAACCGGATCTCAACCAACACAAGGCCGGGTTACTCCTAACTGAGCAACAACTGACCGAATATGCCATCCCCCGGTCCTTTGGGACCTTTTTCCGAGAGCGCTCTCTAATCAATTCACACAATCATAACAAAGTGTTTTCAACATGAGTAAGTATCTGGGCTCCATACCATGATACCACCCTTTTCCAGAAGGAAATGGACACATCCTAAAGGGTGCTACCCCTCATAACCTTGCTGCTTCTTTCCTGTTTTGACCATTTCCGGGATGTGAGGCTCGACGAATTCACGTCCACAAAAACATACTTTATACAAAAGCCATGCTTTGGGTCAACAAATGATCAACACAATGATCACTAAGATAGACGATCAAATAAATGATCCTATCACAATAATCAACACAATGATCATTTCAGCATCACTCAGCATGTCACATTACCAAACTGGGAATATATTGCTGATAACTTCAACTATATAACCTTTGAGCTCGTACGTCTCAAAGAAGGGTGTTAAGCAAAGAATAAATTCTCCGCCACCAACAGAAATATATTTGAAAGAAATCGGCTTTATATCTCAACTTGTAATGTCAGACATACAATCCATACAAGTCTGTTCCGGGATCGAACAGAACCGAAGGCACTTCTTACGAAGTCCTTGCAATCCGGATATTCACAATCCTGATCGGATTCACCATCACATATGGAGAACTCAATACCGGAGCAACTCGGTGCAGAGTCAATCGATAGTTCATCCTATCACTTTCGCAAATACCGGTCTTCAACACCGATCTTCAAATGCGATTCACAACGACGTATCACGTATTCGGAGTGGGTTATACGACCCCATGGTCCTTTCCCGGTTAACCCGAATAGTGAGCGCTTATTCAAAAATAAGTGTGCATTCAAATTCAATCAATTCACACCAAATACCCATTCAAAGGGAAATATTGATAGTCGGTTATTGAACTATCAATTGATATGCATACATCACCAGATTCCAAATAATTTTCCAAATTATTTATTTTCCAAAATATCTTTACAAGATATAAAATTTCAACACTTCAAAAATAAATCAACATTTATTTTCAAACAAGTTCCACTTTTCACATATAAATTCCATAATGAATTTATATTTCCAAATATCTATGCATATACGATTTCAATAATTTATTTCGATTTATCTTCAAAAAGATAAATTCTAATATTCACTTCTTATTGGAAAACATTTCCATACTTATTTATTCATAAGTAATTCACAAATCTTTTTATTTTCAATCCTTGGAAAATATTCAATATACTTAAATCAAATTAAGTATATCTTTCATTCTTTTAAGGAAATCATTCACTTAACATATTTATTTGGGCCAAAACGAATGTTGCGTAAAACATCGTTACAACTACCCAAAATCACTAGTATAGGGATTCGAAATTAAATAGATATATAAATCCCAATACTATACAAAAACATTTCCTTTCGGAAATCATTTACTATAACAACAGTGTTATAGTCCATCATCTCCTTTCATTTCTCGAAACATCTATTTCAACAATAAATGTTGAAATCTATGGTTTCGAATCTCAACATGTTTAAAAACATCGCTAGATCGTTTTAATTCTATTTAAAACATTCACATACTAAACAATTTCTTTAACGTGTTATTCACTGTTCAAAAACGTGAATAAACCATGTTCACAAATTCCATTATTTCTATTCTTTTTAACTTAAAGGATTATTCACTGTTTACAACGTGAATATAACTCCATTAATAGGTTATAACAATTAACTTATCAAAATAAGTCGTTTGCGAATTTATAAAACAACGTTTATAAATTCCATATTTATTTATTTATAAAAACTTCCTTTTTATAAATTCCTTTATTAACCTATTCCAGTTTATAACTAAATTATAAACTAAACGTTCACATTATAAGTTAATTACTTATAAAACGATTATTTTACAAAATCGTTCATTTAACTTCCCAAATTATTAATCTTAACTTATAAGATTGTTTATTTATCCAAAATTTATTCTTTCGATAACTTTATAAATTTTATAAACCTACTGCTTATAAAATTTCATTTATAACTTCACAGTTTATAATTTCATAAATTTCATTCATTTAGGAAATTCATTTTCACTACATTCAAACACTTATAAAAACTCGTTTTATAATGTCTATATTTCAATTTATAAATATCCATTTATAAATCTCTTAATATAAATCAATTTATATTATTCTTTAAAAACATCTTTAAATTCTTTTATAATTTCATCATTTCGATTTATAAAATAATCAAATTTTATAAATCCTATATTTAAACTTTTATCATATATTCAAAAATCCAATCTAAATTATTTTATAAAATCATTAGTTCATATTTCTCAAAAATCGACTTTTAATCGTATTTCTAAAAATCAGCTTTTTAACTATATTTCACAAAAACCATAATTTTTATAACTTTAAAAATTATAACGTTTATTTATTTATAATGGATCAATTCCAGAAATAAAGTATATTTTCAAAAATCACTTTTAAAATCATTTTAAAATCCCAAAATCTGGGTCCAATGATGCTACACACCAAATAGTCAATCACGACTAACAACGATATCATATATCGATATGATAATCCATCAAATATCAAAATATCTGAAATAAAATAAATACTGTTGAGGAATCCAGTTGGATCCCTCCAACCTGTTTCCTGCATCACAAACATTAGCACAATACCAATTTCGCTCCAGTACGAAATTATCGCGGTATATGTTCTTATTAAATATTATCCGCTTACTAACGGCGTAATAGGGTCTCATCCGCTAAACAAAAAATGCGGGAAATCAACAACTGCAATATATACATATGCCAATATATATATATTGATATTATATATAATACCAATTTCACTGTTTATGAAATATTCGCGGTATATGTTTTTAATAAATAACATCCGCTTACTAACGGCGCATAATGTCTATTTTAACAATCAATAATTTACAGTCATCATTCAAACATGCATTCAAATATTTTAAATCTAACTATTTAAAATAAAATCGAAATCTATTCGATTGAGTGAGAAGTTCTCACCTTGGTTTTAATTTCCGTTTTAGCTTTAATTTCGAATAAAATTAACCGCGCGTTTAATTTTACCCGAAATTCTCACTAACTCCAAACGACTCCAAACCAACTCCATCGCGTAGTGCTCGTCCATACGATTCCAACGCAACTGAGTTTGCATTTTTTCGACCTCGTATGAAAAAGATATGAATTTTACAAGATTGTACACGTTTTATATTAACTAATTACAATATAAACTTTATATTTTTAAACCTAAACAGTTTCTGGCCACAGGATCAAAGCTCCCCTCCATCATAGCCGTGAATTTGCTTCTCCCCCAACCTGCTTTCTCACGCACACGACACCCTACAGCCGAACAAACCCATTAACCCAATACTAGGGTTCCAATTCGATCTCACCACACTCGACGAGAGCTCGATCAGATAGCTCCATGACGTGCGCCTCACCACTAGCTACACTCGGCCCCAAGGCCATGGAACTCGGCCACCACCACGTCCTAGAACTGCGTGCGCAAGTCCCCCCCTGTCGGCCCCCCTATCTCCCACTACAATGCTCCATTTTAGATCATAGCCGTTGAAAACGTAGTACTCACAGCCCTCTACAACTTTGTAGTTGATACTTTCATGAATCGATGCATGGATTTTGAGAAATTGAAGGATGAAGAAGATTAAGTTTCAGCCCTTGATTATACATGGAGGCGGCCTGTATAGATTAGGGTTTTGTTGTTTTTTTTTTTATTTTAGATTTAAGGTGATATTTATAGGAAAAGCAAGCGTAAACACTATTCATCCCGGGAATTCCGAACTCCGATTTAGACGCCGTAACCAGCGTACCTAGGGTTTATCCCGCGTTCCGGACACAATGGAACAGGTTTCGGAAGCTAATTCGGAAGTATGTGTGAGTTATGGCTGAAAACGTTCAATTTAAATTAAACCGATTTAAATCGATTTCTAGGCGTTTTAATTTGTACCGGACAAACGGTAAATCCAAACGACTTGAAATTTGAAACCTTACAATAATATCACATTACGGATCCGATGAAACTGGTTTCGTCGAATTCCGAGACTTTTTGAAAAATGGCTATTTTGACTCGTCAAATTTAAATTAAAAATAAATCGATGCGTTTCGAGCTGCCACGATCAAACGATAGCTCCGATTGACACGAAAATTGAAATCTGGTAATAACTAACTATTACGGATCCAATGAAACTGGTTTCGTTCAATTCTGAGACTGTTCAAAAATTGGCTATTTTACAGTCGATTATTAAATATTAAAATATTCAATTTTCACAAATTAACTTCTAATTCGATTTTAAAAGTTCTAAAATATTTCTATAACTCCAGTATGATTAAATAAAATTTTCCAAATTATTTTAAATCATTTTTAACTCAATTTTCAATTATTTCCATAATTTAACGTATTAAATTATCGATTTAATAATTCAATTAAATCTAATAAATCAAATAAAATTTTATTTGACTTATAAATTCACTTATAAATATTTAAAATTAATTAAATATTCAAATTTTAATTATTAAAAATTCTGGGTCGTTACATTTTGACTGTCACGCCTTACAGCTAACCAACCCCTTAAAGAGGACGCGTAGGGGTAAGAGTCTCCTGCTCGCCACCTAACAAAAGCGAGAACCCACCATCACGTTTCACCTAGATAAGCAAGTCTATTCCGGGTTTGAACAGAAACGAAGGCACTTCCGAAGAAGCCCTTGCAAATCCGGGTATTCACAATCCCGACCGGACATTCCATCACTTAGGAGATCTCTATACCGGCGCGACTCAGTGCAGAGACAATCGACGAGTTATCCTTTCGATCACGAAAATACCCAGTCTTCACCACCGGTCTTCAAATGCTATCCATATCGACGTATCATTATTTGGAATGGGTTATGTGACACAAAGGTCCTCTCCCGGCTAAACCGAATAATGAGTGTAATATTAAAAACATATGGATAATGGGATTTCAGTTCAGTCACAACTTATTATCCAACTTTTCTTTCAAATGGTTTAAAAAAATTACCATTTTAAATCTTTTTAAATAAAAGATTTATTTGACAAAGTTTACCAAGTTTCACAAAGATCCATTCACGGATTTCAAAACAATTTCATTTCAAATTGGATTAACTATCCAATCTTTCATTCAAAGATTTAATTTGTAACTTTCAAATTCCAATTCAAATCTTGTATATGGAAGATATACCATTTAAAATTCTCTTTGATTTCAAAACAAGATTTAATCGTCTTCACAAAGGTTAATTCATAGTTTTTCCAAATTATTTACAATTTCTTTCAAACTTGAAATCTTTCGATACAAATTGAAAATCCTTTCTTTTTATGAAAGCTATTATTATTTAAACAAATAGTTTTTGTTTTGGGAAAAACTGATAGCAAATTACATAAGTTAAAGTCATTCAAGCATAAAACTTGGATTTAAATTTAAATTTCCAAAACCATACTTTTTAAATGGTTAAAAACCTATATAAATACCTTTATAACTTGTATAATCCTTTAGACCATAATTTCCAAATCATTGAATTTAATTTCAAATATTGAATTCAAATTTAAATCAAATTATTTAAGTTTCAAGTTTAATCAAGTTATTTAAAATAACTTTTATTTTTGAAACTCATTTTCAAAAGCTTTCAGTTCCAATTCCAAAACTATTTTGGATTCAAGAATTAAATCTTTAAAATTGTTAAAAATCTGTGACTTAGCCGATTTCCTCATGCAATCCATATTTGTGTGTGTATAGGTGTGGTCCAGGGGTTTTACACAATGGTGCAACATCATCAATCATCACAGATTCAATCATATCAAACTCGATAAGCGGTATAATCCATAACGCTTATCTTCATTCACAGAGAAAGTAAATTTATCAATCACAAAGATTTACCATTATGACTCGATGTGGGTTTCGGATAACCAACTGGAATCCGACGCCCTGTCGCATCGAAATTTAAATGTCGTTTTTCGGGCAAAAAGGGTTTTCACACACAGATAGAAACAAATCACAATCACAGTTCAGCACAAAGCAATTCACATTACATAGCATCACAATCACATATCAGAAATATCAATCCAGTACACAGTATTTGACAATTAACTTAAATTAATCAAATTAAACTCAATTAATTACAAAGAGCAATTAATTCCTTAATTACTTTCATAAGGTAATTACACTTAAACAATTTAATAAATGATTATCATTAATTAATTAATCTAATTAATTGTTAAAATTAATCACATTAATTAATTATTTAAATAATCTTAGTTAATGACCTTCATTAACTATTAACTATTTTTAATTACTTTGATAAAGAAATTACTTACATTAATCATCATTAATTTAAAATTGATTAACCATTAATAACTCATTAATTAATCCTAATTATTTAATTAAGTGTTAATTGTAGCTTAATTAGTTCTTAATTACAAATTAATTAATTCCTAATCATTAATTAACTTAAACCTTAATCAATAAATTTAAACCCTATATTTACTAATTAAATTGATCCAAAACATTAATTATCCATTCTAATTAACTTAAAAATTAATGAATTATAAATCATCATTATATCTTCATTAACTTAAGACAAATCTCATTCTTATTAATGATTTTATTATCACTTATAAATATGTTGAAGCATTTATATTCAATTTACTTTTAAATTCATTTTAAATTTCAAGGTTTAAAGCGAATACCAATTTATCTTATATAAAGTTTAAAACAAATTTTCAAAACCTTTAAATTTACATGTTAAAGTAATATTTTTATTTTAAAAGTAATTTAAAGAGTTGAAATCAAATTCCTTTTAAATTCACATATTAAAAGAATATTTAATCATTTAACTTATTTAAAATTAAATTTATAAAATTTAATTTTATTTCAAAATCTAGAATTTCAATTTAGATTCAAGTCCAAGTTTTCAAGTTTGATTTAACTTGTTTTAAATCTTTCCTTTACAAATTTCAAATCCATTTTAAATTCAAATCTTTTGACACTTAATTTCTTAACATCTTTTTTTTAATTATTAAAACAATTTAAATTTAAAACTTTATTTCCTAAACTAAGTTTTCAAACTGACCTGAACTTTGGTTTTAAAACTTATTTTAAGCTTTGTCTTATAATTTGAAATTTAATTTTAAAATTTTAACACAAAACAGATCAGGTTTTTATTTAAAAAAAAACTGGACAAAATTTATACCCGAGCCACACCTACATTGCTTTGGGTCCAACACCCAAAAACTTCGAGTCAAACTCGCGTTCCATCCCTGATTCCATCCAACTACACAAATTCTAAATCACCAAACACCAGTGCTCCGTGCACGTGCACGGCACCGCCGCTCACCTCCAGTCGACATCACTACGTCGAACAAGTCGACAACCATCCACAAACTTTCCCCGACCACCAAAACTTCGTCGTCACCTCGAAATCAAAATCGAGTTCGAAGTCGAAACCTTGAAAACATCACCGAAACTCCCATCAAACCTGGAAACGCATCGTTCTCACAACCACGACCACCAGAGAACCTGAAACTCCGGCCATCCACTCGTCGACACTTCCACTTCCAATCCCCAGAGTCTTATTGCACTCGATCAACTAGGGAGGTCGAACCAAAACAAAAACTCAACCTAGATAAAACTAGGGTTCCAAACTCAATTGATCAATCTCCATCGCCACAATGCCCTGCCCAACTTCCTGGTATTTTTTCCTATAATCTACCATCATCACTGCATCACCAGACAAGGTCCCAACATCTACGACCCAATAGATCGTCAGAAATCGCCAAAACTATGAAATTTGAACAAACCCAAACTGCTCTTTAACCCCTCATTTAAAAATTATGATTCTTGCTTTAAAATTCATGATTAAGTATGAGAATTCAGTTGACACACCTGAATTCGTAATTTAAAATATTTGTATTTTGACCAATTTAAAGTTTTGCTCGGTTGTCTTGATTTCCAGAATTATTTACAAGTTGTTTTAACTAAAATAAATTTTTAAAGCTTAATTCATGAACAAACAAACAATCTTTGTTTTTATTTTAAGTTCTAATAGTTATTAGATTAAGAGATAAAGATTTATTTGCAAATCTGGGTTTTAAAAAGAAACAGGAACAGAGGTATCACAATGTTACAGGCATATATAGATTCACCCATTCACATATATACACATTTCCAGATATTCATAAGCAACTAATTCAGAGACTTAAGTTTAGAAAGGTGAAGTTACTCACTGCATTTCCAGAAATGACAGAGTTCTTCAATTTGAAACGGGCTTTTGAACTGCAAGCTAAAATCTTTTGATTTCTGGTTTGAGTTTAGCTAAATTATTGTTCAAGTTGAATTTTTGTTTAAGGTTGAGATGATGCTTACTTCAGATTCTTAGCTTTGGATGGACGAACTGAAATGAAGAAGTTGATATATAGGAAAGAAGTTTACAGGGTGATTATATATTTTTTTGTACAATGGTCAGAGATTTTTTTCTTTTGTTCATTAGACTATGCAGATTTTTTCTTCTTTGGTGGCTGATAATCTTGCTTTGGTGGCTGAGATGATATTGCATTAATTATCATTGTCTTATTTCCCATTTTGTTTACAGCCTCATCACTTCATTTGATTCTTGTGCATGTAGATATTTTTGTTTTCTTTCATTTTTTTCCAGTTTTAACTTATGTTGTACACCCAAGAATCATATATATATATATATATATATATATATATATATATATATATATATATATATCCATTTCTAGTATAAATACTTATTTTTATTTCTTTGTTTTAAAGTTTAACCATCAAACATTTAATTTATATTAATATATCTTTATGCTTTTAAACTAATAAACCAAATTCATTTTTTTTAAGTCATTTATTTAAATTTTAAATTCAAATACAAATTCGATATTCATATTCAAATTAATTCCAAAATTTACATTAACTATTAATTTAGATTTAATTCAAAATTGGGATCGTTACAGTGGTGGTCGCATCACCTACTTCGGCTTACGGCAGTCAAAATTGAGGAAACTAGGGCCGAAACCCTAGTTTGTACGTGGCGGCGGCGCTACCATAAGGGCGGACGCGACGCCTAGGGGAGGTGTGGCCGACGATGGGGTGCTCGGAGGTGGAGGCGCCATTGTATATGGCGGCGCGTAGAGAGAGAGCGATGGTCAACGGTCAGTCAAAGAGGGCGAACTACTGTAATCTCGGTTCGATCGTGTACAGGGAGGGAAGAACGCAACCTAAGCTGACGTGTAGTATAGGGTTGGTATATTTGTTTATTTTATTTTATTTGTTTTAAATTAAATCGTATAACTTCTAAATGATTTAGCTTTCGCATATGATGTCTGATTCACGCGTGGTTTTTTTGTTAGGATTATACTGAAATTCCGAACATTTTGGCGCTGGTTTGGACGAATTCTAGGATTGTCAAATTTTTGGGTTTAAATTCAAATTAAATTCAAAAGGTGAGTGTTTTAACCCACTCACAACTTCTAATATTTCTTATGTTTGGTAAATTAATTTATGTTGTGATTATGCATTTATTTATGGCTGTTTCGTATATTTTTAATCATCATCTCAGTTAATTGCATTTATTTAAATTAAATCGTTATTTAATTTATTTTTGAATATAACTGCCAGATAAATACCTGTTATATATATTATCAGTTGCCTATTGGTATTGATTGATTGTTTTGGATGATGATTGTGATGGATGTGTGATCTGTTGATGGATGAATGGATGTTGTATTATATATTATTTTAAACTGCAGGTTGTTATGCATTTTATTTCATTCGGGATTGCGGTTTGAAAAAATATACAACCGCATTTTATTTTTAAATTACGGACTGAAATGATAAATATCTGTATTACTTTACCATAGGATAGAAAATTTTACACAGACATCGTGGTCTATATATATAATATTTTAAAATGATTTCTATGGTTTTGTAAAGAAATATACGATTTATGAGATATTGATTTGGATATTTATAAATGTTATTTTATATATAAATTTATTTCTTGGTTTTAAGCTATGTATAAAGTTGGTTTTAAGTATAAAAGAAGTTTAATAATAAAATTTGATTTTATTAAGATATTATACGGTTGAGTATTTATTTAAATTTTATTTATAGAGTTTATAATGACTTAAAGAAAATTAAGGTTGAGAGATAAATATGAATTTGATTGAATTAAAGTATTTAAGCATTATCCTTGAATAAAATTGATTTGAAATTTAAATAAATCTGAGATTTTAAAAGGTGTGATTTTATAACTTGATTTTGGTAGAGGACTTAAAAGAATATCAAGTCGATTTAAATGAATATTATCAAGTTAATTAAATTGAAAGAATATCGTGTTATTTGAAGTTTAAAGGTTTTACTTAAATGATATTGGATTTATTAAGTAAACATTTCAAATCTAGATAATAGTAATTGAATTTGATTTATATGGAATTATAAAATTTAGTTTTGAAATATTTAATATTTAGGCTTTGAAGTATATTGAATTTGAAATGGTTTATTTGGAGGTTCAAATCGGAATTTGGAATTTATTGGTGAAATTAAAGAAGCTATTTTATTATATAAAGTAATTTCATATTTAAACCATTTAAGTAATTGAAGTTATGTTTCAAAGCTATGGGTTTCAAGATATATAGATTTAAAGGGCTATGACTTTTGGAAAGTGATATATTTTGAAATAAAAATGATATCATATTGATTGGGTTTTTAAAACGAAAATGATATCGTAATTATATGGTTTTGAAATGGATATTATATTCTATTCTAAAAGTATAAACTATTTCGAAAAGACCACGGTGTTATAATAACGATTGGTTGTTAAAGAGACCGGGATCAGAAGTTGTCATACTCTCTGCCAACTCCGAAAACCACTTTAACAATCGTGTACGCGGTGGAGATTCCAGAATGAAGTAGGATGGTGGCAACGTTCTATTAAGGTATATACGTGGACCCGACTCCCATGAGTTGGCATAAGGTGGCTAAAAGAGGAGCGATTCTCGGGCCAAGGAGGTAGCCCCTCTTATCGGACACATCCCTTCGATATTATACTCTGACTTTTGGATTGATTCGGTGGCCACTTTTGATTTTTGATTTGGGGGTGTGGCTCGAGGTGGGCGGTAGCTGCGGCTATGCGTTCCCATCAGCCCGGATAGCAATTGGTATATCTACCCTGGCATTGCCTAGTTATGTAGTGTCACCTACCCTAGCGCGCCTTGTACGAGTTTCTATTTGTGTCGTACCTATGGAGTATCCTCTGGTAGCCTCCCGATCAGGAGGTATTACGGTACTATATAGACTATTGGCATTATTTGTGTTAAGTGGAATATTGGATCACTCCTTAACGCTATTTAAAAGTAAGTTTATTTTTCTATTAGACACTATTATAATAGCGAGATATTACTACATAGTAAACAGTTTAACGGATCCTTAGGAGATGTGAATCCCGAGCATCTTTTAAGTTACTGCACTCATATTTATTTCTGTTGATTTAACTCACATAAGATATTTTAGTTCTGACTCGAATGTTTTGTCCTTTCAATTCGCTCGGGTCAGTCCGAGCATTTCAAGAATCGAAGACTTTATTTCTGGAGGACGAAGACGGAGATTTCATTATTATTACTACTATATATATTATATTATTCCACTACACACTGTATTCCACTGCATGGATTATTATTCACTAGTATGTGCAACTCTGATATGTATTGTATAAATATAATCAAATGTTTATAAAACAGCTTCATGAACTATATATTTGATTATTATATTTTATCGTTCCGCTGCAAGATTCTATTTGTTTTTTTTTCTTTCCCTGCTTTTTCTTATTTACCCCATAATAATCCGCCCTTCTGTATGGTTTAAGTCTGACGTGTGTGGTTTATCATCGATTTAAAGCGTACAAAAAGGCAGGACGTTACATTTGGTATCAGAGCTTGGTTTAGCGATAAACCTTAGCTTTGTGGGGTCTGACTCTTTATTAATAGGGTAGAAATACCCTATGGGAGTCGCTGAGTGTATACATATGAGAGAATGTATTTGTTAGTGTTATAAGAAGGTTTTAATACTGTGTTAATTTGTTCCGTTTTGTATTTATAAATTCTGGTTGATGCATGGGACGCTATGACATCAATAGGGATTTCTAAACACTTAATAGGACAGACTGACATAATATTTGTGTTAATATAGGTGAATGAAATAATTTTGCCTATTATATTTTCTATATATAAAATAAATTTTTATAAATAAGATATATATTTGGTCGCTATATATTGGTTGTTAGGTAATGAAAATATAAATAATAGTTGAAATAAAGATTGAAAATAAAATAAATGAAATTGGAAATTTAGAACTTAAGTTCCGGGGTTTTGAAACTTTCTTTTGAATGATGTTGAAATATAATTATGATATTTTAGAAGTATTTTCTGATATAAATAATTTAATATAATTTGAAAGAATTGTTTTAAAGGAAATTTTGAAAGAAATAAGTTTTGTACTCCCCTCTCTATCACTGGAAAATAATTTCTGTTATGAGTACAAGCATCATCGACATCCATTTTCGAGTTTCGAAGTGGGAAGGCAACTGTAGTAGTTTTACTACGGATTTATTTTGATAACCAAATCTACGTTTCTAATTGTTTTAAGTATAATTGGATATATAAGTTTTAAGTATAAACCTTTATCTATTTTCTATAAAAGGATTCAAAATTTAACCCGGTATTTAAATTCTTAAGTTTCCGTTAATTAGTAGTTTCAATTAGTGTAGTGAAATTGAATGTAACTAATTAATAATTGGAACCTCTAATTAAAATAAGAGATTTAATGTTAAGTTATAAATGAGATTAAAAGAAAGTTGAAATTGTAATCTTATAAAATGAAAGATATAATTATTGAACATTTAGTTAATTAAAAGAAATAAGATAAACTTGTATGATTTTAATTGCATCCTTAAAAACATATATATAACTTACCGAATATTAAAAGTTGAAATGTTTAATAAGAAATTGTAATGGAAATTGTACAAGTAAAAGTAGGTAATGAAAGTTTTCAATAAATTGCTTTTACTAATAAGAATTGATGCTATAGAGTTATAAACTTAAGTTATAATTAAAATGTTACTATAATTAAATATAATAGAAATGTAAGCACTAAATAAATAAATGAAACTGAGAAATGCATAAATGTAATGCAATAAAAAGAAACTTACATGACCTGAATAAATGAAAAGAAATGAATATTGTAAGTAATAAATGAAAATAAATGAAGTAATCACTGAATAAATGAAGAAGAAAAATGAATGAACAACAAATGTTGTGAAAGAGAATTTATAAGAATAAACTTGTATAATGTTAGAATCTGTTGTTGGTTGGAATTGTTGTTTGTTTGGTTTATGCTTGTTTGGGTAAGGATACTTTAAAAAATGTTTGGATGTATGAATAATCTATTTAGTTTCACCTAAGACTGTTAAGTGAAGGGTACACTTAGTAGTTTATTTTTCATTCCGTACAATTTAAAGTTTTGAACCCGAATAACTATTTGTTTTGTTTGATATGAATGAATAATTGATTTGTATTGATTCTATGTGATGGTTGTATGCCTTGTTGCAAGGGATTGTTGTTTGTATTGATTTGTTGTTTATTGGTTGAAACAACTTTAAATATTTCATTTTATATAATTGTTAACCTTTTTGGATTATATAAGTGAAATACAGGTTATGGAAGCAATTGCTACTGCTTTTGGTTTCATAATTAAGCGTTAATTGCCCGAAAATAGGTACGTTTTCGGATTACGGTTTATAACGCTATTATATTATATTATATTTCCCGTGTTGGGATATATTGTTTCTGAAAATATGTTGTATATTGTTATAATTGATAATATATTTCTCCCGAGCCTCTCCGTACAAAGGAGACTCTGCCGATATTTTTTGTAGATTTTGGACTTAGAAAATCTTGAAAAAGTTTTTCCAAACTTTATTTACTTGAACATAAAATGATTTAAGAGTTATAAATTGATATATTTTGTTTAAATTAATTGATTTTGTAAATTAATTTTTATAGATTTAATATTTTAATAGGATATATTATTTCTTTAATTCTTTCTTTTCCCTTCTTTTTCCTTTTCGGGGACGAAAAGTTTTGAGTGGGGGAGAGTGTAACGACCCGTAATTTCCAATGATTAAACTTAGTTAATTTAATAAGATTTTGAAATTTAATATTGAAGGAAATAAAAATTTAGTAAATTATTAATGGAAATAATAACTTGGATAAGATTGGTAAGTTAATTGTTAACAACTTGGATGTAATTCCAATAAGCGAAACAATGTAAATGTTAATTATGTTCTTATTGTAATAAAAGAATGTTCCAAAATGATCATTGTGATAAGGTCTTTGTGCTTAATCTAATTATTAAAGTTCATTGTCCTTAGAACTATTTTTGTTTTTTAAAAGAGGTGTTGTTAAAACTAAATGTTACTTTAGTTATCAGTCATCAGCAAATTAGAAAATATCCGAATTCTGTTCGTTATTTTTGAATACAGATATCCAGAACTGTTTTTAATTATGGATATAAATATGACATTATTTGTATCCGAGGTCTACGCATACACCAAAGTTATTATCATTATTTTTAAAGAGATGTATTCAAATTAAAGAACCATTGTTTAACATTAAAAAAATGCTACTTTCAAATATCTTGATTGGGGAAGATATGGAAATTGATCTATTGGTGCTTAAAACTTCACAAGCTTGGAATATAAAGGGCTAAGCTTTATTTATCCCATGAATGATTATTTTAATATACCATTTCAACCAACAAACGTAAACAAATATCATACATAGTTATATTCCTAGTACTTTCAAATAACATTTTTCATATTACAAAACTTTGTTCCTCTCTTTCTACTTTGCATTTTTGAAATGTAATTGTTAACGAAAGTAACAAATATGATAAATGAAATGTGTAAAAAATAGAGAGAAAAAATTGTTATGTAGAAATCAAATAATTGATTCTCCCATAATAAAAACTAAGCAAAATTGCTAAATTATCATTTTTACAATCTTCATTCTTTTTTCTTTTTTATATATATTTATCTCATCTCCAAAACCGTCTGAAAACCAAAGTCCAATTATTTAAACGAGACTCTTTGACACGTGCCAGTAGTGCATAAAAAAACTTTTATAAAATTATTAAATTTGAATTTCTACATAGTGTGATAAGAAAAAAATGAAAAATACAAACAATAAAAATGTAATTTTTTCATTGGAAAATGTTTCGAACTTGTATTATTGTTTAAATGTTAATTTTTGTTCACAGTGGCATTCAAACTTTTAAACTCCTAGTTGCATATTAGAGTATTTTTAGAACTTTATGGTCGGACCAAAAGATTGTGTCTCTATTCCAACTATTACTAAACGTAAAAATATAATGATATTTTTCAAACTTCATGGTTGAACAAAAAAATTGTAATTTCTATTTCAACTATTATTAAATTCTGAAAAATGCTGTTAAATATTACAGTAAACGGGGAAAAGTTGAGATCGGTAAAGTTTTACCTTTAAAATTTGCTTATCAAAATAGGCTCTTTTTTAATTCGCTCAAACTCTCTTTTATCGACTTTCATCTCAGAAGATCCATTTAAATGCCCAAAGCCCACCATTATATTCGTTACTCAGACCAAGTCTAAGGGCATCTCCAGTCGTTGCATTACATGCTGAATTTGCGCAAAAAAAATGTCCAGTGGTTAAATTCAGTGCAAAACTTAAGCTGAAGGCCCGTATTTTGAACTTCAACGGCTATAAACGGTCATATTTAAAATTACAACGGCTATAAACAGTCATATATAAAATTACAACGACTATAAACGGTCATATTTATGTTTTCATTACATATATCGGACTATTTTTCAGATTGTAATACACACATCTCTTCTTCTATTACAATTCTATTCTCAATTCCATAATATTGAAAGTATGTCTCATTCGTTTCAATCATATACCGAAGCGATGAATATGGATAGCTGGGATTTTGATTCTCAACCCTTTCAAAATGTTTATCCCCAGACCGCTCCCCCTCTATCATTTCATTCTTCTGCTCCATGGTTTGGCGATGAAGATAAGGATTTGTGTTATATTTACTGTCATTTTTCTAACGACTTGGTAAAGGGGAATGACCAAAGTGATATTTTGGGCAAAAGTCTTGACTGCGTACAATAAAAAACATGTTGAAAAGACGAGGTCAATGTCCGTAATCATGGATCATTTTGGGAAGATTAATCGACAAACACAATTCTACGAGTCGCAGATTCACAAAATAAGAACATCAAATCCAAGTGGAATGGGTGGCGAAGCTGAATTGGTAGCATTTTGAAAAATATGATTTTTAATTTATATTGATTTCTAATCACTTTGTTAATATATCATTTTGTGTTTCTGTTTTTTAGAAGAGAATGGCGAACGATCAATTCTTGAAATTATTTCCAAAAGAAAATGGTACAAAGAAACCCCACTACTATCAGTTTGCAAACTGCTATGAGTTGCTTGTTAGTCAACAAAAATGGAGCTCAAACACCGCAAAAAGCTTAAGAGATGTCCAAACGAAGTCGAAGGGCAAGAAAAAAACAAGTAGATCTAATTACAATTCTAGCCCAGGAAATTCTTCTCATATGGACTCTAATGTATGCCCAGATAACGAAGACGAAGAAGCAATACCCGCATTTGATGAAGACGCTAGACCGATGGGGCAACGGGCAGCTAAGAAGAAAATGTCTGTTCAGTCTCAAATCGATTCTCGTTTAGCCCTAATGCATGAAAAACATGCGAGAGAAAATGCAAAACGTCAAAGAGGGAGTGTAGAAAAGCTTGCCGTGTTAAAAGAATTGACCGAGATAGAGAAGGGCCGGTTTAAGCTAGAGCGGCAACGCCAAGAGACCTTAGTAATGGAAAAGGATGTCACCGGAATGGACCCAATTACAATGCAATATTGGATGGAGTACAAACAACGCACTGTTGAGAGTAGATCTGGAACAAAACATATGTAGTTGACATATTCATGTGATATTTTTGGTTATTGCAGTTTAAATTTCCATGTACCTTCAGTTTATATTTTCAATCATGTGATATTTTCAGTTTTAGAATATTCAATGGTATATCATTTTTTTGATGCATTATGTAGATATCAATATAGATTTACTTCATCAAACATAAATGATATTACAAACATAAAAATTAAAGCATTCTACACTTCGTTACGGAAATAAAAAGGCAAACAGATGCAAGTAAACAAAGATCCACCATCCCCAACTACTGATTTTCATGAGAATTCCAAATATGCTCCATTAAATCCCTTTGGAGTCTATTATGAATAGCTGCATTACGATATACTTCATGATGATTGTCATGAATTGCGTACTGTCCTTCATTTCGTAACGTGGTTGTGCGAAACAATTCGGAGGGTTGTCTTGCCCCTTCATACTCGAAATCGGGATAGTCCATACCACATTCATCTTCAATGATCATGTTATGCAGAATTATACAACAGAACATAATTGTATCCATTTTTGATCTCTTCCATAATCTACATAAATTGCTGACCATTGCAAACCTTGCTTGAAGGACCCCAAACGCCCTTTCTACGTCCTTCATATGTCCTTCCAGCATTGCAGCAAATTGTTTTTGTTTTGTCGTCATTGGGTTTGCAAATGTCTTTACAATCATCCTCCATTTGGGATAAATTCCATCTCCTAAATAGTATCCATGCTCATATGTGTTATGACCAAGAGTAAATGATACGGGAGTTGACTTACCTTGCGCCAAATCAATAAACAAATGAGATCGTTCGACAATGTTTAAGTCGTTAAGAGAACCTGGCATTCCGAAGAAATCTTGCCAAATCCACAAATCATGAGAGGCAACTGCTTCTAAGATGATAATTGGTTTTTTTCTTTGCCATTACATGCTCCCTGAAAAGCTTTTAGACAGTTCTTCCACTCCCAATGCATATAATATAGACTTCCAAGCATTCCAGGCCAGCCTTTGCTTTCATGCATTTCACCCAAGCGCGTTACATCTGCCTCGTTTGGAGAACGAAGATATTTCATCCCATAAATGTCCACAACTGACTGATAGAAGTGATTTAGGCTTTCTAATGCCATACTCTCTACAATACGATATGCGTCGTCAATGGCATCGGCGGGTGTACTGTATGCTAACATCCTCAAAACTGCGGTCATCTTTTGATGTCCACTCAAACCTTGTTTTTTTGCAGCGTCCTGCTTGTAAACAAAATAATAATTATTCAGCTAAATACTTTCGAGAATTCTTAAAAATAATGGACGACTCATTCTGAATCTTCGTCTAAACATCTCTGAACTGTAAGTTGGATCGCGGGCAAAGTAATCTTGCATAAGTGTTTTTTGAAATGCTTGTTGGTTACGGTTGATATATTTCCAACACACAACGGAACCGCCATGTTTTCCAGAAGTTGAACCGTATGCTTCACGGCATATCTCCATCAGTTCCTCTTCCTCTTGTTGATGCGCTAACGCATACGCTTCTTCTTCAGAGTCACTGTCGCATAGCAATATAGCTTTTACTAAATTTCCAGACATTGTTTGGTATTTGAGGGTAGTTATTTGATATTTGAATGTTTTGTTAGACTAAATTGTGGTGAACAAGTATGAGATCCATATGGTTATATATATATATATATATATGACTAATTCTTGAGTGGAGAGAAGGTGGGTAAGTGTGCGGTCAAGTCACGAACTGTAGCCACGTTCATTTGCCGGTCAAGATTCTCTGCTTCGTTGAGTGGAGAGAAGGTGGCTTAGTGTGCGATCAAATCATGAACTGTAGCCACGTTCATTTGCCGGTCAAGATTCTCTGCTTTGTTGAGTGAAGAGAAGGTGGCTTAGTGTGCGGTCAAATCATGAACTATAGCCACGTTCATTTTCCGGTCAAGATTCTCTGCTTTGTTGAGTGGAGAGAAGATGGTTTAGTGTGCGGTCAAATCACAAACTGTAGCCATGCTCATTTGCCGATCAAGATTCTTTGCTTTGTTGAATGGAGAGAAGGTGGGTCAGTGTGCGGTCAAATCATGTACTGTGGCCACGTTCATTTGCCGGTCAAGATTCTCTTCTTTGTTGAGTGGAGAGAAGGTGGGTAAGTGTGAGGTCAAATCACGTACTTTAGCCACGTTCATTTTCCAGTCAAGATTCTCTTCTTTGTTGAGTGGAGAGAAGGAACATCCATTATATAAATTCACAAATCGTTATCTGTTTAAATCATTTAAAAACTTAACATTATTCAAACTTGTAATGACCCGCAAATTCGTACCCCTAGAGTCGACTCTGTTCTCCCTCAATCAACTCGAGATGTACGGAAATACGAACCATTTGGTTAAAGAAGAAGAGGTAGAAGAAGAAAATAGAAAAAAACATCAGAATCTAACCATCGCAACAGAATAAAATATAATAGATAATAAATGATCTTTACACAAAAACAAATACATCTGTTTATACATTACATCATCAGAGTACAGCATCAGAGTTCAAGACAAACAACAACACAACTCAGGACGGTTATAATATCTCGTCCTTCCAAAACCTAATACACAGTGGAATATTTCATACAAGTACGGAAATACGTATCGCCGCCAGCTCCACAGCATCCTTTCCTGTAATCTATAATACTCGGTCTGACCCGAGCATTATAGTTAAATAAGACCCGAGTCAGTCTGGAATACCAGCATGAGAAACCACACTCAAAATGATTATTAAAGTTTCAAAATCCTTTGAAAACAAAAGCATCTCGTAAGACCACGCCACAAATAAACATGTCGGGTTTTTATCTTACGATAGCTAAGACATTTCTTATCAAAAATCCTCTGATATTATAATAGTGTCTATATACAAATACTTATTCAAATAGCTGAAATTGTTACTTGATTAAATTACAGCATACTAGCCACAAAGTGGGTTATACAAACGAAAACCGTAAAAGGCGCGTAGGGAGAATGGATTTCCAACAATGACTAGGAACTGGGGTACCACCTGTCACAGTACGTGGCCTAGATCACCGTACCGAGGATTACTCCCAATCCCCTACAACACAAGACTGGGACTACCCCTTACTGGATAATCCCGAGTAAGATCATCCCACGGTTGGGATAAGCAACCGCACCACTAAGCCGAATAAAAGGGACATCTAGACAGGGATGACCTCACCCCAATGGGTGTTACCCACTTAGCCTTGTTGCATATCCCTTGATTTTCAGTCATTCCCGATTGATGAGGCTCAAGGCTAAGCGTTGCCTTTTTAGAACACATCTCTTAGAATGCTCATCGCCTACCTGATGATGTTCTGAAAACATTCATCCATACAAGTCCGTTCCGGGTTCGAATGGAACCGAAGGCACTACTCCTATTACATCCATTTTGGAATCAACCTCAGGATTAGTAGCGACTAGCACTTGCACTTCACTGCTCCACCTTCGAATCCAAACTCTTGTTTTCCACACGAAAACGTTCGAACCGGATTGAAGTGGTTTTCAGGAAATAAATCCCGATCCCGGTCTCTTCGAAACGATCAGCGCATTGTCCAATATTGATAGTCGTTATTTAACTATCAATTAACATTCACAAACAACCATCAAACATAAATAATTTTCCAAAATTATTTATTAACCTCAAAATATCTTCACAAGATATATTTCCACTTTTCAAACCTTTTTGAAAACAGTTTTCAAACCATCTTCCTGTCACGGAATATATTCCCCAAATATTTTCTACTTCCACTGAAATCACCAAGTACAAACACTTTAGATTTTAAAATAATCTAAAACACTATATTATAAAATATCCTTTAAGACATTTAAGTTAAAAACTATTTTAATACTTAGCCGAAAACATATACTTTAAGAATATTTAAAATAAAGCTTCTTAATAAAATATAAAACTAAATTTTTATTTTTTTCTTAAAACAAATACCAAGTCACCTTTAAATAATTACTACAATAACAGATTTGAAAAATACTTACTTTAGAATTTAAACATTTAGAAATAATAAAATTTCTAAAACGTTCTTTTTTTAAACAACATTAAAACTTTTAACTTATATTTAAAAAAATTACTTTGAAAACATACTTGGATATCTAGGGAAATATACTTTTCTTCGCATCCTTTAAAACATAAATCACTATTTATTTTAAAACAAATTTTCTCATTCCTCTAATAAATTCCCATCGTGAATTTATTCTTTAGATATCCACTGAAATCTTGTTTCACCTTATATACCCAATTTATAAGTTTCATAGTCTCAACTTCCTTTTAAAGTCCCGGTTTCGAACACTTATCAATTTTCCAAATTGATTTCCAAATTGCTCCATTTTGAAATAAGTTCCTTTATTTACTCAATTATTCAAAACCCATTAACTTCGGATTTTATTTCTAAATTATGATTAAAATCTATTTAACTGAAAATACCAATTCCAGATTTTCCCCAAATTCCTTCTTTATCTTTTCCAATAATTTAAATCTTAAATTTAAAATAAATTCTTTATTCCTTTAAATAATAACACTTAAGTTTAAAATTTATTATCTTCCTGTTTATTCAAAATCCCCTTTTATACTCGAAAATTATTTATTAAAATTTTAAAATCGCTTTTATTCTTTTCCAATTCATCCTTAAATTTATTAAAATTCTCTATAATTATTTTTCTTAAAAAATCTCTCTTATATTTCTTTCCAAAAATCCAATTATATATATTTTGATAACTCAGAGTACTGCAATATATTCGATCGAACCATAGTATCCAATAATCCAATTATCAATATAATTCACCACAGGATATCACATAATCATAACGTAGAATATTAAACAATCTAAATAATTTTGAGGAATCCAGTTGGATCCCTCCAACCTATTTCCTTGCATCCACAGATGTTAGCACAATACCAATTCCACTTCGAGGTGGAATATTGCGGTATATGGGTTTAAAAAATATCATCTGCTATTATGCGGCGCATAGGGTCTCATCCGCTATGAAATGCGGGAAATTAATCACTCCAATATATATACAAATGCTACTATATATAATATAGCACATCAAATCAATTTAATCATTCAACCAATTATTTAAATTTAACCATTTAAATTTAAATAAAACCCAGATGAGTGAGATTAACTCACCTTTGATTTTTGTAATTGCAATCCATTCCATCTCGACTTGTTTCCTCCATGAATTTAGACCTTGTATAAACATTATATCGTTTATAAATATTTGAATTAATCAATCAAGTTATTTATACCATTTAATAAATTATTTTTAGTAACCAAATAATTAAATTAGTTAATTGAACCAACTAATCACCATAATACATTTTTATTTTATTTGATAAACTAGTACATTTTAAAAAGGTTCAATTGACACCTATTATCATTTATATAACCTTTTTTTTAAACTACATATATACCAGAACCATATAGATTTCAAAAATCTAATTCTATATAACTTTCAGCATTTAGAATCTCTTACTTCTCTGATCAAAATTTGTATGTATATATATAAAACAGATATGTGCATATAGATATATTTATATTTTTCTCGGTATATACAGTTTATAACAGAAACCTATATTATTTAATTTTAGTAACATCAAAAATTTCAACAAATAAAGAAAAAAACGAAATGCTGCTCACCCAATTCATGCTGCCGACGAACCACATCAAACCCTAGATCGCAACCTCCACGCGACATCGTCGCCTGCCGTCGTACACATCTTGACCTCGAGTGCATCATCTGCTTCGCAAGCGCGTGTCGCCGCTTCCATCGGCCTTCACCCCATCAACAGTACGCCTCGCGATCGAACTCGAGTTCGACACTCCAAAACCCTAGGCATTACGGCTCTAGCATCTGCCGCGATTCGATTTTCGAACGAGACGAGCGACTCGAGAATTAGGCCGAGCAAACTAGGATTTTGCTTGATAGAAATGAGGAAGGAAAGCGACATGATTTAATTTGAATTCGAACGAAGAAAGAAGAGAAAATACTGGGCATTTATTACCTTGTGTTGAAGTTAATTCGTTCTGTCAGATTTTGAAAGGAAACAACATGATTTAAGGATAATGGGTAGCGTATGGGAGAAAAAAGGCTACAGTGCTTTGGAAAGGACTGGAAAAGGGTTGATGTGAGATAATTTCAAAAGCAGTTGATTAGTATAAATATTCAATTTAAATTAAAATTCAAACCGTTCCGATAAATGCAACTTAAAAACTTGATCTCCTATCGAGGCGTGCCGCTAGGCGTTTATAATGTTATACCCCTATTCCGAACGCAATGGAAAAGGTTTTGAGCCCTAATTCGATCGCATGGAGAAAACAGCTTTTTGGACTCAATCATTATATTAAATTTCCTATATAGATTCAGCGCGTTTATATGTCGTACGCTCAACAACACTCCAAACACTATGAGAATTGAAATCCGATAATAATATAATATTACGGATCCAATGGAACTGGTTTCGTCAAAATCCGAGACTGTACCCTAGAAGGCTATTTTTAAACGTCATTTTAAACGATATATTTTCAAAACTTAACAAAACATTCCCAAATTCAATTTCAACACTTTTACTATCTTCATACTATCGATATAAATTTTACAAACCCTTAAATTATTTTTGACAAGCTTAAAACTCCAGATTCAACATTTTACCCAATTTCCAGTAATTAAATCCAATAATTAAAATTCCAAATAATGGTGATATTTGAAATTTAAGTTACAAACTAACTTTTAAATATTAAAATCAATTAAATATCTCAATTTAAATTGTCCAAAATTCCGGGTTATCACATTCCTCCCCCTTAAAAGAATTTCGTCCCCGAAATTACTAAGGCAGAAGAATGTCTCAAACCCACTAACTTACTAAAACCCATTTAGTGAAAATCCCATATTCACTTTTCCAATCCTTTAGTTCCAACTAAACAATTAGTTACAATCTCCAATTTCAAAATCCCTTATTTCAATTCCAATACGAAATCATTTCGTTGCTAATGGAAAAAAAATTCCAAAAATTTTCAAAAATTTTCTAACTCCCAAAATTTTTGGCAGAGTCTCATTTGTACGGAGGAGCTTTTGTAATTTGACAAGAGATATAAATATATATACATCGACCCACATGGTCGGAAAAACAAAAACAGTTCATATTTCCTATTTTTATTGCGTAGGCGCACCTTTTTTAGCATTTTTAAGCAAGTGGCGTATTATTTTAGTAATTAGCGCGTCCAAATCCAGCCAAATGGCTTCCCGGTACGTGTACTTACTCAATCCAAACATGTAAGCACTAAATATATGAAATTTATTAACATTTCACTTACTTTTAATAGCTAAACACATGCATTTCATAAGCAACATGCACCAAACACTTTCCATGAGCAATTTATTTGATTTCAAAACTAATTCAATTGATTTCAACCAATTCATGTGCCATTCCATTCAATTTTAATGGTTTACACTTCAATTTCTTACATTCAATTTATTTTTAATCCAAACAAGCTCATATTCAACTCAATTGATTTCAAAATCAATTTTATTTCACTTCTATCAATGCATAGAATTTTATTTAATCTCGTTTTCGTCAAATGACAATTTATTTCTACGCAATTCGACAATGTTTATGTGAATAAATAATTACCTAAGCTTATAACCATTTTAAATTAATTCCAACATAATTTATATTTAATTCCTTCCATTTTAATTCATTCACAACCATTTTATTTAGCTCGGCACATTCCATGCTTGTATACTACTAACCATTCCCAGATTAATTCAACCCAAGCTTTTATTTAATGGTTTACCCTTCCTACTCGAAGTCGAGCTTCTCATTATTCTTAACTTAAGTTAATTTACTTCAATTTATTCCAACTTCAAACTTAAGTTCACTTCTATTTAATTTGATTCTCATCAAATCAAATATAATTTAATTCAGTTAGCCTATCCATTTTATTTTAATTCACCTTCTCAATTTATCAAAATAATATCCAAGCACATACTTAACTCATTTATACTCGAATTGGATTTTATTTGTAACTCAAATCATTTCTATTATAATCCAATTCCATTTTATTTTTACAACATCTCCACTTATTTTAATTCATTATCAATCCAAGTCGAATTCTATTTATAATTCGAGTTTATTTCCAAACTTCATTATTAACTTACAAATCCATTTTATTTAACCGAGTTAAATTTTATTAACATACTCTATCAATTAATTTATTTAGCTAATTAGCTTACTTCCAACTTTTAAATCAATATTTAATTTTATTACAAAATTCACTTCATTAAATTTTCCTAAGTTCAATTTTTTTTATAATTCCAGTTTGGATTTTCTTTCATTTTCCAAAATTCCAACACTTTTATTTCGGCTTATTTATTCCCTTTTTACATTTTTATAAGCTACTCACTTATTAATATTCATACTTCTCCATCCATTTACAGTCAATCACATTTTCACTTTACTTTTAACTAGGGATTATATTTTTATTTCAATTCTTTTATATGCTTCCAAAGCTTATTTATCCCAATTCAATACTTACTTAGTTTACGCTTATTTATTTAAATAAGAATTTTATTCCATTCAATATTATCTATAACTCAACTGAATTTATCTCAATTCAATTTTATTTAACTTAACTTTAGTTAAATCTAGCATCATACCATTCTCTTTAATCAACTCAACCCACTTGAATTTAAATTAAGTAAGAACTTACTTTCACTTAATATCATCTACATCTTAATTTATTTCATTTCAATTCAATTTCAACATAATTCAAATACAACTGGGTTTTATTTTCAGTTTAATTCAATTTATTTCAATCCAATTAAATTTTATCTCCCAATCCAAATTTAATTTCAATTTTCCCATTCCAATCACATTTAAGATTTACTAATTATTTCTTCCAATATCCATTAAATTTTCCACAATTTAATTTCTCCAAATTAAATTTATTTAACTTTTTAACTTTAAATTTTAATTCCAACATTCAAAGCTTATATTTTCCTTCCTTATTTAAAAATCATCTCAACTTTACAAGTTTATAACTTACCTCATTAGGATTTTCAATTCAAATAAGGATTCAGGATTTCAACACCCGGCTTTTGGTTCAAATCATTTTAAAACCACCGTTATCCCAAAATCACATTTCTCAAATTTTTAAACCCATCCTGTTTTTTTTATCCCCAACAAATTTCCTTTGAAATTTCAAAAACAAATCAGTTCTTCTAAACAAATCAATTTGGCATCAATCCGTCACTTAGAAACTCGAAAATGAACATCGATGATGCTGCAGTCATCACCGAAATTATTTTCCAGCGACTGAAGTGAGTTCAATGCTATATTCCTTCCCAAAATTTATTTGAAACAATTTCCTTTCAGAAATACTTCTAAAATAATAATGCTATTATTTGTCTTCAAAACACTTCCAAATCTCCGGGGTTTTAAATTTACAGATTTGATTTAAATCAAACTTTAACTATAATTCATTTGTATAATTTATGATCATACCATTTTTACATTTGATTATACAAGTCTTCCAATTTTTATAATCTTATTTGTTTAAAATATTATCATCCAAACATCCAAGTTATATATCCATTTAAGAAAATATTTTCTTTATATCAAATATATATATTTGGGTAAAATTATTTCATTCACCCACCTTTAAAACAATACTGTGCCAATTTATCGTGTCAGGCGTTTATAAACTCTTCTCGAATAGCGGCCAACTTACCCGATCAGAATTTATATTCCACCCACCCAATAAGTCAACACAATATTAAAACAATTTATATTCACTAACAAATACGCGCTCATATCTATTAATACGCTCAAACTCATTCTAGAGTACTATGGACTCTATTTTCAATGAGTAATCCCCACCAGATCCAGGGTTATCCCCAACCTGGCTCTGATACCAAATGTAACGACCCACAAATTCGTACCCCTAGAATCGACTCTATTCTCCCTCAGTCAACTCGAGATGTACGGAAATACGAACCATTTGGGTTAAAGAAGAAGAGGTAGAAGAAGAAAATAGAAAACAACATCAGAATCTAACCATCGCAGCAGAATAAAATATAATAGATAATAAATGATCTTTATACAAAAACAAAAACATCTATTTATACATTACATCATCAGAGTACAGCATCAGAGTTCAATACAAACAACAACACAACTCAGGACGGTTATAATATCTCGTCCTTCTAAAACCGAATACGCAGCGGAATATTCATACAAGTACGGAAATACGTATCGCCATCCAGCTCCACAGCATCCTTTCCTGTAATCTATAATACTCGGTCTGACCCGAGCATTATAGTTAAATAAGACCCGAGTCAGTCTGGAATACAAGCGTGAGAAACCACACTCAAATTGATTATTAAAGTTTCAAAATCCTTTAAAAACAAAAGCATCTCGTAAGACCACGCCACAAATAAACATGTCGGGTTTTCACCTTACGATAGCTAAGACATTTCTTATCAAAATCCTCTGATATTATAATAGTGTCTATATACAAATACTTATTCAAATAGCTGAAATTATTACATGAATAAATTCCAGCATACTAGCCACAAAGTGGGTTATACAAACAAAAACCATAAAAGGCGCGTAGGGAGAATGGATTTCCAACTAGTGACTAGGCACTGGGGTACCACCTGTCACAGTACGTGGTCTAGATCACCGTACCAAGGATTACTCCCAATCCCCTGCAACATACGACCGGGACTACCCCTTACTGGATAATCCCGAGTAAGATCACCCCATGGATGGGGTCAGCAACCGCACCACTAAGCCGAATAAAAGGGACATCTAGACAGGGATGACCTCACCATAATAGGTGCTACCCACTTAGCTTTGCTGCATATCCCCTAATTTTCAGTCATTCCCGGTTGATGAGGCTCGAGGCTAAGCATTACCTTTTTAGAACACATCTCTTAGAATGCTCATCGCCCACCTGACGATGTTCTGAAAGCATTCATCCATACAAGTCCATTCCAGGTTCGAACAGAACCGAAGGCACTACTCCTACTACATCCATTTTGGAATCATCCTCAGGATTAGTAGCGACTAGCCCTTGCACTTCACCGCTCCACCTTCGAATCCAAACTCTTATTTTCCACACGAAAACGTCCGAACCGAATCGAAGTGGTTTTCAGGAAATAAATCCCGATCCCGGTCTCTTCGAAACGATCAGCGCATTGTCCAATATTGATAGTCGGTTATTTAACTATCAATTAACATTCACAAACAACCATAAAACATAAATAATTTTCTTAAATTATTTATTAACCTCAAAATATCTTCATAAGATATATTTCCACTTTTCAAACCTTTTTGAAAACAGTTTTCAAACCATCTTCCTCTCACGGAATACATTCTCCAAATATTTTCTACTTCCACTGAAATCATCAAGCACAAACACTTTAGATTTTAAAATAATCTAAAACACTATATTATAAAATATCCTTTAAGACATTTAAGTTAAAAATTACTTTAATACTTAGCCGAAAACATATACTTTAAGAATATTTAAAATAAAGCTTCTTAATAAAATATAAAACTAAATTTTTTTTTTCTTAAAACAAATACCAAGTCACATTTAAATAATTACTACAATAATAGATTTGAAAAATACTTACTTTAGAATTTAAACATTTAGAATAATAAATTTTCTAAAACATGCTTTTTCTTAAACAACATTAAAGCTTTTAACTTATATTTAAAAAAATTACTTTGAAAACGTACTTGGCTATCCAGGAAATATACTTCTCTTCACATCCTTTAAAAAATAAATCACTATTTATTTTTAAACAAATTTTCCCATTCCTTTAATAAATTCCCATCGTGAATTTATTCTTTAAATATCCACTGATATCTTGTTTCACCTTATAAAACCAGTTTATAAGTTTCATGGTCTCAACTTCCTTTTAAAATCCCGATTTCGAACACTTAATCAATTTTCCAAATTGAATTTCCAAATTACTCCATTTTGAAATAAGTTCCTTTACTTACTCAATTTATTCAAAACCCATTAACTTCGGATTTTATTTCTAAATTATAATTAAAATCTTTTTAACTGAAAATACCAATTCCAGATTTTCCCCAAATTCCTTCTTTATCTTTTCCAATAATTTAAATCTTAAATTTAAAATAAATTCTTTATTCCTTTAAATAATAACACTTAAGTTTAAAATTTATTATCTTCCAGTTTATTCAAAATCCCCTTTTTATACTCGGAATTTATTTATTAAAATTTTAAAATAACTTTTATTATTTTCCAATTCATCCTTAAATTTATTCAAATTCTCTATAATTATTTTTCTTAAAAATTCTCTCTTATATTTCTTTCCAAAAATCCAATTATATATATTTTGATAACTCAGAGTACCGAAATATATTCAATCGAACCATAGTATCCAATAATCCAATTATCAATATAATTCACCACAGGATATCACATAATAATAACACAAAATATTAAACAATCTAAATAATTTTGAGGAATCTAGTTGGATCCCTCCAACCTGTTTCCCTGCATCCACAGATGTTAGCACAATACCAATTCCACTTCGAGGTGGAATATCGCGGTATATGGGTTTCTACAATATCATCTGCTATTATGCGGCGCATAGGGTCTCATCCGCTATATAATGCGGGAAATCAATCACTCCAATATATATACATATACTACTATATATAATATAGCACAGCAAATCAATTCAATCATTCAACCAATTATTTAAATTTAACCATTTAAATTTAAATAAAACCCAGATGAGTGAGATTAACTCACCTTTGATTTTTGTAATTGCAATCCATTCCATCTCGACTTGTTTCCTCCATGAATTTAGACCTTGTATAAACATTATATCGTTTACAAATATTTGAATTAATCAATCAAGTTATTTATACCATTTAATAAATTAATTTTTAGTAACCAAACAATTAAATTGGTTAATGGAACCAACTAATCACCATAATACCTTTTTATTTTATTTGATAAACTAGTACATTTTAAAAAGGTTCAATTGACACCTATTATCATTTATATAACCCTTTTTTTAAACTACATATATACCAGAACCATATAGATTTCAAAAATCTAATTCTATATAACTTTCAGCATTTAGAATCTCTTACTTCTCTGATCAAAATTTGTATATATATATATATATATATAACAGATATGTGCATATGCATATATTTATATTTTTCTCGATATATCCAGTTTATAACCGAAACCTATATTATTTAATTTTAGTAACATCAAAAATATCAACAAATAAAGAAAAAAACAAAAAGCTGCTCACCCAATTCATGCTGCCGACGAACCACGTCAAACCCTAGATCGCAACCTCCACACGACATCGTCGCCTGCCGTCGTACACATCTCGACCTCGAGCGCATCATCTGCTTCGCAAGCGCGTGTCGTCGCTTCCATCGGCCTTCACCCTATCAACGATACGCCTCGCGATCGAACTCGAGTTTGACACTCCAAAACCTTAGGCATTACGGCCCTAGCATCTGCCGCGATTCGATTTTCGAAGGAGACGAGCGATTCGAGAATCAGGCCGAGCAAACTAGGATTTCGCTTGATAGAAATGAGGAAGGAAAGCGACATGATTTAATTTGAATTCAAACGAAGAAAGAAGAGAAAATACTCGGCATTTATTACCTTATGTTGAAGTTAATTCGTTCTGTCTGATTTTGAAAGGAAACAGCATGATTTAAGGATAATGGGTAGCGTATGGGAGAAAAAAGGCTACAGTGCTTTGGAAAGGACTGGAAAAGGGTTGATGTGAGATAATTTCAACTGCAGTTGACAAGTATAAATATTCAATTTAAATTCAAATTCAAACCGTTTCGATAAATGCAACTTAAAAACTTGATCTTCTATCGAGACGTGCCGCTGGGCGTTTATATTGTTATACCCCTATTCTGAACGCAATGGAAAAGGTTTCGAGCCCTAATTCGATCGTATGGAGAAGATAGCTTTTTGGACTCAATCATTATATTAAATTTTCGATATAGATTCAGCGCATTTATATATCGTACGCTCACACAACACTCCAAACACTACGAAAATTGAAATCCGATAATAATATAATACCACGGATCCAACGGAACTAGTTTCGTCGAATTCTGAGACTGTGCCTCGGAAGGCTATTTTTAAACGTCAATTTAAACGATATATTTTCAAAACTTACAAAACATTCCCAAATTCAATTTCAACACTTTTACTATCTTCAGTACTATCGATATAAATTTTACAAACCCTTAAATTATTTTTAGCAGGCTTAAAACTCCAGATTCAACATTTTGCCCAATTTCCAGTAATTAAATCCAATAATTAAATTTTCAAATAATGGTGATATTTGAAATTTAAGTTACAAACTACCTTTTAAACATTAAAATCAATTAAATATCCCAATTTAAATTGTCTAAAATTCAGGGTCGTCAGAAAACTATATTGTCCAACATGACATTTACGTCTCATGAATTGAAGTTGCTTATGCAGTACTACATACAAACCGATGAGATGTGTGATAATTAGGAGTCAATGGTAATTCATTTTTGGGACACTCTGGCTGAACTTTACTACAACGACGTGGGCTGTCAAGTCAGACGTACGGCTCAAGAGGTCAAGACTGCATACGGAAACTTTACTAGGGCATGCACGCATTACATAAAGATTATTAATGAGGTAATATCGGAAAATGTGTTTGAGACTACACGTTCGACTCATGACAGTCGATGCAATTTAAAATACCGCACTCCCTTCATTGCCCATGATGCGTACTTCATACGCCAAAATTGGCTAGAAAGATTTGGATGGCCTTAAGATAACAATATTGCTAGTTGGTTATGTAACGTTCGATAATGTGTCGAGAGCTTTCTGAATTGTCTTTTCAAATAATAATGTATGTTGTTGTTGTCAGATCAAAAGTAGTGGTAGCACACGGGCAATGAACGGAGTGCGGTTGCACATGTGTAGTGTTTGTTTATATATGCTCTTGTGTATTGTTTTTGTCAGATCAAAAAGTAGTAGTAGTAGCACAAGTGTAATGTTTATTTGTATACGCTCTTTCTGATTTACTTATTCATCATTCATAATCATCTTCTTCCTTACGCACAACAATAAATTCTTCATCGCAATGCCTTCTTGGCCTTCTTCTATCGATTCAGATGTAGGTTACGTGCCTACGGAAAGTTCACATACCGATGAGGATTGGCTTATTGATTATCAAGAACAACACTATGAAGATGTCCGCGGTTAGTTTCAAAACCTTGAGTAGCCGAGACTTCAGGAAGTGGTTGAACCACCATACGAACAACATGTTGTTCGTATGGCATATGAACAACCTGAGAACCAGGCTCAAGTAGTTCAACCTTCCACTGAGCAAGAAGTTGAATCGCACCCAGTTTGTTGTCAGTGCGGGTATGGAGTTGAAGTTGTAGTACCTGCGGATGGAGAAAATATTGGTCGTCGAATCCAACTATGTCAATTCTGGCCGAATGGTTGCAATTACGCGGAATGGTTGGATGATCCTTTATGTCCAAGGGGCATAACCTATGCAAACGAGCTAGAACAAGAGATAAGACGTCTTAGACTTTCTTTACAGGAGTTGCAGTTTAATTGTCACGTCTAGTTTCTTCATATTTGTGGTCTATTATTACTGTGTCGTTTTTTATCAGTGTTCTATGTTCGTATATCTTCAATTCTAATGTCACTAGTAGTTTTTTATGTTTATATGTAACTAGTTGGTGCTTATAAGTGTACATAAACATATAGAATTCACATTATACACAAACATATATAATTCACTATATACACAAACATATAGAATTCACGGTATACTCGAACATTATCATCCAAAATCCAAGAAAGTGAAAGTATATAAACATAAAGAATACACAGTATACTCCAATGACATAAGTGCATAAACTATAGGAACTGCAACATATAATAAAACGTCTACTATGCATAAACTAAAAGGTATATAACTAAAGGGATGCAACATCGTCGTCGTCAGCATCATCGCCACCATCCCCATCATCATCATCTCCGTCGTCGTCATCATCCCCGTAACCATCATCATCATCTCCCTCATCATCATCGTCATCCCCATCACCATCTGTAACAACCCTGGTTTTGTGATTACCTGTAAAGATAAATTATAATGATGGTTTTAATTTAAAATGGAGGAATAAAATAAATTTTTAGATGTAAAATTTGTTAAAATTGTTCTTTTTAAAATAAACAATGGGTTTTGGTGTAATAAAATGGAGATTAAGAAGTTTAGCTGTAAATAAAGTGAGAATAATAAAATTATGTTTATTTGATGGTAATTTCATTTAAATAGGGATAAATAAAATTAATTCAACATTTATTTGTTGTAAATAAATATAAAATGAAGAAAATAAAGTTTTGAAAACTTTAGTATGTTATTTTGGGATAGTAATGAGCATTGAATAGTTTTAATTTGATAAAATGCAATTATTGCGGAAATAATGGTCAAATGGTAATTTTTGTTAATTTTAATGATGTGTTAAAAATTAAATATGGTTAAGAATGTGAATAAAAATGTGTAATATTGAAAAAAGAAATATATGGATGTAAAAATATTTTTATATGGTTTGTGATGTTTTATTAAATAAGAAAATATGATTTTTGGGGTTTAATTGATTTAATTATCATGTCGTCACATTTCTTTTTACGAGTTAAAAAGTGTCATTTTCAATAATAAAAATGAAGGGTCAAATGATTGTGAAATCTATGTTTTACCGTTTTGTTGAAAAGATTAGTTAACGAACTTATTTTTAGTGTACTCACATTAATTTTTAGGTGTCTTAACATATGAGATAACGGTGTTTTAAAATGGTATAAAATGTGATTAGAGAATGGTTAATTTACAAGTTGGTTTATTTAAATTGAGGGTTTTGGGCTTTAAGTTTATAGCAGTCCATTTAGACACTTAGTGAATTTGCTAAGTAGGAGAAACAACTCTTTCTCCTGTACGTTCAGAAATTATCAAACAGAGACAAACTTCCCAATGCAACCCTAGTTGAGAGCAAAGATTATGGTTTTAAAATCAAATAAATTAAAATAAAATCCAGTAAAATCCAGGTAAACTTCTCAATCATATCCTTGGGTAAGCAAAAGCGGTTTTTTTGGAATAATTATTATACATTATTTTCAAGTATAAAATTTTAGTATCTCTATAATAAGATAGATTGCAAAAGCGGTTCATAAAGTGGTTTTAAATTGTTTTAAAAGCTCGTTTTCTCCAATTTATTATTTCTATAAAAAATTACATGTTTTTGCACTGTCGAGCGAATGAGAAGGAGAGTTAAACGATTGGGTAAAACGCGTAGTATGGGATACGTGCGTTTATCCTTTCGGTTAATTCCTAACTTGTCCGTTTGATCGTTTTGGCCTACGGGTCTAGTTTACCTATGATATGAGGTGAACCTTTTACTGATTTGAGTGTGAAATTTACTAGCGGTTAGTAAACCGTTTAGTGCGAACGGGTGGTATGGAACACACGTTAACACTTTTCGGGTTCCTTTCCGAGAGTTTGTGACACATATTGCCAGTTAGTGGTGTCCAGTACTGGGCCTACGGACCTTCGCCACTACGGTTTGTTGCCTTCGGGTTTGTTCCTTCGGGTTTGTTGCCCTATAAAATCTCTTTTGGAGTTGGTCCTTCGTCACCGCTCGAGAGATACTTGGGTTTGTCGCCTTTGGGTTTGTTGCCCGATAGTATCGCTTTTGGAGTTGGTCCTTCGTCACCGCTCGAGAGATACTTGGGTTGGTCACCATTGGGTTTGTTGCCTTATAGTATCGCTTTTGGAGTTGGTCCTTCGTCACCGCTCGAGAGATACTTGGGTTTGTCGCCTTTTGGTTTGTTGCCCTATAGTATCGCTTTTGGAGTTGGTCCTTCATCACCGCTCGAGAGATACTTGGGTTTTTCGCCTTTGGGTTTGTTGTCCTATAGTATCGCTTTTGGAGTTGGTCCTTCGTCACTGCTCGAGAGATACTTGGGTTTGTCGCCTTCGGGTTTGTTGCCCTATAGTATCGCTTTTGGAGTTAGTCCTTCGTCATCGCTCGAGAGATACTTGGGATGGTCGCCTTCGGGTTTGTTGCCCTATAGTATCGCTTTTGGAGTTGGTCCTTCGTCACCGCTCGAGAGATACTTCGTTTTGTCGCCTTCGGGCTTGTGAATCCCTGTTTATACAGTACTGAGCACGTGCATCTTTTGTTTCATTGATATTTATATTTCCATAAATTATCGCCTTTCGTAGTAGGTCTTTTGAACCACTCGATACACAGCGATTACCTTGTGGAAACTTGTGTTACCTTTATTGGTATTTGTGATTTGCCTTTTGGCTTGAATTGGGATATTCATATCCTTTGTTTATTTGAGTTACCGATGATATGAGGCTTGTTATAATTCATCTTTTGCTAGATGATCGAGTAATCACTTTTAGAGATATTTGTGGTACTTTATGACCTTGCATGTTCGTTATCATTGAGCTTATCTAACTGATTCGTTTAGCTAGACTGACCCGTGTATTTTATACTCGGGTCAGACCGAGGTGTTTCAGGTTAGGTACATTTGGACTTCGCATATTCTGCTTTCGCATGGACTATTCTGCTATCTCCTTTTGTTATAGCTTTTTGTGTAGTCCTTTTTTTGTTGTAACTCTGATATGCATATTCTTTTGACTCGCCTGTATAATGTGGTTGCTATGCCACTTGACATTATAATTTTGTATACTCTGTGATGTATCTGTATATGTATATATGTATGTGATGATCTACTGTTCTGTGATGTGATTTACATTTGAGTTATTACATTTTGTTCTGTTAGATCTTATAACCATTACAGTTTTGTATTAAGTATCTATTGGATATGTCGATCCACAAAAAAAATGCTACATTTATCGACGTGTTCAGTAGATAGTTAAGACAGGGCTATAGATGGTCGCTCCTATCCAACTCTATTCTCCGTATTAGCAGACGGTATTACATCGTAATACTCTTTGCTAATGTGGGTCTCGGAGTGGGGCGTTACAGCTTGGTATCAGAGCTGAGCTCAGAACAAAATATGATAAACACATAACAGAAGCACATCTTACAGTACATCCAAGTATAATACAAGTGATAACATAGTTTTCCACTATCGTATTCCTCAATCGTGCCTTTGTTTTTTTTTCATTTTCTTAGATTGGATCATAAGTTTGAAAACATTATATGCGTTTTAAATATCACTATTGTTTTTAAATAGTATAAATTAGACCTCAGATGGCTTAGATTTAAATTATGTGTTTTGAACCTTAGTGATTAGAGTTGCGCAGCGAAAATGGTGTGACCGTTTTCGCTGGGCACGTTTAATGCTTTGCTTTTAGTAAATGCTTATTTGGTTGTTAATTTGATGAACGTGTGTTAGCATAGTAATTGTTGAAATAATATTGAGTAGGTGATATAATTGAGAGTTAGAAACCTACTCAATGCAAATGATAAGAACTTGCAGTGTCTTTAAGTTGTAGCTACCGCAAGAATTATTAGAAAGATTAAATTTAGAAAATGATATTTAATCCATAAGTGGTATTTATCCAAAGGTTAAAATGAAATAAAAATTTAATGTTTAGGAATTTCATGGATGCATTTTAAAGAAGTAAAATTACTAAAAGAATTTTTAGGAAAGAAAACATCATGTGAATGGAAAATCTTTCTAACAAGAGATATACTTATATATATAACTTGATTGTTTTATGAATTGATTGTATGGATGTATAATTAGAAAATGTTTTATGTTTTGAAAATAAATATTGTTACAACCAAGTTTAAGATTCCTTAAGAAATCAAAATAGGTTTTATAATTTCTTGTGTCAATTGGCTAATAAGTATTTTAAGAATTCTGATCGATCCGTCTGATCAGCGTTATCGATAGGGATTTCTAAACGCTTACGAGATGATGTGATACATGCTTTTGAATGGCAATAAATAATATTTACTAGTATAGATGTTGAATGCAAAAATACATAGATATTGCAAAGATTTTAAAATTTTAAAATTGCCATTTGAGATAAGTATTTTATATATACTTAAGGACTTATGAAAATAGTGTGACATAGAGGGCAATGGAGAGGCAATGTTGATCTTGGTCAACTTTGCAGTCCTTGATAATGTCATTCACTATAAATGTATTAGTTAGATGTTATCATTTTATAAATTAGTAATTGGAAAATTTGAATATGGCTTCATTTAAATAATTGTTTAGCTTTGTGGATTAAGAGAAAACTAAATATAAAAGATTCCTTTATCGTAAAAGGCAAAAAATTTGTGAAAATCTAGAAATAATAATAAATAGAGCAACAAGATAAGATTTTTAATTGTGAAAGCAATTTAAAAAAAAAGATCAAAATCAGTATGTAGTTCCAAAGTTTAGTTTGGATAGATAATTGTTTCATATTAATATAAGAAAGTAATTATCTTAATTAAAATATGAGTCTTCTTTTAAAAGACTTATTTGTTAGTTAGGAAAAAGTTTTCTTTGTAAACCATTTTGAAAGGTTTTTTTTTTTTGAAATGGTATTTTATATACAACAAATCATTGTGATAACATATCACATGTCAATAAACGTTCGAATCACGCTAGGCAAGTTTCGAACTTGTGACCTCTCGCACCAAAGCCACATCACTTAACCACTGGGACAATGGTGCTTGTCCCATTTTGAAAGTTTGTTGTATGTATTGTAGTGTAATTCTAGATGTCTTGGCTTTCTGGAGAAAAAGATCACATAATAAATGTATTAGAGAAAAGATTTTTGATCTACAATTATGTAGTTTGAATTTAATAATGGTTTGAAAATTTTGACAATAAAAGGCCTTGTGTCGGAAAATTTTGATTAAAAAGTGCTGTTTTAAAACAGCGATAACATATGATTTACGAATCCAAATGAGTCCATTCTTTTTGCAAAAGAGAGTGCTCTCAGTAAGCTATAAATCATCTTTATATCCTTTTTGAAAATTTTGCAGTTTAGTTATTCAAAAATGAGTTTGAAAACTGAAGGACATCTCTGTCCTCTTTTATAATTTCTGAGTTTAAAGCTAAAAGTAAATTGAGCATAACTTTCAAACCGTAAGTCCGATTTTAATGATCTTTATATCGCTGGAAAGCTTGGACTGAGTAGAATAACTTTTATTTTATAAGTATATTCAGATTATGAGTTTTACTGTGTCAAAATCCCGAGTCTTTGTAGCAGACCTGAATTTGACAATTTAAATTTTGAGTTGTTGTTTTATTTAAACTATGATTTTAATGCTTCATATGTTTATAAGTGCATGCTAATATGTTTCAATAAGTTAAGCGCAGGTGCAAGAGGATATTTGAATGATTAATTAGCAAAATAGTAAGTATAAAAGCAAGCATGCTCGCATTTTAAATGCTAAAAATGAAAGGTATGAATTGCTAGGTGTCTATGTGTTAAAAATATATATTGTGTTCCAACCTTTTAGTCGATGTATATCTATAATTCATATTTATGAAATTGTAAAAGGCTCTCCATACAAAGGAGACTCTGCCGAATTTTTTTCGAAAAATTAAACATTTAGAAAAGTTTTGAGAAAATTTAATTTGTGAATATTTAGAGCCATCAATGAAGGTCTAATAAGTGTCCTTTTAAATCATAAAGTAAAATGGTTTAAATTTGATAAATTTAGTGGGAAAAAAATATTGCTTATTTTAGTATATTTATTTTCGGAATTAGAGTTTGGAACAACTCTAATTTAATTTACTTTAATTTAAAGTAAAGATGATTGAATTGAAAATTTAAGTAAGAGACTTTGAAAATTTTCAAATATTGAAGTTTGAATTTTGTGTATAAAATAAAATGGATTTGAGTGAAAACTCTTACAAAAAAAAATTGAGAAAATTTCTTGTAATCCATTCTTGTGTGTCTTGCCTTAGTGCGATTCTTGTGATGACTTGCATTCATGCAGTCATGTGTTATGATGGTAGCTTGAAATACCACCTATCTTTTGTTGAATCATCTTTTGATGATTGTGCTTATTTGTGTTACTGCTTTAAAGGAGCAAAATGCGTTTCAATATATTCGAAAAGTTGGCTCCTAGTTATGTAGGGCCATCTACTATTACTGCACGCCTTGTGTGAAGTACGCGATTTTTCGTTGCCGAAAAACCGAATAGTTAGGGTTTTAAAAAGAAGAAAAAGACAGAAGAAGAGAGAAAAAGATAGAAAATAGAACGGAAAGAGAAAGAAAACAGCAGAACAATATCAGAATCTCACAATCGCACCAGAACAACATATAATAAATAAATGAATAATTTTTAAACAAAGAACTATATCAGTTATTACATTACATTACATTTCATTACATCATCAGAGTGTACAACAACAAACAACAACAAACTGCGGAAAAGAAATACTATATACTAATATTACGCCATGCCATCCATCTTGCCTCCAGCAACTCCTGAATTCCAGAATATCCTGATAATCCTTAACTCTTGACTGCCCGTGTGGAAATTGGTGGGCACCCAGAGTTTAGGAAGGAAAACAATAAACTCCGAGTCAGTCGTGTGACTGGTGTGAGAACTCAAAACAGTTTATTTATCTTTAAAATCAAAATAGAGGAATATTTTTAAAGTCAATTCGAAATGCTTTTAAAAATGAGACTACCATAAGGCCTCCCGCACACACACACATGCAAACGCAGAATCGGAGGAGATTTCTCCTTATGATAGTCAAAGATGCTTGATACGCATTAAAAAGACATTTGATATTATTACTAGTGCATAGTGTAGGAAAAATTCATTTCGAAAATAAAGATATAAATCTTAGCCAACATACGACCATTATCGTATGCCTACTATAGCTACTATGTTCAATAGCAGGTTACCGCCACATTCCATAGCAGGTTATACAACTAAAACCGTACAAGATCGTATTGTTTCTTTGGATTTCCAACTAATGGTCAGGCCAAGGAACTTCCCATTGCCACATGAGAACGCCTCTGGAAGGACGTCCCCGAGAACCTAACCGGATCTCTGCCAACACAAGGTCGGGTTACCCCTAACTGGGTAACTACTGACACGAGTATGCCATCCCCCGGTCCTTTGGGACCTTTAACCGAGCGCTCGTCATCAACATCACACAATCATAAATAAAGTGTTTCAACATGAGTAAGTATCTGGGCTCCATACCATGATACCACCCTTTTCCAGAAGGAAATGCACATACCCTAAAGGGAGCTACCCCTCATAACCTTGCCGCATCTTTCCTGTTTTGACCATTCCGGGGTATGAGGTTCGACGAAGTCTCGTCCACAAAGCCACGATTTATACAAAGTCATGCTTTGGGTCAACAAATGATCATAGAAATGATCACAAAGATAAACGATCAAACAAATGATCCTATCACAATTGATCAACACAATGATCATTTCACAGCAACACTCAGCATGTCACATTACCAAATTGGGAATATATTGCTAAAAACCTTCAACTACATAACCTCTGAGCTCGTACGTCTCAGAGAAGGGTGTTAAGCTAAGAGAATAAATTCTCCGCCACCAACAGAAATATATTTGAAAGAAATCAGCTTTATATCTCAATTTGTAATGTCAGACACACAATCTATACAAGTCTGTTCCGGGCTCGAACAGAACCGAAGGCACTTACAAAGAAGTCCTTGCAATCCGGATATCCACAATCCTGATCGGATTCCCCATCACATATGGAGAACTCTATACCGGAGCAACTCGGTGCAGAGTCAATCGACAGGTCATCCTATCGCTCTCGCAAATACCCGGTCTTCAACACCGGTCATCAATGCTATCCATTGCGTCGTATCACTATTTGGAATGGGTAATCCGAATAACAAGCGCAATAATTTAAAAATAAGTGTGGCATTCAAATTCAGCAAATCACAACAAATACCTATTCAAAGGTAAATATTGATAGTCGGTTATTGAACTATCAATGGATATGCACAACATCACCAGATTCCAAATAATTTTCCAAATTATTTATTTCCCAAAAATATCTTTACAAGATATATGTTTCCAATACTTCAAAAATAAATCAATATTTATTTTTAAACAAATTCCCCTTTCTTTTATAAATTCCATAATGAATTTATATTTCACAATATCTATGAATATACGATTTCAATTATTCATTTTCAATTTATCTTCAAAAAGATAAATTCTCAAAATATTCACTTTATATTGGAAAACATTTCCATACTTACTTATTAAGTAATTCTCAAATCCATTTATTTTCAACACTTGGAAAATATTCAATATACTTAAATCGAGATAAAGTATATATTTCATTCTCTAAGGAAATCATTCTCTTAACCATATTTGTTTGGGTCAAAACGAATGTTGCGTAAAACATCGTTACGACAACCCAAAATCACTAGTATAGGGATTCTAAATTAAAATAGATATATAAATCCCAATACTATACAAAACATTTCCTTTCGGAAATCATTTACTATAACAACAGTGTTATAGTCCATCATTTCCTTCTATTTCTCGAAAACGTCTATTTCAACAATGAATGTTGAAATCTATGGTTTCGAATCTCAACACATTTTAAAACATCGTTAGATCATTTTAATTCTGTTTACAATATCACATCCAAAACATTTTCTTTAACATATAATTCACTATTCAAAAACGTGAATATACCTTGTTAACCGATTTCATCCTTTCTATTCATTTTATTTTAAAGGATTATTCACTGTATAAAACGTGAATATAACTCCATAAATAAGTTATAACAATTTATTTATCAAAATAAGTCGTTGCGAATTTATAAAACAACGTTTATAAATTCCATTTCTATTTATTTTATAACAACTTCCTTTTATAAATCTCCTTTATTAACCTATTCGATTTATAACTCAATTATATACCGAAAGTCCATATTATAAGTTAAATGCTTATAATTTATTTGTTTGCAAAAATCATTCCTTTAAACTTCATAGTTATAAATCTTATAACTTATAAGATTCATTTATTTATCCAAAACCATTATTTTAATAAATTTACAAATTTTATAAACCTACTGTTTATAAAATTCCATTTATAACTTCACCGTTTATAATTCTATGAATTTCATTCATTCACGAAATTTATTCACAATTCATTCTAACAATTATTAAAGCTCGTTTTATAATTCCAAAGTTTTAATTTATAAATATCAATTTATAAATCCTTTATCTAAATCAATTTATATTATTATTATTTTAAAACGTCTTTAAACTCCTTTATAATTTCACCATTTTGATTTATAAAATAATCAAATTTATAAATCCTATATTTAAACTTTTTATAATAAATTCAAAATCCCAATTTAAACTATTTTATAAAATCATTAACCCCATATTTTTCTCAAAAATCAACTTTTAACTATATTTCTCAAAAATCATAATTTTTATAACATTAAAAATTATATCGTTATTTATTTAAAATGAATCAATTCCAAAAATATTATATATTTTCAAAAATCACTTTTAAAACCCTTTTTAAAATTCCAAAATTTGGTCCAATGATGCTACACACCAAATAGTCAATCACGACTACAACGACATCTTATATCGATATGATAGTCAACGAATATCAAAATATCCATAATCAAATAAATACTGTTGAGGAATCCAGTTGGATCCCTCCAACCTGTTTTCCTGCATCCACAAGCATTAGCACAATACCAATTCCGCTCCAGTACGAAATTATCGCGGTATATGGGATTTAAAATATTATCCGCTTAATAGACGGCGCAATAGGGTCTCATCCGCTATACAATGCGGGAAAATCAACAACTGCAATATATACATATGCCAATATATATATATATTGCTATTATATATATAATACCAATTTCACTGTTTATGAAATATTCGCGGTATATGTTTTTAATAAATAACATCCGCTTACTAACGGCGCATAATGTCTATTTTAACAATCAATAGATATCAATCATCATTCAAACATGCATTCAAGAATTTTAAATCTAACTATTTAAAATAAAATCGAAACCGATTCGATTGAGTGAGAAGTTCTCACCTTGATTTCAATTTCGTTTTAGCGATTTATTTCGAATAAAATTAAACGCGCGTTTAATTTTACACGAAATTTTCACTAACTCCAAACGACTTCAATCCAATTACATAGCGTAGTACTCATCCATATGATTCCAACGCAACTGGTTTCGTGCGTTTTCGACCTCGTATGAAAAAGATATGATTTTTTAAAGTTTACACGATTTTATATAAACTAATTACAACAATTTATTTTAATTTTATAACCTAAACTATCCAGAGCCGTTGGATCTCCAGCACTTTGCATCATGACCGCACGTCCCCCTTGCCCTTCTTCTTCATTCACGTGCGTTAACTTCTACAGGTAACGAACGAAACAAGAAACCCATTTGCATAAACTAGGGTTAATTATTCCGACCACCACACCACGTTATAACTCGATCAACAACTTCCATACTGAAGCCCCTAACTTGCTCTACCCATGGCCACCACCACATGCAACTCGGCCACCCAGGTGCATAGAAAAACGTGCGCGACTTCATGACAAACGCGGCCACACAACGTCCCCATCGAGCCTCCATTCGTGATCATATCCGTATAGATACGAAGCTCTTCCAATGCTCTACGTTTTGCTAGTTGAAAGTTTTCGATAATATTGAGTGGATTGAAAGAAATTAAGGGGAGAAGATTGAAAATTTTCGGCCATTAAATTGTTGGTGGTGGCTCCTATTAGGTTTAGGTTTTTTTTTAATTTGTGAAGAGATGGGCTATTTATAGAAAATCGAACAAAACACTATTCATTTTGGATTTTCCAAACTCCGATTTACGCGCGGTGACCAGCGTTTCTAGGGTTTACCCCGCGTTTCGGACACAATGGAACAGCTTTCGAAAGCTAATTCGGTCATTTGTGCGAGTTATGGCAATAAACGTTCGATTTGAATTAAACCGATTTAAACGATTTTCTAGGCGTTTTAGCTTGCACCGGACAAACGGTAAATCCAGTTGACACGAAATTTTAAACCATACAATAATATCACATTACGGATCCGATGAAACTGGTTTCGTCGAAATCCGAGACTTTTTGAAAAATGGCTATTTTAACTCGCCAAATTTATATTAAAAACAATTTCGATGCATTTCGAACTGCCACGATCAAACGATAACTCCGATTGCTACGAAAATTGAAATCCGATAATAACAAACTATTACGGATCCAATTAAACTAGTTTCGTCCAATTCTGAGACTGTTCAAAAATTGGCTATTTTCACTAGTCGATTAAATATTAAAATATTCAATTTTCACAAATAAACTCTTAATTTGATTTTAAAAGTTCTATAATATCGTTCTAACTCCAATATGATAAAATAAAATTTTACAAATCATTTTCAATCATATTTTACCCAATTTTCAATTATTTCTGTATTTTCACATATTAAATTATCGATTTAATTATTCAATTAAATCCAATTATTCGAAATAAAATTTATTGACTTATAAATTTCACTTATTAACATTTTAAATTAATTAAATATTCAATTTTTAATTAATAAAAATCCTGGGTCGTTACACCTTGGTTCGATTGCTTTCATGCATCATTTTCTGTTCAGTTTTAGGTATTAATGATATGTTCCTGGTAACCCAATTTCGTTGTATCTTCGAAATTTAATCTCGATTGTTAATTCTCTTATGTGGCATGATCACGAGTCTCACCGACTTGTGTATTGTGTCGAATTCTACTCGTGTAGTTGTTTCGAAGATTAAACACCTTCGAAATAAGAATGTAACGACCCGGAATTTTCGATCCCGAAAATTCCAGATAGTTAGAGAAAAGAAGAAAGAGATAGAAGAAGAAGAACAGAAAAGAAACACACAATCTCACATTCGTAGCGGATAAAATATAATATCACATAAATAATAGTTATACAAAGGAAAACTATACTTGTTAAATTACACTTTAATATATATCAGAGTTACAACGTATTTACAAGCACAGGAACTGATAAATCAATCTGTTTTAGATACTATAATATTTCATAGCAGAGACTCTCCATACGTTCCTGCTCTCCAGCTCGCCTCCTGAGCTCCAGAACGTCCTTACCTGAAAATGTGTAATACTCGGTCTGACCCGAGCATTACATCAAAGTAACACCCGGGTCAGGCTGGAAACCAGCGTGAGTAAACCCATATAATATGGAATACCAAGCTATATAACATAATTAAAACCCGGGTAACTCGTTTCAAATTACAAATTCACAATTTGTTATAAACATCACTAATTTCACATATCAATATCAAAGCACCAAAACTTAAATTAAATGGTCCAAGTTACTTAATCATTCCATTCTAGCTTATTGATTTCACATATCAATTTATAAAGAATCGAAGTGGTTTCGGGTATTACTGATACCCGATCCCAGTCTCTCCGATTCCAAAAGTCATCTCCAATCCAAATTTTCAAGTTTAAAACATTACAACTCATGTCCAGGATATCAAATCACATAACAATTCATCTCAGATAGGTAACCTATATTGTCACAGTCCAACCCATTCATATTACAGCACATCTAAATCGCTCATCAGAGACAATAATAATCCAAATCATCCAAAATCAGTCAACCATCCATACACAAGATTTATTAAATATATAATACCTAATTAATTTAATTAATCTCTAAATAAATTTAATCAACAACTTTATTTATTTGGTTTATCTTAATCCTGCTTGCTTAACGTTAATTAATTACAACTCAATAAATTAACCATTTCTTAATCATCTAACTAAATTAATTACCCATGAATAATTATCCTTTAACTACAATAGGTGATTAACTCTCAACTAATATCCAAATTAATTAACCTTTACCCATCCATATTAATTACATTGATTCTTAATTAATTACTCAAGTTGATTATCTTATACTTACATTGATTAATTTTCCTTTAATTAATCACAGTCATTAACTAACTAACCCTTAATAAATTTCTTTAATTATAAAATTCTTAAATTAATTTCACAAAGTAATTAATCCTTAACAAATTTATCTTTTAATTACTTACATTAAGTAATTATCATTGAATAAATCATATTTAGTAATTACCCATTAAATCCCCTCCTTAATTAATGACATTAAGCAATTTTCCTTTAATTACTTTCATAATCATTAATTCAATTTCATTAAGTGATTAATCTTTAATTAATCCACTTTAAATTTATTACTTTAATTAATTACATTAATTAATCAATCCCTTAAATTGATTACATAAATTATTTCTCCTTTATTAATTATCTAAGGATTAATTTAATTATTCCTTTAATTGATTACATTAATCAATTAACTATCCCTAATACATTAAATAATTAATACTTTATTAAATTTTATCATTTAATTTACCTTCGAAAAACATATTGGATTTAACCCATTATATAATTACTTGGTTACCACAATTTGAAAATATTTAAAACTTAAGAACTTGTTAATACTTATAGAAACTTGATTTAACCATATCCTTTGAATTTACCCTTTAGATAAACTTTTAATACTTGATTTTATAATACTTAAAAACTTGTTTCACCACTTGCTACTAATTTGTATTTGCTTAATACTTTTAAATCTTACTATTCTTTTATTAAAAACTTGATGTCTATGCAATCAAAAATCCCGAGCAAAACTCTAAACACCCCCCTTCCCCCCGAGCTAACTTCACCTCAAAATTTAACCACTAAATACTTGAAGCGTTCTTTCTTATACCCTTAATCCTGTATTACTTTATTTAAAATTCACAACTCAATCATCCGGCCCACTAAACCGGCCCATCCAAACTCAAAATCCCATGAACAAATGAACCTCTTTTCCCCTTCATCCTCTTGTTCCCTTCAGCAATCAATACGAATTCCCAGATCGTACACGAAGTCGTGCACGCCTCCTCTGATGATCATGCTCCACTGCCGATTGCACCTGCAACCTTCCCTGATCCCCCTATCCTTCCTAACCTCCTGAAACAAAGCTGAATCCCCCCTTACCAAAATTCGAACTCAAACCAAAAACCTACATCAACCCAAACTTGTAAATCCACCTCGCCGCGCCTCTTCTGTCAAACAGTGCCCACCAAAACTCGACGCAAACCACGCCATGCCTTCCTCCCTCTATCCCTTCAGGTGCGCAGCTTCCCCGTGCATTTACGTCGCTGCAAATGCGATCGAAACAACCTCGACCCTAAAACTTGCACAAACCCTAAATCTCTCTCTCCATGTCACTGCGGCTATTAGAAAAATGTGCCCTTATTTTTGTCGTGATTGTTTACCCTTGATCCTTCTCTGCCCACAATTCCGAGACTTCCAAGCCTCGCGATCAACTGGAATCGATAAAAACCCTTTTTCCGATCAACCCAAGAATCCTCCTCGAATTCATGCTTAAAAACTTTGATTTTTCCTTTAAAAATCATCATTTCCTATATCGAGTTAGATCATATGATAAAAACTTGAGTTAAAAATATTTTAATTCCTGACTTGAAAAGGGTTTCCTTTGTAATTTATTTATTTTAGGAAAATCTATGTACAAATTTTGCTTAAAAATATTTATAAAAGTCAAATATAGCCAGTACAAACATATTTCATAAAGTGATTAAATCTAAAAGGAATTGGGAAAGGAAAATTTGGAATTTTGGTACTGACTGAGTCTGTTAAACAAAGACAGAGCAGATATCACCATACAGACATTCATGTATATATACACACACATTGACATCCAACCAAATCCAAGAAGAACGTAACACAGTTATTTATAACATGCATTAGAATATGAACCCAGAATTAAACTTCTTTAAATTAAATGTTTACTCACCATTGAACCGAGACCCAGATTTTAACTGTGTGACCGAATTTGAATTTTGCAGAGAGCTTGAACTTGATTTTTGTTTGATTGCCGGTTGCACTATCAGATTGGAACAGTGTCTTGGTTACAGGCTTGCATTTGATAAGAGTAAATTGATTACAGGTTATATCTTGAAATTGAAACTTGTAAGCTTTGATTTTGCTTCTGGTTTTCTTACTTGAATTCTTGAATGATTACAGGCTGTAGATTCTTTGCAAATTGGAAATGAATTTCAGTTTTTTTTGGTTTGAAGTAATTTACAGCTTTTGATCTCTTCAGATTTATGTTTTAAAAATGTGAAAGAAGATGATAGAGATGAGGGCAAGGGCATTATAAAATCTCATCAGTTCTTTTCTTTTAAATAAGTGACACTTGTTTTGTTTGGAAGTTGGTTTGCTTACAAATGTTATGTGTGATCTAAAGATTTTACACTTGTTAAATTCCATTTTTAAAATGAAGCCATATATACTTAAATATTTCTAATATGTTTATATAATTCTTATATTATAATTTGAATTAATTAGGTATGGATATATAAGTTATACTTTCCTATATTAATTAATGCATTTCTCTTTTATATTAACATAAGTAAAAATGTTTTATATTATTTTATATATATATATATATATATTATTATATATTTTTTATGTTTAAATGAAAGCTTTATATTAATTTACAATTTTACAAATGCTTATCTAAATACATTCATATGAATTTCTTTTTAAAGAAAATAAAACCAATTATATATATGAAAGCTTATACATAAAATTTAAACCCAATATTTTAAAATGTCTATCTTTAGAATTTTAAAATTAAATCCAAATCTCAAATTCAAATTCAATTTAAATTGACTCATATACATAATTAAACAAACACACATTACACTTGTTTTAAAATGATTTTACAAATTTAAAATAATTATACTAGAAGAATATCACATAAATATTTGTCACTATATTTATTTGAACATTCTACAAACCAATATCCTATTAATTAACCCAATTATTTATCAATTACCATGTTTTAGAATTCCGGAATATCACATTCCTCGCCCCTTAGAATCTTTTCGTCCTCGAAATGGTACGAAGCCCGAATTTAAAATCCTTATTATTAGAAATATTATTCTTTGAAACCCTTTTTAAGACACTTTTCAAATTTACATAATATCATAAAATAGTTTTATAAAAATACTTTTTATAGCTCGATGTTTTAACCGGTCCATCCTTGTTTTCATAGAAATTCGGTCATACGTTGATCAGGCGTACGACTGAAAATCTATAAGTACTTAGCAGACCCGTTTTCAACACCCAGTGAAAATATTTGAAAAATAATTTTATTGAAAATATAGAAAACGGTTTTTGAAAATAGAGGATATATCTTTGGTGAGAATGTTCTGGAAATCATCACTCTCATCCATTGTCACAGTTACATTCCAGGGTTACGTTTCCGTCACAGCAAAAGTCCATGTAACTGCAGGCTCTCCGCGACCTCTCGATTACGCCATGGATCCCACACAACAGATCACAGTTACATCCAGGGTTACGTTGTCGTCACAGCAAAAGTCCATGTAACTGCAGGCTCTCAACGGCCTCTGATTCTCGCTGTCGAAATGAAACCCCTCCACTCCTACATAGGTCGCAGCCTACCGATATAAAATCAAACGCAGACTGTTGGCTCTCAGCGGCACACACGACTTTCGCTATGTTATACCATAGATCGCAGTTACATCCTGGGTTACGTTGCCGTCGCAGCAAAAGTCCATGTAACTGTTGGCTCTCAGCGGCACACACGACTTTCGCTATGGTATACTCTACTCATAATCCTCAGGAACTAGTTTTGTCCGGACTCCTCACAGGATCAACTTTAGAACCCCCCCCCCCTTGGGGCTCAAGGCAGCACCACCCAGTGGTACTCCTGAGAAGTTCATTTCAAGGGAGCGCCTTTTTCCCCAAAACCATCATCAAAACATTTTATACTATACATATATAGTATCTTCAAATCATACACCCAGTATGATCTCATACAAAGCTCCTTTACACAAAATCGATTATTCCAAAATCGATAATTCTCAAACTAGGCTTTCCAAATTCTTATATCGATTTTACCCAAAAATCAAAAGCCTTTTCAAATCCAAAGGTTCCCAAAACCTTCTCTAAAATCCTCATATGATCATTTATATATATATATATATATATATATTCAGATATATAAAATATTTTCAAAACTTTGGATCATTTCAAACTTGTATAAAATTCCTTTTATACTTCAAAAATTTTCCAAAAACCCTTTTCTTCTGGCAAAAGATTCAACAAGGGGAATTTCATTTTATAAAACAAAGATATTTAACTTTGTTTACTCAAAATCAAATATTCAAATTTGATTACTCCTTCAATATCATTTTCATTCAAATCCGTACGATGTACACATATCATCCGTATGTTATACAATCTGATCGCTCACTCGATCACACAATTTCATTTCCAAACTAGTATCGTCCACCCGACTTCCTAGTGCGGACTCAGATCTGGTTTCTTGATCAGAAACCGTCATTCTCCTTGCATAGTCATAACTATGATAAAGAATATTCAGAACCAATCAACAATCCATATCCAGGTTCGCCTTCAAAAATCGAGTGGAAAATTCCAACTCGGATCGATATAACTATCTCGAAATTCTGTGCTCGAATCTGGGTCAAATCACTATGCGAATAGAATAACATACGTACAACCTATGTATTTTCTTTATTGGTTATTAGCCAAATCAGTTCCATTCCTATTCATGTTTACTTTGATTTTCATTCACTTACTCACAATTGCTTTAATCCATTTGAATTATCACCTCTATTCTTATCTCGGTTGGGTATTTAACCAAGAAAGTTTGAACTGCAACCAGTTTATTTAGAAAATAACTTGAAAATTTAAAAATAGATAAGTAGTTGAAAAATAATTAGTGGTTCGTAAAATAGGTAGAAAATAGTTAAAATAATTATAGAAAGTTTAGATAATTGCAAAATAATAGTAAGATAGTAATTTGTTTATAAAACAGTTGGAAAATTGCTAAAAAGTTTCAAAAATAATTGTAAAACAAGTATAAGATAGTTTGGCTTTTAAAAGAAAGGTTGTATATATAATAAATAGCTTGGAAAAATAGGTTTATATTAAAGTAATTTATATTAAAAATAGTCCAGAGTCAAAACTGTTCACTTCCCAATCTCCATTCTCATCAATTTAATTTAAATTTTCACTTCCATTTAAATTGACCCAATTTCAATTTGAATAACTTCAATTTCCATTGAAATTGATTTAATCCCAATTCAGGTTGAATTAACCTCATCTTCTTTCCAAATTTAACTTATTCAACCTTAATCTCAAATTATATTAATTCAAATAAATTTCAATTGAACTAGTTCCAATTTCAATTCATTTCAACTCCAGTTTGAATTAATCCCAATTTCAAACTTCATTTCCAAATCAAGTTGAATTATTTTTGATTTCCTCCCAAATTCAATTCAAATTCCATTTGAATTTAAAATTATTCAACTTTAATTACAATTCCAAATTATTCAAGTCAATTCAATTCAAATTTTCCATTTGAATCTTATACTTATACATCTTCAATCACAATTTCAAGTAATTCAAATCAAATTCAATTTGAACTAATTTCAATTCAAATTCCAAATTTAAACCATCTTGAATTATATAAATTCGAGTTAATACTTCAAATGTTGATTTAATTCCTTTAAATCAATTTACCTTTAAAGTTTTAAACAATTCAATTCACAGTTCAAATTTAACATATTATACCACAAGTCAAATTAACCTTTATTTTTACATCAATAACCCACACCTTTAAACAATTTAATTCTGAGTCCAATTCTCAAAATTTCATTTTAAATTATCTCAATAATGGATATATTACCACACTTCACTTCTCATTCATTTAAACAAACCCAATTCACAATTTAAAGACTATTAATAACAATAGGATGATATCATCCAATTCATCTTAAAACATCCATCAATTTCCAATTTCCAGATCTCAAACCCATTTTGAGATCACACAAACTCCCAATTCAGATTAACCATTTAACTTCCCAAATTAAATTCCAATTCCATCTTGAAATTGCCAAATCATGTTGATCATTCCAACTTATTTAACTTTTTCCCCAGTTAAACTCAATTCCCTTAATCCAGACAATCTTACCCAATTTGAATTTCCTTTTCAAATTTTAAACTTCACATAAATAATCTTTCTACTTATTAAGTTCAAAAGCTCATCACCTTTGGGTATCACATCTTATTCCAAATTCAAAACTCAACATTTAGAGTTTATTTCAAACCACCTTTGATTTATGTATATCCATATATATACATATTAATTTCTTTTACATACTAAGTTATACTTTAAAATTTTAAACCACCTTTGGTTTTAATTCAAAACAAATTTCTTTTAAATTTTCAAACAACTCTTGTTTGAATAGGACCATTTCATTCAAATGCATTAAATAATATTATTTGTTATTTCTTAAAATTAATTACATCATTAATCAATCACATTCGGTAATTAACTTATTTCTTAATTACCTTCATTAAGTAATTGTCCCTTAAATTACTTATCTCTAGTTACTTCATTAAGTAACTCCCTCTTTATTTATCATTTCCAATTATTATCCATTGATTAATCTTATTAAATAAAGTTTAATTAATTACATAAATTAATTGATTATCCTTATCTTGAAACCTTTCCCAATTCAAGGTTTAATTTTAGTTTGTATCCATTTCAAACTTGTCTTTAATTTAATTTCAATTTGGTTGTAATTTTATTACCACTTAATTCTTATTATTACTTTTAGTTTAATTAATACTACAACCAATTTCCTTAATATAATAGATAATCTATTTCTTATATAAGATTCATTTACTTTTGAAATCATTTTAAAATCTTTATATAAGAAAATAACAAGTACGCTCTCTTATATTTATACACTCAACTCATTATAGGGTTCCACTTACCCTATCCTTAATGAGTAATCCCACCAGAGCCAAGGTTCTCGCTTAACCTGGCTCTGATACCAAATGTAACGACCTGGAATTTTCGATCCCGAAAATTCCATATAGTTAGAGAAAAGAAGAAAGAGATAGAAGAAGAAGAACAGAAAAGAAATACACAATCTCACATTCGCAGCGGACAAAATATAATATCACATAAATAATAGTTATACAAAGGAAAACTGTACTTGTTAAATTACACTTCAATATATATCAGAGTTACAACGTATTTACAAGCACGGGAACAGATAAATCAATCTGTTTTAGATACTATAATATATCATAGGAGAGACTCTCCATACGTTCCTGCTCTTCAGCTCGCCTCCTGAGCTCCAGAACGTCCTTACCTGAAAATGTGTAATACTCGGTCTGACCCGAGCATTACATCAAAGTAACACCCGGGTCAGGCTGGAAACCAGCGTGAGTAAACCCATATAATATGGAATACCAAGCTATATAACATAATTAAAACCTAGGTAACTCGTTTCAAATTACAAATTCACAATTTGTTATAAACATCACTAATTTCACATATCAATATCAAAGCACCAAAACTTAAATTAAATGGTCCAAGTTACTTAATCATTCCATTCTAGCTTATTGATTTCACATATCAATTTATAAAGAATCGAAGTGGTTTCGGGTATTACTGATACCCGATCCCGGTCTCTCCGATTCCAAAAGTCATCTCCAATCCAAATTTTCAAGTTTAAAACAATACAACTCATGTCCAGGATATCATATCACATAACAATTCGTCTCAGATAGGTAACCTATATTGTCACAGTTCAACCCATTCATATTACAGCACATCTAAATCGCTCATCAGAGACAATAATAATCCAAATCATCCAAAATCAGTCAACGATCCATACACAAGATTTATTAAATATATAATACCTAATTAATTTAATTAATCTCTAAATAAATTTAATCAACAACTTTATTTATTTGGTTTATCTGAATCCTGCTTGCTTAACGTTAATTAATTACAACTCAATAAATTAACCATTTCTTAATCATCTAACTAAATTAATTACCCACGAATAATTATCCTTTAACTACAATAGGTGATTAACTCTCAACTAATATCCAAATTAATCAACCTTTACCACAGAATGCTAGAACTACAGTTTATATAAAAAAAATGAAATTTGTTTTATACTTTCTGATTTCTAACATGCATACATAATAGAGTCTTGTTTTTTTTTAAAAAAATAATGAAGTTGATATTCTGATTTCATTGTGAAAATGTTTACTGTAGTTGATCCAGGGAGTAACAGACTACAATCCTAACTTATTTTTACTAAATCATAATTTTATAAAAAATAAATTATACTTAACAACATATTTTGTTTACACATACTATTTCCTAACAGAAATTAAACAAGTGAATAAAGTTTTCTATTAAACTTATTTTAAAACAGAAAACTGTAAATTAGGATTACTGTAATCCCATTCATATATATATATATATATATATATATATATATATTCACCCATTTTATTGATCACAATAAAATCATACAAGCATACACAGTCTTACATATTCACATGCAACAGATAGATTCAACTTCTTGCATTGAGGTTCTCATAGTAAATAAATAAATAAATAACATGGCAGTTTTAATCACAGCAGTTTTGAAAAAAAAACAGTTTACATATGAAGCTTAGGTTCTGGAAATCTTGTATAATTTTGATTTAAAAGAAACTGTTTTTAAAACAAGAAATTTACTCACCTGATTTAAGAAGATGCAGAGCACAATAAATGCAGATTTCATTTTCCAGAAACTGTACATTGAAATGCATGTTGATCCTGGCTTGCATTTGATTACAGAAATTACTTCTCTGGTTGATGAAGATTGCATGCAGACTCCATTTTCAAATGCACAAATTTGAAGTTGTTTGTTATGCAGATTTGAGGTTATTTGTATAAATTGATTTGCAGATTTTGATTGAAATTTGGTTTGCAGATTTTGATTTGCATTTGTTTGAGGTTTTTGATTTACTGAAATTTGATTTTCAGATTTCAAATGAGAAAATGTGTTTTTAACAAAATGCTTTAGCTATGTTTTATTGTTAATATAATTAAAAATCAAAAATAAATTAACTTGCCACTTGTTGTATTATTATGTTAAATGTTTTAAATGAAATTTGATTTCAAGTAAGTTTTAAAACTTGAAAGAGTTTATTTCTTTAAGTATTTGAATTAAAATATGAAGTGTTAATTTTAAATTTGAAAGTTGAAATAATCAATTTATTTTTCAAAGCTTAAATTATTTTAATCAAGTGAATTTATTTCAAAACTTTCTTTTATATCTAAGTAATGAATGTTCTTTATACATTCATTTTTATTTAAAAGTTTATAATTATTTTAATTGGAATTAATGTTTAAATGAATAAGCATTTTAAATCTTTAATTTTTTTAAATGAATTGGAATTTGAATTTAAATTTAAAAATATATTGTTTTAATACATTTTGAATGTAAATGAGTCATTTGATAAATAATTGAATTATTTTGAAAAATATTTAAGATAATTAAGGATTTACTTAATTAATTGATTTTTTAATAACGGTTTAGATTAATATTAATTAGAAATGATTTATTAATCTAATTTAAATTTCCTTAAGTATGTAATTATTGAAATATTGTTAATTAATAATTGGTGATAATTATCTAAGGATAACTTAGTAATTAATTAATGAAATTAATTTTGAAAATTAACTAGATTAATTAATTGAATCTAATTAATTGAAGTTTGTTAAGTATAATTAATAGTTAAAGTAATTAAGGAATTAATTACTTATTGTAATTAATTTTGATATATGATTTAAATAAGTTAATTAATTTAGTTTAATTAATTTAAATAAATCATCTGATGATTTTAAGAATGTAATTACTTAATGTAATTAGTGGAGCAGGATTACTTAGAGAAGTAATACTGATAATTACTGGAATGAAATTAGTAATTTAGATACTTACTTTTGTAATTAATTAAGGAATTAATTAATGTTTAATGATTTGTTAATTAAAGATAGTTAATTACTTAATTTAATATTAATCAAGGTGATTAATAATTAGATTAATTACTAACTGTAATTAATTTTAATTAAGTAATTTATTTAAATATTAAAGATCATTAACTAATATTAACGATGTAATTAAGGATTGTTTAATTAAGTAATAATTAATTAAGAGATTAATTAATTGTAATTAATTAAGGGTAAATATAATTAATTATAATTAATAAATGAGTAATTAAATGTAACAACCCGCATATTTATCGAGTTTACATTTAAATATTTTTATTTAAATATTAAATCGTTAATCGGATTTTGGTCCGAAAAACTACTTTTTGCAAACGGTCAAATTAGGACTCGAGACCACTTCCATTGAGTTCGAAATGTCGTTTACAACTTTTTAAGTATAAACATCGATAGGTTTGGAGTTAGTGAAATTTCACTAACTTTTCCCGCTTTGGACTTTGGGTTAGTTTAGCCTATTAAGCCCAAGTTCCAACCCTCTTCTCCTCACTCTTCATAAATTTCCTAACTAACTCAAGCTTTAGCATTAATGGTGAAGAGAATGGGAAATTAAAACTCCAAGCTCAAATTCAATTGCAACTCCATCATTCAACTCCAAATTCAAGTAGAAGATATTGGATTCAAGCTTTGGATTGCTTCTCCTTGCTTTCAAGCTTCATCTTCATAAATTTTAGTGCAAAGGTGAGATTTTTATCTCACAATTCTAGTCTATAACTATATTGGACTGTTAGGAATGATTCCCCATCACTTTAGCATGTACATTTGCATTTGATTTGGATTGGATTGGCGAAAAACTCCATTTTTTAGTTGTTTGGTGAATTTCCTGAGCTTAGGTCGCTCTGCCTAGGTTAGGTCGCTCGGAATCATTAGCTCGCGTGCGTGGAAAAGTCACGGCCTGCATATTTTGTTCGCCTCGGATTTAGGTCGTAGGTCGTTGGACTTTAGGTCGTTCGCGTATAGGTCGCTCGCGACCTAACCCTTAGGTCGCTCGCGTGTTATCGCGCTAGGTCGCACTGCCTTGAATCTTCACTTCGGAGTTAGGTCGTTTCTGGCCTTAAATCCCCCCTGCAGCGTTAGGTCGTTAGCCTTGGAATTAGGTCGTTTTCGACCTTATATCACAAGGCGGCTCTAGGTCGTTCGATCCTGCTAGGTCGTAGGTCGCGCATCACTTTAGGTCGCTCGCGTGTTAAAACCTTAAGTCGCTCGTGTGTTAAAACCTTAAGTCGCTCGCGTGTTAAACCCTTAGGTCGCTCGGCCGATGCACGCGCTAGGTCGCGAGTATTTAAGTCCTTAGGTCGCTTGGCATTGTGACCACTTAGGTCGCACGACCTTGTTAGGTCGCTCACCCTTAGCTCGCGTACCTTCTTAGGTCGCGCATCCCATTAGGTCGCTCGACCCTGTTGTATTTTTAGTTCCCAACCATTAAGTCGGTCGACCTTGCCTAGGTCGTTAGGTCGGTCGGTCCTATCCCTTAAGTCGCGTGACCGTGATAGGTCGCTTACCTTTAGGTCGCATGACCTATGGCCACTTGCTCCAGTTAGGTCGCTCGGCCACTTTGTTAAGTCGCCCACCTTTTTAAACTTAGGTCGCATGACCCATTAGGTCGCATGGCCCCTTAGGTCACTTGGCTTCACTAGGTTGCTTGTCTTCATTAGGTCGTACCGTGACGGGGCGCTGCCCCGCACCCCGCCGGGGGCGCTGCCCCCTGGACCCCCGCGACCTGACCGGGCAGGTCGAACCCCGTATAACTCTGCGTAGGCGATCTTATCTGAAGAACGTTCAACCGAACTTCCTGAGCTGATTTCCTTGGATTTTATTCGCATCTCCGTATGCGATCTTTGTGACTGATTGTTTCTACACTTACTTATGTGTTTTGTCACTTTATAATATAAAGGTTTCAATACTAGTAGTAAATATCAAAACTCTTTTAACAAACAATTTCAACTCTATTTTTAATAACAAAGCTCTTTCCTTTTTTTTTATGATTTCTGGATTTCTCGTGTTGATTTCTGGAATTTATGTCATTGACTTGTTATGAGTACAAGTTTAGGGTATGATGCCCCCTTCGAATCTTTGAGAAGATTCTTGTGATATTGATTATCTCTTATTGATTGATCTTCTGTTGATCATTATTTACATACTTATAGTGGTATGTCGTTATGGATGTTTATGTTTATGCCATATCTTTTATGTTATATCATGTCATCTGATATTTATAGCTAGACTGATCCGTTTATTATTTTCTTAAATAATACTCGGATCAGACCGAGATGTTACAGGTGCTTCTGCTTGACTTCTTCCCAGGGATTCATCACTCTGACTTTTGGCTAACTGTTTAGATTAGCAGTTTTTGTTGTATACCCTTGAGATATAGACTCATAGTTGTATTCTTTTGTATAGCACGTGTTGCTATTCTTTTGTATTATCGTGGATCTTATTGACCACTACTCTGATGTACACTTTCATGTGTTAGTTATATATTCATATCTTCTTCCGCCTTTGTGATATGGATATCTGTGACTGATTTGTGATATGATTATTTCTATGTTTGTTTCCGAAGATTATTTATAGCCACCGTGTGATAAGCAATTACATGGATGGTCGCTCCTCAACAGCCTTATTCTCCGTGCTAGTTGACAGCACTTCTCCGGAGTGTTCTTGGCTAGCGTGGGTATAGAGGTGGGGCGTCACATTAAATGTTAATTACTTATGATTAAGGTTAATTAATTAAAGACTAATTACTTATTGTAATTAGTGAATGATTAATAAAAGTTGTTTAATCAAGTTAAATACTTAGTGAATAATTAATTAACTGGATTAATTAATTAATGGATGTTAAGCAGGATTTAAATGAGTAATTAATTTATTTTATTTTAAATTAATTAGAGATGATTGTAATTAATTTAATTCATTTTAAATTAATTATAGTTGTTGGTTAATAAATCATTGCTTATGGATGTTATTGATTGAATGGTTGTGATCTCAGAAATGAGATGAGTCGTATCTATATGATATGAATGTTTGGTTTAAGTATGATGGATTATTTGGTTGTGATGATTGTCTGTTTATGCATGATACAGATTATCTACTTATGATATGAATGTGATTATCTATTGTGAGATGTAGTTTATCTATCTATGTGAATTAGATAACAATGCAATAAGTTAATTATTTAAAACCCTTAAGTATAACTTGGACATTAAGATGGCGTTTGGTTTCGATGAAACCGGTATCGGGTTTCCATATTTGGATATCCGAAAACCATATCTGTAACGACCCAGTATTTTCAACCCTTCGCATCCGCACATGTCGGACTTGAATTGTTCAAAATACTGCGTTGTAAAATAAATTTGGCAAAACTCAGAATATGTAGTAAATAAATCACAGAATCACATACATATATCAGAACTCACAGCGGAAATAAAATATACAGTGGTTCATGAAGCCACTATAAAACTTTAACCAAATAGAATTTACATAGTTTAGAATCTGCAATACAGCTGTAGACTTAAATAGAAACAGAGTCTTCCAATTTGATTGATTGCAAATAAGATAAAGACTGAAAGGCTTCCGGCAGTATGAATGATCTACGGGATGACATAACTCCGGAGAGAAACTGAAACTGCAACTCAGGCTGACCCGAGCGTAAAAATAAAACATAACACTCGAGTCAGGACATACATACTTATATAATGTAAGCTAATTCAAGTGTACTGTAATATAGAGCAAGTAACTTAAAGGATGCTTGGGACCGCCCATCCTCTAAGGATCCGTCAAACTATTTACTATGTAGTATATTGCGCTATTATACTAGTGTCTATTTATAAAATAAACTTACTTTTAAGTAGCGTTAAGGCTTTACATTTTCCACCTTAACACGTAATAGTCCCAGTAGTCCATCCAATATCATAGCTCCTCCTGATCGGGAAGCAACTAGAGGATACCACACGGGCTACGGGAGAAATCTAAACTCGTACAAGGCGCGGTATGGTAGGTGACACGGCACAGCTAGGCAATGCCAGGGTAGATATACCAATTACGCATCCGGGCCGATGGTAACGCGAAGCCGCAGCAACCGCCCACCTCGAAACAACTCCCCAAATCAAAATAGAAGTGGCCACTGAATCAATCCAAAGTCATAGTATAATATCGAAGAGGAGTGTCCGATCAGAGGAATGACCTCATTAACCCGTCGATCGCTCCTGTTTTAGCCACCTTATGCCAACTCACGGGAGTCGGGTCCACGTATTTACCTTACAGGAAACGTCGCCACCAACCTACTTCATTCTGGAATCTCCACCGCGTACACGGTTAGTCAAAGTGGTTTTCGGTATCGACAGAGAGTATGTCCATATCCGATCCCGGTCTCTTTGCCAACCCATCGTTATTATAACACCGTGGTCTTTTAAAACAGTTTATACTTTAAAACCAAAATAAACATTTCTATTTCAAACTATAAACACGATATCATTCAAAACCCAAAACAATATGATACCGTTATATTCAAGTATAATTCTTTTCCAAAAACCATACTGCTTAAAATTTATAATATCTGGAAACCAAATATTTAAATTATATCTTCAAAACATAATATTTTGGAAATTTTACTTTAAAACCATAACTCCCAAACACAATGGTTTGGACATTCAACGGTATATAGAATAAATGGTTTAACTTTATGGTTACTTTGTAAAGAAGATAATTTACATAGCTTTACAAATATATTTCTTTATTTTAAACCATAATTTAAATATCACTTCATGTTCCCAAGACCATTTCAATTCCTATATATATATCCAATTGGAGTATTAATATTCAAAACTAAGGTAGGTTGGATATTTTTTTCTTTCAACAAATTAGTGTTTATTATTTCGTCTTGAATATTCCCATAAATTCCATAGATAAAACTCCAAAATTATGCCATTAAATAATTTCAAAATTTACTTAACACTAGAATGTTCATCTTAAATTTATTAAGAAAAATCGAGTTATAAATCTCATATCTTAAAGGTCTCCAAAACTTAAACATAAATATAATTTATCAAATTCCTTAAATTTCAAAACAATCAAATTCCAGATTCTATAGCACTTAGGAAATGCTACCTAAAGTTACGGGTAAAACTAGTCCAATTTCAAAAGACAGCATTTAAATGCTTTAGTAGATTGTTTAACTTAATAAATATTTCCAAATATAACTTATATATATATTTCTTAACTGAAATCTTATCCTTTCAAAAATCCAGAATTTCCAAAATAAGTTATATTCCAAAATTTTATTCAAATATTTATTTATTTATTTATTAACATTTATAACTCATTCAAAATCAATATAAAATCCTTTAAAGATATTAAATCAAATATTTAACTTCCAAAATAATTTTAAATATTTCAGAAAATATTATAAGGACCACGGGCCTGTATATAGTTTTCTAGCCTAGGTCAAGTGATACGGATTTATATCATTTCAATCCGTAATTTACAAACCCCGGGTTCTATCATTTCAAACCCGCAATCCCAAGTTAACAGTTAAACAGTTAACATAATAATAGCACAGTAATCATCATTTAGGCCTATCATTTCAGCCCACAACAATCTAAATTTAACAGGGAACTTGCAGTGGTGATTTAAGCAGTAAATAAACAATAATATAATATAACTGCAGAAATAATACAACAGATAATAACTGATGAGGTGTCAATTTAAATGGGATTCATCATTCTACGTTATACTACAGACAGATAATATTTAAATAAAATTTTTACACATACACTTGCGATAATTCACAAAATATATGTACATATGTCTGGTGAGAAATACTCACCTTAAACGCTGTAGTGGATCTAAATCAAACACGGTATCTACTTCGAAAAAAAAAACGGAAAGCACGATCAAACTTCGGCGGATGCAAAGCCTTGACTTAAATCTATAAGATCCAAATACCAAGTATGTGAATTTAAAAATTACGGTCAAAGCAAAATTTCAGAACAACTGGAACGAATAGAATAAAAGAAATTTAGTTCAACTTGCTCGACTACTACAACCCGCTAACCGTCTCAACATATCCTAGGCCCATACTTCAACCGTACGCATGCATAAAATAAATTGAATAAATTGCAAAATAAATTGCAAATTTAATACAATTGATTGAATAAAAAGATGTTATGCACCCAAACAAAACAAATACATGTTTAGACATTATTAAATTATTTCTCACATTTTTAATCATATTTATCATGATCAATTATTTTCATTCTCATATATATTTATTTAAATAAAATGACAATATTGGCAACAAACACAATACTGTTCAAATTATTCGATTTAATCAAATGTAGCCACTAACTACATTCGAATTCATTAAATAATACTTTATTTCACATACATGTTCATCATGTTTAGGCAAATTATTTCTTCTTTTACTTTTATTATTAAACATTAAAAGGTGATTATTGGTATACATCACCAATATCCTTTTATTAACCATAATAAATACAATCCATTGATATTTATCCACCCAAATTCTCAAATAAGTAGTTAAATTTATTTTTAACCATCTTAAATTTATTTCAACCATTAAAAATTGAAATAAATGTCATTTTATTATATTCACCCAAGATTTATTCATACAATATTGTTTATTTGAATTAAACAACATTTCATATCATTTTCTCCTTATCAATTTATCTTCTCCATTATTAAATTGTAATTCTTTTTTTTTTTTTCTATGCCTTCCTCTTCAAACTGCACTTATCCAAATCCACAATACCACTAACTACATCATAACTACACTAATTCCATAGTCTAGCTTCCTACAATCAATTTATATCATTTCTTCCAGCCTACTACTAACAAAGTTCTATATGTATTTATAAATGGCACGGCATGATGGGGAAGTAGCCGAGCAAGGAAATCAGAGAACACAAGAAGGAGGAAGGAAAATTGGAAGAAGCAAAGAAATAAACAATGCAAATTATTTACCTGATAGAAGCTTGTACCAGAGAGGGACAAACAAGGAGATATGAAAACTTATGTGAATGAGGCAAAGTATTTATAGATAAACTTGCGAAATAAAAAGGGGAGATAAATAGGCAGGTTTGAAAACGTAAGAAATAAATGCAAGCGTTGATTTTTGAGTGCATGCGTTTAGGCAAGAGATTTATTTCCAGATCTTCTTGTTTGAACGCTACACGAAAATTGTGATAAATGCATGCGTTGATTTCTCTTTCCAGTTTTATGTTTGAACGATATCACTCTTTTGGATTTTTTTTTTTTTTTTTTTTAGATAGCTTGCGTGATTTATACCAGTTATAATCTAAATTTAAAGCATGCGTTACTGCAAATTTGAACAGATTTGATTGAGGAAGCAAAACTTGAGCTCTTGCGTGATTTATGGTAAGCAATGAAAAAGCTTTTAACTGAAAAGGCAAAAGTAATAAATGCTTACATAAATATTTACTTGATCAATGGTTCGAAAAATTTATTTATTGCAAAACAAACGCAGTGGAAACAGAGAGATATAATGGGTATGCGAAAATTTGCAAAGATAGGCAAGATTAAATTTTGAATGCATTTAATTTAGGTGAGAGGAAAAATGGCAATTGGAAGAGTTGATATTTTTGTGGATAAGGCTGCGTGAATAAATGAATACAGTGACATGCTCAAGAAACAAATGGTAAGAGGCAAATGTCAAAATGTTAAAAGAATAAAATTTTGTGTCACGCGCAAAGGAAGGCAAATTTGATTTCCATATTCTTCTAATCAATTAATTCCCCTTTAATTGCCTTTAATTGATTTCAATTGATTACCTTATCCCTTTTAATTACCCTCCTTAATTGATTTCAATTAATTACCATATTACCAATTAATTATCCTCCTTTAATCACATACTCAAATTTGGTTACTAACTTAATTAGTTAATTAACCCTTTTTGTTAATTATCAATCCTGCGACGTCTCACATTAATCCGTCCGCTTTGTAGGCACTGGTAGCCGGACTGGTTACACGGCAGATTTCTCCTACAAAATGGGGATTAACCTCGTGTCCTCATGCCATTAACCAAAAGAATTAACTTATTTATCTTTCATCAATTTTATTAATTTGCATTAATTATTCAATAAATTAATTCTGGTCAACTACTGAAATTTTACAATTAATTTCTCTATTAATTGTCATAAATTTCTTTTTGAAATATCTATTAATTGTCATTAACTCCATTTTAAAATATCCGTATGTGCCTTTATTCAAGTTTTGAATTGCTAACTAGGAATAAGGTAGATTTATCAAATAAATTGATTGTAAGTTTCATTGTTTTAAATTGCTTAACAATGTTCACTGCTAACATAATTAATATGTCAAAATTGAGAATATTCCACCAACATGATTTGCATGTCATAACCTACCAAATTAACATAATTAATTAACTACTTTAATATGTTACAAATTTTCTCCTTTTCATTATTTTTAGGGAATGGGTATAACAACAGATATTATGATAATATCCAAAACATTTAGTTACCACTCACTTCATTATACATTATAAAATTTTCCTTTTTTTTTTTCTTCTTAAATTTAGTTACAAAAATCATATTAAATTAACGAGTTTAATTCTCTAAATTAAATATTTAAACAATATTGGTAAACACAATTTATATAAATTATATTTCTAAAAACAAAAAAATTAAAAGAAATAAATAGCTAAAAACTAGGGCTGTTACACTCTCCCCCACTTAAGAACTTTTCGTCCTCGAAAAGGAACAAAAGAAAAGAAACAAAGGAAGATAAGCTAGATAAACAAGAACTTTAAACGAATAGTTCCGGATTTGAAGCATGAAGAAGATCTTCTAGAATCGGTTTTACTCTTTTCAGTTCGACCGTCGGTCTATGGGTGGTAAGCGGTGCTCAGGCCCCGATGAGTAACAAAGATTTTTAAAGATTATAGAAAAGATTTCTAAATAGACTGGTATAAGCAATAGCCTCCTCATTCTGTAGCAGATAGGGAAACCAAGGACACTTAAAGATAGTTTGAAAACAAATAAGATAATAAATTTGCAATCATAATGCTTTGAAATCATTAAATTTATAAATTTGGAAATCATGCTACTAAAATCATAATACCTTTAAAATAATCTTCATTTATACCTTTTAAATTCAATGCCAAACAATATTCATTTCAAGGTTGAAATATTCCTAAGTTCATTTATATAAAAAAAATTTCCAAAACATTTTATTTTTAGAAACAGCAGCACTCATAATATGCTATAGTAGATATAATAGTATTCCTAATCAGTTTATTATGTACTTAACTCTGAATTTTAACAAATAACCTAACACTTTATTAAAAATACTTATCTTATAAATAAGATATTCCTTCCATAAGTTACCCTTGAATTTCCATTTGAAAACCAATTCTCAATTATCAAAATTTAGTGATATTAGAATACGTCTTAACTATTTATTTAGACATCAATTAAACTATGATTTGAAGATATATAATCCTTACTCCAAAAATATCCCTTTCAAATATATTTTCCTTATTCAAAGATACCTTGTTTATTACACAAACATATTCATTTCAGGAAATAACCTTTTATTAAAATCTCTTGGTTAGATTTACGGCTCCATATTAAATTAATTTGATTATTAAGACATTTGAATAAAATTCCTTAAATTCCTTTTCCTTATTTATCCCCATTAATCTTTTATAACTAAAATTTAAGTGTATAATATTTATTATAACCACTCAAATTTTATTCATAAAATCCTTTTATATTGTATATTATCCAATTACATGTTAACTTTTGAAAATCAAGGTAAGTTATATTAAATGAAATTGGGTGTTATACAAATAAAACTTTCAATTTAATTATCTCCAATTGGAACCTTTTTATTCAAATTTTTGTTATTATATTTATTTTCCTTCCTCAAGATAAACTTTAAGAATTAAATTCCTGATTCCCTTCAAACCATTTAGAGATAACTAAATATATATACCTAATATGTCAAATCAAATTTAAATTATATATCTATATATATTAAGTCATACTTTAGAAATTCAAATCAATTAAAATCTCAAGGAAACACTGTAGCCAGACTACAGAATGGTCTTTTCACTTCGAAACTCGAAAATGAATGTCGATGATGCTGCAGTCATCACCGAAATTATTTTCCAGCGACAAAGAGAAAAGCACTAATTTTAAAATTTCTTTGGAAACAAATTTCTATACAAAAATACTTATTACATCCTTTTAAAATTTAAACACAAGGTTTGAAATCATCAGAAATTTAATTCTCAAGTTTTAGTTTTAAATTCATTTCTGTTTCCAAATTAATTTATAACCATTGTTTTATATTCACTTATTTATTAGACAAACACATGGCTTACAACACCATAAATAAAATCAAAACTATTATCTCTTGACAACTAGTTAAATTAATTATAAAATTTTGAAAATTATACTCATATATATAATATTAGATTTTAATTTCAAATATAGGAATAAACTTCTCAAACCAGGATAGAGACTCAAATTTGATGAACTCAAATCAAATAGAATTCAAGATAAATTGAAATCAGAAGATCAGAATAAGGAAACTGGGTAAGTCTATATAAGTCGCGGACAACCTTGACCTAGTCATCCGTGACTTAAAGAGCCATATCGATGTGGTTGGGGTAAATCTACATTTGATCCGAAGAGATAGAATTTGGAATAACCAAAGATACTAGCATATAAACCGAGGATAAATATAAATCTCCGGTGAATCAATGCTAATGGTAAAGGAGTTTCACCCCTTTATTAGAATAATGGCGAGACCGCCAATTTACAATAAAGATCATCCGAAGTGGAGTTATGAGATACTCCAGAATCTAAAGCAGATGAAAAAGTGAGGGATACGAATGAGCTTTGGAACCGTAGGGAATGTTCCAAAATTCGAAAAGAGAGTGGTTCAATCTCGAATGAACGTGATTCTGTAAATCAAATTTACCATACATTCTAAGTTTTGCCTAGAACCAAAGCTCTGATACCAAATGTAACGACCCAGTATTTTCAACCCTTCGCATCCGCACATGTCGGACTTGAATTGTTCAAAATACTGCGTTGTAAAATAAATTTGGCAAAACTCAGAATATGTAGTAAATAAATCACAGAATCACATACATATATCAGAACTCACAGCGGAAATAAAATATACAGTGGTTCATGAAGCCACTATAAAACTTTAACCAAATAGAATTTACATAGTTTAGAATCTGCAATACAGCTGTAGACCTAAATAGAAACAGAGTCTTCCAATTTGATTGATTGCAAATAAGATAAAGACTGAAAGGCTTCTGGCAGTATGAATGATCTACGGGATGACATAACTCCGGAGAGAAACTGAAACTGCAACTCAGGCTGACCCGAGCGTAAAAATAAAACATAACACTCGAGTCAGGACATACATACTTATATAATGTAAGCTAATTCAAGTGTACTGTAATATAGAGCAAGTAACTTAAAGGATGCTTGGGACCGCCCATCCTCTAAGGATCCGTCAAACTATTTACTATGTAGTATATTGCGCTATTATACTAGTGTCTATTTATAAAATAAACTTACTTTTAAGTAGCGTTAAGGCTTTACATTTTCCACCTTAACACGTAATAGTCCCAGTAGTCCATCCAATATCATAGCTCCTCCTGATCGGGAAGCAACTAGAGGATACCACACGGGCTACGGGAGAAATCTAAACTCGTACAAGGCGCGGTATGGTAGGTGACACGGCACAGCTAGGCAATGCCAGGGTAGATATACCAATTACGCATCCGGGCCGATGGTAACGCGAAGCCGCAGCAACCGCCCACCTCGAAACAACTCCCCAAATCAAAATAGAAGTGGCCACTGAATCAATCCAAAGTCATAGTATAATATCGAAGAGGAGTGTCCGATCAGAGGAATGACCTCATTAACCCGTCGATCGCTCCTGTTTTAGCCACCTTATGCCAACTCACGGGAGTCGGGTCCACGTATTTACCTTACAGGAAACGTCGCCACCAACCTACTTCATTCTGGAATCTCCACCGCGTACACGGTTAGTCAAAGTGGTTTTCGGTATCGACAGAGAGTATGTCCATATCCGATCCCGGTCTCTTTGCCAACCCATCGTTATTATAACACCGTGGTCTTTTAAAACAGTTTATACTTTAAAACCAAAATAAACATTTCTATTTCAAACTATAAACACGATATCATTCAAAACCCAAAACAATATGATACCGTTATATTCAAGTATAATTCTTTTCCAAAAACCATACTGCTTAAAATTTATAATATCTGGAAACCAAATATTTAAATTATATCTTCAAAACATAATATTTTGGAAATTTTACTTTAAAACCATAACTCCCAAACACAATGGTTTGGACATTCAACGGTATATAGAATAAATGGTTTAACTTTATGGTTACTTTGTAAAGAAGATAATTTACATAGCTTTACAAATATATTTCTTTATTTTAAACCATAATTTAAATATCACTTCATGTTCCCAAGACCATTTCAATTCCTATATATATATCCAATTGGAGTATTAATATTCAAAACTAAGGTAGGTTGGATATTTTTTTCTTTCAACAAATTAGTGTTTATTATTTCGTCTTGAATATTCCCATAAATTCCATAGATAAAACTCCAAAATTATGCCATTAAATAATTTCAAAATTTACTTAACACTAGAATGTTCATCTTAAATTTATTAAGAAAAATCCAGTTATAAATCTCATATCTTAAAGGTCTCCAAAACTTAAACATAAATATAATTTATCAAATTCCTTAAATTTCAAAACAATCAAATTCCAGATTCTATAGCACTTAGGAAATGCTACCTAAAGTTACGGGTAAAACTAGTCCAATTTCAAAAGACAGCATTTAAATGCTTTAGTAGATTGTTTAACTTAATAAATATTTCCAAATATAACTTATATATATATTTCTTAACTGAAATCTTATCCTTTCAAAAATCCAGAATTTCCAAAATAAGTTATATTCCAAAATTTTATTCAAATATTTATTTATTTATTTATTAACATTTATAACTCATTCAAAATCAATATAAAATCCTTTAAAGATATTAAATCAAATATTTAACTTCCAAAATAATTTTAAATATTTCAGAAAATATTATAAGGACCACGGGCCTGTATATAGTTTTCTAGCCTAGGTCAAGTGATACGGATTTATATCATTTCAATCCGTAATTTACAAACCCCGGGTTCTATCATTTCAAACCCGCAATCCCAAGTTAACAGTTAAACAGTTAACATAATAATAGCACAGTAATCATCATTTAGGCCTATCATTTCAGCCCACAACAATCTAAATTTAACAGGGAACTTGCAGTGGTGATTTAAGCAGTAAATAAACAATAATATAATATAACTGCAGAAATAATACAACAGATAATAACTGATGAGGTGTTAATTTAAATGGGATTCATCATTCTACGTTATACTACAGACAGATAATATTTAAATAAAATTTTTACACATACACTTGCGATAATTCACAAAATATATGTACATATGTCTGGTGAGAAATACTCACCTTAAACGCTGTAGTGGATCTAAATCAAACACGGTATCTACTTCGGAAAAAAAAACGGAAAGCACGATCAAACTTCGGCGGATGCAAAGCCTTGACTTAAATCTATAAGATCCAAATACCAAGTATGCGAATTTAAAAATTACGGTCAAAGCAAAATTTCAGAACAACTGGAACGAATAGAATAAAAGAAATTTAGTTCAACTTGCTCGACTACTACAACCCGCTAACCGTCTCAACATATCCTAGGCCCATACTTCAACCGTACGCATGCATAAAATAAATTGAATAAATTGCAAAATAAATTGCAAATTTAATACAATTGATTGAATAAAAAGATGTTATGCACCCAAACAAAACAAATACATGTTTAGACATTATTAAATTATTTCTCACATTTTTAATCATATTTATCATGATCAATTATTTTCATTCTCATATATATTTATTTAAATAAAATGACAATATTGGCAACAAACACAATACTGTTCAAATTATTCGATTTAATCAAATGTAGCCACTAACTACATTCGAATTCATTAAATAATACTTTATTTCACATACATGTTCATCATGTTTAGGCAAATTATTTCTTCTTTTACTTTTATTATTAAACATTAAAAGGTGATTATTGGTATACATCACCAATATCCTTTTATTAACCATAATAAATACAATCCATTGATATTTATCCACCCAAATTCTCAAATAAGTAGTTAAATTTATTTTTAACCATCTTAAATTTATTTCAACCATTAAAAATTGAAATAAATGTCATTTTATTATATTCACCCAAGATTTATTCATACAATATTGTTTATTTGAATTAAACAACATTTCATATCATTTTCTCCTTATCAATTTATCTTCTCCATTATTAAATTGTAATTCTTTTTTTTTTTTTCTATGCCTTCCTCTTCAAACTGCACTTATCCAAATCCACAATACCACTAACTACATCATAACTACACTAATTCCATAGTCTAGCTTCCTACAATCAATTTATATCATTTCTTCCAGCCTACTACTAACAAAGTTCTATATGTATTTATAAATGGCACGGCATGATGGGGAAGTAGCCGAGCAAGGAAATCAGAGAACACAAGAAGGAGGAAGGAAAATTGGAAGAAGCAAAGAAATAAACAATGCAAATTATTTACCTGATAGAAGCTTGTACCAGAGAGGGACAAACAAGGAGATATGAAAACTTATGTGAATGAGGCAAAGTATTTATAGATAAACTTGCGAAATAAAAAGGGGAGATAAATAGGCAGGTTTGAAAACGTAAGAAATAAATGCAAGCGTTGATTTTTGAGTGCATGCGTTTAGGCAAGAGATTTATTTCCAGTTCTTCTTGTTTGAACGCTACACGAAAATTGTGATAAATGCATGCGTTGATTTCTCTTTCCAGTTTTATGTTTGAACGATATCACTCTTTTGGATTTTTTTTTTTTTTTTTTTTAGATAGCTTGCGTGATTTATACCAGTTATAATCTAAATTTAAAGCATGCGTTACTGCAAATTTGAACAGATTTGATTGAGGAAGCAAAACTTGAGCTCTTGCGTGATTTATGGTAAGCAATGAAAAAGCTTTTAACTGAAAAGGCAAAAGTGATAAATGCTTACATAAATATTTACTTGATCAATGGTTCGAAAAATTTATTTATTGCAAAACAAACGCAGTGGAAACAGAGAGATATAATGGGTATGCGAAAATTTGCAAAGATAGGCAAGATTAAATTTTGAATGCATTTAATTTAGGTGAGAGGAAAAATGGCAATTGGAAGAGTTGATATTTTTGTGGATAAGGCTGCGTGAATAAATGAATACAGTGACATGCTCAAGAAACAAATGGTAAGAGGCAAATGTCAAAATGTTAAAAGAATAAAATTTTGTGTCACGCGCAAAGGAAGGCAAATTTGATTTCCATATTCTTCTAATCAATTAATTCCCCTTTAATTGCCTTTAATTGATTTCAATTGATTACCTTATCCCTTTTAATTACCCTCCTTAATTGATTTCAATTAATTACCATATTACCAATTAATTATCCTCCTTTAATCACATACTCAAATTTGGTTACTAACTTAATTAGTTAATTAACCCTTTTTGTTAATTATCAATCCTGCGACGTCTCACATTAATCCGTCCGCTTTGTAGGCACTGGTAGCCGGACTGGTTACACGGCAGATTTCTCCTACAAAATGGGGATTAACCTCGTGTCCTCATGCCATTAACCAAAAGAATTAACTTATTTATCTTTCATCAATTTTATTAATTTGCATTAATTATTCAATAAATTAATTCTGGTCAACTACTGAAATTTTACAATTAATTTCTCTATTAATTGTCATAAATTTCTTTTTGAAATATCTATTAATTGTCATTAACTCCATTTTAAAATATCCGTATGTGCCTTTATTCAAGTTTTGAATTGCTAACTAGGAATAAGGTAGATTTATCAAATAAATTGATTGTAAGTTTCATTGTTTTAAATTGCTTAACAATGTTCACTGCTAACATAATTAATATGTCAAAATTGAGAATATTCCACCAACATGATTTGCACGTCATAACCTACCAAATTAACATAATTAATTAACTACTTTAATATGTTACAAATTTTCTCCTTTTCATTATTTTTAGGGAATGGGTATAACAACAGATATTATGATAATATCCAAAACATTTAGTTACCACTCACTTCATTATACATTATAAAAATTTCCTTTTTTTTTTCTTCTTAAATTTAGTTACAAAAATCATATTAAATTAACGAGTTTAATTCTCTAAATTAAATATTTAAACAATATTGGTAAACACAATTTATATAAATTATATTTCTAAAAACAAAAAAATTAAAAGAAATAAATAGCTAAAAACTAGGGCTGTTACAACATCGATTCTAATTAAACGTTAGGTCGTTAATCCAAGTGGAGCAAGTGAAGACTCGAGGTGTAAGGGCTATACGTCAGTATAACTCTGTGGGTGATTCTGTAATGAGTTTGATGGAATAGTACTTATAGATTCGAGATGGTGATATAGAGTGCAAGGATTATCGTCGTTAACTCTGAGGGTGATTCCAAAACGAGTGTAATGAGATAATGCCTTTGGTTTCGTTCGAACCCGGAACGAACTTGTATGGATTGAATGCTTCCAGAACATCGTCAGGTGGACGATGGGCATTCTAAGATTTAGATGTCCTATAAAGGTAATCGTAGCCTCAAGCCTCATCAACCGAGAATGACTAAAACAGGGGAGGTGCAGCAAGGCTTCGTGGGTAGCACCCACTGGAGAGCAAGATTGATCCCTGTCTAGAGGTCCCTTTTTATTCGTCTTAGTGGGCAGTTGTTAGTGTACACCAACTGCGGGGTTGTCTTGTTCGGAACTGTTCAGTAAGGAATGGGTCCGGCTTTGCGTTGCAGGGGATTGGGAGTAATCCTCGGTACGTTAATCTAGGCCACGTACTGTGACGAGCGGTACCCCAGTAGCCCTGCCATTGTATGGAATCCGAAATCCAATAAGTGCCAACGGTTTTGATTATATTACCCACTTTTGTGGCCAGTAGCTGGAATTTAATAATGTAACAATTTCGGCTATTTCTTATTTATTTGAAAACCCTAGACACTATTATAATATCACTGGATTTCCTATCAAATGTTTTGGTTAGCGTAAGGTAAAAGCTTTTCCATGTTTATGTATGGGAAGTCTTACGTGATAGCTTTTCTTTTCAAAGGTTTTTAAAAATTAAGCAACTTTAACCTGTTACTCACACCAAACCCATGTCTGACCCGGAGTTTATTTTTGTTTTTCATAAACTCTTGGGTACTCAAATTTTTACGAGTAGCCAAGGGATTCAGGTTAGCTTTTGACGAATTATGGAGGAGCAAATGGAGCAGGAGGCTTCTGCGTTAGATATATAGTATTCCGCTGTGTGATCTGTGTTTGTCCCTGAATTGCATTATGTTGTAAATACTAGACAGGTGTTTATAACTGTCTAGTATGTGTTGTATATGTGTGTACCCTGATAGTGGTTGTAAACTATGTAATATTTTATGTTATTAATGTAATTTATTCGTTCCGCTGTTTAGATTCTGATGTGTTGTTTCTTCTTCTTCTCTTTCTTTCTCTTTCTGCCCCTTTCTTTCTTAATTGATGATGCGATTTTCTGGGAGTAGAAAGTCGGGTCGTCACAGGTATTCTTAATTAATTACTCAAGTTGATTATCTTATACTTACATTGATTAATTTTCCTTTAATTAATCACAGTCATTAATTAACCAACCCTTAATAAATTTCTTTAATTATAAAATTCTTAAATTAATTTCACAAAGTAATTAATCCTTAACAAATTTATCTTTTAATTACTTACATTAAGTAATTATCATTGAATAAATCATATTTAGTAATTACCCATTAAATTCCCTCCTTAATTAATGACATTAAGCAATTTTCCTTTAATTACTTTCATAATCATTAATTCAATTTCATTAAGTGGTTAATCTTTAATTAATCCACTTTAAATTTATTACTTTAATTAATTACATTAATTAATCAATCCCTTAAATTGATTACATAAATTATTTCTCCTTTATTAATTATCTAAGGATTAATTTAATTATTCCTTTAATTGATTACATTAATCAATTAACTATCCCTAATACATTAAATAATTAATACTTTATTAAATTTTATCATTTAATTTACCTTCGAAAAACATATTGGATTTAACCCATTATATAATTACTTAGTTACCACAATTTGAAAATATTTAAAACTTAAGAACTTGTTAATACTTATAGAAACTTGATTTAACCATATCCTTTGAATTTACCCTTTAGATAAACTTTTAAAACTTGATTTTATAATACTTAAAAACTTGTTTCACCACTTGCTACTAATTTGTATTTGCTTAATACTTTTAAATCTTACTATTATTTTATTAAAAACTTGATGTCTATACAATCAAAGTTCCCGAGCAAAACTCTAAACACCCCCCCCCCCCCCGAGCTAACTTCACCTCAAAATTTAACCACTAAATACTTGAAGCGTTCTTTCTTATACCCTTAATACTGTATTACTTTATTTAAAATTCACAACTCAATCATCCGGCCCATCCAAACTCAAAATCCCATGAACAAATGAACCTCTTTTCCCCTTCATCCTCTTGTTCCCTTCAGCAATCAATACGAATTCCCAGATCGTACACGAAGTCATGCACGTATCCGTGCACGCCTCCTCTGATGATCATGCTCCACTGCCGATTGCACCCGCAACCTTCCCTAATCCCCCTTTCCTTCCTAACCTCCTGAAACAAAGCTGAATCCCCCCTTACCAAAATTCGAACTCGAACCAAAAACCTGCATCAACCCAAACTTGTAAATCCACCTCGCCGCGCCTCCTCTGTCAAACAGTGCCCACCAAAACTCGACGCAAACCACGCCATGCCTTCCTCCCTCTATCCCCTCAGGTGCGCAGCTTCCCCGTGCATTTACGTCGCCGCAAATGCGATCGAAACAACCTCGACCCTAAAACTTGCCCAAACCCTAAATCTCTCTCTCCACGTCACTGCGGCTATTAGAAAAATGTGCCCTTATTTTTGTCGTGATTGTTTACCCTTGATCCTTCTCTGCCCACAATTCTGAGACTTCCAAGCCTCGCGATCAACTGGAATCGACAAAAACCCTTTTTTCGATCAACCCAAGAATCCTCCTCGAATTCATGCTTAAAAACTTTGATTTTTCCTTTAAAAATCATCATTTCCTATATCGAGTTAGATCATATGATAAAAACTTGAGTTAAAAATATTTTAATTCCTGATTTGAAAAGGGTTTCCTTTGTAATTTATTTTTTTAGAAAAATCTATGTACAAATTTTGCTTAAAAATATTTATAAAAGTCAAATATAGCCAGTACAAACATATTTCATAAAGTGATTAAATCTAAAAGGAATTGGGAAAGGAAATTTTGGAATTTTGGTACTGACTGAGTCTGTTAAACAAAGACAGAGCAGATATCACCATACAGACATTCATGTATATACACACACACATTGACATCCAACCAAATCCAAGAAGAACGTAACACAGTTATTTATAACATGCATTAGAATGTGAACCCAGAATTAAACTTCTTTAAATTAAATGTTTACTCACCATTGAACCGAGACCCAGATTTTAACTGTGTGACCGAATTTGAATTTTGCAGAGAGCTTGAACTTGATTTTTGTTTGATTCCCGGTTGCACTATCAGATTGGAACAGTGTCTTGGTTACAGGCTTGCATTTGATAAGAGTAAATTGATTACAGGTTATATCTTGAAATTGAAACTTGTAAGCTTTGATTTTGCTTCCGATTTTCTTACTTGAATTCTTGAAATGATTACAGGCTGTAGATTCTTTGCAAATTGGAAATGAATTTCAGTTTTTTTTTGGTTTGAAGTAATTTACAGCTTTTGATCTCTTCAGATTTATGTTTTAAAAATGTGAAAGAAGATGATAGAGATGAGGGCAAGGGCATTATAAAATCTCATCAATTCTTTTCTTTTAAATAAGTGACACTTGTTTTGTTTGGAAGTTAGTTTGCTTACAAATGTTATGTGTGATCTAAAGATTTTACACTTGTTAAATTCCATTTTTAAAATGAAGCCATATATACTTAAATATTTCTAATATGTTTATATAATTCTTATATTATAATTTGAATTAATTAGGTATGGATATATAAGTTATACTTTCCTATATTAATTAATGCATTTCTCTTTTATATTAACATAAGTAAAAATATTTTATATTATTTTATATATATATATATATATTTATTATATATTTTTTATGTTTAAATGAAAGCTTTATATTAATTTACAATTTTACAAATGCTTATCTAAATACATTCATATGAATTTCTTTTTAAAGAAAATAAAACCAATTATATATATAAAAGCTTTATACATAAAATTTAAACCCAATATTTTAAAATGTCTATCTTTTGAATTTTAAAATTAAATCCAAATCTCAAATTCAAATTCAATTTAAATTGACTCATATACATAATTAAACAAACACACATTACACTTGTTTTAAAATGATTTTACAAATTTAAAATAATTATACTAGGAGAATATCACAAAAATATTTGTCACTATATTTATTTGATCATTCTACAAACCAGTATCTTATTAATTAACCCAATTATTTATCAATTACCATGTTTTAGAATTCCGGAATATCACAAAGAATGTTCCGCCTTTTGAAAATTTAATAGTCTACAAATCCCTATTATTGTACTTAGGAAACTAGAAAATTTATTGAGTAATCTTATCCTGGCATTCATCTTCTAGTGTTGAGGGTGAGAATTCTAAATCAAGCTTGTCTATTTTTCCTTTGCTAAGATGGAATAAATTGTGTTGAATACAGCTCTTCTCTAGAAAATTGCGAGGACGCAATTTTTATAAGGAGGGAAGTCTGTAACAACCCTGGTTTTGTGATTACCTGTAAAGATAAATTATAATGATGGTTTTAATTTAAAATGGAGGAATAAAATAATTTTTTAGATGTAAAATTTGTTAAAATTGTTCTTTTTAAAATAAACAATGGGTTTTGGTGTAATAAAATGAAGATTAAGAAGTTTGGCTGTAAATAAAGTGAGAAAAATAAAATTATGTTTATTTGATGGTAATTTCATTTAAACAGGGATAAATAAAATTAATTCAACACTTATTTGTTGTAAATAAATATAAAATAAAGAAAATAAAGTTTTGAAAACTTTAGTATGTTATTTTGGGATAATAATGAGCATTGAATGCTTTTAATTTGATAAAATGCAATTATTGCGGAAATAATGGTCAAATGGTAATTTTTGTTAATTTTAATGATGTGTTAAAAATTAAATATGGTTAAGAATGTGAATAAAAATGTGTAATATTGAAAAAAGAAATATTTGGATGTAAAAATATTTTTATATGGTTTGTGATGTTTAATTAAATAAGGAAATATGATTTTTGGGGTTTTATTGATTTAATTATCATGTCGTCACATTTCTTTTTACAAGTTAAAAAGTGTCATTTTCAATAATAAAAATGAAGGGTCAAATGATTGTGAAATCTATGTTTTACCATTTTGTTGAAAAGATTAGTTAACGAACTTATTTTTAGTGTACTCAAATTAATTTTTAGGTGTCTTAACCTATGAGATAACGGTGTTTTAAAATGGTATAAAATGTGATTAGAGAATGGTTAATTTACAAGTTGGTTTATTTAAATTGAGGGTTTTGGGCTTTAAGTTTATAGCAGTCCACTTAGACACTTAGTGAATTTGCTAAGTAGGAGAAACAACTCTTTCTCCTGTACGTTCAGAAATTATCAAACAGAGACAAACTTCCCAATGCAACCCTGGTTGAGAGCAAAGATTATGGTTTTAAAATCAAATAAATTGAAATAAAATCCAGTAAAATCCAGGTAAACTTTTCAATCATATCCTCATCTTATTCTGAATTTGTAGATTTGATTGTTGAGGGAAATTTCATTTTTTTGTTTTTGGGTAAATTAAGTTTTAGGGTAAAAATTGAGGAAGGAGAAGAGCAATAGCAAGGCTATAAGGTTTCTAGCACCAAATCATGGCCAAAGCTCCTTACTTTACTTGCTAAATCTACTAGGTTGCTGCCAATAAATCCTAAGGTGAGTTGAAAACTCACATTTCTAGCTTAGATTGAGATTTCAGTGTAAGAAATTTCAATTGTATGCGTGTTCATTTGCGATTTGTTGTTAGTAAATTGCACATATCTTTTGCGTTTTAAATCGAAATTAGGATTTTTTTTGATGGTCTGGAAAGCCTAAAAAGAGTGTGACAATTTTATGTTGAACACTTTCGAAAATACTGATTATAGATGGTCGAAAAGCATGATGTAAACTTGCTGCCCTATCACTGTAAAACCGTAATTTTCTGTGTGCTAAATGTCATCGGTAATTTAAACATATCTTTCACATTTGATGTCCAAATTTGACGATTCTTGATGTTCTGGAAAGCATAGATTGTCTACTATAACTTTTGTGTTTTTAGTTTTGTGAATTTTGAAGTTTACATGGTCTAAAGTTCATTCTAGTCTCGCTATCCCGAGACTAAAATGACAGCCATAGTGAACTTCAGATCTAAAAATTGTTTTCATCATAACCTTTTCATTTCTTATCCGAATTCGATAATTTTTAAAGTCTTGGAAATCTTAGAATTTCCTCTATAACTTTCATGTTTCGTGATTTGTCAAATTTTGGGTCGAATAAGGGCGAACTGGTAAACAAGCCGCTGGCCTTTGTTTTTCCCGTGTATTCACTTCCTGACATTGGTCCGACTTTGAGACGTCGCAGTTTCTTCGTCTCTTATCGGAACACAGTGATCCTTTTTGCAGTTTAAAGTACAAACGTTGAACTTTATTTCTACATATTTTTAGGTCATTTCGGCCATGTTAACTTGTATATATCTGTTGTTGAACTTGCACTCACAACTTGTTTTTATCGGAATTTTATAAGTTTAAACTTCCGATATTTTTCTGTATTTCTTGATGATTCTTTCTGGATTTCATACACGGGTTTTATAAATGAGTTTTGAAATGTTTTTCAAGCAAATTGGTTTTTGGAATAATTATTATATATTATTTTCAAGTATAAAATTTTAGTATCTCTATAATAAGATAGATTGCAAAAGCGGTTTATAAAGTGGTTTTAAATGGTTTTAAAAGCTCGTTTTCTCCAATTTATTATTTCTATAAAAAATTACACGTTTTTGCACTGTCGAGCGAATGAGAGTTAAACGATTGGGTAAAACGCGTAGTATGGGATACGTGCGTTTATCCTTTCGGTTAATTCCTAACTTGTCTGTTTGATCGTTTCGGCCTACAGGTTTAGTTTACCTATGATATGAGGTGAACCTTTTACTGCTTTGAGTGTGAAATTTACTAGCGTTTAGTAAACCGTTTAGTGCGAACGAGTGGTATGGAACACACGTTAACACTTTTCGGGTTCCTTTTCGAGAGTTTGTGACACATATTGCCAGTTAGTGGTGTCCAGTACTGGGCCTACGAACCTTCGCCACTACGGTTTGTTGCCTTCGGGTTTGTGCTTTCAAGTTTGTTGCCCTATAGTATCGCTTTTGGAGTTGGTCCTTCGTCGCCGCTCGAGAGATACTTGGGTTTGTCGCCTTTGGGTTTGTTGCCCTATAGTATCGCTTTTGGAGTTGCTCCTTCGTCGCCGCTCGATAGATACTTGGGTTGGTCCCCTTTGGGTTTGTTGCCCTATAGTATCGCTTTTGGAGTTGCTCCTACGTCGCCGCTCGAGAGATACTTGGGTTTTTCGCTTTTTGGTTTGTTGCCCTATAGTATCGCTTTTGGAGTTGGTCCTTCGTCACCGCTCGAGAGATACTTGGGTTTGTCGCCTTAGGGTTTGTTGCCCTATAGTATCGCTTTTGGAGTTGGTCCTTCGTCACCGCTCGAGAGATACTTGGGTTTGTCGCCTTCGGGTTTGTTGCCCTATAGTATTTCTTTTGGAGTTGGTCCTTCGTCACCGCTCGAGAGATACTTGGGTTTGTCGCCTTCGGGCTTGTGGATCCTTGTTTATACAGTACTGAGCACGTGCATCTTTTGTTTCATTGATACTTATATTTCCCTAAAGTATCGCCTTTCGAAGTAGGTCTTTTGAACCACTCGATACATAACGATTACCTTGTGGAAACTTGTGTTACCTTTATTGGTATTTGTGATTTGCCTTTTGGCTTGGATTGGGATATTCATATCCTTTGTTTATTTGAGTTGCCGATGATATGAGGCTTGTTATGATTCATCTTTTGCTAGATGATCGAGTAATCTCTTTTAGAGAAATTTGTGGTACTTTATGACCTTGCATGTTCATTATGATTGAGCTTATCTAACTGATTTGTTTAGCTAGACTGACCCATGTATTTTATACTCGGGTCAGATCGAGGTGTTTCAGGTTACGTACATTTCGACTTCGCATATTCTTCTATCTCCTTTTGTTATAGCTTTTTGTGTAGTCCTTTTTTTGTTGTAACTCTGATATGCATATTCTTTTGACTCGCCTGTATAATGTGGTTGCTATACCACTTGACATTATCATTTTGTATACTCTGTGATATATCTGTATATGTGTATATGTATGTGATGATCTACTGTTCTGTGATATGATTTGCATTTGAGTTATTATATTTTGTTCTGTTGGATCTTATAGCCATTACAGTTTTGTATTAAGTATCTATTGTATACGTCGATCTACAAAAAAAATTCTACATTTATCGACGTATTCAGTAGGTAGTTAAGACAGGGCTATAGAAGGTCGCTCCTATCCAACTCTATTCTCCGTATTAACAGACGGTATTACATAGTAATACTCTTTGCTAATGTGGGTCTCGGAGTGGGGCGTTACACCATCCTCCCCCTCGTCCTCATCATCCCTATCGTCTTCATCAAAACCACAGCATCATACCCAATGGGATCAACATCACCTCCGTCTTGTGATCTAAAAGGCTCATATACAGCAAGTCTAGCTGATAGCTGATCAATCTGCGCCTCTAGCATCTGTGTAAGCTGCATGTACATATCATGCATGGTGTGTGTATGTGCAAGAGACATGTCGCGAAACACACCAAGTGAAACTCTGGCCTGGTCCAATCTAGAAGCATACTACATAAAGATGATATTTTACGTAATAAGAAACTAAGCATAAAATAAAGGGAAAATGACAATAAACAACAAACGTACCTCATACGGAGGATATAACCCGACTGAAGGCACACCAGGATAGTCGAAGTGATCTGAAAAGACTAAAGGCTGCTCAATCAAAGTACCGGTCACGTCATATGCTCTAGAAGTAGTATCACACTCAAACTGCATGGGAGTCTGGAACTGTGACGGAATCAGGTCAAATGAAACCTGCGGTACCTGAACTCTACCGGCTGCCACACGAGGTCCTATATGATCAGAGTTGACCCCACGAACATAATCTGGTACGATGAATCTACGGGGTGCTACTCTAGCCCAGTAAGCATCGTAATCCCCATCGATGAAGAAAGTACTACTATCCACCCACCCAGCCTGTCGTAGAGCATCTAAGTACCGTTCATCAATCACCCAATGTCTACCAAACATGTCCTCGCAAGATAAAAGATCATATGGTATACGACGATCACCCGTAATCTGATAAGCACGCCTCTCTCCCAAATACCACATAGGCATAAATGTAGGCGTATGCAAAGCAACCCTACGTCTAGATAGTGTATACGCAACCATCAAGGGATGGTCGTCCACCAGAAGACCTGCATCTGCTAGATGAGTCCAATGTGAGGCCCAAGGAATTCGAATGAAGTTACCTCGACTACACATATCAAGTTGTGACCTAGCCTTCATCAAGTCATGTCGTACACCTAAGGGAACATGATGTATGTGACATCCCGGAAATTTGGGGCAATATCAATTTAAAAATCTACATTAAAAATTAAATTGATTTGATAATATTTGTTATTAATATTTGAATTGATTTAATAATCTTCTTTTAAATAAATATTTAACTAATAATTTATCTTTTAAAAGCTAATTTAGTTGTTATCTATTTATAATGTATATAATTGTATATATTGTAAATAGGTAAGCTTTGTTTTTAATTTAACAAGTAAAAACATATTTTCTTATTTCAATATTTTTGGTAATTATAATTTGATTTAATATATATATCTTTTTAGAAGCTATTTAATAAATAACTGTATGGTTTAAAATACTTAAGATAAATATTGATTGTTTTAAATTTATTTAAGCTTAGGTTTGAATTTAAATAAGATTAACAAAAAGGTTTGTCTGGTTTCTTCTTAAATTTAACTTGATAAAATAAGTAATAAAGAGGTAAATTTCTTAATTTAATAATGAGTTTTATTAATCATAATGTCTTTACAAATGGTTTTTAAAATAGAAATTGTTATTTCAAATTTATATATATAAATAGCTATAATTTGAAAGATTAAAAGTAAGTCTTTTAAAAATGTTTAAAATTAAAATAAACCTTATTTATATTAACACAAGTATAAAAATAATAAATAAATTTAACATTTGATAGTATAAGTTTTAAAATAAAAGAGGGATAAATAAGCACTGTGTTAGGATTAAACATAAGTACTAATTTAAAAATTCACAACAAATATTGAAACAAAGTACTTAAAGCAAAGCAAAAATAAACAAAGTAAGATAAATATGTTGTAAGATAAAATGCAGGAAAGAAGAAATACAAAGCAAAATGATGTAGCTATAAATAAAATATGCAGGCCAAAGAAAATGCAAAGCAAAGTACTAAAGTAAAATATGTACACATGGGGTATAAAGCAAGCTAGGCCTGCAAATTAGCAAATTAGTAGCCTGTAGAGTAGTGTGCAAGCAAGGAAAAATGTGTAGCCTGTAGAATTTGGAAATGCAAAGTAAAGTAAAAATCAAACGTACAGGTAGCTTGTAGGTGAAGGTTCAAGCAAGAAAAAAACAAATATGTACAAAGCAAGATAAATCTAAATGTAGCCTGTTAAGAAAAAAAATACAAAGCAAAGAAAATGTAAAAATATCTATACATAGGAATGAGTAGTAGGAAAACATAAAGTACTCAAATAATAAATGCTTTCACCTCTTAGCAGCTAATAAAAATCATTTCAAATTGTTTAACATCAACTCAGCCTCCTATTTGAAATATCTTGCCTGATAAAACAAATTATGGTACAAAGAAAAATGTTGCTTGTCTCAGATGCCACCTTCCCCTGAACTTCTTTATATACATTTTATTTTTAGTTCGTTTAAAACATATTAAACCTGAAGCAAAGAAGTAATAACAAACATTTCCATTTATACAAACTTGAATAATGTTTGCAAATCCAACAAAGATGAGAAGATTAAGGAAATCAAAGCAAATTACTTTCCAGTTTTAAAGTTCAACCTGTTTCAGAAAAAGGTGCTCTGTTTATTTTCAAAACTTTGGTGAGTAACACTTTTAAAAATTATTTAAGTTTTAATCTGTTGCTTGCTAATATTGAATGCTTAAATTATTTGTGTGAATCTTTATATATTCCTTTCTCTGGCCCATTGCAAAATAAAATTTCTGCATATTGTATTCCCTGTGAGTAACTTTTAAAATTTGGAATAAACTTTGTTAGCATGCTAGTATGGTTGAATATATATATATATATGTGTGTGTGTGTGTTTCCTGTAAACATAAGTGTATGTCTGGTGAATATGTAGTTGTGTGTAGGCTGTGTATAACTGCTCTGTCCTGTTTCTTTTTTTTCAGGCTCAAATTTCCAATTAAAAACATTATCATTAAATCTAGTTTTAGTTAGGATGCATTTTACAAATCAAAGTTGTATGAATTAACATGGATTAATGTTTAAAAACTTAAGCATGTCAAAAATGAAGCCTGTTGCCTCTGAAAATATGAAAACATCTGTGATTGGTAAACAAAGTCAAAACTCAAGCTTTTTGATTTATAAATTCAGTATTATTAATTGAAAACTCTAATCAAAACATGATTTTAAAAATGAAAATTAAGATTTTTAGATTAGTATAGGAGAGCAGTTTGAGATGATCTTATTTTCTTAGTTTTAGTGGTCTCTAATGATCCTCTTACTTGTAATGGTTAGGGTCTTTCCTGATGGTAGAGGAATGACCCATGAACCATGGAAAAATGCATGACAGTGGAGCAAATCAACGTGGCGCCGGGGGTTGCTCAAGTTTGCCAGCAACCCTAGTTTTGGGTGTCTTGGAGTTTTGGATCGGTGCAACGTCTCTGAAGCATCGAGCGTTATGGGTTTTTGGGAATGGGTAGGAGGATGTTAGTCGAAGCGGTGGCCGGAGTTTTTAACTCTCTGGGGGTCGAGGCGGCGTGTAGGAGCTGTTGACAGGTCTGGTGGTGGTGGGAGTATGTGGTTCCAGGTTTCGAATTCGAGTTCGATTTCAAATTCGAGTCAAAGGCAAGATTCTGGCAATCGAGGGAAGGAGTATGGTTGATCATTGACTTGGTCGGCGTCGTGGCAACGTTTGGAGATGATCGGAGATGCCGTGCATGTGAACGTGCACGAGTTGTGGAACCTGAAGGTTTTGATGGGTGCAGTGTATTTTTGCCTCGGGAAGAACTCGAGTCACTCGAGTACGTGACTCGAAGTAAGGAAGGGTAAGACTCGGAGCAAGCTGGGTTTATTCTCGAGGCAGAGGTTGGTTTTAAGGTTGTAATAAACCTGATTTACCCAGATTTAGATTTGGTCCAAAATTTCTTAAACAGGAAATTAAGCTGTGTTGTAAATTTAAGGGTTAAAATATAAATTCAAATGGAACTTTGAAACATAAACGAATTTAGATTTTTAAATCAAGAATTAAAAATCAAGTTTCAAAACCAAGTTAAAACCAAAGTTTTAAATTCAAAGGGAACTAATGAATTCAAGTTTCTCTTGAATTCAAAATATGAAATTTAAATCGGATTTTAAACCTAAATATATAGAACCAATTAATAAAATAGTTTTGAAAAGTAAATTTGTTTCAATAAAAATTAACTTGATTTTGAGAATTCTTTGATTAAAGATTTTTAAATGAAAAGTAAATAAATTGTTTTAACTTGAGATTTGCAAGTTAAAGTATTAATGTATTTTGGAAATTTAAATTTGAATTAAGATTCAAGTAGTTTAATTTAAAAGATTTTATTATATAAGTTCATATGTAAATAATAAATGTTATTTACATTTATTTAAAAGATTTTAAATTGAATTTAAATTATAGTCATTTTGAATCTTAAATTCAAATGATATTTGAATTTAAATTTAAACTGTAATGTTAATGAAGTCATTAATAAAGAAATAAATTATCTTAAGAATAATAGGGTAATTAAGGAGTGACTTATGTATTTAAGATAATAATTTAAATTAATTTATAACTAAAGATCAATTAAGAAGTAATTTAAGAAATGTTATTAGTTAACGAAGATAATTAACCAAAGATTATTAATTAATTAATATATGTGATTAATTTTGATAATTAATCAGATTAATTAGACAAATCTATTTTAAGTGGTTAAGTGTAATTATTTGATAAAAGTAATTAAGAGATTAATTACTTATTGTAATTAATTTTGGTAAATGATTAATTTAAGTTAATTAATTTAGTTTAATTAATTTAAGAAAATCATTTGATAAATTGATGAGTGTAATTACTTAGTGTATTCAATGGAGCATAATTACTTAGGAAAGTAATTTATGTTGATTACTGAATGTAATTAGTGAAAATAATGTGTTAATGAAGTAATTTGGATAATTACTTTTGTAATTAATCAAGAGATTTATTAATGGAGATAATTAATTATGGGATAATTAATTTATTAATATGAGTAATTAAGGATAGTTAATTACTGGTTGATATTAATCAAAGGTGATTAATAATTGTGTTTGATTAAAAATTAATTACTTAATGTAATTAATTTAATCATAGTAATTTAATTTAAATTTAAATTAGATTAAGAATTGGTTAATTAAGAAATAATTAATAATATGGTGATTAATTAAGGATAAATGTAATTAATTATATTTTATTAATAAATAAAGTAATTAAATGTTAATTACTATAAATGATTTAGGATAATTAACCGGTGAAATTAAATAAAGACTAATTACCTATTGTAATTAGAAAATGATTAATCAAAGGTGTTATTCAAGATGAATATCTAGAGATTAATTAATTAATTTGATTTATAATTAATTAATGATTGTATAAGCAGGATTTATAGATGAAGTAATTAATTTAATTTACTTTAAATTAATTAGTGAAAGAAGTAGTTAATTTAATTCATTTTAAATTAATTACAAATGGTATAATTATAAATCATTGCTTATGGATGAATGATATTAATATTTCATTGATTGATTCTGATCTCAGATATGACATGAGTAATATCTATCTGATATGAATGCTTGGTTTAAGTATGATAATATTTAATTATCTGTTTGAATGATAATATTGATTAGCTGTTTATGAGATTATCTGTGATTATCTATTGTGATATTACGAATTAACCATCTGAGTGTATATGGATTATATTGAATTAAACTGTTAAAACTAAACAAACAACTTGGCCTTAAAAGACACATTTTGGATTTCGATGAGACCAGGATCGGTTTTCCACATTTGGAACATCCGAAAACCACATCGATTCCAAATTTACGATAGGTCGTGAATCTGAAGTGAAGATGAAGATTCAGAATGCAAGGGTTATTGTCGTTAACTCTGAGGGTGATTCCAAAATGAGTGTAACGAGATGATGCCTTCGGTTTCGTTCGAACCCGGAACGAACTTGTATGGATTGAATGCTTTCAACACATCGTCAGGCGGGCGATGAGCATTCTAAGAATTGTATTCTCTAAAGGTAATCGCAGCCTCAAGCCTCATCAACCGGGAATGGCTAAAACAGGGATGTGCAGCAAGGTTAGGTGGGTCATGCCCAAGCAGGACAAGGATATTCCCCTGTCTAGATGTCCCTTTATTTTCGGCTGTGTGGGCAGTTGGTTGCAAACAACTGCGGGGTTTATCTTGTTCGGGACTGTTCAGTAAGGAATGGTTCCGGCCTTGTGTTGCAGGGGGTCGGGAGTGATCCTCGGTACGTTGATCTAGGCCACGTACTGTGACGGGCGGTACCCCAGTAGCCCTGCCATTGTATGGAATCCACAATCCAATAAGTGCCAACGGTTTTGATTGTATTACCCACTTTTGTGGCTAGTAGCTGGAATTTAATAGATGTAACAATTTCGGCTATTTTCTATTTACTTGAAAACCCTAGACCTATTATAATATCACTGAATTTCCTATCAAATGTTTTGGTTAGCGTAAGGTAAAAACTTACCCATGTTTATGTGTGGGGAGTCTTACGTGATACCTTTTGTTTTCCAAAGGATTTTCAAAGTTAAGCAACTTTAACCTGTTACTCATACCAGACCCATGTCTGACCCGGAGTTTATTTTTGTTTTCCATAAACTCTCGGGTACCCAAATTTTTATGGGTAGCCAAGGGATTCAGGTTAGCTTTGACGAATTCTGGAGGAGCAATGGAGCAGGAGGCTTCAGCGTTATAGATATATATATATATATATATATATATATATATATATATATATATATAGTTCCGCTGTGTTGGTGTCTCTGAGTTGTTTTGTGTATCGAGTTGTATCAACTAGACATGTGTCTATAACTGTCTAGTATGTGATGTATTGTCTGTATAGCTCTAATTGATGTTGTATATTATGTAAATACTTACGTGATTATTATAATTTATTCGTTCCGCTGTGAGATTCTGATGTTGTTGTTCTTTCTTCTCTATCTTTTCTATTTTCTCATCCCTTTCTTTCTTCATGACGAAACGATTTTCTGGGCTTAGGAAGTCGGGTCGTCATAGTTGGTATCAGAGCGCTAGGTTGAGTGAATACCTAGGCTCTTGAGTGATTTCTTTCCTGAGAGAGAGTATTTGTAATTTTGATATATATATATATATATATATATATATTTATTTCTACCTATTGTTGGGTTACCTGTTCAGGTTTTCCAATGAGCTATAAAGGTAGATAGGTAGTGGTGTGTGTAATACGACTACCGATGGTTGGAGTTTGAATGTTTGAGGTTGGAAGTGTATTTGTCGAGACTGTAGACCTATTACCGTCTCGAGTGAGCTTTGGATGGTGTAAGGATTTCATTAATCTCTGAAGGAAATCTGTTAAGATTCGGAGTTCACATTTGAAGCGTAAATTTGGATAAGCTAGAGTTTGGATCTGTCGGTTGAACAGGAGCCGGTCATGATATCTTAATACATCAAGGTATAGTAGCTGTGTGATGAGACACAGTGATCATGGATGTCTCCGAAGATGTTTCTTTGGAACAAGTTATGGAAGAGTTCAACTGGGTGTTTCTGTTTGCTTTGAGGACCGAGTTTCTCGAAGAGCTTTGGATTAGGAAGTCTTCTGGCTTAGCAGTTTTTTAGGGTAACTTCTGAAGCAGCAGAATAGTTTCATTTCTTCGATGGATTGGCCACATAGGTGTAAGCTATTCTATTTGGTAAAGAGAGAGCAGTATTTTTGGAATTAGGGTGGATCGATCGCAAAAGTGACTTGCGATAATTTGAGTGTTCTCTTGTGTTTCAGAGATATTTCTCTGGGTGTCTTCAAGGAGTCATAGTTTTGTCAGCATTTGGAAATTGAGTTTGGTATCGACTGGATTTCCAGGAGTGGTACTGATGGATCAGATTAGTAATTGGATGATTTTTGAGTTTGGTGAAGTAACTCAGATTTTGGAGGAACTTCGGAGTTTTATTTTTGGATATGTGAACTTAATATTTGGAATGTGTTGACCAGTCTGTGTTTGAGTTCATAATCAGCACTTTCATCTATTCAATCAGAGTTGCACAGTGGAAGCATGGTGGTAGCTGTTTTAGTTTGGAAGCAATTGGATGTTGCAATGTTTGGATTGGGGAGTTATACAGGAAATTTTTCAGCATCTTAAGGCCAGTTTGGAGTGCACCTGTTTTATCTCTTCCAGATGAGAGAAGTGAGTTCTGTTTTCTGATTTGGAATAGAGTCGTGTTCTGAGTTTGGCTGATATTGGAAAGATCATTTGGTTGGATTGTTTTGGTTTAGTTTATTTCTAGGAGCATTAGCAAGGGTTGAGCTGATCAGTAAGGATATAGACGGTCCAGGATCGTCCGAAGAGTTTTGTGGATAAGATACGGAGGAATTTGGATTCTGAAATCGGAGATTTGATTTTGGATAAGTGTTTGGTCTTCAGGATTGAATTGTCAGTTTGGATAACTGGAATTCGTTGTGTTTCACGAGGGAGTACGTGTGGGATCTATCTCTGGTTGTAGAACCAGCAGTTCAGGGAGTTTTGGTTGTTGATTCAGACTTGACTGTAGTCAGATATCCTGTCAAGTTGTAGATCAAGATGAGTGGAAGCTCTGTAGCTTAGTAGTATTGGTTTTTGGATTTTATGGAGCGAGTGTCCCGATATTTATACTTGGGGAAACTCAAGAAAATTCTATTCGGAATTTTGTCTGGATAGTTAAATTTGTTTGTTTAGATAAATTGGTTGCTATGGTTGTTAGCATATGATTAATATATGCTTGTGTTTTAAAATAAATATTTAATTATATTATTAAATTACCTTTGTTTTAAATTTCGGGGACGAAATTCTTTTAAGGGGGGAGGAATGTGACATCCCGGAAATTTGGGGCAATATCAATTTAAAAATCTACATTAAAAATTAAATTGATTTGATAATATTTGTTATTAATATTTGAATTGATTTAATAATCTTCTTTTAAATAAATATTTAAGTAATAATTTATCTTTTAAAAGCTAATTTAGTTGTTATCTATTTATAATGTATATAATTGTATATATTGTAAATAGGTAAGCTTTGTTTTTAATTTAACAAGTAAAAACATATTTTCTTATTTCAATATTTTTGGTAATTATAATTTGATTTAATATATATATCTTTTTAAAAGCTATTTAATAAATAACTGTATGGTTTAAAATACTTAAGATAAATATTGATTGTTTTAAATTTATTTAAGCTTAGGTTTGAATTTAAATAAGATTAACAAAAAGGTTTGTTCTGGTTTCTTCTTAAATTTAACTTGAGAAAATTAGTAATAAAGAGGTAAATTTCTTAATTTAATAATGAGTTTTATTAATCATAACATCTTTACAAATGGTTTTTAAAATATAAATTGTTATTTCAAATTTATATATATAAATAGCTATAATTTGAAAGATTAAAAGTAAGTCTTTTAAAAATGTTTAAAATTAAAATAAACCTTATTTATATTAACACAAGTATAAAAATAATAAATAAATTTAACATTTGATAGTATAAGTTTTAAAATAAAAGAGGGATAAATAAGCACATGTGTTAGGATTAAACATAAGTACATAAGTTAAAAATTCACAACAAATATTGAAACAAAGTACTTAAAGCAAAGCCAAAATAAACAAAGTAAGATAAATATGTTGTAAGATAAAATGTAGGCAAGAAGAAATACAAAGCAAAATGATGTAGCTATAAATAAAATATGCAGGCCAAAGAAAATGCAAAGCAAAGTACTAAAGTAAAATATATACACATGGGGTATAAAGCAAGCTAGGCCTGCAAATTAGCAAATTAGTAGCCTGTAGAGTAGTGTGCAAGCAAGGAAAAATGTGTATCCTGTAGAATTTGGAAATGCAAAGTAAAGTAAAAATCAAATAACGTACAGGTAGCTTGTAGGTGAAGGTTCAAGCAAGAAAAAAAACAAATATGTACAAAGCAAGATAAATCTAAATGTAGCCTGTTAAGAAAAAAAAATACAAAGCAAAGAAAATGTAAAAATATCTATACATAGGAATGAGTAGTAGGAAAACATAAAGTACTCAAATAATAAATGCTTTCACCTCTTAGCAGCTAATAAAAATCATTTCAAATTGTTTAACATCAACTCAGCCTCCTATTTGAAATATCTTGCCTGATAAAACAAATTATGGTACAAAGAAAAATGTTGCTTGTCTCAGATGCCACCTTCCCCTGAACTTCTTTATATACATCTTATTTTTAGTTCGTTCAAAACATATTAAACCTGAAGCAAAGAAGTAATAACAAACATTTCCATTTATACAAACTTGAATAATGTTTGCAAATCCAACAAAGATGAGAAGATTAAGGAAATCAAAGCAAATTACTTTCCAGTTTTAAAGTTCAACCTGTTTCAGAAAAAGGTGCTCTGTTTATTTTCAAAACTTTGGTGAGTAACACTTTTAAAAATTATTTAAGTTTTAATCTGTTGCTTGCTAATATTGAATGCTTAAATTATTTGTGTGAATCTTTATATATTCCTTTCTCTGGCCCATTGCAAAATAAAATTTCTGCATATTGTATTCCTTGTGAGTAACTTTTAAAATTTGGAATAAACTTTGTTAGCATGCTAGTATGGTTGAATATATGTGTGTGTGTGTGTGTGTGTGTGTGTGTGTTTCCTGTAAACATAAGTGTATGTCTGGTGAATATGCAGTTGTGTGTAGGCTGTGTATAACTACTCTGTCCTGTTTCTTTTTTTTCAGGCTCAAATTTCCAATTAAAAACATTATCATTAAATCTAGTTTTAGTTAGGATGCATTTTACAAATCAAAGTTGTATGAATTAACATGGATTAATGTTTAAAAACTTAAGCATGTCAAAAATGAATCCCGTTGCCTCTGAAAATATGAAAACATCTGTGAATGGTAAACAAAGTCAAAATTCAAGCTTTTTGATTTATAAATTCAGTATTATTAATTGAAAACTCTAATCAAAACATGATTTTAAAAATGAAAATTAAGATTTTTAGACTTAGTATAGGAGAGCAGTTTGGGATGATCTTATTTTCTTAGTTTTAGTGGTCTCTGATGATCCTCTTACTTGTAATGGTTAGGGTCTTTCCTGATGGTAGAGGAATGACCCATGAACCATGGAAAAATGCATGACAGTGGAGCAAATCAACGTGGCGCCGGGGGTTGCTCAAGTTTGCCAGCAACCCTAGTTTTGGGTGTCTTGGAGTTTTGGATCGGTGCAACGTCTCTGAAGCATCGAGCGTTATGGGGTTTTGGGAATGGGTAGGAGGATGTTAGTCGAAGCGGTGGCCGGAGTTTTTAACTCTCTGGGGGTCGAGGCGGCGTGTAGGAGCTGTTGACAGGTCTGGTGGTGGTGGGAGTATGTGGTTCCAGGTTTCGAATTCGAGTCAAAGGCAAGATTCTGGCAATCGAGGGAAGGAGTATGGTTGATCATTGACTTGGTCGGCGTCGTGGCAACGTTTGGAGATGATCGGAGATGCCGTGCACGTGAACGTGCACGAGTTGTGGAACCTGAAGGTTTTGATGGGTGCAGTGTATTTTTGCCTCGGGAAGAACTCGAGTCACTCGAGTACGTGACTCGAAGTAAGGAAGGGGGAGACTCGGAGCAATCTGGGTTTATTCTCGAGGCAGGGGTTGGTTTTCAGGTTGTAATAAACCTGATTTACCCAGGTTTAGATTTGGTCCAAAATTTCTTAAACAGGATTTTAAGCTGTGTTGTAAATTTAAGGGTTAAAATATAAATTCAAATGGAACTTTGAAACATAAACGAATTTAGATTTTTAAATCAAGAATTAAAAATCAAGTTTCAAAAGCAAGTTAAAACCAAAGTTTTAAATTCAAAGGGAACTAATGAATTCAAGTTTCTCTTGAATTCAAAATATGAAATTTAAATCGGATTTTAAACCTAAATATATAGAACCAATTAATAAAATAGTTTTGAAAAGTAAATTTGTTTCAATAAAAATTAACTTGATTTTGAGAATTCTTTGATTAAAGATTTTTAAATGAAAAGTAAATAAATTGTTTTAACTTGAGATTTGCAAGTTAAAATATTAATGTATTTTGGAAATTTAAATTTGAATTAAGATTCAAGTAGTTTAATTTAAAAGATTTTATTATATAAGTTCATGTGTAAATAATAAATGTTATTTACATTTATTTAAAAGATTTTAAATTGAATTTAAATTATAGTCATTTTGAATCTTAAATTCAAATGATATTTGAATTTAAATTTAAAATGTAATGTTAATGAAGTCATTAATAAAGAAATAAATTATCTTAAGAATAATAGGGTAATTAAGGAGTGACTTATGTATTTAAGATAATAATTTAAATTAATTTATAACTAAAGATCAATTAAGAAGTAATTTAAGAAATGTTATTAGTTAATGAAGATAATTAACCAAAGATTATTAATTAATTAATATATGTGATTAATTTTGATAATTAATCAGATTAATTAGACAAATCTATTTTAAGTGGTTAAGTGTAATTACTTGATAAAAGTAATTAAGAGATTAATTACTTATTGTAATTAATTTTGATAAATGATTAATTTAAGTTAATTAATTTAGTTTAATTAATTTAAGAAAATCATTTGATAAATTGATGAGTGTAATTACTTAGTGTATTCAATGGAGCATAATTACTTAGGAAAGTAATTAATGTTAATTACTGAATGTAATTAGTGAAAATAATGTGTTAATGAAGTAATTTGGATAATTACTTTTGTAATTAATCAAGAGATTTATTAATGGAGATAATTAATTATAGGATAATTAATTTATTAATATGAGTAATTAAGGATAGTTAATTACTGGTTGATATTAATCAAAGGTGATTAATAATTGTGTTTGATTAAAAATTAATTACTTATTGTAATTAATTTAATCAAAGTAATTTAATTTAAATTTAAATTAGATTAAGAATTGGTTAATTAAGAAATAATTAATAATGTGGTGATTAATTAAGGATAAATGTAATTAATTATATTTTATTAATAAATAAAGTAATTAAATGTTAATTACTATAAATGATTTAGGACAATTAATCGGTGAAATTAAATAAAGACCAATTACCTATTGTAATTAGAAAATGATTAATCAAAGGTGTTATTCAAGATGAATATCTAGAGATTAATTAATTAATTTGATTTATAATTAATTAATGATTGTATAAGCAGGATTTATAGATGAAGTAATTAATTTAATTTACTTTAAATTAATTAGTGAAAGAAGTAGTTAATTTAATTCATTTTAAATTAATTACAAATGGTATAATTATAAATCATTGCTTATGGATGAATGATATTAATATTTCATTAATTGATTCTGATCTCAGATATGACATGAGTAATATCTATCTGATATGAATGCTTGGTTTAAGTATGATAATATTTAATTATCTGTTTGAATGATAATATTGATTAGCTGTTTATGAGATTATCTGTGATTATCTATTGTGATATTATGAATTAACCATCTGTGTGTATATGGATTATATTGAATTAAACTGTTAAGACTAAATAGACAACTTGGCCTTAAAAGACACGTTTTGGATTTCGATGAGACCGGGATCGGTTTTCCACATTTGGAACATCCGAAAACCACATCGATTCCAAGTTTACGATAGGTCGTGAATCTGAAGTGAAGATGAAGATTCATAATGCAAGGGTTATTGTCGTTAACTCTGAGGGTGATTCTAAAATGAGTGTAACGAGATGATGCCTTCGGTTTCGTTCGAACTCGGAACGAACTTGTATGGATTGAATGCTTTCAACACATCGTAAGGCGGGCGATGAGCATTCTAAGAATTGTATTCTCTAAAGGTAATCGCAGCCTCAAGCCTCATCAACCGGGAATGGCTAAAACAGGGGATGTGCAGCAAGGTTAGGTGGGTCATGCCCAAGCAGGACAAGGATATCCCCTGTCTAGATGTCCCTTTATTTTCGGCTGTGTGGGCAGTTGGTTGCAAACAACTGCGGGGTTTATCTTGTTCGGGACTGTTCAGTAAGGAATGGTTCCGGCCTTGTGTTGCAGGGGGTCGGGAGTGATCCTCGGTACGTTGATCTAGGCCACGTACTGTGACGGGCGGTACCCCACTAGCCCTGCCATTGTATGGAATTCACAATCCAATAAGTGCCAACGGTTTTGATTGTATTACCCACTTTTGTGGCTAGTAGCTGGAATTTAATAGATGTAACAATTTCGGCTATTTTCTATTTACTTGAAAACCCTAGACCTATTATAATATCACTGAATTTCCTATCAAATGTTTTGGTTAGCGTAAGGTAAAAACTCACCCATGTTTATGTGTGGGGAGTCTTACGTGATACCTTTTGTTTTCCAAAGGATTTTCAAAATTAAGCAACTTTAACCTGTTACTCATACCAGACCCATGTCTGACCCGGAGTTTATTTTTGTTTTCCATAAACTCTCGGGTATCCAAATTTTTACGGGTAGCCAAGGGATTCAGGTTAGTTTTGACGAATTCTGGAGGAGCAATGGAGCAGGCGGCTTCAGCGTTATAGATATATATATATATATATAGTTCCGCTGTGTTGGTGTCTCTGAGTTGTTTTGTGTGTCGAGTTGTATCAACTAGACAGGTGTCTATAACTGTCTAGTATGTGATGTATTGTCTGTATAACTCTGATTGATGTTGTATATTATGTAAATACTTACGTGATTATTATAATTTATTCGTTCCGCTGTGAGATTCTGATGTTGTTGTTCTTTCTTCTCTATCTTTTCTATTTTCTCATCCCTTTCTTTCTTCATGACGAAACGGTTTTCTGGGCTTAGGAAGTCGGGTCGTCACAATGTACGTACTGCATAGTCTCCAATCGTCTCATCCTAGGGAAATACTGCTCAGCAGCCTGACTAGCCATGTCCTGGATGCGAGGATGCATGTTTGCCGTGTACTCGTAGTACCATAACGACAAATATATACCAAAAGCATACATCTGCCTGACATCGCCAAGCGCAAATGAATCTAGAGCGGCATAAAGGGCGCTAATATCGCTGTGCCCCAATCAATAGTATGCAACTCGTCTAATCTAGCAAGAGATGCTAAATAGTCTAGTCTAACCGTACCTTTTTGGTTCGAAAAAAAGGTCGAACCAAACAGGTACAACAGAAATGCTCTAGTAACTGCATCCATCATATCGGCTCTAGCTATATAACTGGTGATGTACTGCTACACGTAAGTCAACTTAACAGAACCACTAGTGACGCATGTAACATCTATCAGTGGTAAAAAAAACAGTAAACAGATTGGACGACTTGTATAAATCATCAAATGGAAAAAGTCGAAGACCATGTCGTCCAATCTCAATGCCAGTGAACATATAGAAATCAACTGGGGTGATACCAAGCTCAAAATCTTAAAAATGAAACGTATGCGTGGTGGGCCACCACCTCTCAGCTAATGCCTGAATGAGAGGTCGATCAAAGGACTGAACATGCCTAATGGACAAAAAAAGACCAAAAGGGCTAGCTTGTAGCCTCTCAATAATAGGACCGGGAAAAGAGTCATAAAACTGGGTAATGCACTTAGCCCAACTACCCCGACAGTGAATGTAATAGTCCTATAGATAATTTATGAATTAATAATTTTTGTAGAGTAACGGTTATTTAATATGAGTATGTGATGTACATATTAAAATGACCAGTTATATTAATTTGCAATTTATACTTGTACGGTCGTCAAAGCGGTTTCGGCTCTATGTCGATAACCATCTGTCAGCTCGTATAATACACGTAGATCGTCTGGTGTAACTTCAGGTGGTGGCGGAACGTGTAACGGTCCAGCTTGCTCCGCTGGATGTCAGTAAACCGTTCTTCGGACGATTCTGCTTGGACGCGGCGGCATTTCGTTTAGTTTTTCTAATTTTGAAAAAAAAAATTAAAACGAAAATGAGGTAGAAAGTGAGAAGGGGAAGGGAGGGGAGTTAAATAGGAGGGGAGCGCAGGCGTCCAATTTATGGGCGCTTGTTGATCAAGCGTCCATAAAATGGACGTCTGAATATCAGACGCCCATTAAATGAACGTCTGACCACTGGGAGTCCATCCGAGATTCAAGGCTGAATATTCAACGGGTTGACCTGAACCCACTGCAGACGCCTCACCCAGTGCTCCAAAGAATTTGGGTGTCATATATATTCCACATTCTAAACCTTGCTAAACCCTAATTTCATCGCCTCCATCTCCTTATCTTTTATCGTCACCAATCAACTCATGGCTCGTGTTCGCGTTAAAAATGTAATATTCTTTTTTGCATTCTCTCTTCTTTTTTGCTGCTATCAACTGATCAAAAACCAAAATTTGTGCATTCTGCCAATTGCAGAAAGATAATGACAACAATGAGAAAAAGATGCGTGTGACGCAACCAGTTGCGAGGAATAAAGGGAAAGCTACAAATGTGAATCAAAGAAAGAGAGAAAAGGTACCATATAGCATTGTAATTTGTAGAGGTAAAGTCCGTGGGAAGGTGAAACTCCTGAAAAGGGATATTAGAAAGGCTATGCTGCCTTACACTGATTTTGATTTAAAGGTAACTCCTTTTTTGTTCTTTCAACGATTATTTGTTTAAGCATATTATATTAACATGTCCATTAGTTCTGTACTCAGTAGCTTGACTTTTTTTACTAATTTCTCAATTATCTTGAGTTTAGGTTCTTTGTTTATAATCCACAGATCATAATTTTATGTATACTCTATAGTATAATTTTATATATACTCTATAGTATAATTATCTTGAGTTTAGGTTCTTTTTATTAATTTGTCAAACTTGTTTTATTCAATGATCTAATGTTTATAGTTTGATTTGTACAGTTAAGTTTAAAAGCTAATGTATCAACCTTATCAATTTGGCGAAGTGGATTTCCAAACTAGGATAAAAATGTTACTTCACTTAACTTTAAACGTGATTACTAAAATCACTGTGTGTGCAACCTTGGTTTGTTCTCTTGAGCATTTTAATGTCTTGGTGCTTGATGTCCAATCTGCAGCTTTCCCACCCGAACCCAAGTGTTGACCCAGTAATTAACATGGGGTTGGGCTGATCTTTAATGCTGATTTTTAGGATGATCAAACACAATTGAAATTGTTGTCATTAACAAGCCGACTAATCAAACACGCACAAATTGAATTGTAATGTTATTACTATTATTTCACAATTTAGAATTGTACATTATTTACCAATATATTTACTGCGACAATTAAACCCAACCTACAACATAAGATAACAGAAATTAAAAGATAAGTATATTTTACTATATAGATTTGATGTAGTATTATTACATACATATATATATTAATAATTGTATTATATATTTGGAAATGCTTCAAACACTGATCATAAAGTTACAATATTTATTTCTTAAAATCTACGGAATGGTACACAATTTTTTTTGAACAACTTGAATTTTTTAGTTTTGAACATCTTCGACAAATATGCAAATTTGAATATTAATATTTTCTGTCGAAGTTACGACACAAAATTTCGTTGTTCAATTCAAACTATATGGTCATAAAACTAATTTAAGTTATGAAATTGAATCACTTGTATAATCAAGATAATTTATTTTAAAACCCTAGAGTTGCAACATATATTAACATAAAAAATTCAAACGAAATCTTAATACTGTAAATGGATTTATTGTTATATTTGGAAAGTTTATGGGTTCGTTCCTCAAAAAATAGTTTAGCCTTAAAGAAACACTCAAAAATCGCTTTCCCAAAATTTCCCAGTTCCCAATTCCAAATTCAGCAATTATTTTTCAGTTATGTAAGAACCATTGTTTTTAAAGGTGAAAGCTTACGTGGGGTTTTTCCGGGTCCATGAGGCGAAGTGTAAACCTTGGAACTTTGAGACATAAGCTTTTCGGGTTAAAAAACTTAAAAATGTATAATGAAATTTGACATAGGGTAACATTAAATGTCAAATATTAAATAAGAAAACTTAAAGCAATCAAAGCAATTCAAACAAAATACAATTTTCCATAAATATCTAAAGTTAAATTCACATAAATTGCAAAACATCAAATGATATCTTTCTTCTCATCAGTAACAACCTATGGACCATCTATCTTACTTATTTTAAATTAACAACCTATGCAAAAATTTAAAAATAAAATCATTAAGGTCCGACTCTAAACATGCATGCATGCATCTTTTTTTTTTCAATTAAAAATAAATAATTGAAATTTATATGATTCCAGTTTCGTTTCCACTTTTGGAATCGACTTCGATTCCAATAACTAAAATCGAAGTCGATTCCAGTTTTTGTTATTGTATGTATATTTTTTTGAAAAATAAATTACCTTTTTGCTCAAGATTTTATTTCTTTGCTAGCTGTTGAATTATTTTTTACTGGAATGAGGTAGGAGGTATGGTTTTGGGTGAGTTACATAGCAATTAAATACATAATTTTTTTTTTACTTGAAAGGCTTGCGCCTCATGAACATGAGGCGCCGATGCTTACTTTTTTGTGTTTTTTAGCCTCAAATGGCTGGAGCGTACACCTTTCGAGGAAAACACCTTTTGAAATACGCCTTAAGGCTTTTATATCTACGATAGTCTTGAGGCGCGCTTGGCGGGCATTTTTAAAACACTGGTAAGAACTACCACAAATTCAAGCATGAGACCATTCGATTGTTCTTGATTCGATCAAAATATGTAATAAAAAAATTAAACAAAAAATGTCATGACTACAAAAAAAAAAAAAAATCAAAATCGCCAAAAATAAGATTTAGAATAATTGACCATGGCTTGAGGCTTGAGCGAACAAGTTGAAGTTGATTTGTACGTATAAACATTGGTGCAACTTGTGCAGCGTAAATATATCGAGATTTTGTACAAAATGAATTAATAGGTAGTGGAATACTATAAATGAGTATAATTTGGATTTCCTAAGTTTGGTTTGGCTTCAATTGATTTTTTTTGTTCAGACTACAACCCCCCTTTGCCCAGTAGCTCAGTTAAGCAGGTTCCCTATGCATTGGGCAGATGATGACGGTTGCTATATGATTTTGAAAATTCCTTATATATATACACAAAAGCCAGTTTATCAAACATATATTGACCATGTATAATCCTAGCACAACTGTTAGAATGGTTTATCAAACAATTGTGATGCAAGCGGGGATGGATCCAAGATTTTTATCAGCAGAGTCTAAAATTTGATATTATAAAGAACTAAAAACTAATCACTATGCTAAAAAAGCAATGATACCGGATGTTGAATTGATAAAAACTTATTTGAATGCTTAATAAATTGGAGAATATCAGTTCTTTGTGGTTTGGTTGGTTCTAGAATGAATTTGAATCATGAATGTAAGAAAAAGAATTATCAGGCCTATCTATTTGAATCCAAGATTTATGTAACTATGTTTACCGTATACAAAGAACAGTGTGTTTATAAATTATAAACCCATTATTTTGAGGAGGCAAAAAGAATCAATTAACTGTAATCTTCTGACAGTAATGTTCTGGGGAGGCATAAACATCGAGGCTGTAGGTAGTAACCAATAATCAATGAGCAAAATGGATAGCAAGATGAGAATATATACAGATAATACAGACATGAAGTATTGACCAATAATCAATTGAATAAACAAAAAAGTAACATCAGTTGTAGCTGTGACGATTGCGGTGGATAGAGAAATGATGGCAGGTACTCTGATTTGTAAATTAGAATGCGTGTTACCGTGTTTTATCGTGAGATAGAGATAAAATAGGGGATGACATTTTTTTTATGGCATTACTGCATTTACTAATAAATGAGAAGTAATTTGCTACTTTCTTTTGCCAAATTTCAGCAGGGTCTTGAGCCTCTGTTGGGTAAATAGTGTCTGTCAATGGTTGCATGATTATTTGTTATATCCTACATATCTATGTATCATATCATACTGGATATGAACATTCAAACACCTGTTGATTGTTGTCTTTTAATTATGGGTTTGTTTTTATTTGTCATGGTGCATTATGAATCTTTGTGTGTGTGCTGGATCATGTTTTTGTAAAGGTTTTTAGTTGTTGGATTGGGATTTACTATAGAGGTTTTCATTCTACAACTTTTATATTTGGATTAGTTTTCTAAATAAATTGTCCTCTATACTGTATCATAGTTTTTATGTGATGTATCCTTGTATCTATTCATACTAGACCATAGTGATCTATTTGTTTTGACTGCCACCGATTTGGTATACCAACCAAAGTGATTTAGTTGTTTTCATAGCTAATGCTGCTACACACGTTATGAGAAAAAGAACCTGAACTGACACACTGACACTTCATAAAAGTTTTATGCATTGACTCCATATAAGTCAATCACCCATTATGTTTTGAAGACCATCGATTTGGTATACATAGCTTTTTGGCAAAATGGAATGTAATGGTTAGTCTCTCGGAGCCCTAATTATTCAAACGAAATTGAATGGAACAAGCTTTGTGCTTGCAGGACAAAATAGTTAATGCATCGTGACATGTGTTCCGTACATACAACACAAAACGATTAATATAAATGATAGACGTTGCTTACACAAGAAGTGAAACAAATAGTACAAATGGAACGTGTTGTGCATGTGAAAACCTTAATTAAAACAAATGTCACATGCTCCATGCGTGGAACATAAATGGTATATTTCAATTTTGAAAACTAAACTGTCAATTGCTGGCATAATAACGTCAATTTAATATATACAAAATTTGCAGGGAAATTTATGTAAATGTATATGGTGGTTCAACACATATTTAATATTGCTGTAACAATTGTTTTCTCTATATTTTCTGATCTAGACACCAATGTTAATAGCAAAAAGATTATATACCACAAAGTTGGAAATGTACATAAAGAATATTTCAACGTAACTGACAATGCTAGTCAAATTATCAAAACTAAAGACTCATGTTTGTTTTATTAGACTTAAAAATTAATTTAATTATGACTGTTTACGAATGAAATTGATAGACATGTCTCTATTTTCTATTAGATTATGAGTACTTTGGCATGTATGCTGTATATGTGGCTTTTTTTTCCTTTTTTCGCAACACATAATTTGCTGAAGTACTCGGATTTTCGCTAGTATTTTTGGACATTTTTAACATAAATAAGTTAGAATTGATCTCAAAATATTAATCATGGAACTAGAAAATGTAAAGATGCACATATATTATCTCAATTTTTGGTTGTAATACTATATTTTAAATTAACTGTAAGTTTAGAAAAACAATTGAATGTCCAAACAAAATGTTGGTTTAAAAATAATAATGTATGATTTTACGAAATTTTCTTTTTTCAAATACCTGAAAAGCAGTTATTTTTCAAGTAGTAGGTTGAAATACAAAAATCAAAATACAGAAGCAAACAAAGAGTGGATACTAATTTGTTTATATTGGGAGTATATAACCGTTTAAAATGGAGAAAAACTACATATATGAATAATATCATTCTTGGGATTTGAACCTACAACTTTAATAATATTTCAAACTTTCCAACTGAAAATAAAGATAAATGTTAGCTGTGATGGGATTGAAACTTATGACCTCATATGCATGTACATATAATAAGGGTATTTTGAGCATGTTGTGTTCGGACCAAAAAATTATGAATCTACTCCAACTATTAATGAAGTTAAAGATTTTGAGTCCTATTTTCAATGTTTGAACATTTTCAAACGCCATATTGAATTTCTCACACATAAAGCGTTTAGTCATAACAAGTAATGAAATTCCACCGATCATTGCTACTGTTTGTCTTTTAGCTTTGTAATTCGTAAGACTTTCATCTCTCCAAGTTTCCACATCATAATCTTTTACCTCAAATGATATATATGTGGCTCGTTAATTGTTTAGTACTTTGTATGTATAAGTGGTACTAAACATTTGTTGCCAATACCCGTTCTGGAATAATGTCTTGGCCCTTGGAAATCTAATTAATTTCAATGAATTTGTAGTTAGTGGATACAGTGGCTAATTCTTATTACTAATTCGTTAGTCAATGCAGTATATTCAAAATATTTTTTGCTGGTAACTCTAGTTGTATAATTCAAAGAAATGTAAGTCGATCTATTCATGCAGCGCACAAAATACTGTTGAAATAAGTACAAGAGTGTCATTTTTATTTCCAAGAAAAAGAGCTCTGACATGATTTGATGATGTTGGTCCCTACATTTGTGAAACATCACTTGGTATTATGCACATGTTATATGCTGAAACTTGGACATGTTTTCTGATCATATGATAATGTAACACTTTTACCAATATATTGCATCTTGCAAGCTCACTGCTCAATATGTGGATGCAGGTAAAACTTGTACGTGAATTAATTGTTTATGGATTCATAATTACATTAATCTATTTTTTTTTAATTTTTTTTTTGTTTTCTGTTGGAAGAATTTTCTCATGAGTGCTTCAAAATGTTCCTGTTTAAGTTTATAAATTCGGAAGTCCTGTACCTGAAATATTATAGGTAGCATTTCTTCGTTTTGTAGGAAGTATAGTAGAACGCAAAGTGATATAAGATAAACTGTTTGGTTTTCATAAGATACTCGGTTATCTAAAAACTAAATATAGCACTACTATTTTATGTAACCTACGAAAGCAATTAATTATGTCATCCTATTAAATAAACATTTCTGGATTCAGTTGACGAATGAGTTACTTTAAATCTTGGTTGGTAACAATGCTTGTAAAAATATATTCCTAAAAGCCAGTTTTCCTTTTTTCTTTCACATTGAAAATATTTATCATAATCTTTGGACATGACTATGAGTTTTGTTGAATACATCACTGTAGATAAATAGTGTATATTTGCAATTTTGACCAATTTGATTTGATAAAATTCATTTTCTTGCAGGAAGGAAAGGAAAATAAACTCCAAGACTTCTTGAGTACTGCAGGACCATATGCTGTAACACACTTTCTAATACTTGGACACCTGAAGAATGCGCTTCATCTGCGAGTTGCAAAGGCACGAGGGCCCACGTTGTCCTTTGAAATACGTGACTATGCGCTGGCAACGGAAATGGCTAAATCCAAGATTCCATACAGGTGCCCTAGAGACCTCTTTAATAAATCTCCACTGGTAAAGTCATTTATGTTAAGCTTATTACGTGTAGTTATATATATGCGTATGTGTAAAGTGTAAACATGCCCAATATTTCAAGCAATTTGTAGATAGATAATCTGTATAATTACTTAATTGACGTATATCAAGTAGCTAAAACCGAACAGGTTCTTGATTACCCAAAATCATACAAGTGAAATTACCATGGGCAGAAGTAGCTTCATTTTTTCTTATTTGCTTCATTTGCACCTTAATTCTTGTGTGTGTTGGTACATTGATATAATTCCGACGCCTTTAATTTTTTCGCAGATGGTTATGTCTGGGTTTCATAATGGAGAACAACAGTTGAAGCTTACAGCCGTTATGTTTCAGAGTATATTCCCAGCCGTTGACCTTGAAACGGTTAGCATAACGTTTTCTCACAGTGCATTGTGTTTTCAGATAAACACTAATATTTCTTTTGCTGGAAATTATCAGGCCTGTCTTTCTCAATATCAAAGACTGGTATTGTTGAACTACGACAGCAATACAAAGCTCACACACTTCAGGCATTATTCTATTAAATTTGCGCCTACTGGTGTCTCTTCTAGGATAAAAAGTTTGATGACAAATCATAAGGTGCCAAATTTGGAGAATTTAGAAGATGTTAGCGACTTCCTTATCAAGTAAGAGAAAATCAGCATATCCATATATATGCATTGTATATCTTGGTTTTTCTTTTTCTGCAACCTAGATTTATACCAGTAAGTTGTATTATATCAGGTCTCACTTTCTGTTCACAAACTTCGACTGTCACATATGCCATGTTAAACCTTTTTTTTAAATGGTTATTTGATGCCAATGAGATTCAGTTCTAAGGCTTCTAGAGAAACAATTTAGAGACATACCGCTGTCCTACTGGGTACAATCTAAGTCTCTTAGTCTTTACACTATACTTATTCTCGCTACAATGCACACCACGTTAAGCGGTACATCCATACTTTTTATGCACAATGACAACGAGAACGTGTTACATATTTGAGTACATTATGAGTTGGGAAATTTAATTTAATTCATAAATTACACATGTACCTACACATCATGACATTCATTAACCACTATATCCAAAAGTTATTTAATGTTTTCTGCTTTTGTACTCTAATCAGATCATGTTAGTGAATTAGAAGAAGCTGAAATGGTATTAGTTATTTGTTCAGTCTCTGAAATATGTGCACGAAACTAAACCAATCATATCAGTCAGTAGTATTTGTGTGGATAAAACATGCCTAAAGTAGTTGTAACGGAAATGGAAAAATATGATCACTTAAAAGAGTTTATAGTTGGGAACGAGATAGATATTTTACTTTGATAGAAATTGGTGTACATAAAATCCTTAAAAAACCGCAGAATTTTGTTCTTTAAATGTAAGTTATGTTAGAGTTTTTCTCGCATGTGAAAGATGTGTTTCGATCTGCTTTTAAAACATGCTTTCATTTACACCTAAATATGTTTTCGCCTGGTTTTTTAGTAAAAACACCAAATTGCAGTTTGTATTAAACCTCAACCATGTAGAAAGGTTCCGGCTTCTAAGGCATAGATTAATATATTTTTTACCCAGAGGTGCCCTAATACTTTCTTTTAGTGCTAACTGCTACATTCCTGATATGTGAATATGTCTTATTATATTGATCATTTGCTCTAAATGTGTTCAATCATAAGCTCATCATGTGCAAACTCAGGAAGAACAAATACCAAACATAAACACAATGCTCTAGAGTGCTATTTATAAACCTACATATTTTGATGTTCTAATTTTGAGCACCCGTTTGTTGTGAGAAAATAACTATATCTTGATTTTTAGCGATTAGCGCAATGTTTCCTGGTTATGTTGTTTTGTTTACTAGATTATTACATAGGGACACAATTTTGGCGATCACTATTGACTATAAAAATGTTACATCACTAATGTGAAACAAACACTGAGTTGGATTTCTTCATTGATGCAGTCATCTAACTTGATTTTAATATTTCTTATTGGAGATTTATTTTCAATTTTATTTTTTAGCAGGGTCACTATGAGAGTGTTTTCATTTTAGCAGGGTCACTTGTTTTGTTTACTCTCAATTTATCCGATTAATTACACACACAAGTATGAGGGATCCATTACATTGATTTGATGAGAATTTACAACATGTCTACAAAATTTACATTGTTTCGAAAAGTTTTTGCACTAAAGATCAAGATCCTCGTGTTCACAATATACTTTCACATCTTTTTCCAACACCTGATTACAATAGAAAATAGAATTTATAAAGCATGTAAACTAAAGGACATTTCCACAGTTAGTGAATTGAACTTTGTAGTCATGTGAATATATGGTTTGTGTGCATGTAATTGCAAAGCCTACTTTCACTGTAAGAAGACATAACAGTATATGCTTTACATGTATACAAATGGTTCTGCAATGGTCATAGTAAACGAATATGTTACTCGAGCGCGCGTGTGCATGCGCACGTGCAACCGTTTTAGGAAGCTAGATGGGGTTCACCCAATTGATTGGGGTTGCCTGCGCGCACATGTGAGGATTTGAGTCCATGAATCACAGCAACAACTCAAGCTAGATGCATAAGTACCTTTACACACACACACCCCTTGTTTATACTCTCTCACGTACATCTTCCTCTAATCCGTACATTTATTTGTGAAATCCAATGGTGAATATTAAGGGGCTCTAAAAAAACTAAAAAAGGTGTTATGGATCCCTCACACATGCACCCACTACAAACGTGAGTAACATAGAATGGTTGTTTTGTAATATTAATTTGGGGTTAATTTTGATTTCTTTGATGCAATTTGAACACCTTTCTGTTTTAGTGGGTAAATCACAGAACTTGATCGTCAATCCAGTAGCCTTTTTCTTTCCTTTATTAGCTTCCTGTTCAAATTTGTATAATTGGCGTTAATTTTGTTACATATGAAGGAATTGTTGTGGGTCTGATGGCAAATCAGAAGATGGAAATGAAACAGCTGCAACTGCAAACCCTGCGTTGAAAAAAAGTAAATTGATACTACAAGAGATTGGACCCAGAATGAGTCTACATTTAGTTAAAATCGAGGAAGGCTTATGCATGGGAACTGTCTTATTCAAAGAACATGGTAAGTTTACATGAGCATTTTACTGTTCCAGTATTATGAGTTACTCTCATAAGCAAAATTGCTTTAATGAGCCTGTCAACCAAATTTTTAATGAGCTTGTCCTAACAATGCATGAGTATTCAAGCAGTAAAGTATTCATGATATTTCTGACAAAACATGCTTTTTCTCTGTTAAACTTTTCTACTTGGAAAGCCATTAATAATAACCATTTCGAAGCAATCTTTCGCCTGTTTTAAGCTACCTACTGTTAGAGTTCGTGTTTTGTTTGAGATTCTGGTTATTTATCTATTTTATTGTGTAGTTTGTTGAACTAATTATTTTTCCTATTAATGTTACCAAGGGAAAAAAGCTACTGATGATACAAATTTAGAAGGCCATGGTGGAGCAAATTTAGACCAATAATTCGTATGGTGTATGTTTATATTGTGAAAGAGCTCCGTTATAACTAGCAAGCGGATCGGATATTAAGATAGGCTTTCTTTTACTTTGTTTCTGTATGTTTTGTTAATCATTTGCTCCTGTGTTTTAACTTATCTAACAGACCGATGTATTTAATTGAGTAATTCCTACAGTATGTTCTTTTATTGTGAGAGGTCTATTATAAATAGCAAGCAAACCAGATACGGAGATTGCCTTTCCTTTTTCTGTATGTCTTGATCTTTTTTGTTTTTATAATACGCCGACTTATTTAGTATGTCATCCTGTTTCAAATATTAACGGTATCTTTGGTTTCATTGAGTTGTGTTTTGCCTCTATGACATGTATTACAAAACATGAGGAGGGCGTGGGGAAAGAATTAAAATTTTAAATCATTAAGGTGGTAAATAGACAAGGAATGTATTTTGTTTTTCGTGCTTTTGTTATTTTTCAAAATATGAAAAACAAAATAAATTTATTTTTCTTTTTGAATGTTAGTTTTATTTTTCAAACATGCATGAGCAGTGCGTATTTTTGTTTTCCTTTACGATATGCTAGTACGAATCCATGTTATGCGTTTCGGGTTCACATAATGTTTTAGACATGTATTTATTAGATTTTTATTTATTTATATGATAGTGATACATATGCTTTTGGATTAGTTTTTTCTTAAATATTACTGAGAAAACTATTACAATAAATATGCTTTAAATAATTTCAAAATGCTCAAAGTATAACGTTTTGTTGGAGACAATGGCTTTATATATACAACAAACACTAACGTAATGTAGAAGTTGAATTTTGGAAGACGACAGAGTTTGGATTTGAAATTAGTTTTATTGTATTTGAAATGTCATTTATCTTGGAAAATATACAAGGCTCACGAAATCAAAGAACGGAAGAAATTGAATCGCGATGGGCGAACTTGTAAATAAGTTAGGGGAAAACCTATATGAGACCTTTTTTGAACATTTAGGCCTCACTTTTCTCATTTTCACTTTCGGTCCTTTCTCTTCTTCGTCTTCTCCAACCTCTAGCTTATCTTCCTCTTGCCGTATCTCCTTTATTCCTTCATCTAAACATACTCTAAATTTAAGTTTGATATTCCTCCACAATACCCATTAACCAAATTTTTCTAGAATTGAAGCATTCATCTTAGAATTTCTCAGATAAAGATTCGGAGGAGTGGGTTTCATGTGAATCTGAGGATTTTTTTTTTCTAGCTTGGGTGTGTAAGAATGAATCTCTATTTTATATCACTTTTATGCTTATTTAATTACTTTGTTGGGATGGAGCTTAACCATGCGTGCTTTGTCACTTAATTGAATGATGAGTAGTTGATTGCTTGTTGAAGTATGTAAGTTAGATTGAATGAAACATTGAATTAGAATTAATAAACTATGTTATGAATTTAATAAATGAAGATGACTTGAATGAAATCACAGGGTTTAATGTTGTGTGTTACTTATTGTTTGAGAATGGTTGTTGTTAGCCTATGATTGTGTTATACTATTTTATGGTTATGTTGGGAGTTTTTAGACACGTCATAATTGGTATTTGGTTGTAAGGTGTTAGAGTTTGGGGATGGTTCGTCAAATCTGTGTAGTTAATGCCCCGCTACAACCCCGCTATATCTCATAGCGGATTTCTACCGCTACGATTTTTCCATATAGCCCCAGAATATAGCCTTTCCGCTTTAATCCCCGCTATTTCTGCTATATCCCGTTATTTCCGCTATATTCCGCTATTCCCGCTATATCTTTTTTAATAAAATGAATTGAAAAATTGCATTTATACATTATAAAGTTATGAAACTAATTTATTTGATTTAATTTTTAATATATTTTCAGAAATGAAAATACTCTAATATTCTACCAAATTCAATTATGTTATATAACAGTTTTTCGTTTATTTAAAGTATATTCGCACATGTTTTTATTTAAAATTATTTATGTATTATTTATAATTCAATTGAATGATAATTTTTCATTTAATTACCATTTATATATTTGTAAAAACATTAAGTACGAGTTTTATATGCTATTTTAGAGCCATCCGCTATATCCCGCTATATCCTCGCTGTATCTCCGCTATAACTTTTTGCACCTCCACTGCTTTGAATCTACCGAGCGCATTAACTACACAGCGTCAAATTGCCTTTGGTAGCGTTCGTCTTATAACGGATCATCGGTGATACAAACTCAAGCATACATCTCATTCTCATTCATTTGGTGATCCCTCTCCTTCCCTCTCCTAGCTGCAAGCATCAAGGCAAAATTTCCTTTCATTTCCAGAACAAAGTCAATACAAAATCAATTAAATTAGAAGGCGGCGTTCGTCTTTAGATTGTTGCAATTTCTGAAGGTGGTATGATCAGATCTAGGAGTTTATTCTTCATTCAATGTGCATTAATAGGTTACATCTTAAGGTGACCTTTTTTAATTTCATTATCAATTTTATATATACCCCGCCTTTTGGTCAATGTCGGGATATTAACAAATTAGCTAAAAAGGATGGATATCAGCATTGGAGATTGATTGGAAATAAGGCTATGATCGATACCGTCAAAATTAGACCAAACTCCAATCAAGGTGGGATCGATCGGGAATGATAAACAAAGCTTGATGATGCTACACTTCGAATTTCAGGTCAATTGGAGTTCGTATGCTTGAGTTATGGATGAATCAATATTTGTATGTTTGATTGGAAATAAGGCTATGATCGATACCATCAAAATAAGACCAAGCTCCAATCAAGCTGAGATCGATCGAGAATGATAAATAAGGTGCGATAAGGCTACACTTCAAATTTCAGGTCAATCGGAGTTCATATACTCGAGTTATGGATGGATCAATATTCGTATGATAGATTGGAAACAAGGCTATGATCGATACCGTCAAAATTTGACCAAACTCCAATGAAGGTGGGATCGATCGGGAATGATAAACAAGGTTCGGTGAGGCTACACTTCGATTTTCAGGTCAATCAGAGTTCATATGTTCAAGTTATGGATGGATCAATATTCATGAAAAATTGGCCCGTATCGATGCTCTCGTATCCATCACTATGGATACCAGATGATGAATACCAAATGATGGATACCCACTGACGGATACAAAATGATGGATACCGACCGATGGATACGAAATGATGGATACCGGCTGATGGATACTGAAATAATGAGTACCGGCTGATGGATACCGGTTGATGGATACCAAATGATGGATACTAACGAATGGATACGAAATGATGGATACCGACCAGTGGATGATGGATACCAGCCGATGGATATGAAATGATGGATACTAGCTGATGGTGTAATGGCCCGTTTTTTCATACCATTTGAATCGACAATAAACCACACATGTCCAAATTAAATTGTACGAACAAGCGGATCATTAAGAGTAGAAAGAAAATAAAGACAGAAAAAATCTCATACGAATGATATAACATATATTATTTCAATAATAATCTTTACAGGGGAAAAATTTAAATACAATATCAGAGTTTAACCTAGATTCAGCTTGGACAGTTATAACACATACCCTTACAAATACTAACAACCAACAAAACAAATGCAATGGATGCAGCAAATAATACAATACGTCCATACGATGATGAAAATCTCCAGCTCTCTTTTGGAAACTCCAACCGTCTTCAACTCAATCTAAAACTACTCGGATCTAACCCGAGTATTAAAAATACTCGGATAAGGCTTGATGAACCAGCGTGAGATATTCGAAATTTAAAATGTATAGATCATGACGATGTTATCAAAACCTTTGAAAAGAAGGGTATCTCATAAGACCACACCCACACATAAACACAGACGGATTTTACCTTATGATAACCAAAACACTTTTATACCAAAATATACTTGATATTATTTTTAATGACATTATTTTGAAAACACTTTTCAAATAAACTTATTCAAATAAGATATCAAAATCTAGACTAAGTCTAAGGTAATATATCCGGACTAGGTCAACGGAATATATGATACTAGAAAGAGGCAGCTGAAATATATGCAAGTCATTACAGCTATTTTGGGAATGCAATCGAAACCGTAAATCTCGTATTGGGATTGGATCTCCAATATGATAGGAATTAGTGGCCTTTTCTCCGATCCACGCATAACAAATATAGTTCCCACGGTGTCTTCATCGCTTTTTTCAATCTAGTCACTTGGAACTATACTTGCTACACTACAACTAATAACAGGTACTTTCCTACTTTTCTCAAGCTAACCACTTTATCCAAATGGGGCAATAAATTCCTTAAGGGACGTATCCCCCAAAGGGCCAAACATATTTGACACCACCATACACACTCACTTATTCCGAATTTGCATCTATCTGATCACATAGTATCCTATCATAACCGGGGTGTGAGGCTCGTGAGGCTACGCTCAATTTCTTCAAAGCCATGCTTGTCATACAAAACCATGCTTTAATCATAACAGGTTCCACTTTGAATGCCACATTGTCATTCCTTTGATCACTATTTGGCTCCCACAAGCATACAACCTCTGAGCATGTATGTCTCAGAGAAGGGTGTTAAACTAAGAGAAGTTGTCTTCTCCGCCACCAAGCAGATGTACATTTGTAAAAGTCAAACGCTGTGTCTCAAAAATGCAATGTTAGACATTCTTCCATACAAGTTCGTTCTGGGATTGAATGAAACCGAAGGCATTCTCCTACTACCACTAGTAGCGAGTAGTCTTTGAAATCCGAAAAATCGCCGCAACGAGGAGACCACTGCTATAAATAATTCTATAAGTGGAGCTACCCTGAGTATGTTCAACAAGCAGTCCTCACGATATAAAGATCCACGGTCTTCAATAATCATCATCTTCAACAAGTCTTCACATTCGAACGTATACATTGGTCGAAGTGGTTTTTGGATAGGAATCACCCAAATCCGACTCCGGTTCCTTCGAAGCCAATCATCGATTTAAAAAGATGTTAAGTTCATATGTGGATATCAATCATCAATCAATCACTTCATCTTTTATTTAAATCAAATATCTTTCTTAGATATATTCTTTTCAATTTATTACTTTTTTTCAAGAGTATATGAAATCATTAAGCCTCATTTATCAAATCATTTGATTTATTAAAATCTTTCTTAAATCTTGAAATAATTCCAAATCATTTCTCTTTTACTTAGGAAAACCTTTTCCAAATCGTTCATTAAATCTTAATCAAAGATTTCTTATATTCAAGCTATAACTTTCAACTTAGGGAAAATATTCCCAAATCATTTATAAAATATAAATCAAGATCTCTTTCTTAACTTCAAATCATATTCTTGAAAATCGAAGATTTTCATAACAGAGCACTACTGCCACTTTAGATATGGTAAATTTCACCTGCAGGGACTAATGGCAAGTAATCCTACATCATGAAGATCTTTGTCATCAATGTTCTTTGTCTTCAATATGTTTTATTTTGAAAATTAGTTTGAAGGGGTATTCGGATAGGAATCACCTAAATCTGATCCCGGTTTTTTGGAAACGAATCATCCAAATTCGATCCCGGTTCCTTCGTGCTAATCATCGATAAAAGGAGGTTAAGTTCATATGGGGTTTCAAAAATTAGTTTGAAGTGATTTTCAAATAGGAATCACCCAAATCCGATCCTGGTTCTTCGGATAGGAATCACTCAAATCCGATCCCGATTCCTTCGTACTAATCATCGAATAAAAGATGGTAAATGGTTAATTAACATTCAAAGAATTTGTTTCTTTTCTCTTATCTTGGAAAAACTTAAATATGATATTTTAGAGCATTTGGGCTTTCCTTTCGGTCTATTCCACCCCTCGCCTAAAAAGAGAACCTAAGCCAGGTAAGTTCAGGCGCTGGTTTTTCCATCCCCAACCTTAGTTAAACACCTTGTTTTATCTTTCCAGATCTCACAAGCGGGACAAATGTACTAGTCGTTTCCGCATATTCAGTTATTAGCTTTATTTCAAAATTGATTATAAGATTCCAAATTATCTTTTAAACTCTTAATTTTACTTTTAAAACCATTCATAATTGATTCTAGGAAAAATCATTAAGTTTAAACTCACATTCAAAAAGGTTATAGAATTCGCATCATAAAAGTGCTACGGAAAGTGTTATATAAGCTTATTTAATTTAAACAACTTTTTAATATTTGAAAATTCATATTTTCCATTCCAAATCTCTTTCAAGCCATTTTAACAGATTTATCAAATTTATTTCATATTTTTAATCATTTAAAAATATCATTTATAAGGAAATCTCGTTTTGGATTCCGAACTACAAAATCGAGATGTTTTTAGAAAATTGTTTCAGACATATTTCAAAATCTACTTAATGAAAAATCTTGATTTTCTTTCTTCGTTGGAACTATTATAATTGTGAACCAAATAATTTTTATTTCGAAGAAATCCGACTTATAAATCATTTTCTACATCAATTTGAAGTTATTGATCGAAATTTACGAACTACCGCTACGCGACGAGCTCGATTTTGACCAATTTTGTGAATTGCTTCGGAACTTGTCTGAAACACTTCAAATTTATTTTAAACCCTATTTAAACTATTTTAACTTATAGATGCTAAATAACTTCATACACACATTTGTATGGATTTAATTCTTATTTACATAACTACACTTACCAATCATTTCTCTTATCATTTATCAAATAAGTTATCAACCAAATAAACAATCACATAATCAACCAGTTTTCAACCAAGTTATCAAACATTGAATCATTCAACATATGTAAACTTTTTAATCATTATACTTGAAATATTTATGGATTTATTAGTAAATAAGAGTACTCACCTTTAACTTAACCAATTCTTCCTACTAACATTCATATGCAACAACACTTCACTTAAACTTCAACTAATCAACTTCTACTCTATTTCTTTTGCTTAATGCTATCGACCTCTTCTTCCAAACTCCCGAAAATCAGGCAGAGCTTCCACAACAACTTGAATTTTCTTCTTGGTCCTTGGAATGAAATTGGCGGCACTTCCTTCTCTTTTTCTTGCTCCGGAGCTCCACGACTTGCTCCATTTTCTTGCATAGGTTTGACCACACCCTATTCTACATTTTCCTCCATCCTTCATCCTTTCTTCACTTCTTTGATGCTGAAGCATGTTTTAATGGTATTCTAAGGTCTTTGGTAAAGTTTGGTAGTGTTTTGACTTTATTTGATATGGTTTTGAAAAAGTTAGTAAGGATTTGGAAGAGAAGAAGAAGCCATTAAAGAGAGCTTCAAGAAGGAAGAAGAAGAATGTAGAAATAGTGTGAAAAAAGTGAGAAAGTGGTTGGTATTTATGAAAAGAAATGAAGTGGTAAGTTACCAAAACACCCCTTTACCAAATTACCAAAATAACCTTACTTACTTCTTAAGTAACTTTATTTTTTTAACACTTAACATCATATTTCAAATCATTATTTTATGTTATTTTCACTTAGATATTAAGTAAATAAAGCAATAATTATGTTTCTTTGATTTTATGTTTACTTTATGCTTTGAAATGACATTTTTGTCTTATTGTGCTTACTTTTTCTTAATTATATTCTAGAATTTTATAAGAATGTTTAGTAAAAGTAAACTTGATTGGTGAATTAATTAACACTTACACTATTTGAATATATGTTTCTATATAAGAAAGGTGCGACGACGTTGTGACAACTTTTAATCGACAAAACATCGTTTTTCGACAAAATGTTTTACGATCATATTTTGACCTTTTTGTTACACTATTTATTTATATAAACCAAATTTAAAAATAAATTTTTATAATTCTATTTAAAAATATAAACACTCATAAATAAATTAAAACAATTTATTTAACCATCAAAACTTATTTTTTTGAAATCAGCCTTTTGTCACTTTTGCCGTTATAGGAAAATGTTAATATTTTTGTGTGTACTTCTTTTTCCAAATCCTATCTAATATTATTTGAATCATATAACCTTACATACTTTATATTTAAAATCACATTAAGTAGTATATTTTAATGTGGTCAAATTCTTAGTTGTCACATTCTCCCCTACTTAAAAGAATTTCGTCCTCGAAATTACCCCGAACAAAAGTTTGCCCAAAATATTTGTCTTCAAACTTTATTCCATATAATATACACAGATAATTTGTATGAAATATCTTATTCGATCTCTTATTCGAATACACAACTTTATTTTCGAACTAGTATCGATCCCCCGAACCTCTAGTGCGGACTATGATCGGGCTCTTTGCTTAGAAACCTTTGTTTTCCTTGCATAGCTCTCAACTATGATAAAAAACTCAAGTACCTAACCAATAATCCTCATCAATGTTCATCGTCAAGAATCGAGTGATAAATCCTTTTTCGGATTGGTGTGAACACCTCAAAGTTCGGAACTCGAATCTTAGATCAAAATTATCCGATGAGATGATATACATATAACATATTTATTTATTAACCCTTAAAACTTTCATAAATTTTATCTTAAGTTCAACATTTTATAAAGGTGCTTCTTTATATAATCCCATTAATTATTTATTTTCAAATATTTTTACTAAAGGAAAATATTCCAAAGATACCATTTTTCACTAAAAAGATTATTTGTCTTTAAAAAAGTTTTAATGTAATGGCCTGTTTTTCTGTACCCTTTGAATCGACAATAAACCATATATGTCCAACTCAAATTGTAAGAACAAGCGGATCATTAAGGGTAGAAAGAAAATAAAGACAGAAAAGAATCTCATATGAATGGAATAACATATATTATTTTAATAATAATCTTTACAGCGGAAAATTTTAAATACAATATAAGAGTCTAACCTAGATTCAGCTTGGACAGTTATAACACCTGCCCTTACAAATACTAACAACCAACAAAACAAATGCAATGGATGCAGCGGATAATAGAATATGTCCATACGATGATGAAGATCTCCAGCTCTCCTTTGAAAACTTCAACCGTCTCCAACTCAACTTGAAACTACTCGGATTTGACCCAAGTATTAAAACTACCCGGATCAGGCTTGATAAACCAGCGTGAGATATTCGAAATTTAAAATGTATGGATCATGAAGATGTTATCAAAACCTTTGAAAAGAAGGGTATTTCATAAGACCACGCCCACACATAAACACGGACAGGTTTTTACCGTATGATAACCAAAATATTTTTATACCAAAATATATTTGATATTATTTTTAATGATATTCGTTTGAAAACACTTTTCAAATGAACTTATTCAAATAAGATATCAATATCTGGACTAAGTCTAAGGTAATATATCCAGACTAGATCAACAGAATATACCGAACAAAATATATGATACCAAAAAGGGGCAGCTGAAATATTTGCAAGTCATTACAGCTATTTTGAAAATACAATCAAAACCGTAAATCTCGTATTGGGATTGGATTTCCAACATGATAGGGAACTAGTGGCCTTTTCTCCGATCCACGCATAACAAACTATGTTCCCACGGTGTCTTAGTTGCTTTTCTCAAACTAGTCACTTGGAACTGATCTTGCTGCACTACAACTGATAACCAGTAGTTACCTGCTTTTCTCAAGCTAACCACTTTATCCAAATGGGGCAATAAATGTCTTGAGGGACGTATCCCACAAAGGGCCAAACATATTTGATACCACCATACACACTCACTTATTTCGAATTTGCATCTGTCAGACCACATAGTATCCCATCATAACCGGGGTGTGAGGTTCACGAGGCTACGCTCAATTTCTTCAAAGCCACGCTTTTCACACAAAACCACACTTTAATCAAAACAGGTTCGACTTTGAATGCCACACTGTCATTCCTTTGATCACTATTTGGCTCCTATAAGCATACAAACTCTGAGCTTGTATGTCTTAGAGAACGGTGTTAAGCTAAGAGAAGTTGCCTTCTCCGCCACCATGCAGATGTACATTTGTAAAAGTCAAACATTGTGTCTCAAAAATGTAATGTTAGACATTCTTCCATACAAGTTCGTTCTGGGATTGAATGAAACCGAAGGCACTCTCTTACTACCACTAGCAGCGAGTAGTCCTTGCAATCCGAAAAATCTCCACAACGATGAGACCACTGCTATAAATAACTCTATAATGGGACCTATCCAGAGCATGTTCAACAAGCAGTCCTCAGGCTATGAAGATCCACGGTCTTCAATAATCATCATCTTCAACAAGTCTTCAAATTTGAACGTATACATTGGTCGAAGTGGTTTTCGGATAAGAATCACCCAAATCCGACTTCGATTCCTTCGAAACTAATCATTGATTTAAAAAGAAGTTAAGTTCATATGTGGATATCAATTGTCAATCGATTACTTCATCTTTTATTTAAATCAAATATCTTTCTTAGATATATTCTTTTCAATTTATTCCATTTTTTTTCAAGAGTATATGGAATCATTAAGCCTCGTTTATCAAATCATTTGATTTATTAAAACCTTTCTTAAATCTTGAAATAATTCCAAATCATATCTCTTTTACTTAGGAATATCTTTTTCAAATCATTCATTAAATATTAATCAAAGATTTTTTATATTTAAGCTATAACTTTTAACTTAGGGAAAGTAATCCCAAATCATTTATTAAATATAAATCAAAGATTTCTTTCTTAACTTCAAATTATATTCTTGTAAATCGAAGATTTTCATAACAGAGTACTACTTCCACTTTAGATATGGTAAATTTCACCTCCAAGGACTAATGGCAAGTAATCCTACATCATGAAGATCTTTGTCATCAATGATCTTTGTCTTCAATATGTTTTATTTTGAAAATTAGTTTGAAGGGGTTTTCAGATAGGAATCACCCAAATCCGATCCCGGTTCCTTCGTGCTAATCATCGATAAAAAGATGTTAAGTTCATATGGGTTTCGAAAATTAGTTTGAAGTGATTTTCAGATAGGAATCACCCAAATCCAATTCCATTTCTTCGGATAGGAATCACCCAAATCTGATCCCCGTTCCTTCATACTAATCATCGAATAAAAGATGGTAAATGTTAATTAACATTCAAAGAATTGGTTTCTTTTCTCTTATATTGTAAAAACTTAAATATGATCTTTTAGAGCATCCGACCTTTCCTTTTGATCTATTCCACCCCTCGCCTAAAAAGAGAAAATATAGGCCACGTAAGTTCATTGCATTGGTTGCTCCATCTTTAACCTTAGTTAAACACCTTGTTTTATCTTCTCAGATCTCATAAGCGGGACAAATGTACTAGTTGTTTCCGCATACTCAGTTATTAGCTTTATTTCGGAATTGATTATAAGATTCCAAATTATATTTTAAACTCTTAATTTTACTTTTAAAAACATTCGTAATTGATTCTAGAAAATATCATTAATTTTAAATGTAACATCCCACCATTTGGACCATTCAAATCGATAATAAACCTCACATGTTAGACTTGAATAATTCAAAACAACAGATTGTTAATAAAAGTTAGGGAAAATAAAATCAATCACAGAATCTCAGACATAAAATATCAGAATAATTTTGCAGTGGAATATATAAAGGAGTTCATGAAGCTCTTAGATACAAAGTTTCAAAACCATTACATAATGCCAAATCTAGAAACAAATACTTGTAAAGTTAGATACATAAGTTTCTACTACAAAGCATAAGTGGTGTGGAAATAACTGTAATGAAAAATCAAGTAGTCGGCTAACTCCAGTGGATCTCTAGCTCCGAAAGAGGATGCAACCAAAACTATGAAACTCAGGCTGACCCGAGCGTAAAACAAAACACAAAACACTCGAGTCAGGACATACATACTTATAAAATGTAAATCAAATCAAGTGAACTGTTAAAGAAATGCATCAGTAACTTAAAGGATGCTTGAGATCGCCCATCCTCTAAGGATTCGTTAAACTATCTACTATATAGTAATATACTCTATTATAATAATGTCTAAAGTAAAGTATACTATATAAAAATAGCGTTAAGGCTTTACATTTTCCACCTTAACACATTTTATAAATTCCCATAGTCTATACAGTACCGTAATCCCACCCATACTGGACGCCGTCAAAGGGCACTCCATAGGTATGGTACAAAACAAACTCGTATAAGGCACGCTAGGGTAGGTGACACGGCATAACTAGGCAATGCCAGGGTAGATATACCAATTACACTTCTGGACTGTTGGTAACGCATAGCCGCAATTACCGCCTAACTCGATCCACACTCCCGAATCAAAGGTGCACACCGAATCAATCACAAAGTAATAGAATGGCTAACGATGAAGTGTGTCCGATTAGAGAAGCTACCTCCTTAGCCCATCGATTGCTCCTGTTTTAGCCACCTTATGCAAACTCACGGGAGTTAGGTCCACGAAAATATACCTTTAGGATCGTCGCCACCATCCTACTTCATTTTGGAATCTCCACCACGTACACAGTTATTAAGTGGTTTTCGGTATCGACAGAGAGTATGTCCATATCCGATCCCGGTCTCTTTAACAACCAATCGTTATTATAACCCATGGTTATATAAATTTCTGTTGGTTTATTCTTTTAAAATAATATTCATTCTTCCAAAGTCATAACATTTACAAATTTATACGTTTAAATATAACTCTTTAGAATCATAATATTTTAGCAACAGTAGAATTTTAAAATTTTACCATTACAGTTATAGCACTTTGAAAACATTACAATTTAGAAATGGCAGCATTTCTAAATCATAATCATAAGTCATCATAACATTTTGGAAAAGTAATACTTAAGAAATGTTAGCATCTTAGAAATGTAACCTTAAGATATTATAGCATTTTAGCAATGTAATACTTTTCTATAACAATTTTATAATCAAATTATTATATACTTACTATCTTTTCGTAAATGTTTTTATCTTTTTATTACACTCAATTATTCATTTGGATATTAAATAAACCATAATTTTTGTTAAACACAATTCGTCATAATATATCCCTTTTCAAAGCTAAAATTTCTTATTTTAAGTAAAATACATTATTAACTTACATTTTTATTTCCTTTTTGTAAGCATAATTTATTATTTTTATTTCCCAAATTCCCATGTTCATTAGTTAAAACTTACATGTCAAATGTACGTTTTAACTTACTTTTTAATTCTTTTCAGCAAGCGATAATTATCCTTATTATTACTCAAGTTATACCGTTTACATTAGTTAAAACTTACATGTCAAATGTACGTTTAACTTACATTTCTTTTCATAAAACATTTTCTTTTTTAATTACTATTACATAAATCAAAACTTACAATTTATCGGTTAGGATAAATAACATTATAAAGTCAAATCGGATTATTAAATTTCAATTAACCTTCATACTGTAAATTAAATTCCAAAATTTACATTTCCAACTATTTATTTCTTATAAAAATTTTAACACATATAAACAAATTTACAGTAAATATTACATTAAATTTTAGTCGATATTCATATATAAATTCCATAACACTTAATTATTTTTAGAAAAATCATTTTAAATCAACCATGGAGTCTGTATAAAATTCTCTACCCTAGAGTCAAGTAAATACGGGCATATATCATTTCAATCCGCAATTTATTAATTTTTTGGGTTTTATGTAATTTCACACCCATAATCCCAAGTAAAAATAAAATTGCTCAAGCCTATCATTTCAGCCCATAAAAATTTTCCTTATTCTAACGATCGTTCGGGTATGTATCATTTCAACCCATAGTGAAGGAACTTGCAGTGTGAGAATAAGATAATAATTTACATAACAATATTCAACATATCATAGCATATGATCATAACAGGCATAATATGACATGAAATAAACATATGAAATAAACATATGAAATAACATTAAATAAACATCCGAAATAATATGAAATAAACATATGAAATAATATGAAATAAACATATGAAATAATATGAAATAAACATATGACATAATAAGAAATAAACATATGAAATAATATGAAATAAACATATGAAATAAATATATGAAATAACATGATATAAACATATGAATTAACATGATATAAACATGGGTGAAATGTCAAACTTGCATATACATATTCTCCCAACTCAATTGTCATCAATTCACCAAATCAATAAGTACGTATGGCAGGAGTAATTACTCACCTTTCTTAGGTTGGAAAAAGTGATTCAAACGCAACACAAAAATCAACAAACTACGGATCAGTTTTAGTGAGAAGAGAATCCAAATCCGACGCTAAAAAAAATTCCATACGTAAACAAATAATTCTCATAGAAAAAAATATAAAATAGAAAATTATGCAATTGCAAAATACATAATAGGCTTGTCTAGGGTTTGCATAGGCTTGGTCTAGAGGTGGTTTTGGTTTGGTCTAGGCTAGGTTTGGGTTAAGTGGGTTCAGCCATCATCTCTAGGGCAAGGCTCACGGCTAGGAAGGCAAAAGGAAGGGGAGGCAAAGGGTTGTGTTCGGCTATGGGGAGGCTATTTGGTGATGGTGGTCGATTTTGGGCAGGGAAGAGGTCACAGCTAGGGTTTGGAAGCGGAAGGTCTATGGTTTTGGGAAGAGGTGGAGAATAGGCGAGAAGAGAAGAAGGTGAGAGGTAGGTGTGGCCGAAATTTGTGGAGGAGAGGAGGAAAATTGGAGAGAAAGAGAGGAAGAAGTCTAGGGTTTGGAGAAGGAAGATGAAGGAGAAGAAGACTTACATTTTTCTATGGAGGCACAAATGAATAGATGCGGAGGCTACTAAACCCTAAGAGATGTTATATAGGTATCTCAACAGGTGGCCCTTCATTTACTAAAGAGGTTTCTAGCCCAAATGGTCTAAGCCCAAACAAATCAAAATAAAATAGAAGTTGTAGGGAAAATAACTATATGTAATACGCTAAAAACAACAAATTGGAGAAGTAAAAATCAGAATTTTATGAAATAAAAAGTAGAGAAAAGATTAGAATTAGACCCAACTTCATAAACAAAGAATAGAATTCAAAATTCAAAATTTAAAATTTTCAACAGGAAGTCAAACTTTGACTAATTATGACTAAAATTTAAATTTTTAGAAAATCTTTATTTTGTTAAATTTGAAAAAACATTTTACATCAAATCCCAAAATTATATATTTGTTACCCGGTTGTTTGACCAAGTGGAAAGAGGCTCGGCACAGACACCTCGGTCCGCATAGGCTTCGTTTGGCATAGAAAAGTCGCTCGGCATCTTGCCTCGCTCAGCATTAAAGGGTCGTTCGGCATAAGGCTTCTGTAACGACCCAGAATTTCTGTCAATTAAAATATGAATATTTAATTGAATTTAAATATTAATAGTAAAATTTATAAGTCGAATAATTTATCTTTCGAATAATTGGATTTAATTGGATAATTAATCGATAAATTAATAGTTGAAATTTCAGAAATAATTGAAATTTGGGTTTAATATGATTAAAAAGATTTGTAAAAATTTTATTTAATCATATTGGAGTTATAACGATGTTATAAAACTTTTAAAATCGAATTAAAAGTTAATTTGTGAAAATTGAATATTTTAATATTTAATTGACGAGTTAAAATAGCCATTTTTCAAACAGTCTCGGATTTTGACGAAACCAGTTTCATCGGATCCGTAATGTGATATTATTGTAAGGTTTCAAATTCGTGTCAATCAGATTTACCGTTTGTCCGGGGCAAGCCAAAACGCATAGAAATTAGTTTAAATCGGTTTAATTTAAAATCGATCGTTCATTGCCGTAACTCACACAGATGATCAAATTAGCTTCCGAAACACGTTCCATTGTGTTCGGAACGCGGGGTAAACCCTAGAAACGCCCGTCCCCGCGCGAGATTTGGAGTTCGGAAAATCGAGTGAATAGTGATTTTCGGTAAATTTTCTATAAAAGGGACGTTATCTTTCACTTTGCAACAAAGGCTAGGGTTTTGTTCGTGGCCGCCACATTTACAGTCAATGGCCAAAATTTGTTCAATTTCTTTCCCTCCGATCTCCTCATCCATCGACTTTCATCCAAAACTCCCAACTAGAAAAACGTAGAGAGCATCGATATCTCTCTATCCAAAGGTTAAGATCTGAAATGGCGGAGTGTGGAGGCTTCAAATCGCTCGCGTTCGTGGCTGTCTATTATCGTTTCGGATGCAAAAAGGGGAGGCCGAGCTCTACCCTATTCCAGCCGATGATGGAGTTGATGAAGGCCTTCGAAGTGGCATCGCCTGATCGTCTTCAAACTGCATGTGGAGGTCGCGATAATTGGTTGTTAGGTGGCGGCTATGGGTTGTTTCTTGCGTGAGTTAACTGGAGGGGGAGAAGATGTAAAGGGCGGCTCAGATTTCTGGGCAATGAAATCAACGGTGATGATGGTTAGGGTTAGAAATAAAAAATTTAAGTTGTAATTGATTTATATAAAAAATTGTATTAACTTATAAATGTCATAACTTGTTCGTACGAGGTCGGAATCTGATGAAACGAATTGCGTTGGCTTCGTTTTGACGAGCACTACGCAGTGGAGCTGGTTTGGAGTCGTTTGGAGCTAGTGTGAATTTTGGGTAAAATTAAACGTCCATTTAATTTTATTTGAAATAAAACGCTGAAACGGAATTGAAATTAAGGTGAGAATTTCTCACTCAATCGAATTGGTTTCGATTCAAATTTTAAATAGTTATATTTAAAAATTGCTTGATTGTATGATTGAATGATGATTGTTATTGATTGTTAAAATGGACATTATACGCCGTTATTAAGCGGAGGCTATTTATTAAAAACATATACCGCGATAATTCCAACTTGTATGAAATTGGTATTATATATGTACTTGGAGTTGATTTCCCGCATTATATAGCGGATGAGACCCTATTGCGCCGCATAATAGCGGATAGTATTTTATAAATCCCATATACCGCGATATTTCATCTTGAAGCGAAATTGGTATTGTGCTAACATCTTTGGATGCAGGGAAACAGGTTGGAGGGATCCAACTGGATTCCTCAAATAATTGAATTGGTTTCAATGTTGTGTGTTGATCTATTTATTGATCTAATTATAATCTGCATGATTATCTTTGTGATTGAAATCGTTAAAGGTTAAATTTTAGCCGAATATATTTTGGTATCGTTAGATGCCGAAATTAAATAAAATTTGATTTTTGAAAACTTAAGTTGAGAATTCAGAATAAAATTTAATTTGGGAATTTATTCATTTTAAATAAATAAACGTTATAATTTTTATTATTATAAAAATGATATTTTTGGAAAATAATACTTAAGTATGATTTTGGAGTTATATAAGCTTTAATAACGATTTGTAAATTATTAAAAGGATTGGTTTATTTAAATTGGGATTTTTGAATTATTATAAATGATTTATATAAAATATTTATAAAATTGAAATTTATAAATTAAAAATATTGGAATTATAAAACAAGTTTTTATAAGTGTTAAAATGGAATATAAATGGATTTTATAAGTGAATGAAATCTATATATTTATAAATTGTGGAATTTTAAAATGAATAGATTTTATAAAATAAAAGATTTATAAGTGATTAACTTATAAATTGGATTTTTGCGTGTAAATGAGATATAGATAGAAATTGGTTAATAAAGTGATTTTATAAGTTGAAGTAGTTATAAAATAGATATAAGTGGAATTTATAAACATTGTTTTATAAATCCGAAAACGACTTATTTTGATAAGTCAATTATTATAGCTTATTAAAGGAAATATATCCACGATTTTGGACAGTGGATAATCCTTTAAATAAAATATGTAGAAATGTTGAATTTGGATAAGGAAATATATCCACGATTTTGGACTGTGGATAATCCTTTAAATAAAATATGTAGAAATGTTGAATTTGGATAAGGAAATATATCCACGATTTTGGACAGTGGATAATCCTTTAAATAAAATATGTAGAAATGTTGAATTTGGATAAGAAATATATTCACGATTTTGGACAGTGAATAATATATTAAAGAAATATTTTGGAAAAGTGATGTTTTAAATAGAGTTAAAACGATTTAAAGATGTTTTAAAATGTATTAAGTATCGAAACCATAGATTTCAACATTTATTGTTGAAATAGATGTTTTGAGAAATAGAAGGAAATGGTGGACTATAACACTGTTGTTATAGTAAATGATCCGAAAGGAAATTTTTTATATTGTATTGGGAATTATATATCTATCTTAATTTTGAATCCCCATACTAGTGATTTTGGGTTGTCGTAACGATGTTTTACGCAACATTCGTTTTGGCCCAAATAAATGTGTTTAAGAGAATGTTTTCCTTATAAAATAAAATATATACTTAATTTAGATGTAAGTATATTGAATATTTTCAAAATGTTGAAAATAAATAGATTTGTGAAATGCTTATTATTAAATAAGTATGGAAATGTTTTTCCAATATGAAGTGAATGTTTTGAGATTTTTATCTTTTAAAGATAAATTGAAAATGAATATTAAAAATCGATTTAAAAAATCGTATATTCATAGATATTTTGGAATTGTAAATTCACTATGGAATTTATAAAAGAAAGGGAAATTAGTTAAAAATAAACGTTGATTTATTTTGAAGTGTGGAAATTAATTTACGGATTTGGAACGTAAATTTAATAAATCGGTAAGGATTTATTTAATTGGTTTAAATGAACCATTTTGAAATGAAAGTTGTAAGGGTGTAAATTTATTTGAAATTGGTTTTCAAATGGTTGAAGTGTGGGATATATATCTTATAAAGATATTTTTGAGAATAAACAATTTGGGAAATTATTTGAAATCGGGTGATGTTGTGAATCTTGATTGATAGTTAAATAACAGACTATCAAATATTGACCTTTGAATTGGTATTTGTTGTGAATTGGTTGAAATTGAAATGCTACACTTATTTTTAAATTATTGCGCTCGTTATTCGGATTACCCATTCCGAATAGTGATACGACGTAATGGATAGCATTGAAGACCGGTGGTGAAGACCGGGTATTTGTGAGAACGATAGGATGACCTATCGATTGTCTCTGCACCGTTAGCTACGGTATGGAGATTTCCTTTGTGATGGGAAGTTTTATCGGGATTGTGAATACCCGGATTGCAAGGGCTTCTTTTGAAGTGCCTTCGGTTCTGTTCGAACCCGGAACAGACTTGTATGGTTGCGTGTATGACATTACATTTTGAGATATAAAGAAGATTTCTTTCAAATACATTTCTGTTGGTGGCGGAGAATTTATTCTCTTAGCTTAACACCCTTCTCTGAGACGTACGCACTCAGAGGTTATGTAGTTGAAGGTTATCAGCGATATATTCCCAATTTGGTAATGTGGCATGCTTAGTGTTGCTGTGTGATGATTATTTATTGATCATTTGTTGATCAAAGTGTGGCTTTGTGAAAAAGCGTAGCTTTGTGGACGAGACTTCGTCGGACCTCACTCCCCGGAAATGGTCAAAACAGGAATATGCGGCAAGGTTATGAGGGTCGCGCCCTTTAGGGTATGTCATTTCCTTCTGGAAAGGGTGGTATCATGGTATGGAGCCTAGATATTTACTCATGTTGATACACTATATCTATTACTGTGTGGTGTTGTTGGAATCGAGCGCTCGGATAAAGGTCCAAAGGGACCGGGGGATGGCATAGTCGTGTAGTAGTTACCTAGTGACAAAGGTAACCCGGCCTTGTGCTGGCAGAGAGTTGGTTAAGTTCTCGGGACGTCCCTCCAGAGGCGATCCCATGTGGCAGTAGGAAGTTCCTTAGCCTGACCATTTGTTGGAAATCCAAATAAAACAATACGCACCTTGTACGGTTTTAGTTGCAGAACCTATCATTCACTTGTGGTGGCGCCCCACTGTTTGGATGGTAGCTATAGTAGGCATAAGTGCGGAATGCCTATGCTGGCTAAGATTTATATCTTTACTTTCGAAATTTTTTTCTACACTATGCACTATTAATAATATCAAATGTTTCTTTTTAATGCGTATCAAGCATCTTTGACTATCATAAGAAGAAATCTCCTCCAATTCTGCGTTTGCATTGTGTGTGTGGCGGGAGGTCTTATGGTAGTCTCATTTTCCAAAAGCATTGCGAATTGACTTTAAAATTATCCTTGTTGTTGCTGTTTTAAAGATAATCTGTTTTAAGTTCTCACACCAGTCCCATGACTGACTCGGAGTTTATTGTTTTCCTTCCTAAACTCTGGGTGCCCATCAATTTCCACACGGGCAGTCAAGAGTCAGGTTTATTTGGATATTCTGAAATTCAGGAGTTGCTGGTGGCAAGCTGGATGGCATGGCGTATTCACTAGTATATAGTACTTCTTTTCCGCTGTTTATTGTTGTTTTGTTGTTGTACACTCTGATGATGTAATGTAATGTGATGTGATGTAATGTAATAACTGATATAGTTCTTTGTTTTAAAGATTATTCATTTATCTATTATATGTTGTTCCACTGCGACTGTGAGATTCTGATATTGTTCTCCGTTTCTTCTTCTTTCTTCTTCTTCTTCTTCTATCTTTTTCTTCTTCTTTAACCATAACATTTCGGTTTTCCGACCTTCGATTGCTCGACAGTTGATACAGTGGACTTATTGGTGTCGGCTTTCGAGCGTCGAAAAATCGCAACGTTACAGCCTCGTTCGGCATGGAGCCACGCTCGGCATAGAAAGGTCGCTTGGCATCTTGCCTCACTTGGCATTGAAGGGTCGTTCGACATAAAGCCTCATTCGGTATGGAGCCTCGTTCAACATAGAAAGGTCGCTTGGCATCTTTCTTCGCTCGGCATTGAAGGGTCGTTTGGCATAAGGCCTCGTTCGACATGGAGCCTCGTTCGACATAGGGAGATCACTTGGCACAAGGCCTCGCTCGGCGTAAATGAGTCGTTCGGCATCTCCCCTCGGTTGGCATGAAACCTCGTTCAGCACACCTCTCATCGGCCGGCATGAAGCCTTGTAACGGCCCGTAAATTTCAATAATTAAAATTAGTTAAATTAATAAGATTTTTGTAATTAAATTTAGAAAGAAATAATTTTTTTATAGTTTATATTGAAGCAAATGTTAAAAATGAAATGTAACCATGGAATTTCAAGCTAGGTATTAACAATTGAAATGAAATTTCGATTAATTGAAGTAATGTAGATTGTTACACTAGGCTAAGAATTGAATATAAGAAAACAAAGGCAAATAGTGAACTAATTAATGAATTAATAATAATAAATAGTAATTGAATAAAATCAATGTCGTGTAGGTAATTATATTATTATTTGGAAATGAAACTTATAAAAGTATGAATAAGAGTAAGAGTACTGAATCAACCAATGGAATAATATATTGATTTATAGTGACTGAATGTAAAGTAATGTAATGAGGTTGATGCAAGTTGATAAGTAACTAAATTAGTGCAATACCTATTAATTGAAACAAATTATAAGGTTATAATTAATTGAAATTAGGGAATCGGGAATAAGTTCAAAAGTTATATTAACTAATGAAGTAATACGTAATAAATTGAAAATTTATACAATCAATGTTAGATAAGTAATTATAATGTTTGTTGTTGATAATAAACGTTACTTTAATGATAATTGAGATAATAACGGAAGTGTGAATGTAAATTAAATAGAAACGTAAATATATTTATAAGATAATAAACTGGTAAAAAGGATGCAACTAAGGAAACTTTATAAATTGGTTTTAAAACCTTAATTAATATGTGGAATAGACAAGATTTCACATTTTGAAATATAGCCATTTATACAAATTTAAGGTGTAAATAGGGTATATTTGTGTAATGTGATATAAAACTAAATGTAACTAGGTTTATAGAGTAATAATGGACCTAGTATAAATATGGCAATTCAACCAAGTCAATTTATTGTAATCAATTTTTTTTACTTGGAATGTAATCTATAATAGATGAATTTAATGGTAAGTAGCTGAAATTAATTGATATATTAATTGGAAAATAGGATGAAATAGAATTATTAATGTCATAAAAACAAACCAATGATAATTGATTCAATGACAAGTTTTAAAAATCAAATGTATGGCTTTGTTGGGAATTTAAATTTATAATTACTGTATTAATTGAAATTTAAATTAAATGATGAAAATTGTGAAATGTTCAAAAATAAGTCAATAAGAGAATTTGTTTTAAATGATTATAAATCACTAAAGTAATCCAAGACGATAAAATTTATAAATTATAGAATTTGAATTTAAATAGCGATTTAAATTTATTTAATATTAATTTATTTAATTAACTGAAAAATAGCCATTTTGGCCACTGACTCGGATTTCGTCGAAACTAGTTTCATCGGATCCGTAACGGTGAATTATTGTAGAATTTCAAGTTTCATAGCGATCGGACTTGTCATTTGATCGTACGGACTCGAAACGCCTAGAAATCAATGAAACTAAAATCAATTTGAAAAAAATGATTTTAGCATAACTTCTTCATAAGATAGAATTAGGACTTGAAACCTATTCCATCGCGTTTAAAATATTTAAAACATTTATTTTGACATATGGGTTGACCCAATTTTGTTCCAGAGTCAGAACGGGCTTTTCGGGCCATTTTATCGTTCAACGCGTGCATCATATCGATCCGGTCCATTTTATTTCAACTTTGCCTATATATATATCCTGTTATAAACCCTAATTGATCCTCATTGTCATTTTTCTGTACGTATGATTTATTCCGTTCCTCCTCTTCCTCAATGGCACACAAACAAAAATTCCCAATTGACATTTCAAATCAATTTCAAAGCCAAAAATTCCAACTCCACAAACAATATCAAATTATATATCGTTGGAAAGCTCTTGAAGAGCGCAATCCAGATCCACTGTCTGTTTTACGATGGGAGTTTCTGTGCATTCGGAATCAGTGGAAACATTCACGGCCTTTCATCGCGCGTCGATGAACGTTGTCGGATCGTCGAATCATTTCTGGGTTTTGGAGAGTCCGCGACGGGGAGTTCATTGGTATGCTTCGTTTTGCATTTTGATGGTTGGATCTACGGAAAAAATTGCTCTAGGGTTTTGTTTTGTGGCGGCTGCGTGCACGGGGGATGTGCCGCGTGGCTCTTGGAGGTCAGCGGTGTCAGGCCGCGCGCGTGGTCGAGGGGGAGAGGTGGGGGCATCGGCGATGGTTGTCAGAGATTTGGCATGCGCGTGCTTTGGGGGTTCGAACGAAGATTGGGTTGGGTTATGTGAATTGCATGTGCGTGTGGAAGGGAGAGAAAGAGAGGTGACGTGTAATATTTTATTATTTAATTTGTTTTAAATTTCAAAATCTAATTATCTTCTTATTGCAATAACCTTTGCATACGAGGTCGAATTCACACGTGGTTTTCTCTGCTAGGTTCGTATTGGAATTCTGAACATTTTGGCATTAGTTTGGAAGGATTTCAAGACCGTTCAATTTTTGGTTTTAAATTGGATTTAAATTCAATTTAAATTCAAAAGGTGAGTGTTTTAACCTACTCACGACTTCTAAAATTTCTTATGCGTGTTAAATTAATTTCTGATGTGATTTGAAATTTATTTATGACTATTTGGCATATTTTATCATCATTCCAGTTAAATTTAATTTATTGAATTAAATTGTTATTTAATTTATTTATGCATATAAACTGCCAGTTAAATTGTCAATTAATTTATTTTTGAATATGAACTGCCAGTAAATGCCTATTGTTTATTATCTGTTTATACTGATGTTATGGATTTAGTAGGATGATGGCTGTGATAAATGGTTGATGATTGATGTTGGATGAATGGATGTTGTATTTTATATTGTTATAAACTGAAAGTTGTTATGCATTTTTATTTCATTCGAGATTGCGGTTTGAAATGATATATAGTCGTATGTTTATTTTAAATTACGGATTGAAATGATAAATATCCATATCACTTGACCATAAGGTAGAAAATTATATACAGATACCGTGGTCTATATATAAAAATAGTTTGAAATGATTTCTACGATTTTGGTAAGAAACATACGGTTTAATAAATATTAATTTTTGATATTATATAAACATTATTTTATAAATATAGTTAAATTCTTGAATTTAAGCTATGCATAAATTTGTTTAATAAAAATAAGCTTAATAATGGAGTTTGATGGTTTTATATTATATGGTTAAGTACATGTTTAACATATTGTATATATAGAGTTTTAATGACTTAAATAAAAATTAAGTTGGAAGATAAATATGAAATTGCTTTGAATTGAATTATTTAAGAATTATACTCGAATAAATTTAATTTGAAATTTAAATAAAATTGAGATTTTAAAGGGTATGATTCTTATAACTTGATTTGGTTTAGAGTGATTTAATTGAATACAAAGTTGATTTGAATGAATATATCAAGTTAAATAAATTGAAAGAATATCCAGTTATGTAAAGTTAAAAGTTTTCTTAAATGATATTGGATTTATTACGCAAACATTTCAAATCTAAATAATAGTAATTGAATTTGATGTAATCAAAGAATTAGTTTTGAAACGGTGGAATATTTAAAGCTTTGAAATATATGGAAATTGAAATGGTTTATTTGGGAATTCAAATCTGGATTTGGAATAGATTTGTGATACTAAAGAAGCTAATTTATTATATAAAGTAATTTAATATTAAACCATTTAAGTATTGGAAGTTATGTTTCAAAGTTATGGGTTTCAAGGTATTATGATTTGAAAATCCTATGATTTTGGGAAAATAATATATTTGAAATAAAAATGATATTATATTGATTTGGGTTTTATAAATGATATCATATTGATTTGGTTTTTAAAACGAAAATGATATCGTATTTATATGGTTTTGAAATGTATATTATATCCTGGTTTTGCAGTATAATTATTTTGAAATGACCGCGGTGTTATAATAACGTTTGGTTGTTAAAGAGACCGGGTTCAGAAGTTGTCATACTCTCTGCCAACTCTGAAAACCACTTTTACAATCGTGTACGCGGTGGAGATTCCAGAATGAAGTAAAATGGCGGCGGCGTTTCCTTTGAGGTATATACGTGGACCCGGCTCCCGTGAGTTGGCATAAGGTGGCTAAAACATGAGCGATTCTCGGACCAAGGAGGTAGCCCCTCTTATCGGACACATCCCTTCGATATTATACTCGGACTTTTGGATCGATTCAGTGGCCACTTTTGATTTTTGATTTTAGGGGTGTTGCTCGAGGTGGGCGGTAGTAGCTGCTATGCGTTACCACCAGCCCGTATAGCAATTGGTATATCTACCCTGTGTTAGGAACTGAGTTGATGATGTTTTGATGACAACAACCTTATATAGTTATTATACTTTACTTTATAAAATATATACTAACATTTCCATATAGATAGATATATATATGTATATAGGTAGTATATGCAGGTATCATCAAAGACTGATCAGTATAAAGACTCAAGCATCAAGATGAAGATTAGAGATTCAAGATTCAAGACTCTAGAGAATCAAGATTTCAAGATCTCAAGATAAGTGTCTAGTATTTTGTTAAAACTTCATAATAGCACTCTCATCTTTCTTCTAATTCTCTTTTGAGATGGAACCCAATTTCTATCGAAACCAGTGGCTTACAAACCCACGACAAGTAGCTTACAAACCTACGACAAGTGGCTTACAAACCCACGAAAATCAAAATCATTTAAACTACTTTGTACAAGTTCTCGAGTCCTATGGAGGAGCTCTGTAGGAAGGTTCTTGCAATTTCAGTTAAAACAGATTTTTCAAAATGTTTTTTAAATCTGTTTTCAAAATGTTTTAGCTTTCAAAATCATGTTTTCAAAAATGTTTTCAACTTTGTTTAGCCTTGAAATATTCCTCTATTCTGATTTTTAAAAACTTCTATTTTTAAAACATCAAAACTTATTCCGATTTCAAATATTACTTATATAATTGACGGTCTATATCAATTATATATATATATATATATATATATTTAAAATAATGTTTTATATTCATTCTCTATCTCAAAATATTGTTTAAACACTTTACTTTGCTTCAGAGAAGTTTCAACTTGTTTTAAATTCAATTGTCTTTACAAAACAACATCTCTATAATTTTAAGGGATGTCGACATAAGGGGATACCCCATGTCGACATGGTGACAGTTGGATTCAAAATTCAATTTTCAAAAGAAGTGTCCATTCGTTCGAAAACCTTTCGCCAATGGTTATGACTGTTGTGCATCTATATAAAGGCTTCCAAAACGAATTTTTTAAACAACTACTTTCTTATTTTCTTCACTCTTTCTTCTCCACCATTCCATATCCATAAAACTTCATATTTTCAAGATCGTGCCATCATTCTGCCAAATTCTCAATAGGAAATCATTTAGATACTCTCTCTATTTGATTCTCCATCATTCTACTAAAGATCAAAGTGCTATTCAGAGTTATAGGATCAATTTGTATTCAAAAAATCCATAGAGTCTATCCATTCAAAATGATTGTTATTAGAAAGTATTAGGGTGATCTTGTGTCCCGAAAATCAAGAGAGTTTACCCCAGACTCGGAGATAGAAGGGTCCCTCAAGGCCTTAGAAATTGAGGATTGTAATTTGGATATTGGCTTATAGAAATCTGTACAAGGGTATTGCCTTGGTGCAGGACTGGATGTAGGAGGATTCCGAACCAGTATAAAATCCGGTGTGTTCTTTCCTTTTACTTGCTTTACTTTACTATTTGCATTTGTTATATGTTCTGTGATCATTCTGTGTTAGAATTCTGTTTAGATTTGTGTTGAAAGTTTTAATTTAGTCATATAGTTCATATATTCTTTAAAACACTATTCACCCCCCCTCTAGTGTTATTTCTGCCTTAAGATCCTTAATCCGCATCCCTAACACCCTGGCATTGCCTAATTGTGCCATACCCTAGTGAGCCTTGTACGAGTTTGATTTGTGTCGTACCTATGGAGTATCTTCTCGTAGTCTCCCGATCATGAGATATGCATGTACTGTATAGACTACTGACACTATTACGTGTTAAGGGCTATATGGGTAACCCCTTAACGCTATTTAAAAGTAAGTTTATTTTACTATTAGACACTATTATAATAGCTAAATATTACTACATAGTAAATAGTTTAACGGATCCTTAGGAGATGTGAATCCCGAGCATCTCTTAAGTTACTGCACTCACGTTAGACACTGGATAGGAGATGTCAAATCCCGTAAATATCTATGACACCGTTCCACTCATATTTATTCCTGTTGATTTAACTTACATAAGATCTTTTAGTTCTGACTCGAGTGTTTTGTCTTTTCAATTCGCTCGGGTCAGTCTGAGCATCCCTGGATTCGAAGACTCTATTTCTGGATGACGAAGACGAAGATTGTATTACTATTATTTATTATATTATTCCACTGCATCACATTGTTCCGCTGCATTAATTATTATTCTCTGGTATGTGTAACTCTGATATATATTATATAAATAAAATCAAATATTTAGTAAAACAGCTTCATAAACTGTTTATTTGATTATTATATTTTATCGTTCCGCTGCAAGATTCTATTTTATTTTCTTTCTCTGCTTTTTCTTATTTACCCCATAAAAATCCGTCATCTTTATGTTTTAAGTCCGACGTGTGTGGTTTATCGTCGATTTAAAGTGTAAAATGAATTGGATGTTACAAGCCTCGTTCGGCACAAGTCTCGTTCGGCACAAGCCTCGTTCGGCCTACACTCCTCACTCAGCGCAATGCCCCATTCGACATACGATGGTCGTTCAACACACCTTCCGCACTCAGCATACGAATTTCGTTCAACCTGGATTTGTGGCTCGGCGTACGATTGCCGTTCGGCATGAAAGCCTCGCTCGACATTGTCTGGTTCGACCAACCTCGCTCGGCAATTGCCGTTCGGCATCCCTAGCTCGGTGTACAAAAACCACTTACCATAGGCCGAGATACCTTGCTCCTGAGCCCATGAGGGAAGTCCAACCCATCTTCGTCTATAAATAGAAGGGCAGGGGCACAGTGAAAGAGACCTTTTTTCGAGAACACTAGGGAGACTCTGCTGCATTCAAGACTTATTATGTTGCACTTAGCACTTGTATTCCAGTACGGATTGTATCTGTATTCAATCATTTATGAAAGCAATAAAGATCAAAACTCAAAGTAGACGTAGACAGTTACGCCGAACCACTATAAATCCAGTGTTCTTTTTTTGCATTTAATTTAGCGTATGATTTTCTGTTTTAATTTACTTTCTTCATTTATCTCTCTACATAATCTCTCTCAAGGGTGTTAGTGACCAATTCTGGTGCTAACATTTTGGTGCTTTCACTGAGAACCGAATTCTCAGGCTACTGGATTGAATAAATCTTCCGAAGGAGTTCCAAGTCATCCAGAGGACGTCCATTGAATCTACTTAGAGTTTCGATCGACAACTCTACTATGAGCAAGACCATGTACTAGATCAACCTCTCATAACATGGACGTTAATGAGACTACTAGCATACAACAAATAAGACCTAGAAATCATCAAGTTAATCCTGGCGTAGGGACTGCCGGAGCCCATAGCCAGATGGAAGTTGTTACTAGGACGGAGTTCAATGACCTGAAGAGAGAACTCATGGAAAGCAGGAGACAACTTGCTGAGCAGATTCAAGCTAATGCTAACCTCATGACCAACTTACTCAGCAACAACACCAGAATGCTGGAGGTAGCCCCGTTCCTTATTCTTCATCTGATAGTTCGACCTCGTCCAACGATCCTCCTAGGCGTAGACGCCGCAAAACGGAAACTGCAAAAGCGAGTGCTGCTGATCGATCAACTAGGGATCAATTGCATCTTGGATACCACAACCAAGCTGGAGCAGGAAACTTAGGAGTAGGAGCACGTATGGAAACTGGACGCCCAGCTCACCAAGACCCTAATGAAGCTGGTCTCCAAGATACATGTTTGGCAGATTGCCAACAGAGGAGACACCAACCTGAGCGGTCCTGTAGAACAGAGTCCAACCTTCCATCCTCCATACTAACCCCGGACTTATCAACTATGGTCAGGCAGCTGATGAGAGAAAATCAAGGCTTGACCAATGAAGATTGGGGGATATCCAGGAGTCATACTCCATTCACAGATACTATTCTACAGGCCGAGCACCCCAGGAAGTTAGCATGCCAACTATCCCAGCCTACGATGGAAAAACCGATCCCAGACAATATGTGATGAGGTATGAATGGATGATGGATTCGGCTAGAGCAAATGATGTGACCAAGTGTAGGTGCTTTCTAATTACTTTATCCGGAATCGCCACCATGTGGTTCACTCGACTTCCCCCACGGTTTATATCCAGCTTTGACGAATTGGCGATGAAATTTGTGGAACAGTTCAAGATACATTCCACACGTCACAAGGATGTGATGTCCCTATCTAGTGTAATCCAGGCACCGGGGGAGTCATTGAAAGAGTACTTACAGATATTTCATGTTTCGGCTACTGAAGTTAGCAACCCTAACGACTACGCAATTCTGATGGCGGTAATAGAAGGAGTAGATTCGGATTCAGAGTTTGAAGATTGGTTGGTAGGAAAGCCTCCAACTACGTTGGAGAATTTCTATTCAAAGGCCCATCAATTCATAAGAAGAGAAGAAGCTAGATGGACGAGGCAAGATAAGGGACCAAGGCCTTTTTAAGAGACTGTGAAAAGCAACATCGCTGTAAAATAGTCCAGTGACAATTTAGGAAAGGTTCAAGTCAATGTTCGGAATAAGCCCGGGCAATCTAAAGTGTCCGGAGGAGGAAATACCAGAAAGAAAAAGGGGACAGGGAAATGGAAGTGAAGAATTCTCACTTACAACGAGTATACTCTTTGAATGCATCTCTGGAGAATATTTACTTGTCAACTTGTAATGCTTTTCAATACAGAAAGCCACGCTCAAAGGAGTCAACAGAGGAACAAAAACGGACTGGGAAGTACTGTGGCTTCCATGGGACTTGCGGGCAAAATACAGAGGAGTGTAGACACCTCCACGATGCCATAGAAAAGCTGATCAGAAAAAAAAAATTGCAGGAGTTTATCAAGAACCCAGAGAAAGGTAGACAAGGAATATCGGACCCCGGACGTGGGCCGGCCCCACGCCATCCAGAGGAATATGCCCGAACTGTGGGTAGACTGGTCATAAACACTGTAGTCAGTGAACCTCATCCTGTAGATAAGAAATGGCAGGAAATGGAACGGTATGCTAACTCTTTAAGGCATGCAGATTATGAGTGTTGTTCGAATGTGGAGGACGGGACCCCCGCTAAACAGCAACAATTGATGACAGATGATATAGTGTTCAAGTGCCGAGATGCTGACAAGGTGGAGGCTCCTATGGTTGAACCGGTGGTCATATCCGCGATAATAATCCAGCATATGTGAAAAGAATTTTAATTTATTGTGGAAGTTCTATTAACATTATCTTCAAAAAGGCATACGACCAAATGAAGATGGAGACGAAGGATTTGAAGCCATCTAAAGCCCGAATCCATGGCTTTAATGGTGCAGCGACTAATGTAGTAGGATATGTTGAATTTCCAGTTGAGCTAGGACAAGGTGAACGTAAGAGGGTGCGAATCCTACCTTTCATAGTTTTGGATGTTGATTCTTCATACAATGTGTTTCTGGGTCGACCGTCCCTAGCCGAGTTTATGACAGCTTTGGCCCCGTAGTGTTTGACTTTGAAGTTTCTGACAAATAAAGGAGTTTGGATGGTGCATGGCGTTCAGATGACCGACCGTGCATGTTATGTGGATAAGCTGAGAGAGGCCTAACTGAGAGAGAAAGATAAGGTTGCGGACAGCTCCGTCCGTATCCAAAATACCGACGATTGATAAGTAGTGCTCGAGCCTTGGCTCGGGCGACATTCTTAGATCTATAGGGACATAGATCCGATAGATGATGATGGGGAACCCAGGGAAGCAAAAGCACTGGCTGAATTGACGATTGACATTCCAATCAGCCGAGATGACCCATCGCGAGTACTGAAGATAGGATCACAACTCGACACCTTGATGGCCGAAGATCTTACCGACTTTCTCCAAGCGAATCTGGATGTTTTCGCTTGGACACATTCTGATATGTGTGGGATTTCTCCCGCTATTGCGAGTCATATGTTGAACATAGACCCAAAGTACGTTCCTGTAAAACAGAAAAGGAGACACATGGACCCAGAGAGCTCCGCTGCTCTCAGAGAGGAGGTGGACAAACTCAAAGCCAATTGGTTCGTCCGTGTCGCCCTCTACCCTGAATGGGTGTCTAACCCTGTGCTTGTGAGGAAAGAAAATGGAAAGTGGAGAACTTGCATAGATTACTATAATTTAAACAAAGCATGTCTGAAGGATAGTTACCCTTTACCTAGAATTGACCAACTGGTCGACTCAACGACCGGACATGAGTTACTATCATTTATGGACGCGTACTCGGGATATAATCAGTTCCCGATGCGCATTCCAGACCAAGAACATACCAGTTTTGTCCAGACGTTGGGCTATATTGCTATCTAGTGATGCCTTTCGGATTGAAAAACGCGGGAGCGACTTATCAGCGTCTGGTGAATCGAATTTTTAAAGACCAGATTGGCAGAACAATGGAAGTCTATGTGGATGACGTGCTCGTGAAGTCACGACATGCAAATGACCGCATTCGAGACTTAGCGGAGATGTTTGATATACTTAGATATTATGGGATGAAGATTAACCCTTTGAAGTGTTCCTTTGGCGTTGCTTTAGGAAAGTTTTTGGGTTTTACCGTAAATGCACGGGGAATCGAAGCTAACCCGGAGAAGATTCAAGCTATTCGAGACATACAAGTGCCCTAAACTATAAAGCACGTACAAAGCTTGAATGGAAAGGTGGCCGCGCTGAGTCGATTCATATCCAGGGCCACAGGTAAGTGTACTCCTTTCTTCTATGTAATAAAGAAAGGAAAGAGAAATTTCGAATGGACAACCGACTATGAGGAAGCATTCCGAGATCTGGTAAGGCATTTAGAAAGTCCCTCGGTGCTATCGAAACCGGTAAACCATGAAATGTTGTATGTGTACTTGGCTTTATCTCAACATGCTATCAGTACGGATTTGGTTCGCGAGGAGGACCGAGTTCAAAAGCCAGTATACTATGTCATCAAACGTTTAATGGGGGCAGAAAGAAATTATCCAAACATCGAGAAGCTAGCCTACTGCTTGGTGATTGCGTCACGCAAGCTTTGTCCATACTTTTAGGAACACTCAATCATTGTTTATACCGATCAACTCTTATGGCAGGTACTCCAACGACCAGAAACCTCTGGAAGGTTGTTAAAATGGAATATCGAGTTGAGTCAGTTCGATATTACCTACCTGCCACGAAGGGCCATACAAGGGCAAGCACTAGCAGAATTCATTGCTTAATTCATCGTGTCAGACGAATCAAATGGTCACGATGGAAGATGTACACCGATGGGGCATCTAACGACCGTTGCTCGGGAGCTGGCATAGTTCTTGTGACTCCCAAAAACCGATCAATTTGTTACGCTTTGAAGCTCGAATTCCCAGCAACAAATAACAAGGCCGAGTATGAAGCATTGATCGCTGGCTTAAAACTTATCAGAGAGGTGGGAGTAAAACCGGTTGAGATCTTTTGTGACTCACAATTGGTGGTATGTTAGGTACGGGGGAACAATCAAGCAAAGGGATAAAGACTTGCCCCATACCTTGCACGGGTTCAAGAGCTGCTAGCAATTCTAGAATATTATGATATTTCGCATATCCCGTGTAAACAAAACAAAGAAGCCGATTCATTGGCAAAATTTGCAAGTACTGGTGATGCACAGCAGATGGGATTGGTTCCCGTCGAAACCTTACATGCTTCGAGTATAAATATGATGGAGATAGATTTCATGTTAGAAACAGAAATTGAGATGGAATCATGGATGACCCCATTCAAGCAATACTTGCTACACGAGATCTTGCCCGGAAGAAAGAGCCAAAGACGACAAGTCATTTGTAAGGTTTCACGGTATATAATGCAGGACGGAATAATGTATCGAAGGAGATTCTCGGCCCGCTTACTCCGATGCATTGCCCACAATGAGATAAAACGAGTCTATAAGGAAGTCCATGAAGGAGAATGCAGTGACCATACTGGGGGGCAGATGTTAACAAAGAAGACCCCCTGCTATGGATATTATTGGCCAATAGTAAACTGGGATACTGCAGACTACGTAAGGAGATGTGACAAATGCCAAAAGTATGAAAAAATCCCAAGAGCTCCGTCAATGGAACTCATACAAATTGTTAGTCCTTGGACGTTTGTAATGTGGGGGATCGTTATAATCAGTTCTGTATCCATATCTAAAGGTAGTGCGAAATACGCGATAGTTGCGGTCGATTACTTTACCAAGTGGGCAGAAGCAGAGCCCTTAGCCACGATCACCACTAAGAAGGTCATTAATTTCGTTGTATGGAACATTATATGCCGTTTTGGCCTTCCAATGACTATCATTACAAACAACGGAACTCATTTCGAAAGCAAAGAGTTCAAAGAATTTTGTTAAAAGTATGGCATCGAAAAAAGGTTTGTAGCAGTTGCTCATCCTAAAGCCAATGGACAAGTGGAAGCCGTGAACAAAACAATCAAATCCATATTGAAAAAGCATTTGGAAAAGGCTAAAGCCAAGTGGGTGGATGAACTTCCAACAACACTTTGGGACTATAGGACCACCCACAAGTCCGCGACTGGCCCCACTCCATTCACATTGGCATATGGCACGGAAGCTGTTATACCCGTAGAACTTGAAGTTCAGTCACATCGGGTAACTCATTACGACCCCAAGAAAAATCGAGAACTTTTATTGGAATCACTGGACTTCATTGATGAAAAACACGAAGAAGCTGATTGAAGAGCGGATGCATATGGACACCGAGTCGCTCGATATTATAATGAAAAAGTCCGACCGAGAATCTTTGATGTGGGCGACCTCATTTTGAAATGAGTTTTCCTGGTTCCGTCGCATCTGAATCCCGCATAGAAGGGTCCATACATCATTGAACGGAGGCTTGGAGAGGGAACTTTCAAGCTAGCGACCATTGATGGTGCGATACTTCCTCAAGCATGGAATAGCGAGCATCTGCGGCATTATTATACTTAGTCTATTCTTTTTTCTGTCTTTGTTGCGACTATTTTCAATATGTTTTCATTTCGTTGATTCTTAATTTTCGGCATGTAATAAGATTAGCTTTTTTCATTAATAAAGGCTTGAAGCCATCTTTCCCATGAATTATTGATGTTTCTGTGTATAATAATTCTATGGAAAAAAACAGAGTTACATTATTTTGTCTGATGTACGAACGCACATAAACGATTTAAAATCTCCAAGTCCTCAGAGTGCGGGCTGGAGTACTCTCAGTCCCCAGAGTGCGGACTTGAGTATAAACGACTCAAAATCTTCAAGTCCCCAGAGTACGGATTAGAGTATAAACGATTCAAAATCTCCAACTCCCCAGAGTGCAGACTGGAGTACTCTGAGTCCCTAGAGTGTGGACTAGAGTATAAACGACTTAAAATCTTCGAGTCCCCAGAGTGCGGACTAGAGTACTCCGAGTCCCCTGAGTACGGACTAGAGTATAAACGACTTAAAATCTCCGAGTCCCTAGAGTGCGGACTGGAGTACTCCGAGTCCCCAGAGTGCGGACTGGAGTACTCCGAGTCCCCAGAGTGCGGACTAGAGTATAAACGACTTAAAATCTTTGAGTCCCCAAAGTGCGGACTGGAGTACTCTAAGTCCCCAGAGTACGGACTAGAGTATAAACGACTTAAAATCTTCGAGTCCCTAGAGTGCGAACTGGAGTAATCTGAGTCCCCTGAGTTCGGACTAGAGTATAAATGACTTAAAATCTCCATGTCCTCAGAGTGCGGACTGGAGTTCTCCGAGTCCCCTGAGTGCGGGCTAGTGTCTAAACGACTTAAAATTTCCATGTCCCCAGAGTGCGGACCGAAGTACTTTTCTAGAGTGCGGACTAGAGTACAAATGACTTGAAGTCATTAAGTCCCTAGCGTACGGGCTGAAAAATATTCTAAGTACCCAAAGCGTGGAATAAAGAATGTACAATTCCAAAGAATTCCCGAGTTATATGAAGATGAATTGGGGTTTATGTTACTTACAATAACTCGGGTTTCAACCACAGTTATACAGAAAGCTGAACAACAAAAGTCATTTGAAAGACAGAGAAATATAATTTTATTTATTAATCGAAGATGGGGTTCTACTTCAACTCCTCCAGAACTTGGAGTCAAAAGTCTATCTACATTAACTACGAAAATAAATAAAAATAATTACATAATCTAAGCTAACTCTAGTTGAACGAGTGTAACAGCTACTTCTTTGATTTATTTGGTTTCTTTTCCTCCTTCGTTTTCTCAGACGACTCCTCCCCCATGTGTTTTCGCTTGGACGTTTTTCTTGATTAGGAAGTAACATCCGAGGAGGAACGAGGGATTTTTAATGGCCTGGACCCACCAAGAAGGATGACCTTCAAAGGCCTATTCAAAGGATCATTTAGATCCATAACTCCGGGCTCAACTTTGATTTTAGCTTTCTTATTCTTCTCCTCCACGAGTTGCTCCTTCATGCTCATTTTTGAAGTGTCTTCAGAGGCGCCTATAATCTCAATTTCATAACTTTCTTCGATAGGAGACGAAGTCTCGGACTTGTCCTTGTCAAGCTCCTCAATCACTTAAACCACAAGAGACAAACGTTAGAATATAATGGACTCGCACCAAAAACAACGGCTCTTTAAACTTTAAGATGAAGAGTTATTTACCGGTTTCTTGCTAGATCTCAACTGTCTGTGAAGTCTCACCCTCTGAAATGGGAGATTGTACATGAATGTCAAGGCCAGGGGCTTCCGGGTCATAACCGACGTACTGTTCGAACGGATCAAGTACTGGCCAACCGGTCGATTGAGTAAGGGGAGGAGCTGGAGACTCGGTTCCAAACGGACCGGCACTCTCATCTTTTCCTTTTGATGAGGAGGAACCTTTGGTTGTAGAGAGCTTTCGCTGTAGATAAGTCTGAAGGCTCATTCCCCATATGAAATTCTTTCACCAAAGCCTCCTCGTCAACCTCCCGGTACCTAGCTCGACCTTCTGATCTTTATCAAAGTTTCCCATGCTTCGGCCAGAGATTTAAGGTAGCCCTTACCAAGAAAAGTTAAGTCCCGATGCATGAGGACACGAGCGTTGTATTCTGCTATAAGCGGGCAGAACAAGCTCTTGATCTCCTCCCTGCCAGCCTCCATATCCGCCTCAAGGCGAGAGTCAATCTCCGCGGATGCTATTCTTTTGCCCTCTTCACGGGCTTCATCCTTCAGCATCTCGACCTTAGAGAGCTCGTCGTCGAGCCATGCCTTCAGGAGTCTCGTAGCAACAATCTCATCGCAATATCGTTGCAGCTCTTCCTAAGCAGCAATTTTTTCCTCTCTCTCTTTGCAGAGTAGATCTTCCAACTCTTTGACTCGCAGGGCGAATGCATCCCTCTCCTTCTGAATGGAATATTTCTCTAAAGCTAAGGCCCCGCAGCGTTGGACCGCCTCGTCAATTTATTTCTTATGTGACGACTCCAGACGATTAACGGCCTCTGTTGTGTCTTCAGTGCTTTTTTGGGTAGCTTCGAGCTGAGAATTGTATGAAGAGAGCTCTTCATCCCGAGCTTTAATAATGTCTTTATCATAAATAGCCTCAAGCTTCAGGTGATCAATTTCGTGCTGACGCTCAATAGAGACTTCCGAGACTTTTTCAGCTAAGTGGACAAATGCGTCATGCTGAACGTAGACGTCGTTAGTACAAGCAATAGCGCTTTGTTTGACATGTCCCGGAATGTGATGAATCGCCGAGAGAAATTTCAAGCCATCAAAGCATATTTTTGGGAATGTGGCTTTAAGCCCAATGAGTCGTTCTGCTACCGATGGATCAGATATTGGAGTGGGAGGAGTCTGCTTGGAGACTATAAGTGTTTTGTGGGGATCCCGAGATTTCCTGGTCCTGGATGAACCGGAGTATTGATCTCGATGGCCTCAGGCTGGGACCCCTTATGCGCGGACTTCTCCTTGCTTTGCTCCGACTGAGAAGGAGATCGCGAGAGTAGGAGAACTGGCTGTAGGTTTTTCTTCGATAGGATGATTCTCGGTGGCGGTAGTCTCGATCGCCAGTGTCATCTCTGTCTCGGCGTTTGCCGGAGCCCGCGTTCCGGCCAGAATGATGAAAAATAGATGACCCGCGAAGACGATCGAGTCCGTGAGTACGTCCCATGTCACCTGCGCAAAAGTTGGATAACGACAAGTTAGCAAAAGAGTAGAGCGATGGCTAAAATTGAAGTGTAAGGTGAAGTGTGCGTGTTCGTGTGTATCCTTGTGTTTCCCCCCAATGGACCAGATTCTTTATCTCTACTTATAGGAGTTTTTTCTCTCTGAACATGGGCTTGAGTGCCTGCATCGCCTCTTGCGAGCGAATGAAGTTTAAGGGCTTCCGGACCATTGAAGCCATAGTTAAGAAAATCGTCGGGAATAGTATGGTTCGATAGGTCTTTCAATGAACTATCTAAGCTTGAGGAGAAGGCTCTCTCTTCATCGGGAGATTGTGACTTTAGAGGTTCTGCCCATTGTCTTCTTCCTCAGTTTGTAAGTCAATTTTTTCTTTCACTTCGTAGGGGGAGGCGTTACTTTGATATCGTGCACCTCGACTACCGGCTCTCGAGCGGGGCTAACATTCTCGCCAAGTACTTCGAGCATTTTAGCTTCTCTAGTTTCCCCTCCTCAGATGTGTCAGGGGCATCACGTGCTGAAGGCCCAGCTTGCTTTTTTCCTTTACCCAAAGTAGACCCGATTATAGTGATGCCTTGAGGAAGGCTTATTCGGCAGCCTGCCGCCAGCAGCCCGAACTTCGAGAGCGATTCGTTCGAAATAAGAGATCTAATGTCCCAGTCTCCTATGGGGATAACTCGAATAGCCTCAACAACTTCAAAATACCCAGAGCCTTCGAAACGCGGGCTAATGCCTGTAAGAGTAGAAAAAGAGACAGAAAAAGTGCAATTTTCGCCGAATGCAAGTATTGATCCAAAAAATAACTTACTCCCTTCCACCCATCTCCTTACAAAGCCGGGGGGACAGCGCACGTAGAACCACTCCTGCTTATACTGGGCGAATTTGCTCCACGCCCTGGTCAGAATTTGACACTTGTTGTGTGGTTCGAGAAATACAAAAGATGGGTTGTCTGATCGTCTCTTGAACAGTAAATGTAGTGGATATCGCCAGTAATCGAGAGCCTGAAGAGGATGCTCATAAAGAGAATGCACGTGCCGTATACGAACACGTGACTGTTTGGATGTAATTGCGATGGAGCAATCTCAATATACTCTAGCATGTCGTGAAGGAAGGAGTTGAATGGCGGTACGCTACCAACCCAGCATATAAATTTGTTGTAGGCCGTATATCCGACCGGGGCAGGTGAGGACGGTCTGGCCCTGATGGAACCAACACATCATCGAATGGAATCCTGTGCACCAAGCATATGCGAAGAAGAGCGCTTTCGTTAATTCTCAAGGCTTGAGAATCGATCGGATGGTTTAAAAAGATCGCTGCATCCAAGGCATCAGGGGCCAAGTTGACGGATGCGATCATGGGGCTCGAAATGTCTTGTACAGGAGTAGTCGACGGATTCAAAGTTCCAACCACTTCTTGTTGAGAAGATGGCGCGGGTATGTCCGTGATCATGGCAAAACTGGATTTCCTAGACATCTCTAATGAGTGTAGAATCTGATGAAATACCTGTTTAAACTATACTTGAAAAATGATCGACATTAGACATAGCAACAAAATACTCCCCCATGTGGTGTGTGAACTAGTGCAACCGTTAAAATATAAGTGTCAAAGAGTCACAAGTCGTAAAGTTGATGAAATAAAGTTAAGCTTTGGACTTTCATCTTCGAAGACCGTCATCGCTGACCGTCTCTGAGAGCTTGTCGTATGATGGTTTCTATTTTGAGCTCGATATCGACACTGTATATGGAAGGTTATCATCTGTATTAATCAAGTTAAATTCGGGTTTATGGTCGTCAAGACAGAGGTGTTATCAATCTGGATTGTTCGATATGCTTGATTGTTTAAGTCCTTGTCCCTGTTTGCTGTCATATGTTCAGGCATGGGAAAGACTCGACTATTTATTGCCTACTTCACTCTCCTACATTCCCTTTCCACCGTTCGGCATGCGGCAAGCCATGTCGAGCCATAACCATGCCGAGCCGCATCGATCGACACTTAGCCCTCAACGCCAACTCACACTCCTACATTTCCTCTGCACCGTTCAGCATGCGACAAGTCATGCCAAACCATAGCCATGCCGAGCCGCATTGCTCGGCATGCTACCCAACTTCAACTTTACTCCTCTACTCCTGATCCATCGCTCGGCGTACGAAAGTCATATCGAGCCATAGCCATACATTTTCCTCCAACTTGCACACCACACTCAACCAACACTTCTTAACCTCGCTACATCCTACTAAGCCGACCATACCTCCTATCACCTCATTCACCAACCATAAAAAAACCTACTTCATAATAGCACCCGACACCCTCTTCCACACTCCTCTCCATTTAATCTTAAGTCTCGTTTAAACCTCAGTTCCACCTTCCTTATCTACGCGATTATCATTATTTATGGGTTAGAGGAAGGTCGTGAGTTGATGTCTTGTCCAAAATCCCTAATTGGGGAAAGTTGAGCAAGTAAAAGGTTCATACCTACAACAAAGGGTCGAAGTCTAGTGAGGTGCTTGATTTAGAAGCAGAATCCACTCAGATTTGGGGTTGAGGGCAATCGAGAGGTAACGTGTAGGACTCAGGAGTCTAAAGGGAAGTTGAGATATTGGCATAAATCTAGAAGAAGACAAGTTCATAAGGATGTTAAAGCGGAAGTAAAAGTAAAAGGGAGAAGGTTGAGAAGTGTTAGGTTATATAGGGAAGAAGGAAGGCGAATAGTCAGTGACCGGTAGAATCGGTCAAGGCACCTCGGTCGTTCGGCATCAATATGTCGTTCGACATCAATGTCGTTCGGCGTCAATATGTCATTTGGCACCAATTCGTTCAGCATCAATATGTCGTTCGACATTAGTATGTCTTTCGGCATCAATTTTGTTTGGCATCAATATGTTGTTCGGCATCAACGCCTCGTTTGGCATTCAGGAGATTGTAAGAAATCACTAATGAGAGGACAACAAGGGTTCAAAGCACATCGTGTTGGTCCACACGATACACTTTGAGGGGCAAGTGTTACATGGTTGTTTGACCATGTTGAAAGAGGCTCGGCATAGACAACTTGGTCGGCACAGGCTTTGTTCGGCATAGAAAAGTCGGTCGGCATCTTGTCTCGCTCGGCATTGAAGGGTCGTTCGGCAAAAGGCCTCGTTCGGCATGAAGCCTCGTTCGACATATAAGGGTCGCTCGACATCTTAACTCGCTCGGCATTTAAAGGTCGTTCGGCATAAGGCCTCGTTCGGCATGGAGCCTTGTTCGGCATAGAAAGGTTGCTCGGCATCTTGCCTCGCTCGACATTGAAGGGTCGTTCGACATAAGCCCTTGTTCGACATGGAGCCTCGTTCATAGGGAGATCGCTTGGCACAAGGCCTCGCTTGGCATAAATGAGTCATTCGACATCTCCCCTCGGTCGGCATGAAGCCTCGTTCGGCACACCTCCCCTCGGCCGGCATGAAGCCTCGTTCGTCACAAGTCTCATTCGGCATAATCCTCGTTCGGCCTACACTCCTCATTCAACGCAATGCCCCGTTCGGCATACGATGGCCGTTCGGCACACCTTCCTCGCTCGGCATACTAATGTCGTTCAACCTGGATATGTGGCTCGACGTACGCGTGTCGTTCGGCATGGAAGCCTCGCTCGACATTGTTCGGTTCGACCAACCTCGCTCGGCAATTGCCATTCGGCATCCCTGGCTTGGTGTACAAAGACTACTTACAATGGGCCGAGATAACTTGCTCCTGGGTCATGAGGGAAGTCCAACCCATCTTCGTCTATAAATAGAAAGGCAGTGGCACAGTGAAAGAGACCTTTTTTCGAGAACACTGGGGAGACTCTGCTGCACTCAAGACTTATTCTATTGTACTTAGCACTTGTACTCAAGTCAATATAGTATAGATTGTATCTGTATTCAATCATTTGTGAAAGCAATAAATATCAAAACTCAAAGTGGATGTTGGCAGTTACGCCGAACCACTATAAATCCGGTGTTCTTGTTTTTGCATTTAATTTAGCGTACGATTCTCTATTTTAATTTACTTTCTTCATTAATCTCTCTACACAATCTCTCAAGGGTGTTAATGGCCAATTCTGGTGCTAACAATATTAAAATTCCAAATTTATCAATTTTAAAATAATTAAATTCAAAGTTTCAATTAAAAAATTCATTTAAAATTAGCTAAAAATTTGCGGTTTGTTACACTCTCCCCCACTCAAAACTTTTCATCATCGAGAAGGAACGAGACACAGAAAAAGAAGAAGGATAAGGTAAGATAATGAATAGTACCTGGAGCAAACAATTTCGGATTCGAAGCACGAATGCTCTCTTCCGTTTTCCAAGTACAGTCTCGATCATCGGTGCTCCATTGCAGTTTGACTAGATTGACTGATTTTCTTCGAAGCTACTTCGTATTTCTATCGCTAATACGAAATGGATTCCTCTCGACATTAAGATTTGGGTCAACGTCCAAACTCTCGAGAGTAGAAGGATGGATAACCAAAGATGGATCATGATGGTACGGACGAAGATGCAAAACATGGAACACATTATGCACTCCAGAAAATTTTTCAGGCAAATCCAAGTGATAAGCTAAGGGACCAATTCTCTCTAAGATGCGAAAAGGACCAATAAACTTATGAGCAAGCTTCCCTTTTTGACCCAACCAAATCACATTCTTTAATGGAGAGACCTTAAGGAAAACCTGATCACCAATAGAAAACTCCAAACTCCTCCTACGCCTGTCAATATACTTCTTCTATCTATCCTGAGCAATCCTCATCTTTTCCCTAGTCTCTTCAACCTTCTCAGATGCTTCTAAAATCATATCGGGACCAAGAATTGATGATTACTGGATTCAATCCAGCAAGATGGAGATTTGCAAGGTCGTCCATTAAGAGCAGCAAATGGAGCCATTTCGATACTAGCCTAAACTGAAAGAATGGAATAAGATAGATAAATGTTTAAGACAACTTTAAACAGATATTCGAGATTATACCTGATAACTATTTTTATAGGTGAACTCAACGAGATGGAGATGATCTTCCTAAGATCCTCCATAATCAAGGACACAAGCACGAATAAGATCTTCTAAAATCTAATTTACCCTTTCCGTTTGACCGTCGGTCTACGGATGGTAAGTAATGCTCAGATTTAGACGAGTACCTAAAGATTCTTGAAAAGCTTTCTAAAACTGATTGGTAAAGATGGAATCTCTATCACAAACAATACTAACAGTAACACCATGAAGATGAATAATCTCTCTCATATAAGTCTCAGCCAAACTAGAAGCGGAATAGTTAGATCTAACCGGAATGAAATGAGCTGACTTGGTCAATCTATCCACAATTACCCAAATACTTTCATTACCCCTTCTAGTCCTCGGCAATCCATCAATAAAATCCATAAAAACTTGTTTCCATTTCCAATTGGGAATCTCAAGGGGTTGCAATAGTCCATCAGCTTTCTGATGATCAGCCTTAGTCTGCTGACAAGTCGCACATCTACTAACAAAGAGGGAGAAATCACGCTTCATACCACTCCACCAATACAGCTTCTTTGTAACTATCCCGAATTTTAATTAAGTTTAAATTGTTAATTAATTTAATTTTTTAATAAAAATTGTGAAATAAATGGTAATTGCTATAAATTATTGTAAAGAAAAGTAAAATATAAACAAAATGTACTTGCAAAATAAATAAATATAAAATGAATACAAAGTAGAGCATTAGCTAAAAATTCTAACAACATATTAGCAATAGAACTTCATTTATATCCCTAAGTAATAAGGCTAAAGCGAAGCAAAAATATATTCAAGTAAAAGGACAAGTGTAAACAATCAAGTATGAACAAAAACAAAATATAACTATCTATGGATTAGCCTATAAAAGAAGATAGTCAAAATACTTTCAAGTGTGTAAAAATGCAAGATAATAAAGAAAAATAAGGCGATTTAAATACTTAAGTTAGAAATGCAAAGCTAAGAACAAAGTAGTGAAAATATCTAAAACAAATAAAGTATAAAAATGAAAACATAAAGTATAAGCAAAGCTAGTCAAACAATATGTTGATAAAATTATGTAAAGTATAAAATAACACATTAATTAATTTAAAACAACAAATATACTTAACTCAAACATAATAAATACAGCCGAAAACAAGTTGTAAACAAAGCATAAAGGACATGCATTTAATACCCCATCACTACTTTACAAAAACAAAATTATCACCCGAGACAAGAAGATGCATAATCAAGTATGGGAAAATTTAATAAGTATAGATTTGTACAATGGCATTTAATGTTTACATCTCTAGCATAACTAAAGTCAGTTCTTTGCTATTTACAAATAATATAATCAACCTGTACATTCTTTCCTATATATCAACTTCTTTATCAACTTTCCATTTCAGTTCGATCCATCAAAACTAAGAGAGAGAAAAAAATGAAGTAAACACCATTTCAAAACATAAACAAATCTCAACTTAAATAATACAATCAACTCAAGCCAGAGAAATCAAGAAGATCTCAACTTGCCAGTTTCAAAATCTGTTTCAACAAGGAGACTCTGTTCTTTTTCTAAAAACAAGGTGAGTAAGCCATCTTATAATACTCAAGTATCATTCAATTTTTGCATAGTTAAATAGTGTTTTGCGTATATACTTTAAGAATAAAGCTCTGTATTTATACATATTTATATTTGACTGTGCTGAGGAATTCACCTTCTTCTCTGTTTAGTTCACAGGGTAGAAACAACCAAATAAATTCAATTTCTTGTTTTCTAATCAATATCAAGCTTTGGTTTCACAACAAAATAGCTGTATTTAAGTATGAGTTATAATCTAAAAATGATTTCGTGAAGTAAAAATGCATATGAAAGGAAAGATCAAATTTCTATAGTGAAAATTTTAAATTTTTATAAATTAAATTGAAACGAATTTGAGAGTCACCCATATAACATGAATCGGCATTAGAAGATAAGAATTTTAAGCCAAGATTTTTGATTTTTAAGTAAAGGAGTTGAGAGCAGTTTGGTGTTGAACTGGAAATGATTTTTGATCAATTTCCGGTACTAGGTTGAACTGGGGGTGGCGGGGTTGTTCGTGGTGATGGGGGAGCCTACGGTGGTGGTAGGAAAAATGACCGGAGGTGGCGACGGCCACGGTGGCGACAGCGACATGGAGTTTTCTTGTGTAAACCTAAATTTTTAAAAGGTCGAATTTTTGATGGCCGCGGCCTCGTTCGAGCGTCGAGTTGGGCTGTTTTACTCGGAGTGATACTCGAAGCGCTGGTTGTTTTGCTCGGGAAAGTTGGTATTTTGACTCGAAGAAATTTTCATGAGTCTCGGGTATGTGAAATTCCAGGTTTAAATAAAAATAAAACCTGCTCTGTTTAAATTGAGGATATAAATCAAAGTTTGAATGAAAATTTAAAGTGTAGTTTGAAACTTAAGTTAGAAAAAAAAAGTTTTAAAATCTAAACTTGTTTATATCACCTTGAAGTATTTAAAGGATTTTAAAAATTAGTTTAAACTTTATTAAAAATAAATAAGGGTTCATTTTAAATCTAGGAATTTAAAATAAAATATAAATATAAATTTGAAAATGACAGTTTTCAACATATTTGTGAGTGAAAAGTCAATCATTAATAAGGATGAGACTTGTCTTAAAGTTAATGAAGGTATAAGGATGATTTATAATTCATATATAAATTAAGTTAATAGTAAGGATAATTAATTTAATTAATGATTTGGAATAATTGAATAAGCAATTTAATGTTTAAATTAAGATTTAAAGATTAATTAAGTTAATTTATTTGTAAATTAAGGATTATTAATTGGATAAGATTAAATAAGTTAAGCGAATTAATTTTTGATTAGAATAAATCAATCAAGTAATTAAGAATTAATTTAGTTATTGCTAGGTACTTAATTAACTAAATAATTAGAATTAATTAATATGTTTTAATGGTTATTCAATTTATAATCAATAATGATCAATGTGAGTGAATTTCTTTAGCAAGGCAATTAAAGAAATTTTAATCGTTAATGAAGGTTATTAACTAAGATAAATTTAGAAGTTAAAGATCAATTGATTCATGAATTAAGGATGATTAGTTAATAATTAAAAGGAAACTTATCTCAGATGATTTGAAATTAATTTATGTTAAGTAACTAGGATTAATGACAAGTAATACATCTGATCTAGATTAATCAGTTGATTAATAAATTTTACCTATAAATGTTTAGATCTTATTGAATGGTTGAATTGTTGATATTTCCGATGTTTGATGTTTTGTGATATATCCTGATTTGTGTGGTGATCTAAAATGTGATTAATTATCTGTGATATATACCTATGATCTGTAAGATAAGCGTTATAGTTTATACTGCTTATCAGCTATATTTTTGGTGTTTTAATCTGTGATGATTGAATGATGTTGCACTATTGTGTTAAACCCCTGGACCACACTTATACACACACAAATATGGATTTCACGAGGAAATCGGTTAAGTCACAGATTTTTGAAATAGATTTAAATTTGAATCTTTAAATTCAAATGTTTTGGAAAATGGATTGGGTTAAAAGTGAAAAGCTTTTGAATTGGAATTTTAAAGATGGAATTTATTTTGAATAACTTGATTAAGTTTTGGAATTCAAATAATTTGATTTAAACTTAAATTCAAAATTTGGAATTGAACTCTATGATTTGAAACTAGGGATTAAAGGTATTATACTAGTTATATATGGGTTAAACCATTTTTTTAATGTATTGATTTGGAAATTTGAATGTATATTCAAAGACTTTAACTCGTGTAAATAAAATTGGATCTTTCTGAAACGAAAACTATTTGTTTTCAAATAATAAAAGCTTTCACGTAAGTAATGAACTTCCAAATTGTGTTAAAAAGGGATTTCAAGTTAAGAATGAAAATGATTTTCCAAGTTATTGAAACGTTTTGAAATCTATAAGTTAAATCTTTAATTTAAAGATTTTAAACGAGTAAATCCAATTGGAATGGGAATTGTTTTGAAATGAATCTTTGTGAAACTAGGTGAACTTTATGAAATAAATCTTTTGTTTAAAAGATTTGAAATGGTAATTGGTTTAAACCATTTAAAAGAAATGTTTGAATTATTAAGTTGTGACTTAATTGAAACCCCATATGCATATGTTTTAAATGTTGCGCTCACTATTCGGTTTAGCCGAGAAAGAACCTTTGTGTCATATAACCCATTCTGAATAATGATACATAGTTATGGATAGCATTTGAAGACCGGTGGTGAAGACCGGGTATTTTCGAGAACGAAAGGATAACTCGTTGATTGTCTCTGCAGCGAGTCGCGCCGGTATAGAGATTTCCTAAGTGATGGGAATGTCAATCAGGATTGTGAATACCCGGATTGTAAGGGCTTCTTTGGAAATGCCTTCGGTTCTGTTCGAACCCATAACAGACTTGTATGGCTTGTATGTCTGACATTACAATTGAGATATAAAGCAGATTTCTTTCAAATACATTTCTTTTGGTGGCGGAGAATTTATTCTCTTAGCTTAACACCCTTCTCTGAGACGTACGAGCTCAGAGGTTATGTAATTGAAGGTTATCAGCGATATATTCCCAATTTGGTAATGTGGCATGCTGAGTGTTGCTGATCATTTGTTGATCAAAGCATGGCTTTTGTAAAAAGCGTAGCTTTATGGACGAGACTTCGTCAAACCTCACACCCCGGAATGGTCAAAACAGGAAAGATGCGGTAAGGTTATTGGGGGTAGCGCCCTTTAGGGTATGTGCATTCCCTTCTGGATAGAAGTGGTATCATAGTATGGAGCCCAGATACTTAACTTATGTGGATATCGCAAATATATATATCTTACTTTGTGATTGTTGTTGGAGCCCCGGATAAAGGTTGGTTACGACCGGGGGATGACATACTCGTGTCAGTAGTTACCCAATTAGGGGTAACCTGGCCTTGTGTTGGCAGAGATCCGGTTAGGCTCTCAGGGCATCCTTCCAGATGCGTACCCATGTGGCAATGGGAAGTTCCTTGGCCTGACCATTCGTCGGAAATCTAAAGAAACAATACGAGCCCTGTACGGTTTTAGTTGTAGAACCTGCCATTTAAAATGGTAGCTATAGTAGGCATAATATAATGGTACCTATACTGGCTAAGATTTATATTCTACTTTCGAAATGTTTTCTTGCACTTTGCACTTATAGTAATAATATCAAAGAAATTCACGTATCAAGCATGTTAGACTATCATAAGAAGAAATCTCCTCCAATTCTGCGTTTGCATTGTGTGTGTAGCAGGAGGTCTTATGGTAGTTACATTTTTTTAAAAGCATTGCGGATCTATTTTAAAATATTTCTTTTTTTAAAGATAAACTATTTTTGTTACTCATACCAGTCTCATGACTGGCCTGGAGTTTATTGTTTCTTTCCTAAACTCTAGGTGCTCAAAATTTTTCCACACGGGCAGTCTAGAGTTGGGTTTTTCAGATAGCTAGGTTTAGTGGATTATATGGAGCTAGTTCAATCTTTGGAAGTGGATGAGATTTGCTTGTCTTAGTGAAATGTGATGTTGGTTCGAGCTGCTGCTGGAGTTCTCTCTTGAAGACTATTTTAGAGTTATTTGTTCCGCTGCTGGTGTTATCTATTTTCTTTCTGATGCTATTTCTTGTATCATATCTCTGATGTATATTGATATCTATTATATCATCTGTTGTATCATATTGTATCAGATATTGTATATCAATGTATTATTCTTTTTCTTCCGCTGTGTTGTTGTACTTAATTGTGTTATAAGCTCCGACGAACCAGATTCGACGTTTGGATCTGCGGCATTGAAATATGAGTGTTGTATTCGGTGCCGATTTTCGAAGGCCGAGTCAGGATCGTTATAAGTGGTATCAGAGATAAGGTTGAACTTTAGCTCAGGAGTATAACACATTAAGTAGCTCATTAGAGATAGGGTGAAGTATACCCTAGAATGAGTAATCCCTAAGATATCCGTTCGTATGCCTCAGTAAATTCTCTTACTATCCACTGATAGTGAGTATGAGTGCAAGAAGAGAACGAGATAGGGGACAGGGGAATACCACTTCATATGGTCAATACCCTACAACAGTGGAAATAATTTTCTCTATCAATCTCCTTTGATTCGTCTTTCCAAATTCTTTTGATTACTTCGTGGCAGTTGCAAGAAGAAGTTTCGATGTGATGGTGGCCCTACGAATCGTTGTACGAAAATTTTACTTTGTATCTTCATCGATTTCTTATCAGTTTTTGATTTTAAACCTTAATGAATATGAAATGGAAATTTGGAATTGAAATTTTAAATAAATTTGGAAATTTTAAATTGAGTTAGATTGATTAACAGGATATGAAGCTAAATTTGAATTGAATCGATAAAACGATTTCGTTTAAAAACAAATTTGAAATTTTATTGTAATTTCTTAGGTAGATCGAAGTCCGAAGAGGGACAAGTTATATATATATATATATACCCCAAAGTATAACTATTCCGACTTGAGATTGGAATCCATATCTGATTTTTGGAAATTGTGGAATATTTAAATCCATTTATCTATTGTTTGGGTCTCGATATATTCGACGAACGGTTAGTTATCCCTTCAAACTAACCAATATCACTCCATATTTCGTAGATCTGGATGACCCGAGTATATTATGAAAAACTTAATAGATTCGTTTTTGTATCTATTGTTGATATTCTGATTTGGTGAGCCAAATACAGAATAAATATTCAGTTTGATTTGATGAAATATTCTTCATCTATCTCTGTGTTGTTTTCGTGCCTGTAAATTTCGGGGACGAAATTTCTTTAAGGAGCGGAATCTGTAATGATCCCGAATTTAATTAAGTTTAAATTGTTAATTAACTTAATTTTTTAATAAAAATTGTGAAATAATTGGTAATTGCTATAAATTATTGTAAAGAAAAGTAAAATATAAACAAAATGTACTTCCAAAATAAATAAATATAAAATGAATACAAAGTAGAGCATTAGCTAAAAATTCTAACAACATATTAACAATAGAACTTCATTTATATCCCTGAGTAATAAGGCAAAAGCAAAGCAAAAATATATTCAAGTAAAAGGACAAGTGTAAACAATCAAGATTGAACAAAAACAAAATATAACTATCTATGGATTAGCCGGTAAAAGAAGATAGTCAAAATACTTTCAAGTGTGTAAAAATGAAAGATAATAAATATACTACAAAGTATAAAGAAAAATAAGGCAATTTAAATACTTAAGTTAGAAATGCAAAGCTAAGAACAAAGTAGTGAAAATATCTAAAACAAATAAAGTATAAAAATGAAAACATAAAGTATAAAGCAAAGCTAGTCAAACACTATGTTGATAAAATTATGTAAAATATAAAGTAACACATTAATTAATTTAAAACAAAAAATATACTTAACTCAAACATAATAAATACAGCCGAAAACAAGTTGTAAACAAAGCATAAAGGACATGCATTTAATACCTCATCACTACTTTACAAAAACAAAATTATCACCCGAGACAAGAAGATACATAATCAAGTATGGGCAAATTTAATAAGTATAGATTTGTACAATGGCATTTAATGTTTACATCTCTAGCATATCTAAAGTCAGTTCTTTGCTATTTACAAATAATATAATCAACCTGTACATTCTTTCCTATATATCAACTTCTTTTATCAACTTTCCATTTCAGTTCGATCCATCAAAACTAAGAGGAAAAAACCTGAAGTAAACACCATTTCAAAACATAAACAAATCTCAACTTAAATAATACAATCAACTCGAGCCAGAGAAATCAAGAAGATCTCAACTTGCCAGTTTCAAAATCTACTTCAACAAGGAGACTCTGTTCTTTTTCTAAAAACAAGGTGAGTAAGCCATCTTATAATACTCAAGTATCATTCAACTTTTGCATAGTTAAATAGTGTTTTGTGTATATACTTTAAGAATAAAGCTCTGTATTTATACATATTTATATTTGACTGTGCTGAGGAATTCATATTCTTCTCTGTTTAGTTCACAGGGTAGAAACAACCAAATAAATTCAATTTCTTGTTTTCTAATCAATATCAAGCTTTGGTTTCACAACAAAATAGCTGTATTTAAGTATGAGTTATAATCTAAAAATGATTTCGTGAAGTAAAAATGCACATGAAAGGAAAGATCAAATTTCTATAGTGAAAATTTTAAATTTTTATAAATTCGATTGAAACGAATTTGAGATTCACCCATATAACATGAATCGGCATTAGAAGATAAGAATTTTAAGCCAAGATTTTTGATTTTTAAGTAAAGGAGTTGAGAGCAGCTTGGTGTTGAACTAGAAATGATTTTTGATCAATTTTCGGTACTAGGTTGAACTGGGGGTGGTGGGGTTGTTCGTGGTGATGGGGGAGCCTACGGTGGTGGTAGGAAAAATGACCGTAGGTGGCAACGGCCACGGTGGCGACAGCGGCATGGAGTTTTCTTTTGTAAACCTAAATTTTTAAGAGGTCGAATTTTTGATCGCCGCGGCCTTGTTTGAACGTCGAGTTGCTCGGGGTTCTGGGTAATGGTGGCTGTGGGGTTGACAAAGTCGAGGCCGGAGCCTCGAGTCGTTTAGTGGCCGGAGTTTGAAGCACGTGACGTTGACAGGTTGTAAGTTGTGGAGGCTTTGTTGGTTTCCAAGTTTCATTTTTCAAGCTCGAACTCAAATTTTGATTTTAAGGCGATGGAGTGGTTCGAACGATGGGAGTGTGTTCAGGGAATGATTGTCGATATGCTCGACGCGGCGGCGATGCCGGAAGCTGGCCAGCGACGTTGTGCACGTGCACGGAGGCACTATTGGTGATTTGGGCATTTTTGTTCAGTGAAGTTGGGTTGTTCGTTGTTTTACTCGGAGTGATACTCGAAGCGCTGGTTGTTTTGCTCGGGAAAGTTGGTATTTTGACTCGAAGAAATTTTCGTGAGTCTCGCGTATGTGAAATTCCAGGTTTAAATAAAAACAGAACCTGCTCTGTTTAAACTGAGGATATAAATCAAAGTTTGAATGAAAATTTAAAGTGTAGTTTAAAACTAAGTTAGAAAAAAAAAGTTACAAAATCTAAACTTGTTTATATCACCTTGAAGTATTTAAAGGATTTTAAAAATTAGTTTAAACTTTATTAAAAATAAATAAGGGTTCATTTTAAATCTAGGAATTTAAAATAAAATTTAAATATAAATTTGAAAATGACAGTTTTCAACATATTTGTGTGTGAAAAGTCAATCATTAATAAGGATGAGACTTGTCTTAAAGTTAATGAAGGTATAAGGATGATTTATAATTCATATATAAATTAAGTTAATAATAATGGATAATTAATTTAATTAATTAATGATTTGGACTAATTGAATAAGTAATTTAATGTTTAAATTAAGATTTAAAGATTAATTAAGTTAATTTATTTGTAAATTAAGGATTATTAATTAGATAAGATTAATAAGTTAAGTGAATTAATTTTTGATTAGAAATAAATAAATCAAGTAATTAAGAATTAATTTAGTTATTGCTAGGTGCTTAATTAACTAAATAATTAGAATTAATTAATGTGTTTTAATGGTTATTCAATTTATAATCAATAATGATCAATGTGAGTGAATTTCTTTAGCAAGGCAATTAAAGAAATTTTAATCGTTAATAAAGGTTATTAACTAAGATAAATTTAGAAGTTAAAGATCAATTGATTCATGAATTAAGGATGATTAGTTAATAATTAAAAGGAAATTTATTTCAGATGATTTGAAATTAACTTATGTTAAGTAACCAGGATTAATGACAAGTAATACATCTGATCTAGATTAATCGGTTGATTAATAAATTTTACCTATAAATGTTTAGATCTTATTGAATGGTTGAATTGTTGATATTCCCGATGTCTGATGTTTTGTGATATATCCTGATTTGTGTGGTGATCTAAAATGTGATTAATTATCTGTGATGAAATTTATTATCTGTGATATATACCTATGATCTGTAAGATAAGCGTTATAGTTTATACTGCTTATCAGCTATATTTTTGGTGTTTTAATCTGTGATGATTGAATGATGTTGCACTATTGTGTTAAACCCCTGGACCACACTTATACACACACAAATATGGATTTCACGAGGAAATCGGTTAAGTCACAGATTTTTGAAATAGTTTTAAATTTGAATTTTTAAATTCAAATGTTTTGGAAAATGGATTGGGTTAAAAGTGAAAAGCTTTTGAATTGGAATTTTAAAGATGGAATTTATTTTGAATAACTTGATTAAGTTTTGGAATTTAAATAATTTGATTTAAACTTAAATTCAAAATTTGGAATTGAACTCTATGATTTGAAACTAGGGATTAAAGGTATTATACTAGTTATATATGGGTTAAACCATTTTTTTAATGTATTGATTTGGAAATTTGAATGTATATTCAAAGACTTTAACTCGTGTAAATAAAATTGGATCTTTCTGAAACAAAAACTATTTGTTTTCAAATAATAAAAGCTTTCACGTAAATAATGAACTTCCATATTGTGTTAAAAAGGGATTTCAAGTTAAAAATGAAAATGATTTTCCAAGTTATGGAAACGGTTTGAAAGCTATAAGTTAAATCTTTAATTTAAAGATTTTAAACGAGTAAATCCAATTGGAATGGGAATTGTTTTGAAATAAATCTTGGTGAAACTAGGTGAACTTTATGAAATAAATCTTTTGTTTAAAAGATTTGAAATGGTAATTGGTTTAAACCATTTGAAAGAAAGTTTTGAATTATTAAGTTGTTACTTAATTGAAAACCCATATCCATATGTTTTAAATGTTGCGCTCATTATTCGGTTTAGCCGGGAAAGGACCTTTGTGTCATATAACCCATTCCGAATAATGATACATCGTTATGGATAGCATTTGAAGACCGGTGGTGAAGACCGGGTATTTTTGAGAACTAAAAGGATAACTCGTTGATTGTCTCTGCAGCGAGTCGCGCCGGTATAGAGATTTCCTAAGTGATGGGAATGTCAATCGAGATTGTGAATACCCGGATTGCAAGGGCTTCTTTGGAAGTGCCTTCAGTTCTGTTCGAACCCAGAACAGACTGTATGGATTGTATGTTTGACATTACAATTGAGATATAAAGCAGATTTCTTTCAAATACATTTTTGTTGGTGGCGGAGAATTTATTCTCTTAGCTTAACACCCTTCTTTGAGACGTACCAGCTCAGAGGTTATGTAGTTGAAGGTTATCTGCGATATATTCCCTATTTGGTAATGTGGCATGCTGAGTGTTGCTGATCATTTGTTGATCAAAGCGTGGCTTTTGTAAAAAGCGTAGCTTTGTGGACGAGACTTCGTCGAACCACATACCTCGGAATGGTCGAAATACGAAAGATGCGGCAAGGTTATTGGGGGTAGCGCCCTTTATGGTATGTGCATTCCCATCTGGATAGAAGTGGTATCATGGTATAGAGCCCAGATACTTAACTTATGTGGATATCACAAATATATATATATATATATATATATATATATATATATATATATATATATATATCTTACTTTGTGATTGTTGTTGGGGCCCCGGATAAAGGTTGGTTACGACCGGGGGATGTCATACTCGTGTCAGTAGTTACCCAGTTAGGGGTAACCCGGCCTTATGTTGGTAGAGATCCGGTTAGGTTCTCGGGGCGTCCTTCCAGATGCGTATCCATGTGGCAATGGAAAGTTCCTTGGCCTGACCATTCGTTAGAAATCCAAAGAAACAATACGAGCCCTGTACGATTTTAGTTGTAGAACTTGCCATTTAAAATGGTAGCTATGGTATGCATAATATAATGGTACCTATACTGGCTAAGATTTATATTCTACTTTCGAAATGTTTTCTTGCACTTTGCACTTATAGCAATAATATCAAAGAAATTAACGTACCAAGCATGTTAGACTATCATAAGAAGAAATCTCCTCCAATTCTGCGTTTGCATTGTGTGTGTGGCAGGAGGTCTTATGGTAGTTACATTTTTTTAAAAGCATTGCGGATCTATTTAAAATATTCCTTTGTTTTTTTAAAGATAAATTGTTTTTGTTACTCATACCAGTCTCATGACTGACCCGGAGTTTATTGTTTCTTTCCTAAACTCTGGATGCTCAAAATTTTTCCACACGGGCAGTCTAGAGTTGGGTTTTTTAGATAGCTAGGTTTAGTGGATTATATGGAGTTAGTTCAATCTTTGGAAGTGGACAAGACTTGCTTGTCTTAGTGAAATGTGATGTTAGTTCGAGCTGCTGCTGGAGTTCTCTCTTGAAGACTACTTTAGAGTTATTTGTTCCGCTGCTGGTGTTATCTATTTTCTTTCTGCTGCTATTTCTTGTATCATATCTCTGATGTATATTGATATCTATTATATCATCTGTTGTATCATTGTAACGACCCGAAAATTTCGTTAACTAAATTTGTCATATTTTCCATAATTTTTAATAAAATGAATGTTAGGAATTTGGTGTTGCCATTTGTTCTTATTAAAAGTTAACAATTTAAAATGAGATTTCCAATTCAATAAAATAATGTAAATATTGTGGTTTAATTTTTGAATGGGATATGTGGAAACAAGAGTAATTATGGAATAATATGTTATTTATTTAGAGTATTGAATAAAAAAAAAAATTGTAAGCCAATTTTAATTAATGGTAATAATGCGATATAAGCTAATAAATTTGATCTCAATGCGATAACCATTTAATGAAGGTAATGAAACAGGATTTAGGAAAATGTATACTAGGTATAAATCAAATAGAAGGAAACAAACGTATATATCGAATTGATTTATGAATAAATACTTTGGATAGTAATTGAATGTTCAGTAATGGTAATTTAAAACCTATTTATAGTAAGACTGCATAAGATTCAGTAAATTAAGTGGTGGAAAGATTTTTCCTACATATACTTTGAAGATGTGAAATTAAAGATGAATATTAAAATTGGTTAATGTAAAATAACATTGATTAACCGTAAATGGGAATAAATTTGAAAATAAAAATTTATGTTACAAGTGGGTGAAAGTAAAGATAAGGGTTAAGAGTGTTGGAATAGGTATATTAGAATAACTATAAAGTGTAAATGTACGTATTTATAGCAACATGAATTATTGAAGGAAAATAATTGGTAAACGGGGTTTGGGATAAGGAAATGTTATTGATTGTTTTGAAACCTTATTTATTATGGGAAATTAATTTAGCATAAGCAAAACCAATGCAAATATCTAATTTATCAGTAAAGCAATAATAATGAATAGTAATCAATGCAAATTATGTAACAATAGAATGTGAAATTTGGGGAATAGACGCAAAGTATATATGAGTTGCTAAAAGTATGCATAATAAGTGCAAATTTAATAAATCAATGTCCTGTAGAGGTTGGAGTATGGTTAGTAATAAAAGCTTTTAAAGGAAAAAACCTTTAATTTATAAATGAAAATCAATGCATTAAATTAGGTGTAACTGAATATTTTGTAAGAATAAGTTAATAAACAATTTATTTGTGCATATCCGATTTAATTGAAATAACAGAAAAGACAAGAACTTGATTTGCCTAGGTATATATATATTGATAAACTATAACTAAATAGAAAGTTTGGTAGTAAATAGGATATAAGAAGACAAAGGCAACTAGTAAATTAATAAATGAATTCATAATAAAAAGTAGTAATTAATGCATATATATTTGGCATTAGTGATAATTACAAAACTTTACCCATTTATCTAATTTATTTAATTAAATCTAAATCTATGGCAACATTGTTGTAATGATGGTTGTAAGTGAATTTGAATGTAAAAGGGTAACAATTATTTAGGTTAACCATTTTGAGTATGTTAAGTTAAGAATGGCAATCGATTGAAATAAATCTAAATTAATTATTTTGTTTTGGTTAATGTGTTCTAGTTAATAAAGGGGAGTTTATAAGAAATGAAGCATGCATTAATGACATGTGTTATAATTCAAATGTTATTTATACCCATAAAATGTCTATTTACTGAATAGAAAGATTTTAAATCAATAAGCGAATTTATTGAAGTTCCAATTTATAATTTATAACATTTAATGTAGACTCAATTACAATTAATTGACTTAAATCGTGTAGTTAGCGTAGATTTTTTTTTGTAATTGGAGTAGTTAATCCTATAAGATGAAGTTAATGCTAATTCTATTTATAATTGGACCATTTGTTGATATAGATTATAGAAAGCAAGATGTATAAATTTAATTAAAGTATCAACATTCAACAATTGTAATTATTGAAAATTAAAATGGAAGTTGAGGATAATAAGGTGAAACCATGAACAAATGTTAAGGCATCCTTATTACTGGTAAAAGATGAGTATATAAAAGTTTGAAAATCAAAAATAGATTTTTGAAAACTTAATTTATAATTTCTAAATATAAGGAAGTGGAGAAATTAACACTGCAATGGATAGACTTATCAGCTTTTAATTTACATCTAAATTTGTTTAGATCAATTTGGAAATTAATAAAATTGTGGATATATTTTGAAACGTAAACGAAACGTCTAGATTTACATTTGTATATACGTTAAAATAAAATGTAAATGATAAGGAATTTATTTATTTCCTAAATCCGTAACGTGTGTAATTAATATTATTTATCTTTTGGGACCACTTCCGTTTGCACGTTAAAATTCGTGCACACCTATTCTTTTGCGATCTATCTATAAATAGACGATCAAAAAAAACCCTAGCCTCCATCTTCTATCATTTGTCTCTACGTTCTTTTCTTCAACTCCTTCTCCTCCTCAAATGGATGCAAACCTAGATCTATTTCTATTCAAATTTCAAATGAAAATTCAAACATCTCAGAAAAATTCCAAAAAAAATATATGTTGTAGATTTCATCCATACGAATCTACGCGCAGTCTCTGTTTTCGAAATCGATACTCGAGTCAGCGGCAAATCGCGGTCAAAATCAGGAAATTCGAAACCTAAGTCAATTTGGGCGTTTTGATTTGGAGCGACTATTTGCAAATTGGTTTCTGGGTATTGGAGAGCTCGGCTAGGGAAGTCGTAATGGTGGAGGCGCGTCACCATCTGGTGGCCTGGGGCGGTCTAAAGGCACGGTCAAAGATGGGGAGGGCGTGCGTTGAAATGGGTTCATTCCGTGGACGAGCATACGTGAGTTGAGAAGAAGCTTTATGACGTGGCAAGCTTTAATTAGGTTGTTGTTTAATTTTGTTTTATTTAATTTTTGTTTCAACTCATTAAAATTGAACAACTTTTTCATACGTTACCCGTTTCGCGCGAAATTTCTTTTGTTAGGATCGTAATTAAATTCCGGATCTGATGACGCTGGTTTGGACAGATTTGGAGACCGTTGGATTTTTGAGTTTAAATTGAATTTAAATTCGATTTAAATTAAAAAGGTGAGTGTTTTAACCCACTCACAACTTCTAAAGGTTTTTATGTTTGTTAAATTTATTTTAAATATGAGTAGAAATTTATTTATGACTGTTGGCGTGTTTTATCAGCATATCTGTTAAATCGCGTTTATTTAACTTAACTGTTAATTTAGTTTATTTATTGCATAAAATTTGACAGGTAGAATTTATTTATGCACATAAACTGCTAGTTAACAGTCATTAAATTTATTATGGAATAGAAACTGTTAGTTAATAATCTGTTATTACTTCCTATATAATTCATATGCTATGTATCAATGATTGTTTAAAATTGGATGATGATTGCAATTGATGATTGATGATTGATGATTGATATTTGGATGAATGAATGCTATAATTATATTGTATAAACTGCAAGTCATCATGCATTTTCATTTCATTCGGGGTTGTGGTTTGAAATGATATACAACCGCAAAATTTTATTTTTAAATTGCGGATTGAAATGATAAATATCCGTATCACTTGACCATAGGATAGAAAATTTTATACAGGCACCGTGGTCTATATATAAATTATTTTAAAGTGATTTCTATGGTTTGGATGGTATACGGTTTATAAAAATTTTTAATTTTGATATTTTATAAATGTTATTCTTCTATATATATACATATGAAGTTAAAATTTTTGAATTTAAGCTGTGTATAAATCTATTAAATAAAAATGGGAAAATTGGGAAATGAAATTTGATAATTCATATTATATGTTTAAGTTTGGAAAATTTTAAGGTATGATATTTATAACTGGATTTTTCCAAGATAAATTTAAAATGAATATTCTAGTATAATTTAATTGAAGAAAATATTTAATTGCTAGAAATTGGAGTTTTAGTTATGGATTTTTATGTAAATATTCAAGACTAAATAATAGAACATTTAATTTGGTTGAAGGAATAAATTCCAACTTTAGTTTTGAAATATTAATACTCCAAATGGATATATATATATATATATATATATATATATATATATATATATATATATATATATATATAGAAATTGAAGTGGTTTTGGAACTTGAAAGTGGTATTTAAATTTTGGTTTAGACTTTAAATAAAGAAATATATTTGTAAAGCCATGGAAATTATTTTCTTTACAAAGTAACCTTAAAGTTAAACCATTTATTTCGTATACCGTTGAATATCCAAACCATTCAAGTTTTAGAAGTTATGGTTTTAAAATATATGAATTTCGAAATATTATGCTTTGAAAGTATAAGTCAAATATTTGGTTTCCAGATATTTTAAATTTTAAAGCAGTATAATTTTGGAAAAGAAATATATTTGGATAAAATGATATCATATTGTTTTGGGTTTTAAGATGATATCGTATTCATAGTTTTGAAATGGAATTTTTATTCTGGTTTTAAAGTATAAACTATTTTAAATGACCGCGGTGTTATAATAACGATTGGTTGGCAAAGAGACCGGGATCGGATATGGACATACTCTCTGTCGATACCGAAAACCACTTTGACTAACCGCGTACGCGGTGGAGATTCCAGAATAAAGTAGGTTGGTGGCGGCGTTTCCTGTAAGGTAAATACGTGGACCCGACTCCCGTGAGTTGGCATAAGGTGGCTAAAACAGGAGCGATTCTCGGGCCAATTAGGTCATTCCTCTGATCGGACACTCCTCTTCGATATTATACTTTGACTTTGGATTGATTCAGTGGCCACTTTTATTTTTGATTTTGGGGGAGTTTGTTCGAGGTGGGCGACAGCTGCGCGCTGCGCGTTTCCACCAGCCCGGATAGCAATTGGTATATCTACCCTGGCATTGCCTAGTTGTGCCGTGTCACCTACCATACCGAGCCTTTACTACGAGTTTTGTTTTGTACCATACCTATGTAGTGCCCTCTGACGACGCCCATTACGGGGGAGATTACGGTACTGTATAGACTATGGGAATATATTCCGTGTTAAGGGCTATATGGGTAACCCCTTAACGCTATTAAAAAGTAAGTTTATTTTATAAATATACATTATTATAATAGCGCAATATACTACATAGTAAATAGTTTAACGGACCCTTAGGAGATGTAAATCCCAAGCATCTCTTGAGTTACTGTACTCATATTTATTTCTGTTAATTTAACTTACATAAGATCTTTTAGTTCTGACTCGAGTGTTTTGTCTTTTCAAATTCGCTCGGGTCAGTCCGAGCGTTTCAGGATTTGAGGATTTAGCTCTGGAGGACGAAGACAAAGATTTGTATTACTAGTATCTACTATATTATTTCACTACACCATTTAATTCCGTTGCATTGATAGTATTGGTATGGGTAACTCTGATATTCATTGTACAAGTAAAATAAAATATTTTGTAAAACAGTTTCATGAACTGTATATTTGATTATTATATTTTATCCTTCCGCTGTGAGATTCTGTTTTGTTTTATTTCTTCTCTGTTTTTCTTATTTACCCCATAACAATCCGCCCTTCCGTATGGTTTGAATCGACATGTGTGTCGGTTTAAAGTGTGCGAAAAGGCGGGATGTTACAGTTGGTATCAGAGCTTTGGTTTAGCGATAAACCTTAGCTTTGTGGGGTTTGACTCTTTGTTAATAGGGTAGTAATACCCTATGGGAGTCGCTGAGTGTGTATATATATGAGAGGGCGTATTTGTTAGTGTTATAAAAAGATTTTGATATTGTGTTAATCTGTTCCATTTTGTATTTATAAATTATGGTTGGTGCATGGGACGCTATGACATCAATAGGGATTTCTAAACACTTAATAGGACAGACCGACATAATATTTGTTTTAAATATAGGTAAATGAAATAATTTTGCCTATTATATCTTCTATATATATAAAATAATTTTTCCAAAAGATATATATATTTGGTTGCAATAGATTGGTTGTTAGGAATAAAATTTATATATAATAGGTAAAATAAGATTGAAAATAAAATCAATGAAATTTGGAAATTTTGGGACTTAAGTCCGGGATTTTGAAAATTTGCTTTCAAAGGATTTTGAAGTATAATAATATTGTTATATATATTTTCCGATATAAGTATTTCATTTTGAATTCGGAAGAATTGTTTTAAAGAAGATTTTGGAGAAAATAAGTTTCGTACTTTCCTCTCTATCGCTGGAAAATAATTTCGGTGATGGCGGCCGCATCATCGACTTTCATTTTCGAGTTTCGAAGGGGAAAGGCCAGTGTGGTAAATTCTACTGCAGATTTATTTTGAAATTATTTAAAATTTTAATTGTTTTTAATATAATTAGAGATATAAAAGTTGTAAGAAATTATTTATCTATTATTTTTAAAATAATTTGAAATCTGACCCGGTATTTAATTCTTAAATTTCCATTAATTAATAGTTTAAATTATTTTAGTGAAATAAAAGGTAAGTAATTAATGAATTTAAACCTCTAATTTAGGTAAGAAAATTTATGCAAAGTTATAAAGGGAAATTTGAAAATTTTAACATATGAGACAAAAAAAAGTAATATTGTTGAACATTAAATTTAATTAAAAGATGAGATAAAACTTGTATAAGTTCTTTTGCATTTTTTCTTTACACAAATAACTTACCAAATATGAAAAGTTGAAATGTTAAATAAGAAGATTGGAATAGAATATTATACAAGTAGAAATTTTGAAAATAATGAAGTATTCAATGAATTGCTATTATAAATGAGAATTTAATGGCATAAACTTAAGTTATAATTGAAATTTTACCATAATTAAAGGTAAGTATTATAAATAGGTGATTTTAAACTTAAGTAAATAAAACGAAACTCTTTAATAAATAAGGATTGATGTGTATGGTTATAAAATTTTGTATGATTTAAATGCTACGAGTTGAATAAAATGGAAAGTAGGTAATATAAATAAATGACTGTAAACCTTAGGTAATAAATTAATAAAATCCTTTATTTATAAGAATGGAGGTTATAAGGTTAAGAATTTAAGTGTAATTAAAAAAGGGTTACTGTAATTTAATATAATAGGAATGTAAGCATTAAATAAATGAGTGGAAATTGAGAAGTGCATTAAATGTAATACAAATAAAAGAGACTTACATAACCTAAATAAAATAAAAATGAATAATGGTAAGTAATAAGTAGAAATAAGGAAACAACCATTGAATGAGAAATAAAATTTGAAGTTTGTTAGAAATAAATGTAAACTATATAAAGGAAAATTTATATGGGTTGAATAAAAGAAAAGAAATCAAACAATTAAAGTATGTAATGAATTTATATAAGTTGAATTGATTTGTTAGTTTAAATCGATATTGTTTACTTTATAGTTGGCTGGGTAAGGAAATTTGAAGTTGTTGGATGAATAAATAATCTATTTTTGTCCCATCTAAGACTGTTGAGTTAATGATGCACTGGATAGTTATTTTTCATTCCGTACCATTTCAAGTTTTGAATCCGAACAACTATTTGCTTGTTTGATTTAATGGTTGTTTTGTTTTATTGTGTATACTGTTTGTCGAAATTGATGATTGTGTATTTATTGTTGTTAGTAGTTGAAACCATGAAAATATTTCACTTTATATAAATAGTTAACCTTTTTAGATTATAAAAGTGAAATGCAGATATGGAAGCAATTGTTACTGCTTTTGTTTCCATAAATTAAGCGTAATTTGCCCAACAAATAGGTACGTTCCCGGTTTACGTTTTGTAGCGCTATTTTTATATATTTTCCCGTGTTGTGATATACTATTTTGAATATTCTATATGATACTTTGTTATATTTCGGTATTCTATTTTTCCGAGCCTCTCCGTACCAAGAAGACTCTGCCAAAATTTCCCGTAAATTTTGGACTTAGAATTATGTTGAAAATGTTTTCCAAACTTTAATTATTTAAGTATAAAAGGATATAATGATTATAAAACGGGTATATTTTATTTAAGGTAATAAATTTAGTAAATTACTGTTTATAAGTTAAATATTTTGAATAAGATGTATTGTTATTTAATTCTTTCTTCTCCCTTCTTTTCCTTTTCGGGGACGAAAAGTTTTGAGTGGGGGAGAGTGTAACGACCCGAAAATTTCGTTAACTAAATTTGTCATATTTTCCATAATTTTTAATAAAATGAATGTTAGGAATTTGGTGTTGCCATTTGTTCTTATTAAAAGTTAACAATTTAAAATGAGATTTCCAATTCAATAAAATAATGTAAATATTGTGGTTTAATTTTTGAATGGGATATGTGGAAACAAGAGTAATTATGGAATAATATGTTATTTATTTAGAGTATTGAATAAAAAAAAAAAATTTGTAAGCCAATTTTAATTAATGCTAATAATGCGATATAAGCTAATAAATTTGATCTCAATGCGATAACCATTTAATGAAGGTAATGAAACAGGATTTAGGAAAATGTATACTAGGTATAAATCAAATAGAAGGAAACAAATGTATATATCGAATTGATTTATGAATAAATACTTTGGATAGTAATTGAATGTTCAGTAATGGTAATTTAAAACCTATTTATAGTAAGACTGCATAAGATTCAGTAAATTAAGTGGTGGAAAGATTTTTCCTACATATACTTTGAAGATGTGAAACTAAAGATGAATATTAAAATTGGTTAATGTAAAATAACATTGATTAACCGTAAATGGGAATAAATTTGAAAATAAAAATTTATGTTACAAGTGGGTGAAAGTAAAGATAAGGGTTAAGAGTGTTGGAATAGGTATATTAGAATAACTATAAAGTGTAAATGTACGTATTTATAGCAACATGAATTATTGAAGGAAAATAATTGGTAAACGGGGTTTGGGATAAGGAAATGTTATTGATTGTTTTGAAACCTTATTTATTATGGGAAATTAATTTAGCATAAGCAAAACCAATGCAAATATCTAATTTATCAGTAAAGCAATAATAATGAATAGTAATCAATGCAAATTATGTAACAATAGAATGTGAAATTTGGGGAATAGACGCAAAGTATATATGAGTTGCTAAAAGTATGCATAATAAGTGCAAATTTAATAAATCAATGTCCTGTAGAGGTTGGAGTATGGTTAGTAATAAAAGCTTTTAAAGGAAAAAACCTTTAATTTATAAATGAAAATCAATGCATTAAATTAGGTGTAACTGAATGCATGTAAATAATTTTGTAAGAATAAGTTAATAAACAATTTATTTGTGCATACCCGATTTAATTGAAATAACAGAAAAGACAAGAACTTGATTTGCCTAGGTATATATATTGATAAACTATAACTAAATAGAAAGTTTGGTAGTAAATAGGATATAAAAAGACAAAGGCAACTAGTAAATTAATAAATGAATTCATAATAAAAAGTAGTAATTAATGCATATATATTTGGCATTAGTGATAATTACAAAACTTTACCCATTTATCTAATTTATTTAATTAAATCTAAATCTATGGCAACATTGTTGTAATGATGGTTGTAAGTGAATTTGAATGTAAAAGGGTAACAATTATTTAGGTTAACCATTTTGAGTATGTTAAGTTAAGAATGGCAATCGATTGAAATAAATCTAAATTAATTATTTTGTTTTGGTTAATGTGTTCTAGTTAATAAAGGGGAGTTTATAAGAAATGAAGCATGCATTAATGACATGTGTTATAATTCAAATGTTATTTATACCCATAAAATGTCTATTTACTGAATAGAAAGATTTTAAATCAATAAGCGAATTTATTGAAGTTCCAATTTATAATTTATAACATTTAATGTAGACTCAATTACAATTAATTGACTTAAATCGTGTAGTTAGCGTAGATTTGTTTTGTAATTGGAGTAGTTAATCCTATAAGATGAAGTTAATGCTAATTCTATTTATAATTGGACCATTTGTTGATATAGATTATAGAAAGCAAGATGTATAAATTTAATTAAAGTATCAACATTCAACAATTGTAATTATTGAAAATTAAAATGGAAGTTGAGGATAATAAGGTGAAACCATGAACAAATGTTAATGCATCCTTATTACTGGTAAAAGATGAGTATATAAAAGTTTGAAAATCAAAAATAGATTTTTGAAAACTTAATTTATAATTTCTAAATATAAGGAAGTGGAGAAATTAACACTGCAATGGATAGACTTATCAGCTTTTAATTTACATCTAAATTTGTTTAGATCAATTTGGAAATTAATAAAATTGTGGATATATTTTGAAACGTAAACGAAACGTCTAGATTTACATTTGTATATACGTTAAAATAAAATGTAAATGATAAGGAATTTATTTATTTCCTAAATCCGTAACGTGTGTAATTAATATTATTTATCTTTTGGGACCACTTCCGTTTGCACGTTAAAATTCGTGCACACCTATTCTTTTGCGATCTATCTATAAATAGACGATCAAAAAAAAAACCCTAGCCTCCATCTTCTATCATTTGTCTCTACGTTCTTTTCTTCAACTCCTTCTCCTCCTCAAATGGATGCAAACCTAGATCTATTTCTATTCAAATTTCAAATGAAAATTCAAACATCTCAGAAAAATTCCAAAAAAAATATATGTTGTAGATTTCATCCATACGAATCTACGCGCAGTCTCTGCTTTCGAAATCGATACTCGAGTCAGCGGCAAATCACGGTCAAAATCAGGAAATTCGAAACCTAAGTCAATTTGGGCGTTTTGATTTGGAGCGACTATTTGCAAATTGGTTTCTGGGTATTGGAGAGCTCGGCTAGGGAAGTCATAATGGTGGAGGCGCGTCACCATCTGGTGGCATGGGGCGGTCTAAAGGCACGGTCAAAGATGGAGAGGGCGTGCGTTGAAATGGGTTCATTCCCTAGACGAGCATATGAGTTGAGAAGAAGCTTTATGACGTGGCAAGCTTTAATTAGGTCGTTGTTTAATTTTGTTTTATTTAATTTTTGTTTCAACTCATTAAAATTGAACAACTTTTTCATACGCTACCCGTTTCGTGCAAAATTTCTTTTGTTAGGATCGTAATTAAATTCCGGATCTGATGACGCTGGTTTGGACAGATTTGGAGACCATTGGATTTTTGAGTTTAAATTGAATTTAAATTCGATTTAAATTCAAAAGGTGAGTGTTTTAACCCACTCACAACTTCTAAAAGTTTTTATGTTTGTTAAATTTATTTTAAATATGAGTAGAAATTTATTTATGACTGTTGGCGTGTTTTATTCAGCATATCTGTTAAATCGCATTTATTTAACTTAACTGTTAATTTAGTTTATTTATTGCATAAAATTTGACAGGTAGAATTTAGTTTTGCACATAAACTGCTAGTTAACAGTCATTAAATTTATTATGGAATAGAAACTGTTAGTTAATAATCTGTTATTAATTGCTGTATAATTCATATGCTATGTATCAATGATTGTTTAAAATTGGATGATGATTGCAATTGATGATTGATATTTGGATGAATGAATGCTATAATTATATTGTATAAACTGCAAGTCATTATGCATTTTCATTTCATTCGGGGTTGTGGTTTGAAATGATATACAACCGCAAAATTTTATTTTTAAATTGCGGATTGAAATGATAAATATCCGTATCACTTGACCATAGGATAGAAAATTTTATACAGGCACCGTGGTCTATATGTAAATTATTTTAAAGTGATTTCTATGGTTTGGATGGGATACGGTTTATAAAAATTTTTAATTTTGATATTTTATAAATGTTATTCTTCTATATATACACATATGAAGTTAAATTTTTTGAATTTAAGCTATAACGACCCTGACTCGACCTTCGAAAATCGGCACAGAATACGACACTCGTATTCAAATGCCGCAGATCCAAACGTCGAACCTGGTTCGCCGGAGCTTATAACACATTAAGTAAATAACACAGCGGAAGAAAAGAATAACATATATCAATGTACAACATTTGATACAATAACTGATACAACATGAATGATACAAAAGAATGGTATAATAGATATCAACATTATCAGAGATACAAAGAATAGCAGCGGAAATAAAAGATAACACCAGCAGCGGAACTAAATCTCCATAATAGTCTTCAAGGAAGAACTCCAGTAACAGTAATCTCCATCTCCAAAGCACCAATCCAGAAATAGCTCGAACTCCAAATCAAGATGAAGAGAAGCAACTCGATCCAAATGCGATTGCCAAATCCTAAGGCTGAAAGCTATCGAATCTACACCTACCATAGATTATCTGAAAACCCCAACTCTAGACTGCCCATGTGGGAAATAGTGGGCACCCAGAGTTTAGGAAAGGAACAATAAACTCCAGGTCAGTCATGGGACTGGTATGAGCAAACAAAAACATTTGGTCTTTAAAAACAAGCAACAAGGAATTTAAAATAAATCCGTAATGCTTTTTGGAAAATGAAACTACCATAAGGCCTCCCGCCACACACACAATGCAAACGCAGAATTGGAGGAGATTTCTCCTTATGACAGTCAAATATGCTTAATACGAGAAAGTTTTCTTTGATATTATTACTAGTGCATAGTGCAGAAAACCATTTCGAAAGTACAATATAAATCCTAGCCAGCATAGACATTCCGAACTATGCCTACTATAGCTACCATCCAAACAGTGGTGACCACCATAAGTGAATGGCAGATAATACAACTAAAACCGTACAAGGCACGTATTGGATGAATGGATTCCCAACAAATGGTCAGGCTAAGGAACTTCCTACTGTCAATGGGATCGCCTCTGGCGGGACATCCTGAGAACTAACGTTACGGTTAGATCTCTGCCAACACAAGGCCGGGTTACCTCTGTAACTAGGTAACTACTACACGAATATGCCATCCCCCGGTCCTTTGGGACCTTTATCCGAGGCGCCTCAAAGCAACAACCACACAGTAAATTAGATTGGAGCAACCACATGGGTTAAATACCAGGGCTCCATACCTGATACCACCCTTTACCAGAAGGGAATGACATACCCTAAAGGGAGCGACCCTCATAACCTTGCCGCATCTTTCCTGTTTCGACCATTTCCGGAGAGTGAGGTCCTGATGCAGTCTCGTCCACAAAGCTACGCTTTGGCACAAAGCCATGCTTTGGGTCAACAGATGACCAAAGCAATGATCACAAAGATAAATGATCAAACAAATGATCATATCACAAATGATCAACCAATGATCATCACACAGCAGCACTCAGCATGCCACATTACCAAATTGGGAATATCACTGATAAATATCAACTACATAACCTCTGAGCTCGTACGTCTCAGAGAAGGGTGTTAAGATAAGAGAATAAATTCTCCGCCACCAAGCAGAAATGTATTTGATAGAAATCAGTTAACATCTCAAAGTGTAATGTCGGACATACCACCATACAAGTCTGTTCCGGGTTCGAACAGAACCGAAGGCACTTCCGAAGAAGCCCTTGCAAATCCGGGTATCCACAATCCCGATCGGACTTCCCATCACTAAGGAGAACTCTATACCGGAGCAACTCAGTGCAGAGTCAATCGATAGGTTATCCTATCGTTCTCACAAATACCCGGTCTTCACCACCGGTCTTCAAATGCTATCCATAACGTCGTATCACTATTCGGAATGGGCTATATGACACAAGGTCCTCTCCCGGCTAAACCGAATAATGAGCGCAATATTTTAAAACATATGGATATGGGATTTTAGCTAAGTCACAACTTATAAAATCCACAACTTTCTTTCGAATGGTTAAACAAATTACCATTTTAAATCTTTAAAACAAAAAGATTTATTTCACAAAGTTTCACCAAATTTCACAAAGATCTATCCATAGATTTCAAAACAATTCTCATTCGATTTGGATTAACCAAATTTAATCTTTAAATTAAAGATTTATAGCTTTCAAAACACATTTCCAAAGATTTATCTAAAACTTGGAAAACAATTTTCCTTTTAGACTTGAAAATCCTTTTAACACAACTTGAAAGTCCATTTCTTATGAGATAGCAAATCTAATTTATACAAGTTGAAATCTTGAGTTGAATTTAAATTTCAAAACATCACCTTGAAAAATGGTTTAAAACCCATATAACCCATTTGTAAGTTGAATAACTTTTTAAACAATAGTTTCCAAGTCATAGAATTCAATTTCAAATATTGAATTCAAACTTAAATCCAATTATTTAAATTTCAAAACTCAATCAAGTTATTTAAAAATAACCATTTTCAAAAGCTTCAATTCTAGTTTAAAAAAAACTATTTTGGATTTAAAAATTCAATTTTAAATATATTTCAAAAATCTGTGACGTAACCCATTTCCTCGTGCAATCCATATTGTGTGTGTATAAGTGTGGTCCAGGGGTTTAACACAATAGTGCACAACATCAATCATCACAGATTCAATCAAATTGATAAGCGATATAGTCCATAACGCTTATCTTTATTCATAGAGTCATTGATAAAATGAATTTATCAATTACAAAGATTCACTATTACGATTCGATGTGGGTTTCGGATAACCAATTGGAATCCGACTCCCTGTCGCATCGAAATTCAAATGTCGTTTTATGGGTCAAGGGGTTTTCATATTCATACAATATATACATCACCGATATAACAGCTTAGCACAAAGCACCACATAGCATCACATCACATACCAAATATATCAATCCATCACAAAGCATTCCATAATAATCAAACATCTTCAGTTAAGATGAATAAATTTGTGTGGTTTTAAATTTATCAACCACATAATTACTTTCATTAGAAATCTTTAATCAATGATTAATTATCATTAATTACAATTGATTAAGTCTTAATCACCTTCATTAATTAATTAATTAATTTTTCTTTAAATTAATTAACCTTCAAACATTTGATTAATAAATCTTTAATCATTAATTATCCATACTTAATTACTTTAACATGTAATTAATCACTTAATTAATTATTCTTAACTATTTTATTCATTAATCATTAATCAAATAATTTAAACCTTTAACTAATTATTAATTAATTCTTCAATTAATAACTCAAATGATTAACTCTTAATCACATTACTTAATTACTTTTAATAAAGTATTTATCTTTTACTTAATTACCTTTAGTAATTAGTCACTTAATTACTTCCCTAAGTATTATATTAGATTAATCCAAAGTGATTACTTAATTAATCATAATTTAATTACTTAATTAACTAATTAACTTAATCATTTAAAATTAATTAAATGATTCTTAACTTATTATATTAAAAGATTCTTAATTAAGAAAACCACTATCTGAATTAAATCATTTATGAACAAATAAAACTTGATAATTAAAAATGATTTAATTATCTCAATTATCTTTACAAATTTAATTATCTTTAATTAAATCAAATTCAAAATAACTAAAGATAATCTTTATTACAATTGATTATCAAATTCTAAATCATTAAACTTTATTTAAATAAAATATAATATTTAGAAATCAATTAAATTTAAACATATTTTTAATTGAACTTTTAAATTCTTTAAAACCTTTCCAAATTTATTTAATAAAGTTTAATATAAACTTTATTTCAAATCCACTTATTTTATTTTAAAACTTTCATATTTATTATATATAAAACTTGTTAAACATAATTTTGAAACAAGTCTAGTTTTATATATGTACTTATTTAACTTTTGTTTAAAACTTTAATCATTTACAAATCATATTATCTCTGTTTAAATTTTAGAAACCTTACTGTTAAATATTTTAAAACTTTTAAACTCAAACTTGAGTTGTGAAAGCATTTCAAATTTATTTCAAAGGTCTAAAATTTAAACTTATTGAAATTCAAATCCCATTTCAGGTTCAAGACTCATTTCATATTTTTGTTTTGCAATTACCTTTCTTTCAAATTTATAAACCTGGGAAAACAGGTTTTCTGGTTTTGCTTAAAACCAATTAAAACTTTCAAAATTTAAATTATTTCAAAAACCCAAAGTTTAATTAATTGAATTTATACTTAAATTCATATTCAACTTTAGTTTTCAAATTTTTGTCTGCAATTTACTTTCATTTCAAATTTTAGAAACCTGGAAAACAAGTTACTGTCTAAATACTAAATCCTGAAACATTACCCAAACCCGAGCTACCCTGTTATTTACTTCGAGTCCCATGCTTCCCAGCTTCGAGTCAATTCTCAATATACCCGAGACAATCACGAGCTAATAACCCTGCAACCCAAACAGAACACTACCATGTACACACACCCCTGTGCATCCACTTTTCTTTGAATATTTATTTAAATAAAAACCTTGAAATTATTTTTAAAATTTGAATTTGGCAAGTAAAAACTAGTTTCCTTTAAAAATCAAAACCTGATATTGATTCTTCTGAGTGGTATGAATTTTTTGAACAGGTTTTTCAAACCTGTTATGTAAACAGAGACATTCATATTCAACTGCAAGTCTCAGTTTCTAGCAATCCACTGTTAATCCCACTAATTTATACTTTTATAAATAATGGTTACCCTCATACAAACATTTTTTTATATTTTTTTTTTCAACAACCAAGCCCAAAGGGGATTAGGAGATTAGATTTAGGCTTTTTTTACAGGCTGTTATGTTTGAACATAAACATGATTTGCCTGTTTCCAGGCATGTAGACTGATATTACCACACATACATATACATAACAATCAACATACACACCCTAATCTAAATCATACTTTGTTCCAAAATTTATGCATGCGACAAGATTTTCTTAAAACAGATGAAAAACTTGTTTTACTTACTGATTTAAAAGTTGAGGAAAGGATTTGATTTTTTGAACTTTCTTGAGTCTGTGGTTAGAATGGTGGCAAGATATGTAGGTATACATACAGTCAAAGATTACTGAGACATGCAAGCATTTACCAATATCAACCAGCAAGCACAACAAGGCAGTTCACAGATCCATAGACATCAGATTCATGGAAAAAAAAAATCAAGTTTGCTCACAGTTTATATGATTTTTTTTTTTACTTAAACTGTATACCATAAAGAGGTGAGTATACATATACACATACACAAGCATGCATCCATCATAGTATATATATATTCACATACACACAGGCAAGCAGGCTTTTTAACAACAGAACAACATTCATTGCATATAGCATAGATTTTGGTAGATTTGCTCACCTGGAAGTTTTGCAACAGAGAAGAAACAAAGGGGAATCAAGCCTGAATATTATTTTCTTTAATTCCCTTTTGATGGTTAGTTCTGCAAAAATTTGTAAATACAAAAGTTTGCTCAATTTCCTGTTGTATTCACTTGTTTACCTTATCAATAACAAACAAAAGAATCAATTCTACTTACAGTTTTAAATTTGTTTAAAGCTTCAATTGGATTTATTCTTCCCAGGCTGCAGACTCCAGATCTACATTTTCCTTGAATTTCTTTCTGTAACTGATGGATAAGATTGTTTAAATCTTTATTTTTATTATTGATTCACAACTCAAAATTCAATTCTTAAAAAGGAAGTGACTTGCCTTAATGTATTTCAGAAACCAACTGCACTTAACAAACTGAAGCTATCCCACGTAAAAGCTTTTGACATCTGAAACTTGTTGAAGTTTTGAACTTGTACACTTTCAGATTTGGTTAATATTGATGAATTGAACTTTTCTTTGCTGTTGAAATCTTTACTTTCAGATTTGATTTATATCCTGTTGTTTGAGATATTGCTTCAGGTTGTAGCTTTGATTTTTTTTGATTCTTGTTTGCACTTCACTTTTATTTCCTGGTTTTGTATATTTTGATTTCTTGAATGTTGAGATTTGAGATTCTCAAATCTGTTGTTTACTGTTGCTTAAGATTTTTTCTAAGATGTTAAATAAGGGCATATGGGAAACTCAAAAGTTTCTTTGTAATTTTAAATCTCATTATTTTATTTTATTAGATATGGTGAATGCCATGTGTAAAAATTATCATGATTGTGAAATTCCAATGCAAGGTTCACTTCTCTACTCTATCTCCTTTATGTTTGTTTACATTTGTATGTGTATATATATATAATGTTAAAAGAATTGTTTCTAACCAATATCTACATTACATATGTTACATCTTTAATCATTTTAAATGCTACAAATTTTTAAAACATTTATTTTAAATTTAAATTCAATTTTCCATTTCAAACTTGAAATATAAACTTTCATTTCCATTTGTACATTCACACTTTATTTTGAACAAATTTAAATTAATTTTTACATATGCATTCAATTTACTCATATTTGTAATATGCACATATATATAAGACTTTAAATCTATATGACCTTTTACAATATTTATTATTTCAATATTTTAATCTCAAAATAAAATTGGAATTTATTTCATATAATATTATCACTTATTTTCATTTGTTTTAGATTTTTCTTAATTTATTCCCAAATTAAATTCCAAAAGTTAAAACATATTATTTATTTAAATTGAAATTTTGGGATGTTACTTTTTATCTATAAGATTTTAAATATAGAAATTCAAAATCTCAATTAAATTTTAAAATAAATACTCAAATAAACCAAAAATTCCTATTTAATTTGAAAAATCCAAATTAATTTACAATTTTATTCCAAAATTTATTTACACCATCAATTTAATTTAAATTAAAAATCTGGATCGTTACATAAGCTGTGTATAAATCTAGTAAATAAAAATGGGAAATTGGGAAATGAAATTTGATAATTCATATTATATGTTTAAGTTTGGAAAATTTTAAGGTATGATATTTATAACTGGATTTTTCCAAGATAAATTTAAAATGAATATTCTAGTATAATTTAATTGAAGAAAATATTTAATTGCTAGAAATTGGAGTTTTATTTATGGATTTTTATGTAAATATTCAAGACTAAATAATAGAACATTTAATTTGGTTGAAGGAATAAATTCCAACTTTAGTTTTGAAATATTAATACTCCAAATGGATATATATATATATATATATATATATATATATATATATATAGAAATTGAAGTGGTTTTGGAACTTGAAAGTGGTATTTAAATTTTGGTTTAGGCTTTAAATAAAGAAATATATTTGTAAAGCCATGGAAATTATTTTCTTTACAAAGTAACCTTAAAGTTAAACCATTTATTTCGTATACCGTTGAATATCCAAACCATTCAAGTTTTAGAAGTTATGGTTTTAAAATATATGAATTTCGAAATATTATGCTTTGAAAGTATAAGTCAAATATTTGGTTTCCAGATATTTTAAATTTTAAAGTAGTATGATTTTGGAAAAGAAATATATTTGGATAAAATGATATCATATTGTTTTGGGTTTTAAGATGATATCGTATTCATAGTTGTGAAATGGAATTTTTATCCTGGTTTTAAAGTATAAACTATTTTAAATGACCGCGGTGTTATAATAACGATTGGTTGGCAAAGAGACCGGGATCGGATATGGACATACTCTCTGTCGATACCGAAAACCACTTTGACTAACCGTGTACGCGGTGGAGATTCCAGAATGAAGTAGGTTGGTGGCGGCGTTTCCTGTAAGGTAAATACGTGGATCCGACTCCCGTGAGTTCGCATAAGGTGGCTAAAACAGGAGCGATTCTCAGGCCAATGAGGTCATTCCTCTGATCGGACACTCCTCTTCGATATTATACTCTGACTTTGGATTGATTCAGTGGCCACTTTTATTTTTGATTTTGGGGGAGTTTGTTCGAGGTGGGCGGCAGCTGCGCGCTGCGCGTTTCCACCAGCCCGGATAGCAATTGGTATATCTACCCTGGCATTGCCTAGTTGTGCCGTGTCACCTACCATACCGAGCCTTTACTACGAGTTTTGTTTTGTACCATACCTATGGAGTGCCCTCTGACGACGCCCATTACGGGGGAGATTACGGTACTGTATAGACTATGGGAATATATTCCGTGTTAAGGGCTATATGGGTAACCCCTTAACGCTATTAAAAAGTAAGTTTATTTTATAAATAGACATTATTATAATAGCGGAATATACTACATAGTAAATAGTTTAACGGACCCTTAGGAGATGTAAATCCCGAGCATCTCTTGAGTTACTGTACTCATATTTATTTCTGTTAATTTAACTTACATAAGATCTTTTAGCTCTGACTCGAGTGTTTTGTCTTTTCAAATTCGCTCGGGTCAGTCCGAGCGTTTCAGGATTTGAGGATTTAGCTCTGGAGGACGAAGACAAAGATTTGTATTACTAGTATCTACTATATTATTTCACTACACCATTTAATTCCGCTGCATTGATAGTATTGGTATGGGTAACTCTGATATTCATTATACAAGTAAAATAAAATATTTTGTAAAACAGTTTCATGAACTGTATATTTGATTATTATATTTTATCCTTCCGCTGTGAGATTCTGTTTTTTTATTTCTTCTCTGTTTTTCTTATTTACCCCATAACAATCCGCCCTTCCGTATGGTTTGAATCGACACGTGTGTCGGTTTAAAGTGTGCGAAAAGGCGGGATGTTACAATCATATTGTATCAGATATTGTATATCAATGTATTATTCTTTTCCTTCCGCTGTGTTGTTGTACTTAATTGTGTTATAAGCTCCGGAGAACCAGATTCGACATTTGGATCTGCGGCATTGAAATATGAGTATCGTATTCGGTGCCGATTTTCGAAGGCCGAGTCTGGATCGTTATATTCTTCATATCATGGTACATCTTCGTCACACTTGGATGAATAGAAAGTATGGACTGATGATCTTCCCAAAGTAACTCTTGCCTCAATCCATCGACATTCGGGACACAAATCCGATTATTAATCCTCAAAATCCCTTTGTCGTCAATCTGAGCTCCACTTCCATCTAAGCTACCACCACCTACTCTATTACGAACATTCTCCTTAATAAGCCTAATTATCCTATCCTCATCCTTTTTAGCAATAATATGGTCTATAAAAGGAGAAGAAGCAACAAGATGACATAACATCGCCTTCTTCCGACTCAAAGCATCGGCTACAACATTAGCTTTCCCTGGGGTATAGTTGATGTCGAGGTCATAAGAAGCTAGAAACTCAAGCCACCTAACTTGTCTCAGATTCAAGTCCTTCTGGATGAAAATATATTTCAAAGACTTATGATCCATAAAGAACTCAAACTTAATTCCCAATAAGTGATGTCTCCAAAGCTTTAAAGCAAAAACTACGGTGAGTAGTTCCAAATCATGGCCTGCATACTTGGCTTAATGGGTCTTCAACTAACGACTGGTATAAGCGATAGCCTTCCCATCCTGCACCAGAATAGCTCCCAAACCTTCAAGACTAGCATCAGTTTATACCATTTATCCCTCATTTTCAATTGGAATGGTAAAAACTGGTGCGGAAGTAAGCTTACGCTTCAACTCATTGAATGCATCTTCACACTTATCATTCCATCTAAACTTAGCATTCTTTCGAGTTAGAGCGGTGAGAGGTGCAGCAATTCGAGCAAAATTCTCAATGAATCTCCGATAATAACCGGCAAGGCCCAAAAAACTATGGATATCATATGGAGTCCTAGGAGTTGCCCAATCCTAAAATAGAATAGGGAAAATAAGAACCGAGGAGGAGATAGAACGACTAATGTTTCAAATGAAAGAAGTGAAGATAGACTTACATTGATTGCATGGATCTTAACTGGATCAACAGAAACTCCATCACCAGAAACTATATGTCCAAGAAATTGGACTTCATCTTTTCGGAAATGGCATTTCGAGAATTTGGCTTTCAACTGATGACTTCTGAGAGTCCCCGGAACAAAGCTCAAATGAGATTCATGCTCCTCCTCTGACTTAGAGAAAACAAAGATATCATCGAGAAGACTAGAACAAACTTATTAAGAACATCACGGAAAACCCGGTTCATAATGTCGACAAAGAAAGATGGAGTGTTAGTCAAACCAAAAGGCATAACTAACCATTCAAAGAAAACATCCTTAGAACGGAAAGCAGTTTTGGGAATACTTTCCTCGGCGATTCTGAGCTGGTGGAAACTAGTGGCAAGATCAAGCTGAGAGAATACAGTAGCACCATAAAGCTAATCGAACATATCATTAATGCGAGGCATAGGATATCTGTTTTTCATAGTGAGCTTGTTCAGCTCCCTATAATCAACACACATCCTCAAAGATCCACCAGACTTGGTGACAAAAACCATTGCTGCTCCCCATTCGAAATGACTGGGTCTGATCAAACCTTTGGAGAATAAGTCTTCGATTTTCTTCCTTAACTCTACCTTCTCACGGGGTATCATTCTTCTGGGAGGAAGAACTACAGGTCGAGCTCTAGGAATGAGATCAATACGGAATTCGATTTCCCATTTAGGAGGTAAAGAAGTGACTTCACCAAACACGTCGGAAGAGTTTGACCACATGAGTAGAATCAAGATCACTAAGGGAAGAATCAAAAGAATAGATAATACTGCCTGCATATTCCTGAGGCATGCCGCACTGAATCACCAAAAGATCACCCTTATCACCAACAAGAGAAACAGTATGGGCTTTATAAGAAATAACAGCTTCATGCTTCTTCAGCCAATCTCCTCCAAGCAATAGATCAAAAGCGTCGAAACCAAGAATGTAGAAATCACCAGAAAAACGATAGCCAGAATGGAAGATTTTCACATTGTTACAAATCTTGCTAAGGTTGTGAGACCATCAATAGGATTAGTAACACACAAAGGTACATCGCACAGTCAGGTGAAAGGATATGCTCAAACTTATCACAAAGATCCAAAGAAATGAAACTATGTAAAGCTCCATTATCAAATAAAACATGAATAGGAAGATTAAACAAGGTAAAGGTGCTCTGGAGAGTACCTTGGGTATCACTAGGAGCAGGTGGAGTAGATGAAGTAACTGCAAAGACACCCGATGGCTTGGCACGATCTGAATTTTAGGACAAAGATAATGAAAAAGATAGAAGAAACGACCCAACTAGACTGGAAATCCTAATCAAAGAATTCTACAAAACAACGTGGATTCGAAAGGAAGGAAAATCCTAAGAAAAAGAATTTTAAAACAAGAAAATTTTTATATCTAAAATAATCCTTTAAAATCATTTTATATTTAAAAATACGTTCTCTTGAAAAGAATGATTCTAAGATTATTTTTCTCATTTTAGAGTATATCTACCCTATCTCTAATGAGTTTTTGCCCCGTAGGCTAAGGTTTGCCTAAAACCAAAGCTCTGATACCAACTGTAACATCCCACCATTTTAGACCATTCAAATCGACAATAAACCGCACACGTCAGACTTGAATAATTCAAAACAAAAGATTGTTAATAAAATTGCGGCAAATAAAATCAATCACAGAATCACAAATACAGAATATCAGAATAATTTCACAGCGGAATATATAAACATAGGAGTTCATGAAGCTTCTAGATACAAAGTTTCAAAACCATTACATAATGCTAAATTTGGAAATACTTGTAAAGTTAGATACATAAGTTTCTGCTACAAAGCACAAATGGCGTGGAAATAACTGTAATGAAAAATCAAGTAGTCGGCTAACTCCAGTGAATCTCTAGCTCCGAAAGAGGATGCAACCGAAACGGTGAAACTCAAGCTGACCTGAGCGTAAAGCAAAACGCAAAACACTTGAGTCAGGACATACACACTTATAAAATGTAAATCAACTCAAGTGAACTGTTAAAGAAATGCATCAGTAACTTAAAGGATGCTTGAGATCGCCCATCCTCTAAGGATCCGTTAAACTATCTACTATATAGTAATATATGCTATTATAATAATGTCTAAAGTAAAGTATACTATTTAAAAATAGCGTTAAGGCATTACATTTTCCACCTTAACACATTTTATAAATTCCCATAGTCTATACAGTACCGTAATCCCGCCCGTACTGGATGCCGTCAGAGGGCACTCCATAGGTATGGTACAAAACAAACTCGTAGAAGGCGCGCTAGGGTAGGTGACATGGCAAACCTAGGCAATGCTAGGGTGGATATACCAATTACACTTCCGGACTTTTGGTAAGCATAGTCGCAACTACCTCCCAACTCGATCCACACTCCCGAATCAAAGGTGCACACCAAATCAATCACAAAGTAATAGAATGGCTAACGATGAAGTGTATTCGATTAGAGGTGCTACCCCTTTGGCCCGTCGATTGCTCCTGTTTTAGCCACCTTATGCTAACTCACGGTAGTTAGGTCCACGAAAATATACCTTTAGGATCGTCGCCACCATCCTACTTCATTCTGGAATCTCCACCATGTACACAGCTATTAAAGTGATTTTCGGTATCGACAAAGAGTATGTCCATATTCGATTCCGGTCTCTTTAACAACCAATCGTTATTATAACCCGTAGTTATATAAATTTCAAATGGTTTATTCTTTTTAAATAATATTCATTCTTCCAAAGTCGTAAAATCTACAAATTTGTACGTTTAAATATAACACTTTAAAATAATAATATCTTAGCAACAGTAGCATTTCAAATTTTTTCCATTACAATTATAGCACTTCGAAAACATTACAATTTAGAAATGGCAGCATTTCTAAATCATAACCATAAGTCATCTTAACATTTTGGAAAAGTAATACTTAAGAAACGGTAGCAACTTAGAAATGTAACCTTAAGATATTGTAGCATTTTAGCAATGTATACTTTTCCTATAACAATTTTACAATCAAATTATTATATACTTACAACCTTTTTCGTAAATATTTTTATTACGCTCAATTATTCATTTGGATATTAAATAAACTGAAATTTTTGTTAAACATAATTCGTCACAATAATATCCCTTTTTAAAGATGAAATTTCTTATTTTAAGTAAAATACATTATTAACTTACATTTTTATTTCCTTTTGTAAGCATCATTTATTATTTTTATTTCCCAAATTCCCATGTTCATTAGTTAAAACTTACATATCAAATGTACGTTTTAACTTACATTTTAATTCTTTTCAGTAAGCGATAATTATTCTTGTTATTACTCAAGTTATACCGTTTACATTAGTTAAAACTTACATGTCAAATGTACGTTTAACTTACATTTCTTTTCATAGAACATTTTCCATTTTAATTACTATTACATAAATCAAAACTTACAATTTATCGGTTAGGATAAAATAGCATTATTAAGTCAAATCAGATTATTAAATTTCATTTAACCTTCATACCGTAAATTAAATTCCAAAATTTACATTTTAAACAATTTATTTCTTATAAATTTTTTAACACATATAAACAAATTTACAGAAATTGTTAAATTAAATTTTAGTTGATATTCATATATAAAATCCAAAATACTTAATTATTTTTAGAAAAATCATTTTAAACCAACCACGGAGTCTGTATAAAATTCTCTACCATAGAGTCAAGTAAATACGAACATATATCATTTCAATCCGCAATTTATTAATTTTCCGGGTTTTATATCATTTCAAACCCGCAATTCCAAGTAAAAATAAAATTGCTCAAGCCTATCATTTCCGCCCATAACAATTTTCCTTATTCTAACAATCGTTCGGGTATGTATCATTTCAACCCATAGTGAAGGAACTTGCAGTGTGAGAATAGAATAATAATTTACATAACAATATTCAACATATCATGGCATATGATCATAACAGGTATAATATGATATGAAATAACATGAAAAAACATATGAAAAAACATGAAATAAACATATGAAATAACATGAAATAAACATATGAAATAAACATATGAAATGACATGAAATAAATATATGACATAACATGATATAAACGTATGAATTAACATGATATAAACATGGGTGAAATGTCAAACTTGCATATACATATTCTCCCAACTTAATTGTCATCAATTCACCAAATCAATAAGTACGTATGTCAAGAGTGATTACTCACCTTTCTTAGGTAGGAAAAAGTGATTCAAAGCGTAACACAAAAATCAACAAACTACAGATCAGTTTGAGTGAGAGGAGAATCCAAATCCGATGCTACAAAAAAAAAATCCATACGTAAACAAATAATTCTCATAGAAAAAAAATAGAAAATAGAAAATTATGCAATTGCAAAATACATAAGAGGCTTGTCAAGGGTTTGCATAGGCTTGGTCTAGAGGTGGTTTTCGTTTGGTCTAGGCTAGGTTTGGGTTAAGTAGGATCAGTCATCATCATTAGGGCAAGGCTCATGGCTAGGAAGGAAAAAGGAAGGGGAGGCAAAGGGTTGTGTTCGGCTATGGGGAGGCTATTTGGTGATGGTGGTTGGTTTTGGGCAGGGAAGAGGTCACGACTAGGGCTTGGAAGAGGAAGGTCTATGGTTTTGGGAAGAGGTGGAGAGTAGGAGAGAAGAGAAGAAGGTAAGAGGTAGGTGTGGCCAAAATTTATGGAGGAGAGGAGGAAAATTGGAGGAAGAGAGGAAGAAGTCTAGTGTTTGGAGAAGGAAGACGAAGGAGAAGCAGACTTACATTTTTCTATCGAGGCACAAACGAATAGTTGTGGGGCTACTAAACCCTAGGAGATGTTATATAGGTATCTCAACAGGTGGCCCTTCATTTACTAAAGAGGTTTCTAGCCCAAATGGTCTAAGCCCAAACAAATCAAAATAAAATAGAAGTTGTAGGGAAAATAACTACATGTAATACGCTAAATACAACAAATTTGGAGAAGTAAAATCAGAATTTTACGAAACAAAAAACAGAGAAAATGTTAGAATTAAATCCAGCTTTGTAAAAAAAGAATAGAATTAAAAATTTCAAATTTAAAATTTTCAACAAGAAGTCATACTTTGACAAAAGGTGAAACAAATTTAAATTTTTAGATTTGTTAAATTTGGAAAAACATTTTACATCAAATCCCAAAATTATATATTAAAATTCCAAATTTATCAATTTTAAAATAATTAAATTCAATATTTCAATTAAAAAAATTCATTTAAAATATGCTAAAAATTTGCTTGTTGTTACATTAAAGTCATATTCAAAAAGGTTATAGAATTCGCAGCGAAAAAGTGCTGCGGAAAGTGCTATATAAGCTTATTTGATTTTAAAAACTTTTTAATATTTGAAAATTCATATGTTCCATTCCAAATCTCTTTCAAATCATTTAATAGATTTATCAAATTTATTTCATATTTTTAATCATTTAAAAATATCATTTATAGAGAAATCCCGTTTTGGATTTCGAACTACAAAACCACGATGTTTTTAGAAAATTGCTTTGGACATATTTCAAAATCTACTTAATGAAATCTTGATTTTCTTTCTTCGTTGGAAAACTATTATCATTATGAACCAAAAAAAATTTATTTCGAAGAAATCCGACTTGTAAATCATTTTCTACATCAATTTGAAGTTATAAGTTGAAATTTGCGAACTGTCACTACGCGATGAGCTCGATTTTGACCAATTTTATGAATTGCTTTGGAACTTGTTCGAAACCCTTCAAATTTATTTTTATCCATATTTAAACTATTTTAACTTATTACTAATCATTTCTCTTATCATTTATCAAACAAGTTATCAACCAAATAAACAATCACATAATTAACAATTTGCAACCAAGTTATCAAACATTGAATCATTCAACATATTTAAACTTTTCAATCATTACTCTTGAAATAATTTATGGATTTATTAGTAAATAAGAGTACTCACCTTTAACTTAACCAATTACTTCTACCTACATTCATATGCAACAACACTTCACTTAAACTTCAACTAATCAACATCTACTCCATTTCTTTTGCTTAATGCTATCGACCTCTTCTTCCAATCTCTCAAAAATCCGGCAGAGCTTCTGCAGTACCTTGAATTTCTCCTTGCTCATTGGAATGAAATTGGTGGCACTTCCATCTCATTTTCTTGCTCCAGAGCTTCATGACTTGCTCCATTTTCTTGCATAGGTTCGGCCACACCCTATTCTACATCTTCCTCCATCATTTCTTCACTTCTTAAATGCTAAAGCATGTTTTAATGGTATTCTAAGGTCATTAGCAAAGTTTGGTGGTGTTTTGACTTTATTTGATATAGTTTTGAAAAAGTTGTTAAGCATTCGGAAGAGAAGAATAAGGCATTAAAGAGAGCTTCAAGGAGGAAGAAGAAGGTAGAAATAGTGTGAAAAAAGTGAGAAAGTGGTTGTTATTTATAGAAAAGAAATATAATGGTAAGTTACCAAAATATCCCTTTACCAAATTACCATAATAACCTTACTTACTTTTTAAGTAACCTTATTTTTTTCAATACTTAACATCACATTTCAAATCATTACTTTATGTCATTTTCACTTAGATATTAAGTAAAAAAGCAATAATTATGTTTCTTTGATTTGACGTTTACTTTATGCTTCGAAATGACATTTTTGCCTTTTTATACTTACTTTTTCCTAATTATATTCTAGAATTTTCTAAGTATGTTTAGTAAAAGTAAACTTGATTAGCGAATTAATTAATACTTATAATATTTGAATATATGTTCCTATATAAGAAAATAATGGTGTGACGACGTTGCGACAACTTTTAATCGACAAAACATCGTTTTTCGACCAAATGTTTTACCATCACATTTTGACATTTTTGTTAAACTATTTATTTATAAAAACCAAATTTAAAAATAAATTTTTATAATGATATTTAAAAATATAAACACTCATAAATAAATTAAAATAATTTATTTAACCATCAAAACTTTTTTTTGAGATCAACATTTTGTCACTTTTGTCGTTATAGGCAAATGTTACTATTTTGGTGTGTACTTCTCTTTCCAAATCCTATCTAATATTATTTGAATCATATAACCTTATATATTTTACACTAAAATCACTTTAAATAGTATATTTTAATGTGGTCAAATTCTGGGTCGTTACAGATGGATACGAAATGTTGGATACTGGCTGACGGATACCAAATGATGGATATGAGATGATGGATGCCAGATGATGGATATTAGATGATGGATACCAGATGATGGATACAAGATGATGGATACCTGATGATGGATATGAGTTGATGGATACAAATCATCAGCCCGCACTTGAAAACTCGAACTTAGTTCGATCATATCTCACAATCTACGCGTTGAAACTTCATGAAATTTGGAGAGTAAGAAATTTGCACTATCATCTTTCACCATGATCGATCTCATCTCGATCAGAGCAGTTTATGATCGATGCGAACTAGCTATGGTTCGATCAATGATCGATCCTAAATGACTACAAATCGATCATGTGGGCCAATTTGGGCTTGAGAAAGAGTATTCCAAGATTCAAGGCAGATATTTCCAGCTCCACACCTATAAATAGCACCTCCATTGCAACTAAAAAGTGGTCTTTTTTCTCGGCTTCTATTTATCTTCTTCTCTTTTGGAAAAACTCTACCATTTTTTTCTACGCTAAGCTCCTTCTCTTTATCTTCTTCTCTTTTGGAAAGACACCACATAGCGGAAATATATATATATATATATATATATATATATATATATATATATATAGACACACACACACACACGTGCTAAGCTCCTACTCCAAGCTATCTAAAATTCGTCAAGAAAAACCTGATCACTTGGCTGCTCATAAAAATTTGAGTGCCCAAGTGTTTTAAGAAAAACAAAATAAGCTCCGAGTCAGACATGGGTCTGGTTTGAGTAAACGGTTAAGTTGTTTAAGTTGAAAAACCTTTGAAAGAAAGGTATCTCGTAAGACTCTCCGCCAATAAATACGGACAAGTTTTTTCCTTATGATAACCAAAACTTTGGTAGGAAATCTAGTTATATTATAATATTGTCTAGGGTTTCCAATGTAAAATACAGAAATAGCTGGAATGCTTACATCTCACATCCCAACATAGTTGGGCACAATCAAAACCGTACATGCACTTATTGGAGATTAGATTCCATACAATGGTAGGGCTACTGGGGTAACGCCCGTCACAGTGCGTGGTTTAGATCACCGTATCGAGAATCCCTCCCGATCCCCTGCAACACAAAGTCGAAGCTACCTCTTACTGGATAGTCCGAATAAGACAACCCTGCGGTTAGAGCTAGCAATCGCCTATACAACCGAATAAAAGGGACTCAAGACAGGGGAAAATCTTATCCTACTTGGGTGCTACCCACTTAGCCTTGCGTGCACCTCCCTTGTTTTTGCCATTCCTGGTCAATGAGGCTTGAGGCTACGATTACCTTTAAAGAACACATCTTGGAATGCTGATCATCCTCTATTGACGATGGTCTAATAGCATTCATCCATACAAGTTCGTTTTGGGTTCGAACGAAACCGAAGGCATTATCTCGTTAGACTCATTTTGGAATCACCCTCAAAGTTAACGACAATAACTCTTGCACTCTGAAACTCCATCTTGATCTTCACTTAAGATTTCATGACCAATCGTTTGACTTAGATCGATGTGGTTTTCAGATAATAAAACTTGATATCCGATCCCGGTCTCATCGAAATCCAAACGCCGTCTTAAAGGTCAAGTTGTTTAAGGTTAAACAATTTAATTCAATACTTTGAATTCACACAGCATTCATTACAGATAAATATCACACATTTATCACAACTATGCCCAATATCACATCACAGAATATCATAGATTATCAAACTATAAATATTAATCAATCCAGACATTCTACTCAAACAATCATCCACAAGCAAGATTTATTAACCCATATTATAATTAATTTAATTAACTTAAATTAATTACTTAAGAATTAATCACCTAATCCTGCTTAATCAATCATTAATTAATTAAAAACCATTTAATTAATTAATCATTTCTTAATTACCTTATAAATCAATTAATTAATATTTAATTACAGATTAATTATCCTTTAATTATTAATTAATAAACCTTAATTATTAATTAATAAAACTTAATTACAAATTAATTTATCCTTAATTACCAGTTAATTAATCTCTAATTACTTAATTAATTAATGCTTAATTAAAACTTAATTAATTAATCTCTAATCATTGATTAATAATCACTAATTATCTAATTAATAACCCTTAATTACAAATTAATTAAGCTCTAATTAATTAACTTATAACCCTTAATTTTTAATTTATTAATCCTTAATCATTAATTAATTAAACTAATTAATTACTCTTTAATTACTTCATTAATTATCAAAACCTTAATTAACTTAAGATAAACCATTATCCTTTATTAATTACCTAATCACATATTTTTAAAACATTATCCTTTTAATTAACACTTAATTATATTTAAAATAACCTAAAAATTTACTTCACAAATTTAAGTTAACAAATCATATACCTTCCTAATCAAATGTTAAAGAAAACATTTACATATATAAAAGAAATTTATATAAGAAAAGTTTTAAACTAAATTTATTTAAATTCTAAAAACTTGCTTTTAAAAAAAAACTTTTTAAAAACTTGTTAAACTTACTTCGTATTCAACCTGATGATGACTCAAGTCCTGACCCGAGTCCATTACCTTTTTTTAAACTTGGATTAAATTTTAAACTTAAACTTGAACATGACTTCACTCACATTCCTACTCGAGTCCTTACTCGAGTTCCTTACTCAATCACCCGAGTATCCCTTCGAGACGACTCCTCTACCCAAACTACTGACATCATCAGACACCTGTGCACCTGCACAGTCGATCGCGACGACATCGACCACCGTCGACACCTTCAAACCATCGTCGATCACCTCTACAAATAATTCTGACCACCTAATCTCCGTCACAAGCCTAAGATCGAAATTGAGGTGCTCAGTCAAACTGGGAACCAAAACCCTTTGCCTGAATCTCCCTCGCACTGCCGACATCGACCACCTGAACTCCTGAAACTCCGGCCACACCTTCGCTAGCCTTCCACGCTGCCTTCCACAAGGTCCGATGGTCTCCGATGCCAGAGAGACAGCGTAGCAACTCAATTTCCGACCTCGACCCATTTTAGGGTTTAAACTCTAAACCGACCGATCATCGCCGCCACGGTGGATGATAAATCCACTTGGCATTTTTGCCAAGCTCTCCTACACCCTGACCTCCTTCAGTCGAAACCCCGACCACCCCAAGTTCACCCATCACCAAAAAAGCCCAAAACTTGCTTGCTGATCAAACCCGAAATGCTCACTCAATACAAATCTAAAAATTGTGATTTCTCTTTTAAAAATCATGATTTTAGATGGTGATTCAGGTTATATAAGAAAATCGAAGAATTTAGATGTTTGAATTTTAACATATCTTAAGTTTTCCACTGTGCTTCTTGGTTTTCAGAAAATTAAAAATTTAATTTACTTAAATTTATTTTTAAGACTTAATGTATGACTAAAAAAAACATTTCTTTTTTGAAAACTAAATCCTAACAGAGATCAGAAGAAGGGATATTGAATTTTGATCTAAATTTTAAAACCTTATAACAAGAAACAGGGAAGAACATAGATGTCAGACATGCACACCTATATATTGACTTTGTATATACATTCAAACTTATTTATACAATCATGCAACTTCATATTCATATCATAACACTCAAGAATTATCACATGCATCAAGTTTAAGATAATTTTTAAAGTTTGTTTACTCGCCAGTTAAAAAGATGAACAAAGCCTTTTGAAATAGTTTTGTACTATTGGAAAAAGACTAGGATGTTGCGATCTTTGAAACTAGAATTTGAAAAATGCTTAAAACTTATTGTGACTGAGATGATTAAGGCTTTGATTTCAGGTTGAAGCTTGCTTTGTTTTGGTGATTTCAGGTTTTGATTGCTTGATTAATTTCTGGTTTGAAAATTTGTGTTACAGGCTTTAGTTTGATCTGGTGTGAAATGTTTTACAGGTTTTTTTATTTATGTTACAGGATTTTAGTTTTTCTTTGCTTATGAAAATGAAAATGGGAAAATAATGGAGAAGAGAAGAGAGATGTATAGATAGACTAAATTATGATTTTTAAAAAATATAAAAGAAAATAAAATAATAAGTGACACTTGTTAAATTTCTTAACATTTGTCATTTACACTTATTAATCAACTTACATTTGTTATTAAGATGATTTATAAACTAACACTTGTCATTATGCATTTTTAATTAATTTTAAAATAGTTTATAAGCTTTTATATTAAATTTCCTAATTAAATAAATACCTTTCTTAATTCATATAAATAAGATTCTTTAAAGAAAATATTATAAAAATCTTATACATATATTTTTTAATCCAAAATATTTTAAAATATCTATCTTTTGAATTTCAAATTCAAATCCAAATTCAAATTAAGAATCCAATTTAAAAATCAATCATATATATATATATACACATTTAAATAACACTTATTTAATTTGAAAATAATAATTTCTATTTAAAATCTATTTATCTATGTTTAAAAACCATACATTATTATTATTGTTCGAAAATAATAATTTTGCCAATTTTAATTAATTTATAAAGGAGATTATCGCATTTTAAATTGCTTGAAATTCCAGGATATCCCACTCCTCCCCCCTTAAAAAAATTTCCGTCCCAGAAATTTAAAACAAAAGATAATCCAAAAACTTTTATTTCAAATAATTCAATCATGCATATTAGTCATACACTAACAACCAAACAAACAATTCATCCGAACAAACATTACTAGCTATCCGGACACAGATCGGGATAAGCTTTCCTAAAACTATCCAGAGTTTCCCAGGTACAATATTTGGGATCCTCGCTCCACTGCACCTTAACCAGCTTCACCACCTTGCTTCTGAGGTACCTCTCATCTTGATCAGTGATCTGGACTGGATGCCTGACAAACGATAAGTCCGATTCGATCACTAAATCTTCCTGCACTGCTGGCTCCACAAATAGAGATGGGTCGTGCACGTATTTCCTCAGATGAGATACGTGAAAAACATTATGAATTCTAGCCATCTGGATTAGCAATTCAATCTTGAAGGCCACTGTACCAATGCTCTCGAGCACTCAGAACGGACCGATATACCTTGAGGCAAGTTTTCCCGTCTTTCCAAATCTTATCGCTCCTTTAATCGGGGAAACTTTGACAAAGACTAAATCTCTAATCTCTAATTTCAATTGTCTTCGTCTCTTGTCCGCATATTTCTTCTGGCGATCCTACGCTGCTCTCATTCTCTTCTTGATAAGCTCTACCTTCGTAGATGCCTCTCTGATCAAATCTGAACCAAGAACAAGACGATCTCCCGACTCTACCCAATAGGATGGGGATCTACAAGGTCTTCCATATAAAGCTTCATAGGTTGCCATCTTGATACTCGCTTGATAACTGTTATTGTAAGAGAATTCCACTAAATGTAGACGGTCCTCCCAAGATCCACCAAAATCCAAAACAAAAGCCCTCATGTAACGACCCAAAATTTTTGTGATTTTATTATTAAATTAATTGAAATTTTGTGAAATTTTAAACAACAAAATTTGAAAACAAAAATTTATTATTTGGAATACGTCTATTTAAATATAGCAACTGGTAAATTTTCATCTGATCATATTGAAGTTTATTTTATTGTATAATTCTATTTCAATTTAAATCAGTTAATAATTGATGATAATGAATTAATTTCCAGACCTGAAATATTTTTCCATAGAAAAATTATAACTCATCTTCTAAGTGAGACATCAAATTTCGTTTCATCAAATTCAGTCTTCTTTAGCTCCGTCGATCTTATTTTTCTGCGTTTTTGTTGCATTTCTTCCGCTGGTAGAAATTCGAATTTTCATAATTCAATCGTACCACTAATATCTGCATACCATTTTGATCGTCTCGTTGTGCTAATCTCCGTATTATATTCGTTGTTGTGTTTCGAAGTTTGGGACACGACAAAAATCGGTGAAGCGATTAACCATATCGGTACCATTTTGACCCTTTTGAATTCTTTGTCTATTCACTATCTACGGTATAAAACTAAACAGCCACAGCTTTAAATATTTTCTTGAATTCAACAATCGGCTGTTGCTATTCCCATTGGTTGAAATATAAATTGGTTCGTCCTTTTTCTATTTTTGTTTTCATATCTTGCTTTTTAAACGGAAAGAAAAATAAATAAATATATATATTATAACAACATACGTTTTATTCATCTATTTGCACCTGTTCGTGTCTCTTTCCTTACACTTGTATTGTTCCGTGCTATAAAAAAAGGGGGTTAATACAAGTATATAGTGCATTTATGTTGTGAGTTCAGCACGTCCACTTCCTGAAAGCTGTTTGTTTTCCTATCACCTGCCTTATCATCTTCTCCCATACTCATATTAGCAGTCTCCTCCTTCATTTAAAATTAAAAAAAACAAAAGAGGAAAGTGAAATATATTTTAGACTGTTCTTCATGTTTTCTCACCGAGCATACCACGCCGACCACCATCCCATGCCTCCACCAGAAACCACCCTAGCCACCCCTTCCCTTGAACGCCACCACTTACCTCAGCCCGCCTTTCATTCACCGCACCACTTCACCCATACCGCGACCCACCCAATGACAGCGACGCCATCATCCACGTCGACCTCCGCTCATGTGCAGCCACGCCACCGGAAGCACCACGCATCCCCTCCGACCAACGACTGCTAGAAGCCTTAAGCCATCCACCTTTTCACACCCAGTAGCCGATGCTATCACCCTCCACTGCAACTCCTCCACCTTGCTTCGCCCATGCCTCCACCTCCTCCTCACTCCGCCTTTGACCTCACCAGCCTCAACCCTTACCTCCGTGCGAACCTAGTCGGCCTTGGTTTTCTGGTTCATAGGTATATTTATAGGTAACAGTATATTATATTAATCTATATGCTTTTCGCATATTACCTATTTGCATTTATTTTACCTTGTTTTATTTGCATGAGATACACAACTTAAGTATATCGGCATATATGTTTATAGTGTATAGAGTTGTGTGGTTTCTTTTATGTCAAAATATTTCAGATTTTATAACATAAACTATAAATTTTCGTAAAGTATATAAGTTATATTATATATGAGTTAGTTTTAAAGGTATAAAGTTTATACAGTTTGCATATAAAGGCTTCAAGCAATATTATACTTAGTCTATTTATATATTAGTATATTAAGGCATACGCCTGTACATTTTATTGTATATATAAAGGGTTTTCGAATGCAATTGTTCAAAAAGAAAATTGCTGCATATAAAAATGTATACGCATATTTACAATATAAGTTGTAAAAGAATATAGGTGCTAATTTTTGATGTCATGTGTATATCGTTGTGTACGTATATAAGATTTGAAATAAATGTAATATGTTTTAGTTAAGTATACATACTATATAAGTCTGGTATATATTTTAATGGCTACAGTATTATAAATATATGAATATTTCATACGCAAGTGTTGAGTTATACAGTGTTTTTAAAGTATACAATATAATATATATATATATAAAGTTTTAATTGTTTATGAAAATATATAAAGTTTTAGGTGTTGTTTAAAGTGTTGTTATATATAGGTTGGAATCTTTGCTTACGGTACACTTTAATGTATTGGGTTATTAATATTGCAGTTAAATATTTTATGTACTATAAAGTTGTTCTGTGATTTTATAAAAATAAATAGATGTCAGTTTATATATGTGTTTTACAGAAAATCTGATGTGTTTAGAATACATGTGTTTGGTTTCGAATATATATATATATATATATATATATATATATATATAAAGATTTTATTTTTATATGTGTTTAAAATTTATTTTTGGGTATAAATTTTGTATAAAGATTCTGTTTTAAACCTGTCAAAGTTAAATTATTGATTTGATGATATATATATATATATATCTTATTTTACATGCATGTTTAAGAATTGGGTTTAGAAGAAAATTTATAATATTCATTTGTTTATGTTAATCAAGCCAATTTGATTCTTTCTCATCGATTTTTGATTTATTAACTTGTCCGTTGAACTCTTGTCCATCGTGCTTTACTTTGAAATTCGTGCTTGGATTCGTAGCTCATTTCTTTATCAAACCAATCCAGCCTCGAAAGGTGAGCAATCACGCATGATTAACGTTCTTATATTTATAAAATTTGATTTCAATTGAAACGACAATTGAAAATGCTGCTGTTAGTTATTTAAATTGTGGTATATATGCTATTATAATGTAACTGTTCACTTGTGGGATATGACACCATATCATGTTGCCTATATTGTATTGTTATTTAAGATATATGCCTGTTATTATTATCGTATCTGTCATCACTCTGCAAGTTCCCAGTTAGTATAGAATTCACTATGGATTGAAATGATACATACCCGAACGGACTTTAGAATAAGAGAAAATCGTTATGGGTTGAAATGATAGACACAAGCGATTTTCATTTGCATTGAATTTGGTATTGCGGACTGAATGATACACCCGTATATATTAAATTGTGGATTGAAATGATAAACATCCATATTATTTGACCATAGGATAAAGAATTGTAACAACCCTGTTTTTGATTACTGTCGAAATAAAAATTTAAAATAGGAATTTTAAATTGAGAATTGAAAAAAAAGAAGTGAAATCCATTGCAAAAATCAGTTAAACACTTGAGTGGTAGCACGTTGAGATGAACTTCATATTGTCTTCACGTGTATGAGAAGAATAGGTCCAATTTAAAACAAAGTGAACACTTTGCTGTCACCGATAATTTTGTAAAACAAAAGTTTGAACACACTTTTATCACTATCATCATTCTATGCAACCTGTCCTTTTCTTCAATTGTGCATGTCTAACTTAAATGCATTTGTACCAAAAAGTTTGCCAGCACTTATTTCTTTGACTTGTACACAAAATGAGAAAAGAAAAGTAAGCCTTACTCATTTTGTATCATTTTTCCAGTGGCTGTGCAAGAGCATTAATGGCGGTTCAAAATCATTACTCCTTTTGGATCTTGGTTGCTAACCAGTTCTAAAACAAAGTAGAGGTGAGTGCAAACGCACACTTCTAATAAAAACTATGGTTGCAACTTTTTTATTAGTTAAGTATTTTACGTTTTGTATGCAATATCTTTTCGTATGCAATATCTTTTGGGTTCAGGAAATTTTCGAGTACAATATTTACTAAGTTTCCTATTACCCAGAGCAACTTTACTAGTTGGTTCTTAAGATATTTGTTCGCTTAATATCCAATGGTTACTTTAATTATTGATAAATAAGATACTTTGTGTGCAAGTATTGTCCAGGCATTATTTACATGCCTGCACATTTGTAGTTTGCGTGCATATTGATAGTCACGTATGTGAATGAGTATAAGTCCAGGCCAATTTTTGTGTGTGCAAATATGTTATGCACAAAAGTGACAACGTGGAAAAAATAACAACATGCGGCACCAAAATTCAAGCCCAGGTCACATTTTTTTTGTTTTGCATTTTATGTCATGCGTGCAAACTATGTAGCCCAGATTTTATTTTATTTTATTTGGTGCGTGTATATGTATAGCTTTGCCTAGGCTATCATTTTTACGGATATGCACGTGTTGCACGAAAATATAGTATTGGCCAGGTATTTTGGTTTCATTCATGCACGCAAATTATATTGCCAAGTTACTTTCTTTTGCAATTTACATTCTTGCGTGAAAAATTATAGTGCCTAGACCATATTTGATTTCATGCGTGCATATAGTTACCCAAGCCTTGCTTTATATTTTAGTACGTGCGTCAAATTTTAGTGAGTACAAGTCATTATTTTTATCAACTTCATTTTTTGTAATATTGTATAGTAAGAAAACTATGTCCAGGTCAATTTATATTTTTGTCCACATTTGCTTTGTACGTGCATGTAATGCACGAGGCTAAGTCCAGGTACTTTCATTTTCGTGGATTAGTTTCTAATTAAAACGTGCGTATAAATGCTATTAGGTAATTCATTTGCGTGTATGCATGCATTGCATGAAAATAGGCAAAGGTCTGTTTATCTATTGTATTTCAATATGTGCCTGCTTGTAATATTGCCCAGGTACTTTGTGTTTAATTCATTTTTTCATGCAAATATATGTAGCAAATAAATCTAAGTCCAGTTCAAGTTGTGTTTTGTCATATTGTAGTGTGCAGGCAAATGTGAGTTGCACGTTACTTCATTAATTTACTTTTGAACCGGTGTTTTGTTTTGAAACGTATTTTGTTGCCGTTATTTCTATAACGGGTTTTTACCCCGGTGTTTATATTTGAAGCGTGTTGTTTTGATGAGATTTTTGATGAATAAAATTACTGTTGTTTTGACTTCAGTAACCGTCAATTTAAAGTGAAATTTCAAGCGGCTATCTTGCAACCAAGAAAACCCGCAACGCTGATTTTTATATCCGTTTTTACGGTGTTTTGTTAAGCGCAATTTCCTTGTCGAAATTGCTATAGAAGTTGCTATTTTAATCACATGTTTTTAAATCATTTTAAAATATAATTGTTTCCAAAAATTTCACAGTTTACGCTTTCAAAATAATGAGAAATAGATTTAAATGCTTCAGCAAAATTAAGGACTATGGACCCTTACTTTTACTAATTCGATTAATTCCGGACTTGTCCATTTGAGAACGTAAAAATTATTTATATAAAATACACAATTTTACACTTTCCAGGAAACGATGATGAGATTTAAACGACTTAGAAAAAGTGCAGAATATGGAACCACACTTTTACTAATTCGGTTAATTACGGACTCGTTAATTAAAATATTTGCCAAGGAATTGCTGTTTAATTTTTTTGATGATTTTGTTGGGCTTTCGAGCCACAATACTAGGCCTTCGGGTCAATTACTAGTACTAGGCCTTTGGGTCATTTGTTGGGCGCCAAATATTATGCTGATAGTACTTGGTAGGCTTCGGCCATTTGAGATGCATGTGCGGCGTAGCTTAGACTCGCCATATGCTGGAATCGATCCATTTTGCGCTGATTTTCTAGTTATCTTATTTTGATTTCTAGATTTTTGTGTATTGCTGTTTTGAATTCAATTATGAATTTGGGAGTTGATTTTGATGGTGTTTAATGAGATTTCTTCATTTAAACTATGTTGATTAATTATGCTGAATAGTCTCATTCGAGATTATGATTAATTTGCTTTAGTGTTGTCTATCATGCTCTTATTTCTGAGTTTAAATTAGACTGATCTGTTTATTATTTTCTTTTAAATAATACTCGGGTCAGACCGAGTTATTTCAGGATAATCGCTATCTCTGATTCAGTTGCTGCTTCAGCTTTTGTGATTTCACATCATCTTTTGTTTAGGCTTTGGGGCGTTACTTTTGGTGTATTGACTCTCATCTCATGTATGTTATGATGTCTATGTATATGTACATTTGGTTCATGTGAACCATCGAGTGTTGTAGTATGTCTCCAGACTTACCTTCCGCTGTATATGATATTTCTGTTCTGATGTGATTATACTTATCTGTGTTGTTGCTATTATGAGTTGTTCTAAATTTTTCATAAGCCACCATGGTATCGTTTTAGATTTGGATTGAATGTATATCGTTGGGAGTAAATTACACAATTCCTATCGATGTAATCAATACTCGTCTAAGGCATAACTTATGGATGGTCGCTTCTAACAAGCCTTATTCTTCGCAATAGAAGATGTTATTACCTTTTAATAACCTTTGTTATTTTGAGCATAGAGGTGGGGCGTCACAGCTTGGTATCAGAGCTGAGATTCAGAACAAATTATAATAAACACGGAACAGAAGCAGAATGGAACACGTGTTACAACTATTCGAGGGTTTTATTCGTGCCTTTCTAATCTATTCCTTCGTTATTCTTAAACTTTTATCCACTTTAACATGTTGGAATATGTCTGGAATAAATCTCATATTTCCGTAGTATTCCAATTGTTAAATTCCTTTCCAATCTTGTATTGTTTTAACTAATCCTTATCTTCTCTCGTTCTCTCAGCCTGTGGCCGGAAGAGGTAGAGAGAAGCGCTTTACTACAGGTCCGTCTAGTGATTCTCATCTGGATAGAGTCTATATGTCAGCTGAGCAGTTTATGGAGCTATTTCGGGGTACTCAGCCTTCTATTGCTACTCCCGCAGCTCCCACTCACAAGTCTATCTTCGCCCTCATGTGTAGTGACTATACCCACCTTGGAGGCAAGCCTTTCAAGGGATCGAAAAGTGTATTGGAGGTTCAGACTTGGTTGCACGCTAGTGAGCGCATATTTTCTTGGATGGATCTTTCAGATCATCATCGCGTTCTCGTGGCATCTAGCATGTTGCAAGAACGTGCTCTTGATTGGTGTGAGCGTTTGATTGCAGAAGTTGATTAGTCCTCTCTCTTATGGAATCATTTTAAGGGACGATTCGAACTTAAGTTCGTTCCTGAATCAGAAAAGGCCAATCTTGCTCGTAGTTTCCTTGAATTAAAACAAGAAAAGTCCTCTGTTTCTGATTATGTTGCATCTTTCGAAGCCTTATCCAAATACGGAGTTGAGTTCATTAACACTCTGCGTAAGAAGAATCTTAGATTTGTAGAAGGTTTGAAGAAGTATTTGAATAAAGTCCTTTTGCTTCAGCTTAAGCTTCCTTTTGAGGAACTTGTTGATTCGCCACTTTTCCTTGAAGCTGTCGAAAAGGAACGTGATAGTAGTGATGAGGTTGAGGTTTCTAAGAACCCCAACAATAAGAGGTTTCCATTTCATAAGCCTAATCCTTCTTCCAACAAGAAGAAGAAGAAGAAGCAAGCTACCTCTAGTTCTCAGCCTATTAGCGCACCTTCTAATCAGAGGGTGTGCTATAATTGTGGTTCTCTGGATCATCTTATCTTTAGTTGTCCTAAGCCTCGCATTTTTCGCTATTGCAAGAAAGAAGGTCATTGGGTTTCTGATTGTCCCACTGCTCCTAAGGGTTTCAAATCTGGAAAGCTTAATGTTGCTAAAGCTTCTGGTGATTCTTCTCAGCCCAAAGGTATTCCTCCATCTGTTTTGGAAGGATTTATTTTATTTCATGGCCGTTCTATTAGAGTTCTTTTCGATACGGGTGCATCACATTCATTTGTGTCAAAGGAACTTGTTGATGTTATTTCTTTGGATGTTGTTAGTCTTTGCGACCCTTTGAGGATTGTAAATCCTATTGGTGGATTCGTCACTCTTGGTTTGTTATGTGTTGATGTTGAGATTATTCTATGTGGTTTTTCCTTTCATGCAAATCTGCATGTTATGGATCATCTTTGTTTTGATATAATTTTGGAGATGGATTGGCTCGTCCATTATGAAGTTCAAATCCTGTGTTCCAAAAGAACTTTATATCTCAAACATCCCAATGCTATTGAACAGTTATCTATTGTATTTCGAGACATGGACCATGCTTCAAATGCTCTCATTTCTTCCTTCGAATCGGTGGATGTCATAGCTAATATTCTGGTTGTTTGTGTTTTTTCTGATGTCTTCAAGCCTATTTCGTGTTTGTCGCCGAAGAGGGCAATTGAGTTCCGTATTGATATTATCTCTGATGCTCACCCTGTCAGCCGTCCTCCCATGAGGATGTCTGCTAAGGAAAATGAGGAACTCAAGCAACAATTATCTGAATTGGAAGCCAAGCAATTTATTCATTCTAGCTCATCTCCTTGGGACGCCGCCGTTATCTTCGTTAAGAAGCCAGATGGTACTCTTAGGCTTTGCATTGATTATCACAAGCTTAATGAGCTTACTATCAAAAATAGGTATCCATTACCTAGGATCGACGACATGTTCGATCAATTAAGTGGCGCTAAGCTTTTCTCCCAACTCGATCTTGCTACCGGTTTTCATCAGTTACGAGTTGCGGAAGATAGCATCCCTCTTACCGCATTCCACACTCGTTATGGTTCTTACGAATGACTTGTTATGCCATTCGGTTTGATGAACGCCCCAGCATATTTTGTTGATCTTATGAATCGGATATTCCGAGAATATCTCGATAAGTTCATCTTGGTTTTTATAGATGATATTCTTATTTATTCCAAATCTGAAGCTGATCATATTCATCATTTGGAGATTGTTTTGAGCACTCTTCGTCAGCATCAGCTTTATGCCAAATTCTCCAAGTGTCACTAATGGAAGAATAAGGTGAAGTTTCTCGGTCATATTGTTTCTTCTGATGGTATCTCTGTCGATCCTTCCAAGATCGAATCTATTCAGAATTGGAAGAGGCCCGAGACCGTTACTTAGATCCGTAGTTTCTTTGGATTGGTGGGATATTATCGCCGGTTCATTAAGGACTTTTCTCATATTGCCTTACCGCTTACCACTCTCACGAGAAAAGCCGTTCCTTTTATTTGGTCAGATAAGTGTGAGATTTCTTTCATGATGATAAAATATCTCCTTACTCATGCTCCTATCTTAGTGGTTCCCGAAGGGAATCATGATCTTGTTTTTTATACCGATGTCAGTGGTTATGGACTCGGTGCAGTTCTCATACAAAAGGATAGAGTAGTTGCCTATTCTTCTAGACAACTAAAGCCTAACGAGATTCGTTATGCTACCTATGATTTGGAGTTAGCCGCTATAGTCTTTGCTCTAAAGATTTGGCGACATTATTTATTGGGCGAGCGTTTTGTTCTCTTCACTAATCACAAATCTCTGAAATACCTCTTTACTCAGAAGGAACTTAATTTGAGGCAACAACATTGGCTCGAATTTCTTGCTTCATATGATTTTGACATTCAGTATACCCCCAGTAAGGGTAATCGAGTTGCTGATGCGCTTAGTCGCAAGCAGCAAGTTGTTGTTTCCATGATGCTAGCAGAGTGGAATATATTAGAAACTTTATCTCATTGTGATATTAGAGACCGTCCTTCAGTTTCTGACTCCCCCGTGCTTTTATTTAGCATAGGAGCTCGTCCTAGTTTGTTGGATCGTATTGCCGATGCCCATAAGCAAGATCCAGATCTCTCTTATCTTATTCAGAGTTGTAAATCGGAACCCCGAAGTGATAATCTAAAGGATTTCGATATTGATATTCATGGTTGTATATGGAAGAAGGGAAGGTTGAGCGTACCTAATGTTCCTAATCATAGAAATGACATTCTTGAGGACATTTGTAATGACCTGCATATCCGTACCCCTTGAGTCAATACTATTCTACCTAAATCAACTCAAGTTGTACAGAAATACGAACCATTAGGGTTAAAGAAGAAGAGATAGAAGAAGAAAATAGAAAACAACATCAGAATCTAACCATCGCAGCGGAATAAAATATAATATATATTAACAGATCTTTACACAAAAATCAAATACTATATCTGTTTATACATACATCAGAGTACATCATCATCAGAGTTTTACATTAATAGCAAACAACTAGATATACATCTAATCAACACAGCGGAATATATACAAAACAAGTACGAAAGTACGTATCGTCATCCAGCTCGTCTCCTGAGCTCCACTACATCCATTCCTGTATCATATAATACTCGGTCCGACCCAAGCATTACAGTTAAATAACACCCGAGTCAGTCTGGAATACCAGCGTGAGAAAATCACACTCAATTGATTATTAAAGTTTCAAAATCCTTTGAAAACAAAAGGCATCTCGTAAGACCACGCCATAAATAAACATGTCGGGTTTTTACCTTACGATAGCTAAAACACTTTTTATAGAAATCCTCCGATATTATAATAGGGTCTATATACAAATACTTATAAAATAGCCGAAATTGTTACATCTATTAAATTCCAGCTACTAGCCACGGAGTGGGTAATACAAACAAAAATCGTAGAAGGCTCGTAGGGAGAATGGATTTTCAACTAATGACTAGGCACTGGGGTACCACCTGTCACAGTACGTGGCTTAAATCACAGTACCGAGGAATACGCCCGCTCCCCTTCAACATAAGACCGAGACTACCCCTTACTGGATAATCTCGAGTGAGATCACCCCGTGGTTGGGATCAGCAACCGCCCACTAAGCTGAAATAAAAGGGACATCTAGACAGGGATGACCTCACCCTGCTTGGGTGCTACCCACCTAGCCTTGCTGCATAACCCCTGATTTTTAGTCATTCCCATTTGATGAGGCTTGAGGCTAAGCGTTACCTTTTTAGAACATATCCCTTAGAATGCCCATCTCCCACCTGACGATGTTCCGAAAGCATTCATCAATACAAGTCCGTCCCGGGTTCGAACAGAACCGAAGGCACTATTCCTACTACATCCGTTTTGGAAATATCCTCAGGATTAGTAGCGACTAGCCCTTGCACTTCACTGCTCCATCTTCGAATCCAAACTCGTTTCCATGAAAACGCACAAACCGGATCGAAGTGGTTTTCGAGAAATAAATCTCGATCCCGGTCTCTTCGAAACGATTAGCGTACTTGTCCAATATTGATAGTCGGTGATTTAACTGTCAATTAATATTTACAACATCCATCAAACAATAAATAATTTCCCAAATTATTTATTAATCCCAAAAATATCTTCACAAGATATATTTCCACTTTTCAAACCCTTTTTGAAAAACAGTTCTCAAACTATCTTCCTTTCTCAGAATAAATTCCAAGTATTTTCTATTTCCAATTGAATCACCAAGCACAAAACTTTAAATTTTTAAAATAATTTAAAATACTTTGAAATGTATTTTAAAACATTTAGTTAAAAACCACTTCACTAATTTATTAAATATACATACTATATAAATATTTGAAAATAAGGTTACTTAATAAAATATAGAACTAGATTTTCACTTTTAAAACAAAACACTAAGTCACTCTTTGAATAATTACTGCTATAATAGATCAAAGGAAATACTTACTTTTAGAATTTAAATATTTAGAAATAAAAAATTATCCAAAATTTGCTTTTTAAAACAACGTAAAAACTTTTAATTTATATTTAAAAATTTACTTTGAAAACGTACTTGGTTATCCTAGGAAATATACTTCTCTTCACATTTTTCTTTAAATCTCCAATTCAAACACTTGAATCAATTTCCAAATTGATTTCCAATTTACTTCCTTTAATTCCAAAATCCATTAATTTCAGATTCTATTCCTTAATTTTGATTCAAAATACTTTTAATGGAAATACCAATTTTTAGATTTCTCAATTTACTTCTTTATCCCTCTAAATAAATTTAAACTTTAAATTTTAAAATAATTCTTTATTCCTTTAAAATAATATCACTTGAATTTAAAATTCCTTAATTTCTGTTTATTCAAAATCTTTTCATACTCGAAGTTATTTATTAGTATTTTAATATCACTTCCATTTCTTTTCAATTCATTCTTAATTTATTCAAATTTTCTATAATTATTTCACTTACGAATTTACTTCTTTTATTTTCTTTCAAAAATCCAATTTATATATTTTTGGTAATTCATTTTACCCAACTATATCCAATCAAACCATAGCATTCAATATTCCAATATAACTCATCATAGAATATCAATTATCACAACAGAGAATATTAAATAATTTAAATAAATGTTGAGGGGTCCAGTTGGATCCCTCTAACCTGTTTTCCCCGCATCCACAGACGTTAGCACAATATAAAATACCAATTCCACAATATACCATACTATAGCACATCAATCCATTCAACCATTCAAACAATTATTTACATTTAATCATTTAAATTTAATCATTTAAATTTAAATTTGAATTTAAATTTAACCGAGTGAGATTTACTCACCTTTGCTTCCGTTTGTAGTCCACTTCAAAATTGCCTTGGTTTCATGATTTTTTTGACCTTGTACAGATATTAGATGATTTTATTAATATTCGAACTAATTAAACAATTCATTTTATTTTAATAAATTTAATTTACTAATGATTTAGTTTAAACTAAAAATTTCCTTTAAAAATCTATTTAGTAGCTAAAATAACTAAAATAAGTTGGTTAAACAATTTTTTCCACCAAACCCATTATTAAAAATAAACCTAGCAAATTAAATAGGTATGTGTGTATTTATTAACACTTCCTTTACTATATATACACATATGTATATAAGATATTTATATTTATTTTACTTCTGTGAATAAACAAAACAGGATTTGTTTCTTTATTGTGAAAGCCCTATTTTAATACCTTAGCTTACTGTAATAACTTTCCTGTATATATTATATAAATTAAATAAACTTAGGGATAACTTAAAACAAAACATACTCATTGTCTCTATTTTATTTTATTTTCTTTCTATAAATACATATGATTTTAAATTCAGTCTAAATTGAAAATAAAAATAAAATAAAATAAAAAAATAAAAAATACCTCATAGTAAATAAACTCACTGCATGTAGATATATACAAATTAAAACAAAATTCTTCTTTACTATAAACAGTATATAAAAGTTTGAAATTTACTTTACTGTAACTTTTTTTAAAAAAAATTTGAAAAGAGCAAATCGAATATACCACTACCGAACCCAGTTCCATCCTTGTTCGTGCCCCTGAACACTCCACTGCGAGCATCGCCACGCGACGCCGCCTCAACGCACCCATCGCGAACGATGCCCTAACCCAACGTCGCTACAAAATCGATCGACAGGACCTTCCCCTCTGTCGTGATCCACACACGCCGTACCCTCGAAGTATCGCGCTCGACATCGCCTCCAGATTAAGTCGAAGTCGCGATTGGAATGGAAACGAACGGAAGGCGCGATTCTTGATTAATTTGATATGAATGAAATTGAAAGAGAGGAGATAGATCTGGGTTTTGATTTGGATTTCGTGAGGGAGGATTCGAATTGAATAAAGGAGAGAAGGACGAAGGAGGAAGACGCGATTTTGAATTTAGGTGTAGTCGCCGTTATTTTTTTATTTAGGGTTATTATTTTCCAATGAAGGCTAAGAAGAGTGCGTGATTTCAAAAGGAAGGGTTCGGCTTGGCTTTCTTCAGAAGGAAGACACGAGTAATATATTTTTTTTATTTTTTTCTGCTTGCGATTTAAAAAGAGAACGAGGGGACACGATTTTAAGATAAGGGTAGTGGCGTATACAAGAAGCTTGACTAATTAAATTAAATTTCATCAGATTATTATCAATTAAATTTTCAGCGCATTTATATATCGTACGCTCACACAACAACACTGATCACTAGGAAATTTGAGATCTAATAATAATTCAATATTATGGACCCAATGGAACTAGTTTCATCAAATTCTGAAACTGTGCCTCGGAAGGCTATTTTTAAATTCAGTTTAAACGATAAAATTTCAAAACCGAACAAATTACTGTTAAATTCAATTTTAACACTTCTATTATCTTCAATGTTATCAATAAAATTTTTATAAGTCTTCAAATTATTTTTAACAGGCTTAGAATTCCAGATTCAACATTTTACCCAATTTCAACTTATTTAATTCGATAATTTGATTATCAAATACATCGTGATATTCGTAATTCAAATTCAAATTACTCTATTGAATATTTAAAATCAATTAAATATTTCGATTTTATATGCTTGAAAATTTCGGGTCGTCACAACTGTCATCGTTCTAAGTATACTATCCATCCCGGCAGTAGTAAGATGTATGCTGACATGAAACGCTTATACTTTTGGGAGGGTATGATGCGTGATGTTGCAAGTTATGTGAGTCATTGCATGACTTGTCAACTTATTAAAGTGAAACACCAACGTCCTAGTGGTCTATTTCTATAGACTTCATTGATGGTCTACCTCGTTTGAGGTCGGGCCATACTAGTGTTTGGGTGATTGTTGACCGATTGACCAAATCAGCCCATTTTATTCCTATCAAGTCCAATCGGACTGCTCCTTTGTTGGCTAGTCTTTTTATTAAAGAAGTCGTTCGACTTCATGGAGTTCCTAGCTCCATTGTTAGTGACAGAGATCCGCTTTTTACTAGTGGTTTCTGGCATAGCCTTCAGAAAGCTTTGGGTACTAAGCTCAATCTCAATACATCTTATCATCCACAGTCTGATGGTCAGACTGAAAGGGTGAATCAAGTCTTAGAAGATCTCCTTCGCGCTTGTATTCTTGACATTGGAGGTAGTTGGGAAGACCACTTATCTATTGTTGAATTTTCTTATAACAACAGTTTTCAATCCGGTATCGATATGACTCCTTTCGAAGCCCTTTACGGAAGGCCGTGTCGATCGCCATCTTGTTGGTTGGAATCCGGGGAAAAGTTAGTTCTCGGCCCCGATTATATTCGTAAATCTTCTAAGAAGATTCATATTATTAGACAGAGAATGAAAGAGGCTCAAAATAGGTAGAAATCTTATGCCGATCATCGTAGAAAGCCTTTGGAATTTTCTGTTGGCGATCGCGTGTTCATTCGTGTTTCTCCGATGAAGGTGGTGGTGCATTTTAGTAGTTCCAGAAAATTGGCTCCTTGATATGTTGGACCATTTCCTATTACGGAATGCATTGGCCGTATTGCTTATCGTGTATCGCTACCTATTCAGTTTTCGGGAATTCATGACGTATTTCATGTATCCCAGCTTCGTCGATGCCTTCGAGATTCGGATTCTATCATTGATTCTCGTGTGTTGCAAGATCTTGAGATCTCACTCGACTTGTCTATGGTGCAAAATCCTATTCGTGTGCTAGCTTCGGAGGTTAAACACCTTTGGAATAAAGATATCCTGCTTGTGAAAATTCAATGGTCCGCAACCCCAAAGATTGCACCTGGGAAACCAAAGAATTCATCAAGCGTTCTTATCCCGGTTTTCTCTCCTCTTTAGGTGGGGGTGAGCATTCTTAATTTATCTTTTATATTTAAATCTTGGTTGTGATGAATAATTTGTGTTATAGACTGCTTCTAGAATGAAAATTGCGGGGACGCAATTTTTATAAGGGAGAGTTTGTAACAACCCTGTTTTTGATTACCGTCGAAATAAAAATTTAAAATAGAAATTTCAAATTGAGAATTGAAAAAAAAGAAGTGAAATCCATTACAAAAATCAGTTGAACACTTGAGTGGTAGCACGTTGAGATGAACTGCATATTGCCTTCACGTGTATGAGAAGAATAGGTCCAATTTAAAATAAAGTGAACACTTTGCTATCACCAATAATTTTGTAAAACAAAAGTTTGAACACACTTTTGTCACCATCATCATTCTATGCAACCTGTCCTTTTCTTCAATTGTGCATGTATAACTTAAATGCATTTGTACCAAAAAGTTTGCCAGCACTTCTTTCTTTGACTTGTACACAAAATGAGAAAAGAAAAGCAAGCTTTCCTTATTTTGTTTCATTTTTCCAGTGGCTGTGCAAGAGCGTTAATGGCGGTTCAAAATTATTACTCCTTTTGGATCTTGGTTGCTAACCAGTTCTGAAACAAATTAGAGGTGAGTGCAAACTCACACTTCTAATTAAAACTATGGTTGCAACTTTTGTTAGTTAAGTTGTTTACATTTTGTATGCAATATCTTTTCGTATGCAATATCTTTTGGGTTCAGGAAATTTTCGAGTATAATATTTACTAAGTTTCCTATTACCCAGAGCAAGTTTACTAGCTGGTTCTTAAGATATTTGTTTACTTAATATCCAATGGTTACTTTAATTGTTGACAAATAAGATACTTTGTGTGCAAGTATTGCCCAGGCATCATTTACATGCCTGCACATTTGTAGTTTGCGTGCATATTGATAGTCACTTATGTGCATGAGTATAAGTCTAGGCCAATTTTTTTGTGTGCAAATATGCTACACACAAAAGTGACAACGTGGGAAAAAAAAAACTTGCAGCACCAAAATTCAAGCTCAGGTCACATTTTTTTTGTTTTGCATTTTATGCCGTGCGTGCAAACTATGTTGCCCAGATTTTATTTTATTTTATTTGGTGCGTGTATATGTATAGCTTTGCCTAGGCTATCATTTTTACGGATATGCACGTGTTGCACGAAAATATAGTATTGGCCAGGTATTTTGGTTTCATTCATGCATGCAAATTATATTGCCAAGTCACTTTCTTTTGCAATTTACATTCTTGCGTGAAAAATTGTAGTGCCCAGACCATATTTGATTTCATGCGTGCATATAGTTACCCAGGCCTTGCTTTATATTTTAGTACGTGCCTCAAATTTTAGTGAGTACAAGTCATTATTTTTATCAACTTCATTTTTTGCAATATTGTAAGTAAGAAAACTACGTCCAGGTCAATTTATAATTTTGTCTACATTTGTTTTGTACGTGCATGTAATGCACAAGGCTAAGTCCAGGTACTTTCATTTGTGTGGATTAGTTTCTAATTAAAACGTGCGTATAAATGCTATTAGGTAATTCATTTGCGTGTATGCATGCATTGCATGAAAATAGGCAAAGGTCAGTTTATCTATTGTATTTCAATATGTGTCTGCCTGCTTGTAGTATTGCCCAGGTACTTTGTGTTTATTTCAATTTTTCATGCAAATATATGTAGCAAATAAAACTAATTCCAGTTCAAGTTGTGTTTTGTCATATTGTAGTGTGCGTGCAAATATGAGTTGCACATTACTTCATTAATTTACTTTTGAACCGGTGTTTTGTTTTGAAACGTTTTTTGTTGCTGTTATTTTTATAAGGGGTTTTTACCCCGGTGTTTATATTTGAAGCGTGTTGTTTTGATGAGATTTTTGATGAATAAAATTACTGTTGTTTTGACTTCAGTAACTGCCAATTTAAAGTGAAATTTCAAGCGGCTATCTTGCAACCAAGAAAACCTGCAACACTAATTTTTATATCCGTTTTTATGGTGTTTTATGAAGTGTAATTTCCTTGTCGAAATTGCTATGGAAGTTGCTGTTTTAATCACGTGTTTTTAAATCGTTTTTAAATATAATTGTTTCCAAAAATTTCACATTTTACACTTTCAAGAGAATGAGGAATCGATTTAAATACTTCAGCAAAATTAAGGACCATAAACCCTTACTTTTACCGATTCGATTAATTCCGGACTTGTCCATTTGAGAATGTAAAAATTATTTATATAAAATACACAATTTTGCACTTTCAAGGAAATGATGATGAGATTTAAACGACTTAGCAAAAGTGTGGAATATGGAACCACGCTTTTACTAATTCGGTTAATTCCGGACTCGTTAATTGAAATATTTGTCGTGGAATTGCTGTTTAAATTTTTTGATGATTTTGTTGGGCTTTCGAGCCACTAGGCTGGACCTTCGGGTCAATTACCAGTACTAGGCCTTCGGGTCATTTGTTGGACCTTCGGGTCATTCGTTGGACGTCAAATATTATGCTGACAGTACTTGGTAGGCTTCGGCCATTTGAGATGCACGTGCGGCGTAGCTTAGACTCACCATATGCTGGGATTGATCCATTTTATGCTGATTTTTCTAGTTATCTTATTTTGATTTTTAGCTTTTTGTGTATTGCTGTTTTGAATTCAATTATGAATTTGGGAGTTGATTTTGATGGTGTTTAATAAGATTTCTTCATTTAAACTATGTTGATTAATTATGATGAATAGTCTCATTCGAGATTATGATTAATTTGCTTTAGTGTTGTTTATCATGCTCTTATTTCTGAGTTCAAATTAGACTGATCTGCTTATTATTTTCTTTTAAATAATACTCAGGTCAGACCAAGTTATTTCAGGATAATCGCTATCTCTGATTCAGTTGCTGCTTCAGCTTTTGTGATTTCACCTCATCTTTTGTTTAGGCTTCACGGTGTTACTTTTGGTGTATTGACTCTCATCTCATGTATGTTACAATGTCTATGTATATGTAAATTTGGTTCATGTGAACCATCGAGTGTTGTAGTATGTCTCCAGACTTACCTTCCACTGTATATGATATTTCTGTTCTAATGTGATTATACTTATCTGTGTTGTTGCTATTATGAGTTGTTCTGAATTTTTCATAAGCCACCGTGGTTTCGTTTTAGATTTGGATTGAATGTATATCATTGGGAGTAAATTACACAACTCCTATCGATGTAATCAATACTCGTCTAAGGCATAACTTACGGCTGGTCGCTTCAAACAAGCCTTATTCTTCGCAATAGTAGACGTTATTACCTTATAATAACCTTTGTTATTGTGAGCATATAAGTGGGGCGTCACAAGAATTATACAGGAACCGTTGGTCTATATATAAATATTTTGAAAATGATTTCTATGATTTTGGAAGGGAAGAAATATGATTTTATTTAATATTGAAATATTTTATATAAATAGGTTTAAACATAAAGTAGACACAATAATAAACCTAAATTAATAAAGTTTGATTTAATTAATATAATATGTTAAGCATTATATTCTTAAATCGATTTTTCAATGATTTGTGTAAGCAAGGAAGATAAGGTTGAATTGATTAAATTGTAATTACTTACGAATTTTATTTAATTAAATCGACTTGAAACTATTGAATTTGGAACTTTTGATTTGATCTTATAACTTGATTTTGATTTAAAGTGATTAAGTGGACATTTCATGTTTAAAGAAATCGTGGGAAATATATATAGAAAATGTAATTTAAGATCATATAAATAATATTGAATTTATTAAGGGAATATTTCAAAACTAAATAATAGTGAAGTCAAATTGGGAGATAAACGCAATTATCAAATTTAGTTTTTAAAATGTTGAATATTTAAAGTTTCGAAATATATTGGCTTTATATTACATTGAAATTTAAATGGTTTATTTATGGTTTGTAGATGTATTTGAAATCGATAAATTTGAATTTGTTTAGTCAGAAACTGAATTGAATGGAAATTGATAAATTGGGATTGAATTAAAAGTTGAATGGGAAAGTTGAGTTGATTTTTAAGCCATTAGTGAAGTTGGAGGAAATTACGAATACTTTACTCTATAAATAATTTAATATATATACAATATTTTGGGAAGTAGATATATATTTGAAATGGAAATGATACTTTGGTTTTGAAGTATTAAATATTTTGAAGGGACCACGGTGTTACAATGACGGTTGGTTGTTGATAGCGTATATTTATACATTGTAGATAGTCCCATAGATCCTTAGAGGATGATTATCCCAAACATCCTTTAAGTTATTTATATTTCAGTTGATATTTCACTTGAGTTGGATTTATTGATATAATAATGTTAAACCTGACTTGAGTGTTTTGTATTTTGCTTTACGCTCGGGTCAGATTGAGTAATTCAGCATTTGAGACTCACCTTTGGGTTTTGGAGCTTCGTTTAGAGATCCAACTATCGATTCAGCTTTTAGCTTTTCTAGTTGATTAGTTCAGAGAAGTCATCTGCTCGTACAGGAGAATTCACTGTATTTGGGATATTCTGTTGTATTTATTTCTAATTCTGATGTTTATATAGTTGCTTCTTGAAGAACTATTTATCTATTCCGCTGCATTATTATTATATTACTCTTTGTTTCTGATTCTGTGATTGATTTGTTTACTGTAAATGCCTAGCTTTACCAAATTTAAATTAACAATCTGATATTTTGAGAAATTCAAGTCCGACGTGTGTAGATGCAAATGGTTGAAAATATCGAGTCGTTACAGTTGGTATCAGAGATTTGGCTTTAGGCAAACTTAGCGTATATTGTAATTTATTTACAGAATCACTTTCGATCGAGCTTGAATTTCTTCCTCTTTGATTTGCTTTCTTTTGGACTTTGGAATGTTCCTTACGGTTCCAAAATCCATTGTCTTCTCTCCCTATTCGTGTTTCTTGATTCTGGAATAGCCAATAACTCCACTTCGAATGATCTCTATGAAAAATCGGCAATTCCGCCAATCTTTGAATGAATTGTAAAGGGCTGAAACTCCTTTACAATTGGCATTGATTCACTAGAGATTTATATATCACTCGGTTTAGATGCTGCTATCTCTTGTTATGCCGAATTCTATCTCTGGCGATCGAATGTCGACTTGCCGTAGAATTCTGCACCGATCTTATTTTGAAATCACAGTTGATCCGGTTAAGGTTTCCCGTGATTTATGTAAATATATCCACCTCCTATTTTGAAATTTAATTATCTCGTCTTCGATCGAGCCTATCTTCGGACCATAATTCTATTTGATTAGAGTTCCTCTAGTTTGAATCTCCATCTTTGTTTTGAAATCCATTCTTGATTCACACTTTGGAAAATCGGGTTTGTATTTCAGAAACTGTCTTATATATAGAAATTATTATTTTGATAAGTATGATTATATTCTATATATAAAAGTGAAATGTTTTCGAAAGGATTATATACCTTTTAAAAATTAGAATTTGAAACTTTGAAAGGATTTGAAATTTTGAAATTTTTTATAAGAAATTTGATTTATATGAAAATGATTTATAACAGAAGGGTTTTGAATTTGAATTTCGAGGAGTTGAATTCCGGTGTTTTGAAATTGGTTTTAAGATTTTGAAAATATATAATAATACGATTTAAAAGTATTTTCCCAATATGAAACATTTCAAAAGACTTCAAATGAGTTCCAATGAAGTTAAAGAACAATGAACTTTTCAAGTAAAAGAAGTCCAGAACTCACTTGTGTCGCTGGGAAATAATTTTGGTGATGAGTGCACGCATCATCGACAATGATTTTCAAGTTTCAGAATGGGGGAAAAGCCACTTTAGTAGCTTTTCTATACGAGTGATTTTATGAAACCAATTTCGATTTCAGATTTCGAAGTATGGTTTGATTTTCGAAAGATATATCTATGTGTGGGGGTGTGTGTGTGTGTGTGTATTTGAAATGATTTAAAGTGAGCCCGATGTTCATTCCTCGAGTTTCAGATTTGTTTTGGTATAACCTTATCTATTGAAATTGATTTACTAATTTGTTGCTGATTTCCAACTCTTGGATTGAAAAATTTGGTTTCTTCGACTATTTTGAAGGTTCGAATACTTCCAAATCAAGGTTTAATTTTCAAAGCTAAGTAATTTTCAAAAGGTAAATTGGATCTTCCATATAGAAATAAATAGTTTAAAGGTTTTAAAGGGATGGTTATAAATTTTGGGTATAATTGATTTCGAGAAAATATTTGGTTTCGAAAATAGATTGGAATTTAAAACCCAGTATTTATATGAGGATTTTGGAAATGAATTTGTTTGATGTAAATTATGTGATTTGGAAGCTAGGATTTTTTTTCTAAGCCCATTAGTTGGAAACATTGAAACTGAAGATATTAAATTGGGAAGAAATAATTTGGTGAAATCATATATGATTTTGAAACTGAAACGATATTGAAAGGAATTGAAATTGAGAACATTGTTTTACTTGACACTTGATTTGGGAGTTGTCAAACTTATATGAAATTGATTTGTATGAGTATGAAGTTGATTTGAAAACTACCGATTTGTAAAGGTACTCAATTTGGAAAGAGAAATCTTACATAATCGAAGTCGATATAAGTGTGATTTGATATACTATTAATTTTGGAAAGTATTCAATTTGAAAATGGAATCTTATATATAATAGACTTTAAATAAGTATGATATTTGAAAGTGATTTGAAAGGTACTATATGATACATATTTTCGAAGTAAAGATATGGAAAGTGCCTTCAACTTGATATCCGCTTTGTGGCCACATTGTGGATTCATTCTATCGATGTTATTCTATCTGATTTTGGTTTTTCAGATGTGATACTCGAGTGTCCTACCATGGCCTAACCCATGGTCGTTTTTTTGGGTAGCGTAATCTGCAAGGCAGAGATTTCTTAAAGGGTACGGATGTTTCCTAGGGGATCCAGGCATAACCATTGTTATGTATCCCGCGGTCTACCGGTTTTGTTGTCGTGGCGTAATCCGCAAGGCAGAGATTGCTTAAAGGGTACAGATGTTTCCTGGGGGATCAAGACGTAACCATTGTTATGTATCCTGCGGCCCACGGGTTTTGGTTATCATGGCGTAATTCACAAGGAAGTGAATGCTTAAAGGTGCGGATGTTTCCTGGGGGATCCAGGCATAACCATTGTGTATCTGCGATCCAGGTGATTTGTTGGGATTGTACTTTCCATATCAGTTTTGAAGGTTTTTCAAGTATTTTCACTAGGTGTTGAAGCAGGTCTACTAAGTACTTGAAGAATTCTAGCTTTGCGCCTGATCAACGCATGGCCAAAGTCTGCAAGAATGAGGATAAACTTGTTGAAACATCGAGTTATAAAAGTATATTATTATAAAGGTAATTTGTTACAAAGGTATTTCCGACAAAGAAAGAAATTTTGTATTAATATTTGAAATTGAAATTCTTATGGTTAGAATTAACTATTCGTGCCCGATACTATTCTTTTGAATTTACCTTATCTGCTCAGCTATATTTATTCACCTATATTCTGTTTTCCGAATCTACATTCTTTCCTTTTGAATATATCCTTTTAAAATATTGTTTATTTATATACTACATGGTTTAATAGGAAAAATTATTAATTTTTTAGAAGTATTAATTAAATAAATACATATTTAAAGTAAATAGTTATTGATTTATTAATAATATCTGAACGGTATTTTTAGATAAAATTAATAAATTCATGAATTATGGATTTAATGTTTCAATAACACATAAATGGAAATATTTTTGATTTGCAAAGTTTATAAATGACTATTTATGGACATAATAAATGGGTTTAACCAAATTATTGAATATTAGTTAACTTAAAGTGAAATTTATATAGTTTTTTAAAAAAATTATCGTCCATCCTTGTCTTTCAATCTATTTTTCTTTCTTGTTGTTCTATTCTCCTACCTCCTTCCTTTTTGGGGACGAAAATTTTTGAGTAGGGAAGAGTGTAAGACCCAAAGTTTTTGTGATTTTATTTATTAAATTAATTGAAATTTGGTGAAATTTTAAACAACAAAATTTGAAAACAAAAATTTATTATTTGGAATACGTCTATTTCAACATAAAAACTGGTAAATTTTCATCTAATAATATTGAAGTTTATTTTATTGTATAATTCTATTTCAACTTAAATCAGTTAATAATTGATGATAATAGATTAATTTCCAAACCTGAAATATTTTTCCATAGAAAAATTCTAAATCATCTTCTGAGTGAGATGTCAAATTTTGTTTCATCAAATTCGGACTTCTTTAGCTCCGTCGATCTTATTTTTCTTCATTTTTGCTGCATTTCTTCCGCTAGCAGAAATTCAAATTTTTATAATTCAATCGTACCACTAATATCTTTATACTGTTTTGATCGTCTCGTTGTGCTGATCTTCGTATTATATTCATTCGTGTGTTTCGGTGTTTGGGACACAACAAAAATTGGTGAACCGATCAATCATATCGGTACCGTTTTGACCCTTTTGAATTCTCTGTCTATTCACTATCTACGCTATAAAACTAAATAGCCACAAGCTTTAAATATTTTCTTGAATTCAACAATCAGCTGTTGCTATTCCCATTGGTTGAAATATAAACTGGTTCGTCCTTTTTCTATTTTTGTTTTCATATCTTGCTTTTTAAACGGAAAGAAAAAAATATATTATTGTAACATACGTTTTATTCATCTGTTTGCACCTGTTCATGTCTCTTTCCTTACACTTGTATTGTTCCGTGCTATAAAAAAAGGGTTAATACAAGTACATAGTGCATTTATGTTGTGAGTTCAGTACGTCCACTTCTCGAAAGCTGTTTGTTTTCCTATCACCTGCCTTATCATCTTCTCCCATACTCATATTAGCAGCCTCCTCCTTTATTTAAAATAAAAAAAACAAAAGAGGAAAGTGAAATATATTTTAGCCTGTTTTTCATGTTTCCTCACCGAGCATACCATGCTCGGCCACCATCCCACGCCTCCACCAGAAACCGCCCTAGCCACCCCTTCCCTTGAACACCACCACTTACCTTGCTTATCTGTCATTCGCCGCGGCACTTCACCCATACCGCGACCCATCCACTAACAGTGATGCCTTCATCGGTGTCGACCTCCGCTCGTGTGCAACCGTGCCACCCGAAGTACCACGCATCCCCTCCGACCAACGACTGCTAGCAGCCTTAAGCCATCCACCTTTCCACACCCTGTAGCCGAAGCTATCACCCTCCACTGCAACTCCTCCACCTTGCTTCGCCCATGCTTCCACCTCCTCCTCACTCCGCCTTTGACCTCACCAGCCTTGACCCTTACCTCCGTGTGAACCTAGTTGGCCTTGGTTTTCTGGTTCATAGGTATATTTATAGGTAACAGTATATTATATTAATCTATGTACTTTTTGCATATTACCTATTTGCATTTATTTTACCTTGTTTTATTTGCATGAGATACACAGCTTAAGTATATCGGCATATATGTTTATAGTGTATAGAGTTGTGTGGTTTCTTTTATGTAAAAATGTTTCAAGTTTTATAACATAAACTATAAATTTTGGTAAAGTATATAAGTTATATTATATGTGGGCTAATTTTAAAGGTATAAAGTTTATACAGTTTGCATATAAAGGGTTCAAGCAACGTTATACTTAGTCTATTTATATATTAGTATATCAAGGCATATGCATGTACATTTTATTATATATATAAAGGGTTTTAATATGCATACGTTCAAAAAAAAATTTGCTGCGTATAAAAATGTATACGCATATTTACAATATAAGTTGTAAAAGAATATAGGTACTGATTTTTGATGTTATGTGTATATCATTGTGTACGTATATAAGATTTGAAATAAATGTAATATGTTTTAGTTAAGTATACATACTATATAAGTCTGGTATATATTTTAATGGCTACAGTATTATAAATATATGAACATTTCATATTCAAGTGTTGAGTTATACAGTGTTTTTAAAGTATACAATATAATATGTGTATAAAGTTTTAACTATTTATGAAAATATATAAATAAGTGTTATTTAAAGTGTTGTTATATATAGGTTGGAATCTTTGCTTACGGTACACTTTAATGTATCGGGTTATTAATATTGCATCTGAATATTTTATATACTACAAAGTTGTTCTGTGATTTTATAAAAATAAATAGATGTCAGTTTATATATTTGTTTTACAGAAAATCTGACGTGTTTAGAATATATGGTTTTGGTTTCGAATATATATATATATATATATATATATATATAAAGATTTTATTTTTATGCGTGTTTAAAATTTATTTTGGGGTAGAAATTTTGTATGAAGATTCTATTTTAAACGTGTCAAAGTTAAATTATTGATTTGATGATATATATATATTATTTTACATACATGTTTTAGAATTGAGTTTGGAAGAAAATTTATAATATTCATTTGTTTCTGTTAACCAAGCCAATTTGATTCTATCTCATCGATTTATCAGCTTATCCGTCGAACTCTTGTCCATCGTGCTTTACTTCAAAATTCGTGCTTGGATTCGTAGCTCATTTCTTTATCAAACCTATCCAGCTTTGAAAGGTGAGCAATCACGCATGATTAACATTCTTATATTTATTAATTTTGATTTTAATTGAAACGACAATTGAAAATGCTACTGTTAGTTATTTAAATTGTGGTATATATGCTATTATTATGTAATTGTTCACCTGTGGGATATGTCACCATATCATGTTGCCGATATTATATTGTTATTTATGATATTTGCCTGTTATTATTATCATATCTGTCATCACTCTCCAAGTTCCCTGTTAGTATAGAATTCACTATGGGTTGAAATGATACATACCCAAACGGACTTTAGAATAGGAGAAAATCATTATGGGTTGAAATGATAGACCCAAGCGATTTTCATTTGCATTGAATTTGGGATTGCGGGTTGAATGATATACCCGTATATATTAAATTGCGGATTGAAATGATAAATATCCGTATTACTTGACCATAAGATAGAGAATTATACAGGCACCGTTGGTCTATATATAATATTTTGAAAATAATTTCTATGGTTTTGAAAGGGAATATATATATGGTTTATTTAATATTGAAATATTTTATATAAGTAGGTTTAAACAAAAATTAGACTCAATAATAAAACTAAATGAACAAAGTTTGATTTAATTAATATAATATGTTAAGCATTATATTCTTAAATCAATTTTTCAATGATTTGTATAAGTAAGGAAGATAAGGTTGAATTGATTAAAATTGCAATTAGTTAAGAATTTTATTTAATTAAATCGACTTGAAACTATTGAATTTGGAACTTTTGATTTGATCATATAACTTGATTTTGATTTAAAATGATTAAATGGACATTTCAAGTTTAAAGAAATCAAAGGAAATATATATAGAAAATGTAATTTAAGATCATATAAATAATATTGAATTTATTAGGGGAATATTTCAAAACTAAATAATAATGAAGTCAAATTGGGAGATAAACGCAATTATCAAATTTAGTCTTTGAAATGTTGAATATTTAAAGTTTCGAAATATATTGACTTTAAATTACATTGAAATTTAAATGGTTTATTTGTGGTTTGAAGATGTATTTGAAATCGATAAATTTGAATTTGTTTAGTCAGAAACTGAATTGAATGGAAATTGATAAATTGAGATTGAATTAAAAGTTGAATGGGAAAGTCGAGTTAATTTTTAAGCGAATTGTGAAGTTGGAGGAAATTACTAATACTTTACTATATAAATTATTTAATATATATACACTATTTTGGGAAGTAGATATATATTTGAAATGGAAATGATACTTTGGTTTTGAAGTATAAAATATTTTGAAGGGACCACGGTGTCATACTGATGGTTGGTTGTTGATAGCGTATATTTATACATTGTAGATAGTCCCATGGATCCTTAGAGGATGGTTATCCCAAACATTCTTTAAGTTATTTATATTTCAGTTGATATTTCACTTGAGTTGGATTTATTGATATAAGAATGTTAATCCTGACTCGAGTGTTTTGTGTTTTGCTTTACACTCGGGTTAGACTGAGTAATTCAGCATTTGAAATTCACCTTTGGGGTTTGGAGCTTTGTTTGGAGATCCAACTATCGATTCAGCTTTCATATTTTTCAGTTGATTGGTTCAGAGAAGTCATCTGCTCATACTGGAGAATTCACTGTATTTGAGATATTCTGTTCTATTTTATTTCTAACTCTGATGTTTATATAGTAGCTTCTTGAACTATATTTATCTATTCCGCTGCATTATTATTATATTACTCTCTGTCTGTGATTCTGTGATTGATTTGTTTACTGTATATGCCGAGCTTTGCCAAATTTAAATTAAGAATTTGATATTTTGAGCAATTCAAGTCCGACGTGTGTGGATGTGAATGGTTGAAAATATCGGGTCATTACACCTCAGCATGTCCTCTAGAATTCGATTCAGCCTTTCCGTTTGTCCGTCAGTCTGGGGATGATAGGCTGTACTCAAACACAATCTTGTACCTAAACCTGTCTGTAAAGCCTCCCAAAACTTGCTGGTGAAGATAGGATCACGGTCGCTTGCTATGCTGGCTGGAACACCATGAAGTCTAACAATCTCCTTCAAGAAAATATATGCCAAAGATGCTGTAGTACGTATTGCCTTACCTGGAATAAAATGGGCGCTTTTGGTCAACCGGTCTACGATTACCCATATTCCTTCGTTTCCCTTTCTGGTCCTTGGCAAACCTTCGATGAAATCCATAGAAATCATTTTCCACTTCTACTTAGGAACTTCCAAAGGCTGCAACAAACCCGCGGTCTTCTATTGATCATCTTTAACCTGCTGACAGATCACGCATCCATTGACGAAAGCAGCAATATCCTTCTTCATGCTCGGCCACCAGAAGACTCTCCTCATATCCTTATGCATCTTTGAAATCCCTGGGTGGATACTCAGCCGAGAGCGATGACTCTCTGACAAAACTTCTTGCATCTATCCATCCTCCTCTGGCACACAAAAACGTCCGTTGATCCTCAAAGCTCCTTGATTATCAACCTTGAAATCTGAATATCGACCTTGTAACGACCCGTAATTTCGATGATTTAAATTAGTTGGTTTATTAAGGTTTTGGTAAATAAATTAAGACGAAACAAAATTTTTGTAATTTCATAATAAAACGAATGCTAAAATGAAATGCAACCATGAAAATTAAAGCTAAGTATTAACAATTGAAATGAAATTACGATTTATTGAAGTACTGTAAATTGTTATACTAGGCTAAAAATTGAATATAAGAAAACAAAGGTAAATAGTGTATTATTTAATGAACTAATAATAATAAATAGTAATTGAATAAAATCAATGTCCTGTAAGTAATTATAATATTGTTTGGAAATGAAAACTTATAAAAGTATGATTAAGAGTTAGTGGCAACAATTATTATAAGTTAGTGAATATATTTTAATCCATTAAATTGAATTGGAATCAATTGAAATAAGTCTAAATAAATTATTATGTTAATGTAAATTAAGGTAATATATGACAATAATGTTAATTTTATCCATAATAGGACAATTTGTTGAATTTAAAAGAATGGAAATGAAGACTTATCAATTTAATGGGATTTGAGCTATAATAATTAGATTTAATTGCAAATAAATGAAATTAAATATCTAAATATTACATTAATTAAAATGAAGATGGAATGTGAGAATATTAATGTAATTGATTTTTAATCCAATGTTAATTTCATCCTTTTGATAATAATGAATTGAATAATAGAATGAAAAGTAAATTAAATAGAATTATTGGAAATTAAATTTATAATTTTTGAATTTATAGAAATTGAGGTTAATACTGAAATTGATAAATTAATCAACTCTAATTTGACATTCAATTTTTTTTAAATCATTGTAAATGATTGAGTAATCAAAAATGATGAAATTTGTCAATTATCAAATTGAAATTGAAAATTTGATTTAATTAATTTATTATTAATTTATTTAATTAATGTAAAAATAGCCATTTTGGTCACTGACTCGGATTTCGACGAAACCAGTTTCATCGGATCCGTAACGGTGAATTATTGTAGGATTTCAAGTTTTATAACGATCGGGCTTGTCATTTGATCGTACGGACTCGAAACGCCTAGAAATTGATTTAATTGAAATCAATTGAAATCAATTTAAAATAACTTGATTTGATCATAACTTCTTCGTACGACGGAATTTGGACTAGAAACTTGTTCCATCGCGTTTAATATATTTAAAAACACCTATTTTGATATATGGGTTGACCCAATTTCGTTCCGGAGTCAGAACGGGCTTTTTGGGCCATTTTATCGTTTAACGTGTAAATCAATCATGTCCATCTATTCTATTTCAACTTTGCCTATATATACCTTGTTATAAACCCTTGCATATTTCTTATTCCTCATTTCTGTATGTACAATTCTTTCTGTTGCTCCTTTTTCTCAATGGCAGACAAAACCAAAATTCCAATTGCAATTTCAAAATAAATTTCAACTTCAAAATTCAATCTATCCAAACTATATCGAATTATATATGGATTTGAAGCTCTTGACGAGCGCAAGTCAGATATATGATTCGTTTTCATTCTGGGTCTCGATGTGGCCAGACATTGATGATCAAGTTACGGCCCTTCATCGCGCGTCGAGCAAACTCGTCCAATCGTCAAATCAATTTATGGGTTTTGTAGGGAGGGCCGAGGGGATCTGTAACGACCCGCTATTTTGAACCATTCAAATCGACAATAAAACCATACATGTCCGACTTGAATAGTTCAAAATACCGAATTGTTAATTAAAATTTGGCAAAAACTCAGCATATACAGTAAATAAATCAACCACAGAATCACAGACACAGAGTAATATAAAATAATGCAGCGGAATTCATAAATAGTAGTTAATGAAGCTACTATATAAATACCGGAGTTAGAAATAAAAATACAACAGAATATCTCAAATACAGTGAAGTCTCCAGTACGAACAGATGACCTCTCCGAACGAATCAACTGAAAGAGCTGAAAGCTGAATCGATAGTTGGATCTTCAAACGAAGCTCCAAACTCCAAAGGCGAGTCTCAAATGCTGTATCGCTTAGTCTGACCCGAGCGTAAAGCAAAAACACAAAACACTCGAGTCAGGATTAACATTCTTATATCAATAAATCCAACTCAAGTGAAATATCAACTGAAATACAAATAACTTAAGGATGTTTGGGATAACCATCCTCTAAGGGTCCATGGAACTATCTACAAGGTAGAAATATACACTACAACACCGTGGTCATTCAATTTTTTTTAATCCGAATCCGTACCGGCCTGTTTCGGTCGAACGACGGCGGTGTGCATGTGGTATTGCATGACTTCTCTCAACGACAAAGCAAACATGTGGGAGCCACAAGGCCCCACGTGGTCATTCAATTTTATTTAGACTTCAAAAATCAAAACATCATTTCCCTTTCAAATATATCTATTTTCCAAGATAGTGTGTGTGTATATATATATGTATTAAATAATTTATAAAGTAAAGTATTTGAAATTTCCTCAACTATACAAATTGATTCTAATCAACTCAAGTTCCAAATTCCCATTTATTCAAAGCTCAATTCATTAATTCAATTCAGCTCCCAATAACCACTTAAACTTTCGTTATATTCAAAGCTTTAATATTCAATATATTAAAGTTAAATCTAACAGTTTCATATATATCTTGATTTAGCTTCATCATCATTATTTAGTCAGGAAATATCCACTTAACAAGTTCAATATCATTTAAATAGCCTTAGATTTCATTTTACAGAATATTTCCTTAAATTTATTTAAACTTAAAATATCCATTTAATCCCTTTTACCAAAACCAAGTTATAAAATCATATCTTAAATCCCGAATTCAATAGTTTCAAATCGATTTAATTGAATATAATTCTTAATTAAATACCATTTCCAATTAATTCAACTTTATCTTCTCAACTCTAGCTTATTCAAAATTTTACCAAATCTAATTTGAAATATAAATTTAAATGATCCTTAAACATATTATATGTATTAAATCAATCTCAATTAGATTAAATATTACTACTAAATTTATATATAAAATTTATCATTTATCTAATGTCTTAAGAATCTATATTTATTAAACCATATATTTCTTTCCAAAACCATAGAAATTATTTTCAAAATATTTATATATGGACCAACGGTGTCTATAAATATTCCTTATCATATGGTCAAGTGATATGGATATTTATCATTTCAATCCGTACACTAAATATATACGGGTGGATAGCATTTCAACCCGAAATCCCAAATTCAAGTTAATGAAAATCGCTTGGGTCTATCATTTCAACCCATAACGAAATTCTCCTATTCTAAAGTCCGTTCGGGTATGTATCATTTCAACCCATAGTGAATTCTAAACTACAGGGAACTTGCAGAGTGATAACAGATAATAATAATATAACAGAAATGATAATAATATAACAATAGGCATATAGCAATAGTAATTAAATAAAGTATAAACAATCGGATATGGTGTCATATCCCATAGGTGAACATTTTACAGATAATAGCATATATAACAGATTTACTAACTTCAGCAGTATATTTCAATTGTCGTTTCAATTGAAACCAAATTTAATAAATAAAAGAACGTTAATCGTGAGTGATTGCTCACCTTTCAAGGCTAGAGGCTAGAGAAGATAGACAACACAACAAGCTACGAATTTCAAAGCAACGCTAGATTGGCATGAATTCAACAAAGCTGAGAGATAAGAATTTGGTGAAAACGAATCAGAACTATAACGACCCTGAATTTCTGGCCCCGTTTATTTTGATAAATATTTGATCTAATTAAATAAAATGTGAACTGATCATATTAAAATGAATATGATTTTGGAAATATTTACCATTTGTTTATATAAATTTGTATTTTAAAGAGGAAATTGATTTGGAACATTTAAAATTAAATCTCTTAATAATATTTATAATAAAATTTGTCTTATATAAGTAAATTAAAATAACTTACTTTGTTTTCATTTGATAAATATACATATGAATAATAATGTTTGAAATTTAAAATAAATCTCTTTATAATATTTATCTTATACCATTAAATTAAAATATTTTCTTTTGGTTAACATTTGATAGAAATATATATAGATGATAATGTTTAAAATTAAAAATCTAATTCTAACAATAAATAAAATATAAATAGATGGTAATGTACAATATAAATATTGTATATAAGTCAAACACATGTATATAATTTAATAATTGGTAGCTAAAATAAAAATACAAATAAATGTATAAAGCTAATATAAGTCACCATGTTGAACATAACTCAAATATTGTTTGTCATAGTCAAATACAAATATAAATACAAACAAGAAATAAAGTGAAATCAAAATATAGAATAAAATTTAAGAACAAAGTATATAGAATAGGATGAAAACAAGGCCAAACCATAAAATAAAATGAGTCAGGTAAACATTATTAAACTAGAAGTAATACCAGAACAAAAACAAACATAAGTATGTAAACTAAACAAATTCAATGCCTTCGTTCACAAGCCATGTTGACTTCCATAAGTACAAACCTGCATACAAAGATTCATCTACAGCAAGACATAATTATACTATGTAAGCCTATTAAGTAACAAAACATGTACTTGTTTTTTTTCCGGCCAACTTTTGTTGTCAATTCAATATCATAAAAATCTATTTATAAAGGTAGGAGCTGACCAGATATTGCCTACCCCTATTCAACTGTTGTTTCTATATATTTGTATGCATCTTCATTTGGTTCGTTCAGTAACTTGCTGAAAAAAAAGTAAAGCAAGCAAAACTAAAATTTAAAATTCAATACAAAAACAGAGATAAAATATATACAGGCAGTTTCAAAAGCTTCAGGTATTCAAAGCTTCATGTGCTTCTTTCTGTTCAAAAGAAATGAAAGGTGAGTAAACATTAAAATTTGCAAGTTCAAGTTTAATTAAAACAATATGATGATTGATGGATATATGGGTGGTATGTGTTTTATATGGATGTGAATCTGGGTACATAAAAACTGTTCTTCTCTGCTAATGTTATTCTGTTGTTACAGTTGCATATTTTTTTGTTTAAAACTCAAGTTATTCTCCTCAAACATTTATAATCTGTAAGTATTTAACCTAAATAACATGTTTAAACTAAATCAAGATTGTTAAAAGCTAATTTAACTATGTTGAAAGTAATATATCTCTGTAACTTGTGCTACAGGTAAATCAAATACTTCTCTAATGAATTTGAATGCAATAAATTGCAAACTCGAGTTTATATTTTGAATTAATACTAAAAGTTATGATTTTTAAAATTTGAACGAAGATTTTTAGCTCAGTATTTCAAGAGCAGTTTGCACTTGAATGAAAATTGAAATTTTACCAATTTCTCGAAATGAAATCAGTAATAAATGCTGAAACTTGAAGTGAAGCAAGTGTAAGTGATTGTGGTTTCAAGAAAAATGTTCAATAATTTTTCTATTGTGTAAGTTTAACATACAAGATCATAATAGGGTTTCAGATAAAAATTTTGGTCATGTCAGATAGGTGTCGAGTTCGTCGTCACCACGTGACCGAGTTGCACGAGATTGTATGGGTTGATGGTTTAGTGTGCCGTTGTCGTGTGGGCGAAGTTTCGACAACTCCGGTGGCTTGTTTGATGATCGCGAGGGAATTTGCCGTAGGTCATGTTTTACAGTTTTTTTCATGGAACTGTAAATTTTCGATTTGAATTTCTATAGATGAATTTGAGTTTAGATTTCGAGTTTGGGGATAATTTCTGAGTTGTGGATGATGTTGGTGGTAGCCGGAGGTCGGCCGTGCCGCCGTGCACGTGTACGGCCTGGTGATCGTGTCAGTGGCGATGGTCGGCATTTGACCCGAGTCGTGCTCGTGTAGTTGTGGGGTTTGCTTCGGGTTTTATCGTGTTCAGAGTGAGTGATTTTGGGCCTAAAATTAAGTTTAGCTTAAACATTAAACTAATTACTGAAAGAAGGAAAAAAAATAAAGGAAGAAGAAGAAGATGTTTAGGGCATGACACGGGATAATGGAGCAGTAACTCGAAGTAACTCTCGAGTTCAAACAGGGGAGTCTCGGGTATGACAAATTGTAGTTTTGCATTAGTGTTGAAGTAAATTAAAATTTGGTTTTTCCATAAATCTTTAAGCATTGTGAAGACTTTGGATTTAAGTTATGACGTTTCTATTTAATAAGTAACGATGTTTTGAAAATTTCTTTTTAAATGTTAATTAAGATGAATAATTAATATTAATTAATTATTTTGGAAAGTAATTGAGAGTAATTACTTTATAATTATAATTAGAGATCGATTAATAATTAAGAAATAAGGTAAATTTGTAATTAACTACTTAAGTAAATTAATAAATGAATTAATAGTTAATTAATCAAGTAATTTAATTATGAATTAATAGTTCATTAATTAAGTAATTTAATTTAGAATTAATAAATGATTAATTAAGTAATTAGCAGTTAAATGAGTAATTAAGTATTATTAATAAATATTTAAGGGAACTTAATTAATGAATAAGGAATAGTTAATTAAGTAACTAGAGTTAAATAACTGGATTAAGAAGTAATAAATTAAATGATGAAATAAAATAATTAAGACTTAATAATTGATTAAGCAATGATTAATTAACTCAAATAATTTGAAAGGAAATAAGTAACTAATCGTTAATTAAACAGGGTTAAGCGATTAATTCTCAAGTAACTGATTTTAAATTGAATTAATTACAAATGAGAATTTAAGTGTATTGCTTGTGGATTGTATGGGTAGAATATCTGATTATGATATTTATTTATGATATTCTGTGATGCTCTGTGATATGCTGTGTTATATCTATGATGATTGTGTATAATTCATCTGTGATAATGCTATGTTAATTCAATATGTTGAATTTAAACTGCTTAAGTTAATCAGACAACTTGGCCTTTAAAATGGCGTTTGGATTTCGATGAGACCGGGATCGGGTATCAATTTGATATTCCAAAAACCACATCGATCCAATTTAAACGATACGTCGTGAATTCTGAAATGAAGATCGAGATGGTGTTTTCAGAATGCAAGGGTTATCGTCGTCGACTCTGAGGGTGATTCCAAAATGAGTGTGATGAGATAATGCCTTCGGTTTCGTTCGAACCCGGAACGAACTTGTATGGATTGAATGCTTTCAGCACATCGTTAGGCGGACGATGAGCATTCTAAGAGATTTGTCCTGTAAAGGTAATCGCAGCCTCATCAACCGAGAATGGCTAAAACAAGGGAGATGCAGCAAGGTTAGGTGGGTCATGCCCAAGCAGGACAAGATATTTCCCCTGTCTAGATGTCCCTTTTTATTTCGGCTGTGTGGGCGGTTGCTAGCTACAACCGCGGGGTTTATCTTGTTCGGGACTGTTCAATAAGGAATGGTTTCGGCCTTGTGTTGTAGGGGGTCGGGAGTGATCCTCGGTACGGTGATCTAGGCCCCGTACTGTGACGGGCGGTACCCCAGTAGCCCTGCCATTGTTGGAAATCCATTTTTCCTACGAGACCCTATGGTTTTGATTTGTATTACCCACTTTTGTGGCTATTAGCTGGAATTTAATGAATGTAACAATTTCGGCTATTTTCTATTTACTTGAAAACCCTAGACACTATTATAATATCACTGGATTTCCTATGAAATGTTTTGGTTATCTTAAGGTAAAAACTTACCCGTATTTATTTGTGGGGAGTCTTACGTGATACCTTTATTTTCAAATGTTTTCAAAGTTAAACAATTTAAACCGTTTACTCATACCAGACCCATGTCTGACCCGGAGTTTATATTTTGTTTTTCATAAACTCTTGGGTACTCAAATTTTTATGAGTAGTCAAGTGATAGGTTTTGGACTTTGATTCTGGAGGAGCTTGAAGCAGGAGTTTCCAGACGTATGTATCTATATGTATGTAGTTCCGCTGTGTTAGTTGATGTATGATGTATCTCTGATGTATGTAGTGACAGATGTATGTATGATTGTCATGTGTATTGACATTGTATAACTCTGATATATGTAAAACTATGTAATATTTATGTGATATATTATATTTTGTTCCGTTCCGCTGTGAGATTCTAATATTGTTTTCTATCTTTCTCTTTCCTTTCTATTTCTATCCCTTTCTTTCTTAATGATGATACGTCTTTCTGGTAATAGAAGGGCGGGTCGTCACAAGAACCATCTTGATATGATAGAAAATGATGTATATAATTTTATTATTTATTATTAAAATCAATTTAATCATACATCTCAAATTAAAATTTAATTCAACACTTCGAACAAAGTCTCCATATATTTATATCTTTTAGAACCAATTAATGTATACTCATATAGACATTTGCGAACAAAATTTTATATTATACACACACACATATATATAAAGTTATATAAACTTAAATAGAAAATATACAAACGCGATTGTATTACAAGTTGCCAATAATATATATTTTCCGTTTTAAAATATTAGGAATACTACAAACCATAATATATTATAACTAACATATAACTTAAAATATAATTAACAAATATATATATACAAACGTACATAAGGTATAAATATATACATATGTATACTCAGTGACCCTATCGAACCCAACAGGTAAAATCCAAACTAATATAACTTATTTTAAAAAAAAAACTTATAAACACTGTCTATATCATACTTAAACAAAATCAATATATATTACTGTAAATATATAAACAGCATAACATATATTCATTGTCCAACCAAATTTTCCAATTTCTATCATATATAGAATATATTATATAACTGTTTATATAAAATCAGTATTTACGTAATTATAATATCAATAACCCATGCTTTATTTGTACAAATCCACTTATATTCTTATACAACATATAACTTTATATATGTGTACCTTATACCCTATAACACTTATATATTTTAAAACAAAACAGAGAATCTAGTGTGTAATATATACATATTTTTTTTTATAAACATACATCAACGTATATATACATATATAAGCATATAAACTAACGTACACAATATATATTATAATATACCATAGGTTTATAAAAAAAATACTTACGCAAAAAAAGGAGTACACGGTCTAAGTGGCTACGGAGGAGCACGAGGGGTGGAAGATCAGGGAGGAGCTGTGGAGTGATGGTTTTGAGAAGCTAACAGAGGGAGAAAAAAAGAAGAAACATAGAAGAGAAGTAAAGGCCACAGAGAATTATAAGGGAGGAGCTCAATATTTAAAAGCTGGAATAAGAAACGTAAAATTGAATGAGCGAAATGAATGCAAAAAGTATATAAGTTTGATATTCGAATGACGGTCATAAAAAGGAAATTTGGGTATAGGTAATGGCTGGCTATAATCAAATATTCACGTTTTGATGGATTGCTTTCCTTTAAGCAATAAAGACAGGGAGAGAAAGAATAGATAAAGGCAACAAATCTATCAATCAAAGAAAATGGAAAAGTTTGAACTTGTATGCAAATAAATAGATATAGAACGATGTAGGTGAGTTGGCTGCTCTGGGTAAAATTGCTTAATAATTTTTATGAACCAAATAGGCATGAACAGACTACAACATGCAATTAACTAATTGATTGTCTGTAACCGTGCAAGCAAGAAATGAGATAATAATTAAAGGTTTTTTTTTGATTGCTGAAGGAAAGAAGGAAAGGCAGACCAATAGACTGAGAATCATACCATAATTACCCTAGTGAACATAGGAAATAAATTTAAAACAAAAATATGGATAAAGGTTGAGTGAATGGACACGGTCACCTGCTTAAATCACGTGAAATAATTAAAGCAAATGAACTGGCTATAGGAAACAAATGATTTCTTCCTATTTTTGAATTAATATTTATGTAGCCAATTTTTAAGAAAAAAGGAAACATACAACAAATAATAAATTGAAATGACCGTAGATTCAGCAACGTTATTAAAGCAATTTATTATATTGCTTGGGCTGCACGATGAAGATTTGGAAGAAACGTGTTTCACAATGCAACCGTTTTTAAGAAATAAATATATTACTTTAAAACAGAAGAACTGATCAAAAATGAACGTAAACGTATACAATTTATATGTTTTGATATTCAAAATAATTATAGGATGGCAACAGTCACCCTAGATTTAGTTGAGAAATTAAAGCAATTAATTGCTGATTGGACAACACGTCCATATTTGAAACGTAAAGGAAAAAGATAAGTATGGAATGGAAGGATATGTTATAAAGGCTGTAACGACCCGGTAAATCCATACACCTTGAGTCAATACTATTCTACCTAAATCTACTCCAGTTGTACAGAAATACGAACCATTTGGGTTAAAGAAGAAGAAATAGAAAACAACTACAGAATCTAACCATCGCAGCGGAATAAAATACAGTAGATAATAAATAATCTTTACACAAAACAAATATATATCTGTCTTATACATACATCATCATCAGAGTACATCATCAGAGTTCAACAACAGCCATAACATACAACTGGATACACAGCTACTCAACACAGCGGAATATATATATAAAACAAGTACGAGAGTACGTATCGTCATCCAGCTCGTCTCCTGAGCTCCACAGCATCAAATCCTGTATCATATAATACTCGGTCTGACCTGAGCATTACAGTTAAATAACACCCGAGTCAGTCTGGAATACCAGCGTGAGAAAATCACACTCAATTAATTATTTAAGTTTCGAAAATCCTTTGAAAACAAAAGCATCTCGTAAGACCACACCATAAATAAACATGTCGGATTTTTACCATACGATAGCTAACAATTTTTTTTATAGAAATCCTCTGATATTATAATAGGGTCTATATACAAATACTTATAAAATAGCCGAAATTGTTACATTCATTAAATTCCAGCTACTAGCCACAGAGTGGGTAATACAAACAAAACTGTACAAGGCTCATAGGGAGAATGGATTTCCAACTAATGACTAGGCACTGGGGTACCACCTGTCACAGTATGTGGCCTAGATCACAGTACCGAGGAGTACGCCCGCTCCCCTGCAACACAAGACCGGGACTACCACTTACTGGATAATCCCGAGTGAGATCACCCCGCGGTTGGGATCAGCAACCGCCCACTAAGCCGAAATAAAAAAGGACATCTAGACAGGGATGACCTCACCCTGCTTGGGTGCTGCCCACCTAGCCTTGCTGCATAACCCCTGATTTTCAGTCAATCCCGGTTGATGAGGCTTGAGGCTAAGCGTTACCTTTATAGAACATATCCCTTAGAATGCTCATCATCCACCTGACGATGTTCCGAAAGCATTCATCCATACTAGTCCGTCCTGGGTTCGAACGGAACCGAAGGCACTATTCCTACTACATCCGTTTTGGAAATATCCTCAGGATTAGTAGCGACTAGCCCTTGCACTTCACTGCTCCATCTTCGATTCCAAACTCGTTTCCACGAAACGTACAAACCGGATCGAAGTGGTTTTCGAGAAATAAATCTCGATCTCAGTCTCTTCGAAACAATCAACGCATTTGTCCAACATTGATAGTCGGTGATTTAACTATCAATTAATGTTCACAAACAACCATCACACAATAAATAATTTCCCAAATTATTTATTTATCTCAAAATATCTTTGCAAGATATATTTCCAATTTCAATCCTTTGAAGACAGTTTCAAACTATCTTCCTTTCTTAGAATAAATTCCAAGTATTTTCTATTTCCACTGGAATTACCAAGCACAAAACTTTTGATTTTTTAAAATAATTTAAAACGCTTTACTTTGCAATATATTTTAAAACATTTAAATTAAAACTACTTCAATAATTTGTTAAAAATACATACTATATGAATATTTGAAAATATTGTTGCTTATAAAATATAAAACTAGGTTTTCACTTTTTAAAACAAAATACTAAGTCACTTTTTAAATAATTACTACGATAATAAATTTGAAAATACTTACTTTAGAATTCAGATATTTAGAAATAATAAATTACTAAAAATGCTTTTAAAAACAACATTAAACTATTTATCTTATATTTAAAACTTTACTCGAACGTATTTGGCTATCCAGAGAAATATACTTCTCTTCACATTCTTCTTTAAATTTCCAATTTAAACACTTGAATCAATTTTCAAATTGATTGCCAATTTACTTCCTTTTTAATTCCAAAACCCATTAATTTCAGATTTATTTCCTTAATTATGATTTAAAATATTTCTAACTGAAATACCAATTTAGATTCCTCAAATTACTTCTTTATTCTTTTTAATAAATTTGAACTTTAAATTTTTAAATAATTCTTTCTTCCTTTGAAATAATATCACTTGATTTTACAATTCTTTAATTTTCGATTATTCAAAATCTTTTCATACACAAAGTTATTCATTAGTATTGTGATATCACTTCCATTTCATTCTATTCATCCTTAATTTATTCAAATTTATATAATTATTTTGCTTACAAATTCACTTCTTTTATTTTCTTTCAAAAATCCAATTTATATATTTTGGTAATTCATTTTACCCAAATATATTCCATCAACCCATAGCATTCAATATTCCAACATAATTTATCATAGAATATTAAATAATCACAACAGAGAATATTAAATAATTTAAATAAATGTTGAGGGGTCCAGTTGGATCCCTCCAACCTGTTTTCCCTACATCCACAGACGTTAGCAACAACATAAATACCAATTCCAAAATATACCATACTATAGCACATCAATCAATTCAACCATTTAAACAATTATTTAAATTTAATCATTTAAATTTAACTGAGTGAGATTAACTTACCTGTGATTTTAAATTTGCCATCCATCTAGACCAGTTTGATTCTTCCCAGATTTTTGACCTTGTAAAAACATTTATGATTTATTAATAATTGAACTAATCGAACAATTTAAGTTCCATTTTATAAATTTTTAATTTATCTAATAATTCCAAGAGCAAACTAATTTCCTACAATATTTTTAGCAACTAAAATAATTAGGTAAAACGGTTAGACAAATAAATCTCCTTAATAATTTGATTTGGATTAATAATTTGATTTTAATTAAATTTTTTCTTTTTTCTGTGATATATTCATAAATGAGTATTATTAAATTTAAATTAAAACATATACCTCACTGTCTGTACTCGAGCCAGTCCCTTCTCTAAGTCGCGATCTCCCCCCTTGAACATCATCTCGCCCGAAGCCCTAAGCAGAAATTGCGAGCACGTCGCGACCCTTCCCCAAACCCAAACGAACCCGCACGATCGAAACCCTATCCCTAGCTTGACGCGACGCTCCTCCACGCCCCCAATTCACCAGGAACTATGTCGTCGTCTTCATCTCAGGTGTTCGACTCGGCCATCTCAAATTGCCGTTGTCTTCTCCTTGCAGCACACACCACCCTACAACTTCGACTCCCAAACCCAAACGCACGAAAGCGGCCTTCACCGACACCGCCACCGATGTCGTGACCCCCATCAATTTGCGCTTTTGCCCCCTCCTCTCTCTATTGAATCGGCTCGACGAAGGCTTTACCCTATTTTTTTCTTTTCGAATCGAGATTAAATAGAAGAGGGCAAATAACGATGTCAACATCGCCATTTTTTTTCCGAAAACAAAACTGAAGGGGAAAAAGAAACTTCGAATCCTTGAAGAATGGAAAGGAGTGGAGTAAGAGAGGCGAAATAAAACTCGGCCATTAGATTTCTTTGTTTGAACGAATAATTTTAGAAGAAGGCTCGGCTGTAATTATTAAAGAGGGAAGCGTATGGGAGAATACTCGCCACAGTATTTTGAAAGTGAAAGAAAAACGACGATGTGAAATTATTACAGCTGGTAGATGAGAATATAAATATATATTACTTTAAATTCAAATTCGAATAAAAATTATCTCGATTTACATAACCTAAAATCACGAACTCCTATCGAGGCATGCCACTAGGCGTTTATAATGTTATACGCCTATTCCGAACGCATTGGAAATAGTTTCGAGTCCTAGTTCGATCGTATGGGGAAGATAGCCTTTTGAATCAATTATTATATTGAATTTTCGATATAAGTTTCAATGCGTTTATATATCATACGCTCACACAACTACTCTAATCAACACGAAATTTGAAATCCGATAATAATTCCATATTACGGATCCAATGGAACTGGTTTCATCAAATTCCGAGACTGTGCCTCGGAAGGTTATTTTTAAATTCAATTTAAATGATATTAAATTTTAAAACTTAATAAACCATTCTTAAAATTGATTTCAACACTTCTATTCTCTTCAGTATATCAATATAAATTTTACAAGCCTTCAAATTATTTTTAACAGGCTTAAAACTCTAGATTCAACATTTTACTCGACTTCAAATTATTTAATTCAATAATTTAATTATTGAATAAATTGTGATATTCGTAATTCAAGTTAAAATTAACCTTTAAATATTTAAAATTAATTTAAATATTCAAATATTAAATGTTTAAAAATTTTGGGTCGTCACAAAGGCAAAATGAACCATTTGGAAAAAAAATAAAAGAAATGATGGCAAATAAAACAGCCGTGCCTTGAATTTCCCAAAATAAATTATAAGATGCGAAGACCCAAAATTTTATGGAGATAAAAATAATTCTAAAATAAAAAGAAAATTAAATTAGTTAATAGAAAATAATTGAAGAATAGAATGATTTGAAAATAAATAGCAAGAGGGAATGAGACGAACGAGCAAGGGAATAATTATTTTAATGAATAATAATGAGAAGAGAAAAAAAATCAGTTAAGAAATATTTATAAGCATGGATGCATTTTTGAAATAAATCAAGAGAGAAATAAATGTTAAATTATGAAACATGAGAAACAACTCGGGTGTAATAAAATACATCGTGGAAATGAGCCATAGGTAAACAATGTGCAGGTAAAAAAAATCATGCAAATAGCATGCATCCAGAAAAGATAAAAGCAAACTGTTTTACCAGAAATAGAAACCAAAAGAAAATGACACATTTAGCCACAATTGCACACACATAATTATTTGAGTAATGTAAGGATAAAATGGGTTTTTCCTTTAGTAAAACCCTAGTTAAATGATTTAAATCCTAGGGGAAAGTAGAGGTTTTCTCTGAGGGAAAACAGGAACATATTTCAAAAAAAAAGAGCTCACACTGTTTTCAAGCCTAAGTATTCTCGGGGAAAAGAAGAGAAGGTGAGTGATAATCACTTATGGGATTTGAGGCATTAAGACCCAAGTTAAAGGCAGCCAAGTTATTTATATAAAAATTATATTATGTTTCCTGTTTGATTTTATTCTCTGTATGAATATATATGATCATGGGTGGTATTTTGGTAGGACTTTAGTTGAGATTTTAATCTGTTTTGATCTGTTGTGATGGTTTCAAATCTTGTTTTGAAATATAAATGATCAAACAAATAATCTAATGCCAGAAATAGATTTTATAATCTAGTTTCATATGAAAATGAACTATATGTTTTACTGGGAAATGGGGTATTAAAGGAAAAATGAAGTAGGCAGTGTGAATAATGAGGTTCATGCTTATGCCTAATCTCCATTAAAAATGAAATGAACAATGCAATATTACAAATATGTGCTGATTTGTTCAGATCTCAAGCCAATATGTTTTTATGGGTTTTTCACAAAAAAAAAACCCTATCCTAGATTCACAGTAAAATAAATATAGTATTTCTTATGGCTTCATCAGATTTATGCAAGCAATGGGAAAATTTCTAGAAATAAATATACAAGCAGTTTTTATAAAATATGATTAAGCAAGAATGACTTTAGATGTGCAATTTTGCATGAATGCTTTGTATGATCGGAAGCAAATCCTTGAGTGAGTTTAATAAATTTTGATTTATGTAATGAAGGAAAGAACATAAGAACCTATGGAATTAAAAAGAAAATTCCTCAGAAATTAAATGAACATGGTCTCTAAATTATAAAAATAATTTAGGAGTAGTGCCTTGATCTATTCATCATCAAGTGGATGATGGATATGTGCATGACTTGTTTAAGTCCTGTAGGCCTCTATGCAAGGGTTAACAGAATTGAGTCCCTGTGCAATGCACATTTTGTGTTCAATGGCAAGAGTCCAGACCAAATGAAAATGAAAAAAAAATGAGATTGAGAAATTATGCTATGGAATTTAGGGAGTTAATTCATAGGAGCTTGTGCATGTACAACTGAATGGATTGAATGGATGAATGTTTGGGAGTATGATTGTTAAATAAGTTCAAATATACATATACTCAGGTTTGACATGAAATTGAATAGTATCAGATATAATAAGTTCTCTGCATAGTTTTAAGAAATTTTATAAGTTATTTTAAATACTTGATTTCACTCATACCAGAAATTTATTTTTGACCGTATTGTTGCTTTGTGACATTTGCGGTGTCTCATTTTTATTGAGGCAGCTCTAGATGTTGCTGCAGGAAAGGAAGTTTGAGAAACTTGCTTGCATGGATATTTGAAGATTTACTTGAATTTTAAATGCTTAAGGAATATGACAGAAATACTGTATTAAATAAGCCAGGCAAAAACTTTTTTTATGTTCTAAATATTCCCAGAGTTGATGTTGTTGGTTTTTCTCTGTAAAGACTATGTAAAAGCTAAAGTAACATATGTGTGATTGGGAGTTTCTGTTTTAACCATCTGATCTGGGTATTTTTCTGATGAAGTATGATGCAGGAAATCATGCCATATAATTTAATATGTGGACGTACTTTCCTTGGCAATGTCTGTTGAGCTTTTTGATTGTAAAATTTGATATAGTTTTAGAAAAAGCATGTAATACACCTGTTAAGTGTTGAGTTGAACCTCGTCTGGACTAACCAGTAAAGCTTGATCATGACTTGTAATTAATATAAGTACATGTCAAGTTTAAAAACAAGGCCTATAATCCTTAATCTGGGCATCTGGTTTACAGTAGGAATTTGTTTTGCTTTGTGTAGTAGTTCATATGTATTTCTGATGCTTGAAGACTTCATTGCAACTATACTTAACAAATCTTACTATCTAGATACATGACTCAAGTCAGGTTGCATTTGGTCATGATCAACCTGAGGCAGTTTAAAGTAACTTGTAGTCCTGTTTGTAATAGGCATGACCATCACTTCATAACACCTTAGTCACTACCACTTATTACTTAAGAGAACCTCAACATCTACCTAATAGGATTACTTGAGAATTTTGTATTAATTTGATTTATGACATAGCTTTGATCACTTTGTCTTCAAATATAAGATAAACCTCCATTTGATATGATGAATTGGGTCTGCATTTTTGTTCAAGTGTATTACCTTCACTGCCTGTTTTTGAACTAAGTTCTACCTTGATATCTATCTGATCATATCATGTTTTATAAAATATGATATGAGCATTCTTCTTAACATAAAATTTCTTGAGTTTAGAAGTAGAATCCGGGGCTAAACACATGTGCATGGGATAATTTAACAACCTGTAGCAATCTAAAACTTTAGTACCCAATTCTAAAACCCTAAGAATCATAAGTAGGGGATGTAAATCCAAAAACCACTTCATCTGAGATGCAGAAAAAATTGGTAAATTAGACCAGAAAATTATAAGTTATCATTTTTGAATTAATTTTAAACCAAGCTTGAGTTCAAAAAAATATAGGGATAAAATGGCTATGTGACACAAAAATTTCTCGAATATGAGAAATATTGTGTGAGTGAGTGTCTTTGCTATTTTAATTACTCTGATAAGCAAAGAATCATTTGTATATCTTCATATATATAAATGACATGATTTAGTTTATATACTGATATTTTTATATTAGTAAAATTTTGGATCTTGGGAGAATGAATTAAGAATAGTGACCACATATAAAAAAAACTCACTAAAAATCACTAAAATAAAATGCAAAGAGAAGTGGGTCACTTCAGTTGGTATCAGAGCTATGTTGCTAAAACATAACATATATGTATTATCCAATCTACTTATATGGATAAAATTCTAAAAAAAATAATATTCACAGTAGGAATAAATTGTTGAAATAATTAAATTAGAAGCAAGACTAACTAGCTATGCAATTGAATAGTGAACCATGGTAGGAAGACCACCAAGCACTGGAGCAGGACCCTCTAATGCAACACCATTGGTTAATTTGCAAGATCTGGTGAGAGCATTTAGGGAAGGAGCAGTGTAGAGGGAAGAAAATCCTCATGAGGAATTAGCTAAGCTATTAAAGACATTTTCAAATTTAGGAGGCAAGGATTTTGAAGGCACTGAAGGAGTTATGGGTGTGCAGACATGGTTGAGAACTTCAGAAAGAATATTTGCAGACATGCAAATTAATGATCAAAGGAAGAGGCAGATAGCTTCAAGAAGACTCAAGGGAGTAGCACAAGATTGGAGGGAGGTGGTCATCACAGGAAGGCCAGAAAATGAGATAACATGGAATCAATTCAAGGAGATGCATGAGGCAAGATTTGTCCCAGCAACAGCCAAGGCAACATTGCTTAAGGAATTCATAAGGCTAAGGCAAGGACCAATGAGTGTGATTGAGTACATTCAAAAATTTGAGAGTTTGTCTAAGTATGGAACTATGCTCATAGGGAATGAAGAATCAAAGAATTCAAGATTTATTCAAGGACTCAATGCTGGACTGAGTATAGCAATGTTACCATACAAGGATAAAACATTTGATCAAGTCATAGATCTTACCCTTTCTTTTGAGCAACATGACAATGCAAGGGAAAAATTCAGGAACATAAGGGCTAATAATCAAAAGAAGGGGAAAAATAGAGCACATCCTTATGACAAAAAGAATGTAGATAAGAAAGTGGAAGGAGCAGCCACTGTGCAAATTAAGAAGATAGTTACTTGCTACAACTGTGGCAAAGAAGGACACATGAGTAATAGGTGTCAAGCAGCTAAGAAAGCACCATTCAGCTGCTATAACTGTGGGAAAGAAGGTCATATTAAAAGGAACTGCCCAGAGTTCAAGAAAGGAGCAAAGGTAGCAAAGGTAGGAGCATTGGAGGTCAAGGCAAAGGCAAGTGCAGAGGGAAACTCTGGACAATTGGAAGGTATACTTCTAATTAAAAATTACCCAATCACAGTTATATATGACACTGGAGCCACACATTCTCTAATTTCACAAGATGTAGTGGATAAGCTAGCTCTCACATACAATACAGTTGAAAACCCTTGTTTATTCAAAGTCCCCTAGGTAGCTCTTGTCTGCTAGGGTTAAAATGCTTGGGAGTGGAATTAAACATAGGTGGGAATGTGTTTAAATCTTATTTATTTGTGTTGAAATATCCTGGAATAGGAATTATTTTAGGAGTAGATTGGTTGAATAAATTCAAAGCAATTTTGAATTTGGAAAATTTTACTATTTCTTTGAAAACAGAAAATGGTAAAAATATTGTAGTCATGAGTGAAATAGCTAAAACAAATTGCCTTCATCAAATATGGAGCATGACTGAAAAGGAATTGACTTTAGAAGACATAAAAGTGATAAATGGATATCCAGATGTTTTTGGAGAGGTTGTAGGAGTTCCAGAAAATAGACTAGTTGAATTTCAAATAAGGTTAGTTCCTGGATCAAGTCCTATCATCAAGAAGCCTACCAGAATGGGTCCAAGATAATTAATAGAATTAAAGCAACAGTTGGAAGAATTGGAGCAGAAGGGTTTCATAAGGCCTAGTAGTTCAAACTGGGGTTCTCCAGTGGTGTTTGTGAAAAAGCATGATGGTACAATGAGGATGTGTATTGATTACAAAGAATTAAACAAAGTTACCATCAAGAATAAATACCCGCTCCCCAGAATTGATGACCTATTTGATCAACTAAATGAAGCAAAGATCTTTTCAAGGCTAGACTTAGCCTCTGGGTTTCATCAGATGAAAGTAGAGGAAGAAAGTATTAAGTATACCGCTTTCAATACAAGGTATGGATTATATGAATTTTTGGTGATGCCTTTTGGATTGACAAATGCACCATCATATTTTGTAGATTTAATGAATAGGACATTTAGGGATTTTCTAGACAAATTTGTAGTTGTCTTTATTGATGATATATTAGTGTAATCGAATTCAGAAGAGGAGCATGCAAGGCATTTGCATATGATTTTGTCAAGGCTAAGAGCACACAATTTAAAAGCAAAATTCACTAAGTGCGCATTTTGACAGAATGAAGTAAAGTTTTTGGGACATATTATATCTCAGCAAGGCATTAGAGTAGATCCAAACAAAGTCATAGCAGTTCAATCTTGGAGCAGACCCAAATCAATGACTGAGGTGAGATCATTTTTGGGAATGGCAGGCTATTATAGAACATTTATAAAAGACTTTGAAAGAATAGCCATCCCACTGACCAAGTTAACTAGAAAGGAGCAACCATATGTGTGGACAGAGAAGTGTGAACAAGCATTTGCATTACTGAAGAAAGCTTTGATGGAAGCTCCAGTTTTACAAATACCAGAGGGTAATGAAGGATTAGTAGTTTACACAGATGCTAGTGGATCTGGACTAGGGGCAGTGCTCATGCAACATGGTAGAGTTATAACATATGCATCAAGGCAACTCAAGCCAAATGAAACTAAGTATGCCACACATGACTTGGAACTAGCTGCTGTAGTTTATGCACTGAAACTATGGAGACACTACTTATTAGGTGCCAAGTTTGAGTTGTTTACAGACCATAAGTCACTTAAATATTTGTTTTCCCAAAAAGACTTGAACATGAGGCAACATAGGTGGGTAGAATTTCTAGCTGCCTATGATCTTGACATATTATACACCCCTGGAAAAGCTAATAAAGTGGCAGATGCATTAAGTAGACATCAGGCAAGAATGGCAAGCTTAATGATGACTGAATTCAAGGATTTGACAATCCTCAGTGAAGTGGAGATAAAAGAAGAAATTGGTGTATCATGCAAGGCACACAATGATATGATTGAGTATGGTAAATTAAGCCTCATTTCTTTAAGGTCAACTCTGGTTGATAAAATAGGACAAATGCAGAAGCAAGATACAAATTTAAAGGAAAAGAAGGACATGATATCACAGGGCATGACAGTGAAAAATCATGAAGTAGATGATAAAGGTTACTTAAGGAAAAAGGAGAAGCTCTGCATACCAAATGTGGAGGAACTGAAGCAAGAAGTTATGGATGAGCATCACAAAACAAAATATACTATACACCCAGGTGGAACAAAAATGTACCATGATCTCAAGAGAAATTACTGGTGGCCAGGGATGAAAGGAGCAGTGGAAAAATATGTGGCAAATTTCTTAACATGCCAATAAGTTAAGGCAGATTATCAAAGACCCTCAGGCCTACTGCAACCTCTAGAAGTACCAACTTGGAAGTGGGAAAGCATTTCAATGGATTTTGTAGATGGTTTGCCAAGAACAAGAAGAGGCAATGATAGTATTTGGGTAGTGGTTGATAGGCTCACAAAAACAGCACACTTCATTCCTATAAATTCAAACAGAAATGCCCATAAACTAGCTCAATTGTTTGTGAAAGAGATAGTGAGATTGCATGGCATCCCTAAGACTATCATTAGTGATAGAGATACCTTGTTTACCTCAAGGTTTTGGGGTAGCTTTTAAGAAGCTATGGGGACAGAACTAAGCCTAAGCACATCCTACCACCTACAAACAGATGGGCAAACTGAAATTGTTAATAAGGTTTTGGAAGATTTGCTTAGAGCATGCATACTTGATTTTGGAGGCAACTGGGAAGATCATCTTTACTTAGCTGAATTTGCTTATAACAATAGCTACCAGTCCACCATAGGTATGGCTCCATTTGAAGCCTTGTATGGAAAGCCTTTTTTATCTCCTGCATGCTGGATGGAGGTAGGTGAAAGAGTATTGCTTGGACCAGAGCATGTGAAGGAAACTTCTGCAAGAATTGAATTGGTAAGACAAAGAATGAGGGCAGCACAAGAAAGACAGAAAGTATATGCAGGTAAAAAGAGGAGGCCAGTGGAATTTGAGGTAGGAAATTTTGTATTTCTCAAAGTTTCACCAATGAGGAAAATATTGAGATTTGGCAAAGAAGGGAAACTATCACCAAGATATATATGACTATATGAAATTATTGAAAGAATAGGGACTTTGGCTTATAGGTTGAAGTTGCCAAAGGAATTGAGTAGTATACATGATGTATTTCATGTATCTAAATTAAGAAAGTGGGTGCATGATAAGGAAACTATTCTTGAATCTCCTGCACATGTTGAAATTCAAGAAAATCTGGTTTATAAAAAGGAACCAGTGGGCATTGTGGCTAGAGAAGAAAAGAAATTAAGAAATAAAATAATTAAATTGGTTAAAATTCAGTGGAGTCTAGATGGAAATGATTGCACTTGGGAGGCTGAAGATAGGATGAAGGATAAATATCCTAATATATTTTCTGCATAAAGGTATGCCTGAAATTATAATAGATTTAAATACTATATATATATATATTCTTAATTGTGGGACACAATTCCTTTTAGGAGGAGTGTATGTGAAGACCCAAAATTTTATGGAGATAAAAATAATTCTAAAATAAAAATTAAATTAAATTAGTTAATAGAAAATAATTGAAGAATAGAATGATTTGAAAATAAATAACAAGAGGGAATGAGACAAACAAGCAAGGGAATAATTATTTTAATGAATAATAATGAGAAGAGGAAAAAAAAACTCAGTTAAAGAATATTTGTGAGCATGAATGCATTTTTGAAATAAATCAAGAGAGAAATAAATGGTAAATTATGAAACATGAGAAACAACTCGGGTGTAATAAAATACATTGAGGAAATGAGCCATAGGTAAACAATGTGCAGGTAAAAAAATCATGCAAATAGCATGCATCCAGAAAAGAGAAAAGCAAACTGTTTTACCAGAAATAGAAACCAAAAGAAAATGGCACATTTAGCCACAATTTCACACACATAATTCTCTGAGTAATGTAAGGATAAAATGGGTTTTTCCTTTAGTAAAACCCTAGTTAAATGATTTAAATCCTAGGGGAAAGCAGAGGTTTTCTCTGAGGGAAAACAGAAACATATTTCAAAAAAAAAAGAGCTCACACTGTTTTCAAGCCTAAGTATTCTCGGGGAAAAGAAGAGGAAGGTGAGTCATAATCACTTATGGGATTTGAGGCATTAAGACCCAAGTTAAGGGCATCCAAGTTATTTATATAAAAATTATATTATGTTTCCTGTTTGATTTTATTCTCTGAATGAATATATACGATCATGGGTGGTATTTTGGTTGGACTTTAGTTGAGATTTTAATCTATTTTGATCTGTTGTGATGGTTTCAAATCTTGTTTTGAAATATAAATGATCAAACAAATAATCTAATTCCAGAAATAGATTTTATAATCTAATTTTATATGAAAATGAACTTTATGTTTTACTGGGAAATGGGGTATTAAAGGAAAAATGAAGTAGGCAATGTGAATAATGAGGTTCATGCTTATGCCTAATCTCCGTTAAAAATGAAATGAACAATGCAATATTACAAATATGTGCTGATTTGTTCAGATCTCAAGCCAATATGTTTTTATGGGTTTTTCCCAAAAAAAACCCTATCCTAGGTTCACAGTAAAATAAATATAGTATTTCTTATGGCTTCATCAGATTTATGCAAGCAATGGGAAAATTTCCAGAAATAAATATACGATCAGTTTTTATAAAATATGATTAAGCAAGAATGACTTTAGATGTGCAATTTTGCATGAATGCTTTGTATGATTGGAAGCAAATCCTTGAGTGAGTTTAATAAATTTTGATTTATGTAATGAAGGAAAGAACATAAGCACCTCTGGAATTAAAAAGAAAATTCCTCAGAAATTAAATGAACATGGTCTCTAAATTATAAAAATAATTTAGGAGTAGTGCCTTGATCTATTCATCATCAGGTGGATGATGGGTATGTGCATGACTTGTTTAAGTCCTGTAGGCCTCTGTGCAAGGGTTAACAGAATCGAGTCCGTATGCAATGCACACTTTGTGTTCAATGGCAAGAGTCCAGACCAAATGAAAATGAAAAAAAATTAGATTGAGAAATTATGCTGTGGAATTTAGGGAGTTAATTCATAGGAGCTTGTGCATGTACAACTGAATGGATTGAATGGATGAATGTTTGGGAGTATGATTGTTAAATAAGTTCAAATATACATATACTCAGGTTTGACATGAAATTGAATAGTATCAGATATAATAAGTTCTCTGCACAGTTTTAAGAAATTTTATAAGTTATCTTAAATACTTGATTTCACTCGTACCAGAAATTTATTTCTGACCCTATTGTTGCTTTGTGACATTTGGGGTGTCTCATTTTATTGAGGCAGCTCTAGATGTTGCTGCAGGAAAGGAAGCTTGAGAAACTTGCTTGCATGGATATTTGAAGATTTACTTGAATCTTAAATGCTTAAGGAATATGGCAGAAATACTATAGTAAATAAGCTAGGCAAAAACTTTTTTATGTTCTAAATATTCCTAGAGTTGATGTTGTTTGTTTTTCTCTGTAAAGACTATGTAAAAGCTAAAGTAACATATGTGTGATTGGGAGTTTCTGTTTTAACCATCTGATCTGGGTGTTTTTCTGATGAAGTATGATGCAGGAAATCATGCCATATAATTTAATATGTGGACGTACTTTCCTTGGCAATGTCTGTTGAGCTTTTTGATTGTAAAATTTGATATAGTTTTATAAAAAGCATGTAATACACCTGTTAAGTGTTGAGTTGAACCTGGTCTGGACTAACCAGTAAAGCTTGATCATGACTTGTAATTAATATAAGTACATGTCAAGTTTAAAAACAAGGCCTATAATCCTTAATCTGGGCATCTGGTTTACAGTAGGAATTTGTTTTGCTTTGTGTAGTAGTTCATATGTATTTCTGATGCTTGAAGACTTCATTGCAACTATACTTAACAAATCTTACTATCTAGATACATGACTCAAGTCAGGTTGCATTTGGTCATGATCAACCTGAGGCAGTTTAAAGTAACTTGTAGTCCTGTTTGTAATAGGCATGACCATCACTTCATAACACCTTAGTCACTACCACTTATTACTTAAGAGAACCTCAACATCTACCTAATAGGATTACTTGAGAATTTTGTATTAATTTGATTTATGACATAGCTTTGATCACTTTGTCTTCAAATATAAGATAAACCTCCATTTGATATGATGAATTGGGTCTGCATTTTTGTTCAAGTGTATTACCTTCACTGCCTGTTTTTGAACTAAGTTCTACCTTGATATCTATCTGATCATATCATGTTTTATAAAATATGATATGAGCATTCTTCTTAACATAAAATTGCTTGAGTTTAGAAGTAGAATCCCGGGCTAAACACATATGCATGGGATAATTTAACAACCTGTAGCAATCTAAAACCTTTAGTACCCAATTCTAAAACCCTAAGAATCATAAGTAGGGATGTAAATCCAGAAACCACTTCATCTGAGCTGCAGAACAAATTGGTAAATTAGATCAGAAAATTATAAGTTATCATTTTTGAATTAATTTTAAACCAAGCTTAAGTTCAAAAAAATATAGGGATAAAATGGCTATGTGACACAAAAATTTCTCAAAAATGAGAAATATTGTGTGAGTGAGTGTCTTTGCTATTTTAATTACTCTGATAAGCAAAGAATCATTTGTATATCTTCATATATATAAATGACATGATTTAGTTTATATACTGATATTTTTATATTAGTAAAATTTTGGATCTTGGGAGAATGAATTAAGAATAGTGACCACATATAAAAAAAACTCACTAAAACTCACTAAAATAAAATGCAAAGAAAAGTGAGTCAGTTCATTAGAGCAATTGATGGGTTGATTGGACAGCGTGTTTCAAAACTTCAAGGAAATGAGTAATATATTTGAAAATACTAACATAACCTATGTATAAATACCTACTAGAATTCACACAATAATTAATGGACCCTATACCCAAACTAAACTTTCCGTGTATATATGTATATTAAGACCGAATTTTTCTTTGAATCAAAAATCCATACTTGCTTTCAAACCTAAATTTCAAAACCACCATTTGATGTATAAACAGAACATAATATTTTTCCTTTTTTTCCTTCTTTTTATTAACAATAAATCAAACATTATTAAATAATTTCACATAACTCAACATATCCATTAGTTACCAATTTTAGTTCATTTGTTAGAGGTTAACTTATTTGAATTACAACAATACAATTAAACTATTGTTTCCTCTTAAATTTTATTCAATAGATCAATATTTACAATTAACAATTATTATTAAATTCTTAACATTTGTTGTTTTAAATTCAAATTGTAAATCACATATAAACTATTATTATTCCCATTATTTTTGTTTCTACCAAATTTTATCCAATATTTTAATAAAATTAGAATTTTAAGATGGTCTAAAATTTTGGATCGTTACCCATTACACTTTTTTTTCTAGATCTGAACTGCAATGCAAAAATGAAGATGGGAAGAGATTTTGAAATGGTTAGGAAATCAAAGATTTTTATTGCTATTAAATATGGAGACGCAAATGAAAGTGGAAAGTTTTACACGTGAATTTGGGGGCAGGGTTTTAATTCCTTTTTTTTTAATGCACGTGATGATTTGATTTTTAACAGCTAAGATATGAAATAAAAGAGTGCGTACAATAGATGCAATAATTAAAATGAACGTACGCCCAAATTAATTAACCAATAACGTAATCCAAATTTATATGTTTTCTTATTTATTGACTACTTATATTTAATTATACATAATCCAAACATTAAATTTTTATTTTAAAATATTATTATTTAAAATTTCTCCAAAATTTAATTAAATACGTTATTAAAAACAGTTTCAAATTTATGGGTTGTTACAGGATCGCATCCATGTGAGTTTCACGGTGAGTTAACGGCGGGATTTAGCGAGAAAAATTCGAACTAGTGTTCGAATTTTTGAAGGCGGTGGCTGGGCTTTTGGTCGCCGAACGGCGATAGCGAGATGGCTTGGAGAGGTGGCGGCCGGTGGTGGCGAGGTCGCGGCTGGCTCCTGGGGCGGCGCGGCGCGAAGACGACGTGGATGGCGGCTGTTCTTTTCGATCGTGCTACGGTTCTTTTGTATTCGGTTAAGCCTGTGAGCACGTAAGGGAGAAAGGTCGGGTACGGTTGTTTAATTATTTTATCATCATCATCATCATCATTATTTTATTTCAATCGTATAATGTTCTAATATACGTAACTTGCTCATACGAGGTCCAATGCACGTGCGGTTTTCTCTGCTAGGTTCATATTGGAATTCCGGACATTTTAGATGGTGGTTTGGACGAATTCTGAGACTGTTCAATTTTTGGGTTTAAATTGGATTTAAATTCAATTTAAATTCAAAAGGTGAGTGTTTTAACCCACTAACAACTTCTAAAATTTATTATATGTCTTAAATTACTTTCTGATGTGATTAGAAATTTATTTATGGCTGTTTGATATATTTTTATCATCATTCTAGTTAAATTGAATTTATCGAATTAAATTGTTATTTAATTTATTATTGCGTATAAACTGCCAGTTAATTTTTTTTATTTAATTTGTTATTGAATATAAACTGCCAGTAAATACCTGTTATTTATTATCTGTTCTGTATTGATGTTATTGCCTAATTTGGATGATGATTGTGATAAATGGTTGATGATTGACATTGGATGAATGGATGTTGTATTTTATATTGTTATAAACTGCAAGTTGTTATGCATTTTTATTTCATTTGGGATTGTGGTTTGAAATGATATATAACCGTATTTTATTTTAAATTACGGATTGAAATGATAAATATCCGTATCACTTGACCATAGGGCATAAAATTATATACAGACACCATGGTCTATATCTAAAATATTTTGAAAATGATTTCTATGATTTTGGAAAGAAAAATATGGTTTAATGAATATTGATTTTGATATTATTTAATATTATTGTTATATATAGTTAAATGCTTGAATTTAAGCTATGTATAAGTTGGTTAAATAAAAATTAAGTTTAATAATAGAGTTTGATTTCATTAAAATAAATGTGAGTAAGTATTTAATTTTTTTTTAATATAGAGTGTATAATGATTTAAATAAATTAAGGTTGGGAGATAACTTGGAGATTTATTTGAAATTGAATTTATTTAAGAATTAAACTCAAAAAGGTTGATGTGAAATTTATTAAATTGGAAATTTTAAAAGGTATAATTATTATAACTTGATTTTGAGATTAAGGTGAATTAAATGATTATTTCAAGTATAAATGAATTGAAGGAAATATTTAGTTATTTGTAATTTGAGTTTTATTTAGGTGATAAGGGATTTATTATGTAAATTATTTCAAAACTAAATAATAGAAAATCTAATTGTTGAATCGAAATTATCAAATTTAGTTTTGAAATTTTGGAATATTTAAAGCCTTGAAACATATCGGAATTGAAATGTTTTATTGAAACTGAAATGTTTCGATGTTATGAATTTTAAAGTATTATGTTCTAAAAGTGTTATATTTTCAAATGTTTAGTTTCGAAGTGTATAAATTTGAAAGTGCTATGATTTTGGAAAAAGGGATATATTTGAAATAAAAAAATGATATCATATTGATTTTGGTTTTGAAGTGGAAATTATATCGTATTTATGTAGTTTTGAAATGGATATTGTATTCTGGTTTTGAAGTATAATTATTTTGAAATGACCGCGGTATTATAATAACGTTTGGTTGTTATGAACACCGGGATCGGAAGTTGTCATACTCTCTACCAACTCCGAAAACCACTTTAACAACCGTGTAAGCGATGGAGATTCTAGAATGAAGTAAGATGGTGGCGGTGTTCCTTTGAGGTATGAATGTGGACCCGACTCCCGTGAGTTGGCATAAGGTGGCTAAAACAGGAGCGATTCCGGGCCAGTGAGGTAGCTCCTCTTATCGGACACACTCCTTCGGTATTATATTATGACTTTGAGATTTATTTGGAGGCCACTCTTGATTTTTTTTTTTGGGTGTGGCTTAAGGTGGGCGGTAGCTGCGCGCTATGCGTCATCACCAGTCCGGAAAGCAATTGGTATATCTACCCTGGCATTGCCTTGTGTGCTGTGTCACCTACCCTAGCGAGCCTTGTACGTGCTTGGTTTTCTTCCGTAGCCCATGTGGTATCCTCTGGTGGCTTCCCGATCAGGAGGGACCATGATACTGGATGGACTACTGGGACTTACCTGTTCAGGTGGAAAATGTAAAGCCATAATGCTATTTAAAAGTAAGTTTATTTTACTACAGACATTATAATAATTGCGAAATATTACTACATAGTAAATAGTTTAACGGATCCTTAGAAGATGTGAATCCTGAGCATCTCTTAAGTTACTGCATTCACGTTTGACACTGGATAGGAGATGTCAAATCCCGTAAACATCTATGACGCCGTTCCCCTCATATTATTTACAGTTGATATAACTTACATAAGATCTTTTAGTTCTGACTCGAGTGTTTTGTCTTTTCAATTCGCTCGGGTCAAACTGAACATTTTAGGATTTGAAGACCATTTTTTGGAGGATGAAGACGAAGAATTATTATTACTATTTATTATATTCCGCTACATTAATGTACTCCGCTGCATTAATTATTATTCTCTGGTATGTATAACTATGATATGTATTGTATAAATATAATCGAATATTTTGTAAACAGCTTCATGAACTATTTATTTGATTATTATATTTTATCGTTTCGCTGTGAGATTCTGTTTTTTTCTTTCTCTGCTTTTCATATTCACCCCAATAACAATTCGCCCTTTTGTATGGTTTGAGTCTGACGTGTGTCGTTTATCGTCGATTTAAAACGTATAAAAAGGCGGGATGTTACAGACCTTCCATGGTTCTAAGAATCAATTCCTCAAAAGACCTATCCATCATCTGACTGCTTATGATTCTTTCCTGAAGAGACGGAACAACTTCCAATAGAGACAGAACTGCATTCCTACTCAGAGCAACCGCCACAACATTCGCTTTCCCTAGAGTATAGAGGATATCCAAATCATAAGATGTCAAAAATTCTACCCACCTCTGCTGCCTCAAACTCAGATTCTTTTGGAAGAAAAGGTATTTCAAAGGTTTTTGATCCGTGAAAAGATCGAACTTCTCTCCCAAAAGATAGTGCCTCCAGATTTTCAAAGCAAAGACGTTGGCTAATAATTTTAGATCGTGCGCAGCGTAATTCTTTTCTTAACGCTTCAATTGCCTTCTCGCATATGCAATCACTTTCCCATTCCGCATCAGCACTGCACCCAACCCAACTCCATAAGCATCCGTGTAGACCTCAAACTTGCTATTACCATTAGGAATAGTTAGAACAAGTGCACTGGCCAGCCTTACCTTTAAATCCATGAAAGCCTCTTCACACTCAGGGGTCCACTTAAACTTTGCTCCTTTCCTAGTTAACTTAGATAAGTGAAAAGAAATCTTAGAATAGTCTCTGATAAACTTCCTATAGTACCCTGCCAAACCCAGAAAACTGCGTACTTCTGTCGGAGTCTGCGGTTGTTTCCACTCCTGAAGAGTAGGTACCTTGGCTGGATCTACAGAAATACCCTCACCAGAAACAATATGCACCAAAAATTGACTTCCGACTTCCAAAAATGGCATTTCAAATACTTAGCCTTCAGAACATGCCTTCTTAAAGTCTCCAACACTATCCCCAAATGTTTTTGTGCTCCTCTTCAGACTTGGAGTAGACAAGAATATCATCGATGAACACGAGTACGAACTTATTCAACACATCTCTTAAAACTTGGTTCGTCAAATCCATAAAATATGAAGGAGCGTTGGTTAGTTCGAATGGCATAACCAACCACTCATAGAAACAATTAGGTCCCTTAAACGCAGTCATGGGAACACTGTCCTTAGCTACCCTTAACTGATGGAAACCCGAAGCTAAATCTAACTAGGAGAAAACAGAAGCTCCATGGATTTGATCAAAATGATAGTCTATACGGGGAAATGGATACTTATTCCTAATAGTAACCTTATTCAACTCCTGGCAATCCACGCAGAATCTCAAAGACCAATCCGATTTGGTCACAAAGACAACGACAGAACCCCAACTGGAAAAACTAGGCTAGATCAAACCTTTGTCTAAGAAATCTTGGGTCTGCTTCACCAACTCTTATCTCTCCTTCGGCGCCATCCTTCTACTGGGCTGAACAACATGTATTGCTCGCGGAACTAAGTCGATCCGAAACTCTATCTCCCGGTGAGGGGGCAAATCTTTAACTTCTACGAAAACATCGAAATAATCTCTGACCACCTCGATGGACTCTACACCTTCTGGAAATGCCTCGACTCCATGCAAAAGATTACTCAAGTGAACTCCAGAATTATCGCAAGTCACTTTTGCGATCCTTCCCAACTCAATCTCCAAAGACACAATCCTCTCTTCACACATCAAAATAGCCTTATACTTATCCAACCAATCCATACCCAGAATAAGATCAAACCCTTTGAAATCCAATACAAATGGGTCACAAGAAAAACTATGAGACAAATAAGAAATCCTTACGCCTCTACAGATCTTATCTAACTTGGTTACCCCGCCTATAGGATTAGATACAAAAATAGGATAGTCAACCAAACAAGGGTTAAGATGAAACTTCTCTACCGCATCCAAAGAAATAAAACTAAGCGACTAGAATCAAACAAAACTATAATAAAAATACCATCCAAAAGCAAACTACCTTCCAAAATGACTTTGCCTTTAGAAGAAGAAGATGTACCACCTTCAAGAGAAAACACCTTGTTCTCCTAGGCCTTCTGAAGAAGCAGACAAGCCTTTATCTTATGACCCGGTTGATGACAGTTGAAACAAAAGGATTTTTGAACTTAAGCTGAAACTGGCCCACTCTGATGCTGCTGCTAAGATCTACTCCTGGGACACTACTTAGCCAAGTGACCCTCTTGCTGACACACATAACACTTGTAAGGTCCATTGTTGCTTCCCTTCTTCCCTTTGTCTTGCTTCTTCCAATTTGGATTGAATTTTCTCTTGTTTGGATTAGAAGAAGTTCCACTAAGTGCTGTTGCAGATGCCAATGGTTTCTTGTTCATGAGCTCCTCATATCTCGATGCCATGTCGATCAGCTCCACAAATGGTCCCTTTAGATGAGCCGTCATCTTCTCGTGAAACTCAGGCCTCATTCCTTGCACAAACATCTCATTCTTTTTGAGTGGCATGTCGATCAAACCAAGCCCATAGCGAGATAATTCATTAAACTTAGTCTCATATTCGAAAACAGACATACTCCCCTGCTTCAGATCCATAAAATTTCTATACAAACGGGTCTTCCCAGCTGTTGGCATGAACTATTCCTCAAACAATTCCTTAAACTTATCCTAAGAAATATCATCTTCTAAAATATTTGTTGTAACTGCATCCCACCAAGCTGAAGCTCCTTCTTGTAGTTGCCATGATGCCACCACTCTTTTCTACTCGTCAGATTGATCCAAACTCTTAAAAATGCGCTTGCATGAGCGTAACCAAGCCTGAACTTTTATAATGGACTCTGATCTTTCGAAAGATCTTCCTCCCAGATTGGTGAAATCCTTGCACAAAGCAGCAAAATTTACCCGAGGCGGTGTTGGATTAACAGCCTCACTAGCAGTCTGACATCTTCCACTATTGGTCGTCGTGCTCCCCACAACCCTGCCTCTCATTCCTCAAGAACTCATGTTGGCAACCTAGACAGCTAAACCAACAAATTTAGATAGATATATAGTTTTATAAAAATTACAAATACACGCTCTCAGGACAAATACTACTCCAAAGCCTAGGTATTATCTCAACCTATGCTCTAATACCAACTGTGACGACCCGCCTTTCATTCCACAGAAAGATGTATCATCAATAAGAAAGAAACAGGTGGAAATAGAATAGATAGGAAGAAAGAAACAATCATATTAGAATCTCACAGCGGAAATGGAACAAAATATAATATATCACATAATTATTACATAGTCATTTCATCAGAGTACACAGTTATACAACTTCATTACATCAGACAGTCATAAAGACCCGTCTATCCACTACATTCTAAATACAACAGACAAAAGACACCACACAGCTGAAATAGATATATATAGCTACGCTAAGCTCCTACTCCAAGCTATCCAAAATTCGTCAAGCAAAACCTGATCACTTGGCTACTCATAAAAATTTGAGTACCCAAGAGTTTTAAGAAAAACAAAATAAACTCTAGGTCAGACATGGGTCTAGTGTGAGTAAACGGTTAAGTTGTTTAAGTTGAAAAACCTTTGACTGAAAAGGTATCTCGTAAGACTCTCCGCCAATAAATATAGACAAGTTTTTTCTTTACGATAACTAAAAATTTTGATAGGAAATCTAGTTATATCAATATAAAATACATAAATAGCTAGAATGCTTACATCTCACGTTCCAACATAGTTGGACACAATCAAAACCGTACAAGCACTTATTGGAGATTGGATTTCATACAATGGCAGGGCTACTAGGGTACCGCCCGTCACAGTACGTGGCCTAGATCACCGTACTGAGGATCCCTCCCGATCTCCTGCAACACAAAGACGAAGCTACCCCTTACTGGATAATCTGAATAAGACAACCCCGTGGTTGGAGCTAGCAACCGCCCACGCAACCGAATAAAAGGGACTCTAGACATGGGAAAATCTTATCCTACTTAGGTGCTACCCACTTAGCCTTGCATGCACCTCCCTTGGTTTAGCCATTCCCTGTTGATGAGGCTTGAGGCTACGATTACCTTTAAAGAACACATCTTGGAATGCTCATCGTCTTCCATTGACGATGGTTTGATAGCATTCATCCATACAAGTTTGTTCCGGGTTCGAACGAAACCGAAGGCATTATCTCATTACACTCATTTTGGAATCACCCTCAGAGTTAACGACAATAACCCTTGCACTCTGAAACTCCATCTCGATCTTCACTTGAGATTTCACGACCTATCGTTTAACTTGGATCGATGTGGTTTTCGGATAATCAAACTTGATATTCGATCCCGGTCTTATCGAAATCCAAACACCGTATTAAAGGTCAAGTTGTTTAAGGTTAAACAATTTAATTCAATACTTTGAATCCACACAGCATTCATCACAGATAAATATCACACATTTATCACAACTGTACCCAATATCACATCACAGAATATCATAGATTATCAAACTATAAATATTAATCAATCCAAACATTCTACTCAAACAATCATCCACAAGCAAGATTTATTAACCCATATTATAATTAATTTAATTAACTTAAATTAAATAAATTACTTAAGAATTAATCATCTAACCCTGCTTAATCAATCATTAATTAATTACAAACCATTTAATTAATTAATCATTCCTTAATTACCTTATAAATCAATTAATTAATCCCATAGTGTGAGGTTCGAGGAAGTCTTATCCCATTAAGCTATGCTTTACACAAAAGCCATGCTTCGATCAACCAATGCTCGACACTTAGCATGCCACATTAGCAAATTGGAAGTATATCACTTATAAATATCAACTACATAACCTCTGAGCTCATACATCTTAGGGAAGGGTGTTAAGCTAAGAGAATAAATTCTCCGCCACCAAACAGAAATATATTTGATTGAAACCAGCTTTAGATCTAAAAGTGTAACGTTAGACATACATCCATACAAGTCCATCCTGGGTTTGAATGGAACCGAAGGCACTTCGTCCAATTAAGGAAAGAAGCCCTTGCAAATCCGGATATCTCCTAATCACATCCGGACTCCCCATCACATAGGGTAATCTCTATATCAGGGCCACTCGGTGCAGAGACAATCAACAGGCAATCCTTCCGTTTTCGAAAATACCCGGTCTTCAACCACCGTCTTCAAATGCAATTCCATTCTGTCGTTTCATTATTCAGAATAGGTTTTATGACTAAATGTCCTCCCTCGGCTTATCTGAATAATGAGCGCATATTTTTAAAACATATGGATACATTGGGATCTTAGTTAAGTCACAACTTTTTAGTCCTTATTTTCCAAAACCTTTCCTTTTGAATGGTTTAAACAAATTTCCATTTTTTAATCTTTTAAACAAAAGATCTATCTTTAAGATCCTCTTCAATTTGAAACAAGGTTTACCAAATCTTTAACAAAGATTAATTCATAGCTTTTAAAACCATTTCCATTTCAAATTTGATTTACCCATAACTCGAAATCTTTTCAAAAAAACTGGAAATTCTTTCTTTATATGCAAGCTATTATCATTTGAAAACAAAGGTTTTTCGTTTGGGGAAAATCCGATTAAATTGCTCAAGTTATAGCCTCTAAAATATAAATCAAAAAATCAGCGAACTGCCGTACTCTCGGCAAGCTCTATTTGAGTTAAATTTAAATTCCCAAAATAATTCATTTAATATACTTTAAAAATGGTTTAAAATCCATATATATATATATACATTATGTAACCAATATAACCCTTTTAAACCATAGTTTCCAAAATTTCAAATTAAAATAAATATACAAAATAATTTTTAATTTCAAAACTCCCTTTTCAAAAAAAATTCATATTTAACCCAATCACTTCCTAACCATTTTGAATTCAAAATTCAACTTTTAAAATTTTCACCTTTTTGAATAATTTTGAATTCAAAATACCCGTGACTTAACCAATTTTCCTCGAAATCCATATTTGTGTGTATGTTGTCTAGGGTTTTTGCATGCAACAATCACAACCATCATAAATCCTAGCACAATAATATCAATAAGCGATATAATCCTATAACGCTTATTTTCCATTCACAGATAAACATGTAAATTCATCATAGATAAATAACTTACATTTATCAAAGCAAAATCCAAAGCAAACCATATCACAGAATATCACAAATAAGAGTATCAAACAATTCAAGGCATTTAATATAATCTAATCATCCATAAGCAAGATTAATTAGTCACATAATTTATAATTAATTTAAACCAAATTAATTACTTATGAATTAGTTACCTAACCCTGCCTGATTAACATTAATTAATTACAAAACGTTTGTTATTATTTTAATTAATTAACGAAAATTAATTAATCATCCTTAATTATCCATCTTAAGTAATTATCCTTAATTACTTACATTGATTAATTAATCCTTAATTATTTACATTAATTTATTATCTTTAAATTAATCACATAAATTAATTAACGCTAAGTTAATTACATTACTTAATTAACCCTTAATTAATTAAACAAACTAACCCTTTAATTACTTGCATTAAGTAATTATCCTTTATTTAATTACATTAATCAATTGTCCTCTAATTACTTACATTAAGTAATTATCCTTTAATTACTTAATTAATAAATTAACCTTTAATTAATACCATTAATTAATTAATCCTTTAATTACTTAAGTTAATTAATTAACCCTTAATTTCTTAAGTCCTTAAAACCCTTATCTTAATTGATTACTTAATTCCTAATCAATTTAATTTAATCACCAATGAATTAAATCAATTACCTCAAAATCGAGCTTAATTAATAATTTAATGATCCTTTAATTAATCACATTAATTAATGATCCTTTAATTAATCAAGACCTTAATTAATTAAAGAAAAACCCTTTATCTTAATTAATTACATCATTTAAATCTTATTTAATTAAGTGCTTGAAACAAAATCACTTAAGACCTGTTGATTAATTAAAGTTCAATATCTATCTTAATCATCTACTCAATTACATCATTAAATTATATTTGAAATGCTTAGGGATTTAAATCAAATAATTAACCTAATATAAAATTATTTTAAATCAAACAAATTTAAAAACATTATACTTTAAAATTCACGTCTTTAAAAATTACATGAAAAACTTGTTCAATACTTATATTTTGAAAACTTGTTTAATAATTGCTTTTAAACTTGGTATTAAAATTTATTCATTCCAAAATAAAATCGACTCAAGCCTAAGACAAATATTCCTGAGCCAATACCTGAGCCAAAAGAAAGTTTCCCCGAGAAACCACTCGAATCACCTCCCTTTTTTTTAAAAAAACTTGTTTTTGTTTAAATTTGAAACTGGAACCATACTCGCGAGCGACTCGAAAACAAACCCAAGCCATCAATCCAATTCCCCGAGCTAAACCCCGAGGCTACCCTTTCTTCTCCAAATCCAACCTTCTGATACAAACCATACATATGTGAACGTGCACATGCTATCTGGTCATCTCCAACCATCGCTGCGACCTCCAACAAGTTGTCGATGACCTCACTGACGTACCCATCCACCCAGATCGTCGATCGACTTGGCAAATCAAAATCGAAATATTCGAGCACCCATTGGAACCAACCTGGTCGATGAAAACCTCTCACACCGCCGCGTACGACCACCTGCAACCTGGTTGACAAACCCAAAGCAGCGACACGAAACCATGCTTCGATCCCCCTACTTTGATGGACTACGATGCACCCATGACGACACACGACCCTCGAGAACAATGATGACCAAAACATCTCACAAAATCCTAAATCGACGTCGATACGCCACCACGGTGGTCGATAAAATCTTAGACCATTTTTCCCATAATCCCTATTGCACCAGCCTCCTCCAGCAATGATCACTATGATTATTTCTTCCCCGATCACCAGAAATCGATGAAAAATTGATTTCCTTTCAACTCATGATATCTCGACAACCACAAACTTAAAATTCTTAGAACTATTATCAAAAATCACCATTTTCAAGTATGAATCAGTTTACATAATCAAAACAAGAAATTTAGACATTCGATTTTTTGAGTTTAATTTAACATCACTGTATTTTCTTGTTCCCAGCAAAACCACTTGATAATTATACTTAAAAGTATTTTTAAAATTAAGATCCTATAAATTTAAACACTTTTTGTTTAGATATTAAAGCCTAAAAAGAATTAGGGAAAGAGGTTTTGAATTTTGAATTATTTTTGGAAACCTGTAAACTAAGAACAGAGAAGTATATGCATATGTATAGACATGCACACTCAAAACCTTCATATATACAGACATGCAAGCACATTTTCTACATCCATACAAACATTTTTCACAACGTATTCCAAGTTTCAATCATCTAAAATCAAGATGTAAATAGATTTAAGATTGCTAAAGGGTAGTTTACTCACCCTGATATTGTAAAGAGAACCTAGAAATTATATTTGAATTTGAAAAAAAATTGGGAACTTTGATCTGGAAATTGTTTTATACCTTGAAAATCTGGAACTCGAAACTGCTTCGATTTTTTTGTTGAGTTGATCTTGCTTGTTTCTTTGATTATGATTGCTTCAGGTTTATAGCTTCCAGGTTTGAGATGATCTGTACTTTGCTTTGACTATCGATTTCATCTCTAGTTTTTTTTTAGTTTCCAGATTTGTAATTTGCTCAAGTTTTGTTTTCAGGTTTTGGTTTTGAATTTATCAACAAATAAATGAGAAGGAAGGTGTTAGATATACATATAGCCTTAATTTCCTTTTTATCATTATTAAAAATGAAAAGAAAATTTATGACACTTGTATTTATGCATGCTACAAATCTTACAAATATTTAAATGCATTTTAAAATACTTACACTTGTTATAATTTTCACACTTTTCTTTTGCATGTTATTAAATGTTTTATATAATTTATATATTATAATTTAAGTATCTATGATTTATATTTATATATACATTTAGTTTTATAAGTTTTATGTTTTTATATTAACATATATATAAATTATATTTATTCATATACAATTTTAAAAGAAAGTATATAAACCTTTTTATCAAATTCTTATTTCAAACTATCATACTTTTAAATAAATATTTATTTATTTTTAATGTTTTTTAATATAGAATTTAACTTTAAATAGCTTTTGATAATTATTGTATTAAATTCAATATATAACTTCCAAATCACAATATATATATATATATATATTAGTTTTAAAATATAGAGTTTTAAATTCAATTTATTTTTAAGATATTTAGTTTTGAATTTCAAATCAAAATTCTATTTACAATCTTTTTATATATGTAAAACAAACACATACTTATTTTATTTTTTTGGATTTTTTTTCAAATTAATTCACAAATTAATTCTAAAAATATATATTAATTACTAAATTAAGTTTGGCTTAAAAAGGAGATTGTTACAGATTTTCTCCTTTAAGAAAATTTCATCCTCCAAATTTAAAAGAAAAAGATAATCCTAATGCTTTTTTTTTCAAACAATCAAACATACATATTAGCTATATACTAACAATCAAAGCAGCCAATTCATTCAAACAAAATTACTAACTATCTTGACATAAATCAAGATAGGTTTTCCTAATATTATCTAGAGTTTCCCAGGTACAATCATTCGGATCTCCACTCTATTGTACTTTCATCAATTTCACCACATTATTCTTTAAATGCTTTTCATCTCGACCAATAGGTATGGATTCCAAACTCTACTTTAGGGTGTTTTGACCCGAGCATACATTAGCTTGTCCATCTTCGAACTTGGATCTTCACAAGAAATCACAATAAAATTCCCAAGTTTGGTTTTGACTGAAATCATTCTATTGATACAATCTAATTTAGTTTCATATTTTGTTAATCAATTCATTCCAAATAAAATTTCAAATTCATTAAAGTCAAGAACGAAAAGACTGATAGGAAACTGATGATGAGAATACGATATACGAACTTTTCTACAATGTGAACAAAGATTCGGAGGGCCTCCTACCCGGTTCTACACACAAATAGGTTCGTTTATGAATTCGAGTTCAAGATTTAACTCTTCTACGATTTGCTGGGAAATAAAATTATGCGTGGCTCCAGTGTCGAATAGAACTCTAACAATTTTATCATAAACAAGAAGTAAGGTAATCTTCTTGATACATCCTGGAAATACCAATGGAAAGCATATAACGCTGCTCAAATACTTGCTTGAATCTATCCCATGTAAACTCATCCTCTGATTCGGCCAAAGTAATGGTCTCCCACCATGCCAAAGCTTCTTCCTGGAGCTACTAAGAAGCCATCAATGTATTGAAATTGGATGATGATCAAAGGAGGTTGATGGGAAAAGTTGTTCCTTCCATTACTGTTGTTACAGGGTATCGACCATTTGTAGCGGTACTCCCATATCCCCTACCTCGTCCTCTTCTTGCACTCATTCTCATTATCCGTGAATAGTAAGAAAATTGATTTAGGCATACAGACGAGATATCTTAGGGGAAACTTGCTTTTGACTCGGGGTGGCACACAGGTTTGACTCGGGTAAGTATAATAACAGTTTAAAACTTTAAAACAAAGTCAGTTTAAACATTTCTTAATTAATTCTTTAAATAATTGTTTTTATTTAAGTTGGGATTAATTAAAAAAGTTTTAAAGTAAATTATTTTAAATTAACCAAGTTTAAATTATTTAATTATATGATCATTATTTATAATTAATTCTTAAATTTATTAATAATGTAATTAAGTAGTTAATTAAGAAGATAAAATGGTTTTAAAGGTTAATTAACTTAAAGGTCTAAGTTGATTGGTTAATGATAATTAATTACAAGGTTTATTAATGATATTTAAATGATAATTGAAGTAATTAATTAAGATAAATGGTTTATCTTTTAATTAATTAAAGATTAATTAATTTATGAAAGTAATTAAGGGATAATTACTTAAAGAATAATTACTTAATGTAAGTAATTAAGAATAATTAATTAACAATTAAAGGTTAATTAATAGTAATTAAAAGTTAATTAATTAATGATTAATGGATAACTGATTAATAATTAAAGGGTAATTAATCAGTAATTAAAGAATAATTAATTAGTGAAAGTAATTATGTGATTAATTTATTCAATAATTAATTAAAATAGTTTGTAATTAATTAATGTTAATTAATCAGGGTTAGGTGATGAATTCATAAGTAATTAATTTATTTTGAGTTAATTAAATTAAGTATAATCATGTAATTAATTAATCTTGCTTATGAATGTAAACCTGAATTGAATGCCTTGGATTATTTGAAATCTCTAATATGTGATTTGTGATACTCTGTGATATGAATTGCTTTGGATTGAGCTGTGATATCCGTGATATATTATTGTGTGAATGTGAACTTCTGAATTGAATTAAAAATTTGTTTACTTAAACAACTTGGCCTTTATGAAGGCATTTGAATTTCGAATCAGTAAACAGTTATAGTCGGGATACCCTAAACTAAATCTAATTTATTTTCAAAGGGTCGAAGTGCACGAAAATATCTTGCAAAGATATGTTGAAATAAATAATTTGGTAATTATTTAAATCTGATGGTTGTTAGCGGATGTTATTTGATAGTTAAATAACCGAATATCAATATTGGCCTTTAAGACGGCATTTGAATTTCGATGAGACCGGGAATCAGATTCCAAATGGTTATCCGAAAACCACACTGAATCTTAAAGGTGGATCTTTTATTTAAAAGATAAAAAAAGGAAATTTGTTGTGACTTAACTATGATATGAATATATCCACATGTTTTTAAAATAAGCGCTCATTATTCGGATAAGCCGGGGGAGGACATTAAGTCACAAAACCCATTCCGAATAATGATACGACGAAATGAGATTGCATTTGAAGACGGTGGTTGAAGACCGGATATTTTCGAAAACGAAAGGACTACCAGTTGATTGTCTCTGCACCGAGTTGATATGGTATAGAGATTACCCTATGTGATGGGGAGTCCGGACATGATTAGGGGATATTCGGATTTGCAAGGACTTTTTCCTTAATTGGATGAAGTGCCTTCGGTTTCATCCAGACCCAGGATGGATTTGTATGGATGTATGTCTGACATTACACTTTGAAGTATAAAGCTGGTTTGTATCAAATATATTTCTGTTGGTGGCGGAGAATTTATTCTCTTAGCTTAACACCCTTCTCTGAGAAGTATGAGCTCAGAGGTTATGTATTTGATAGTTTTAGTGATATATTTCCAATTTGGTAATTTGGCATGCTAAGTGTTGAGCATTGGTTGATCGAAGCATGGCTTTTGTGAAAAACATAGCTTTGTGGGATGAGACTTCATCGAACCTCACGACTTGGAAATGGTCGAAACATGAAGGATGTGGCAAGGTTATGGGGGTCTCGCCCCTCAGGGTATGTACATTTCCTTCTGGATAAAAAGTGGTATTCTGGTATGGAGTCCAGATATTTTACTTATGTGGATAAAAACTGGTATTCTAGTATGAAGCCCAGATATTTTACTTATGTGGTTGTTGGAATTTGAGATGCCTCGGTAAAGGTCGGTTACGACTGGGGGATGGCATACTCGTGATAGTTGGTTACCTAGTTACAGAGGTAACCCGGCCTTGTGTTGGCATAGATCCGGTTAGGTTCTCGGGACGTCCCCCCAGAGGCATACCCTTTCAGATAAAGGAAGTTCCTTAGCCTTGACCATTTGTTGAAAACTCAAACAATCGATGCGAGCCCTTTACGGTTTTAGTTGTAGAACCTGCTATTTAACATGGTAGTTATAGTAGACATACTATAATGGTACGTTTGCTGGCTAAGATTAATATTATACTTTCGAAATGTTTTCCACACTATGCACTAATAATAACATCAAAGGGATTTTCGCGTTTCAAGGATGTTTGACTACTATAAGGAGAAACCTTCCCCAAGTGTGCGATTGCATTGTGTGTGTGCCGAGAGACCTTATGGTAGTTTCATTTTTCAAAAAAGCATAACAGATTTCTTTTCATTTCTTTTTGTACAAATAACTATTTTAAAATCTCACACCAGTCCCATGATTGACTAGGAGTTTTTGTTCCCTTTTCTAAACTCTGGGTGCCTTTAATTTTCCATATGGGCAGCCTAGAGTCAGGTTATCAGTAAGTTCTAGAGCTAAGTCAGGAAAGTATGCTGTGGAGATCAGGAGACAGGCTAGATGACGAGACGTATCACACGTATATGATGTTATTTTTCCGTTGTTGTGTTGTATATTGGCTCTGATGACATAATGTATAAATAGATATAGTTCTTTTATTTTAAAGATTAGTTATTTATATATTATATATTGTTCCACTACGATTGTGAGTTTATGATATTGTTTCTATTTCTTCTTCTATCTTCTTCTTCTTTAACCATAACGGTTCGGTTTTCTGCCATTCGATTGTTCAACATTTGATACAGTGGTCGTATTGATGTCGATTTTCGGGCATCAAAAAATCGGGTCGTTAGATACCAAATGTGACGACCCGAGCCTCAGCATTCAAAAATTGGCATCCAATACATCACCCGTATTCAAATGCTGAAGGTTCAAACATTAGAGTTCGATTCGCCGGAGCTTATAACACATTAGGTGAATACAACACAGCGGAAACAAAGATGATTTTATTGATACACCAAACGGATACAACATTCTACAACAAAGGACCACCAACATCAGAGCATAAAATATACAACACCACAGCGGAAAGATAACATAATAGCGAAGAGATAACATCAACATGGATCTACCAATATAGAGAGAGAGAGATTCCAGCAATACTCCAACATATGACATCTTCATTTCCAAAGCTCCAAAAGTTCCAAAGACTAAGGCTACCAAAAATGTGATGGTCTCGGCTTAACAACCAAAGGCTTCCAAATCCACAGTCTTCGAATATTTCCAAATCTACATCTACCTCTGAACTTAGCTTCATAACCTACTGATAAGGTAACCTGACTCTAGGCTACCCATGTGGAAAATTATGAGCACCCAGAGTTTAGAAAAGGGAACAATAAATTCTGAGTCAATCATGGGACTGGTGTGAGTAAACATAAAATAGTTGTTTGAACAAAAAGAAATAAAAAGAAATCTGTTATGCTTTTGGAAAATGAAACTACCATAAGGCCTCCCGACACACACTCAATGCAATCGCACATATGGGGGAGATTTCTCCTTATAGTAGTCAAACATGCTTGATACGCGAAAATCCTTTTAATATTATTATTAGTGCATAGTGTGAAAAACATTTCGAAAGTATAATATTAATCTTAGCTAGCATACGCACCATTATAGTTTGCCTACTATAGCTACCATGTTAAATGGCAGGTTCTACAACTAAAACCGTATAGAGCTCATATTGAATGATTGGATTTCCAACAAATGGCCAAGGCTAAGGAACTTCCTTTATCCGAATGGGTACGCTTCTAGAGGGACGCCCCGGGAACCTAACCAGATCTCTGCCAACACAAGGCCGAGTTACCTCTGCAACTAGGTAACTAACTGTCATGAGTATGTCATCCCTCGGTCGTAACCGACCTTTACCGAGGCGCCAACACAAATTCCAACAAATCCACATAAGTAAAATATCTGGGCTCCATACCATGATACCACTTTTTATCTAGAAGGAAATGCGCATACCCTGAGGGGCACGAACCCATAACCTTGCCGCATCCTTCCTGTTTCGACCATTTTCGAGGTGTGAGGTTCGATGAAGTCTCATCCCACCAAACTACGTTTTCCCAAAAGCCATGCTTCGATCATCCAATGCTCAGCACTCAGCATGCCGCATTACCAAATTGGAAATATATCACTAGTAACCATCAACTACATAACCTTTGAGCTCGTACGTCTCAGAGAAGGGTGTTAAACTAAGAGAATAAATTCTCCGCCACCAAATAGAAATGTATTTGATAGAAATCAGCTTTACATCTCAAAGTGTAATGTCAAACATACATCCATACAAGTCCATCCTGGGTCTGAATGGAACCGAAGGCACTTCGTCCAATTAAGGAAAAAGTCCTTGTAAATTCAGATATTCCCTAATCACGTCTGGACTCCCCATCTCATAGGGTAATCTCTATAATGGAGCAACTCAGTGCAAAAACAATCGATATGTGATCCTTTCGTTTTTGAAAATACCCGGTCTTCAACCACCGTCTTCAATTGTAATCCAATTTTCGTCGTATTATTATTCGGAATGGGTTTTATGACTTAGTGTCCTCTCCCGGCTTAACCAAATAATGAGTGGTTATGTTAAAACATGTGGATACAAATTTCCATTTTTAATCTTTTAAAACAAAAGATCCATCTTTAAGATTCGATGTGGTTTTCGGATAACCACTTGGAATTCGACCCTTGGTCGCATCGAAATTCAAATGTTGTTTTACAGGCCAAGTTGTTTAAGTAAAAAATTTAATTTGTATTCAGAGTAACATATTCACACAACAAATCAATCACAGATAAATAACTTACGTTATCACAGCTCAATCTAAAACATTTCATATCACATAACATTACATATCAGAGATATCAAATAATTCAAGGCATTCACTATAATCCAATTAACCATAAGCAAGATTAATCAATCACATAATTTATAATTAATTTAATTAACCCAATATAAATTAATCACTTATGAATTAATTACCTAACCCTGCTTAATCTACATTAATTAATTACATACCATTTAATTACTTACATTAATTGATTATCCTAAATTACTGATTAATTACTCTTTAATTATTAATTAATTAACCATTAATTAATTTCATTAAGTAATTATCCTTTAGTTACTTACATTAATTAATCATCCTTTAGTTAATTACATTAATTAATTAACCTTCAATTAATTAATTAATTATTTCTTAATTAATTATCCTTTAATTACTTACAATAATTAATTATCCCTTAATTAATTACATTAATTAATTAACCTTTAATTAATTACATTAACAAATTAACCCTTTAATTACTTACATTAAGTAATTATCCTTTAATTATTCACATTAATTAATCACCCTTTAATTAATTACATTAAGTAATTGTCATTAAATTACTAATTAATGATCCTTTAATCACCTTAAGATCTTAATTAATTTTAAGATAAACCATTTATCTTAATCAATTACTTAATTCCAAATTAATTTAATTTAATCACCAAATAAATTAAATTAATTACCTCCAAATCCTGTTTAATTAATAAATTAATGATCCTTTAATTAAACAAGACCCTAATTAATTAAAGGTAAACCGTTTTATCTTAATTAATTACATCATTTAAATCTTATTAAATTAAATGCTTGAAATTTATTATACAAAATCACTTGAAACCCTTTTTATGAATTAAAGCTTATTATACTTATTTTAATCATCTACTTAATCATTATTAATTTTATTTAAAACAAGCTTAAGAATAAATTAATTTATCATTAACACATGAATTAACTTAAGCCCTTTAAGTTAATTTATAATTAAAAACTTTTCAACTTCTTGATTCGCTATTTAATTACATTATTTAAAATTTTGATTTAAATAAACATAATAATTAACTTAATTATTTTTAAGTTAAAATAAATTATACAACTTTTATGAACCAAATATTTAAATAAACATTTACTATATAAAATAAATTGTTTTAAAAATATAGTTTAAAACTTGTTTCATTTCAAACTTTAAAAACTGGTTTTATTAAAAAAATTAAAACTTGGTTAAAACAAAAGATACCCGAGGCAACCCGGTATCAATCTGAGCCAAATCTGGAAATCCCTGAGCTAAACCCCGAGTCAATCCCTTCTTCTTCTTTTCCTTTTTCTTTTTAACTTTTTTTAGTTTAAAAACTGTTATAACCCACATGAACACCCCAGAACAACACTCGAGCCAAAACCAATTCTACCCAATACCATCCCCGAGTCAAAACCTTCCTTTTTCGATCATCACAAGACACCTAGACACGACGTTCATGTGTGCATCGTACACATCGATCTGACCATCTCCGACCAAGGCTTCGACCATCATCAGGTCGCTGAGCTTCCCCTCAATTGATACGACCTCCTAGAGTTATCGATTACACTTGAAATCGAAATCAAACAGATCGATACAAGCTGGAACCCTAAACTGATTAACTAAAAATGCCTCACGCCGCCTCCTGCGACTACCAGGCACCTCGCCATCACACCCGAAGCTGCATCTTGGAACTATGCTTCGATTCCACCACCTCCGGTCAAGTCCAAAGCTTCCTTGGCGTCACACTGACCTCGGAATCCTCGTCGACCAAGTCAGATCCTTATACCCTAGATCTCCCCTGATCAGCCGCCACGGTGAACTTTAAATTCACCTACCAGTTTTGCCAATACCACCTACCCTCAAGCTACCTAGAGCCATGACCATGAACTTTCTCTCCTCGCTGATCGCCAACATTTGACCAAAATAGGATTCCCGTTCATCTTGAGAAATCTCTATAATTACGGGCTTAAAAATCATGATACCATTATCAAAAATCATTATTTTCCAATACGAATTGAATTGTAAAATCAAATCATGATTTCAAGACATTCGATTTTTCTGACTTTATATATTTTTACTGTATATTTCCAATTTCTAGAAAAACTCAAATTAATTGTACTTAAAAATATTTTTAAAACTTAGATTTTGATAATACAAACATATTTCTTTCAAAGATCATGGTCTAATATTGTTTATATGAAGAGATATGAATTTTTTTTAATGTATTCTAGAGCCAGTTATATAACAGAGGAGTGTATATATTTATACATAGACATGCACACCCACATTTACATATATATACAACATGCATGCATATTTAACAATTAACAAACATTTTTCATAACATACTTCAAGTGTTAATCCAAATATCAAGATATATAAGTAGATTCAAGATTTAATATATAGTTTAGTCACCTGGGTTTTGGAAAAGAGAGAAGCCTGTAAATTTTTCTTTTGAACTTGAAAACTGATTGTTGATGATCTGATATTTATGTTTGATTTTCTTTGTTTCTTCGAAACTGGAATTTTTTTTTGAAAACTGGAATTTGCTCTGGTAATGCTATGATTTTATTGAGTTGATCTTGCTTTTATTGTTTCAAGTTTGAGATAATCTGATCTATAGCTTACTTTGAAACTGAGTTGAATTAGCATGCTTTCAAGTTTGAAATTGTTTGAATCTTGTTTGTGAAAGAGTTTTTATTTGCTTTAGATTTAAATTTGAAAGAGTTTGTTTGTTTTTTTTCTTTCTTGGGTTTTGTACAGGTTTTAGTTTGATAAATTTTTTTAAAATGTAAGATAGGAGAAGTACATATGTTCATATATAACTTGTTTTCCCTTTATTTATTAATTTTGAAAATAAAAGAAATAAATGAAACTTGTATTACATGTTGAAACACTTGTTATTATGCATGCTAATTTTACTTAACACTTGTTCAAATTTATGTTACATACTTACACTTGTAATTTGCATGCTAATTAATGTTTACATATGTTTTTATAAAATTTTATATTATATTTATTATTTAGTAATATATATATATATATATATATATATATATATATGTTTCTATATTTTTATTAATTTAAGCTTTTCCTTTTATTTATATTTATATAACCTTAACGAAAATGATTTGAAATTTAATTACACATTAATAAATAGACACACACACACAGATATATAATATATATTATATTAAAATTTAACCCTTAATTAGCTTTTGAAAATCATTATATTAAATTCAAATGTAACTTCCAAATCACAATATATATATATACACACACACACACACACACACATATATATATATATATGTATATTATAATTGGAAGACAAATTTTTATTAATTTTAAAATATAGAGTTTTAAATCCAATTTATTTTTAAGATATTTTATTTTTGAATTTCAAATTCAAAATTCTATTTACAATTTATTTATACATATATAAACAAACACATATCTCATTTATTTTAGAATTATTAGAATTATTTCACAAATTAATCCAAAAATATATATTAATTACTAAATTAAACATGGCTTAAAAAAGGGATCCTTACAGATTCCTCCCTTAAGAAAATTTTGTCGTCGAAACTTGAAATCAAAAGATAATCCTAAAGATTTTATTTCAAACAATCCAAGCATACATATCAGCCATATACTAAGAACCAAAGTAAACAATTCATTCAAAAAAAAAACATTCCTAACTATCCTGACACAAATCCGGATAGACTTTCCTAATACTATCTAAAGTTTCCCAGGGTACAATCTTTCGCAATTCTCAGTTGATGGGATCCTTGGGCAAGGTCCATTTTGGAAAAGAATCGAGCACCATGCAATCGATCGAATAGGTCGTCGATTCAAGGCAAAGGAAATTTATTCTTAATGGTTAACTTATTATGATCACGATAATGTACACATGTTTCAATTTATATATGTATACACATGTAGATTTTCCAATAAATATATATACAGATTCAGAAAAAAATATTTACAGTTAGTGTATAGCAGTTTTAATGTTATATATGTATGTATATAAGTTTACAGTAAAAAGGAATATATATATATATGTATATGTATAGTAAAGTTGAAGAAAGTTTACAGTAAGATATTTTAAACAGGTTTTTTTATTTAATATATGTATATATAAGTAATAAAGGAATTTTATTTTTAGGATATATATATATATACATATATATGTTTATACATAAGATTTTGGAAAAAAAGAAAAAAAAGAGAAAGAGATAGAAAATATATATGAATATAAATTATCTATATAAAGGTATATATACACATATTAGACCTATTTATTATTTTTAAAATAATGTATTATCAAATGAACTTATTTAGTTTTTTTTGTAACCTAAAATTTATTTATTTAGAAAAAATTAGTTTAAATAAAATTATTTGTGAATTAATTTTATTAATGTTAAGTGATCATTCGATTTGTTCAAATATTAATAAAACCCACAATGTTTATTCAAGGTCAAAAAAATCGAGAAACCAAGGCAATTTTGAAGTGGATTGCAAACAAAAGAAAAGGTGAGAACTTCTCACTCAATTAAATTAAATAGTTAAATTTAAAATTATTAGTTGTTTGCTTGGATTGATAATTGTTATCAGTTGGATTGGTATGTTATATATATATATATATATATATATATATATATATAGTGTGTGTGTGTGTGTATATTGGAGTGATTGGTTTCCCGCATTATATAGCGGATGAGACCTTATGCGTCCCGCATAATAGTGGATGACCCCATATACCGCGATATTCCACCTCGAAGTGGAATTGGTATTTTATATTGTGCTAACATCTGTGGACGCAGGGAAATAGGTTGGTGGAATCCAACTGGATTCCTTAAATGTTTGAGTTAATTTCATATGTTGCGATATGATTTATTGATAATCTATGATTGATTGTATTGATAATTGAAATTATTGACGGCAGTGGTTTGGCCGAATATATTCTGGTATTTTTAAAATACCAGAAATATAAAAATTGGATTTTTGAAAGGAAACTAAAGTAAAGAATTTTAAGTGAAATAATTTTAGAGAATTAGATAAATTAAAAGAAGGAATTTGGAAAAGATAAAGGTTGATTTTTGTAATCTTATTGAATAAATTCCAAGTATGGGGAAAAGATTTTTTTAATAAAAGAAAATAAACGGATTTTGAGAACTTAAGTAGTATTGTTTAAAGTTGAAGAATTTATTTAAAAAAATTTGATTTTAAATGGTTTGGGAGAAATAAAGGGAGAATTTTAAAATTTAGTATGAAATTAATATTTTAGATTTTAAATAAGATTTTATACCTAAATAAAGGAGTGAATATGGAATTATTGTGTTTTGAAATAAATTTGGATAAGTAAAGGAATTTATTTTAAAAAGGGAGTAAATTTTGGAAATCAATTGTATTTGAAACTGTGTTTTAAGAAAGAAGAATAAGACTATGAAATTTATAAATGTGTTCGTAAATAAAGTGAAATATTTATTAGAGGATAATTTGGAAGCGTAAATTCAAGATAGGTACTTATAAAGGAATGGGTAATTTTAATGATCCGTTTTTAAGTCAAATTTGATTTAGTAATTAATATAATTTTTAGAATTAATTTGTGGATTAATTTGAATTTTCCAAAAAAAATAAGATATGTATTTGTTTATATGTATATATAAATAGATTGTAATTCGAAATTGATTTGGAATTTAAAAAATAAATATCTTGAAAATAAATTAGATTTAAAAACTCTATATTTTAAAAACTAATAAAATATGTTTTTTAATATATATATATATATATATATATATATATATATATATATAAATATATGATTTTATATAATTAGATTTTAAATCATTTTTTAGTTATAAAACTATAAATATAAGGGAGATGTATTTATTAAAATTGAAAAGCTATTTAAAGTTAAACTCTATATTTTAAAAACTTATATTTAATATATATATATATGTTGATTTATTAATGTATAATTAGTTTAAAATCATTTTCTTTAAAATTATATAGATATACATAAAAAGGATTAATATACTTTCTTTCAAAATTGTATATATAAATAAATATAGTTTGTATATATATATACATACAAATATAAATCATAAAAACATATGTTAATATAAATTTAAAAACATATACATAAATTAATAAAAAGTAATTTACATTGGATTGAAAATATAAAATACATTAATAAAAACACATATATATTTAGAAATATAATATAAATTATATAAAAACTTTAATAACATGCAAATTGACAAATGTAACAATTTTTACATGAAATTAAACATGTGTAAGTATTATAACATGAAGATTAACAAGTGTTAGTTTAATTTCAACATGCAAATACAAGTGTCATGATTTAATTTATTTTCTTTCATTTTTAAAGATAATAAAACATTCCTATATATACACATCTACTTCTACTCTTCTCATTTTTCTTCCACATATTCAAATTAAAGAAAACAACAAAACATGAAACAAAACAGAGATTTCAAAATCTAAAACAAACAACAAAAATCAAACCAAAGATCAAGATCAAACTATTTCAAACCTGAAGCATCTTAAATTCTGAAGCAAGCAAAGTAAAATATTTAAACAAGTTTTCAAATTCAAGTGGCAGTTCAAAGAAGCATGCAAATTCAACTTAGTTTAATCAACAATCAAGATCAGATAGACAACCAAAGTTTAGGTCAAATCACTTTCCAGTTTTCAGTTCAAAAGCAAAAAAATCAACTATCCAAGTTCTCTGTTTTTCGATTCCAAGTGAGTAAACTATATATTAAAACTTAAATCTACTTATATATCTTGATATTTGGATTGACACTTGAAGTATGTTATGAAAAATGTTTGTTTAGTTGTTAAATATGCCTGCATGTTGTACATATATGTAAATGTGGGTGTGCATGTCTGTGTATAAATATATACAGGCCTCTGTTATATAACAGGCTCTAGCATACACAAAAAAATTATCATCTCTTCATATAAACAATATTAGACCATGATCTTTGAAAGAAATATGTTTGTATTATCAAAATCTAAGTTTTAAAAATATTTTTAAGTATAATTAATTTGAGTTTTTCTGGAAATTGGAAATTTACAAAAAAATGTATAAAGTTAGAAAAATCGATTGTCTAGAAATCATGTTTTGATTTTACAATTTGATTCGTATTCGAAAATAATGATTTTTGATAATGGTATCATGATTTTTAAGCGTGTAATTATTGAGATTTTTTGAGATGAACGGGAATCCTATTTTGGACAAATTCTAGCGATCAGCGAGGATAGGAAGGTCTTGGTCATGGCTGGAGGTAGTTTGAGGGTAGGTGGTTTTGTCAAAAATTGTAGGTGAATTTAAAGTTCACCATGGCGACTGATCATGGGAGACCTAGGGTTTAAAGACCTTATTTGGTCGACGAGGATTCAGAGGTCAGTATGACGCCAAGGAAGCTTCGGACTTGACCGGAGATGGTGGAATCGAAGCATAGTTCCAAGACGCTACTTTGGGTGTGATGGCGAGGTGCCTGGTGGTCGCAGGCGGCAGCGCGAGGCATTTTTAGTTGATCAGCTTAGGGTCTATTTGATTTCGATTCCAAGTGTAATCGATAACTCTGGGTGGTCGTATCAAATGAGGGGAAGTTCGAAGACCTACTGATGGTTGGCGCCTTGGTCGGAGATGGTCAGATCGGTGTGCACGATGCACACGTGAACGTCGTGTCTGAGTATTTTGTGATGATCGAAGAAGGAAGGTTTTGACTCGGGGATGGTATTAGGTAGAATTGGTTTTGGCTCGAGTGTTGTTCCAGGGTGTTCGTGTAGGTTATAACAGTTTTTAAACTAAACAAAGTTAAAAAGAAAAAGGAAAAGAAGAAGAAGGGATTGACTCGGAGTTTAGCTCGGGGATTTCCATATTTGGCCCAGGCCTCAGTATCAACCCGAGCCAAATCTGGAAATCCCCGAGCTAAACCCCGAGTCAATCCCTTCTTCTTCGTTTTCTTTTTCTTTTTATCTTTATTTAGTTTAAAAACTGTTATAACCCACACGAACACCCCGGAACGACACTCGAGCCAAAACCAATTCTACCCGATGCCATCCCCGAGTCAAAACCTTCCTTCGATCATCACAAAACCCCAGACACGACGTTCATGTGTTGTAACGACCCGTAAAAATTTAATAATTTTAATTGATTTTATTTACGTATTTAATGGAATTTTTGGTGAAATTTTAAATAATAATATTTTGAAATAAAAATTTAATATTTTGATTACGTATAATTAAATATAGCAAATGGTAAATTTTCAATTAATTTTGTGAAAGTTTATTTATTGTGTAATTTTATTAAAATCAAATCAGTTAATAATTGTTGATAATAAAATATTTTCCAAACTTGAATATTTTTACATAGAACAATTCTAAATCTTATTTTGAGTGAGACGTCATCTTTCGTTTTTCAAAATTTGGACTTCTATAGCTCCGTCGTTCTTATTTTCTAATTTTTAGCTGCATTTTTTCCGCTAGCAGAAAATTTGAATTTTTATAATCAAATCGTACCACTGATATTTGTATACCGTTCTGATCGTCTCGTCGTACTGATCTGTGCGGTATATTCGTTTCCGTGTTTTGAGGTACGCGACAAATATGATTAACTGTCGTCATATCGGCACCTTTAATTTTGACCGTTGACTTTCCTTCGGTTTCAAATGTTGAAGCGTGCTGCGCACGCTAGTATTAATTGCTTTGAATTTTGCAGCTGTTATCAATCCATCATTTCAATTTATTATATGGTCTGTTACTCTGCCTTTTCAAATTTTAACGTGCAGTTGGTGGCATTAAAAAGTTGCCTTAATTATCCACTGAATTATCGTGACCATCCCGCTACTTTATATTTAATTCTGTACGTTTTATCTTTGCTTAAATTTCTCTGTCTACTCCTTTTTCCATTTTAATATCCTTGCCGTTCCAAACACATTACGTACTGTCCAAACAAACAAAAATTTATTGCTTTAATTATTCAGCTCAATCTGAGGGACCGTTACTATTCAAATCACTTTATATTTATGGTATACGTTTCTTATCTTTATCTGGCAACGGTTCTTTTTTTTATTATTTGCCTTAAATACTTTTCTGAATCAACGGACAACTGTTCCTATTAAAATTTTCTTTTGATCTGATCTGTGGCGTACGTTACTTTGAAATAAATTTTTAGATATCATAGCGTCTGTCACTTCCATTTTCCACTTTGAATCATTTATTTACCTTTTCTGTTTCTATACTTACACGTTATCAAATAAATAAAGTATATATTTATAATCAAGCTTTCATCTTCCCAGATCCAATTCATGTTGTAGAAAATTTTTGCATCCACTTCCCGTGTTTCAACCCGAAGGACGTGCAAACCATCCTTCTTCCCTGATGCCATCTCCAACCTTTTTTTCCTCCTCCTCTTCTTCTAGTGCAGCAGGTGAGTAATATATAAGTTAGAACTATATTTTTTTGTCAACTGTTTACAATTAATACAAGGCATGTCTATATGAAAGTATTATATAATTTTCTATGTTCAAAGATATATTTTCATTGTATGGTTTAAACTGATTTTTTGTTTGTATATATATATATTTCGTATGGGACAGAGAATATATATGTACATGTTTTGTATTATAATAGTATGTAAGTTGATATTATATGTTGTTTTAAATATTATATAGATTATTGTATTTCATTTGCAGTAATATATATAGGGATAAAGTACTGTTTATTTGAGATTCAATTGTTTATATCCTACTTACTTACAAATTTTAATAGTATACATATGATTTTATATTATTCGTTTATGCATAAGTTTACAACTGTGTATACGTGTAATTATATACTTTAGCCATAAAATTTCTATGTATATATACATTGGTTTGTAGCGATTTATAGTATTGATTCTTATAAAATATATACGTATGTGGTTTACAAAGTCTTGGGATTTAATAGTTCTGTTACATATGTTATATTGTTTTATATAAAATAATAAAACTGTTATGTTTGCGTTTGTAGCATTCTTTGTTACGGTAATATATAAAGTTATTTTGAAAAGTGGTCTCATCATTTTTCTTTAAACTTGTATATGTTTATGTATATTTCAATATAAAAGTTGCAACATTTTTCAAATTTTATTATATTTGATTTTAATAAATGTGTTTAATACAAACCAATGATTTTTCTTACATACGTATTTTGTTTTGATATTTGACTTAAAAAGAAGTATTAATTTAATAATAAAATAATAATGTTAATTATATTTTCAATTTATGTCAATCTGATTTGGATTTGTTCTCGTAAAATTCTGTTGTCAGCTCTATCCATCGAATTTGTGCCCATCTAGTGTTGCTTTGAAATTCATTGCTCGTTTTCTTGTCAGATTTCTCTAGCCTCGAAAGGTGAGCAATCACTCACGATTAACGTTCTTTTATTCATTAAATTTGATTTCAATTGAAACGTCGATTGAAATATGCTGCTGTAGTTATTTAATTTGTTATATTTATGCCATTATCTGTAATTGTTCACCTGTGGGATATGACACCATGTCCTATTGTTTATATTTTATTATTGATGATATTTGCCCGTTATTATTTTATTATCCGCTATCACTCTACAAGTTCCCTGTTAGTTTAGTATTTCACTATGGGTTGAAATGATACATACCCGAACGGACTTTAGAATAAGAGAAAATCGTTATGGGTTGAAATGATAAATCCAAGCGATTTTCATTTAACTGAATTTGGGATTACGGGTTGAAATGATATCCACCCGTATATATTTAGTGTACGGATTGAAATGATAAATATCTGTAGCACTTGACTATATGATAGGAAATATATACAGACACCGTTGGTCCATATATGAATATTTTGAAAATAATTTCTATGATTTTTGGAAAGAAATATATGGTTAAATAAATATTGATTCTTAAGATTTTATATAAATGGAAATTTTATATATAGATCTAGTAGTAATATTTGATATAAATTAGATGGATTTTATACATATATATGGTTAGGTATTTTTGTAAATCTATATTTCAATAGATTTTCTTGTAATAAATTGAATAAGTATGGTTGGGAAGATAAATTTGGTTTTATTGGAAATGGTATTTAAAGAAGGATTTTATTTAATTAAATCAATTTGGAATTATTGAATGGGAAATTTAAAAGGTATGATTTTATAACTGGATTTTTGATTTAAGTGATTTAATGAATATTTCACGTTAAATAAATTAAAGGAAATATTTAGTAAAATTTAATTTAAGATTACTTAAATGACATCGAATCTAATGAGGGAATATTTCAAGACTAAATAATAATGGGGTTAAATCGAGATCTATATGAAACGGTCAATTGAACTTTGAAATGTAGAATATTAAAGCTTTGAACTATACTGGAATTTAATTGGTTTATTTGTGATTCAGATCTGTATTTGAAATCAATATAATTTGAATTTATTATTTAGAAAACTGAATTGAATAAGAATTTAGTTTGAAACATTTAATATTTAAAGTTTTGAAATATATTGAATTGTAAAAGGGTATTTTGTGATTTCAAATCCGGATTTGAGATCGATAAAATGTGAAATGGTTATTTAGGAATTGAGTTGAATTCTTATTGATAAATTGGGATTGGACTAAATTTGAATTTTGAATTTGAGTAGATTTAAATCGTAACTTTGAAATGATAAAATTGGAAATAAATATATTTGAAATGAAATGATATTTGGTTTTGAAATATAAATTAAGTTGAAATGACCACGGCGTTATAGTGTATATTTCTACCTTGTAGATAGTTCTATGAACCCTTAGAGGATGGTTATCCCAAACATCCTTTAAGTTACCTATATTTCAGTTGAGATTTCACTTGAGTTGGATTTATTTATATAAGAATGTTAATCCTGACTCGAGTGTTTTGTGTTTTGCTTTACGCTCGGGTCAGACTGAGTGATACAGCATTTGAGACTCACCGTCGAAGTTGGAGCTTTGCTTGGAGATCCAGCTATCTATCCCTTCAGTCATCCAGTTGATTGGTTCAGAGAAGTCATCTGCTCGTACTGGAGACTTCACTGCATCTGGGATATTCTGATGTATTTTATTCTAAACTTTGATGTATGTAGTAGCTTCATGAACTACTATTCTTTATCTATTCCGCTGCATTTTTATTACTCCGTGTCTATGATCTGTGATTATTTATTTACTGTTTATGCTGAGTTTGCCAAATTTAAATTAACAATTCGGTATTTTGAGCAATTCAAGTCAGATATTATGGTTTTATTGTCGATTTGAATGGTCCAAAATAGTGGCCCGTTACACTTGGTATCAGAGCTTTGGCTCTAAGCAAAACTTAGCATATATGGTAAATTTATTTACAGAATCACTTTCGTTCGAGTTGAATCTCTTCCTTTTGACTCGATTTCCTTTGAACTTTGGAACGTTCCCTGTGGTTCAAAAATTCATTCTTGTCTCTCTCTATTTATATTCTTTTGATTTTGGAGTATCCAATGACTCCACTGAATGATTTGTAAAGGGGGTGAAACTCCTTTACAATTGGCATTGATTCACCAGAGATTTATGTATCCCTCGGTTTAGATGCTACTATCTCTTGTTACTCCAAATTATATCTCTGGCGGTCGAATGTCGAATTGCCTCAGAATTCTGCACTAATCTAATTTTGGAATCACGATTGACCGGTAAAGGTCGCCTGCGATTTATAGAAGTATATCCATATTCTATTTTGTAATTTGATTATCTCATCTTCGATCGAGTCTATCTTCGAATCAGGATTCTATTGATTGGAGTTCCTCTAAATTAATTCTCTTTCTTTGTTTAAAATCCATTTTTGAATCATCCTTTGAAAATCGGGTTTTGTTTGTATTTTAAAATTGTTTTATATGCCGAAATTTTTATTTGGGTAACTATAATTTTATTCTATATATAAAAGAGAAAATGTTTTCGATAAGGATTATATACCTTTAAAAAAACGAGAATTTGAAGTTTCGAAAAGATTTGAAATTTTGAAAATATTATAAGAAAATTTATTTATACAAAAATGATTTATTGCTGAAAGGTGTTGAATTTGAAATTTGAGAGATTGGACTTCGGTATTTTTGAAAAGCGGTTTAAGATTTAGAAATATATAATAATAAGATTTGAAAGTATTTTCTGAATAAGAAATGTTTCAAATGACTTCAAATGAGTTCCAAGGAATTCGAAAAAAAAAATTCAAAGAAGTTTTCAAGAAAATAGAAGTCTAGAACTCACTTATGTCGTCGGAAAATAATTTCAGTGATGAGTGCACGCATCATCGACATTGATTTTCGAGTTTCAGAGTGGGGAGAGGCCACTTTAATAGCTTTGCTATGCGAGTGACTTTGTGAAACCAATTTTGATTTCAAATTTCGAAGTATAATTCGATATTCGAAAGATATATGTATATATATTTAAAATGATTTAAAGGAAGCCGGTGTTCAATCCTCTAGTTTTCGATTTGATTTAGTATAACTCTATTTATAAAAATTAATTTACTAATTTGTTGCTGATTTCCAACTCTTGGATTTGAAATTTGATTTCACTGACTATTTTGAAGGTTCGAGCACTTCTAAATCAAGGTTTAAATTTTAAAACTAAGAAATTTCGAAGAGTATAAAATATTTGATAAAGAATATAAGTTTAGTTTTGTATGTTTAAAGTATGAAGAGTATGACTTAAGTAAATTTGAAACTTTTGTTAAATAAATAATTTGAAAAAGGAAAATTGGATTTTTCGTATAGAAATAAATAGTTTAAAGGTTTTAAAGGGATAATTATAAATTTAAAAACCATTTTGAGTATAAATGATTTTGAGAAGAATATTTGGTTTTGAAATTAGATTGGAATTAAAACCAGTACTTATATGGTGATTTTGGAAATGAATTTTTGACCTAAATTTTGTTGATTTGGAAATTTGGATTATTTTCTAAACCTATTGTTTAAGAAACTTTGAAACTGAATACATCTAATTTGGAAGAAAATTTGGTGAAACCATATATGATCTTGAAACTGAAATGTTATTGAAACGAGAAAAAATTTGAGAACCTTGATTTACTAAATACTTGATTTGGGAGTTATAGAACTTATATAAAACAGATTGGTATAGTACGAAATTGATTTGAAACCTATTGATTTGAAAGGTACTCAATTTGGAAAGAGAAATTTTATATAATCGAAGTCTATATAAGTGTGATTTGATATACTATTGTATTGGAAAGTATTCAATTTGGAAAAGAAATCCTATATATAATGGACTTTATATAAGTATGATATTTGAAAGTATTTGGAAAGGTACTATATGATATTATTTTTTTCGAAGTAAAGATATGGAAAGTGCCTTCTGCTTGATATCCTCTTTGTGGCCACATTGTGGATTCATTCTATCGATATTATTCTCTCTGATTTTTGGTTTTTCGGATGTGATACTCGAGTGTTCCCACCGTGGCGTAACCCATGGTTTTTTTCTTCTCTTGTGACTGCATAGCGCAACTGCCTGGCTGAGTCTGGCCTAGGGGTACGGATTGTTTCCTGGGGGATCCAGGCGTAACCATTGTGTATCCTGCAATCTGTGTAGGTCGCGATTAGTAGCGAAACTGCCTGGCTGAGACAATCTAGGGGTATGGATTGTTTCCTGGGGGATCCAGGCGTAACCATTGTGTATCCTGCACCCTACTAGTCATCATGGCGTAACTCACAGGGCTAAGAAAGCTTATGGATACGGATTATTTCCTGGGGGATCCAGGCGTAACCATTGTGTATCTGCGAACCATGGTTGGACAAAGGTTTTGGTTTGGTTGTTTTGTTTGGATTGTACTTTCCATATCTGTTTTTAAAAGTTTTTTCAAGTTTTTTCACTGGGTGTTGAAACAGGTCTGCTAAGTACTTGAAGAATTCTAGCTTTGCGCCTGATCAACGCATGACCAGAGTCTGTAAGAACGAGGATAAACTTGTTGAAACATCGAGTTATTGAAGTATTTTTGTGACGCCCCACCTCTATACCCACGCTAGCCAAGAACACTACGGTGTAGTGCTGTCGACTAGCACGGAGAATAAGGCTGTTGAGGAGCGACCATCCGTGTAATTGCCTTGTGCGAGCACCGATATGCCAGATAGTAAAAACGTGCATTTGATTTCAGGAGGAAATCCGACATGCCGATGCAAACTCAAAGCTACTACACGGTGGCTATAATAGTCTAGGACAAAAATATAAAATAATAACACAGATAATATAAATAAATGCGGAACACGGATAAAACAGAAGTCTCATATATATATATAACAACTGGTGTTTGTTACAATACATTTGACACGGTACATATGATACAACTACGACAGTCGACTCTGGAAGTTACATATACAAGTACATTTTCAATATAATATACATGAATACATATCTTCTTATACAATCACACCGACTATTTACATGACGACTACTCCAAAAGATATGAAAGAACTTCATAGCTCAAGCAGCAACCCGGAGCATGATATCAACAACCTGAAATAACTCGGTCTGACCCGAGTATTAAATTCAAAAGAAAATAATACCCGGGTCGGTCTAATTCAAACTCAGTTATTAGTGCATAGAGGCAGTAATAATCAAATAATAATTAGACGGCAGTCAAAATAAATTTACCTATCCGATTCTTAAATAAAGAAATCGGATAACGGTAAATATAACGCGAACCAATTCAAAACAATTGGAACATCAATTAAAAGGTCAACACGAGTAGGGCTGCAGTATACGCACGCGTATACTGCCTCGCCACTACAACATATGGAATACGAAATAGATCCATAAATCAAAAGCAAAAGAAATAACACCAAAACCAATACCGTGTGGCTGCAGTTCACGCTTGCGTGCACTGCCTTGCCACTACAGTGATAATGTACACGACCGGGCACAAGGTCAAACCCAAATAAATTACGGTTCAACTCAGGGGCAACATAAGTGTACAAGGTTAAATAATCAAATATACAACAGAACTCCATGCAACAATACTTTTGAATGGAGGCAGTGTAACAGCACAAAACAAAGAAGATGGTCAACACTTAGGAATACATCTACAACAACAATGAATGCAGACTGACCAGAAAGAAGCCCAACTAGGTACACATGAACCAGATATGAAACGACAATTTTGACAAAACAGTTTCACAAATGCAAAGATCAGAAAAGTGAGCAATGCACTAAGCAAATGAAGCAACGTACATATATATGTACACATACATCACAGTCCAATATGATATGGACAGTGGAAAATATGACACCAAGCTCAAGAAATGCAAGTGAATTAATTGCCACAAATCAATGCCAACAACATGAACTAGGCAGTGCAGCAAGGGTAAAACAGAGCAAGGCCCAGTGAACAACAGATATACAAGGCAGTGACAACATAATAAAAGTCACCAAGTCATAAACCAAATGCAAAAAGGATCAAGTCAATGACTCAATTCAACTGTAGTCGGAGCAAAGTCGAAGCTGCAGCTAACACAAGCTACAGGAAGAAAGTGCATAAACATGTATGCAATGGTGACCAAATGAAACAAGTGACCAAATGCAAATACAAACCAGGCCAGATACATAGACGATGGAGATATGGTGATGGAAGTGCAGTGGTGAAGAACAATTCAACTACAAACGCACTGTCACGACATGTACACAGCTGCATGAAACAGCAAGTACAAACACATGTAAACTACATGCCTCGAAGAATAGAGCACATAACTCGAATGACCAAATACATATGTCAGTGGTCCTGCATGAAGGCACTGCAGAATGGAGGTGAAGGCAAACAAGATGGCAACTTTAACTAAATCAAAAGAAGTCCAAATATACTGCAACTATACTCTCAACCTCAATTTTCTCAAATACAACTTGACAGTAAAAGGCTCAGGACAGTTTTAAATATGAATACTGTCACAAATGAAATATAATGATCAAATACAAATGAATACACTGCATCAATACAGTGTATCAGGTTCGAGTTCAACCAAGGAGACAGACATCAAGTGGACACAAGACTCACATATATAGTGAAGTACAACATCTACAACATGGAACGGCAGAAATTCAAGCAACAAAATACACAGATAACTCGAGACATGAATTAGATGTGAGCAAACTCACCTTTGCTTTGAAGGCGAAGGCGGCTCGACCAAATTGAAGTAGTCGCGAGCAACTTGAAGGAGCCATTGAAGTTGACGCCTTCGAGTTCCAGAAGCGAACCCCCGAAGAAACCCCAATTCTCGATCGAAGACTAATCGAACGAAGACGAGCAGGGAGATGCCGCCATTATTTGCTCCTCTCGATTATTTTAGGTTAGGGTTTAAAATGGAAATGGGTAAGGGGAGAGAACGGGTTTATTGCTTAAACAATTGTCTCGGCCCAAAATAAAAGAAAGGTGGACCACTATTTAAAAATCAAAGCCCCTAAAACTTTATAACAATTTGTAATTTAAATTTTAAAAACTTCAAAATGGTAATTGACGAAAATATAAATCGTTTTAACGTCGATTATGAATTGACGCGAATATCGGGTTGTTACAGACTCCCCTCCTTAAAGAAATTGCGTCCTCGCAATCTTAAGGAATAAATGGGCAAAAGGTAACAACCCCAAAACACAACGACACAAGATGGAGAATTTTGAAATAGGAAGTTCACCCTGTAGAGCAGGAAAAAGTAAGGCTGAACGTGTTTGCTCGATGGATTCTCCGGATTCCTAAGTGAAATCCTTAGGATTTGAGAGTCACAGAACTTCACAAGAGAAACATCTTTATTTCGAAGGCGCTCAACCCCCGAAGCAATGATGTGAATAGAATGTCGCTCAAAGTCAAAACTGGTGAAGCTTCAATTTCTTCAACAATACCGGGCTCAAGAATAAAAATCGGAATCCCTAAGGCATTTCCGTAGAAGGAAGACGCGTGAAGACGTCATAAATAACAGAAAATTGAGCCGGTATTAAGAGGTGATAAGTCATGGAACCAATACGTTCAGTAATAGGAAATGGCCCAATATATCGAGGCGCTAACTTTTTCGATCGACTGAAACGTACAACACCTTTCATAGGTGAAACACAAATAAATTTTTAACAACGGCGTAGTACGATGACGGTACGCCAGATAAATCAAAGTTCCATTAATTCGGAACACCGACGTAGTACAAAAACGGTACGTCCAATGAACCGAAAAGTCGGGACATCGATATAGTACAATAACGGTACATCCGATGAACCGATCAACATAAAAGAACATCAGACGCAAGTCCATAAAAGGAAATGAGACGAAGCTCAAAAAAATAGAAATACATCAAAACGTCTGATGAACTTGGTAAAAAGATGATTCCCTTCGGACATCATCAGAGGAACAACCAATTGTTGCCTTCGACTAAGTGCATCTGCAACACGATTTCCCTTTCCGGGAAAATTCAAAGAATATCAGGATCATAAGATACAAGGAACTCGAGCCAACGTGGTTGACGCAAATTAAGTTCCTTATGAGAAAATAAATATTCCCAAAATTTATGATCGGGGCAGAGAACAAATTTCTCACCCAAAATAATGATGCCAAATCTTGAAGAACGAAATCAATAGCCAAGAGCACTAAATCATGAGTGACATATCTAGTCTCAATAGGCATTAATGATTTAGAAACACAAGAGACAACACGTTCTCTTTTGCAAGAGAATGGCATGAAAACCAACATGATTAGCATTGGTACAAACGATAGAGTCTTGGTTCCCACGGGAATCACAAGAATAGAAGTGTCGGAAAAGAGTTGTTTTAAATAATATTCTTTCCCGAAAAGCTAAAACTTTCGAAATTTACAATTTACTTTATGTAATTATCTTTTCAGAAAAATTTTCATTTAAAATTCAATTTACTGTGTCTGATTGTCTCTTCAAAGCGTCTAGGAGATTCCTATCGATAACGTTGATCAAGCGCATCGACCAGAATTCTTAAAGCACTCAATGGGCAATACAATCACAAAACATTCTTTTAATTTTATAAAAGGAATTTACAAATTTTCACCCTCAAACGGACAAGTCCGGAATTAAACGAATTAGTAAAAGAAAGGGGTCATAGTCCTCGATTTTGCTGAAACGTTTAAATCGCTTTCTCATTCTTTTGAAAGCGTAAACTATAAAAAATTTGAAAACAATTTTTATTTTTGAAACAATTTTTTTTTAAAACACGTGATTAAAACAGCGATATCAGTAGAAACTTCGATAAGTGGATCTTCATTCATCAAAAGTGTCACAAGAATCTTCTCAAAGATAGAAAGGGATATCATACCCTAAACTTGTACTCATAACAAGTCAATGACACACGAATTCACCAATGCACAAGAATTGATAAAACTTATCAATAGAAATCACGAAAATTGGTGAAGCACAAATTCTAGAAATCTACACAAGAAATCCAGAAATCACAAGATAAGAGTATGAAAACTCGAACGGGAGTATGAAAACTCGAATGAGAGTATGAAAACTCGAACGGAGTATGAAAACTCGAAGGAGAGTATGATAACTCAAACAGAGTATGAAAACTCGAAGGAGAGTATGAAAACTCAAACGGAGTATGAAAACTCGAACAGAGTATGAAAACTCAAACGGAGTATGAAAACTCGAACAGAGTATGAAAACTCGAACGGAGTATGAAAACTCGAAGTAGAGTATGAAAACTCAAACGGAGTATGAAAACTCGAAGGAGAGTATGAAAACTCACCTACACGCGAGCATGAAAATTCATGTACACATGTAACGCATAACGAGAACGGGAGCACGAAAACTCACCTACACGCGAGCATGAAAACTCATGAGCACATGTAACGCAAAGCGAGAACGGGAGCACGAAAACTCACCTACATGCGAGCATGAAAATTCATCAGCACGTGCAACGCATAACGAGAACGGGAGCACGAAAACTCACCTACATGCGAGCATGAAAACTCACCAACACGTGCAATGCAAAGCGAGAACGAGAGCACGGAATCTCACCTACATGTGAGCATGAAAATCACCAACACGTGCAACGCAAAGCGAGAACGGGAGCACGGAATCTCACCTACACGCGAGCATGAAAAATCATCAACACGTGCAACGCAAAGCGAGAACGGGAGCACGGAATCTCACCTACACATGAGCATGAAAATCACCAACACATGCAACGCATAACGAGACGCTATCTCATGGTTGCAAGCCATTAATTTTGACACACGAATGGCCCGAAGACCGTGGGGCGCTACCCCACATGTGTGAGTCGAAATCACACAGATTGAGGTCTAGACTAACCAAAATTCAAAAAGGTATGTGTGAGTGGAATCACACAAGTGGTGTCTAGTCTAACCTCGCAAACAAAAGGAAAGTATATGTGAATGAAATCACACAAATGGTGTCTAGACAATCCTCAAAGCCCAAGAGATATGTGTGAGACGAAATCACACCGATGAGGCCCAGTCTAACCGAAAAGGTATGTGTGAACGAAATCACACAAATGGTGTCTAGACAATCCTCAAAGCCCAAGAGATATGTGTGAGACGAAATCACACCGATGAGGCCTAGTCTAACCGCAAAAATGATCGTCATGATCTACGAGAAGTGTCAATTACACTAAGTTAGTAAATGTAAAAGTTTAGCTTCATGTCCCATAACCACTTGCTTAACTTAAATATTTACGAACAAACTGTAAATCTTCACTAGAAAATTGTCACATGAGGTTCAATCGAACGAGTCCAAGAATTAACCGACGAAGCAAACGCAAGCGTTTCATACCACTTGTTTTACTAAGCCGTTTAATTAGATTTCTCATACGAGTGAAATAAAGATTTGTATATACTAATAGATTGGAAAACGGTTTTAAAAACGAGTTTGGTATTGAAAATAGAGTTGAAAACATTTTGATAAAAGAGTTTTGATATTTACTATTAGTATTGAAACCTTTATATTATAAAGTGACAAAACACAGAAATGATTGTAGAAACAATCAATCACAAGAATTTCACATACGAAGACGTGAACAGAATCCAAAGAAATCGATACCGAATTCATCGAAAGGTATGTTCACAAAAATCCCGAAGAAAAGGTCATCAAAGTTGCTAATAAATAATAGCAACAAATCGGGAAAAAATCAAGAATCGATTAAATTCGAAAACCAAATCAATTCACTAAGATTCACATTCGAAGACGTGAATAAAATCCGAAGAATTCGATTCCAATCCATCAAAGTAGGAATACCCAAAAATTCCTGAAATAGAAGTTATCAAAGTCGACAAAAGTGATAACAACTAATCCGAAAAGAAGAATCGATCAACAATTGGAAAAACAAAGCAGAACGAGCATAAATGCTTGAATGACTTTAGCAAAAGTAAAAGTCAAGTCAATGTCGATATCGACATGGAAAAGTCCAAGACAATTTCTTTTATACCAAAGAAATTTTAAAACTATCAGAGAGAGGCACATGAAAGCCAACAAACCATGGATAAACAGACAGAGTCGACAATTGAAATGCAATTTGTCTCAAAGATTGATACCCAAAACCCAATTGCATGGAGACTGCATTAAGTACACGAATCAGAGACAAGAATGCATATATACAGCAGTTCGAATAAACAATGCGAGTTCAAATTGAAGTGGGTACGAGTTGCAGCAATATGCAACTTGGTAAAGCATATACACAATGATACTTAGCAGAGCAAACTCAAATGAGCATGTGCAACGGAGAATAGCAGCAATGCTCATGAATAAGAGTTAGGAATTCATACCTAACAAATCAAAAATGATTTTAGATAAAAATGTGAGATAAAACATCGACAAATAGTTGTAACACATGTACTATCTAAGTTACGTTTTATATTTGTTCTAAACCCCAGGCTCTGATACCAAGCTGTGACGCCCTACCTCTATACCCACGCTAGCCAAGAACACTACGGTGTAGTGCTGTCGACTAGCACGGAGAATAAGGCTGGTGAGGAGCGACCATCCGTGTAATTGCCTTGTGCGAGCACCGATATGCCAGATAGTAAAAACGTGCATTTGATTTCAGGAGGAAATTCGACATGCCGATGCAAACTCAAAGCTACTACACGGTGGCTATAATAGTCTAGGACAAAAATATAAAATAATAACACAAATAATATAAATAAATGCGGAACACGGATAAAACAGAAGTCTCATATATATATATAACAACTGGTGTTTGTTACAATACATTTGACACGGTACATATGATACAACTACGACAGTCGACTGGAAGTTACATATACAAGTACATTTTCAATATAATATACATGAATACATATCTTCTTATACAATCACACCGACTACTTTACATGACGACTACTCCAAAAGATATGAAAGAACTTCATAGCTCAAGCAGCAACCCGGAGCATGATATCAACAACCTGAAATAACTCGGTCTGACCCGAGTATTAAATTCAAAAGAAAATAATACCCGGGTCAGTCTAATTCAAACTCAGTTATTAGTGCATAGAGGCAGTAATAATCAAATAATAATTAGACGGCAGTCAAAATAAATTTACCTATCCGATTCTTAAATAAAGAAATCGGATAACGGTAAATATAACGCGAACCAATTCAAAACAATTGGAACATCAATTAAAAGGTCAACACGAGTAGGGCTGCAGTATACGCACGCGTATACTGCCTCGCCACTACAACATATGGAATACGAAATAGATCCATAAATCAAAAGCAAAATAAATAACACCAAAACCAATACCGTGTGGCTGCAGTTCACGCTTGTGTGCACTGCCTTGCCACTACAGTGATAATGTACACGACCGGGCACAAGGTCAAACCCAAATAAATTACGGTTCAACTCAGGGGAAACATAAGTGTACAAGGTCAAATAATCAAATATACAACAGAACTCCATGCAACAATACTTTTGAATGGAGGCAGTGTAACAGCACAAAACAAAGAAGATGGTCAACACTTAGGAATACATCTACAACAACAATGAATGCAGACTGACCAGAAAGAAGCCCAACTAGGTACACATGAACCAGATATGAAACGACAATTTTGACAAAACAGTTTCACAAATGCAAAGATTAGAAAAGTGAGCAATGCACTAAGCAAATGAAGCAACGTACATATATATGTACACATACATCACAGTCCAATATGATATGGACAGTGGAAAATATGACACCAAGCTCAAGAAATGCAAGTGAATTAATTGCCACAAATCAATGCCAACAACATGAACTAGGCAGTGCAGCAAGGGTAAAACAGAGCAAGGCCCAGCAAACAACAGATATAAAAGGCAGCGACAACATAATAAAAGTCACCAAGTCATAAACCAAATGCAAAAAGGATCAAGTCAATGACTCAATTCAACTGTAGTCGGAGCAAAGTCGAAGCTGCAGCTAACACAAGCTACAGGAAGAAAGTGCATAAACATGTATGCAATGGTGACCAAATGAAACAAGTGACCAAATGCAAATGCAAACCAGGCCAGATACATAGATGATGGAGATATGGTGATGGAAGTGCAGTGGTGAAGAACAATTCAACTACAAACGCACTGTCATGACATGTACACAGCTGCATGAAACAGCAAGTACAAACACATGTAAACTACATGCCTCGAAGAATAGAGCACATAACTCGAATGACCAAATACATATGTCAGTGGTCCTGCATGAAGGCACTGCAGAATGGAGGTGAAGGCAAACAAGATGGCAACTTTAACTAAATCAAAAGAAGTCCAAATATACTGCAACTACACTCTCAACCTCAATTTTCTCAAATACAACTTGACAGTAAAAGGCTCAGGACAGTTTTAAATATGAATACTGTCACAAATGAAATATAATGATCAAATACAAATGAATACACTGCATCAATATAGTGTATCAGGTTCGAGTTCAACCAAGGAGACAGACATCAAGTGGACACAAGACTCACATATATAGTAAAGTACAACATCAACATCTACAACATGGAACGGAAGAAATTCAAGCAACAAAATACACAGATAACTCGAGACATGAATTAGATGTGAGCAAACTCACCTTTGCTTTGAAGGCGAAGGCGGCTCGACCAAATTGAAGTAGTCGCGAGCAACTTGAAGGAGCCATTGAAGTTGACGCCTTCGAGTTCCAGAAGCGAACCCCCGAAGAAACCCCAATTCTCGATCGAAGACTAATCGAACGAAGATGAGCAGGGAGATGCCGCCATTATTTGCTCTCGATTATTTTAGGTTAGGGTTTAAAATGGAAATGGGTAAGGGGAGAGAACGGGTTTATTGCTTAAACAATTGTCTCGTCCCAAAATAAAAGAAAGGTGGACCACTATTTAAAAATCAAAGCCCCTCAAACTTTATAACAATTTGTGATTTAAATTTTAATTTAAATTTTAAAAACTTCAAAATGGCAATTGACGAAAATATAAATCGTTTTAACGTCGATTATGAATTGACGCGAATATCGGGTTGTTACAATTTTCGAAAGGAAAATTGGTTTCGACATAAAAGTATTTTTTTGAAAAGGTATTTTATTATAAAAGTATTTCTAACAGAGAAATTATGTATTAATATTCGAAATTGAAATTCTTATGCTTCTAGATTAATTATTCGTGTCCGATACTATTCCTTGAATCAACCTTATCTACTCAGCTTTTGTTATTCACCTTGATTCTGTTTTCCGAATCTACCTTCTTTCCTTGTTGGATATATCCTTTAAAATATTGTTTAATTATATATTACCTGGTTTAATAGAAAATTTTAGTGTTATAAATGTTTTAGAAGTTATTTATTTAAAATAAAACATATTTAAAGTAAATGATTAGTGATAATATTTGAAAAGTATTTTGAGATAAAATTGGTAAAATTATAAATTATGGATTTAATGTTTTCAAATAACATCCTTGTAAATATAACTAATGATGGGAATAATTGTTTCTAAATAGTTTTCATATATTTATAAAGATGTTATTTAAACATATAAATGTTAGTTATAAGGGAAGCAGGAAATTTTACAAATGGGTTTTGAAAAGTTTTAAAGTATTAAAGATAATTGAACTGCAAATGAAATTTTCAAATAAAATTTAAATAGTTTTAAAATTTATTGTCTATCTTGTCTTTCAATCTACTTTTATTTCTGGCTGTTCAATTCTCCTACCTCCTTCCTTTTTGGGGACGAAAAGTTTTGAGTGGGGGAGAGTGTAACGACCCGTAAAAATTTAATAATTTTAATTGATTTTATTTACGTATTTAATGGAATTTTTGGTGAAATTTTAAATAATAATATCTTGAAATAAAAATTTAATATTTGGATTACTTATAATTAAATATAGCAAATGGTAAATTTTCAATTAATTTTGTGAAAGTTTATTTATTATGTAATTTTATTAAAATCAAATCAGTTAATAATTGTTGATAATAAAATATTTTCCGAACTTGAATATTTTTACATAGAAAAATTCTAAATCTTATTCTGAGTGAAACGTCATCTTTTGTTTTTCAAAATTTGGACTTCTATAGCTCCGTCGATCTTATTTTCTAATTTTTAGTTGCATTTTTTCCGCTAGCAGAAAATTCGAATTTTTATAATCAAATCGTACCACTGATATTTGTATACCATTCTGATCATCTTGTCGTACTGATCTCTGCGGTATATTCGTTTCTGTGTTTTGAGGTACGTGACAAATATGATTAACTGTCGTCATATCGGCACCTTTAATTTTGACCGTTGACTTTCCTTCGGTTTCAAATATTGAAGCGTGCTGCGCACGCTAGTATTAATTGCTTTGAATTTCGCAGCTGTTATCAATCCATCGTTTCAATTTATTATATGGTCCGTTACTCTGCCTTTTCAAATTTGAATGTGCAGCTGGTGGCATTAAAAAGTTGCCTTAATTATCCACTGAATTATCGTGACCATCCCGCTACTCTATATTTAATTCTGTACGTTTTATCTTTGCTTAAATTTCTCTGTCTATTCCTTTTTCCATTTTGATATCCTTGCCTTTCCAAACTCATTATGTACTGTCCAAACAAACAAAAATTTATTGCTTTAATTATTCAGCTCAATCTGAGGGACCGTTACTATTCAAATCACTTTATATTTGTGGTATACGTTTCTTATCTTTATTTGGCAACGGTTCTTTTTTTTATTATTTGCCTTAAATACTTTGCTGAATCAATGGACAACCGTTCCTATTAAAATTTTCTTTTGATCTGATCTATGGCGTACCTTACTTTGAAATAAATTTTTAGATATCATAGCGTTTGTCACTTCCATTTTCCACTTTGAACCATTTATTTACCTATTCCTTTTCTATACTTACACGTTACCAAATAAATAAAGTATACATTTATAATCAAGCTTTCATCTTCCCAGATCCAATTCATGTTGTAGAAAACTTTTGCATCCTCTTCCCCTGTTTCAACCCGAAGGACGTGCAAACCATCCTTCTTCCCTGATGTCATCTCCAACCTTTTGTTCCTCCCCCTCTTCTTCTAGTGCAGCAGGTGAGTAATATATAAGTTAGAACTGTTATGTTAGCGTACGTGGTTATTGTATGTACGTGGTTTACAAAGTCTTGGGATTTAACAATTCTGTTACATATGTTATATTGTTTTATATAAAATAATAAAACTGTTATGTTAGCGTTTGTAGCTTTCTTTGTTACGGTAATATATAAAGTTATTTTGAAAAGTGATCTCATCATTTTTCTTTAAAATTGTATATGTTTATGTATATTTCAATATAAAAGTAACAGCATTTATTTCAAATTTTATTATATTTGATTTTAATACATGTGTTTAATACAAACCAATGATTTTTCTTACATACGTATTTTGTTTTGATATTTGACTTAAAAAGAAGTATTAATTTAATAATAAAATAATAATGTTATATTTTCAATTTATGTCAATCTGATTTGGATTTGTTCTCGTAAAGTTCTATTGTCAGCTCTATCCATCGAATTCGTGCCCATCTATTGTTGCTTTGAAATTCGTTGCTCGTTTTCTTGTCAGATTTCTCTAGCCTCGAAAGGTGAGCAATCACTCACGATTAACGTTCTTTTATTCATTAAATTTGATTTCTATTGAAACGACAATTGAAATATGCTGCTGTAGTTATTTAATTTGTTATATTTATGCCATTATCTGTAATTGTTCACCTGTGGGATATGACACCATGTCCTATTGTTTATATTTTATTATTGATGATATTTGCCTGTTATTATTTTATTATCTGCTATCACTCTGCAAGTTCCTTGTTAGTTTAGTATTTCACTATGGGTTGAAATGATACATACCCGAACGGACTTTAGAATAGGAGAAAATCGTTATGGGTTGAAATGATAAATCCAAGCGATTTTCATTTAACTGAATTTGGGATTACGGGTTGAAATGATATCCACCCGTATATATTTAGTGTACGGATTGAAATGATAAATATCCATAGCACTTGACTATATGATAGGAAATATATACAGACACAGTTGGTCCATATATGAATATTTTGAAAATAATTTCTATGATTTTTGGAAAGAAATATATGGTTAAATAAATATTGATTCTTATGATTTTATATAAATGGAAATTTTATATATAGATCTAGTAGTAATATTTGATATAAATTAGATGGATTTTATACATATATATGGTTAGGTATTTTTGTACATCTATATTTCAATAGATTTTCTTGTAATAAATTGAATAAGTATGGTTGGGAAGATAAATTTGGTTTTATTGGAAATGGTATTTAAAGAAGGATTTTATTTAATTAAATCAATTTGGAATTATTGAATGGGAAATTTAAAAGGTATGATTTTATAACTGGATTTTTGATTTAAGTGATTTAATGAATATTTCACGTTAAATAAATTAAAGGAAATATTTAGCAAAATGTAATTTAAGATTACTTAAACGACATTGAATCTAATGAGGGAATATTTCAAGACTAAATAATAATGGGGTTAAATCGAGATCTATATGAAACGGTCAATTGAACTTTGAAATGTAGATTATTAAAGCTTTGAACTATACTGGAATTTAATTGGTTTATTTGTGATTCAGATCTGTATTTGAAATCAATATAATTTGAAATTATTATTTAGAAAACTGAATTGAATAAGAATTTAGTTTGAAAATTTTAATATTTAAAGTTTTGAAATATATTGAATTGTAAAAGGGTATTTTGTGATTTCAAATCCGGATTTGAGATCGATAAAATGTGAAATGGTTATTTAGGAATTGAGTTGAATTCTTATTGATAAATTGGGATTGGACTAAATTTTAATTTTGAATTTGAGTAGATTTAAATCGTAACTTTGAAATGATAAAATTGGAAATAAATATATTTGAAATGAAATGATATTTGGTTTTGAAATATAAATTAAGTTGAAATGACCACGGCGTTATAGTGTATATTTCTAACTTGTGGATAGTTCTATGGACCCTTAGAGGATGGTTATCCCAAACATCCTTTAAGTTATCTGTATTTCAGTTGAGATTTCACTTGAGTTGGATTTATTTATATAAGAATGTTAATCCTGACTCGAGTGTTTTGTGTTTTGCTTTACGCTCGGGTCAGACTGAGTGATACAACATTTGAGACTCACCGTCGAAGTTGGAGCTTTGCTTGGAGATCCAGCTATCTATCCCTTCAGTCATCCAGTTGATTGGTTCAGAGAAGTCATCTGCTCGTACAGGAGACTTCATTGCATCTGTGATATTCTGATGTATTTTATTCTAAACTCTGATGTATATAGGAGCTTCATGAACTATTATTCTTTATCTATTCCGCTGCATTTTTATTACTCTATGTCTGTGATCTGTAATTATTTATTTACTGTTTATGCTGAGTTTGCCAAATTTAAATTAACGATTCGGTATTTTGAGCAATTCAAGTCAGACATGTATGGTTTTATTGTCGATTTGAATGGTCCAAAATAGCGGCCCGTTACATGTGTGTATAGTGCACACTGATTTGACCATTTCCGACCAAGGCTCCGACCATCATTAGGTCGCTGAACTTCCCCTCAATTGATACGACCACCACAGTTATCGATTACACTTAGAATCAAAATCAAACAGATCAATACATTCTGGAACCCCAAACCGATCAACTAAAAACGCCTCACGCCGCCGCCTGCGACCACAAGGCACCTCGACATCACACCTGAAACTACGTCTTGGAACTATGCTTCGATTCTTCCACCTCCGGTCAAGTCCAAAGCTTCCTTGGTGTCACACTGACCACTGAATCCTCGTCGACCAAGTCAGGTCCTTAAACCCTAGATCTCTCCTGATCAGCCGCCACGGTGAATGTGATAACCCGAATTTTGGATATCTGTTAATTGGTAATTAATAGGATTTAATTTATTAAACAATGATTAAGAGATGAAACAAATAATAATGATTGTTTGTTTAAATAAACATATATGTATATGAGTTAATTTCAAATTGGATATTAAATTTAAATTGATTTTGAATGGGAAATTCAAAGGATAAAACATCTTTAAATATTTGGATCTAAATGTAGTTGTATATAGTAAACACTTGAAACACAATAGATAAATTAAGGAAAGAATAAATTACATAATTTACAAAACTTAAGAAATTAAGAAATATATATATATATTTATATATAAGTTTTGACATTTGTAATTTGTGTAACATGCAAACATAATAAGTGGCAATAATTTTGAACTTTCTTCTGATTTGAATTGAAAATTTAGTAAGAAATCAGATTTTTCATCTTCACTTCACAATTTTTTTACATCTCCTCTAAAATGAAAATCAAAAGGAAAACAAGAACTAAATCAAACAAATCCAAAACTGAAGCATCTTTAACAATTCAAAGTTTAGATCATCACAACAAAATTTTGATGCATGTGATGGATTACGCTGTGATGATGTATATAAGTTTATATGAATATTGTTTATGATTTGCATGTTGGACTTGTGAAGTGTCTGTATATATAAGTTCCTGTGTAAATTCTTCTTCTTTGTTCTTGTTATAAGATTTAAATTTCTTAAGAAAAAATTCATATCTCTTTATTCAAGCAAATTTAAGCTTGGACCTATGAATTAAAGTTGGTTGTTGAGGTATGATGATAAATTTTAAAATAGTTTCAAGGTTTAAAATTCAACAAATTATTTTTATATTTGAAACAACATTGAAATTCATATTTATGATTAAAATCAACAACCTGAATTTCTAATTTGAATTACAAAAACGTATTCGTGATTAAAAATCACGAATTTTAATATTCATTTCACGATTTTTAGGTGTATAATTGCCGTGATTTTCTTAGTTGATCGGAATTGGTTCTTTTCTCAATTTTCGGTGAACGGAGTTGAGATCGAGGGCGATGTTTGGTCGGAAGGTAGGTGGTAGCACGGGGGTCTCAGAAAAAATGCTGGTAGTATTTATCGATGGTCGAGGCGATGGGATTAGGTTTTCGGTCAGTTTTGTTAGTTGATGGGCTCGAGATTTTTGCGTCACCGTGGAGATGATGGGGTGGATCGCGATAGTGGTAATGGGTACCGGAAGATGTGTTGAGGCTTCAGTGAAGGGGGCAGGTGATCTCGAGGTCGGAGGCGTCGAAACGGTGAAGATTTCCGGACATGGTGGTTCCCAGTTTCGTCGAGAATGTCTCGTTTTCGATTCGCATGGATTTCGATCGATCTGGGTTCATGTGAATGTTTGCGTGGGATAGAGTGGTTGTCGAGGGTCGCCGCGATGACCTCCAGTGATCGGAAGCGTCGGTGTACGTGCACCGCGTGCACGTCGTATCTGGGTTTTGAGTTGTTCGGATTTGGTCTCGTGCGAATGAATGTTTTTCTTGAAGCAGTTGAGTTGGGTGATTGTCTCGGGGAAGTCTCGGGTTTATTAAGGTTTTGACTCAGGTTTGTTCGAATGTGTTAGTTTGGTTTAAGTAAGGTTAATTAATTATTACTATTGATTTAAGAATAGTTAATTAATGTAAATGATTTATTAATAAGTGAAAGTTTAATTAAGATAAATGATTTTCTTAATTAATTAAGGACTTTTAAATATAAGGAGTTAACTAATTATTTAATTGATGATTAGTTAATTAGTTTGGTTAATTTAAAATAATCACTTAATTATGAATTAATTAGGTGTAATTACTTGGTAGAGTAATTAATGGATAATTACTGGTTGTAATTAATTAAAGGGGGATTATTTAATGAAGTAATTGGAGGATAATTACTTAATGGAAGTAATTAAGGGTTAATTACTTAGTGTAATAATTTAGTTAATTATAATTAATGAATATGATTAATTTAAGATTAATTACCAAATGTAATTAACTAAAAGTGTGATTAATTAATTAAGTAATTATTTAATGATTATTAATTAATGTAATTAATTAATAATTAATCAAAGGAAGTAATTATGAATTAATTAATCAGTGTAATTAATCAAAGGATTGCATTCTACATACTTCCTTCTTAACGATGATACGTCTTTCTGTGGAATGAAATGCGGGTCGTCACAATTAAAGATTAATTACTTAATGTAATTAAAGATGATAATTAAGGGATGATTAATTAATGGTTCATAATTAATTAATGTTAAGTAAGTAAGATTAAAGTAACTAAAGAAATTAATGTAATTTATTTATATTAATTGGAATGGTGTTCCTAATTAATCTTGCTTATGAATGATTGAATTGTATTGAACGCCTTGGATTGTTTGTGTTTCTAATATGAAATGTTTTGTATATGATTGAGTTGAACAGTGATAATGTGGGTATCTATCGATGATGAATTGCTGTGGAAAAAGAGAGCGGCATCCTGTATTTTAAGTTGAATTGTATTTCACTTAAAATAAATTGGGTTAGATGACATTGGATTCATAGAAACCAAAGTCGGATATTAGTAAATACCCGTAACCACTTCGATTCTTTATAGATTGATATGTGAAATCTATAGGCTGGAATGGAATGATTTAAGTGATTTGGACCATTTAGTATAAGTGTTGGTACTTAGAAATTGATGTGTGAAATAAGTGATGTCTATAACAAGTTGTGAATTTGTAAATTGAGATGAGTTACCCCGGGTTTAAGTAAGATTTATGCATTAGTATTTCTTGATTTGATGGGTTTACTCACGCTGGTTTCCAGCCTGACCCGGGTGTTACTTTGATGTAATGCTCGGGTCAGACCTAGTATTACAGATTTTCAAGTAAGGACGTTTTGGAGTTCAGGTGGCGAGCTGGATGGCAGGAACGTATGGAATGTATTTCCACTGTGAGATATTATAGTTTACCTGGGATATGTTGATTGTATCTGTCCAGTGTTTGTGTATATGTTGAAACTCTGATGTATTAAAATGTAACTGATTGATACACCTTTCTTTGTGTAAAGAATAATATATGAAATTATATTTTATCCGCTGGGAATGTGAGATTTTGTGTCTTGTTTCTGTTTCTTCTTCTATGTCTTTCTTCTTTTCCTAACTATCAGGAAATTTCGAGATCGGAATTTTCTGGGCCGTAACATTTGGTATCAGAGCTGAAGGTTAAGCGAGAACCTTGGCTCTGGTGGGATTACTCATTAAGGATTGAGTCAATGGTACCCTAGAATGAGTTGAGTATGTGTGTGTGTGTGTATATATATGAGAGCGTACTTGTTACTTTCTTATATAAATATTTTAAATTATTTTATATAAGAATATATTTTGATATATAAAGCAATACTTCTTTCTAATAAATATTAAGGTAATTGGTTGTTAAATTATTGGAATTAAATTAAGTGGTAATAGAAATACAATCAAATTGAAATTAAATAAAGATAAGTTTGAAATGGATTCAAACTGAAATTAAAATCTTGAATTTGGGAAAGAGTTTTAGAATAAGATAATAATGAATTGGTTTCCAGTTATGATAATATTGGTTATTATCATAAATGATTGTTGTGTTGATAATAAAATATGTATTAATGAGTAAGAAAAATGAAATGTTTTAGGGAAGTAAAACATTTAGGCATGTATGACTTATAAATTGGAATTAAAGATGATCTGAATTGTGAAGTTTTAAATCTAGGTCCAGAATTTGAAAATTATTTCAAAGTGAAAAAGAAATGTTATTTAATATATTTGAATGAAAGGGTCCTATTTCAAACGAGAGTTGTTTTAAAATTTAAAGAAATTTGTTTTAAATTAAAAACCAAAGGTGGTTTAAAATAATATGTAGATATGGGGAATATACATAATATCAAAGATGGTTTGAAATAAACTCTAAATTTTGAGTTTTAAATTTGGAATGAGATGTGATACCCAATGTGATAAGTTTTTTTTTGAACTTATAAGTGGGAAGATTATTAATGTGAAGTTTAAAATTTGAAATGGGAATTCAAATTGGGTAAGGTTGGCTGGATTAAGTAAATTGAATTTAACTTTTGGGAAAGTTAAAAAATTTAACAAGCAACCTGAATTGGAAATTTCAAGATGAAATTGGAATTTAACTTGGGAAGTTAAATGGTTAATTCGAACTGGGAGTTTGTGTGATCTCAAAATAACTTTGAGATCTGAAAATTGGAAATGGATGGATATTTTAAAATAATTTGAATGATACCATCCTGTTGTTATTAATAATCTTTAAGCTAAAATTGGATTTGTTTAAATGAATGAAGAAATGGGGTGTGGTAATATATCCATTATTAAGATAAAATGGAATCATTTTGGACTTAAGATTTGAATGTTTAAGATAAAACTTCAAAGGATTGGTTTCAAAATTGAAATTTGGTGACAAATTGAATTTCAAAGATTTAGTTGTTTAAAAAAGAATTTGAATTATTATTTAAACTTTGAAATAGGTTAAAAATGGAATTTGGATTCAGAATTAAATGATTTAGATATAAGTTGATTTGATTTACAAGATTAAATCAACGTTTAAAATTTTAACACGAATTTATATAATTCGGGATGGTTTAAATTTGAAATTTGAATTGAATTAGTTCAAATTGAATTTGATTTGAATTAATTGGAATTGTGATTGAAGATGGATAAGTTTAAAAATTCAAATGGAAAATTTAATTGGATAATTTGAAATGAAATTGATGTTGAATGAGTTCAAATTCAAATGGGAATTGAGGATTAATTCAACTTGAATTGGGGTTAAATCAATTTAAATGGAAATTGAAGTTATTTAAGTTGGAATTGAGTCAATTTAAATAAAAGTGGAAATTCAAATTAAATTGATTGGAAATGGAGGTTGGAAATTGAACAGTTGACTCTGGACTATTTTCAAAATAAATTGTTTTAATATAAATCAAATTTTCCAAACTATTTACTATACAACTTTTCTTTTTAAACCTAAAACTATCTTATATTTGTTTTACAATTATTTTTGGAACTATTTAACAATTTTACAACTGTTTGTAAACTAATTACTGTTTTTCAACTACTTTATAACTAATTACTATTTTATAACTATTTTGCAATTATTTAAAATATCTATAACTATTTGACTATTTTATCATTACTTGACTATTTTACAGCTATTTTATAATTAATAATTATTTTTCAACTACTTATCTATTTTAAACTTTTCAAATTATTTTCTAAATTTAAGCCGGTCAGAGTGTAAACCGTTTATGATTAAATATCCATTTGAGATAAGAATTGAGGTGATAATCCAAATGAGGATTTTAATAATTATGAATAAGTGGATACAAATTAAAGTGAATGTGAATAGAAAAGGAGATTGATTTGGCTAATATTCAATAAAGATAAATACGTAGGATGTACGTATATTATTCTATTCGCACAGCGATTTGATCCGGATTCGAGCATAGAATTTCGAAGATAGTATATCGATCCGAGTTATGATTTTTCACTCGATTTTCGACGGCGAACCTGGATATGTATTGTTGATTGGTTCTGGATATTCTCTATCATAGTTATGGCTATGTAAGGAGAAAGACGGTTTCTGATCAAGAAACCAAGTCTATGTCCGCTCTAGGAAGTCGGGTGGACGATACTAGTTTGGAAATGAAATTGTGTGATCGAATGAGCGATCAGATTGATATAGCGTATGGATGATATGTGTACATCGTACTGATTTGAATGAAATTGATACTGAGAATTTGTAGATAAGAAATGTGAAATGGTTTTTGAAATGAAAGGTATATTTTGTGAAATATATGATGAAGTATAGTGGAAATTGGATATTTCTACGGTAGAAATTTACTTTATGAAAGTAAGTAATTTGGTAAGTGACTTTATAGAGTTCAAATTTGAATATTTGATTTGGAATAAACAAAGTTATATATCTTTGTTATATATGTATGATAAAACTTCCCTTGTCGAATCTTTTGCCAGAAGAAAAGGGTTTTGAAAGTTTTTGAAGTATAAAACGGGAATTTATACAAGTTTGAAGTGATCCAAAGATTTTTAAAGTTATATATATATATATATATATATATAAAGGATCTTATGAGAATGATTTTAAGAAAAGGTTTTTGGAACCTATGGATTTTGAAAGGCTTTTGATTTTTGGAGAAAAATCAATTTTGGAATTTGGAAAGCCTAGTTTGAGAATTATCGATTTTTGGGATAATCGATTTTGTGAAAAGGAGATCTATATGGGATTCATACTAGGTGTATGATTTAGAAGATACTATATGTGTATAGTATAAAGTGTTTTGAAAATGGCTCTGGAGAAAAAGGCGCTCCCTTGAAATGAACTTCTCAGGAGTGCCACAGGTTGGTACTGCTTGGAGCCTCAAAGAGGGGGAGGCTCTAAAGTTAATCCTATGAGGAGTCCAGACAAGCTAGTTCCTGAGGATTATTGAGTAGCGAAAGTCGATGGCGCTGATGCCTACAGAGGCATTTGGGTTATGCTGTGATGACAGTGTAACTCGTTGTCACTACGATCTACTACGGACCATAGCGAAAGTTGTGTGTGCTGCTGAGAGCCAACAGTCTACGTTTGATTTTACATCGGTAGACTGCGACCTATGGTAATATAGAAAAAGTCGTGTGTGCTGCTAAGAGCCAACAGTCTACGTTTGATTTTACCTCGGTAGACTGCGACCTATAAAGACATAGCGGAAGTCGAGAGGCCGTAAGAGCCTAAGGCTACATTGGACTTGACTGATGTAGTTTACGACCTATGTGGCAGTGGAGAAATTTCATTTTTTGGCAGCGGAAATCAATGGCGCTAATGCCTATAGTTACATGGACTTTTGCTGTGATGGCAACGTAACCCAGGATGTAACTGCGATCTGTGGCGGGTTCCATGGCGTAATCAAGGGGCGTGGACATGGACTTTTGCTGTGATGGCAACGTAACCCAGGATGTAACAGCGACCATAGATGGAGGTGATGATTTCCAGAGCATTCTCACTAAAGATATTTCGTCTATTTTCAAAATGTTTTCTATATTTTCACAAGGTTTTCAATAAAATTATTTTTCAAAGTATTTTCACAGGATGATGAAAATGGGTCTTCCAAGCACTTATAGATTTTCAGTCTTACGCCTGATCAACGTATAACCGAATTTCTGTGAGAACGAAGATGGACTTGTGGAAACATCGAGTTACAAAAGTATTTTATAAAACTATTTTTATAATATTATATAGATTTTAAAGTGTTTTAATAAAGATCAAAGACTAATTTTTCTGATATTAAGCATTTTAATAAATTCTGTTTTCGTTCCTTTTCGAGGACGAAAAGATTCAAAGGGGGGAGGAATATGATAACCCAGATTTTGGATATCTGTTAATTGGTAATTAACAGGATTTAATTTATTAAACAATGATTTATATATGAAACAAATAATAACGATTGTTTGCTTAAATAAAAATATATGTATATGAGTTAATTTTAAATTGGATATTAAATTAAAATTGAATTTGAATGGGACATTCAAAGGATAAAGCATCTTAAAATATTTGGATTTAAATGTATTTTTATATAGTAAATACTTGAAACACAATAGATAAATTAAGGAAAGGATAAATTACATAATTTACAAATCTTAAGAAATTAGGAAAAATATAGATATTTAAATATAAGTTTTGACATTTGTAATTTGTGTAACATGCAAACATAACAAGTGGCATAAATTTTTAACTTTCTTCTAATTTGAATTGAAAATTTAGTAAGAAATCAAACTTTCATCTTCACTTCAAATTTTTTTTACATCTTCTCTAAACTGAAAATCAAAAGGAAAACAAGAACTAAATCAAAAAAATCTAAAACTGAAGCATCTTTAATAATTCAAAGTTTAGATCATCTCAACTAAGTTCTAGATCAAAAGATAGTTTCTAGTTTGCAAGTTTCAAAAGGGATCAGCATACTCAGTTTATAACCTCTTTGTTTCAACAACATCAATAGGTGAGTAAACATTTAAAAAAAATAGTTTTAAAAATCTATGATTCAATTTTGATGCATGTGATGGATTGTGCGGTGATGATGTATATATGTTTATATGAATATTGTTTATGATTTGCATGTTGGAATTGTGAAGTGTCTGTATATATAAGATCCTGTGTAAATTCATCTTCTCTGTTCTTGTTACAGGATTTAAATTACTTAAGAAAAAATTCATATCTCTTTATTCAAGCAAATTTAAGCTTGGACCTTTGAATGAAAGTTGGTTGTTAAGGTATGATGATAAATTTTAAAATAGTTTCAGGGTTTAAAATTCAACAAATTATTTTTAAATTTGAAACAATAGTGAAATTCATATTTATGATAAAAATCAACAACCTTAATTTCTAATTTGAATCACAGGAATGTATTCGCGATTGGAAATCACGAATTTTAATATTCATTTCATGATTTTTAGGTGTATAATTGCATGATTTTCTTGGTTGATCGGAATTGGTTCTCTTTCCAATTTTTGACGAACGAAGTTGAGATCGAGGGTGAGGTTTGGTCAGAAGGTAGGTGGTAGCATGGGGGTCTCAGGAAAAATGTTGGAAGTATTTATCGATGGTCGAGGCGATGGGATTTTGGCGAAGTAGGGTTTTCGGTCAGTTTTGTTAGTCGATCGGCTCGAGAGTTTTGCATCACCGTGGAGATGATGGGGTGGACTGCGATGGTGGGAATAGGTACTAGAAGGTGTGTCGAGGCTTCAGTGAAGTGGGCAGGTAATCTCGAGGCTGGTGGCGTCGGAACGGTGATGATTTCCGAACATGGTGGTTTCCAGTTTGATCGAGAATGTCTCGTTTTCGATTCGCATGGATTTCGATCGATCTGGGTTCATGCGAATGTTTGTGTGGGATAGAGTGGTTGTTGAGGGTCGCCGCGATGACCTCCGATGATCGGAAGCGTCGGTGTACGTGCACCGCGTGCACGTCGTATCTGGGTTGTGAGTTGCTCGGGTTTGGTCTCGTGCGAATGAATGTTTTTCTCGTAGCAGTTGAGTTGGGTGATTGTCTCGAGGAAGGCTCGAGTTTATTAAGGGTTTGACTCGGGTTTGTTCGGATGTGTTAGTTTGGTTTAAATAAGGTTAATTAATTATTGTTATTGATTTAAGAATAGTTAATCAATGTAAATGATTTATTAGTAAGTGAAAGTTTAATTAAGATAAATGATTTTCTTAATTAATTAAGGACTTTTAAATATAAGAGTTAACTAATTATTTAATTGATCATTAGTTAATTAGTTTGGTTAATTTAAAATAATCACTTAATTATGAATTAATTAGGTGTAATTATTTGGTAGAGTAATTAATGGATAATTACTGGTTGTAATTAATTAAAGGGGGATTACTTAATGAAGTAATTAGAGGATAATTACTTAATGGAAGTAATTAAGGGTTAATTACTTAGTGTAAATAATTTTGTTAATTAATCAATGTGATTAATTAATTAATGAATATGATTAATTTAAGATTAATTACTAAATGTAATTAATTAAAAATGTGATTGATTAATTAAGTAATTAATTAAGGATTATTAATTAATTTAATTAACTAATGATTAATCAATGGAAGTAATTAAGAATTAATTAATCAGTGCAACTAATCAAAGGAATGCATTCTACATACTTCCTTCTTAACGATGATACGTCTTTCTGTGGAATGAAAGTTGGGTCGTCACAATTAAAGGTTAATTACATAGTGTAATTAAAGAGGATAATTAAAGGATGATTAATTAATGGTTCATAATTAATTAATGTTATGTAAGTAAGATTAAAGTAATTAAAGAAATTAATTTAATTTATTTAAATTAATGTGGGACTAATTAATCTTGCTTATGAATGATTGAATAGTATTGAATGCCTTGGATTATTTGTGTTTCTGATATGAAATGTTTTGTATATGATTGAGTTGAACAGTGATAATGTGGGAATCTATCGATGACGAATTGCTGTGAAAAAAAGAGAGTGACATCTTGTATTTAAAGTTGAATTGTATTTCACTTAAATAACTTAGATTAAGATGACATTGGATTCGAAGAAACCGGAGTTGGATATTAGTGAATACCCGAAACCACTTCGATTCTTTATAGATTTGTAACAACCCGCATATTTTACAATTGAGTATTTAAATATTTTATTTAAATATTTCATCGTTAGTCGGATTTTTGTCCGAAAGGCTACTTTTTGCAAACGGTCGAATTAGGACTCGAGAGCACTCCCATTGAGTTCAAAATGACATTTGCGATATTTTTGAGTATAAACTTTGATATGTTTGGAGTTAGTGGAATTTTGCTACTTTTTCACTTAGGGCTTTGGTTTTTGTTTCAGCCCATTAGACCCAAGCTTCATCCCTCTTCTCTTCATTACTTCATTTCTATTTCCTTATACACAAGCTTTGGCAACAATGGAGAGAGGAATGGGAAATTAAAACTCCAAGCCCTAGTTTACATTTGCAAATCAAGTTCTAGCTCCAAATTTATAGAAGAAGCTTTGGTAAGCCTCCTCTTCTTCTTCTCCAACTCATTCTCTTACCAATTTCAGAAATTCCTAAACCTAATTTAGGAAATGTTTCTCTTTTAAGCCTAGATTCAAGCTCTTTGGGTTGGAATTGAAGAGTGATTGTCCTTGCCATTGCTCTATAGCTTCTTCTTCATTTGTTTTGGGTTTAAAGGTGGGATTTTTATCTCGCATCTATGTCTATAACTATCTTTGATTATTGGGTATGAATTCCTAACACTTATTCATGAGCATTTGCTTTTGTTTCGGATTGGATTGGTATATATATTCCAACTTTTGGTGTTTTGAAAGCAAAATCTATGAAAATCCTTTTATGGATGTTTGAACATGTTTTTGGTGATGCATCGAAGAGCTTGTAGGGCTGGGTTGCCGATTGGCATAAATCCCTAGCGCCATTGCTCATTCGGTCGCGAATTGGATGTGATTGCACATCAATTATATAGGGAAGAAAACTGCCTAAGCACCAGTCAGTCGACTGACCTTTGCAGTCAGTCGACTGGCTGTAGCTAATAAGCATTTTGAAGGTTGTCTGCAGAGGCTTGGGTGCTCTGTTTCCTGCAGTCAGTCGACTGACTCTCTGAGTTCAGTCGACTGGCCTGCTCCTATTTGCCTATTATGCCTATTTTTGTCTATTTTTGTTGGGTTTCCAAATTTAATAGATTCGTATTTATTCCCACTTGTTGTTATCATTTATTATCCACTTTGACGGCATTTTCTTCGGGATTTTTGTGAACATACATTTTAATGGATTCAGTATCGATTTCTTTGGATTCTATTCACGTTTTCAAACGTGAAATTTTGGTGATTGATTGTTTCTACAATCATTTTTGTACTTTGTCACTTTAAAAATATAAAGGTTTCAATACTAGTAGTAAATATCAAAACTCTTTTATCAAACGATTTCAACTCTATTTTCAATATCAAGCTTGTTTATAAAACTGTTTTCCAATCTACTAGCATATACAAACCTTTACCTCACTCGTATGAGAAATCTAATTAAACGGCTTAGTAAAACAAGTTGTATGAAACGCTTGCATTTATTTCGTCGGTTAATTCTTGGACTTGTTCGATTGAATCTCTTGTGACGATTTTCGAGTGGAGATCTACAATTTATTTGTAAATATTTAAGTTAAGCTAGTGGTTATGGGACATGAAGCTAAGCTCATATATTTACTAGCTTTTTGTAATTGACACTTCTTGATGATCGATGATGATCATTTTTGTGATTTGGACTAGCAATGTGCGATGTCTCTTTGTCTGCGAGGGAGACTAAACCCCGTTTCTGTGGAGTTTCGACTCAAACTTGGTGGGGTAGCGACCCATGGTCTTCGGGCCGTTTTGTGGAGCTTCGGCTCAAAACTAATGGTTAGCAACCATGGAATAGCATTCCGTTTTGTGATACACGTGTTGGTGAGTTTTCATACTCCCGTTTTGTGATAGGCCTCCCCCATTTTTGTGATTTCTGGATTTCCATTGATGATTTCTAGAATTTGTGTTTCACCAATTTTCGTGATTTGCATTGATAAGTTTTATCAATATTTATGCATTGGTGAATTTGTGTGTCATTAACTTTTGTGATTGGCATTGATATAATTGTCAATATTTGTGGTTTGGTGAATAAAAATAAAGAGTATGACATTCTTTTTGATCTTTGAGAAGATTCTTGTGATATTGATTAATCTCTAGTTGATTTTCAGTTGCATACTTATTACAGTATGGCTTTATGGTTATCAAACATTTTTGTCATATCTCTTATTTTATATCATTTCATCTGATATTTATAGATAGACTGATCCGTTTATTATTTTCTTATTAAATAATACTTGGGTCAGACCGAGATGTTACAGGTGCTTCTGCTTGACTTCTCATCTGGGATTATTATTATCCTGACTTTTGGCTAACTACTTAGATTAGTAGTTTTTGGTTGTATACATTCGAGATAGAGACTCCTTGATGTATACTTATTCTTTTGAATTGCACTTGTATCTATTCTTTTGTGATATTGCGGATCTTTTTGACCACTACTCTGATGTACACTTTCATGTGTTATATATTCATATCTATTTTCGCCTTTGTGATATGAATTATCTGTGACAGATTTGTTGTTATGTTTATTTCTATATTTGTTTCCGAAGATTATATAGCCACTGTGTAGTAGCTTTGAGTTCGTATCGGTATGTCGGATTTCCTCTTAAGTTGAAATGCATGTTATACCATCTGACATATCAGTGCTTGCACAAAGCAATTACACGGATGGCCGCTCCTCAACAGCTTTATTCACCATGCGTGACAAGATTGATATGTGAAATCTATAGGCTGGAATGGAATGATTTAAGTGATTTGGACCATTTAATCTAAGTTTTGGTACTTAGAAATTGATGTGTGAAATAAGTGATGTCTATAACAAGTTGTGAATTTGTAAATTGATACGAGTTACCCTGGGTTTAAGTAAGATTTATGCATTAGTATTTCTTCATTTGATGGGTTTACTCACGCTGGTTTCCAGTCTGGCCTGGGTGTTAGTTTGATGCAATGCTCGGGTCGGACCGAGTATTACAGATTTTCAGGTAAGGACGTTCTGCAGTTCAGGTGGCGCGCTGGATGGCAGGAACGGAGTGTATTTCCACTGTGAGATATTATAGTTTGCCTGGTACATGTTGATTGTATCTGTCCAGTGTTTATGCATATGTTGAAACTCTGATGTATTAAAATGTAATTGATTGATACAGCTTTCTTTGTGTAAAGAATATAATTTGATATTATATTTTATCCGCTGGGAATGTGAGATTCTGTGTCTTGTTTCTGTTTCTTCTTCTATCCTTTTCTTCTTTTCCTAACTATTTGGAAATTTCGGGATCAGAATTTTTAGGGTCGTTGTAGTGAACTTTAAATTCACTACCATTTTTTCCAAAACCATCTACCCTCAAGCTACCTCCAACCGTGACCACGACCTTCCTTTCCTCGCTGATTGCCAGAATTTTACCAAAATAGGATTCCCGTTCATCTCGAGAAATCTCACTAATTACAGTCTTAAAAATCATGATACCATGATCAAAAATCATTATTTTCCAATTAGAATCGAATTGTTAAATCAAAACATGATTTCCAAACATTCGATTTTTCTAACTTTATACATTTTTACTGTAAGTTTCCAATTTCTAGAAAAACTCAAACTAATTATACTTAAAAATATTTTTAAAACTTAGATTTTGATAATGCAAACATATTTCTTTCAAAGATCATGGTCTAATATTGTTTATATGAAGAGACATGAAAAAAAAATTCAAGTTAAAATAAATTATACAATTTTTATCTATCCAAACATTTGAATAAACACTTATTATTTAAAAGAAATTTGTTTAAAGAGATAGTTTAAAACTTGTTTTATTTTAAATTTGAAAAGCTTGTTTTATTTTATTTAATTTTAAAAAAAACTTGGTTAACACTTTAACCTGACCCGAGTCAACTTCGAGTTCTCACCCTCCGATTCGGCCAAAGTAATGGTCTCCCACTATGCCAAAGCTTCTTCCTGGAGCTGCCATGAAGCCATCAAAGTAATGGCCTCCAATTTCAATCCTTTAAATCCTCTCATAAGATTGAATCCAAGCTTGTGCTTCTATAATAGTCTCCGTTCCTTTTGAATGGTTTCCCTCCAAGTCTTGGGAAATTTCGATAAACTCTACCGGATTTGGCTGGGGTTGGATGAGAAGAATTGCTCCTTCCATTGCTGTTATTGTAGGGTATCGACCATTTGTAATGGTACTACCCCTTCCATTGCTGTTATCTTAGGGATATATATTCTAGGGCATTTCCGACCATATCTCTAATGAGTCACCTAATGAGTTATACTCCAAAGCCAAAGTTCTTACTCAGCCTTTAGCTCTGATACCAAATGTTTCAGGTTTTGGATTTTGTTTTCTTTAGTTTGAATATGTGGAAGAAAAATGAGAAGAGTAGAAGTAGATGTGTATATATAGGAATGTTTTATTATCTTTGAAAATGAAAGAAAATAAATTAAAGCATGACACTTGGATTTGCATGTTGAAATTAAACTAACACTTGTTAATCTTCATGTTATAATACTTACACATGCTTAATTTCATGTTAAAATAGTTACATTTGTCAATTTGCATGTTATTAAAGCTTTTATATAATTTATATTATATTTCCAATTTAGTTTAAATATATATATATATATATGTTTTTATTAATGTATTTTATATTTTCAATCTAGTTTTTAATACATTACTTTTTATTAATTTATGTTTGTCTTTTTAAATTAATATTAACATATGTTTATATGTTTTATATTTATATATATACAAACTATATTTATTTATATATATAATTTTAAAAGAAAGTATATTAAACCTTTTTATTTATATTTATATAATCTTAAAGAAAATGATTTAAAACTAATTATACACTAATATATATATATATTATAAGTTTTTAAAATATATAATTTAACTTTAAATAGATTTTCAATTTTAATAAATACATCTCCTTATATATATAGTTTTATAACTAAAAAAAAGATTTAAAATCTAATTATACAAAATCATATATATTTATATATATTAGAAAACATATTTTATTAGTTTTTAAAATATAGAGTTTTTAAATCCAATTTATTTTCAAGATATTTTTTTTGAATTCCAAATCAATTTCTAATTACAATCTATTTATATATACATATAAACAAATACATATCTTATTTATTTTGGAAAATTCAAATTAATCCACAAATTAATTCTAAAAATTATATTAATTACTTAATCAAATTTGGCTTAAAAACGGATCGTTACAAATTCCCCCTTAAGAAAATTTCGTCCTCAAAATTTCAAAGCAGAAGATAATCCCAAAACTTTTTTTTTTCAACCAATCCAAGCATACATATCAGCCATATACTAACAACCAAAACAAACAATTCATTCAAACAAACGTTCCTAACTATCTTGACACAAATCTAGATAAGTTTTCCTAATATTATCTAGAGTTTCCCAGGTACAATCTTCCACAATTCTCAGTTGATGGAATCTTTGGGCAAGGTCCATCTTGGAAAAGAATCGAGCACCATGCAATTAATCGAACAGGCCGTCGATTCAGGACAAAGGAAATTTATTCTTAAGAGTTAACTTATTAAGGTCACGATAATCTATGCACAATCTCAAAGATCCATCGAACTTAGCTGCAAATACTACAGCTGAACCCCAACTTGAACGACTAAGTCGTATAAATCCTTTCTCTAGTAAATCTTGGGTTTGCTCAACTGGCTCGACTCTTTCCCTTGGAGCCATCCTACGACTTACATGCAAAACTGGATAGGCATTGGAAACATTTAGAATCGACTTGGTTCCCTATGTGGAGCTAAAGACTTAACTTCTCCAAATACGACAAGGAATTCTCGAATAATAGGTATGGATTCCAAACTCAGGTCGGGATAACCTAAAGTATACATTAGCTTGTCCCTCGTCGGACTCCAACGTTTATGACTTAATGTCCTCCCCCAGCTTAACCAAATAATGATCTTTTATTTTTAAAACATGTGGATAACAATTTTCCATTTCTTATCTTCTAACAAAAGATCCACTTTTAAGATTCGATGTGGTTTTCGGATAACCATTCGGAATCGACCCCTGGTCATATCGAAGTTCAAATGCCGTTTTAAAGGCCAAGTTGTTTGAGTAAATAATTTCAGTTCAATTTAGAAGTTCACATTCACACAGTGATTCATCACAGATAAATAACTTACAATTATCACAGCTCAATCCATAAGTAACTCATATCATAGAGCATCAAAAATATCAAATAATCAAAGGCATTCAATATAATCCAATCATCCATAAGCAAGACTAATTAATCACCTGAATATAATTAATTTAATTAACTCAAAATAAATAAATTACTTATGAATTAATCACCTAATCCTGCTTAATTAATTACAAACCATTTGCTATTATTTTAATTAATTAATAAAATTAATTAATCATCCTTAATTATCCATCCTAAGTAATTATCCTCAATTACATACATCTAATTATCCCTTAATTAATTACATAAATCAAATAACCTTAAGTTTATCACATAAATTAGTTAACCCCTAATTAATTAATTAACCCTTAATTAATTAATTAACACTTAATTAATTAATTAACCCTTAATTAATTAATTAACCCTTAATTATTAATTAATTAACCTTTAATTACTAATTATCTTTTAATTACTTACCTTAAGTAATCATCCTTTAATCACTTGATTAATTAACCTTTAATCATAATTAATTATCCTTAATTAATTTCATTAAGTAATTATTCTTTAATTACTTACATTAATTAATCAACCTTTAATTAATTATATTAAGTAATTGTCATTAAATTACGTATTAATGGTCCTTTAATTACCTTAAGACCTTAATTAATTTTAAAGATAAACCATTTATCTTAATCAATTACTTAATTTTTAACTAATTTAATTTAATCACCAAATAAATTAAATCAATTATTTCTAAATCCTGCTTGATTAATAAATTAATGATCCTTTGATTAATCACATTGATTAATGATCCTTTAATTAATCAAGACCTTAAATAATTAAAGATAAATCCTTTGTCTTAACTTATTACTTAATTACAACATTTAAATCTTATTTAAATAAACCATTGAAATATACATTTACTTCGAACTTTTAAGTTAACTAATAATTAAAAACATTATTTAAGATAAACCATTTATCTTCAAACTCTTATTTAAATAGCCTTTGGAATTAATTCATCATTAACCTATAAATTAACTTAAGATCCTTAAATTAATTAATAATTAAAAAAATCTTACCTTTTAAATTAACTCCTTATATAAACTATTTAAATTTATATAAATAAACTTAAGTACTAACTTAATTTTTTTTTCAAGTTAAAATAAATTATGCAATTTTTATCTATCCAAACATTTGAATAAACACTTATTATTTAAAAGAAATTTGTATAAAGAGATAGTTTAAAACTTGTTTTATTTTGAATTTGAAAACCATGTTTTATTTATTTTTTTTTTTTAAAACTTGGTTAACACTTTAACCTAAGCCTAGTCAACTTCGAGTTCTCGCCCGAATCAATGCAAGTTTTCCCGGAGCAAAACCCGAGCCATCCCTTTTTATTCTTTTAACTATGTTTTGTTTTTAAAATTTTAAAACTGTTGTAATCACTCGCGTACCAACCCGATAGCAGACCCGGGCCATAACATTACTTCCCCGAGTTCATCTTCGAGCCAACTTCTTCTACTTCCTACAACATCACCCAAACACTTAGTTACACACGTTCATGTGCACGATCAATCTGGTCACCTTCGACCAACGCTTCGACTATCGACACATCGACGACGCCCTACACGAGCATCACGGCCACCCAGAACCAAGAATCGATCACGAAAATTGAATTCGAGCTATTCGATCCCTCACTGGAACCAAACCGATCGACAAAATCCTCCTCACGTCGCCGCCTACGACCACCTAAGACCTTACCATCACACCCGAATTTGCGCAACAGTCCCGAGCTTCAATTCCACCACCACCAGTCAAGTCCGATACATTGTTGACAATGAAATCACCTCGTCTTCATCGTCGAAACAAACAGGCGATAGAACCCTAGTTCGATGTCGTCCAGCCACCACGGCTTTCGATAAACTCAGTCACTATTTTTCCTAAAACCCCCTACCCACGAGCCTTCCTCCAGTGATGATCACGACCTTATGCCATTCGCCGATCGCCAGAAATTGACGAAAAACACAAAACCGATCATCTCGCAATATCTCAACAAACCCAAACTTAAAAATCATGATTTTAGTATCATAATTCATAATTTTCAAATACGAATCAGGTTGTATACTCATAACATGAAATTAAGATAATTGATTTTTTAACTTTTAATTGATCATCACAGTAATATCCAAATTTCAAAATATTTGATCAATATTTTCACTAGAAACCATTTTTAGACATGATGTTACATTCATATGAAAACTTTTCATTTAGAGATCCTAACCTAAAAGAGAAAAGAGGAAGAGAAATTTAGATTTGAACTTTTAAAAAACTGTAAAGTTTAAAACAGAAGCATGCATACCTGGTTCAAAGTCATGCGTACGTCAATCTACCAATACACACACACAGAGGCATAAATTTACATCCAAACACACATTTTTCACCACTTACTTCAAAACATCAGGATATGTATACATGGATTCAAATTTAATATATTATTCTACTCACTTGGAATTGAAAATAAGAGAACCTGGATAGTTGATTTTTTTTGCGCTTTTGAACTGAAAACTGGAAAGTGATTTGATCTAAACTTTGGCTGTTGATCTGATCTTGGTTGTTTAAACTGAGTTGAATTTGCATGCTTCTTTGAACTGCCATTTGAATTTGAAAACTTGTTTAAATATTTTGCTTTTCTTGCTTCAGGATTTAAGATGCTTAGGGTTTGACATAGTTTGATCTTGATCTTTGCTTTGATTTTTGTTGTTTGTTTTAGATTTTAAAATCTCTGGTTTTGTTTCAGGTTTTGGATTTTGTTTTCTTTAGTTTGAATATGTGGAAGCAAAATGAGAAGAGTAGAAGTAGATATGTATATATAGGAATGTTTTATTATCTTTAAAAATGAAAGAAAATAAATTAAATCATGACACTTGTATTTGCATGTTGAAATTAAACTAACACTTGTTAATCTTCATGTTATAATACTTACACATTTTTATTTTCATGTCCAAATAGTTACATTTGTCAATTTGCATGTTATTAAAGTTTTTGTATAATTTATATTATATTTCCAATTTAGTTTAAATATATATATATATATATATATGTTTTTTTAATGTATTTTCTATTTTCTATCTAGTTTTTAAAACATTACTTTTTATTAATTTATGTTTATGTTTTTAAATTTATATTAACATATGTTTTTATGTTTTATATTTATACATATACAAACTATATTTATTTATATATATAATTTTAAAAGAAAGTATATTAAACCTTTTTATTGATATTTATATAATCTTAAAGAAAATGATTTTAAAACTAATTATACATTAATAAATAAACATATATATCATATATAAGTTTTAAAAATATAGAATTTAACTTTAAATAACTTTTCAATTTTAATAAATACATCTCCCTCATATTTATAGTTTTATAAAAAAATGATTTAAAATCTAATTATACAAAATCATATATATATATATATATATATTAGAAAATATATTTTATTAATTTTTAAAATATAGAGTTTTTAAATCCAATTTATTTTCAAGATATTTATTTTTTGAATTCCAAATCAATTTCTAATTACAATTTATTTATATATACATATAGACAAATACAAATCATATTTTTTTGGAAAATTCAAATTAATCCACAAATTAACTCTAAAAATTATATTAATTACCATATCAAATTTGGCTTAAAAAGGGATCGTTAAAAATTCCCCCCTTAAGAAAATTTCGTCCTCGAAATTTGAAAGCAAAAGATAATCCCAAAGCTCTTATTTCAACCAATCCAAGCATACATATCAGCCATATGCTAACAACCAAAGCAAACAATTCATTCATTCCTAACTATCCTGACACAAACCCGGATAGGCTTTCCTAGTACTCTCTAGAGTTTCTTCGGGTACAATCTTCCAAAATTCTCAGTTGATGGAATCCTTGAGCTAGGTCCATCTTGGAAAAGAACTGAACACGATGCAATTGATCGAACATGCCATCGATTTGGGCAAAGAAAATTTATTCTTAAGAGTTAACTTATTAAGTTCACGATAATCTACGCACAATTTCAAAGATCTGTCGGACTTGGCTACAAATACGACAGCTGAACCCCAACTGGAACGATTATTCTCGAAAAACAATCAGTTTGTTACACTTTGAAGCTTGAGGTCCTAGCAACAAGTAACGAGGCACAGTATGAAGCATTGCTTGCTGGTTTGAAACTCATTAGGGAGCTGGGAGTAAAATCGGATGAAATCTTTTCTGACTCGCAATTGGTAGTATACCAGGTGCGAGGGGACTATCAAGCGAAGGGACAGAGAATTGTCCCATGCCTTACACAGGTTCAAGAGCTGCTAGAAAATCTAGAATATTAAGATATTTCGCATGTCCTACGTGAAAAAAACAAAGAAGCTGATTCATTGGCAAAATTTGCAAACACTGACGATGCACAGCAAATGGGATTGGTTCCCATCGAAACCTTACATGCTCCGAGTATAGATGTGATGGAGATAAATCTTGTGTCAAAAACATAGATCGAGAAGGAGTCATGGATGACCCCATTCAAACAACACTTGCTACACAGGATCTTGCTCGAAAGAAGGAGCGAAAGACGACAAGTCATTCATAAGGCTTCACGATATGTAATGCAGGATGGATTAATGTATCGGAAAGGATTCTCGATCCCCCTACTCCGGTGCATTGCCCACGATGAGAGAAAACAAGTCCTGAAGGAAGTCCATGAAGGAGAATGTGGTGACCATACTGGGGGGCAGACATTAGCAAAGAAAATCCTCCACTATGGATACTATTGGCGAACTGTAAATCGAGATGCTGCAGACTACGTAAGGAGATGTGACAAATGCCAGAAGTATTCAAAAATCCCAAGAGATCCGCCAACGGAACTCACGCAAATGGTTAGTCCCTGGCCATTTGCAATGTTAGGGATCGATATAATCGGTTCCTTATGTAGGATCGATTTCACCCTAGAGGGGGGGTGAATAGGGTGATAGTGTTAATTATAAAAATTAATTGCGGAAGCTTATAAAATAATTTCAACACAGATCACAGAACAATAGCAGCACAGATAATAGCAGAATAATAAATGCAGAAATAGAACGACACAGAATTTACCCAGCTTTGGCAAAACCCTGCCTACGTGTTGCCCCCAAGGTTTCTACTAGAAATTAGATAGTCCCTCGCTTACACACGTAAACTCGCGACACCCGCTATCAACTAAATCTAACTCTACGCTCAAAACCCTGCCACAACTCAGCCACTGAGTTGCAAATTCTCAAGCTACGCCATGTAGCTTGTCCCCTAGTTACACGACTAGAAAATTAAACGGTTTAAAAAATAAAGATACAAATTAAAAACAATTTAAATATAAAATAGCCCTAATTTTAAAATACTATCTCCCTTAAAATAAAAGGACCGGCCCTCTCCCTTTTTCTTTTATTATGTCGACTGTCCCTTTATTTTGTGCTCTTGATAATGGCGGCTTTTTCCTTTGCTTGCAAATTAGGGCTTTGTATCTCGAAGCGCCTGTTTTTAATTCGATCGAATCGGTGATGATTTGCGAATTTCCTTGATCGAATTGATTCCTCGTTGCTCACCGCGGCTGCTTCGTTGATCGAATTCCTTCCTTGCTTCGGTATGTAATTATATGCTTTTGCTTTTACTGATTTTATGCTTGCTTGAATTCGATACAAAAAATTGCCGATGATGATATCAATTTATAGGGTTCGATTCCCTGAATTCTCGTCGTATATACTTTATTTCAATTTGTCAATAATTCACCTCGGCCACTTGATGATGCTTGAATGTTTGAGATTGATTCTGACTAATTCACATGTGAATATTCTTGATATTGCTCGGTTGACTTGGTTTAAAATCTTCGGCTTTGAATTTGTGATGATTGACTAGGCTTCGGCTTGATGCTGGATAATGTTTGACTTCGACTTGATTTTTTCTTTTGACTTGTTCCAATTTTTGAAATTCCGGCTTCTTGAGTTTCTGGCCCCTGTGTAATTCAGCTCTGGCCATCTTTGTTTCAATGCTGATCTTGTGGTCATGTTGCTTTCATTGCTGTTGACATTTGTTCACTTTGATTCTGCATAACTTGTAGCTTGCTGTACATATGAACTTGCAGTTCTCTGGTCTTGCATCATTATGCAGTCTTCATTACTTCGTGTGCTTGTTTGTATGTTTTGTATCATTAGAAGTCTTGTTGCACCTGCATGTGTTGAGTACATTTATGTGTATCTTCATGTATGTCGGCTGAGCTCGAATGAATAATTGCCAGTGATGTTATTTTTCGATATTACTCAGTTGGTCTGCATTTATGCTTCTTTTGTAGCCTGGACTGGTGTATTGCCACACTGTAGTTGTATCGAGCTTCACCTCTCTTGTATCATTGGTGTTACCATACCTGGTGTACATGCAGCTTCATTTTGTATGTCTCTCTGTTCATCCACTTGCATTCTGGTTTTGCTATCTTCATTATTGAGGCTGGTGTATGTATTGTTTGGGTCTGCTCATGTTACTTGTATCACTGGTTATCTGTTTTGAGTCACTTCATATATGCACTGATGCATACTGCAGCTATGTTGGCTTGTTGGCATCTGATTGCTGTGGCTTCATTTTTATCTGGGTTCGACTTCGACATTAGTTTTTATTGTTGGTTCCTTACTTTTCAATGTTGCTTGGATATGGAACTGTTTTGTTACTGCTGTGTCTTTGTGTCATTCTGAACTAGTCTGCAATGTAGTTTTGTTGTTGGTTCACCATTGAGCCTCGGCTTGCTTTTGTTGCATTTTGTTGCGGCCTTGACTTTTGTTGATGCATTGAGTTGAGTAGTGACTTGACCTTTGCATTTTGTTTGTTATTTGGTGCCTTCTTGAATTTGTGTAGACTGTCCATTACACTTGAGTTGAATCCAGTTTTACAACTCGGGTTTGACCTTGTGTTGAAGTCGAGATTTTATTTATGTTGCACCTGAGTTGAACCCGTCTTTTTGTTTGGGTTTGACCTTGTGCTCACCTGTCCAGTAGCATTATCAAGTGTATATCGTTGTGCACGACATTGTGGCATGTACAGTGATACACTGTGCATGTCACATTGTTCGTGTGTGATGAATTCAAATATAAACCATGACGAACAACCCAAATAACTGAGGCAAATAATATTTTCAAAAACCATATTTTATTTTATATTGCAAAAATATTTCTTTTTCAATTTTACTGCGTTAGTGAATATTTTTGCAGATTACTCGGATGCTGGATTCTAACTGGAATGAAGTTGAAGATAAACTACGAGTGTGAGTGATATGTAGTGAGGAATTTATGTAAATATGAAATTGTGATGTAATTGAATTTGTATCAAAGTTGTATAGTGTATAGTGAGAGCTCGAATTTGTACTATTCAGAATTGTAATAAATATTTGTTTGAATAAAATTTCTGTTTAAATTCAAATTCTGTGTTATTTAATTTTATTCAGCAAATATTTATTTAATCTGTGAAAAATAAAATAGTACATTAACAAATACATTTAAACGAATGTATATATGTTTATTATCATCAAACAAAAATCATATATGCGCATGTTCAACAATCTCCCCCTTTTGATGATAACAAACATATATTTAAGATTTTGAATATGTTAAATGTATTTGATCATTGATATGCTCTAATTGCTCCTCCTATTTAAATGCTTTCTCTCTACACAAAGCTCCCCCTACATATATGCATACAAATAAAAATATGTAAATGAGCCTAGATGCAAATAGAAAATTATTTGACCTTTGCTTGATTTTATTTGACAAAATCTTAACTTTTCTCTCCCCCTTTTGTTATCAGCAAAAGAATAATAGTGTTAGAGAAAATAGAGATAAAGTGATTGATATTAATCCAACATTAAAAACTCAATTGAATATAAATATTAAATTTCAATAAAAAATCAAACAAAAATCATAAATATTTTGTTAGTCGCATATTCCACTTTTAGAATGATGGGAATGATGTCATCATATAAAACCATACAGTTGTGTCTATTTATGGTATATTTATATCAGGAATTTGAATATCTACTAATCATGCATAACCGTTAGGACTTTTAAATGAGATTAGTAGTATTCCAATTTTATTTTAAAAAAATGAATTTAAGTATCTTTTAACCACGCATAACCGTGAGGACTTTTAAATGGGATTAGAATCAACTTGTTTATTTTAAAAATAAACTTTTGATATGCGTTCCATACATGCATAACCGTGAGGACTTTTAAATGAGCATGGAAGCACATAACAAATTCCAAGTAATTCACCCATCCATAACCGTGAGGACTTTTAAATGAGAGTGAATACTTTGGTATTTATTTATTATTATTATTATTATTTTAAAAATGTAAAAATGAAAAACGAACGATTCCTGTTTAAAGTACCACATATTGACAAACTATACAGAATTTTGATGAGTGATGGTCGTTAGAAATATGATAGATATAGAGATGGTCATGGAATTTTTTACCAACAAAAAGTTTTATAACTCTTGTTTAAATTTTTAAAGAAATTTACTAATTATACCGTCTCGAGGCATAATATATGATCAATATTAACACTCATCACTTTTTCAATCACTATTTTTCTTTTCGATAAACATTAGGGAGTCAGATTAGTCAAAATAGTCATTTAAAATCAAATTCAAAAATAATTATGAAATTAATTTTTCAAAAATGAATAGTCTGAAAATATGGTCAAAAATGATTTTCTCCAGGGGGTTTTAAAAGAAAATTTTCTTCTATTTGAAAATTATTTGAAATGAAGAATATGCAGATATTTTCTTTGAAAAACGATGCAGTTACTAAATGTCTCAAAAATCACGTTCAACTAGTAATTTTTCTATCAACTAGATTACCAGTGTAATCTGCATCTGAATTTCTCTTTCACTCAAAATCATCATTAATTGAATTTGATTGACCAAACCATGAAGTGTGCACCAAAAATTTCAAACTCAATTTTAACAGTAATTTAAATGACATTCTCCTGAATTTGAAATGAAGCCGTGTAAATACTCAAAAACCGTGAATATAGAGTTAGCCGAATTATAACCAAATGTATTATTATCCAACAAAACACTATTTTTAATCCATAATGATATATATGAAGTAATTCAAAAAATCTAGAGATTATTATAGTGTTTTTGGCATAAGAATATAATTGGCCAACTATGTTGAATAAGTCAGAGTAAAAATCATCATCTTTTCATCATCTCAATATTGGCTGATTTTAACTCAGAATATGGTGCAGATTATCACATTTAATATATCGCTCAAATTAATATACCTTTACCTGTTTTACCTTTACGATATTTTTCATGGTTGTCTATTGTAATTCTGTCACCTTTGAACTAGGCTAAGGAACTTTGCTTTGTCGTCCGTTGTGTTTCTGGAACAGCCAAAATCCAGAGAACACTATTGTTGTTCCTTAGCCTGCCACCACACCTACATGGGAAAAGATTTATGTGACCTATTTGTTTTTATAGGTCCATGGTTGTTAGTGGCAGAATATTTTGAAAAACAATTTTGTAAAGACCCAAAACTATTTATAATTGTTCCCTTCGGCACCCAAATTTGTTTAACTTTGAGAGATTTTATATTTGTGCCTTTTGGAACCCAAATCGATATAGTTTTCACATATTTGGGTCTATACCAACAATTATTGTGATCGTGTCCAAATTTTCTACAAATTGTGCACATTAAATTTTCTCGATTAATCTCATTTCTAACATTTTTAGAATGACTATATCCAAGTCCTTGTCTAACCGTATTAACAGTTTGCTTTCCTAATAGCATGTTCAACGATTTTTCACTTTTGGAAAATTTATCTAAAGTCGTTGACAAATGTTGGACTTTTTTTTTGAGAGATTCATTTTCATTCAACAATTGAGTTCACTTTTTGATAGAATTCTTTCTCCTTGTATTTTCACTTTCTTTTAAAATCAGAATTTCATTTTCAAGTGATTTTATATTGATTTCCGATTTTTAATTTCGTTTTCGAATGTTGGACACTTATCACACTTAGGGATCCTACTTTGATAGGTTTTAACTAATTGGTCAAGTTGTTTATTTAAATCTATCAAAGTATCTTTTTGTGATTCAAGTTTAGCATATTTCTCCCTAAGTCGTTCAAAACAGCCATTTACTTCGTGGAAATAAATAAGTAATTCAGAGTGAGTGAGTTTTGATACCTCACTTGGCTCATCATCGTCGCTATCAGTTATATTTCCTTGAAGGCACATATCTGCTTTCTCACTCTCACTGCTAGAACTTTGATTATCTTCATCACTTGTATTCCACGTGGCTGCAAAACTTTTCCATTTTTGATTTCTTTTTAAAGTCGCGTTGATTTTGAGGACAATTGGGCTTGATGTGTCCGGGTTGATTGCACTTGTGACAGATGATCTTCTGTTCTTCAGAGTAGGCTAGTGCTTTGGCTATTCTACTTTTCGCTTTTTGAATTCGAGCTAAATTTCCATATTTGTAATTCCACTTTTTGAATTTCTTTATTAATAGCTCCAATTCTGCTGCTGCTTCATCATCGTCATCGTCATCTCTTTCGGTTGTTCCTTTGAGAGCTATTGATTTCTTTCGAGTATCACTTCCTTCACGCTCTTCCTTGAATTTCATTTCTAGCTCATAAGTGGTGAGATTTCCGATGAGTTCTTCAACTTTCATTTGTTTTAAATCTTTCGATTCTTGAATGGCAGTCACCTTTGCTTCAAATTTTCGTGGAAGGACTCTGAGGATTTTTTGGACTATCTCCAACTCCATGTATGATTTTCCAAGAGCTTTTGATTTATATACGATATTGGAAAGTCGTCCATGTATCTCTTTAACATTTTCTTCCTTCGCCATTGTGAAGTTCTCGTATTCGCTGCTTAGCATGGCAAGGCGAGATTCTTTGACTTGAGATGTTCCTTCGTGAGTCACTTCTAGTGTGTGCCATATTTCCTGCGCAGTTAGACAATGTGAGACACGATTAAATTCAAATTGATCCAATGAACAGATAATAGAATTCATAGCTTTAGCATTAGTATTTTGTAATTTATTTTCTAGTTCTGTCCATTGTTCCTTTGGTTTATCTATTTCCTGACTGTCTACAGTTATAGTCGGTGTTCTATAACCTGTCTCAACAATATTCCAAGCGTCAATGGTTTTCAGAAAGATTTCCATCCTATTTTTCCAATAAGCATATTCACCATTGAACATTGGTGGTCTAACTATGGATTGACCCTCAGCGAAAGCAGTATTAAAAGAAGTCATTTTAAAAATTTAAATTTTTAAAACAAAAATTGGTTTTGTAAAAATCAAATTTTTAAAACAAAAACCGGCTTTTGTTCCTCGCTCTGATACCACTTGTAGGATCGATTTCACCCTAGAGGAGGGGTGAATAGGGTGATAGTGTTAATTATAAAAATTAATTGCGGAAGCTTATAAAATAATTTCAACACAGATCACAGAACAGTAGCAGCACAGATAATAGCAGAATAATAAATGCAGAAATAGAACGACACAGAATTTACCCAACTTCGGCAAAACCCTGCCTACGTGCTGCCCCCAAGGTTTCTACTAGAAATTAGATAGTCCCTCGCTTACACTCGTAAACTCGCGACACCCTCTATCGACTAAATCTAACTCTACGCTCAAAACCCTGCCACAACTCAGCCACTGAGTTGCGAATTCTCAAGCTACGCCACGTAGCTTGTCCCCTAGTTACACGACTAGAAAATTAAAAAGTTTAAAAAATAAAGATACAAATTAAAAACAATTTAAATATAAAATAGCCCTAATTTTAAATACTATCTCCCTTAAAATAAAAAGACCGGCCCTCTCCCTTTTTCTTTTATTATGTCGACCGTTCCTTTATTTTGTGCTCTTGATAATGGTGGCTTTTTCATTTGCTTGCAAATTAGGGATTTGTATCTCGAAGCGCCTTTTTTTAATTCGATCGAATCAGTGATGATTTGCGAATTTCCTTGATCGAATTGATTCCTCGTTGCTCACCGCGGCTGCTTCGTTGATCGAATTCCTTTCTTGCTTCGGTATGTAATTATATGCTTTTGCTTTTACTGATTTTATGCTTGCTTGAATTCGATACAAAAAATTTCCGATGATGATATCAATTTATAGGGTTCGATTCCCTGAATTCTCGTCGTATATACTTTATTTCAATTTGTCAATAATTCACCTCGGCCACTTGATGATGCTTGAATGTTTGAGATTGATTCTGACTAATTCACATGTGAATATTCTTGATATTGCTCGGTTGACTTGGTTTAAAATCTTCGGCTTTGAATTTTTGATGATTGACTAGGCTTCGGCTTGATGCTGGATAATGTTTGACTTCGACTTGATTTTTTCTTTTGACTTGTTCCAATTTTTGTAATTCCGGCTTCTTGAGTTTCTGGCCCCTATGTAATTCAGCTCTGGCCATCTTTGTTTCATTGCTGATCTTGTGGTCATGTTGCTTTCATTGCTGTTGACATTTGTTCACTTTGATTCTGCATAACTTGTAGCTTGCTGTACATATGAACTTGCAGTTCTCTGGTCTTGCATCATTATGCAGTCTTCATTAGTTCGTGTGCTTGTTTGTATGTTTTGTATCATTAGAAGTCTTGTTGCACCTGCATGTGTTGAGTACATTTATGTGTATCTTCATGTATGTTGGCTGAACTCGAATGAATAATTTCCAGTGATGTTATTTTTCGATATTACTCAGTTGGTCTGCATTTATGCTTCTTTTGTAGCCTGGACTGGTGTATTGCCACACTATAGTTGTATCGAGCTTCACCTCTCTTGTATCATTGGTGTTACCATACCTGGTGTACATGCAGCTTCATTTTGTATGTCTCTCTGTTTATCCACTTGCATTCTGGTTTTGGTATCTTCATTATTGAGGCTGGTGTATGTATTGTTTGGGTCTGCTCATGTTACTCGTATCACTGGTTATCTTTTTTGAGTCACTTCATATATGCACTGATGCATACTGCAGCTATGTTGGCTTGTTGGCATCTGATTGTTGTGGCTTCATTTTTATCTGGGTTCGACTTCGACATTAGTTTTTGTAGTTGGTTCCTTACTTTTCAATGTTGCTTGGATATGGAACTGTTTTGTTACTGCTGTGTCTTTGTGTCATTCTGAACTAGTCTGCAATGTAGCTTTGTTGTTGGTTCACCACTGAGCCTCAGCTTGCTTTTGTTGCATTTTGTTGCGGCCTTGACTTTTGTTGATGCATTGAGTTGAGTAGTGACTTGACCTTTGCATTTTGTTTGTTATTTGGTGCCTTCTTGAATTTGTGTAGACTGTCCATTACACTTGAGTTGAATCCAGTTTTACAACTCGGGTTTGACCTTGTGTTGAAGTCGAGATTTTATTTATGTTGCACCTGAGTTGAACCCGTCTTTTTATTTGGGTTTGACCTTGTGCTCACCTGTCCTGTAGCATTATCAAGTGTATACCGGTGTGCACGGCATTGTGGCATGTACAGTGATACACTGTGCATGTCACATTGTTCGTGTGTGATGAATTCAAATATAAATCATGACGAACAACCCAAATAACTGAGGCAAATAATTTTTTCAAAAACCATATTTTATTTTATATTGCAAAAATATTTCTTTTTCAATTTTACTGCGTTAGTGAATATTTTTGCAGATTACTCGGATGCTGGATTCTAACTGGAATGAAGTTGAAGATGAACTACGAGTGTGAGTGATATGTAGTGAGGAATTTATGTAAATATGAAATTGTGATGTAATTGAATTTGTATCAAAGTTGTATAGTGTATAGTGAGAGCTCGAATTTGTACTATTCAGAATTGTAATTAATATTTGTTTGAATAAAATTTCTATTTAAGTTCAAATTCTGTGTTATTTAATTTTATTCAGCAAATATTTATTTAATCTGTGAAAAATAAAATAGTACATTAACAAATACATTTAAACGAATGTATATATGTTTATTATCATCAAACAAAAACCATATAAGCGCATATTCAACAGTTACCCATATCTAAAGGTGGTGCAAAATACGCGATAGTTGTGGCCGACTATTTTACTGAGTGGGTGGAAGTTGAGCCCTTAGCCACGATCACCACCAAGAAGGTCATTAATTTTGTTGTACGAAATATTATATGCCATTTTGGCCTCCCACGGACTATCATTACAAACTACAGAACTCAATTCAAAAGCAAAGAGTTCAAAGAATTTTGTCAAGAGTATGGCTTTGAAAAAAGATTTGCAGCAGTTGCTCATCTAAAATAAAATGGACAAGTGGAAGCCATGAACAAAATAATCAAGTCCATATTGAAAAAGCGTTTGGAAAAGGTCAGAGGCAAGTGGGTGGATGAACTTCCAACAACACTTCGGGCTTATAGAACGACCTACAAGTCTGCGACTGGCCACACTCCATTCGCATTGGCATATGATATAGAGGTTGTTATACCCATAGAACTTGAAGTTCAGCTACATCGGGTAACTCATTACGACCCCAAGACGAATTAGGAACTTTTGCTGGAATCGCTGAACTTCATTGATGAAAAACCTGAAGAAGATGATTTAAGTGCGCCGCTTATCGACACCGAGTCTCTGATATTATAAAGAAAAAGTCCGGTCAAGAGTCTTCGACGTGGGCGACCTCATTTTGAAATGAGTTTGTCTGGTCCTGTCGCATCAGAATTCCATATGGGAAGGTCCATACGTCATTGAACGAAGGTTTGGAGAAGGAACTTTCAAGCTAGCGACCGTTGATGGCACGACACTCCCTCGAGCATGGAATAGCGAGCATCTACGGCATTACTATACTTAGTCTATTCATTTTCTATCTTTGTTGCAATTATTTTCAGTATGTTTTCATTTCGTTGATTCTTATTTTTCACCATGTAATAAGAATATTTAGCTTGCTTCATTAATAATGGCTTGAAGCTATTTTTTCCATGAATTATTAATGTTTCCATGTATGATAATTTTATGGCAGAGAACTAGAGTTACATTATTCTGTCTGACGTACGAACGCGCATAAACAACTTGAAATCTCCAAGTCCCCCGAGTGCGGACTGGAGTACTCTGAGTCCCCCGAGTGCGGACTAGAGTATAAATGACTTAATATCTCCAAGTCCCCTGAGTGCAGACTGGAGTACTCTGAGTCCCCTGAGTGCGGACTAGAGTATAAATGACCTAAAATTTCCATGTCCTTGAGTGCGGACTGGAGTACTCTGATTCCCCTGAGTGCGGACTAGAGTATAAAAGACTTAAAATCTCCAAGTCCCCTGAGTGCGAACTGGAGTACTCTGAGTCCCCTGATTGCGGACTAGAGTATAAACGACTTAAAATCTCCAAGTCCCCTGAGTGCGGACTGGAGTACTCTGAGTCCCCTGAGTTCGAACTAGAGTATAAATGACTTAAAATCTCCAAGTCCCCTAAGTGCGGACTGGAGTACTCTGAGTCCCCTAAGTGCTGATGGAGTATAAACGACTTGAAATCTCCAAGTCAACTGAGTGCGGACTGGAGTACTCTGAGTCCCTTGAGTGCAGACTAGAGTGTAAATGACTTGAAATCTCTAAGTCCCCTAAGTGCGGACTAGAGTACTCTGAATCCCCTAAGTGCTGACTAGGGTATAAACGACTTAAAATCTCCAAATCCCATGAGTGCGGACTGGAGTACTCTGAGTCCCCTCGGTGTGGACTAGAGTATAAACGACTTAAAATCTACAAGTCCCCTGAGTGCAGACTGGAGTACTCTGAGTCCCCAGCGTGCGGACTAGAGTATAAACGACTTAAAATCTCCAAGTCCCCTGAGTGTGGACTGGAGTACTATGAATCCCCTGAGTGCGGACTAGAGTATAAACGGCTTAAAAATCTCTAAGCCCCTGGAGTGTTGACTAGAGTACAACTGACTTGAAGTCATCAAGTCCCCAGCGTACAGACTGAAAAAAATTCTAAGTACCCGACACGTGGAATAAAGGGTGTACAACTCCAAAGAATTTTCGAGTTATATGAAGATGAATTGGGGGTTTATGTAACTCACAATAGCTCATAATAGCTCGGGTTTTGACCACAATAATACAGAAAGCTGAACAATAAAAGTCATTTGAAAGACAAAATAACTAAGTTTTATTTATTCATCCAAAATGAGGATCTGCTACAACTCCTCCAAAACTCGGAGTCAAAAGTCTATTTACATTTACTACGAAAATAAATAAAAATAATTACATAATCTAAGCTAGCCCTCGTCGAACGAGTGTAACAGCTACTTCTTTGATTTCTTGGGTTTCTTTTCCTCCTTTGTTTGCTCACATGACTCTTTCCCCATGCTTTTTTGTTTGGACGTATTTTTGTTTGGACATTTTGGTTGATTGGGATGTAACATCCGAGGATGGACAAGGAACTTCTAGTGGCCAGGACCCACCAAAAAGGATGACCTTCAAAGAATCGTCAAGATCCACAACTCGGGGATTAACTTTGATCTCAGTTTCCTTTTTCTTCTCCTCCACGAGTTGCTCCTTCATGCTCATTTTTGAAGTGTCTTCATAGGCGCCCGTAATCTCAACTTCATAACTTTCTTCAACGGGAAACGAAGTCTTGGATATGTTCTCGTCAAGCGCTTCAATCACTTAAGCATCAGGGCCACGAGTCTCTCCCTCTTGAGTTGCCTCGCTCACTTTCTCCTTCTTATCCTTGGCGTCACCGCTCCTCGGAGTGGGCTCTTGGTCAGAGCGGCCTACACATGACCATAAGAGACAAATGTTTTAATATGATGAACTCATGTCGAAAACAACGGCTCTTTGAACTTTAAGAAGAAGAGTTATTTACCGGTTTCTTGTTGGCTCTCAACCGTCCTTGGAGTCTCACCCTCCGCAATGGGAGATAGTTCATGGATGTCAAGGCCAGAGGCTTTTGGATCATAGCCAACATGTTGTTCGAATAGGTCAAGTACCGGCCGACCGATTGAGTAAGGGGAGGAGCTGGAGACTCGGTTCCAGACAGACCGGCGATCTCATCTGTTTCTTTTCATGAGGAGGAACATTTTTTGTAGAGGGCCTTCACTGGAGGCAAGTCTGAAGGCTCGTTACCCCTGAGAAATTCTTTTATTGAAGCCTCCTTATCGACCTCCTCGATGACCAGCTCTACTTTTTTAATCTTTATTAAAGTTTCTCATGCCTCATCTAGAGATTCGAGGTAGCCTTCGCCAAGAAAAGTTAAGTCTCGATGCATGCGGACACGAGCATTGTATTCTGCTATGAGCAGGTCGAATAAGCATTTGATCTCCTCCCTACCAGCCTTTGTAGCCGCCTCAAGGCGAGAGTCAATCTTCGCGGATGCTATTCTTTTGCCCTCTTCACAAGCTTCATCTTTCAGCATCCCGACGTTAGAGAGCTCATCATCGAGTTTTTCCTTAAGGAGTCGCGTGGCAACAATCTCGTAGCAATATCATTACGACTCTTCCTGAGCAGCAGTTTTTTCCTCTCTTTCTTTATGGAGTAGATCTTCCAACTCTTTGACTTGCAGCGCGAATGCTTCCCTCTCCTTTTGAACAGAATCCTTCTCTAAAGCCAAAGCCTCGCTGCGTTGGACCGCCTCATCAATTTCTTTCTTATGTGATGACTCCAGACGATTAACGACATCCGTTGTGTCTTCAGCGCTTTTTTGGGCAGCTTCGAGCTGAGACTTATATGAAAAGATCTCTTCGTCCTGAGCTTTGATAATGTCTTTATCATGAATAGCCTTGAGCTTCGGGCGATCAATTTCATGTTGACGCTCAACAGAGACTTCCGAGACTTTTTCAGCTAAATGGATAAATGTGTCATGCTGAACATAGATGTCGTTAGTACAAGCAATAGCGCTTTATTTGACATGTCCCGGAATGTGATGAATCGTCGAAAGAAATTTCAAGCCATCGAAGCATATCTTGGGAATGTGGCTTCAGCAAGTCGTTCTGCTACCGATGGATCAGATACAGGAGCAGGAGGAGTCTGCCTGGAGACTATAGGTGTTTTGTGGGGATCCCGGAATTGCCTAATACTGGACGAACCAGAGTGCTGATCTCGATGGGCCTCAGGCTAGGACCCATTATGTGCGGACTTCTCTTTGCTTTTCCTTGATTGAGAAGGAGGATCGCAAGGGTAGGAGGACTGGCTATAGGTTTTTCTTCGGTAGGATGATTCTCGGTGGCGGTAGTCTCGATCGTCGGTGTCATCTCTGTCTCGACGTTTGCCGAAACCCAAATCCTGGCCAGAGTGGTGGAAAATAGACGACCCACGAAGGCGCTCAAGTCCGTGAGTGCATCCTACGTCGCCTACGTTAAATGTGAATAATGACGAGTTAGTAAAGAATAGGGTGATGATTAAAATTGAAGTGCAAAGTGAAGTGCGTATGTCCGTGTGTGTACTAGTGTTTTCCCCCAACGGACCAGTTTCTTTATCTCTACTTATGGGAGTTTTTTCTCCCTGAACATGGGCTTGAGCGCCTGCATCGCCTCTTGTGGGCGAATGAAGTATAAGCGCTTTCGGATCATTGAAGCCATAGTTAAGAAAATCGTCGGGAATAGCGAGGTCCGACAGGCCTTTCAGTGAACTCTCTAAGCATTGAGGAGAAGGCACTCTCTCCACCGGGGTGATCGTGACTTTAGAAATTCCACCCGTTGTCTTCTTCCTCAGTTTGTAAGTCAAATTTTTCTTTCCCTTTGCAGGGGGAGGCGCAACTTCGATATCGTGCACCTCGACTACCGACACTAGACCAGGACTAACATTCTCGCCATGTAGTTCGGGCGTTTCAGCTTCCTTAATCTCCCCCTCCTTAGGTGTGTCAGGGGCGTCACGTGCTGAAGGCCCAGCTTGCTTTTTACCTTTGCCAAAGGCAGATGCTGTTATGGTGACACCTTAAGGAAGGCTTATCTGACGGCCTTCCGCCAGCAGCATAAACTTCAAGAGTGATTCATTCGAAATAAGAGATCAGATGTCTCGATCTCCTATGAGGATAGCTCGAATAGCCTCAACAGCTTCAGAATACACGGAGCCTTCGGGACGTGGGCTGATACCTGTAAAAGTAGATAAAGAGCTAGAGAAGGAGCAATTACCATCGAATGCAAGTATTAATCCAAAAAAGAAACTTACTTCCTTCTACCATCTCCTTGCGAAGCCAAAGGGACATCACACGTAGAACCACTCCTGCTTATACTGAGCGAATATGCTCCACGTCCCGCTCAGAATTTGACACTTGTTGTGTGGTTCGATAAATAAAAAAGATAGCCTGTCTGATCATCTCTTGAGACGATAAATTTATCGGATATCGCTAGGAGTCGAGAGCCTGAAAAGGACGCTCATGAAAAGGATGCACATGTTGTACACGAACGTTTGACTGTTTGGATGTAATTGCGACAGAGCGATCTCAATGTACTGTAACAGATCGCGAAGGAAGGAGTTGATTAGCGGCATGTTACCAACCGAACACATAAATTTGCTCCAGGTCGTATATCCGAGTGGGGGCAAGTGAGGAGGATCTTGTCCTGATGGAACCAACACATCATTGAAAGGAATCCCGTGCACCAAGCATATGTGACGAAGAGTGCTTTTGTTAATTCTCGAGGCTTGAGAATTGATCGGATCGTCTAAAAAGATCGTTGCATCTAGGGTATCAGGAGCCAAGTCGACGGATGTGATTGTAGGGCTCGGCATGTCTTGTATAGGAGTAATCGATGGATTTGAAGTTCCAGCTACTTCTTGTTGGTAAGATGGCATGGGTCTGTCCGAGATCATGGCAGAACTGGATTTCCTAGACATCTCTAATGTGTGTAGAATCTGATGAAAAACCTGTTTGAACGATACTTGAAAAACAATCGACATTAGACTTAACGATAAAAATACTCCCCTCGTGTGGTGTGTGAACTAGTGCTATCGTTCAAGTATAAGTGCCAAGGAATTAAAAGTCACAGAGTTGATGAAATAAAGTTAGGCTTTGAATTATCATCTTCGAAGACCATCAGCGCTAACCGTCTACGAGAGCTTGTCGTATAATGGTTCATTTGAACTCGACATCGACACTATACGTTGAAGGTTATTATCCATTTTAATCAAGTTAAATTCAGGTTTATAGTTGTCACAACAAAGGAGTTATCAGTCTGGATTGTCCGATATGCTTAATTGCTTAAGTCCTCGTACTTGTTCACTGTCATATGTTCGAGCATAAAAAATAGGTTAAGTCAACCATGCACTATGTTCAACTAGTATTGTTGCGGTACACCACTCTCTTACCTTCCCTCTCCATCGTTCGGCATGCGGCAATTCATGCCGAACTGCAATCATGCCGGACCGCAGACATGCCAAGCTGCATCGTTCGGCACTTTGCCCTCAACTCCAACTTCCTTCCTACCATCCATCTCTACCGCTCGACATAAATGAGTCCTTCGGCAAGTGATGCTGAGCCACATCGCTTGGAACTTTACCCATATCCTACTTTTCTCCTATGCTCCCTCTTACCTCGCTCAACATAAGGGAGTCATGCCGAGCCGTGGTTATACCGAGCCACATCGCGCGGCATGCCAAACCCAACCTCACCTTCACTCCTACACTCCCTCACATCGTTCGGCATGCGGAATTCATGCCAAGCCAAAGCTGTACATCCTCCTCCAACTCATTTCTTCGGACAAATCAGATACCCTCCAAGGTTGCCAGTCGATCACCTCCTCAACTCGCATGCCACCTTCAACCGGCCATCTCAACCCTCACCGGTTACTACTGGGCCAACACCCTCTTCCATCCTCCTCTCCATTTAATCCTAAGGCTCGTTTAACCATCGGATCCACCTTCCTTATGTACGTGACTTCCATTATTCATGGGTTAAAGGAAGGTCGTAAATTCAAGTCTTATCCAAAATCTCTAATCGGAGAATGTCGAGTGAGTGAAGGGTTCATACCTAGAAGAAGGGATCGACGTCTAATGGGGTGCTCGATTTAGAAGTGTAATCCTCTCAGATTTGTTGTTGAGGGCAGTCGAGAAGCAACTTGTAGGACTCGGGAGTCAAAAAGGAGGTTAAAGTGTTGGCAAAAGTTTGGAAGGAGGTAGGTTCGTAAGGATGTTAGAGCAGAGGTAAAAGGTAAAAAGGGAAGAAGGAGAGAAGTACTGACTTTTATAGTAGGAAGGGAATAAGGTGAAGAGACAGTGACCAGTAGAACCGGTCAAGGCACCTCGGTCGTTTGGCATCAATATGTCGTTCGGCATTGAGGGGTCGCTCGGCATCAGTATCTCGTTTGGCATCAGGGCCTCGTTCAGCATCAATGCCTCATTCGACATTCAGGAGGTCGTAAGAAAATGCTATCGGGAAAGCAAAAAAGGGCTTAAAGGAAAACGCGGAGTACTCATGGTTCAAAGCGCATCATGTTCATCCACATGATACACTTTGGGGGGCAAGTGTTGCCCGACTGTTTGTCCATGTAACAAGAGGCTCGACATAGGTCTCCTTCGGCACACCTCCCCCTGCTCGGCATAGAGCATCGTTCGGCACACCTCCCCTTGCACGGCATAGAGCATTGTTCGGCATGAAGCCTCGCTTGGTACGGAGCCTCATTCGGCATGAAACTTCGCTCGGCACGAGGCCTCGCTTGGCATAAGTGAGTCAATCAACATCTCCCCTCGACCGGTATAAAGTCTTGTTCGGCACAGGTCTCGTTCGGCCTGCACTCTTCTCTCAGCGCACTGCCTCGTTTGGCATACAGGTATCGTTCGGCACGCCTTCCTCGATCGGCATACGAATGCCATTTGGCCTGGATATGTGGCTCGGCAATTGCTGTTCAACATTTATGGCTCGATGTGCAGAAGTTACTCACCATGGGCCAAGGTTTCTTGCTCCTAGGCCCATGAGGGAAGTCCAGCCCATCTTCGTCTATAAATAAAGGGGCAGGGGCACAGTGAAAATGGAACTTTTTTTGAGAATACTGGGAAGACTCTGCTGCATTCAAGACTTATTCTATTTTACTTAGCTCTTGTATTCAAGCCATTATAGTATGGATTGTATCTGTATTCAATCATTTGTGAAAGCATTAAAGATCAAGATTCAAAGTGGACGTAGGCAGTTGCGCTGAATCACTATAAATCCGGTGTTCTTGTTTTTGCATTTAATTTAGCATACAATTCTTTGTTTTAATTTACTTTCTTTATTTATCTCTTTATATAAACTCTCTCAAGGGTGTTAGTGACCAATTATGGTGCTAACAATTATCGGTCCATTTTTAAATAAACTTACAGAATTTAAACCATTACTTAAACATCCAAAATCAATTTTGAAAACATATATATCCAAATGAAACTATTCTTTTGCATCCTAATATCAAACCCAAATTTGCAACAAATACCAATTCAAAAAATTCAGGTAGCAATCCCTCCTTTGGAAACTTGAAAACGAACATCGTTGATGCTATAGTCATCACCGAAGTTACTTTCCAACGACCAAAAAAAGTTCAGTGCTTTAATTCTTTCAAAAACATTTTCTAAATATTTTTAAATTCCAAATCTCACTAGATCCAATTCAAGAATATTTCCGAAATAATATCACTATTATTCCTTAAAAACCTTTGAAAATCATTTTCAAACTCAAAAGGAATTAAATTTCCCAAATTTTTAATCCTTTTAATTTATAATCAAATATTACTCTAGAATTTTATCTCATTTTAATTATAAATCACTTTTATACTTCACATTTATGAATTCCATTCTATTATATGAATTTATTTCTTAACCTTTGGTTATAATTTTAATCCCTAGTTTAATTTCCACACAACAATGATAATAATTTAATATTATCACTTCCTAACAACCAAGCAACCATTTATAACTGTAAAAATTTATGGAAAATTATTTCTTTTATATACAAAAATAATTTGGGTAAAATTATTTCATTACCCACTTTTAAAACAATACTGTGTCGGTTTATCTTGTTTAAGAGTTTAAAAACCCCTATCGATGACATGGCTTCCTACATATCGACCAGAATCCATAAACACTCAACCGATAAGTCAACACAATATAAAAACAATTTTTATATTCACTAACAAATACGCACTCATATCTATTAATACACTCAAATTCATTCTAGAGCACTTACAGACTCTATTTTAATGAGTAATCCCTACTAGAGCCAAGGTTCTCGCTTAACCTTTAGCCCTGATACCAAATGTAACGACCTGATTTTTCGACGCCCGAAAATCAACATCAATACGCCTACTGTATCAAATGCCGAACAATCAAATGCCGGAAAACCGAACCATTAGGGTTAAAGAAGAAGGAGGTAGAAGAAGAAATAGAAACATCAGAATCTCACAAACGTAGCGGAACAATATATAATATATAATAACAGATTTTTATACAAAGAATCTGTAACTGTACAATTCTTACAATCATTAGAGTACTACATAATCATCACAATCTGGACAGTCTAGTAACTTGTCCCTAAATAGCGGAAATATAAATCTACAGAAATACGCCTCGATACCCAACTTGTCTCCTGAGCTCCACATCATCCTATCATGTATCTGTAATACTCGGTCTGACCCGAGCATCATAAATAAACAATACCGGAGTCAGTCTGGAAAACCAGTGCGAGAAAACACACTCAATTGGATTAGTAAAGCATTCAAAATCCTTTTCGAAATCAAAGGTATCTCGTAAGACCACGCCACAAATAAACATGCCGGGTTTTTACCTTACGATAACCAAATCATTTCTTATTAAATCATCTGATATTATAGTAGTGTCTATATACAAATACTTATTCAAATAGCCGAAATTGTTACATTCATTAAATTCCAGCATAATAGGTATACAAACAAGTCCGAAGGCACTTATTGGAGATTGGGTTTCCATCGATGGCAGGGATACTCGGGTACCGCCCGTCACAAGAACTATGCCAACTCCCGAGCAAGGGTCGTTAGATGCCCCTTCGGTGTACATCTTCCATTGAATGGGAGGTATGACTTTGTGACCGCTTGATTCGTCTAACACGGTGAATTCAGCAACGAAGTCTGCTAGTCCTGGGCCTTGTATGGCCCTTCGTGGCAGGCAGGTAATATCGAACTGACTCAACTCAGTATTCCATTTTAACATCCTTCCATAGGTTTTCGGTTGTTGGAGTACTTGTCGCAAGGGTTGGTCAGTATAAACACTAGTTGAGTGTGCCTGAAATTATGGCCGGAGCTTGCGTGATGCAATCACCAAGCAATAGGCTAGTTTCTCAATCTTAGGATAGTTTCTTTCTGTCCCCGTTAAACATTTATTGACATAGTTCACTGTCTTTTGAACTCGGTCCTCCTCAGGAACAAAGCTGTACTGATAGCATGTTGGGATACAGCCAAGTACACATACAACATCTCATGGTCTACCGGTTTCGATAGTACCGGAGGACTTTCTAAATGCCTTACCAGAGCTAGGAATGCTTTCTCACAATCGAATGTCTATTTGAAATTCCTCTTTCCTTTCTTTATTACGTCGAAGAAAGGTATACACTTATATGTGGCTCTGGATATGAATCGACTCAGCGCGGCCACCTTTCCATTCAAGCTTTGTACCTGCTTTATAGTTCTAGGCACTTGTATGTCTCGAATAGCTTGAATCTTCTCCGAGTTAGCTTCGATTCCCCGCGAATTCACAATGAAACCCAAAAACTTCCCTGACGCGATGCCAAAGGAATACTTCAAAGGATTGATCTTCGTTCTATAATGTCTGAGTATATCAAACATCTCTGCTAAGTCCCGAATGTGGTCATTTGACTGTCGTGACTTCACGAGCATGTCATCCACGTAGACTTCCATCGTTCTACCAATCTGGTTTTTAAACATTCGATTCACCAAATGTTGATAGGTCGCTCCACGTCTTTCAATTCAAAAGGCATCACTACATAGCAATATAACCCAATGTCTGTGGCAAAACTGGTGTGTTCTTGGTCTAGAATGTGCATCGGGATCGGATTATATCCCGAGTACGCATCGACAAATGACAGTAACTAATGTCCGGCCGTTGAGTCGACTAGCTGGTCGATTCTGGGTAAAGGGAAACTATCTTTCGGGCATGCTTTGTTCAAATCAGAGTAATCAACGTAAGTTCTCCACTTCCCATTTGCTTTCTTTACTAGAATAGGGTTAGACACCCATTCAGGGTAGAGGGCGTCGTGGACGAACCCGTTGACTTTGAGTTTGTCCACCTCCTCTCTGAGAGCAGCGGACCTCTCCGGTTCATGCCTCTCCTTTTCTGTTTTACAGGAACGTACTTCGGGTCCGTGTTCAACATATAACTTGCAATAGCGGGAGAAAGCCCGCCATATCAGAATGTGTCCAAATGAGAAACATCCAGGTTTGCTCGGAGGAAATCAGTGACATCCTCGGCCATTGAGGGGTCGAGTTGTGATCCAATCTTAAGCACTCGTGATGGGTCATCTCGGCCGACTGGAATGTCAATCGTCAGTTCAGCCAGTGCTGCTTTTTCTTCCCTGGGTTCCCCATCATCATTCCTCGGATTTATGTCTTTATGGATCCGAGAATATTGCTTGAGCCAGGGCTTGGGCACTACTTGTCAATTGTCAGTATTTCGGATGCGGACGGAGTTGTCCGCAATCTTTCCTTTCTCTCTCCGCTGGGCCTCTCTCGACTCAGCCACATAACATGCACGATCGGTCGCCTGATCTCCATGCACAACGCTAACTCCTTTGTCTGTCGAAAATTTTAGAGTCAAACACCATGGGGATAAAGCCACCCTAAACTCTGCCAGGGCCGGTCCACCCAGAAACACATTGTATGGTGAATCAACATCCAAAACTATGAAAGGTAGGATTCGCACCCTCCTATGTTCACCTTGTCCCAGTTCAATTGGCAACTCAACGTACCCCACTGCATCAGTCGTTGCACCATTAAAGCCATGGATACGGGCTTTAGATGGCTTTAAATCTTTTGTCTCCATCTTTATTTGTTTGTATGCCTTTTTGAAGATGATGTTAATGGGACTTCCACAATCAATTAAATTTCTCTTCACATATTCTGGCCCGATCATCGCAGATATAACCAACAGGTCGACGGTTGGAGCCTCCGCTTTGTCCGCATCTCGGCTCCTAAACACTATATTGTCTGTCATCATGCATTGTTGTTTAGCGGGGGTCCCATCCTCCACATTCGAACAACACTCATAATCTGCATGCCTTAAGGAGTTAGCACACCGCTCTATTTCCTGTCAGTTCTTGTCTGCAGGATGAGGTCCACCGACGATAGTGTTTATGACCAGTCTCCCTACAGTTCAGGTAGGTTCCTTTGGATGGCGTGGGGCCGGCCCGCATCCGGGGTCCGATGTTCCTTGCCTACCTTCCTACGGGTTCTTAACAAACTCTTGCAATTTTTTCTGTCCAATCAAATTTTCTATGGCATCGTGGAGGTGTCTACACTCTTCTGTATTATGCTTGTAAGTCTCATGGAAGCGACAGTACTTCCCAGTCTGCTTCTGTTCCTCTATTGACTCCTTTGGGCAAGGCTTTATATATGGAAAAGTGTTACAAGTTGACAGGTAAATATTCTCAAAAGATGCATTCAGTGGGGTGTATTCATTGTAGGTTGGAATCCTTGGATTCCATTTCCCTGCTTCTCTTTTCTTTTTGGGATTTCCTCCTTCGGGCCCTTTAGATTGCCCGGGTTTATTCTGGACATTGACTTGAACCTTCTCTGAATTGTCACTGGACTGTTTAACAGCGATGTTGCTTTTCACAGTCTCCTGAACAGGCCCTGCTGCCTTATCTCGCCTCGTCCATCTGGCCTCCTCTCCTCTTATGAATTGTGAGCCTTTGAATAGAAACGCTCCAATGTAGTTGGAGGCTTTCCTGCCAACCTGTCTCCAAACTCTGAATCTGGATCCACACCTCGCATTACCGCCATCAGAATTACATGGTCGTTAGGGTTGCTAACTTCAGTAGCTGCAACATGAAATCTCTACAAATACTCTTTCAATGACTCCCCCGGAGCCTGGATTACACTAGATAGGGACATCACATCCTTGGGACGAGTGGTGTGTATCCTGAACTATTCCACAAATTTCGTCGCCAATTCGTCGAAGCTGGATATAGACCGTGGGGAAAGTCGAGTGAACCATATGGTGGTGATTCCAGATAAAGTAATTTGAAAGCATCTACACTTGGTCACGTCATTTGCTCTAGTCGAATCCATCATCCATTCGTACCTCATCACATGCTTCCTGGGATCAGTCCTTCCTTCGTAGGTCGAGATAGTTGGCGTGCTAAACTTCTTGGGGCACTCGGCCTGTAGAATAGTATCCGTGAATGGAGTATGACTCCTGGATATCCCCCAATATTCATTGGTCAAGCCTTGATTCTCTCTCATCAACTGTCTGATAAGTCCGGGGTTTGTATGGAGGATGGAAGGTTGGACTCTTTCTTCAAGACCTCTCAGGCTGGTGTTTCCTCTGTTGGCGGTCTGCCAAACATGTATCTTAGGGACCAGCTTCGTTAGGGTCTTGGTGAGCCGGGCGTCCAGATTCCATGTGTGTTCTTGCTCCAGCTTGGTTGTGGCCTCCAACATGCAAGTGATCCCTAGTTGATCGATCAGTAGCACCTGCTTGTGCAGTTTTCATTTTGCGGCATCTACGCCTGGGAGGTTCGTCGGACAAGGTCGAACTATCAGATGAAGAATAATTAACGGAGCTACCTCCAGCATTCCGATGCAGTTGCTGAGTGAGCTGAGTCATGAGGTTATCGTTAGCTTGAATTTGTTTAGCAAGTTGTCTCTTGCTTTCCATGAGTTCTTTCATCAGGTCATTGAACTCCGTCCTTGTAACAACTTCCGTCTGGCTATGGGTTCCGGTAGTCCCTACGTCAGGATTAACTTGTTGATTGCTAGGTCCTATCTGTTGTACACTAGCGGTCTCGTTGACGTCCGTGTTATGAGAGGCAGATCTGGTACATGGTCTTCCTATAGTAGAGTTGTTGATAGAAACTCTGAGTAGATTCAACGGACGTCCTGTGAATGACTTGGATCTCCTTCAGGGGATTTATTCAATCCAGTAGCTACAAAGTAGATACTAGTGGCCTGAGAATTCGATTCTCAATGAAAGAACCAAAATGTTAGCACCAGAATTGGTCACTAACACCCTTAAAAGCGTTTATGTAGAGAGATAAATGAAGAAAGTAAATTAAAACAGAGAATTATATGCTAAATTAAATGCAAAAACAAGAATACCAGATTTATAGTGGTTCAGCGTAACTGCCTACATCCACTTTGAATCTTGATCTTTATTGCTTTCACAAATGATTGAATACAGATACAATCCGCACTATAATGGCTTGAATACAAGGGCTAAGCAAAATAGAATAAGTCTTGAATGCAGCAGAGTCTTCCCAGTCTTCTCGAAAAAAGGTCCCTTTTCACTGCGCCCATGCCTCTCTATTTATAAACGAAAATGGATTGGGCTTCCCTCATGGGCCTAGGAGCAAGATACCTTGGCCATGGTGATTAACTTCTGCATGCCGAGTCATAAATACCGAACGGCAATTGCGTAGCCACATATCCAGGCCGAACAGCATTCGTATGCTGATCGTGGAAGGCATGCCGAACAGTACATGTATGCCGAACGAGGTAGTGTGCTGAGTGAAGAGTGTAGGCCGAACGAGACCTGAGCTGAACGATACTTCATGCCGGTCGAAGCGAGATGCCAAATGGCTCACTTATGCCGAGCGAGGCCTCGTGCCGAGTGAGGTTTCATGCCACACGAGGCTCCGTGCCGAGCGAAGCTTCATGCCGAACGAGGTAAGATGCCGAGCGAGGCTTCGTGGAGAACGATGCTCTATGCCGTGCGAGGGAAGGTATGTCGAACGATGCTCTATGGTGAGTGAGGTGAGGTGTGCTGAACGAAGCCTATGCCGAGCCTCTTGTTACATGGTCAAACAACCGGGTAACAATAACAAATAAAATTTGTTAGAATGAAATTTAACTTGAGAAGTGTAATGATCCCCATTTTAAGCCAAATTTAATTTGATAATTAACACAAAATTTTGTATTTAAATTGTTAATTAATTTGAAAATTTTCAAAGTAAATAAGATATGTGCCTATTTATTTATATAAATAGATTGTAATTTGAAATTTGGATTTGAAATTTTCCAAAATAAATAGTATATGTTGTTTATTTATATATATGTATTAAATTGATTTTTAATTAAATTTTGAACTTGAAATTCAAGGATAAATATCTTAGTCTATATTTTAAAATTTATAAAAAAATTGTTTTCTAAATTGTGATATATGTGTGTGTGTGTGTGTGTAATATATGACTTGAATTTAATATAATAATTTTCAAAATCTATTTTAAGTTAAATTCTATATATATGTGTGTGTGAAATAGAATTTGATTTGGAAATTCAAATATTTTATAAATAAATTGGATTTATAACTTTATATTTCAAAGGAACTAATATATATATATATATATATATATATATATATGTTTTTTTGTTTATGTATAGTTAAATTTTAAATCTTTTCTTTAAAAATTGTATAAATATAGATAATAAGAAAATGTATGAATACAAATATAATGACAAGAATAAATAGAAGGATATGATTTAAATTCAATATAATACTTCTTCAAAAGTTATTCAAAGTTAATCGTATATTTTCAAAAACATTTGAGATAAATATTTGATTATTTAAAGGAATGGTAACTTGAGTTTAAAATTGGAATAAGATTTAATATTCTTTTTTTAAAATATACATGAACTAAGATTTGTATGTGTATATATATATTAGTAAACATTTAATACATATAATTTACAAGTGTAAAAATTTTATCATACAAATTAACATCTGTAACTAGTTTAACAAGAAAATAAAACAAGTGTAAGCATTTTAATATAAAGATTAACAAATGTAAAACATGTAGAATGAAGTAAAACAAGTGTCATTCTTTTTAAATTTTCTTTTTATTTTTAAAAAAGGATCATAAGATTATATATATATATATACACACACATCCATTCCCTTTCTCTTCTCATTTGTTCCATACATTCAAAACAAAGAAAACAAAATTTCAAAAGCTATAAACCAGAAAACAAATATATACAAACTCCACAAAGTAAAACCAGGAATTAAAATATCAAACAAGATCAAACTTCAACCTGATTCAAGAACAAATTAAAGCAAATCAAAGTTGCAATTCAAAATATCAGTTTCAAAATCAATTTCATGATCAGATTAAGTTCAAACAACAACAATTTTCTAGAATCAAAACCTGGAAAACCAAAGCAAGGATCATCTTAGCTTTGAGCAGGCTAAATTCAACAAAATCAAGTAGGAGGTCAGAGTTCAAAAGCAAGCAAGCTACAGATTATTTCAAAAACAAGTATAAGATCCAGATCGAACTCAGAAAAAAAATCAAGCAACTGATCAAAGTTCAAGAATTGAAATCATTTTCCAGTTTTTTCAAATCCATTTTCAGGCTATACTCTGGCTTCTCTGTCTTTTTCCAGGTGAGCAGACCCCTTGAACCTATTATATATCTTGGTGTTTGGATTAGTACTTGAAGTTATGATGTGAATATGTTTGTGTGCTTGTGTAAAAATGCCTGCATGTTGTATATATATGTAGTTTGTGTGTGTGCATGTTTATACATGCCTTTGTTTATAGTTTATAGGCATTTGTTAAGTTAAAAATTCAAAATCTCACTCCTCGATCTCTTTTAGGATTTTTTTTTTATAAATGAAAAATCTTAATATCAACCAGAATTTACTTTTAAAAATAATTTTAAACAATTATATTAAGCAATTAATTTGAAAATAAGTAATAACAGTAAAGATCATATATATGTTAAAAAAATTATTATCTTAATTTCAATTTTGGATTACACAACTAGATTCATATTGCAAATTCATGATTTTTGGTAATCAATTCAAGATTTTTAAGCATGTAATTGGTGAGAAATCTCGAGTTGAACAGAAAACACTTCTTCGTCAATTGCCGATGATCGGCGAGGCGATCTTGATCGTACTTGAGGGTGGAGGTAGCTGGAGGATCGATGTTCACAGGAAAAATGATCGAAATATTTTTCGATCATCAGAATGGAGGCACGACATCAAACTAGGGTTCGATTCATAGTGTTGGTTGGCTGAGCTTGTGTGATTGCTGCATCGTCAATGGTGGATTAAAGGCGATCGCAAAGGGGGGATCGTCACGTGGTGTCGTGATACAGCTATGGGTGTGATGGCAAGATCTCAAATGATTTGGATTCGCAGCGCGAGAAGGTTTTCTGGTGATGGGATGGTTCCAGGCTTGATTCAAATAAGTCGATTTTGAATTCAGCGTTATTGAGGTGATCTGGGTGTCCGTGATGGATAAGCATGTGTTCATCGACATGCTAGAGGTTGTCGCGATGGCCGGAGGTAACCAGATCGTCGGCACATGTGCACTTGTGCACAATCATGTCTAGGTTCGTCTGTGATTAGGGAAGAAGGTGCAAGCTCGAAGAAGGTCCCGGGGATGATTTTGTGTTGGCTCGAAGTGATGGAACGAGAGGAATAACTCAGGTCTGGGGTCGGGATTGTTTTGGGATGGTCCTGGGTATTTAAAATGGCAGTTTTAATTTTTAAAGTCAATCAAATTTTTAATTTAAAAAATCTTCTTAACCTACTGTTTTAATAATAAATGTCCTAATTTAGTTTTTTTGGATTATTAATGGTTTTAAACAAATTACTTTAATTTTATTAAGGGTAAAGTGTTTTTTATATGTATATATATATATCCTTTATCTTAAAGATTATTTTATATAAATTTAATATTGTAATTATATAATTATTTAGGGAAATGAAATGATTTCAATTTTTGATGTCTTTAGTTAATCCATGTGTTAATGATAATTAATTTAAAAGGTTTATTAAATAAACTTGAATACAATTAAATAATTAAGATAAATGGTTTATCTTAAGTTAATTGAGGTTTTAATTTAAATAAAGGATTATTAACGGTAATTACTTAATGAAGGCAATTAAGTGTAATTAATTAATTAAAGATTAAATTCTTAAGGAAAGTAATTAAGGAATAATTAAATTACTTAAAAGATAATTACTTAATATAAGTAATAAAAGGATAATTAAAATATTTTAAATGATTTAAGGTTAATTAATTAATTAATTTAAAGGTTAATTAATTAATGAAAGTAATTAAGGGTTGATTAATTTATGTAATTAATTGAGGATAATTAATTAAAGAAAAATCAAATAAATAAAGGTTAATCATTTAATGATTAAAGGTTGATTTATTTATTAATTGAGATTGACTAATTAATAATTAAAGGTTGATTAATTTATTATTAAAGATTAATTAATAAATGATTAAAGGATAATTAATTAAAATGGTTTGTAATTAATTAATGCTAATTAATCAGAATTAGCAATTTGTCCATAAATAATTAATCTGGTTTAAGTAAATTATAATCAGATGGTTAATTTATTTTGCGTATGAATGATTGAATTCTATTGAATGCTTTGAATTGATTGTTATCTCTGATCTGTAATATTCTGTGATGTAAGTTGTTTGAATTGAGCTGTGTGTAAATTATTTATCTGTATTGAATTTACATATTTATTTGTGAATCTGTAAGTGAAGGTAAGCGCTATAGGATTATACCGCTTATCAATATTGTTGTGTTTGGAGTTGTAATGATTGATGACATTGTACTGTTGAGTAAAACCCTTGGACTACACCATACACACAAATATGGATTTCACGAGGAATTGGTTAAATCACAGATATTTGAATTTAATATTCTTTTATTCAAAAGGATAAAATGGTTTTAAAAGTTGAATTTTGAATCCAATTGGTTTGAAAATGAAATTTAGTTAAATATGAAAAGTTTTTGAATTGGAAGTATTGAAATTGAAATTTAGTTTAATATAATATATCTTATTTAAGATTTGAAATTATTTTGGAAATTATGGTTTGAAAGGGTTATACAAGTTATACAATATATATATATATATATATATATATGGATTTTAAACCGTTTTGAAGTATATTGAGTAAATTATTTTGGGAATTTAAATTTAATTCAAATGGAACTTGCCGAGGATACGGCAGTTCGCTGATATCCTTTAAAAGGAAATAACTTGTGCAAAATTAATCGGATTTTCCCGAAATGAAAAGCATTTGTTTTCAAATAATAATTGCTTTCATATAAAGAAAAAACTTCCAGTTTTTTGAAAGGATTTCGAGTTGTGAAATGGAAATTGTTTTGAAAGTTATGAATAAATCTTTGTGAAAGATTGGTGAAACTTTGTTTCAAATTGAAGTGGATTTTTAAGGTGAATCTTTTGTTTAAAAGATTAAAAGTGTAAATTTGTTTAAACCATTCAACGGTTTTGGGCTAAAAGTTGTGACTTGACTAAGATCCCAATATATCCATATGGTTTTAAAATTTAGCGCTCATTATTCGGTTTAGCCGGGAGAGGAATTTATGTCATAAAACTCATTCCGAATAATGAACGACGAAATAGATAGCATTTGAAGGCTGGTGGTGAAGACCGGGTATTTTCGAAAGCGAAAGAATTACCTGTCGAATGTCTCTGCCCCGAATAACCCCGGTATAAATATTTGATCACCCTATGTGATGGGGAGTTCGGACGTGATTAGGGATTATCCGGATTTGCAAGGGCTTCTTTTAAAGTGCCTTCGGTTCCGTTCAAACCAGAAACGAACTTGTATGGATGTATGTCTGACATTACACTTTGAGATGTAAAGCTGGTTTCTATCAAATACATTTCTGCTTGGTGGCGGAGAATTTATTCTCTTAGCTTAACACCCTTCTCTAGGACGTACAAGCTCAGCGGTTATGTAATTGATGGTTACTAGTGATACATTCCCAATTTGGTAATGTGGCATGCTAAGTGACATTGATCATTTGTTGATCAAGGCATGACTTTTGTGAAAAGCGTAGCTTTGTGGACGAGACCTCGTCGAACCTCACAACCCGAAAATTGTCAAAATAGGAAGAATACGGCAAGGTTATAAGGGTCGCGCCATTTAGGGTATGTCCATTTCCTTCTGGAAAAAGGTGGTATCATGGTATGGAGCTCAGATATTTAACCTATGTGGTTGTTGGAAATTTGTTGGTGTTGAGGATCCTCGGATAAAGGTCGGTAACGACTGGAGGATGGCATACTTGTGTCAGTATTTACCTAGTTACAGAGGTAACCCAGCCTTGTGTTGGCAGAGAGCTGGTTAAGTTCTTGGGACGTCCCTCCAAAGGCGTACTCATGTGGTGGGGAAGTTCCTTAGCTTGACCATTTGTTGAAAATCCAAACAAAACAAAACAAGCCCTGTACGGTTTTAGTTGTATAACCTGCCATTTACTTATGGTGGTGACCTGCCGTTTAAGTGGTAGCTACAGTAGGTATACCATAATGTGGTATGCTGGCTAAGATTAATATTATACTTTCAAAACGTTTTCTACACTATGCTCTAATAATAATATCAAAAAGGATTTTGCGTATCAAGCATGTATGACTATCATAAGGAGAAATCTCCTCCAATTGTGCGCTTGCATTGTGTGTGTGCGGGGAGGCCTTATGGTAGTTTCATTTTCCAAAAAGCATTGCGGATTTCCTTTTTTTATTTCTTTTTATTTTGTTTTTATTCAAGGTAAACTGTTTTCATTTCCTCACACCAGTCCCATGACTGACCTAGAGTTTATTGTTCCCTTTCTAAACGATAGGGGCCCATAATTTTCCATACGGACAGCCAAGAGTCATATTTTCAAATAATCAGCTAGTAGATATAGTTTTTGGAAATCTTTGAAGCCTATGGATTTGGGATCGCATTTGTTTCACTTCATCAATCTGCATTGGATCTGCTTAAGTTCAGCATTGATGGTGATTCGAGTATATTGGGTTGGAGTCTTTAAAGCTTTTGGATTATGCAATTTGATTTTGGAGCATTCGAGAGGGAGTTGCTGTATGGATGTTGGAATCTTTATAAGCCTATGTTGGTGCTATCTTTCCGCTGCTGTGTTTGCACTGTTGTGCATTTTTGGCTCTGATAGTGTTGGGCATCTATTGTATCATATTATATCACATATTGTATCCATTGTTGTATCAATGATATTCATTTCTTTTTCCGCTGTATTGTTGTACTTAATGTGTTATAAGCTCCGGCGAACCAGATTCGACGTTTGAATCTGTGGCATTTGAATACGGGTGAAGTATTTGGATGTTGATTTTCGAAGGTCAAGTCAGGGTCGTTAGAATTGGTATCAGAGTTGAAGGTTGAGTAAGAACTTTAGCTCAAGAGTATAGCACATTAGGTGACTCATTAGAGATATGGTTACAAATGCCCTAGAATGAGTATCCCTAATATATCCGTGTGTATGCCTCAGTAAATTCTCCTACTATTCACTGATGGTGAGTATGAGTGCAAGAAGAGGACGAGGTAGGGGACAGGGGAGTACCACTACAAATGGTCGATACCCTGTAACAACAGCAATGGTTGGGAACAACTTTTTCTATCAACCTCTTTTGATCATCCTTCAATATCAATTCTTTGATGGTTTTCTGGCGGTTCCAAGAAGAAGCTTCGGCGCAATGGTGGCCCTGCAAATCTTTCTATAACGTAACCCGAATCAATCTTTCCTTAACTTTAATGAATTTGACATTTCAAACAGAAATAAATTGGTTAATTACATATGAAGCCAAAATTTGACTGTATCCATTTGTCTATTCTTTGGGATTTAGATATATTCTATGAATGGTTAGTTGTCCTTCGGACTAACTAATGCTCCTGCATATTTAGTAGATCTGATGACCCAAGTATTTCGTAAATTATTGAATAAATTTTTTCTTGCATTTATTGATGATATTTGAATTTGGTAAGCCAAATATATAATAGATATTCAGTTTGATCCGGTAAAACATTTCTCTATCTTTGTGTGTTCATCTGTTCTTTGTTATCTCCCTGTCTAGCAAATTTGGGGATGAAATTTTCTTAAGGAGGGGAATCTGTAACGATCCCGGTTTTAAGCCAAATTTAATTTGGTAATTAATATAAAATTTTGGATTTAAATTGTTAATTAATTTTAAAATTTTCAAATTAAATAAGATATGTGCCTGTTTATTTAATAAATAGATTGTAATTTGAAATTTGGATTTGAAATTTTCCAAAATAAATAATATTCATTATTTATTTATATATATGTATAAATTTATTTTTAATTAAATTTTGAATTTGAAATTCAAGAATAAATATCTTACTCTATATTTTAAGATTTATAAAAAAATTGTTTTCTAAATTATGATATATATATATATATATATATATATATATATATGTAATATATGACTTGAATTTAATATAATAATTTTCAAAATCTGTTTTAAGTTAAATTCTACATATATATATGTGTGTGAAATATAATTTGATTTGGAAATTCAAATATTTTACAAATAATTGGATTTATAACTTTATATTTCAAAGGAACTAATATATATATATATATATATATATATACACACACACACACACACACACACATGTTTGTCTCTTTGTGTATAATTAAATTTTAAATCATTTCTTTAAAAATTATATAAATATAGATAATAAGAAAATGTATGAATACAAAAAGACAAGAATAAATGGAAGGATATGATTAAATTCAATATAATACCTTTTCCAAAATTATTCAAAGTTAATCATACTTTCAAAAACATTTGAGATAGATATTTGATTATTTAAAGGAATAGTAACTTGAGTTTAAAATTGGAATAAGATTTAATATTCTTTCTTTTAAAATATACATGAACTAAGATTTGTATATTTTTGTTAGTAAACATTTAATACATATAATTTACAAGTGTAAAAATTTTATCATACAAATTAACATTTGTAACTAGTTTAACAAGAAAATAAGACAAGTGTAAGTATTTTAATATAAAGATTAACAAATGTAAAACATGTAGAATGAAGTAAAAAAAATTCATTCTTTTTAAATTTTCTTTTTATTTTGAAAAAAGGATTATAAGATTATATATACATCCATTCTTTTTCTCTTCTTATTCGTTTCATACATTCAATACAAAGAAAAAAAAATTCAAAAGCTATAAACCAGAAAACGAATAAATACAAATTCCACAAAGTAAAACCAGGAACTAAAAATCAAACAAGATCAAACTTCAACTTGATTCAAGAACAAATTAAAGCAATTTAAAGTTGCAATTCAAAACATCAATTTCAAGATCAATTTCCAGATCAGATTAAGTTCAAACAAAAGTCAATTTTCTAGAATCGAAACCTGGAAAACCAAAGCAAAGATCATCTTAGCTTTGAGTAGGCTAAATTCAACAAAATCAAGTAGCAGGTCAGAGTTCAAAATTAATTCAAGTTCCAGTTTTCAAAAGAAAGCAAGCTACAGATTATTTTAAAAACAAGAATAAGATCCAGATCAAACTCAAAAAAAATCAAGCAACAGATCAAAGTTCAAAGATTGAAATCATTTTCCAGTTTATTCAAATCCATTTCCAGGCTATACTTTGGTTTCGCTATCTTCTTCCAGGTGAGCAGACCCCTCGAAACTATTATATATCTTGGTGTTTGGATTAGTACTTGAAGTTATGATGTGAATATGCTTGAATGCTTGTGTAAAAATGCCTGCATATTGTATATATATGTAGTTTGTGTGTGTGCTTGTCTGTACATTGCTTTGTTTATAGTTTACAGGCATTTGTTACGTTAAAAATTCAAAATCTCACTTGTCGATATCTTTTAGGATTTTTTTTTTTCTAAATGAAAAGTGTTAGTATCAACCAGAATTTACTTTTAAAAATAATTTTAAACAATTATATTAAGCAATTAATTTGAAAATAAGTAATAACAGTAAAGATCATATATATGTTAAAAAAATTATTATCTTAATTTCAATTTTGGATAACACAACTAGATTCATATTGCAAATTCATGATTTTTGGTAATCACTTCAATATTTTTAAGCATGTAATTGACGAGAAATCTCGAGTCGAACAAAAAACACTTCTTCATCAATTGCCGATGATCGGCGAGGCAATCTTGTTTGCGCTTGAGGGTGGAGGTAGCTGGAGGACCAATGTTCACAGGAAAAATGATTAAAATATTTTTTGATCATCAGAATGGCGGCACGACATCGAACTAGGGTTCGATTCATAGTTTTGGTTGGCTGAGATTTTGTGATTGCTACATCGTCGATAGTGGATTAAAGGTGATCGCACAGGGAGGGATTGTCACGTGGTGTCGTGATACAGTTATGGGTGTGATGGCGAGATCTCAGATGACCTGGATTGGCAGCGCGAGAAGGTTTTCTAGTGATGGGATGGTTCCACGCTTGATTTAAATAACTCGATTTCAAATTCAACATTATTGAGGCATTCTGGGTGTTCGTGATGGATGAGGATGTGTTCGTCGACGTGTTGGAGGTTGTCTCGATGGCCGAAGATAACTAGATCGTTGGTGCATGTGCACCTATGCACGATTATGTCTGGGTTCGTCTGTGTTTTAGGAAGAAGGTGTAAACTCGAAGAAGGTCTCGGGGATGATTTCGTTTTGGCTCGAAGTGATGGAGCGAGAGGAGTAACTCGGGTCTGGGATCGGGATTGTTTCGGGATGGTCTCGAGTTTTGAAACGGCAATTTTAAATTTTAAACCAATCAAATTTTTAATTTAAAAAAATCTTCTCAGCCCATTGTTTTTTAATAATAAATGTCCTAATTTAGTTTTTATTATTATTAAAGGTTTTTAACATATAACTTTAATTTTATTAAGGTTAAAATGTTTTTAATATGTATGTATATATCCTTTATGTTAAAGATTATCGTAAATAAATTTAATATTGTAATTATATAATTATTTAAGGAAATGAAATAATTTCAATTTTAGATGTATTTAGTCAATCCATGTGTTAAAAATAATTAATCTAAAAGGTTTATTAAATAAACTTGAATACAATTAAATAATTAAGATAAATGGTTATCTTAATTTAATTGAGGTTTTAATTTAATTGCAGGATTATTAAGGGTAATTACTTAATGAAGGCAATTAAGTGTAAGTAATTACTTAAAGATTAAATTCTTAAAGAAAGTAATTGAGGGATAATTAAATTACTTAAAAGATAATTACTTAATATAAGTAATAAAAGGATAATTAAATTATTTTAAATGATTTAAGGTTAATTAATTAATTAATTTAAAGGTTAATTAATTAATGAAAATAATTAAGGGTTTATTAATTTATGTATTTAATTGAGGATAGTTAATTAAAGAATAATCAAATAATTAAAGGTTAATCATTTAATGATTAAGGGTTGATTTATTTGTTAGTTGAGATTGACTGATTAATAATTAAAGGTTGATTAATTTATTATTAAAGATTAATTAATAAATGATTAAAGGATAATTAATTAAAATGGTTCGTAATTAGTTAATGCTAATTAATCAAAATTAGCAAATCATTCATAAGTAATTAATCTGGTTTAAGTTAATTATAATCGGATAGTTAATTATTTTGCTTATGAATGATTGGATTCTATTGGATGCTTTGAATTGATTGTTATCTCTGATCTGTAATATTCTGTGATGTAATTTGTTTGAATTAAGCTGTGTGTAAATTATTTATCTGTGTTGAATTTACATATTTATTTGTGAATCTATGTGTGAAGGTAAGCGCTATAGGATTATACCGCTTATTGATATTGCTGTATTTGGATTTGAGATGATTGATAATATCGTGCTGTTGTGTAAAACCCCTGGACTTTGCCACACACAAATAAATATGGATTTCACGGGGAATTGGTTAAGTCACAGACATTTGAATTTAATATTCTTTTATTCAAAAGGATAAAATGGTTTTAAAAGTTGAATTTTGAATCCAATTGGTTTGGAAGTGAAATTGAATTGAATATGAAAAGTTTTTGAAAAGGAAGTATTGAAATTGAAATTTAGTTTGAATATAATATATCTTATTTAAGATTTGAAATTATTTTGGAAATTATGGTTTGAAAGGGTTGTACAAGTCATACAATATATATATATATGAATTTTAAACTATTTTGAAGTGTATTGAATAAATTATTACAGGAATTTAAATTTAATTCAAATGGAACTTGCCGAGGATACGGCAGTTCGCTGATTTCCTTTAAAAGGATATAACTTGTGCAAAATTAAAAGGATTTTCCCGAAATGAAAAGCATTTGTTTCCAAATAATAATTGCTTTCATATAAAGAAAGAACTTCCAGTTTTGTTGAACGGATTGTGAGTTGTGAAATGGAAATTATTTTGAAAGCTATGAATAAATCATTGTGAAATATTGGTAAAACTTTGTTTCAAATTGAAGTGGATTTTTAAGGTGAATCTTTTGTCTAAAAGATTAAAAGTGTAAATTTGTTTAAGCCATTCAAAAAGAATGGTTTTGGGCTAAAAGTTGTGACTTAACTAAGATCTCAACATATCCATATGGTTTTAAAATTTAGCGCTCATTATTCAGTTTAGCCGGGAGAGGACTTTAATAAAACCAATTCTGAATAATGATATGACGAAATGGATAGCATTTGAAGACGGGTGGTGAAGACCGGGTATTTTCGAAAGCGAAAGGATTAGTTGTCGAATGTCTCTACACCAAATGGCCCCGGTATAGAGATTTGATCACCTATGTGATAGGGAGTTCGGACGTGATTATGGATTATCCGGATTTGCAAGGGCTTCTTTTAAAGTGCCTTCGGTTCCGTTCGAACCCGGAACAAACTTGTATGGATGTATGTCCGAGGTTACACTTTGAGATGTAAAATTGGTTTCTATCAAATACATTTCTATTTGGTGGCGGAGAATTTATTCTCTTAGCTTAACACCCTTCTCTGGGACGTACGAGCTCAGAGGTTATGTAATTGATGGTGACTAGTGATATATTCCCAATTTGGTAATGCAACGATCCATGTTTTTTGCCAAATTTAAATTAGTGATTAATATTAAATTTTGGATTAAATTGTGAATTAATTTGAATTTTTCAAATTTAAAAAGATATGTGCTTGTTTATTTATATAAATAGATTATAATTTGAAATTCATATATATATATATATATATATATGTTGAAATAAAATTGGATTTAAGAACTTTATACTTTAAGAAATAAATATATATATGTATGATTATTTATTAGTGGAAATTAGCCATAAGGGCATCTTTAGCAAGTGCAATCAATTTCTAGGACACATAACTAAAATAATTACTTTAAGGACAAAATGCAAAATAATCGGTTTCTAAGGACCAAAAATCTATGAAATTATGTTCCTGGAAGTAATTGGACTGCTGACTTTGTCCTTAAAAGTAATTATTCTGTTGACTTTGGCCTTGAAATCAATTTTTGTGGATGTGTGTCCTAGAAACTAATTAGACTGCAAAGTTTATCCTTCTAGTGAAATGCCTCTATTTATTAAGTGTATAATTTGATTTCAAATCTTTTTTTTCTTAAGGTAAGTTAAAAAATTATAATATTATAAAATATAATGTATTAGTGCAAATATAAAGCAAGAAATAAAAGTTTAAAATACACGTATGTAAACACAAATTAAACAAGGGTATAACATAAATTATTTTGTATATGACATTTGTAAAATAAATCTTAACAAGTGTGAACCATTTACACTTACGTTTAAACATATGTTAAAATACTTAATTAAACAAGGGTTAAAACTTAATTTGTAAATTAAATTAAGTAAGGATTTAAACAAAAATTATTTACATTTTGGCATTTGTAAAACAATAAGAAAAGGTATTAACAAGTGTAGCCATTTTATCTCATGAAATAAACAAGTGGAAAAATCATTTTTCTTTTTAATTTGAATTTTATAAAAGTATATTCGAGAAAGAAATCAGGCTTCATTTTTTATTTCATTTGAAAACCTAAAAACAAACTACCTTATACAAATTCAAACTTGGAAGCTCAAAATCAAAACCAGAAAAACAAATCAAAACAAAGATCGGATTATTTCAGATCAAAAGCAAATTAATGATTAAACTCAAAAGGAAGGAATCAAGCAAAGCTAAATTCAAAAACCTGGGTAGATTCAAATTCAAACAGCAAAGCAAGTACAAAGATCAACTCAAGTAAATCAAAACATCAAGCAATCTAGTTCCAGTTCAACCTCATTCAACCTGTAGCATCTTAAAACCCTGTAGCAAGCAAATTCATCCAGATCAAAGTTTAAATTTTCTAATTTGCATTATCCAGGCTCTGTTTTCCTCTATGCATCATCTCCATATGAGCTAACCTCTATTTTAAACCCTGAATTTGTTTATTAACTTGATATATGTGAAGTGAAGTAATGGAAATGTATTGCATATCTATATAAATATGTGAATATGCCTGTGCATGCTTGTGTGTATATGCATGTTGATGTTCTGTATAGGTTACAGGTTTTAAACCCTGATAAAAAATTCCAAATCTAATCCCCTAATCTCTCTTAGGCTTGATGTTCCAATAAAATGTGTTTGAATTAACACAACCTTAAATTTAAAAATATTTTTACGTAAAATTGATTAAAGCATTTTCTGGAAATTGAAAATACAGTGGAAATTAAAAAATGGGTTAAAATCAAACATGATAATTTCAATTTTTGATTATAGAATCTGAATTGTAGTGTAAAATGATGAATTTAGGTGATGAACTCTTGATTTTTAGTATGGTGTAAGTTGGATAAACGGAGTTAATCGATTTTGGGTATTTTGCCGATTCCTGTTGATCGGCGGTGGTTGGAGGTTTGTGGTTGTTCTTAGAGGTGGAGGATAGCTCGGTGGTCTTGGGAAAAAAGTGGAAGATTTTATTATGGGCCGAGGTGGCCGGCCAGCGACGAACTAGGGTTCGAAGGGGTGTTTTGGTCGAGGGTATTGGTGAGCTTCGTGCAACGTCGATCGATCACCAGAGGTGATCGCGATAGGGGATGTGGTTCATTGGAGTGTGGTGTAGCTTCGGGTGGGTCGGCAGGTGATCCAGTGGTCAGAGGTGGTGGTTGGGGTGATTTTATACGATTGGGTTTGCTCCAGTTTTTGATCAAAGTGCTCAATTTTGATTCGTAGGTATTTCCGTCGATTTAGGTTCTCGTAAGGGACGGCGAGGCTGTCATTGACTAGCCAATGATCGGAGGAAGCGTCGGAGAGTGATGGTTCGACGGTGCACATGCACGATTTATCGCCTGTACCTGGTTGATCTAGATGATTTGGGAAAGAAGTAAGGGTCTCGGGGATGGTCTCGAGAAAACGATGGTTGGACTTAAAGAGAAGTAGAAACGCGAGTTATTCGAAGTTATGCTTGGGAAGTATACGGGTTGAGCTCAGGTTCATGTTGGAACGATTTTAAATCTAAAATAAATCAAGTTCAAAATTATTTTCTCGATATATATAATGTTTCTAAAATGTTTGGTGGAAGAAATTTTTTTGTAATTTGATTAACCTAAATTAATTAAGATTATTTTTAAGTTTATTTAAACTTAAGATTCAAAGTTGAAGATAAAATGTTATTAATTCATATGTTGATATTTCATTATCAAATAAGTTTCCAAAATATAAATATGGAACAAGTTTTCAAGCAAAATTTCAAAGGATGAAATTTTAAAGTAAAATGTTTCCTTTTAAAATTTATCTTAATAATTTTAATTTAGGTTAGTGTTTTCAATTATAGTCTGATAATGAAACAATGTATTTGATTAGATAAATGGTTTATCTTAAATCAATTATGGGATAATTATTTACTTAATAATTAAAGGTTAATTTGTGGAAGTAATTAAGGGAAATTAATTACTTAAAAGTAAATTTCTTAATGAAAGTAATTAAAGGAAATTAATTACTTAAAGATAATTACTTAATTAAAAGTAATTAATCAATGATTAAAGTTAATTAATCAAGCGATTAAAGGATAATTACTCAATGTAATTAATTTGTGATTTATTAATATAAGTGATTAGGATAATCACTTATTGTAATTAATTAAGGATAATTAATTTAATGGTAATTAATTAAGGGTTAATTAATTTATTACTTAATTAATTAATTAACGATAATTAATTTAAAAGATAATCAAATAATTAAAGGTTAATTATTTAATGATTAAAGGTTGATTTATTTATTAATTAAGGTTGATTAATTAATAATTAAAGGTTAATTAACTTATTATTAAAGGTTAATTAATAAATGAATAACGGTTAATTAACTAAGATGGTTTGTAATTAATAATATTAATTAACCAGGATTAGTAGTTTATTCATAAGTAATTAATCTGATTTAAATTAATCGGATAATTAATTGATCTTACTTATGGATGTTTGGATTCTATTGAATGTTGAATTGTTTGATATCCCTGATGTGTGATGCCCTGTTTTGATTTGAGCGTAATTTATTTATCTGTGATGAATTTATATTGTTTATCTGTGAATCTATGAATGTAGATAAACGTTATAGATTATACTGCTTATCGATATTGTTGTGCTTGGATTTGTGATGATTGATGATATTGTATTGTTGTGTGTAAAACCCCTGGACTACACCACACACACACAAATATGGATTTCACGAGAAATCAGTTAAGTCACAGATATTTTGAATTTAAATTTTATTTAAAAGTTGAATTTTGAATCCAAATGGTTTTGGAAATGGAATTGGGTTGAATATGGAAAGCTTTTGGAAAGGAAGTTTTGAATTGATTTTTAGTTTGAATATAATATATCTTGTTTAAGATTTGAAAATTATTTTGGATAATATGGTTTGAAAAGTGGCAATACAAGTTATATAATATATATATATATATGGATTTTAAACCATTTTTGAAGTATCTTAGATGTATTATTTTAGGAATTTAAGTTTAACCCAAGTATATACTTTAAAGGATATAACTTGTGCATATTTGATCGGATTTTTCCGAAACGAAAAGTATTTGTTTTCAAATGATAATAGTTGTCATATAACGAAAGAACTTATAGTTTTTTTTGAAAAGATTTCAAATTTGAAATGGAACAGTTTTGAAAGCTATGAATGAATCTTTGATAAAGATTAATGAACTTTGCTTTCAAATCGAAGAGGATCTTAATGGTGTATCTTTTGTAGAAAAGATTTGAACTATGAATGAATCTTTATGAAAGATTCGTGAACTTTGTTTCAAATTGAAAGTGATCTTAAAAGATGAATCTTTTATTTAAGAAATTTAAATGGTAATTTGTTTAAACCATTTGAAAGAAAGGTTCTGGGCTAAAGGTTGTACGAGCCCTATACGGTTTTATTTGTATAACCTACCATTTACTTATGGTGGTGACCCACTGTTTAGATGGTAGTTATAGTAGGCATATAATAATGGTTGTATGCTGGCTAAGATTAATGTTATGCTTTCGAAATTTTTTCTGCACTATGCATTAATAATAATATCAAAAAGATTTCGCATATCAAGCATGTTTGATTATCATAAGGAGAAATCTCCTCCAATTGTGCGCTTGCATTGTGTGTGTGGAGGGAGGCCTTATGGTAGTTTCATTTTCCAAAATGCATAGTGGATTTCTTTTAATTTTTTTTTTTTTTTGTTCAAATAAAATTGTTTTGTTTGCTCATACCAGTCCCACGACTGACCTGGCGTTTATTGTTCCCTTTCTAATCACTAGTGGCCTATAATTTTCTACACGGGCAGCCTAGAGTTAGATTTTTAGATAATCGGCTAGTAGATATAGATTCGGCAGCCTTCAGCTTTCTGTTTGGAATTCTTTGGAGTCTTTGGATTTTGGGATCGCATTTGGTTCATCGGTTACCTAGTTTGCTTCACTACAACGTGACTATGCTTCGAGCTTTCGATTTGGAGCTTGGAGACTTTGGAGCTTTGGCTATGGAGTTGTCGTTCTGGATTCTATCTTTCTTTCTATTCTTTGGAAGATCATATTGGTGATATTGTGTTCCGCTGTTGTTGCTATCTTATTCTTCCGCTGTTGTTTTGTATCTCGACAATGTATTGATAATCATTCGTATCAATATATTGTATCAAATATTGTATAACAATAAAGTTATTATTTTTTCTTCCGCTGTGTTGTTGTATTTAATGTGTTATAAGCTCCATCCAAACTGGAGTCGACGTTGGAATCTGCGGCATTCAAATACGGATGAAGTATAAACGTCGATTTTCGGACGCCGAATTTCTGGTCATGGCAAGTGGTATCAGAGCTGAAGGTTGAATAAAAAATTATCTCGGGAGTATAACACATTAGGTAACTCATTAGAGATAGGGTTACAAATACCCTAGAATGAGTATTCCCTAAGATATCCATCCGTATGCCTCAGTAAAATCTCTTACTATCACTGATAGTGAGTATGAGTGCAAGAAGAGGACGAGGTAGGGGACAGGGGAGTACCACTACAAATGGTCGATACCCTGAAACAACGGAAACAAATTTTCCTATCGATTTCTTTGGTTCATCGCTCAATTCTTTGATTGCTTCATGGCAGCTACAAGAAGGAGCTTCGGTGAGGGGGTGGCCCTGCGAATCGTATAGATAAGTCCTTATTTTGTATTCTATTCATCGGTTTCTTATCAATCCTTTTCATTTTAACTTTAATGAATTTGAAATTCTACTTGAAATAAATTGGGTAATTAAATATGAGTCCAAAATTGAATTGTATTCATTGTCTCTTCCATGGGTCCAGATATATTCTACGAATGGTTAGTTAGCCCTTCGAACTAATCAATGCCCCTACATATTTCGTAGACCAAATGACCCGAATATCTCATGAAAATTTGAATGAGTTCATTCTCATACGTATTGATGATATTCTGATTTGGTAAATCAAACGTAGAATAAATATTCAGTTTGATCTGGTAAAACATTCTCCATCTATTCTTTGTTGTCTCCCTGTCTAGCAAATTTCGGGGACGAAATTTGCTTAAGGGGGAATCTGTAACGATCCCGGTATATAGCCAAATTTAAATTAGTGATTAATATTAAATTTTGGATAAAATTGTGAATTTATTTGAATTTTCAAATTTAAAAAGATATTGCTTGTTTATTAATACAAATAGATTATAATTTGAAATTTTAATTTGAAATTCAACTACATATACATGTTGAAATAAAATTGGATTTAAAAACTTTATACTTTAAGAAATAAATATATGTATGTATGTATGATTATTTATTATGTGAATAATTTGATTTCAAATTAATTTTTTTTCTTAAGGTTATTTAAAAAATGATAATAGTGTAAAATATAATGTTTGAGTGCAAATATAAAACAAGAAATAAAAGTTTAAAATACACGTATGTAAATACAAAATTAAACAAGGGTATAACATAAATTATTTTGTATATGACTTTTGTAAAGTAAATCTTAACAAGTGTGAACCATTTAAAGTTACATTTAAACATATGTTAAAATACTTAATTAAACAAGGGTTAAAACATAATTTGTAAATTAAATTAAATAGGGATTTAAACACAAATTATTTACATTTTGACATTTGTTAAACAATAAGAAAAGGTATTAACAAGTATAGCTATATTATCCCATGAAATAAACTAGTGGCAATATCATTTTTTTTATTTTAAATTTAAATTTTATAAAAGTATATTTGAGAAAGAAATCAGGCTTCATTTTTTCTTTCGTTTGAAAACCTGAAAACAAACTACCTTATACAAATTCAAACCTGGAAGCTCAAAATCAAAAACAGAAGAAAAAAATCAAAACAAAAATCTGATTATTTCAGATCAAAAGCAAATTAATGATTAAACTAAATAGGAAGGAATCAAGCAAAGCTAAATTCAAAAACCTAGGGCAGATTCAAATTCAAAGAGCAAAGAAAGTGTAAAGATCAACTCAAGTAAATCAAAACATCAAGCAATCTAGTTCCATTTCAACCTCATTCAACCTGTAGCATCTTAAAATCCTGTAGCATGCAAATTCATCAAGATCAAAGTTTAAAATTTTAAATTTGTATTATCCAAGCTATGTTTTCCTCTATGCATCATCTCCAGGTGAGCAAACCTCTATTTTAAACCCTGAATTTGTTTATTAACTTGATACATGTGAAGTGAAGTAATGGAAATGTATTGCATATCTATATAAATATGTGAATATGCATGTGTATGCTTGTCTGTATATGCATGTTGATGTTCTATATGGGTTATAGGTTTTAAACCTTGATAAAAAAATTCCAAATCTAATCCTCTAATCACTCTTAGGCTTTGATATTCGAATAGAATGTGTTTGAATTAATACAACCTTAAATTTAAAAATATTTTTAGGTGAAATTGATTAAAGCATTTTTTGGAAATTGAAAATACAGTGGAAATATAAAAATGGGTTAAAATCAAACATGATAATTTAATTTTTGATTACAGAATCTGAATTGTAGTGCAAAATGATGAATTTAGGTGATGAACTCTTGATTTTAAGTATAGTGTAAGTTGAGATAATCGGAGTTAATCGATTTTGGGTATTTTGCCGATTCCTATTGATCGGTGGTGACTGGAGGTTTTTGGTTGTTCTTGGAGGTGAAGGACAGCTCCTGGTCTCGGGAAAAATAGTAGAAGATTTTATTAAGGGTCGGGGTGGCCGGCTAGCGATGAACTAGGGTTTGAAGGGTTATTTTAGTCGATAGTATATGTGAGCTTCGTGCGACGTTGATCGTTCACCCGAGGTGATCGCGATAGGGGGATATGGTTCGTCGGAGTGTGGAGTAGCTTCGGGTAGTTCGGCAGGTGATCAAGTGGTCGAAGGTGGTATTTGGGTGTGATTTTATACGATCAGGTTTGCTCCAGTTTTTTATCGAAATGTTCGATTTTGATTCGTAGGTGTTTCCGTCCATCTGGGTTCTCGTAAGAGATGGCGAGGCTGTCGTTGACTGGCCGATGATCGGAGGAAGGGTCGGAGAGATGGTTCGACAGTGCACGTGCACGATGTATCGCCTGTACCTGGTTGGTCGAAATGATTTGGGGAAGAAGTAAGGGTCTCGGGGATGGTCTCAAGAAAACGTTGGTTGGACTCGAAGAGAGGTAGAAACACATTTTACTCGACGTTGTGCTCGGGAAGTATACGGGTTGAGCTCGGGTTCATGTTGGAACTATTTTAAATCTAAAATAAATCAAGTTCACAATTATTTTCTCGATATAAATAATGTTTTTAAATGTTTGGTTAAAGGAATTTTTTTATAATTTGATTAACCTAAATTAATAAAGATAATTTTTAATTTTATTAAACTTAAAATTCAAATATTGAAGATAAAATATTTTAAATTCATTTGTTGATATTTCATTATCAAACAAGTTTCCAAAATATAAATATGAATAAGTTTTCAAGCAAAATTTCAAAGGATGAAATTTTAAAGTAAAATGTTTCCTTTTAAAATTTATTTTGATAATTTTATTTAGGTTAATTATTGATTTAAATCCCTAAATGTTCTCAATTATAGTTTGATAATGAAATGAAGTATTTGATTAAGATAAATGGTTTATCTTAAAATAATTATGGGATAATTATTTACTTAATAATTAAAGGTTAATTTGTGGAAGTAATTAAGGGAAATTAATTACTTACAAGTGAATTTCTTAATGAAAGTAATTAAAGAAATTAATTACTTAAAGATAATTACTTAATTAAAAGTAATTAATCAATGGTTAAAGTTAATTAATCAAGTGATTATAGGATAATTACTCAAAGTAATTAATTTGTGATTTATTAATATAAGTGATTAGGAGAATCACTTATTGTAATTAATTAAGGATGATTAATTTAATGGTAGTTAATTAAGGGTTAATTTATTTATTAATTAATTAAGGGTAATTAATTTAAAAGATAATCAAATAATTAAAGTTTAATTATTTAATGATTAAAAGTTGATTTATTTATTAATTAAGGTTGATTAATTAATAATTAAAGGTTGATTAATTTATTATTAAAGGTTAATAATAAATGATTAAGGGTTAGTTAATTAAGATGGTTTGTAATTAGTTAATATTAATTAACCAGGATTGGTAGTTTATTCATAAGTAATTAATCTGATTTAAATTAATCAGATAATTAATTGATCTTACTTATGGATGTTTGGATTCTATTGAATGTTGAATTTTTTGATATCCTTGATGTTTGATGCTCTGATTTGATCTGAGCATAATAGATTATACCGCTTATCAATATTGTTGTGCTTGGATTTGTGATGATTGATGATATTGTATTGTTGCGTGTAAAACCCTTGGACTACACCACACACACACACACAAATATGGATTTCAAAGGAAATCGGTTAGGTCACAGATATTTTAAATTTAAATTTTATTTTAAAAGTTGAATTTTGAATCCAAATGGTTTTGGAAATGGAATTGGGTTGAATATGAACAGCTTTTGGAAAGGAAGTTTTGAATTGAAATTTAGTTTGAATATAATATATCTTGTTTAAGATTTGAAAATTATTTTGGATAATATGGTTTGAAAAGTGGCAATACAAGTTGTATGATATATATATGGATTTTAAACCATTTTTGAAGTATCTTAAATGTATTATTTTGGGAATTTAAATTTAACCCAAGTATATACTTTAAAGGATATAACTTGTGCATATTTGATTGGATTTTTCCGAAACAAAAAGTATTTGTTTTCAAATGATAATGGCTTTCATATAACGAAAGAATTTCCAGTTTTTGTTGAAAAGGTTTCAAATTTGAAATGGAATTGTTTGAAAGCTATGAATGAATCTTTGATAAAGATTGGTGAACTTTGTTTTTAAATTGAATAGGATCTTAAAGGTGTATCTTTTGTTGAAAAGATTTGAAATTGAAAATAGTTTGGAAAACTATGAATGAATCTTTGTGAAAGATTGGTGAATTTTGTTTCAAATTGAAAGTGATCTTAAAAGATGAATCTTTTATTTAAAATATTTAAATGGTAATTTGTTTAAACTATCTGAAAGAATGATTTTGGGCTAAAGGTTGTGACTTAACTAAGATCCCACTATATCCATATGCTTTTAAAATTAAGTGCTCATTATTCGGTTTAGCCAGGAGGGGACTTTGTGTCATATAACCGATTCTGAATAGTGATATGATGAAATGGATAACGTTTAAAGACTGGTGGTGAAGACCGGGTATTTTCGAAAATGAAAAGAATTACATGTCGAATGTTTCTGCATCATAGCTTCGGTATAGAGATCTCCATATGTGATGGGGAGTCCGATCGGGATTGTGAATACCCGGATTTGCAAGGGCTTCTTTGAAGTGCCTTTGGTTCTGTTCAAACCCAAAACAGACTTGTGTGGATGTATGTCTGACATTACACTTTGAGATGTAAAGCTGGTTTCTACCAAATACATTTATGTTTGGTGGTGGAGAATTTATTCTCTTAGCTTAACACCCTTCTCTGGGACGTACGAGCTCAGAGGTTACGTAGTTGATAGTTACTAGTGATACATTCCCAATTTGGTAATGCGGCATACGAAGTGCTTCTGATCATGTATAGATTGAAGCATGGCTTTTGTGTAAAGCGTAGCTTTGTGGAAGTGACTTCGTTGGACCTCATAACCCGAAAATGGTCGAAAATGGTCGAAACAGGAATGTTGCGGCAAGGTTATTAGGGTCGCACCCCAAGAGCATATCCATTTCCTTCTGGATAAAAAGTGGTATCATGGTATCGAGCCCAGATATTTAACTTTGTGGTTGTTGCTATTTGTTGGTGAATCCCAGGATAAAGGTCGGTAACGACCGGGGATGGCTTACATGTAGGTGTTACCTAGTTACAGAGGCAACCCGGCCTTATGTTGGCAGAGATCCGGTTTGGTTCTTGGAGGCGTCTCTCCAGAGGCATTTCATTCGGTGTAGGAAGTTCCTTAGCCTGACCATTGTTGGAAATCTAATCATTCAATACGAGCCCTATATGGTTTTAGTTGTATAACTTGCCATTTACTTATGGTGGTGACCCACTGTTTAGATGATAGCTATAGTAGACATACAATAATGGTTGTATGCTGGCTAAGATTAATATTTTACTTTTGAAATGTTTTATGCACTACGCACTAATAATAATATCAAAAGGTTTTCGCGTATCAAGCAAGTTTGACTATCATAAGGAGAAATCCCCTCCAATTGTGCGCTTACATTGCGTGTGTGGCATGAGGCCTTATGGTAGTTTCATTTTCCAAAAAGCATAGCGAATTTCTTTTAAATTCTTTTTGTTTGTTTTTATTTAAATAAAACTGTTTTGTTTGCTCATACCAGTCCCATAACTGACTTGGAGTTTATTGTTCCCTTTCTAAACTCTGGACGTCCATAATTTTCCACGCGGGCAGCCTAGAGTTAGATTTTCAAATAATCAGCTAGTAGATATATATTCGGTAGCCATCAGCTTTCTATTTGGAATTCTTTGGAGTCTTTGGATTTTGGGATCGCATTTGGTTCATCGGTTACCTAGTTTGCTTCACTACAACGTGAAGGTGGTTCGAGCTTAGAGACTTTGGAGCTTTGGCTATGGAGTTGCAGTTCTGGATTCTATCTTTCTTTCTATTCTTTGGAAGATCATATTGATGATATTGTGTTCTGCTGCTATTGCTATCTTATTCTTCTGCTGTTGTCTTGTGTCTTTAATAATGTATTGATAATCATTTGTATCAATATATTGTATCAAATATTGTATAACAATAAAGTTATTGTTTTTTCTTCCGCTGTGTTGTACTCAATGTGTTATAAGCTCCATCCGAACTGGAGTTCGACGTTGGAATCTACGGCATTCAAATACGGGTGAAGTATGAATGTCGATTTTCGGACGTTGGATTTCGGGTCATGATAGGTAATGTTGCATGCTAATTGCTGCTGATCATTTATTGATCAAATCATGACTTTTGTGAAAAGCGTTGCTTGGTGGATGATACCTCGTCGAACCTGACAACCCGAAAATGGTCGAAACAGGAAGAATGCGGCAAGGTTATGAGGGTCGCGCCCTTTAGGGTATGTCTATTTCCTTTTGGAAAAAGGTGGTATCATGGTACGGAGCCCAGATATTTAACCTATGTGGTTGTTGGAAATTAGTTGTCAGTAGTTACCTACTTATAGAGATAATCCGGCCTTGTGTTGGCAGAGAGATGGTTAAGTTCTCGGTGAGTCCCTCCAGAGGCGTACCCATGTAGTGGAGAAGTTCCTTAGCCTGACCATTTGATGGAAATCCAAACAAAGCAATACGAGCCATGTACGGTTTTAGTTGTATAACCTGCCATTTACTTATGGTGGTAACCTGCCGTTTAAGTGGTAGCTATAGTAGGTATACCATAATGTGGTATGCTGGCTAAGATCAATATTATACTTTCGAAAAGTTTTCTGCACTATGCACTAATAATAATATCAAAGGTTTTTGCGTATTAAGCATGTTTGACTATCATGAGGAGAAATCTCCTCCAATTGTGCGCTTGCATTGTGTGTGTGCGGGGAGGCCTTATGGTAGTTTCATTTTCCCAAAAGCATTGCGGATTTCCTTTTCTTCATTTCTTTTTGTTTTGTTTATGTTCAAGATAAACTGTTTGCGTTTGCTCACACCAGTCCAATGACAGACCTAGAGTTTATTGTTCCCTTTCTAAACTCTTGATGCCCACAATTTTCCACACGGGCAGCCTAGAGTCATATTTTCAAATAATCAGCAAGTAGATATAGTTTTTGGAAATCTTTGAAGCCTGTGGATTTGGGATCGCATTTGTTTCACTACATCAATCTGCACTGGATTTGCTTAAGTTCAGCATTGACAATTATTCGAGCTTATTAGATTAGAGTCTTTAAAGCTTTTGGATTAAGCTATTTGGTTTTGGAGCATTGGAGATGGAATTGCAGTATGGATGTTGGATTCTTTAGAAGCCTATGTTGGTGCTATCTTTCCACTACTGTGTTTCTGCTATTGTGCATTTTTGGCTCTAATAGTGTTGGGCATCTGTTGTATCATATTGTATCAGATATTGTATCCATTGTTGTATCAATGATATTCATTTCTTTTTCCGCTGTGTTGTTGTACTTAATGTGTTATAAGCTCCGGCGAACCAGATTCGACGTTTGAATCTGCGGCATTCGAATACAGGTGAAGTATTTGGATGTCGATTTTCGAAGGTCAAGTCAGGGTCGTTAGAAGAAGAGTTAAATAAAAGTAAGCATAAAAGCAAAATAAGTTGGAAGGTAAGCTAATTTATTGAAGAGAATTAAAATAAGTTAGGAAATGGAATATAAATAAGTTGGAAAACTTATAGGAGTTTAAAATTTGAATTTAATTAGAATGTAATTGAATTTAGGTAAATAAAAGTGATTTTGGGAAAAATTCTAAGTAGACTAAATAGAATGGTCATTAAAATAAGTTTATTAAGATTTGTAAAACAAGTGGGTAGTGAAACAAATGAATTTACCTTTATAAGCAAATGAATTGAAAATTGAAAATTGAATATTGGAATCAATTTGAATTATGTTAAGTAAAGTGGAATTGGAAAATATAGTTGAGTGTAAAAGAACAAAGTTCTAAAAATTAAAATTTATTGGAAATTGAAATAAATTGGTAAATGGAAGATAGTTGATAGAATTCAATATTTAAGAATGGGAATTTAGTTAGGTTGGACTAAACAAAAAAAGGATTGAAAATAAAATTAGTAAGTTAAACAGATTTGGAATTGAAATTTGATTTGTAAAGGGAAAACAAATTTAAGATTTGAATAGTAGTATATATAAACCAAAGTGGTAAAGTGAAAATAAATACAGGAAGTGTATAAAATATTTATATTGAACTTAAGGAACGGATGGTTAAATTCTTAAGTAAACTTGGAATCGAGAAATATTCTAAGTTAATGAAAGAATGTTTAATAAGGGTGTGTGAAATGATAATTGTGAATAAGCGAATAAAAATCAAAATAAATGTGAATAAAAGAGAATTGATATAGCAAATAATCAATTGGGGAAAAATACATAGGATGTACGTATATTATTTTATTCACATAGCGATCCGATCCAGAATCCGAGCACAGAATTTCATGATAATTATATCGATCCGAGTTGGGATTTTTCACTCGATTTTCGACGGTGAACCCTGGATATGGATTTTTGATTGATTTTGGAAATTCTCCATCATAGTTTAGATCTATGCCAAGAGAATGACGGTTTCTGATCAAGAAAACAGATCTGAGTCCACACTAGGAAGTCGGGTGAACGACACTGGTTCGAAAGTGAAATTGTGTGATCGAATGAGCGATCGAATTTGATATTGCATACGAATGATATGTGTACATCGTACAAGCTTAAGTAAAACAAATGTTGAAACTTTTAAAAGAAATGAATAGAATGAATTTGGATTTTATGATTGGATATGATTGCTAAGTAGGATATTTAGGTGTTTTAAAGGCAAAGGATAAGTGAATGTTTTGATTTCAGAAGATAAATTGTATGGCCCGACAAAAAGGTATGTATTGAAATCGTCATATGAAATTTGATGATTTTCTGTTCTAGCCACTTGGCTTTTGTTTTCTTTTGAAATCTGGGGGACCATAAAGGCATTTTGTAGTTGTACCGAGCTAGCCGTGTAAAGGTGACGCTGGCGAAATTTTTCAAAAATTTAAGAAGTTAGAAATTTTTGAGAAATTTTTGGAAAATTTAAAATTTGTAATTGAATTGTAATTTGAATGGCTGGATAAATAATATTGTTGGAACTTATGGTTAAGTTTGGAAAGTTAGTAAAGATGTTAGTAGGACTCTAATAAAAAGGTTGTTTTAAAGAGTGTTAAAAACTGTTTGTTTTTGGAAATAGTAAACGGTATTGGACCATTCTTCTTAACTAATAATTTCGGAGACGAAATTCTTTTAAGGGGGAAGGAATGTGATGACCTGGAATTTTGGACATTTGAGATTCGAATATTTAATTGATTTTTGAATATTTAAAAGTTAATATTTAACTTGAATTTTAAATATCGCTAATTATTGGATAATTTAAATATTGAATTAATAAATTGGAAGTTGGGTAAAATATGGAATTTTCGATTTTAAGCTTGTTAAAAATAATTTAATGGCTTATAAATTTGTATTAACAATACTGAAGATAATAGAACTTTTTAAATTGAATTTAAAGATGGTTTGTTCAGTTTTGAAATTTTATCATTTAAATTGATATTTAAAAATAGCCTTTTGAGGCACCATCTTAGATTTCGAAGAAACTAGTCCCATTGGATCCGTAATAATGTATTATTATTAGATTTCAATTTTCGTAGCATTTGGAGTTGTCGTGTGATCATACGGTAGATAAACGCGCTGAAATCTATATCGAAAATTTAATATAATAACTGGGTCCAAAAATCTATCTTCTCCGCACAATCAAGTTAGGAATCGAAACCTTTTCCATTGCGTTCGGAATAGGTGTATAACCTTATAATTGCCTAGAGGTATGCCTCGATAGGAGACTGTGCAGTTAATGCGCTCGGTAGATTCGAAGCGGTGGAGGTGCAAAAAGTCATAGCGGGGATACAGCGAGGATATAGCGAGATATAGCGGATGGCTCTAAAATAGCATCTAAAACTCGTACTTAATGTTTTTACAAATATATAAATGGTAATTAAATGAAAAATTATCATTCCATTGAATTATAAATAATACATAAATAATTTTAAATAAAAACATGTGCGAATAGACTTTAAATAAATGAAAAACTGTTATATAACATAATTGAATTTGGTAGAATATTAGAGTATTTTCATTTCTGAAAATATATTAAAAATTAAATCAAATAAATTAGTTTCATAATTTTATAATGTATAAATGCAATTTTTCAATTCATTTTATGAAAAAGGATATAGCGGGAATAGCGGAAATAACGGGATATAGCGGAAATAGCGGGGATTAAAGCAGAAAGGCTATATTCTGGGGCTATATGGAAAAATCGTAGCGGTAGAAATCCGCTATGATATATAGCGAGGTTGTAGCGCGGTAATAGCGAGGCATTAACTACACAGATAGGAGATCAGGATTTTTAGCTTTGATTTCGCGATGGTTTAAACTTAGAAATATATATATTTCTCAACATTTCAAATCTAGGTTCCAATCATAAATTTTTTTGCCTTCTTTTCAATAGCACTATAGCAGATCTATTCCAACACATGTCTTACCTAAGGACACTCGTATACAAAAAAAATGGCGTGAAGGAAAGGAAATGAAATCATCTCCTTATATGTTTTCTTTTTCAAAATACCACATCTTCTCCTTTTTAAAACACCCCGTCCCTTCTCTTTCTTTTCAGTCATAAAAAAAACAAATCTCTCATTCCTCTCAAAATACTCAAAGATAAAATCAAAACTGATTTGTTCGAGATCTTAAGCAAAGAAGGGGAGCGGCCAGAAATCGAGCACAACGTAGTCGGGACCGGGAGGCGCGGCGACCTTGTGGTGTCGTTCGCAAGAAGAGGCTTGAATCAGGTAGCAGGTGGTGGCGATTTCGTGTCGCCTAAGCAGTTGAGGGTAGTGGTGGCAAGGGCTTTGGTGAGTGGAAGGAGATGTGCGTCAGCGATGAGGGCAACCGCTGTAGTAGGGGGGTTCTCCGATGTCAAAGGAAGTAGATGGAGCGGTAACGAGGTCACTCTCATGTCGCGATTTTCTCTTTGGGTTTAAGGTATAGGATATTTTTTTAATTTAAATTTACTATATATATACACACAGAATGGAAAATATATATATATATATAGTTTAAAAAACAGAAGCTCATTTTTTAGACACGGAAATATATATATATATACATATATATATATATAGGAAACAAGAAATATGTACATATATAAGATTTAGGAAAATATAGGAATTTTAAAATATTGTAAAGTTTATATAAAAGAAATTAGATTTTTAAAATTGTATAGATTATTTTTATGAGTATGTAAATATAGTTTCAAAAGAAAAAATAAATAGATATACATATATATATACATTTTAAATTTACTTGGTTATTTTATATATAGTATATTAGGAAGATTAAATTAATTAATTAATTTTGTAACTTAAAATTTATTTATTATAGAAAAAAATTTAGTTTGAATCAGATTATGGGTTAATTAAGTTAATAGTTCGAACCAAATTATTAGTTTAAAATTAAATAAATAAATGGTGATTAATTGTTTGATTTATTCAAATGTTAATAAATCATAAATTGTTTTTACAAGGTCTATAATCGTGAAAACCAGGTCGAGATTGAAGTGGATGGCAAATAAAAAATCAAAGGTGAGTTAATCTCACTCATTTGGATTGCCTTTTTTAAATTTAAATAGTTAAATTTAAATTATTGGTTGTTTGCTTGAATTGAAAATTTATTGTCAGCTTGGATATGATATATTATATGTAGTATATAAATATTGGAGTGATTGATTTCCCTCATTATATAGCGGATGAGACCCTATGTGCCCCGCATAATAGCGGGTGACCCTTTATACCGCTATATCCCACTCGAAGTGGGATTGGTATTTTTATATTGTGCTAACATCTATGGATGTAGGAAAACGGGTTGGAGGGATCCAACTGGATTCCTCAAAACGTTGAATTTATTTTATATTCAGCAATGTGATTTATGTGATAATCTGTGATGATTATATTGATTATGTTGGGAAATGAAATTCTTGAATGCTTTGGCTTGGTTGAATATATATATTGGTATTTGAGAGAATGAAAAATATATAAGTTTGGATTTTTAAAGTAAATAAAAAGGGAAATTTTTAAGTAAAATAATACAGTGAATTTGGATAAATTAAAGACTGAATTTGGAAAAAATATAAAAGTTTAAATTTTAAATTCTATTAAACAAATCTGAGTATGGAAATGAAGATAGAGACTTTAAATAAATGAAAATAAAAGAGTTTTGGAGACTTAAGTGATATTGTCTAAAATTTAAAGGATTTTATTTTCAAAATTTAAGATATAAAATGTTTGGGAAGAAAAAAAGGGTAGAATTTTGAATGAAGTATGAAGTGGATATTTCAGTCTAAAATAAGATTTTTAGATCGTAAATATAGAAGTAAATATAGAATTAATGGTTTTAAAATAAATTTGGGTAAGTAAAGGAATTTATTTAAAATGGAGTTAGTTTTGAAAATCATTTTGAAACTGATTAAATGTTTGAAACTCAGATTAAGGAGAATGAGATTATGGAATTCATAAACGGGGTTTATAAATTAAGTGAAATATTTATCAAACGATAATTTGGAAATATAAACTCACGATGAGAATTTATAAGGAAAGGATGATTTGTTTAAAATTAAAGAGTGGTTTATTTTTAAAGGTGTGGAAATGGAAAGTGTATTTCCCTGAAAAGCCAAGTATGTATTTTCAAGAAGATTTCCAAGTATAAGTTAGAGGTTTTAAAGCGGTTTTAAAAGAATATTTTAGAAAGAATTATTATTTGGTGGCTTAAAAAATATTAAAAGTAAATATTTATAAAGTTAATTATATAAGTAAATTATTTTAAAATTTTAACTAGTATTATGATTTAAAGGATAATTATTAAATATTTATATTTTATAAAGTAGCTTTATTTTAAAAGTAGTTTGGCTAAAGTTTTATTTGAAAATTTAGTACAGAATTTCATAACTTTTATTTTAAATAAAGTGTTTTAAGTAGTTTTATTTTAAGTATGTAAAGTGTATATATATCTTTGGATAAGTGATTTAAATTATTTTAAAATCTAAAGTATTTAGACTTGATGACTTTCACTGGAAACAAACAATATTTGGAAATTTATTCCGCGAGGGAAAAGTGATTTGAAGACTGTTTCCAAAGGGTTGAAGTGTAGAAAAGTATTTTGCGAAGATACTTTGAAATAAATAATTTGGAAAATTATTAAAGCCTGATGGTTGTTTGTGAATGTTATTTGATAGTTAAATAACCGACTAACAATATTGGCCAATGCGCTGATCGTTTCGAAGAGACCGGGATCGGGATTAATTTGTCGAAAACCACTTCGATCCGGTTTGAACGTTTTCATGAGGAGGACGAGAGCTTGGAGTCAAATATGGAGCAGTGAAGTGCAAGGGCTAATCGCTACTAATCCTGAGGGTGATTCCAAAATTGATGTAGTAGGAGTAGTGCCTTTGGTTTCGTTCGGACCCGGAACGGACTTGTATGGATGAATGCTTTTAGAACATCGTTAGGAGGACGATGAGCATTCTAAGTGAATGTGTGTTAAAAAGGTAATGCATCTCCTCGAGCCTCATCAACCGGGAATGGATAAAAGAGGGGAGGTGCATGCAAGGCTAAGTGGCTAGCAACCAATTAAGGTAAGGTCATCCCTGTCTAGATGTCTCTTTTTATTCGGCTGTGTGGGCGGTTGTTGATCCCAACCGCGAGATGATCTTATTCGGACTATCCAGTAAGGGGTAGCTCCAGTCTTGTGTAGCAGGGGATCGGGGTGGATCCTTGGTACGGTGATCTAGACCACGTACTGTGAGGGCGGTACCCCAAGAGTCCCGTCATTGATGGAAACCCAATCTCCAATAAGTGCCTTCGGACTTGTTTGTATACCCTTTATGCTAGAATTTAATGAATGTAACAATTTCGGCTATTTGAATAAGTATTTGTATATAGACAGTAGTACAATATCAGAGGATTTGATAAGAAATGTTTTGGTCATCTAATGTAAAAACCTGGCATGTTTATTTGTGGTGTGGTCTTACGAGATACCTTTGATTTCAAAAAGGATTTTGAAAACTTTAATAATCTAATTGAGTGTATTTTCTCATGCTGGTTTTCCAGACTGACTCAGGTATTGTTTATTTATGATGCTCGGGTCAGACCGAATATTACAGATACAGGGTAGGATGCTGTGGAGCTCAGGAGACAAGCTGGGTGTCGAGGCGTATTTCCATAGATTTATATTTCCGTTGTTTAGGGACAAGTTACTAGACTGTCCAGATTTGATGTGATGATTATTTTGTACTCTAATGAATGTAAGAATTATACAGTTACAGATTCTTTGTATAAAAATATGTTATTATATCTTATATGTTGTTCTGCTCCGTTTGTGAGATTCTGATGTTGTTTATGTTTCTTCTTCTACCTCCTTCTTCTTTAATCCTAATGGTTCGGTTTTTCGGCATTTGATACAGTGGACGTACTGATGTCGATTTTCAAGCGTCGAAAAATCGGATCGTTACAGAGTGATAGTGTCTTTAATAAAAAGATTATTTTGGGTGTTGTTAAACTGTTTGGTGTTGGGAAGTTGTTAAAAACTATTTGGATTGGGGAAATAGTTAACGGGTTATGGATCATTCTTCTTAACTAGTAATTTCGGTGACGAAATTCTTTTAGGGAGGAGGAATGTGACCACCCGGAATTTCGGACATTTGAAATTGTGATATTTAAATGATTTTAAATATTTGAAAGGTTAATTTTAACTTAAATTTCAAATATCTCCACTTAGTGGATAATTAAATTATTGATTTTAATAAGTGGAAATTCGGTAAAGTATTGATTCTGGATTTTAAAGCTTGTTAAAAATATTTCAATGGCTTATAAAATTTATATTGATAATACTAAAAATAACAGAAGTGTTAAAATTGAATTTTAAGGTGATTTGTTCAGTTTTAAAAATATATAGTTTAAATTGACCTTTAAAAATAGCATTCTGAGGCACAGTCTCGGAATTCGATGAAACCAGTTCCATTGGGTCCGTAATAATGTATTATTATCGGATTACAAATTTTGTAGCATTTGGAGTTGTTGTGTGATCGTATGGTAGATAACACGTAGAAATTTTATATCGGAAATTCAACATAATAACTGAGTCCAAAAATCTATCTTCTCCATACAATCGAATTAGGACTCGAAACCTTTTCCATCATGTTCGTAATAGGGGTATAACATTATAAACGTCTGGCGGCACGCCTCGATAGGATATAAAAAATTTAAGCTTCAAATTGAAGTCGATTTAATTTTGAATTTAAGTTTAATATTTGTATATATTTGGACCTGGTCAATATACCTCCCATCAGTGCTTATTGCTTTCATTTCTCAACCTCTGTAGCAAGCCTATGCAGACACATAAGGCAATGTAAAAACATGTGTTCTCCTTAGTATAACACGTGTCTTCTTTAAAAAATAAAATAAAATTGTCTCGTTAAAAATCGCGTATTTCTTTTCCACTTTCCCATAAAATTCAAACAGAAAAAGATGGCCAAAGCCTCTTTCATTAAAAAAATTTACAGTCTCGAAATCAATAGATCTCAATCCAAAGCATAGGGACGATGTTGTTTTTAGCATTTGATTGCCACGACAAGGCATTCGTTCACGATAGCAGTCGCGGGTAGAGGAGGTACGCTCACGTTCGCTCTTCGTTGATTTGGGGTCGACGGCTTCGTCATTTCTATGTCAGGCATGGAGGAGGGCAACGGCAAAGCGAGCGATGTGGAGGCTCGAGATGAGTAGCAGGCGACGTCTCGAGATGGTCAATGGCATTTCTAGGGTCGCCTAGGCTTGAGGGTTTTGTCGTGATAGCCGCGTTCAATTTGTCAGATGGAGGTGATGGCGATTGCCTGGGAGCTCGCGATCAATTGTGAGGTATTCTCGATTCACTTTTTCAAATAAAACTTAATTTTTAATTGTATATAGGTTAGAAATAAAATATATATATATATATATAATATTAACAGTGAGGCAACAATTTGTTTTGTTATTTACCGTAATTGGGAAAATATACATGCAAGGTTTAAACAGAGGAAGATATGTACAGTCAGGTTTGAATGAGAAATAAATATGTATAGATTAAGAAAAAAATAATATATACATACTGGAACTCACTGTTTCATTTTAAACAAAAATATTGGTGGTCTGTTTTATAAATTTAATGATAAGTTAAAATATTTTAGTTGCAAACTGAAAAGAAATCTATTAGGGAAGTATTTATTTAGAACTATATAACTAAAATTTATTAATGGTAAAGAAGGATTGTTGGATTATTTCAAATATTTATAGACGATTTAATGTTTATACAAGGTATGAAATCATGGAGAAACAGGCTGGATTAGATCGAACTGCAAATAAAATCAAAGGTGAGTTAATCTCACTCGCATCCGGATTATTATTTAATTTAAATAGTTAAATTCAAACTATTGGTTAGTTTCTTGAATTGATGATTTATTATCAGTCTGGATGTGATATTATATATAGCGTGTGTATATATATATTAGAGTGATTGATATTCCCGCATTATATAGCGGATGAGACCCTATGCGCCCCGCATAATAGCGGATGACCCTATATACCACGATATGCCCCTCGAAGTGGGATTGATATTTTTATATTGTCCTAACATCTGTGGATGTAGAGAAATAGGTTGGAGAGATCCAACTGGATTCCTCAAAATAATGAAATTATTTTATAATCTGTGATATGTTTTATTGGAATCTTGTGACTTATTTTATTGGAAATCTACGTTATTCAATGTTATGGTTTGGATGAACCTATTTTGGTATTTTAAAAATAGAAATATAATGAATTGGATTCTTAAAGGAAGTGAAAAGAGAATTTTTGGAATAAAGAATGAAATTGATGTTTCAGATTTAAATAAGGATTTTAAATCATAATAAAGGGTAAGTTTGGTGTTAATGGATTTTGAATTGATTTTAGATAAATCAAGCGATAAATTTTAAAGGGAATTTACTCGGAAATCGAGTTGAAATCGATTAAGTGTTTTGGAAACTGTGATTTAAAGGATAATGAGGAATGGAAATTTATAAACTGGGTTTATAAATAAAGTAAAATATTTATCAGTGGATAAATTTGAAAGTATAAATTCACGGTGGGAATTTATAAGGAGAAGGGAAATGTGTATTAAAAATAAAAGGTGGCTTTATTTTTAAACTGTTGAAAGAAATTTATGGGATTGGGACATAAATTAAATTGTGATAAATCGAGCAGGATTTAAAGGATTAGATCGGCTATATTAAAATGGAAAGTGTATCTCCCTGTAAAGCCAAGTATATTTTCAAAAAATATTTTCACGTATCAATTGGAAGTTTTAAAGTTGTTTTAAAAAGAATGTTTTAGAGAAATTATTATTTAATCATTTTAATATTTTTAAGTAAATATTTATTAAGTTAATTATAGAAGTGATTATTTTAAAGGTTTGACTAGTATTATGATTTAAATGGAAAATTATTAAATATTATACTTTATATAATAATTTTATTTTAAAGTGGTCTTGGCCAAAGTTTTACTTGGAAATATTATAGAATTTCCTAACTAGTGTTTGAATAAAGTGACTTAAGTAGTTTTATTTAAAATGTTTTAAGTATATATTTTTGAGTAAAGAGATTTAAAATTTTAAAATCCAAATTTAATAAGACTTCGTTTTTTAGTGGGAATAAAATAATTGGTTGAATTGGTTGTTCATTTGATAGTTAAATAACCGACTATCAAATTTAAACCCTAATATAACTTTGAAAATATCTAGAAGAGGTATGAGAATTATATGGCACATTACCGTTCGAGGTGCTATATTGTACTTATAAACTCGTTTGTTCTTCTAGGACGTATATAAGGAAATTCGTCCACTAACGGTTAGAAGGTGAACCCCGATCTTATTTTCGCCTGTTTATTTCCTAAAGAACCAGGGTTGAGTTTACCGAGAAATAGAGAACGTTGTTTCGAAGAGACCGGGATCGGATTTGTGATCCAAAAACCACTTCGATCCAATGAGTACATTTTCATGATGAAGACAAGAGTTTGGCGTCGAAGATTGTCACGACCCGAAATCCAGCTATTGAAAATCAACATCAAATACCTCACTTGTATTCGACTGTCGAAGATTCAAATGTTGAACTTCGGTTCGGATGGAGCTTGTAACAACGTTAGATGAAAATAAACAGAGGAACAAAAGATTATTACATTAATCAACTCCACAAATATAATACTGGTACAATATTCATTACAACATTTATCACCAACATCGGAGTACTACACGTAAGATACACAACAAAATGATAACTCAATAGCGGAATAACAGAGTTATCACAACTTCCAAATTGTCCTCAAAAGAAAGAGAGCGAGAGTACCAACCAAGCACCTTCTTCCAACTTCAAAGCTTCCAAAATCTAATATCTTCCAAACCAAATGACTTCAAAATCCAAGCTAGCTCCAAAACACGAATAACCTACTTCTAGGCTGCCCGTGTGGAAATTATGGCAACAAAGAGTTTAGGAAGGGAACAATAAACTCTGGGTCAGTCATGGGACTGGTGTGAGTAAATAAAAATGGTTGTTTGTACAAAAACAGTTTATAAAAGAAATCCATTCATGCTTTTGGAAAATGAAACTACCATAAGACCTCCCGCCACACACACAATGCAATTGCACAATTGGAGGAGATTTCTTCTTATGATAGTCAAATATGCTTGATACGAGAAAATTCATTTGATATTATTATTAGTGCATAGTGTAGAAATCATTTCAAAAGTATAATATTAATTTTAGCTAGCATAGACATTTCGTACTATGCCTACTATAGCTACCATCCAAACAGTGGTGACCACCATAAGTAAATGGCAGGTTATACAACTAAAACCCTACAGGGTTCGTATTGGTGATTGGATTTTCAACAAATGGTCAGGCTAAGGAACTTCCTATGCCATATGGGTACGCCTCTAGAGGGACGTCCCGAGAACCTACCTAGATCTCTGCCAACACAAGGTCGGGTTACCTCTGTAACTAGGTAACTACTACTTGATTATGCCATCCCCCGGACGTTAGCGACCTTTATCTGAGGACCCACGACCACAAAGCAACAACCACAAAGTAATAAATTTGCAGCAACTACATAGGTTAAATATTTGGGCTCCATACCATGATATCACCTTTTCCAGAAGGAAATAGACATACCCTAAAGGGCGCGACCCTCATAACCTTGTCGCATCTTTCCTGTTTCGACCATTTCCGGGGTGTGAGGTCCGACGAGGTCACATCCACAAATCTATGCTTTACACAATAGTCATGCTTTGATCAACAAATGATCAACAACACACAGCAGCAGTCAGTATGCCACACTACCAAATTTGGAGTATGTCACTGATAACCATCAACTACATAACCTCTTAGCTCGTACGTCTCAAAGAAGGGTGTTAAGCTAAGAGAATAAATTCTCCGCCGCCAAACAGAAATGTATTTGATAGAAATCGTCTTTTTTTGTGTCGTGCCTATAGAGTGCTCCCTTATAGCCCACCTATAGATGGAGCTTACAGTACTATATAGACTACGGAATTATATAAAATGTGTTAAGGAGGATATGGGTAATGCCTTAACGCTATTTTAATACTCTACTTTACTATAAACATGTTATAATAGCGTATTGTACTACATAGTAGATAGTTTAATGGATCCTTAGGAGATGGTAATCCTGAACATCTCTTAAGTTATTACACTCACGTTAGACACTGGATTGGAGATGTCAAACCCCGTAAACATCTCTGACAATATCACACTCATATTTATTTACTATTGATTTAACTTATAAAAGATCTTTTAGTTCTGACTCAAGTGTTTTGTCTTTTCAATTCGCTCGGGTCAGTCTGAGCTTTTAAGTTTATCGAAGACTGCTTTCTGGAGGATGAAGATGAAGACTTTATACTATTATTTATTTATTATATTTATTCCACTGCATCATGTTGTTCCGCTGCATTTATTTATTTATCTATTCTTATTGTGTGTAACTATGATCTGTATTGTAAAAGTATAATCAATATTATTTGTGAACAGCTTCATGAACTATTTATTTGATTATTAAATTTTGTCATTCCGCTGTGAGATTCTATATTTGTTTTTCTTTCTTTATCTATCTTTTTCTAAATTACCCCATAACAATCCTCACTTTGGTTTGAGTTTGACATTTGAAGTTAATTGTCAATTTAAACTGTCTAAAAAGGTGGGTCGTTACAGGTATGTTGGATAGAAGGAGGATTGACGACTATCCTTTCGCCTACCAAAAGAAGCGAGTGCTTCCGTAAATTTGTTGGAGTTAACAGTGTCAATCTACTTGCAATTTGGCTTGAGGCGGCAATCGGAAATTCAACTATTCTCTTATCTTCTTCATTGGGGACACCAGACAAAAGAAAAGATTATACAAGAAAAACCACTGAATAGGAGGAAAATAATGAAAATCTGGACTTACGAGGGGGGGGGAGGTAGAGAAAGTCCCACTGATATTTGGGAAGCACTTGACAAAGAAAAACTGATTCTCCCAATCTCTAAATTTGTTAACCCCTTATGATATTAGCTTTTTCTTGGGTTTTCTCTAAAAATTTGGACCAACCGAATCAAGTAGTTCAACACTTCGACATTTAGAGAGAGGAGGCCAAACTCCAATTCCATCACCTCCAGAGACAGGAGGTAGGTGTAAACATTCGGGGACAGCTGGATTGGAGCGATCCCGAGATAAGAAAGAAACTTGACAACAATTCTAAGAATGGGAGAAATCCTCCGTGCCATATATGGATGGCAGTATAAGCAAAGAACCCTTTAGGAGGGTTGTTGATGGTATCTGTCTCCCTAGTTGGAATGGCTTCCACACTAGTAATGCCGTAGTCAACAAGGATGACATCTATTTCGTCTTGAGTAGATATGACTGAATGCTTGGAAGTGGCTTTGACCTTCTTTGGAGAGATCATGGTATTTCTAGGTGAAAATGTTTCAGTTAAAATTTCCTATTTTATATGAAGTAAACATTCTTTCAATTATTAGTAAATAAACCTATTGAAGTAACTTAAACATAAAACAAAACATGGAACTTTAATTTCTTAGAAGATTGTTAAGGTTAAAAATCAAAGATATAGAGCTTTCGACAAAGTCAAAAGGGTAGGAAGAGTTAAAAATTAACAAACATCTTTCGACACAATCAAAACCTAAATATAAACATTCAGCGAGCTTTTGACAAGATTGAAAGGAAGGGTTAATGTACATGTTCAATTGGCAAATTTCAACAATGTTGAAAGCTTAATAGAAACCAAGTTGTTTGAAGGAAATAGGTAAAACTAACTTGAGAATTTGAACTTAAATATACACTACTCGTATTCCATAACCAACATAAATAGACCCTTCAACACTGTCAAAACTTATGACTTATGTTTCCTAAGGGAAAATGAATGCTGTCGAAACCCTGTACACCCATCGGGTCGAAAGGTCCTAAGTTGAAATTACATGAACTAGGAATGTTTCGACAAACTGGGGAAAGGTGATTATAGAGGGTTTCGACTTATTAGACACAAAAGGTTTCAAAAGCATCAGAAGGAATTATGGTTTCGAAGGCATACTAAAGAGAAAGGATTTCAACCGGCACAAAAGGTTACGACTAGGTTGAAACATTTTGCTTTCGAGGGGGGTGACTGCATTCTACTTCACTGTAAAACCTTTCGACAAGGTCGGTCAAATTTGTGCTACAATACCTTTCGACCCCATCGAAATAGGTTAAGAAGGAAAAATCAATGTTGCCACCTTAAACCCTTTCGAAGGTGTAAAAAGATAAATTAGTAGCGCCAATTTTTCATTCGTACGACCCAAAACTTCCGGATGAAGGAATCAAAAACCCCTTTCTTCCCCAAACCCAATTGCAAATCCAAGAATATAAAAAAATGAATAAACAAATGAATCAAACACATTAAGAAAACGATTTAAGCATGAAATTAACTTTTGAATTTCAAAGTCTATAAAGAAAAAATTCAAATTTTATGAAAAATAGCAAAAATCACGCAATTTGGGGTCGAATTTAGAATAAAAATCAACAAAAGTTTAATTTGATCGATTCATGGAATCGAATTGTAAAATCCTCTCAAGTGGATTAATAGTCTAAAACCCAGGCAATTTCCAGAAAATTGAACCAAAAATTTTAAATCTCGACTTACACAATTTAAAACAAAGATCCCAATCGTGAGATTCCAAAATTAATTAAGATTCATCGTGAAATGACAAAAAGAAAGAAAGATTGGAAAAGCAAAAATAATTTAAACTTATTATTAGATCAGTTTTCTACTCTGATTTGAGGAAGCAGAAAGAAAATTTGAGGATTTAGAATTCATTTACTTGCGCTTGAAAATTTGATTGCAGGAAAATGAGGAAAAAATAGGAAGAAAGCATACTTTATAAGAAAAATAAGAGAAGGCGGCGGGCCGTTGGATCAAATTTAAATGAACGGTCCAGATTCATGTGGGAATACCAAAAGGAGGGAAGTTCCTAGGTTTCGACGTAGTTGACATGGAAAGTCAAGCGCATCCCTTCACCGGGGGGGGGGGGGGAGGGCAAATGTTACTAACCAAATCTCCCTCGAAGAAGAACAAGAGGAAAAGGTTCCAGCTAGACCTTTCGAAAGAATCGAAGGGATGCAACAGCCAAAGTCTAAAAGCTTTAGAACCTTTTGAAGGTGTCAAAAGGATGCTATAATCAAGAACAGAAATGCAACGACCCGTAATTTTCGATAATTAAAAATAAATAATTTAATAAGATTGTATGAGTTAATAATGGGAGAAATAAAAATTTATGAGTTATTAATGAAATAATAACTAGAATGAAAGGTAATAATGTCAATTTAAGTCAATTATTAACAATTTGAATGAAAGTTCAATTAATTGAAATGATTTAAATGTTATACTTGGTTATAAATTGAATATAAGGAAACAAATATAAATATTGAATTAATTAATGAAATAATATATAATTTATAGTAATTGAATAAAATCAGTATTATGTAAGTAATTATAACATTTGGTTGTAAATAATAAACTTACAAATGTGATTAAATATAGAAATGGTGACAATTGTTATTTGTTACCAATTCATTTAATCTATTGCAATTGAATGTCATTAAATGCTACATTAATGTGAGTTAAGACAATAAGAGTAAATTGTGAATGCAATAAAAGTAATAGAAATGTTAATTATATTCATAAGGAAATAACCGATTTAATAAAAAGAGTGAAATCAAGATAAATAAATTAACTGGGATTTTAAATTTTAATAAATGTGTAAAATTGACAACAATTCAATATAATTGAAATACAGTAGTTAACACAAATAAAAGATGGAAATTGTAGCATATAAGTGAAATAAAATATCAACAAATATAACAATGTTATTAGAGTAATAATTGATTGAATAAAAAGAATTGAAATCAAGTATAATCAATTTATTGGAATTAAATTATAATTAATTGGATTAAATGCAGTTGAAATTGAACACTGTAATTAGTGAAATATTTAGCACTGAAATGATATGTAAATTTGTTTTGAGTTATTGTAAATGTCTATGAAATTACAAATGATAAAAATGGTAAGTTAATTTATCTGAAATTAAAAAGTGATTTAATTAATTTAATATTTATCTAATTAATGTAAAAAAAGCCATTTTGGCCACTGTCTCGGATTTCGACAAAACAAATTTCATCGGATTCATAATGGTGAATTATTGTAGGATTTCAAGTTTCGTAGCAATTGGATTTGTCATTCGATCATACGGACTCGAAACGCCTAGAAATTAATTCATTTGAAATCAATTTGAAATAAGATGATTTTAAAGCTAACTTCTTCATACGATGGAATTTGATATTGAACCTGTTCCATTGGGTTTAAAATTATCGAAAACATCTATTTCGACATATGGGATGACCAATTTCCGTTCCGGAGGCAAAACGGGCTTTTCGGGTCATATTTGTCATTTCAAAACAATTCGGTATACATTTGTGTTCTTATCGAGCCTCTATGATACAAATAGATTCTTATAAACCCTAGCAGCCTTTCATTTCTCATTACCATACATACAAATCTATCTGCCAATTCCTGCCTTCCAATGGCAGAAACAAATGTCCAATTACAAACCCTACAATCATATTTAAAAATTCAAATCAAAAACCAAACTCCTCCAAACTATATCGAATTATATACCGTTTCAAAGCTCTCGACGAGCACAACTCAGATCTACAATTTTTTTTTCCATTGAATCGTCATTTTTTCGAAAATTGAGGAAGAATCCCAGCCTTCAAAATTAGTTTTTCACGATCCAACGGTGGATTTCCTTCCGATCGACGCTCGGAAGGTACCGTTGGGAAGGCATTGTCAAGCAGGCCATGGTGATGATATTCATTGGTCGAGATGGTCGTCAGTTCGCTGGAAATTAGCCACGTTTAGAACGGTGGCAGAGGAGGATTTGGACCTTAAGGGGCGTGCACGTGGGATTGATGAGGTCGGCCAGAGGTGGTAGAGGCAATGGCGAACTCAGATCGTCAGGGAAGGGGCTGTGGTAGGCGAGGCAAGGTGATGTAGATCGGTGGCTATACGAGAGTGACAATCGCGATTTCATGAGCGAACGAGGGTTTCACTATGCAGTTGATGATGTGGCCTCCGGTGAGTGGGTGTTTTTTCATTTATTTAAAATTCATTCTCAAATATTCTAACTTGTATAACTTTTACATAAGAACTCGGATTCACGTGCGGTTTGTTCCACTGGAATCATATCAAATTTTAGACACTACAACACTGGTTTGGAGGAATTCTGAGACTATTGAAATTTGGACCCTAATTTGGATTTTAATTCGATTTAAAATCAAAGGTGAGTGTTTTAACCTACTCACAATTACTAAACTATCTTAAGTTAGTTAAATTTAATTTATGATTCGATTAGAAATCAATTGATTGATGTTTGGTATGTTTAAATTGTTATTCTGGTTAAATTTGACTTTTACTGCAATTAATCATCGTTTAATTTAGTATTGAAGCAACCAATAGTGTCGAAACCATCAGCATTTCAACACCATCGAAACAACCAAACAAAGTCTATCGATAGAGTCGAAAAATCTTACAAGGCAACACAAAGAAGAGAAGCACAACCGTTCCTTTCGACAAAGGCGGAAGCATTCTAGAATCATTTTGGCAGCCAACTTTCAACCAAGTCAAAGGCATTGGGGTCGAAAGGTTTCAACCCGCATCTATAAATAAGACGCAAGGGGTCAGGTTTAGAGGATTCGAAATGATTCATTATAAACTTGTACTTTCCAATAAAAAACGTCGAAAAACCCTAATTTGTAAATCGAATTAGGGAAACTGATTAATAAAGTTTTCTTTGAGTGGATAAAAGGGAGTCTTCCATTTTTCTAATTACTTAACTGTTACTCAATCTTTTATCAGGTTTAACTTTGTGTCACGGGTATCGATTGAATCGAAGTATCTCCTTTGAATAGGTCAAAACCCATATATTTTAAAGTAACACTAGTTATTGGTATCATGCCACCTTTCTCAAGCCTTCTCCTTTCAATCAGGTTGAAACCCCAAGCCAACTCATTTTGGCCTTTAACTCCCAACCTAAGCCAAGGCAATTGAAGGTTACTACTTTCGACAAGGTCGAAATCCAACCGTGGTCCACTTTAACAAACCCAAATCTAACAAGGTACATAAGGATCCAACTTTCGACAAGGTCAAAACCTCATTCTCAGATTTAAGTCAAAGCCCTACCCACTAAATAAATAAAGCTTTCGACTGGGTCGAAACCCACTAAAGATAAACACTATTCAAAGGTTGCCAAAGTGATCCATCTGAGTACTCAATTGCTTTGAATAGAGAGTTTTCGAAGAGAAAACCAAACTACCTAAACAACTTCAAAAGGTTGATAAGGAAAGAAACCAACCATTTCGACTGGATCGAAAGGTTAACTTGAGCAAATCTTTACTTAGCAAATTGTTTGAAAGGGTACCAAAGTAAACACGCCCATTTCATTCCCCTCAACTCATCCAAAAATAACTACAAGGAATTGGCCTTGTCCTTAAATTCTACTTTGGGGTGTTGACAAGATTTCTTGTTAATATATACATACAGTATAATGGACCCATAACTATATTTCGGGGAGAAAATGGCAGAACAACCAGATAGGTTGACCTAGTAGTGAATATAAATTGAGTTAACTCCTGAATGAGTAGAATTGCACCCAGGAGGTCAGATAGACCAGAATGTAGGATGCCTAAATACTGATTAAAGAAGTTGTCAGATAGACAGGTTCACAGTAAACTCTTGAAAAATATGATTAGAAAAAGTTATTTGCAGGGGCCAATAGGTTTGTAGTGAAACCATGAAAAATATATCCGATAAAGCTATTGACAGAATTTAATTGGTTCCTTGTTAACCCTTGAAAACTAGGATATGAGGGAAGTTATTGGAGATACCAATAGGTTCAGGGAGAACTCATGAAATAATAAAGTTACTGGTAGGGGTCAATAGATTCTTAGTGATTCCATGAAAACTATGAAATTGGACGGGGAGTCCATAAGCTTTAAATAGGCTATTAGTTAACCCATGAAAACAAATAGGTTAATAGTGATCATAGAAACTATAAATGAGACAGATGGTCAAATTGAATGGGGATGGAAAATCCAAAATTGATTTACTTGTTTGCATATCATTATAATACTTTGAATTTTTATGTTTTAACCCTTGCGAATGTAAGAGCAAAGTATATGGTTTGGATAAGCTAGTGAGGAGAAAACCCATTCTGCTAAATGGCGTGGTCTCACTAGATATCTAAATGGTTTGAGATGGTAAGTCATTACTCATACCACGCTTGTTTATATTTTCCCCTTAAACTCTCCGCTACTCAATTGATTTTGAATATTTTGAGAGTTGAGGTTTTCAGGTACCTCTTTGACGAATAAGCTTTTGGAGACATGCAGGAGGTAAGATATCAATTAAGAGTTCTTTTCTACTTTGGTTCCACTTCGTTTTGTTATAAAGGCAAAGTTGTTTAATTGCCATTTTATATATACTCTTATTATCCAAAGGGGCATCTTCATATTTCGATCTTGCGTATGTTGTAATAATTATATTTTCTATGAATGGGTTCTCGAATACGGGATTATGTAATGACTTTCGAAATGATTTGAAATGGAATGTGAAAGTTGTTTAATGATTTTGGAATTTTTCCTTATCCATGTGTTTCTGTTAGGGCAATGTATCTAACATTACTGTATTTGGCCGTCGAGGATTAATAACTATGGATGACTGCAACATCTGTAGCCGTTAGTTTTGTGCCTCCAAATGGGGGATGTGACAAGTTGGTATCAAAGCTTATGTTTACAAAAATTAAAAGAAATTGAAAACCTAAATGATGTTTCAAAACATAAACCAATGAATCAGAAAATTAAATCGGGGTTTGGGACAACGTTATAGTAACGTACTTGTATTTGATAATGTATGTATAAGTATGTATTCCCCTCTCTCTTAGACCATTCTTCTATATCTTACTAAGGCTCATATGTTGATTTACGAGAAAGAAGGTATGGAGGCAGGAAACAGAAGAGGAAATCTCGATGGAGAAAGCACCACAACTAGCGAAAATGCCAGACCCACCAAGAGGAATCCAGGTCCATAGGCTAATGCTAACCAAAATGCAGATGCCAATGTGGGTGCTAGAAATCCACCAATGGTGTTGGGAATGTTGGAGGAGCTAATCATGTGGTTTTAGTTGGGAATAACTATGCAAAGTTAAGCAAGGATTAAACTAGTCTTGGTGGGAACCCGTTTGTGGGAATGGAGGTTGCTATAGAGGTTGAGAATTGGTTGTTGCTTTATAAGAGGATCTTCGGTGATTTGGGATTGAATGATGAGCAGAAGAGGTGACTGGCCTTTAGGCAGTTGCAAGGGGCATTACTTCATTGGTGGAATAGTGTTACTACCGGAGTTTTTGAGGAAGAGTTGATTTGGGCAGAGTTTCAAAGGAGATTTGAGCAAAGATTTTTGTCTAAAGTTCCTAAGTCAGCATTGTTGAGGAAGTTTATGGATTTGGTGCAGGGAGGGATTTTGGTATTTGAGTATGCTACTAAGTTTGATGAGTTGTCCAAATATGGGTATGCTACCAAAAATACAGTCATCAGGAGGAATGAGAAGTTCATTTGGGGATTAAGACCCAAGATTTCTAGGGCAACCCTGCCACATCTCCGTGATCCTTTTAATGTATTTGTGGAGATGGCAATCCAACATGAGGAAATGCTTGCTATTTGTGGGAAAGAAAAGCAGGTTGAAACCCAAGGTTCTCAGGGAACGAAGAGGAAGTTCTTTAAAAAGAAGGGAGCATGGATGGGAGAGGCTGCCAAGAAGGCAAAGGCTGATTTAGTTTGCTTTAAGTGTGATAAGAAAGGTTATTATGCTCATGAATGTCGGTCAGGCAAGGGGAAGAAGGCCGTAGAAAAGATGGGTGTGAAGTGATTCACCTGTGACCAAGTTGGGCATTATAATAATCAATGTTCAGAACCAGTCAGGGTGGACAAGGAAAAGGTCTTTGTTATTGGACCATCATCTGCTAGGCCAACTACAGCTGAAAAAGGGAAGACCATGATGGAACGTGCGTTTTGGATTCGGAGTATACCAGTTAGGATACTATTTGATACCGACGCATCACTTTTATTTATATCCTAGTGTTTGGTTGATAAGTTATGCTTAGAACCCATATACCTTATTACTTCCTTAAGGGTTTTAAATTCGACGGGAGGGTATACAATTTTAGGGATGAGATGTGACCAATTAGAACTTGTTTTATTAGGTTATAAGTTTACATGCAGTCTATGTATTTTTGGTTTCGTAGATTTCAGGATCATCTTGGGTGTAACAACCCGGTATTTTAAACCATTCGCATCCACACATGTCAGACTTGGATTTCTTAAAACAACAGATTGTTAATTCTATATTTGGCAAAACTCAGCACATACAGTAAATAAATCAATCACCAAATCACAGACACAGAGCATTACAACAATAAGCAGCGGAATAGATAAACAATAGTTCATGAAGCTACTATATAAACATCAGAGTTTAAACAGAATACAACAAAAATCTCAAATACAAAGTGGTCTCAAATACAAAAGTAACTGATAAAACTAAACAGAAATAACCTGAACCAACTGAAATATGACTAGATATAGATGGATCTCCAAGTGAAGTTCCAACTCAAAAGGTGAGTCTCAAATGCTATGACATTCAGTCTGACCCGAGTGTAAAGCAAAACACAAAACACTTGAGTCAGGATTATCATTCTTATATAGTAAATTTAACTCATGTGAAATGTCTACTGAAATACAAGTAACTTAAAGGATGTTTGGGTTCCCATCCTCTAAGGATCCGTGAAACTATCTACTATGTAGTAATATACGCTATTATAATATGTCTATAGTAAAGTAAACTATTAAAATAGCATTAAGGCGTTACCCATACCCCCCTTAACACATTTTTATATATTTCCATAGTCTATGCAGTATCGTAATTCCTCTATAAACTAGAGGTCTATCATAGGATACTCCATAGGTATGGTACAAAACAAACTCGTAGAAGGCACGACAGGGCATGCGACAAGGCATTTGAGGCAATGCCATAACAGATATACCAATTGCGTATCCGGGTTGGTGGTAACGCATAGCAGCTACTACCGCCCACCTCGTGACACACTCCCAAATCAAAAGGTGCACCCAATCAAATCACAAAGTAACAAAATGGTATCGAAGAAATATGTCAGATATGTGGAATGACCTCACTTGGCCTAGAGTGGCTTCTGTTTCAGCCACATCATGTTGACTTAGGGGAATCAGGGCTACGTAAATACCTCATACAAAATCATCACCAAGCCATCCTACTTCATCCTAGAATCTCCACCACGTACACAGTTTTTAAAGTGGTTTTCGGTATTGGCAGAGAGTATGACAATATCCGATCCTGGTCTTTTTAACAACCAAACGCTTATTTCACACCATGGTAAATTCATTTCAAATAGTTCATACTTAATTTCAAAATATCATATTCATTTCAAAATCATATCAATTTATCATTATTCACTTTAGATAATATTCATTTCCCGAATCGTAACGCTTTGAAAATTATATCACTTTCGAAATCATAATACTTCTAAAATCATAACACTTCCAACTTAAACAGTTTAGATGTTGAAAATAGTATATACATTAAAATAGTTATAAAATTAAAATAGTTTATATATTCAAAATACTTTATATAATAGAATTAGGTTCCTCCAATTTCGCAAGTCGATTCAAATCATCTTAAATTCAAAAATTCACTTTAAATCAATTCCAGTTTAACCATTGGGCATAAAATATTGAAACATAGTGAATAACAAAAGACCCATTTTGAATTCTGAAATTATAAATGGCTATTGTTACGTTGACAGTGAAAGGACACAAGAACGAAAGGGTACAAAATGGATTCCGATATGGTTACTGTTTCACAGAATCCGCCATGCACTAGACATCAAAATTAAGAATTGAATGTACTGTGGAGATCAGCACGACGAGACAAACAGAGTGGTACACAAATATCAGTGATACGACAGTCCTATCAAAAGTCGATATTTGGCTGCCAAACTGCTGTAAATTCGTCGAAAATAAGATAAACGGGGCAAGAGAAGTCCAAATTTGGCGAAACAAAATATGATGTGTCACTTAGAAAATGATTTACAAATTTATCATATAAAAATAGTCATATTTTGAATATATTTTATTTCCATCAAATTAACTTATTTTAAATTGAAATCAAAAATTACACAACAGAATAATTTTCATATTCTCCAATAAAAAATTACCATTCGTTTGTTGAAATAGACGTATACCAAATATAAAAAAATTATTTCCAAATTTTATTACATAATTTCAAGCAAAATTTCAGTTAATTACGTTATAAAAGCTGTTTAAATTTATGGTCGTTACACTCTCCCGCACTCGATTTTCGTCGTCGAAAAGGAACAAGATAGGAGATTAGAAATGACTAGAAAGGAAAGAAAGACTGAAATAAAAAATATAACAATCAATTTAAAACCCTATAAATTTTATTTATTTCAAAATAGATTAACTTTCAACAAATTTTGTTTCAGTTAATTTTATTTAAATCACTAATATTCATTTATATTCATATTTTTTTGATTTTCAATTCGAGCTATTTTCAATAAATTTATTTTTTTCAATTTGTAAATATTTGTTACAAAAATTTCTTCCAAAACAAGAATTTTTTTGATTTTACTCATTTATCAAATCCATTTGACCCTTGTTAAGTTGATTTCACTTAAAATTGTAAATTTCACAAATCTTAATTATTTTCTTAAATAGCAACCTTTATCTCATTTAGTTTATTCCACTTGACATATTTTACAACATATATTATGTGTATAAACATTTATTATAACCATTTATCGTTTAACCAATTAATTACCTTCTTTTATTCAATTAATTATTCAATTTATTATTTATATATTCCCCTAACAAAATATCATTTTTGGACATCTTATTGCTCACATTTATATTGTACATTATTCAATTACCTATTCTCATTAACATTTAATTATTTCTAGGTAAGTTATATTGAGGTTCTGAGTGTAACTAAATATTATACAGATTTTTCTTTTATTTACATCATTTATACTAAGCCAGATTTTAGTTTGAACAATTTATTGCTTAAGTATTCTTCTTGTACAACCTTAAATTGCATATTCACCCTAACATTTTAACTTTTTGAATATTTTAGGTAAGTTACATATATTAAAATGCAAATTTAGTATTATACAAATAAGTTTTATTCAAATTCAACTATTTCAAGTTGGTTTAATTTCATTTCTCATTTTAGATATTCCAATTATTCAAAAATTTCACATTATTTCAATAATTGAAACCATTTCTTAATATAAAACTTAAGATTCAAATTTTCGGTTTCACTTCAAACTATTTTGAAATAATTATATACATATATATTTTATAAATCAAATTATATACAAGAAATTTAAATCAAATTCATTTTTCCCAAAACAAAAGTGTAGCAAAGCTACTAAGGGGCCTCTCCACTTTGAGACTCGAAAATGAATGTCGATGATGCTGCAGTCATCACCGAAATTATTTTTCAGCGACAAATGAGGAGAGTACTGCTTTACTTCTTTTAAAAAATTTCTTTGAAACAATTTCCATTCAAAAATACTTCCAAATAATATACTGTTCCAAACTATGAAAACCAAATTTGGTAAAGCACCGAAAATTAAATTCTTAAATCCTTAATTTAAATTTATTTCATTTTCAAACCAAATAAACCCTGTGTATAAAATTCCAACACTTTATAACATATAACAAGAAAATGACTTTGCAATGTTGACAAAAATAATAATGAAAATCTAGTATTATCATTCCTAACAACCATTTAATTTAGCTATCAAATGTCAGAAGATTATACCTATATATAAAATATAACCATACATAAAATTATATCATTTGCCATTTCGAAACCAGTATTTTTTCAGTTTCCTAGTTTTAAGTGTTTTGGAATTCCTATCGATAGCATGGGCCTGACGAATCGATCGAAACTCAAAATTCAAACTTAACAACTCAAATAATACAATATAAAACATTTTTATATTAATTACAAATACACTCCGTCACTCGATGATTCAAGAATGGATTATAGAACAAGAATAGAGATTCAAATTTAATGGAAGTCTAATAAAAGAGAATTCTAACTAACAAGAAAGGCTCGAAAGGAAGATATGATAATTAAATTCCAAAAAGGGAAAGATGAATAGACTAATATTAATCGTGGGCGATGAAATGACCCTGACTCGACCTTCGAAAATCGGCACCGAATACGTCACTCGTATTCAGATGTCGCAGATCCAAACGTCGAATCTGGTTTGCCGGAGCTTATAACACATTAAGTATAACAACACAGCAGAAGAAAAATGAATAATATCATTGATATAAAGCATTTGATACAATATTTAGATACAATGATGATACAATGAATATCAATATACATCAGAGATATTATACAAGACAATGGCAGCAGAAAGAAAAGATAACACCAGCAGCGGAACAATATCTCCAATATGGTCTTCAAGAGAGAACTCTAGTATCGGTAATCTCCATCTCTAAGGCACCAATCCAGAAATAGCTCGAACTCCCAATAACGATGCACTAAGCAATCCAGGTCAGTCTGAATCCAAAGACTGAACTAGCTCCAGATAATCTACTAAACCTGACTATCTAAAAAACCCAAACCTAGACTGTCCGTGTGGGAAAATTGTGGGCACCCAGAGTTTAGGAAGGGAATAATAAACTCCAGGTCAGTCGTGGGACTGGTATGAGCAAACAAAACAGTTTATCTTTTAAAACAAACAACAAAAGAATTTAAAATTGAAATCTGCAATGCTTTTTGGAAAATGGAACTACCATAAGGCCTCTCGCCGCACACACAATGCAAACACAGAATTGGAGGAGATTTCTCCTTATGATAGTCAAATATGCTTAATACGCTAAAACAATTTGATATTATTATTAGTGCATAGTGCAGAAAACCTTTCGAAAGTATAATATTCATCTTATCCAGCATACAACCATTAATGTATGCCTACTATAACTACCATGTTCAATAGCAGGTTACCGCCACATTCCATGGCAGGTTATACAACTAAAGCTGCACAGGGCTCGTATTGTTTTGTTTGGGTTTCCAACAAATGGTCAAGCTAAGGAACTTCCTACTGCCACATGGTTTACGCCTCTGGAGGGACGTACCGAGAACTTAACCAGCTCTCTGCCAACACAAGGTCGGGTTACCTCTGTCACTAGGCAACTACTACACAAGCATGCCATCCCCCGGTCATTTGCGACCTTTATCCGAGGCGCCTCTTAACCACGAAGCAATCACAAAGTAATAGATTTGCAGTGACCACATGAGTTAAGTATATGGGATCCATACCATGATACCACCCTTTTCCAGAAGGGAATGACACACCTTAAAGGGCGCGACCCTCATAACCTTGCCGCATCTTTCCTGTTTCGACCATTTCCAGGGTGTGAGGTCCTGATGCAGTCTCGTCCACAGAGCTATGCTTTATACAAAAGCCATGCTTTGATTAATAAATGATTACAACACACAGCAGCACTCAGCATGTCACACTACCAAATTGGGAGTATATCACTGATAACTATCAACTACATAACCTCTGGCTCGTACGTCTCAGAGAAGGGTGTTAGGCTAAGAGAATAAATTCTCCACCACCAAACAGAAATGTATTTGATAGAGATCAGTTTTATGTCTCAAAGTGTAATGTCAGACATACAACCATACAAGTCTGTTCCAGGTTCGAACAGAACCGAAGGCACTTCGTCCAATAAAGGAAGAAGCCCTTGCAATCCGGGTATTCACAATCCCGATCGGACTCCCTATCACATATGGAGAACTCTATACCGGAGCAACTCAGTGCAGAGTCACTCGACAGGTTATCCTATCGTTCTTGAAGACACCCGGTCTTCACCACCTGTCTTCAAATGCTATCGTCGTATCACTGTTTGGAATGGGTTATATGACACAAGGTCCTCTCCCGGCTAAACCGAATAGTGAGAGAAATAATTAAAACATATGGATATGGGATTTCAGTTAAGTCACAACTTTTAAAAACCTAAAACCTTTCTTCAAATGGTTAAACAAATTACCATTTTAATCTTTAAACAAAAAGATTCACTTCACAAAGTTCACCAATTTTTCACAATGATTCATTTACAATATTTAAACAAAAGATCTATCTTTGAGATCCTTTTTTTGTTTAAAAACAAAGTTTCAAAAATATTTCGCAAAGATTCCTTTATATCTTTCAAAACAATTTCATTCCAAATCTTTTATACAAAGGATATACCTTTAAGATCTTCTTCGATTTCAAAACAAGGTTCAACCATTTTTCACAAAGATTCATTCATAGCTTTCAAAACAATTTTATTTCAATTTGAAATCTTTTTAACACAAATTGGAAATCCTTCCTTTATATGAAAACTATTATTATTTGAAAACAAATAGTTTTCGTTTCGGAAAAATCCGATTTTATTTACACAAGTTAAAGTTCTTCAAGTATAAAAGTTAGGTTAAATTCAAATTTCCAAACCAATGCTTTTAAAATCCATATAAACACATTTACAACTTGCATACCCTTTTTAAACCATAATTTGCAAACATAAAATTTAATTTCAAATCTTGAATTTAAATTCAAATCAAATAATTTAAATTTCAAAATTTTATCAAGTTATTCAAAATAACTTTTATCTTTGAAATCCCTTTTCAAAAGCTATTCATATTAACCCAACTCTATTTTCAAAACTATTTAATTCAAAATTCAATTTTGAAACCATTTCAAAAATCTATGACTTAACCAATTTCCTCTTGCAATCCATATTTGTGCGTGTATGGTGTAGTCCAGGGGTTTCAAACAATAGTGCAACATCATCAATCATTATAGATTCAAACATGGAAATATAGATAAGCGGTGTATTCTTATAACGCTTATCTTCATTCACAGATCACAAATAAATAATATAAATTTTCACAAATAAATAAATTACATTCGTCATAGATAAATTACATTCATCATAGCTTAAATCAAAACAGTTCATATCACACAGCATCACATACCTAGGATATCAAACAATTCAATACTCAAATGGAATCCACAAAGTCCATAAGTAAGATCAATCAATATCTGATCAATAAGATTAATCATTTATGATTAGATTATTAGTTTTGGTTAATTAGCATTAATTAATTAATTACAAACCATATTAATTAACTAACCTTTTATTATTTACTAATTACTCTTTAATAATAAATTAATCAACCTTTAATTATAAATTAATTAATCAACATTTAATTAATTATTCTTTAATTACTTATCCTTAATTAATAAGTTAATTAACCCTTAATTAATTATCATTCCTTAATCACTTTTATTAAGTAATTAACCTTTAATTAATAATTAATTAACTTTTAATTAATATTTAATTAACCTTAATTTTGTAATTAATTAATCTTAATTGATTCCTTAATCAATTTCATTAATTAGATAGCCCTTCATTAATTTCCCTTTAATTATCTTAATTAATTATCCTTTATTTAAGTAATTAATTATCCTTTAATTAATCCCATTGAGTAATTATCCTTTAATTACTTTTATAAATTAATTATACTTTATCAACTACATTAAGTAATTGTACTTTAGTTACTTAAAACCTTAATAAATCAAAGATAAACCATTTATCTTTCTTAATCACTTAATCATTATTTAAATCAAATGCTTGAAATGATTTTATTTTGAAACCAATTAGAGATCAAATAAGATAATTAATCTAATACAAAATTTTACAAACCAAAACAATTTTAAAACATTTGACTTTAAAAATTAAAACTTGAACCTTATTTTTCCTTTTCAAAATTTCAACACCTGTACAAATTTTATCTTCAATTTTGAAAACCAAACATGTTATTTAATACAAAATTTTAAAGCCTGTATACAAATTTATTTTTTAAAATTTTAAAATCTTGAAACTTGATTCTTTTAAAAGCTCAGGCTAATGAAAACAAAACCCGGGCCAAGTTCAAGTATCTCGTGTTCCCTTTTCCTTCGAGTCAGTCACGACACCAACCCGAGATCATCCCGAATAATTCTCTACTTCTCCTTCCTTCAATAACCACTAATACAAGCGACACTCATGCACGTGCACGATTAACTGAGCCACCTTCGACCATCATCGCGATCACCCACGAGTCATCAATGCTCCTCTCAGACGAACTGTCCACCCAAATTCGTGCAAGACCCAATCAATCGAAATCAAGTAGGACGAAACCCATCCAAAGTCCACACTTCACTATCAGGCTTCAACCTGAAACTTATCACCGTCAACAAAACCCACTACCACCATCGATTAGGGTCACCAGAATCTACACAACTTTGACAAGAGCTGCTCCGACGTTCCATGCTCCAACCTGTCTTGGTCCGATCACCTGGATTGTCTTAACGTAGACGAAATTGACCCATCTTCCTTATCGAACAAAACTAGGTGGAAAACCCTAGATTAACATCAATCTATCACCTCAGCTATTATAAAATTTTCGAGTATTTTTCCATGATTCTACCACAACCACGCCATCTTCACTATAAATCACAATTCAAACTTCACTGTTGATTACCAGGAATTGACAAAAATTCAAATTCCATTCAAATCAAAAGTTTTTCATAAATACTCGCTTAAAAATTCTAAAATGATTATCAAAAATCATGGATTCGAAGTACGAATTCATTTCTATAATTAAAAATCGAAACCCTGACATTCGAATTTTTGGTTTAAAATCTGATCATCTCTGTTATTTCTATTTTAAAAATAACTACAAAATAAATATTCATGAAATTATTTTTAAAATTAGCATTTCATAGTTATAATAATTTTTCATTTAGAAATGAAATCCTGAAATCATCTAGATAGGATGATTTCGAATTTTCTAACTGGTTTTGAAAACCTGTAACAAGAACAGAGCCTAAATATAGGCATGCACGCCATCATTCCCATACATAACATGCAAGCATAATCACATCATCGATCAAGCACTTTTGAGATTTCAATTCACAAATTATTTGGATATATTTCAGGTTGAGTTTGCTCACCTTCATTTGATGTTTAAAGCAGAGAAGAAAGAACAGGCTTGGAATAAATTTGCAAACTGGAATTCTTTGAGACTGGATTTTTGATTTCAGGTCTATCTGGTTGCTTTAGTTTGATTGCTATCGATTTTGAACTGAATCCAGATCAGGTTGAGCTTGATGAATATGAACTGATCTTTGTTTTAAAGCTGTGATGATTTTCTTGAATTGTTCCAGGCTCTTGTAATTGAATTTGAAACTTTTGCTTTCAGATTTGCACATTTTGACTTTATTTCTTTTTTTGGAAAGGATCAAATCTTTGATTCTTTGTTTTCAGGTTTGAAGAATTTTGAAATCTTGCTTACTGCCTTCAGGTTTTTGATCTGGATCTGAACTTAGCCTTTAGTTTGATTATAGTTTTGATTCCCACATTTATACTTATTTGATTTCTGAGATGATTTTGCATTTTGAATTAGGTTGCAGTTGAATCAAGCTATAAATTTGAGTTTTTTTTGCTTTGGTTCTGTTTTCCTTTTTTCTGTTATTTCTGGTTTGTACTTGTTTTGCTTTTGTCAAATACATCTAAATTTTAAAGAAAACACTCCTTGCCACTTGTTCAAATTAACCAACACTTGTTAATTTTATATCCTACTTATTAAACATTTGTCATTTGTTACTTATACTGTGTTTAAGTCCTTTTGTGAAATTTATTTATAACTTTTGTCAAAGTCCCTTACTATATTTGATTTATAAATTTTTCTTTGGACCTCTATGTTAATATGTTTACAACTTAGTTCATAAAAAATTCTAAAAGAAATATCTTATTTAATTTCATATCTACACATATTTGCACTTTTATAAATTAGTTAATATGTTTATATTTTACAACCCAAATTTTATTCCAAAAGATATGTTCATTTTAAAACTTTTTATATTTTCAATTTAGCTTTAGAACCCATTTTTGTCAAACCTTATTTAAATTGAAACTATTATACCTTTAAATAAATATTCATCTATATACATTTATTTCGAAATAAAAATTTCATATATATATCATATATTAAAATTAGAAATCAAATTTTATTCATTTCTCTATATTAAAATCAAATTCAAATTATTTTATATAATCCATTTATATAAATAGATAGACTTACATCTTATTAAATTTGGAAAATTCAAATACAATTTTATAAAATACTTATTTTTGGATTCCAATTCAACATTTTATTTAAAATACATGTTATTCTTTATTCTGGAATTTTCATCACAATTAAATCCAAAATTTTATATAAATTACCAATTATTTCAAAGTTTAATTCCAAAGATAAAAAAATTATCTACTTAAATTTGACTTCAAAAATCGAGATCGTTACAGGCGACTTTAACCAGGGCAACAAAGATTCCAGGAATAAGGTCGATGCGGAAATTCAATTTCCCGTTAGAAGGGAACAGAAGCGACTTTACAAAAACATCAGGGTAACTCCTGACTAGCGGTGTAGTCGAGATCATTAGGCTGAACATTAGATGAAAAGGTAGAACGGCCTACTTAATCTAGAGATATTCGACATTCAATAAGAAGAGAACTACCTAGGTCGTCTACTAGAGAAACGATTTGGCTTTTCAGGAAATAACAACATCATAACCGAGGACATAGAAATCTCTGCTGAATCGACGCTTGTTGTAAAGGAGTATATAATTTTAAAACCATATATTTCCTTTTAAATTTTGGACATCATTTTCAAAATATAGACCAACGGTATTCGTATATAATTTTCTATCCTATGGTCAAGTGATACAAATATTTATCATTTCAATCCGCAATTTAAATATCTATGGGTATATATTATTTCAACCCGCAATCCCAAAATTTCAAAATCAATGAAATTACTTGGGTTTATCATTTCAACCCATAACGATATTCCTTTATTCTACAAGATCATTCGGGTGTGTATCATTTCAACCATAGGGAATTCTAAACTAACATGGAACTTGCAGAGTGAGAATAAATATGATAATAATATAACATATCAACAAATCATCATTAACAAATTAAATAAAATATATATAATGGGATATGGTGTCATATATCACAAGTGAACAATTGCATATAATGGCCTATCATATTTAACAATTAAATAACTAGCAATTCAGATATAATAGCATATTTCAATTGTCATTTCAAGTGAAATCAAATTTACTAAATATAAGAATGTTAATCGTGAGTTATTTCTCACCTTTTAAGGCTATAGACAAGAAGTTGACACGGACACGTACACGGATACAGACACAGCAAATCAAAAAGTTGTTCCGACTAATTTGGATATCGACGAGGCAAAAGCATGACACAATGAAACTGGATTTGATGAGGATCAGTTATGTAAGTGAACTGTGTGTGTGTGTGTATCATGTTTTAAATTTAACACATATTAGTATAAAATCTATATATTTGAAAATCATTGTTTTATTTAACACACGGATTTAAAATTTAACATAAACCTTTATGTTATTCTAAAAAAATCAAACTCATGTTTATGTGTGTGTATGTGTATGTAGATCAATATTATAAAGTCAACATAAGCTTACTTTATTACAATGTATAAATAATCCCAAACAAATCCTATGAAAACTTATATTTATATATATATATATACACACACACACACACACACGCACACAACCAATTATGTAACATACATAAACTAACCTTTGTACATTTTTGAACTGTCAAAATATATAACTTATATAAGCTACCATTTATACAAGCTACAAACTATTATTTTAAAAACTATATATGTTTTCTTTTCTAGTATAATATACTGCAACATGTATACTTCTTTCGTACTATAACATCTATATAAAATGTATAGATCAAAATATATGTATATGTTTCGTAAATGCCTCAGGCAAATATATTATCTCAGTAAATATGTACACTAAATACTTCATATACTTGTATATACAACTTATATAAAATCTTATACATATAAGCAAACCGATGGTATGTAAATCAACAGACCAAAAAAAAGTATATAAAAAACTAATATATAGAGAAACCATAAAAATGAATCGAGAGAGGCTCTGGGAGAAGGGATAGCAGGTTCGGCAAGTTGTTGTGTGGGCTGCAGGGAGTATGGGTGGTGCAGCATTCGATACTTGATGGTGTAAAGGTCGAAGATGAGGTCCGAGGTCGGAGCACTGCAGTGGTCGGAGGATGGCAGTGGGTTGCAGACTTGGGTGGGTTAAATACATAGACTCGACCGAGGCAAGGGTGAGGGGAGGACGCAGATCAGGTGGAGGTTCGGTTGCTGGTGATGGTGGAGGGTGATGGGGAGGAGACAAGTGGGGGATGGAACGGTTGACGCGGTGCGAGGTGGATTAGAGCGGTGGAGAAGGGCATGTGACTGCAGGGATGGTGGATCGGTTTTTGCTTGTGTGTGAAAAGGAGGAAAAGGAGTGGTAGGCTGTTCGGGTGGGGTGAAGGCCGAAGTGGAGGGAGGTGGTGATGGCGGTAAGTGCTATAGGAGGCTCGGTTGGGTTTGTTTAGGGTTGAGGAGTAGAAATTGATGGTCATGGAATGTAGTTAGTCGGTAGAGGGGTGCTTGGCCGAGCAGGCAGAGGAGATGAGAGTAGGGTTTGTTTCGGGTGAAGACGATGGGGAAGCAGAGGTGGAAGAGAATTGCAAAGGGACGAGCACGTGGGTTTCATGGAAAAAGTAGAGGAATTTAGATCGGATATATACATATATATAACTTTGCCTTTTTGTATTATATATATATATATATATATATTATGAGGACAGGTGCAAGATTTCAATTGGAGAGAACGAGGATGATGGTTTCAAAAAAAATACGATTGTCGCTGTATATTTTGTTATTAGGAACCGAAGAGGAAGGAATGTAAAGAAGAAGAACGGTTTATATAATCTTTATTATATAATAAATTTTCTTTCAGAACAAAGAGAAAGAAATGGACGAACCCAAAACCGAAATGAACCAGTGAAAACAAATGGGCACAAAATATTGAAACGTAGTGAATAACAAAAGGCACGTATTGAATTCTGAAATTATAAATGGCTATTGTTACATTGACAGCGAAAGGACACAAGAACGGAAGGGTACAAAAGGGTTCCGATATGGTTATCTGTTTCATAGATTCCGCCGTGCGTCGGACATCAAAATTGGCAATTGAATATACTGCAGAGATTAGCACGGTGAGTCGAATAGAGTGGTACACAAATTTCAGCGATACGATAATCCTATCAAAAATCGATATTTGGCTGCCGAACTACTGTAAATTCGTCGAAAAGAAGATAAACGGGGCCTGAAAAGTCCAAATTTGGCGAAACAAAATATGACATCTCACTCAGAGAATGATCTACAAATTTATTACATAAAAATATAAATATTTTGAAAATATTTTATTTCCATCAAATTAACTGATTTTAAATTGAAGTAAAAAATTACACAACAGAATAATTTTCATATTCTCCAATAAAATTTTACCAGTTGCTATGTTGAAATAAACGTATACCAGATATAAAAAAATATTTCCAAATTTTATTATTTAATTTCAAGCAAAATTTCAGTTAATTACGTTATAAAAGCCGTTAAAATTTACGGGTCGTTACATTAGGTATGGATTGGTTGGGAAATTATGAAGCTAGGATATTTTGCTAGGACAGGGAAAATCATTGGGACACCCCTGATAGTCATAACTGAATTATATTCTTGGTGGAGAATTCTGATCGGAGTGGTTGTTCTTTGTTAAGTGTTATGGAAGTGGGAGAAGAGTTAAGTCAGGTTCATGTAGCAAGAGAGTTTGCAAATGTTTTTGAGCCAGTCATAGGATTACTACTGAAATAAGCTATTGAATTTCAGATAGATCTTGTGACAAGAGCTTGACCTGTCAATAAACCACCTAGCAGGATAATACCGACCGAGAGGAAGGAAGTGAAGGTGCAGCTAGTGGATCTAGAAGGGAGGAATTTTATTAGACCAAGCAGTTCGCTTTAGGGAGTGGACGTGATTTTGTGAAGAAACTGGATCGGTCATTGAGGATGTGTATCGACTATCATAAGTTGAACGAGAGGGTGATTAAGAATAAGTATCCTTTGTCGAGAATTGATGATCCATTTGATCAGTTGTATGGAGCCAGAGTGTTTTTCCAATTGGATTTGGCAATAGGTTTCCATCAATTAAGAGTAGCAAATGATAGTATTCCGTTTACAGCGTTTCATACTTGGTATGGTTCATATGAGCGGTTAGTAATGCCATTCGGTTTAACGAAGGCACTTGCTTTCTTCGTGGATTTGATGAATCGAGTTTTCTAAGGGTACTTGGATAGGTTTGTGTTGGTTTTTATAGATGACATTTTAGTATACTCTAAGGATGAAAGAGAGCATGAAGATCATCTTTGAGTAGTGCTTGAGACACCGAGGCAACATCAACTAAAAGTGAAGTAATCCAAGTGTCATTTTTGGAAGAAAGACTTAAGTTTCTTGGTCACGTGGTATCAAAGAGGGGCTTATCAGTTGATCCAAATAAGATTGAAGTTGTTGATAAATAGAAGAGACCAGAGACAGTGACCGAGATTAAGAGTTTTCTTGGATTTGTGGCTATTACCAGAGATTCATTAAGGATTCCATGCGGATATCAGCACCTTTTACTAATTTAACCTGGAAGGATGTACAGTTTTTCTAGCCCGATAAATGTGAGAAAGCATTCCTTAAGCTAAAGAATTTACTGACCAATGCACCTATGTTAGTAGTACCAGATGAAAACCAAGGGTTGGTGGTGTATACTAATGCATGTGGGATTAGGTTAGGACCTGTATTGATGCATAAGGGTAAAGTCACTGCCTACGCTTCATGACAGCTTAAACAGCATGAAGTAAGATAACCTGCTCATGATTTGGAGTTAGCAGCAGTGATCTTTGCATTAAAGATTTGGAGACATTATCTCTTAGGGGAGAGATTTGAGCTATACACAGATCATAAGTCCTTAAGGTACTTATTCTCTCAGAAGGGGTTATATGAGACAACAGAGGTAATTGAAGTTTTTAGTAGCTTATGATTTTGGTATAAAATATACACCTAGGAAAGGAAATAAAGTAGTGGATGATCTTAGTAGAACACATCAAAATTTGGTGTTAGCTATGTTGGAAAAATGGAAGGATTTAGAAGCTCTGACTACTTGTAGTGTGCAGTTAAGATCGACTACTAGTTCTAGTCAGGGCACTACATGTTGTCCTATTTAGAAGTTCGATCCATGTTAATTGAAAGGATTTCTTCTAAGCAGATGGAGGATCCATTATTAGCTGAGCAGATTAGAAGGCTTGAAGCTGGGTCGGAGATCAATGATCTAAAAGATTTTATTCTTAACCAGAGAGGATGGTTGAGAAAGAAGGGACGGTTGTATGTTTTGAATGTTGAGGAGTTAAGGACAGAAGTTCTTGGGTAATGTCATCGATCTAAGTTTATGATTCATCCTGGAGGGACCAAGATGTATCAAGATATGAAAGTAAATGGTTCATAGTGGAAAGGTTGACCAAGAGTGTCCATTTTATTCCAGTTAAGTCAACCAAGATGGCACCTGCTTTAGCTAAGTTGTTCATGAAGAACACAGTTAGACTACATGGAATTCCTAGTAGTATAGTCAGTGACAGAGATGTTTTGTTTACTAGTGAATTCTGGAAGAGTCTACAGGATGTATTAGGCACCAAGCTTAAGATGCATATTGCGTATCACCCTCAGACGGATGGGCAGATAGAGAGAGTCAATAAGGTATTCGAGGATTTATTGAGAGCTTATGTATTGGAATTTGGTGGATCTGTGAAGATCACCTACACTTAGTGGAGTTTTCCTATAATAATAGTTATCAAACTAGTATAGGAATGGCGCCTTTTGAAGCTTTATATGGAAGGCCATGCAAATCACTATCATGTTGGTTGGAAATTGGAGATAGATTAGTCTTAGGTCCAAATCTGGTTAGAGAGGCAACAGAGAAGACTGAGTTGATCCAAGAAAGGATGATAGAAGCCCAGTCTAGATAGAAGATTTACACAGATAAGAGGCATAAAGACCTAAAATTCTCATTTAGAGATAAGGTTTTCATTAAGGTATCATCAATGAAGGGTGTGGTGCAATTCGAAAAGTCAGGGAAATTGGCACCGAGATATGTTGGTCATTCCTAATTATAGAGAGGATCAGGAAGTTCGCATACAGAGTAGAGTTGCCGAGCAGTATGGTAGGTATCCATAATGTATTTCATGTGTCTCATCTTCACAAGTATGTCATGATCTAGAGACTACTATATCTCTGATAGGGTTGGGAAAATTGATAGTACAACCGAATTTGACTTTTCTTAGACAATCAGTTTGGGTTGTAGTGAGAGATGAGAAAAAGTTAAGGAATAAGACAGTCATGTTGGTAAAAGTTTAGTGGAGCAACAACAAGAAGGACGGTACTTAGGAGAAAGAAGATAGAATTAGAGATACTTATTATGATCTGCTGTAAGGGTATGTTCTATATTAGCTTTATATAAATTGTTTCTAGTCAGGTAGGCTAGTATGGCTGTTAGGAGCTATTACAAGTGATCGCTATGTTTAGTATTTAGTCCTTACTGAATTTCGAGGACGAAATTCTTTAAGGAGAGGAACCTGTAACAACCCTAATTTTTAATAACATTATTCAGGATATTTAATTAGATAAAATAAATAAAATAATGTAAATAGTAGAGTGATAGGGATTGAGATTTGAAAATTTAAATTAAAGGTCGTGCTTAATTAAATACAAAGAATGGGCTATGATAGGTCTCATATGTTAATTAATAAGAAAACAATTAACATAAGGGTATTATAGAAATTGCAGCCATCATGATCCTATTAACCTTAAAAATTCTCGTTTCATTTTCTTCGCACATTCATTTTGCAAAACTCAAAAACGTAAAAACATAAAGCTCAAGCTGGCCATTACTTAGGAGGAAAAGAGGGGGAAATCAAATTTAAGCTAAGCAATCAAGCAATGGGAATTAATCAAAAATCAAATTCGAAGTTCCTTATCCTAATCAACATGAATAATGATCAAAACCATTTGTATTTTTGTTTTTAATGATCATTTGATTTCGGGTTTAAGTCTAAATCCATTATGATGATCTTTGATGATTTTATGCTTGGATTTCAGGATATGATATATTCAAACAAGTTTATTTATAATTGTTTAACATGGTTTTAAGGCTAAAATCGTTTATTTTGCATTTTGAATGCCATAAGGAATTTATACGTTATGTAAAACATTAATTTGGAGATGGGTTTAAAATTTATAATTTTCCAAGCTATGGAAAAGCTATTATGAATTTTCAAAGGAAAATATGAATAATTGGGTTGAATTTTATTCTGGTAATTATATGAAGAATTTGGATCTGAAATTCATATATGTTAGATAAAAAATTAAAAGTGAATTTCAATAATTTTTGGGGATTTTTCCTATGTAATTTACAATGGGAATTAAATTGTTTTAGATGGAGGACTTAATTGTTTTAGTTGTTTTGCTTAAAGAAGGGCTTATTTGTTAAATTATTTTATTTAGATCTGAAATAATTATGGTAGTTTTTAGGAAAGAATTCAAAAATTTTATGACAATAAATTAAATGTTTACAAATAGGCAGATTAGTTAAAAAGCAATGACTTAAAGAAGTATTAAAATAATCATTACCCAGAAATTATGTTTCACCTCTTTCAGTAGCACCTTTCAACCCTATACTTCCATCTCAATCGAAACCAATATACATGGTATCAATTTGTTGGTACGTAGTAGATTGGAGAAAGGCGACAGGTATGGTGTCGAAACCATGCTTTCGAAGGGCTCGAAACTAGTTAGCTTTCAAAGGTCTTTGTTTTACTATCCAAAGAAATGTGCTTGCCTTGTTTCCAAAAGAATGATTTCGAAAGGGCTTAATGTGGCTTCTGGAGAAATTACTTTGAAATGTGTTTCCACCTTTTTGTTTCGAAAAGATAGCTTTCGAATGAGGTGCCTTGTTTTAATTCAATGCTTTTGAAAGGGGTAGTTTCAACTTAGTCAAAACCCTGCTGCCGATCTTATGCCTTTCGAATGGGTTGAAGTCGTCAACTAGATTGAAATGTTCCTTTTGTTTTATAAATTAAGTAAGCCGCTTCCTAAAGCTTTTGAAATGGCTAATGGATTTGAAGTCAATGGCTTCGAAAATGGTTTCGAAGCTATCCTTCCAAGTGTTTTAATTTATATGATTAATGCTTTTGAAAGGATGGTTCTGAAGCCATCAGTTTTCCCAAACTCCTTTAAATGAAGTATAATGTTTTCTAAAGGGGTACTTTCTTTTATATTCACTTTGACCCAGAAAGGTATTTTAGAATAAACCCAATGGTTTCAATAGGGATACTTTCAAATGGTTTCGAAAGGGGTATTTTCAATGGTTTCGAAGCTATGCTTCTAAGAGTTAGTAAATATTACATTAATACATTTGAAAGGTATGTTTTGAGGGTTTCAAAAGCGATGTTTTAAAGTGTTTCAAAAGGCATATGATTTAAGTTTTGAAAAGAAGATTTGAATGCTTTCAAAGGAGGTTATCCAATGGTTTCGAAAGTAAAATGTTAAGGTTTCGAAAGCCTTAATTTTTATAACACACCTAATTTTAATGACGACGTCATTTAGGAGATTTAATTAGAATAAATTAAATAGAATAAGGTGGAAAAGGAGATTGAGGATGATTAATAAACTAAGTGGTCGTGCTTATTTAAATAATTGAACTTATAAATGGTTAAGTAATTGAACATAAGGGCGTTGGGGTAAATAGCCACCTATATTTCCCACCCTTATACTATTCTCCTCAGTCATACAAATTCATTTTATCTCAAACAAAAATTTAACCATAAGAAGCAAGGTCGGTAATTAAGAAAATAGAAGAGAAAATCAAAGTAAAGCTTAGGATTCAAGCTAGAAGAATGCAATCTAAATCAATCATCAATTTCCTTATCCAAATGAAGGTGAGTAATAATTTTTTCATCTTTACTTTGGTTTTATAATCATATAGTTTCGGATTTAAGGGTAAATCTATTTTTATGATGTATATTGAATTATGACATGCTTGATCTATGATTTATATGGTTTAAACAAGTTTGTTTAAAATGAGATATACATGGTGTTAGGGTAAAACTGAGATGTAATGATTTTTAAACGCCACGGGAAAATTTTGTGTTAAGGAAAACATGATTTTGGACTTGGCTTTCCGTTTTCATAATTTTTAAGCCGTGGAGAAATAGTTATGAATTTTCAAAGGAAATTATGGTTAATTGGGTTTATAAATTTATTTTGGAAAATATATTAAAAATTTGGGTCTGAAATTTTAATATGTTGGATAACATGATTAAAGTGAATTTCTTGAATTTTCGGGGATTTTTGCTAAATGATTTAGTATAGAAATTAAATTAATTCTAAAGGAGGGCATGAATGATTTAATAGTTTTGATAATAAGAAGGGCTTATTTGTTAAAAGTTATCTTGATTTTAGACTTGAGAAAATGTGGAAAACATTATCCAAATTATTCAAAAGTTTGTGAAATCCAATCAAATGTTTACAAGTAGGCAAGGTTGTTACAAAAAGTTTACTTACATTGGTCAAAACAGCTTTTGCTCAACGAAAAAGGGTTCCACCTTCTCTGGAAGGACCTTTCGACTAAGACCTTTCGACTAAGATCTTTTGACCAAGACCTTTCGACCTCTGTAACGACTTGATTTTTCGACCTTTTATTAAGTAATTATCCTATAAGTACTTACATTAATTAATTATCCTTTAATTAATTAATTAAGGGTTAATTAATTAATGTAATTAACTTAAGGTTAATTAATTTATTAGGTTAATGTAAGTAATTGAGGATAATTACTTAAGATGGGTAATTAAGGATGATTAATTAATATTCATTAATTAATTAAAAAATAATAAATGGTTTGTAACTAATTAATGTTAATTAAGAAGGATTTAAAAGTAATTAAATTAATTAATTTAATTTATTTGGAGATTAATTTGAATTAATTAGGAATTAAACAACTAACTAGTCTTGCTTATGGATGATTGGATTGTATTGAATGACTTGAATTATTTGATATCTCTGATATGTGATGTATTGGATGCCGATTTTCAAAAGTTGAGACCCAGGTCATCACATTTGGTATCAGAGCTGAAGGTTGAGTAAGAACTTTAGCTTTGGAGTATAACTCATTAGGTGACTCATTAGAGATAGGGTTATAAATGCCCTAGATGAGTACATTGCCTTAGATATCTCGTCTGTATGGCCTAAATCAGTTTTCTTACTATTTACTGATAGTGAGAATGAGTGCAAGAAGAGGACGCGGTAGGAGAAGGGGTAGTACCACTATAAATGGTCGAGACCCTGTAATAATAGTAATGGAAGGAGCAATGCTTCTCATCCAACCCCAGCCAAATCTGGCAGAGTTATATCGGAAATTCTCAAGACTTGGAGGGAAACCATTCAAAGGTTTGGATACTATTATAGAAAAGCAAGCTTAGATTCGATATGGTAAAAAAAATATGAAGATAAATTAGATTGTATCAATAAAATGATTTCGGTCAAGACCAAATTTGGGAATTTTGTTGTGATTTCATGTGAGGATCCAAGTCCAAAGGGGGACAAGCTAATGTATACTTTATGGTTCCCCCCTTAGGAAAATCTTGGGTCAGAATACCCTAAAGTACACATTAGCTTGTCCCCCTTCAGACTTGGATCCACACAATAAATTACAACAAAATTCCCAAATTTGGTCTTGACCGAAATCATTTTATTGATACAATCTAATTTATCTTCATATTTTGTTAACCAATTCATCCAAATAAAATCTCAAATTTATTAAAGTTAAGAACAAAAAGGATGATAGGAACTGGTGATGAGAATACGAAATAGGAACCTATTTACAACTTAAATAAAGATTCGTAGGGACTCCTACCGGGTTCTTCACACAAATGGGTTCGTCTATGAATTTGGGTTCAAGATTTAATTCTTCTACGGTCGCTGGGAAATAAAACTATGCGTGGCTCTAATGTCGAATAGAACTCTAACAATTTTATCGTAAATAAGAAAATTACCTTCCAAAAATCCTTTCCCTTAAAATTACCTTGTTTCTTATTTACATCCCGGAAATACTAGCGGAAATCATATAACGCTACTCAAATACTTGCTTGAATCTATCCCATGTAAACTCATTCTCCAATTCGAGCCAAAGTAATGGTCTCCCACATGGAAAAGCTTCTTCTTAGAGCTGCCACGAAACCATCAAATTAATGGTCTCCAATTTCAATCCTTTAAAAATCCTCTCACAAGATAGAATCCAAGCTTGCATTTCTATAATAGTCCCCGAACCTTTGAATGGTTTACCTCCAAGTCTTGAGAAATTTCAATATAACTCTGCCAGATTTGGCTAGGGTTGGATGAGAAGAATTGCTCCTTCCATTACTGTTGTTACAGGGTCTCGACCATTTGTAGCGGTATACCCTTTCCCCTACCTCGTCCTCTTCTTGCACTCATTCTCACTATCAGTAAATAGTAAGAAAACTGATTAGGCCATACGGACGAGATATCTTAGGGAATATACTCATTCTAGGACATTTGTAACCCTATCTCTAATGAGTCACCTAATGAGTTATACTCCAAAGCTAAAGTTCTTACTCAACCTTCAGCTCTGATACCAAATGTGACGACCCGGGCCTCAGCGTTCAAAAATTGGCATCCAATACATCACATATCAGAGATATCATACAATTCAAGTCATTCAATACAATCCAATCATCCATAAACAAGACTAGTTAGTTGTTCAATTCCTAATTAATTCAAATTAATCTACAGATAAATTAAATTAATTAATTTAATTACTTTTAAATCCTGCTTAATTAACATTAATTAGTTACAAACCATTTATTATTATTTTAATTAATTAATGAAAATTAATTAATCACCCTTAATTACCCGTCTTAAGTAATTATCCTCAATTACTTACATTAACCTCATAAATTAATTAACCTTAAGTTAATCGCATTAATTAATCAATCCTTAATTAATTACATTAATTAATTAACCCTTTTATTAAGCAATTATCCTTTAATTACTTTCATTAATTAATTATCCTTTAATTAATTAATTAACCTTTAATTAATTATCCTTTAATTACTTAAGCTAAATAATTAATCCTTAATTACTTACATCAATTAATTACATTAATTAATGCCCTTTAATTAATCAAGACCCTAATTAACTAAAGATAAACCCTTTATCTTAATTAATTACATCATTTAAGTCTTATTAAATTAAATGCTTGAAATTAATTATACAAAATCACTTGAACCCTTTTTATTAATTAAAGCTTAATATACTTATCTTAATCACCTACTTAATTACAACATTAAATTATATTTGAAAATACATAGGGATTTAAATCTAATAATTAACCTAATGTAAAATTATTTTTAAATCAAAACAAATTTAAAAGCATAATACTTTAAAATTATGATCTTTGAAACTTGCTTGAAAAAGTTGTTCAATACATTTGTTTGAACCTTTAAAACTTGTTTAACAAATTTATCATTAACAATTGAAAAAAAGATTATTTCATCATACTTAATTACACCATTTAAATTTAAATTTAAATAAACTTAAAAATTAACTTAATTAATTTAAATTAAATAAATTATACCACTTTTCTCTAACCAAACATTTAAAACATTTATTATATAAAGAAAATAGTTTAAAACTTGAAAAAACTTGTTTTGTTTAAATTTCAAAATTGTTATAACATGTAACCGAGACAAACTCGAGTTCCCACCCGAGTCAATTTCAAATTTTCCCAAGTTAAACCCCGAGTCACCTCCTTTTTTTCTTATTTTGATTTAAATTTTTAAACCCTGTAAAAACACACGCGAACAAACACGAGAACACATTCGAGCCAACACCTCTCTTCCCCGAGACAAAACCCGAGTCGATTTCTTCACAAACTTCCTGACACATAAATAACTGTGCACGTGCACACTTCATCGCCATGCCTCCGACCATCGTTACCGTCACCTTTAGGTCATCGATGACCTACCCAAACCTCCCAAACATCCAGGACTATGAATCACCTCATAAATTAAAATCGAACAATTCTGGAAACTAAAAGGATGAAACCTGATCATCGAAATCACCTCGCGATGCCGCCTACGTCCATCTGAAACCACGCCGATCAACCCATAGTTTTGCCATGAACCCATGCTTCGTTCCGCCGTACAGCGATCGATTCCGGTTCACCGATGATGATGGATGAGCCCAAAATATGACACTGACCAAACCTGGGTTTAAAACCCTACTTCGCCAACGTCAGGCCACCATATTAGTCTAGAATTACACCGAACATATGATCGCCATCCTTCATGCTACCTCTGGCATCAGGCACAACAATCAACTCTTCGCCGATCATCAGGAATTGACGATAAACCCAAAACCAATCATCTCATTGTAACTCCACAGACCTAAACTTAAAAATCATGATTTTAATATCAAAAATCATTATTTTCCAATACGAATCGAATTGTAAAACAAAACATAATTTCCAGACATTCGATTTCTGACCTATATTTGATCATTACTATTGTTTTCTTATTCTTGTAATATTTATTGCTAATTTTACTTTAAAAATATTTTCAAATGTTGAATCTGGTAAATAGAAACCGATTCCTTTTAAAGATCATAAGCTATAAGAGATTGGAAAAAAAGAAATTGATTTTTAAACTTATTTTTAGCCTGTGAAATCAAAAGGCAGTGATATATATATGTGTATATATATATACATATGTATGTATGTATGTATGTATATGTACAGATATACACAGAGAACATCAAACATATATACATAAAAGCCTATTTATATATGCATGCAATCATCTCCCACAACATTATTTCAAAAATTTGTCACATGCATCAAGTTTTAACAGGTTTAAGGTTTCATCAAGGTAGTTTACTCACCTATTTGATGTTTAAACGGAGAGAAGGCTTGAAAAACTGGAAAACTTTGGTTTTGATTTGTTGAATCAGCTATGAATTGTTCTTTACTTGATTTACTTTGATCTGAACTTGATTTACTCTGATCTGATCTTGCTTTGAATTGATCTTGAGTTTAAATTTGAATTTGCTTTAGCTTCAGGCTTGAAGATTGTTTGAGTTGAATTAAAATCTGGATCTTGCTTTCAGGTTGAAGTTTGTTTGATTTTCTTTTATCTCTGGTTTGTGTTTTAGTTTCCAGGTTTGCGTTTTTGAAATCATGAAAGAAAATGAAAGAGTAGGAGAGTATATGTGTATATATAGCTTGTTTTCCCCTTTATTTATTAAATTCAAAAATGAAAAAAAAATTTAAAAAGATGACACTTGTATTTACATGTTAAAACACTTGTTACTATGCATGCTAAATTTACTTAACACTTGTTCAAATTTATGTTACATACTTACACTTGTAATTTGCTTGCTAATTAATGTTTAAATATGTTTTTATGAAATTTTATATTAATTACTAAACTAAATTTGGCTTAGAAATGGGATCGTTACAGATTCCCCCCTTAAGAAAATTTCGTCCTCGAAATTTGAAAGCAAAAGATAATTCCAAAGCCTTTATTTCAAACAATCCAAGCATACATATCAGCCATATACTAACAACCAAAGCAAATAATTCATTCAAACAAACATTCCTAACTATCCCGACACAAATCTGGATAAGCTTTCCTAATATTATCTAGAGTTTCCCAGGTACAATCTTCTGCAACTCTCAGTTGATGAGATCCTTGGGCAAGGTCCATCTTGGAAAAGAATCGAGCACCATGCAATTGATCGAACAGGTCATCGATTCAGGCAAAGAAAATTTATTCTTAAGGGTTAACTTATTAAGATCACAATAATCTACACACAATCTCAAAAATCCAACGGACTTGGCTACAAATACTACAGCTGAACCTCAACTGGAACGCCTAGGTCGTATAAATTCTTCCTCCAGTAAATCTTGGGTTTACTTAACTAGCTCTACTCTTACCCTTGGTGCCATCTTACGACTTGCATGCATAACTGGACAGGCATTGGAAATCAAGTCGATTCTAAACTCGATTTCCCTACGCTGAGGTAAAGACTTAACTTTTTCAAATACGTCACGAAATTCTTGAAAAATAAGTGTGGATTCCAAACTCTACTTTAGGGTTTGACCAAATTGTAACGACCCGATTTTTCAATGCTCGAAAATTGACATCAATACATCCACTATACTAAATGCCGAACAATTGAATGCCCAAAAACCAAACCGTTAGGGTTAACGAAGAAGAAGGTAGAAGAAGAAACAGAAACAATATCAGAATCTCGCATTCGCGGCGGAGAAGTATATAATAGATAAATGACTAATCTTTAAACAACAGAACTATATCTTTTATACATTACATCATCAGAGTCATATATATACCACAACAACGGAATACAACATAACAGTGGAAAAATAACATCATATAAATGTGATACGTCTCGTCATCCAGCTTGTCTCCTGATCTCCACAACATACTCTCCCGACTTTGCTCCAGAACCTACTGATAACCTGACTCTAGGCTACCCATATGGAAAATTGGAGGCACCCAGAGTTTAGAAAAGGATACAATAAACTCCGAATCATTCATGGGACTGGTGCGAGATCTTAAAAAAACATTTATTTGCCAAAAGAAAAGAAAAAGAAATTCGTTCATGCTTTTGGAAAATGAAACTGCCATATCCTGGCGCACACACAATGCAATCGCACACTTGGGGAAGGTTTCTCCTTATGGTAGTCAAACATGCTTGATACGCGAAAATCCTTTTGATATTATTATTAGTGCATAGTGTGGAAAAGCATTTCGAAAGTATAATATAAATCTTAGCCAGCATACGTACCATTATAGTATGTCTACTGTAGCTACCATGCTAAATGGCAGGTTCTACAACTAAAACGTACAGGGCTCGTATTGATAGTTTGGATTTCCAACAAATGGTTAAGGCTAAGGAACTTCCTTTATCCGAATGGGTACGCCTCTGGAGGGACGCCCCAAGAACCTAACCGGATCTCTGCCAACACAAGGCCGGGTTACCTTTGTAACTAGGTAACTAACTGTCACGAGTATGTCATCCCCCGATCGTAACCGACCTTTATCGAGGCGCCTCAATTTCCAACAACCACACAAGTAAAATATCTGGGATCCATACCAGAATATCACCTTTTATCCACATAAGTTAAGTATCTGGGCTCCATACCAGAATACCACTTTTTATCTAGAAAGAAATGCACATACCCTGAGGGGCGCGACCACCATAACCTTGCTGCATCCTTTCCTGTTTTGACCATTTCTGGGGTGTGAGGTTCGATGAAGTCTCGTCCCACAAAGCTACACTTTTCACAAAAGTCATGCTTCGATCAACTAATACTCAGCACTTAGCATACCACATTATCAAATTGGGAATATATCACTAATAACTGTCAACTACATAACCTCTGAGCTCGTATGTCTTGGAGAAGGTTGTTAAGCTAAGAGAATAAAATTCTCCACCACTAACAGAAATATATTTGATAGAAATTAGCTTTACATATCAAGGTGTAATGTCAGATATACATCCATACAAGTCCATCCTAGATCTGAATGGAACCGAAGGCACTTCATCCAATTAAGGAAAATGTCTGTGACGCCCCACCTCTATACCCGCGCTATCCAAGGACACTACGGGGTAATGCTGTCAACTAGCACGGAGAATAAGGCTGTTGAGGAGCGACCATCTGTATAATTGCTTTGTGCGAGTACCGATATGCCAGATAAAAGTATAACTTTTCGTCTCAAGAGGAAATCCGACATGCCGATACAAACTCAAATCTACTACACAGTGGCTATATGTAATCTTCGAAAACAAATATAGAAAGAAACATAACACAAATCAGTCACAGATAATTCATATCACAAAGACGGAAATAGATATGAATATATATAACACATAAAAAGTGTTCATCAGAGTAGTGGTCAAAAAGATCCACACTATCACAAAAGAAATAGCTACAGTGCTATACAAAAGAATATGGATACAACCATGAGTCTATATCTCAAGTGTATCCAACAAAAACTACTAATCTAAGTAGTTAGCCAAAAGTCAAGATAATGATCCTGGATGAGAAGTCAAGCAGAAGCACCTGTAACATCTCGGTCTGACCCGAGTATTATTTAAAAAGAAAATAATAAACGGATCGGTCTAGCTATAAATATCAGATGAAATGATATAGAATAAGAGATATGACTAAACGTATAATAATCACAATGCCAAGCTGTGATAAATAAGTAATTGAAAATCAACAAGAGATTAATCAATATCACAAAAATCTTCTCAAAGATCAAAAGGAATGTCATACTCCTTATTTCATTCACCAAACCATAAATATTTACAATTATATCAATGTTAATCACAAAAGTCAATGACACATAAATTCACCAATGCACAAATATTGATAGAACTTATCAATGAAAATCACGAAAATTGGTGAAGCACAAATCCCAAAAATCATTAATAGAAATCCAGAAATCAAAAAAAGGGGGAAGGCCTATCACAAACGGAAGCATAAAGCTCACCAACACGTGTATCACAAACGGAACGCTAATTCCATGGTTGCTAACCATCACAAATTGAGCCGAAGCTCCACAAATGGCCCAAAGACCATGGGTTGCTACCCCACCAATTTGGGTCGAAACTCCTCAAAACGGGGTTTAGTCTCCTTCGCAAGCAAAGAGACATCGCACATTGCTAGTCTAAATCACCAAAAATGATCGTCATGATCATCAAGAAGTGTCAATTACAGTAAGCTAGTAAATATATGAGCTTAGCATCATGTCCCATAACCACTAGCTTAACTTAAATATTTACAAACAAATTGTAGATCTCCACTAGAAAATTGTCACAAGAGATTCAATCCAACAAGTCCAAGAATTAACCGACGAAGTAAACGCAAGCGCTTCATACCACTCGTTTTACTAAGCCGTTTAATTAGATTTCTCATACGAGTGAGGTAAAGGCTTGTATATACTAATAGGTTGGAAAACGGTTTTATAAACGAGTTTGATATTGAAAATAGAGTTTAAATAATCTTTAATAAAGAGTTTGAATATTTACTACTAGTAAAAAACTTTGTATTTTAAAGTGACAAAGCACAAAAATGATTGTAGAAACAATCAATCATAAAAATTCACATACGAAGACGTGAATTAATTCCAATAAATCGATATCAAATCCATCAAAATGGATATTTCCAAAAAATCCAAATAGAAGTCATCAAAGTCGAATAATTGATAGCATTAACTAGGAATCAAAACAAATCGATAAAAGTTTGAATCACAAGCAAAAGTAGGAAAAAAATAGGCATACTAGGCATTTTCCTGCAGTCAGTTGACTGACTTAAAAATCCAATCGACTGATTGCAGGGAAACAGAGGACCCGAGCCTCTAAATTTTGCCTTTGGAATGTCTATGTGCTACAGCCGGTCAACTGAATTTCAAGACCAGTCGACTGACTGGCACCAAGGCTGTTTTCTTAGCCTATGAAATGAAGATGCAATCTTCTTCAAAATGCAACCGGGCGAGCAACGGACACTAGGGATTTATGTCAATCGACTACCCGGTCCTATAGGCCCTTCGATGCATCACCAAAAACAAGTTCAAACAACAAAGCTTTGATTTTTGAAGATTTGAACTCAAAACACTAAAATTTGGAATATTCACAAAACCAATCCAAATCAAAATCAAATGCACATGAATAAGTGTTAGGAATTCATACCTAACAATCAAAGATAATCATAGATTTAGATGTGAGATAAAAATCTCACCTTTTCACAAAATCAATGTAGAAGAGGCTTGAAAGCAAAGGGAGAATCAACCACTCTTCAACACAACCCAAATGTGCTTGAATCTGCTCAAAAAAAGAAAATTACCAAAGTTAGGTTTAGGAATTTCTGAAATTCAAGAGAAAATGAGTTGGAGAAGGTGAAGAGAAGGCTTACCAATGGGTTCTCTTGAATTTGGAGCTAGAAGTTGATTTGCAAATAAAAAACTAGGGCTTGAGTTTTAATTTCCCATTCCACTCACCATTAATCCCTTTAGAACTGAAAAGTAGAGGAAGAGGGAGTGAATGAAGAGGGGGTTTCAGTTTGGGGTATTAAGTTAGAACATTGGGTTGAACCCAAACCCAAACCAAAGTGAAAAAGGTCAAATTTTTAGCTAGCTCCAAACATATCAATGTTTATACTCAAAAAGGTTGCAAATGGCATTTTGAACTCAATGGAAGGGGTCTCGAGTCTAAATTTGGCCGTATGCAAAAGGTAGCTTTTCAGACTAAAATCCGACTAATGAAGAAATATTTAAATATAAAATCGATAAATATGCGGGTTGTTACAGACTCCCTTCCCTAAAGAAATTACGTCCTTGCAATATATAAGATGGAAACATAAAGTAACAACCATAAAAGCATATTAACACAAAAGAAATTTGAAATAAGAAGTTCGCCTCAAAGAGCATGAGTAAGTAGTCCGGATGTGTTCGCTCGATGAATTCTCTAGATTCCCAAGAGCAATCCTTAGGATTCACGGACCATTGAACCTTAACAAGCGAAACATCTTTATTTCGATGGCACTTGACCTCCGAAGCAATAATACGAATAGGATGTTGCTCATAAGTCAAATTAGGTGAAACTTCAATTTCTTCCACAATACCGGGCTCAAGAATGGAATCGAAATCTCGAAGTCATTTCCGTAATTGAGAAACGTGAAACACGTCATGAAAACCAAAAAATTGAGCCGGTAAAAAAAGGCGATATGCCACGGAACCAATACGTTCGGTGATAGGAAACGGACCAATATATCGAGGTGATAACTTTTCCGATCGACTGAAATACACAACACCCTTCATAGGTGAAACACGAACAAACACAAAATCTCCCACAGAAAATTCTAATTTCCTTCTCCGGTTATCGGCATAGGATCTTTGTCTACTCTGGGCTTCTTTCATCCTATGACGAATGAGGTCAATCTTTTCTGTGGAATCATGAATAAAATCTGGACCTAAAACCAGCTTCTCACCGGCCTCAAGCCAACAAGAAGGAGATCGGCATGGCCTTCCATAGAGTGCCTCGAAAGGTGCCATACCAATACTAGATTGGAAGCTATTATTATAGGAAAACTCAACAAGAGAAATATGATCTTCCCAACTTCCACCAAAATCAAAAACACATGCACGAAGAAGATCTTCAAGAGTTTGATTTACACGCTCAGTTTGTCCATCGGACTGGGGTGATAAGCGGTGCTAAAATTAAGCTTCGTTCCTAAAGCTTTTTGAAGACTCTTCCAAAATCCACTAGTAAACAATGGATCACGATCACTAACAATAGAAGTAGGAAATCCATGTAATTTTACAATTTCTTTGATAAAAAGTTTGGCCAAGAGAGGAACGGTTCGATTGGACCGAACGGGATTAAAATGGGCGGATTTAGTGAGTCTATCAACTATCACCCATAAGCTATCATGACCCGAACGAGAATGGGGGAGGCCGTCAATAAAATCCATAGAAATTTGGTCCCACTTCCAAATTGGAATTTCTAAAGGTTGCAATAACCCACCGGGCCTTTGATGTTCGGCCTTGACAAGTTGGCAAGTCATGCAACACTTAACAAAGTTAGCAATATCAGATTTCATTCCCAACCAATAATAAAGTCGCTTCATATCCGCGTACATTTTACTACTACCGGGATGAATGGTAAATTTAGAACGATGAGAATCTTCTAAAATATCTTTACGAAGATCACTAATATTTGGCACGATAAGTCTACCAAATTTTCGAATGCCGCCACGAGAATCGATATCAAAGTCTTTCAAACCTTCAATATCAATTTTATCCTTAATATTTTGGCCAAGAAGAGCTAATTCAGGATCTAGCCTTTGAGCTCTAAGAATGCGGTCTAAATGAGAAGGATGAGCCTCAAGGCTACACAAAACAAGAGATGAACACAAGTCGGAAACACGACCTCGAATTTCACAAGTGGACAAAACCTCGAGATCATTCCATTCGGATATCATCATGGAAACAACCGCTTGTTGCTTGCGACTAAGTGCATCGGCAACTCGATTTCCCTTTCCGGGAGTATAAAGAATATCAAGATCATAAGGTGCAAGAAATTCGAGCCAACGCTGTTGACGCAAATTAAGTTCCTTTTGAGAAAATAGATATTTCAAAGACTTATGATCAGTGTAAAGAATAAATTTTTCTCCCAATAGATAATGACGCCAAATTCAAAGGGCGAAAACGATAGCTGCGAGCTCTAAATCATGAGTGGTATATCTAGTCTCGGCTGGCTTCAATTGCCTAGAAGCATAAGCAATAACACGTTCTTTTTGCATAAGAACGGCACCCAAACCAACGCGACTAGCATCAGTATAAACAATAAAATCTTGATTCCCCTCGGGAATAACAAGAATAGGAGCATCAGAAAGGAGTTCTTTTAGTTTCTGAAAAGAAGTCTCACATTTGTCCGACCAAATGTATTTAACACCTTTCTTCGTTAAGCTAGTGAGAGGCACAGCAATCTTAGAAAAGTCTTTGATAAAACGACGGTAATAACCCGCCAATCCAAGGAAACTACGAATTTCCGTTACACTCTTCGGTCTCTTCCAACTTTGAATCACTTCAATCTTTGAAGGATCCACTGATATTCCGGATTCAGAAATAATATGACCGAGAAACTTCACACGAGATTGCCAAAAGTGGCATTTAGAAAATTTTGCTTTCAATTGATTACTCCTAAGAGTTTCCAACACAATCCGAAGATGCTTTTCATGCTCCTCCTCGGTTTTAGAATACACAAGAATATCATCAATAAAGATGAGAACAAATCGATCGAGGAAGTCTTTGAAACCTCGATTCATTAGGTTAACGAAATAAGCCGGAGCATTCGTTAAACCGAATGGCATAACAAGCCATTCATAAGATCCATATCGAGTACGGAACGATGTCAAAGGAATGCTATCCTCTGCAATACGAAGATGATGAAAACCGGTTGCCAAGTCCAATTGTGAAAAGACTTTAGCACCACTAAGTTGATCGAATAGATCATCAATCCAAGGTAAAGCATATTTGTTCTTGATAGTAAGATCATTAAGCTTGTGATAGTCAACGCAAAGCCTAAGTGTGCCATCGGATTTCTTCACGAAAATAGCTGAAGCTCCCCAAGGCGAGGAACTAGAGTGAATAAATTGCTTCGTTTCCAAATCGGATAATTGTATGCGCATCTCCTCATTTTCTTTATTGGATAAACGATAAGGAGGACGAGTAATGGGTTGAGCTCCAGGGGTAAGATTAATTTTGAACTCAATTGCTCGCTTAGGTGGTAATCCTAAAACGGGCTCAAATATGTCGGAAAATTCACGAACAACGTGAATAAGAGAAATGACGTCTTCCTCATCATCATTATCATCATCACGAGGATTTGAAGAATATAAAGATGCAGATAAAGTGGAATCCAAATCTTTGAGAATAATAGAAATCTGCTTAACAGATTGAGGATATCGAAGATGAATAGTCCGCTCAGGACATAGGATATGAGATTCATAACGGTTAAGCCAATCCATTCACAAAATCATTCTGAATCCTAAGTAACGCATGACATGCAAATCGGCTAGGAAAGGAAAATCACACAAAATAATCTCGACATCTTTACAAAGCAAACTAAGAGTTGCGGATCCACCAACTGGATTTGAAATTCTCAAAGAAGTCATTAAAGCAACAACACTTAAAGAAAAAGTATCAACAAGTTCTTTTGAAATAAAAGAATGGGATGCACCCGTATCAAAACGAACTCGAATAGTTTGATCACGAAATATAATAATGCCATCAAGGATAGAATGAGACATACCTTGATTACGAGATGTGTTGCCAGGGGCTTGAGCAACATTTAACTTTCCCTCCTTCCTGCCCACAAGCTTGGGGCATGAAGATATAACATGGTCGGGACTTTTACAGTAGCGACAAGAGAGGGGCTTCGAACACTTATTTGAATAATGGTCCTTTGAACCACAATTATAGCATTCTCCACGACCAAAGGAAGAAGTCTTTGCCACAGGGGTTGCTTGCTTCCCCTTTTTGTTGGGATAAGGACCTTTGAATTTGTTAGGCCTTTTCTTGTTGTTGTTGAAGTTTGGTTTGGAACCCACCACTTCAACATCACTTTCCCTATCCGCCTCTTCAAGACGAAGAGCGATATCAATGAGTTGGTCGAAAGAAACTTCTAATTTTAGAAATAATAACTTCTTGAGATTTTTGTTTAAACCATAGACAAATCTCTGGTTCTTCTTCAATGGGGTGTTGATGTACTCCACCCCATATTTAGAGAGAGATTCAAAAGACGCGACATAGGCAGTCACGGAAGATTCGCCTTGAACAAGGTCAATAAAACGGCGAGCCAAAGTCACCTTCTCAGCTTCTGGCGTAAACTTTAATTCGAAACGTGCCCGGAATTGCTCCCAGGTGAGATCCGTTTCATTAATTTCAGAAATAAGAAGTTCGTACCAGTCCAATGCTCTTTCTTGGAGCATACTAGAAGCCACCTGAACTCGGTGAAGATCAATAAGATTCATGCGAGAAAAGATTCGATCGCATGATCTCAGCCAAGCCTGGACTTCAATAATAGTTTCAGAACCCCTGAATGGTTTCCCACCCAAGTTGGTATAATCGTTGCACAAGCGTGCAAATCCAGACTTAGGATGAGTTGGTTCCGAATTAGAACCAGCTGCTTGAGCATTCTTAACTAAATCAAGAAGCTGCTGGGCAGACATAAAAACTCCATCTTGGAGAGTAGCACTAGATTGACCGACGCTGGGACGGCCTGGTCTAACCATTTCCCTTCCTTAAGAAAGAAAGAAAGAACGAAAGAAGAAAAAGGTTATTCACCAAATGAATATCAAGCAACCTTGATAAATAAAACAAGGAATCATAACAGAAAATAGGATAAAACGGTACGAAGACACGAATTAAATCCTAAGGCACGACTCCTAAGATGGACTTAGGACGGTGATCCTTGTTAAATTATTCTACATTGTTCCAAAGTTTGGCTTTGATACCAAGCTGTGACGCCCCACCTCTATACCCACGCTAGCCAAGGACACTACGGGGTAATGCCGTCAACTAGCACGGAGAATAAGGCTGTTGAGGAGCGACCATCTGTATAATTGCTTAGTGCGAGTACCGATATGCCAGATAAAAGTATAGCTTTTCATCTCAAGAGGAAATCCGACATGCCGATACAAACTCAAAGCTACTACACAGTGGCTATATGTAATCTTCGGAAACAAATATAGAAAGAAACATAACACAAATCGGTCACATATAATTCATATCACAAAGACGGAAATAGATATGAATATATATAACACATAAAAATTGTTCATCAGAGTAGTGGTCAACAAGATCCACACTATCACAAAAGAAATAGCTACAGTGCTATACAAAAGAATATGGATACAACCATGAGTCTATATCTCAAGTGTATCCAACAAAAACTACTAATCTAAGTAGTTAGCCAAAAGTCAAGGTAATGATCCTGGATGAGAAGTCAAGCAGAAGCACCTGTTACATCTCGGTCTGACCCGAGTATTATTTAATAAGAAAATAATAAACGGATCAGTCTAGCTATAAATATCAGATGAAATGATATAGAATAAGAGATATGACTAAATGTATAATAATCACAATGCCAAGCTGTGATAAATAAGTAATTGAAAATCAACAAGAGATTAATCAATATCACAAAAATCTTCTCAAAGATCAAAAGGAATGTCATACTCCTTATTTCATTCACCAAACCATAAATATTTACAATTATATCAATATTAATCACAAAAGTCAATGACACATAAATTCACCAATGCACAAATATTGATAAAACTTACCAATGAAAATCACGAAAATTGGTGAAGCACAAATCCCAGAAATCATCAATAGAAATCCAGAAATCACAAAAAGGGGGAAGGCCTATCACAAACGGGAGCATAAACTCACCAACACGTGTATCACAAACGGAACGCTAATTCCATGGTTGCTAACCATCACAAATTGAGGCGAAGCTCCACAAACGGCCCGTAGACCATGGGTTGCTACACCACCAATTTGAGTCGAAACTCCACAAAACGGGGTTTAGTCTCCCTCGCAGACAAAGAGACATCGCACATTTCTAGTCTAAATCACCAAAAATGATCGTCATGATCATCAAGAAGTGTCAATTACAGTAAGCTAGTAAATATATGAGCTTAGCATCATGTCGCATAACCACTAGCTTAACTTAAATATATACGAACAAATTGTAGATCTCCGCTAGAAAATTGTCACAAGAGATTCAATCGAACAAGTCCAAGAATTAACCGACGAAGTAAACGCAAGCGTTTCATATCACTCGTTTTACTAAGCCGTTTAATTAGATTTCTCATATGAGTGAGGTAAAGGCTTGTATATATGTTGGAAAACAGTTTTATAAACGAGTTTGATATTGAAAATAGAGTTTAAATAATATTTGGTAAAGAGTTTGAATATTTACTACTAGTATAGAAACCTTTGTATTTTAAAGTGACAAAGCACAAAAATGATTGTAGAAACAATTGATCATAAAAATTCACATATGAAGACGTGAATTAATTCCAATAAATCGATATCAAATCCATCAAAATGGATATTTCCAAAAATTCCAAATAGAAGTCATCAAAGTCGAATAATTGATAGCATCAACTAGGAATCAAAACAAATCGATAAAAATTGGAATCACAAGCAAAAATAGGAAAAAAATAGGCATACTAGGCATTTTCCTGCAGTCGGTCGACTGACTTAAAAATCCAGTCGACTGATTGCAGGGAAACAGAGGACCCGAGCCTCTAAATTTTGCCTTTGGAATGCCTATGTGCTACAGCCAGTCGACTGAATTTCAAGACCAGTCGACTGACTGGCACTAAGGCTGTTTTCTTAGCCTATGAAATGAAGATGCAATCTTCTTCAAAATGCAACCGGGCGAGCAACGGACACTAGGGATTTATGTCAATCGACTACCCGGTCCTATAGGCCCTTCGATGCATCACCAAAAACAAGTTCAAACAACAAAGCTATGATTTTTGAAGATTTTAACTCAAAATACTAAAATTTGGAACATTCACAAAACCAATCTAAATCAAAATCAAATGCACATGAATAAGTGTTAGGAATTCATACCTAACAATCAAAGATAATCATAGATTTAGATGTGAGATAAAAATCTCACCTTTTCACAAAATCAATGTAGAAGAGGCTTGAAAGCAAAGGAAGAATCAACCACTCTTCAACACAACCCAAATGAGCTTGAATCTATGCTCAAAAGAAGAACATTCCCAAAGTTAGTTTTAGGAATTTCTGAAATTCAAGAGAGAAGGAGTTGGAGAAGGTGAAGAGAAGGCTTACCAATGGGTTCTCTTGAATTTGGAGCTAGAAGTTGATTTGCATATAGAAAACTAGGGCTTGAGTTTTAATTTCTCATTCCACTCACCATTAATCTCTTTAGAACTGAAAAGTAGAGGAAGAGGGAGTGATAAAGAGGGGGTTTCAGTTTGGGGTATTAAGTTAGAACATTGGGCCCAAACCCAAACCCAAAGTGAAAAAGGTCAAATTTTTAGCTAGCTCCAAACATATCAATGTTTATACTCAAAAAGGTTGCAAATGGCATTTTGACCTCAATGGAAGGGGTCTCGAGTCCAAATTTGACTGTATGCAAAAAGTAGCTTTTCGGACTAAAATCCGACTAATGAAGAAATATTTAAATATAAAATCGATAAATATGCGGGTTGTTACAATGTCCTTGCAAATTCGGATATCCCCTAATCACGTCTCCCCATCACATAGGGCAATCTCTATACCGGAGCAACTCGTTGTAGAGACAATCAACAGGCAATCCTTTCATTTTCGAAAATAACCGGTCTTCAACCACCATCTTCAAATACAATTCCATTCCGTCGTATCATTATTCAGAATGGGTTTTATGACTTATTGTTCTCCCCCGGCTTATCCGAATAATGAGCGCTTAATATTTCTTTTAAAAAACAAGTGCATACATTCAGATCTAAATTAAGTCACAACAAATTTCCATTTTTGATCTTTTAAACAAAAGATCCACCTTTAAGATTCGATGTGGTTTTCGGATAACCACTTGGAATCGGACCCCCGGTCGCATCGAAATTCAAATGCGGTCTTAAAGGCCAATATTGGTACTCGGTTATTTAACTATCAAATAACATCCCTAAACAACCATCAGATTTAAATAATTTTCCAAATTATTTATTTCAAAATATCTTCGCAAGATATATTTTCACACTTCAACCCTTTGAAAACAATTTTCAATCTACTTTTCTCTCGCGGAATTTTTTTTCCAAATATTGTTTATTTCCACTGAAAATCTGCCAAGTCCTAGTACTTTAGGTTTTTAAAATAATTTAAATCACTTATCTAAATATATATACATGGAAATACTTAAAATAAAAACTATTTTAAACATTTATTTTAAAATATTGGTTATGAAATTTTATAATAATATCTCTGTAAAACTTAAGCCCAAATTAATTTTTAAAATAAAATTATTAGGCAGAGTATAATTATTTAAATAACCATCTTATAAATTAAATACTAGTTAAATCTTTAAAATAATAACTTCTACAGTTAACTTAATAAATTATTTACTTTAAAATTTTAAAAACAATTTAAGAAAATAACTTCTGCAAAAACATTCTTTTTAAAACCAACTTTAGAACTTTTAATTTATACCTAAAAGCTAGTTTGAAAACATATTCGGCTTTTCAAGGAAAAATACGCTTTCCATTCCAAAATAGTCCATTTAAATCAATTATTAAATCCTTGTCGATTTATCTCAATTTACATCCCAAATTTGTAAATTTTCTTTCCACTTTTTTAAAAATAAACCACCATTTATTTTTAAGACAATTACACATTCCTTTATAAATTCCCATCCTGAATTTACACTTCCAAATTATCCTCTGATAAATATTTCACATTATTTATAACCCCATTTATAAATTTCATAGTCTCATTCTTCTTTCTTAAAACACAGTTTCAAATACTAAATCGATTTTCAAATCGATTTCCAATAGTTACTCCCTTTTAAATAAATTCCATTACTTATACAAATTTATTTCAAAACCCATTAATTCCATATTTACTTCTATATTTATGATTTAAAATCTTTTTTAAAATCCTAAATATTAATTTCATACTTAATTTTAAAATTCACCCTTTATTTCTCCCAAGCCATTTAAAATCCGAATTTTAAATAAATTCTTCAACTCTAAACAATACTACTTAAGCTCTCAAAATCAATTTATTAAAATCTTTTCCCCATAATAGGAATTTATTCGATAGGATTTCAAAAATCAACTTTTATCCTTTTCCAAATTCCTTATTTTAATTTATCCAAACCTCAAAAATTATTTTATTTAAAATTCTCTACTTTAATTTCCTTTCAAAAATCCAATTTTTATATTTCTAGAATCTTAAAATACCAAGATATATTCGGCCACACCATAGCCTTCAATAATTCCCATTACCCATATAAATCAATATAATCATCACAGATTATCAAATACATCACATTGCTGAACATAAAAATAAAATCAACATTTTGAGGAATCCTGTTGGATCCCTTCAACCTGTTTCCCTGCATCCACAGATGTTAGCACAATATAAAATACCAATTCCACTTCGAGGTGGAATATCATGGTATATGGGGTCATCCGCTATATAATGCGGGGAATCAATCACTCCAATATATATATATATATATATACACACACACTACTATATATAATATCACCCAACAGATAGATTATTAAATTCATTCAAGCACATCCAATAATTTAAATTTATTCATTTACATTAACTAGGCAAACCAATTTGTGTGAGAAAATCTCACCTTTGCTTTTTTATTAGCAATCTGATTCCATTCCTGCTTGTTTTCTTCATGATTTTAGACCTTGTACAACATTATATAGTTTATTAACATTTGAAATAGTCTAAAAATAATTACCGTTTAATAAATTTAATTTAATAAACATGCGCAGATATAAAAATGACTAGAGAAGTATAAAATAATGTTGTTCTTAATAAATAAATATATATAAATATATTCATATACATAATTGGTTTACATCAGTAATTATATATCTGTAGAGATAAGGTTTGAAAATAGAAATTTTATGGTGATATAGATTATTATTTTGGTATTTATTTATATAGATTTGGTATCTATGTAGACTATATTTATAAGGATATGTGTTTCAAAAAATATACATATACCTACTAAAAATTTGCTAGTTTATTTTGAATACAACGAATTTAGTAATTTAAACTGATAAATTAACTTATTTGATTTATTATAGTTACTAAAAGATTTTTAAAGGGAAATTATTAGTTTAAAATTTAATTAAATTATTACTAAATTAAATTTATTAAATGGTAATTTATTGTTAGACAATTTCGAATGTTAATAAACTATATAATGTTGTACAAGGTCTAAAATCGTGAAGAAAAAAAGCCCGAATGGAATCGGATTGCTAATAAAAAAAGCAAAGGTGAGATCTTCTTACTCAAATTGGTCTGCCTAGTTAACTTAAATGAATAAATTTAAATTATTGGATGTGCTTGAATGAATTTAATAATTTATCTGTTGGGTGATATTATATATAGTAGTATATATATATATATATTAGAGTGATTGATTTCCTGCATTATATAGCGGATAAGACCCTATGCGCCCGGCATAATAGCGGAGGACCCCATATACCGTGATATCCCACCTCGAAGTGGAATTGATATTTTATATAGTGCTATCATCTGTGGATGCAGGGAAAAAGGTTGGAGTGATCCAACAGGATTCCTCAAAAAGTTGAATTTATTTTTATATTCAACAATGTGATGTATGTGATAATCTCTGATGATTATATTGATTTATATGGGTAATGGGAATTATTGAAGGCTATATTTTGGCCGAATATATCTTGGTATTTTAAGATACCAGAAATATAAAAAATTGGATTTCTGAAAGGAAATCAAAGTAGGAAATTTTAAGTAAAATAATTTTTGAGGATTGGATAAATTAAAAGAAGGAATTTGGAAAAGGATAAAAGTTGATTTTTGAAATCCTATCGAACAAATTCCATGTATGGGGAAAAGACTTAGTAAATGGATTTTGAGAGCTTAAGTAGTATTGTTTAGAGGTTGAAGAATTTATTTAAAATTCGGATTTTAAATGGCTTGGGAGAAATAAAGGGAGAATTTTAAAATTAAGTATGAAATTAATATTTCAGATTTTAAAAAAGATTTTAAATCATAAATATAGAAGTAAATTTGGAATTAATGGGTTTTGAAATAAATTTGGATAAGTAAAGGAATTTATTTTAAAAGGGAGTTAATTTTGAAAATCGATTTGAAAATTGATTTAGTATTTGAAACTGTGTTTTAAGAAAGAAGAATGAGACTATGAAACTTATAAAGAGGGTTTATAAATAAAGTGAAATATTTATCAGAGGATAATTTGGAAGTGTAAATTCAGGATGGGAATTTATAAAGGAATGTGTAATTTGTCTTGAAAATAAATGGTGGTTTATTTTTAAAAGTGTGGAAAGAAAATCTACGAATTTGGGATGTAAATTGAGATAAATCGAGAAGGATTTATTAGTTGATTTAAATGGACTATTTTGGAATGGAAAGCGTATTTTCCCCTGAAAAGCTGAGAATGTTTTCAAAATAGCTATAAGTATAAATTAAAAGTTCTAAAGTTGGTTTTAAAAATAATGTTTTTGGAGAAGTTATTTTCTTAAATTGTTTTTAAATTTTTAAAGTAAATAATTTGTTAAGTCAATTGTAGAAGCGATTATTCTAAAGATTGAACTAATATTTGATTTAGAAGATGGTTATTTAAATAATTATACTCTATCTAATAATTTTATTTTAAAATTTAGTTTGGGCTTAAGTTTTACATGAGATATTAGTATAAAATTTCATAATCAATATTTTAAAATAAGTGTTTAAAATAGTTTTTATTTTAAGTATTTCCAAGTATATATATTTGGATAAGTGATTTAAATTATTTTAAAAACCTAAAGTATTAGGACTTGACAGATTTTCAGTGGAAATAAACAATATTTGGAAAAAAATTCCACGAGAGAAAAGTAGATTGAAAATTGTTTTCAAAGGGTTGAAGTGTGAAAATCTATCTTGCGAAGATATTTTGAAACAAATAATTTGGGAAATTATTTAAATCTGATGGTTGTTTAGGGATGTTATTTGATAGTTAAATAACCGACTACCAATATTGGCCTTTAAGACCGCATTTGAATTTCGATGCGACCGGGGGTCGGATTCCAAGTGGTTATCCGAAAACCACATCGAATCTTAAAGGTGGATCTTTTGTTTAAAAGATCAAAAATGGAAATTTGTTGTGACTTAATTTAGATCTGAATGTATGCACTTGTTTTTAAAAAAAAAATAAGTGCTCATTAATCGAATAAGCTGGGGGAGGACATTAAGTCATAAAACCCATTCCAAATAATGATATGACGGAATGGAATTGCATTTGAAGACGGTGGTTGAAGACCGGGTACTTTCAAAAACGAATGGTTTGCCTGTTGATTCTCTCTACACCGAGTTGCTCCGGTATAGAAATTATCCTATGTGATGGGGAGTCCAGACATGATTAGGGGATATCCGAATTTGCAAGGACTTTTTTCTTAATTGGACGAAGTGCCTTCGGTTCCATTCAAACGCCGGACGGTGTATGGATGTATGTCTGACATTACACCTTGAGATGTAAAGCTGGTTTCTATCAAATATATTTCTGTTGGTGGTGGAGAATTTTATTCTCTTAGCATAACACCCTTCCCTGAGACGTACGAGCTTAGAGGTTATGTAGTTGATAGTTATTAGTGATATATTCCCAATTTGGTAATGTGGCATGCTAAGTGCTGAGCATTGGTTGATCGAAGCATGGCTTTTGTGAAAAGCGTAGCTTTGTGGGACGAGACTTCATCGAACCTCACACCCCAGAAATGGTCGAAATAGAAAAGGATGTAGCATGGTTATGGGGGTCGCGCCCCTTAGAGTATGTGCATTTCCTTCTGGATAAAAAGTGGTATTCTGGTATGGAGCACAGATACTTAACATATGTGGATAAAAAGTGATATTCTGGTATGGAGCCTATATATTTTGCTTGTGTGGTTGTTGGAAATTGAGGCGCCTCGGTATAGGTCGGTTACGATCGAAGGATGGCATACTCATGACAGTTAGTTACCTAGTTACAGAGGTAACCCGGCATTGTGTTGGCAAAGATCCGGTTAGGTTCTCGGGGCATCCCTCTAGAGGCGTACCCATTCAGATAAAGGAAGTTCCTTAGCCTTGACCATCTATTGGAAATCCAAACTATCAATACGAGCCCGTACGGTTTTAGTTGTAGAACCTGCAATTTAACATGGTAGCTATAGTAGGCATACTATAATGGTACATATGCTGGCCAAGATTTATATTATACTTTCGAAATGCTTTTCTACACTATGCACTAATAATAATATTAAAAGGATTTTCGCGTATCAAGCATGTTTGACTACTATAAGGAGAAACCTTCCCCAAGTGTGCGATTGCATTGTGTGTGTGCCGGGAGACCTTATGGTAGTTTCATTCTCCAAAAGCATGAACGGATTTCTTTTCTTTTGGCAAATAACTTTTTTTTTAGTTCTCGCACCAGTCTTATGACTGACTGGGAGTTTATTGTTCCCTTTTCTAAACTCTGGTTGCCCCTAATTTTCCACACGGACACCTAGAGTCAGGTTATCAGTAGGTTCTGGAGCTAAGTCAGGAAAGTATGCTGTGGAGATCAGGCGATAAGCTGGATGACTAGACGTAATACTCGTAGATGATGTTATTTTTCTACTTTTATGTTGTATTCCGCTGTTGTGTTATATATGTGACTCTGATGATGTAATGTATAAATAGATATAGTTCTTTTGTTTAAAGATTAGTCATTTATCTATTATATATTATTCCGCTGCGAATGTGAGATTCTGGTATTGTTTCCATTTCTTCTTCTACCTTCTTTTTCTTAACCCCAATGGTTTGGTTTTTTGTCATTCGATTGTTCGGCATTTAATACAATGGAAGTATTGATGTCGATTTTCGGGCGTCGAAAAATCGGGTCGTTACAATTTGGTATCAGAGTTTAGGTTGGCGATAAACTTGGCTCTGGTGAGGATTACTCATAAGAAATAGAGTCTGTGGTACTCTAAAATGAGTTTGAGTGTATTAATAGATATGAGCGCGTATTTGTTAGTGAACTCTTTTTATATTGTGTTGACTTATCGGTTGAGTGTTTATAGATTCTAGTCGATATGTGGGACGCCATGTTATCGATAGGAGTTTCTAAACTCTTAAACAAGATAAACAGACACAACATTGTTTTAAAATTGGGTAAATGAAATAATTTTACCCAAATTATTTTTGTATATAGAAGGAATAATTTTTCATAAATTATTTTAGTATATGGTTGCTTGTTGTTGGAGAATGATAATATTAAGTTATTGTCATTGTTATATGGAAATTGAAATAAGGAAATAATAGTGTAAACAGAGTTAAAGATTAATTCATATAATAGAATAGAATTTGTAGAAATGTGATTTATAAAATTTAAATAAGATACCGGAGTAACTTTTGATAGGGATTGTAATTTCAAAAGATTAAATTTCTTTGATTTGAAATTGGTTTTCAAAGGTTTTGGAAAATAATGGTGAAATTATTTGAGAAATATTTTTGAAGGGATAAAAATCACTAAACTCTTTTCGGTTGTTGGAAAATAACTCCCGTGGCGATCGTGACATCATTGGTGTTCATTTTCAAGTTTCCAAGATAAGAGTTGCTTCCAAATTGTTTTAAAATTGGAGTTGTTTGCAAAATTGGGTTTGGTTTTGAAATACAAAGTGATAAGTGAATTTACTGAAGGATTTTGCATATAATCAAAAATGATTTTGATATACTTAAGTGATTATTTAAACTCTGGAATCTTATTTAAAAATGGTTATGGAATATTTATAGGTTTAAAAACTTATAACGGTTTGAGAAAGGATGAATAGAGTTCAATATTTAATTTTATTTTGAAATAAATTAAAAATTGAAGATAAAAAATTGAATTCAGAATGGGATTGAAAATTTGAGTCAAATAAAATGATGACATGGATTCAAACGAAATTGAAATGCAAGTAAATGAAATTGAGAACTAAATGTTGAAATTCACTTCGAATTTGGTAAGTAAATAGAACTGGAAATTGGAATGGACTATTGGAATCAAATTAAATGGTGTTTAATAAAGTGAAATTGTGTAATTTGTCCAAAGAAACTAAAAGAATTAAGAGTTTGGAAATGAACCTTTATTTGAGATATGAATAAATTAATAGTGGGACTAATTAAAGATGGTTTGAGATAGGATAAATAAAATTCAATACTCAAAGTTTGAAGATAAATTGAATTCAAGTAGAATTGAAATGAAAATTTGGATAAAAGTTGGAAATAAAGTCCATTAAGATTTAAAATAAATTAGTAAGTGGAGCTAATTAATGAAGTGATTAATTAATTATGGTTTGAAATGAATAGAATTCAATATTTAAAATGAAAGGGAAATTGAATTCAAATGAATTTGAAAATGAAAAATTTGAATAAAAGTATAAATAAACCAAAGGGGTGAAGTGAAATAAATATAATAAGTATATAAATACTTATATTGAACTTAAGTAATGAATGGTAAAATTCTTAAGTAAATTTGGTTTTAGGAAAATATTCGAAGTTGGTATTTGAATGAAGCTTAAATAAAAGGGGTGTGAAATGATAATTATGAATGAGTGGATAGAAATCAAGATGAATGTGAATAAAAGAGAATTGATATAGCTATTGTAGCGACCCAACTTTCTATCACCAGAAAGACGCATCACTATTTAAGAAAGAAAGAGATAGAAGAAGAAAAGAAAGAGAAGAAAGAACAACAACACATCAGAATCTCACAGCGGAACGAATGAAATATAATATATAACATATACATAGTATCATACACATCAGAGTACACAACTATACATCTCGATTTAGAAAGTTATAACACTTCTGTCTAATATACAATACAAGAACATTAATACAGAATAACACACAGCGGAAACTCTAACTACATATCTACACGCTGAAGCCTCCTGCTCCAAAGCTCCTCCAGAATTCGTTAAGGATAACCTGAATCACTTGACTACTCATACATAATATGAGTATCCAAGAGTTTAATAAAACAGAAAATAAACACTCGATTCAGACAGGGGTCTGGTGTGAGTAAACGGTTTAAGATTTCTTAACTTTAGAAAATCCTTTGAAAGAAAAGGGTATCACATAAGACTTACCACATATAAACATGAAAAAGTTTTTACCTTACGCTAACCAAAACATTTAATAGGAAATCCAGTGATATTATAATAGTGTCTAGGGTTTTCAAGTAAATATGAAATGGCCGAAATTGTTACATATATTAAATTCCAGCTACTAGCCACAAAAGTGGGTAATACAAACAAAACCGTAGGGTCTCGTAGGAAGAATGGGTTTCCATCAATGGCAGGGCTACTGGGGTACCACCCATCACAGTACATGGCCTAGATTACCGTACCGAGGAGCCACCCTAACTCCCCTGCAACACAAGGCTGGGACCATTCCTTACTGAACAGTCCCGAACAAGACCACCCCGCAGTTGGCTGCAGATCCAACCGTCCACAAAGCCGAAATAAAAAGGGACATCTAGACAAGGATGAATCTCGTCCTACTTGGGCATGACCCACTTAACCTTGTTGCACCTCCCCTGTTTTAGCCATTCCCGGTTGATGAGGCTTGAGGCTGCGATTACCTGTATAGGACACACTTATCTTAGAATGCTCATCGTCCACCTGACGATGTTCTGAAAGCATTCGATCCATACAAGTCCGTTCCGGGTTCGAACGGAACCGAAGGCACTATCTCGTTGCACTCATTTTGGAATCACCCTCAGAGTCAACGACCATAGCCCTTGCATTTTGAATCACCATCTCGAACCTGTAAGTACTATCTCCGTCAAACTCATCACGGAGTCACCCCCAGAGTTATATTGACGAATAGTTCTTACACCTCGAGTCTTCACTTGCACTCTACTTGGATACACGACATAACGTTTATTTTGGATTGATGTGGTTTTCGGATATGCGAATAAGGAAACCCTATCCCGGTCTCACCAAATCCAAACGCCATTTTAATGTCCAAGTTGTACTTAAGGGTTTTAAACAATAGATGTTCAGAATATCACTTAACATAAATGGATGATTCACATTACACAGATAGATAATCCATTATTATCACATTCATCCATACATATCACAAAGCAGCATATAGATCACATCTCAGATATATCACATTCATATCAACACAAATCAACCAATGACATACGATATCATCCAATATCATTAACTCATCCAATGATATTTATCATCCAATCATTAATCAACCATTACAAGTTTGATCCAAACTTAATTAATTTAATTAATCCTTAAATAAATTAATTCTTACTTAATCTCTTGGATTATCATCAATCCAGCTTACATATTCAATAATTAATTACAAATTAATTAATAAACATCACTTAATTATTCACCTTAGTCAATCTTCCTTGATTAATTATCTCTTAATTACTTTAAGTAATTATTCCTTAATTACAATATTAATTAATCATCTTGATTAATTACTTCTTAATTATACCAAGTAATTATCTCTTAATTACTCTTTTAAATTAATCACATTTGATTAATTATTCTGATAATTATTCCTTAATTATCCTTTTAAATTAATCATACCTGATTGATCACTTTTTTTTAATTAATCATACCTGATTAATTACTTATAATTAATCACATTTAATTTATTACTTTTAATTAATCACGTTTAATTAACTACTCTTAATTAATCACATTTGATTAATTACTTTTAATTACGTTTAGTATTGAAGACTCATTTATAGATTAATTATCCTTTAATTATAAATTAACCATTAAATATTTATTTCCATTAATTAATGATAACTTCTATTAATTAAATTTCTTTTTAATTAATTACTTTAACAAGTAATTAATCACATTATTAAATTCTTTTAATCCTTTTATTAAATTATTTAAACTTTAATTAATTGTATTAATTAATTCTTTAATTTATAACTCAAGTGATTAACCCTTAATCACATCCACTTAATTACTTTCACAAAGTAATTATCTTTTTACTTAATTACTTCCAGCAATTAATTACTTAATTACTTCACCCAGTAATTATACTTAATTAACTCCAAAGTGATTATCATCAATTAATCACTCATTAATTATTTATTTTAATCATTTAAATGATTCTTAACTCCTTATTTTAGAAAGATTCTTGATTAAGAAAACCATTATCTTAATTAAATCATATTAACCAAAATACCTTAATTATTAATAAAAATTGAATTATCTTAATTATTTTCACAAATTGATTTATCTTTAAATAAATCAAAATTCTAATTTACATAAGATAAATCTTTATTATAGTTGATTTTTTCCAAATTCCAAATCATTACGCTTTAATTAAAATATAATATATTAGAAATCAATTTTAATTAAAATAATTTAAACATTCAAATTAAAAACTTTTAAAATCTTTAGATTTTCCAAAGTTGTTAAAATAAAGTTTAATACAAACTTTATTTCAAAATCCACTTATTTTGATTTTAAAACTTTCATAATTTAATATATATAAACTTGTTTAAAACTTTAACTTGAAACAAATTTAGTTTTAAAATATAAACTTGTTTAACTTTTGTTTTAAAACTTTAATCGTTTACAAAATCATATTATCTTTGTTTTAAACTTTCAAAACCTTACTGATAAATTTTTAAAACCGTTAAAAACTTAAACTATCCAAAACAAAACCCTGCTCAATCAACACATGAGCAATCCACTATAAAAACTCGCGTCAATCTCGAGTAAAATCAAACAAAACCCGAGTACCCCCAACCTAAGCCTGCTTCGAGCTCAACCATCACATACCCGAAGTCATCTTCGAGCTCCTACCATCATCCTTCCCAAAACACAACCCATTGCAGAAAACACGACACCGTGCACATCAACGTGCACATTGCCGCCGGTCGACGGCGAACTACCCTCATGCCTCCGACAAGTCGATCTCAACCACTACAACAACTAACACAACCCAGAAACCCAAATTCGATCGAAAATCAAATTTTGACCCAAACGAACCAATCAGTTCGAAACCATATCACCAGAATCCTACCCTCCACGGCAACCCTAGCTTCGAGAATCCTCGCCACCCTAGCTCCGCCTCGCTTCCCAGCATCACCAGGTCCAACCGCGATCGACTCCGGTCGTGTTACGACGCCGTGAAAACCCAAAGAACATCGTCGGCAAAAAAGGTTGCAAAACCCTACACGATCGAATCCCGGCCATCCTCCTTAATAATAAATTCCTAAACTATTTTTCCCATGATCTCCATTGCCCCCTCCACCTTCGAGCTCAATCACGACCTCAATTTCACCGCCGTTCGCCGCAATTTGGTCGAAATGTCCAAAACAGAGAATCAAAGAATTTTCTTCAATTACTAAACTAGAAATCATGATTCATATCTCAAAAATCATGATTTTCCAAGTGTAATACAATTATAAAATCAAAACTAAGATTTGAATACACAAAATTTTGACCCAATTTAAATTTCACTGTAAATTCAAAGATGTAGAACCAATTTTTCGTTTTTAAAACTTATAATTATTCTTAGAAGAAAGTTTATGTGATATCAAACATCTTTCATTCCCAAACCATAAGCAAATTCAAATTCAAAATTTAGTTATTGAATTAATTGTGACAATTGAAACTGTTAGTATCAAACGGTGCTTAAGTTTTAACTATACAGACAAAAAAATACAAGAAGATAACATGCATCAAATTAATTCAAATATTTCAGAAATCATCATGATCTTCATTCATCAGAAAAAGTTGGAATCAAGTTTAAAACTGTTTTTAAAAGAAATCATTTACTCACCTTTTTTTATTGCAGAGGATAAAACTGTATTTTCCAGGCTTTAGAATTTATCTGCATGTTGATGAATTCTCTGAATTATTTGTTTGTACTTGATTCTAGTTGCATGTTGATTGAATCTCCTGATTCTATCCTTGCATGTTCTTGAATTGCTTGATTATATTTGAAATCTTGCCTTTGATTGTACTTGAAGATTTAAATTTCCAGATTCCAACAGTTTCATGACTTCCCTTTTGTTTTCAGATTTCTTCCATTTTTAACCAATTATTCATTTTTGTTGAAGAGAAGAAAAAGATTTTGCTGAAGAATAAAACTCTTCTTTTAATTTTACAATTTAAATTTTAAACTTAATTATTAAGAGAATATTGCCAAATGTCTATCCTATATTCCCATTATCTTACACCTATGCATAATGATTCACAAGTGTCTTTAATACACACTATAACGTTTACAAGTGTTAAAATGTTAAATTAATATTTAAAAAGTTATTTTCAAATGTTTTATTAATGTTTTAAATGTTATTTTCTTTTTAATAATTTATTTAAGCTATATACATGTATTTATGTAATATTTAGATAATTATAAAATGTGAATTTATTTTATATAAATAAGCTTTGAATTTCAATAAATACTCATGTGAATTCAAGTAAACATTTATTAACAAATAACTTATGCTTTTGATTCAAATCTATATAACATGTGTTTATAAATTTGAGAAATTTAATTTAACTCTATATATAAAAAATTTAAAACAATTTTATCTTATGATAAAATTAAAATGAAAGAATATTAAAACAAATGAACTTTTTAAATTTAAATCTTATTTAGAACTTAAGTATAAAATATATATGTATCTATATTAAATAAGAAATTAATTTTGTTATAGAAATTTAAATCTCAAATATTATTTTCAAAAGTATTAAGACAAATTAAAATTTCAAATTACAAATTATATATATATATATATATATTAAAGTTTGCAAATACTTATTAAATTCAAATCAATACAATCTTCCATTTCTAATATATACAAATATATATATATATATATATACATTTACATTATAAATAGAAAACATTTTAAATCATTAAATTTGACAATTACTACATTAAATTTTGAAACACAAACCAAATCATAATATATATATATATATATATTCATATATATTACAATTTGAATATAAAATTTTTATTACTTTAAAACTTCCTATTTACAAGATATATCAATATATATATATATATATATATATATATATATATATATATATATATATATTATAATAAATAGAAAATATTTTGATTAGATTTTGAAAAATAAATCTTACCAAAATTTAAACTGCTAAAATAAATATTTCCAAATTAAATTATTATTAGTTTTCAAAAGAATTAAACTTACCTATTTTATACTGTTATGAAAAATGTTGATAGATATTATCAAATTATTATTATCAGCCTTTAAAATAATTTTAACTTGTCAATTTATAATATAAGATGATCAAATTAATTTAATTATTATCAAAGATTATTAAATTGATATTGCTCAAAATTATGGGTCGTCACATTCCTCCCCCCTTAAAAGAATTTCGTCCCCGAAATTTAAAAGCAAAGATAATTTAATAACCCAGCAAAGAATTTAAATTTCAATCAGCAATCACACAATCAATCATTCACTATCAATCATAGCAACCAATTCAAACAAATAATTTTATCTATCCAGACAAAATTTTGAATAAAACTTCCTAATATTATCAAGAGTTTTCCAAGTACCTATACTGGAATACTCGCTCTACAGAATCTTATGTAACAATACTACTATAACCAAGAACTCCCACATCTGATCCTTTAAATCTGAACAAGATATCAGACTAAACTCAAGACCAGCCCAACTACCAGATCCTTCTGAACTGCTGATTCTATCACTCAAAGAATCATACACATATTCCTCAAAGATATGTGAAATACAATGAATTCCAGCTATCCGCACTGGCAATTCAATCTTGTAGATAAAAATCTAATCTCCAGAAAACAAAACAAAAAACTCAAAATACCTTAGAGCTAGCTCTCCAGTTTTACCACATCTTATATCTCCTTTAATCGGATAAAACAATATCCAAATTCCAACTTCACATTCCAAATCTCCTTAATTCTGAACTGCATAACTCTTCTAATACTCCTGAGTCACCTTCAACTTCCTAATCAGCTTAACCCTTGCTGATTGCTTCATGAACAAACAGGATCAAAATCAAACCAATCTCCAGATCCTTCTCAACAAAATGGCTCTTCCAAAAATTTGCTAAAATCCAAAACACAACTATATCCCACAAGCATTAGTGGACTTCAAACCTACATCTATTATCTGGAATAGCTAAACAGTTGCTCCGGACAACCTTGCCTTCCAAATCCAGAAAATTTCTTCATACTTGAATTTCCTGTGGAAATCTTTTAATCCAAGAAAACTGCAACTTCCGGTTGCTCACATTCTAGAATAACGGCTATCTCGCTTCCGCTGCACAACTCTGATTTGGAGTAGATGAGAATGCTATCGAAGAACTCGAGCACAAACTTTCTCCATACACAGTTCATCCGACTCATAAAATCTTAGTGACCCATTCCACTTAGTCAAAACATTCCAACAGAATCTTAACTAGAAACTAGATGATCCATTCCTTCTCCTAAGAATCTTGAGCTGCCTCATCAACTCTTCTCGCTCTAAGAGTCAACTCTCTACATGGTTGAACCATCAAAATTTGTGACGACCCGGAATTTTTGAATATGTGAAAGCAGAATATTTAATTAATTTTAAATATTCAAAGGTTAATTATTTACTTTAATTTCAAATATCAATATCTATTAAATAATTAATTGTCGCATTTAATTATCAGAATTTGGGAAAAATTATTGAATCTGAGATTTTAAGCATGTTAAAAATATAATTTGAAAGCTTATAAAAAATTTATTGATAACATCGAGTGTTAAAATAGAATTTAACACTGATTGGTTTAATTTATTTAAAAATATATCGTTTGAATTGAATTGAAAAATAGTTTTCCGAGGCACAGTCTCGGGAGTTGACGAAACCAGTTTCTATGGACCCGTAATATTATATTATCGTCGGATTTCAATTTAAGCTAGGTTCGGAATTACCGTTTGATCGTACAACCTATAAACACATAAAGAAAGATAATTTAAATTTAATTTAATTAGACAAATCTTTTTGTAGAAGTTTTAACCCTAGCTTTTAACGTAAGATTCATCTTTACTTTTATAAAATCAGGCCGAAGCCTTATCTTCAGATTGGAAACCGATATTTTTTTTTTAAAAAAAAGGGGATTATTCAAATAAATATCAGGCCGAAGCCTTCCCCTTTCCTCCAAATCGAAATCATTCAGTTCGTTTTTTTTAATGGCCGAAGAAATTGCAATCCCTTTTACTAGTTCGCAATCCCTTTCTTCTTCCAGCCATAAATCGAAACCCGTTCGTTGAAAGAAAAAAAAGAGGTGAACGCGACTGACACGCGCGAGGGCGTGCGTGATTGAAGCGACCGCGATGGCGAATCGGGGGAGAGCTCATGCGATCGTATGGCAATGGCGAAGCTGGGGAGATTGCGTCGCGATTTTGGGGCTTCTAATGATGGCGGCCTTTCTCAGCGTGGGGGGGGGTTTCGACGAGCAGCCTAGAAAAGGTGGAGCAGAGTTGTTCAGGTCGGCGATGGTGAGGGACTCGATGGAGTTCGTGGTGGTATGCGCGTGGTGGTCTCGGGCCAGAGATTCGAGGGGCAGTGAGGTATCAATTGTTGGATTTTAATTTAATTTAATTTAATCTTCAAACTGGAAATTTGTATGTGTAGTTTCGAAGACTGTTAGGTCTATTTAATTAAAAATTAGATGTTGGATTTAAATTTAAATTCGGAGTTTTAAAAATAAAAGTTTTTAAGTACAAAAAGAAAGGGGAAAATTAGTTTAGGAATATTTAATTAATTTTTTTTAAAACAAAGATTTAGTTAAATTAAATTTATAAAATGGAAATCAATTTATTTAGTTAACTTATATAATTAATTAATAACTAGGAAATATTTTATAGAAATAAAATTAGTTGAAATTAACTTATTAGATAGAATTTTTTTACCCAAAATTGTTCGAATATTAATAAATCCATGCAATTGTTATCCAAGGTATGAAAATGGGTCAGGATTGGATCGGATTGGCGAAACCAAAATCAAAGGTGAGTTAATCTCACTCAGTTAAATTTAAATTTAAATAATTAAATTTAAACAATTGTTTGAATGGTTGAATGAATTGATGAAATATAGTATGATATTTTGGAATTGATATATTATATTGTGCTTACGTTTGTGGATGCAGGAAAAACAGGTTGGAGGGATCCAACTGGGTCCCTCATCATATATATATATATATATATATATATATATATATATATATATATATATATTGTTTATTTATTCTATGTTATGCTTTGTGAATATTCTGTGATGAATTATATTGAAATATTGAATGCTATAGTTGCTTGGATATATTCTGGACTCTGAGTTGTCAAAATTATATAGCACTGGATTTTTGGAAAGAAATAATAAAAGGAGTAAATGTTTAAGAAAATAATTATAAAGAATGTGAATAAACTAAAATGAATTGGATAAGAATATTAGTGTTTTCAAACCGCTAATCAATGAATTATGTGTGTGGAAAGAAATTTATGAATAAACGGAAAGTTAAGAAAAAAAAACTCAAACTTCAATGTTATTGTTTAAAGGAATAAAATAATTATTTTAAATTTAGGATTTAAATTATTTAAGAAAAATAAAGAAGGAATTGGGAATAACCTAAAATTTGTATATTTCAGCTAAAGGATTTAAAAATCAAACCGAAATAATAATAAAGTCCATAATTAATTGAATTTCGAAATAAACTGATAAGCAAAAGAAATTTATTTCAAAGGAAATAAATTAGGAATCAATTTGGAAAATTGATTTAAGTGATTGAAGTTGGGATCCTCCCTGGATAACTAAGTACATCTTAAGTAAATTTTTAAATACAAGTTAATAGTTTTAAAATTTGTTTTAAAAGGTATGTTTTTGAAAATTTATTATTTCTAATATTTAAATTCTAAAGTAAGTATTTCCTAAAATCTATTATAGTAGTAATTATTTTAAAAAGTGACTTGGTATTTGGTTTCAAAAGTGGAAACCTAGTTATATATGTTATTAAGTAACTTTATTTTCAAATATTTATATAGTATGTGGTTTAACAAATTATCAAAGTAGTTTTTAACCTAAATGGTTTAAAGTATGTATATATATATATATATATATATATATATATATTTCAAAGTGAAGTGTTTTAAATTATTTTAAAAATCTAGTTTTGTGCTTGGTGATTTCAGAGGAGATATAAAATATTTGGGAAAGTTTATTCTGAAAGGAAGATGGTTTTGAAACTGTTTTCAAAGGATTGAAAATAGAAATATATCTTTGAGAATATTTTGAGATACATAAACAATTTGGGAAATTATTTATTGGTTGATGGTTGTTTGTGAATATTAATTGATAGTTAAATAACCGACTATCAATATCGGACAATGCGTTGATCGTTTCGAAGAGACCGGGATCGAGATTTATTTCTCGAAAACCACTTCGATCCGGTTTGTACGTTTCGTGAAAAACGACTTTGGATTCGAAGATGGAGCAGTGAAGTGCAAGGTCTAGTCGCTACTAATCCTGAGGATATTTCCAAAATGGATGTAGTAGGAATAGTGCCTTCGGTTCCGTTCGAACCCGGGACGGACTTGTATGGACGAATGCTTGCGAAACATCGTCAGGTGGACGATGGGCATTCTAAGTGAAACGTTCTTAAAAGGTAACGCTTAGCCTCAAGCCTCATCAAATGGGAATGACTGAAAATCAGGGGATATGCAGCAAGGTTAGGTGGGTCATGCCCAAGCAGGACAAGATATTTCCCTTGTCTAGATGTCCCTTTTTATATATTTCGGCTTAGTGGGTGGTTGGTCGCGCCAACCACGGGGTTTATCTTGTTCGGGACTGTTCAGTAAGGAATGGTTCCGGCCTTGTGTTGCAGGGGATGAAGGGAGTAATCCTCGGTACGGTGATCTAGGCCCCGTACTGTGACAGATGGTACCCCAGTGCCTAGTCATTAGTTGGAAATCCATTCTCCCTACGAGCCTTGTACGAGTTTTGTTTGTTTTACCCACTTTTGTGGCTAGTAGCTGGAATTTAATAGATGTAACAATTTCGGCTATTTTATAAGTATTTGTATATAGACCCTATTATAATATCAGAGGATTTCTATAAAAATTGTTTTAGCTATCGTAAGGTAAAAACCCGACATGTTTATTTGTGGCGTGGTCTTACGAGATGCTTTTGTTTTCAAAGGATTTTTGAAACTTTAATAATCAATTGGGTGTGATTTTCTCACGCTGGTATTCCAGACTGACTCGGGTATTATTTAACTGTAATGCTCGGGTCAGACCGAGTATTATAGGATACAGGGTATGATGCTGTGGAACTCAGGAGACGAGCTGGATGACGATACGTATAGTCATACTTGTTATATATATTCCGCTGTTTGAGTTGTTGTGTATGCATTGTATGTTATTGATGTGAGTTGTGACTGATGTACTCTGATGATGTAATATATGTAAACAGATATATTTGATTTTGAGTAAAGATTATTTACTACCTATTAAAGTTTATTCCGCTGCGATGGTTAGATTCTGATGTTGATTTTGTTTTCTCCTCTTCTACCTCTTCTTCTTAAACCCAAATGGTTCGTATTTCTGTGCAACTTGAGTTGATTGTTGTAGAATAGTGTGGACTCAAGGGGTACGGATTTGCGGGTCGTCACGGTTGGTATCAGAGCTTAGGTTGGAGATAACCTTGGCTCTGGTGGGAATTACTCATTTAAATTAGAGTCTATAGTACTCTATAATGAGTTTGAGCGTATTAATAAATATGAGCGCGTATTTGTTAGTAAGTATAAATTGTTTTAATATTGTGTTGATTGATTTATTGTGTGGCATATGAACCTTCGTCGACACAGTCTGCGCAACTGTATCGAAGGGGTTTCTAAACACTTGAATAGAACAATTGCCACGGTATTGTTTTAAATGTAGGTAAATTAAATAATTTTACCCAAAATATATTTTGATATAAATAAAATTTTCGTAAACTATTTAGCTAATATATGGTTGCTTGGACGTTAGAAATGATAATATTAAAGTATTATCATTGTTAAATGAAAATTTAACTAGAAATTGGAAAAAAATAACCAAAGTTTGGGAAGATAAATTCAATTATGAAATGAAATTCATAAATGTGAATTATAAATGTAAATTATAAATTAAAATATAACCAAATAAGAATTTGTATGAGCATAAGCTATGCAAATAAAATTATAGAAAAATTGATTTAAAGCTGGATTTAGGAATTTAAATCCCGGAAATTTGGAAGTGTTTGTCAAAGTATTTGAAGATGAATAATAACACAATTGTTTTGGAGGAACTTCCGAAAGAAAAATTGTTTTAAAATGGATTTTGGAAGTGAAAGAGCATTGAAATCACTTGGATTATTGGAAAATAATTCTAATGATGACGGCCGCATCATCAGTTTTAATTTTCGAATTTCTGAGTGACAGATTGCTACCAAATTTGATTTGTTCAAAAAAAGCTGGTTGTTTTGAAAATTTCAAAAGGAAATTTGTTGAAAATAAAAGCCAGGATTGGATTAAAATTTTTGAGAAATGTGGTTTGAGATATTGGAGATTTCAAAATGATTTGAAGCCAAAGCCGGGAGTTTAAAAATCCTGATGAGATAAATTGTAATCTTATAAAATTGAGTTGAGTTTTAAATCAGGAAGAAAATATAGGCTTTGAATGTTGGAATTAAAATTTAAAGAGAAAAGTTGAAAATGAAATTAACTTGGATTTGAAAATAAAAATTTAACTGGATTGAAATTAATTGACTAAGCTGAAAGAATATCCAGTTGTAATCGAATTGAGTTAAATAAATCCGAGTTAAAGTAAAATTGAGTTGGGATGAGAATTCAATTGAATTAATTAATGAGATTAAATTCTTACCTGAATAAATGGGAAGTAAATTGGATAAGAAATGAGAATTGAAATCAATAAATTAGAATAACTTATAAAAGAATTAAAGATCCATGGCAATAAAATATGCTTGGGCTATAAATAAATAAAAGGCTTGAGTTAAAAATAAAGGATGAATATATTCCAGCTTATGATGAATGGAATTGTATAAAATAATAAGTTGTGACTTATTAAATTGAAAATGGAATACAATGTCCAAAATCAATATTTTGATAAATTGGGAAATGAAATGAGGATCCAAACTTGAAGTATAAAATAAATATTGAACTTAAGAAAATTAAATGGAGTGATATTTGGAATGAAAATTCAAGTGTTGGATTATGAATAAGGGGAGAACTAATTGGATAATAAATTAGTTAATGGAATTGAATTATAAGTTTATGATAAAGTTTGGAAATAAACTCAAGTTATAAATTAAAATTGATTCAAATTGTTGATGAAGTGGAAGTAATTGAGAATGAAGTTGAATTGGGAGTTCATAAAAATTGGGTGGTAACTTGAAAATGGATAGTGGATTCAGAACTTGAGTTATTAATTAAAATTTAATGTGGAATGTTAACAAATTAAATATAATTGGAAAGGTATTGAATAAAAGGGAAAATGGGTTAAAATAGTAATGGTTTGGATTGAAAATAAAATCCAACTAAGTGGAAATAAATTGGGATTGGTCAGGCAATAAATTGAATGAGCTGAATCTAGATAGCTAAAATGTATAATAATTGATCAAATAATTTGTAGTTGGAAATGGCCATGTAATAAATTGGATGAACTGAATCTGAAAGGTAAATTTGATAATAACAAATCAAATGAAATTGTAAATTTTAAAATGAGATTTAACTGAAATAGAATCAAGTTAAATTGAATGGAAGAGAAAGATTTACTTGAAATGAAATGAGCTTAAGTATGAAATTGGAGTGACTAAACTTAAGCTAAAAGGTGGAAAAGAGTTGAATTGAATTCAACTAAAATTAAGTTTAATAATAGTGGATTGGATTTAAATCAAGTAAAAATAAATTTTAATTGAAATAAAATTCTGTGAGTTGCCGATAATATTTAATGGGATGAAATTGCTTAAATAAATAATTGTAAACCATTTAAATTATTAAGGAATTGAAATAACTTGAGACAATAAGGAAAATATAACGTTTCAAGTTTGTTAGAATGGTTTAAGTGAATGTGGATAAACTAATTATATTAAATGTAAATGAATGGATGTGAATGAATTAACATAAGAAGGAAAATTTAATTGGTAAATAAGATGGACCTAAATTGTTAATGGTTTTGAATGAAACTTGTTCGAATAATGGAACTAGTTGGATTAATAAATTAAATGTAAGCAATTGAGTTTTAAACCATCCAAATTAATGAAGTTATATCCAAATGGATTGAAAAACATTCACATTGGATGAGAATGGTTTATAAATTAATTGAAACAGTTGAATTAGCATGAAACTATATTAATTGCTTACGGAAAAATGTTTGTATGAGATTCTTTTAGAATTCATATGTTTTAACTAGTGTGAATAAGTGATATACTGTTAAACTTCATATATTTGGAACTTACATGTTTAAATTGAGAAAGTACAGGTACCTGGAAGCCGTATGGCTGGATTTGGGTTGGGCTATTTGCTAAAAATAATAAGCCGCTTGCTTAAAATGCTAAATAAGGTATGCCTACGAAATAAAAATAGGAAATATGAACTGTTTTTGGTTTTTCCGACCGTGTGGGTCGATGTATATATATTTATCTCTTTTGTCAAATTGCAAAAGCTCCTCCGTACAAAGGGGACTCTGCCAAAAAATTTCAGAAATTTTGGGAGTTAGAAAATTTTTGAAAATTTTGGAAAATTTTGTTAACGACAAAACTATTTAGAATTGGAAACTAAAATAAATTAGCAAATGAAGCTAATTAAAATATTGACATAAACTAGTTATAAATGGAAGATAAAATTTAAATGTTCAAAGTTGAAAATAAATAAAATTCATATGGAATGTGAAAACTAAATTAAATAGGAATAGATATAAACTTAAGTGGTGAGGTGAAAAGGAATATAAGAAACATATAAAATGTTTATACTAACTTAAGAAAGGAATGGTAAATTCTAGATTGGTAATTGATATTGCAAATATATTCCTAGTTGATATTGAATGAATAAATAATGACATTTTGTGAGAAAGTCGATAAAATATTTTGGGATGTTGTGTTTGGATATGGGTGCTAAGCAGGTATGCAGGTATTATAAAGGGAAAAGAAGAAAATTTGGTTTGATATGAAAAGATAAAAATTGAAATGCTCGACAAAAGGTATGTATTTAAATTTGGTTTAGAATTTGACTGGGATTGGATTTGGATTGAGCCATTTGGCTTTTTGTTTTCTTTTTGAATCTGGGAGGCCGTAGAGCCATTTTTGTAGTAGTACCGAGCTAGCCGCACAAAGGAGACGCTGGCGAAATTTTTCGGGAATTTAGGGAGTTAGAAAAATTTTGAGAAATTTTGATAATTCAAAATTTGGTTTTAAATTGAAACTTGCATGGTTAAAAAAATGGTATGGTTTGGAACTAGAGAAAGGTTTGGAAGTTAGTAAGGAAGATAATGGGTCTTTTATATAAAAGATAATTGGTAAGATGTCGAATTGTTAGAAAACTGTTTCGTTTAGGGAAATAGTAACGGGTATTGGAACATTCTTCCTAACTAGTAATTTCGGGGACGAAATTCTTTTAAGGGGGAAGGAATGTGACGACCCGGAATTTTTGAATATGTGAAAGCAGAATATTTAATTAATTTTAAATATTCAAAGGTTAATTATTTACTTTAATTTCAAATATCAATATCTATTAAATAATTAATTGTCGCATTTAATTATCAGAATTTGGGAAAAATTATTGAATCTGAGATCTTAAGCCTGTTAAAAATATAATTTGAAAGCTTATAAAAAATTTATTGATAACATCGAATATAATAGAAGTGTTAAAATAGAATTTAACACTGATTGGTTTAATTTATTTAAAAATATATCGTTTGAATTGAATTGAAAAATAGTTTTCCGAGGCACAGTCTCGGGAGTTGACGAAACCAGTTTTTATGGACCCGTAATATTATATTATCGTCGGATTTCAATTTAAGCTAGGTTCGGAATTACCGTTTGATCGTACAACCTATAAACACATAAAGAAAGATAATTTAAATTTAATTTAATTAGACAAATCTTTTTGTAGAAGTTTTAACCCTAGCTTCTAATGCAAGATTCATCTTCACTTTTATAAAATCAGGCCGAAGCCTTATCTTCAGATTGGAAACCGAGATTTTTTTTTTAAAAAAAAAGGGGATTATTCAAATAAATATCAGGCCGAAGCCTTCCCCTTTCCTCCAAATCGAAAGCATTCAGTTCGTTTTTTTAATGGCCGAACAAATTGCAATCCCTTTTACTAGTTGGCAATCCCTTTCTTCTTCCAGCCATAAATCGAAACCCGTTCGTTGAAAAAAAAAAGAAAAGAGGTGAACGCGACTGACACGCGCGAGGGCGTGCGTGATTGAAGCGACCGCGATGGCGAATCGGGGGAGAGCTCGTGCGATCGTATGGCAATGGCGAAGCTGGGGAGATTGCGTCGCGATTTTGGGGCTTCTAATGATGGCGGCCTTTCTCAGCGTGGGGGGGGGGGTTCGACGAGCAGCCTAGAAAAGGTGGAGCAGAGTTGTTCAGGTCGGCGATGGTGACGGACTCGATGGAGTTCGTGGTGGTATGCGCGCGGTGGTCTCGGGCCAGAGATTCGAGGGGCAGTGAGGTATCAGTTGTTGGATTTTAATTTAATTTTATTTAATCTTCAAACTGGAAATTTGTATGTGTAGTTTCGAAGACTGTTAGGTCTATTTAATTAAAAATTAGATGTTGGATTTAAATTTAAATTCAGAGTTTTAAAAATAAAAGTTTTTAAGTACAAAAAGAAAGGGGAAAATTAGTTTAGGAATATTTAATTAATTTTTTTTAAAACAAAGATTTAGTTAAATTAAATTTATAAAATGGAAATCAATTTATTTGGTTAACTTATATAATTAATTAATAACTAGGAAATATTTTATAGAAAGAAAATTAGTTGAAATTAACTTATTAGATAGAATTGTTTTACCCAAAATTGTTCGAATATTAATAAATCCATGCAATTGTTATCCAAGGTATGAAAATGGGTCAAGATTGGATCGGATTGGCGAAACCCAAATCAAAGGTGAGTTAATCTCACTCAGTTAAATTTAAATTTAAATAATTAAATTTAAACAATTGTTTGAATGGTTGAATGAATTGATGAAATATAGTATGATATTTTGGAATTGATATATTATATTGTGCTTACGTTTGTGGATGCAGGAAAAACAGGTTGGAGGGATCCAACTGGGTCCTTCATCATATATATATATATATATATATATATATATATATATATATATATATATATATATATATATATATATATTGTTTATTTATTCTATGTTATGCTTTGTGAATATTCTGTGATGAATTATATTGAAATATTGAATGCTATAGTTACTTGGATATATTCTGGACTCTGAGTTGTCAAAATTATATAGCACTGGATTTTTGGAAAGAAATAATAAAAGGAGTAAATGTTTAAGAAAACAATTATAAAGAATGTGAATAAACTAAAATGAATTGGATAAGAATATTAGTGTTTTCAAACCGCTAATTAATGAATTATGTGTGTGGAAAGAAATTTATGAATAAACGGAAAGTTAAGAAAAAAAACTCAAACTTCAATGTTATTGTTTAAAGGAATAAAATAATTATTTTAAATTTAGGATTTAAATTATTTAAGAAAAATAAAGAAGGAATTGGGAATAACCTAAAATTTGTATATTTGAGCTAAAGGATTTAAAAATCAAACTGAAATAATAATAAAGTCCATAATTAATTGAATTTCGAAATAAACTGATAAGCAAAGAAATTTATTTCAAAGGAAATAAATTGGGAATCAATTTGGAAAATTGATTTAAGTGATTGAAGTTGGGATCCTCCCTGGATAACTAAGTACATCTTAAGTAAATTTTTAAATACAAGTTAATAGTTTTAAAATTTGTTTTAAAAGGTATGTTTTTGAAAATTTATTATTTCTAATATTTAAATTCCTAAAATCTATTATAGTAGTAATTATTTTAAAAAGTGACTTGGTATTTGGTTTCAAAAGTGGAAACCTAGTTATATATGTTATTAAGTAACTTTATTTCCAAATATTTATATAGTATGTGGTTTAACAAATTATCAAAGTAGTTTTTAACCTAAATGGTTTAAAGTATGTATATATATATATATATATATATTTCAAAGTGAAGTGTTTTAAATTATTTTAAAATTTTGTTTTGTGCTTGGTGATTTCAGAGGAGATATAAAATATTTGGGAAAGTTTATTCTGAAAAGAAGATGGTTTTGAAACTGTTTTCAAAGGATTGAAAATAGAAATATATCTTTGAGAATATTTTGAGATACATAAATAATTTGGGAAATTATTTATTGGTTGATGGTTGTTTGTGAATATTAATTGATAGTTAAATAACCGACTATCAATATTGGACAATGCGTTGGTCGTTTCGAAGAGACCGGGATCGAGATTTATTTCTCGAAAACCACTTCGATCCGGTTTGTACGTTTCGTGAAAAACGACTTTGGATTCGAAGATGGAGTAGTGAAGTGCAAGGGCTAGTCGCTACTAATCCTGAGGATATTTCCAAAATGGATGTAGTAGGAATAGTGCCTTCGGTTCCGTTCGAACCCGAGACGGACTTGTATGGACGAATGCTTGCGAAACATCGTCAGGTGGACGATGGGCATTCTAAGTGAAACGTTCTTAAAAGGTAACGCTTAGCCTCAAGCCTCATCAAATGGGAATGACTGAAAATCAAGGGATATGCAGCAAGGTTAGGTGGGTCATGCCCAAGCAGGACAAGATATTTCCCTTGTCTAGATGTCCCTTTTTATATATTTCGGCTTAGTGGGTGGTTGGTCGTGCCAACCACGGGGTTTATCTTGTTCGGGGCTGTTCAGTAAGGATTGGTTCCGGCCTTGTGTTGCAGGGGATGAAGGGAGTAATCCTCGGTACGGTGATCTAGGCCCCGTACTGTGACAGGTGGTACCCCAGTGCCTAGTCATTAGTTGGAAATCCATTCTCCCTACGAGCCTTGTACGAGTTTTGTTTGTATTACCCACTTTTGTGGCTAGTAGCTGGAATTTAATAGATGCAACAATTTCGGCTATTTTATAAGTATTTGTATATAGACCCTATTATAATATCAGAGGATTTCTATAAAAATTGTTTTAGCTATCGTAAGGTAAAAACCCGACATGTTTATTTGTGGCGTGGTCTTACGAGATGCTTTTGTTTTCAAAGGATTTTTGAAACTTTAATAATCAATTGGGTGTGATTTTCTCACGCTGGTATTCCAGACTGACTCGGGTATTATTTAACTGTAATGCTCGGGTCAGACCGAGTATTATAGGATACAGGGTATGATGCTGTGGAACTCAGGAGACGATCTGGATGACGATACGTATAGTCATACTTGTTATATATATTCCGCTGTTTGAGTTGTTGTGTATGCATTGTATGTTATTGATGTGAGTTGTGACTGATGTACTCTGATGATGTAATATATGTAAACAGATATATTTGATTTTGAGTAAAGATTATTTACTACCTATTAAAGTTTATTCCGCTGCGATGGTTAGATTCTGATGTTGATTTTGTTTTCTCCTCTTCTACCTCTTCTTCTTAAACCCAAATGGTTCGTATTTCTGTGCAACTTGAGTTGATTGTTGTAGAATAGTGTGGACTCAAGGGGTACGGATTTGCGGGTCGTCACAAAATTACTCCTGAAATCCAAGTCGATAAGAAAACTCAATCTCCGATTCGGGTAGACCTCTGATTTCTTCCAAAACATCTGGAAAATCTCTGACTACTTTCATAGCTTTTACCTCCATATGAGATGCCTCAATTCCCAAACCAAAGAATACTCAAAGATTTCCCAAACTAATCGCAAGTCACTTTTGCGATCCCACTCAGTACAGGTTCCAAAGAACTATCTTTCCAATTAGAACAGCTTTCCTAATCGAGATCAATCTTCAAGAATGGCTTATCTACCAGAAAAAACTGATAGATCACTTCCAACAGATATCCTGCTCTGCTGAGCCTCCTGGATAAGCCTTCACTATCTGCCTGGTCTGCCGATAGTCGAATCCGAAAGATTTACGAATCATCGAAGAAATGGATCCACGTTGCTGCTTCCAAACTTCACTTCAATGATACTGCTAAGCCAAAAGATCATCCTTGACCATAAGCTTCTTGAAATTCAAAACTATCACCCAATTCCACCAAAAATCCTTGAGACGGGTAGACATCTTCTCAAGAAACTTGGCTCCAAACCAAACACCAACCACTTGTTCTTCTTAAGCGAAACAAATGAGACCATGTCGAAAATGAGGTAACTCATCGACCTTAGTCTCATACTTCAATATAGATAAGACAACCACCCTTACCTGAGATCCAGTAAATCTCTAAATATCTAAATCTTCCCTGTAATAGGCATCAATGTTCCTTCAATACCATCTAAATCTTGCTCCAAAAGAACATCTTCAGAACCATCCATGGATACTGCATCTCACCACACAACTATTCCTTCCTGAAGCTACCAAGATACCATCACCTGCTTCTGCTCAGCTGATAGATACAACTCTTGGAAATCCCGCTCACTCGAGAGCAAATCAACCTCACACTCCAAGAATATACTCCAATCCTTGAAAATACTATTTCTAGGATCAATGAAATCCTTTCACCAATCTACAAAGCTTATTCGAGATGGTATTAGGTCTACAATCTCGACAGATATACCTCCAACCACAACATATGAGCCTCTTCCATTAGTGGTAGTCATGTTACACACACTCCTACCTTATCTACCTTTATAACCTATGTTGAAAAATCCTAACAGATAACCCAACAGATTAGGTATATATATATATATATATATATATATATATATATATATAAATTTACAAATACGCTCTCTCAAGATAGACACCATTCCAGAGCCTAGGTATTCACTCAACCTAATGCTCTGATACCAACTGTAGCGACCCGACTTTCTATCACCAGAAAGACGCATCACTATTTAAGAAAGAAAGAGATAGAAGAAGAAAAGAAAGAGAAGAAAGAACAACAACACATCAGAATCTCACAGCGGAACGAATGAAATATAATATATAACGTATACATAGTATCATACACATCAGAGTACACAACTATACATCTCAATTTAGACAGTTATAACACTTCTGTCTAATATACAATACAAGAACATCAATACAGAATAACACACAGTGGAAACTCTAACTATATATCAACACGCTGAAGCCTCCTGCTCCAAAGCTCCTCCAGAATTCGTCAAGGATAACCTGAATCACTTGACTACTCATACTTAATATGAGTACCCAAGAGTTTAATAAAACAGAAAATAAACACTCGGGTCAGACAGGGGTCTGGTGTGAGTAAACGGTTTAAGATTGCTTAACTTTAGAAAATCCTTTGAAAGAAAAGGGTATCACGTAAGACTTACCACACATAAACATGGAAAAGTTTTTGTCTTACGCTAACCAAAACATTTGATAGAAAATCCAGTGATATTATAATAGTGTCTAGGGTTTTCAAGTAAATATAAAATAGCCGAAATTGTTACATCTATTAAATTCCAGCTACTAGCCACAAAAGTGGGTAATACAAACAAAACCGTAGGGTCTCGTAGGAAGAATGGGTTTCCATCAATGGTAGGGCTACTGGGGTACCGCCCGTCATAGTACATGGCGTAGATCACCGTACCGAGGAGCCACCCTAACTCCCCTGCAACACAAGGCCGGGACCTTTCCTTACTGAACAGTCCCGAACAAGACCACCCCGCAGTTGGCTGCAGATCCAACCGTCCACAAAGCCGAAATAAAATAGGACATCTAGATAGGGATGAATCTTGTCCTACTTGGGCATGACCCACTTAACCTTGCTGCACCTCCCCTGTTTTAGCCATTCCCTGTTGATGAGGCTTGAGGCTGCGATTACCTTTATAGGACACACTTATCTTAGAATGCTCATCATCCACCTGACGATGTTCTGAAAGCATTCAATCCATACAAGTCTGTTCCGAGTTCGAACGGAACCGAAGGCACTATCTCGTTGCACTCATTTTGGAATCACCCTCAGAGTCAACGACCATAGCCCTTGCACTCTGAATCACCATCTCGAACCTGTAAGTACTATCTCCGTCAAACTCATCACGGAATCACCCCTAGAGTTATATTGACGAATAGTTCTTACACCTCGAGTTTTCACTTGCACTCCACTTGGATACACGACCTAATGTTTATTTTGGATCGATGCGGTTTTCAGATATCCAAATATGGAAACCCGATCCCGGTCTCACCGAATCCAAACGCCATTTTAATGTCCAGGTTGTACTTAAGGGTTTTAAACAATAGATATTCAGAATATCACTTAACATAAATGGATGATTCACATTACACAGATAGATAATCCATTATTATCACATTCATCCATACATATCACAAAGCAGCATATATATCACATCTCAGATATATCACATTCATATCAACACAAATCAACCAATGACATACGATATCATCCAATATCATTAACTCATCCAATGATATTTATCATCCAATCATTAATCAACCATAACAAGTTTGATCCAAACTTAATTAATTTAATTAATCCTTAAATAAATTAATTCTTACTTAATCTCTTGGATTATCATCAATCCAGCTTACATATTCGTTAATTAATTACAAATTAATTAGTAAACATCGCTTAATTATTCACTCCATTGATTAATTATCTCTTAATTACTTTAAGTAATTATTCCTTAATTACAATATTAATTAATCATCTTGATTAATTACTTCTTAATTATACCAAGTAATTATCTCTTAAGTACTCTTTTAAATTAATCACATTTGATTAATTATTCCTTAATTATTCTGATAATTATTCCTTAATTATCCTTTTAAATTAATCATGCCTGATTAATCACTTTTTTTTAATTAATCATGCCTGATTAATTACTTATAATTAATCACATTTAATTAATTACTTTTAATTAATCACATTTAATTAACTACTCTTAATTAATCACATTTGATTAATTACTTTTAATTACATTAGTAATTAAGACTCATTTATAGATTAATTATCCTTTAATTATAAATTAACCATTAATTATTTATTTCCATTAATTAATGATTACTTCTATTAATTAAATTTCTTTTTAATTAATTACTTTAACAAGTAATTAATCACATTATTAAATTCTTTTAATCCTTTTATTAATTAACCATTAATTAAATTATTTAAACTTTAATTAATTGTATTAATTAATTCTTTAATTTATAACACAAGTGATTAACCCTTAATCGCATCCACTTAATTACTTTCATAAAGTAATTATCTTTTTACTTAATTACTTCCAGCAATTAATTACTTAATTACTTCACCCAGTAATTATACTTAATTAACTCCAAAGTGATTATCATCAATTAATCACTCATTAATTATTTATTTAATTATTTATTTTAATCATTTCAATTAATTAAATGATTCTTAACTTCTTATTTTAAAAAGATTCTTAATTAAGAAAACCATTATCTTAATTAAATCATATTAACCAAAACACATTATTAATAGAAATTGAATTGTCTTAATTATTTTCACAAAGTGATTTATCTTTAAATAAATAAAAATTCTAATTTACATAAGATAAATCTTTATTATAGTTGATTTTTTCCAAATTCTAAATCATTACACTTTAATTAAAATAAAATATATTAGAAATCAATTTTAATTAAAATAATTTAAACATTTAAATTAAAAACCTTTAAAATGTTTAGATTTTCCAAAGTTGTTAAAATAAAGATTAATACAAACTTTATTTCAAAATCCACTTATTTTATTTTAAAACTTTCATAATTTAATATATATAAACTTGTTTAAAACTTTAACTTGAAACAAATTTAGTTTTAAAATATAAACTTGTTTAACTTTTGTTTTAAAACTTTAATCGTTTACAAAATCATATTATCTTTGTTTTAAACTTTCAAAACCTTACCGATAAATTTTTAAAACCTTTAAAAACTTAAACTATCCAAAACAAAACCCTGCCCAATCAACACGCGAGCAATCCACTATAAAAACTCGCGTCAATCTCGAGTAAAATCAAACAAAACCCGAGTACCCCCAACCTAAGCTTGCTTCGAGCTCAACCATCACATACCCGAAGTCATCTTCGAGCTCCTACCATCATCCTTCCCAAAACACAACCCACTGAAGAAAACACGACACCGTGCACATCAACGTGCACATCGCCGCCGGTCGACGACGAACTCCCCTCATGCCTCCGACAAGTCGACCTCAACCACTATAACAACTAACACAATCCAGAAACCATAATTCGATTGAAAATCGAATTTTGACCCAAACGAACCAATCAGTTCAAACCATATCACCAATATCCTACCCTCCACGGCAATCCCAGCTTCGAGAATCCTTGCCACCTTAGCCCTAGCTCCGCCTCGCGACCCAGCATCACCAAGACCAACCGCGATCGACTCCGGTTGCGTTACGACACCGTGAAAACCCAAAGAACATCGTCGGCAAAAACAGGTTGCAAAACCCTACACGATCGAATCCCAGCCATCCTCCTTAACAATAAATTCTCAAACTATTTTTCCCATGATCTCCATTGCCCCCTCCACCTTCGAGCTCAATCACGACCTCAATTTCGCCGTCGTTCGCCGCAATTTGGTCGAAATGTCCAAAACAGAGAATCAAAGAATTCTCTTCAATTACTAAACTAGAAATCATGATTCATATCTGAAAAATCATGACTTTCCAAGTGTAATACAATTATAAAATCAAAACTAAGATTTGAATTCACAAAATTATGACCCAATTTAAATTTCACTATAAATTCAAAGATTTAGAACCAATTTTTCATTTTTAAAACTTATAGTTATTTTTAGAAGAAATTTTATGTGATATCAAACATCTTTCATTCACAAACCATAAGAAAATTCAAATTCAAAATTTAGTTATTGAATTAATTATGACAATTGAAATGTCAGTATCAAACAGTGCTTAAGTTTTAACTATATAGACAAAAAAATACAAGAAGATAACATGCATCAAATTAATTCAAATATTTCAGAAATCATCATGATCTTCATTCATCAGAAAAAGTTGGAATCAAGTTTAAAACTATTTTTAAAAGAAATCATTTACTCACTTTTTTTTATTGCAGAGGATAAAACTGTATTTTCCAGGCTTTAGAATTTATCTGCATGTTGATGAATTCTTTAAATTGTTTGTTTGTACTTGATTCCAGTTGCATGTTGATTGTATCTCATAAATCTATCCTTGCATGTTCTTGAATTGCTTGATTATATTTAAAATCTAGCCTCTGATTGTACTTGAAGATTTAAATTTCCAGATTCCAACAGTTTCATGACTTCCCTTTTGTTTTCAGATTTCTTCCATTTTTAATCAATTATTCATTTTTGTTGAAGAGAAGAAAAAGATTTTGTAGAAGAATAAAACTCTTCTTTTAATTTTACAATTTAAATTTTAAACTTAATTATTAAGAGAATATTGCCAAATGTCTATCCTATGTTCCCATTATCTTACACCTATGCATAATGATTCACAAGTGTCTTTAATACACATAATAATGTTTACAAGTGTTAAAATGTTAAATTAATATTTACAAAAGTTATTTTCAAATGTTTTATTAATGTTTTAAATGTTATTTTCTTTTTAATAATTTATTTAAGCTATATACATGTATTTATGTAATATTTAGATAATTATAAAATGTGAATTTATTTTATATAAATAAGCTTTGGATTTCAATAAATACTCTCGTGAATTCAAATAAACATTTATTAACAAATAATTTATGCTTTTGATTCAAATCTACATAACATGTGTTCATAAATTTGAGAAATTTAATTTAACTCTATATATAAAAAAATTAAAACAATTTTATCTTATGATAAAATTAAAATGAAAGAATATTAAAACAAATGAACTTTTTAAATTTAAATCTTATTTAGTACTTAAGTACAAAATATATATGTATCTATATTAAATAAGAAATTAACTTTGTTATAGAAATTTAAATCTCAAATATTATTTTCAAAAGTATTAAGACAAATTAAAATTTCAAATTACAAATTATATATATATATATATATATATATATATATATATATATTAAAGTTTGTAAATGCTTATTAAATTCAAATCAATACAATCTTCCATTTCTAATATATACAGATATATATATATACATTTACATTATAAATAGAAAACATTTTTAATCATTAAATTTGATAATTACTATATTAAATTTTGAAACACAAACCAAATCATAATATATATATATATATATATATATATATATTCATATATATTACAATTTGAATATAAAGTTTTTATTACTTTAAAACTTCCTATTTACAAGATATATCAATATATATATATATATATATTATAATAAATAGAAAATATTTTGATTAGCTTTTGAAAATTAAATCTTACCAAATTTTAAATTGCTAAAATAAATATTTCCAAATTAAATTATTATTAGTTTTTAAAAGAATTAAACTTACCTATTTTATACTGTTATGAAAAATGTTGATAGATATTATCAAATTATTATTATCAGCCTTTAAAATAATTTTAACTTGCCAATTTATAATATAAGATGATCAAATTAAATTAATTATTATCAAAGATTATTAAATTGATATTGCTCAAAATTCCGGGTCGTCACAGCTATAATCAATTCGGGAAAATACATAGGATGTACATATATTACGTTATTCGCATAACAATTCGATCCAGATTCGAGCGTAGAATTTCGAGATAGTTATATCGATCCGAGTTGGGATTTTTCACTCGATTTTTGACGGTGAACCCTAGATATGGATTTTTGGTTGATTCTGGAAATTCTCTATCATAGTTTACGGCTATGCAAGGAGAATGATGGTTTCTGATCAAGGAACCAGATCTGAGTCTGCATTAGGAAGTCGGGTGAACGATACTAGTTCGGAAGTGAAATTGTGTGATTGAGTGAGCGATCGAATTTCATATTGCGTACGGATGATATAAGTAAATCGTACGGACTTGAATAAAATAGATATTGAAAATTTCGTAAAGAAATGGATAAAATGATTTTGAATTCTGTGGTTGGATATTATTGTTCAGTAGGATATACATGTGTTATAATGGAAAAGGGAATTGGATTTTTGATTTCAGAAGATAAATGAAATTTCTCGTCAAAAGGTACATATTTAAATTTTTGTATGAAATTTGATGATTTTTTGGTCTAGCCACTTGGCGTTTTGTTTTCTTTTGAAATCAAGGGGCCCATAGAGGCATTTTATAGCCATACCGAGCTAGCGCGTAAAGGAGACGCTGGCGAAATTCTTCAAAAGTTAGAGAGTTAGAAAACTTTTGAGAAAATTTTGATAATTTAAATTTTGAATTTGAATTATAGTTTGAATAGTTGAACAAGTAATGTTGTTTGGAAACTATGAAAGAGAGTTTGGGAAGTTAATAGGGATAATAGTGTGTCTTTAATAAAAAGATTTGTTTTGGCAAGTTGATAAAACTGTTTGGCTTTGGGAAAATGATAAACGGTTTGTGGGTCATTCTCCTTAACTTGTAATTTCGGGAACGAAATTCTTTTAAGGGGGAAAGAATGTGACGACCTGGAATTTTTGGACATTTGAAATTAGAATATTTAGTTGATTTTAAATATTTAAAAGTTAATTTCTAACTTGAATTTCAAATATCACTGTTTATTTAGCAATTAAATTATTGAATTTAATAATATGAAGTTGAGTAAAATATTATATCTTCAGTTTTGAGCTTGTTAAAAATAATTTGAAGTCTTGTAAGATCTATATTAATAATACTGAAGATAATAGAAGTGTTAAAATTAAATTTGGAATTGTTTTGTTCAGTTTTAAAAATATATTGTTTAAATTAATATTTAAAAATAGCCTTCCGAGGCACATTCTCAGAATTTGCGAAACCAGTTCTATTGGATCCGTAATATTTTATTATTATCGGATTTCAATTTCCGTAGCACTTGGAGTTGTCGTGTGATCGTACGGTAGATAAACGCGTTAATTAAATCGAAAATTCAGTATAATAATAAGGTCCAAAAAGAAATCTTCTCCATACAATCGAATTAAGCTTCGAATCCTTTTCCACTACGTCCGGAATAAGGGTTTAACATTATAAACGCTTTGTGGCATGCCTCGATTGGAGATCGAGATTGTAAATTGCGAAAATCGAGAGGATTTAAATTTGAATTTAAATTTGAATATAAATAATATAATTAAAATACTGTTGTAGGAAAAGATACGTTGAGAAATCTAAAGCACGTGTCCCTTACCTTTTCTCATTTGCATACAAGTGTTTCTTCTTTTTTGATGCAGGGCACGTAATATTTTAAAATAAAATAAAAATATGTATACAAATTAAACAAAACGAAGGAATAAAAGAAAAAGCAAAAAAAATTCAGAGAAGAAATAATGGTCGCTGCCTTCAAATTCTAACAGCAGTTCACAAATATCCCCAAATCACGCAATCAACAAGCAATACGAAAGCTCACTAATGACCGATTCCTACAAAGAAATATGGTGAAAATCCACCATGAATTAGAATCGATCAACGTGATCGAGAGCATTTTACAGCCTGATAGGATTTCGATTCGTGAGGTCCTAGATTCTGCTACATTCACTCCGTTAACCGAAAGTATCTCCAACTATCTCAGCAGCAGCAAGGAATCATCGTGCATATTTCTTTCACTAAGGCAAGTGTCGAACAAGTTGTGAGCATTTACGCACCGATTGTGAAACTTTTTGGCATAATTGGAAACGAAGGATGGAAGCAGTCGGATTGCGAGTGGGCGATCGAAGTGAGGAGCTCTGGCGCGTCTTGGGTTGGGTCGTGCATTCGAGGCCGTTACTTTTAGGGTTGGGGTGTTTCGATCAACAATTGGGGCAGCGAAGGGGTAGTTGCATCAGTAAGGTATTGTCAAACTTTTGCATCAGTATAGACTTAATGTTAATAAACATACAAATAACTGTTTAAGAAACAAGCAAGATCAACTCAACAAAAAAATCAAAGCAGTTTCAAGTTCCAGATTTTCAAAGTATAAAATAATTTCCAGATCAAAGTTCCTAGTTTTTTTTCAAATTCAAATAAAATTTCCAGGTTCTCTATACAATATCTAGGTGAGTAAACTACCCTTTAGCAATCTTAAATCTGTTTACATCTTGATTTTAGATGATTGAAACTTGGAATATATTGTGAAAAATGTTTGTATAGATGTAAAAAATATGCATGCATGTCTGTATATATGAAGGTTTTGAGCGTGCATGTCAATACATATGCATATACTTCTCTGTTCTTAGTTTATAGGTTTCCAAAACGAATTCAAAATTCAAAACATCTTTCCCTAATTCTTTTTAGGCTTTAATATCTAAACAAAAAGTGTTTAAATTTATAGGATCTTAATTTTAAAAATACTTTTAAATATAATTATCTAGTGGTTTTGCTGGGAACAAGAAAATACAGTGATCTTAAATTAAACTCAAAAAATCGAATGTCTAAATTTCTCGTTCTGATTATGTAAACTGATTCAAACTTGAAAATGGTGATTTTTGATAATAGTTTCAAGATTTTTAAGTTTGTGGTTGTCGAGATATCGTGAGTTGAACGGAAATCGATTTTTTATCGATTTCTGGCGATTGGGGAAGAAATGATCATCGTGATCATTCCAGGAAGAGGCTGGTGTGATAGGGATCACGGGAAAAATGGTCTGAGATTTTATCGACCGCCGTGGTGGCGTATCGACATCGATTTAGGGTTTTGTGAGCTGTTTTGGTCATCATTGTTCTCGAGGGTCGTGTGTCGTCATGGGCGCGTCGTGGTCGATCGGAGTAGAGGGATCAAAGCATGGGTTAATGTCGCTGCTCTGGGTCGGTCGGCCAGATCGTAGGTGGTCGTACGCGGCGGCGTGAGAGGGATTTTATCGATCAGATTGGTTCCAGTAGGTGCTTGAATAGTTCGATTTTGATTTGCCAAGTCGATCGACGATCTGGGTGGATGGGTTCGTCGGTGAGGTCATCGACAACTTGTTGGAGGTCGCAGCGATGGTCGGAGATGACCAGATCGCCTATGCACATGAATATATATCTGGTTGTATCAAAAGGTTAGATTTGGAGAAGAAAGGGTAACCTCAGGGTTTAGCTCGGGGAATTGGATTGATGGCTTGGGTTTGTTTTTGAGTCGCTCGCGAGTATAGTTCTAGTTTCAAATTTAAACAAAAACAAGTTTTTTAAAAAAAATGAGGAGGTGACTAGAGTGGTTTCTCGAGGAAACTTGCTTTTGGCTCGGGTATTGACTCGGGAATTTTTGTCTTGGGCTCGAGTCGATTTTATTTTTGAATGAATAAATTTCAGTATCAAGTTTAAAAGCAATTATTAAACAAGTTTTTAAAATATAAGTATTGAACAAGTTTTTCAAGCAAGTTTTAAAGATTGGAATTTTAAAGTATAATTGTGACGCCCCACCTCTATACCCACGCTAGCCAAGAACACTACGGTGTAATGCTGTCAACTAGCACGGAGAATAAGGCTGTTGAGGAGCGACCATCCGTGTAATTGCTTTGCGCGAGCACCGATATGTCAGATAGTATAACATGCATTTCTTTTTCAAGAGGGAAATCCGACATACCGATACAAACACAAAGCTACTACACAGTGGCTATAATAATCTTCGGAAACAAATATAGAATAAGCATAACACAAATCAATCACAGATAATTCACATCACAAAGGCGGAAGAAGATGTGAATGAATAACTAACACATGAAAGTGTAAATCAGAGTAGCAGTCTAAAAAGATCCGCAATAACACAAAAGAATAGTTACAAGAACTACACAAAAGAATAAGTATACACCATGGAGTCTATATCTCAATTGTATACAATCCAAAAACTACTAATCTAAGTAGTTAACCAAAAGTCAGAGAAATCAATCCCAAGTGAGAAGTCAAGCTGAAGCACCTATAACATCTCAGTCTGACCCGAGTATTATTTAATAAGAAAATAATGAACGGATCAGTCTAACTATAAATATCAGATGAAACGATATAGGATAAGAGATATGACTAAACGCATAATAATCACAATGCCAAGCTGTGATATATATATATATATATATATATAAGTAATTGAAAATCAACAAGAGATTAATCAATATCACCAAATCTACACAAGAATCAAAGGAAATGTCATACTCCTTATTTCGTTCACCAAACCATAAATATTGACGATTATATAAATGTCAATCACAAAAGTCAATGACACACAAATTCACCAATGCACAAATATTGATAAAACTTATCAATGGAAATCACGAAAATTGGTGAAGCACAAATTCTAGAAATCATCTCAAGAAATCCAGTCAATGACACACGAATTCACCTATGCACAAAAATTGATAAATCATATCAATAGAATTCACAAAAATAGGTGAAGAAGAAAGTTCCAGAATTCGACACACGAAATCCAGAAATCACACAAAATAGGGGGGAGGCCTGTCACACGAACGGGAGCATGAAAACTCACCAACATATGTATCACACGAACGAGACGCTATCTCATGGTAGCTAGCCATTAATTTTTGACACACGAACGGCCCGAAGACCATGGGGCGCTACCCCATCAATTTGAGTCGAAACTCCACAAAACGTGGTTTAGTCTCCCTCGCAGACAAAGAGACATCGCACATTGCTAGTCTAAATCACAAAAATGATCGTCATGATCATCAAGAAGTGTCAATTACAGTAAGCTAGTAAATATATGAGCTTAGCTTCATGTCCCATAACCACTAGCTTAACTTAAATATTTACGAACAAATTGTAGATCTCCACTAGAAAATTGTCACAAGAGTTTCAATCGAACGAGTCCAAGAATTAACCGACGAAGTAAACGCAAGCGTTTCATACCACTTGTTTTACTAAGTCGTTTAATTAGATTTCTCATACGAGTGAGGTAAAGGTTTGTATATACTAATAATCGGTTTGAGAAAACGAGCTTTGTTATAAAATAATGTTGAAATCATTTGAAGAAAGGGTTTTGATATTTACTACTAGTATAGAAAACCTTTGTAATTTTAAAGTGACAAATCACAAAGAAGATTGTAGGAACAATCAATCACTAAAATTCACATACGAAGACGTGAATAAAAATCCAACGAAATCGATAAAGAATCCATCGAAATGGATATTCAAAAATCCCTAAAAAGGAGTCATCAAAGTCATAGCAAATGATAACAACACATAGGAAACAACACGAATCGATTAAAGTTGGAAATTCAAACATCTATGCAAAATAGGCATAGTTGGCAAATAGCAGCAGGTCGGTCGACCGGACTCCCTGAGTCGGTTGACCGAACCAGAAACAGAAGTGCACGGGGTAGCAGGTCGGTCGACCGGACCCTGAGCTCGGTCGACCGAGCCCTGTAACCTGCACTTCCAAACATAGGCAGGAAGTGCCCGTTCTACAGGTCGGTCGACCGGCCAAGGGGCTCGGTCGGCCGAACCTGTTGCTGGCACTCCCATGCCCTATTTCAAATGAGGTGCAAATCTCGATCAATTTGCAATCGCACGAGCAACGGCGCTAAGGGTTTATGCCAATCGACTACCCGTCCCTATATGCTCCTCGATGCATCACCAAAAACATGTTCAAACATCAAAGTTTTTTTAACGAATTGAACTCAAAACACTAAAAATTGGAATATTCACCAAATCAATCCAAACCAAAAGCAAATGCACACGAATAAGTGTTAGGAATTCATACCTAACAATCGAAGATAATTCATAGACTTAGATGTGAGATTAAAAATCTCACCTTTGAACCCAAGCAATTGAAAAAGAAGCTTGAAAGCAAAAGAGAATCAACCACTCTTCAAATCCAACTCAAGAAGCTTGATTCTAAGCTAACAAGAGAAACATTTCCTAAATTAGGTTTAGGAATTTCTGAAATTGATAAGAGAATGAGTTGGAGAAGAAGAAGAGAAGCTTACCAATGGGTTCTTCTATTAGTTTGGAGCTAGAGCTTGATTTGCAAAAGGAAACTAGGGTTTTGGAGTTTTAATTTCCCATCTCTCCCACCATTGATGTTTTAAAACTGAAAAGAGGAGAAAGTGAGGGTGAATGGGGAGGAGTGGCTCAGATTTGAGTATAAGTTAAACATAGGGCTGAGCCCAAACCCAAACCCAAAGTGGAAAAGTAACAAAAATCAACTTTCTCCAAACATATCGAAGCTTATACTCAAAAAGGTCGCAAACGGCATTTTAAACTCAATGGGAGTGGTCCCGAGTGCTAATTCGACTGTATGCAAAAAGTAGCTTTGCGGACTAAATTCCGAGTATCGATAAAATATTTAAATAAAATATTTAAATATAAAAATCGACAAATATGCAGGTTGTTACAGACTCCCTTCCTTAAAGAAATTGCGTCCTCGCAATATTTAAGAAGAAGATATATAGTAACAACCATAAAAGCATATTCAACACAAAAGAAGTTTGAAATAAGAAGTTCACCTCAAAGAGCACGGGAAAGTAAGTCTGGATGTGATCGCTCGATGAACTCTCTAGACTCCTAAGAACAATCCTTTGGATTTGAAGACCATTGAACTTTCACAAGCGGAACATCTTTATTTCGAAGACGTTTGACCTTCGAAGCAATAATTCGAATAGGATGCTGCTCATAAGTTAAATTAGGCGAAACTTCAATTTCTTCCACAACACCGGGCTCAAGAACAGAATCGGAATCTCGAAGACATTTCTGAAGTTGAGAAACGTGAAACACGTCATGGATAGCAGAAAATTGAGCCGGTAATAAAAGGCGATAAGCCATGGAACCAATACGTTCAGTGATAGGAAATGGCCCATTATATCGAGGCGCTAATTTTCCCGATCGACTGAAACGTACAACACCTTTCATAGGTGACACACGAATGAACACAAGATCTCCCACAGAAAATTCTAACCTCCTTCTTCGGTTATCGGCATAGGATTTTTGTCTACTCTGGGCTTCTTTCATCCTATGACGAATAAGATCAATCTTTTCTGTGGAATCACGAATAAAATCTGGACCTAAAACCAGCTTCTCACCGGCCTCAAGCCAACAAGAAGGAGATCGGCATGGCCTTCCATAGAGTGCCTCGAAAGGTGCCATACCAATACTAGATTGGAAGCTATTATTATAGGAAAATTCAACAAGTGAAATATGATCTTCCCAACTTCCACCAAAATCAAGAACACATGCACGAAGAAGATCTTCAAGAGTTTGATTCACACGCTCGGTTTGTCCATCGGACTGGGGGTGATAAGCGGTGCTAAAATTAAGCTTCGTTCCCAAAGCTTTTTGAAGACTCTTCCAAAATCCACTAGTAAACAATGGATCACGATCACTAACTATAGAAGTAGGAACTCCATGCAATTTAACAATTTCTTTAATAAAAAGTTTGGCCAAAAGAGGTACGGTTCGGTTAGACCGAACGGGAATAAAATGGGCAGATTTAGTAAGTCTATCAACAATCACCCATAAGCTATCATGACCCGAACGAGAACGGGGAAGGCCATCTATAAAATCCATGGAAATTTGGACCCACTTCCAAATTGGAATTTCTAAAGGTTGCAATAACCCACCGGGCCTTTGATACTCGGCCTTAACGAGTTGGCAAGTCATGCAACGCTTAATGAAGTTAGCGATGTCAAGTTTCATTCCCTCCCAATAATAAAGTCGCTTCATATCCGCGTACATTTTACTACTACCGGGATGAATGGTAAATTTAGAACGATGAGAATCTTCTAAAATATCTTTACGAAGATCACCAATATTTGGCACGACAAGTCTACCAAATTTCCGAATGCCGCCACGAGAATCGATATCAAAGTCTTTCAAACCTTCAATATCAATTTTATCCTTAATATTTTGGCCAAGAAGAGCCAATTCAGGATCTAGCCCTTGAGCTTCAAGAATGCGGTCTAAAAGAGAAGGATGAGCCTCAAGGCTATATAAAACAAATGATGAGCATAAATCGGATACGCGCTCTCGAATCTCACAAGTGGATAAGATCTCGATATCGTTCCATTCGGATATCATCATAGAAACAACAGCTTGTTGTTTTCGGCTAAGAGCATCGGTGACACGATTACCCTTACCGGGAGTGTAAAAAATATCAAGATCATATGGTGAAAGAAATTCGAGCCAACGCTGTTGACGCAAATTAAGTTCCTTTTGAGAGAATAAATACTTCAAAGACTTATGATCGGTATAAGGGACAAATTTCTCTCCTAAAAGATAATGACGCCAAATCCGAAGAGCAAAAACAATAGCCGCGAGCTCTAAATCATGTGTGACATATCTAGTCTCGGCAGGCTTTAATTGCCTAGAAGCATAAGCAATAACACGTTCTTTTTGCATAAGAACGGCACCCAAACCAACGCGACTAGCATCGGTATAAACAACAAAATCTTGATTCCCCTCGGGAATAACAAGAATAGGAGCATCAGAAAGGAGTTCTTTTAATTTCTGGAAAGAAGTTTCACATTTGTTCGACCAAATGTATTTAACACCTTTCTTCGTTAAGCTAGTGAGAGGCACGGCAATCTTAGAAAAGTCTTTGATAAAACGGCGGTAATAGCCCGCTAATCCGAGAAAACTATGAATCTCTGTCACACTCTCCGGTCTCTTCCAATCTTGAATCGCTTCAATCTTTAAAGGATCCATGGAAATTCCGGATTCGGAAATAATATGACCAAGAAACTTCACACGAGATTGCCAAAAATGGCATTTAGAATATTTTGCTTTTAATTGATTACTCCTAAGAGTTTCCAACACAATCCGAAGATGTTTTTCATGCTCCTCCTCGGTTTTTGAATACACAAGAATATCATCAATAAAGATGAGAACAAACCGGTCGAGGAAGTCTTTGAAAACTCCATTCATAAGGTCAACGAAATAAGCCGGACCATTCGTTAGACCAAATGGCATAACAAGCATTCATAAGATCCATAACGAGTACGGAACGATGTCAAAGGAATGCTATCCTCTGCAATACGAAGGTGATGAAATCCAGTAGCTAAGTCTAATTGCGAAAAGACTCTAGCACCACTAAGTTGATCAAATAGGTCATCAATCCGAGGTAAAGGATATTTATTTTTGATAGTAAGATCATTAAGCTTGCGGTAGTCAACGCAAAGCCTAAGTGTACCATCGGATTTCTTCACAAAAATAGCCGAATCTCCCCATGGCGAGGAACTAGAGCGAATAAATTGCTTCGTCTCCAATTCGGATAATTGTTTACGCATCTCTTCATTTTCTTTATTGGACATACGATAAGGGGAGCGAGTCATAGGTTGAGCTCCAGGAATGAGATTAATTCTGAACTCAATTGCTCGCTTTGGTGGTAATCCTAAAGCGGGCTCGAATATGTCGGAAAATTCATGAATGACGTGAATAAGAGAAATAATATCACCCTCATCATCATCGTCGTCATCACGAGGGTTTAAAGAATATAAAGATGCAACCAAGCTGGAATCCAAATCTTTAAGACTAATAGAAATCTGCTTAACAGATTAAGGATGTCGAAGATGAATAGTCCGCTCAGGACATAGGATATGAGCTTCATAACGGTTAAGCCAATCCATTTCCAAAATCATTCCAAAGCCTAAATAACGCATGACATGCAAATCGGCTAGGAAAGAAAAATCACACAAAGTAATCTCGACATCTTTACACAATAAACTGATTGTTGCGGATCCACCAACCGGATTCGCAATTCTCAAAGAAGTCATTAAACACAAAACATCCAAAGAAAAAGTATCAACAAGTTCTTTTGATATAAAAGAATGGGACGCATCCGTATCAAAAAGAACTCGAATAGGATGATCACGAAATAAAATAATTCCATCCAGAATAGAATGAGAAATACCTTGGCCACGAGATGTGTTGCCAGGGGCTTGAGCAACATTAAGCTTTCCCTCCTTCCTATTTTGAAGTTTGGGACATACATGCATAAAATGGTCCGGGCTTTTACAATAGCGACAAGTACGAGGCTTTGAACACTTGTTCGCAAAATGGTCTCTGGAACCACAGTAAAAGCATTTCCCTTCAGTAGCGGAAAAGGTCTTTGCAGCAGGAGTTGCTTGCCTCCCTTTCTTATTGGGATAGGGGCCTTTGAATTTGTTTGGCCTCTTCTTGTTGTTGAAGTTTGGTTTGGAACCCACCACTTCAACATCATTCTCCCTATCCGCCTCTTCAAGACGAAGAGCGATATCAATGAGTTGGTCGAAAGAAACTTCTAACTTTAGAATTAATGGCTTCTTGAGATTTTTTTTTAAGCCATAGACGAACCTATGGTTCTTCTTTAAAGGGGTGTTGATGTATTCAACCCCGTATTTAGAAAGCGACTCGAAGGAGGCGACATAATCAGTCACGGAAGAATCACCTTGAACAAGGTTTATAAATCGTCGAGCCAATGTCACTTTCTCTACTTCTGGTACAAATTTCAACTCGAAGCATTCCCGGAATTACTCCCAGGTGAGATCCGCTTCATTAATCTCATAAATAAGAAGTTCGTACCGGTCCAATGCTCTTTCTCGGAGCATACTAGAGGCCACCTGAACTCGATGAAGGTCAATAAGATTCATGCGAGAAAAGATTCGCTCGCGAGTATAGTTCTAGTTTCAAATTTAAACAAAAACAAGTTTTTTAAAAAAAAATGAGGAGGTGACTAGAGTGGTTTCTCGAGGAAACTTGCTTTTGGCTCGGGTATTGACTCGGGAATTTTTGTCTTGGGCTCGAGTCGATTTTATTTTTGAATGAATAAATTTCAGTATCAAGTTTAAAAGCAATTATTAAACAAGTTTTTAAAATACAAGTATTGAACAAGTTTTTCAAGCAAGTTTTAAAGATTGGAATTTTAAAGTATAATTGTGACGCCCCACCTCTATACCCACGCTAGCCAAGAACACTACGGTGTAATGCTGTCAACTAGCACGGAGAATAAGGCTGTTGAGGAGCGACCATCCGTGTAATTGCTTTGCGCGAGCACCGATATGTCAGATAGTATAACATGCATTTCTTTTTCAAGAGGGAAATCCGACATACCGATACAAACACAAAGCTACTACACAGTGGCTATAATAATCTTCGGAAACAAATATAGAATAAGCATAACACAAATCAATCACAGATAATTCACATCACAAAGGCGGAAGAAGATGTGAATGAATAACTAACACATGAAAGTGTAAATCAGAGTAGCGGTCTAAAAAGATCCGCAATAACACAAAAAATTGTTACAAGAACTACACAAAAGAATAAGTATATATCATGGAGTCTATATCTCAATTGTATACAATCCAAAAACTACTAATCTAAGTAGTTAACCAAAAGTCAGAGAAATCAATCCCAAGTGAGAAGTCAAGTTGAAGCACCTGTAACATCTCGGTCTGACCCGAGTATTATTTAATAAGAAAATAATAAACGGATCAGTCTAACTATAAATATCAGATGAAACGATATAGGATAAGAGATATGACTAAACGCATAATAATCACAATGCCAAGCTGTGATATATATATATATATATAAGTAATTGAAAATCAACAAGAGATTAATCAATATCACCAAATCTACACAAGAATCAAAGGAAATGTCATACTCCTTATTTCGTTCACCAAACCATAAATATTGACGATTATATAAATGTCAATCACAAAAGTCAATGACACACAAATTCACCAATGCACAAATATTGATAAAACTTATCAATGGAAATCACGAAAATTGGTGAAGCACAAATTCTAGAAATCATCTCAAGAAATCCAGTCAATGACACACGAATTCACCTATGCACAAAAATTGATAAATCATATCAATAGAAATCACAAAAATAGGTGAAGAAGAAAGTTCCAAAATTTGACACACGAAATCCAGAAATCACACAAAATAGGGGGAGGCCTGTCACACGAACGGGAGCATGAAAACTCACCAACATATGTATCACACGAACGAGACGCTATCTCATGGTAGCTAGCCATTAATTTTTGACACACGAACGGCCCGAAGACCATGGGGCGCTACCCCATCAATTTGAGTCGAAACTCCACAAAACGGGGTTTAGTCTCCCTCGCAGACAAAGAGACATCGCACATTGCTAGTCTAAATCACAAAAATGATCGTCATGATCATCAAGAAGTATCAATTACAGTAAGCTAGTAAATATATGAGCTTAGCTTCATGTCCCATAACCACTAGCTTAACTTAAATATTTACGAACAAATTGTAGATCTCCACTAGAAAATTGTCACAAGAGTTTCAATCGAACGAGTCCAAGAATTAACCGACGAAGTAAACGCAAGCGTTTCATACCACTTGTTTTACTAAGTCGTTTAATTAGATTTCTCATACGAGTGAGGTAAAGGTTTGTATATACTAATAATCGGTTTGAGAAAACGAGCTTTGTTATAAAATAATGTTGAAATCATTTGAAGAAAGAGTTTTGATATTTACTACTAGTATAGAAAACCTTTGTAATTTTAATGTGACAAATCACAAAGAAGATTGTAGGAACAATCAATCACTAAAATTCACATACGAAGACGTGAATAAAAATCCAACGAAATCGATAAAGAATCCATCGAAATGGATATTCAAAAATCCCTAAAAAGGAGTCATCAAAGTCATAGCAAATGATAACAACACATAGGAAACAACACGAATCGATTAAAGTTGGAAATTCAAACAACTAGGCAAAATAGGCATAGTTGGCAAATAGCAGCAGGTCGGTCGACCGGACTCCCTGAGTCGGTTGACCGAACCAGAAACAGAAGTGCACGGGGTAGCAGGTCGGTCGACCGGACCCTGAGCTCGGTCGACCGAGCCCTGTAACCTGCACTGCCAAACAGAGGCAGGAAGTGCCCGTTCTACAGGTCGGTCGACCGGCCCAGGGGCTCGGTCGGCCGAACCTGTTGCTGGCACTCCCATGCCCTATTTCAAATGAGGTGCAAATCTCGATCAATTTGCAATCGCACGAGCAACGGCGCTAAGGGTTTATGCCATTCGACTACCCGGCCCTATATGCTCCTCGATGCATCACCAAAAACATGTTCAAACATCAAAGTTAGGATTTTAACGAATTGAACTCAAAACACTAAAAATTGGAATATTCACCAAATCAATCCAAACCAAAAGCAAATGCACACGAATAAGTATTAGGAATTCATACCTAACAATCGAAGATAATTCATAGACTTAGATGTGAGATTAAAAATCTCACCTTTGAACCCAAGCAATTGAAAAAGAAGCTTGAAAGCAAAAGAGAATCAACCACTCTTCAAATCCAACTCAAGAAGCTTGATTCTAAGCTAACAAGAGAAACATTTCCTAAATTAGGTTTAGGAATTTCTGAAATTGATAAGAGAATGAGTTGGAGAAGAAGAAGAGAAGCTTACCAATGGGTTCTTCTATTAGTTTGGAGCTAGAGCTTGATTTGCAAAAGGAAACTAGGGTTTTGGAGTTTTAATTTCCCATCTCTTCCACCATTGATGTTTTAAAACTGAAAAGAGGAGAAAGTGAGGGTGAATGGGGAGGAGTGGCTCAGATTTGAGTATAAGTTAAACATAGGGCTGAGCCCAAACCCAAACCCAAAGTGAAAAAGTAGCAAAAATCAACTTTCTCCAAACATATCGAAGCTTATACTCAAAAAGGTCGCAAACGGCATTTTAAACTCAATGGGAGTGGTCCTGAGTCCTAATTCGACCGTATGCAAAAAGTAGCTTTTCGGACTAAATTCCGAGTATCGATAAAATATTTAAATAAAATATTTAAATATAAAAATCGGCAAATATGCGGGTTGTTACAATAATGTTATTAAAAAAATTTGATTTAAAATAAATTTATATTAAGTTAATTATTTGACTTAAATCCCTAAGTGTTTTCAAATATAATTTAATGATATAATTGAGTAGATGATTAAGATAAATATTGAACTTTAATTAATCAAAAGGTCTCAAGTGATTTTGTTTCAAGCATTTAATTAAATAAGATTTAAATGAATTAATTAAGATAGAGGGTTATTCTTTAATTAATTAGGGTCTTGATTAATTAAAGGATCATTAATTAATGTGACTAATTAAAGGATCATTAAATTGTCAATTAAGCAGGATTTTCAGGTAATTGATTTAATTTGTTAGTGATTAAATTAATTTGATTAGGAATTAAGTAATTAATTAAGATAAGGGTTTTAAGGACTTAAGCAATTAAGGGTTAATTAATTAACTTAAGTAATAAATGTGATTAATTATTTAATGTGATTAATTAAAGGTTAATTTATTAATTAAGTAATTAAAGGATAATTACTTAAAGGATAATTACTTAATGTAAGTAATTAGAGGACAATTAATTAATGTAATTAAATAAAGGATAATTACTTAATTTAATTAATTAAAGGTTAATTTGCTAATGTAATTAATCAAGGGTTAATAAATTAATGTAATTAACTTAAGGTTAATTAATTTATGTGATTAATTTAAAGATGATTAATTAATGTAATTAATTAAGGATTAATTAATCAATGTAAGTAATTAAGGATAGTTACTGAAGATGGATAATTAAGGATGGTTAATTAATTTTCATTAACTAATTAAAATAATAACAAATGTTTTGTAATTAATTAATATTAATCAAGAAGGGTTAGGTAACTAATTCGTAAGTAATTGATTTGGTTTAAATTAACTATAAACTATATGACTAATTAATTCTGCTTATGGATGATTGGATTATGTTGAATGCCTTGAATTGTTTGATATCTTCGATATGTGATATTGTAACAATCCTGTATTTTGTGATTTATTTTTTTGTATATTTTAATTATTTTAATTAAATTTTGATTTAAAAACTTATTTTTTTTATTTGAATGGTTAATTTTCTTACTTTAAATATAAACATTAGTTTTGATATGAATTATCATTCCAAAGCATGACTAAAAAGAATATTTTTCAAAAAGTGAATTTTGGTCAAATTAATCAAACTTTGACTTTTAATTTAAATTTTTAAAAGTTTGAAAATTTAAATTTTATCTTTTATTATGAAAGTACATAAAATTTTAACAACACTGCTTTTCGTTTCGTTGAAAACGGATTTAAATTGCAAAAGTTATACTGTTTTCAATATTGTGTGTATATTGGGTTATTCAGCAATAGTCTTTATTTTAAATTTTATAGATGACATTTTATTTGATATATCTTATTCCAACTTGTATATTTATGTTATATTATGTATACTTTGACTTTTGGATATTTTTTAAAATGATAATAGAATTTTTCAAAAATTTACTGTATTTATTTCCTATTTTTTAAGGCTGTTTTCTTATTTTCTGCTATTTTCTTCATTAAAATTATATTTAAATTTATTTTTTTTAATTTGTTTTGTGAATGTACTTTTATTTTATATTATTATTTATGTTTAAAAATATATTACAAGCTCGTATGAATTTTCTAAAATTTATTTCATGTAATTTCAAATTTTCTAGACTAGTTTACTATTTTAGCTATTTTCTTTAATTTAACTTTATATATTTAATAAATATTATATATATATTTATATTTTGATAAATTTTCGAAATCTTATCTGTTATTATTATTAATTCCAGAATATCAAGTTATGTAAACAAATTTAAGAAGTTTGAAAGGTTTAAAGGCTAAGAAACGTAATGTCGTTTCACGTTTCTTTTACAGTTTCTTTTGTCATCAATTCATCAGTTATTTTAGCCACTCCTTACTTTATTTATTTATTTTATACATTCACTTTTATTTGCTGTGTTTATACTTTATTAATATTAATTTTATATGTATTTTGATTAAAAATAGATTTTTCCAAAGATTATTTGGGTTGTTTCAATTTATTTAGCCTAGTTTCACATATATTGATATTTTCTTTATATAAATTATATAATTTAAAATGTATTTATTTATTTTTCTTATTTACATTATTTCTGAGATTATTTATCTATTTTATCAGGTTTTTTAAGTATTTACAAAATAGAAAAGAGAAATTTGAAAGGCCTTATACTTTCTATCTTCCTATGGGCCTTTATAGTCCACCCTTTTACTTTTCCTCTCTCTTTTTTTCTCCAGCCGACTTCCTCCTATTATTCACGAATTTCAAAGCTCCAAAACCCTAAAAATCATGGCCTCCATCTTGAAGAAAAAATTTTAGGTAAATTCCTCTTTTCTTTCTACTTTTTCTCCTATTTCTATGCAAATTTGTCTTGCTTTCTCCCCTGATTGGAGCGGCTTTCCCCCTTGCTCCATGGCCACCACCCCCTTCCATCTCTTCCCGACCATCACCACCATCTAAGCCTACAGCCATGACCATGGCCGAATACCCCTTGATGGTCAAACTCTTCCAAATGCCACCAAAAGCCTAGATCTATGCTTGTTTGGCCTTTTCTTGCTCATCCACTTCAACCACCACCCTAACCACCACCATAGCAGCAACCACCACATCTGACCTGATCATCACACACCCCTCCAACCTCTGTCTAGATCTGAAACATCAAGAGCCGAGCCAAACAATGCATGTAGACGAGCCTTGTGGTGCACCAAAACTACACTATGTTGCCTAGTCTCTTGATATTCTTATGTTGTAACTTCCTCCACATGTTCTAGCCTTTATGCCATGCATTCCTATGATCAAACCTGAGCCAAAGTCATATTAAACCTGACCTAAATAAACCCCTAGGTCATGCAATAGAGAAAGCAAGGCAAAAGTCATTGCATTCATATCTCTTTTTATTCCTTTTTATTTCAAAGTTATTTCATATCTAGTTTTATTGAATTTGTGTTTGTTTGGATATTTTGTTTTGGGTTGTAACACAAGTTCTAAGCTTGGATCTCTTCCCACTTGAGCCTATTGTTGTGTCATCGTGCCTTCTGGAATCAGTTGTGTCATTGTTATTGAAATCTCCAGCCATAAAAGGTGAGTAAAACTCACACGACGTTTATACTTATGCAGTTGTGAAACAACAACAATTGAATGTGTAGAATTTTATGTGATGTTATAACTGACTGTGATTATTTATATATGATGTTAAACCTGTTAAATTTCATGTCATATCATCTGTTATTATATATATGTTGTTATTGTTCATTCATATCTGTTTATCACCATTGCAAGTTCCCTGTAGACTAGAATCACTATGGGTTGAAATGATACATACCCGAACGGACTTTAGAATAGGGAAAAATCGTTATGGGCTGAAATGATAGGCCTGAATGATTTTCAAATTTATTTCTTTTACTTGGGACTGCGGGTTTGAAATGATAAAACCCGGATTTTTCTTTGTGAATTACGGGTTGAAATGATATATTACCCGTATCACTTTACCTAGCGTAGAAAATTATATACAGGCCCGTAGTTAAAATATGTTTTTCTAAAATGTTTAAAATATTTTAGAAATGTAATTATTATAATATTTTGATTTAAAATTTATTAAAAATAAATTTTGTAAAGTATTATTGATTTTCTGAACAATTGTAAGTGAAATGAATTAATGAAAAGTTAGAAAATTTTGAACGTAAGTTATTTTGGAAAATTTGATTTAATTATAATTGGAAATTAAATTAAATATGAAATTATGATAAATTTATGATAATTTGAATTTAAATGAATTAAAAGTGATTTTATATCATATTAATGATTTTTAACAAATTTGAAATGTGAAATGAAAGAATATTTTAAGTTGAAATTTTGAAATATAACTAAAATTGGAAATTTATGAAATTAACTTAAAAGTGAACTTTTAGTTAGTAAATAAAAATAAAATTAAGTTATATTTGAGAATTTGAACTTAAGTGTTAAGTTGAAATTTAATGTAATGGATTTAAAATTGAACATTGCAATTTAATAAGTGAATTATTATTAAATCTTTATTTTTGAATGGAAATTTAACTTTATAAGATCATGAACTTGAGAAAAAATTAAATGATGTTATAAATGTGAAAATGTATGATTTTATAAGTTAAAAATGTTTTAAATAAAAATATAATTGGTTGAGAAATTATATTGAATATTTGAAGTTAATTGACTGTATTTTTGAAATGCTATTAATTACAATGTAAATGATATTACAGCATTTGAAAATGCTGTAGTTGATGATAATGAACTAAAAAGCTAAATTGAATTAAAAGCTATTATAGCAATTTTTGTAAGTGCTATAAATTATTGAATTTAACTAAGTTTATTCGAAATTTAAGTAAACCCTATTACAACATTTTAAAATGTTGTCTTTTGTTAAATTAAACTGTTTTGAATGTATTTTTCCGTAGCGTTTTCTAAATGCCACGAAAAGTGAATTTTCACTGCTTTGATAAACTTAAGTGAATAAATAAACTTTGGAAGTCAAAAATTTTGAAAATTTAATAATTTAATTATTAAACATAATAACTTCATTTTAATGATTAAAAATGATTTTTGGAATATATACTGTTTTGAAATATGGATTGAAATGATATTTTAAATTGAATAAAATGAATAATGATTTGAAATGAATGTGGTTTCAAAAAGATATGATATTTTGATATATTAAATGATTGAAATGTGGTTTTGAAAACATATGATATTTTGATATATTAAAATGGTTTGAAAATGGAGTTTTGAAAGATATGATATTTTGATATTAAAATGATTCGAAAAGAAGATCCGAAAGATATGATATTTTGGAATGATTTAATCCTTATTTTGATAAAGATTTGGGTTGAAATAATATTTTATTTTGAAGTATAAATATTGTTTTAAAAGGTTATAACTACGGGTTATAATAACGATTGGTTGTTAAAGAGACCGGGATCGGATATTGTCTTATAGTCGGCCAATACCGAAAACCACTTTAACAACTGTGTACGCGGTGGAGATTCCAGAATGAAGTAGGATGGTGGTGACGTTCTTGAGGTATATTACGTGGACCCAACTCCAGTGAGTTGGCATATATGACTAAAACAGGAGCCATACCGGGCTACACAAAGGGTCGCACCCTTTCATCGAGCATGCTCCATCGGAAACCATTCTATTACTGTTGTGATTCGATTCGGTGGCGCCACTTTGATTCGGGGGTATTGTTCGAGGTGGGCAGAAGCTGCTGGCTTGCCGTCACCAACGGTCCGGGAGTGCAAACGGTGTATCTACCCTGGCATTGCCTCGCGTGCCGTGTCATATCCTTATATCGAGCCCACTACGATTTTGGTTTTAAAGATCCGACCGCGTTAAGGTTCACCATCCCCTTAACGCTATTTTCTATATGATTATACTTTACTGATTAGACACTACTGTATATAGCGCAATATACTACATAGTAAATAGTTTAACGGATCCTTAGAGGATGGGCGGTCCCAAGCATCTTCTAAGTTACTTGTACCTTTACTACAGTTCACTTGAGTTGGTTTACATTGTATAAGTATGTATGTCTTGACTCGAGTGTTTGTATTTTTATTTACGCTCGGGTCAGCCTAAGTTATTCACAGATTTGGATTTCCACTTTCTGGAGATTGGAATCGCTGGAGATTATCTACTTGTCAAGTTTATCTTTTGAAATCTGTTGTTCCTTTCAGCTCTTGTATTAGTTGACATCTATGAAGTGAGACTTCTTTTGTACTTTATTTCCTCTGTTGTATTTTATGTAACTCTGATATTTTTATATAGTAACTTCATGAACTACTATCTCTTTTTACTTCCGCTGCATTATTATTACTCTGTGTCTGTGATCTGTGATTTTTATTTACTGTATATTCTGAGATTTGCCAAATTTTTAATTACAACGCGGTATTTTGAGCAATTCAATTCCAGCATGAGTGTCTACCTATACACTTATAATGGATGCGAATGGTTGAAAATATCGGGTCGTTACAGTTGGTATCAGAGCTTTGGTAGCTCTAGGCAAAACTCAGCATATGGAGTAAATGTATTTACAGAACCACTTACATTCGAGTTTGAATCTCTTCCTTTTTGACTCAGTTCCTTTGAATTTTGGAACGTTCCTTACGATTCCAAAATCCATTCGTATCCTTCACTATTCATCTTCTTTTGACTCTGAAGTATTTCATAACTCCGCTTCGAATGATCTTTCTAGTAAGTCGGCAGTCACGCCAATTTCAAATTGAATTGAAAAAAAGAAGGGGGAAAACTCCTTTACAAATTAGCATCGATTCACCAGAGATTTATATCTATCCTTGGTTTAGATGCTAATATCTTTTGTTATTCCAAATTCTAACTCTCGAGATCGAATGTAGATTTACCCTAGAAAATCCACATTGATCTTATTCTTTAAGTCAACGTTGACCCAGTTAAGGTTGCACGTGATTTATTTAAGTTAATCCACCTCCCTATTTTGTTATTTAATCATCTTGTCTTTTGTTCCCAATCTATTCTTCTAAACATTTTGAATTGTACTTGTATATCTATGTTTTGTTTTATATATTGTGTTGTTTGGGTTGTTGATGTTGATTTGGGTTTCCGATCGATTCATCTGATCAACGCTATTGATAGGATTTCTAAAACACTTTGACAGAACAAACTGACACAATATTATTTTAAAATTTGGTCAATGAAATAAAATTTTGATATATAAGTAAATTTATGGAACTTAATAAACTGATTTAAATTGATTATTTGAAGTGATAATACTTAATTTATCATTTATTGTTCTATAAATGAATTTATAAATAGTTGTTTATAAATTGATTTGGGAACTGAAATGAATTTAGAACAAGAAATTTGAGAATTTGATTTCCAATGGTTTCAAACCTTTTGTTTAAAAAGTTTTAAAAGGGATATATTATTTAAAGTATTTTCAAATAGAAATTTGTTTCCAAAGAATTTTAAAGTTTAAAATTAGTGCTCTTCTCATTGTCGCTGGGAAATAAATTCGGTGATGATGGCGACATCATCGACGTTCATTTTCAAGTTTCGAAGTGAAGAGACTGTTCTGTAGTCTTGCTACAGTTTTGTTTCGGGGGAATTTAATTGATTTGAATTTCTAAAATATGACTTGATTTATAATATATATATATATATATGATTGAAATTTGATTTGACATATTATATATATATATATTATTACTTATCTCTAAATGGTTTGGAGAAATCGAAAATACAATTCCTAAATTTTATTTCAAATAATAATTTCAATTATAAAAAGAGAATCAAAAATTTGGATAAATGATTAAAACTTGAGAGAATTGAATTGGAAAGTTTTATTTGTATAATATAATTGCATTCAAATATAACTTACCTTAATTTCAGAAGTTAATAATGTAATTGGATAATATACAATATAAAAAGATTTTATAAATGAAATTTGAGTGGTTATAATAAATGTTATACACTTAAATTTTAATTATAAAATGATTAACAGAGGTAAATATAATAAAGGGTAATTGAATAACTTACAATAAAATGATGTTAAAAGAACTAAGAATGAAAGAAAGCAGTTATAATAAGTGTAAGTATGTTTAACATAAGTGGTAAATATAGTGAGAGGAATAAATTTAATTTTAATTAGGAATAAAGAAGAATTAAATTTATTAAGTACATTGTGAGTGTAATAAATGATTATTTTTCAAACCCATGGTTTTAAAAATTGTTAATTTAAGATGATTGGATAATAAGATAATGAAATTTGGGATAGTTAAGATTTATTTAACTTGTGTAAAGATTTATTCTCTATTTAAGTTGAAATTTCCATGATTTCAAATTTATTTCCTTGTTTTGTTTTTCAAATTATCTTTTGGTTGTCCTTATCATCCTTATCTTGCTATAGACTGGTATATGCATCTTTCTATAATCTTTGATAATCTTTGGTACTCATTTGAATCTATTTTGCATGCTTGAGTTCTTGATTTTGGAGAATCTTGGAAAGATCATCTCCACCTTGTTAAACATACCTGTAACAATAGTTATCAGGTATAATTTAAATCTCCTTGTCATCTTGTCCTAATCTTATTTCACTCTATTTTTTTCTTCTGTGTTTTCCCGTACCTCATTCCTTTTCGGGGACGAAAAGTTTTGAGTGGGGGAGAGTGTAACAACCCTGTATTTTGTGATTTATTTTTTTGTATATTTTAATTATTTTAATTAAATTTTGATTTAAAAACTTATTTTTTTTATTTTGAATGATTAATTTTGTTACTTTAAATATAAACTTTAGTTTTGATATGAATTATCATTCCAAAGCATGACTAAAAAGAATATTTTCCAAAAAGTGAATTTTGGTCAAATTAATCAAACTTTGACTTTTAATTTAAATTTTTAAAAGTTTTAAAATTTAAATTTTATCTTTTATTATGAAAGTACATAAAATTTTAAGAACACTGCTTTTCGTTTCGTTAACAACGGATTTAAATTGCAAAAGTTATACTGTTTTCAATATTGTGTGTATATTGGGTTATTCAGCAATAGTCTTTATTTTAAATTTTATAGATGACATTTTATTTGATATCTTATTCCAACTTGTATATTTAGGTTATTTTATGTATACTTTGACTTTTGGATATTTTTTAAAATGATAATAGAATTTTTCAAAAATTTACTGTATTTATTTCCTATTTTTTAAGGCTGTTTTCTTATTTTCTGCTATTTTCTTCATTAAAATTATATTTAAATTTATTTATTTTAATTTGTTTTGTGAATGTACTTTTAATTTATATTATTATTTATGTTTAAAAATATATTACAAGCTCATATGAATTTTCTAAAATTTATTTCATGTAATTTCAAATTTTCTAGACTAGTTTACTATTTTAGCTATTTTCTTTAATTTAACTTTATATATTTAATAAATATTATATATATATTTATATTTTGATAAATTTTCGAAATCTTATCTGTTATTATTATTAATTCCAGAATATCAAGTTATGTAAACAAATTTAAGAAGTTTGAAAGGTTTAAAGGCTAAGAAACGTAATGTCGTTTCACGTTTCTTTTACAGTTTCTTTTGTCATCAATTCATCAGTTATTTTAGCCACTCCTTACTTTATTTATTTATTTTATACATTCACTTTTATTTGCTGTGTTTATACTTTATTAATATTAATTTTATATGTATTTTGATTAAAAATAGATTTTTTCAAAGATTATTTGGGTTGTTTCAATTTATTTAGCCTAGTTTCACATATATTGATATTTTCTTTATATAAATTATATAATTTAAAATGTATTTATTTATTTTTCTTATTTACATTATTTTTTAGATTATTTATCTATTTTATCAGATTTTTTATGTATTTACAAAATAGAAAAGAGAAATTTGAAAGGCTTTATACTTCCTATCTTCCTATGGGCCTTTATAGTCCACCCTTTTACTTTGAACCTAAACTTTCACCAATTAACCCTAACTATTCCTCTTTTTTTTTCTCCAGCCGACTTCCTCCTATTATTCATGAATTTTCAAAGCTCCAAAACCCTAAAAATCATGGCCTCCATCTTGAAAAAAAAAATTTAGGTAAATTCCTCTTTTCTTTCTACTTTTTCTCCTATTTCTATGCAAATTTGTCTTGCTTTCTCCCCTGATTGGAGCGGCTTTCCCCCTTGCTCCACGGCCACCACCCCCTTCCATCTCTTTCCGACCATCACCACCATCTAAGCCTACAGCCATGACCATGGCCGAACACCCCTTGATGGTCAAACTCTTCCAAATGCAACCAAAAGCCTAGATCTATGCTTGTTTGGCCTTTTCTTGCTCATCCACTTCAACCACCACCCTAACCACCAGCATAGCAGCAACCACAACCTCTGACCTGATCATCACACACCTCTCCAACCTCTGTCCAGATCTGAAACATCAAGAGCCAAGCCAAACAATGCATGTAGACGAGCCTTGTGGTGCACCAAAACTACATTATGTTGCCTAGTCTCTTGATATTCTTATGTTGTAACTTCTTAAACATGTTCTAGCCTTTATGCCATGCATTCCTATGATCAAACCTGAGCCAAAGTCATGTCAAACCTGACCTAAATAAACCCCTAGGTCGTGCAAAAGAATAGAGAAAGCAAGGCAAAAGTCATTGCATTCATATCTCTTTTTATTCCTTTTTATTTCAAAGTTATTTCATATCTAGTTTTATTGAATTTGTGTTTGTTTGGATATTTTGTTTTGGGTTGTAACACAAGTTCTAAGCTTAGATCTCTTCCCACTTGAGCCTATTGTTGTGTCATCGTGCCTTCTGCAATCAGTTGTGTCATTGGTATTGAAATCTCCAGCCGTAAAAGGTGAGTAAAACTCACACGACGTTTATACTTATGCAGTTGTGAAACAACAACAATTGAATGTGTAGAATTTTATGTGATGTTATAACTGACTGTGATTATTTATATATGATGTTAAACCTGTTAAATTTCATGCCATATCATCTGTTATTATATATATGTTGTTACTGTTCATTCATATCTGTTTATCACCATTGCAAGTTCCCTGTAGACTAGAATCACTATGTGTTGAAATGATACATACCCGAACAGACTTTAGAATAGGGAAAAATCGTTATGGGCTGAAATGATAGGCCTGAATGATTTTCAAATTTATTTCTTTTACTTGGGACTGCGGGTTTGAAATGATAAAACCCGGATTTTTCTTTGTAAATTACGGGTTGAAATGATATATTACCCGTATCACTTTACCTAGCGTAGAGAATTATATACAGGCCCGTAGTTAAAATATGTTTTTCTAAAATGTTTAAAATATTTTAGAAATGTAATTATTATAATATTTTGATTTAAAATTTATTAAAAATAAATTTTGTAAAGTATTATTGATTTTCTGAACAATTGTAAGTGAAATGAATTAATGAAAAGTTAGAAAATCTTGAACGTAAGTTATTTTGGAAAATTTGATTTAATTATAATTGGAAATTAAATTGAATATGAAATTATGATAAATTTATGATAATTTGAATTTAAATGAATTAAAAGTGATTTTATATCATATTAATGATTTTTAACAAATTTGAAATGTGAAATGAAATAATATTTTAAGTTGAAATTTTGAAATATAACTAAAATTGGAAATTTATGAAATTAACTTAAAAGTGAACTTTTAGTTAAGTAAATAAAAATAAAATTAAGTTATATTTGAGAATTTGAACTTAAGTGTTAAGTTGAAATTTAATGTAATGGATTTAAAATTGAACATTGCAATTTAATAAGTGAATTATTATTAAATCTTGATTTTTGAATGGAAATTTAACTTTATAAGATCATGAACTTGAGGAAAAATTAAATGATGTTATAAATGTGAAAATGTATGATTTTATAAGTTAAAAATTTTTTAAATAAAAATATAATTGGTTGAGAAATTATATTGAATATTTGAAGTTAATTGACTGTATTTTTGAAATGCTATTAATTACAATGTAAATGATATTACAGCATTTGGAAATGCTGTAGTTGATGATAATGAACTAAAAAGCTAAATTGAATTAAAAGCTATTATAGCAATTTTTGTAAGTGCTATAAATTGTTGAATTTAACTAAGTTTATTCGAAATTTAAGTAAACCCTATTACAACATTTTAAAATGTTGTCTTTTGTTAAATTGAACTGTTTTGATTGTATTTTTCCGTAGCGTTTTCTAAATGCCACGAAAAGTGAATTTTCACTGCTTTGATAAACTTTGGAAGTCGAAAATTTTGGAAATTTAATTATTAAACATAATAACTTCATTTTAATGATTAAAAATGATTTTTGGAATATATACTGTTTTTAAATATGGATTGAAATGATATTTTAAATTGAATAAAATGAATAATGATTTGAAATGAATGTGGTTTCAAAAAGATATGATATTTTGATATATTAAATGATTGGAATGTGGTTTTGAAAACATATGATATTTTGATATATTAAAATGGTTTGAAAATGGAGTTTTGAAAGATATGATATTTTGATATTAAAATGATTCGAAAAGAAGATCCGAAAGATATGATATTTTGGAATGATTTAATCTTTATTTTGATAAAGATTTGGGTTGAAATAATATTTTATTTTGAAATATGAATATTGTTTTAAAAGGTTATAACTACGGGTTATAATAACGATTGGTTGTTAAAGAGACCGGGATCGGATATTGTCTTATAGCCGGCCAATACCGAAAATCACTTTAACAACTGTGTACGCGGTGGAGATTCCAGAATGAAGTAGGATGGTGGCGACGTTCTCGAGGTATATTACATGGACCCAACTCCCGTGAGTTGGCATATATGACTAAAACAGGAGCTATACCGGGCTACACAAAGGGTCGCACCCTTTCATCGAGCATGCTCCATCGGAAACCATTCTATTACTGTTGTGATTCGATTCGGTGGCGCCACTTTGATTCGGGGGTATTGTTCGAGGTGGGCGGAAGCTGCTGGCTTGCCGTCACCACCAGTCTGGGAGTGCAAACGGTGTATCCACCCTGGCATTGCCTCGCGTGCCGTGTCATATCCTTATATCGAGCCCACTACGATTTTGGTTTTAAAGATCCGACCGCGTTAAGTTTCACCATCCCCTTAACGCTATTTTCTATATGATTATACTTTACTGATTAGACACTACTGTATATAGCGCAATATACTACATAGTAAATAGTTTAACGGATCCTTAGAGGATGGGCGGTCCCAAGCATCTTCTAAGTTACTTGTACCTTTACTACAGTTCACTTGAGTTGGTTTACATTGTATAAGTATGTATGTCCTGACTCGAGTGTTTGTATTTTTATTTACGCTCGGGTCAGCCTGAGTTATTCACAGATTTGGATTTCCACTTTCTGGAGATTGGAATCGCTGGAGATTATCTACTTCAAGTTTATCTTTTGAAATCTGTTGTTCCTTTCAGCTCTTGTATTAGTTGACATCTATGAAGTGAGACTTCTTTTGTACTTTATTTCCTCTGTTGTATTTTATGTAACTCTGATATTTTTATATAGTAGCTTCATGAACTACTATCTCTTTTTACTTCCGCTGCATTATTATTACTCTGTGTCTGTGATCTGTGATTTTTATTTACTGTATATTCTGAGATTTGCCAAATTTTTAATTACAACGCGGTATTTTGAGCAATTCAATTCCGGCATGAGTGTCTGCCTATACACTTATAATGGATGCGAATGGTTGAAAATATCGGGTCGTTACAGATATTCTGTGATATGGATTGCGTTGGATTGAGCTATGATAAATGTAAGTTATTTATCTGCGATGAATTTACATGTTTATCTGTGAATGGAAAATAAGTGTAATAGGATTATACCGCTTATTGATATTATTGTGCTTGGATTTATGATGGTTGTGATTGTTGCATGCCAAACTCCTAGACAACACACACACAAATATGGATTTGGCAGAAAATTGGTTCAGTCATGGGTATTTTGAATTTAATATTATTCAAAATGGTGAAAATTTTAAAAGTTGAATTGTGAATTCAAAATGGTTTGGAAGTGATATTGGGTTAAATATGAAAAACTTTTGGAAAGGAAGTTTTGAAATTAAAACTTATTTTGTATATTTATTTTAATTTGAAATTTTGGAAACTATGGTTTAAAATGGTTATATAGGTTATATAATGTGTGTGTGTGTATATATATATATGTTAAACCATTTTTAAAGTATTTTAAATGAATGATTTTGGGAATTTAAATTTAACTCAAATAGAGCTTGCCGAGAGTACGGCAGTTCGCTGATTTTCCGATTTATATTTTAAAAGTCTATAACTTGAGCAATTTAAACGGTATTTCCTGAAACGAAAAACCTTTGTTCAAATGATAATAGCTTGCATATAAGGAAAGAATTTCCAGTTTTGTTGAAAAGATTTCGATTATGGGTAAATCAAATTTGAAATGGAAAGAGTTTAAAAGCTATGAATGAATCTTTGTTAAAGATTTGGTAAACCTTGTTTCAAATTGAAGGGGATCTTAAAGATGGATCTTTTGTTTAAAAGACTAAAAAATGGGAATTTGTTTAAACCATTCAAAAGGAAAGGTTATGGGAAATGATAGCTAAAAAGTTGTGACTTAACTAAGATCCCAATGTATCCATATGTTTTAAAAAAACGCTCATTATTCGGATAAGCTAGGGGAGGACATTAAGTCACAAAACCCATTTCGAATAATGATACGAAGGAATGGAATTGCATTTGAAGACGGTGGTTGAAGACTGAGTATTTTTGAAAACGAAAGGATTGCATGTTGGTTGTCTCCACACTGAGTGGTCCCGATATAGAGATTACCCTATGTGATGGGGAGTCCGGACGTGATTATAGGATATTTGGATTTGTAAGGGCTTTTTTCCTTAATTGGATGAAGTGCCCTCGGTTCCATTCAAACCCAGGATGGACTTGTATGGATGTATGTCTGGCGTTACACTTTGAGATATAAAGCTGGTTTCTATCAAATATATTCTGTTTGGTGGCGGAGAATTTATTCTCTTAGCTTAACATCCTTCTCTGAGATGTACGAGCTCAGAGGTTATGTAGTTGATATTTATTAGTGAAATATTCCAATTTGGTAATGTGGCATGCTAAGTGTCGAGCGTTGGTTGATCGAAGCATGGCTTTTGTGTAAAGTGTAGCTTTGTGGGACAAGACTTCATCGAACCTCACACCCCAGAAATGGTCGAAATAGGAAAGGATGCAGCAAGGTTATGGGGGTCGCGCGTCTTAGGATATGTGCATTTCCTTCTGGATAAAATGTGGTATACTGGTATGGAGCCCAAATATTTTACTTATGTGGTTGTTGGAATTTGTGGAATCCCAAGATAAAGGTCGGTTACGACCGAGGGATGGCATACTCGTGACAGTTAGTTACCTAGTTACAGAGGTAACCCGGCCTTGTGTTGGCAGAGATCCGGTTAGGTTCTCGGGGCATCCCTCTAGAGGCGTAACCATTCGAATAAAGGAAGTTCTGTAGCCTTGGCCATTTGTTAGAAATCCAATCACTCAATACGAGCCCTTTGTAACGATCCCGTTTTTAAACCAAATTTAATTTAGTAATTAATATTAATTTTGGAATTAATTTGCGAATTAATTTGAAATTCCAAAACAAATAAATTTTTGTTTGTTTATATATATATATATATATATATATATATATATATTGTAATTAGAATTTGAATTTGAAAATTCAAAAATAAATATCTTAAAAAAATAAATTAGATTTAAAAATAATATATATGTGATTCTATTAGTGTATAAAATTAGTTTTAAATCATTTTCTTTTATGATTATATAAATATCAATAAAGGAAATGTATTCATTAAATTTGAAAATAGAATATAAAATTATATTAAAACATATATATATATAAACTAAATAGAAAATATAATATATAAATTATATAAAGATATTATTAACATTCAAAATTACAAATGTAAGTATATTAACATATAATTTTACAAGTGTTAAAATTATGACATATATTTAACAAGTGTTAGCCTAATGACAACACACAAAATACAAGTGTCGCTTTTATTTTCATTTTAAAAAAAAAAAAAAATCAAGGCTATATGTATATATATATATATATATATATATATCATTACTCCTCTTTTTCTCATTTTCTTTAATCTGTTCAAAACTTAAAACCAGAAAACAAAAATCAAGGCAACAAACCTTTCAAAAAATTTTTAAAAAAAAATGAAGCTAAACTAAGTTCAATTCTTCTCAAACCTGAATCAAATCTATAGATCAACAATCAAGAAAACAAAGTTCAAATTCAACTCAAACAAGATTTCAAAACAAAGCAAGTATAGATCAAAACCAAGTTCAGTTGCAAAATCAAAATCAGGCTTCTCTGTTTTCAAAATTACAGGTGAGTAAACTCCCTTTAACAAATCTTAAAACTATTATATCTTGTTTGTATGAGATAATACTTGAAATAATGTTTGTATAGATGAAAAAAGGATGATTGCATGTATATATATATACATGTAGAAAATGTATGCATCTCTGGGAACAGGCACGATTGCCTCTGTTTTTGATTTCAGGTTTCAAAACCTATTCATAAACCAAAATCTCTTCTTCTAATTCTTGTTAGGCCTTGATGTTAAAACAAAATGTGTTTAAATGTACCAGATGTTAATTTTAAAATACTTTTAAGCATAAATAACAAATGGATTTACTGGGAAGAAGAAAACACAGCAAAACTCAATGCATGTTGGAATTCGAGTATCATAATTTTTTTTTTCAATTATATCATCTAATTCGTTTTTAAAAAATATGATTTTTAAAATTGGAATCGGGATTTTTAGTTTAGTAAATCGTGAGAACTTGCAAGTTGAACGAGAATCCTATTTTGGGCATTTTCTAGTGATCGGTGTGCTGATAGGTCTCGGGACCGTTGCTGGAGCATAATCAGAGGTCAAGGACCTCGAGAAAAATGATCGGAGGATTTTTCGATCATCATGGTGGTGGAACGGTGTTGATTTAGGGTTTTAGACCCAGGTTTGATCGACCAGGTTTATGTGACATTTGCGGCGTCATTGAAACGGACAAGGAGGGATCGATACATGGGGCTACGGCAGAGGTCTGGTTGTGATCGCGAGCACTTTGATGGTCTGAGGCGTCGGCACGAGGTGGTTTTTGACGATCAGTTTTGGGTTCCAATTTGCATCGATTTATTCGATTTCGATTCCAGGCGAAATCGTTTGTGCTGGGTGGTCGGAGTGTTGGTGTGGGTCATCGACGACATATAGGCGACAGCAAAGTTGGCCAGAATGTTGGCGATCGTTTTTGCACGTGTATGTGCATATGTATGTCTGTGGTTTGAGAAGATGGTAGTGTCTCGGGTTTTCTCTCGGGGAAGAGACGATCTGGCTCGGGTGTGTTTGTGTGTGACTTCCCAAGGTCTAAAAATGTTAAAAATAAAACAAAGTTTTGAAAAGAAAAAATAAAGAAGCGGCTCGGGTTTGGTCTCGGGGAAACTTGCTTTTGACTTGGGGTGGCACATGGGTCTGACTCAGGTAAGTATAATAACAGTTTAAAACTTTAAAACAAAATCAGTTTAAACATTTCTTAATTAATTCTTTAAATAATTCTTTTTATTTAAGTTGGGATTAATTAAAAAAGTTTTAAAGTAAATTATTTTAAATTAACCAAGTTTAAATTATTTAATTATGTGATCATATTTATAATTAATTCTTAAATTTATTTAAATAAATTTAATAATGTAATTAAGGAGTTAGTTAAGAAGATAAAATGATTTTAAAGGTTAATTAACTTATAGGTCTAAGTTAATTGGTTAATGAAATTAACTACAAGGTTTATTAATAAGATTTAAATGATAATTAAAGTAATTAAGATAAATGGTTTATCTTTTAATTAAAGTCTTAAGTAATTAAAGATTAATTAATTTATGAAAGTAATTAAAGGATAATTACTTAAAGAATAATTACTTAATGTAAGTAATTAAGAATAATTAATTAACAGTTAAAGGTTAGTAGTTAAAAGTTAATTATTTAACAATTAAAGAATAATTAATTAATAATTAAAGGGTAATTAATAAGTAATTAAAGATAATTAATTAATGAAAGTAATTATGTGATTAATTTATTCAATAATTAATTAAAATAGTTTGTAGTTAATTAATGTTAATTAATCAGGGTTAGGTGATGAATTCATAAGTCATTAATTTATTTTGATTTAATTTAATTATAATCATGTGATTAATTAATCTTGCTTATGAATGATAAACCTGAATTGAATGCCTTGGATTATTTGATATCTCTGGTATGTGATTTGTGACACTCTATGATGTGAATTGCTTTGGATTGAGCTGTGATATATGTGATATATTGATGTGTGAATGTGAACTTCTAAATTGAATTAAAAATTTGTTTACTTAAACAACTTGACCTTTATGACGGAATTTGAATTTGATGAGACCGGGATTCGGATTCCAAATGGTTATCCAAAAACCACATCAAATCTTAAAGGTGGATCTTTTGTTTAAAAGATTAGAAATGGAAATTTGTATCCACATGTTTTTAAAATAAGCGCTCATTATTCAAATAAGCCGGGAGAGGACATTAAGTCATAAAATCAATTCTTAATAATGATAGGACGAAATAGAATGGAATTTGAAGACGGTGGTTGAAGACCGGTTATTTTCGAGAACGGAAGGATTACCTATTGATTGTCTCTTCACCGAGTTGCTCCAGTATAGAGATTTCCCTATGTGATGGGGAGTTCGGTCGGGATTGGAGATATATGGATTTGCAAGGATTTTTTTCCTTATTTGGACGAAGTGCCTTCGGTTCCATTCGGACCCAAGATGGACTTGTATGGATGTATGTCTGACATTACACTTTGAGATGTAAAGCTGGTTTCTATCAAATACATTCTGTTTGGTGGCGGAGAATTTATTCTCTTAGCTTAACATCCTTCTCTAAGATGTACGAGCTCAGAGGTTATATAGTTGATATTTATTAGTGATATATTCTAATTTGGTAATGTGGCATGCTAAGTGCTGAGCATTGGTTGATCGAAGCATGGCTTTTGTGTAAAGTGTAGCTTTGTGGGACGAGACTTCGTCGAACCTCACACCCCGGAAATGGTCGAAACAGGAAAGGATGCAGCAAGGTTATGGGGGTCGCGCCTCTTAGGGTATGTGCATTTCCTTCTGGATAAAATGTGGTATACTGGTATGGAGCCCAAATATTTTACTTATGTGGTTGTTGGAATTTGTGGAATCCAAGGATAAAGGTCGGTTACGACCGAGGGATGGCATACTCGTGACAGTTAGTTACCTAGTTACAGAGGTAACCCGGCCTTGTGTTGGCAGAGATTCGGTTATGTTCTCGGGGCGTCCCTCCAGAGGCGTAACCATTCGAATAAAGGAAGTTCTGTAGCCTTGGCCATTTGTTGGAAATGCAATCACTCAATACGAGCCCTTTGTAACGATCCCGTTTTTAAACCAAATTTAATCTAGTAATTAATATTAATTTTGGAATTAATTTGCGAATTAATTTGAAATACTAAAACAAATAAATTTTTTGTTTGTTTATATATATATATATATATATATATATATATATATATTGTAATTAGAATTAGAATTTGAAAATTCAAAAATAAATAGCTTAAAAAAATAAATTAGATTTAAAAAATAATATATGTGTGATTCTATTAGTGTATAAAATTAGTTTTAAATCATTTTCTTTTATGATTATATAAATATTAATAAAGGAAATGTATTCATTAAATTTGAAAATAGAATATAAAATTATATTAAAACATATATATATAAACTAAATAGAAGTCCGCGGGTGCGGCGCAGTGGAAAGGAGGCCTGGGTTCTGGTAAAAGGACCCAGGTTCGATTCCTACCATGCGCTTCCCTATCCTATATAAATTTACCCGGGGGTATGGTAGCTTGGATCAGCGGACGGCTTTACTATACCCTCCTCAGGAGTTTACCGTTCCGCCGGGTTCTCCTGGGTTTTCAAAAAAAAAAACTAAATAGAAAATATAATATATAAATTATATAAAGATATTATTAACATTCAAAATTACAAATGTAAGTATATTAACATATAATTTTACAAGTGTTAAAATTATGACATATATTTAACAAGTGTTAGCCTAATAACAACATACAAAATACTAGTGTCGCTTTTATTTTCATTTTAAAAAAATAAATAAAAAGAAATCAAGGCTATATATATATATCATTACTCCTCATTTTCTTTAATCTGTTCAAAACTTAAAACCAGAAAACAAAAATCAAGGCAACAAACCTTTCAAAAAAATTAAAAAAAAAACCTGAAGCTAAACTAAGTTCAATTCTTCTCAAACCTGAATCAATGCTATAGATCAACAATCAAGCAAACAAAGTTCAAATTCAACTCAAACAAGATTTCAAAACAAAGCAAGTATAGATCAAAACCAAGTTCAGTTGCAAAATCAAAACCAGGCTTCTCTGTTTTCAAAATTATAGGTGAGTAAACTCCCTTTATAAAATCTTAAAACTATTATATCTTGTTTGTATGAAATAATACTTGAAATAATGTTTGTATAGACGAAAAAAAGATGATTGCATGTGTATATATACATGTAGAAAATGTATGCATCTCTGGGAATAGGCACGATTGCCTCTGTTTTTGATTTCAGGTTTCAAAACCTGTTCAAAAACCAAAATCTCTTCTTCTAATTCTTGTTAGGCCTTGATGTTAAAACAAAATGTGTTTAAATGTACCAGATGTTAATTTTAAAATACTTTTAAGCATAAATAACAAATGGATTTACTGGGAAGAAGAAAACACAGCAAAACTCAATGCATGTTTGAATTCGAGTATCATAATTTTTTGTTTCAATTATATCATCTAATTCGTTTTTAAAAAATATGATTTTTAAAATTGGAATCGGGATTTTTAGTTTAGTAAATCGTGAGAACTTGCAAGTTGAGCGAGAATCCTATTTTGGGCATTTTCTAGTGATCGGTGTGCTGATAGGTCTCGGGATCGTTGTTGGAGCATGATCAGAGGTCAAGGACCTCAAGAAAAATGATCGGAGGATTTTTCGATCATCATGGCGGAGGCACGGTGTTGATTTAGGGTTTTAGACCCAGGTTTGATCGACCAGGTTTAAGTGACATTTGTGGCATCATTGAAACGGACGAGGAGGGATCGATACATGGGGCTGCGGCAGAGGTCTGGTTGTGATCGCGAGCACTTTGATGGTCTGAGGCGTCGGTACGAGGTGGTTTTTGACGATCAGTTTTGGGTTCCAATTTGCATCGATTTGTTCGATTTCGATTCCAGGCGAAATCGTTTGTGCTGGGTGGTCGGAGCGTTGGTGTGGGTCATCGACGACATATAGGCGACAGCAAAGTTGGCCAGAACGTTGGCGATAGTTTTTGCACGTGTATGTGCATCTGTGTGCCTATGGTTTGAGAAGATGGTAGTGTCTCGGGTTTTCTCTCGGGGAAGAGAAGATCTGGCTCGGGTGTGTTTGCGTGTGACTTCCCAATGTCTAAAAATGTTAAAAATAAAACAAAGTTTTGAAAAGAAAAAAATAAAGAAGCGGCTCGGGTTTGGTCTCGGGGAAACTTGCTTTTGACTTGGGGTGGCACATGGGTCTGACTCGAGTAAGTATAATAACAGTTTAAAACTTTAAAACAAAATCAGTTTAAACATTTCTTAATTAATGCTTTAAATAATTCTTTAAATAATTCTTTTTTTAAGTTGGGATTAATTAAAAAAAAATTAAAGTAAATTTTTTAATTATGTGATCATTATTTATAATTAATTCTTAAATTTATTTAAATAAATTTAATAATGTATTTAAGGAGTTAGTTAAGAAGATAAAATGTTTTTAAAGGTTAATTAACTTATAGGTCTAAGTTAATTGGTTAATGAAATTAATTACAAGGTTTATTAATAAGATTTAAATGATAATTAAAGTAATTAATTATGATAAATGGTTTATCTTTTAATTAAAGTCTTAAGTAATTAAAAATTAATTAATTTATGAAAGTAATTAAAGGATAATTACTTAAAGAATAATTACTTAATGTAAGTAATTAAGAATAATTAATTAACAATTAAAGGTTAGTAGTTAAAAGTTAATTATTTAACAATTAAAGGATAATTAATTAATAATTAAAGGGTAATTAATAAGTAATTAAAGATAATTAATTAATGAAAGTAATTATGTGATTAATTTATTCAATAATTAATTAAAATAGTTTGTAGTTAATTAATGTTAATTAATCAGGGTTAGGTGATGAATTCATAAGTCATTAATTTATTTTGATTTAATTAAATTAATTATAATCATGTGATTAATTAATCTTGCTTATGAATGATAAACCTGAATTGAATGCCTTGGATTATTTGATATCTCTGACATGTGATTTGTGACACTCTATGATGTGAATTGCTTTGGATTGAGCTGTGATATATGTGATATATGTGATTATTGATGTGTGAATGTGAACTTCTAAATTGAATTAAAAATTTGTTTACTTAAACAACTTGACCTTTATGACGGAATTTGAATTTGATGAGACCGGGATTCGGATTCCAAATGGTTATCCAAAAACCACATCGAATCTTAAAGGTGGATCTTTTGTTTAAAAGATTAGAAATGGAAATTTGTATCCACATGTTTTTAAAATAAGCGCTCATTATTCAAATAAGCCGGGAGAGGACATTAAGTCATAAAATCAATTCTTAATAATGATAGGACGAAATAGAATGGAATTTGAAGACGGTGGTTGAAGACCGGTTATTTTCGAGAACGGAAGGATTACCTATTGATTGTCTCTTCACCGAGTTGCTCCAGTATAGAGATTTCCCTATGTGATGGGGAGTCCGGTCGGGATTGGAGATATATGGATTTGCAAGGATTTTTTTCCTTATTTGGACGAAGTGCCTTCGGTTCCATTCAGACCCAAGATGGACTTGTATGGATGTATGTCTGACATTACACTTTGAGATGTAAAGCTGGTTTCTATCAAATACATTCTGTTTGGTGGCGGAGAATTTATTCTCTTAGCTTAACATCCTTCTCTAAGATGTACGAGCTCAGAGGTTATATAGTTGATATTTATTAGTGATATATTCTAATTTGGTAATGTGGCATGCTAAGTGCTGAGCATTGGTTGATCGAAGCATGGCTTTTGTGTAAAGTGTAGCTTTGTGGGACGAGACTTCGTCGAACCTCACACCCCGGAAGTGGTCGAAACAGGAAAGGATGCAGCAAGGTTATGGGGGTCGCGCCTCTTAGGGTATGTGCATTTCCTTCTGGATAAAATGTGGTATACTGGTATGGAGCCCAAATATTTTACTTATGTGGTTGTTGGAATTTGTGGAATCCAAGGATAAAGGTCAGTTACGACCGAGGGATGGCATACTCGTGACAGTTAGTTACCTAGTTACAGAGGTAACCCGGCCTTGTGTTGGCAGAGATTCGGTTATGTTCTCGGGGCGTCCCTCCAGAGGCGTAACCATTCGAATAAAGGAAGTTCTGTAGCCTTGGCCATTTGTTGGAAATGCAATCACTCAATACGAGCCCTTTGTAACGATCCCCTTTTTAAACCAAATTTAATTTAGTAATTAATATTAATTTTGGAATTAATTTGCGAATTAATTTGAAATACCAAAACAAATAAATTTTTTGTTTGTTTATATATATATATATATATATATATATATATATATTGTAATTAGAATTAGAATTTGAAAATTCAAAAATAAATAGCTTAAAAAAATAAATTAGATTTAAAAAATAATATATGTGTGATTCTATTAGTGTATAAAATTAGTTTTAAATCATTTTCTTTTATGATTATATAAATATTAATAAAGGAAATGTATTCATTAAATTTGAAAATAGAATATAAAATTATATTAAAACATATATATATAAACTAAATAGAAGTCCGCGGGTGCGGCACAGTGGAAAGGAGGCCTGGGTTCTGGTAAAAGGACCCAGGTTCGATTCCTACCATGCGCTTCCCTATCCTATATAAATTTACCCGGGGGTATGGTAGCTTGGATCAGCGGACGGCTTTACTATACCCTCCTCAGGAGTTTACCGTTCCGCCGGGTTCTCCTGGGTTTTCAAAAAAAAAAACTAAATAGAAAATATAATATATAAATTATATAAAGATATTATTAACATTCAAAATTACAAATGTAAGTATATTAACATATAATTTTACAAGTGTTAAAATTATGACATATATTTAACAAGTGTTAGCCTAATGACAACATACAAAATACTAGTGTCGCTTTTATTTTCATTTTAAAAAAATAAATAAAAAGAAATCAAGGCTATATATATATATCATTACTCCTCATTTTCTTTAATCTGTTCAAAACTTAAAACCAGAAAACAAAAATCAAGGCAACAAACCTTTCAAAAAAATTAAAAAAAAAACCTGAAGCTAAACTAAGTTCAATTCTTCTCAAACCTGAATCAATGCTACAGATCAACAATCAAGCAAACAAAGTTCAAATTCAACTCAAACAAGATTTCAAAACAAAGCAAGTATAGATCAAAACCAAGTTCAGTTGCAAAATCAAAACCAGGCTTCTCTGTTTTCAAAATTATAGGTGAGTAAACTCCCTTTATAAAATCTTAAAACTATTATATCTTGTTTGTATGAAATAATACTTGAAATAATGTTTGTATAGACGAAAAAAAGATGATTGCATGTGTATATATACATGTAGAAAATGTATGCATCTCTGGGAATAGGCACGATTTCCTCTGTTTTTGATTTCAGGTTTCAAAACCTGTTCAAAAACCAAAATCTCTTCTTCTAATTCTTGTTAGGCCTTGATGTTAAAACAAAATGTGTTTAAATGTACCAGATGTTAATTTTAAAATACTTTTAAGCATAAATAACAAATAGATTTACTGGGAAGAAGAAAACACAGCAAAACTCAATGCATGTTTGAATTCGAGTATCATAATTTTTTGTTTCAATTATATCATCTAATTCGTTTTTAAAAAATATGATTTTTAAAATTGGAATCGGGATTTTTAGTTTAGTAAATCGTGAGAACTTGCAAGTTGAACGAGAATCCTATTTTGGGCATTTTCTAGTGATCGGTGTGCTGATAGGTCTCGGGATCGTTGTTGGAGCATGATCAGAGGTCAAGGACCTCAAGAAAAATGATCGGAGGATTTTTCGATCATCATGGCGGCGGCACGGTGTTGATTTAGGGTTTTAGACCCAGGTTTGATCGACCAGGTTTAAGTGACATTTGTGGCATCATTGAAACGGACGAGGAGGGATCGATACATGGGGCTGCGGCAGAGGTCTGGTTGTGATCGCGAGCACTTTGATGGTCTGAGGCGTCGGCACGAGGTGGTTTTTGACGATCAGTTTTGGGTTCCAATTTGCATCGATTTGTTCGATTTCGATTCCAGGCGAAATCGTTTGTGCTGGGTGGTCGGAGCGTTGGTGTGGGTCATCGACGACATATAGGCGACAGCAAAGTTGGCCAGTACGTTGGCGATAGTTTTTGCACGTGTATGTGCATCTGTGTGCCTATGGTTTGAGAAGATGTTAGTGTCTCGGGTTTTCTCTCGGGGAAGAGAAGATCTGGCTCGGGTGTGTTTGCGTGTGACTTCCCAATGTCTAAAAATGTTAAAAATAAAACAAAGTTTTGAAAAGAAAAAAATAAAGAAGCGGCTCGGGTTTGGTCTCGGGGAAACTTGCTTTTGACTTGGGGTGGCACATGGGTCTGACTCGAGTAAGTATAATAACAGTTTAAAACTTTAAAACAAAATCAGTTTAAACATTTCTTAATTAATGCTTTAAATAATTCTTTAAATAATTCTTTTTTTAAGTTGGGATTAATTAAAAAAAAATTAAAGTAAATTATTTAATTATGTGATCATTATTTATAATTAATTCTTAAATTTATTTAAATAAATTTAATAATGTATTTAAGGAGTTAGTTAAGAAGATAAAATGTTTTTAAAGGTTAATTAACTTATAGGTCTAAGTTAATTGGTTAATGAAATTAATTACAAGGTTTATTAATAAGATTTAAATGATAATTAAAGTAATTAATTATGATAAATGGTTTATCTTTTAATTAAAGTCTTAAGTAATTAAAAATTAATTAATTTATGAAAGTAATTAAAGGATAATTACTTAAAGAATAATTACTTAATGTAAGTAATTAAGAATAATTAATTAACAATTAAAGGTTAGTAGTTAAAAGTTAATTATTTAACAATTAAAGGATAATTAATTAATAATTAAAGGGTAATTAATAAGTAATTAAAGATAATTAATTAATGAAAGTAATTATGTGATTAATTTATTCAATAATTAATTAAAATAGTTTGTAGTTAATTAATGTTAATTAATCAGGGTTAGGTGATGAATTCATAAGTCATTAATTTATTTTGATTTAATTAAATTAATTATAATCATGTGATTAATTAATCTTGCTTATGAATGATAAACCTGAATTGAATGCCTTGGATTATTTGATATCTCTGACATGTGATTTGTGACACTCTATGATGTGAATTGCTTTGGATTGAGCTGTGATATATGTGATATATGTGATTATTGATGTGTGAATGTGAACTTCTAAATTGAATTAAAAATTTGTTTACTTAAACAACTTGACCTTTATGACGGAATTTGAATTTGATGAGACCGGGATTCGGATTCCAAATGGTTATCCAAAAACCACATCGAATCTTAAAGGTGGATCTTTTGTTTAAAAGATTAGAAATGGAAATTTGTATCCACATGTTTTTAAAATAAGCGCTCATTATTCAAATAAGCCGGGAGGGGACATTAAGTCATAAAATCAATTCTTAATAATGATAGGACGAAATAGAATGGAATTTGAAGACGGTGGTTGAAGACCGGTTATTTTCGAGAACGGAAGGATTACCTATTGATTGTCTCTTCACCGAGTTGCTCCAGTATAGAGATTTCCCTATGTGATGGGGAGTCCGGTCGGGATTGGAGATATATGGATTTGCAAGGATTTTTTTCCTTATTTGGACGAAGTGCCTTCGGTTCCATTCAGACCCAAGATGGACTTGTATGGATGTATGTCTGACATTACACTTTGAGATGTAAAGCTGGTTTCTATCAAATACATTTCCGTTTGGTGGTGGAGCTTAATATCCTTCTCTGAGACGTACGAGCTTAGAGGTTGTATAGTTTATGGTTGCTAGTGATATATTCCCAACTTGGTAGTGTGGCATGCTAAGTGCTGATCATTGGTTGATCGAGGCATGGCTTTTGTGAAAAGCATAACTTTGTGGGACGAGACTTCATCGAACCTCACACCCCAGAAATGGTCGAAACAGGAAGGATGCGGCATGGTTATGGGGGTCGCGCCCCTTAGGGTATGTGCATTTCCTCCTGGATAAAAAGTGGTATTCTAGTATGGAGCCTAGATATTTTACTTATGTGGTTGTTGGTTGTTGCGGGGCCCTGGATAAAGGTCGGTATGACCGGGGGGATGGCATACTCATGATAGTTAGTTACTTATTTACAGAGGTAACCTAGCCTTGTGTTGGCAAAGATCCGGTTAGGTTCTCGGGGCGTCCTTCCAGAGGCGTAGCCATTCGGATAAAGGAAGTTCCTTAGCCTTGGACATTTGTTGGAAATCCAATCACTCAATACGAGCACTGTACGGTTTTAGTTATGGAACCTGCCATTTAACATGGTAGCTGTACTAGGCATACTATAATGGTATGTATGCTGGCTAAGATTAATATTATACTTTCGAAATGTTTTCCACACTATGCACTAATAATAAAATCAAAAGAGTTTTCGCATATCAGGCATGTTCGACTACTATAAGGAGAAACCTTCCCCGTGTGTGCGATTGCATTGAGTGTGTGCTGGGAGACCTTATGGTAGTTTCATTTTCAAAAAGCATGAACGGATTTCTTTTATTTTCTTTTTGTACAAACAACTATTTTATGTTTGCTCACACCAGTCCCATGACTGACCGGAGTTTATTGTTCCCTTTCCTAAACTCTGGGTGCCCATAATTTTCCACACGGGCAGCCTAGAGTCAGGATATCATTAGGTTCTAAGCTAGCTTGGATAGTAGATATGGTTCTTGAAGACTTTGGTTTTGGAAGCTTTTTGTTCTGAGCTTTTTGGGTTTGGAGCTTTGGAGCTTTGGAATGAAGACGCGGTATATTGGATTCTTAGAAAACCCTATTGAAGTTGTTTTTCCGCTGTTGTGTTGTTTCCACTGTATTCTGTTGTATATTTTGGTTTTGATGTTGTTGGGTATTTGTTATCAGAATGTTGTAATCCATGTTGTATATCAATGAAATCATTTAGTTTCTGCTGTGTTGTTATCATCTAATGTGTTATAAGCTCCAGCGATATGGACTCCAACGTTTGAATCTCCGGCATTTGAATATGGTTGATGTATTGGATGCAATTTTTTGAAGGTTGAAAGTCCGGGTCATCACATTTGGTATCAGAGCTAAAGGTTGAGTAAGAACTTTAGCTTTAGAGTATAACTCATTAGGTGACTCATTAGAGATAGGGTTAGAATGCCCTAGAATGAGTATATTCCCTAAGATATCTCGTCTCTATGCCTAAATAAATTTTCCTACTATTTACAGATAATGAGAATGAGTATAGGAAGAGGATAAGGTAGGGGAAGGGGACGTACCACTATAAATGGTCGAGACCCTACAACAACAGCAATGGAAGGAGCAGCTCTTCCCCTCCAATCCCAGCTGAATCTGGCGGAATTATATCGAAGTTTTTCAAAACTTGGAGGGAAACCATTCATGGGTAATGAGACTATTATAGAAGCGTTAGCTTGGATTCGATCTTGTGAAAGGATTTTCAAAGGATTGAAGTTGGAGGATGATCAAAAGAGGTTGATGGCTTCCTGGCAGCTCCAAGAAGAAGCTTCGGCATGGTGGGATACTTTGGCTGAATCGGAAGATGAGTTTACTAGGGATAGATTCTAGCAAGTGTTTGAGCAGTGTTGTATGCCTTGTGTTGGTATTTCTAGGATGTATCAGGAGTTTACTGATTTGAAGCAAAGAAATCTATCTTTCGAAGAATACTTGAATAAGTTTAACGAGTTATCCCGATTTGGTCCTGAATTGGTGAATATCCCTCTTAAAAAGAATAAGGGATTTATTAAAGGGATGAACAAGAAGTTTGATGAAATGATGACAGACCATGTGAAGGAGTCTTTTGCTGATTTGGTAGACATGGGATATAGATATGCCACCTTAGATAAACAAGAGATTCCAAAAGAGAAAGGAAGCGGAAGTAATCTGAATTGGAAGAAGAGGAAGTTTGGAGGAAATCAGCCTTGGAAAGATCAAGAAAAGGAGAATACTCAGGAGAACAAGGCGAAGAATGTTATCTGTATCAACTGTTTGGAGAAAGGACATTATTCAAGTAGTTGCAAGAAGCCCAAGAAGCAAGGGAAGAGGGATCAACCTAAGAAGTCAGGACAAGAAGCCAGGGAATGCTACTATTGCCATAAACCAGGACACATAGTTAAAGAATACCCGGCAATGAAGCAGGCCCAAGTAGCGAAGGTTTATGCAATCAAAAATGACCCTTCAACCTCAAGAGCCGATATAGGGAAAGGAGTTTTGGAAAGTAATCTACTTATTTATGATAAATTTGTTAGAGTTCTATTCGACACCGGAGCCACGCATAGTTTTATTTCTTAGCAAACCGTAGTCGAGTCAAATCTTGAACCCAAATTCGTAAATGAACCTATTTGTGGAAATAATCCGATAGGAGGCCCTGCGAATCTTTGTTTACGTTGTAGAAAAGTTCATATTTCGTATTCTCATCATCAATTTCCTATCAGCCTTTTCGTTCTTGACATTAATGAATTTGAAATTTTACTTGGAATGAATTGGTTAACAATATATGAAGCTAAATTAGATTGTACCAATAGAATGATTCTGGTTAAAACCAAATTTGGGAATTTTGTTGTGATTTCTTGTGAGGATCCAAGTCTGAAGAGGGATAAGCTAATGTGTACTTTAGGGTATCCCGACCCGAGTTTGGAATCCATACCTATTGTTTGAGAATTTCCTGACGTATTTGAGGAAGTTAAGTCTTTGCCTCCGCATAGGGAAATCGAATTTAGAATCGACTTGGTTCCCAATGATCGTCCAGTTGTGCATGCAAGTCGTAAGATGGCGCCAATGGAAAGAGTGGAGCTAGCTAAGCAAACCCAAGATTTACTGGAGAAAGGATTTATACGACCTTGTGGTTCCAATTGGGGTTCAGTTGTTGTGTTGTAGCCAAGTCTGATGGATCTTTGAGATTGTGCGTAGATTATCGTGATCTCAATAAGATAACTCATAAAAATAAATTTCCTTTGCCCCGAATCGACGACCTGTTCGATCAATTGCATGGTGCTCGATTCTTTTCCAAGATGGATCTAGCCCAAGGATTCCATCAACTAAGAATTGCGGAAGATTGTATTCATTTTACTGCTTTTAGGGGTCCCGATACATTCTACGAATGGTTAGTTATGCCCTTCGGACTAGCCAATGCCCCTGCATATTTCATAGACCTGATGACCAGAGTATTTCGTGAAGTGTTGAATAAATTCTTTCTCATATTTATTGATGATATTCCGATCTATTCCAAAACTGAAGAAGAGCATGCCGAACACTTAAAAATAGTTCTGGAAATATTGAGGAGGAATATTCTTTTTGCCATGTTTTCCAAATGTCATTTTTAGGTAAAGGAAAATAGATTTCTGGGACATATTGTAATAGAAGAGGGAATTTCTGTAGACCCTGGTAAGGTTTCCGCTATCCTAGATTGGAAGCAACCCACAACTCCAAAGGAGGTTAGAAGTTTTCTAGGATTAGCTGGATACTACCGAAAGTTTGTCCAGGATTTCTCTAAGTTAGCCAGTCCATTAACTAAGCTGACTATGAAGAATGCCAAATTTATTTGGACTCCAAAGTGCGAGGAAGCATTCCAGGAATTGAAGAAAAGGTTGACCACCACTCCCGTTCTTGCTATTATTAACGGGAATAAAGATTTACTTGTTTACACAGATGCGTGTGGTGAAGGTGTGGGTGTTGTTCTAATGCAAGAGGGTAGAGTAATTGCCTACGCGAGTAGATAATTGCGACCACATGAGAAGAACTACCCGACCCACGATCTTGAGCTTTTGGCAGTTATCTTTGCTTTGAAAATCTGGCGTCATTATCTTCTGGGTGAAAATTTTGAATTGTTCACAGACCATAAAACTTTGAAATACCTCATTACTCAGAAGGATTTGAATCTAAGACAGCAGTGTTGGTTGGAATTCCTAGCGTCATACGACCTGAATATTCAGTATACACCTGACAAAGCCAACATGGTAGCTGATGCTTTGAGTAGAAGACATGATGTTCTTGCTTATCCAGTTGTCACCCCCACTCTTCTTGAGAAGATCGCTAGTGAGCAAAAAGAAGACAAGTTCCTCCAAGAAATTCATGGGAGAATACATCGAAGCGAATATTCCAGCTTTGAAATTGATAATAGTGGGATTATAAGATTGAAAGGGAGGATTTGTGTTCCAGACATCCCAGATCTCAAAAGAAAAGTATTGGACGAATGTCATAAATCCAAGTTTAGTATCCATACAGGGGTTAACAAAATGTATCTAGATATTAAGAGGACTTTCTGGTGGAAAACAATGAAGAGAGATATATCCATTTATGTTGGTCGATTCGCAACTTGTCAACAAATAAAGAGTGATCAAATGAAGATGGACGGTTTACTCCAACCACTGGTAGTGCCTAAGTGGAAATGGGACCAAGTGTCTATGGATTTCATAGATAGTTTGCGACGAACTCGGAAGGTAATGAGGCGATTTGGGTTATTGTCGATCGTCTAACCAAGACTTCGCACTTTATCCCAGTTAAATCCACCCGCTTGGCGGAATTATATGTGAAGGAGATTGTTCGACTCCATGGTCTACCCAGTAGTATAGTGAGTGATCGTGACTCGATCTTCACTAGCAGATTTTGGGAGGCATTTCAAGCCGCACTAGGAACCAAGTTGAACTTCAGTACTGCTTACCACCCGCAGCCTGATGGTAAAACTGAGAGGATAAATCGAATCTTGGAAGATCTTTTGCGTGCTTGTATTCTTGATTTTGGAGGTTCATGGCAGGACCATTTGCATTTGGTTGAGTTTTCATATAATAATAGTTATCAGGCCAGTATTAGAATGGCTCCTTTCGAAGCATTGTATGGTCGTCCTTGTAGATTACATGCGTGTTGGATTGAGCCGGGTGATAGGCTTGTTCTTGGTCTACACATGATAAGAGAAGCTTCTGAGAAGGTTGATTTCATTCGGAAGAAATTGAAAACTGCCCAGAGTCGACAGAAAAGTTATGCCGATCTCAGAAGAAGAACTTTAAAGTTTCAGGCCGGAGATTCAGTTTCCTTGAAGGTTTCTCCAATGCATGGAGTTTTGAGATTTGGAAAAACGTGTAAGCTGGCGCCGCGATATATAGGTCCTTTTTCAATACTTGAGAGGATTGGTCCTTTGGCATATCGAGTGCAGTTACCTAATTGGTTAGCTGACGTACATAATGTGTTTTATGTTTCACACCTTCGAAAGTATGTGCACGACCCAGATCATATCATTGAGGATGCCACTCAATAGGATTTGGAAATCACACCTAACTTGGCGGTGAAAAGAGAATCATTGAAGATTATTGGTCGACATGAAAAGCAGTTAAGGAATAAAGTGGTGAAATTAATGAAAGCACAATGGAGTGGAGATCCGAATGATTGTACTTGGGAAATAGAGGAAAGTATGCAAAAGTCCTATCCCAAATGTAGAGTAGATATTTTGGCTTGATTTGGTAAGCCATTTCCCTATCATTTTAAGTATTCATATGTTCTTTGTTTGTTTCCCTGTCTATCAAATTTCAAGGACAAATTTTCTTAAGGGGGAAATTTGTAACAATCTGTTTTTAAACCAAATTTAATTTAGTAACTAATATTAATTTTGGAATTAATTTGTGAATTAATTTGAAATTCCAAAACAAATAAAATTTGTGTTGTTTATATATATATATATATATATATATATATATATATATATATATATATATATTTGTGTGTGTGTGTGTATGTATGTATGTATGTATTGTAATTAGAATTAGAATTTGAAAATTCAAAAATAAATATCTTAATAAAAATTAGATTTAAAAATAATATATATGTGATTTTATTAGTGTATAAAATTAGTTTTAAATCATTTTCTTTTATGATTATATAAATATCAATAAAGGAAATGTATTCGTTAAATTTGAAAATAGAATATAAAATTATATCAAAACATATATATATATATATATGTATGTAAATATAAACTAAATAGAAAATAAAATATAAAAATTATATAAAGATATTATTAACATACAAAATTACAAATGTAAGTATATTAACATATAATTTTACAAGTGTTAAAATTATGACCTATATTTAACAAGTGTTAGCCTAATGACAACATGCAAAACACAGGTGTCACTTTTATTTTCATTTTGAAAATAAATAAATAAAAAGAAATCAAGGCTATATATATATATCATTACCCCTTTTTCTCATTTTCTTTAATCTGTTCAAAAACTTAAAACCAAAAAATAAGAATCAAATCAACAAACCTTTCCAAAAAATTTAAAAAAAACCTGAAGCTAAACCAAGTTCAGTTCATCTCAAACTAAATCAAAGCTATAGATCAACAATCAAGCAAACAAAGTTCAAATTCAACCTAAACAAGATTTCAAAACAAAGCAAGTACAGATCAAAACCAAAATCAGTTGCAAAATCAAAAGCAGGCTTCTCTATTTTCAAAATTACAGGTGCGTAAACTCCCTTTATAAAATCTTAAAATTGTTATATCTTGTTTGTATGAGATAATACTTGGAAGAATGTTTTTATAGATGAAAAAAGATGACTGTGTGTGTATATATACATGTAGAAAATGTGTGCATGTCTGGGAACAGGCATGATTGCCTCTGTTTTTGATTTCAAGCTTCAAAACCTGTTCAAAAACCAAAATCACTTCCTCTAGTTCTTGTTAGGCCTTGATGTTAAAACAAAATGTGTTTAAATGTACCAGATCTTAATTTTAAAAATACTTTTAAGTATAACAAATGGATTTACTAGGAAGAAGAAAACACAGCAAAAATCAATACATGTTGGAAATTCGAGTATAATAATTTTTTTGTTTCAATTATATCATCTAATTTGTTTTTAAAAATTATGATTTTTAAAATTGGAATCAAGATTTTTAGTTTAGTAAATCGTGAGAACTTGCGAGTTGAACGGGAATCCTATTTTGTGCATTTTCTGGTGATCGGCGTGGTGGTAGTTCTCGGTATCGTTGCTGGAGCATGATCGAAGGTCAAGGACCTTGGGAAAAATGATCGGAGGATTTTCCGATCATTATGGTGGCGGAACGGTGTCGATTTAGGGTTTTAGACCCATGTTTGATCGACCAGGTCTAAGTGACATTTGCGACGTCATCGAGGCATCGGACTTGGACGGACGAGGGGGAACCGAAGCGTGGGGTTATGCCAGAGGTCTAGTCGTGATTGCGAGCACTTCGGTGGTCTAAGGCTCGGCACGAGGTGGTTGATGACGATTAGTATTGGGTTCCAGTTTGCATCGATTTGTTCAATTTTGATTCCAGGCGAAATCGTTTGTGCTGGGTGGTCTGAGCGTTGGTGTGGGTCATCAACGACCTATAGGCGACGGCGAAGTTGGCCAGAACGTCAGCGATTGTTTATGCACGTGTACGTGCATCTGTGTGTCTGTGGTTTGAGAAGATGGTGGTGTCTTGGGTTTGCTCTTGGGGAAGAGAAGATATGGCTCGGGTGTGTTTGCGTGTGATTTCCCAAGGTTTAAAAATGTTAAAAATAAAACAAAGTTTTGAAAAGAAAAAAATAAAGAAGCGGCTCGAGTTTGGTCTCGGGGAAACTTGCTTTTGACTTGGGGCGGCATTGGGTCTGACTCGGGTAAGCATAATAGCAGTTTAAAACTTTAAAACAAAATTAGTTTAAACATTTCTTAATTAATTCTTTAAAGAATTGTTTTTATTTAGGTTGGGATTAATTAAAAAAGTTTTAAAGTAAATTATATTAAATTAACCAAGTTTAAATTATTTAATTATGTGATCATTATTTATAATTAATTCTTAAATTTATTAAATAAATTTAATAATGTAATTAAGGAGTTAATTAAGAAGGTAAAATGTTTTTAAAGGTTAATTAACTTAAAGGTCTAAGCTAATGGTTAATTACAAGGTTTATTAATAAGATTTAAATGATAATTAAAGTAATTAATTAAGATAAATGGTTTATCTTTTAATTAATTAAAGTCTTAAGTAATTAAAGATTAATTAATTTATGAAAGTAATTAAGGGATAATTACTTAAAGAATAATTACTTAATGTAAGTAATTAAGAATAATTAATTAACAATTAAAGGTTAATTAATTAGTAATTAAAAGTTAATTAATTAATGATTAAAGGATAATTGATTAATAATTAAAGGGTAACTAATCAGTAATTAAAGAATAAGTAATTTATGAAAGTAATTATGTGATTAATTTATTCAACTATTAATTAAAATAGTTTATAATTAATTAATGTTAATTAATCAAGGTTAGGTGATGAATTCATAAGTAATTAATTAATTTTGAGTTAATTAAGTTAATTATAATCATGTGATTAATTAATCTTGCTTATGAATGATAAACCTGAATTGAATGCCTTGGATTATTTGATATCTCTGATATTTGATTTGTGATACTCTGTGATATGAATTGCTTTGGATTAAGTTGTGATATCTTTGATATATTGCTATGTGAATGTGAACTTCTGAATTGAATTAAAAAATTGTTTACTTAAACAACTTGGCCTTTATGACGGCATTTGCATTTCGATGAGACTAGGATTCGGATTCCAAAAGGTTATCTGAAAACCACATCGAACCTTAAAGGTGGATCTTTTGTTTAAAAGATTAAAAATGGAAATTTGTATTCACATGTTTTTAAAACAAGCGCTCATTATTCGGATAAGCCAGGAGAGGACATTAAGTCATAAAACACATTCTGAATAATGATATGACGAAATGGAATGGCATTTGAAGACAATGGTTGAAGACCGGGTATTTTCGAGAACAAAAGGATTGCCTATTGATTGTCTCTGCACCGAGTTGCTCCGGTACAGAGATTTCCCTATGTGATGGGGAGTCCTGTCGGGATTGGAGTTATCTGGATTTGCAAGGACTTTTCCCTTAATTGGACGAAGTGCCTTCGGTTCCATTCAGAACCAGGATGGACTTGTATGGATGTCTGTATGACGTTACACTTTGAGATGTAAAGCTAGTTTCTATCAAATACATTTCTGTTAGGTGGCGGAGAATTTATTCTCTTGACTTAACACCCTTCTCTGAGACGTACGAGCTCAGAGGTTATGTAATTGATGGTTACTAGTGATATATTTCCAACTTGGTAGTGTGGCGTGCTAAGTGCTGATCATTGGTTGATCGAAGCATGACTTTTGTGAAAAGCGTAGCTTTATGGGACGAGACTTCATTGAACCTCACACCCCGAAAATGGTCGAAACCGGAAGGATGCGGCAAGGTTATGGGGGTCGCGCCCCACAAGGTATGTGCATTTCCTTTTGGATAAAAGTGGTATTCCAGTATGGATCCTAGATATTTTACTCATGTGGTTGTTGGTTGTTATGGGGCCCCGGATAAAGGTCGGTTACGATCGGGGGAAGGCATACTCGTGACAGTTAGTTACCTAGTTACAGAGGTAACCCGGCCTTGTGCGGGCAGAGATCCAGTTAGGTTCTCGAGGCGTCCCTCTAGAGGCGTACCCATTCGGATAAAGGAAGTTCATTAGCCTTGGACATTTGTTGGAAATCCAATCACTCAATACGAGCACTGTACGGTTTTAGTTATGGAACCTGCCATTTAACATGGTAGCTGTACTAGGCATACTATAATGGTATGTATGCTAGCTAAGATTAATATTATACTTTCGAAATGTTTTCCACACTATGCACTAATAATAAAATCAAAAGAGTTTTCGCATATCAGGCATGTTCGACTACTATAAGGAGAAACCTTCCCCATGTATGGGCTTGCATTGAGTGTGTGTCAGGAGACCTTATGGTCGTTTCATTTTCAAAAAGCATGAACGGATTGCTTTTAATTTCTTTTTGTACAAACAACTGTTTTATGTTTGCTCACACCACTCCTATGACTGACCCGAAGTTTACTTTCCCTTTCCTAAAATCTGGTGCCTATAATTTTCCACACGGACAGCCTAGAGTCAGGATATCATTAGGTTTTAGAGATAGCTTGGATAGTAGATATGGATCTTGAAGTCTTTGGTTTTGGAAGCTTTTCGTTCTGAGCTTTTTGGGTTTGGAGCTTTGGAATGAAGACGTAGTATATTGGATTCTTAGAAGACCCTATTGAAGTTGCTTTTCCACTATTGTGCTGTTTCCGCTGTATTCTGTTGTATATTTTGGCTCTAATGTTGTAGGGTTTTGTTATCAGAATGTTGTAATCCATGTTTTATGTCAATGAAATTATTTTTTCCGCTGTGTTGTTATCATTTAATGTGTTATAAGCTCCAGCGATACGGACTCCAACGTTTGAATCTCCGGCATTTGAATACGGGTGATGTATTGGATATCAATTTTCGAAGGTTGAAAGTCTGGGTCGTCACATTTTCATATCACATAACATCACAAATCACAGAAATTAATTTATCATATATAAATAATAAGATATGTATTTGTTTATATGTATTTATAAATAGACTGTAATTAGTAATTGATTTGGAATTCAAAAAAATAAATATCTTGAAAATAAATTGGATTTAAAAACACTATATTTTATAAAAAAATTAAAAAAAATTCTAATATATATAAATATATATATATATGATTTTGTATAATTAGATTTTAAATCAATTTTTTATAAAACTATAAATATAAGGGAGATGTATTTGTTAAAATTGAAAAGCTATTTAAAGTTAAATTCTATATTTTAAAAACTCATATAATATATATATGTGTGTGTGTGTTTATTTATTAATGTATAATTAGTTTTAAAATCATTTTCTTTAAGATTATATAAATATAAATAAAAAAGTTTAATGTAGATGCTTTTAAAATTATATATATAAATAAATATAGTTTGTATATATATATAAATACAAAACATAAAAACATATGTTGATAAAAATTTAAAACATAAACATAAATTAATAAAAAGCAATGTATTGAAAACTAGATTGAAAATATATAATACATTAATAAAAACATATATATATATATATATATATTTAAACTAAATTGGAAATATAATATAAATTATATAAAAAAATTAATAACATGCAAATTGACAAATGTAACTATTTTAACATGAAATTGAACATGTGTAAGTATTATAACGTGGAGATTAACAAGTGTTAGCTTAATTTCAACATGCAAATACAAGTGTCATGATTTAATTTATTTTCTTTCATTTTTAAAGATAATAAAACATTCCTATATATACACATCTACTTCTACTCTTCTCATTTTTCTTCCACTTATTCAAACTAAAGAAAACAAAATCCAAAACCTGAAACTGAATAAGAGATTTTAAAATCTAAAACAAACAACAAAAATCAAAGCAAAGATCAAGATTAAACTATTTCAAACCTAAAGCATCCTAAATCCTGAAGCAAGAAAAGCAAAATATTTAAACAAGTTTTCAAATTCAAGTGGCAGTTCAAAGAAGCATGAAAATTCAACTCAGTTTAATCAACAATCAAGATCAGATGAACAACCAAAGTTTAGATCAAATCACTTTTCAGTTTTCAGTTCAAAAGCAAAAAAAATCAACTATCCAGGTTCTCTGTTTTTCAATTCTAGGTGAGTAAAATAATATATTAAACTTGAATCTGTGTATATATATCCTGATGTTTTGAAGTATGTGGTGAAAAATCTATGTATATATATCCTCTTGTCTCTTTTAGGTTAGGATCTCTAAATGAAAAAAAAATTATATGAATGTAACATCATGTCTAAAAATGGTTTCAAGTGAAAATATTAATTAAATATTTTGAAATTTGAATATTACAGTAATGATCAAATCAGAAAATAAATTATTTAAATTTCATGTTTTGAGTATACAACCTGATTCATATTTGAAAATTATGAATTTTGATATTAAAATCATGATTTTTAAGTTTGGGTTTGTTGAGATATTGCGAGATGATTGTGAAAATACTGTGTGGATCGTGCTATATGGAATCATACTATACTACTGCGGGAATAAACTAAGATACTATAACAATGTGAATAAGTAAAATAAAACAAGCACACCAGGAATTTTTATACTGGTTCGAACTTCCCGTTCTACGTCCAGTCCCAGACTCCTTCTGGAATTTTACTAACGACAATCCTCACTTAACCCGGAGGAACAAGTTTACAATACCTGAACAACAGAATAGGATTTCGATGCCTCAACAGCCGAAGAGGACTTCACTCGCCTGAACAGCAGAACAGGACTTCAACTTATACAGAGGGTATGTGACACAGTGTGTTCTTGATAACACGAATTTGTCTCTTGATAGTACAATCTTCCTATAATCTTCTCCTTTTGATATATATGTGTACGTGAAGAATATGGAAGTAAATGAATGATTTTGAATAAATTTGAATGCACAAAAGTGTTAGAATCAGAGTAGTATAAGAATAGAAAGAGTTAGATCGATTAGGTTAATAAAACAGATGATTCTAACTTGTTTATATAGAGTATAAAGAGGTGTAATCATTCGTGAATAGTTATCATGAAAGAGAATGGACATATTTATTTATAAAAGGTTGTATCTCTTCATGGAAGAGAAGTGTCTATTCAAAAATATAGCCGTTGTAGGAATTCAGACGTTTGAAAATAATAATCCAGACTTCTGAATTTGGTAATGTGCAAACCAGAAAGGAAAAAGGTCATTTTTGACCAGATTCAGACGTTTGAAATTTCCAATTCAGACGTCTGAATATTGTCTGAAATTTCAATTTTGATTACAGATTCAGACGTCTGAAATGGTCAATTCAGACGTCTAAATTTGACTTGTGACAAAAATTACCATAGCTCAAATGGTTAGCGCACTTGCCTTCTAAACTAGTGACCCGGATTCGAGTCCCTCTCTATGTAATTTTTGAAAACTTGATTTTTCATTTAAAATATGAGTGTATATGTGTGTATGCCATTTGGAGAAGATTTTAACATTTGTAAACTCTAGACACGACACTTTATGACTAATAAAACTTTGTTTGTCACCTTCGTCTTGTCTCTATCGCGTATATATCTTCTTGTATCTCCATATACATACTTTTGTGCTGTGTATCTTCATTTTGAACGTATTTGATTATTTCTTTTTTATGCTCATGTACCTGCAAATTAGCTTAGAGATTCTTTGACATAATTGTATAGTTGTTGTCATTAAAATCCAATAATTGAGGTTCTAACAGATTGGTTTTGGATTTTTCGTCAATTTCTAGCGATCGGCGAAGGGCATAAGGTCGTGATCATCACTGGAAGTAGCTCGTGGGTAAGGGGTTTTAGGAAAAAAAGTGATTGAGTTTATCGAACGCCGTGGTGGCTGGACGACGTCGAACTAGAGTTCTATAGCCCGTTTGTTTCGACAATGAAGACGAGGTGATTTCGTTGTCAACGATGTATCGGACTTGACTGGTGGTGGTGGAATCGAAGCTCGGGACTGTAGCGTAGCTTCGGGTGTGATGGCGAGGTCACAGGTGGTCGTAAGTGGCGGCGCGAGGAGGATTTAGTCGATCGGTTTGGTTCCAGTGACGGGTCGAATAGCTCGAACTCAATTTTCATGATCGATTCTTGGTTCTGGGTGGTCGTGATGCTCGTGTAGGGCGTCGCCGATGTGTCAATAGTCGGTGCGTTGGTCGGAGGTGATCAGATTGATCATGCACATGCACGCGTATACCTATGTGTCTGGGTGATGCTGTAGGAAGTAGAAGAAGTTGGCTCGAAGATGAACGCAGGGAAGTAATGTTGTGGCTCGAGTCTGCTATCGGGTTGGTACGCGAGTGATTACAATAGTTTTAAAATTTTGAAAACAAAACATGGTTAAAAAGAAAAAAAAAGGGATGGCTCGGGTTTTGCTCGGGGAAAACTTGCATTGGCTTGGGTGAGAACTCGAAGTTGACTCGGGTTAGGTTAAAGTGTTAACCAAGTTTTTAAAAAAATAAATAAATAAAATAAGTTTTTCAAATTTAAAATAAAACAAGTTTTAAACTATCTCTTTAGACAAATTTCTTTTAAATAATAAGTGTTTGTTCAAATGTTTGTATAGATAAAAATTGTACAATTTATTTTAACTTGAAAAAAATTAAGTTAATACTTAAGTTTATTTAAATAAATTTAAATAGTGTATATAAGGAGTTAATTTAAAAGGTAAGATGTTTTTAATTATTAATTAATTTAAGGATCTTAAGTTAATTTATAGGTTAATGATGAATTAATTCCAAAGGCTATTTAAATAAGATTTTAAAGACAAATCGTCTATCTTAAATAATGTTTTTTGATTATTAGTTAACTTAAAAGTTTAAGTAAATGTATATGTTAATGATGAATTTATTTCAAAGGTTTATTTAAATAAGATTTAAATGTTGTAATTAAGTAATAAGTTAAGATAAAGGATTTATCTTTAATTAATTAAGGTCTTGGTTAATTAAAGGATCATTAATCAATGTGATTAATTAAAGGACCATTAATTTAATAATCAAGCGGGACTTTGAGATAATTGATTTAATTTATTTGGTGATTAAATTAAATTAATTAGAAATTAAGTAATTAATTAATAAATGGTTTATCTTAAAAATTAATTAAGGTCTAAAGGTAATTAATGGTCATTAATTTGTAATTTAATCGCAATTACTTAATGTAATTAATTAAAGGTTGATTAATTAATGTAAGTAATTAAAGAATAATTACTTAATGAAATTAATTAAGGATAATTAATTAGTGATTAAAGGTTAATCAATCAAGTGATTAAAGGATAATTATTTAATGTAAGTAATTAAAAGATAACTAGTAATTAAAGGTTAACTAATTAATAATTAAGGGTTAATTAATTAATGTAATTACTTAAGGGTTAACTAATTAATGTGATTAACTTAAGGTTAATTAATTTATGTAATTAATTAAGGGATAATTAATTAATGTATGTAATTGAGGATAATTACTTAGGATACATAATTAAGGATGATTAATTTATTTCATTAATTAATTAAAATAATAACAAATGGTTTGTAATTAATTAAGCAGAGTTAAGCGATTAATTCATAAGTAATTAATTTATTTGAGTTAATTAAATTAATTATAATCAGGTGATTAATTAATCTTGCTTATGGATGATTGGATTATATTGAATGCCTTGAATTGTTTGATATTTCTGATTTGTGATACTCTATGATGTGAATTGCTTGTGGATTGAGCTGTGACAATTGTAAGTCATTTATCTGTGATGAATCGCTGTGTGAATGCGAACTTCTGAATTGAATTGTAATTGTTTACTTAAACAACTTGGCCTTTAAAATGGTATTTGAATTTTGATGCGACTGGGGGTCGGATTCCAAATGGTTATCTGTAAACCACATCGAATCTTAAAAGTGGATCTTTTGTTAAAAGATAAGAAATGGAAATTTGTCATCCACATGTTTTTAAAATAAGCGCTCAATATTCGATTAAGCCGGGGGAGGATATTAAGTCATAAAACCCATTCCGGATAAATGATACGATGAAATGGAATTGCATTTGAAGATGGTGGACGAAGACCGGGTATTTTGAAAAACGAAAGGAGTACCTGTCGACTTCCTCTGCACTGATTTGCTCCGGTATAGAGATTACCATATGTGATGGGGAGTCCGGACATGATTAGGGGATATCCGGATTCGCAAGGACTTTTTCCTTAATTGGACGAAGTGCCTTCGGCTCCATTCAGACCTAGGATGGACTTGTATGGATGCGTGTCTGACATTGCACTTTGAGATATAAAGATGGTTCCTATCAAATACATTTCTTGTTGGTGGCGAATAATTTATTCTCTTAGCTTAACACCCTTCTCTGAGACATACGAGCTCAGAGGTTATGTAGTTGATGGTTATTATTGATATATTCCCAATTTGGTAATGTGGCATGCTAAGTGCTGAGCATGGATTGATCGAAGCATGGTTTTAGTGTAAAGCGTAGCTTTATGGGACGAGACTTCATCGAATCTCACACCCTGGAAATGGTTGAAACAGGAAAGTATGTAGCAAGGTTATGTAGGTCGCTCCCCTCAGGGTATGTGCATTTCCTTCTTGATAAAAAGTGGTACCATGGTATGAAGCCTAGATATTTTACTATGTGGATTTGTTGGAATTTGTTATGGCGCCTCGGAAAAGGTCGGTTACGACCGAAGGATGGCATACTCGTGACAGTTAGTTACCTAGTTACAGAGGTAACCCGACCTTGTGTTGGCAGAGATCCGGTTAGGTTCTCGGGGCGTCCCTCTAGAGGCGTACCCATACGGATAAAGAAAGTTCCTTAGCCTTTGGTAATCCAATCACTCAATACGTGCCTTGTACGGTTTTAGTTGTAGAACCTTCCATTTAACATGGTAGCTATAGTAGGCATACTATAATGGTATGTATGCTGGCTAAGATTAATATTATACTTTCAAAATGTTTTCCACACTATGCACTAATAATAATATTAAAAGGATTTTCGTGTATCAAACATGTTTGACTACTATAAGGAGAAATCTCCCTCATGTGTGCGATTGCATTGAGTGTGTGCCAGGAGGCCTTATGGTAGTTTCATTTTCCAAAAAGCATAGCGGATTTCTTTTTATTTCTTTTTGTAAAAATAACAATTTTATGTTTGCTCACACCAGTCCCATGACTGACTCAGAGTTTATTGTTCCCTTTCTAAACTCTGGGTGCCCATAATTTCCCCACGGGGAGTCCAGAGTCAGGTTATCTTATCAGTAGGTTATGGAGCTAGTTCAGATTGTAGATGTATATTTGGAAATCTTTGAAGACTATGGATTTGGAAGCCTTTGGTTGTTAAGCCTAGACTGCCACATTTTTGAAGCTTTTGGAGCTTTGGAAATGAAAATGTCGTATGTTAGAGTATTGCTAGAATCTCTCTCTCCATCTCTCTCTCTCTCTCTTTGAAGACCATGTTGTATTCTGATGTTATCTCTCCGCAGTTATTTTTCCGCTATGGTGTTGTATATATTGGCTCTGATATTGTTGAGCAGTTTTTGTAGATTGTTGTATCCATATTGTGTATCAACAAAAATCATTTTGTATCGCTGTCTTATTTTCACCTAATGTGTTATAAGCTCCGGCGAATCGGACTTCAACGTTTGAATCTCCGGCATTTGAATATGGGTGATGTATTGGATGCCGATTTTCGGACGCTGAGGCCCGGGTCATCACAGTTGGGATCGGAGCTAAAGGTTGAGTAAGAACTTTAGCTTTGGAGTATAACTCATAGGTGACTCATTATAGATAGGGTCAGAAATACCCTAGAATGAGTATCCCTAAGATATCTTGTCTGTATGCCTAAACCAATTTAGTGCAAGAAGAGGACGAGGCAGGGGACAATGTAGTACCACTACAAATGGTCGATACCCTGCGACAGCAGTAATGTTAGGAGCAATTCTTTTCATCTAACCCCAGCCAAAATTTGGCAAAGTTATATCAGAATTTCTCAAGACTTGGAGGGAAATCATTCAAAGACACGGAGACTATTACAGAAGCGCAAGCTTGGATTCGATCTTGTAAGAGGATTTTTAAAGGATTGAAATTGGAGACCATTACTTTGATGACTTTGTGGCAGCTCCAGGAAGAAACTTTGGTATGGTGGGAGATCATTACTTTGGCCCAAATTGGAGGATGAGTTTATATGGGATAGATTCAAGCTAGTATTTGAGCAGCGTTATATACCTTCCGCTAGTATTTCCAGGATGTAAATAAGAAATAATGTAATCTTAAGGGAAAGGAGTTTTGGAAGGTAAGCTTTTTTATGATAAAATTGTTAGAGTTCTATTCGATACTGGAGCCACGCATAGTTTTATTTCCCAACAAACCGTAGAATAGTTAAATCTTGAACCCGAATTCGTAGTCGAACCTATTTGTCTGAAGAACCCGGCAGGAGGCCCTACAAATCTTTGTTTACGTTGTAGAAAACTTCCTATTTTGTATTCTCATCATTAATTTCCTATCAGCCTTTTCGTTCTTAACTTTAATGAATTTGAAATTTTATTTGGAATAAATTGGTTAACAAAATATGAAGCTAAATTAGATTGTATCAATAGAACAAATTCGGTTAAAACTAAACTTGGAAATTTTGTTGGACTTTCCACACTTTATATTTTGCTTTTCTTATTAAGCTCCTTTTGTCAAAATCTGTTATTATCATCTTTGATATAAACATTGTTTACGAAATGTTATATATGACTATTGTCTGTTTGGTGCATGAAATTAATGCAATTTTGATTATATTTAATATATAATATGCTAAGGTTATTAGATTTTTTGTGTTACTTAAATTGAGTTATGTTTTTGAATATATATATATATGGTGGATATAAATGTTGTATTGGTATAAAAATTCAGTAAGAATACATAGTGGTTATAAAAAGCTGTAGAAATAGAGAGACATAGATAAGCTAAAACCATACGATAAGCAAAAATGCTATGATAAATTAAAATGCTTCAATAAGGCACTGCGATAAATTTTAAGTATTGTGATAAATTAAAACATTGCGATAAGTTAAATGTCACGATAAGTAAAATAATATTGCGAGTGGTTAAAAACGATGCGGTAGTTAAAACACGATGATAAGCCGCTGTAAATAATATAACATTATGAAACAACAAACATTGCGGAAAAATTAACACGGCGATGAAGAAAATACGGCGAAATCATAAACATGACATTGACTTAATCGCTATAAAATAATTAACAAAACAACGTACTATACGCTACGATCGACTGTAAACATGCCGAAGTAAATGTATAAAAGCGTTTGGGAAATGATGCAATAAACCGACATGGAGTTACAAAAGAAATAAAAGAGAAAGAAAAATGTTGTAGCATGCAAAGAGCATGGAGGTAAAGTATTTATATTTAAATGTTTAATTCATACATATAGTTAGAAAACTTTAAAACACTATAACTTGTTCATATGAAACCCGATTAACGCGTGACTTTTTGCAAGGGGTTCATACCGTCGAGCACTACGTTGTAAAATTTGTTATTGAATTTGATAAGTGAAAATTTTCAGCAATTGGAAACAGACAGAAATTTAATTACCTAATTTAAACAAATGATGTCGTTTAAATGTACATGACCTATCTATTGAAGTTATCTGCTCAAATAAAAATAGTGGTGATTTAATTCAAGTTAATTGCAATGATTAGACATATGTTTAGCAGAATAAACACTGTTCCGCTAATTGTATTTAGTTGGACCCATGTTGGTAGAATAATCATTGTTCTGCCGCTATCCCTGAATAAGTGTGTTTTTGGACATCGACTAACAGAAATAAACCCTGTTCTGCTATCACATTTGTATGAACATCTATTTATCATCTGTTGATTATATTGGGCAATGTGATGAATTGATTATATGAATATCCGATTCTGGATTGTTAATCAAATAAATGGTGACTTGGTTAAATACCATTGGAGTTGCTAAGCTTCTTTCCAAATTTGGAAGTTGACTTTTAAACCAAAGTTATTTTAAGCATGATTATTATTTATTAATGATATTTTAAAGATAATTAATAATTATTTGACAATATTTTAAGGTTAATTCTTTTACATTATTTGAAAGTATTAATTATTGTTTCCATAGTTATTAAATTATTTAAATTGTTTAAAAGAATATTTTAATTATTAATTAAGGTTATCTTATAATGATTTGATTTGAAGTTAATTATTATTTAAGAATTAATCAGTATTAAAATATTATTATTTCAAGGATAATTTGTTCATATATTAATATTGTTTTGAAAATAACATATTGTATAGTAAACTGTTGTAAAAGGGTATATTTCTAAATTTAACTTGGAAATTATTATATAAACTTCATAAGTATTATTTTGAGGTAATTATTAAAATAAAGGATTTCAAGAAGTAATGGTATATTTTCATATCGTAATTCGAGGGCAGAGATTGCTTACAATTTGGGATGCTTTCCCTGGGATATCGACGTAACCACTGTGCAAATTAGGATCTATGATTGATTGCATCGCATAAATAAGAGGTAAAGATTGCCTAAAGATAAATTTGGATTTCTCTAGGATAGAGACGTAACCATTTAGCTGCGATCCATGGTCGATACCGAATGGTGCTTTCCATATTTATTTTAAAAGGTTTTTAAGTATTTTTGAAAGATATGATTTGTTAATATACTTATTTTGGTGAGATAAGTATATGACTGTTTTGATAAAGAGATCAAATTTATTGAAATTAAATTAAATGAGGCTTACTGATTTCAGTGGGAAATATGATCTACGGTGGAATGTTCGTTTATTTGATAGTTAAATAACTGACTATCAAAACTTGGGCAAAATATGTAATCCTTATTAAATTTGGTGGTACCGACTTAACATCGAAGGATTTTAACTCTGGAAATATTTAGGAGAAATGCGAGAATTATATGGTACGGTTACCATCGGGTTATTATACCATACGTATAAACTTATGGATCTTCTAGGACAAATGATAAGGAGATTCGTCCACTTAAATGGATAGGGGTGATCTCGGTCTTATGTATTATCAGATTATTTCCTAAAGAACCGGTCTTAAGCATTCCAAAAATCGATTAATGGTTTTTGAAGCACCCAGAAGATGGAGAGTGTACTCGTAAGAGATGACTCGGAACCCATGACCTACTTCGAAATGATATACAGTAAAATGGAGGAGATGCGTTATATTTTAAGATGTTGAAATCCATATGTGGTTTTATGACTCATTGGAGTGTGGGAATCTGTGTGAGATTCCAAGATCTATTGAGACATGGAATTCGGGTGTGATTCCGTGACCTATTAAGGTGTGGGAGTCTATGTAGGATTCCATAATTTATTTTGAAGACGGTGCATGAGCTGGAAGCCAGACGTAGCCACATTAGCGGAAATGACTAAAACCAAAGATAGGATGCATATCTCAGGGGCCTAGATAACCCATGAGGGTGTAGTCGTTACTCCTTCTAGCAAGTCCCTATCGTTAATTTTATGCATGATGGGAGCCATACACTAGGCCTAGGTGACCAGTTATGTATTTCCTATGTACCTTGGCTAGACAAATACTCACCCTCAGAAGGATAGCTCTGATACTTGTGTAGAAGGACCGTTCTCGAGGTACTTAGGGAACCTCCGTTGAAATCCTGCACAATTAGCAAACAAGCTTATCAGATTTTGATTTTATGCCTTGTATTGTTGTGATGTACACAGCACATGCATCGCGACTACTTATTATTACTTTGGGGACTAGACACTATTATAATATCAGATGATTTTCTATAAAAGAGTTTTGGTTATCGTAAGGTTAAAACCCGCCCGTGTTTATATACGGTGTAGTCTTACGAGATACCTTTGGTTTTAGAGGATTTTAAAAGTTATAATAAATAAAATTCCTTGTGATTTAAATTCATATGCTGGTTTTACCAGACTGACCCAGGCTTGGTTTTTCCTAAATGCCCGGGTCAGATCGAGCATATTTTCCAGGTTTACTTGGATATTTAGAGTTTTAGGAGAAGAGCTGGAGGCCAGTGATGTATTCATGTAGATGATTATAATTCTGTTGCTTACATTGTTATATATTATTCAATATTGTGAGGATAGGTTGTTATAACTTTCCATGCTGAGATAGGTTAGTGTACTCCGATTGATGTATGTATATACATAAATTGCAGTTTTGTTTTTGTGTAAAGACTCGTTGTATATATTATAAATTATTCGTTCCACTGTGAGATTCTATGTTGTTTGGTATTCTTCTTATCTTCTTTCTACTTTTTTTCCTAACTATTCGCCTTTTCATTCAATTTAGACCGGACACGTGTGGCTTATTGTCTGTTTAAACTGTATGTAAAAAGTGGGTCGTTATAGTTGGACACTTGTGATTTATTGTCGACTCAAAGGGTATGGAGATACGGGCCATTACAAGAGAGTTGAAGGTCAACTGGATAAATGACCTTATAATTGGCCAGGAGGTTACTATCGATTCATCTATTGAGGAGCTAGAATGGTTCACTAGCATCCCGTCTTTTTCTAAACCATTCGAAGAGTCGAGTAATTATTAAATGGTTATACATGCTACAAGACTTTGCCACTATTTCTTATTATTCGTGGGATAGTGTGATTTTATGTGCTTAATATAAGGAGATGGATAACGTGGCACTAAGGAAGTCGAACGGGTTAGCTGATTGCCTAACCCTTCTGCTGGTATATAATTTTTCACTTATAATTGTATTAATATTTTGAGAGACCTTATTTAACACTGATAATGTGCAGGTTTGGTCATGGATGCATATTTTTCTTGGTCGTCCAAAAGTTCATTCCAATGCTGCTTCTGTATTACTTTACAGGGCCACGTAAAAACCGCTAGTAATTTCTATTAAAAACTCGATGTTTTAGTACAATGTTCACACATTATCTTGTTTATTGATTGCAGATGGATGGAAGATAAATGTTGGAGAGATAATCCAGCCTATCATCCCATATTCCATTGCAATGAGCTCGATGTTATGGAGCAGCATAATGCTAATTGGACGCCAGATACAGCTGAGATTGTATAGGATTTTCCGCCAATTTGCTTAGATGGAGAACAAACTTGGTATTCAAGAACCCTAAACATTTGCTTGTAAAGTGTGGCCATGCACTACCCGGATAGAGTGATGAAGCAATTTGGCCTTCAACAGCATATACCAGATGCAACCGAGCAAGTGTTCTCGCACGGTTGGAACATAGATTTGTGTAACACGTATATAGCAAGATCATAGGTTGGATCATGTAGAAGTTGAACGTGTACCAAAAGTCGCCATCGAACAATGCTACAGTTGGTACTAGCATATAAACGATGGTTTGTTCTTAAAAAATTGTCTACTAGGTTATCTAGACATGCTTTACGGGCACAAGTGGAACGTGACTTGGTAAATGTAAATAAGTTTTCATCACTTAACTCATTCAACTAGCTTTACTTACTTGCGCCAATACTTTTTTTGTTTGAGGTTCAAGGGTTGTACCTCATTTCAAATGAAGTTGATGATGTTTTTGTAGATCCCGAAGATGAAGATCATGTAAAAGGCAAGTGTTTCAACATCAAAGAGATTATCAAGTTGCTTCTTGCTAGACAGTAGCTTGAACACTACCACTGTATGTGCCTCATTCCCCCGAAGCTTTTGCTCGTACATACCAACGAAGATGTTTTAGAGGCACAGGTGGTTATTCACACGGTAGTCAACCGGAACAGGACATGGTTGAAGACAGACCATCTCAACCTCTTCCGACTCAAACAAAAAGAACACGACATGAAATTAGAAACTTAAGAAATTAGGCGGTATGGTAGGTGTACTTAAGTTGTTTAATTTGGTTTGTAAGTTGGTTGCTTTCGTTTGAAGTTGTGCTTTGTTGTTGTGGACTTGTATTCGAATTTGAAGTTGTACTTCGTTAATGTACAATGAAGATATGTATGTTGTTTAATTGATTTGTGGTTTTGCAACTTGTTGTTGTTATTCATATATACAGTTGAATTAGATGTGCGTGAAATATGTTGGTATTGAATGAAATGCATATATTTTTGCATATATGAGAGCTGCTGTTTGAAGAACATCAACAGGTTACAAGCGCTAACATACAGCAGAGCGCAACTATGAATTGCGCTCTGTTATATACACAGCAGCACAACTCAAACTTACGCTAAGTATAAAGCAGCAGGCACATCTCAAAGATGCGCCTATTCAAGGGTTGCTGCTACTGGCCCAACAACAAATTATAAAACCCTTTACCCCTCTCCACTCCAATAGAATTCCTTTAACCACCTTATTTTAGAAACCTAAACTCCATTGCACTTATTACAACTCAAATGAAAATAAAACAAATCCACTCAAATTCATTTAAATCGACAAAGATCAACATAAGTTTTAACTTTCTTTTAGAATTGAGGTAAAGTTTTGAAACCCTTGTCTTCTTATTTTGTTAGATATATTATTGAAATTTAGTTTCTTGAAATTTGCTAGATCCATGACTACCATGTCGATTATTTGTTACTATGACAGTGATTTGATCATCGATAAGAATAGCATGGAAACCTATGTTGGAGGATAGCATAAAGGATCTAAAGTGAGGAATGGTTGTAATTTTCTTGAGTTGAAAACGGTAATTTACAAAGCTACAAAGACTAGTTCAACCGAATTTCACATCTCGCTGTAAGTAAATGGGTTACGGATGATGGCCTAATTGCCATTGAGATGAACGACAATGACAACGCCGATTCTATGTTTTTGCATGGGGATGAAAGTAATCGAGTTGTACTTTAAGAAGGAGGGAGTGGTACAAACAACTGAACCGCAAGCTCATATCATCGACTATGCAAGCCAACTAGGACCGAGTTATATTGCCGAGCAAAGTCAAATGTATTGCCCATACTAATCCTACCAGCCACCAAATGTTTACACACAAACACCTGAATATGGTTTCTTGTGATGCATGTATATTTCATTCTTGGTCTTTATGCTTATGTAATTAACACTCATGTTTGTTTACAGTTTTATACAGACATCCGACTACCATTTCATGCCACATCCATCGCAATTACCCGGGTATTGTTTCATGAAGTATCCTCCATTGTCAATTTCAACTCCGAATTCAAACAAATACTTGCAAGAGATTGAAGATGTTTAAATTAAAGATATGGAGGGTGGAAATGTTGATAATGATGTATCAAATTTGGATAGCATGGAAATCGCTACTTCACTTGACCAAGATGATACATGGATAGATGTTATGGATGTTAACGTTGATGTTCCATTAAATGATATTCCAAAGGAAGTTGATGACGTTGACGAGCGTATCGAGATGGAAGAACCGTTAGAGGACGACCAATGCAACAACACAATCATGGAAATATTTATTATGCAAGCAGTTCAATTTATTGATGAAATGCTTGGACTTGAATGTGTAGAGAAAGGCCCTCAAGTTGGTATAATTTTTAAATCAAAGGAATCTTTAATTGAACATATAAGTGAATTGTCAAGAAAGTGTTCAGTTTCATTTAAAAACAAAAAGTCTCGTGCTAGAGAGTTTACTGCTACATGTGATATCGATGTTAATTGTACATTGCGACTTCATGCTATTGTTTCTAAATGAGATCATGTTGGATGGTGGGTGATAAAAAAAATACGGCGGTGGTCATATATGCTCAAATCCAATCATCAACTCGAATCACAAACAAGCAACGGCCAAATTCATCTACACCAAAGTCCTTCCACAAGTTTGATCGAATCTAAGCTACACTGCAAAATCTATCCAAGAGCTTATAGCAAATATGTATAAAATTCAAATAAGCCACATGAGAGCTTGGAAAGGACTAAGAAAAGTCGTATATAAAATATTTGGCGATTAGGAATCTTTATACAACGATTTTACAGTTTCTTCATATAATACAGAAATGCAATCCAAGCACCGTTTATCATGTTCAAACAAACAACGTTCAATTTTGAGGGGCATTCTGGGCATTTAGACAGAGCATAGAAGGTTTCAAGCATTGTCATCCTATTCTTCTATTGGTGGAACATATCTTTATGGTAAATATCAAGGTACGTTACCTGTGGCTACAGGAGTTGATGCAAAAACTCTCTTTTTCCTTTGGCATTTGCTATTGTACAAACCAAATCAGCGTAGGCTTGGGGATGGGTTTTTTTCATGCATGAGACAATTAATTCCATCTTTAAATGCAAGATGCATTACATTCATTTCTGATAATATGAAAGGAATTATAACCGCCTTGCAAGAGAAATGGAGAAGACCGCATCATCATCTCTTCCACCTTTATCATTTGAAAACAAAATTTAAAAAGGCAGGTTTCGGAAGTAAAATTTTGCAAAACTTATTCTATGCTTATGCCAAAGCAAGAGATGAGGTAACACACAAAGAACTAAAAGGGCAACCAAAAAATGTTAGTCCGGCTATTGACAGATGGATTGACAGAAGTCTCAAGTATAAGGATGAACAATGGGCTCTTTACAAGAACAATGGTGAACGATTTTGTATGATGACTACTAATGCTTCAGAGAGTTTCAATGAAGTTCTAAAAGGTGCAAGATCGTTATCAGTGAAGACGTTAGTAGCACGTACCTTTCAACGTCTTAATAGTTACTTCTACAGAATACGTACTGATGTATTGAAGTACATATTTGCACTCATGCCAACATATGAAAAAATGATGGAAAATATGTAGCAGAAGCACAAAGTATGAGCATTAACAGGTTCAGCTTGACGGAGTGGAAAGTAACAGACATAAATGTATGTAACTGCACAGTAAATATTATTAATAAACAACTGCAGCTGTTCATGCAATATTCCTATTCCTACCCATTTTCCATGTTCTTATGTTTTGATTGCATGTGCACGATGTAGAGAAGGAGCTAACAGAGCTTACCATGATATTACTTCGTTGTGGTTTACAACATACAGTTATAGACATAGTGTAACATCCCGCCTTTTTGTACATTTTAAATCTACGACAAACCATACACGTCACATTCAAACCATACAAAAGGCGGATTGTTATAGGGGTGGATAAGAAAAGGCAAAGAAAAAGAAAAAAAACAGAATCTAGCAACGGAGTGACAAAATATAATAATCAAATACAGTTCATGAAGCTGTTTTACAAAACATTTGATAATACTTATACAACACATATCAGAGTTACACATACCAGAGAATATTAAATAATGCAGCGGAACAGTATGAATGTAGTGGAATAATATAATTAATAATAGTGATGCAATCTCCGTCTTCGTCCTCTAGAAATAAAGTCTTCGAATGCTGAAATGCTCAGACTGACCCGAGCGAATTGAAAAGACAAAACACTCGAGTCAGAACTAAATTTTATGTAAGTTAAATCAACTATAAATAATATGAGTGGAACGGCGTCAAAGATGTTTACGGGATTTGACATCTCCTATCCAATGTCTAACGTGAGTGCAGTAACTTAAGAGATGCTCGGGATTCACATCTCCTAAGGATCCGTTAAACTATTTACTATGTAGTAATATTTCACTATTATAATAGTGTCTATAGTAAAATATACTTACTTTTAAATAGCATTATGGCTTTACATTTTCCACCTTAGCACGTAATAGTCCCAGTAGTCCATCCAGTATCATAGTCCCTTCTGACCAGGAAGCCACCAGATGATACTCCATGGGCTACGGGAGAAAACCAAACTCGTACAAGGCACGCTAGGGTAGGTGACATGCACACAAGGCAATGCTAGAGTAAATATACCAATTACGCATCCGGACTGGTGGTAACGCGTAGCATCTACTACCGCCCACCTCAAGTCACACCCCCAAAATCAAAAGTCAAAAGTGGCCACCAAAACAATCCAAAGTCAGAATATAATATCGAAGGAGTGTGTCCGATAAGATGGGCTACCTCCTTGGCCCGAGAATCGCTCCTGTTTTAGCCACCTTATGCCAACTCACGGGAGTCGGATCCACATACATACCTTAATAGAATGTCACCGCCATCCAACTTCATTCTGAAATCTCCACCGCGTACACTTTTGTTAAAGTGGTTTTCGAAGTTGGTAGAGAGTATGACAACTTTCGATCCCGGTCTCTTTAACAACCAAATGTTATTATAACACTGCGGTCATTTTCAAAATAGTTTATACTTTAAAACCAATTATCATTTCCCCTTTCAAAACCAAATCAATACGATATCATTTTCATTTCAAATATATCCTTTTCTAAAATCTTAACACTTTCAAAGTTATAGCATTTCGAAATCAAAATACTTGAATATAACACTTTCAAATTTTAATCCCTTGAAACTCATAACTTTGAAACATAACTTCCACCACTATGGTTTAAAAATTTAAATTACTTTATACAATAAAATAGCTCCTTCAATTTCATAAATCAAATCCAACACAACTCGAAATTCTACATTTTTATATTTAGCCAAATCCCAAATCATAAATTTCAATTCAATTCAGCTTCCAAAAACTATTCCAAATTTATCTATTTCAAAATAGATTTGATCCATAGAGTAAACCTTTTCAAATATAATATATTTCAAACTTTAAGTATTCAACAACTTCAAACTAAGTTTCGGAAATTATGATTCAACAATTCAATTTTCCATTATTTAGTTTTGAAATATTTTACATAATAAATCCATTACCATTTAAATAAAACTCAAATTACAAATAACTAAATATTTTCTTTAATTTATTTATACTTGAAATATCCATTTAGTTCACCTTAAACCAAAATCAAGTATAAAAACATACCCTTTAAAATTTCAATTTAATAAATTTCACGACAAAATTGTTTGAGTTTAATTCTTAAATAAATTTAATTTTAATTAAATTTCCACTTTATCTTCCAACCTTAATTTATTTAAATCATTATAAACTCTATATTAAAATATAATTTAAAGTAATACTTGACTATATTATCTTTAATAAAAAACAAACTTTATATTAAAAACAAACTTTTCTATCAACTCATACTATATTAAAACAAATTTATACATAGCTTAAAATCAAGAATAAATTATCATTTATAAAATCTCTAAGATCAATATTTATATAAACAATATATTCCTTTACAAACCATAGAAATCATTTCAAAATATTTTTACATATTGACCACGGTGTCTGTATAAAATTTTCTATCCTATGGTCAAGTGAAACGGATATTTATCATTTCAATCCGCAATTTAAAATATAAATACGGTTATATATGATTTCAAACTGCAATCCTGAATGAAATAAAAATCCATAACAACTTGTAGTTTATAACAATATAAAATACAACATTCATTCATCCAATATCAATTATCAAACATTTATCACAATCATCATCCAATTCAAATTAATAACATCAATATAAAACAGATAATAAATAACAGGTATTTACTAGTATTTTATATTCATAATAAATTAAATAATAATTTAATTGGCAGTTTATATGCAATAATAGATTAAATAACAATTTAATTCAAATAAATTCAATTTAACTGAGATGATGATTAAAAATATGCCAAACAATCATAAATACATTTCTAATTACATCATAAATCAATTTTACAAACATAAGAAATTTTTAGAAGTTGTGAGTGGGTTAAAACACTCACCTTTTGAATTTAAATTGAATTTAAATCCAATTTGAACCCAAAATTTAAACAGTCTCCGAATTCATGCAAACAAGTGTCAAAATCTTTGGAATTTCAATAGGATCGCAGTGGAGAAAACAACACGTGAATTGGACCTCGTATGTGAAAGTTATATGTGTTAGAACATTTGAAAAATTAAAATTGAAATAAATAAATAAAATAAAAACAACCACTCACAGCCGACACGTCACTCACGCACACTCCTTCTAGAGTTACCGATCGAAACACTACAGCCCATAGCCGAGACTTTGATCGTCGTTTTCTCAGTCTACGCGTCACCGTTGGCCACGGTACCTCCTCTAACGCCCCTGCATCGCCACGCCGCACCACCTTGCCAGCTCCGCTGTCCTCTAATGCACGCCGCTGCCACCGGAGAAGCTAGGGTTCAAAACCCTCAACCGCCAAAATCGACCGCCTTCGGTCGAGTTAGACCATGCGACCACCATCAAACGGCTCCATACCACGATCTCTCTGATACCCAAAAACCAATTTCATCGATTATAGCCCGAATTAAATATACACAAATTGAATTAGGGTTTCTTGATAATAAGCTTTGACCAAGATTTCTGGTTGACTCAAGCACCATTTGCAGAAACCGACAGCAGACGAAGATTCGTATCGTGGAGATCTTCGATTATATATTTTTTTGAATTTTTTTTGAGGAGTTTGATTTTTGAAATTGATTTTCATTTGCAGTTTGAATTTGGAATTAGTTTTGGTTTGTCTGCCATTAGAAAGAGAGAAGAAGATTGGATTGTACGTACAGACAAAAGCCATTAGAGATAACTAGGGTTTATAACGGGCTATATATAGTCAGATCAAAAATAGGAATGAAAGGACACGATTGGTTTGGACAGTTGAACGATAAATGGCCCGAAAAGCCCATTCTGACCCCGGAACGAAATTGGGTCAACCCATATATCAAAATAGATGTTTTTGAATATTTTAAATGCAATGAAATAGGTTTCAAGTTCAAATTTCATCGCATGAAGAAGTTATGCTAAAATCAAATTATTTCAAATTGATTTCAATTAAATTGATTTCTAGGCATTTTGAGTCTGTACGATCAAATGACAAGTCCGATCGTTACGAAACTTGAAATCCTACAATAATTCACCGTTGCGGATCCGATGAAACTATTTTCGTCGAAATCCGAGTCAGTGGCCAAAATGGCTATTTTCCTATTAATTAAATAAATTAATAATTAATTAATTAAATCAAAAATTTTAATTTCGATTCTATAATTGACAATTTTTACCCTTTTTAAATTTCATAATCATTTATATTAATTTGGCCAAATTTAAATGTCAATTTAGAGTTGATTAATTTATCAATTTCAGTGTTAGCCTTAATTTCATTAAATTTCATTTAATTGCAATTAACCCATTTATTAAATTTAAATTCCACTAAATTAATAAATCTTGATATCCATTATTTTCATTTAATCAATTTTCATATTATGAATAGAATTAACATTATTTCCAATTATTTCCTTAATTTACATAACGTTGAATTAAGATTTATTGCAATTGATTAGAAATTTTGATTTAATGGGTTAAATAAATGATTAACTTATAATAATTATTATCGTTAACTCTCAATCACATTTTTATAAGTTTATCATTCCTGAAACAATGTTATAATTTCTTACTAAACATTGATTTTATTCAATTACGATTCAATATAATAATTTAATAATTAATTCAATATTTACGTTTGTTTTCTTATATTCGATTTATAGCCTAGTATAACATTTACATTAATTGTAACCTCATTCAAATAGTTAATATTTAACTTAGATTAGCATTATTACATCTCATTTAAGTTATTATTTCATTAATGAGTCATAGATTTCTTTTTTTTCCAATATTAGATAACAAACATTTAATAAAATTAACAATTAAATTATCGAAAATTTTACGGGTCGTTATACTCTCCCCCACTCAAAACTTTTCGTCCCTGAAAAGGAAAAAGGGAGGAAAGAATTGAGTAAACAATATCTTATTCAAAAATATTAACTTAATAAACAAATAAATTCAAAATTAAATAATCTAAATAAATTATACCAATTTATAACCATTAAATCTTTTTATACTCAAATTAATAAAGTTTGGAAAACATTTTCAAAAATTTTCTAAGTCCAAAATTTATGGAAAATTTCGGCAGAATCTTCTTGTACAGAGAGACTCGGGAGAAAATATGATATCAAATATCACAATATACAACATATATTTTCCAAAATAATATATATCCCAATACGGGAAAAACAATATAATAACGCTATAAACCGTAATCCGAAAACGTACCTATTTGTCGGACAATTTATGCTTAATTATGAAACCAAAAGCAGTAGCAATTGCTTGCATAACCTGTATTTCACTTATATAATCCAAATGAGTTAATAATTATATAAAATGAAATATTAAAGTTATTTCATCCACTAACAACAAATCAATACAAATAACAATCACTGGAAATCACAACATACAACCATCATATGAAGCCAATAAAATCAACCATCCATATCCACAGCAAACAAAACAAATAGTTGTTCGGGTTTAAAAACTTTAAATTGTATAGAATGAAAAATAAACTACTAAATGCACCATTAATTTACTCAACAGCCTTAGATGAAACTAAATAGATTATTCATTCATCCAAACAATTTTTAAGTGTCCTTGCCCAAACAACCATAAACCAAACCAACAACAATTCCAAACAATAAATCAAGTTCATTCTTATTAATTTCATTTCATAACATTTGCTATTTGATTTCCTTTTCATTCAGTTAATACTTATCTTCATTTATTGTTTCATTCCCTTTATATTCATATATAATGATTCATCTTTTGATTTACATTTTCTTTTTACAAATTTAAATTTTCATTCATTCATTCAGTGTTTATTTCATTTGTTTTCATTTATTTTCATTTTTTACTTACAAATATTCATTTTCATTTATTCAGATCATGTCGGTTTCTTTTATTGCATTATATTTATTCATTCATTTATTGTTACCTAATTTGATTTATTTACATTCACTTATTTATAGTATTCATGTTTAATTCAATCAATTCATCTACTTAAATTTATAATTATTTTTCTATAATACTTACCTTTCTATTATATTAAATTAGAAGCATTTTCAATTATACTTAAGTTTATAACAACTACGACATCAAATTCTTATTTCATTTAGAGGTCCCAATTATTAATTAGTTACATTCTATTTCGCTACAATAATTGAAACTGTTGATTAACGGAAACTTAAGAACTAAATACTAGATTTAATTTCAAATCATTTTAAAATAATAGATAAATGTATATACTTACAACTTATATATCTAATTATATTTAAAAAATTAAATTTACATTTGTTTATCAAAATAAATCTGCAATAAAACTACTACAGTGGCCTTTCCACTTCGAAACCCGAAAATGAATGTCGATGATGCGTGCACTCATCACCAAAATTATTTTTCAACGACAGAGAGGGAAGTACATGACTTATTTCTTTCCAAAGTTTCTTTAAAACAATTCTTTCAAATTATATTGAAATATTTATATCAGAAAATACTTATAACAATATTATTATATTCCAAATCATTTTGAATTTTTTTTTCAAAATCCTGAAACTTAAGTTCTAAAATTTCCAATTTTCATTTATTTTGTTTTCTTCAAATCTTGTTTCCAATCGATATTTATAAATTACGCTACCTAACAACCAATATATTACAGCCAAATATAACCTTTATAAAAATTTATTTTATATATAGAAAATATAATAGGCAAAATTATTTCATTCAACCTATATTCAAAATAAATATTGTGTCGGTCTGTCCTATTGAGTGTTTAGAAATTCTATTGATGTCATAGCATCCTATGCACTAACCAGAATTTATAAATACAAAACGGAACAAATTAACACAATATCAAAACCTTTTATAACACTAACAAATACGCTCTCATATATATATACACACACACATACGCTCAGCGACTCATCATGGGGTATTACTACCCTATTAATAAAGAGTCAGACCCCACAAAGCTAAAGTTTTTTGCTAAACCAAAGCTCTGATACCAAATGTAACATCCCGCCTTTTGTACATTTTAAATCGACGATAAACCACACACGTCAGACTCAAACCATACAAAAGGGCGGGTTGTTATTGGGGTGGATAAGAAAAGGCAGAGAAAAAGAAAAAAAAACAAAACAGAATCTTTCAGCGGAATAACAAAATATAATAATCAAATACAGTTCATGAAGCTTTTGAAAGAAATTTTCAAAATCCCGGAGCTTAAGTTCTAAAATTTTCAATTTTCATTTATTTTGTTTTCTTCAAATCTTGTTTCCAATCGATATTTATAAATTACGCTACCTAACAACCAATATATTACAATCAAATATAACCTTTATAAAAAATTATTTTATATATAGAAAATATAATAGGCAAAATTATTTCATTCAACCTATATTCAAAACAAATATTGTGTCGGTCTGTCCTATTGAGTGTTTAGAAATCCCTATTGATGTCATAACGTCCTATGCACCAACCAGAATTTATAAATACAAAACAGAACAAGTTAACACAATATCAAAACCTTTTATAACACTAACAAATACGCACTCACACACACACACACACACACATATATATATACATACATACATATATATACATACATATATATATACATACATATATATATATATGCATACATATATATATATACACACACGCTCAACGACTCATCATAGGGTATTACTACCTTATTAATAAAGAGTCAGACCCCACAAAGCTAAGGTTTTTCGCTAAACCAAAGTTCTGATACCAAATGTAATATCCCGCCTTTTTGTACGTTTTAAATCGACGATAAACCACACATGTCAGACTCAAACCATATAAAAGGGCGGGTTGTTATTGGTGTGGATAAGAAAAAGCAGAGAAAAAGAAAAAAACAAAATAGAATCTTTCAGCGGAATGAAAAAATATAATAATCAAATAAGTTCATGAAGCTGTTTTACAAAACATTTGATTAAACTTATACAACACATATCAGAGTTACACATACCAGAGAATATTAAATAATGCAGCGGAACAGTATGAATGCAGTGGAATAATATAATAAATAATAGTGATGCAATCTCCATCTTCGTCCTCCAGAAATAAAGTCTTCGAATCCTGAAATGCTCAGACTGACCCGAGCGAATTGAAAAAACAAAACACTCGAGTCAGAACTAAAAGATCTTATGTAAGTTAAATCAACTGTAAATAATATGAGTGGAACGGTGTCAGAGACGTTTACGGGATTTGACATCTCCTATACAGTGTCTAACGTGAGTGCAGTGACTTAAGAGATGCTCGGGATTCACATCTCCTAAGGATCCGTTAAACTATTTACTATATAGTAATATTTCGCTATTATAATAATGTCTATAGTAAAATAAACTTACTTTTAAATAGCGTTAAGGCTTTACATTTTCCACCTTAACACGTAATAGTCCCAGTAGTCCATCCAGTATCATAGTCCCATCTGATCGAGAAGCCACCAAAGGATACTCCATGAGCTACGAGAGAAAATCAAACTCGTACAAGACGCGCTAGGGTAGGTGACACGGCACACAAGGCAATGCCAGGGTAGAAATACCAATTACGCATCGGGCTGGTGGTAATGCGTAGCAGCTACTATCACCCACCTCGAGCCAAACCCCCAAAACCAAAAGTCAAAAGTGGAAACCAAAACAATCCAAAGTCAGACTATAATATCGAAGGAGTGTGTCCGATAAGAGGGGCTACCTCCTTGCCCCGAGAATCGCTCCTGTTTTAGCCACCTTATGCCAACTCATGGGAGTCGGGTCTACATATATATCTTAATAGAATGTCGCCACCATCCTACTTCATTATGAAATCTCCACCGTGTACACGGTTGTTAAAGTGGTTTTTGGAGTTGGCAGAGAGTATGACAACTTCTGATCTCAGTCTCTTTAACAACCAAATGTTATTATAACACCGCAGTCATTTTCAAAATAGTGTATACTTTAAAACCAATTATCATTGCCCCTTTCAAAACCAAATCAATACAATATCATTTTCATTTCAAATATATTCTTTTATAAAATCATAACACTTTCAAAGTTATAACATTTCGAAATCAAAATACTTGAATATAACACTTTCAAATTTTAATCCCTTGAAACTCATAACTTTGAAACATAACTTCCACTACTCAAATGGTTTAAATATCCAAATTACTTTATACAATAAAATAGCTCGTTCAATTTCACAAATCAAATCCAACACAACTCGAATTTCTACATTTTTATATTTAACCAAATCCCAAATCATAAATTTCAATTCAATTCAGTTTCCAAAAACTATTCCAAATTTATCAATTTCAAAATAGATTTGATCCATAGAGTAAATCGTTTCAAATAACTAAATATTTTCTTTACTTTATTTATAATCTAAATATCCATTTAGTTCACCTTAAACCAAAATCAAGTATAAAAATCATACCCTTTAAAATTTCAATTTAATAAATTTCACAACAAAATTATTTGAGTTTAATTCTTAAATAAATTCAATTTCAATTAAATTTCCACTTTATATTCCAACATTAATTTATTTAAATCATTATAAACTCTATATTAAAATATAATTTAAATAAATACTTAACCATATTATCTTTAATAAAAATCAAATTTTCCTATCAACTCATACTATATTAAAACAAATTTATACATAGCTTAAAATCAAGAATAAATTATCATTTATAAAATCTCTAAGATCAATATTTATATAAAATTATATATTCCTTTACAAACCACAGAAATCATTTCAAAATATTTTTATATATAGACCACGGTGTTTGTATACAATTTTCTATCCTATGGTCAAGTGATACGGATATTTATCATTTCAATCCGCAATTTAAAGTATAAATACGGTTATATATCATTTCAAACCGCAATCTCGAATGAAATAAAAATCCATAGCAACTTGCAGTTTATAACAATATAAAATACAACATCCATCATCCAATATCAATCATCAAACATTTATCACAATCATCATCCAATTCAAATTAATAACATTAATATAGAGTAGATAACAAAAAACAGGTATTTACTGGCATTTTATATTCATAATAAATTAAATGACAATTTAATTGGCAGTTTATATGCAATAATATATTAAATAACAATTTAATTGAAATAAATTCAATTTAACTGAGATGATGATTAAAAATATGGCAAACAGTCATAAATACATTTCTAATCACATCATAAATCAATTTTACAAACATAAGAAATTTTTAGAAATTGTGAGTGGGTTAAAACACTCACCTTTTGAATTTAAATTAAATTTAAATTCAGTTTAAACCCAAAATTTGAACAGTCTCTGAATTTATCCAAACCAGCATCAAAATCTCTGGAATTTCGATAGGATCGCAACGGAGAAAACCGTGCGTTAATTGGACATCATATGTGAAAGTTATAGTGTTAGAACATTTGAAAAATTAAAATTGAAATAAATAAATAAAATAAAAAAAACAGCTCACAGCCGAAACATCACTCACGCACACTCCTTCTAGAGTTACCGATCGAAACCCTACATCCCATAGCCGAGACTTTGACCGTCGTTTGCTCAGCCTACGCGTCACCATTGGCCACGCCGCCGCCTCCAACGCCCCTGCATCGCCACGCCACACCACCTTGCCAGCTCCGCCATCCTCTAATGCACGTTGCCGCCGACGGAGAAGCTAGGGTTCAAAACCCTCAACCGCCAAAATCGACCGCCTTCGGTCGAGTTAGACCACGTGACTACCATTAAACGTCTCCATACCACGATCTCTCTGATACTTGAAAACCAATTTCATCGATTATAGCCCGAATCAAAAATACCCAAATTGAATTAGGGTTTCTTGATAATAAGCTTTGACCAAGATTTCTGGTTGACTCAAGCATCGTTTGCAGAAACCAACACCAGACGTAGATTCCTATCGTGGAGATCTTTGATTCCGTATTTTTTTCGATTTTTTTTTATTTTCATTTGCAGTTTGAATTTGGAATTGGTTTTGGTTTGTCTGCCGTTGGAAAGAGAGAAGAAGATTGGATTGTACGCACAGACAAAAGAAATAAGAGATAGCTAGGGTTTATAACAGGCTATATACAGTCAGATCGGAAATAGGAATGAATGGACACGATCGGTTTGGACCGTTGAACGATAAATGGCCCGAAAAGCCCGTTCTGACTCCGAAACGAAATTGGGTCAACCCATATATCAAAATAGATGTTTTTGAATATTTTAAGCGCAATGGAACATGTTTCAAGTTCAAATTTCATTGTATGAAGAAGTTATGCTAAAATCAAATTATTTCAAATTGATTTCAATTGATTTCAATTAAATTGATTTCTAGGCGTTTCGAGTCCGTACGATCAAACGACAAGTCCGATTATTACAAAACTTGAAATCCTATAATACTTCACCATTACGGATCTGATAAACTGTTTCGTCGAAATCTGAGTCAGTGGCCAAAATGGCTATTTTCCTATTAATTAAATAGATTAATAATTAATTAATTAAATCAAAAATTTAAATTTTGATTCTGTAATTGACAATTTTTACCCTTTTTAAATTTATTAATCATTTATATTAATTTAACCAAATTTAGATGTCAATTTAGAGTTAATTAATTTATCAATTTCAGTGTTAGCCTTAATTTCATTAAATTTCATTTAATTGCAATTAATCCATTTATTAAGTTTAAATTCCACTAAATTAATAAATCTTGATATCCATTATTTTCATTCAACCAATTTTCATATTATGAATATAATTAACATTATTTTCAATTATTTCCTTAATTTACACTAACATAACATTGAATTGAGAATCATTGCAATTGATTACAAATTTTGATTTAATGGACTAAATAAATGATTAATTTACAATAATTGTTATCATTAACTCTCATCACATTTTTATAAGTTTATCATTCCCTAAACAATATTATAATTTCTTACTAAACATTGGTTTTATTCACTTACCATTCTGTAATGACCCGTAAATATTGATAATTAAAACGGTTAACTTAATAAGATTATGTGATTAAATATTAAAATAAATAGAAATTGTTAATTTAATAATAAAATAATAACTAAAATGAATGGTAAAAATGTTAATTAAAGTTAATTATTAACAAATTGAACGAAATTCTAATAAATGAAATAATGTAAGTGTTATACCTGGTTATAAATTGGATATAAGAAAACAAACGTTAACATTTAATTAGCTAATGAAATAATAATATTGTTAATGGTAATTGAACAAAATCAGATTTATGTAGGGAGTTATGATATTTGTTGTATTAGTGAGTGCGTTAATTTATAATGGGATACAAAAGGTAATTGATAATATAAAATGTGGACTTATTAACAAAACAAAGTGTAATGATTGGAAATGGAATAAATTTAGTGTAATGAGAGTGGTTGTAATAATTGTTTGTAAGGACTGAACTTACAAATATTATAAAAATGTATAATGGTGACAATTGTTATTGTTACCAATTTAATTAATCAATTACAAATATATATCAATAAAATGCTACATAAATATGCATAAAGGTTAATGGTAACAATCATTTTAAGTTACCTGTTTATTTTATTTGGTCTATTAGATTAAAATGGGAAATCAATTACAATTAAATGAACTTTAATGTTACACTAATAAGATCTAGACAATAACTGAAAATTATGAATGTAACAAAATGAATAGAAATGTTAATTTTATTCATAAGCCAACAATTGATGTAATAAAAAGAATGAAACCAAGATAAAATAATTAATTGGGATTTTAATTTTTATTAATATGTAAAACTGACAAAATTCAATATAAATTGAAATATAGTAATTAATATAAATAAAAGACTAAAATTGGATAGTATTAATGTAGTGAAAGACAAACAAATATTAACTATGTTATTTGTGTAATTAATGGATAGGAATACCAAAGGCTAATTGTAATAAGGGATATAATTGAGGAATATAAGTGATAGAATAATAAAATTTATGATTTTATTTTTGTTAACATATGTTAAGAGATATGTTTATGATCTTAATTTGAACTTCTACTAATAACATGTATTACAGTAAGAAGAAAAAATGATAACACACGTTAGGTGTATTTAATGACATTGTTTGAATGTAATTAATAACAGTGATTATAATAATAAATGTTAATAAAGAATAAGAATGAATAAGTTTAGTAAAAGAGTAAACATTCATTTAGTAAAAATGTTTGGCAACTGAAAGATTGATTGTAGAGATGAGAAATTATTATTAGAATAAGAAATATATAATTACTGTTTGTATCCAATGGTGTATTAATATGTTTAAATTACTATTAGATAGGAAATAATTGTTATACTTCTCATTACATTCATTTAGTCCATTTTGAAACTTAATCAACTGAAATTAATGTAATTGAAAATTTCCAATTAATAGGAGAGGGAATACTAATTGTAAATTAATAGGTGTAAATAAAAGCAGCATATGTTTTATGAAAATATAGGGAAAGTTTGATTTAATAAAAAGAAAATTTACACCAAATAAAATGAATGTTTCATTTGTAAATGTAGGTATAATTTCATTAAAATAAAGAATAGAAAGATTGATTTTAAAGAAAGAAAAATATGCTTATTTGAACTGTGTTTTAGCTTACAGACTGATTTCAAGAATAGGATAATAATCTATTTATTACTCTTGTGTATAAACAATAAATTTATCAACGTGTTTAAATAAATAATTATTCTTTTTTTATCCATTCTAGTTGTCTGTTTTAAAATTTAACTTTGTAAGTAACTGCAATTAATGTAATTCAAATATTTCAACTAAAAGGAAAAGAAACGTTGATTGCAATTAATAGATTTAATAAAAGAAACACACGTTTTGTGTTAAACAAAAAGGGTGTTTTAATGGAAATAAAAGATCATTTTGAGAAAACAAAATTGAACGTTTTCATTTTTAAGGTAAGTATAAATATTTTATTATGCGTAGATAAAAACCTAAATGCGTAAAAATTTGAATATTATTTGAGTTAATGAAGTTAATTTTGTTACGTTACAAAAAAACTAAATTTCAAAAGGTTGTGCGAAGTACATGGTCCCTTCATTTTATTTTTTATTAATTGTTGCATGAACGTTTTAAAATAGTTACCTTATTATTAATAGTTGATCCGTTTTTTTTTCTCCTTCTGTTTAATACTTGAGCCTAGACTTTTAGATTGTATTTATTTTTTGCCACCTCATTTTCACGTATACAAAATTTTACTTTCGTTTGCAAACTTTTCCATTCCTACGTATATTTCCTTATGCATTATTAATGCCTGAAGTTTAAAAATAAAACGTGATATTTATTTTTGTCCCTCCACATTCATATCCTAATTATAAATAACCTACATCTTATTTCTTCTTTTACATTTTGTTTCTCCTAACACCTCATATTCAAAAGCTCTTATTCTTGCAAATCCAAAAGCATTCTTTTACAAAAATGATTCTTTTTCAATTTTCGTACACTTCCTGTCCTCATCTTAGTTGTCCTTCAATCTTTTCCTGAAGCCTCATCTTGAGAAAACGTAAGTATTAAAATTTATTTATTTATATATTTTTTCAACGCGTACTAATTTTATTTTAATAATACTTCTTGTAACATGAATATCTTTTGCATATAAACTTTGATTCACGCGCGATTTCTTCTGTTGGATTCAAATTTATATTCCGGACAACATGAAATTGATTTAGTTGAATTTGGAGATTGTTGAGTTTTGCGCTTCTGTTTGGATTTTTATGGGCTAAAATCAAAGGCGAGTGTTTTAACCCACTCACAACTTCTAAGATTTCTTATGTTTGTTAAATTTATTTATGATGTGATTTGAAATTGGTTTATAGCTGTTTGGCATATATTTCATCATTATCTCAGTTAATTTGCATTTATTCAATTAACTTGTTATTTAATTCATTATTGCGTAATAACTGCCAGTTAAACTTTTAGTTAAATTTATTTTGCATATAAACTGATAGTTATATTATTAGTTAATTTATTTTGCAAAATAAACTGCCAGTAAACGCCTGTTATTTATTACCTGTATATATATTGATGTATTGTTTGAATTGGATGATGATTGTGATAAATGGATGTATGATTTTATGATGGATGAATGGATGTTATTTATATCATCATAAATTGCAAGTGTTATGCATTTTATTGCATTCGGGATTGCGGTTTGAAATGATATAAAACCGTAAATTTTATTTTAAAATTACGGATTGAAATGATAAATATCCGTATGACTTGACCATAGGATAGAAAATTTTATACAGGCACCGTGGTCTATATATAAAAAAATATTGAAATGATTTTTCTATGGTTTTGTAAAGATATATATATATATATATATATATATATATATATATATATATATAGTTTTATGAGATATAGATTTCGGATATTTGATAAAGGTTATTTTATATATAGTTAAATTCTTGGTTTTAAGCTATGTATAAAATTGTTTAAAGTATGAAGTAAGTTTAAAGTTGATTTTATTAAAAATATTTATGGATAGGTATTTACTAAAATCATATCCCAATATAGAGTTTATATTGATTTTATAAATCAAAGTTAAGAAGATAGTTTGTAAATTGATTTGAGATTTTATTTAAATTAAGATCTTATTGAAATTTAGATTTAAAAAGAATATGGTGTTATAACTAAATTCGGGTTTACGATGATTTAAGTGAATAAATCTAATCTAAATAAATTGAGGGATATTCAATTTTTGAATTTGAAAGTTTTATATAAAGGATACTGGATTTATTTAGTAAGTATTTCAAAACTAAATAAGAGTCAAGAAAATTTGGCATATATATATGGACTAAAAATTTAGTTTTGAAATGGTGGAATATTTAAAACTTTGAAATATATGGAAATTTAAATGGTTTTTTTGGGGATTTAAATTTATATTTGGAATTGATTTGTGAAGGTGAAGAATCTATTTTATTTTATAAACTAATTTATATTTAAAACATTTAAGTGGCGTGGTTATATTTTAAAGTTATGAAATCAAAAATTTATGTTTCGAAAGGCTATATTTCAAGCGTTGATTTAGAAATATTATAGCTTTGAAATTTTATGGTTTTAGAAAGGATATATTTTTGTAATAAAATGATATCATATTGACTTGGATTTAAACGGAAATGATGTCGTATTTATATGGTTTTGGAAATGAATATTTTACTCTGTTTTTAAAGTATAAACTATTTTAAAAGACCGTGGTGTTATAATAACGTTTGGTTGTTGAAGAGACCGGGATCGGAAGTTGTCATACTCTCTGCCAACTCCGAAAACCACTGTAACAACCGTGTACGCGGTGGAGATCCCAGAATGAAGTAGGATGTTGGCGGCGTTTCCTTTGAGGTAAATATGTGGACCCAACTCCCGTGAGTTAGCATAAGGTGGCTAAAACAGGAGCGATTCTCGGGCCAATTGAGGTAGCACCTTTGACCGGACACATCCCTTCGATTTTATACTTTCACTTTTGGATTGATTCGGTGGACACTTTTGATTTTCTTTTTGGGGGTGTCGCTTGAGGTGGGCGGTAGCTGCGGCTACGCGTTACCACCAGCCTGGATGCGTAATTAGTATATCTACCCTGGCATTGCCTAGTTGTGCCGTGTCACCTACCCTATCGCGCCTTGTACGAGTTTGGTTTTCTTCCGTAGCCCGTGGAGTATTTAGGGTAGTCTCCCGATCTGGAGATGCGCTGATACTGGATGGACTACTGGGACTATTATTGTGTTAAGGGGGAGATTGAGTAACTCCTTAACGCTATTTAAAAGTAAGTTCATTTTACAATTAGACACTATTATAATAGCGAAGTATACTACATACTAAATAGTTTAACGGATCCTTAGGAGATGTAAATCCCTAGCATCTCTTGAGTTACTGCACTCATATTTATTTCTATTGATTTAACTCACATAAGATCTTTTAGTTCTGACTCAAGTGTTTTGTTTTCAATTCGCTCGGGTCAGTCCGAGCATTTCAGGATCGAAGACTTTATTTCTGGAGGACGAAGACGAAGATTTCATCATCATCATTATTATATATTATATGGTTCCACTACACTGTATTCCGCTACATTGATATTTATTGGTACGTGAACTTTGATATTTATTGTATAAAGAAGAATCAAATGTTTGTAAACAGTTTTATGAACTGTATATTTGATTATTATATTTTATCTCTCCACGGTGAGATTCTGTTTGTTTTATTTCTTTTTTGTTTTTCTTATTTACCCCATAACAATCCGCCTTTTCGTATGGTTTGAATTGGCACGTGTGTCGATTTAAAGCGTGCGAAAAGACTGGATGTTACACATTCAATATATTAATTCAATAATTGATTCAATATTTACGTTTGCTTTCTTATATTCGATTTATAGCCTAGTATAACATTTATATTAATTCTGTTAATTGTAACCTCATTCAAACAGTGAATATTTAACTTAGATTAGCATTATTACATCTCATTTAAGTTATTATTTCATTAATGAGTCACAGATTTCTGTTTTTCCAATATTAGATAACAAACATTTATTAACAATTAAATTATCGAAAATTTTACGGGTCGTTACACATAGTTATTCTCTAGTTATTCATCATGTGCCCAACAGTATATATTGGGATGCACATGAAGGCCTAACTATACAACTGCTGCCTACACATAGGAATACAGAAAGATCGAGATCCACAAGAATTAGGGGGCTCATGGACGAAATTGGGGACAGAAGACAGGATAGATGTGGACATGTGGTAACTTGGGTCATAAACGAAGAACGTGCGGGAAGCAATAACTAATTTGCCTGTTTTTACTACTTATGTTATTCGTGTATTGTAGAACTTCTATTTTTATTCTATATGCAACTTTGGTATTAAAAGTTATCTTTTGTATAACATTGATGTTAGTTGCTATGTTTTGTGACTGTGATTTATTTTGTACGCAACTTTTGCATGCAATATCTATTGTACGCAAAGTAGAATAACAAAAAAGTAATACATCAAACATTAAATAAACATTACAACATAAATATAATACATCAAATATTACATAACCATTACAACAACCATTAAAACTAATGTATGCATAACTCCATTAAACAAGTCTGATATACAACCATTACATAACAATTGCACTAACCATTTTACTAGAGCCCTTTTCAAATTGGATTTAAGGACCGCAAATGGTTTACCTGATGTTGTAGCATACTATTTTCCTTTTCTAATCGCATCACTTTGGCTTGCGTCTCTAGCGCATATTCAATTCCCTTAGGGGTCGGCGGATGATCTAACCATTTGAAGTATTTACAGCATTGAATACCATTCGGGTTAGTTATATGATCTATGTAACCTGCACATCCGTACAACCGACGTCCGACATTTGTCTGAATCTTACATATAACTACCTCACAAATATCTTCATAGTGACAAATTGAATGTGCTGGTTGTCTGACTCGACCTTCGCGGCTAATTTTTTTCCCCGGTCTTTGATTCGGTTCATCTAAGCAAACCAGATTCTCCAAACCAGATTCAACAACACCACCAATATTTTGAGCAACTATCTCAAATTAAGTTTTGGAAACTGTTTCAAATTGAATTTTAGGACAAGTTCAGTCAGCTTCCAATTGTTCACAATATTTCACCAATATATCATCTGAGATCTCCCAATTATCTATATCGGTTCGGCTAGCTTAATATGAAAGACATGAAACTAAAAATCAACATAAAAACATAGAACATTTCAAAATGACAATAGATTCGAAAATAGAGTTTAATCAATTACTTTACAAAGATTGTTGTAGCTTTGTTCTAATCGATTATTGATGCAGAAATATGACGATTTTGAGTGGATTTGATGAATAAATTAGAATATGGTGATTGAGGGGTTTTGGGTTCGAAATTGGAAAAGTTGGAAGGAGGAATGAATGGTAATATGAGTGTGTGGTGGAAAGGGTGAGTGCTGCTATTTTTATATACAGCAGAATATACGTGTGCAACTTTAAGTTGTACTAAATAATTTGTTACATATGCACAACTATGAGTTGCATAAATGTTATTAATTGTTAAGCGCAATATCAATTTGCAAACAAAATGAAAAAGCGCCACTCATATTTGCACTTTTCCATTTGATGAATATTTTGAATATGCGCAACTATGAGTTGCGTATATATTAATTCACTTGATGCGCCATTCATAGTTGTGCATGTACGTTGGCAGTTGTAAAACTGCTGACGTGGATGTGGTTGGGCTAAAACCAGCCATATTTGGTAATAAGTTTTCAAACTAGCTCTAAACGCAAAATAATTTCAAAATAAGCCCACTTTGAAAATTTACCTTATTAGATATTATGTAAACAATAATTTTTTATTAATAAAAGAAAATATGAAATTTCGTTCAAAAAAATAAAAGTAGCAGAGTAGATATAGTTGTACCAAACCACTATAAAAAAAATTTGTTTCTTTATTTCAAGTTTATTTCCAATTCCATCTTTTTTATTAGTGTTGTTATTGTTGTTGTTGTTAATTACTATATCTTAGATGATCATTAGTTTGATTATATCAAATTCCTCTTAAAAGTTCGTTCTCGACTTTCATGTATAAGTTAAAGTTCCTTAAATCTGATCACCGAACTTTATGCTAAAAAGGGACGAAAAATGCATAAAAGTACCCAATTTTTTTTAATCACATGCTTGTTAGGCGGTTGAAACACAAAACGTCTGATGTTAAATGATTATTTTATTTCAAGCAAAGCAAATGATTGAAAATTGTTCGTCTATTTACTGGGATATCCTATCAATTTCAACTAAAAATAAAAGACTCATAATTTGTTGAAGTGTACTAAGATTAAAAAACATTTCATATTGATCGAGACATGTCATTCACATGCTACAAAATATGAAATTTTATAAGCTCAGTCTACTTTTGAAAATTAGTAAATTATTTAGATTATTTTCGCAATGTATCACAAATATGGACCTATTTCTATCACATTGTCGTTGAGTCAGCTCTTTCATGACACATTTTGAAAATGCATGACGAATATTATTTTAAAGTTTTTTGATGATGCATTTTCAAATGAAGGCCGGAGAAAGAAAGATGTAAGCGATTTTTATTGGTTCCATTTTAAATGCGGTAGGAAAGGAAACTTTAAAAAAATGTTCATAACACATTCTAATATGCACTCATCCCCAATGTGCTAAAACATATGTGTATTTGTAATAAATTAACACTGTGACCTAAATTTGTTATTAGTGTGTGATCTTAAATTACAAACTTCGTTACGAAGTAAGTATCTAGAATAATTATAAAATATATCAGAAAGATAAAAAGGTGACCTGTACATTTAATCGTACATTAGACCTAAAACTCACGTGTCTAGTGAACTTGTAAAATGAACCAGCCGACCGTGTCATGGCTCAGCTTATGTACAAGCAAGTGCTCGTTGTCCAAGATCAAAACTTCTCCAAAAAGGTAAAGGCGGGAGAGAGTACAAATAGTCGTGGCCACTCTAACCTCATCAATAATCATTAGTCATATTTTATTTATTAAGAAAGAGAATAAAAGTTGTTATTTTGATCATGTTTCTGCCGAAAATGGAGAACGGTGGCCATATCTCCTCCACTAGTTCATCTGATTCCTCTTCACAAAACGCTCCTCCTCGTCGCCCGCCTCTTCCCATTCTGTCCCTGCGGCAGAAGATCGTCGAGAAGATTCAGGAGAATCGAGTCACTCTAATAGTCGGCGATACTGGATGCGGTATAGTTGATTTACTCTTGTTGCTGCTTTTAGGGTTTTGGTCAGCGTGTTGATGTTTTTACTGTTGGTTTAGGGTCTGGTGAGGGTAAATTTGGAATAAAATTTAGTTTTGTATATGTCTGCTGGTTGTTTTGGAAATATTTTCTGTTTTTTTGAGTTAGTTCGTTTGATTACAGTTAGTACTTTACCTCTTATCACGTATGTTTCTTACATTGCTAATATCTCCGAGTTATTTACGGTTAGTTCGCAGCTAGTGGCACTAGGGTTGTTGGGTGGCATTAAAATAATTTTGGTTCGTCACTTGTTCCTTTATACGACAACAAACGATATCAACAACAATAATAAAGCAATCATTTTTGTTTGGTGAATCAACATTCCCATGTATTTGAATTTGAATTTTAGAGTATTATTAGATAGGAAACTCCATCTATGGAGATATATTACTGTATCTCGATCACATTATGGATACTTATATTCTATAGAAATCGACCAACCAATGACCATTATATGCAATGAAAAAACCACCGCCTAGTTGTCCAAGAAAATCGAAGCCTTTATAAAATATTCACAAATTTATAAACAGAAAAGTGTTGTTAACTGCCTTTTAGTCATTAGCCCATTTACCCTTTATGATACAGTGTTTCAATTTTTTTTTTTTAAATGCTGACTAAATCATCGATTTGTAACCTCTTAGTTGTTGGATTGATGCACTAATCACTTGCTATCACTACAGACGCTCGTAGTGATTATAATCTATCTGCAATACAGATTTTCTTTTGAAAAGAACCATTTGTGTTTTTTTCCAACTAAATGACTCCGGTTGTAAGATAGTGAAGTATATTCTTACTGACCTAACTCCAAGGTATAAATTAGCTGCTTATAAGAGATAACTGTTATCTTTCACTAGTATTGTATGTACTAGTTTTTCAATGCCCAATAAGACATTAATTTACTTCTGTAAATTGAATATGAATTATATTCATAATAAAGCATATAAAAAAACTATGCCTAAATATATGGATAAAATCATCATCCGTCTTTATTTGATTATACTTTAGAGCATACACATCAGCAATTGTCATTCAATCTTAACAATTAATCATAAATAATGTTGCCTTAAATGGTTCTTTGTCAAAATTTGTAGATAAATACAATAATTCCATTAAAAAAAAGCTCTGAATCAGAAACATTTAATATCTGAATTACACCTTTCTAACCTAATTTTTGTTAAATAAGTTTACATTGAATGAACCCTCACATTTGTCTGAATAAAACATATTAACCTTTATGTTTTGTTGAACTGTATTAGCATCAATTGTGATAACTAAAATAATTTGCAAGGTGTTGCAAATATGTTTGTTTTGGTTTGATTAGTATAAGGCACGCTATGACACACATCTTGGTACATGATATTATGAGGTTCCGGCCAGAACCCCGGGACTCCAGCCATCCTGGTTCGGCTTCGACCGAAGGCGGGATGAGATTAGGGCAAAAACCTGTCCCCCTTAAAATCAGTAAAAAAAATAAAAATAAAATCGATCTGGTAGGAACAAGATCAAAAGCAACAAAAATAGAAAAATAATCAAATAAAAAAATTTCAATTACCTCCAACCAAAATCAAGCAGGCATCATTAAGCAATTAGCATTTTATTGCAATAAATCGGAAGCCTAATTTAGTTGAAGTTGAGTTGAGCGGTGTCTCGTTTATTTTTTTTCCTTTTCTTTTTAGACCGACATTGATAGCGAAAAGATGAAGACGAGAGGTTTAATTTTCAGAAAAAATGAAGACGAGAGTGGTTTAGTACGGGATATGTAGTTTTAGGGTTAAAATCAAATATTAATTGAGCTTGCGAAGATGAATAAACTATAGTATAACTGGGCCCGCTATGTTAAATTAAATATATTGTTCAATTCTATTTAATTGGGCTGCTTTGTTTTGGTAATTTAATTATAATGTTTCATTCTAATTTAGGTTAAGTAATAAATTATAGTATCTAATTTAATTTTAATGTTTAATATTTATTTTTTATTAAAATTTAGGTATGTTATAGCTAATTGAACTAACGTTGTGGTATTTGGAACCGAAACAGAAACTAAAATCGAAACCTCCGAAATCTTTGAAATCGACCAAAACCGTGAAAATTTCAAATGAGCAAAACCGAGATCGAAACCGAGTTCACGAATCTTGCATGTTATATGATGCAGTGTGATGATTGCATCTTTTGCACCTATGACACAACACACATGAAAAGGTGCACCACGAAATATATGGTGCACTATGCGAAAAATAGCATGTCCTTTTTTTTTGTATATGTATTTCTTTTTTCACTCTATCAATTTTATTTTTTCATGGTCCAAAAACTGCATGTATTCTTTACTGTTTTTTTTTAAATAATGAACAACTAATACTGATTTTTGAATATGTTTATTCTAATAACGATACAACAATTTTTTTCATTTAAATACGTTTTTATTGGACAAATTGACGTAAGATTCAAATATAGATTTTTGTAGTTAGATGTAATTAAAGTATATGAAATCACTATAAAAAAACCACTAAATCAACACAAAAATGCAATTAAAATTGAATATATCAGAATAAAACAAAGCAAAATAAAAATACCAAAATAAATTAAAATCATAATCTTGTCATTTTTTTCACTTAAGATATACCAAAGAACTACAACCTTATAACTTGAATTTTTTGTTGCTGAACAGTAGTTAGAAGCTTTTAACTCGAATTTAACATCTAAACAAATGACTAGACATTCAATAATATAATGTTATCTCGATGACCATATATGCCTTTTATTTTATTTAAAAATATATTTATTTGCTTTTGATAAATGGCGACAAATGGATAATATCGAATACTTTTTATAACAAGTTAACGTATCATATTCTTTACACGGCATATTCGGTTTAGGCAAATTAGACCAGCACACATCGAACATGTTCTAATTTCTATTTATGATCAATATCTTCTATTATTTTGGTATTTGACTTTTAAAGTGATTTTTGCATTTGGAATTCTATGCTTATAACATTATGTTTATTATTTATTTTTTTTGAAATGAAAAAAGACATACTTGTCAGATTTCTTAAGAAACATAAATTACGAAGTCTTATTCAATTGAGTATAATACATAATAAATGTATAAATTTTTAAATACACGTGTAGTGATTTCATATGGCGTGCGTCGTTTGCTTCGTTGTGCATGAAGGCTTCAAGAAGATTTTTCTCCATCGTGTGCCGTATGACATACACGGTAAATGACTATGAGTATGACCAAAACTGAAATGTAGCTTTATAAATGTAATATTTTGTTTGTAGCAATTTCAGTTTTAGGTTTCTATACCAAGCCAATTCTCATCTTTTTTGTGTCTGGAGTATGAAAATAGGCGTGGTTAATTTATTTGAAGATATGCTATTCAGTATAAAAGTGTGTAATACATGTTAGGTTTGGAAACTAGGTAAATCATGTATCTGGTATTGGATTTATTTAATATAAACTGATAATTTTTAAAACTTGCAGTTTATGACTTGTTTAAAAAAGTTTGTTTGCCATTTTTTTCTCGAAAGTGTCATTTACAACAGGATTTTGACTTGTTATTTAAAATGTGAAGTCTAATAGTTCAAAATACATGTGCTCTAAATGTACTATATTCAGTCATCAAAAAGTCTCAAAAAAAGAAAAAAGAAAAAAAAGAAACAAAACAAACCTTGCATACCGGAAAAGTTTATTTTGCTTGATATTTCAAGTAAAACACTCCCATAAGTGCCACCTTAAGTTGTGGAGCACAAATTAAACGCCACATTGAGGAAGTGAAACAACAAAGTTAAAAAATTAGCGCCTCAACGATGCTTTTGATGGTTTAGTTCTGTCTATCCTAAGGAAATGCAACAAGTAACATAGAAAGCAATAATATTTTTTGGTACAAATTTTCAATGCAGCTCTATCCATATTAGGTTTTTATTTTTATTTTTATGTTATTTTTCGTACGCTAGTATGTGTAAATAAATAAATTGTACCATTTTTGCACAAACTCTTATATTTAATTGTATTATTTTTTGCTTAATTTTTTAAATCTTGTATGTTTTTGTTTCATATGTTCACTCATATAACTTCATATTATTCTTTCGAGTATGCTACTATCTAAACATGATAACATACAATGGATGTGGCATGATAATATATTTATTGTGCAAATCAAATATTCTAAGCATTTGTCTTCAATATTGGTTTCATATTGATCGAGTATCGATATACGATATTAAAAATATATTGAGATGATACTAGATATGTTCAATGCAAGTTACAGATGCTATTAGACTATGGAATAACGTTATACATATTAATCCTTTAGAGGTTTGTGTCTATAATGTGAATTACCGCTAAACTAATTGCATAACACTTATAAATTACCATTTGTCATTCTTAGATATTTTACTAGATTCAAGTTATGAAATTAGTTCATAAAACAAAAAAATACTAAAGGTAATCTACGTCTTTTGCATCTTTGCTACTATCATCATCCTCTCGTCATCTTTTCATTTATTCGGTCTTTCAAATTATTTGTTGTTGAAATTCTTGGTGCATGATAGTAAAAAAAAAGGAAATTTTTTGTGCTAAATATACAATTAAAGTGATTAAAAAGACAAGTTTTTTTTATTATATAATGTCGTTTTGAACAATAAAAAATTGAAGCAAAGCGTATCACAAGAAATAATGAAAGGATTAGAGTTTTCTTTATCGAAAGACTTAATTATGTGTGAGCATAAACCACACCGCTATACGAAAATCGTCCGCACCGGACCGCAAAAACAGCGTGGAAACGCGCAACGAATCTACTAACCAAAGCAGACAGCCCAAACCGGACCGACCTATATCGCTACGGTGCGGTTGCGGTTTGGACGATTGAACCAGCCATATTAAACTGGATCGAACCGAAAATTTATACTAGTAATCTTATGATAAAAATGTAAGCAACTCCTATCTTATTTTAGATTCTAACGATGTACATTCTATTTTTAACGTACGTTGTTATATTAATAATAATCGCTGACATAAAGAAAGAAGTTACAGTTTTGGTTTAATATTTTTCATCTCATTTTTTTTTGAATAAATGCTAATTATAATCTTATTCTAGCCATTTTTCTTAATGATATGCATTGATTAATGTCGATGTTTGGTTAATCTACCAAAAAAATCTCACTTGTAGGTAAATGTCAAATTGAAATATTCATACAACTAATAACTAATCTTTCATTTCAGTATAACATTGTGTGTTTTAACCTTGAAGTATAAAAGTTTTACATAGTTGTCTTCGTAAATTGATTGTTGATGGAAGTAATTCTCTTATTTCATATATTTAATATGGGTTCAAACCGGATCGGATCGAAACCGAACCGTATTACATTCAGACTGGACCGAAACCGAACCGTTTAAAAGATTGGTATAATGGTTTATATTTTTTCGAAACCGAACCGTTTAAAAGATTGGTATAATGGTTTATATTTTTGATGGACCGTTTGATGCGGTGCGAAAGCCGTTTGGATTCCAAACTGCACCAAACCGACCCGCGTCCACCTCTATACTTAATGAAGAAGGGAGACAAATACGGTTGAAATTGAAAAAAAAATAATGTATTGGATTTTAGTGCGATTCATATGTTTTAATATATACTAAATACGTACTTTAAGAGAGTGAAGTATTTTATTTGTTGTTTTTGTTAATTTCTGACATTTAAAATAGGTTCCTAATATTTGTTAAAACCATCTTTTTTTCAAAGTATATATTATGGAGGTATATCGATCCATATATTTGAGGAAAATTTGGCTAAAAACGAAATTTTAAATTTTGAATTTTGGTCACGTTTCATATTAAATTTTCACACAAACTATCCCGTATCGGAGGAGACCTCGAACGAAATGAGTGTATCACTGTGTACATCTTGAATTGATATCTCAGGTCTTAAGTACATGTTGTGAATATCTCAGTGTAGCATACGTGTCTGTTGTTTTAATAATTTATTTAATAGTTTTAATTTTCAAAGTAGAAACCAAAATTGTAACATACATGATTTACAAAAATAAAATAAAATTGAAATGAATGTTTTGAAGAAAAGTGGTAGCTTGATTAGCTTAATTGATTTGATAACGAGTGAATAATATCCTCTCACTTAAACATAAAAAAGAAACGAGGTCTTATGTTGTTACCATCAATATAAAATGTAAGAAATATGTTCATAGAGTTTGTAAATAGTAATTGAATTGAGTAGTTTCCGCCGAACCCGTATAAAAATAAAAATAATATTATGTAAAACAAGAAAACTATATAATTTCGAGTGAGATCTCAGATTGAGATTTGTTCCATGTTTAGGGTGATATTTGGATTTATTGGATGAGTTGAGTGGCAGACGAGATATAAATGAGCTTAGATGTCTTGTCTCATCCAAGTGTAAAAAGGAGATCTAGGAAAAGATCTAGGGCGAGATATAAAAGGTTTAAATCTATGGCTAAAAACCATTGTTTGCATATTGCTACTATAACGATATTATTCGATGTTGACTATTTAACATCTATTTTAATAATCATCACTTTTTAAAAATAGTACTTTGGATAAATTCAATTAAAAATCTTTGTTGGATATTTTTTACAATATGAAATGAAACTTCTATATTAATTTTTTTGATTAGTTTATTATGTATAGTAAAACGACAATTATTTCCGTTTTTATTACAGTGAGCTCTCTTGAAAAACGGTTATGATTGAAAGAAAAATGTTTTACATTAGGGAACAAGTGTTATATGGAGAAAAATTAATATTTTGATACATTGATAATATAGAATATTCCTTTTCTCTTAGTAAAAAATGGTTATTATCGAAGGAAAAATATGCTTTATTTCTAAAAAGGTTATTGTTGAAGCAAAAATTGTTTTCGATATGAGAACAAGTGTTATTAGGTAAATATTGATCGATATATTGTTACTAATGTTTTGATAAAAAATTGCCTAAAAGACCCGGTATATTGTTGAACCTTTTGTATCTAAGAAAATTAAACTTCTATACTAATTTGTATGATAAGTTTGTTATGTATATTAAAAAGATAATTATCTTCATTTTAACGGAGTAAGCTTTACTTTTGAACGGGAGCTGCTTGGGACAAAAATTGAGACGGTGATACAATGCATTTTAGTGGCGGATCTCCATTAAATCTAATATATAAATAAAAACACAATATGATCTAACGGTTGATATTTTTTGCATCACAAATTGTATCACTAAATTTTTTGCATCACAAATTGTATCACTAATAGACTCTCTTCTTTTGAACTGTAGTCATTGTAGAAAAAATTGTTTTAGATATGGAAACAAGTGTTATCTGAAAGTAAATTAGTTAGATAAAGTGATAACATGGTCTTTCTCTAAGTAAATACGATTAAAATAACATTTCTACCTTTTTTCTTCAAAAGTTTGTAAATTTTGAAGATAAGGGAATTTTGGATTTTATATAAATTATTTGAAAAGAAAATTATGGGATCATATATATATACACACACACACACATTCAATGGCACCCCAAATATCATATATTTGATATGCATTTTTTTAAAAAAGTTTGAAATTTCTTTATTTAAATTTTAGTTTTTCCGGAGGGGGGGGGGGTTTGTTTATCGAACTTTTTGACAACTCAAATTAAAAAAGAAAAAAAGAAGTGGAAGTATTATTTCAATTTTTGTCCTTAAATAATCTAAAATAGAAATTCAGAGGTATTTTAATCATAATTGGTATGAAAAATAATATATTCAAGCTTATGTCATCCATAGTTTATATTTTATGGCTCAGATGTACCCAATCATACCATCTATACATTTGATTTTTTGTAAGAATTAATATAATAAAGGGATAAGCCAAACTTTGCATTACATTGGGCCTAGTTTTTGTGATTGTCTTTGTTCTCCATGCTTCAGTGTGCCGTCTAGGCTTCAATGATTTACATCTGTGCTTCCCTCGCATAATAGGTAATTATGAACCTAAGAACAATAAAAAAGACAAACATTTACACATTTTTTTAATCATCTTGAGCTACTTTACAAAATATGTTACAAATTTTCTCGTATGTATGCAACGTATTACTTTCTGTCTGTACCACAAGTACCCATCCATCTATTTCTTTGTATAGATATTATTTGAAATCACACTATCACAGTATTTGTCATGAATATACACATTGGTTTTGTTTCTGAACGAGCCAAGTATAATTTTCTTTTGAAAACATCATTGTTTCAGTTAAAATAAAAGCTACTATATATTCTCTTAAGAAAAAGATATACCAACAAAAATCCAAATAGCATTAACAAGTAGGTTATTTTTCACTATGTTGGCAGAGATGACATATTTGTAATATGCCAATGACCGTTTACCGTAGACTGTTTTTCACTACATGGGCAGAAATGACATATTTGTAGTATGCCAATGACCATTTGTCAGAGTGGTAAGACATCTAATGCGCCTTTTTTGTTAAAGATCTCGGGTTTGATCCCTAGACGTAGATAATAATCATGTTAAAAAGGAGACATTTGTAGCGTGTATTCAAATTTGTGTCTGCAAAATATTTTTTCTTAAGAAAAAATATATTAATTCTCAGTCTACAGATACCAGTTCACATATTGTTGACTATTTTTGCAATTGTTAAGCGGTTCTTGACATGACATCTTTATAGATTGTAACGTTTAATACGGCTGCAAGTAATCTAAGAGACAATGAGGGTGTAACTCAATCAGATTGCACTACTATATATGATTATTTCTGATCTTGCCTGGTTAAGAACTTAAGATAAACCAAACATTTCTTAATTCAAACAAGATAAATATGACACAAAGAAGCTCATATAATATGGAAATCCACAATTAAACAAGGTTGAACTTTTTTCAATAAAACATCGATAATCATCGACGTTTATTTTATTGAATATAAGGTTTTGAACTATCAGTATGTCTCATTTTTTAATTGTATTGTACTGACACTCTGTCATTAATATATATGTCTAACATGCTAAACTTAAGATCTATGCTATGGAAACGATTAGTGCTTAAGCCCACTTATTTTTGCCTTGCCTAAGATGAACAAAAATTAAGCAAAAGAATTCATGATAATATGTGCTGAAGGGGGAAAAAAGGAGTTCTATAGCAAAAATATTTCTTTGCATAAAAGAGCCTCTACCTACTTCGAAAAATGATTAATTTTTGCCTTTGAAATTTGTAATTTTTAGAAACAAAATTTAAGTTTGAAAAATAATCCAGCACTAAAGCAACCGGTTAGGCGCATTGCTTGAGTAACATCAAGCGAGAAATGTGTTTATTTTTTCCTCATACCACTTAATATAACATAACTCAATTCTTTGGAGATGTATATGTGTACTTATATGTGTGTGCGCATGCACACACAAAATACCATTTCTCACATTGGCAATTGATTTGGGCAAATTTAGAAATATCAAAGAAGAAATCAAATTTATGAGTTGAAAATTTACACATAATTTCTTCCACAAGTCATTGGATTGGAAGATAGATAAAAAAATAGATTGTATGATCAAAATTAAACTTTGACTTCAACCTATATGATTTTTTCCTTCCTTTAAATTCAATAATTAGTAGTTTAATGTTTAACGTATAAATATTAGATCCTATTATTCATGCTCATTAAAAAAGAGGCAATCAAAATTTATACCTCACCGTGTCCTTTTTGTACAACTTCTATACTTTTTCTTATAAGAAAAACAAAATGCAAATGGTTAAAAAGCAAAATGTAATTGTCAACTTTCTCCAAGAGTTAGATAAAATGGTAATGTTTAAAAGAGAAGCACGTAACATACTTTTTGCAGCAAACCCAAGTGGTTTGAAACTTGTATTACAATATGAGGTTGTGAAAGGAGGACGACACTATGTTGTGCATCGTTTTAACTATGTAAACTATCAATAAGTTTTTCTATAAAATCAAACGATTTTTTTGTTTGAGAGATTTTTCTAAAAAGAAAATGTGTAGGACAAAGCTAAAAAAGACAAAATCAATAAAGGGTGGAAAGAAGAAGAAAATGGTATATAATCAGACAATGCCTACACATAGTAACATATATAATATAAAAGAGTGCTTATCAGCAAACAAGACTCAAGTTTGAAGAATTGCATTAAAAGCTAGTCTGACAATATAATAAAAAACAAATATTTGATATGAATCTTCAAAAAACTTATTGTAGCAATAGGCTCACAAAAAAAATCTAACGGCAGAAATAGGCATACTTTTCTATAGCTTGCACAATATAAAATCGCGCAAGCTTTAAATTGCTATTATACTTGCAAAATTTAAAATTGCTCAAGCTATAATATTTATTTACAAAAAGTAATTGTCAAAATCGCGCAAGTACAATTTCAGGTATAAGAAAATCAGAGCGCCTGTTTATTTCCCATTCCCTTGCTCCCCTTTTTTATCACACAAAACTCAACTTCCTTTCACCCTATTTTCTTTCAATATTCAAAGTTTTTTATCATAAGCAAAGATTTTGTTGAAATAAAAGTATCTTTGGTTGAAAATTCTTTAAAGACACATCATCTTTTTTCCAAATCAAGATATTCAATTTCAAATTTTGATTTTAGGGATTTTCCCAAAATATTATTTCATTGAGTTAGAGTAGATAAATTATAAATTTAAGTTTTACATAAGTTATAATTATTATTTTTGCTAGCAATATTTCTTGATATATGAAAGTTAATTTGTTTTTGTAGATAATGTCAACGTTCCAAATATATTTTATTATGATGGAGAATTGTTGGTTGATGAAGTCGATTAACCTAGATATACCGATGGAAAAAAAAGGGTTGAAAATAAAAAAGCATTATAGTTTTCAAAAGCTTAAAAAACGCTCATTTAAAGTGACAAGAATCAAATCCTCTTGAGTATGATTTAAAAGCATAGCAAAATAGGTCAGAGATGATGGTTCATCTGCTGTTGATGTGGAAGATGACGATGACAATGATATTAATTGTACATTTTCGGTTGGAATGAAAGTGATAGAAGGTTTTTTACGAAAACAAAACTTGTTAATATTGTAGAAAGACAGCATTCCACACTATCAATGATAGAGTCAATACCTATAACACAATTTCAAGAAACACAATGTTCGACATTTCCTTCTTATATGACAATTCATTGCCGTAGAGAGTTTACAAATTTATTAAATAGATGTAGCGGAATAGTTGGAGGATCTAGTCAAACACAATATTCGAATCATAACTTTGAACATCCGACTTATAGTATTTCAAATCAATCTCCAACAACTGCCAAGTGAGTATTGGATTTAACTTTAGTGTTTTTACTTTAAATTACTTTCGTACACTTTATTCTTATTAATAATTTTACTATTTATAGCTTCAAAATGAATCAAGTGGAAGAAGCATCCAATGCTCGTGTAAATGATATGATTACATCGAGAATGCTAACAATAGCGAAGTGCAGTTGGATAGCATGTAAGTCGCTTGTGTGGATGATCTAGATAGAACTTGAGTTGATAACATGAAAGTTAACAATGAAGCAATCATATATGAAGATAATCGACTGGATGATGATTTAAATGTCGATGAAAGTACAATTATACATGCATATTCGTTAGTCGATGATCTATGTACTGCAATAAAGATGGCAAAATCCATTATGGACAACTTTCAGTTAGAAGTGGAAGTGTTCAAAAGAGAATGTGCTGAAAAAATACCTTAACTTGGATTAAATTTTGAAGAGAAACTCATTAAACATTTATGTGAATGAGCTATTAAATGATAGGTTTTTTTTTTCAAGTAATGAAGTTGCTTGCCAATCAATATATGGTTTGATGTGATATGGAAGAAAAATGTCCTTGGAGAGTGTATGTTAGTCTATCTACGAGAAAATTTCAAAATTGCTAGAAAATAAAAACATATAGAGGGGATCATGCTTGTTTAAATGCAACCAACAACTGAAACCATCAACAAACAACATCAAAGTTATTTGCAGCAAATTACTTTCCTTAATCAAATCTGAGACAAATATGACTGTAATAACAGTTCAAAAGATAATGTCGAATATGTTTCATATCAAAATTAGTTATTCTCGAGCTTGACATGAGCTACAAAAGGCGGTTGGAATAAGTTATAGAGACCGTGAATCACCGTATGTAGAATTACCAAAATATCTTAAAGTAGTGCAAAGCAGCAATTCTAGAGCTGTAAACGATGTTATTCACACCTGTGGTATTTCGATGGTGCTTTTTAGGCTTTTGGACCGTCAATTGACGGTTTCGCACATCGTCGTCTTATACTTTCTATTGACGACACTCATTTGTATGGAAAATATCTAGGTACGTTACTTGTAGCTATTGGTGTAGACGCACACAAGGTTTTTCTCCATTAGCTTTTGCTATTGTGCAAACATGGTCATGACATACGTGGAGTTGGTTTGTTCATTATATGTGGAATTATATTCATTCGTTACATAACTGATGCATTGCATTTATCTCAGACTGTATAGAAGAAATTCCTCGTGCGCTTGCAGAAGTTGGCCCATAGAATATCATCATCGTTATCGTATTCGACATATTAAGGCAAATTTTAAAAAAGCTGGTTTCGGTTCGGATGATCTTCAAAACTTGTTACATGCATGTGCTACTGCGTCGGAGGTTGTAAATATAACGAACTAAGAAAACGATTGAAGACTATAAATTTAAAAGGTGACACATGGATTGAATTTTTTTAAAAGGTCAAGAATCAAGTTGGACGTTTTGTCATGATGGTGGAGCAAGATTCAATATTATGACAACAAATGTGTTTGAAATCTTTAACCATGCGTTGAAAAGAACATGAAATTTACCTGTTAAGGTATTGGTTGCACAGACTTTTCATCATTTGAACCATTACTTCTACGACCGTCGTATTCAAGGAGAGGAATAGGCTTCTCAGTTGACACCGAAGTGGAAAACATTAGCAAAAAGTAGAATGAAAGAATGAAGACTTTGTCTATAAAGAGATAAACAAAACAGAATGACAAGTGAAAGATGTACATATGCTTGTTTGTACGGCAAATATCAAGGATAATGCAACCAAGCATTCATGCAATGTGCCAACTTTAGATCATTTTCCATGCTCACATATATTAGCAGCATGTTCACGTTGGTCGGGAGGTGCGAGTATAGTACATATTGATTTCATTTCGCCGTGATACACAACGGTTAAATACAGTGTTGCTTATGCTTCTTTATTCTATCATGTACCTAATAGTCGCCATTGGAATGTCCGTGAGTGTCCATATATAAATCCGCCACTGGTTCGAAGAAATTCCAGACATTCAAATTCAACTCAAATAAAAGGTGTGTCGTGGATCGACAAACAAGTGTCAGGCGAAATAGATGTAGTAATGTGACGATTAGGTCATAAAAATAGATTTTGTACTCGTTAAGTTGTTTCTATGTACTTAAACCTTAATGTTTTGTTATGTATCCAAAACATAATCTAGTTACTTTATATTGAAAATTTGTGTGTTATGTTGTGATATGTTGTAATACAGTGATAATCGTTGAAAATTTGGTAGAGGTTGTTCTTGTTCTGGAGTATGATCAAACATTAACTTTTATCGCTGTTGTTATAGTGACCGTTGTAGTCATTCGGTAAAAGGAAGAACTTGTTCACTATATGCAAATCGTTGTTCATCTTCATTCCATTGAAGCCATATGTCCTGTTGTGCACCTTGTGTCTCGTTCTCCACTTTTGCATGTGTTTCTTGAGCCTCTTCATCGATAGTTACCAAAGGTCTCGACGGTCGGTGCAACTTGTTTCTATGTAAAATTGAGTCAAACAAACGTTGTAAATACTTACTTTTAACCTTCTCTGTATTATAGATCACTTCTAAAGCACTATATTCCACTTACCTATAAATAGAAGTTAAATTTAACAGCTCATAATGCAAATTATCAAATTTTGTAGATTAAAGTACTAACTGCATTACGCTTTATGGAGCTTAAGGAATGTAAACAGCCAATCTTTTAGACGATTATTTCAAGTTACACCGACGAGTTATTTGCCAATATCAAAATTCATAATCACTCAGTAATGTAGGAGGATTATGTTCTTGAACAGTATGATCAAATCTTCCTTTCCATTACTCCACACTTACATTTAGCAAAGCTCTCCAATCATTTGGATTTAGATTTATTGGAACAATAGGATCAGGAATGTGTTGATGAGTAAATCCAAATTGTGTCATCATCCGATTCGAAGCATAGTTTTCGAAGTCCCAAAATAGTATTAACCGACGTTTAAAAATTCAATCTGCAAAGAGAGAATGTATAATACGACCATAAAATGAGCAACGAATACGTTTTCCAAGTTACAACATCCTCCGGTAGTGAATCTAACTCATTACGATAAAATTGCACATTTTTTTGAAGTTTTACGCCAATTCCTAGCACAATTCCACATACATCCGTATGGAAGATCACGATCTAAATTGGCAGGGATCTTTGCACCATGACGTCTAACGGTTAAATACGACCAAGACCATAACTGTAGTAATGTCATACAACCATCTAATAATTTTGTTTCTTATAGGCGCAACATTTGTCAACTCACTATGCAAATAACATAGTACTGCACTAGCTCATAAATGCTAACCACATTGTGTTAAATTGGTCAAAAATAGCAAAATTTTCAAGTTACATCGACTTCTCGAATGGTTCGTAAAAAGCCAAGAGTTTAAGAAGTGTAAGATTACAGCACGACTATGATAAAGTATGTCAATATCCATTGCATCTTCTCCAAGCGAATCTTGAAATTCTTTTCTAAATCAATTCATACTAACCTCACTTTTAGACCTTATAGCATTTTCAAGTGAAAATATACAAAATAACTCATGAAATAATGTAAAATAATCATACTTCAAATTATCAAGATAAATTGCAGAATCGTCCGTGGGTAAGCCTTACAAATAATAAGCGTCACATAAAGTGATAGTATTTTCTTCTACTTTAAAATGAAAAGTATTTGTCTCCGGCCTCCAACGATCACACACTGTTGTAGCAAGATGATGATCTAATCCAATGTATTCAACTTGCACCGCTTTCCAAAAAATTGCTAATTTTATATATTTTCCAATCGAGAATCTTTGTAATCTATTTCATTAATCTTTAATTGAATAGTTTACAGGTTGAACTATTTGAATGTTTGATTTAAAACAACTAATAAAAATCAAAATTTTATAGCGTATTTTCTTTAAAAAACGATGTATAAAATAACCATGATTTTCATTCCTATGTTTGTGCTGAAGATAAATGTTATTCTATTAACAGGTCTGGTGATAATTCTACAAAAATTAAGCATTCATTACATAGCCATTAATTGTTAAAATCAATCCAATTATTTAATATGTAAATTTAAATTAGGGGTTTCTTTTTCATTTATCTAATTAATGAAATATCAAAATCATATTGATCGACTAAAATAATGGCCACCGACATTAGTTAACTATGAAAAAAAAACTTCAATTACAAATTAGGGTTCAAATTCCAAAAAGTTAACCTCTAATTTGTGAAGATGACGACGAGCCTTCCACTTTGAGAACAAGACATAAACTAATTACGATAATTCGTGAATTTGGGATTATTTGGAATGAGAGATTGAGAAAGAAGAATGTGGCAGAATGAGTTAAAAAATTGAAGAAGATGAAATGAAAGTGGGGAAACAACATCCTGGTTTTCAATAGCCCAAATTATGCTTGTGCAATCCAAAATTGTAACGATTAATAAATCACAAGAAAACTCATTCCACATGTTGGTATTTATCTTGCAGAGCATGTTTTCAGTCATGGTGAACTACATGTAGCAAGAGGAATTGCATGAAACTCAATAAAGGTTTTAGTACTGCTGAAGGTAGGAAAAAAGATTAGGGACAAAGGAGTAAATCCCATGGTGCAGTTGAAAAAGTCACGTAAGAGAATGGTAAACATCAACGTAAATATGATAACCTTGTACATAAATGGATAAATCTAAGAGAGAAGAATAATAAAAAAGTAGATACATAATAATATCACAGATCCATTCGTTAAGGCCCTTTCTTGCTCTAGTGTAGGTAGATCGATCGAACGTATGAGCAAGAGGCACCATAATGGGCCCTAAGTGAAAGTGGAAGATTGAAAGAGTTAACATATGCCCTGGAGGATTTATGTAATTTGATTATATAACTAATTCTTATAGAAAATTTTGTTCAAAATGAAGTATGCTTCTGGTTGGAGACTAGTGTACGTAACACTTTATGTATGATGAACGACGAATTACTCATTATTGTTGGGGACACCAAAGGGTTATGTGCTTGTGGTTGTTTGGGACAATCACAGAACGACTCAAAGAGAGTCTTCTATATTTTAATACGTATGCAAAGAAAATTAGGAGTAAAACAAAGTTGAAATAAAAGAATCATTTTTTCCAAAGGGCTAGAAGAGTAAATTAGACATTGAAAAGTTAGGTATACATGCATATATTGGAGATTTATAGAGTTTGTTGAGTTGTATTCAAAGATATGATATAGCATTGATAATCACTACATTATAATGTTAGTTAATATATTACCGTATTGGTAGTAACCATTTCATATTTTTCGATTGGCTAAATTGAAAATGGAAGAACTATGTGGCAATCTACTGAGTAAAACAAAGTTGAAATAAAAGAATCATTTTTTCCAAAGGGCTATAAGAGTAAATTAGACATTGAAAAGTTAGGTATACATGCATATATTGGAGACTTGTAGAGTTTGTTGAGTTGTATTCAGAGATATGATATAGCATTGATAATCACTACATTATAATGTTAGTTAATATATTACCGTATTGGTAGTAACCATTTCATATTTTTCGATTGGCTAAATTGAAAATGGAAGAACTATGTGGCAATCTACGGACTAAAATTAAAATGTCATTATCATGTAACATGAAACATACGATATTATTTTCATGTCAAATTAAGTCACATGATAATGTGACTAAGGCTGTCAATAAATACCCGAAAAATCCGAAATATGAAAAATTAAATATTCAAAAAACGGATACGGATGCGAATATGACCATATCCGCATCAGATAATTATGCATCCATTTTTTATCAAGATTATTTTTTTCCTTCATATTTTAGTACATAAAATGATTGTCATTTATTATTTTATCTACGTAAAAAAACCCAATATGTGTATAAAATCAATATTGCTGTTTAAAATTATTTTTCTTAGCATATTTGTTATTTTTTATATTTTTAGTACTGAAATGGATTTATAATAAATCAAAATTTTATATTTATTTGTTTAGATTTATTGGTTGTGAATTAGTCAAAAAATATCTGATAAATATTTGATATTCGTTCGCATTCGGAAATACGGGTATCCAGTATCCGAAAGTGAGTTAGAATATAGATACGGATAGACACTATCCGAATTTGTATCCGACCGTTTACACGTCTAAATATAACTACTGTAATTAACTACTATTTTTTATTTTATTTACTTGACCCCACATTTCATGTTTGCAAGCAAAATATAAGGAAAACTCATATATCAGAATAAGAAAATGACAAGGTTAATTGTTTTCACATTTTTTATATTAATTAGATATTGCCTCGGTCGGTTGTACTTTCCTAAAATCTATAGTTGTGATCCAAATAATGGTTGAACTATTTTATTAATCGTTCAAGTAAAAATATTGATCAATGGTGAAATTGACTTAATCGTAGTATATCATTGGTTCTAAATGAAAAGTTTCTTCTATGTGTTTTACTTTACTAAAGAAGTAGAGGTTGGAAGTTATTTTTTTCCAGTTTTATGTCCCATTTAATTAATGTTTTAGCAAATAATATTTTGTTTCCACAACTCCTATTTAAACTATCAAAATTTTCTTTAGGATGTCACACTCATGTCAGAAACTATAAATCCTTATTTTGAAGTTAAAAATGACCAATAATCTAGCTTTTGTGTTACTCATTATTTAAGTCCAGTTTGGTGGCAACTTGCATTAATCAGAGCTCTAGAAATCTCTATCAAGTGCACATTTAAATAACAGATTATTTTACCTATCAAGCCATGAATAATTTCAATTATTGAAAAAAAAAACTGAGAACATGTGCAACTCTTTGAATTTAGAAGGACGATTGCAAAAATAAATAGCAAACAAAGCTACCATGCATCATCAAGATATCGGAGACAAACTACTTTAAGCTCATTAAAGACATTTCATTAGACGAAATAAACAAGCACATATATTTAGTGTAAAATGGAATAGATCATTAATGTAAAGCTATAATATTGATTACAAACATCACAATTATAGACTGCTTGAAAAGATTAAAACGTCTTTAACAAAACAATTAATATGTGAAAATTTTCAGAAAATAGTAATTGATATTATAAAAAAAGCAGCACCAAGTTGGATCCACATCAATAATGACAGGATTCGTTTGTCCATCAAATTCATCGCATCACTTACTCCTCCCCCTGCAGTTTATGAACAAAACTTCAAGTTAATTCAGCAGCAAATAACAAAGTGTGGACTATTATTGTTTAATCTTATTAAAAATAAAACCATGTTTCAGTTTTCTTAGAAGAATAACAAAAAGAATGCTTAAAGACCTTTCATATATTATATTAAAAGCAATGTTTTGCATGAGATCATTTAAACTTAATTTTTAAGTTATGTATTAAAATCTGTAGGTAAATTGAATTGGCAATTTTGGCATTCCTAAGGATTATACCATCAGCAAAGAAAAAAAAACAAAAAAAAAAAAAAAAGAGAAAAAGAAAAAGAAGAAGAAGAATACTTTCTAGTCCACATCGACCACTTTATTACTATGTTTTGTTACATATTTACCTCTTCAAATATAGGAAAAACATCATTCTGATATATTATTATGCTAAGCATATTTACTATTATAAAACTATATTTTGATACATGTGTGTACCTCTTCCATATTTCGCAAAATCACACATATTTATATATTACTATGTTTAACACATATTCACTACTTTATTGGAATATTTTAATACATATTTACCACTTCCAACTATAGAAGAATTTTTTTTGGGTATCTCTACATATCCACATATAAATATGTATGAGTCCCCAATTATGGCTCATCCATACACACACACACACACATATTTCATTTAGTGCTTCAGTGTACGGTGCTAATTTTAAGGTTCACTCCAATATGCAGTACTAATTATTGGCAGTATAATCAGTTTCGCTCAAGTTCTTCTTGGCAGAGCTTTCTTGTTTTCTTAAAAACTAACTTTCTTTCGAGTATAAGTTTAATGTTTTTAAAGGACTTTCAGAATAAGTTGATCCATGGTGGAGCTAGTAGGGGTGAATCAAAGTTTGCACAAATACCTCCATGGAGAAGTTAATTTCTAATCATTGAGAATTTCAGAAGTTAGGGAGATTCAAGAGATATATGAAGCACTGACACGTAACTGTAAGAATGATAATATGAACATCAAGGACCAAATAGTGTAAATAATAAATGATAACAGTGAACTGAATATTTATAGCATTTGGTGTTTCTAGCTTAACGCCTTGCTCATTTAAATGCATACGGTAAGTGAAAGCTTAGAGTTTACAATAGAGTAGGCATAATATATGAATGCACCGTGACTATGTTTTTTTTTCCTACAGTATTTTCTCATGAGCTCATACTTCAGCAAACACCTTATTTGCAATAAAAACAAAAATAACTTTCATGGAGTATTGAAAGTATTTGGAAACAATCAGAATTTAACCGAATAAAAGTGAAAAGTATATGATTGAATTAAATAATCATGCTGCCATGCAACAGATTGTATATATTGATAAGGAAAAAATATGTAAACTAAACAACAATCGAAAATGTTATGCTTAGAATAAATTAAGTACATGATCTAGCATAACCTCATCGGCTAACTTTTGTACTTCAATAACAACAGCCTGTAGTTTCAATAGGGAAATGATGATAAAGCGACAGTAAATGAGAAGCTTATTGGAGTGGAAAAGCACTTAATGAGATTGGGTGCATCCGAGTCTATGATTTCTTTTTTGTTTGGAAACAAATATTGGAGAAAAGCTTATGAGAGTGAGAATAGAAATGGATTCGTGGTGATTAGAAATGGAACATTGAAGGTGGAGTGGCATGTGAGATGGGATATGAAAATGACAAATACATCCTCTATTATTTTGTTTAGAGTAGGGGCTTTTTCATAATTTTAAAAGCTTCAAATATATGTATTCCTATTATATATAGATATAGCTGCGCAATTTCAAATTGCGCAGGCTATATATTTAGATTAAAGCTTCGCAATTTATAATTGCGTGAGCTATATAAAAAATATACCTATTTTTAATTAGTCTTTAGGGAGGCCTATATCTCCATTTTTTTTTTTTTTGATGCTCATATCAAAATTCTGTCTTATAATAAATAATCTAAGAACTTTGTTTGAAACTTGTACCTGAAACTAATTGGTTTATCTTATCACGATGTCTCTCCTCCTAAGTAGTGTGCTATATAACATGAAACTACTGAATAAACAGCATCTTTTTTTTCGCTTTTGATGTTGTGTTTGGGTTTAAAACCCTATTCTTTTGTAAGGACAATCATAAGTATTTTCGTCTTTTTTGAAATCAAGTCTCAGAAATAGTCTCTCTAGTAATAGGGTAAGATTGTGTACAACTTGCCCACCTGGGATCCCGCTAAAGTGGGAGCCTTGTGCACTGGGTAATTAATGAAGAGCTACCACATTGACTATGACTAACAACTAACTCTAAATTTGTAATGTTGGTAGATCTTGTATATCTCTAGTGTATCTTTACTATTTTGGTTGGTGCTAAAAAGGTGAAAATTGGCAAGTATTCTAATCTCAAATCTGTGCAGGCTTCAGCCCTCTTTCTTTCATTTTGAAATGTTATTTTTATCATTCTGCCTATCATTTTACAGCAGTATCTGTGTCATACTGACACCATTTAATATATTATATACTGATAAAATGTTGTATTCTTAATTGTTTGTATGATAATTTGCTGGACTTCATCTAACATTATTATTTTTGTTACCGTTAAAGGTAAGAGTTCTCAAGTTCCACTATTCCTTTTGGAAGAAAATATGGAGCCTATAGTGTGCACTCAGCCTAGAAGGTTTGCTGTTGTAACTATAGCAAGAATGGTTGCTGAACTTCGTAACTGTCAAGTGGGTGGTGAGGTTGGATATCATATTGGGCATTCAAATGTCACAACAGAAAGGTCTTTTGCTGTACAAAAACTTCCAAGTTACTTTTCGTCTTCTATACATTATTAAATTAACGTGTACAGTAACTGGATTCCCATAAAAAGATTTGTATGCTGCCCTCGTTTTTTTTTCTTTTCCCTTTCTTTTTTTGTCTATTATTTTTATTTTTTGACTTTGTGTGTTTTTTGTTCGAGAAATTTACATCAACCTATTTTCAAATGGGGCATTTTTTACTCACTACAGTGTAAGATGTGCATGGGCAGAGTTATTGTTCAGAAACTAACCATCAGCTGACTGCAGAACCATTATTTTATAAACCTGTGGTGTACTGAGAAGATCGTGTTACCTACCAATCGATATGTACTATCTTAGCTAAATAACATTATGGATCTATATTTAAGGCCCACTTCAAATATATAATGATGATGATGATGATGATGATGATGATTGTATCTGTGACTTTTCTTTTTCCATTTTGGGAAGGATTCAATAGATAGAAAAAAACGTAGTATGTCATGAGAGAGACCTAAGTTTAAATCCCCTAATAGAAATAGTAAACTAAGAGAGCAAAAAAATAAAATAAATAAATTATGCTCACTGTATTAATTTGATTGCATAATGCTATTTCTTTCCTTTCAATTTGGTTCGTATATCTATGGTATTCTTTGGGGTTGATTCTGACCACATGTGCAGTTAATATTGGTTAAATTTTTGGCAGGTCAAAATTAGTTTTCAAAACCGCTGGAGTGTTATTGGAACAAATGCGGGACAGGGGTCTTGCTGCCCTGGACTACAAAGTTATAATTCTCGATGAAGTTCATGAACGGTCTGTTGAGTCTGATCTTGTTCTTGCATGTGTGAAGCAATTTATGATGAGAAGCAATGATTTAAAGTATGTATCCTATTATTTTATTCTTTGATTGGATACTATTGCTTCAACTTGCATTATGTGCTTAATACTTCAAAAGTAATTTCTGCTTTGGTTTCTCTCATAACTTTAGTAACTCTTATATGCTATGTTAAAACACAACTGGTTTCAGGGTTGTTTTGATGTCTGCTACAGCTGATACTGCAAGATATAAAAATTACTTTAAAGATCTTGGTAGAGGTGAAAGAGTTGAGGTTATTGCAATTCCAAGCCTCCCTCAGAATATTCTTTTCCAGCGTGAAGTCATGTATCTTGAGCAGGTCAGGATACAAATTGGGTTTTTATGCTTACGCACTTTAAAATTGTGCAAATACAAATCATGTCCTAGTGAAAACTAGGCTTATTCTTGTTATAAGTTTTGAATGAGGCCTAACGTTGAAATAAGTTTTTTTTTCCTTGGGTCTATGAATAAAATTTGTCCTTAGCTTAATCATTGTTTCATTCTGCCCTTCATAAAACATGAAGACAAAACTCTGATTTAAATGTGCATCATATAATTTTCTTTGGTCATTGGCTAATGCCATTGAAAAATATGATTTTTTTTCCCTCCTAGTTAAATGTTACGTACCTTGACCTTGCTTGTGATTTTTATTTGTATAAAATCAATCTCGCTAAATTTCACCTTTCAATCTTAGTTCTCCAAGAAAATGTACCTATCTTTCATATAATGTTTCGACATTGATTTCACCTACTACTAAGAATTTATAGTATTCCAAATTTCGCAAATTTATTAGTTTTTTGTTTTATGCCTTTCGCTAACATTAATTTTTTTTTTATCTTTTTCTATATCGCAAAATTCTGCTTAAAATTTGAAACTCTTAGACGTCTTGTAAGTTTTTCGTTTGAGAAAGCAAAGTTTGTGACATTTCAGTAGAAGGTAAATGATATTTTGGCATTTTAAAAGTTACAACAAAAAGTGAAATTTGTTTTTTTACCCGTACTGATAGGCTTGAAGATTAGTTTGGTCTTCATAAATTTTGTTCTGAACTTATATCTTGGTAAACTTGTGCTGCAATGCAGGTTGTTGATCTCCTTGAACTAGAGACAGAAAGTTCTGAATCATTATCATCAATTTACTGTAATGGACCAAACCGTTATGCAGACGCTGAAATGAAGCCTGTGGTGCACTCGCTTATTCATAAACTGATATTACATATTCATGAAAATGAACCGGATATGACAAAAAGTATCTTGGTGTTCCTCCCTACTTATTATGCTCTAGAAAAACAATGGGTTCTATTAGAGCCGCTTAGCACTATTTTCAAAGTAAACATTCTTCATAGTAGCATTGACACAGATCAAGCACTGCTGGCTATGAAAATTTGGAAATCTCACCGTAAGGTAAGTTCATTTTTCCATCTTTTGGTCAATATAAGTTAACCTCTGTCAAATTTTGGTAAATGTCAAATGCACATCAAATTTATGGAAGGGAAGTGCAAGATTATCTTTTGCACTGCATTTGACATTTTCCTGAACTAATGACTAAGAAAGTCTAACTTGGTACGAGAATATGGTCATTTTAAACTGCCCATTTCAGAATTATTATGTTATTGGGACAAAATATATACAAAGAACTCAATGCCACTCCCTCTATCCCGTATTTTAAATTCAGATACAATATTTAAGATACACAACTTTCAGCAGACCACTTTTCTAAATGAAAATTATTTTGAGATATTCTTTATAGTTTATATTTATACCTCAAACATCTTATAGGACAGAGGTAGCAAATAGCACATGCAGTATAACATCATGCTACAAATTTTTCAGCATCCATGAACTTTCACAAGGCTTTTGAATCTTAATCTTGTATTGGAAGAGGGCTCGAATAATTATCCTCTACTGACTGAAGTAATCTTTGGCTAGATGAGAAAATCTTGGTTGAGCTCTTTTATTAGTATGTTTCTCAGTACTATATTGGAATAAATTTTGGTACTAAAATGGAAAAAATATTCAACGAAACATTGATGATCTATATTGTGAACTATTACTTGGTATTTGTAATATAGAATATAAGTATTTATCCAGACCATCAACATAAACAGCTGCATCCAAACCCTGTTGAAGTATGCCCAAAATATTTTGTAAACAAACAAAAAGATGCATATTTTTCCCAAGTTATCACATCCGAGCTTTCATCAAAAAAATCATTCAAGTTATTGAATCTTGATCAAGATTACTGTCACATGAGATTATTCATATTTTGGTGTTACATATTGCCAATACCGCGACATTAAAATTTTCTTTTCCTTTCGTTCAGTTCTCCGTTAGTTTAATTCATTTGAGTGTAGTTTTAGAATTGTGCCTAATATAGTTGCTTGGGCCTTCAGTTCATTCCTATAGATCAAAGTGTTCCGCTTTTTGGTCTGATATGTTATTAAAAAAATGAATTTATTTGGAAAGTGAAAAATAATCCTATCATGTAACGTAACGAAGTAAGGTCGACAGAAGAATTATAAGTGAAATATAATACATTTTTTTACTCAAATAGTGCATGGGGAGTTTACATGGGCTTGTGATGTTATGCAATGATAATACGTTCTTACCCATAATCTTCAAAATACCATTGCGGAAATTCTAACTCGAGGCCACTCAAATCAAAACCCCAAAGCACAGCGGAAACGAGATCTTGAGTAGAAGTGCAAAAACAACCAATCAATATCTCAATCCAATTCAAAATCAATCACAATCTCCAAACAAACAATAGAAAATCAAAGCAATAACGTTAAAATAAATCACATACCGATTTATAGTGGTTCCACTAACGTCTTGTTAGTGTACATTCACTTTGAAAGAGAGTTTTTATTAATACCAATGAGAAGAGTACAAGAGATTGATTACAATGATCAAAATTCTAACAGAATTGATTTGTGGGGAGGAGAATTGAAGAAAATTAGTTTTAGATAAACCCCAATTAGTGGACAATAAACCCTAGATTAAACCCTTAATCTCCTTCCGTCCTAATCTCGAATCCTGAAATTGCTTATATAGTGAATCATCTTTCATTGACAAATACTCGATTTGCCCATTGAAGCCCTACACGCAAATACACAAATTCCGGGCTGAAAAAACAAAACTGTACCGCGACAGACGACAGACGTCTGTCATAACCTCTCAGACGTCTGTCGTAACTCTTGGGTTACCAAAACCCAGAGCTCAGACATTTGAGACAAACGTCTGTCATCTGTTGTTCCAGCAACACTCCATCTTTTTGGTCATATCTTCCTCCTCCGAGCTTCGATTTGTGAACCGTTTTCACCATTGTAAAGCTACTTCTGACCTCTTCAATTCTTCATATAATGTCACCAAAATTCAACACTCCACATCGACACTATATCCATCTCCAACTCCAATGATACCATACCATCGTCAACAACCGATAACACCAACTACCACCACTTCTACCTTTAACCAAACGCGAATGCTTTTTCAATGAGCTCCGACAAAGTCACTACCCATTGCACTCCATCAACAAGCTCGGGCAAAGCCTCCGCTCGCTAACGAAGTGTTGAAAACATCCAAATCCTAAACCATCTCATCAAAGACTAGAGTGCTAAGGAGTGTAAATTAACATTCACCAAGAAGATACAATCACAATCTCTCATCGATACTATTGCTCATCGACAACCAAACTCCTCCCTCAACCGTGCTACCCCGTGGCACCTAGCACTTCAACAAGCGAATCAAGTTTGAGCATTGCTTAAACTTTCCAACCGGCAATGCCTTAGTGAACATATCCGCTGCGTTATCCTTTGTGTGCACTTTTCGAAGATATACTTGCATATCTTTATACATGACTACTAAAAATTGACTCTCTCACTTCAATATGCTTAGTCCGTGAGCTAAACGCTAAATTCTCTATCAAGTGAATAACACTTTGGCTATCACATCGAACATCGATACTATCATGCTCGAATCTCAAATTACACAAGAATCGTCTCAAGTAAAGTATCTCCTTTGTTGCCTCCACCGTGGCTATCAACTCCGCCTTCGTAGTGGATAAAACAACTATGCTCTACAATCTCGATCTCCAACTTATGGTCGCACCACCAAGTGTGAAGACATCCAAAAGTTGATTTTTTTCGATTCCTATCACCGACGTACATAATAATCAACCAATTTGCAATTCATTCCCTTTCTACCGTCAAAAATAAGACCATGAAATGATATACCACTAAGTTATCTCAATATAAGCTTCACAGCTTCCCAATGTGAGTTTCACGGATTAGCCATATACCGACTAACCATCCCGACGGCATTTGCAATATTGGACCTTGTACACACACCATAACATACATTAGACTTTCAACCGTACTAGTATATACACATTTGCCATATTAGTCTTGTCTTTCTTCAAGGTAGGTGATCCTTTACTCAAAAGCGTCATATGCAAATGTAAAAATGTATTTGACGCTTTTGCATTCTCCATGCTAAACCGGCAAAGCACTTTATCTATTTACTCCTTTTAAGTTAATTTCAACTCAAAATGCTTTCGATCCCTTTCTATTCCATGTTCAATATCTTCTTTGCCTTTTCAAGATCCTTCATTTCGAACTTCGATTTCAAACTCAGTTTTAACTTGTTGATTTCATTCTTATCCTTAGAAGCAATGAGCATGTCTTCCACATACAAGAGTAAATAAACCCAACAATCATTTTCCAACTTCTTGAAATATATGCAACCTTGATGTTTCTATCAAAATCATTTTCAAGCATAAAATGATCAAATCTCGTGTACCATTGTCTAGGTGATTGCTTTAAAGCATATAATCCATAATAAAATCTTTTGGCTGCTCAATGTAGATGTCTTCATCTAAGTCACCATGCAAGAAGGCGGTTTTCACATTAAGTTGCTCTAACTCCAAGTCATGAATATCAACTGTAGCAAGTAATATTCGGATTGAAGCATGTCGCAAAACCGGTGCGAATATCTCATCATACCCCTTTCTCTTCCTTTGTGCAAACCCCTTAGCCACTAGCCTAGCTTTGTATCTCCCATCGTCTTTCACCTTGTATATCCATTTACACCAAATATCATGGTTTTCTTTAGGAAGTGGAACCAAATCCCAATCTGATTCTTCAACAACGATTGCATCTCTTCTCCATGGTACAAATTCACTTTGAGCTATCACTCGATTCCATGACGTCATCAAGGTCCATCGGCTCATCTTGAACTATGTGAAGAACATAGTCCAAATTATCACAAAAGTTAAGATAGTTTCAATCACCATATTTATCGGGTGACCTTATAGCACGACGACCCACCCAACCAGCAACACCATCACTCAAATTCCTTTCGGTTCCACCTTGAATCGAATCCTCTCTAGAATCATACACATCACCAACACTACTAGAAGCACCATATGGACTATGTGATGTAACATCAACCACTTCCTCTTCACAAACATCTCCAACTACTCTACTTCCTGGACGAAAGATGTGAATAACTTCCTCCTTTGCTTCACCATGAACCAAAGCCGGAACATTCGATGGGATCTTATTATCCTTGAACAAAGCCGACTCATCAAAAGTAACATAACGAGAATTCACAACCTTCTTTGTTTTTGAATTTCAAATTCGATAGCCTTTTACACCGTTCGTATAACCAAGCAATACCCCTTTGGAAGCTCTAGGCTCAAGCTTATCATTTCCCGGATCATACACATAAACCGGACTACCAAACACACGAAGATAACTCAAGTCAATACACTTTTCCTTCCACACTTCTTTTGGAATTTTATTACTAATAGCCGAGCACGGAATTTGATTAATATGCACTGCGGTTGACAAAGCTTCGACCCAAAATCTCTTGACAAACCTAATGTCAATATCAAGCATCGAGCTTTCTCCAGTAGAGTACAATTCATTCTCTCCGCAACACCATTCGACTACGGATCTTCCGGTGTAGTAAAATGCCTCAAAATACAATGATGCTGGTAAAACTCCGAGAACTCTTCGGAAACATACTCTCCGCCATTGTCGGACGTTAGAACCTTGAAAGACTTGCCACTCTCATTCTCAACAAGAGCTTTCCATGCTTTGAACTTTGCAATTGCCTTTGACTTGACCTTCATTACATACATCCATACCTTTCAAGAAAAGACATCAATAAAAGAAATATAGCAGCGAGCTCCTTCCAAAAAAGCTACCGGTGTCGGTCCTCAAACATCCGTGCGAACATACTCAAGAAGCCTTCTCGAATCATGTTTTTCTTCACCGAATGATACTTTAGTTTGCTTGCCCATGACACATTTCTTACAAAACTATAGTTTGTTGAAACTTTCTCCATTGATCATCTCTCTCTTCCAAAGAATATCCAAACTTTTTTCCGAGACATGATCTAACCTCAAATGTCACAACCTAGTCGCATCCAACCCACGAGAGCTATCAACTTCCATACAAGTTTCACCTTCAATAGTTACTCCTTGAAGCAAATAAACACCATGAGTCCTAGCACCCTGCATCACCACAAGCGCAACCTTCGAAATCCACAAGCTATCACTATCAATAGTGATTTTACAATCTAAAGAATCCAGTTGCCCCAAAAGCGATAAGAGACTTGCGAAGTCTTGAAACATAGAAGTACATTAGTGAGAGTACGAACCACTTCGTCAAACATCCGAATTTGCACGCAATCAATGCCTTTCGACGTACAAATAGTACCATTACGCGTAACAATTGAATTTTCTTTGTCGATATAAGAAGAAAAACAATTCATATTCGGCGTCATATGATAAGATGTCTCCGAATCGAGCATTCATTCGCTACCCGAAATATCTGATGTTATCGCCGTCAACACATCTACGTCTTCCTCACCAACTCCACTCTGCACCGCTACAGATGAAGATGTCACTTTCTTCTTTGCCTTCTGTTTGTCCGGCTCATTCTTTCAATGATCGGGCTTCTTACAAATATAGCACTTGTCCTTTCTTTCCTTCGACTTTCCTCTCCAACCTGGGTTTCTTGATTTAGAACGCTCACGGTTCTTCTTCTTCGCATACCTCTCCTCCACAAATAAACCGTGACCACTACTAGCACCTAGCACCACTACTTCCATCACCCAACTCCATTTGATCATGCAACTTCTCGCTAAGAAGACCCGTTGTGACATCATCTAGAGTCAAAGTATCTCGACTATAGATCAAACTATTTGAGAATCCCGTATAACGGTCCGGCAACGAACATAACAATATCATCGCATTTTTCCTTAATCTTCAAATCCGTCGCCTTCATCTTCATTAATAAATCATCAAAGATATTCAAACGCGCCTTTAGCGAAGTACCTTCTTTCATCTTATAGGTGAAGAACGTTCGCAAAAAGATCAAACAATTAGTTAGTGATTTCTTCATATACAACTCCTTCTACTTGTCCCAAGTACCTTAGCGGCAGTCTCATCACTAATTTCGGAGATAACATTCTCCCCCATAGCAAGTTGAAGTGTAGTGAATGCCCACTCTTCCATTTCCTCTCTCAACATCCGAGATGTCTGCCGGCAACAAATGTGTGTCAAACACTATCCGATGCACCCGATTCCTCCTTAGAACCGCTTTCATCTTCCATTGTCACTTTTCAAAATCATTATCGTCATTCCATTTGTGTATAAGCAATTGTGATTCCGAAGCCGCATATGATCCACGTACATACGGTGCTACACCACTTGGACTAACCATTGAAGAACTACCTGATGTATTATCTGATACCGACATTTCTACGACCACCACTTACCAACACCAAAGTTTCGATACCAAATGTTGTGGAAATTCTAACTCGAGACCACTCAAATCAAAACAAAAAAACACAGCGGAAAACGAGATCGTGGTATAAAGTGTAAGAACAACCAATCAATATCTCAATCCAATCCAAAATCAAACTTAAACCTAAAACAAGAAATAGAAAATCAAAGCAATAACGATAAAATAAATCACACACTGATTTATATTAGTTCCACTGACGTCTTGTCAGTGTACATCCACTTTGAAAAATGACTTTTATTAATACAAATGAGAAAAGTATAAGAGATTGATTATAATGATCAAAATTCTAACAAAGTTGATTTATGGAGAAGAGAATTTAAGAAAATTAGGTTAAGATGAAACTCTAATTAGTGGAGGATAAACCCTAGATTAAACTTTTAATCTTCTTCCGTCGCCCAGTCTCGAATGAAAATAGCTTATACAGTGAACCATCCTTTGTTGACAAATACCCAATTTGCTCCTTGAAGCCCTACAAGTCAATAAATAAATTCTGAGCTGAAAAAACAAAGCTGCACCGCGACAGATGTCTGTCATAATCTTTTAGACGTCTGTCGCAACTTTCGGGCTGCAGTAAACCCGCTGACAGACGTCTGTCACAAGATGACAGACGTCTGTCATAACTCTCGGGTTACCAAATCCTAGAGCTCAGATGTCTGTCACCTGTTGTTTCAGAAGCACTCCACCTTTTTCGTCATATCTTTCTCCTCCGAGCTCCGATTTGCCAATCATTTTCACTTGTAAAGCTACTTCCGACCTCTTCAATTCTCCATATGGGGTCGCCAAATTTCAACAAATACATGCTGGCATTCTCTGCATTTGTTAACGTCTTTTATCATTACGTTGTACTGTTCTATGCTTTTGGTAACCTTCTTATGCTGTTGGTTTGATCACTTAAACAACTTTTTCTTTAATTTGAACAATTCTGTTGACTAAGTATATCTTTTATTTAGTTAATTAATACATATTGCATTCAACTAGCTTTTTCATTTTTTACTTGAACTGCATATGTTTGAAATGTGAATCTCAGCGCAATAGAATTTTGTCTTCAATGCAGGTTATATTAGCAACAAATATTGCTGAATCATCGGTCACCATTCCTGGAGTGGCCTTTGTTATAGATTCATGCAGATCGCTGCAGGTCCTTTGGGACCAACAATCAAAGAGTGACACTGCGAAGCTTGTTTGGGTTTCCAAATCTCAGGTGGTTGCTAATAAACACATAGTTGTGAAAATCGCATTGTGGCACTTGCCATGGGGCTCAGATCGATGAAGCATTAGCGCATTTTGTTCTTACGGCTCCATGCGCATTAAAAGACGCACCAAATAGAACAAATGACATACAACGCAAAGGATATAATTTCTACTACTATTCTATAGAAATTTTGGTTTTCGATCCTTTTTCATAATCCAAAAGACAATTAGTATTTACTATTTATTATATAATTGTGTTTGCAAATTGATTTTTTTTTCCGCACGTCCATATAGGACAAAAAATCACTACTGAATTCTCCACACTCATATATCAAGAGATTTATCATCATTTATATACTGAAAACCTGAACGAACTAATTAACATCTTTGTTTACAAAGAATAATTATTTGAGATAAAAATATAAATATATCGCACCTTTGAAATTTTTATATAATTATTCTGACGGTGATACATAATTTTTTATTTTAAATATGCTTAATAGATATAGGTTGTCATATGATTTTAATTACATATTTATGTAGTTCGATAAATGTTTTTTTTTAATAACAAAAGTGATATTTTATTCAAGCAGAACACTCATTATTATGTCTTAAGGGTTCGAACTCATGACTTTTAGAACATTTGTCTAAAGCGTCATATCTTTAATCAATTGAGTCAGAGGTTCTTGACATGTAGTTTGGTAAACGTATCAAGTAATTATAAAAAAAACTATAAAACAAAAACATAAAGCAAAATAAACATGCCAAGTTAACAAAATAAATTATGTTACTCTTGTTTCATTAATTTGTGATGTGTAATAAACAATTTTCTTCTAAGAAATTCAGAATATTTTAGTAAAGCTTGCGCTTAGGCCTGTCAACGTATACTTTTGGATGCAGATAGTGCTATATCTGCATCTACATCCGAAATCATTTTGAATATTCTGTATCTGCATCCGTGAATAGAGAAGGATATTGGATAAATTATCCTATCTGTTTATGATCGATAAGTCAAGAAATATAGAAAGTTTTGGTTTAACGTATGATTTTTTTTGAATCTCATTAATTATACAAGTGTGAAAATTAAACATATACAATGATAATAAATAGTTTCGATCAATTAGTATACATTAAATGCATATGATATAAAATATTAATTTAATAAAATAATAAATATATATCTTTTATTGTACTAAAATACTCTTGGTATGAACTATAATGTTGAAAAAAACCTAATGAATAAATTTTGGATGTGGACGTCTTCTAGGGCTATCAATTGATATCCGAAAAATCCGAAATCCGTCCGCATCCGCATCCGAAAACGGATAAATATCCGTTATTCGAAAAAACGGATACGGATACGAAGACATCCACATTCAAAAATTATTCGTCCGGTTTTTGTCAAGATTATAGTTCAAATTATATGTATTTTAGTGCAGTCAAAAAGTATTTGTTTATTATTTTATTAAGTTAGTAGTTTATATTATATGCACTTAATGCTTTTTAACTGCTCGAAATTATTTATTATCATTATATTTGTTAATTTTTAACGCTTTTATAAAGAATGAGATTGAAAAATATTTTTGTTAAATTAAAATTTTCTTTTTATAATTCTTGATTTATCGGTCGTTAGCGGATTGGATAATTATCTCCGTCCGTATCCACGGATGTTGATATCCGATATCGGAAAATGATTTCGGATGCGGATATGGCACTATCCACATCCGAGAGCATCCGTTGACAGGTCTAACGTCTTCATATCCGCATCTGTATCCATTTTTCTGGATATCGGATATTTATCCGGTTTATGGATAAGGATACAGATGGATTTTGAATTTTTCGGCTATCCATTGACATGCTTAGTTGCGCTGATCACCAAAATATGCATCAAACTTCTAGAAAGGTTTTGCACCTTTGTGTGCTGCTCATCATAAATAACATTGATAAATATTTGGAATGTTTACATCGTATATGATATTAAAATTTAAGTCTGTTTATACCTTGAATGCGCATTTGACAATCTCTCTGCAGGCTGAACAGCGCAAAGGAAGGACTGGAAGGACATGTGATGGCCACATTTATCGATTTGTTACTCGGCAATTTTACAATTCTTTTAATGATTATGAACATCCTGCAATACTAAGATTATCATTGAGGCATCAAGTGCTCATGATTTGTTGTGCTGAATCTAAAGCCATCAATGATCCCAGAGGTATCTCTTACCTATCATATGAAACTTGGAAGACATAGACTTGACACAGATTTGGATAAAGGGCACACGCAAAAGGATCTGTGGGACAATGCCATATAATGCTACATGTATACATTGTTAAGTAAAATTATCTGTACATAAACAATATATGATGCAATTCTATTGCAATAATAGGCCCCACACACCCATCGAAATAACTAACTCTAGGTGGCAGTTATTTATTTACTCTGCGCGAAAAACATCCATGCTTTAGGAATGTTTGTTTGCTTGATGGCTTTCAAATTATTTAAAAACAGAAACTTTTATCTTGCTGAAGTCTATTAAAAGTGAACTTATTTAACTTAAAGGAGTTTAATCGGTCCACATAATGATGTAATCTTGTTCATAAGAAACGACTGTCAAGAAGAATATATTATTTGAACGTTGAATAAGGTTAATGTTAGAAATTCGGTACCTAATTCCATGACACAGAGGAAGAAACCCTAGCTCCAAGAATTGCCAAACGAAGAGGAGAAAGCCAAGAAGAAAAGAGGAGTTGATTTGATTCGGTGAAGGAAGGCAGTAATGCCGATCGAGCCTTGGAAGGATATTTAAAGCAGTGAAATGTTTTTGCCGAACGAATTTGGAGCGGCATTAGTTTTCGTTTGGTGGAAGAATTGCTGAACAAAATGTTTGAAGTGGTGTTTTGGTGACGCCGAACGAAAAATCTCGTTTGGGTTGGGCGTTTGAGCTTAGCCGGTCCAGTTTGGGCTTTACCAAATCAAATGCCGGATGATGTTTGCCGGACCAAACCATGTGCGCTCTTTGCCGAACCAAAGTGCTGCCGAACCAGATGAATGCCGAATCAAACCACAATGCTGCTATATAGCAGCCATCCTTTCTTATTTATTCACTCTATAAACGGAGTAGCTTCTGACAACAATAGCAGCCAAAATTGAGAGCTAATTTCAGCCAATTTCAGAGTCATCCTAGAGAGCTGAAACTCTACAGAATTTTGACTGTATATTTAATTTTTCTTATGTATAGCCTCCAAAAATGATTCAATCTTGTAACTCTAATCTTTCAGTGATTAATAAAATATTCTCTCCCCAAATGGACGTACACTGCTTCGCGGTAGTGGAACCACTATAAATACTGGTGTTATTTATTTTTCTCCATTGCATAGATCTGTGACTGTCTGTTCTGGTATTCATTTTTTGTTTATTTCGTCTCACTATAATCACGATCCAGTTGTTTTCCGCTACGTTGGGTTTTTTATTCTCTTAGACTGGTTTTCTGAAAGGATTTTCCTCAACAGTCTGGTATCAGAGCTGCAAGGTTGATTGAGGAGTGTTAGACGCTATGGCAGAAGATGAAACTACTCCAGTTGTTACAAGACCCTATACTAGAGGGATGTATATCGCGTCAGGATCACAGTTGGCAATTGAGAAATGGAATGAGATAAAGACTTCGAGAAGTGGCAATGGATGATGAAAGCTGTTCTAATGAGGAATGAAGTCCATCCAGTAGTGTTTGTCCTTAAAGAGTTGACGGTTGACATCTCAGTCGCAGAAAGGAAGAAGATGGAGAAATGGGCGTTTACTACTTTACGACTAGCTATGCGAGAGAATGTTAACTCAGAGATTAACAGTGAGACCACTGCTAGGGGCATTTGGACCAAGCTAGAAAATCTCTACTAGAAAAAATCTTTAACTAACCGTCTGATATTGCTGAGGACATTTTTCACCATGCGAATGAGAGAGAGTACTTTAGTGAAAAAACATCTTAATTTCTTTGATGATCTCGTGATGAAGACGAAGACTGTTGACTTGAAGATAGATGATGAGCAAATGACAATGATTCTTTTATAATCTCTTCCGGAGCGATACACAGGTTTCGCTAACAGTCTTATCTTCGCTAGAGACACATTGACAGTGGAAGATGTAAAGTCGGGTCTTCAATCAGAGGGATTGAGAGATCAGATGAAGGAGATAAGTGAAGGAAGTAGAGGTGGAAGAGTAGTCACATGCTGTTTGTTGAAAGAGGTAGAGAAGATAAGAAGAATTGGCACTCTAGAGGGTGTTCCAAGTCCAAAAAGCCCGGTAATGGCAAGATAGGAAAGTATAAGGATGAAAAATGTTTCATCTGCAAGAAATCTGGTCATTGGAAAAAGGATTGTCCAGATTTGAAGAAGAAGGAAGAAGACGGGTCTTTATCATTTGCAGTGAAGTCTGTATCTGACGATGTGTTGCCTGCAGTAGTATTAGATGTCTCAGACCATTGGGTGCTGGACTCAGGGGCGTCTTTCCATATGACGCCTAATAAAGATTACTTCAGTTCTTTCGTTGGAAGAGAAAGAAGCTCTATTCTTATGGATAATGATGCTAACTGTAAAGCAATGAGTGAAGGTACAGTGGGGATCACGATGTTTGACGGAGAGATACGCACTTTGACAGGTGTCCGGAATGTTTCAAGTCTTCGAAAGTCCTTAATTTCTTTAGGACAGTTGGCTTTTTTGGGATGAAGGTAACTATCGAGAATGATAGTCTGAAGGTTTCGAGAGGTGCACTTGTTCTTATGAAAGGAGATGTGTTCTGAAATCTGTAGTTGCTGAAAGAAACTACAGTTCTTGGAGAGTCGTGTGTTGGAGTAGAAAGTTCTCGTGCTTTGGATGCCGCAAAGCTTTGACATTTCAGGTTGGGTCATATTTCAGAGAAGGGCTTAGAGTTGCTTCAGAGACGGAAGATGTTCAGAGGAGAAAGCTTTGACAAGATGGACTTTTGACAGGAGTGTGTTAGGTAAGCAAACTAAAGTATCTTTTGAAGTTGGACTTCATAGATCGAGGCGAGTACTTGAGTACGTGCATACAGATGTTTGGGGATTAGTTGCTACTCCTCTTTGAGGAGCAAAATATTTTATCTCATTCATCGATGACTTTTCTCGAAAAGTATGGGTCTATGTGATGAAGGCCAAATCAGAGAGTTTTGAGAAGTTCAAAGACTGGAAAGCGCTTGTTGAGAATCAATATGGTTCTAGGTTAAAAGTGCTGAGATCTGATGATGACAGTGAAATTGTCTCTAGGGAGTTTCTCGGCTTTTGTAGACAGCATGACATTCAAAGACATTTCACTACAACCAACGATCCGCAATCCAATGGAGTTGCAGAAAGGATGAACATGACTCCACTGGAGAAGGCTCGTTGGTTGAGATTGATGGCGGGCTTGTCTAAAGGCTTTTGGGCTGAGGCATTATCAACTGCTGCGCATATCATAAATCGAATTTCGTGCTCAGCCGTAGATGGGAAGATTCCAGAGAAGTGGAGAGATAAAGCAATGTATCTTGGTTACTTTCGAATTTTTGGTTGTCCTGTGTACGTTCACTACACAGATGATGATAAGTTGGAGGTTAGAGCATACAAAGGCATACTAATGGGATACACCTATGGTATCATGGGTATCGAATTTGGAACCCTGTTGATAGAAAGATTGTTCATTTCAGACATATTACTTTCGATGAGTCTGCTATGTTCAATCCGAAGGAGAAGCTACATACCACGTCGGAAGATTTTGATAGGCCTAAGGAGATTAAAGAAGTTTCCGCGTTCCAGCCAAATAGTAGAGTTGTTAATGCTGTCGAGGAAAACGCAGATGATGAAACATCATAGGATAGTCCACATGTACCTTCTAGCAGTGCTGGTGATGTGCATGAATCTAGAGGAAGTTCAGTTCAAGGTGGAGCTAAACGGAGTTTAAGCGAAGCAGTACCTAACCTTGTTAGTCTTAGAACAATTAGGCCGTCTGAAAGGTATGTTGATTGACAGTTTGCGAACCTTAGCCTTGGTGATCAGTTTGACTATGCCGTACATGTAGTTCATGAGGAGCCACTTGACCTTGATGAAGCTTTGAAGTCATGTGACAGTTCGAAGTGGATGTGCGCTATGGAAGATGAGTTAGAATCGTTGAAGAAGAACAAGACATGGGGTTTGGTACCATCTTCTCAAGGAAGCCGATCCATAGGTTGCAAATGAGTGTTCAAGGTGAGGGATGATGAGAGATACAAGGCTAGATTAGTTGTTAAAAGGTTTTCACAAGGAAATGGATTGGAGTATGATGAGATATTCTCTCCAAGTAGTGATGCATACGTCCATCCGCATTTTGCTCGCTACCGTCGCAGCTCATGACTTAGCTGGTGCAACTGGACGTGAAAATCGCTTCTTGCACGGAGATTTGGGTGAGACCATCTGCATGAAGCAGCCATAAGGATTTGTTGTATATGGAAAGGGAATTGAGTTTGCAAATTGAAGAAGTCTTTGTATGAACTTAAGTAGTCGCCTAGACAATGATAAAAGAGGTTTGACTCTTTTATGCTTTCATTTGGTTTTGATCGTAGCATCAAAGACGCTGTAGCTACTCTTGTACGCGGATGATATGTTGGTTGTTTTCAAGGATAAAGTTGAAATTGATAGTTTGAAGCTAAAGCTAAAAGAGGAATTCGAAATGAAGGACCTTGGAGAAGCAAAGAAAATTTTGGGTATGCAAATTCAAAGGGATAGAGAGTTAAGACTTTTGAGTCTCATTCAAAAGGAGTACATTTTAAAAGGTGCTTGCCTGGTTTAGCATGGAAGGGGCAAAGGTAATCATCACATCCATACCTTTGCACACACTTTCTAGTAAAGGTTCTTCGATCTCGGAAAAGGACAAGGTTTATATGATGAAGGTCGCATATGCAAGTGCGGTTGATAGCTTGATATATGCCATAGTTTGCACTAGGCCTGACATTGCACAGACGGTTGGATTTGTCAGTAGGTTTATGACAAATTCAGAAAAAACGTATTGAAAAGCAGTGAAGTGTACCTTCAGATACCTTTGAGGAACTCCAAACCATGAACTTGTCTTTGACGATAGAGGAAGAGATTTCAGCTTTGCTGAATTTTGTGATTCCGACTTTGCCGGTGATATGGATCGAAGGAAGTCAACTTCCAGATATGTGTTTACCATTGGTGGGACAGCGATCAGTTGAAGAGCGAGATTGCAGACGATTGTGGCTTTATTTACTACAAAGGTAGAGCTCATAACTGTGGTTGAAACAGCTAAAGGGGCGTTTTATTTGAGGCGATTGTTGTGTGATTTGGGCTTCGTATATGAAGACGTGGATGTGTACTATGATAGTTAGAGTTCACTTAGCTGAAAGTCCAGCGTTCAGCTCCAGGACGAAGCATATTGAGGTGAGAGAGTCGTTCCTTGTCTCGATGAGTGAAGAGAAGCTAGTTCGTCTTCATAAAGTTCACACAAAGGAGAATGCAGTAGACATGTTTATCAAGTCGTTGCCTGTTGCTAAGTTCGAGCATTGCTCAGACTTGATTCGCTTAATGAAGTATTAGGTGCCACATGGTGGCATGAGAGAGAGTTGAGATGGTTCATAGAGACGTTTGTTTTCATGGTGGAGGTTGATCGGTTCTACACGGATTGAGTACTTCGAACATTTTGTTAACGGGTGGTAGTCTTGCCGGAGTTTGTTGACAGAGTGTAATGGATGATGACACCGTCGAAGCTCCTTGTATACATATCCATTGCTTGGAACATGAAGATGTAGATGAATTTTGATGGCTTGTATGGAATTAGATATCAAGGTGGAGATTGTTAGAAATTTGGTACCTAATTTCATGACGCGGAGGAAGAAACTCTAGCTTCAAGAATTGCCGAACGAAGAGAAGAAAGCCAAGAAGAAAGAAGGAGTTGATTTGATTCGACGAAGGAAGGCAGTGATGCCGATCAAGCTATGGAAGGATATTTGGAGCGGTGAAATGTTTTGAAGCGGCGAAATGTTTTTGCCGAACGAATTTGGAGCGGCTTTAGTTTTCGTTCAGTGGAAGGAATGCCAAACGAAATGTTTGGAGCGGTGTTTTGGTGACGCTGAATGAAAAATCTCGTTCGGCGTCTGAGCTTAGTCGGTCCAGTTTGGGCTTTGCCAAATAAATGTCGGGTGATGTATGCTGGACCAAAGCATGTGCGCTCTTTGTCGAACCAAAGTGATGCCAAACCAGATGGATGTCGAACCAAACCTCAGGACTGCTATATAGCGGTCACCCCTCCTCTTTTATTCACTCTATAAATGGAGGAGCTTCTGGACAATAATGACAGCTGAAATTGAGAACTAATTTCAGACTATCTTAAAGACTTGAAACTCTGCAGAATTTTGACTGTATAGCTAATTCTTCTTATGTATAGCCTCCAAAAGTGAATCAGTCTTGTAACTCTAATTTTTCAGTGATTAATAAAATTTTCTCTTCCCAAGTGGACGTACACTGCCCTGCGGTAGTGGAACCACTATACATACTGGTGTTATTTATTTTTCTGCATTGCATAGATCTGTGACTGTTGTTCTGGTGTTCATTTTTTGTTTGTGTAGTCTCACTACAATCACGATCCAGTTGTTTTTCGCTGCGTTGGGTTTTTTTATTCCTTAGACCGATCATCTGAAGGGATTTTCCCCAACAGTTAATATCAAATGTATCATTGTAAATTGTGACATTAAATATATATTCCTTATTCTTGCTAGTGCATTCATATTGTTGTGACCTCTAATAGATAACTATTTATGTGTCGCATATCAATTGAGTATAAACTGTCGGTTAAATGATATGTAGGATTGCTGCAGAAAGTTCTCGATCCACCAGATTCTGAAGCAATCGAAGAAGCATTGGATTTGCTGGTTCATATTCATGCGGTTGAACCACCTCTTAGTACTAGGGGTAGATTTGAGCCTACATACTATGGCCGGTTGCTCGATAGTCTACCCCTGTCCTTTGATGCTTCAGTTCTTGCTCTCAAGTTCGGCGAAATGGGGTTGCTTAGAGAGGGAATCATAGTTAGCATACTAATGGATATACAGCCTTTGCCTGTGTTGCAACCTTTTGGGAATCCGATTTTGGTATATTATTCTGTCTTGCCTGATAATTTCATAATTTTCCTACCATTTTTTCAAATTTTATCTTAACATCATGCCAGTTCTGTTTGATAGGCCTCAAAGTACGTGGACAATTATTTTGAGGTTGATGCTAGCAACCATTTGCAATCTGTCAAAAAAGAGGCTGTGTTCATTGCGAACCTGTGTGCATACAAATTCTGGCAACATGTTTTCAAGGTAATTGTTTTACTGGGATCGGTTATGGAATGCATAACCGGAGGTTGAAAATATTTTCCATATAGCACTAGCAAACTAGAGCTAGCACATTCAAACTTTTACCCTTTATGGTGTCAGTTATATGAGTGCCTTTTCTCGGTATGTCTGATAAATTAGCTGATACTGGATACATTAATCACCTCCATCCTTATTTGTCTTGAGATACTTCAGAATGGTTAGCTCTATGAATTATCTCATGCTTTTGTGCTTGAGTGGTAGGTATTTCTCATACATGGTCTGAAGTGATAATAGTGAACAATTAACCATCCAATATGGCACCTTCATTTTTTCCTAATAAGTTCCTTTATGAATGTTTACTAGGAGGAATAATGTTTGGTATGTTATTGACCCTTTATGAATGTTTACAAAGAGGCGCTAAGTTATTGACCATTTATGAAAATGTTAAATATACATCTTTGCATTAAATCATAATATCAAATCAAGCCACCAACAATCATTTTTATTTTTATGCATGCAATGTAAAAATGCAATAGAACATGAAATGTTAAAAGGGTATTTATTTTACTTTGATGATGGTTGAAATGGTGAGTTCTGTATTCCTGTTATTAATATTAGAGAATTGCTTGGAAACTGAAACACACATGTTTTAGATTGTTTGCCTTGATCCTATGCCTACTTATTAAAACATATCAAAGTAAATATGTGAGATTATACCTTGGGCTGCAAACCACCAGAATAATTTCTAGTAAATTCGTTTGAGAATCTCTATAAATGGGTCAGAATAGTACATTTTTCAGGACAACTAAAACATAATAAATCTTCTGAACAGTTCTGATAAATAATCAAGTAATTTTGAAAGCGTTTTTATTTAACTTTGATGATGGTTGAATTGGTGGTGCACCCGTGGATTTTATATTGTTGTTATTAGTAGTAGAGATTTGGTACGAAATTGAAACACACATGACATATTTTATTTACCTTGATCCCATGCCTACTTATTAAAACATATCAGAGAAAAGATGTGAGATTATTCCTTGATCTTCAAACCACCTGGATAATTTTTTAGTAAATTTGTTTAATAATCTGTATAAGTGGGTCAGGATGGTACATTGTTCACGACAAATAAAACATAGTAAATCTTCTGAACAGTTCATATAAATAATCAAGTGAATTTGTAAATGATAGTGCACAGTTCAAATTAATCAGTGTACACCGTACATGCCGTTGTAGATAAGAATCAAAAAATGATGAGTAATCTATGTTAAAAAATGGTCTGATGGCATCAGAAGAATATATACCTTGCTCAGAGAACGGTACTACGATACAACTGTACGTAAAATATAGTAACAATTCAAATGCACTTGCTTTTTTCCCCAAACCCTTCAGTTTGTCCTTATTTTGGCCGTCTACCAAGGAATAGTGCAAATACCTATTCCAAACCCTCCATCAAAATTACCAACTGACGGTAACTTTGACCTTGTAGAAGAGGCATATGATTATCACCTCCAATAACTCATGAGGCAAGCACAAATTTTGTCTACCACCGCCGCCGCCATCACTTTCAGATAATTATCTTTCAAACGCTCTCTTTCTCCACCTACTTTCTTCAAAAATAATTAGTATATTAAAACAAGGTATCTGGGAAAAGAAAGGCATTGATGATAAAAGTACTACTACGTTTACTTTATTTTAACTCTCAAATACCATAATAATATAAAGTAACCTATATACATTTACAAACTCTTCATTTATATTCGTGTATTCTTCTATTTCTTCACATAACTATCTTTCAAATGTTCTCTTTCTCCACATACTTTTCTCAAAATAATTAGCACATTAAAACAAAGTATTTGGGAAAAGAGAAAACGTTGATGAAAATGATAATATATTTGAGGAAGATAAGGGCTCGTTTGGTTTTCAATATTCATTACGATGACGACGATGGAAGATAGTGGAGGATATTTAAAATTCTAAGTCATTAGGTCGACGATGAAGGGACGACAGAGTGGTTGAATTGTTTTCAATGCTTTTGTTATTTCCCAAAACACGGAAAACAAAATAAATTTGTTGTCTATTTTAAATATTAGCTACAATTTTCAAATTAGTTGTTTTTCAAAAATACATGCGTCGTGCACTTTTTTTTGGTCGGAAATCAAAAACTAGAAATAACAAACCAAACGAGCCCAATGTATGGAAACGATTTCAACTTCAAGGTTCATCCTACAAAGAGGGTAATCATCAAGAATTTACAAAGAAAGAAAAAAATTAATGTAACTTTGTTATAATTTTTAACAACTTAAGTTATAAAAAGGTCTCTATTTTAAAAAAAACCCTAAGATATCATGTTAACACTTATGCGACAATATTTAAATATTTTGCAATTTTGTTTACTTCAATTGATATAAATTATAATTTATAACTAGTTGAAAATGAAATGCTAATGTTTATTTATACGAAAAATGTTTTTACTTTGTGTTCATCCATTTGTAGTGGATAACAGTGTTGTACAAATTTGAATGTAAATAGATTGTTTTCAAAAACGTTCCGCTTTCTGGCTAACGTATTCCGTTCCAGCTAAGCATATCATCAAAGTACTGCATCCCATGGTATCTTACGTTTTCGGTTTTCCGTTCCCCTTTTTGTTCCGCGTACCGAATCGTTCTGTGTACCGGGTAACATAGATTCATCATTCATCTTGTCCAGTATATGATATTGTATGCATATAAGATAAAAATGGTGGTGCTACCTACACTAATTTGATTGTTTATGTTACATATGTGAATCTTGCTAATGAGAAGTATGTATGAATCTTGCTTGATCAGTGCTATCTACTGATGTAATCTTCCATGCAGTTTGCAGAGTTCTTTGCTTGTTTTCAGAAATAAGTTCATTGCGACAGCTGTTCGTTTTTCAGAACTTTTCCTAAAATCTGTATTCAATTATGTATTTCAGGATAAACAGAGGCTAGAACGCTTGAAAGAAATCACAAATTTCAATGAGTTAAAGGAATCTGATACATTGATCGCCAAGTTTGAAGAGGAATGGTGTTCGTTGCACAATGTTTTGCAAACATCACTTCATAATGTCTCTGAACTATGTATGTATTAAATCCACAGTATATTGATCATTAGTCTAATTTAGAGTTCCTTACACACATGCCACTCTTTTGTTTACTGTAGATGAAGATGTCATCAGCAACATGCATCGTTTCCGACCTGCCTTTTTAGCAGCAAAAATTCCTACTAATTACGAGCTTTCTAAATTTTCTGGAACACAACGCGAGGCACATGATTTTATACACAGATGTGTTTTACGGTCTGAACTAGTAGGAGGGATGAATTCCCTAAAATTAGAAAATGAGAACGATGGTTTGGTTATGGAGGGGAAAGATGAATGTCTTGCAGCCCCATATGCAACTTGTGCTAATCTCAATGCCAATTTTGTTCTTGAAAATTTTCAGTTGATTGTTAAAGAGGTATTAATCACTCTCTTATTAGATATATAAAAATCTTGTTAAAGCACGATTCTTTTGTTTTCATGTAATTTTTTGTACAATAGGTTAAGGCATTGTATATGGGAGAAGCTGGTTCATACCAAGAGGCCGATAGTTACTCATTAGCTCCTGAATTTACAAGTCAAGCTTTGTGTAGATATTTCATGATTGGCTCATGCACTAGAGGTGATTTTTGTCCATTCTCTCACTCTATTCAGGCTGCGAGGCCTATTTGCAAGTTTTACGGTACTCTTAAGGTAATATCTTAGTCTTAACATCTATTGTCCTTTTGTTTTGAGTCAACAAGCAATGCTGCTTCTTTTCCGACTATTCTCTTCTTCGTCTTGTTTTTTTCTTCTTCAATTTTTTCAAATAAAGATATCATGGTTTATTGTATATGTCTGCTTTAGGACAGAATATTCAAATCCAAGTCCTTTGTGTATTTCATTACGTTGGTGCCCACGAACAAAATAATGTCATGTTAATTTTAACATATTAAAGCGCAGTTAACTTTTTCTTCAGTATGCTGTTAAGCTAATGCTTAAAGTGATAGGATTTTATTCATGCATAAAAACTTCTTTAGAGAAGAGCCTTTACCTTGGAAATGATATTCACCATTTGCCTACAGAGGAATGAGATCAATGGTTCCAAAGCCTTCTCGTAGAATCAGCACGTATTACTTCAGCAAAGTATTGATTGCATTTCTAAACTGACATATGAAAGACTGGTGTACCTTCCTAATTTTTGCTCAAAATAGGCCACTAGCGACACTTCATAAGCACGTTGCATCTTAAATATTAACACAGTAAAAGAGTGCTGTTATTTTAAAATATTCTTTCAGTGCAAAATATTTGCAGTAATTTGCTTATTATATGAACAGGGTTGCCGTAATGGAGCTTCATGTTTCTTTTCCCATGATATTTCCCCTAACATGCGGCCAATTGCAAAACCCCATTATATTTGCCCTCAAGGATATGAAGCAGATTCACCTCGATCTTTCCTTAGACTTTTATCGTCTACCAACTCCAATTGTATCGTTATATTGAATGACAAGGACTTAAGGTTTACATCGAGTATATCACACTACTACGATCCAACTAAGATAATTGCCACAACTCCTAATCCTTATTCTTCTGAATTAGCAGCATCGACTAATGATGCTAAAATATTCTGGAACACAAACAACCCATGCAATTTAATTATCAATCCTAAAGTGAACATCATCTGGAAAGATGTACATGCTGTGTTATTATTTATTGAAAGCGACGAGAAAAATCCTGGCTCTCTACAGTCTCTTGTTCAGAAGTTCTTTGAGGCCCTTGCCATTAGAGTTTTCGCTCAGCTGTTAAATGATCTGAAGGTGATTGTCACTGTAAATAACATCAGATATGCTCAGCTGCAGGTATCAATAGCATTCAACTTCAGAACTTTCTTGAACTTTTCAGCCACTTAAATTGAAATGATCGTAATATGTCTTGTATTAAGAACCTTCAGTATCATGATCTCAATAGCTTCAAATTGTTGCATATTATGTTTATGACAATTAACTAACTGAATTTTCAGGTGGAGAAACTGGCAAGGGAATGCTTTTTTTCCTTAACAGAGTCAATTCCATATGACCAATCAACATTTGGAAAGGTTATAGATCCAATAAGCAGTGCAAGACCACTGCAAGTTTGTGCTCCTTTCTCCTATGTTTTCAATATGGATATGTCTGCTGGTATGCAACTGGAAGAACGGCATTGGTTTGCGGATTACCTATTTTGTCAGGATGTGAAGCAGGAAAATTTTTAGTAGGTATGCTTATATCTTAATTTTGTGGTAAATGAAGATATCTGAAGTTTGAAAATTGGTAAATTATTTTGTACTTTTTTCTTAATGTTTTGGTATTTTCGGTCCAAAATATTAGAAGGTTCTATCAAGAATGAAGATGTTGTGAGCATAAGATGCTTTATTATCGGGGTTCTGCTAATGTATGTGGATGAAGATGAAATACTTTGCTGGTCTTTTATGAATGATAGTGTTTTATTGATTTAACACTGTTGTAGGGTAAATTTTGGTTTTGGAAAACTGGCTTTGTTTGGAAAACTTATCAGGAGGACATGTTTGTTTTTAAACTAATTATAAGCACAAGTATGTTTCGAACGGGTTAGCGCCAGCTGGTAAACTTAGGTAGATGTTATATGAGATTGCATCTGAATGTTTTTCCTATATATAAAAATCAACCCGACACAACACAATTACAACTAGTGTAGTTCTTCCATATAGTTGGTGTATTTTCAAAATTCACCAGTTCTACATGTTTTGCTGCTAGGAAACATCTTTTCCTTGCCCACCATGTTCTTCCTACTTCCTTCCCTTGTTATAGCGACTGGGATTTACTTTTTCACATGCTATTTGAAATACACGTTGAAGACCTAAAATTTAATTAAATTTTCAAACCCAACATGTCCTAAAATAGTAACTTTACTCGTCAAAACCCAATATAAACTATTTCTTTTGTGAATGGTTAAGTTGACTGTCAAAATTCCTCGAAAATAGTACACTTTTAAATCTAATAAAAAGATTTCATCTTATCTTTGCTATATTAAAAGGTAAATTCTACAACTCTAGTGTTTTTTTAGTTATTTTATAGTGGAAATCAGGCTCACATTTCTCATATCAAAACTATTTCTTAGAACATCTCTTCAGTTTTACATATTCACATAACCCCTGAAATTATCGAAAATCGAAATCGAATGATCACTAAATGATGATCAAAGGTGTCAATGGTTGCGACTAGATGAGAGAGGTTGACCAATATCATATATTGATCGGAAGTTCGTCTTTGATGATCAAATTTAGGGTTTCAATCAGGATATGAAAATTAGGGTTTTCGTTATGGACGACGGGAGAAGCCAAGACTAATACCATTAGGTGCAGATTTTGATGTATATGACGGGTTGAGATGATGATTATGGTTATAACAAAACTCAATCAAGCAAGTATTGAGATGAACTAGGATGGTGTGACAAATATTTACTGAGTACAAATAATTATTGGAAAAGTATTTACAGAATATTTGACATGCAATTTTTTGTCGGATGCTAGTTTTTTGCATAGCAACACTCATACATTTTACAATGCAAGTATTTTGCACACATTTGTATTGCAACACAACGACAAATGATTGCACTCCATTTTGCATGGTAAATATTTATCCAACATATACCATGCATGGTAATAATTATTATGCATAGTAAATATTTGTCATGTGAACCTATAACATTTTTTATACAGAGATTACAGTTTTAAGTACTTTCAATTAAAATTTTACATTTATAAAACATTCAAAAAATATATTACGTTTGATTGTATTGGGAGAATAATATACAACATCCATTTTGATATCATTACGAACAACAATTATATGCATATAATAGGGGCATTTGATTTACACTGTTTTATTAAAAAGGATGCAAGACTAATGTTTTTTTCTTCCAAAATAAGGACATAAGCTAAAATCTTCCTATTTTATAATAGGTCGTTGTAAAACCATGTAATTTTCACTTAGTAAAAATCGGTAATTAATCACTTGATTGAAGTTTAAGCTAACTAATGACTTAAAAGAAGAATATTTAAAGATGAATGAATTGAGACTCGATTCCTATCCTGTTGAGTTCATGTCATTATATATGAAGTGTGTGTGTGTGTGTGTGTGTGTGTGTGTGTGTGTGTGTGTGTGTGTATAATTTGTTAAAATTGGATAAAACTAGTAAAATGAGAAGAAATGCAGATAGGGGTAAAATGGTCATTAGGTTGGAATTGTATTACCTATTTTTGAAATGAGCACTTTTCTCTCCATTCTTTTCTTCCTCTTCATTTATTTCTTAAGTAAGAAATTATTGTTTCTTAATTTTAAATCCACGCAACTCTTTAAAATCATAATCAAATATTTCAAATTAAATATCTAAATTCAAGTTTGAAGATTCTATACAATTTCATACCATCAAATTTGTATTTTGGAGAAGATAGATGTCATATTTTATAAATCTAAGGGGAGCTTCGAATTGGCTTTGAGCTTGGCATTCTAAGGGATTTGGCGAGTGGAATCTTTTCTCTAAGCTATATAATCATTTGATATGTAAAAATCATGGTCTTATGCTATTATTAGCTAGGCTTTAGTGATGAACTTCATTACATATTTTGGAGATGTGAATCTTGTTGAATGAATGTTTTAAAGTATAATCATATAATTTGATTATGATTTGGTAGAAATTGAATGATGTTTGATATAAGTGTGTAGTCTAATTGTCAAGCTACCGACTTCCTATAGCCAATTCTGTCTACAAACAAACAGTCGACTGACCCCTTCATTAATCAACCAGTTGGATTTGACCAGTTAATTGTTATAGGCCAGTTTTGGCCAATTTACTTTCGTCCAACAAAACCCTGAACACCCCTTTCGAACATTCGACTGATGATTAATGATCGATCAACCACTTTTGATCAGTCGACCAATGAGCTGTAGGTTGTTGAAATTTTGTCTCATGATAAACTAATGGTAGCGGTTAGACATGTGTGTATCAACTCGGGTTTGATACGATTGTAGGCGGTGGATGGTGCGGTGAAAGTATCGTAAATATTTGCCTTATTCTAGTGGCTATACTTGGCGGGTTTTGGCCTTATTGGGAAACCCGTGGCTCAATAGCCCAGCATGTAGCATTTGAGTCATGATTGGTGCCACGTTGTTTTGTGTATGATAGTTTTGTCGTATAGAGTAGCATAGTAGAAGAAATGTGCTAACTGGTTAGATGCATTTGAAGATGCAGTTTGAGATATGGTTTCATTACCTCGAGTATTACCATATGGTATTATTCATGATATATTAGCATATTGGTAATCATGTAGATTAGTGATATTTCCATTACACTGGATTTTATGTATGGCTCTTTCTTTCGTGTTTCTTTATTATCTATTCTTTAACTAAATTGACATAGAGATGATGATCTCTGCTAGTTGGAGGCGACTCATAGAGCCAGAGCAATATTACCGCTACGATTATATCTACACAATTTTTGGTGTATTAACATGTATACCCTATGTATTATTTTGAGACATGTATTCTTATGGGATATGATGTACCATTTTTACTTTGTGTTATGCTGTTGGATCGTATAACTCTTTTGAATTATATGCATCTAGTCTTACACATGTTTATGTTGATATTATTTTCATATCATTTAACTGTGAGTTTTAGTATATTGAGATCTATGCAGTTAAAGCCCCGCTATAACTCATAGTGCTCTTCAACCGCTATGCTTTTTCAATATGGCGCTATTAAAAAGTAGATCCGTTTTAAAGCCTGCTATTTTCCGCTACATCCGCTAGATTAAGGCTTTTTAGCACAAACTTTAGCAATATTAATATAAAAGGGTTGATTTTACTCGTCCTTCTATCAACCAAATCAATAAAGTTAGGGTAAAGGATTTTAAGGCATGAGTGCTCAATATAAATTAGAAATCTATTGTATTCATCAAATATTGACTGCATAAATATAATATTATTTGGTTTTATTATATAAGATTAAATAACATTTCTTTTTCCTACATAAATGGTATGAGAATGAGAATAAATTAATATTAAATAATTGGTTTTATATCTAATGAAGTTTTTTGCACCTTCGATATTTTCCGCAATATCACCGCTATAACTTTTTGCACTTCCACCACTATGGAACTACTAAACGCTTTAACTGCACAGGTTGAGATAGATATGCTCTGTGATATTCATTGTGATTCATATATCTTTTCCTTAACGAAACATTGTTCGTGACACTTTTGGGTAATTTGGTTGCTTGTATGCGTGGATTCTGGGTGTGATGGAAGGTGGGTCATTACAGTGATTTATGTAAGCATCGGATAATTTGACTTATTGATTTATTTTGTGTAATATTGGTATTTCTTAATTGTAGGATGACCAAATTTTTTGTTTCTCGTCTGTTGTATTGCTATTATAATGAAGCACCGGTGATTCATGAACAAATATGTAAAATATATTGGTCGTGTACGTAAACCGGCAAGAGCATAGAAAAGTTTCAACTTCAACAAATAAAAAGAGTCAGTTTGCAAAGCTACAAAAGTAAATCCACAAGAATTCAATACCGGTTTACTATGTAATTGGCAGACTATTTGGGTTTGAAAATAATAAAAATTATTAGATAGCGATGATGTTGAAATTATATTTCCCATTGTAGAAAAATTGATTGAGATATATGTCGGGAAAACATACGAGTGTTTACTATAGAGTCTTTACCTCCTTTAGTAGCTCATAGTGAGATCAATGATTACGAGAATGTTGGAGACATCGAATGCTACTCATACGCATTAGTTTCCCATAATTGTTATAATCCCTGCATAAATGTATGAAGCTATGGTCAACAACAGATATTATGGTTTATCTTCTTACATGATTTATCGATTTCCTATACAACCTAGCCATCCGTATCCCACACGATCCAGCTTTCCTTATATCAGTCATATGCAATGCATATCTCAAAATGTTTGTATATTGTAATTTCTACTTTGATGTCCCTATAGTATCATCTGATTTTCTTAAGGAATTTTTTTAAGAGAGGCATGGGAAAAAGACTTATTGCAAGATCAGGCTCAAGTTAAAACTTATTGCAGAAATATGCATCGTTTTGGTATAGCTTGCGCATTTTTGGAATGCGCAAGCTATATATTTTTTTAATTTTTTATATCTTGCGCATTCCATAAATTTGCAAATACATATTTATTATTTGAGCGTATATGAAATGCGCAAATAATATTTCGGCCATCAAAATTACAGCAGCCTCATTTCCATTCTCATTTCATCTTTTCCTCTCCATCTTCCCAAAACCCTCCTTCAATCTCCAATCTAACACAGTCTATTTCTCAAATCAAACATCAAATCAAAAGAATATTTTATTTACTTTCAAATAATTACTTATTTTATTTCTAAATGCTTCTTCATCTACGCAAATTAAAGGTAAAAATTTTGTTGTTAAGATTACTAGTTATTGTCATTGTTAAAATTACTGGTTATTGTTGTTGTTATTGATAATTACTAGTTATTGTTGTTGTTATAAATGAAATATTAGGTATTGATAAATGATATTGGAAACCCTAGTTGTAAGTTTGATTATTGAGTGAATAACTGGTTGATAAATTTTTATAGAATTGCCACCTGAACCCGTTGATAGATTTGTTCTTTATCTTCAAGAACAACATAGAAGTGAAAATGAATCGCTTATGGTGGTATTTAATTTATACTTGTTGATTGGTTGTTAACTGAAAATGCAATTGTGAATTATTAATTTTAATTCTTTGTTATAAATCAGGACATAGAATCAATTAAACCCGTTGATTATTCTAGCAAGTTTAAGGAAACGGATTTTAAAGATCCTAGATTGGAACAAAACTTAAGAATATCCGATTTTTGGAAAGCAATGCAAGTTAAGTACATTAGACTAGATCATCATCTTCCTACGGCATCGTGTGATCGTTGGAGTCCTAAGAAAAATACTTCTCATACGAGAGTAAGGGAAATGATGTCACATTATGCGATGTTAGCTTTTTATTTGGTTTATCTATGGACGGTTCCCCGGTATGTTTTCAAAATTTGGAAGTTGATTACATGGAGTCGTGTCATGATTTATATGGTTTATTTCCACCTAAGGAGGGAGTAAAATCTAAAAGTGTGATAACAATGGTTTGGTTTAAAAGTGAATGTCAAGAACCACTTGGAGCATATGTGACAGATATACTTCGTCGTAGTCATGCATATCGGTAATCATGTAGATTAGTGATATTTCCATTACACTGGATTTTATGTATGGCTCTTTCTTTCTTGTTTCTTTATTATCTATTCTTTAACTAAATTGACATAGAGATGATGATCTCTGCTAGTTGGAGGCGACTTATAGAGCTAGAGCAATATTACCGCTACGATTATATCTACACAATTTTTGGTGTATTAACATGTATACCATATGTATTATTTTGAGACATGTATTCTTATGGGATATGATGCACCATTTTTACTTTGTGTTATGCTGTTGGATCGTATAACTCTTTTGAATTATATGCATCTAGTCTTACACATGTTTATGTTGATATTATTTTCATATCATTTAGCTGTGAGTTTTAGTATATTGAGATCTATGCAGTTAAAGCCCCGCTATAACTCATAGTGCTCTTCAACCGCTATGCTTTTTCAATATGGCGCTATTAAACAGTAGATCCGTTTCAAACCCTGCTATTTTCCGCTACATCCGCTAGATTAAGGCTTTTTAGCACAGACTTTAGCAATATTAATATAAAAGGGTTGATTTTACTAGTCCTCCTATTAACCAAATCAATAAAGTTAGGGTAAAGGATTTTAAGGCATGAGTGCTCAATATAAATTAGAAATCTATTGTATTCACCAAATATTGACTGCATAAATCATAATATTATTTGGTTTTATTATATAAGATTAAATAACATTTCTTTTTCCTACACAAATGGTATGAGAATGAGAATATTTTAATATTAAATAATTGGTTTTATATCTAATGAAGTTTTTTGCACCTTCGATATTTTCCGCTATATCACCGCTATAACTTTTTGCACTTCCACCACTATGGAACTACTAAACGCTTTAACTGCACAGGTTGAGATAGATATGCTCTGTGATATTCATTGTGATTCATATATCTTTTCCTTAACGAAACATTGTTCGTGACACTTCTAGGTAATTTGGTTGCTTGTATGCGTGGATTCTGGGTGTGATGGAAGGTGGGTCATTACAGTGATTTAAGTAAGCATCGGATAATTTGACTTATTGATTTATTTTGTGTAATATTGGTATTTCTTAATTGTAGGATGACCAAATTTTTTGTTTCTCGTCTGTTGTATTGCTATTATAATGAAGCACTGGTGATTCATGAACAAATATGTAAAATATATTGGTCGTGTACGTAAACCGGCAAGAGCATAGAAAAGTTTCAACTTCAACAAATAAAAAGAGTCAGTTTGCAAAGCTACAAAAGTAAATCCACAAGAATTCAATACCGGTTTACTATGTAATTGGCAGACTATTTGGGTTCGAAAATAATAAAAATTATTAGATAGCGATGATGTTGAAATTATATTTCCCATTGTAGAAAAATTGATTGAGATATATGTCCGGAAAACATAGGAGTGTTTACTATAGAGTCTTTACCTCCTTTAGTAGCTCATAGTGAGATCAATGATTACGAGAATGTTGGAGACATCGAATGCTACTCATACGCATTAGTTTCCCATAATTGTTATAATCCCTGCATAAATGTATGAAGCTATGGTCAACAACAGATATGATGGTTTATCTTCTTACATGATTTATCGATTTCCTATACAACCTAGCCATCTGTATCCCACACGATCCAGCTTTCCTTATATCAGTCATATGCAATGTATATCTCAAAATGTTTATATATTGTAATTTCTACTTTGATGTCCCTATAGTATCATCTGATTTTGTTAAGGAATTTTTTTAAGAGAGGCATGGGAAAAAGACTTATTGCAAGATCAAGCTCAAGTTAAAACTTATTGCAGAAATATGCATCGTTTTGGTATAGCTTGCGCATTTTTGGAATGCGCAAGCTCTATATTTTTTTAATTTTTTTTATAGCTTGCGCATTTCATAAATTTGCAAATACATATTTATTATTTGAGCGTATATGAAATGTGCAAATAATATATCGGCCATCAAAATTACAGCGGCCTCATTTCCATTCTCATTTCATCTTTTCCTCTCCATCTTCCCAAAACCCTCCTTCAATCTCCAACCTAACACAGTCTATTTCCCAAATCAAACATCAAATCAAAAGAATATTTTATTTACTTTCAAATAATTACTTATTTTATTTCTAAATGCTTCTTCATCTACGCAAATTAAAGGTAAAAATTCTGTTGTTAAGATTACTAGTTATTGTCATTATTAAAATTACTGGTTATTGTTGTTGTTATTGATAATTACTAGTTATTGTTGTTGTTATTGATAATTACTAGTTATTGTTGTTGTTATAAATGAAATATTAGGTATTGATAAATGATATTGGAAACCCTAGTTGTAAGTTTGATTATTGAGTGAATAATTGGTTGATAAATTTTTATAGAATTGCCACCTGAACCCGTTGATAGATTTGTTCTTTATCTTCAAGAACAACATAGAAGTGAAAATGAATCGCTTATGGTGGTATTTAATTTATACTTGTTGATTGGTTGTTAACTGAAAATGCAATTGTGAATTATTAATTTTAATTCTTTGTTATAAATCAGGACATAGAATCAATTAAACCTGTTGATTATTCTAGCAAGCTTAAGGAAATGGATTTTAAAGATCCTAGATTGGAACAAAACTTAAGAATATCCGATTTTTGGAAAGCAATGCAAGTTAAGTACATTAGACCAGATCATCATCTTCCTACGGCATCGTGTGATCGTTGGAGTCCTAAGACAAATACTTCTCATACGAGAGTAAGGGAAATGACTGTCACATTATGCGATGTTAGCTTTTTATTTGGTTTATCTATGGACGGTTCCCCGGTATGTTTTCAAAATTTGGAAGTTGATTATATGGAGTCGTGTCATGATTTATATGATTTATTTCCACCTAAGGAGGGAGTAAAATCTAAAAGTGTGATAACAATGGCTTGGTTTAAAAGTGAATGTCAAGAACCACTTGGAGCATATGTGACAGATATACTTCGTCATAGTCATGCTGTAATTTTGTACTTTAAGTTGTCGGCTTTTTCCGGATCATTCAAAAGGTCGATTGAGCTTGCAATTTTTGCCGTTTCTAAATGATTTAGCACATTGTGGTCATTATTCTTGGGATAGTTCTATACTTTGTTATTTATATAGTGAATTGATAAATGTTGCTTTACAAAAAACAAAAATGTTAGTCGGTTCTGCAACATTGTTGCAATTATGGTCTTCGTCTCATATTGCTATTGTACGTCCTGCTGTAAGAATTTCTATCGATTTAGATGCTTATCTTCCATTCGGGTGTAGATGAAATTATGCTAGTAGTTAGCATAAAAATCTAAAAAAAATGTTTACCAAAATGAATTGGATTTATTAGCGGATGATGCTGCAACTTGGGAACCATATTCAATGATACATGCACTTGACCATGCTGATGTTCAGTATATGTTTGCGGGTTGGATCGCTAAGAGTAGACTAATCTTATTTTCGGACTTTGAAATATATGCTCCGGATCGAGTGATGACACCATTTGGATTTGATCATCAGCACATTCCTGGTCCCATCGTGTCAATAGACCCATAATCGAGTGATTTGATGGCTTTGCTTCAAGAAAGTCTGGCTTTATGGAATTCAAAAATTAATCATGCTGAATGAGCACGTGATCCTCTGACATCGTTGAGTGAGTATGGATATCGGTATTAGCAAATAATTCGTCGTTATATCTTGAAACAATCATCTAGGAGATTTGTTGCTTACATTCCCCAAGCTCCACTATAGTGTGATGTGGTTAGTACTTTAATTTATAATATTTGATAGTTTCCATATTTTTAGAGAATATGCATTACATTGTTTTGTTTTTTGCATTGGTAAACGAGATAAATAACGCTTTGGAGGTGGTTGATGAAATTGAAGACAATCGTTTTGAGCCGGAGAAGGTGAAAAGTAAGTGTATTGACTTGTGATGTATACTGGACACAATTCTAGGTAGAAACAAGTTACGTCGACCGGCAAGACCTTCGCATATTGCAGAAGAAAGACATGCGAGAGTAGAGGGAGAAGAAACCCATACTCGAGAGGAGGCAAAAGACAAACATACGGAAGTAGAGGAGCCTCATATAGGAGCGGGGAATCACATGTAGGTCTGAAGGAAACACTTGCACTTAGGAGGAAAGGTTAACAACCATGGCCTATTTGGATTGGAGGCGAACAACAATTTGCATATGGCGGTCAATCATCTCTAGAGCAAAAACAAGAATGGCCATAATGAGGGTAATAACAACAACAAGAGGAGCTAATATTCGGTCACACCTAAGAACAAGAAATTCCTGCTTCAAACTTAAATGAATCGCAAAGTTCACAACCAATCACATATAAAAGGAGGAAGAAGAAGAAAAGAGACACACCTCTTGCAATTAGAAGGCTTAAGGATTGAGTGGTATTGATTTGGTATGCTGGTTATGATGTTGTTATGGTGAAGTTTTTGGATTATTTGTTGATGTTAATTTAGATGTTTGGATGGTTTATTTTGTTTAAATTGATGTTAGGACGATATGTTGTTGGTATGTTTGTTATTTTGATGGTATATAATCTTGATATGATATGGTTTTGGTTTTGCAAATTAATAGGGATATCTAATGTTTAAGGTATGTTTTGATGATATTTTGTTGTTATGATGATATGTTGATGGTATGTTGGTGTTATAAATGATGGTATATTGATGATATGTTGATAGTATGTTGGTGTTATATGAGGGGATGGAGTAGCAGCTCGCTTATTTTTGGATGCTAGAAAATATACTTGTGCATATCATCCCCTAAAGCATATCATGACATATCATGACATATGATAACATAACCAACATCAAAATAGAAAACATGGGTAGAGTTCATTAATTTGTACATAGAAAACAAGACTAGAGTTCAACAATTTATACATAGGAAGCAAATATAGAGTTCATCAATTCATACAAAGGAAAAAACTCAACAAGCACATGATTTCTTCTTATGCCCTAAAGCACCACAGTTGCTACATCTATTCTCCTCAAATGATGATGGAGGATCGATAAAACTTTTTATTCGAGCTGACCGTAGACGTCCGGAATTTCAACACGCCGGTGGTGGATGTATAGTAGGACCTTCGTAGACATCCCAATGACGACTATCAAGTACAGGGTGGAATAAAGGAGCATAAGTAGTAGTATACTTAGCCTTTGTGTACCATGTTGAGATTAAATCAAAATATGTTCTCTTCACACTACCTGAGTCACATGAACATGCTACTAATACATGGAAGCACGGAATATGATCTAAAGTTGGCATGTTGCACGAACACTTGGGCGACATTATCATATATATATTCATCATATAATCAAGCATACAAACATCTTTCACTTTTTATTTAGTTATGCTATATCTCTCTATAGACAAGGGTCTTGATTCATCCATTCTGCTTTTTGCTAATGCTTCCCACTTTGGTGTTAAATTGGATGTCTAGTCTTCTCCTTGAGTTAGATGTTCGTAAAAATAATGGTATAAACAACTAAAAGTCCGTGTAACCAATGATCTAATAGGTAAATTCTTTGTTCTTTTCAACACACTGTTAAAGCTTTTAGAAACATTCGTTGTCATGATATTGAATCTTACACCACCTTCATGACAAAGAGTCCAACTTGATTCTTATTCTTTCAAACTTATTTCAATCTATGCATCAACTTGTTGATGTACAGTCTTCAATTGTTTTCTTAGTTCATTATATTTTACAACCTCTGACGTCATGACACATGCATGTAGTAAATCATAAAGCTCATTTGAACCAAATCCGGCTTTTTTGAAATTTGCTTTAATATGACGAATACAAAAGCAATGATGATGTTCGATTGGCCAACCTTCTCTGAGCGTACGTGTAATTCCTTTCATATGATCTGAGATAAATGTAGTACATAGGTTACGTACAAAAGGAATATAATTCCATATGCAATGAATAAACCAACTTCACATCTACAAGACTTTGTTTGCACAATAGCAAAGGCTAATGGAAAAGGCCTTAATTTGCGTCTACAGCAATAACTACAAGTAACGTACCAAGATACTTTCCATATAATGAGTGCCATCAATATAAAGTATTGGTCGACAGTGTCTAAAATCATCGATTGAAGGTCCAAAAGCCCAAAAAGCACCAATCAAAAATGCCACGACTGTTAATAACATCATATACGGTTCCAGGGTTTGTACTTTGCACGGCTCTAAGATATTTTGGCAATTCTACGTATGATGATTCCCAATCTCCTTAAATTATTGCAACCGCTTTTTGTAGTCCATGCCAAGCTTAATAATAACTTACTTTTATATGAAACATATTCGATATTCTGTCTTGAACTGTTCTTGCAGTCATATTTGTTTCAGATTTAATTGATGAAAGTATTTTACTACATATAAAATTTGATGTCGCTTGTCGACGGTTTGAGTTGACGGTGACATTTAAGCAAGTGTGATCCCTACGATATGTTGTTATTCTCCACCAATTGTGACATTTTCTCACCGATAGGCTAGCTTGCACTCTTGAAGGACATTTTTCATCCACATCACAATGAAACATATATTGATTTGCGCATTATTTTACTACTTAAAAAGTAACTGAACATTTAATCGCCCATTCACAGAATTGTTCAATGAGTTTCTGTTTACTTTCAAAAATTAATCCAACACGAGGTCCTTTTTCAGCATATTCTCTTCCAAACACTTCCACTTTTAATTGAAAGTTATCCATAATGGATTTTGCAATCATTGTTGCAGTACATAATTCATTGGCTAGGGAATCTTCATATGTGATTTGCTCTTCGTCGATATTTCCATCATCAACCTGTTGATGATCTTCATATATGATTGCATCATTGTTAACCTCCATGTGATCGACCCAAGTTCTATGTATATCATCTGCACAAGCTACTTGCATGCTATCCAATTGCAGTTCGCTATCGTTTTGCATTATCAATGTAATCGTCGTCGTCGTCAACACGACCAATGAATGCTTCTTCCGCTAGATTCATTTGGAAACTACAATTACAAAAAATAATGATAAGAGTAAAGTGTGTGAAGATAATTCAAAATGAAAATGCTATGGTAAAATAATACTCACTTTGTGACTGTTTGATATTGATTTGGATGTATAAAGGCATGATCCATATGTTGTGCTTGACTAGACGATACTCCAACCATTCCGCTATATCTATGGAATAAATTTGTAAACTTCCCACGGTGATGAGTTGGCATGTATGAAGGATGTGCTGACTAGCGTGTTTCTTGAAACTGTGTAGTGGGTACAGGCTCATTGATAGAAATTGTAGACTAATGTGTTTCTTCCACATTAACATGTTCTGCTTTTGTATCAAAAATTTATATCACTCTTATTCCAATAGAAAACGTAGAATTCATATCGCCGTCATCTTCCAAATCAATAGCGAATGAACTATCATTTCTAACCCATTTCACCACTAATTTTAAATCATACTCGAGTTGATTGAGTTTTGTCGATTCAAATGCATGTTGTTTAAGCTCTATAATACTACAATATTTTTTAATTTTCGATCATTTTCGTTTTCCACCAACATACCTAGGTTTACCGTCTTCATTAACCAACAATTCTCCATCGTAGTAAAATATAGTTAGAACAGTTGACATTATCCACAAAAACAATTAAATTACTAAATTCAAAATCTTGATTTTATGACAAAACCCTGAACTAAAATTTACTAAATTAATACCTTTATTTTCGAAGAGACGATGTTTCCCGAGGCAGTATTCAACCAGAAGCAAGAAAATCAAGATTTCTTAGAGAAATTTAAGAATTTGGGCAGAAACTTATTGGGTTTTGGTGAAATGGAAAGAGTAGAAGTGAAATGAAGAGATGAAAGGAGCTGTTGTTAATTTCAAGCTCAAAATTGTTTTTGCGCATCCATAACTGTGCAAATACAACATACAAATTTGCGCATTTATAAAATGCGCAAACAATTATTTTTCTAAATTATTGCATGTGCATGTTTTCATCCATTCAAAAAACAGAAACCTTCTACTACATATATAATACCATATAATATCAGTAGAACACCTTATATCATGAATATAACCAATATAACAGCTTACATCCATATATCACCAATATATTTACAAAACGGACATGTTTTAAAACAGACAGCACCCTAGCCTACTGCATACCATACATGTTCAATAACTTACAAATACGGACACTCAGAAAACAGTAAACAAATATATTTGAAGTATATTACAAACCAAAGTACATACCAAACATCATCTAATAACTTACGAATACAGCAACATTGCCTAGTACCCAAAACTTATATTCAACAAACAATACTGACATTCAACAATTACATGAAATAAAGCAACAAACATTTCATAAGTTCCACTAACACATAATAAAACGTACAAAAACATACGTCTACTAAGATCAACCATAGCACAACAAGTCGCACAAACATTTATTTAAACAAAAATACGAAATTCAAATATCACATGAAATCGAACAATGTGCAAGTATGTTCACTTAGGCCCAAATGACTAGCGATATCTTGGCCCGTAACTAGTTTTCCTCATATTAATCAGCTTTTCCAAACGTCTTACTTCACCTTGCATTTCAAGGCGTATTCAAGTCCCCTAGCACACATTGGAGGATCAATCCATGCCATATTATTGCGGCATTCAACTTGAGCAGGGTTCATCTCGTGTACTTTATACAAACTACATCCATACAATCTATGCCCTGCAATAGTTTTAGCTCTGCAATTGAGAACTACACACTCATCTCCACACTGAAAATTTTGATATGGCCCGGTTGGCATAGCAGGAGGAACAGGATGTAGACGCTCTACTATATTCCCATCAATGCAAATTTGTTTACCCGCTCTTTGGTTCAATGCAACTTCGCGTTAACGAGCATTTAATGTTGATGTTCCAGAATAGAAATTAGGAGATATTGGATCAAATTGTATCTTCGGAACTTAATCAACATCAATGTGACTCTTCTTCGCAATACCTCTTTGCACTTCAAATTCATAACAAATGTTTCATCGTCAATCTTCCAACCGTCCTTGTCCAACATCAAAATAAACTAAACAACAATAACATTCAAAATTTAACAGAGAAACAAACTGTGCTAAATAAACATAAAAAATTATCTAGGATTGGCTCTTTTACCTTTCAATGAAGAAGACGTCTCAAACTATAGATTATTTTGATTTAGATTTGAAATCGGAAATTGGAATTGAAATTGGATGAGGTAGGGAATATGTTAGATTGGAGATTGAAGAAGGGTTTTGGGAAGATGAAGAGAAAAATATGAAATGAGAAAGGAAATGGGGTTGTTTTAATTTTGATGGCTGAAATATTATTTGCGCATTCCATATATGCATGGATAATAAATATGTATTTGCGCATTTATGGAATGCGTGCACTATAAATTCTTTTTAAAAAATTATAGCTTGCGCATTTCAATAATACACAAACTATACTAAAAATGGGCATATTTCTACAATATGTTTTAACTTGAGCCTGTTATTGCAATAATTTTTTTTTCATGCCTCTTGTACAAAAATTTGTCCTTTTGTTAATAACTATATATATTACATCAAACTACAATGCATAGTAGCGTATGGCAGTCAAATATTCATGTGTCGCATCCCATATCTCATACCCCATCTGAATTCAATCATGTGAGTCAAATGTAAGCATTTCATTAAATTTTTGTTGGGCTGCTTTTCCTTTTCATATCATATATAGTAAAATGGTTCTTATTTATTTTAACAGCTGGTACGTGTACCATAGTGCAATCTTGTATATGACCATCGAATAATTCAACAACCATCAATAACAATGATGATGTGGGCATGGATGTGGATGTGGATATAAAGATGGGTAACGAGCCTCCTACAGGTAACATGGATGTTGTCAGTATGCAAGAGAATTACAGATGTTGGATGAACAATGTGCAAGTGAATGATGATATTCTTAACTTTAATTTTCAATTAAGGATGCTATCCATGAGGATAGTGATGGTTACGAATTGGAAGAACCATTGGATGATGTTTTATGCACAATGAAATGAGGTTATGTTGTTGCCAATGTTCTATTCACTAATGAGATATTTTCTTCTCTTGCATTCCAATGGTTTAAAGCAAAATTATCTTTGGGACAAAAGAGAATTTCCTTCAATAGCTAAGTGAATGGCCGTTTCCATGTGCAGTTTCATACAAGCAAGTGTAGCCAAATTAAAATTCATTTGAAGTAGTGGGTAATTAAAAAATACGTAGAACATAAATGTGTGAATCTAACAATTAATTCTAATAGTAAACTACATGTAATTTTTTTGTAACGACGGTCACCCCTTTTGTTAAAGTTGGTATTGATATAACAGCTAATACAGTGCAAATGTTAATGCATGAACAACTTCTCATTGAAATTAGTTAAATGAAATCCATGAGGCCTTTGAGTATAAATAATCAACATAAAAAAAATTATGAAGACCGACCGAATCATATATGTTACTGCGATGGTACCTTGAGGAAATAAATAAAGCCAATATAGGCAGTGTTGGTCATGTAGCAATCGATGAAGTAGGAGTACGTGATCATGTTCTTTGTGGAAATAGACCATGCATTGAGGGTTTTTGCCTTGTTTCCTATTAATTTGTATTTCCATGACACATTTATATGGAAGATGCAAAGGCGCATTTATATGGAGTTGTTGAATTAGAGACAACTTAAAATTTGAGTTCTTGATTACATGCGTAGATTCATTCAAAGTGTTCATGGCTGCCATATTACTTTTGTCATAAATTGAATGGAAGAAATCCTGACCACGTACAATATAAATGGGTAGAACCACATAAGCATAGATTTTAGATATTTAATGGAAAATGTTCAAAATATGGGTTTTCTAGATTAAAGGTTCCCATGTTTAGTCAATGTAGCATCATGCGCATCAAGGGAAGCATGGTATGCCAAAATCATAGAAGAAATTTAATCAATAAATTGACGAGTGAATGCATGGAATGAGATAAGTTTGGGAAATGAAGAGAATTATGCAATTTGTAAAACAAATAGTGGCCGGTTATGTTTTGACTACTATTGCTTTTGAAAATTTTGATGGTGTCCTTAATGATATTCGATCTTTACTTGTGAAAGAATTGGTTGCATGCACATTCTTTGTCTAATTAATTATTACGATAAAGATGAGAAATTGTATTAAACATAAAAACAAGGTTAACTCCAAAGCGGGAAGCAAAAAGCTAATTGAACATGACATTCAATACTTATGAGATATACAATGTCGTGTGGCAAGTCTATAACAACCTGCACTTTAATGGGAACAAATTTCGACTAAATCGAAATCCAAGTCCATTCGGCTACAGATCTTGGTCTTGGTAACCTGTAATAAACATAAGCATATCAGAGAGTGATTAAAATAAACTCACACGGAAATCGAAAAATATGATAAAACATATGTACCGACTAAGGCTACTACCTTGAAATTAATATTATTTTTTGGATGTCTAGATGTCTTGCCAGCTCCGAGCATGAATAAGAAGCATCTACCATTCCCGTCTTGCTCCAGTATTCCGTTCCTCTAAATCTATCATGTGGATTGCAGTGAGGAGATGTCAGAACAACGTTATGGTGATTCAAAAATTACTTACTTTATCCATAACATCAATTAATGTGGCTTGTCTCCTATTTAAGTGTTATGTCTATTATTCACGGCTAATCATTTCAATCCTATATACGCGTACGATATGTCCAACATTCTCCAAGGTATAACTCTATATATATGCCTATGTACATATATATCTAAACGATGTGCTACCTAAAAACCCCGGCAACTTAATACTTCTTGAATAGAAGAAGGCAGACCCAACATCCATTTAATACCTCCACCCCGAAGTGGGCCCTCCATAACATAAACGCTAGTCAATCGGTATTAGCTACAGAGACCGATGACTCCTATATACGGCTTTATAGTTTAATTACCGTGTTACTAATGCTACTCAAAGACTCAACTAAGGGTTAACTAGCCCACCTCTAACGAATAAACATGTAACCAACTAACTTTTAGGTCTGTGTGTATCCTATACATATTCTACACTAGTAGGAAGCGAAATCCGTCAGGGTATAATCCGAGTATTTGCTGCTAACTGCTCGAGAACGCTGGTGCTCATAACCTGTATGTCAGCCCTCCTACTTAATACCAGTCCAACAAAAATACTGACATAGCACGTCGACCTTTCTCAACTGACATCCCATTTAGACTAATCTAATGTAAGTCAAGGAAAAATGCCACTTTTAGTTACTTAATGTCTCTTATTAGAAATGAAGAAGACCTCATTTCCTTAAAAGTACTGGATCTTTTAATACTTCAAATCCGAGGTGAATCATTGGTATGTTTTCCTCTACCCATCTACAATGCATATGCCTTCCCCAAGGTTCCAATGATTGGAGATGCCCCACATTAATAGTAAATGTACACAACTGCTGGTAGCCTCTAGGTGAAGGGCAGAATTCTCTTGTATAACTCCACTAACCTCGCATCCCAACCCACTAAATCAAACTAACATCCTAGGCTTAAATGTTGGGCTAGGCCCACTAATTCACGCTTGTTCTAATCGTATAATTAAGAATATATAATTTCCCGCTATGAAAATTATACTACCTTCTATCATTTAATTCCTACCTTATACGCTTATTTACTATATTTCATACATGTCAATTGTTTATAATAAATGGTCATTATTATTCTAATTGGACAATCTCTAATAAATCTATTTATTCGTTCTAATTCAACCTATTATGCCTATTTCATTTCCCCATAAATTCCATATTAAATCCTTTAATCAGTCCCATTAACCGCATTTATGTCTCCATTTAATTCATGTAGCTTCCTATTAACTGCACATTTATCTCCCTATTAATTTTGAAGTCACTATCTCTTTTCCATCTACACCTCCTAATCCTATAATTTACTATGCTATTAATAACTAATACAAATATCATTGTAAATACGTTATATATATTTTTATTTTTAATCGATAAGCCCGGTTATATGTATATATGTGTGTGTGTGTATTCCTATTTCTAACTTTAATTCTTAAACTAGAACATTCATTTTCACATTTTAATTTATCAAAGCTATCATTCTTAAAAGGTTACCGTCAAACTTTTCATAAATTACCAAAAAAGGGGATTGTTGCTCTATTTGAAATTACAAGGAATTATCTCTTTTCTTTTGTTGAAATAGACAGTGCATACCACGAAGAGAAATATCCATATGTTACACGTCTCTTTCCTTTTTGGTATATTCCTTGTTAATTCAAACGATGCTCCTTTTATACATATTTTTGGAAACGAATAATTTATGGAAATTATATGGAAATAGATACAATTAAATTAGACCCCGCTTCAAATATTTAAAACATAGAAATTCACATTCCAAGTCAAATTTGGGCAATCCAAACTAATACTAACATTTACAACCCAACTATAAATCTGGAATAAACTCTACAACTTTATCAATATTCAACTTTAATACATTTATGGACCGATTTCCAAATTTCCAGATTATGGTGTAAATAACATTCCTATTCTAATTACTTATCTTATAGAATATGTAGGCAATATTTATATATGTTCATTTAAGCCTACAACTCATCGGATCTTATAAAGACAAAATAATTAAATAAAATTCAACGACATAAATTTCAATGTTATAGATAAATTATATAATTTCCCACTCACCTTTCTAACTTTCAAAATCTCCCAAATCTAAATCCATTCTTTTGTTTGACTCCTTTTCCTTTCCACTCCAAAAGAATATGTATAAAAAAGTATATACATACTATTAGAGTTACAGTTCTAAGAAGAGATTTGGAGTTAAGGAGAATATAAATTTATAATAATGAAATTTACCTTTTTTTCGTTGTGTTGATTCCCTCCTTCTCTTCTCTTTTTTTTTGCCCTCTTCTACTTATGTATAATATATTATGATTAATAGAAATAATGACGAAGGGAAAATGGCAGAGCTTCGCTACTTGAATTAGAAAATATGAGAATAGAAGTGAGAGGTTAGACCTGTATTTATAGGCGCTCGAATCAGTCATAAGCGTTAGATTAAAATAATTAAATCTGTGCAGTTTGACCATGGTTCAACCCTAGCCGCCATGCACTCGACCGGTCGACCATCCCCTATAAGTGGTTGACTGGCCAAAGTAAGGGCATCGACCGGTGGGGTCCCGCATTTATAATTATATCTGGTTTTTAATTATTTTCGTTCCCAAAACTTCAAACGTTGATAACTTCTTTGTTTGAGCACTGATCGCGAAACTCCAAATTATATGAAGGTTGCTTAGAAAATCACCTCGAACACAATGCTGCAAGTTTTATGGCCAAATTCCAAGTTTGTTCAAACTCCATTTTTAAAGCCTTATTAATTATTTATTCATTATTAATTTTTGCCGGACGTTACATTCTCCCCTTTAAAAGAATTTCATTCTCGAAATTCTCCAAGGGTTGAATCATGTAACATAGTATGCAACTACCTAAACTATCCAACAAGTTAGTGTATAATCAATTTTGCAGCAAAACATGTACATGCATGTAAAATGATTCTAAATCAGTGCCTCCTATATGAATGCATTCTTTTAAAAATATTTTGAAAATATAATGCAAACAACCTACATATACTGGCAGTTCTATATTTATGCAAATTTTCAAAAATCGAAAATCATTTTTCACACAATAATTTCCACACTTCTACAAGTAGGTATATGGTTCAACTAATTTTGCATCCAATCCCCACTTCCATAACCTAGCACATAATTTCCAACGTACAAAAATTTTGAAAATCTAATTTTTCTAAATCTGTACTCCTATGTCAGAAAAAGAATTTAGATGGAAAATTTTACATTTCCACCCTTCTTTTATGTACCTATTCCATTGTAACTTGTGACCTTTTCTTCTACCCCCAATTCTTTTTCAACTTTTCCAATTGCAATTTGCATAAGGGGGTTTATTTTTGGATGTTAAAATGAAATTATCCTAAATACAAGTTTCGTTTCACCATCGACAAGGTATGGAAATAGAAATTCCAAAGCTAAAACAACATTTTCCCTTGTTATTATCAATGTTTTGTATACTGTCACCCTTGTCGAACAATAAAACTCATATTTACTAACACATCGACGCTCCCTATGCTAAGCATGTGGTATTTGAAAATCAAAAAAAAAATTCCATTTTAAAAGAAAACTTTTCCGTCCGTCAATCAAACTTGTAAAATAGTTTGAAAAAATCGATCAAAACATCATCTTCTTCTTCAAAAGCACTTGAACAAAATTTTCCAAAAACTTTTGAACCCAACTTCTCAAACGCGTTCAAACACAATTTTTCAAAACATTTGTCGCTTCATCCTCAAAACAAATCAAGCCACATCTTAATGGAATTGGGGTTTAATCAATGAGTTAATGCATATGATTGACCCTAGCATTGTGCAATTAATCCTAGATTTAGAGAACCTTTTCTTTTACTCTCAAACAACGACACATAAGCCTATTTATAAATTTTAGCAAGGCATATTAACAGTGACCCGTGATTTTGCTACAACCTTTTCCTGTCCTTCATTTGCTAAAATTTATTTCCCTTAAATTTTTAAATTTTTTGGTATTAAATCATTCTTTATTTCCAGTTGGTAACCTAATTTCCTAATTAACTTCCAACATTAATAATATTTATCGCTAGTTAGGTGTCCTTATGAAATCTCCTTATTTACACTGTTTCCATATATATATATATATATATATATATATATATATATATATATATATATATATATATATATATATATATATGGTTGACAAAGCTCATCTAAACCATCAACATAATGATTAAACAAGAACATATCTCCTATTATATCGTACGCTTTTCCAATATCCGAAGGGAGACAACTAGCAATTACAACCCAAATAACCTAAAAGAAAACGATTGTTAGAAGCCTTCCTTCAACATCAGCTGGTGTTAATAATGTTGTGGCCATATCACTCCTTACTCAATTAAGATGGATATTTCTAGTATGCTATTCAACTATAATCCACATATCTTAACTTACCTCCTTGGCTCCTAATAAATAAGGTCCATCCATTCCTTCTATCATTACACTCGATTATGGGATAAATTGTACATTCCACATCGTAGTGGGTAAGAAATATAAACTATGCACGTTTAAAATAACTCATTGGAAAATTGGCTTGATGGAATAACTATCCTGCCACATATCTTGCCTTGTCAACCAACATCCTTTATGTATGCTTGCCATCTCATTACTCTCTTCTCCAATTATACTACTATCCAATTTCAATCAAAGTCTCTTAATAATATTCTCAAACTTTAGTATCTGCCCTCTTTCCTTGATCTTTCATGCAAGTATATCATAGGACTCACAAAAGTTTACTTTAATACTATTCCCTATTTTTTTTATAGCTTTCACATATCTCTGATAAAATATTCCTAGGTTCATTCTAATATTTCTTTTATTCAATGTGGATTCTTTATTGCTATGCTACGGGCATCCATTGCTATTTTATTCATAGCCTAAAACTTTATTCTGTCTGACCTAGACAGTCATCTATATCTACTTCATATCAAAAATTAGTTTGGTTCTCCGTTCTTTCATAAAAATTTAAAACTTCACAGTCATGATGTACTTAATCCAAAAAATTTACCTTTGAAAATATAAACTTGGAAAACTTCTTCATAAATCATTTGGTTTCTAAAAAGGGATCCATGTAAAATTTCTCGTTCTAACCAACTTTCCCTTTTGAAAGTCTGTCTACAATAGAAATTTACTTCTTTTAAAAAGCAGGATTTTTAACTCAAAACATTTATCACGTTTAAACCCAACTATCATACCAAACCTTTTTTATCAAAACATTTTCCATAACCTTAATCAATGAAATGTGGACAACTTTATCATATTATTTCCCTACTATTCATGCTATTTCCACTTTCTCCCTTAGTGGATATTTTAATAGCCTATGAGGGGGGATTCTAAAAGATACGTGCAATTGCTGCTTCTGTCTAAAATATATGTGTAATTACTACATATCTATGGAGTTTATCCATTCTTCATATTATATTCCTATTGTATTTCTCCCATATTATTTATAACTACATTACTAATCCTATTTTTGTAGATAAATTCCTAATGCTATTTCTATGTAAATTTTCCAATATTGACTAATTGCAGTGCGTTCGCTTACTGCTTTAGTTAATGATCTTTTCTTCAATAATATGAAAAGAGATACAATCTATTTCAGCTGTAATTCTCCATATTTTCCTTAAATGAGAATAATCCTCCTAATCATCATTATTCGACGTTCTTACCCTCCTATTCTCCTTACCCCGTTTCAATCAAGTATCATTTTCATTTATCCACCCGTTAGAAAGAATTTTAAAAAGGATAACTCATAAAAATATAAAAAGTCATCGAGCTAAACAAATGCTCTCTCTTTCATTCATTTCAGTACCAAAACCTTTAAATTAAAAACATTTAATCCAACCAATTTCAAACTAAGAAATTCAAAATTTGTTTTTTCAAAACTACACTTCCTAATAAATTCTTTGAAAAACTTATTCAAAACATTTTAAGAAATTTTCATAGTTTTTTGTCAAATTCTTTCACATGGGATTCGACTCAGAAATGGACTTTAATTGTCCTTTCTTTTGGACTTTTCTTCTTCTACTTGCTTTCATAAAGAAAAAAATATTTGGCTCATCATCTTGTAGTGATTAACATACAGCTTCTTGCGGAAACTTGCTCCACTCCTATTTTACCTTACTTATTGATATCTGCAACATATAATTTATTGCTTTACATATGTCTGGATGAAATGTACATCTTCAATCGACACCATCGAATTCCACCATTATAAGGTAGCTCAGACCCAACAAAGGAGTCAAGTACTATCCAACCTCCAGGACCCTTCTATATGTCATGCTTATGCGCTTTTTGGTCAATGCCTTTCGGTACGGTGTATTCTATAATCGAAACCTAAGTCCATTAGGGTATGAGTCGTTGGTTTTGGTAATCTATAATAAGCATAAGCATATCAAAGTGCGATTAATTTAAACTCATAGTGGAATAGAAAAATATAATAGAATATGTGTACTGACTAAGGCTACTACATTGGAATCAAATCTTATTAAACTGACAAATTTAAAATTTTAAAGTGAGAATGTTAATGGTAATTAAATCTTGTCGAAATGCTAATAAAATTCGAAATTTTCATTTATATGAGGTCCTGAATCAAATGGAACTAGCCGAGTTGGTTCGTTGCTGGAATCGATATAAAAAATCAAATGTGAGTTAGTCTCACTCAAATTGGATTACCGGTTAATTTTAAATAGTTAAAATTAAATTATTGGTTGATTGTTTTAATTTGATAATTATTATCAGTCCGAAAGTTATATTACATGTAGTGTATATATATTGGAGTGATTGATATTCCTACACTATATAGTGGATGAGACCCTATGCGCCTCGCATAATAGCGAATGATCCTATATAATGCGATATCCCCCCTGGAGTGGGATTGGTATTTTCATATTGTGTTATTATCTGTGGATGTAGGAAAAACAGGTTGGAATGATCCAACTGGATTCCTCAAAAATGTTGGATTTATTTCATATTCAGTGATATGATTTATTTTGAATAATATGTGATAGATTATATTGAAAATTGTAATTATTGGATGCTATGATATTACTGGATATATTTTCGGCATTTTAAGATATCAATAATATAAAAATTGGATTTTTGGAGGAAAATAAAAAGGAAATTTTTAAGTAAAATATTATAGTGAAGTTGGGTAAATTAAATGAATTAATTGGAAAAAAAGTAAACGTTGATTTTAAAATCCTATTAAATAAATTCCAAGTATAGAAAAATAGAGATTTTGAATAAACGGAAATAAAAGAGTTTTAAGGACTGAAGCGATATTGTTTAAGTATAAAAGAGTTTGTTTTTAAATTTGAGATTTAAGTGGTTTGGAAAGAAAATAACAGGGGAATTATGAAAATAAATATGGAATTGACGTTCCAGATTTAAACAAGACTTTAAGTCATAAAAGAAAGGAAATCTGAAATTAGGGGGTTGGAATAAATTTGAGTAAGTCATGAAGTAAATTGTAAAATGGAGTTTAATTCAGAAAATTGACTTTAAAATCGATTAAGTGTTTTGAAATAGTGATTAAAAGGGAAGCGAGACTATGAAATTTATAAACTGGGTTAATAAATTAAGTAAAGTATTTATCAGTGGATAATATGAGATTATAAATTCACGATGGGAATTTATAGGGAGTTGAGTAAATAGATTAAAAGAAATAAAGAATTGTTTTATTTTTAAAAAGTGTGGAAAAAGGAAATTTACGGGATTGGGACGTAAATTAAGCTGGAGATAAATCAAGAAGGATTTAAAATGATTTGACGGACTATATTGGAGTGGAAAATGCATTTTCCTGAGAAGTTAAGTATATTTTTAAAAGAAAGATTTTTAAGTAAAAATTAGAAGATTTAAAGGTGTTTAAAAAGAATATATTATAAGAATGTATTATTCAATGGTTTAAAACTTTTATAGTAACTATTAATTTAGTTATAGTAGTTAATTATTTTTAAAAGTTGAATTAGTATTACGATTTATAAAGTAAATTATCAAATATTTATATTTTATATAATAGCATTTAAAAAGTAGTTTTTGGCTAAAGTTTTACTTGGAAAATTATTGTAGAATTTATAACTATTATTTTGAATAAACCGATTTAAGTGGCTTTATTTTAGATATTTTAAGTGTATTTTTTTGGATAAAGTGATTTAATTTATTTAAAATCTATATTAAATAAGACTTGGTGATTTTTAATGGAAATAAAATATTTGGTTGAATGATTGTTTATTTGATAGTTAAATAACCGATTATCAAATCTGGACCGAAATATAACTCATGAAATATCTAGAAGAGGTACGGGTCATTGTTCATGGTGCTATACTGTACGTATGAACTCATTTCATTCTTCTAGGATGTTTATAAGAAAATATGTCTACTAACGGCTAGGAGGTGATCTCCGATCTTATTTTCGTCTGTTTATTTCCTATAGAACCGGGGTTGAGTTTATGCAACGACTCGTAAATTTTAACGGTTTTATAACGTAATTAACTGAATTTTTGTGAAATTTAAAATAATTAAATTTTGAAATGAAAATTTGATATTTGGTATGCGTCTATTTAAGCATAGCAAATGGTAAATTTTCATTGAAAAATATGAAAGTTTATTCTATGGTGTAATTTTAAATTTCAATTTATAATCAGTTAATTTGATGAAAATAAAGATTTTTCGAAATCTGCATATTTTTATATAAGAAAAATGTATGACATTTTTTGAGTGAGACGTCATCTTTCGTTTCATCAAATTTGGACTTCTCTTACCTCGTTTATCTTATTTTCTAACGTTTTAGCAGCATTTTGGTAGCGAAATATCGACTTTTGATAGGATGATCGTATCACTTATATCTATGTATCATTCTGTTCGCCTCGTCGTGCTGGCCCCTACATTATATTCATTGCTTTAATTCGACGTCCGATACGTGGCGAAACGGTTGGCCGTATCGGTATCCGTTTTTGAACCTTTTGGTTTACTATGTCCAATCATTTATCCACTGTTGAGAAACCAATGGTCGACCGCTTTTATTATTTCTTGGAATTCACACGCTGACTTTTGGTTATTTCCACTTTTCATTTATATGCCTGTTCATTTCTGGTTCGTCCCTTCCCTCTCTTCTTCTTTCAAATTTATTCTTATAAAAAAATTCATTTATATTTTCAAAGCTTGTTTTCATTTTGGTTGAGATAGCTGCTTGCGTCTTTCCTTCTTGCCATCCCTTACTCTTTGCTTCTGTTCCTTCTTGCCTCTTTAACCTGGCCACCATTCATTTTGCTCGAGAAAATTTTATAACTAAGTTTCATTTTTTTTTTGAAGAATGGTACAAGGCCCAAGGCCCAATACAAAGAAGTAAAATAAAACAGGGTACACACCCAAACAAACTCACAAACACAAAATAGGGTTTCCGCCGACACTAATGGAAACCCTAGAAAACACACAAGCTATCAAATGGCGGAAGCTTAAACTCTTCACCCATACTCTTTGGCACCGCTCTTCTCCCCTCTTTCCCAAAAAGACAGAGTATTCCTGAAGTCATTTCTATTCTCATCCATAACGCCGTCACGATTTATGTTGTTGCGGTCAGATCTAAGCTCGCAATAGCCAAGTAATGGAAAATCATTACTGGAAATTGTATTTTGAGCTTTGGCAGAGCGAAAGTTATCAGCTTTGTCGAAATTATTCTGCTGAAGCTCCAAATTGAAAGAATTGACTCTCGAGTTCTGCAGATAGCATTCCAAATGCTTGTTGCCCGCTTCTCTATTCCACTGCTCAGTAAAAAGGGAGTATTTGGTTTGACTTTTAACTTTTTTCTTTGATTTGCGAAGAATAATTCTGCTATCCGATTCAATTCTAAGCCATCTTTGCTCTTTAGTAAGTTTAGCATTATTGTGAATGCGATTGTTTCTTTCTTTCCATATGTGATAAATTGCAGTAGTTAGAAGGATAGTAGCAAAATCTTTCTCTAACGAACTACCTCTGAAATTACTATTGATATGCTGCACTGCCTGTTTTAGATCCATATGCCCATTGTTCTTAATATTCAGATTTGTTTGAATGAGATTCCAGATATAGTAGGAGTATCTACATTCAAAAAATAGATGATTAATATTTTCATCTTCACTGTTGCATAAAGAACAAAGTGATTTAGATTTTTTGTCCCATTTTTTGATTTTGTCCCAAGTAGGCAATCTGTTGTTCATAGCAAAGTATGAACAAATTGCCATTTTGGGATTGTTCACTTTGTTCCATATGCACTGATACCAATCAACAGCAATCTGATTATTTCTAATATACTCCCAAGTTTTATTGAAAGAAAACTTCCCTTTACTGCTAGCAATCCATTCCCAATAGTCATTTTCTGCATCTGGGTCAATAAGAATATTTCTGATAATTATACTATGAGGATTGGTAATGGGATGCAAATGGGGATGCCAACTATTATCTTTAATAATCATAGAAACATTAGCATTAGTATCACCAAAAATAACTAAATTGTCCCAACCAATTCTATTGACAAAAGAATCATGCTGAAACCAAGGGTCAAACCAAAAATTAGTGTCATAACCTGATTTAAAAATCCTTTGTAAAAGAGGTTTACCAATACTTCTACATTTTAAAATCTGTTTCCAAGCATTAGATTGGTTATCTTTAGGTAAAATGTTCCAAAAATTGCCTTTTTTGAGATACTTGCCTTTCATCCATTTAGACCATAAAGAGTCAGTACTCAAGAATCTCCAAAACATTTTTAAATGACATGTAGTACTTAAATCATTAATATTTCTTATACCCAACCCCCCTTCAGATTTAGGTTTGCAAACATTATCCCAACTGATTTTATGATACCCCCCTTTCCACAGGAAATCAGCACATCTGCTTTCTAATTTTTTAATTGATGCAATAGGAATATTAAAAGTTTGGAGCCAATATAAAATAATGGCATAGACAACAGTTTTAATCAGCTCCATTCTTCCAGCTATTGAAAGGAGCTTACAAGACCAAGTCTCCATTCTATCTTGAATTTTTTCAATAAGTATAGAGCAGTCCCTATCTTTAATTTGATTAACTGAAAGAGGTAGGCCTAAATATTTAATAGGAAGCTCACCCTCAGAAACATGCAGAATGTTTAACATATCAATTTTATGCCTACCGCCTTTGCTAAAATATGCTTTACCTTTAAGCTCATTCATCTGCAGACCTGCATACTTATGCAATTTCATGAGAATTTGATATATAGCATAGCCATTTTGCTCATTTGCTTTTGTAAATATCATCAGATCATCTGCATATATAAGATGAGAGATAGTAGGCTGAACTCTGTTAATAGGAGAAATCTGACCTTTTATCATTTCTATCTCTATCAGAATGGAAAAATATTCCATTACTATAGTGAAGAGATAGGGTGATAAAGGGTCACCTTGACGAATACCCTTATTACTGTTGAAAAAAACCACTGGTTTCCCTTGAATTAAGATAGAAAAAGTAGGGGTGCTAACACATTCATATATCAGATCACAAAATTTAGTGGGGAAACCCAAACTCAGCATCATGTGGTATATGAATTGTCTATTTACTTTATCATATGCCTTCTGTAAGTCTATTTTGAGGCACATATTTTCTCCATTTTTAGTATTGAAATTTCTAACCATCTCATGAGCTAGCATAGAATTTTCATAAATCAACCTGCCAGGAACAAAAGCACTCTGATTTTCTGAAATCAGAAAAGGTAGAAACACCTTTAACCTGTTGCTGAGGACACTAGCAATTATCTTATAAATCACATTACAGCAAGATATAGGTCTATAGTCTCCTATGCAAGATGGATTTTTATTTTTTGGGATTAAAGTAATAAAAGTATGGTTTATGCTTTTTAAAAGCTTACCTTTTTCAAAAAATTCATTAACAACTTCAACCACCTGACCTTTCAAGCAGTCCCAGTGTTTTTTATAGAATTTAGCATTAAAGCCATCTGGGCCAGGGCTTTTATTGTCCCCGATATTAAAAATAATTGCTTTAACTTCAGCTTCTAATACAGGAGCAAGAAGAATTTCTTCAGCCACATTGTTAAGCTTATGTTTGCAAATTATTTTAGGAAAGTTATAGCTTTGATTTTCAGAAAAGTAAAGGTCATTATAAAATTTCAAAGCTTCTTCAACAATAAAGCTATAAGAGTTGGTAGACTTACCAGATTTGTCAATGATATCTCCTATATTATTCATATGTCTTCTAGTGGACATCTTAGCATGAAAAAATTTGGTGCAGTCATCCCCCAAAGTAAGCCAATCTACTTTAGCTTTTTGCTTAGCATTGACAGAGTTGATATGCATTTCTTTAGACAGATTTTGCTGATTCTCAAAAAACATTTTAACAGAATATAAATCCTCAGGATTTTTGTCTACAAGATTTTGAAGAAATTTACCTTTATCCTTCAGATTATTTAAAATGTTTTTATCCTGAAAATGAGTTTTATTCTAGGCTTTTAGTTTATGCTTAGTGTGTTTCAAAAACATACTAAACTGGAACTGTTTATTACCCTCACAAGAGAAATTAAGGCATTCTAAAATAACTCATCATATTTGTCATCACACATCCAACCATTTTTGAATCTAAAAGGCATATTTTTATTATCAGAATTATCCATCTCATTTATGAGTTTTATAAAAATAGGAGTATGATCACTTGCATTCTGTTCTAAGGTACTACATTCAAAGTTTGGGAAAGTTGTATTAAATTCATTATTAATTAGCACCCTATCAAGTTTGCAGTGAATATTTTTAGCAATCCCAGATTTCCAAGTAAATTTGTTACCAGAGATACAAGCCTCAATTAAACCAGTTTCAATCATAAATTTATTAATCTTATCAAGTTTACTTTGGGGAATTTGACTACCACCTGATTTTTCATAAGAGTGAAGAACAGTATTGAAATCCCCCATTATTATCCAAGGAAAATCAGTGACCTGATTTATAGCTTTAAGTCTATACCAAAGCCCATTTCTCTCACTCTCAAAATTACTACCATATATACAAGTGTCTTGAATTATAAATCCACCTATATTTTTAAATCTGCTATCTATAAACTGCAGATCTTTAGTAATATTATCTATAGACCAGATATTAGAGTCCCAAACTAGTAAAATTCTACCCTTACAACCACAGTCATTATTGTTAATATATTTCCAATTTCTATCAAGTTTCATACAATTTTTTTCCATGTTCTCATTATTCATTTTATTCTCAATAAGTGCAATAATAGTGGGTTTATAAAACCTAATCATCTGAAGAATATCAGTCTGTTTAGCTGGGGAGTTCATCCCCCTAACATTCCATGCAAATATCTTCATAAAAAATAATAATAGTAAAATAATGGATTAAATTGTACCTGTCACATTGGCACTCTTACCTTTCCTCTTACACTCATTGCTTTTTGTCTTTAATCTGGTTGACATTTCTGTCCATTCTGGATTGCTCGATACGTATTTTTGCTTAAATTCAGATTTTTCTTTATTCTCACCTCTGTTGCTTTTCTTTGGAATGTGCAGCTGAGCAATATCAAATTGCTCCGATGTTAGAGGCAGAACAACTTCATTATTTCCCATGTCCACTTGTTTTTTCATTCCTTCAACCCGAAGCAGATCCATCTTTCCACCATCTCCATGCTAGTTTGTCCCCTCCTCAGTCGAGATCTCACCCACCACCCTTGCTCCTCTGATCCAGCTCTTCATCGCCTTCTCCTCCCATCCACTCCTCAACCACGTTGTCTCCCCTTCCATTTAGCTTGCAGCCACCCTCCACAAACCAAGCAACCAACCCCATAGTCGTTACCGAAACCAATAGTCTGCTTCTCACCGAAACACACCATTCTGACCGAACCTCCCTGACTTTACCTGGCTTCACCCAACCTACCACGCCACTGCTCCATGATACCGGCGCCAACCCAATCCGCCACTAACGCCTAGCGCTTCATCGCCTTCTTTTGCCTCAATAGTGCCGTGCCTCACTGACCGAACCCGAGCAATCTACCGAACCCGAGCAATCCACCAAACCCCTTGCGGAAACCCACTGCTGAAACCAGCCGCCGTATCCCTCTCCAGTTCTCCCGAAGCCAATCCAGCACTTCGCCAAGCACTGCCTGTGCTTGTGCCATCTCAAACCCAGCGCGCAATTTCTTAAGTCGGTGTATATATATATACACACACATATATATACACGCACACACATATACATAAGAGGTTGTCGTGCAGTCTATGAACATCCACCTTGACTTGCTTTTCTTGCCTCTTGGTTTTGCTCTCCTCTTCTAAGAAAAGGTTCGCATATGTACACACACACATATATGAAGTATTGCTTGGACCATCCATCAACCCTCTTTTCTTCGTTTCCCTGAAGCTGTTCCGTATATATTATGTACCTGTTTGACAGTGCACTGATTTTGAGAATACTGGATTTATATTGTTTTAAAATGTAATATATATATATGTGTGTGTGTGTGTGTGTGTGTGTTTATAATAGAAATTTATGGTTATAATAATATGTAAGTTGTATACATATGTTTTCCATAGTGCTGCATAAAAGCTGCCGTGCCCATACCTGTATTATTGCTTGTATAAATATATATGTTGCGTCTATTTTAGTGTGTATATATACACATTTCAAAATAAATTGGCATATTGTGTATATATAGGTTGAGTATAATAGTGATTTTAAGGTGTATATATGTATTACGTTTACTGTATGAAGGGTTTTATAATATTTGATTTTTGAGGAAAATATACAGTATGAAGATAGTTTGATTTTTTATGTGTTCACCTATATATACGTGTTTTATGGTATGTCATACATATACACATAGATATTTTGATATCTTGATTTTAATATATATATATATATATATATATATATATATATAGATTTTATTCGATGTGTTTAAGAAATAATGATATATATATATATAAAGATTTGATTTTAATATATATGTGTTTTAAATTTATATTGATTTACAAAGATATATATTATAAAGATTTTCTTTTAATACGTGTTTTAAAATTTTAGACTTTTAAAAATATATATTTGTTTCATCAATCTCTGGTCCGTCTTTACCTACTTTTCCCAATATCGATTAGCCGTAGCAATTCCTAGCTGGTTGCTGTTCTGCTAGTTCGTATCCATATCCGTGTGCATATCCATGTCATCTTCTTGTTTCTCTAAGCTCGAAAGGTGAGCAATCACTCACGATTAACATTCTTATAGTTAGTAAATTTGATTTCACTTGAAATGACAATTGAAATACGCTGTTAAATTTGAATTGCTAGGTATTTAATTGTTAAATATGATATGCCATTATCTACAATTGTTCACCTGTGATATATGAAAACATACCCTGCTGTATATATTTTATTTAATTTATCACTGATGATATATGTCGGTTGTCGATATGTTATATTTTATCTTATTTGTTCTCACTCTGCAAGTTCCCTGTTAATTAGAAATCCCTATGGGTTGAAATGATACATACTCGAACGGTATTGTAGATTAAGGGAATATTGTTATGGGTTGAATGATAAGCCCAAGCGGTTTTCATTGATTTTGAAATTTTGGGGTTGTGGATTGAAATGATTTATACCCGTAAAATATTAATTTACGGATTGAAATGATAAATATCCGTATCACTTGACCATATGATAGAAAATCATATACAGACACCGTTGGTCTATTTGAAAAATGATTTTTTTATAGTTTTGGAAGAAAATATATGGATTTTATTAAATATTGATTTTTAAATATAATAAAACGATGTTTTATTTTGTAAAATTAGATTTTTAAATTATATGTTTGGAAATTTTAAATTTACAAAATAATTTGAAAATATAACTTTAAAAAAATTACTCATGAAAATTTATTACTTTTAAAATATATAAAATAAGATTTAAGATAGATTTATTAATAAGATTTAGTTTAATATAATTCATTTAAATAAAATTTAATTTAATTAGTATATATATAATATGTTTAAATATTTATTTAAAATTTTACATTAACATTTTAAATAGATTTTTGTAATGATTTTAAATAAATAGAGGTTGGAAAATAAAGTAAAATTGACTTGAAATTTAAATTGGTTATTAATTGAATTTAAATAGGAATTTGTTTGACTTATTAATTTTGAGATTTGAAAGGTGTGATTTATAACTTGATTTGATGAAAAGTGATTAAATGAATATTCTCAACATTAAATAAAATTGAGACTGAATATTTAATATTGATTCAAATTTATAAATTGAGATTTCATTTAATTGTTATAAAATTAATTAAGTGAATATTTCAAAACTAAATAATAGTAAAGTTAAATGTTGAAATATAAATGAAACTTATATTGATTGTTTGAAAATTTAAACTTTGAATCTTATTGGAAATGAAGAGATACTTCAAAACTGGATTTAAAATTGATAAAGATTGAAATTGTTTATTTAAAATTTGAATTGAACCTTAACCTTTTAAAATTGAAAGTGTTATGATTTTAAAAGTGTTATGATTTCAAAAGCGTTACGATTTCCAAAGAGTTATGATTATGAAAGTGCTATAAATTTTAAAGTATTACGGTTCTGAAAATGAATATTATTTTAAAGTGTATAATGATATCGAATTTAATATGATTTTGAAATGAATATGATATTTTGATATAAAGTATGAATTATTTGAAATGGAATGACCATGGTGTGAAATAAGTGTTTGGTTGTTAAAGAGACTGGGATCACATATTGTCATACTCTCTGCCAATACCGGAAACCACTTTAACAACTGTGTGCGTGGTGGAGATTCCAGAATGAAGTAGGATGGTTTGGTGACGATTCTATATGGTATTTACGTAGCCCCGACTCCCGTGATTCAGCTTGATGCGGCTAAAATAGTAGCTATACCGGGCTAAGTGAGGCCATTCCTCCGATCGAGCACATTTCTTCGATACCATTCTATTGCTTTTGAGATTTGATTGGGTTGCACCCATTGATTTGGGAGTGTGTCATGAGGTGGGCGGTAGTAGCTGCTATGCATTACCACCTGTCCCAGGAGTGCAAATGTATATCTACCTTAGCATTGCCTCGAGTACCTTGTCGCATGCCTTATCGCGCCTTCCACATGTATGCTTTATACCGTACCTATGTTGTGTCCTCGATGTAAACCTCCAATTTACGGAGGAGCGTATGGCATTGTATAGACTACGGGAATATATAAAATGTGTTAAGGGTGATATGGGTAATGCCTTAACGCTATTTTAATAGTTTACTTTACTATATGCATATTATAATAGCGTATATTACTACATAGCAGATAGTTCCACGGATCCTTGGAGGATGGAAATCCTAACTATCCTTTAAGTTACTTGTATTGCAGTTGACATTTCACTTGAGTTGAATATACTATATAAGAATGTTAATCCTGAATCGAGTGTTTTGTGTTTTGCTTTATGCTCGAGTCAGACTGAGTGTCACGACTTTTGAGACTCACCTTGGGGGTTGGAGCTTCACTTGGAGATCCATCTGTATCTATTCAGCTTTCAGATATCCAGTGGTTTTTTTCTAACTTGTTATCTATTTATATTCGAGCTACGTTGTATATTAGATATTCTGTTGTATTTTATTTCATACTCTGTTGTTTACATAGTAGCTTCATGAACAACTATTTATCTATTCCGTTGCTTATTGCTATATTACTCTGTATCTGTGATTCTGTGATTGATTCATTTACTGTATATGCTGAGTTTTGCCAAAAATAAATTAACAACCTGACATTTTGAGCAATTCAAGTCTGACATGTGCGGATGCGAATGGTTCGAAATAGTGGGTCGTTATAGTTTACTGGAAATAGCGAATGTTGTTTTGGAAAGACCGGGATCAGATTTGTGATCCGAAAAGCACTTCGATCCAACAAGTACGTTTTCATAATGAAGACAAGAGCATGGAGTCGAAGATGGAACTATGAAGTGCAAGGGCTAATCACTACTAATCCTGAGGATGATTCCAAAGTGGACGTAGTAGGAGTAGTATCTTTGGTTCCGTTCGGACTGGGAACTGACTCTTATGGATGAATGCTATCAGTACATTATCATTGGAGGACAATGAGCATTCTAAGTGAATATTTTTAAAAAGGTAATCGTAAATGGGTCGCACCCAAGTAGGGTATGGCTATCACCTTTCTAGATAACCTCGGATACTATTACTACGTGGAAGGAGCTCAGAGAAGGATGGGAACGCCTATGGTGATAGCATATTTGGGCTATTCAGTAAGGGATTGTTTCAGTATTGTGTTGTAGGGGATTGGGAGTGATCGTTGGTACATTGTTTCTAGACAGGTACCATGACAGGTGTTACCCCAGTGCCTAGTCATTCAGTTGGAATCCACTCTCCAATAAGCGTCGTACGATTTTGATTGTGCCCAACTATGCTGGAACTTGAGATGCAAGCATTTCAGCTATTTGAATAAGTATTTGTACTTAGACACTATTATAATATCTTTGGATTTTGATATAAAGTGTTTTGGTTATCGTAACGTAAAAACCCAACATGTTTTTTGTGGCATGGTCTTACGAGATACCTTTGATTTTCAAAGGATTTTGAAACTTTAATAATTCAATTTGAGTGTGATTTCTCACACTGGTTTTCCAGACTGACTCGGGTGTTATTTTATTATAATGCTCGGGTCAGACCGAGTATTACAGATGCAGGATAAGATGTTATGGAGCTCAGGAGACGAGCTGGGTAGCGAAGGTGTATCTCACATACTTGACTTTTATTCCATTGTGTATGGTATGATGTATATTCAACTTTTATAGGGATAAGTTGTTATAACTATCCAGTATTGTGCTATAGTGTTGTGTTGTACTCCGATGATATAATGTATAAAAATAGTAATAGTTCTTTTGTGTAAAGATCAGTTGTTATCTATTATATATTATTCCGCTGCGATTGTGAGATTCTGTGTTGTTTTCTATTTTCTTCTTCTACCTCTTTCTTCTTTTCCCTAATGATCTGGTATTTCTGACATTCGATTGTTTGGCATGTAATACAGTGAACGTATTGATGTCGATTTTTTGAAGGTTGAAAAATCGGGTCGTGACAAAAAAATACTAACATAGCCTCCGACCTTCCACAGCTGAATCCCGTTTAGACTATCCTAATGTAAGTCGAGAAAAATGCCCCTTTCAGTTACCACTTATTAGAAATGTAGCAGACTCCATTTCCTTAAAAGTATTGGGTTGTTTAATGTAACGACCCGGATTTTTAACGTCTGTTAATTAGGTAATTAACTGATTTAAATTATCAGAATATAGATTGTTTGAATAAATAAATTTTTTGATATTTAAATATCTAAATATACATAAATTTATTTAAAAACTATTAAATATTGAATTATAAAATCTCCGGATATGATAACTCATATAGAAAAGGAAATAATATATACACACACACACACACACATATATAAACTCCACCCTTTAAATTAAGATAATATACCCATAAATATATATAGATAAATACATACAAACTTATGATGGTTGAAGATATATATATATATATATATATATATATATATATAAAAGTATAGGAGTATACAAGTATATGGTTGCATGCCATATAAAATAAAACATATGAAAGTTGAAAAGAAATGTGAATATATATAAGTAATAACAAACTATACATAAGCAATGTTTAGGAGGATATGTATAAGTATATATATGATGGCAAATACATATATACATAAGAATATACATACATACATACATACATATATATATATATATATATGTATATATATATCAATTCATATGAAAATGGTTGTAAACAAAAAAGGAGACAACATGAATTCAAGCATACAAAATTTCAACTCAAGCATACATTATATCATACAATTATCAAATCACTATGAAATCTTATCTTTTTTTATAAAATCAAGCTTTTATAATACATCAAATCTCTTTATAAAGTCAAATCAGGTCAAAGCAAAATTTCCGACTAAAGAAAAGATAAAATAAAAATTAAAGGAAAGGTGAAAAGAAAAGGACTTAAAGCATACAACACAGCAGAATGCAACACTATACCATCTTATATATATATATATATATATATATATATATACCTCCTTTGTCTCATTTTCATTCTCTCAAACTAAGTACACCAAAGGAGATAAACATTACTGCATTTTTACAACTAAAAACAAATCCAAACTCAACAACTAAATAGAAGGGATCAAGATCAAAACCAGGATCAAACCAAGCAAGCAGAACAGTTCAGAGAAGAAAAGAATATATCTGCTCTGTCAAAAAGGAAAAAAAAAAGAAAGGTGAGTAAACAAACTTGACATATTGTAAATTTTGGATTGTGCTTGAATGTATAACTTAGAAGTATGGTTTTCAAGTATGCATGAAAAACAGAAATACAAGTATACATACATATGAAAATATGTCAAATAAAACTAGAAGAAAATAAAACATGTACGTTGTTTTCTTCTATATATATATATATATATATATATATATTTGTATATATAGGAGATGTCATGCTTAGCTTCAAAATTTCCTATCTCTTGACTTAGTTAGTTTTACATCATGACGTAAAAAGGAAATTTGCTCGTTTTCGAACATACTTTGTTTTAAAAATTGTTTTTCTTATTATTACGAGTATATATGCATGCCCAGGTAGGCCTGCATTTAATCACAGCCCGCATGCATTTATGGTTGCAACCCATGAAGTAGATTTGACTAATTCACAACTCATAAATCTGAACAAATAAATAGAATATTTGATTCATTATAAATCCATTTCAGTACTAAAAATATAAAAAATAATAAATATACCGAGAAATATAATTTTAAGTAGCCAATATAGATTTTTATATACATATTAATTTTTTTTACCTAGATAAGATGATAAATGACCATCATTTTATGTACTAAAATACACGAAAAAAATTACTATAATGTCGATAAACATCGAACGAATAATTATCTGATGCGGATATGGCCTGTATCTATTTTTCGAATATCAAATAATTTTTCATATTTCGTATACGAATATAGACGGATTTCGAATTTTTCGGATACTCATTGGCACCCTTTTAACTATGCAAATCAATGGTACTATTTTAATGTACATCTAATCAGGCGTATATATATACGTCCAGATAGGCATGTATCTAATCATAATGTGCATGCATTAATTCAACAATATGTTTCGAATCATGTATAATTTTTTGTTTAGATGTAGTATGCATTTCCTTGATCAATGTCGTAGTGCCTACAAAATTGTAAGTGAGATTCATTGCCTAAAAATGATGAGTCACCAATATAGGAAATAAAATCAAAGGATATAAGCACACCATAAAAATATATATGATACAACCAGAATCAACATATATACGGTTCAACCACAATTGAATGTTTGAAGCTGTAACAATCGCTCTTCATTCGATTTGGATAATGTGCAATTATCATAAAATTGAACAAAAAGATCCTACCTGTAGCACAGTGGGTAACATTTGGTTTTTATTTTGACTAGCCAATAATTTGTAATGAAAATGATATGATAGAAGCTATGGATACAAATATAATATAAGTAATCAAACACGACAATAATCCAACATCACATATCAAAACAAATATGTATGTAAATCTTTTCCGCATAAATATTTTAACACCATTAACATCATAATCCAATAGGAGAACATCTTGTCATGATAAATAGCAACAATAAAATAGTACAAAAAGCATCTCTCTCAATGTGTACTATAAAATGTCCTTACCTCACCATCAATTGCAAATGCTTTTGTCCATTTTAGCTCTCCTATAGCATATGTAGACATTGAAAGACCGATAGATGGAAAACATTAATGCTGCATTATTCCCTGCTCCAACCATTATAAGTTCAATTTTATTGGTGTAGTCATTCGTACTCCCTTTTAATAAAAGATCAAGATTCCCATGTAAGTCTTTTCTCTTGATAAAACCTTCCAAATTACTTGAATTTTGCTGCATTTGTTTTTACAGAATTACTTCAACACCACAATAAAAAAATATTATCAAAAATATATAATGATAAATTAAATCCACATACAAATACCAACCAAAAATGTTATGGGCTTCAAAATGTTCACTTGTTTGATATATTAAGTCCACTGCCCAGATTTAAAGAAAACCAAAACATGTATCTTTTAAAAAGAAGCCACATAAGAGACCAAACTTGAAAATTATTTTTGGTAAAAAGGAAAAAAGAAAAAGGATAACAATAAACTAAGAAATCATACAACTAAAAGGTGTTACATATCAGGCTTAATGATATTAACTAAATTCGTTAGAAACAATCAGTTTAAGTGTATGTAATCAATCTTGAAATCATCAAAAACTTTTTATCACTTGTTACAAAGTTTGGATAGTGGTTACACGGTATGGTAAGAACACCATTATATACCATGCAATCGGTAAGTTGAAACAGTATGGTACATAGGCCTAATGAAAAATAGCATTACTTCTGCATATGACATGGATGACTACTATGCTGGTTATCACTTAAAGTCCAAATATGTTCGAGTGAATGATTAGCGAGCCCATACATGGGTGGGTTCATTTTGGGTATCCAAGTACAAATTTGCGGGACACTTATCTATTGATGGGTTGGATAAGTTGTACTTGGGTAATCAATAAAGATAAAGATTCCATGATTTTTTTATTTATATGGATACAACAATTGCTGCCTTTTCAGTAATTTAGTATGCAGCTAAACTCTAAACATTGTAATATTTAACGTTTCACTCAATTTTATAGTTATATTCTTTTCAACGATGACATAATAAATTTTCAAAGAAATTCATTTGAAATAAACCATAAGATCGAACAAATATTAAGTTTGAAACTGATGTCATAAACTGGTATGCATAACTGCTTTGTGCTAATAGGGATAAAAGTAAGTGAATTCACATCTCTCTTGTTTATGCATAAAAAAGTGATGATTGAAATGAAATGTATGAGCAGTATAAGTTAGCAAAACATAGTAAATATCACCTCTCATATCATTAAGCAATTGATTTGTATCATCCATAAAAGTATGATTCCTATTAAACAAAAAACATTAAATTTTAGTTTAATTGAACAGGTCCACTGAGTTTGTTGTTAGCAAGGTTCGATCATTTTAATTTTGGCTATACAATACAAAATTCTAGAATCCATATAGTAATGTAAGATTAAAATACACGTTAGTTGATTCAGATCGAAGACTTTTGTAGTGGAATTGAGAAAGATGTCAACTCTAAAGTTTGAAAATGTCACCAAAGTCTGTAGTACAATATCCGGGGGACTATCAAGAACACTTGCAATATTGGAAACAATATCAATATTGAGTACAAAGAGTGAATCAGATGTATATTGTTTTTACAAATCAAAATCGAAGTAGGTTTTTTACCTACAATCCTGAAATAAGCATCACACTACGATTCCACAATCATGAAGTATTGTATATTAAATATTTAGCAGTAAGTTTCGTTTGTCAAGCGTCATATGTTGTTGTACTGCAATTTTCATAAGCAAAATCATGTGGGGTTGGTTTTGGATATAATTTTATCATGAGATGCAAAGTTTATGATTATTTGTGTTTTATTTTTATGTAGGTATGAAAAGTTTATTGGTAGACTAAATTAGAGCAAAAATAATCCACAACCAATAAATATGAAAGAAGTAAGAACTAAATTAGTAGACTAAATCTTTAAGGCTTGCTGTAGTTGCAAAATGGTGCAAAATTATTCAAAAAATATATTTTATAAGCTTGTCTTGGATTAATTATGATGGATTTCATCTATATAAAAATCTTGTTCAACACTTTTAGATTTAACGATCGATTTATGCCCAATGATCGGTAATGGATTGCTTAAATCTCTTATGGGCAAGTGATTAAATGTCAGTTCTTTGACATTAGTTAAGTGTCATCTTGTTAAAGATTCAAGAATGGTAAAGGTTTTATCTAAACTGCCGGAATTAGCTAGGCAGAAACTTGCCATGATGAAGATAGGCGAAAAAGTTTAACCAAAAAGTATTTTGTAAATTTACCTATAGGTCGATGGGTTTTTTTCTTCAATAGTTCAGAGATATCATATCTGAGCATGTGATCTTCAGCTTGTACCAATTTTAACCACTTAATACTTCTCTAAATTAAAATATTCAACGTTGAGAAATCTCCAGTATTGAGATTAAACTTTTTAATCCTTTGCAAACTCATCTTCCTAATTATAAATCAGCGGGAGGTGAGTTTGAGTTTTAGCCTTACTCATCATTGTAGACATTTCCTTTTTCAATCAACTAATAGTATAAGCATGTAATTTTGCTGCTCCTGCATAGTTATCTAAATCATTTTATTAGTAAAGTGTATATTTCTTTCAAACTAAGAAGGTGTAGATAAGCATATAAATAAGACTCAAGTATGATTCCAAAATACATGACTTAGACTATACATGAAACTAAGAAGGTCATTAATCGAAGCATTAAAGCACACAAACTTTTTGAAAAACAAAACAATATTATAACCAAGTCTTATTACACTTACTTTCTAAATTGCATATTGACATCAATCCCTAAATCTCAAAAAGAACTTAAAAAAAGATATAACTGGTATAATTTAAGTACATGAACATAAAGATATATAGGAGAGAAATATATCAAAATAGATAGTTGATATGTTATGTAATGCAATTGTAGCACCTAAAAGGGATAAATAGGAGAGAAAAATATATGAAGAGCAATGAGCTATATTACGTCAAGAATTATAACATTCAATAACCTTAAAATCATGGAGACGTATTTTGCAAAGTTTAGCTTGCAAAAGTCATGCTGCGTTGTACTTTTATTATTGCATCCACTATGGCCTGCTACTTAAAAATATTCATTAATATATATTGTACAATTCATATGTATTAAAATCAAAAAGCAACAACCGGCTAAACTAAAACCGATACTGTTACAAAATAAAACTAATGTGCAAAAACACGACATCAAGCAATCGAATAAAACTTTTCTGCAGCTTGCAATCTAAAAACAACTCAAACCAATACTCTATTAAGTATAAAATATATGAACTGAATAAGTAAAAGTAAAAGAAAGAGAGGAAGAGAAGCGTATAGTAACAGTTAGTTGAAATCAGTAGGCGTTGATGGAAAATCGGCAGGATGATAATCGGTCGACATGGGTGCGAATTAGGGACAGAGTCATTGAAGAAGACGGTTGACAACAGGAGGTTGAGGCGGTAGATCTGAATTTGGTAGATCTGGAATGGCAACCAAATCTTTAGGAGGTAGAGCGAATGAGGCGATCAAATTTTGGCGATGGAAGCGGTAGATCTGGCGACTGAAGCGGATGGTAGATTGAATAGGTGATTGGTGATGAAGTGTGGATGTAGCGAGGAATAAAGGAAAGGGTTTCTGGATGCGTAACGTAAAATGTTAAACGGAGAAGGCCGTTTGGATGTAAAATGGAAGAAGGATCAAGGGTAGTATTGGTATTTCAAAAAGACGCCGAGTAAACCAGTGGAATGAATTCTCATTATTAGTAGTAGAGATGAAGGGTGAAACATTGAAAAGAATATTTTACAGTAAGTAAATCAAAATGGAGAAAATTCAAACAGTACGTTTATGTCTTTAGTTTATATGAATGTGATCGGTATCTAAAATGCTAATTTTTGATGGTGGTTTCAAGGTTTTTAGTAAGATATCAAGGCAGAATTTCAGATTTGAACAAAATTAGGTGTGCAGGTAAATTTCGGTGACACATATATTTCCGTGGCTCGCGGCTTGTAGTGGAGGAAGGGTAGGAGATGAGGCATGCACGAAAAATACTGCGGCGCCTTTAAGAGGCTCGAGGTGGCCAGTCGAACTCGAATTAGGGTTTAAGGTGAGTGGTGATTGGGTTTTGGATTTTGGTAAATGGCGTTGGGACAGGGAAGAAGCAAGAGTGCGCATAGGGGGGAAATTGGAAGTGGGAGTGACGGTGAGGTTTCGGTCGATTTTGGGCGGGAATAGTGGTCAGTGGCGCTGTGACGAGGCAGTTAGGGGGTGGAGTGTACTTCCAGGGTTGGGTGGATGGTTTGATTTTAAGGGAGTGTTTTTCTATGCGTGCCAAGTGGAAGTTCGAAGGGAGGTGGTCATAGGTGATATGAAGGATGAATGGCGGCAGGTCTTCGATGACCAAAAATCGTGTGCATATGCACACGTTAGTGCACAGTTGGGTGGTTTTGAATAAAGACGAGAGGAGGGGAAGAAAACTGGGTAGGGAACAAGGTTTCGACCTCGTTTTTTTCTTTGGGCCGGGTCTAAATATTGGCTTGGGTTTTTGTTAAATAATATATATATATATCTCTGTGTGTGTGTGTGTGTATAGAATTAAAACAAATGTATACTAAATAGACTTAACTCAAAGCATTTTTCTCGTTATTTAAGATCGAGTAGACATGGAAGATTTATATTATGATTCTCTCACTTAGTTTGTATTCGAGATAAAATTTGTTAATTAATACGGAGCTAAATTAATTATAACGGTAAAGGGTAGTAATAATTAAAGTTTTATTTAATAAATTTTTATGTTAATTAGTAAATAGTTAAACTCCCATTGACTCAATTTCAAGTTAATTAATAAAATTTGTTATTAAATAAATGGATCTAATTTTATAATAAACAGTTTTATGATCATAATAATTTGGATTAAAATACAAGTGGGTTCAGTTTTAATTAAAGTCAATTAAAACCTTGATTTGTGAATTGTTTTAGTTGTAACTGTTAAGTTAGTTAAATATATGCTTTCGCTCAATCCTCTTGAATACTTATGTTGATTTTTCTTGTCGTGCCATCAAGTGGCCAGACAAGTTAAAATTGTTAGAACAAAATGATGATATATTACTTTGGAATAAAACATATGTAAAATATTCAGTTATGTGAGTATTGCCACCTTGAATATAAATTGCTCATCGAAGACGATTGGGGCGATTTAATGTATTGCTTGGATTCGAACAGTCCAGAATCGTATATTTGTGTTATGCGAAGCTGTTATCCCACCATTTAGCAAGGCCAAGATAACAATAAATTAACTGAAGATCAAATGATTACTCATCCCAAATATCGATTATACATCATAAGTTCACTATGGATATTGATGAATTTTGTTTGAGACCGGATCGAGCTACAATTGACAAGGCAAGATAAGCAAAGCCGTAAAAGCCAACGTTTCAAATTTCAACTCAATCGGAGTTCGTATGCTCGAGATATGATCGATGCAAGTTAAGGAAAGCACGTTGTTCGTATACATCAAAGAGCCATGATCGAATCGATCTGTTTGAATCCGTCCATGACCATGCTGTTCGAATCCATCGTGTTCGTATCGATCAGAGCGACTTCGCCTCATATCCATTATGTTCGTATCGATCCAACATTCAGCGAAGTCTTATTCGTATCCATCGAATGGTTTCATATCCATCGGGTCCACTGATCAACATCCATGAAAAAGCATCACTTCGTATCCATGTCAGTGTTCATATCGTATCGACCCATCAGGCACATTTCGTATTGATCAACCTTTCATTGATACGAAACCAACACATCTCATCGATACGGAGTGGACATGCAGGGGATCAGTACGAATTGGAATGCAGTCGATCGATGCGAATAACACAATGATGATCGATGCGAACAAAGCTGAAGCAATCGATACGAACAAGATACACTCAAACAAAATACTTGGTCACTCGATGCGAAGAGTGGATCAATCCAAGAATCTCGCACTACGTCATCTTATGCACACGTGCTCGAGATCGAGTCGAATATAACGATGCGAATGTATCAAGTCAAACGAAACAGCCAACCGAAAACTCGAATTTGCATTGATCATATCTCATAATCCGTAAGTCCAAATGCTATGAAATTTTCATAGAAGCTTATGTACAAGATAAGGAAGATTCACGCCAAGTTTCGATTCGATTGGGTCAAATCCTGATCGATACGAAATTCGTTCGTATCGATTACGAATCAAGCCGAAACTTCATCGAATCGATCGCATGGGCCCACTCGCATGCCAGAAGGAGTCTCTCGAAGTTTGAGCAAGATATTTGCATGGAGCGCCTATAAATAGCACCCTAGAGCCTACAGAAAAAGGACTTTTGGATCTTGCGACGTCCAGACTCTGCCAAAATCACGATTGCACTCAAACTCAATTATTGTACTCGAAAATTACTGCTATAATTGACTATAACCAGCAAGCACATCAATAAAAAGATTGTCCTTCGAAGTGGACGTAGGCCGGAAATAGCCGAACCACTATAAATATTGTGTTTCTGTTTGTTATTTTTCAATTGTTATTCTCTACTTTGTCTGGATCTGAGATTTGTGCTAGAGTACTTCTGATCTGTATTCATACATTGGTGCTTTCACGACATTCGGGGTTTGTAACCAATTTTGGTGCAAACACTTTGGTGCTTCCATTGAGGAGGACTAACTCAGGGATTCTACCACTTAGTTGTTGGATTTGAAAGCTTAAAGAATTAAGATTTGAAAGACAATGACGTGACTATCATCAAGAAGGCAGAGAGGAGAAAGAAGCCAGCAAGTGGAAGCTAAGAGGCATGTTTTAGAGCTGGAGCAGGTCAAGCTTCGATCTACATCACCAGGGACAAGATGGATGCTATGGTGGATTCAATACGTGAAAGATTATTGTAGAGTCAACAAGAAACGATGCACAGCTTCTTTGAGCAGATGAAAGCAGCCGGAGCACAGAACCTTGGACCGATTACAATGGCTGCAAACACAGGACAAGGAGCTAGAGTCATAGAGACCAACGGAGGTCAGATTCAAGATCAGAACGAAGAACGTGAAGGCAATCAACTGGGTGCGGACCCTCGGGATCTGGCATTGGAAGAATCATAGATGAAGCTCAGCAGGCTAGAGCCCACGCTAACATGAATGAGCCACATGAAGAATATTACATAGAATACCCTTCGAGACCCGGGGGGGGGGGGGGGGGGGGCAGGATAGAAACATGATAAAGGGACAACCCCTGGATGGAGATGAAAGAATGGCTGGACAAGTGTGATGGATTATGAGAGGAGGTTTGCCAAGCAAAGGCTTAGAGGAAGTTAGTCGGATCCCGTTTACTCAGAATATCACAAATGCAAAGAACCCTCCAAAGTTCAAGTTACCCATGCTGGAACCTTTACGATGGAAGGTCAGACCCAACCATGCATATTACTAGATATATCAGCATATGGAAGTGCTGGGGGCATCCGAGGAAGTGATGGCATGATGTTTCCCTCTATATTTAGCAGATTTGGCCATGCTTTTGTTCAGGCAGCTAGAGAGTGAATCAATTAGAACATGGGGCGAGCTAGTGGAATGCTTCATGAGGAAGTTTAGGATCCACGTAACGCGACGCAAAAGTGTGATGACCTTAGCATTGATAAAGCAGAGGACCGGAGAGTCCATAAAAGAATTTCTATTGCGATTCAATGCAACTGTGGCTTCAGTAGATCACCCAGATCGATTGATGATTTTGATGGCGGCGGTGGCAGGAGTTGCAGAAGGCACAAAGTTCAAGGATTCGCTGGTAAGAGACCCGCCACAAGACCTTGGGGAGTTTTACCATGAAGCTGAAAGATTCATTCGGTTAGAAAATTCACGTGCCGAGAGGCGAGAAAAAAACCCTGTGCAAGGTGAAGGAACCGCCAAAGAACAATCTAGAGCAGACAAAGGGAAGCGAAAGTAGGATGACAGATACAATGGTCCTGATAAACGGAAGAAATTCCGAGAACCCAGATTCAAACAATACACGGACTTGATGGCAAACCTGGAACGGATATACCTAGAGACTCGGGGGATGCTCCCCTATCGAAAACCACCCAGGAGAGATCCCATAGAACGGGAACGTAGAAGTGGAAAGTACTGCCTATTCCATGAGTTGGAAGGGCATACTACCGATGAATGCCGCCATCTGAAGGATGAGGTGTAAGAGCATGTCAAAAGTGGTAGATCGCCATAATACGCCAAAGATCGGACAACGGCCATAGGACCTAAGCAACTAACCGCTCTACCTAACTAAACTAATCCTGGTTCGGGATCACGACTCGTCATCAATTGATCATGATGGCAAGGGCCAAGTTCAGAATTTGAAATTTGGTCAATTAAACTCCTTAGATTTGACTTCAAAATAAAACGGCTATTCCACTTACACATGTATGGGAACTAAAGAGATCCCCTGGCATGCTCTGAGATGGAAATAGGTCGCTCTGCCTGGAGAGGCAGTATCTAGTTTTTCCTGTTGTTTGAGATTGAATATCTAGAATTTGAACTGGATAAATAAACTTTAATTTTATAAGACAAAAACCGGAGAGTTAAATGATGAATATTGAAAGTCAACTTGAAAATGATCGCTTTATGACTTTATCCAGAGAGGCGGCGTCCAGAGTGCAAGAAGTGAGTTGCTTCGTCGGAGAGCGACATGATCAACTCACTTAACGTCATTCCCCATTCACCGGAGAGTGATTGGATCGGGGTTCGATAAGAGTCCGGAGTGGTTGTAATCGGCCTCGGATTTAGGCCATGACATCGCTTAATGTTCAGGGACGCTGAATCGGAGAGCAGGGGGTGTTGCCGCTTCGCCGGAGAACGACAGGATCGGCTCACTCGACGCTGTTTCCCCTTCACCGGAGAGTGATAGGATGGGATCCGACAGGAGCCCAGAGAGGCTATGATCGGTCTAGGATGTCCAAGACATCGCTATATGCCATCACTGGGGCCAAAGTACAAGGGATAGGAAACGACAACGGAGCACAACAGGATCTTTCTATTAGATCGTTAAGCTTGGAATGGACTTGGCAAGCGTCCCAAGTGACCATCGATAGTCCGAAGAGGTTGTGGAATTTAACTCTTGACTTCCACAGGTGGAAATGAATATTGATTCAGCTTCGAATAGCCATAAACTTGATTGACGATACTATTGCTATGGATAAAACATGGACTCACGACATTCGATTTGAAGCCATTCAAAACACGCTTTTTACCAAAAGGCATGTTTTGGGGGGAAAAGTGTTATCCCACCTTTTAGCAAGGCATAGATATCAAGAAATTAATTCAAGATCAATGGTTACTCATCCCAAATATCGATTATACATCACAGGTTCACTATGGATATCGATGAATTTTGTCCAAGACTGGATCGAGATACAATTGACAAGGCAAGACAAGCAAAGCTGTAAAAGCCAACGTTTCAAATTTCAAGTCAATCGGAGTTCGTCTGATCGAGATATGATCGATGCAAGTTAGGGAAAGCATGTTATTCGTATCCATCAAAGAGCCATGATCGAATCGATCTGTACGAATCCATCCATGACCACGACGTTCGAATCCATCGTGTTCGTATCGATCAGAGCGACTTCGCCTCGTATCCATCGTGTTCGTATCAATCCAACATTCAACGGAGCCTTATTCATATCCATCGAATGGTTTCGTATCCATCGGGTCCACTGATCAATATCCATGAAAATGCATCACTTCGTATCCATGTCAGTGTTCATATCGTATCGACCCATCATGCATGTTTCGTATCGATTGACCTTTCTTCGATACGAAACCAACACATCTCATCAATACGGAGTGGACATGCAGGGGATCAGTACGAATTGAAGTGCAGTCGATCGATGCGAATAACGCAATGACGATCGATACGAACAAAGCCGAAGTGATCGATACGAACATGATACCCTCAAACAAAACACTTGGTCACTCGATGCGAAGAGTGGATCGATCTAAGAATCTCGCGCTACGTCATCTTGTGCACACATGCTCGAGATCAAGTCGAACAGAATGATGCGAATGTATCGAGTCGAACGAAACGGCCTGCTGAAAACTCGAATTTGCATCGATCATATCTCACAATTCATAAGTCCAAATGCCATGAAATTTTCACAGGAGCTTACGTACAAGCTAAGGAAGGTTCATGCCCAGTTTCAACTCGATTGGATCAAATCCTGATCGATACGGAATTCGTTCGTATCGATCACAGATCAAGTTGAAACTTCATAGAATCGATCGTGTGGGCCCACTCACATGCCAGGAGGAGTCTTCCGAAGTTTGAGCGAGATATTTGCATGGAGCGCCTATAAATAGCACCCTAGAGCCTACAAAAAAAGACTTTTGGATCTTGCAACGTCTAGACTCTGCCAAAATCACGATTGCACTCAAACTCAATTGTTGTACTCGAAAATTACTATTGTAATTGACTGTAACCAGCAAGCACATTAATAAAAGATTGTCCTTCTAAGTGGACGTAGGTCGGAGATAGCCGAACCACTATAAATATTGTGTTTCTGTTTGTTAGTTTTCAATTGTTGTTCTCTACTCTGTCCGGATCTAAGATTTGTTTTAGAATATTGCTATTTTGTATTCTTACACTGGTGCTTTACGACATTCAGGTTTGTGACCAATGTTGGCGCAAACAAGAACCACTTCGATCTAATATGCACTACGAATATTTACGATTTTGATTTATAAAGTTGACATGCTGATTAATTTAATGAATTTGACCATTTTAAATAAGTAATTGCGTTGGGACATTATTGCAATATTGATGGATCCTATAAAAGTGTTTTGGTTATAACGAGATAAAAATTCGTCGTGTTGTATGAGTTATCTTGGTTTTCAAAGAAGTTTTGTAACTTAAGTAATTCATATTAAATGGTTTACTCACACTGGTTTCCAGCCTGAATTAGGTGTTACTTTATTGCAATGCTCGGGTCAGACCGAGTATTATAGATTTTCAGGTTAGGACGTTTTGGAGCTCAGGAGTGGCAGCGATGTGTCGATTAGCTTTCGCTGTGTATTATGGGATGTATAGGCAGTAGTGGAGGACAAGTTATTATAACTGTCTAGATTATTGTACTATGATATCTTGTATGTATTTTGACAGTTACAGTTTTTCTTGTATAAATGCTATTATTTTATATTATATTTTATTCCGCTGCGATTGTGTGATTCTACGCTGTTGTTTTCTGTTTCTTATTCTAACTCATTTTCTTATAAACCCTAACAGTCTGAGATTTCCGACACTCGATTGCTTGGCACTCTATACAGTGGACGTATTAGTGTCGATTTTCGGGGTCGAAAATTTCTGGGACGTTACGTGTGGTATCAGAACTGAAGGTGAAGCGAGAACCTTGGCTCTGGTGGGGATTACACATTAAAGATAGGGTTAATAGTACCTTAGAACGAGTCGAGAGTATATATGAGGGCGTACTTATTGTTTTCTTATATAATGATTTTAAAAATGGTTTTAAAAATGATTTTTATATAAGATTATATTTTGATATATAAAGAGATAATTTTTCTAATTATTATAGTGGATTAAGGAAATTGGTTGTTGTTATAAAAATTAATTAAGGTTATAAGAGTTAAGTGGTAAAATATATATAACCAAATAGAAATTTAGGTAAGGATTAATTATACACATAAGTTAGGTTAAAATGGATTCAAATCTGAATTTAAATCCTGGAAAATTCAAAAGAATTTTCTAAGTGTTGAAATAAGTTACCTTGATTATAATTGTTTAAGCAAATGATGATGGAATATATGGTTTGGTTTCTAGATATGATATTATTGATTATTATTGGGTGTGGTGTCTTAATAAAGGATGTTTACTGTAGAATAAAACAATGATAAAACATGGTGCAATGTTCATGGAAGTAAAATTATATAGGTTGAGTTTATAAATGTGACTTATAAATTGAAAACGAATTTAAATATGAAGTTTTAAATCTAAGCCCAGAAGAAGTTTCAGAATTGTTTCAAAGTGATTAAGGAAATAATAAGTAATATTATTCAGAAAATTATTGAATATAGAAATCTTGTCTTAAAACAAGAGTTGTTTTGAAAATTTCAAAGGAAACTGTTTTGAATTAGAAACCAAGAAGGGTTTAAAAATTGAGAGTATGAGTTGATGTGTGAATGGATAGATATGTGTGTCTACATATAATATCAAAGTTGATTTGAAATAAACACTAAGTGTTGAATTCTGAATTCCCCATGAGAATAAGAGTATAGTCCAAAGAGAAATAAGCTTTTGAACTTATAAGTGGGTAGGAATATTAATAAGAATTTAAATTTGGGACGTGAAATTTAAATTGAGTGGGCTTAAATGGATTGAATGGATTGAAATTCAACTTAAGGAAAGTTAAATGAGTTTGAACCTATAAACTGAAATTGGAAAATTTCAATATGATATTGAAATTTAACTTAGGGAAGTTAAATGGATAACATTGAAAAGAGAAGTGTGGATTTAATAGGAGATTATGTATGAATAATTTCAAACAATTTGTAACAACCCGGTATTTTCAACCATTCGCATCCACACATGCCGGACTTGAATTGCTCAAAATATTAGATTGTTAATTTAAATTTGGCAAAACTCAGCATATATAGCAAATAAAATAATCATAGAATCACAGACACAGAGTACTATAACAGAATGTAATGGAATAGATAAGTAGTAGTTCATGAAGCTATTATATAAACAGTAGAGTTTGAAAGAAAATACAACAAAATATCTAATACAGACGGATGACAACTCTGAACAAATTAACTGGAAAAGCTGAAAGCTGAAAGTTGAATCGATAGTTGGATCTCCAAGCGAAGCTTTAAACTCCAAAGGTGACTCTCAAATGCTGTATCACTCAGTCTGACCCGAGCGTAAAGCAAAACACAAAACACTCGAGTCAGGATTAACATTCTTACACCAATAAATCCAACTCAAGTGAAATATCAACTGAAATACAAGTAACCTAAAAGATGTTTGGGATACCCATCCTTTAAGGATCCAAGGAACTATTTACAATGTAGAAATATACGCTATTAACAACCAAAAGTCATTATAACACCGTGGTAATTTCAAAATAATTTATACTTCAAAACCAAATATCATTTCCATTTCAAAACCATATCAATACTGTGACGACCCGAAATCCGACTTCCGAAAATCGACATCCAATACATGTCCCGTATTCGATTGCCGGAGATTCAAACGTTGAGTCTGGTTCGCCGGCGCTTATAACACATTAGGTGAAAACAACACAGCGGAAAAAAGAAGAAGAATTTCATTGATACACAACAATTGATTAAAATAATGATACAATATGAAGTGATTCACATTATCAGAGATATATACAACAACGGAAAAACATAGCAGCGGAAACAAGAGCAACAGCAGCGGAAAGATAACATCTTCATTGCCAAAGCTCCAAACTAAAAAGCTCGAACCACTATCATGTTGTAATATAGCACAATGCAATCTCGAATTCACAGACTTCAAAGACTGCCAAAATCTACGCCTACTAGCCGACTATTTGGTAACCTGACTCTAGACTGCCCGTGTGGAAAATTATGGGCACACAAAGTTTAGAAAGGGAACAATAAACTCCAGGTTAGTCATGAGACTGGTGTGAGCAAAAAAAAATAGATGTTTGCATAAAAAAGAAACAGCAAAAAGAAATAAAATAAAATCCGCTATGCTTTTTGGAAAATGAAACTACCATAAGGCCTCCCGCCACACACACAATGCAATCGCACACTTGGGGAAGATTTCTCCTTATAGCAGTCAAACATGCTTGATATGCAAAATCCTTTTGATATTATTATTAATGCATAGTGTGAAAACCATTTCAAAAGTATAATATTAATATTAGCCAGCATACGTACCATTATAGTATGCCTACTATAGCTGCCATGTTAAACGGCAGGTTTCACAACTAAAACCGTACAAGGCTCGTATTGAGTGATTGGATTTCCAACAAATGGTCAAGGCTAAGGAACTTCCTTTTCGAATGGGTACGCCTCTGGAGGGACTCCCTAAGAACCTAACCGGATCTCTGCCAATAAAAGGCCGGCTTACCTCTGTAACTAGGTAACTAACTGTCACGAGTATGCCTGTCATGACTCGAAATCCAACGTTCGTAAATCGACATCAAATACCACACTTGTATTCGACTGTCGGAAATTCAAACGTCGAATTTCAGTTCGGATGGAGCTTATAACAACATTAGAAGAATATAAATAGTGGAAACAAGATGAATATCACTGAATACAATACAGATACAGCATGATACAATATCCATACAACATCGATCACTAATATCAGAGTGATACAAATATGATACAATAGTAATATGACAACAGAAACTTCAACAACAAGTTTCCAACATACTTCACTTCGATAAGGTCTTCAAAACACCAAAAGCTTCAAAAGAATTTCTAAATCCAAAAGCTTTCCAAAACTGATAGCTACCAAAAGACTTCAATATCCAAGCTTGCTCGAAAACACGGATAACCTGCTTCTAGGCTGCCAGTGTGGAAATTATGGGCACCCAGAGTTTAGAAAAGGAACAATAAACTCCAGGTCAGTCATGAGACTGGTATGAGTAAACAGACTTGTATGGATGTGTGTCTAACATTACACTTTGAGATGTAAAACCAGTTTCTATCGAATACATTTCTGCTTGGTGGCGGAGATTCATTCTCTTAGCTTAACACCCTTTTCTGAGACGTACGAGCTCAGAGGTTATGTAGTTGATGGTTACTAGTGATACATTCCCAATTTGGTAATGTGGCATACGAAGTGCTGCTGATCATTTGTTGATCAAAGCATGGCTTTGTGAAAAAGCATAGCTTTGTGGACGAGACCTCATCGAGCCTCACAACCCGGTAATGGTCGAAACAGGAAAGATGCAGTAAGGTTTCAGGGGTAGCTCCCCTAATGTATGACCATTCCTTTTGGAAAAGGGTGGTATCATGGTATGGAGCCCAGATACTTACTCATGTGGACATTGTAGTATATTTATTACTGTGTGATGTTGTTGGAGGGCCCTCGGATAAAGGACCCAAAGGACCGGGGGATGGCATGCTCGAGTAGTAGTTACCTAGTTACAGAGGTAACCCGGCCTTGTGTTGGCAGAGATCCGGTTAGGTTCTCGGGACGTCCCGCCATAGGCGATCCCATGTACAGTAGGAAGTTCGTTAACCTGACCATTTGTTGGAAATCCAATCAAAACAATACACGCCCTATACGGTTTTAGTTGTATAACCTGCCATGTAATTTGGTGGTAACCTGCTATTGAACATGGTAGCTATAGTAGGCATAAGTGCAAAATGTCTATGCTGGCTAGGATTTATATTATACTTTCGAAATGGTTTTTCTACACTATGCACTAGTAATAATATCAAAGAAATTTTCTCGTATCAAGCATATTTGACTATCATAAGGAGAAATCTCCTCCAATTCTGCGTTTGCATTGTGTGTGTGGCGGGAGGCCTTATGGTAGTTTCATTTTATAAAAAGCATTGCGGATTTCAAATTTAAATTCCTTTGTTTCTTTTAAAGACCAAATATTTTTGTTTGCTCATACTAGTCCCATGACTGACCTAGAGTTTACTGTTCCTTTCCTAAACTCTGGGTGTCCATAATTTTCCCACACGGGCAGTCTAGAGTTGGGTTTTTCAGATAGTCAGGTTTAGTAGATTATCTGGAGCTAGTTCTGTCCTTGGATCAGGACCGCACTTGCTTATCTTTGTGCATCATTATTGGGAGGTCGAGCAATTTCTGGATTGGTGCCTTGGAGATGGAGCTCTTTCTTGAAGACCATATTGGAGATTTTGTTCCGTTGCTAGTGTTATCTTTTCTTTCCTCTGCTATTGTCTTGTATCATATTCTGATGTATATTTATTGTATCATTCAGTTGTATCAGATATTGTATCAATGTTGTATATGATATTGATATATTCGTTTTCCTTCACTGTGTTGTACTTAATGTGTTATAAGCTCTGGCGAACCAGATTCGACGTTTAAATCTGCGGCATTTGAATACGAGTGTCGTATTCGGTGCCGATTTTCGAAGGCCCAGTCAGGGTCGCTACACTTCACTTCGATAAGGTCTTCAAAACACCAAAAGCTTCAAAAGAATTTCCAAATCCAAAAGCTTTCCAAAACTGATAGCTACCAAAAGACTTCAAAAATTCAAGCTAGCTCGAAAACACGGATAACCTGCTTTTAGGCTGCCCGTGTGAAAATTATGGGCACCCAAAGTTTAGGAAAGGAACAATAAACTCCAGGCCAGTCATGGGACTGGTATGAGTAAACAAAAACAGTTGTTTGAAATAAAAGCATCTTTATAAAAGAAAACCGGTATGCTTTTTGGAAAATAAAACTACCACAAGATCTCCCACCACACACATAATGCAAACGCAGACTTGGAGGAGATTTCTTCTTATGGTAGTCAAATAAGCTTAATACGAGAAAACTCTTTTGATATTATTATTAGTGCATAGTGTAGAAAACAATTTCGAAAGTATAATATTAATCTTAGCTGGCATACCACATTTCGTCGTATGCCTACTATAGCTACCATTTTTGTAGCAGGTTACCGACACGCTGCATGACAGGTTATACAACTACAACCGTATAGGCCTTGTATTGTTTTGTTTGGATTTCCAACAAATGGTCAGGCAGAGGAACTTCCCACACAAAATGGAACGCCTCTGGAGGGACGTCCCCGAGAACCTAACCGGATCTCTGCTACACAAGGCCGGGTTACCTCTGTGACTAGGTAACAACTGACACGAGTATGCCACCTCCCGGTCATTACCAACCTTTATCCGAAGCGCTTCTCAACCGACAACCACAAAGCAATAAGTTTTGCAGCAACCACAAAGTAAGTATCTGGACTTCATACCATGATACCACTTATAATCCAGAAGGAAATGGACATACCCTCAGGGGGTACTACCCCAAATAACCTTGCTGCCACGATTCCTATTTTGACCATAACCGGGTTGTGAGGTTCGACGAAGTCTCGTCCACAAAGCTTGCTTTTTCGCAAAGCCACGCTTTGATCAACAAATGATCAGCAGCACCCAGCATGCCACACTACCAAATTGGGAGTATATCACTAATAACCTTCAACTACATAATCTCTGAGCTCGTACGTCTCAGAGAAGGGTGTTAAGCTAAGAGAATAAATTCTCCACCGCCAACAGAAATGTATTTGAAAGAAATCAGCTCTATATCTCAAATTGTAATGTAAGACATACAACCATACAAGTCTGTTCCGGGTTCGAACAGAACCAAAGGCACTTCCAAAGAAGCCCTTGCAATCCGGGCATCCACAGTCCCGATCGGACTCCCCATCACATATGGAGATCTCTATACCGGAGCAACTCAGTGCAGAGTCATTCGACAGGTTATCATATCGTTCTTGAAGACGCCCGGTCTTCACCACCGTCTCAATTGCTATCCATTTCGTCGTATCACATATTTGGAATGGGTTATATGACACAAAGGTCCTCTCCCGTCTAAACCGAATAGTGAGCGTTCAATTTAAAAACACATGAATGTATCAATCACAAAGATTCACATTCAGGGTTAGATGTGGGTTTCGGATAACCAACTGAATCCGACTCCCTGTCGCATCGAAATTCAATTGCCGTTTTACGGGCCACAGGGTGTTCACATTCACACAGAAGAATATTCATCACAGATATCACAGCTCTGTACAAAACATTTAATATTACATAGCATCACATCACATAATAGAAATATCAATCCAACACACAACATTCAAGAACAAAACATCTTTAATTAAGATGAATAAATCGTTGTGGTTTTAATTTATTAACAACATAATTGCTTTCATTGGTATTCTTTAATCAATAATTAATTATCATTAATTACGATTGATTAAGTCTTAATCATCTTCATTAATTAATCATTTATTAATTAATTATCTTAATTAATTTCAAATTAATTAACCTTAGTCATTAATTAATTAAATCTTAATTACCTTTATTAATTAATTTCTCCTTAATTAATTAATAATTAATTACAAACTAATTAACCTTAATTATTTATTAAATTAATATTTTATATTAAATAATTAATTACCTTTTTAAAATAATTAAATTAACAAAATCATTAATTATTTAATAAATCAAAAGATAAATTAATTACTTCGATTATCCTTTTAAACCTTGTTTAATAAATCACCTTTATAACATTAGTTACTTTAAAAAGTTTAAGATTTGGTTTAAACAACATTTTATCTTAATTACATTATTTACTAAATATAAATAACTTTATAAAAATGTTGTATCAAAACTAAATAAACTAAAATTTAATTTCTTTGAAACATCTTACTTAATTCTTAAATTTATTTAAAACTTTAATCAAATCATTATTTGGAAACATACTTTTAAAAGTGTTTAAGAGTTTGAAATTTTTTAAAGTAAAAACTGTTTCATTTATCAGGCACGAGACCTGCTTCGAGTCACCCCCGAGAATTTTTCTTGTTTGCTTCGAGTAAAATCAACAATCACCCGTGTGCCAAAACTTTAAAACTTAATTTAATTTTTTCTCTCTAAGTGTTCAACCCGGTACCTCCAACAGTTTACTCGAGACCAATCATCGAGTCATAACACGATTTTCCCAGAGCTTTCTTCGAGTAAAATCCTCCTAACCTAACGTTTTCCCCACCGACACTAATCATCTTGCAATGCACATGCACAGCCACAATGGCCACCTATGACCAACATCGCGGCCACCCACAGATCGTCGCTGACCCCATCTACAAGTCCCGACCACCCAGCACCACGATCAACGGCGAAATCGAAAATCAACAGTTTGATTGAATTTCTGGCACCAAACTAAAAACTAAATCGCCTCGTATCGACGCCAAACACCACCAGAGGCCACGCGCTTACGCCAAGAACTTCCCCTTGCGACCACGCACCGCCACCCATCTCCCTGTCTAGTCCGATGCAAGCTAGACACCACATTGCCTCGAAGAAACAGTCGTCAAAAACACAGGGTTAAACCCTAGTTTGTCAATCTACAAATACCACGGAGATTTAAAAATTCGTTCAACAATTTTGTGATGATCCCAGATCTTCATGCTATCATCTTCCATGATCGCGAGATAAACTTCGTCTCCGATCATTAGAATTTCACTAAAACTCGTGCCATGTTCAACTTCAAGTTTCTCATTGAATACGTAATTTAAATTCTTGATTTTAATCTTAAAAATTAATAATTTCAATGGCGATTTAGATTATATAATCAAATTGAAAAATCAAGGAAATCAAAATTTAATTTTTGATTGAGCTTACAGTGCTTTTTCTTGTTCCATGCATGCATTCTTGATTTTAGTTTATGCAATTATTTTTAAAATTCAATTTTAGTGAATCTGGTCACTTTTCATTTTAACACATCGATCTAACCAAGGCTAAAAGTAGAGAATTTTGTGTTTTGACAGGTTTTTGAAAACCTGAAACGGGAACAGGTGTTTGCACATTTGTAAATGAGCATGTAGACAAAATTCATTCATACATTCACAATTTCTTGCATGCAAACCAAAATTCAAACTTTCCTACATCATGCATTCACACACAGATCAGACATCAAGGTTTAGAAAGATTTACTCACCTATTAGCCTGAGAGCAGAAAATAGAAGTAGAGAGAGAAGCTCTGGAAATTAAAACTGCAACTTTTATTTTTAACTTGATACTTGATTCTTATTTTACCTGCAACTAGTTGTTCAAAGTTTGCTTAGCTTCTGCTGGATTTTATTGGTTTGATTACTTAACAACTGAACTCAAAATTTTAAAGAAAATTACCTTCAATTTATAAAAACAGAGAAGAGTTGAGTGTTGAAGTCTGGAAATTGCAAATCTTCAGTTGATCCTGGATGTTTTTCTTACCTGCAACTAGTTGTTCAAAGTTGCTTAGCTTCTGATGTAATTACTTGCTTAATTCCTTAACACAAACTAAATTTTAAATTCTTTTAAAAAGTATTTTACTTACAGTTTTTATGAAAACAGAGAAGCCTGAGAGTTGATCTTGCAAAAAAAAATCTGGAAATTTGCTTTTGTCTGAACTTGATTAAAATGCTCTGATCCTTGTTTAGATGATGAAGCTTGATTAGTTAAGCCTACTGGAAAGATCCTTGCCTTACTTTGTTGTTTACTGACTTGATTTTACAATGCTTGATCTTGAGTTTGCTGATTAAAAGTTTGAAAGAAGAAGCCTTTGTTTCAATTTGGTTTGATTTCTGGTTTGTGAATTTGATTTGGTTTGAGGGTTTGTTGCTTCTCAGTTTTTCTTTTCTTTCTGTTTTAAAAACTTGTACAGTTTGTTTTTTTCTTTCCTTTAGGTTTTTGAAAATGAGATAAAACAGTGAGAGAAGTAGTTTACATTTCTTTTATAAATTTTCTTAAAATTAAAATTAAGGAAGATGACACTTGTTCACTTCCATTCTCAAGTTATTACACTTGTTCATTCATTCTCCTATGTTCCTACACTTGTTAATTCATGCATAAGAAAATATTTTAAATAAAAGTTTTTATATTATTTTCTTTCTTATTTGTATAATTACATCTCTTTATACATTTATACAATCTTTCAAAAGAAAGTGTTTTTAATACTAATTCATACATTAATAAAATTATACGCATGTGTTAATATTTTGAATCCAATTTTTTTTACTTAAGATATTTCATTTTAAATTTAAATTCAAATACAAGTTCAAATTAAAAATTCAAATTTGAAATCCAATCCATTCTATATACATATGTATAGATAAATAACTAAATATTTCATTTGTTTATCAATTTTAAATTAATTCAAATCATCTTCAAATTGAATTCCAAAAATTGAAATAAACTACTAATTTTGAATTGATAAATTTGGGGATGTTACAGGTTTCCCCCTTAAAAAAATTTCGTCCTCGAAATTTGAAAGAGAGAAAAAGACAATCAAAGAAGATATGAAGATATAAAAGATAAAACAATGGCTTACCAGATTAAGCCGAGATATCCACTCTGTAGTTGGGATAAGACTTCTGCATACTATCCTCTGTTTCCCAAGTGCAGTCCTTTGGATCGCCACTCCATTGCACTTTGACTAGTTTCATAATTATGTTTCTCAATTTCTTTTCCTTACGATCTACAATCTTTATCGGTTCCCTTTTTACTGCCAAGTTGGGAGTGATCTCAAGATCCTGCTGAGCTGCCTCTTCAATAATACTATTTGGGTCGTGCACATATTTTTGGAGATTAGAAATATGAAACACATTATGCAAGCCGGATAACCAGTTGGGTAGCTGCACTCGATATGCTAAAGGACCGATCCTCTCCAGAATTGGAAAAGGACAAATATAACGTGGTGCCAGCTTTCCAGTTTTCCCAAATCTCAATACACCCCGCATTGGAGAAACTTTTAGAAATACAGAATCTCCAACTTGAAATTCCAAATCTCTTCTTCGTTGGTCATAATATCTCTTTTGACGACTTTGAGTAGTTATTAATTTCTTTCGAATAAAATCAATTTTTTCCGTGGCTTCTATGATCATATCTGGTCCAAGAACGAGTCTATCACCCGACTCGATCCAGCATGCCGGTAATCGACACGGACGACCATATAAAGCCTCATAAGGAGCCATTTCAATACTGCCTTGATAGCTATTGTTATATGAGAATTCTACCAGATGTAAATGGTCCTCCCAAGAACCACCAAAGTCGAGAATACAAGCCCGCAAAAGGTCTTCTAGAATTCGATTAATCCTTTCTGTCTACCCATCAGATTGTGGATGATAAGCAGTACTAAAGTTCAGCTTTGTTCCCAATGCGGCTTGGAATGCCTCCCAAAATCTACTAGTGAATATCGGATCACGATCACTCACTATACTGCTCGGAATACCATGGCGAAGGACAATTTCCTTCATATATAGCTCCGCTAGGCTTGCTGCAGTCCGGTTGGATTTCACTGGGATGAAGTGAGCAGTTTTGGTTAGACGGTCCACTATAACCCAAATTGCTTCATTTCCCTTCTTGGTTCGTGGAAATCCATCGATGAAATCCATCAACACTTGATCCCATTTCCACTTCGGTACTTCCAAAGGCAGAAGTAGACCGGCCACTTTCTTTTGATCGCTTTTAATTTGCTGACAGGTAGCACATCGACTCACATATATAGATATGTCCCTTTTCATCGCCTTCCACCAAACGTTCTTTTAATATCACGATACATTTTATTGATTCCTGGATGGATGCAAAGTTTGGACTTGTGGCATTCGTCCCAAACTTCACGTTTCAGCTCCGGAATGTCAAGGATACAAATTCTTCCTTTCAATCTTACAACTCCATCATCATCGATTCCAAAACTGGAATCCTCACCTTGATGTATTCTTTTACAAATTCCTCGAAGAAATTAGTCTTCCTTCTGTTTTCTAGCAATCCTTTCAAGGAGAGTAGGAGTAACAACCAAATATGAGAGAACAACATGCCTCCTACTTAGAGCATCGACAACTACATTGGCTTTTCTGGGTGCATATTGAATATCTAGGTCATAAGATGCCAGAAATTCCAACCAACGTTGTTGTCGTAGATTCAAATCTTTTTGGGTAAAGAGGTACTTCAAAGATTTGTGGTCGGTGAATAATTCAAAATTTTCACCTAAATAAGAAGAATTTATTTAGCATATATTAAGTTAAGTTGAATTTTAAAATTTTCTTTTAGAAAAACTGAAGGAGATTCTTACCCAGAAGATAATGTCGCCAGATTTTTAAAACGAAGATAACAGCTAATAGCTCCAAATCATGTGTTGGGTAGTTTCTCTCATGCGGGTGTAATTGTCTACTCGGATAGGCAATTACCTTCCCATTCTGCATTAATACTGCACCTACTCCATCACCACAAGCATCAGTATAGACAGATAAGCCTTGGTTCCCGTTGATAATAGCGAGAACAAGAGCAGTAGTCAATCTCTTTTTCAATTCCTGAAAAGCTTCATCACATTTTGGAGTCCAATTGAACTTGGCATTCTTCATTGTTAGCTTAGTCAATGGACTAGCTATCTTAGAAAAGTCCTAAACAAACTTCTGGTAATAGACTGCTAAACCTAGAAAACTTCGAATTTCTTTCGGAGTCGTGGGTCGCTTCCAATCAAAAAGAGCTGAAATTTTGCTCGGATCAACAGAAATTCCTTCTTCATTAACAATATGGCCAAGAAATCTGACTCCTTTGGCCCAAAAGTGGCTTTTAGAAAATTTGGCGAATAAGATATTCCTTCTCAATATCTCCAAAACAATTCTGATATGTTCAGCATGTTCCTCTTCGGTTTTGGAATAGATTAGGATATCATCGATAAATACAAGAACAAATTTATTCAGCACCTCCTGAAACACACGGGTCATCAAATCTACAAAGTACGCGGGAGCGTTGGTTAGTCCGAAAGGCATGACTAACCACTCGTAGAATACATCCAGACCCCTAAAAGCAGTTAGGTGAACACAATCTTCGGCAATTCGCAACTGATGGAATCCCTGGGCTAGATCCATCTTAGAAAAGAATCGTGCACCATGAAGTTGATCGAATAAGTCGTCGATCCTGGGTAAAGGAAATTTGTTCTTGAGAGTTTGTTTATTGATATCGCGATAGTCGACACACAATCTCAAAGATCCGTCAGATTTAGCCACAAAAACAATCGCTGAACCCCATTCAGAAACACTAGGACGAATCAATGCATTCTTTAGCAAATCATCGGTTTGCTTGACTAGTTCAATTCTTTCCCGAGGTGCCATCCTGCGACTAGCATGAACGACAGGACGAGCATTCGGAATCAAGTCAATTCTGAATTCAATCTCTCTATGTGGGGGTAAAGATTTCACTTCTTCAAATACGTCGGGAAAATGCTGGACAATAGGAATGGACTCCAGACTAGGTTCTGGATATCCCAAAGTATACATCAGTTTATCCCTTTTTGGACTAGGGTCTTCACAAGAAATTTCAATAAAATCTCCAAGATTTGTTTTGACTAGAATCATTCGGTTGTTGCAATCTAACTTGGCTTCGTATCTCGATAACTAATTCATCCCGAGTAGTATTTCAAATTCATTGAAGTCGAGAACATAAAGGTTAATAGGAAATCGATGGCCAGAATATGAGATAGGCACCCTCGTACAATATAGACACAGATTTTCAGGACCACCCACTGGATTCTTCACACAAATAGGTTCATCGACAAACTTGAGTTTAAGTTTTAATTCATCCACGATCTGTTGGAAGATAAACCTATGTGAAGCTCCTGTGTCAAATAAAACTCTAACAACTCTTTCACCAACAATAAGGTTACCCTCCAAAACTCCCTTTCCTTGATTCGCCTTTGAAGTTGAGGGGTTATCTTTTATTGCGCACACTTTCGTTATTTGTGCCTTTTTCTTTTTCGGACAATTCTTAACTCCATGACCTGGCTGGTGACAACAATAGCATTCCTTGGATCTTCGACTTGTCTTTAAAAGTTGATCTTCCTTCACTTGTTTCTTTGGCTTCTCACAATCGTTCGCTAAATGGCCTTTCTCCTGATAGTTATAACAAGTAACATTTCTAGCTGGATTCTCTTGATTACTCCTCTTCTTCTCCTTGCCTTGAACCGGCCTCTTTCCTTCGAATTTTCTTTTCTTCCAATTCGAACTACTTGAACTCCCCTTCTCTTTCGGAACTTTTTTGCATATCTAGAGTAGCATAACGATAACCCATATCGATCAAGTCCGAGAAAGATTCTTTAATGTGGGCGGTCATCCTCTCGTGATACTCCTTATTCATTCCTCGAATGAATCTTTCATTCTTCTTCAAGGGTGTATTCACTAGCTCCAGACCAAATTGAGACGATTCATTAAATTTATTCAAATACTCCTCAAATGATAGACTTCCCTGCTTCAAATCTAGGAACTCCTGGTACATTCGAGAGATACCAGCAGATGGAACATATCGTTGCTCAAACACTTCTTTAAATCGCCTCCAAGTAAAGTCATCTTCTGAATCATCCCCAATAACTGTCTCCCACCAAGCTAATGCTTCCCCTTGGAGTTTCCAAAAAGCTATTAGTCGCTTTTGATCGTCTTCCAACTTCAATCCTTTGAAAATTCTTTCATAGGATCGGATTCAAGCTTGGGCTTCCACAATAGATTCCTTGCCAGTAAACGGCTTCCCACCAAGTCTCGAGAAATTCTTATATAAATCAGCCAGATTCGACTGAGGTTGACCTTTCCCTTTTCCTCCGCTCATTCTCACTATCTGTAAATACCAAGAAAACTTGATTTAGGTATATGGACAAGATATCTTAGGGAATATTAACAATTAAAAGGAATAGACTGAGAAATTAGGGTTTCGGTCTCTCGGTTTATACTCATTCTACAGTATATTTCACCCTATCTCTAATGAGCCATCTAATGTGTTATACTCCGTAGCTAAAGTTCTTACTCAACCTTTAGCTTTGATACCACTTGTCACGACTCGAAATCCAACGTTCGTAAATCGACATCAAACACCTCACTTGTATTCGACTGCCGGAAATTCAAACGTCGAATTTCAGTTCGGATGGAGCTTATAACAACATTAGATGAATATAAATAGCGGAAACAAGATGAATATCACTGAATACAATACAGATACAGCATGATACAATATCCATACAACATCAATCACTAATATCATAGTGATACAAATATGATACAACAATAATATGACAACAGAAACTTCAACAACAAGTTTCCGACATACTTCATGCAACGATCCCGATTTTTAATTAAATTTAAATTGATAATTAAAATAAATTTTTGAATAAAATTGAGAATTAATTTGAATTTTTCACATTAAATAGGATATTCGTTTATTTGGATATTGATTTTAAAATTTAGTTAGGGTTTTGAATTTGTATTTTTAAAATCTTATAAATAAAAAAGGTAACATCCTAAAATTTAAGTTGACAATATATTTTTAACTTTTGAAATTTAATTTGAAATTATATTTAAAATCTAAAACAAATAAAAATAAGTGATAATAATATATAAATAAACTCCAATTTCTTATGAGTTTAATTTTTTTGAAATAATGAGTATTTTAAAAAAGTTAGTTAAATTTAAATTTTTATACATATATGTATATTACATATATGAGTAGAATTGTATATATATTGAGATGGAATTTAAATTTTTTCAAGAGACGTGTAATAAATAAATGGACAAAAAAGGTTATATTTCAAGTTTGAATTGAAATTTGAATTGAAATTTGAGATAAATGTTTTAGAAAAAAGATTGGCTTTTAAAATCGTTAAGGTGGAATTTATAAAGATTGGTCAAAAACAATTATTCTTTTAACATTATATTTACACACATACAAATGAATAAAAGGTATATTCATTTTTAAAGTAAATATGATATGAAATTTATAAAAATTTCTTTTGTCTTTGAAGATTACTAATGATAAGCATACACAAGGGGATGGAGTATAGGAATAAACATGCATTGAACTTCATAATCATTTTTTTTACATATGGCATCCAATGTAATTGATTGAATAAAATAATGAAATTTAAAATTACAAAGAAACTTTCCATCTCCCCATATGCAATCATATAATATCTCAGCCAAATCTGAAAAGAAAACAGTAAAAAGATTTGGCATTTCAAAACTACAACAGCAAAGTCAAAAAAATATCAGGCCATTAAAAATCTTCAAAACTGAAACCCTTTCAAATCATCAACCTGAAAGAAAAAAATTTCAAAGCAAAGCTTTCAAAATTCAGACCTAAAGCACTTTAGATCTGAAACAAATCAAGTTCAAGATTGAAGTTTGAATCAGTAGAATAGTTCAAACAAATGGATTCACAAATCAAACCCAGTAGCAATTCAAAGCAAACTGGAAACTAAAGCAATCTGCAGAACAACTTAGGTAAAATTAAGCAAACTCATAAGTAAAAATTTGAATTTAAAATCTAAAGCAATTGAAAACATAATTAAACCTAGTATTCTTTACCTGAGGAATGATGATCAAAAACAAAGATAAAAAGGGCAGAACAAGAAAGGATTGCATGTTCCAGATTCACAAACAAAAAAATTTCCAGGAAAATATCTCTGTTCCTTCCAAATCCAGGTGAGAAAAACCACTTAAACCTGTTCTTTTCTTTGATGTGTGGTTAATATCTGAATCTGCTACGAAATGTTGCTTAGTTGTTAAATTTATCGGTAGACATATATGCATATGTATGGGTTGTGGTGTGCGTGTCTGGTTCCAACCATATATTTTGTTTAAATCACTTACAGGGTTTAAATTCATGTAAAATTCGAATTCTTCTGCTCCAAATCATGTTAGAGTTTAGGATCTGAAGAAAACATGTGCATTCAATCAAGAACCAAATTTCTAAAATTATTTTTGAGATAAATTAACATAGTTTTAACCTGGAAAAGAATTTACAACGAAATTTTAAACTATATCGAAAATCTCGACTTGAATAATTCATTGTTTCAAGTATATAAATTGGTTTGTTATCAAAATCTATGAATTTTAAAATTATAATCATGATTTTTAAGCTCGAATTTCAAGCGAAATTGCAAGATGAACGGAAACTGCATTTTGATCAATTTTCGGTGAACCACGTCGAACTGGGCGATGAAATTTGGGGTGAAGAAAGCTGACATGTAAGGGATCATGGGAAAAATGCAAGAGAATTTTTTTATTCGGTATGGTTGGGATTGTGAACTGATTTTGGGTTTAAGCGCTACATTGGGTCTACGACATTCACGAGACTAATGCACAGCCCATGATGGATTTTGGGGGATCGGACTTAGGGGGATGGAAGGGTTGGCATGTGGCGAAGCTTCGGCCAGGCTCGCGTCGATTCTGGGGTCATGGTTGGCTAATATGAGGTGTTTGTAGGTGATGGGCTTTGTTACAGTAGGAGTCGAAGTGTTAAATTTTGAACGACGGTGAAATAAGGGGACTTGGGTGGTCAGAAGGATGGGACAGGTCATCGATGACCTGAGTGCGACGATGGCGATGGTCGGAGGAGCAGTAAGAAATTGTACACGTGCACGTAGGGGGGGGGGTTGCGTATCCGTTGTGTTCGAAAAAATTGGGGAAGATGAAGTTACGGGGGACGAACTCTTAGACTTTCACGTAATAACTCAAAGCAGAGGGTAGCGAAGGGGTGACTCGAAGTAGAGCTCGAGTAGAATAAAGAGTAGCTCGAGTAGAACAGGGAATTGCTGGGTAGAGCGGATTTTCTTGGGTTATCTGTTGTAATACCAAACAGCTTTGAACTTTAAAGAAGAATCAAGCTTTGTTAATAAATTTTGTTTAAATCAATTTCCTTTTCAATTAGAAGTTATCTAAGTTTTAAAATTTTGTTAAGAAGGTTTTAAATTAAATTGTCTTAATTAACTAAGTTTTAAAATGATTTAAAGATATACATAAACCTTTATTTGAAAGTATAAATCAATAATATTAAGGATTTGTTAAAGAATGTTGAAATGGTCAATTAACTTTTAAAAGTTTATGTTAAATTTATTTGTTAAACGAAATTAATCACTTGAAGTTAATGACTTAATAAAAGTGATTAAGATAAATTAAATAATAAATTTAAGTTTGATTTATCAAGAAATAATTAAAGGATAACTAATTAGTTAAGATTAATTAAATTAAGGTAATTAATTGCTTAATCAAAAGGAATTAACTAATGATTTAAGTTAAGTAATAATGTGATTAAGATTAATTTTTGATTAAGGATAATCATTTATTAATTAAGAATAATTAATTAAAATGATGATCAAGTATGGGGTTAATTAATTAATTAAAGGATAGTTAAATAATTTTAGGTTAATTTTTTTAAAATAAAGAGTTAATTATCTAATGCTTAAAGATTGATTAATTTGTTAATCAAATTTGATTTAATTAACAAAGGATTTATTAATTAAGGTTGATTAATTAATAGTTAAAGGATTAATTAATTTATAAATTGAGGTTAATTTATAAATAATTAAAGGATGATTAATTAACATAAACTGTAATTAATTAATGTGAATCAACCAGAATTAGTGATTAATCTGGTTTTAATTAATCAAATGATCAATTAACCTTATTTATGGATGATTGTCTTTTATTGAATGCTGTGAATTGCTTTGTCATCTCTGCTGTGTGATGCTTTATAATTTGAATTGTTTTAATTAAAGTTGTGATGAATGTAATTTATTTATTTATAATGCATTCATATTTTCTATCTGTGATTCTGTGTGTATAGATAAGCGTTATTGGAATATACCACTTATCGATATTGTTATGATTGAATCTGTGGTGTGATTGATGTTGTTGCACCATTGTGTAAAAACCCTGGACTACACCTTACACACACAAATATGGATTGCACGAGGAAATCAGTTAAGTTATAGATTTTTAATGATTTTTTAAAGATTGAATTTTTTGAATCCAAAATAGTTTTGGAATTGGAATTGAAAACTTTTGAAAATGAGTTTCGAAAATAAAAGTTATTTTGAATAACTTAATAAAGTTTTAAAATTTAAATAATTTGATTTGAATTTGAATTCAATATTTGAAATTAAATTCAATAATTTGGAAATTATGGTTTAAAAAAAAGATTATACAAGTTATAAAGGTGTTTATATGAGTTCTTAACCATTTAAAAAGTGTTGTTTTGGGGAATTTAAATTTAAACCCAAGTTCTTACTTAAATGGCTTTAACTTATGTAAATGTAATCAGCTTTAAATTTGTGAAAGATTATTAAACCTTGTTTTTGAAATCTAAGAGGATTTTAAATGATATATCTTTCATATAAAAGATTTGAATTGGAAATGGTTTGAAAGTTATGAATTTAATCTTTAAGTTAAAGATTGGTTAAGTTAATCCAATTTGAAATGGAATTGTTTTAAAAAGCCGTGGATGAACCTTTGTGGAAAATTGGTAAACTTTGTGAAGTAAATCTTTTTGTTTAAAAGATTTAAAATGATAGTTTGTTTTAAACCATTTGAAAAAAAGTTTTGGGTTTTAAGTTGTGACTTAACTGAAAATACCATATTATGTTTTTAAATATTGCGCTCATTATTTAGTTTAGCTGGGAGAGGACCTTGTGTCATATAACCCATTTCGAATAATGATACGTTGATTTGGATAGCATTTGAAGACCGGTGGTGAAGACTGGGTATTTTCGAGAACGAAAGGATAACCCGTCGATTGTCTCTGCATTGAGTCGCGCTGGTATAGAGATTTCCTAAGTGATGGGAATTCCGATCGGGATTGTGAATACCCGGATTTGCAAGGGCTTCTTCGGATGTGCCTTCGGTTCTGTTCGAACTTGAAACAGACTTGTATGGATGTGTGTCTGACATTACACATTGAAATGTAAAACCAGTTTCTATCGAATACATTTCTTCTTGGTGGCGGAGATTCATTCTCTTAGCTTAACACCCTTCTCTGAGACGTACGAACTCATAGGTTATGTAGTTGATGGTTACTAGTGATACATTCCCAATTTGGTAATGTGGCATACGAAGTGCTGCTGATCATTTGTTGATCAAAGCATGGCTTTGTGAAAAAGCATAGCTTTGTGGACGAGACCTCATCGAGCCTCACAACCCGATAATGGTCAAATCAGGAAAGATACGGCAAGGTTTCAGGGGTAGCTCCCCTAGGGTATGACCATTCCTTCTGGAAAAGGGTGGTATCATGGTATGAAGCCCAGATACTTACTCATGTGGACACTGTAGTATATTTATTACTGTGTGATGTTGTTGGAGGGCCCTCAGATAAAGTTCCTAAAGGACCGGGGGATGGCATGCTCGAGTAGTAGTTACCTAGTTACAGAGGTAACCCGGCCTTGTGTTGGCAGAGATCCGGTTAGGTTCTCGGGACGTCCCGCCATAGGCGATCCCATGTACAGTAGGAAGTTCGTTAACCTGACCATTTGTTGGAAATCCAATCAAAACAATACACGCCCTATACGGTTTTAGTTGTATAACCTGCCATGTAATTTGGTGGTAACCTGCTATTGAACATGGTAGCTATAGTAGGCATAAGTGCAAAATGTCTATGCTGGCTAGGATTTATATTATACTTTCGAAATGGTTTTTCTACACTATGCACTAGTAATAATATCAAAGAAATTTTCTCGTATCAAGCATATTTGACTATCATAAGGAGAAATCTCCTCCAATTCTGCGTTTGCATTGTGTGTGTGGCGGGAGGCCTTATGGTAGTTTCATTTTATAAAAAGCATTGCGGATTTCAAATTTAAATTCCTTTGTTTCTTTTAAAGACCAAATATTTTTGTTTGCTCATACCAGTCTCATGACTGACCTGGAGTTTATTGTTCCTTTCCTAAACTCTGGGTGCCCACAATTTTCCCACATGGGCAGTCTAGAGTTGGGTTTTTCAGATAGTCAAGTTTAGTAGATTATCTGGAGCTAGTTTAGTCTTTGGATCAGGACTGCACTTGCTTATCTTTATGCATCGTTATTGGGAGTTCGAGCTATTTCTGGATTGGTGCCTTGGAGATGGAGCTCTTTCTTGAAGACCATATTGGAGATTTTGTTCCGCTGCTAGTGTTATCTTTTCTTTCCGCTGCTATTGTCTTGTATCATATCTCTGATGTATATTTATTGTATCATTCAGTTGTATCAGTTATTGTATCAATGTTGTATATGATATATTCTTTTTCTTCCGCTGTGTTGTACTTCATGTGTTATAAGCTCCAGCGAACCAGATTCGACGTTTGAATCTGCGGCATTTGAATACGAGTGACGTATTAGGTGCCGATTTTCGAAGGCCGAGTCAGGGTCGCTACATTTCACTTCGACAAGGTCTTCAAAACACCAAAAGCTTCAAAAGAATTTCCAAATCCAAAAGCTTTCCAAAACCGATAGCTACCAAAAGACTTTAAAAATCCAAGGTAGCTCAAAAACACGGATAACCTGCTTTTAGGCTGCCAGCCTGGAAATTATGGGCATCCAGAGTTTAGGAAAGGAACAATAAACTCCACATCAGTCATGGGACTGGTATGAGTAAACAAAAACAGTTGTTTGAAATAAAAGCTGCTTTATAAAAGAAAACCGGTATGCCTTTTGAAAAATGAAACTACCATAAGACCTCCCACCACATACACAATGCAAACGTAGACTTGGAGGATATTTCTTCGTATGGTAGTCAAATATGCTTAATACGAGAAAACTATTTTGATATTATTATTAGTGCATAGTGTTGAAAACAATTTCGAAAGTACAATATTAGTCTTAGCCAGCACACCACATTTCGTCGTATGCCTACTATAGCTACCATGTTTTGTAGCAGGTTACCGACACACTGCATGGCAGGTTATACAACTAAAACCATACAGGGCTCGTATTGTTTTGTTTGGATTTCCAACAAATGGTCAGGCAAAAGAATTTCCCTCACAAAATGTAACGCCTCTGGAGGGACGTCCCCGAGAACCTAAACGGATCTCTGCTACACAAGGCCGGGTTACCTCTGTGACTAGGTAACAACTGACACGAGTATGCCACCTCCCGGTCGTTACCAATCTTTATCCGAAGCGCTTCTCAACCGACTACCACAAAGCAATAAGTTTTGCAGCAACCACAAAGTAAGTATCTGGGCTCCATACCATGATACCACTTATAATCCAGAAGAAAATGGACATACCCTCAGGGGGTGCTACCCCCAAATAACCTTGCTGCCATGATTCCTGTTTTGACCATAACCGGGTTGTGAGGTTCGACAAAGTCTCGTCCACAAAGCTATGCTTTTTCACAAAGCTATGCTTTGATCAGCAGCACTCAGCATGCCACACTACCAAATTGGGAGTATATCACTAATAACCTTCAACTACATAACCTTTGAGCTCGTACGTCTCAGAGAAGGGTGTTAAGCTAAGAGAATAAATTCTCCGCCACCAATAGAAATGTATTTGAAAGAAATCAGCTCTATATCTCAAATTGTAATGTCAGACATACAACCATATAAGTCTGTTCCGGGTTCGAACAGAACCGAAGGCACTTTTGAAGAAGCCCTTGAATCCGGGCATCCACAATCCCGATCGGACTCCCCATCACATATTGAGATCTCTATACCGGAACAACTCAGTGCAGAGTCATTCGACAGGTTATCCTATCGTTCTCGAAGACGCCCGGTCTTCACCATCGTCTTCAATTGCTATCCATTTTGTCATATCACATATTCGGAATGGGTTATATGACACAAAGGTCCTCTCCCGGCTAAACCGAATAGTGAGCGTTCAATTTAAAAACACGTGGATGTATCAATCACAAAGATTCACATTCAGGATTCGATGTGGGTTTCAGATAACCAACTGAATCCGACTCCCTGTCGCATCGAAATTCAATTTCCGTTTTACGGGCCAAAGGGTGTTCACATTCACACAGAAGAATATTCATCACAGATATCACAACTCATTACAAAGCATTTAATATTACATAGCATCACATCACATAACAGAAATATTAATCCAGCACACAACATTTAAGAACAAAACATCTTTAATTAAGATGAATAAATCATTGTGGTTTTAATTTATTAACCACATAATTTCTTTCATTAGTAATCTTTAATCAATAATTAATTATCATTAATTACGATTGATTAAGTCTTAATCATCTTCATTAATTAATCATTTCTTAATTAATTATCTTAATTAATTTCAAATTAATTAACCTTAGTAATTAATTAATTAAATCTTAATTACTTCTATTAATTAATTTCCCCTTAATTAATTAATAATTAATTACAAATTAATTAACCTTAATTATTTATTAAATTAATCTTTAATATTAAATAATTAATTATGTAATTAAGTAATTACCTTTTTAAAATAATTAAATTAACAAAATCATTAATTATTTAATAAATCAAAAGATAAATTAATTACTTCGATTATCCTTTTAAACCTAGTTTAATAAATCACCTTTATAACATTAGTTACTTTAAAAAGGTTAAGTTTTGGTTTAAACAACATTTTATCTTAATTACATTATTTACTAAATATAAATAACTTTATAAAAATATTGCATCAAAACTAAATAAACTAAATTTTATTTTCTTTCAAACATCTTACTTAAGTCCTAAATTTATTTAAAACTTTAATCAAATCATCGTTTGGAAACATAGTTTTAAAAGTGTTTAAGAGTTTGAAATTTTTCAAAGTAAAAACCGTTTCATTTATTAGGCACGGGACCTGCTTCGAGTCATCCCCGAGAATTTTTCTTGTTTGCTTCAAGTTAAATCAAAAATAACCCGTGTGCCAAAACTTTAAAACTTAATCTAATTTTTTTTCCTTTAAGTGTTCAACCCGGTACCTCCAACAGTTTACTCGAGACCAATCATCGAGTCATAACACGATTTTCCCGGAGCTTTCTTCGAGTTAAATCCTTCTTCCCTAACCTTTTCTCCACCGACACCAATCATCTTGCTGTGCACATGCACAGCCACAATGGCCACCTATGACCAACGCCGCGGCCACCCACAGATCGTCGCTGACCCCCTCTACAAGTCTTGACCACCCATCACCACAATCAACGGCGAAATCGAAACTCGTCTGTTCAATCGAATTTCTAGCACCAAACTAAAAACTAAATCGCCTCGTATCGACGCCAAACACCACTAGAGTCCACGCGCTTTCGCCAAGAACTTCCACTTGCAACCACGCACCGCCACCCTTCTCCCTGTCCAGTCCGATGCAAGCTAGACACGACATTGCCTCGAGGAAACAGTCGACAAAAACACAGGGTTAAACCCTAGTTTGTCAATCTACAAACACCATGGAGATTTAAAAGTTAGTTCAACAATTTTTTGATGATCCCATACCTTCATGCTATCATCTGCCTTGATCGCGAGACAAACTTCGTCTCCGATCATTAGAATTTCACTAAAACTCGTGCCGCATTCAACTTCAAGTTTCTCATTGAATACGTAATTTAAATTCTTGATTTTAATCTTAAAAATCAATCATTTCAATAGCGATTTGATTATATAATCAAATTGAAAAATCAAGGAAATCAAATTTTAATTTTTGATTGAGCTTACAGTGCTTTTTCTTGTTCTGGGCATGCATTCTTGATTTTAGTTTATACACTTATTTTTAAAATTCAATTTTAGTGAACCTGATCGCTTTTCATTTTAACACATCGATCTAACCAAGGTTAAAAGTAGAGAATTTTTTGTTTTGACAGGTTTTTGAAAACCTAAAATTGGAATAGGGGTTTGCACATTTGTAAATGAACATGCAGAGACAAAATTCATTCATACATTCACAAATTCTTGCATGCAAACCAAAATTCAAACTTTCCTACATCATGCATTCACACACAGATAAGACATCAAGGTTCAAAAAGATTTACTCACCTATTAGCCTGAGAGCAGAAAACAGAAGCAGAGAGAGAAGCTCTGGAAATTGAAACTGCAACTTTTATTTTTAACTTGATACTTGATTCTTATTTTACCTGCAACTAGTTGTTCAAAGTTTGCTTAGCTTCTGCTGGATTTTATTGGTTTGATTACTTAACAACTGAACTCAAAATTTTAAAGAAAATTACCTTCAGTTTATAAAAACAGAGAAGAGTTGAGTGTTGAAGTCTGGAAATTGCAAATCTTTAGTTGATCCTGGATGTTTTTCTTACCTGCAACTAGTTGTTCAAAGTTGCTTAGCTTCTGATGTAATTACTTGCTTAATTCCTTAACACAAATTAAATTTTAAATTCTTTTAAAAAGGATTTTACTTACAGTTTTTATGAAAACAGAGAAGCCTGAGAGTTGATCTTGCAAAAAAAAAATCTGGAAATTTGCTTTTGTCTGAACTTGATTAAAAATGCTCTGATCCCTGTTTAGATGATGAAGCTTGATTAGTTAAGCCTACTAGAAAGATCCTTGCCTTACTTTGTTGTTTACTGACTTGATTTTACAATGCTTGATCTTGAGTTTGCTGATTAAAAGTTTGAAAGAAGAAGACTTTGTTTCAATTTGCTTTGATTTTTGGTTTGTTAATTTGATTTGGTTTGAGGGTTTGTTGCATCTTAGTTTTTCTTTTCTTTCTGTTTTAAAAACTTGTACAGTTTGTTTGTTTTTTTCTTTCCTATAGGTTTTTGAAAATGAGATAAAAGATGTAACGACCCGTATTTTACGTGTCGATATATCGTAGAATTCTAGGTCGTTAGTGTTGATAAGTCGTCCTTAACCTAAGTCGTAGGGGAAGATAACTTGTATGTTGTTTGAGTCGCGAGGAAATTAGATTGGAAAGTTAACTCGAGTTAGTGTTGGAGCGAGTTAACGGGTTAGTGGTCTTCGCGAGTTACGAGTTAATGAGTTAGATAGCGACTTAGGGGATGGACGAGTTAGTGGGGTTGACGACCTAAGGGGTTAGGTCGTTTGGATGTTAGGTCGTTGAGGAGTGGTGAACGACCTAATGTGTTAACGAGTTAGTAGATATGACCGGTTAAGGCTTTGACCGACCTAAGCAAGTTAGCGACTTATAGGGTTTTGCCGAGTTATAGAAGTTAACTTGTGTAGAGGCTTAGGTCGTGGTGATGTTTAGGTCGAGGGAAGCGACTTATAGAATTAGCGACCTATAGGATGGGAGCGACCTAAGGCAGATATCCGACCTATAGATATGAGCGACTTAGGGTTAACGACCTAGCAGTTAGACGAGTTAATGGGTTAGAGGTAGTTAACGGCCTAAGGAATTTAACCTACATAAGTATTTGACCGACCTAAGAGGATTAACGACCTAAGTTTGCTGTGTATAGATAGGTCGTAAGCGACCTAAGATATGGGGTGTGTTAGGTCGAGTGGATTTGATAGGTCGTAACTCAGTTAGGTCGTGAGCAACCTAAGTGAGTCGTTGAGTTTTTAGGTCGTGTGATAAGCCTCGTCCCAGTTAGGTCGTAGGTCGTTGGGTTCGATGAGTCGAAGGTCGTTGGGAATGGTAGGTCGGCAATAGTTAGGTCGCTGGGTAGTTATGTGGTGCAGTTAGGTCGATTAGACGACCTAAGGTAGGTTGCATAGATTGTTAGGTCGCGCGCTTATGTTTTAGGTAGCGTGCATACTGTGGGTCTTAGGTCGTAGTATAGTTAGGTCGAGACTTTTTAGGTCGGCAACGACCTAATAGCGAGCCTACGAGTTAAGATCTGGGCGACCTAAGGAGAATTCAGCCTATAAATAGAGGGCTTTGGCTCACTTTTTGGCACCGGATTTCGAAGCAACGAAGTGCTGCCATTTTGAGAGCTCGACTACAACATTTCTTCATTTCCTTTTCTCCATTCCAATCTAGTTCTAACATCCATCCAAGATCGAAGATCGAAGAGCCAAAGTTGAAGATCTTCATCCGACGAAGCTAGATTTCACCATTTCAAGCGAGATTTCACCAAATCGAGCTTGAATCCTTGCTGTCCAGATCTGAAATTGATAGTTTTTGAAGTGTTTGGGTGATTTGGTGAGTGGTAGTTATCTCTCACGCGGACCCAAAGGAGTGTATTGGATTGGTGGTTTGTTGGAGTGTTGTAGATAGTGATTTTATGCATTCTTCCTTAGATCCAAGTGTAGATCCATTACTTATGAAGATGTTTACCTTTGCAAGTTCATTCATCTAGTTGTAGAGACAAAACCCATGATTTATATTTGTTAGATCTATGCTAAAGACCCATGATTCATGTATGTTAGATCTATGCTCATTTATTTACGAAATTGCCATTGTAATTATAAATGCCTATTTAGATCATGTTTGATTACTTGATTTTCTATGTAGATCTTGTTGAATGATTGATTGCTTGGATTAATGTTTGATTTGATTGATTAGTTGATCTATTACTTGACTTGGACAAGTAAGGTCGATGGTGATTCAAAAGCTAAGTGGAAAGGCTCTTGAATGGTGAAAGCTGCCTGTAGCATATGAAGCGGATGTGGAAGCTCATATGGATGGATTCGATGATGTGGAACCTTGCCATAATGCGAGAAGGCAAAGCATGATATTGAGATGGGACTTTGCTATGATGTGATGGGGCAAGGCATATGTTGAGATGGGACGGGTCATGATGACGTTCCAAGCACGGGTCATGACGACGTGCGAAGTTATAACTCGGTGATGCGGTCCGAGTTGGGATGGATAATGGTTAGCTTGAGAGGCGCTTGAGCTAGTATGGAAAGAGTCGTCAAGGAGGATGACTAGGAGGCTAAGATCTCATCGTTGTTGAAGGTTCTAGCATACTCAAAGCAAGGGTACGTTGGAACGGGTCACGATGACGTTCCAAGCACGGGTCACGATGACGTGCTAGTACTCTGGGCTGATGCGTTCGGCTTAGGCACGGGTCATGATGACGTGCGGAGTTATGTCTAAAACCGGGGTCACCATTAGCCCTTGACAGGTGGTCATTCAACTAACGGTGAAATCAAGGCAAGGATAACAGTGATAGCCAGAGTCATGGATGTTTGGTTGTATTATCATTCGGTCTCAAGAGCGGTGTTTTCTGGGTGCTTATCTGATCTTGGTTTAGGCCTTGGGGGTTTGTATTTGGAAAACATCGTCCTTGGCTCGAGTGATTATTGCTTTACCTTAATTATCTGCTATGTTATGCTTGCTTCTTCTTAGTATGTGTCTGGGGGCTATCACTGTAGAAAGAGGTGGAGTGGGATGGTTTGGTTCCTATTCCTTCTATCCCTTATGCTCTTTGGGTATGTTTGATAGTTGATTTACTGCTCACTAAGACTTTGTCTGACTCAAGGTTTTATGTCTCCTCTTATTACCTTGGGCTGTTCATCCATGTTGGGATGGGCAGACTAGGTAGCAGGTGACAGGTGCTGTTCTTAGAGATCTACGCTGATGATGACGAAGACGAGCAGGAGGCTTTGCATATTAGTTTTCTTACTATATGTACTGGGTGTTCCGCTGTTGTATCTGATTGAGTGTTATGTAGTGAGGCTTTGATGTATGACGATTCATATGTTTGTATAAAACTACTATGATGCTTATATGATGACATTCTGTTATGGAGCTTCACTATATATTTCCCTATTGTATTTTATCCATGCGCTGTGAGTGGTACGATAGAGTTTGCTGTTTTATTTTACCCTGACTATCGTCCATGGCTACCTGGCACGCTTTTCAGCGCACTATTCCCTTGTTTGGTGCGGGAGTCATGGGCGGTCGTTACATTTGGTATCAAAGCCTTGGTTAATCGATTTTAGCCAATGCTCGCCAACGTAAATACGTAAGAGAGACGTAATTGTATTTTGATGGATGATTACTATATAATATAGTAGTTAGAAGGATTTGAACTCCTTATGCAGTTGTTTCTCAAGGTGTTCTAATCATTCTTTTTACAGATATTAAGGATGAGTCGAGGTGAGAGACAAGCTGCTAGGGGAAGCCGTACTGCTAGGGAAACTGTTGATTATGCTCCTATGTTTGAAGCTATGATGACTTCTATCATGAGAAGGATACCAGCTCCAGGGCCATCAGTGGATGTTGGAGTTCAAGTTCAAGCTCCAAGACCGGTGGATTTTGCTAAGCTTTGTAAGGATTATACTGCTCTTGGAGGGAAGGTTTTCTTTGGAACGGAATCGACCATTGAAGTGCAGAGATGGATGGATGCTTGTAGGAGGATCTTTGGAGATTTAGGAATTGAGGATGCAACTAAGAGGAAGCTTGCATCGAGACAGCTTCAAGGGAGAGCTGCTGATTGGTGGAATTCTATCACCATAGACACTCCAGAAGAAGAGATTACTTGGGAGCAATTCCAAGTTAGATTTGAAGCCAAGTTCATCTCTACGGCTCAGAAATCTGTTTTGTTTAAGAGGTTTGTGGAGCTCAAGCAAGGTGGGAGACCAGTTCTTGAGTATATTTCTGAGTTCGAAGCTTTGTCCAAGTATGCCAGATCGTATATTGATTCTCCCTACCAGAAGAACTAGAAGTTTGTGACCGGTTTGGACGCTTATCTTGGAAGGCAGTTAGTGGATCATTTGGACGATCCGTTTGAGAAGCTTGTGGAAAAAGCTCTTAGGCATGAGAGTTTGTTTCCCAGGGAAGGTTCTGTTGTTGCTGTAACCAAGGAAGGGTCTAAACCACAGCAGGGTGGAAATAAGAAGAGGAAGCAACAACAACAGAAGGGAAAGGATGGCCAGAAGAAGTTGAAAGGCGAAGTGACTTGCTACAACTGCCGACAGAAGGGTCATCTCTCCCGGGATTGCAAGAATCCAAAGGTGCAGTTGAAGTGCCACAACTGTGATAAGCTGGGACATATCAAGAAGGACTGTCCAGAACCGAGGAAAGATAGGCAGGTTGTGCAAGCTTATGCTTTGGGAGCTGTGCCGTCGTCTTCAAAAGCTCCTACCGCTGAAGAGAAGGGGAAGAGTGTGGTGGTTCAAGATACTCTTTCCATTTGTGGTGTTCCAGTTAGAGTGTTGTTTGATACTGGAGCGTCGCATTCTTTTGTTTGTGATGTTTTGGTAGGCCGGTTAGGTTTGAAACCGGATATTGTTGATAGGCCATTGGTTGTGACTAATCCAGTTGGGGGTTCGTCATGTTTGTGTATGATATGCCGTGGCCTAGTTGTGTCGAGTCATGATTGTTCGTTTGTTTGTGATTGCTTTGTTCTGAACTTTGCGGGGTTCGGAATTATTTTGGGTATGGACTGGCTTAGGAAGTATGCGGCAAAGATTGAATGTGAGAGGTTGGAGGTGACAGTCGGGAATGTGGAAGGGCGAAAGGTTATGATACGATGTAAGCATGAAGAAGGCGTCTTCATGAGCTTCATGTATTCGCTGGTTGTTCCACGGGATGGACTGTCATCGGTGCCTATTGTGAATGGATTTGAGGATGTCTTTGACGAAGTCAAAGGGTTACCGCCGCATAGGGAGATCGAGTTTCGTATCGATCTAGTTGAGGGAGCCAGACCTGTTGTGATGCCTCTTAGGCGGATGGCGCCTAGGGAGCAGCAAGAGTTGAGGGTGCAAGTTGATGACCTTTTACGGAAGGGATTCATTCGGCGTAGTGTGTCCGAATGGGGTGCACCAGTTGTGTTTGCAACCAAAGCGGATGGATCGTTGAGGTTGTGTGTGGATTATCGTGAGTTGAATAAGGTGACTAAGAAGAACAAGTATCCATTGCCGAGAATAGATGACTTGTTTGATCAGCTCCACGAGGCTAAGGTGTTTTCTTAGATGGATTTGGCAACGGGATTTCACCAGTTGAGAGTGGCGAAGGATAGTGTGCCGAAAACTGCTTTCAGGACACCATCCGGGTTTTATGAGTGGCTGGTAATGCCGTTTGGATTGACCAATGCACCAGCATATTTTGTGGATCTTATGAATAGGGTGTTCAGAGATCAGTTGAATAAGTTCGTGCTTGTGTTCGTGGATGATATTCTGATTTATTCCAGAACTGAGGAAGAACACAAGACACACTTGAGAATTGTTTTGGAAATCTTACGGAAACATCAGCTGAAGGCTAAGTTTTCGAAGTGTCACTTCTGGAAGAGTGAAGTGAGGTTCTTAGGCCATGTTATCTCTGGAAATGGAATAGCGGTTGATCCCGCTAAGGTGGCAGCAATCCAGGATTGGGTTAGACCTAAGAATGCATCCGATGTGAGAAGTTTTCTTGGATTAGCAGGATATTATCGTCGGTTTATCAAAGACTTTTCCAAGATAGCTGCACCATTAACAGGATTAACGAAGAAGAACCAAGTGTTCAGATGGGATGACAAGTGTGAGCAAGCTTTCGTAATCCTAAAAGAGCGACTGACAAGTGCTCCTGTTTTGACTATTCCAAGTGGGAATGATGAGATGGTGGTTTACACCGATGCATGTGGTACTGGACTTGGAGCAGTGCTGATGCAGAAGGATAAAGTTGTTGCGTATGCTAGTCGACAACTGAAGCCGCATGAAAGGAATTATCCGACACATGATTTGGAGTTAGCGGCGATTGTATTTGCTTTGAAGGTGTGGAGACATTATCTTTTGGGAGTTCGATTCGAGTTGTTTACGGATCATAAGTCGTTGAAGTATCTGTTTTCCCAAAAGGATTTGAATCTTCGGCAGCAACGGTGGCTAGAGTTTTTAGCATCGTATGATTTTGGTATAGCTTATACTCCGGGTAAAGGTAACGCAGTAGCTGATGCGTTGAGTCGAAGACATGCAGGATTGGGAGCCATGTTTTCGGAATGGAAGAGTCTCGAGTATTTAGCTGGATTTGACTTCAGGCCTAGATGTGAATTGGAACCTGAGATGTTGGCAAACTTATCGATAAGGCCTACTCTTGTGGAAAGAATTGGCAAGAGCCAAAAGCGAGACGATAAGCTTGTCAATATTATCCGTGATTTGGAATCTGGATTGGAACCAGAGAAGGATAAAGGATTCGAGGTCGATCGAGAGGGTTGGCTTCGGAAGCAAGGACGACTAGTTGTTCCAGATATAGACGAATTGAGAGATGAAGTTCTGAAGGAAAGTCATCACTCGAAGTTGACAATTCATCCAGGAGGAAATAAGATGTATCGGGATATGAAGAGAACCTATTACTGGGAAGGCATGAAGAAGGATGTTGGAAATTTTATTTCCAAGTGTATGAATTGCCAGTTGGTTAAAGCAGAACAGAAGAAGCCAAGTGGATTGCTTCAGCCATTAGAAGTTCCTACATGGAAGTGGGAGCAAATATCAATGGATTTTATCGATGGTCTACCTAGAACCAGAGCAGGGAATGAGGGGATTTGGGTCATAGTAGATCGTTTGACCAAGAGTGCAAGATTCATTCCTGTTCGATCGACTAGGACTGCATCGAAGTTGGCTGAGTTGTATGTTAAGTGGATAGTTCGATTCCAGGGTGTTCCGAAGAATATAGTGAGCGACCGAGATCCTTTGTTCACTAGCGGATTTTGGAAGAGCTTCCAGGATGTTTTGGGAACCGAGTTGTGTTTGAGTACAGCTTATCATCCCCAAACAGATGGTCAGACTGAGAGAGTCAACCGAGTTTTGGAAGATCTTCTCAGAGCTTGTGTTTTGGATTTCGGAGGATCGTGGGAAGATCATCTTCATTTGGTGGAGTTTGCGTACAATAACAGTTACCAGTCAAGCATTGGTATGGCACCGTATGAAGCGCTGTATGGAAGACCGTGTAACTCTCCGACATGTTGGTTGGAAACTGGAGAAAAGCTGATACTTGGGCCAGAGATGATTCGACAGACTTCGGATTGTATAGAGATCATTCGGCAACGAATGAAAGCAGCCCAAGATCGTCAGAAAAGTTATGCCGATAATCGTCGTAAGGATTTGGAATTCGACGTGGGTGATATGGTTTTTGTGAAGATTTCTCCATTGAAGAATGTTATTAGATTCGGGAAGAAAGGAAAATTGACTCCGAGATTTGTTGGACCATTCCCGATTATCGAGCGAATTGGAAAGCTCGCTTATAGATTGGAGTTACCGGAAAAGATGGCGGGTGTGCACAATGTTTTTCATGTATCTTATTTACGGAAGTATGTGCACGACTCAAATATGGTGGTTTCTGCTGATAGCTGTGAAGACTTGGAGGTTGATCCGGTGGTTACGAGACCTCGTAAGCCGCTTCGTGTTGTAGAAACCGACACGAAACAGCTTAGGAGGAAAACGATTACGTTGCTCAAGATACAAATGAGTGATGATGTTAACGACTGTACGTGGGAGGAGGAAGAGAGGATGAAGGCAGCTCATCCCGAACTCTTCGAGGTATGGCCCTAAGGTGTCGTGACATCTCATGAATTTGTACCTTGTTCTAACCTTAGAATTCTGCATGCTAGGCTAGAATTGGATGCATGGTTTGTTGATTGCTATGGATGGTAGGCATGCGGAATAATTTTGATTGCTGTTGTTTGCTTGGAATTTCGGGGGCGAAATTCCTAAGGGGGAGAGAATGTAACGACCCGTATTTTACGTGTCGATATATCGTAGAATTCTAGGTCGTTAGTGTTGATAAGTCGTCCTTAACCTAAGTCGTAGGGGAAGATAACTTGTATGTTGTTTGAGTCGCGAGGAAATTAGATTGGAAAGTCAACTCGAGTTAGTGTTGGAGCGAGTTAACGGGTTAGTGGTCTTCGCGAGTTACGAGTTAATGAGTTAGATAGCGACTTAGGGGATGGACGAGTTAGTGGGGTTGACGACCTAAGGGGTTAGGTCGTTTGGATGTTAGGTCGTTGAGGAGTGGTGAACGACCTAATGTGTTAACGAGTTAGTAGATATGACCGGGTTAAGGCTTTGACCGACCTAAGCAAGTTAGCGACTTATAGGGTTTTGCCGAGTTATAGAAGTTAACTTGTGTAGAGGCTTAGGTCGTGGTGATGTTTAGGTCGAGGGAAGCGACTTATAGAATTAGCGACCTATAGGATGGGAGCGACCTAAGGCAGATATCCGACCTATAGATATGAGCGACTTAGGGTTAACGACCTAGCAGTTAGACGAGTTAATGGGTTAGAGGTAGTTAACGGCCTAAGGAATTTAACCTACATAAGTATTTGACCGACCTAAGAGGATTAACGACCTAAGTTTTCTGTGTATAGATAGGTCGTAAGCGACCTAAGATATGGGGTGTGTTAGGTCGAGTGGATTTGATAGGTCGTAACTCAGTTAGGTCGTGAGCAACCTAAGTGAGTCGTTGAGTTTTTAGGTCGTGTGATAAGCCTCGTCCCAGTTAGGTCGTAGGTCGTTGGGTTCGATGAGTCGAAGGTCGTTGGGAATGGTAGGTCGGCAATAGTTAGGTCGCTGGGTAGTTATGTGGTGCAGTTAGGTCGATTAGACGACCTAAGGTAGGTTGCATAGATTGTTAGGTCGCGCGCTTATGTTTTAGGTAGCGTGCATACTGTGGGTCTTAGGTCGTAGTATAGTTAGGTCGAGACTTTTTAGGTCGGCAACGACCTAATAGCGAGCCTACGAGTTAAGATCTGGGCGACCTAAGGAGAATTCAGCCTATAAATAGAGGGCTTTGGCTCACTTTTTGGCACCGGATTTCGAAGCAACGAAGTGCTGCCATTTTGAGAGCTCGACTACAACATTTCTTCATTTCCTTTTCTCCATTCCAATCTAGTTCTAACATCCATCCAAGATCGAAGATCGAAGAGCCAAAGTTGAAGATCTTCATCCGACGAAGCTAGATTTCACCATTTCAAGCGAGATTTCACCAAATCGAGCTTGAATCCTTGCTGTCCAGATCTGAAATTGATAGTTTTTGAAGTGTTTGGGTGATTTGGTGAGTGGTAGTTATCTCTCACGCGGACCCAAAGGAGTGTATTGGATTGGTGGTTTGTTGGAGTGTTGTAGATAGTGATTTTATGCATTCTTCCTTAGATCCAAGTGTAGATCCATTACTTATGAAGATGTTTACCTTTGCAAGTTCATTCATCTAGTTGTAGAGACAAAACCCATGATTTATATTTGTTAGATCTATGCTAAAGACCCATGATTCATGTATGTTAGATCTATGCTCATTTATTTACGAAATTGCCATTGTAATTATAAATGCCTATTTAGATCATGTTTGATTACTTGATTTTCTATGTAGATCTTGTTGAATGATTGATTGCTTGGATTAATGTTTGATTTGATTGATTAGTTGATCTATTACTTGACTTGGACAAGTAAGGTCGATGGTGATTCAAAAGCTAAGTGGAAAGGCTCTTGAATGGTGAAAGCTGCCTGTAGCATATGAAGCGGATTTGGAAGCTCATATGGATGGATTCGATGATGTGGAACCTTGCCATAATGCGAGAAGGCAAAGCATGATATTGAGATGAGACTTTGCTATGATGTGATGGGGCAAGGCATATGTTGAGATGGGACGGGTCATGATGACGTTCCAAGCACGGGTCATGACGACGTGCGAAGTTATAACTCGGTGATGCGGTCCGAGTTGGGATGGATAATGGTTAGCTTGAGAGGCGCTTGAGCTAGTATGGAAAGAGTCGTCAAGGAGGATGACTAGGAGGCTAAGATCTCATCGTTGTTGAAGGTTCTAGCATACTCAAAGCAAGGGTACGTTGGAACGGGTCACGATGACGTTCCAAGCACGGGTCACGATGACGTGCTAGTACTCTGGGCTGATGCGTTCGGCTTAGGCACGGGTCATGATGGCGTGCGGAGTTATGTCTAAAACCGGGGTCACCATTAGCCCTTGACAGGTGGTCATTCAACTAACGGTGAAATCAAGGCAAGGATAACAGTGATAGCCAGAGTCATGGATGTTTGGTTGTATTATCATTCGGTCTCAAGAGCGGTGTTTTCTGGGTGCTTATCCGATCTTGGTTTAGGCCTTGGGGGTTTGTATTTGGAAAACATCGTCCTTGGCTCGAGTGATTATTGCTTTACCTTAATTATCCGCTATGTTATGCTTGCTTCTTCTTAGTATGTGTCTGGGGGCTATCACTGTAGAAAGAGGTGGAGTGGGATGGTTTGGTTCCTATTCCTTCTATCCCTTATGCTCTTTTGGTATGTTTGATAGTTGATTTACTGCTCACTAAGACTTTTTCTGACTCAAGGTTTTATGTCTCCTCTTATTACCTTGGGCTGTTCATCCATGTTGGGATGGGCAGACTAGGTAGCAGGTGACAGGTGCTGTTCTTAGAGATCTACGCTGATGATGACGAAGACGAGCAGGAGGCTTTGCATATTAGTTTTCTTACTATATGTACTGGGTGTTCCGCTGTTTATCTGATTGAGTGTTATGTAGTGAGGCTTTGATGTATGACGATTCATATGTTTGTATAAAACTACTATGATGCTTATATGATGACATTATGTTATGGAGCTTCACTATATATTTCCCTATTGTATTTTATCCATGCGCTGTGAGTGGTACGATAGAGTTTGCTGTTTTATTTTACCCTGACTATCGTCCATGGCTACCTGGCACGCTTTTCAGCGCACTATTCCCTTGTTTGGTGCGGGAGTCATGGGCGGTCATTACAAAAGAGTGAGAGAAGTAGTTTACATTTCTTTTATAAATTTTCTTAAAATTAAAACTAAGGAAGATGACACTTGCTCACTTCCATTCTCATGTTATTACACTTGTTCATTCATTCTCCTATGTTCCTACACTTGTTAATTCATGCATAAGAAAATATTTTAAATAAATTTTTTATATTATTTTCTTTCTTATTTATATAATTACATCTCTTTATACATTTATACAATCTTTTTAAAAGAAAGTGTTTTAATACTAATTCATACATTAATAAAATTATACACGTGTTAATGTTTGGAATCCAAAAAAAAATTTACTTAAAATATTTCATTTTAGATTTAAATTCAAATACAAGTTCAAATTTAAATTCAAATTAAAAATTCAAATTTGAAATTCAATCCATTCTATATACATATGTATAGAAAAACAACTAAATATTTCATTTGTTTATCAATTTTAAAATTAATTCAAATTATCTTCAAATTGAATTCCAAAAATTCAAATAAACTACTAATTTTAAATTGATAAATTTGGGGATGTGACAATTCCATCCCCCGGTCGTAACCGACCTTTATCCCAGGATTCCAACAATATTCCAACAACCACATAAGTTAAATATCTAGGATCCATACCAGAATACCACTTTTTATCTAGAAGGAAATGCACATACCCTAAGGGGCGCGACCCTCGTAACTTTGCCGCATCCTTCATGTTTCGACCATATCCAGGGTGTGAGGTTCGATGAAGTCTCATCCCACAATGCTACGCTTTTCACAAAAGCCATGCATCGATCAACCAATGATCATCACTTAGCATGCCGCATTACCACATTAGGAATATATCACTAATAACCATCAATTACATAACCTCTGAGCTCGTATGTCTCAGAGAAGGGTGTTAAGCTAGGAGAATAAATTCTCCGCCATCAAATAGAAATGTATTTGATAGAAACCAGCTTTACATCTCAAAGTGTAACATCTCAGACATACATCCATACAAGTCCATCCTGGGTCTGAATGGAACCGAAGGCACATCAAACGAAGTCCTTGCAAATTTGGATATCCCCTATCACGTCCGGACTCCCCATCACATAGGGTAATCAAAATCTCTATACCGGGGCCACTCGGTGCAGAGATATTCGACAGGTAATCCTTTCGTTTTTGAAAATATCAGGTCTTCAACAACCGTCTTCAAATGCTATCCAATTCGTCGTATCATTAATTCGGAATGGGTTTTATGATATAAAGTCCTCTCCCGGCTTAACATAATAATGAGCGCTTATTTAAAAACATATGGATACATTCAGATCTTAGTTAAGTCACAACTTTTAGCCCAAGACCTTTCCTTATGAATGGTTTAAACAAATTTCCATTTTTAAACCTTTTAAACAAAAGATCCATCTGTAAGATCCTTTTCAATTTGAAAACAAGGTTCACCAATCTTTAACAAAGATTCATTCATAGCCTTCAAAACTATTTCCATTTCAGATGTATCGGTAACCCAAAATTCTTTCAATAAAAATTGGAAATTCTTTCTTTATATGAAAGCTATTATCATTTTAAAAAAAGGGTTTTTCGTTTCGGGAAAACCCAGTCAAATTTGCTCAAGTTCCAACCTTTTAAAGTATAAATCGAAAAATTAACGAACTGCCGAATTCTTGGCAAGCTCTATTTGAGTTAAATTTAAATTCCAAAAATAATTTTAATTTTAATACTTCCTTTTCAAAAGTTTTTCATGTTTAGCCCGATTCCACTTCCAAACCATTTTGGATTCAAAATTCAACTTTTAAAATTTTCACCATTTTGAATAAAATAATATTAAATTCAGAATACCCGTGACTTAACCAATTTCCCACGTAATCCATATTTGTGTGTGTGTGTTTTGTCTAGGGGTTTTGCATACAATAGTCACAAACATCATAAACCCAAGCACAATAATATCAATAAGCGGTATAATCCTATAACGCTTATCTTTTATTCACAGATAAACAAGTAAATTCATCACAGATAAAAAACATACATTTATCATAGCTCAATGCAAAGCAATTCAAATCACATAATATTACATATCAGAGACATCTAAAAATTCAAGGCATACAATATAATTCAATCATCCGTAATCAAGATTAATTAATCACCTAATTTATAATTAATTTAAACCAAATAAATAAATTACCTATCCCCGCTTAATTAACATTAATTAATTACAACCTATTTGTTATTATTTTTAATTAATTAATGATAATTAATTAATCTCCCTTAATTACTTATCTTAAGCAATTATCCTTAATTACTTACATTGATTAATTAATCCTTAATTAATTACATTAATTAATTATCTTTAAATTAATCACATAAATTATTTAACTTTAAGTTTATTACATTAATTAATTAACCCTTAATTAATTACATAAATTAATTATCCTTTAATCACAATTAATTAACCTTTAATTATTAATTAATTACTTACATTAAGTAATTATCTTTTAAGTAATTAATTATCCCTTAATTACTTATCTTAATTAATCACTAATTAATTACATTAAGTAATTATCCTTTAATTGCTCACATTGATTAATCATCCTTTAATTAATTACATTAAATAACTAACCTTTAAGTAATTAATTACCCATAATTACTTACATTAATCAATTAACTTTTAATTAATTAATTATCCTGAATTAAGTAATCACCCCTTAATTACTTATATTAATAAGTCAATCTTCAACTAATAAATTTTCCTTTAATTAATTCCATTAAGTAATTATCATTAAATTACTAATTGACGATCCTTTAATTAATGATCCTTCAATATATCAAGATCCTAATTAATTAAAGATAAACCCTTTTATCTTAATTAATTACTTAATCGTCATTTAAATCTTATTTAAATAACCTTGAAAATTAAATTTACTTTTAACATATGAATTTAACTTAAAACTCTTAGGTTAATTAATAATCAAAAACATTATTTAAGATAAATCATTTATCTTAATTGAGTATATTACAACATCTAAATCTTATTAAATAACCTTTGGAATTAATCGTCATTAACATAAGAATCAACTTAAGACCCTTTAAGTTTCTTAAAATCATTTCACCTTCTTAATTATACTATTGAATTTTTATAAAAACAAACATAAGAATTAATTTAAGTTAAATAAATTATAAAACTTTTCTCTAACCAAAGATTTAAAAACATTTATTTTTATAAAAGAAAATTAATTTAGGAAAATAGTTTAGACTTGTTTTTATTTTAAACTTTAAAAATTTGTTTTATTTAAAATTTAAAACTTAGTTAATACTGACCGGAGCCCAAAATCTAAAACACCCGAGCCAAATCTGGAAATCCCTGAGCAAAGCCCCGAGTCACTCACCCTTTTTTTTAAAAAAAGACTTTGTTTTGCTTTAAAATTTAAATACTGTTATAACCTGTAACCTTCACACGAGCTTACCCGAAGACACACTCGAGCCAACGCATCATTTTTTTTGAGTTCGACTTCGAGCCATATCCTTCTTCTCTAAACCCACAGCAACAACCCCATCACTGATACCATGTGCACATACACACGAGATTGCCAAAGCTCCTGTCAACTTCAACGACATCAACAGTTCACCGGCAACTCGCACGAACGCTCCGACCACCCACGTCCTTGAATCGATGACCAAAACAAGATCGAGCACATAAGAACCTAACTTGGAACAACTGGTTCATCCAAATTCCTCCACGCATTGCCACCTCTGACTACCGGTCACCACGCCTCTGTGTCCATAGCCTCGCCACTCACCCACGTCTCGATTCCACCAAAAGGAACCGATGCATCAACGACGCTGCAGCAAACCAATTTCTGATATCGACTCAAAACTGGGTTTAAACCCTAGTTCAACGTCGACACGTCACACCGACGATCGATAAATACTCCAACAATTATTCCCTTAACCCCGACCTTCACAGTACCTCCAGCCACCACCCTGAGGTTACTGAAGCTCACGTTCACTAGATTTCGATGAAAAACCCAAATTCTGATCATCTACGATTCCTTCCGAAATACATCCTTAAAAATCACAATACTCCCACCAAAAATCATTAAATTCGAAGATGAATTCAATTATGTATGAGAAACATAAAATTTATACACTTGATTTCTGACCTGTTTTTGATTCTTTACTGTAAATTCATTGTTCCAGATAATTATACTTGCTAATTTAACTTGAAAATATTTTAAAAAATAAGATTTCATGTTAACAAACACATCTCCCTAAGACATCATAAGCTATCGGTAATGTTGAAGAGAATTGATTTTTTGAATTTGTTTGGGTCTGTAAAACCAAACAGACGTCTATATATACACATACACACACAGACATGCACATCAATATACACAGTAGTTTAACTCTATTCCAGGAAAATGCATCCATGCAAACATTTCTCATAATATTATTTCAATGGTTTATCACATACAACAGATAATATTTGTGTATAAGATTCAAGTTTACTCACTGTATATATACAGAGAAGTCTCTTTGAAAACCTACAATTTTGTTTTGAATGTTGTACTTTGATCTGAAACTTGAAACTGCAAGCCTAATCTTTGATTTGAATATACTTTGCTTGATATTTGATCTGATCTATAGCTTGCTTAAGTTTGAGATGCTTTTGATTTATAGCTTTGATTGTTGAGTTTGTTTTGCTTTGATACTTTTCTGGTTTTGCATTTGAACTGAATTTATTTTGAGATGATCTGAATTTTAGCTTCAGGTTTGATTGTTTTCAGGTTTAAATGCGTTGAATTTTATTTAGTTTTGAACAAAATGAGAGAAGAAGGAGTTAGTGAGATATATAACTTTGATTTCCCTTTTATTATTAATTTAAAATGAAAAGAAAATTTTAAAAAGATGGCACTTGTTCCATTCCATGTTAAAATGATTTACATTTGTTATAAATGCATATTATCTTGTTACAAATGTTTAATTCCATGTTTAAAACACCTATACTTGTTAATTTATAAGTTATTATTGTTACACATGTCTCTTTCATGTTATTAAATATTTTTATTCTATTTTCAATTTTATATAATGCATTTCCTTATATATATTTATAACTTTTAAAGAAAATGATTTCAAAATCTAATTATACATTAATAAATAGGCATATATATATATGTTAGAATTTAATCCCTAAATAGTTTATTTGAAAATTATTATATTAAATTCAAATCAAAACTTTCAAATCACAATGTGTGTATATATATATTAACATTAGAAAACAAATTTCTAGTAGTTTATAAAGTTTTTAAATCTAATTTATTTTTTGAAAATATTTATTTTTTGAATTCCAAATCAAAATTTCTATTTACAATATATTTACCTATATATAAATAGACACTTATCTTAATTTTATTTTGGAAAATAATTCAAATTAATTCATAAATTAATCCAAAAATTTATATTAATTACCAATTTAAATTTGACTTAAAAAGGGGATCGTTGCAGATTCCCCCTTAAGAAAATTTCGTCCCCGAAATTTGCTAGACAGGGAGAAAAAAAGATGAACACACAGAAAGATAGAGAAATGGTTTACCAGATCAAACTGAATATTTATTCTTCATTTGGCTTACCAAATCAGAATATCATCAATAAATTAAAGAATGAACTTATTCGATACTACACGAAATACTCGAGTTGTCAGGTCTATAAAATATGCAAGGGCATTGGTTAGTCCGAAGGGATAATTAGCCAATTCGTAGAATGTATAGGGACCTAAAAAAAGCAGACAAACGGATACAATTTTCAGAGATTCTCAGCTGATGGAATCCTTGGGCTAATCTAGATGGTGCTCGGTTCTTTTCCAAGATGGACCTAGCATATAAAATTGATTGAACAGATCATTCGATTTGGAATAAAAGAAATTCTTGAACAATAGGTATGGATTCTAAACTTAGGTCGGAATAACCCAAAGTATACATTACCTTGTCCCTCTTTGGACTTGGATTCTCACAAGAAATTATAACAAAATTCTTAAATTTGGTTTTGACCGAAATCGTTTTATTGATAAAATGTAATTTAGCTTCATATTTTGTTAATCAATTCATTCAAATAAAATTTCAAATTCATTAAAGTTAAGAACGAAAAGACTGATAAGAAACTGTTGATAGAATAGAAAATAGGAACCTTTCTATAACATAAACAAAGATTCGCAGGGCCACCACCATACCAAAGCTTCTTCTTGTAGCTATTCCAGTAAGCCATCAAAGAATTGAAAGTGAATGATGATTAAAAGAGATCGATAGAAAAAGTTGTTTCCAACCATTAGTGTTGCTGCAGGGCATCGACCATTTGTAGTGGTACTCCCCTGTCCCCTACCTCATCCTCTTCTTGCACTAAATTGGTTTAGGCACACGGACTTGATATCTTAGGGATACTCATTCTAGGGCATTTCTAATGAGTCACCTAATGTCTTATACTCCAAAGCTAAAGTTCTTATTCAACCTTTGGCTCTGATACCAAATGTGACGACCCAAAATCCGACGTCCGAAAATCGACATCCAATACATCACCCATATTCGAATGCCGGAAATTCAAACGTTGAGTCTGGTTCGCCGGAGCTTATAAAACATTAGGTGAAAACTACACAGCGGAAACAAAGCAGAATTTTATTGATACACAACAATTGATTATAATAATGATAAAATATGAAGTGATCAAGATTATCAGAGATATATACAACAACAAAAAAACATAGCAGAGGAAACAACAGCAACAGCAGCGGAAAGATAACATCTTCATTGCCAAAGCTCCAAACCAAAAATCTCGAACCACTATCATGTTGTAATATAACACAATGCGATCCTGAATCCACAGACTTCAAAGACTGCCAAAATCTACATCTACTAGCCGACTATCCGATAACCTGACTCTAGGCTGCCCGTGTGGAAAATTATGAGCACCTAGAGTTTAGAAAGGGAAAAATAAACTCCAGGTCAGTCATGGGACTATTGTGAGCAAACAAAAACATATGTTTGGATAAAAAAGAAACAACAAAAAGAAATAAAAGAAAATCTGCTATGCTTTTTGGAAAATGAAACTACCATAAGGCCTCCCGCCACACACACAATGCAATCACACACTTGGGGAAGATTTCTCCTTATAGCAGTCAAACATGCTTGATACGCAAAAATACTTTTGATATTATTATTAGTGCATAGTGTGGAAAACATTTCGAAAGTATAATATTAATCTTAGCCAGCATACGTACCATTATAGTATGCCTACTATGGCTACCATGTCAAATGACAGGTTCTACAACTAAAACCATACATGGCTCGTATTGAGCGATTGGATTTTCAACAAATGGTCAAGGCTAAGGAACTTCCTTTCCAAATGAGTATGCCTCTGGAGGGATGCCCTGAGAACCTAACCGGATCTCTGCCAACACTAGGCCGGGTTACCTCTGTAACTAGGTAACTAACTGTCACGAGTATGTCATCCCCCGGTCCTAACCGACCTTCATCTCGAGATTCCAACAATATTCCAACAACCACATAAGTTAAATATCTAGGCTCCATACCAGAATACCACTTTTCATCCAGAAGGAAATGCACATACCCTAAGAGGCGCGACCCCCCGTAACCTTGCCGCATCCTTCTTGTTTCGACCATTTCCGGGGTGTGAGGTTCGATGAAGTCTTGTCCCACAAAGCTACGCTTTTCACAAAAGCCGTGCTTCGATCAACCAATGATTAGCAGTTAGCATGCCACATTACCAAATTGTGAATATATCACTAATAACCATCAACTACATAACCTCTGAGCTCGTACGTCTCAGAGAAGGGTGTTAAGCTAAGAGTAAATTCTCCGCCACCAAACAAAAATGTATTTGATAGAAACCAGCTTTACATCTCAAAGTGTAACGTCAGACATACATCCATATAAGTCCATCCTGGGTCTGAATGGAACCGAAGGCACTTTAAAAGAAGTCCTTGCAAATCCAGATATCCCCAATCACGTCCGGACTCCCCATCACATAGGGTAATCAAAATCTCCATACCGGGGCCACTCGGTGCAGAGACATTCGACAGGTAATCCTTTCGTTTTCGTAAATACGCGGTCTTCAACCACATCTTCAAATGCTATCCAATTCGTCTTATCATTAACTACGGATGGGTTTTATGACATAAAGTCCTCTCCCGGATTAACCGAATAATGAGAGATTATTTAAAAACATATGGATACATTCGGATCTTAGTTAAGTCATAACTTTTAGCCCAAAACCTTTCCTTTTGAATAGTTTAAACAAATTTTCATTTTTAAATCTTTTAAACAAAAGATCCATCTGTAAGATCCTCTTCAATTTGAAAACAAGGTTCACCAATCTTTAACAAAGATTCATTCATAGCTTTCAAAAATATTTCCATTTCAGATGTACCCATAACCCGAAATTCTTTCAACAAAAACTAGAAATTCTTTCTTTATATGAAAGCTATTATCATTTGAAAACAAAGGTTTTTTGTTTTGGGAAAATCCGATTAAAATTTCTCAGGTTATAGCCTTTTAAAGTATAAATCGGAAATCAGCGAACTGCCGCATTCTTGGCAAGCTCTATTTGAGTTAAATTTAAATTCCGAAAATAATTTTAATTTGAAAACTTCCTTTTCAAAAGTTTTCCATGTTTAACCCGATTCCACTTCCGAACCATTTTGGATTCAAAATTCAACTTTTAAAATTTTCACCATTTTGAATAAAATAATATTAAATTCAAAATACTCGTGACTTAACCAATTTCCCACGTAATCCATATTTGTGTGTGTGTGTGTTTTGTCTAGGGTTTTTGCATAACAACAGTCACAACCATCATAAATCCAAGCACAATAATATCAATAAGTGGTATAATCCTATAACGCTTATCTTTTATTCATAGATAAACATGTAAATTCATCACAGACAAATAACATACATTTATCACAGCTTAATCCAAAGCAATTCATATCACATAATATCACATATCAGAGATCAAACAATTCAAGGCATTCAATATAATTCAATCATCCATAAGCAAGATTTATTTATCACCTAATTTATAATTAATTTAAACCAAATTAATTAATTACCTATCCCCGCTTAATTAACATTGATTAATTACAACCCATTTGTTATTATTTTTAATTAATTAATGAAATTAATTAATCACCCTTAATTACTTATCTTAAATAATTATCCTTAATTACTTACATTGATTAATTAATCCTTAATTAATTATATTAATTAGTTATCTTTAAATTAATCACATAAATTAATTAACTTTAAGTTAATTACATTAATTAATTAACCCTTAATTAATTACATAAATTAATTATCCTTTAATCACAAATTAATTAACCTTTAATTATTAATTAATTACTTACATTAAGTGTAAAGACCCGCAAATCCGTACTCCTTGAATAGACACTAATCTCCAGTGATTAACTCAAGATGAACGGAAATACGAACCCTTAGGGTTTTAAGAAAAAGAAAAGGGTAGAAGAAGAGAGAAAGAGATAGAACAGAATAGAAGAAATAACAGAACAACATCAGAATCTCACAATTCGCAGCGGAACAACATATAATACATAAATGAATAATCTTTAAACAAAGAACTATATCAGTTATTACATTACATTACATTACATCATCAGAGTGTACAACAACAAACAACATCAACAGCGGAAAAGAAATATTATATACTAGTAATACGCCATGCCATCCAGCTTGCCTCCTGCAACTCCTGAATTCCAGAATATCCTGATAAATCTTAACTCTTGACTGCCCATGTGGAAATTGGTGGGCACCCAGAGTTTAGGAAGGAAAACAATAAACTCCGAGTCAGTCATGTGACTGGTGTGAGAACTAAAACAGTTTATTTTTCTTTAAAATCAAAATAGAGGAATATTTTTAAAGTCAATTCGCCATGCTTTTAAAAATGAGACTACCATAAGGCCTCCCGCACACACACACAATGCAAACGCAGAATCGGAGGAGATTTCACCTTATGATAGTCAAAAATGCTTGATACGCATTAAAAAGAAACATTTGATATTATTACTAGTGCATAGTGCAGAAAACAATTTCGAAAGTAGAATATAAATCTTAGCCAGCATAGGCATTCCGCACTTATGCCTACTATAGCTACCATCCAAACAGTGGGGCGCCACCATAAGTGAATGATAGGTTATACAACTAAAACCGTACAAGATCGTATTGTTTCTTTGGATTTCCAACAAATGTTCAGGCCAAGGAACTTCCCATTGCCACATGGAAACGCCTCTGGAATGACGTCCCAAGAACCAAACCGGATCTCTGCCAACACAAGGCCGAGTTACCCCTAACTGGGTAACTACTGACACGAATATGTCATCCCCCGATCGTAACCGATCTATCCGAGGATCCTTGATTTCCAACAACCACAAAATTTGCAGCAACAACATAGGTTAAGTATCTGGGCTCCATACCATGATACCACCTCTATCCAGAAGGAATGACATACACTAAATGGGTGCTACCCCCTAATAACCTTGCTGCATCCTTCCTGTTTTGACCATTTCAGGGGTGTGAGGTCCGACGAAGTCTCGTCCACAAAGCCACGCTTTATACAAAAGCTGCGCTTTGGGTCAATCAAATGATCATAGAAATGATCACCAAGATAAATGATCAAATAAATGATCCTATCACAAATGATCAAACAACGATCATTTCACAGCAACACTCAGCATGCCACACTACCAAATTGGGAGTATATCACTAATAACCTTCAACTATATAACCTCTGAGCTCGTACGTCTCAGAGAAGGGTGTTAAGCTAAGAGAATAAATTCTCCGCCACAAACAGAAATATATTTGAAAGAAATCAGCTTTATATCTCAATTTGTAATGTCAGACATACAATCCATACAAGTCTGTTCCGGACTCGAACAGAACCGAAGGTACTTCCAAAGAAGTCCTTGCAATCCGGATATTCACTAATCACGACTGAACTTCCCGTCACTAAGGGTGATAAAACCTCTATATCGGAGATCAGCCGATGTAGAGTAACTCGACGGTAATCCTTCCGTTTTCAAAAATATCCGGTCTTCAACACTGGTCATCAAATGCAATCCATTACGACGTATCACATATTCGGAATGGGTTATACGACCCTAAGGTCTTTTCCCGGCTAACCCGAATAGTGAGCGCTTATTTTTTAAAATAAGTGTGGCATTCAAATTCAAGCAATTCACAACAAATACCTATTTAAAGGTAAATATTGATAGTTGGTTATTTAACTATCAATAAAGATGCGCAACATCACCAGATTCCAAATAATTTCCCAAATTATTTACTTTCCAAAATATCTTTACTAGATATATAAAATTTCCACACTTTAACCATTTGAAAACAAATTTCAATCATTTTCCTTACTCGGAAATACTTTCATTTCAAAATGGTTCATTTAAACCAATTAAATAAATCCTTACCGATTTACTTTATATTTACGTTCCAAATCCGTAAATTAATTCCCATACTTCAAAAATAAATCAATGTTTATTTTTAAACAAATTCCATTTCCTTTATAAATTCCATAGTGAATTTACATTCCAAAATATTTATGAATATACGATTTTCAAATCGATTTCTAATATTCATTTTCAATTTATCTTTAAAAAGATAAATTCTCACAACGTTTCATTTCACATTATTGGAAAAGCATTTCCATACTTATTTAATAATAATAAGTACTTCCCAAATCTATTTATTTTCAACATTAGAAAATATTGATATACTTAAACCATAGCTAAGTATATATTCCATTCTTTAAGGAAATCATTCTCTTAACACGTTTATTTGGGTCAAAACGAATGTTGCGTAAAACATCGTTACGACGACCCAAAATCACTAGTGTAGGGATTCAAAGTTTAAATAGATATATAAATCCCAATACCATATAAAACATTTCCTTTCCGAAATCATTTACTATAACAACAGTGTTATAGTCTACCATTTCCTTCTTTCTCGAAAACGTCTATTTCAACAATGAATGTTGAAATCTATGTATTCGATTTTCAATACATTAAAACATTTTTAAAATCATTAACTTCATTTCATAATATCCCTTCCCCAAAAATATATCCGTTTATCTAATAATATATTCACCGTCCAAAATTGTGAATAAAATTCCTTAACCAATTCCAACATTTTTACACATTCTTATATAAAGAATAATTCGCTATCCAAGATCGCGAATATACTTCCTTTAATAAATTTCTATATTCAATTTATTAAATTCCGTTGATTTTAAATTTATAACAATGTCTATAAATTCCAATATTTTTAATTTATAAATATCAATCTTTATAAATCTTTTATATAAACCATTTATAATAATTCAAAAATCCCAATTTAATTAAACCAATCCTTTTAATAATTTACAAATCATTATTTAAGGTTTAAATAACTCCAAAATCATACTTAAGTATTTTTTTCCAAAAATAATAACTTTTATAACAATAAAAATTATAAAATTTATTTATTTAAAATAAATCAATTCAAAATTTTAATGAAACATATACTTTCAAAAATCACTTTAAAATCCTTTTATATTGGAAATCATTATCTTAACATTTTAAAAACTTTAAAATAGGTCCAGTGATGCAACACACCAAACAATCAATCACGGCATCCAAACATCATATATCATTATATGATAAACAACAAATATCACAATATTTGTAAATAAAAAATCACAGTCGAGGAATCCAGTTGGATCCCTCCAACCTGTTTCCCTGCATCCACAAACATTAGCACAATACCAATTCCGCTTCGAGACGGAATATCACGGTATATGGGATTTATAAAATGTTATCCGCTTAATAGGCGGCGCAATAGGGTCTCATCTGCTATATAATGCGGGAAATCAATCAACTGCAATATATACATATGCCAATATATATATATATTGCTATATATATAGATATATCCTACTATATCTAATATCAAAATCAAGCAAACAATCAATAACTGCAAATCCAACTTTAATTTGAGTGAGAAGTTCTCACCTTAGCTATTATTTGCAATCCATTTTCCAATCCAGATTGTTTCTTCACCATTTTAAACCTTGTATAAATATTTATACAATTCATTAATATTCGAAACGATCGAATAACAAATTTTTCGCTTGGTAGTTTTAATTATCCAATGATTTTATTTTAACCCAATTTCTTTCAATAAAATTATCTAACCGAAGAATTAAATCTTAAACTAGAATTCCTTTAATAAATTACTTTCGATGGTCAAAATAATTATATAGGTCAATAAACAAATAACTCACCAAAATCAATATTTTCAAAATCAATTAGTAAATTTAAAAATGGATAATTTGTAAAGCTATATATATATATATACTAATAAAACTAAGTCATAGATTTCTAAAATCTATCCTTAACACAAATTCGTATATTCCCAGATCTCACATATATATAAAGTTTTAAATTTATTTCTGCAGGCTGCCAAATAAAATTTCCTACAGTTTATATATATATATATTTTACTAATTTCTCCTTTAATAAATTTGCTTCCTCTTCATTCTGCAAATAACAATAAAAATCTTCCCTACTGTATATATATAAACTCTGGAATTTTAAAACTAATCAGTAAACACATTTTTTTTTCCACAAAATTCTTTCTGTTTCACAATAACTGCATATATGTATCTATTTAAAATCTTATTTCTAATCTATATACATTTTATTTAAATTAAATTAAACAAAATTTGATACCTCTATTCATATCCACTGCGTAGTTGACCACGACCACCCTAGCAGCTCGTCGACCATCCACCAATCCAGTCGCGAGCCCCCTCTGCCTCGAAATCATGATCGCCTTCGACGTCATCACGCCCTCGCGCTTCCCAACCCACCATTGCTTCGATGTCGAGCCCGATGCTCCCTGAGTGATCGCGCCCCTTGCCATGTCGCCGCTTGCCTCGGCGCCGCTTGCCTCGCTCGATCGCGCGTTTGAACGCAGCTGCTCGAAATCGAGACCCAGCCGCCTTCGATGCTCGCCATTGCCTCGATGCCGTGCTCGATTCGATCGAGTTAAAGATGGAAGAAAGGGTCCGGCTGCCTTTTTTTTCGTGGAATTGGAACGAGAGGGAGGCCATTAATTTCTTCGATTTTTTTTTCTTCTTTTTTCACTTTGAATCTGAAGAGGGCGGCCGAGATAATTAAATTCGAACGAGGTATGTGTTACACGATTTCTTTCGTGATTTCCTGCGTGATTTTAGGGCGTGAATTTAGGGAGAACGTGTTTAATAGAGAAAACGTCTTTGCATTACTTTGCCACGGTATCAATGATGGGAAGGCAAAGTACCGATGTTTGACTAAATTCAAATTTCAATTTCAATTTAATTCGATTTAAATTTCGACGCGTTTACTCAACGTTCGCTCTCACGGTTACTCCGTTCAATATGAAATTTGAAACCCGCTAATAATACACTATCACGGACCCAATAGAACTAGTTTCGTCTAATTCTGAGACTGTGTGAAAAGTGACTATTTTTCAATATCGATTCAAACGATATAATTTCAAAACCGATCAAATTACTTTCAAATTCAATTCTGAAGATTCTATTATCTTCAGTATTATCAATATGAATTTTACAATCCTTTGAAATATTTTTAATCAGTTTAAAATTGAAGATTCGAATTTTTATTCAACTTTCTATAGATTAAATCCTAAAATTTAATCGGTATATTCATAGTTATATTGAGAATTCAAGCTAAACAGTTATTCAAATATTTAAAATTAATTAAATATTTTCAATCTAAATTGTTCAATATTCTGGGTCGTTACATTAAGTAATTATCTTTTAAGTAATTAATTATCCCTTAATTACTTATCTTAATTAATCACTAATTAATTACATTAAGTAATTATCCTTTAATTGCTCACATTAATTAATCATCCTTTAATTAATTACATTAAGTAATCAACCTTTAAGTAATTAATTACCCTTAATTACTTACATTAATTAACTAACTTTTAATTAATCAATTATCCTCAATTAAGTAATCACCCCTTAATTACTTATATTAATAAATCAATCTTTAATTAATAAATTTTCCTTTAATTGATTCCATTAAGTAAGTATCATTAAATTACTAATTGATGATCCTTTAATTAATCACATTAATTAACGATCCTTCAATATATCAAGATCCTAATTAATTAAAGATAAACCCTTTTATTTTAATTAATTACTTAATTGTCATTTAAATCTTATTTAAATAACCTTGAAAATTAAAATTTTAAACATATGAATTTAACTTAAAACTCTTAGGTTAATTAATAATCAAAAAATTATTTAAGATTAACCATTTATCTTAATTGAGTAAATGACAACATTTAAATCTTATTAAACAACCTTTGGAATTAATCATCATTAACATAAGAATTAACTTAAGACCCTTTAAGTTTCTTAAAATCATTTCTCCTTCTTAATTATACTATTGAATTTTTATAAAAACTAACTTAAGAATTAATTAAACTAATTTAAGTTAAATAAATTATACAACTTTTCTCTAACCAAATATTTAAAAACATTTATTTTATAAAAGAAAATTGATTTAAGAAAATAGTTTAAACTTGTTTTTATTTTAAACTTTTAAAATTTGTTTATTTAAAACTTAAAACTTAGTTAATACTGACCCAAGCCCAAAATCAAAAAAACCCGAGCCAAATCTGGAAATCCCCGAGCAAAGCCCCGAGTCACTCACCCTTTTAAAAAAAAAAATTGTTTTGCTTTAAAATTTAAATACCGTTATAACCTATAACCTTCACACGAGCTCACTCGAAGACATACTCGAGCCAACACATCATTTTTTCCAAGTTTGACTTCGAGCCACATCCTTCTTCTCTAAACCCACAACAACAACCCCATCACTGATACCATGTGCATGTGCACACGAGATTGCTAAAGCTCCGATCAACTTCACCGACGTCAACATGTCACCGACAACTCGCACGAACGCTCCGACCACCCAGGTCCTTGAATTGATGACCAAAACGAGATCGAGCACATAAGAACCCAACTTGGAACAACTGGTTCATCCAAATTCCTCTACGCATCGCCACCTTCGACCACAGGGCACCACGCCTCCGTGCCCAGAGCCTAGCTACTCACCCACACCTCGATTCCACCACCACCGAACGGGACCGATGCATCAACGACGCTGCAGCAAACCAATTTCCGATATCGACTCAAAACTGGGTTTAAACCTTAGTTCAACGTCGACACGTCATACCGACGATCGACAAATACTCTAACCATTTTCCCCTTAACCCCGACCTTCACACTCCTCCAGCTACCCCCCTCGAGGTTACTGAACCTCATGATCACCAGATTTCGACGAAAAGCCCAAACTCTGTTCATCTACGATTCCTTCCCAAATACATCCTTAAAAATCACAATACTCCCATCAAAATCATTAAATTCGAAGATGAATTCAATCTGTATGAGAAACATAAAATTTACACACTTGATTTCTGACCTATTTTTGATTCTTCATTGTAAATTCATTGTTCCAGATAATTATACTTGCTAGTTTAACTTGAAAATATTTAAAAAAATAAATAAGATTTCATGTTAACAAACATGTCTCCTTAAGACATCATAAGCTATCAGTAATTTGTTGTAGAGAATTGGATGTTTGATTTTGTTTGGGTCTGTAAAACCAAATAGAGGTGTGTGTGTGTGTGTGTAGAGATGCACATCAATATACACAGTAATTTAGCTATATTCCAGGAAAATGCATCCATGCAAACATTTCTCACAATATTATTTCAATGGTTTATCACATACAACAGATAATTTTAGTGTATAAGATTCAAGTTTACTCACCTGTATATATATACAGAGAAGTCTCTTTGAAAATCTGAAGTTTTGTTTTGAATATTGTACTTTGATCTAAAACTTGAAACTACAAGCTTGATCTTTGATTTGAATGTACTTTGCTTGATATTTGATCTGATCTATAGCTTGCTTAAGTTTGAGGTGCTTTTGATATATAGCTTTAATTGTTGAGTTTTTTTGCTTTTATACTATTCTGATTTTGGATTTGAACTGAATTTGTTTTGAGATGATCTGAATTTTAGCTTCAGGTTTGATTGTTTTCAGGTTTAAATGTTTTGAATTTTGTTTAGTTTTGAACAAATGAGAGAATAAGGAGTTAGTAATATATATAACTTTGATTTCCTTTTTATTATCAAATTAAAACGAAGAGAAAATTTTAAAAAAATGACACTTGTTCCATTCCATGTTAAAATGATTTACATTTGTTATTAACGCATGTTATCTTGTTACAATACCATGTTTAAAACACCTACACTTGTTAATTTATAAGTTATTAATGTTACACATGTCTCTTTCATGTTATTAAATATTTTTATATATTTTTATTCTATTTTCAATTTTAATTAATACATTTCCTTGTATATATATTTATAACATTTAAAGAAAATGATTTCAAAATCTAATTATACATTAATAAATAGGCAGACACACACACACACATATTAGAATTTAATCCTAAAATAGTTTAATTGAAAATTTTAAATCGTAACTTTCACAATGTACACATATATATATTAACATTAGAAAACAAATTTCTATTAGTTTATAAAGTTTTTAAATCCAATTTATTTTTCAAAATACTTATTTTTTTGAATTCCAAATCAAAGTTTCTATTTTCAGTCTATTTATCTATATATAAATAAACATTTATCTTAATTTTATTTTGGAAAATAATTCAGAAATTAATCCAAAAATTTATATTAATTACCAATTTAAATTTGACTTTAAAACGGGATTGTTACAAATACGATACAAAGTTTCATTTCGAATATATCTATTTTCACATTATAACATTTCCAAAGTTACAACACTTTCGAAACCAAAACACTTTGAAATTTATAGTTCTTTGGAAAACCAAAACTTATGAATTCATAATTTCCACCACTTAAACAGTAAGACATTAAAATAGTATATATAATAAAATAGTTTATATAAAAGAGTTATAAGTTAAAAATAGTTTATATTAAAATAGTTAGTATATTAAAATCGTTTATATTAAAAATAATTTATAATAAAAAGATTTATATTAAAAGAGTTTATGATAAAATAATTTATAAAGTAAAATATAGGATAATTTTCCTCAAATTTCACAAATCGATTCAAAATCAACTCGAATTCCAAAAATTCAAATTTAAATAAATTTTAAATCAAACTTATTTCAATTTATTTCAGTTTCTAAATAAACCATTTCAAATTATATTGATTTCAAATACAGATTTTTAACCATAAAATACACCATTTCAATTTCAATATTTCAAAGCCTTATATATTCAAACATTTCAAAACCAGATTTGATAATTCCATATATATATATATATATATATATATATATCAAATTCACTTTACTATTATTTATTTTGAAATATTTACTTAAAACTTCAAATATTCACTAATTTAAATAAAACTTTGAATTTCAACTTTAAATAAAACTAAATATACCATTTTAATTTATGTAAATTTGAAATATTCACTTAATCACTTTTAAATCAAAATCAAGTTATAAAATCATATCTTTAAAAATCCCAATTTAATAAATTTCTAATCAAACTTATTTGAGTGTAATTCTTATATAAATTTCAAATCAAACTTATTTAAGTATAATTTAAATAAATTCAATTTCAAAACCTTGGAAATCATTTCAAAATATATATATTGATCAACGGTGTCTGTATAAAATTTTCTATCATATGGTCGAGTGATACGAATATTTATTATTTCAATCCGCAATTAAATATATGCGGGGATATATCATTTCAACCCGTAATCCCAAATTCAATTCACTGAAAAATCGTTTGAGTTTATCATTTCAACCCAGAATGATTTTTTTCTATTATACATATCGTTCGGGTATGTATCATTTCGACCCATAGAGAATTCTAAACTAGCAGGGAACTTGTAGAGTGATAACAGATATGATAATAACATAACAGGCATATATCATCAATAACAATATAATATAAACAACGGGATATGGTGTCATATCCCCCAGGTGAACAACTACATATAATAGCATATATGACAATTTAAATAACTATCATAGCATATTTCAATTGTCGTTTCAATTGAAATCAAATTTAATAAATACAAGAACATTAACCGTGAGTTATTTCTCACCTTTCGAGGCTAGATAGATGAACGAAAAATGAGTTGAGTTACGAATCCAAGCACGAATCCCAAAGCAAAGCAAGATTAGCACAAATTTGAAGATCAAAGCTGATAATAACGAATTGATGAAACAAACCGAATTAGCTTGATATATATAAAAAAAAAATATACATATATACATACTATTATTATCATTATTTTATAAAATCAACATTTGAATCAAGACAAATATATAAAATTTGAAATAAATGTTTTTTTTAAACAGCTCATATACATTAGAACTTATGGTTTATACAACTGGTATATATTCATACTTATTATAAAACTGCCGAAAACTATGTATGTTAGTATAAATTCATGCAAATAGATAATATAAAAATACTAATATACATGTTACATGCAGACTCACATATATGTCTAACACAGCCTATATTTTTAGATATATAACAACTCAAACAGACTTCATAAACAAGTATGAACTTATATTTATAACCAACATTTATATGCAGACTTGCTTTATATAATATATACTTTATATTTTCAGAACAAAGCACGATAGAAGCTGACTAAAGTAAGTTACAAAATCAATATATAAAAATATAAAGTAACATATATATTTAATATAAAACAATTTTATATCTAAGTTGCGAATACAATATATAACATAAATATAAAGTAACGTATACATAAAAATATTATATTATATTTGATATAAAGTAACGTATTTAAATTGATTTATATGAATGGATATATATAACATAAATATAACTATAGATTATATCTATACATACCCAGACTGAAACACATACATACAATTTTTCCCTTTAAACATAAGTAACATATGCGTGAGGACTGACATTGTACAACAACCAACTTATATATATATATATATATATATCACTGACTTACATTTTATATAAATATATATAATGTTCACTTGATAACTTACCCTATTTATATAATTTCAAAAGAAGGAAAAGAGAAGTGCTCAGCCGGGGAGGGAGAGTAGTGCACGGTGAGGTTCGCCAAGGGCTGCGTCGGTTTATGGGGTTCGTGCGCACGCGAAAGGTGGTAGGTGGCGGAGGCCGGTTGGAGGCTGGTGATGGGTTTTGTTCGGTTGATGGCATGGTTGTTGAGGTGGAGTCTCAGCTTGAGAAGGCGGGTCAGGGGGTGGGGCGCATGGATCTCGGCTATCGACACGAGAATAGCGGGGCGGTGTAGTTTTGTATCTGGGAGGAGGAAAGGCTCACAAACCAAAATGAAAAAGGAAGAGGGAGAGGAAAAAGAAAACATAAAGGGAAGAGAGGAGATGGTTTTGTTGGTTCCAACAAACATAGGGATAGTGTAACGACCCACTATTTTGTACCATTCGAATTCGACAATAATAGAACATGTCGAGCTGGAATAGTTCAAAATAATAGATTGTAGAGTAAATTTGGCAAAACTCGGAATATACAGTAAATAAATCGCAGAATCACATACACAGATATCAGAATCTCGCAGCGGAAATTAAAAATTTAGTGGTTCATGAAGCCACTGATACATCTTTACAAAACAGAACTTACATTGTCTATAATCCTCAATACAAATTTTAACATACACAGATAGAGAGTCTTCAAAGTCTTGAATTCCAGAAAGGATAAAGGCTGAAACAACTTCCAATAGCACGAATGATCTATTGAGTGTCCTAGCTATGGAGAAGAAACTGAAGCTGCAACTCAGGCTGACCCGAGCGTACAATAAAACAAAACACTCGAGTCAGGACATACATACTTATATAATGTAAGCTAAATCAAGTGTACTGTAATATATAGCAAGTAACTCAAAGGATGCCTGGGACCGCCCATCCTCTAAGGATCCGTTAAACTATTTACTATGTAGTATATTGCGCTATTATAATAGTGTCTATTTATAAAGTAAACATACTTATTTCTTAGCATTAAGGGGTTACCCATATAGCCCTTAACACGTAATAGTCCCAGTAGTCCATCCAATATCATAGCTCCTCCTACTCGGGAAGCAACTAGAGGATACCACACGGGCTACGGGAGAAAACCAAACTCGTACAAGGCTCGATATGGTAGGTGACACGGCACAACTAGGCAATGCCAGGGTAGATATACCAATTGCTATCCGGACCGGTGGTAACGCGAAGCCGCAGCAACCGCCCACCTCGAACAACACTCCCAAATCAAAGGGTGCACCCAAACAATCACATAAGCAATAGAATGGTATACGAAGAAGTGCGTTCGATCAGAGGAGCTACCTCATTAATCCGAGAATCGCTCCTGTTTTAGCCACCTTATGCCAACTCACGGGAGTCGGGTCCACGTATATACCTTTCAAGAAACCGTCACCACCAACCTACTTCATTCTGGAATCTCCACCGCGTACACGGTTAGTCAAAGTGGTTTTCGGTATCGACAGAGAGTATGTCCATATCCGATCCCGGTCTCTTTGCCAACCCTTCGTTATTATAACCCGTGGTTATTTAAAAACAGTTTATACTTTAAATCAGAATAAACATTTCCATTTCAAAACTATAGATACGATATCATTTTAAAACCCAAAACAATAGGATATCGTTATATTCAAATATAATTCTTTCCAAAACCATACTGTTTATAATATCTGGAGACCAAATATTTGAATTATATCTTCAAAGGATAATGTTTTGGAAACTTTACTTAAATCCATAACTCCCAAACACAATGGTTTGGACATTCAACGGTATATATATAAATGGGTTAACTTTATGGTTACTTTGTAAAGAAGATAATTTACATAGCTTCACAAATATATTTCTTTATTTAAAGTTTAACCATAATTTAAATATCCCTTTATGTTCCCAAAACCATTTCAATTTTTATATATATCCAATTGGAGTATTTACTATTCAAAACTTAGTTTGGGGTTTATTCTTTCACAAATCAATGTTTTATATTTTTAGTCTTGAATATTCCCATAATTTCCATAAATAAAACTCCAAATTTTAACCATTAAATTTTTCCCAAAATTTACTTAATACCAGAATATTTATCTTTAATTTATTTAGGAAAATACAGTTATAAATATTATGTCTTAAGTTTTTCCAAAACTTAAGGTAAAATAAAATTTATCAAATTCCATAAATTTTAGAGCAATCAAATTCTAGATTCCATAGCACTTAGGAAATGCTACCTAAAGTTATGGGTAAAACTAGTCAAATTTCAAAAGACAGCATTTAAATGCTGTAATAGATTGTTTAACTTGATAAATATTTCCAAATATAACCTATTTATTTATTCATTTATTAACTGAAATCTTATTCTTTCAAAATCCCGATTTACCAAATAAGTTATATTCCATAAATTTATTCAAATATTTATTTATTTCTTTATTTATAACTTATTAAAAATCAATATAAATTCCTTTAAAGATATAAATCAAATATTTAACTTCCAAAATAATTTTAAATATTTCAGAAAATATTATAAGGACCACGGGCCTGTATATAGTTTTCTAGCCTAGGTCAAGTGGTACAGATTTATATCATTTCAATCCGTAGTTTACAAATATCCCGGGTCCTATCATTTCAAACCCGCAATCCCAAGTTTAACAGTTTAACAGTTAACAGCATAATTTAACAATAATAATCATTTAGGCTTATCATTTCAGCCCATAACAATCTACGTATAACAGGGAACTTGCGGTGTGATTTAAGCAGTAAATAAACAATAACATAATATAACTGCAGATATAATACAACAGATAATAACTGATGAGGTGTCAATTTAAATGGGGTTCATCATTTTATATTACACTACAGACAGATAATAGTGACATAAAATTTTACACATACACTTGCAATAATTTACGAAATATAAATACGTATGTCTGGTGAGAAATACTCACCTGAAAGTTGCAGAAAATTTGAATTCAAAACGACGATTCACCGGTAAAGACCGACAGAAAATAACGATCAAATTTCTTCTGATGTCGCCTAGATTCAAATCTAGAACAAATTCAAATATTTTGAAACGCGACTTTAGAATGTATGGTCAAGAAAGGATTAAAATAGAACGGAAATTGTTTTGACTTGCTCGACCACTCCACCGTATAATGTGACCTAAATATACCCAAAATATGTGCCTCGTGCTAACACACAAAATTTACGACGAAAATTTTCCCTAAACAATTACGGCAAGATGTTAACTACGAACACCCGTACACATAAATTTTTCTTTCTCCATGTACGGTGACACGGATACGTGCACGCACGTGCATCACTCCACTGCCTAGTTTTCTCATGCACATTGCACATATATGTGCAGCCTACCTCCCCAGTTTTCTTTTCTCTTATTTACTAAAATTCCAGTTTAACCTATATACTTGCAAAATTGGTTTCATCTCTTTTTCCTTTCCAGGCTCGAACTGTCACAGGGTATCCTCTTCATCAATACAGCATGGCTAAGCATGCACCGTGGCATCAAAACATGTCAAAGTGGCTTTATATACCAAGATGTTCGAACTCCACATTTCAAATTTTCCAGTACACTTCCCAGGCCGATCAACTGATACGTGTATATGCACGCTCAAACCAACCCATACAATACCACATACTTCATCCATATATATCTTACTTCATTCATATATTTAACTCTTGTATTCAGTTTTAATCTTACGTTTTAGGTTTAGTTCTAAAACATCACTTTACAGATAGATTTCCTTAGATTCAAAACTTCCCAGGCAGATCTGAAGCATTTCAGTTTCATTTTAAGTTTTAAACTTAACTTTAAAACATTTCTAGACAATATAAATTTTCTTAAATATAACTTCCCAGGCATCTGTACAGGCAAACCACTGCTTCGTGACTGCTACAAATTACTTCGAGTCCTCCTTATATGCTTCGAGTAATTTCATGCCAGACTTCAAGTCAAGAACGCCTCTGCTTCGAGACAATCTGGGAATTTCTTCGGGAATCATATAATTGCTTCGAACGAAACTGAGGCCACTTCTACTTGACCAACACTGAAGCCTTTTTATGTATTCTTCTTTCAACATGTCCAACTCCTATTGATACCTCAAGTACACATAAAGAATCATCTACTGAAACCTACCTGCATGTTTTTCTTGCCTACCTACTATTTATATTTACTTTCTATTGCAAATTCCACTGATGCATACGAGTACTGACACCAACATATACACAGAGATACAACATGTACATCCTACCCCTTCATCTTTTCACAAATGGTTTCCACAATCTCCAAATTATAAACTAAAACAGGCAACTCACTTACACTCATGCTAACCAGTATTATGATAGATAACAAAACAAGGACTTCCCCTCTGAAAATATTCACTGCCCTGTTTTTCTATATATAATTCTTTTCTTTTTATATGACCTGCCTAGACTACTAATCACAGATCTTCAATCACCAAAATAATTATGGGCATTACTCCTCTCCAAATTCAAAACAGACAATCCCTTAAAAAGTATAGATAAAATCTTCTAACCTTCACAAAACACATGCCTTTCCAAGAGATTACACAGTTCTAAGACCTACGCAGACTCAAGCTAGCATCTATATTCCTACTGGCACATGGTGGGAGAAATGGCCGAGCAAACAAGGGTGAAAAGAAAAAAAAAAGAAACTGGAAGGAAAGGAAAAACAAAAAGACTGAAGAAGAAAAGAAAATATACCTGATGGCTATAGAGGAAGAAAGGCAGAATAAAAGAGATGTAGAGGAATGAAAGATATATATAGGCAAGGCTTGCGAATAACGTATCAGCCTTTTTTTTCATTGTGAATTCCTTCAAGTCTGCGTGATTAAAGGCAAAAGATGAGGCAGCTTGATTATGGAGAAATAAATGCTGATGGAATTTAAAACATGCATTGATTTTGGACGAAATGGTTTGCGTGACTGGAAAATTGAAGATGGGAGAAAGGAGTTGATATGCACGTTACTTTATATAAACAAAGCTTGCGTGATTAGTGGAGGAAAATAAACAACAAAATTACGAGCGTTACTTAAAATTTCCCCGTGCTCTTGGATTTGTATATATGTGTGATTAGGAACGGAAAATTTTATTTATTTATTTATTTATTGCATAATAAAGATGAAATAGAGAGATATACATGGGAATTGAGAAGTTGAAAAGATAGGCAAGGTTAAGTATGAATGCGTGATTTAAAACTGCCAATTGAAATCTAGATTTAATGCATGCGATAACTGCAATTTTTATGAGAAGCTTTGATTTCAAAATCTTATACTATTTAATGTAGGCGTGATTTTAGATTGATGATTTGCAGATAAAAGGATTTGTTTGAGGCGGAATCAAATGGACAAATGGGGAGAAAAGGGCAAGCAGCTTAAATGGTTTAAAGTATCAGTTTTATATATATAAATATGAATACGTGTGTGATGATTAATTTATATTTACATAAATTTTGATTTGTATTAAATATGTTTACAAATGTATTTGGACGTTCGCAGATACCATACTAGATCATAGGCAAAAACACAGGGGAAAAAGAGGAAGCTGTAGAGATTTAAAGCTTTCAGTTACAAAAGTTATAAATATGTTTACGTGATATAAGATTTAGGCAGTTACACAACATATAAAGTTTGAAAATATGTAAATATGCATGCGTGATTTCAGCATGCTTTGATTCTCCTATGTTTGATTTAATAAACAAACTGGCCAGACTTAATGCAAAACTTTTTAAAAAGAAACGTACAAAATGAAAAGTTGCGTGATATAAGCCTGGATATAAAGTTTGTACGTAACTTTATGTTCTTTTTTTTTTCAGTTTGCAGAAATTATAAGTTTTTTGAATTTACTGGAAGGCCGAGAGATTTGCTTCAGTTTTCTCTTTGAATAAATGCTTATACGTGATTGAAGAAATAAACAAGGGAAGTTATCAATGCATGATTTTATTTCTGAGAAAAGGAAAGGCAAACTCATATTCAATTCAGTTTTGATTTACAAAAGGTTTAATTAAGGCATACGTTGATATGGGGAGAAATAAAGGTAAGTATACATCAGAGGATGAACGAAAGAGTTGATATGTATCGTATCAAATTAGGCATGCACAAATTTCTCCTTGGATTTTTGTCTCACACGTTACTTCCATGTTAAGTTTTTACTTCATTTTATTTATTTGATTTTAGTTTGAAAACAATAAATGGAATGGCAAGAATTTATGCAAAGCTTAGAAAAACGTATACAAATTTATTTAAAATCAGACTGTCAGTTAATGCAACGTAACGTTTGTTATAAAATCTCTGACTGATATTTTTCTCCAAAATTTTACGAAAACATGATTTTTACACTACGCTAAACAGACGCAGTCCAAAACATCAAAAAAAAAAAAAAAAATTTATAAAAATAACATTTTAAAAACACACGTTTTATTACGTCACTTATACCCTATAATTGACGCGTCTTTTGAACGCGAAATTCAACTGTTTAACTTAGCTTAAAATTTCACAGTTATTATTAGATTTTATTGACATATGCAATTTTATAAAATATATCTTCAAATTAAATAATTAAACTATATCTTTAGACACAATTTATATAAAATATACTTTGAAACTAAATAATTAATAATAAAATAAATATCTAAAACTAGGGCTGTTACACTCTCCCCCACTTAAGAACTTTTCGTCCTCGAAAAGGAACGAAAGAAGAGAAACAAAGAAGATAAGCTAGATAACAAGTATTTTAAACGGATGGTTCCGGATTTTAAAGCACGAAGAAGATCTTCTAGAGTCGGTTTTACCCTTCCAGTTCGACTGTCAGTCTATGGGACAATGTCCCGATCCTGAGGAGTAACAAAGATTTCTAAAGACTATAGAGAGATTTCTAAATAGACTGGTATAAGCGATAGCATCCCAATCCGTAGAAGATAGGGAAACCAAGGACATTTAAGATAGTCTGGAAAACAAGATAAGATAATAAATTTGAAATCATAATACTTTGAAAGTCATTAAAATTTATAGATTATTATTTGGAAATACTACTAAAATCATAACACCTTTTTAAAATAATCTTCATTTATTCAGTTATAAATTTCCATAATATTTTATTTTTAGAACAGCAGCACTTAAAATATGCTACAGCAGATATAATAATATTTCTAATTAGTTCAACATTTTTCTTAATTCTTAATTTAACAAATAACCTAACACTTTATTTGGAATACCTATTTTATAAATAAAATTTGAGTGGTTATAATAAATGTTATACACTCGAATTTTAGTTATAAAATCCTTTTTATATTGTATATTTTCCAAATTCATTTTTAACTTTTGAAAATCAAGGTAAGTTATATTGAAATGAAATTGAGTACTATACAACTAAAACTTCCAAATTTAATTATTTCCAGTTGGAATTTCTTATTCAGAATTTTATTTTCCATTTATTGAAATTTCTTAAGATAAAATTTTAAGAATTAAATTTCTGATTCCCCTCAAACCATTTACAGATAAATAAGTATATATTCATAATATGTCAATCAAATTTAAATTATATATCTATATATATATATATATTAAGTCATACTTTAGAAATTTCAAATCAAATAAAATCTCAAGGTAATACTGTAGCCAGACTACAGAATGGTCTTTCACTTCGAAACTCGAAAATGAATGTCGATGATGTTGTAGTCATCACCGAAATTATTTTCCAGCGACAAAGAGAAGAGCACTAAATTTTTAAAATTCTTTGGGAAACAAACTTCTATTTTGAAAATACTTTAAATAATATATACTTTTAAAATTTTAATCCCAAAGTTTGAAACCATCAGAAATTGAATTCTCAAGTTCTTGTTTTATATTCATTTCTGTTTCTAAATTAATTTATAACCATTGTTTATATTCAATTATTTAGACAAACACATGGTTTACAAAACCATAAATAAAATCAAACTATTATCTCCTGACACTAGTTAAATTAAATATTAAAATTTCTGAAAATTTATACTTATATATATTTTAGATTTCCTTTCAAATATAGGAGTAAATTTCCAAAACAAGGATAGAAATTCAAATTTGATGAACTCAAATCAAATAGAATCCAAGCTAGTTAAAATCAGAAGGTCCGATGATTAAATAACAGAATAAGGAACTGGGTAAGTCTATATAAATCGCGGACAACCTTGATCTGGTCAACCGTGACTTGAAGAGTCGGATCGATATGATTGGGTAAATCTATATTTGATCCGAAGAGATAGAGTTCAGAATAATCAAAGATACTAGCATATAAACCGATGATAAATATAAATCTCCGGTGAATTAATGCTAATGGTAAAGGAGTTTCACCCCTTTATTAGAACGATGGCGAGACCGCCAATTCACTATAAAGATCATCCGAAGTGGAGTTATGGGATACTCCAGAATCTTGAGTAGATGAAAAGTGAGGGACACGAGTGAACTTTGGAACCACAGGGAATGTTCCAAATTCGAAAAGGAAGAGATTCAATCTCAAATGAAGGTGATTCTGTAAATCAAATTTACCATATATTCTGAGTTTGCCTAGAGCCAAAGCTCTGATACCAGCTGTAACGACCCACTATTTTGTACCATTCGAATTCGACAATAATAGAACATGTCGAGCTGGAATAGTTCAAAATAATAGATTGTAGAGTAAATTTGGCAAAACTCGGAATATACAGTAAATAAATCGCAGAATCACATACACAGATATCAGAATCTCGCAGCGGAAATTAAAAATTTAGTGGTTCATGAAGCCACTGATACATCTTTACAAAACAGAACTTACATTGTCTATAATCCTCAATACAAATTTTAACATACACAGATAGAGAGTCTTCAAAGTCTTGAATTCCAGAAAGGATAAAGGCTGAAACAACTTCCAATAGCACGAATGATCTATTGAGTGTCCTAGCTATGGAGAAGAAACTGAAGCTGCAACTCAGGCTGACCCGAGCGTACAATAAAACAAAACACTCGAGTCAGGACATACATACTTATATAATGTAAGCTAAATCAAGTGTACTGTAATATATAGCAAGTAACTCAAAGGATGCCTGGGACCGCCCATCCTCTAAGGATCCGTTAAACTATTTACTATGTAGTATATTGCGCTATTATAATAGTGTCTATTTATAAAGTAAACATACTTATTTCTTAGCATTAAGGGGTTACCCATATAGCCCTTAACACGTAATAGTCCCAGTAGTCCATCCAATATCATAGCTCCTCCTACTCGGGAAGCAACTAGAGGATACCACACGGGCTACGGGAGAAAACCAAACTCGTACAAGGCTCGATATGGTAGGTGACACGGCACAACTAGGCAATGCCAGGGTAGATATACCAATTGCTATCCGGACCGGTGGTAACGCGAAGCCGCAGCAACCGCCCACCTCGAACAACACTCCCAAATCAAAGGGTGCACCCAAACAATCACATAAGCAATAGAATGGTATACGAAGAAGTGCGTTCGATCAGAGGAGCTACCTCATTAATCCGAGAATCGCTCCTGTTTTAGCCACCTTATGCCAACTCACGGGAGTCGGGTCCACGTATATACCTTTCAAGAAACCGTCACCACCAACCTACTTCATTCTGGAATCTCCACCGCGTACACGGTTAGTCAAAGTGGTTTTCGGTATCGACAGAGAGTATGTCCATATCCGATCCCGGTCTCTTTGCCAACCCTTCGTTATTATAACCCGTGGTTATTTAAAAACAGTTTATACTTTAAATCAGAATAAACATTTCCATTTCAAAACTATAGATACGATATCATTTTAAAACCCAAAACAATAGGATATCGTTATATTCAAATATAATTCTTTCCAAAACCATACTGTTTATAATATCTGGAGACCAAATATTTGAATTATATCTTCAAAGGATAATGTTTTGGAAACTTTACTTAAATCCATAACTCCCAAACACAATGGTTTGGACATTCAACGGTATATATATAAATGGGTTAACTTTATGGTTACTTTGTAAAGAAGATAATTTACATAGCTTCACAAATATATTTCTTTATTTAAAGTTTAACCATAATTTAAATATCCCTTTATGTTCCCAAAACCATTTCAATTTTTATATATATCCAATTGGAGTATTTACTATTCAAAACTTAGTTTGGGGTTTATTCTTTCACAAATCAATGTTTTATATTTTTAGTCTTGAATATTCCCATAATTTCCATAAATAAAACTCCAAATTTTAACCATTAAATTTTTCCCAAAATTTACTTAATACCAGAATATTTATCTTTAATTTATTTAGGAAAATACAGTTATAAATATTATGTCTTAAGTTTTTCCAAAACTTAAGGTAAAATAAAATTTATCAAATTCCATAAATTTTAGAGCAATCAAATTCTAGATTCCATAGCACTTAGGAAATGCTACCTAAAGTTATGGGTAAAACTAGTCAAATTTCAAAAGACAGCATTTAAATGCTGTAATAGATTGTTTAACTTGATAAATATTTCCAAATATAACCTATTTATTTATTCATTTATTAACTGAAATCTTATTCTTTCAAAATCCCGATTTACCAAATAAGTTATATTCCATAAATTTATTCAAATATTTATTTATTTCTTTATTTATAACTTATTAAAAATCAATATAAATTCCTTTAAAGATATAAATCAAATATTTAACTTCCAAAATAATTTTAAATATTTCAGAAAATATTATAAGGACCACGGGCCTGTATATAGTTTTCTAGCCTAGGTCAAGTGGTACGGATTTATATCATTTCAATCCGTAGTTTACAAATATCCCGGGTCCTATCATTTCAAACCCGCAATCCCAAGTTTAACAGTTTAACAGTTAACAGCATAATTTAACAATAATAATCATTTAGGCTTATCATTTCAGCCCATAACAATCTACGTATAACAGGGAACTTGCGGTGTGATTTAAGCAGTAAATAAACAATAACATAATATAACTGCAGATATAATACAACAGATAATAACTGATGAGGTGTCAATTTAAATGGGGTTCATCATTTTATATTACACTACAGACAGATAATAGTGACATAAAATTTTACACATACACTTGCAATAATTTACGAAATATAAATACGTATGTCTGGTGAGAAATACTCACCTGAAAGTTGCAGAAAATTTGAATTCAAAACGACGATTCACCGGTAAAGACCGACAGAAAATAACGATCAAATTTCTTCTGATGTCGCCTAGATTCAAATCTAGAACAAATTCAAATATTTTGAAACGCGACTTTAGAATGTATGGTCAAGAAAGGATTAAAATAGAACGGAAATTGTTTTGACTTGCTCGACCACTCCACCGTATAATGTGACCTAAATATACCCAAAATATGTGCCTCGTGCTAACACACAAAATTTACGACGAAAATTTTCCCTAAACAATTACGGCAAGATGTTAACTACGAACACCCGTACACATAAATTTTTCTTTCTCCATGTACGGTGACACGGATACGTGCACGCACGTGCATCACTCCACTGCCTAGTTTTCTCATGCACATTGCACATATATGTGCAGCCTACCTCCCCAGTTTTCTTTTCTCTTATTTACTAAAATTCCAGTTTAACCTATATACTTGCAAAATTGGTTTCATCTCTTTTTCCTTTCCAGGCTCGAACTGTCACAGGGTATCCTCTTCATCAATACAGCATGGCTAAGCATGCACCGTGGCATCAAAACATGTCAAAGTGGCTTTATATACCAAGATGTTCGAACTCCACATTTCAAATTTTCCAGTACACTTCCCAGGCCGATCAACTGATACGTGTATATGCACGCTCAAACCAACCCATACAATACCACATACTTCATCCATATATATCTTACTTCATTCATATATTTAACTCTTGTATTCAGTTTTAATCTTACGTTTTAGGTTTAGTTCTAAAACATCACTTTACAGATAGATTTCCTTAGATTCAAAACTTCCCAGGCAGATCTGAAGCATTTCAGTTTCATTTTAAGTTTTAAACTTAACTTTAAAACATTTCTAGACAATATAAATTTTCTTAAATATAACTTCCCAGGCATCTGTACAGGCAAACCACTGCTTCGTGACTGCTACAAATTACTTCGAGTCCTCCTTATATGCTTCGAGTAATTTCATGCCAGACTTCAAGTCAAGAACGCCTCTGCTTCGAGACAATCTGGGAATTTCTTCGGGAATCATATAATTGCTTCGAACGAAACTGAGGCCACTTCTACTTGACCAACACTGAAGCCTTTTTATGTATTCTTCTTTCAACATGTCCAACTCCTATTGATACCTCAAGTACACATAAAGAATCATCTACTGAAACCTACCTGCATGTTTTTCTTGCCTACCTACTATTTATATTTACTTTCTACTGCAAATTCCACTGATGCATACGAGTACTGACACCAACATATACACAGAGATACAACATGTACATCCTACCCCTTCATCTTTTCACAAATGGTTTCCACAATCTCCAAATTATAAACTAAAACAGGCAACTCACTTACACTCATGCTAACCAGTATTATGATAGATAACAAAACAAGGACTTCCCCTCTGAAAATATTCACTGCCCTGTTTTTCTATATATAATTCTTTTCTTTTTATATGACCTGCCTAGACTACTAATCACAGATCTTCAATCACCAAAATAATTATGGGCATTACTCCTCTCCAAATTCAAAACAGACAATCCCTTAAAAAGTATAGATAAAATCTTCTAACCTTCACAAAACACATGCCTTTCCAAGAGATTACACAGTTCTAAGACCTACGCAGACTCAAGCTAGCATCTATATTCCTACTGGCACATGGTGGGAGAAATGGCCGAGCAAACAAGGGTGAAAAGAAAAAAAAAAGAAACTGGAAGGAAAGGAAAAACAAAAAGACTGAAGAAGAAAAGAAAATATACCTGATGGCTATAGAGGAAGAAAGGCAGAATAAAAGAGATGTAGAGGAATGAAAGATATATATAGGCAAGGCTTGCGAATAACGTATCAGCCTTTTTTTTCATTGTGAATTCCTTCAAGTCTGCGTGATTAAAGGCAAAAGATGAGGCAGCTTGATTATGGAGAAATAAATGCTGATGGAATTTAAAACATGCATTGATTTTGGACGAAATGGTTTGCGTGACTGGAAAATTGAAGATGGGAGAAAGGAGTTGATATGCACGTTACTTTATATAAACAAAGCTTGCGTGATTAGTGGAGGAAAATAAACAACAAAATTACGAGCGTTACTTAAAATTTCCCCGTGCTCTTGGATTTGTATATATGTGTGATTAGGAACGGAAAATTTTATTTATTTATTTATTTATTGCATAATAAAGATGAAATAGAGAGATATACATGGGAATTGAGAAGTTGAAAAGATAGGCAAGGTTAAGTATGAATGCGTGATTTAAAACTGCCAATTGAAATCTAGATTTAATGCATGCGATAACTGCAATTTTTATGAGAAGCTTTGATTTCAAAATCTTATACTATTTAATGTAGGCGTGATTTTAGATTGATGATTTGCAGATAAAAGGATTTGTTTGAGGCGGAATCAAATGGACAAATGGGGAGAAAAGGGCAAGCAGCTTAAATGGTTTAAAGTATCAGTTTTATATATATAAATATGAATACGTGTGTGATGATTAATTTATATTTACATAAATTTTGATTTGTATTAAATATGTTTACAAATGTATTTGGACGTTCGCAGATACCATACTAGATCATAGGCAAAAACACAGGGGAAAAAGAGGAAGCTGTAGAGATTTAAAGCTTTCAGTTACAAAAGTTATAAATATGTTTACGTGATATAAGATTTAGGCAGTTACACAACATATAAAGTTTGAAAATATGTAAATATGCATGCGTGATTTCAGCATGCTTTGATTCTCCTATGTTTGATTTAATAAACAAACTGGCCAGACTTAATGCAAAACTTTTTAAAAAGAAACGTACAAAATGAAAAGTTGCGTGATATAAGCCTGGATATAAAGTTTGTACGTAACTTTATGTTCTTTTTTTTTTTCAGTTTGCAGAAATTATAAGTTTTTTGAATTTACTGGAAGGCCGAGAGATTTGCTTCAGTTTTCTCTTTGAATAAATGCTTATACGTGATTGAAGAAATAAACAAGGGAAGTTATCAATGCATGATTTTATTTCTGAGAAAAGGAAAGGCAAACTCATATTCAATTCAGTTTTGATTTACAAAAGGTTTAATTAAGGCATACGTTGATATGGGGAGAAATAAAGGTAAGTATACATCAGAGGATGAACGAAAGAGTTGATATGTATCGTATCAAATTAGGCATGCACAAATTTCTCCTTGGATTTTTGTCTCACACGTTACTTCCATGTTAAGTTTTTACTTCATTTTATTTATTTGATTTTAGTTTGAAAACAATAAATGGAATGGCAAGAATTTATGCAAAGCTTAGAAAAACGTATACAAATTTATTTAAAATCAGACTGTCAGTTAATGCAACGTAACGTTTGTTATAAAATCTCTGACTGATATTTTTCTCCAAAATTTTACGAAAACATGATTTTTACACTACGCTAAACAGACGCAGTCCAAAACATCAAAAAAAAAAAAAAAATTTATAAAAATAACATTTTAAAAACACACGTTTTATTACGTCACTTATACCCTATAATTGACGCGTCTTTTGAACGCGAAATTCAACTGTTTAACTTAGCTTAAAATTTCACAGTTATTATTAGATTTTATTGACATATGCAATTTTATAAAATATATCTTCAAATTAAATAATTAAACTATATCTTTAGACACAATTTATATAAAATATACTTTGAAACTAAATAATTAATAATAAAATAAATATCTAAAACTAGGGCTGTTACAGATAGGCTATTAGTATGCATATTTTGTATTTAAGTCGAGGGAAGACTAGGCACGTTCCATAAGGGAAAACAAAAGGTTTCCTTTTTTTATATGAACAAACGTATGTTATAAACAATATTTGTAGTTTACTTTTGAAATTTGTGGGCAGGGAGGACAAATGAATGGGAATGCGTAGAAGGAAGAAGAATAAAATATGAAGTTAAAGAAATGCAACGGTCATAAATATTCAACTGAAAATTTAAAGCAATTTGTTACTGTGGTCCCGCTGCACGTTTCAAATTTTGAAACCTAAGGAAGCAATAAAGTCACAATTTATGGTACCCTTACAACGAATATTTTATTATTTCCGTCGCGTACCGGACCTTAAAATACAGAAAAATATATTCACAGAGATCAGCATGATGAGACGATTAAAACGTATACAGATATCAATGGTACAACCATCCAAACGAAAATCAATATCGGTACCAAAAAATGCTGCAAAAATGCAGGAATTAAAATAAACAGAGCAATAACAGTCAAAATTTGGAGGAACGAAATATGATGTCTCACTCAGAAGATAATTTACAAATTTTCTATATAAAAATATTCAGGTTTGGAAATTATTTTATTACCATCAAATTCTAACTGATTTGAATTGAAATAAAATGACACAAGAAAATAAACTTCCATATTTTTAGATGAAAATTTACCCTTTGCTATGTTAAAATAGACGTATACCAAATATTAAATTTTTATTTCCAAATTCAAATATTTTAAAATTTCACAAAATTCCAGTTAAATATATTATTAAAACCATTAAAATTTATGGGTCATTACACTCTCCCCCACTCAAAACTTTTCGTCCCCGAAAAGGTAGGAGGTAGGAGAATAGGACAACTAGAAATAATAGATTGAAAGACCAGGATAAACAATTAATTTAAAACTATATAAATTTTACTTGAAATATTCATTTGAAAACTTCTTTTGCAAATCAATTATCTTAATACTTTAATACTTTTAAAAACTCATTTGTAAAATTTCTTGCTTCCTTTATAAATACCATTTATATGTTTAAATAACACCTTTATAAATATATGAAAACTATTTGAAAACAATTATTTACATCATTAGTTATATTTACAAAGAAGCTATTGAAAACATTAAATCCACAATTCATAAATTTATAAATTTTATCTCAAGACACTTTTCAAATATTATTAATAAATCAATAATCATTTAATTACTTTAAATATGTTTTATTTAATTAATAGCTTCTAAAATATTTATAACACTAATAATTTTCTATTAAACCATGTAGTATATAAATAAAAAATATTTTAAAAGGATATATTCAAAAAGGAAAAGAAGGTAGATTCGGAAAAACAAAATATAGGTGAATAAATAAAGTTGAGAAGATAAGGTAGATTTAAAAGAATAGTATCAGGCATGAATAATTAATTTAGACGCATAAGAATTTCAATTTCAAACATCAATACATAATTTCTTTGTTGAAAAGTACTTTTGTAATAAAATACCTTTATATCGAAACAAATTTTCCTTTCAAAAGTACTTTTATAACTCGATGTCTTAACAGGTTTATCCTCGTTCTTGCAGACTCTGGCTATGCGTTGATTAGGTGCAAAGCTAGAATTTTCCATGTACTTAGTAGACCTGTTTCAACACCCAGTGAATATACTCGAAAAACTTTCAAAACTGATATGGAAAATACAATCCAAAAAAATCAACTGAATCGAATCATAGATCGCAGATACACAATGGTTACGCTTGGATCCCTCAGGAAACATCTGTACCCTTTAAGTATTCATTGCCTTGCGAATTTCGCCATGATAACAAAAACTTGTAGACCGTGGATACACAATGGTTACGCCTGGATCCCCCAGGAAACATCCGTACCCTTTAAGCACTCTCTGCCTTGTGGATTACGCTACGACAACAAAACTTGTAGACCGCTGATACACAATGTTACGCCTGGATCCCCTAGGAAACATCCTACCTTTTAAGCAATCTCTGCCTTTTGGATTACGCTACTAAAAAGACCATAGATCGCAGATACAGAATGGTTACTCTTGGATCCCCTATGAAACATCTGTACCTTTTAAGCATTAACTGCCTTGAAAATTACGCTATGCAGTCGAGTTCGTAAGACTTTGGGTAACGCCATGGAATCGAAGGAAACTCGAGTATCATATCCGAAAAACCTAAATCAGAGAGAATAGTATCGATGGAATGAATCCTCAATGAGGCCACAAAGAGGATATCAAGCAAAAGGCACTTTCCATATCTTTACTTCGAAAATATGTATCATATAGTACCTTTTCAAATCAATTTCAAATATCATACTTATATTGTCATGACTTGAAATTCAACGTCTGAAAATCGACATCCATACTTCACCCGTATTCGAATGCTGCAGATTCAAACGTTGAAATTCGATTCATGCCGGAGCTTATAACACATTAAGTACAACAACACAGCGAAAGAAAAAGAAATTTATAATTTAATGATACACAACAGATACAACATATGATATAAATGATAACAATATCAGAGACAAGATACCACAACGGAACAATATGACCAATTATGGCCTCCCAAAAAATAGAAAAAAAGATAGAATCCAAAACTGCATTCCAATTCAATGCTCCAAAGATCTCCAATCCAATAAGCTCGAACCACCATCACGCTGAAGTTAAGCAAGGTCAGTCCGAATATTGAAGAGAAACAAAAGATATCGCCAAATCCAAACAGCATCAAAGACCAAATACTTCAAAGATTTCCAAACAGAAGGCTAAAGGATACCGAATCTATATCTACTGGCTGATTATCTGAATATATGACTCTAGGCTGCCCGTGTGGAAAATTGTGGGCACCAAGAGTTTAGAAAGGGAACAATAAACTCCAGATCAGTCATTGGACTGGTGTGAGCAAAAAAACAGTTTATTTTTAAAACAAACGAAACAAAAAGAATTTAAAAGAAATTCGCAATGCTTTTTGGAAAATAAAACTACCATAAGGCCTCCCCGCACACACACAATGCAAGCGCACAATCAGAGGAGATTTCTCCTTATGATAGTCAAACATGCTTGATACGCAAAAACCTTTCGAAAGTATAATATTAATCTTAGCCAGCATACACATTTCGTACTATGCCTACTATATCTACCAATTAAACGGTTGGTCACCACCGTAAATAAAAGTCATGTAACGTCCCGCCTTTTCGCACGATTTAAACAGACACACATGCCGATTCAATCCATACGGAAGGGCAGATTGTTATGGGGTAAATAAGAAAAATAAGAAAGAAATAAAAGAAAACAGAATCTCGCAGAGGAAGGATAAAATATCTTTACTACTAATAATAAGAATTCCATGAATAGGAAATCGACCGTGTCTTTTTGAAGCACCGATTATACCCTTCGCACCTTTCCCACTCCGTGCACTACTTCACAAAACAAAAAAACTGCTCTCATTCCTTTATCTTGCAGAATTACATAAATTGATTTCATCTCCTTCGTTCAAACAAAATCAGTTAATTCACTCTGATACCCGAACGTCCCAAACTATGGTTATCCGGCGATTATTAACCGATGCCAGATCTAGCAAATCTAGATCCAACATCTCAAGCTTCGACCGTCTCCATCAACAGTAATTTTTTAGGCGTTGTTGCTTTCATACACAACTTCGACCGCGATTTAGGTATTTTACTTCCTGCCTTGATTTCTTAATGTGCTCTGCATTTTTTCCTTCTCCTCAACGCTTGCTACTAATGCCGGACAAAATTTCAGATAATACTCTACTTTTATTTTGGTATATGCTATTTTAATTTAAATGTTGATTCTCGATTTTAATTTAGGTGTTGCATTTCCGTGGATTTTTGGTGGTAATTGCATTACAGGTTATTTTTGAAAGATCCATTACTTATTAGTTTACTGTTTTAAAATACTAGCTTGGACGGATGTACCTTTAAGTAATTAAGTTATAAACAAATTTCATATCCAGAAAGTTTGCAGTTTAAAATAATGAAGTAAAAGAAAATTTACTGTATAAAATAAGGACATGAATTCAGGTAAACATGATAACCATACAGTTTTCTTTGTAAAGGAGATTAAAATTAGATACATAAAAAAACATTATTGATTCAATCGAAATTTCTAATCTAGTATTATCGTATCTAATTATATAAGAATGAAATTTGGGTTGCTAAGCAGCATGATAGGAAATCCTGAATTCGGATAATTGGTTTTAGGTAATTGGTCATTTTTTTATGAAGTGTTGGTTACTCTTTTAGATCATGAAGTGTGATATTTGCACTTTAAACTGCTGGTGTTGGACATATATCTTCTTTTCCTTCTATTGTTGAAGTACTGAGTCTAAATGCGATGCTTGCAAATACAATTAGAGTATTTGATTTCGATACTATGTTTTGTTTTGATTTGTTTTTAAAGGGCACGGTTAGAGGTAAATTTATCAGTCATGAGCATTTTATTTTGATAGAAGTGAGATAACGATGCAATAATGCTAACTAAAATGGATTGCGAAGACGGAGAAGTGCGAATTGTAATTCTGGAGCCACGATCATTGGAAAATATATCAAACGCACATTGTTCGGGAAGTGTGGGTCTAAGAGTTGTTAAGGTGGAGATTCTTTTATCATCTTATTTAGGTTGTTTGCCACTGATACGATATATAGTAAACAGAAATCAATGGAGAGCGACAGCAAACAAACATGAGTTTTGTGCCTAAAAAATCGTTTAATTTGTAGATTGGTTGAATAATGCAGTGTTTTGAAGTACTACTACACCTATTGTGAATTATTGCTTTATACTGTCGGCATTTTAGGTTGACTCCACTGCTACATTAGATAAAGTCATAACTAAAGTTATATCTTTATGTGTTGCTTGGTGAAAATGAAATCAATGAAGTTGATGGTGAACAATTTAAAGTCACTTGCATCCATTGTCCTTCTTGGAGATAATTTTACACTATACTGATTTTCATTAAATTTATGTATATTTGAAGTTGCCATCTCAAGAACTTCTTGACCAAAATTGCTGCAAAAAGATGGATACGATTTATGAAGAAAAAAATTAAATCATTTTTTACTGTTTCATGTCTTTTGGTTTGTTAAAGTTGTATGGATAATTTTATTTTGCATTATTTTTATGCGTTGAACCATAAAATGGTTATTATCCTTTATATGTTTTGTATTGTGTTATGCTTTATATGCTTTCTATACCGGATCAGAAGATAGTAGTACCCTTCATCAGTATTTAGGCATTCAACTAGCGTAATAAATGTGAATATATGATGATTCATTCCAACTTTGCATTATTTAGACCAGTTCTCTTGCATTCATTTCTTTTTTTAATCTTACTTTCCTGAAAACGGAATATGTAGAGCATTTTCCATGCGGCATGTGGCGACTTCGGCTGCACATATTTTTATCAAATCTTGGGCCTCAATTTGCAAGTCAGGTTTGCATCTACGCAACTATGGCGCCATCAATTTATAACACTGCATTAGACTGTCTTCAGGAGTATAGTCTTGGATATTTAAAAAAAGGCAAATGTACAGCAATACGTCTGATGACAAATCTAGGAGTAGAACGGATGCACTCAATCTCAGCAGCACCATATTAAGTATTAGCGAGGAACATATAGAGGTAAAAAAAATTAGTTCATACCAAAGCTAAACTGCTGCAAAAACGCTACCACCTTATAGTTCAGCATATGCAGTATGCATGGGCATGCCATGTCAAACCGTGCAAATATGCTAATAATCAGACAGTTTCCTTTTGGTTCCCAGTTGACTGAAGAAAGAGATCACTAGAACCACTAGCATTGCCAACCTATTTTGGAAACTGTTCTTTGCCTGCTTTCACTGAAATGAAGGCAGGGGGTTTGGTTAAAGATGATGGCGTTATGTTGGCATGTGAACAAATTGGAAATAAAATCAAAGACTTGGATAATGGAATTGCAAGCATTATGAAGAGGAGAAGTGCAGGGGGTAAAGATAAGATACTTGCAGGTAACCGCTGTTCATTATTGGTGGTTCAAACAGATTAGGAGTATATGGTATGAATTTTGGATGAGTTTCTGGAATTGTTTTTTTTAAACTGTTTTAATTGTTAGCAAATATTTAATGTAAAAATCAAAAGAAAGTTGAATCTCTTTCCGAATATCTATGCATATCTTCAATCAGCAGCTTTACCCATTTTCCTAATGCATGAATTCTGTTTGTTGAGGTGAAGTCTAATTTTATATCATCTATCGTCTCCCTTTACTGTCTGTTTACTTAATTCTTGATATTTAAAATGGGAGCTCTATAAGTTCATTGTATGTTGGCCTAATTTTATCTGTTGATAAGTAATGTCATTTCTGTCACTGCTTGAGTATACTCGATTTCTTCCTATGTTATTTACATTTATCTTCACTTTGTAGCGGTCTATATTTTTGTTTTGCTGTTAGAGAATATTAACTCATCCCAATGTTTTAGATAGGCTATGGATAACAACTCTAATTGTTGGGTATGTTTTGAAAATATTTAAGGCTCCATCTAAATCAGGATTTATTACTTCAATTCTTTTGCTAACCAATTTGGTAAAAGGACTAGGGCTAGCAAAATAGAAAATAGTTACGCAACGTTCATTTTGACTTTCATAATCAAAAATCTAGAACTCTAGCGTCAAAATGTTTCAGTTTATTTTTTGTACTCATTTATCAAACTTTATTGATTGTGCATGATTTCATTAGGCGTGCATTATTTTCACTGATCAAGCTTTCAATGCACAATTTTACTATACACTAATTGATCAAAAAAATAAGTGCTTGAGAGAACTATTATATCTGCTATTCCCTCTTTTTATTTTATTTTTAATGCATATCAGGTTGTTATTATATTTCTCTCAATTTGTTGTCAATGTTTTTTTTTCTTAAAAAAATTATTTGTGTGTCTTTTTGTAAATCCCTGCATCTGGGTGTATGCATGAATTTGTTTCAACCGTCCCGGCCGTGATATAAGGCAGCTTAAACTATTTCGCTATTTTTGCTCACAGCCCACTTTAGCTAAAAGTGCATATCCATGTAAAAGTACAAGTATTATTTCCATGTTCGATTGTATAAAATAAACTAAAATAAAAGAAACAAATGATAAAACTATAAGTGCTTTCAAGTTATTGGTTCTATGAATGTTTTTCAGTTGTCTCGGTTTTCTCGATCGTTGCTTCAAGTTCATTTTATATTGGCAAATCTACTTCCATATATGCAACTATAAATGCATGCACATTGTGATTAAATGCAGGCTCAATTAGGCGTGGATATATACTCTCGCTATTCATAACAGAGATGAAGCCATGTTGTGAAGTGATGATTTTTGCTCACGGCCTAAATTACCTAAAAGAGCATATGCATGTATAAGTACAAGTATTATTTTCGTTTTTAGTAGTATAAAATAAACTAAAACAAAAGGAAACGAATGATAAAACTTTAGTATTATAAAAAAAATTGGTTCTATGACTGTTCTTCAATTGTTTCGGTCTTCTCGGACACTGTTTTAGGTTCAGTTTATGCTGGTAATGATACCGTCAAATTTACTTCAAGGAGTGAAGTATAAATGCATGCACATTGTGATTAAATGCAGGCCCACCTGGGCGTGCATATATACTCGTAATAATAAAATATACAGTTTATAAATCTGTTAATAAAACATTCATATAATACATATCAGAGTTACACATACCAACAACAATGCAGCGGAACAGTGTGTAGTGCACTAGTATAAATAATAATAATATACGTCTTCGTCTTCGTCCTCTAGAGCTAAATCTTCAAATCCTGAAACGCTCGGACTGACCCGAGCGAATTGAAAAGACAAAACACTCGAGTCAGAACTAAAAGATCTTATGCAAGTTAAATTAACAGAAATAAATATGAGTGCAGTAACTCAAGAGATGCTCGGGATTTACATCTCCTAAGGATCCAATAAACTATTTACTATATAGTATATTGCGCTATTATAATAGTGTCTATTTGTAAAATAAACTTACTTTTTAATAGCATTAAGGGGTTAACCATATAGCCCTTAACACAAATAATGCCAATAGTCTATACAGTACCGTAATACCTCCTGATCGGGAGGCTACCAGAGGATACTCTATAGGTACGACACGAATAGAAACTCGTAGTAAAGGCGCGGTAGGGTAGGTGACATGGCACAACTACGCAATGCCAGGGTAGATATACCAATTACGCTTCCGGGCCGATGGAAACGCGCAACGCGCAGCTGCCGCCCACCTCGAACAAACTCCCTACATCAAAGAAATCAAAAATGAAGGTGGCCACCGAATCAATCCAAAATCAGAGTATAGTATCGAAGGGAAGTGTCCGATCAGAGGTGCTACCTCATTAACCCATCAATCGCTCTTGTTTTAGCCATCTTATGCCAACTCACGAGAGTTGGGTCCACGTATTTACCTTACAGGAAACGTCGCCACCAACCTACTTCATTCTGGAATCTCCACCGCGTACACGGTTAGTCAAAGTGGTTTTCGGTATCGACAGAGAGTATGTCCATATCCGATCCCGGTCTCTTTGCCAACCAATCGTTATTATAACACCGCGGTTATTAAAAAAAAAATACTTTTAAAACCATAATAAAATATCCATTTAAAACCCATATAAACCTGATATCATTTATTCTTAAAACCCCAAATCAGTACGATATCATTTATTTTTCAATATATATTCTTTCCAAAATCATAGGGTTTCCAAAGTAAAATATTTAGAAATCAAAACTCTTGAATATAATATTTCCAAATTATACTACCTTGAAAACATAGCTTTGAAACAAAATTTCCATCTCTTAAATGGTTAAATATTAAATTACTTTTATAAACAAAATAGCTTCTTTAGATTTCACAAATCAATTTCAAATATCGATTTAAACTTCCAAATACCATTTCAATTCTTATGTTTCAAGGCTTTAAATATTTCACCATTTCAAACAAACTCATTTGACAATTCCATATATATATCAAATTCAGTTACTTATTATTTAGACTTGAAATGTTTGCTTAATGAATTCAATATAATTTAAGAAAACCTTTAACTTCATATAACTGGATCATCTTTCAATTTATTATATATTCATTTAATCAACCTGATATTCATTAAAATCACTTTACACAAAAATCAAGTTATAAAAATCATATCCTTTAAAAATTCTAATTTTTATTAAATTTCAATTTAACTTAATATTCATCTTCCAAATCTATTCTCATTTAAGTCATAAAACTCTAGAAATTAAATTTTAAATAAATGTTTAATCTTATTTGATCTTAAAATCAAACTTTATTTAAACTTCAAATCAAATTTATACAAAGCTTAAAAACCGGAAATTACCATATATATATAATAGCCTTTATCAATAACCAAATCAATATCTCATAAACCATATATATATATAACTTTACAAAACCATAGAAAAACATTTCAAAAATAATTTTATATATTTACCGCGGTGCCTGTATATAATTTTCTATCCTATGGTCAAGTGATACGGATGTTTATCATTTCAATCCGCAATTTAAAACAAAAAAATGCGGTTATATATCATTTCAAACCGCAATCCCGAATGAATGAAATGCATAGCAACTTGCAATTAATAAAATTAATCATCAATTCATCCATCAAATCATACATCCATTTATCACAGTCATCATCCAATTTCAAACAATCATCAATACATAACAGGTGATAAATAATGGTATCAATTATCAGTTTATACTCAAAATAAATTTAATAACTGTTAATTGGCAGTTTATATGCAAAAATAAACGTAAATTTAGCTGGCAGTTAATATGAAATAAAAATTTAACATAACTATGACTGGCAGTTAATATGCAATTAAATAAATTCTTACTGTCAAATTTATGCAATAAATAAAACTAATTAACAGTTATATTAAATGAATGCGATTTATCAGAGATAATGACTAAAACATGCCAAACAACCATAAATAAATTTCTACTCATATCTAAAATTAATTTAACAAACACAAGAAATTTTAGAAATTGTGAGTGGGTTAAAACACTCACCTTTGAATTTAAATCGAATTAAAAATCCGATTTAAATCCAAAAATTCGACGATCTCCAAATCTGTCCAAACCAGTGTCAAAAGATCTGGAATTTTATTATGATCCTAACAAAAAAAATCTTGCGTGAAACGGAGTTCGTAGGAGAAAGTTATACGCATTAATGGTGATTGAAATTTCAAAAAAAAAGAATAGAAATAAAAGAACACCTTCAAGCGCCACGTCATCCCCCTTTTTTTCTCTCTCTCCCTCATGCGTTTTGCTTCCAGATTATTTTGAGAAGTTTGAATTTTAGCTTTTGATTTGGTTTGGAATTTTTATTTGGATCTAAGCTTTGTTTGTCTACCATTGAGGAGGAGAAGGAGCTGATGAAATTTTACGCGCAGACAAATGAGAATAGGCGGAGGCTAGGGTTTAGCGAGGTATTTATAGATGAAGTTAGAATAGACAGATGGATCCGAATTTAAATGAATTCACAATTTGTCAAATTTAAATTCCAATAATTCATTTATTTGATTTTTAGATCTTGTTATGAATAAATGGTCAACTTACCATTCCTATCATTTCTGATTGCAATTAGCTTCAAATTTATTAACCAAACCTCCATATCAAATAAAGATTTATTGCAAAAAATTTAGTGTTTACCTTTAATTAAAGTAAATTCAATAAATTATAAAATCTTATTTCAAATGAAATTTTATACCATTCGTATTCAATTATCTTTATTAAATCAATCATCATCTTATGTATATATTTAACATTAGTATATATCAATTTACCCCAATTAAATAAAATTTTATTCCCAAATTGATTTACAGCCTAATATAACATTTGAATTTTATTCCCAATTCATAAATTACTACCTTAACTAAATTTTACGTTTCCCTTTTAATTTACATTTTCAACTTACGTTACTACATTAATTATCCATAAAGTAACGTCTATTGTTAATAACAATATTATAATTACTTACCATTTTATTTCATAAATTAATCCATTTCATCTAAGTTGTTATCTATGTAATATTTCAACATTTAATTTCATCAAATGTAATTGTTTTCCAATACGTTAATAAATTTATTTCCAAGTCTTATATTACAACAAACTATCCAATACGAAAGTCTTAACATTGTTACAAATACTACTTTAATTAACATTAACGCAATACTCAATTAAAAATTATTGTAACTGATTTCAAAATTGTAAATTAACAAGCTACCAAAATAGGCAACATACAATAATCGTACTCTAACCTTTAGTCACATTAATACGCTTTTATTTCTCAAAATCAAAGTTCCCATTTAACTAAATCTCCATAAATGAATTTGACGTTATCTTCAAAAAGTACTTTATATTAACATTAACGTAAAAATTTATTTATATCTATTGCAATTGATTTAGTACTATTTTCTCAATATTTAAAATGATTTAACAAATTTTAAATGTCAATTTATTCAAGATTAAATCAATATAAATATTCAATTCCATAAAATCCAAAACTGTTGATAAATTTCCAAAACTTCCTTTTTTATTGAATCAACCTATATTTATTCCTTTCATTAATCTCAAATATAAGGGTTTACCATTTGGATTAAAAATTATCACATAAATATCCTATTTCAACGTAATTCTTAATTTAACATAATAAATAAAATTTGATTTCATTTATCTCAATAAGTCCTGCTATTATAAATTAACCAATTGACTCACTATTCAAATTCACCTTTTATAATTCAAAATTTTTCTATCACCTTGATTTACTTAACTTTATAATTCCTTAGACAAATATCTATCTCAAATCTTAAATGTAAGTCATTCTACTAATTATAGTACTTAATATTTTCTTAAAATAATCTTTCTATAATCCAATTTATTAAATAAGTTTCCAATTAGATCCAATTTCAACCTTGCACATAAGTTTAGGTTATAATTAACTTATAACGTATACTTCCCTAGTTATTTCTTTATATACTCCCCATATTCATTCCATAATTAACCATTATTATTAGAATAACGTTTATAATAAATACAATCCTATAATTTACTCAACACTTAATTATTTCCTTTTCCATTAGGGTAACATTCCTTTATCTGATTATTACTTATTACACATTCTAATTCCATTAACATGAAAGCAGGTAAATTATGATATATGCTACAAATTTTCAATTTATTACTATTCATTATTATTAACCTAAATTCAGCATTACTTACCTCACATTAACCTTATTACTTAAAATCCTTATCCTATTGAAATTAATACTCTAAATAAATACATTTACTTCTTTCGTTATTTTATTAGTTACAATTAAGGCACACCTAATTATCTTTATAGGTAAATGAGTGAATTTACTAGTATCCTACTATTACAACCTTTAATATACTTGTATATGGTTATTTTACCCTTTTATAATCCCTTTATAAATATATGCACATCTACAAATTAAGATTCTAAATCCAATTTCTTATTCCATCTAGGTTCCATTTCTTCACTTTATGAATAACTAGCATTTCCTATTCATTTGTTACATCTACTTATATTCACTTTATGAATAGTTTTGATATTCCATTTATTACTGACTTTAATTATTCCAATTTATTATCTACATACAATTTGAATCTATTTTCAAATTTTCACCTTTTTAATAATTAACACCTTCCAATAATAAATAAAAAGGATTGTACTAAATAAAATTTTATTTTCATTAATGAATTCAATCCTTGCCTTTATTTACTTATTTCTAACCTTATATCCAATTGCAACAATTTCCACTGTTACACTTAATTGCAATAAACATTCAATTTGTAAATTTCAATTAACCTAGATACATCTAATTTCAACATTCTCTTTCATATAAATAAATATGATTTCCGTTTCTTTCTAAAAAAATAAATTAAAAATCCTATTAATATAATTCATTTTAAGCATCGAATTTACACGGGTCGTTACACTCTCCCCCACTCAAAACTTTTCGTCCCCGAAAAGGAAAGGAAGGGAAAAGAAGAATTAAATAACAATACATCTTATTAAAAATATTAACTCATAAACAATAACTTACTAAATTTATTACCTTAAATAAAATATACCCATTTTATAATCATAATATCTTTTTATACTTAAATTACTAAAGTTCGGAAAACATTTTTTTAAAATATTCTAAGTCTAAAATTTTACGGAGAATTTTGGCAGAGTCTCCTTTGTACGGAGAGGCTCGGGAGAAAATATAATATCAAAGTATAACAATATACACAAATATTATCCAAAAATAATATGTATCCCTACACGGAAAAATGTATAAAATAGCGCTATAAACCGTAATTCTAAACGTACCTATTTGTCGTGCAATTTACGCTTAATTTATGGAACCAAAAGCAGTAACAATTGCTTCCATAACCTGTATTTCACTTATAAAATCCAAAGAGGTAACAATTTATATAAAGTGAAATATTTAAGTGGTTTCAATCACTATCAATAAATCAATACAACAACCAACAATTTCAACAAACAACATATACAACAAATACAAACAACCATTCAATCAAACAAACAAATAGTTGTTCGGGTTCAAAACTTTTAAGTTATATGGAATGAAGAATAAACCATCAAGTGCATCATTTACTCAACAGTCTTAGATTAAACCCAATGGATTATTCATCCATCCCAACAAGATTAAAGTTCCCTTACCCAACAACTCCAAACCACGACAAACAACAATTTAAATCAACAAATCAAATTAACTTATTATAAATTTTATTTCATACATTAGTTGTTTGATTCTTTTCATTCATATAACAGTTTATCTTTTATTTTCATTTATTTCATTCAGTTTTATTTCCATTTTATTTCTTTCAATTATATTCAGAAATAACTCTACCCTATTTCTTAAATTTACAATTTCTCTTTATTATATTACATTCATTTATTTTCACTTTAATTACTTAAGTTTATAATCGTCTATTTACCATACTTACCTTTAATTATATTTACTTGGTAAAATTTCAATTATAACTTAAGTTTATAACATTAAATTCTCATTTAACAGCGGTTTCATTGAATACTTCATTACCTACCTTTACTTGTACAATTTTCATTACATTTCCTATTAAACATTTCAACTTTTAATATTTGGTAAGTTATATATGTTATTTAAGAGTATAATTGAAAGTTATACAAGTTTTTTCTATTTCCTTAAATTAAATTAAAGTTTAATAATAGTAATCTTTATTTCATAAGTTACAAATTTCCAATTTCATTTAATACCATTTTTACTTTAGTTAAAGGTTCAAATTTGCTACACTTAATTGTCCTATTAATTAACTGGAACCTAAGAACCAAATACCGGGTTTAATTTTAAATCATTTAAAATAATAGATAGATATCTACGCTTAACATATATATCCAATTATAATTAAAACGATAAAATTTCTTAACGATTCTGCAGTTAATTACTACAGTGGCCTTCCCACTTCGAAACTCGAAAATGAATGTCGATGATGCGTGTACTCATCACCGAAACTATTTTCCAGCGACAGAGAGGAAAGTACAAAACTTATTTTCTCCAAAAATCTTCTTTAAAACAATTTCTTTTAAATTATATTAAATATTTATATCAGAAAATACTTATAACAATATTATTATATTCCAAATCATTTGAAAGAAGTTTTCAAAAACCCCGGAACTTAAGTTCTAAATTCCCAAATTACATTTACTTATTTTTAATCTTATTTACCTATTATTTATAAATTTTATTCCTAACAACCAATATATTGCAATCAAATATAGATATCATTTGAAAATTTTATTTTATATATAGAAAATATAATAGGCAAAATTATTTCATTCACCTATATTAAAAACAAATATTATGTCGGTTTGTCCTATTAAGTGTTTAGAAATTCTATTGATGTCACAGCGTCCCATGCACCAACCAGAATTTATAAATACAAAACGGAACAGATCAACACAATATTAAAACCTTTTTATAACACTAACAAATACGCTCTCTCATATATAAACACTCAGCGACTCCCATAGGGTATTACTACCCTGTTAGTAAAGAGTCAAACCCCCATAAAGCTAAGGTTTATCGCTAAACCAAAGCTCTGATACCAACTGTAACGTCCCGCCTTTTCGCACGATTTAAACAGACACACATGCCGATTCAATCCATACGGAAGGGCGGATTGCTATGGGGCAAATAAGAAAAATAAGAAAGAAATAAAAGAAAACAGAATCTCGCAGCGGAAGGATAAAATATAATAATAAAATATACAGTTTATAAATCTGTTTATAAAACATTCATATAATACATATCAGAGTTACACATACCAACAACAATGCAGCGGAACAGTGTGTAGTGCATTAGTATAAATAATAATAATATACATCTTCGTCTTCGTCCTCTAGAGCTAAATCTTCAAATCCTGAAACGCTCGGACTGACCTGAGCGAATTGAAAAGACAAAACACTCGAGTCAGAACTAAAAGATCTTATGTAAGTTAAATTAACATAAATAAATATGAGTGCAGTAACTCAAGAGATGCTCGGGATTTACATCTCCTAAGGATCCGTTAAACTATTTACTATATAGTATATTGCGCTATTATAATAGTGTCTATTTGTAAAATAAACTTACTTTTTAATAGCGTTAAGGGGTTACCCATATAGCCCTTAACACAAATAATGCCAATAGTCTATACAGTACCGTAATACCTCCTGATCGGGAGGCTACCAGAGGATACTCCATAGGTACGACACAAATAGAAACTCGTAGTAAAGGCGCGGTAGGGTAGGTGACATGGCACAACTAGGCAATGCCAAGGTAGATATACCAATTACGCTTCCGGGCCGATGGAAGCGCGCAGCTGCCGCCCACCTCGAACAAACTCCCCACATCAAAGAAATCAAAAATGAAGGTGGCCACCGAATCAATCCAAAATTAGAGTATAGTATCGAAGGGAAGTGTCCGATCAGAGGTGCTACCTCATTAACCCATCAATCGCTCCTGTTTTAGCCATCTTATGCCAACTCACGGGAGTTGGGTCCACGTATTTACCTTACAGGAAACGTCGCCACCAACCTACTTCATTCTGGAATCTCCACCGCGACACGGTTAGTCAAAGTGGTTTTCGGTATCGACAGAGAGTATGTCCATATCCGATCCCGGTCTCTTTGCCAACCAATCGTTATTATAACACCGCAGTTATTAAAAAATAAATTATACTTTTAAAACCATAATAAAATATCCATTTAAAACCCATATAAACCCGATATCATTTATTCTTAAAACCCCAAATCAATACGATATCATTTATTTTCCAATATATATTCTTTCCAAAATCATAGGGTTTCCAAAGTAAAATATTTAGAAATCAAATCTCTTGAATATAATATTTCCAAATTATACTACCTTGAAAACGTAGCTTTGAAACAAAATTTCCATCTCTTAAATGGTTAAATATTAAATTACTTTTATAAACAAAATAGCTTCTTTAGATTTCAAAAATCAATTTCAAATATCGATTTAAACTTCCAAATACCATTTCAATTCTTATGTTTCAAGGCTTTAAATATTTCACCATTTCAAACAGACTCATTTGACAATTCCATATATATATATATATATCAAATTCAGTTACTTATTATTTAGACTTGAAATGTTTGCTTAATTAATTCAATATAATTCAAGAAAACCTTTAACTTCATATAACTGGATCATCTTTCAATTTATTATATATTCATTTAATCAACCTTATATTCATTAAAATCACTTTACACAAAAATCAAGTTATAAAAATCATATCCTTTAAAAATTCTAATTTTTATTAAATTTCAATTTAACTTAATATTCATCTTCCAAATCTATTCTCATTTAAGTCATAAAACTCCAGAAATTAAATCTTAAATAAATGTTTAATCTTATTTGATCTTAAAATCAAACTTTATTTAAACTTCAAATCAAATTTATACAAAGCTTAAAAACCGGAAATTACTATATATATATAATAGCCTTTATCAATAACCAAATCAATATCTCATAAACCATATATATATAACTTTACAAAACCATAGAAAAACATTTCAAAAATAATTTTATATATTTACCGCGGTGCCTGTATATAATTTTCTATCCTATGGTCGAGTGATACGGATGTTTATCATTTCAATCCGCAATTTAAAAAAAAATGCGGTTATATATCATTTCAAACCGCAATCCCGAATGAATGAAATGCATAGCAACTTGCAATTAATAAAATTAATCATCAATTCATCCATCAAATCATACATCCATTTATCACAGTCATCATCCAATTTCAAACAATCATCAATACGTAACAGGTGATAAATAATGGTATCAATTATCAGTTTATACTCAAAATAAATTTAATAACTGTTAATTGGCAGTTTATATGCAAAAATAAACGTAAATTTAACTGGCAGTTAATATGAAATAAAAATTTAACATAACTATGACTGGCAGTTAATATGCAATTAAATAAATTCTAACTGTCAAATTTATGCAATAAATAAAACTTATTAACAGTTATATTAAATGAATGCGATTTATCAGAGATAATGAATAAAACATGCCAAACAGCCATAAATAAATTTCTACTCATATCTAAAATTAATTTAACAAACACAAGAAATTTTAGAAATTGTGAGTGGGTTAAAACACTCACCTTTTGAATTTAAATCGAATTAAAAATCCGATTTAAATCCAAAAATTCGATGAACTCCAAATCTGTCCAAACCAGTGTCAAAAGATATGGAATTTTATTACGATCCTAACAAAAAAAATCTTGCGTGAAACGGAGTTCGTAGGAGAAAGTTATACGCATTAATGGTGATTGAAATTTCAAAAAAAAAAAAGAATAGAAATAAAAGAACACCTTCAAGCGCCACGTCATCCCCCTTTCTTTCCCTCTCTCCCTTATGCGTTTTGCTTCCAGATTTTTTTGAGAAGTTTGAATTTTAGCTTTTGATTTGGTTTGGAATTTTTATTTGGATCTAAGCTTTGTTTGTCTACCATTGAGGAGGAGAAGGAGCTGATGAAATTTTATGCGCAGACAAATGAGAATAGGCGGAGGCTAGGGTTTAGCGGGGTATTTATAGATGAAGTTGGAATAGACAGATGGATCCGAATTTAAATGAATTCACAATTTGTCAAATTTAAATTCCAATAATCCATTTATTTGATTTTTAGATCTTATTATGAATAAATAGTCAACTTACCATTCCTATCATTTCTGATTGCAATTAGCTTCAAATTTATTAGCCAAACCTCCATATCAAATAAAGATTTATTGCAAAAAATTTAGTTTTACCTTTAATTAAAGTAAATTCAATAAATTATAAAATCTTATTTCAAATGAAATTTTATACCATTCGTATTCAATTCTCTTTATTAAATCAATCATCATCCTATGTATATATTTAACATTAGTATATATCAATTTACCCCAATTAAATAAAATTTTATTCCCAAATTGATTTACAGCCTAATATAACATTTGAATTTTATTCCCAATTCATAAATTACTACCTTAACTAAATTTTACGTTTCCCTTTTAATTTACATTTTCACCTTACGTTGCTACATTAATTATCCTTAAAGTAACGTCTATTATTAATAACAATATTATAATTACTTACCATTTTATTTCATAAATTAATCCATTTCATCTAAGTTCTTATCTATGTAATATTTCAACATTTAATTTCATCAAATGTAATTGTTTTCCAATACGTTAATAACTTTATTTCCAAGTCTTATATTACAACAAACTATCCAATACGAAAGTCTTAACATTGTTACAAATACTACTTTAATTAACATTAACGCAATACTCAATTAAAAATTATTGTAACTGATTTCAAAATTGTAAATTAACAAGCTACCAAAATAGGCAACATACAATAATCGTACTCTAACCTTTAGTCACATTAATACGCTTTTATTTCTCAAAATCAAAGTTCCCATTTAACTAAATCTCCATAAATGAATTTGACGTTATCTTCAAAAAGTACTTTATATTAACATTAACGTAAAAATTTATTTATATCTATTGCAATTGATTTAGTACTATTTTCTCAATATTTAAAATGATTTAACAAATTTTAAATGTCAATTTATTCAAGATTAAATCAATATAAATATTCAATTCCATAAAATCCAAAACTGTTGATAAATTTCCAAAACTTCCTTTTTTATTGAATCAACCTATATTTATTCCTTTCATTAATCTCAAATATAAGGGTTTACCCTTTGGATTAAAAATTATCACATAAATATCCTATTTCAACGTAATTCTTAATTTAACATAATAAATAAAATTTGATTTCATTTATCTCAATAAGTCCTGCTATTATAAATTAACCAATTGACTCACTATTCAAATTCACCTTCTATAATTCAAAATTTTTCTATCACCTTGATTTACTTAACTTTATAATTCCTTAGACAAATATCTATCTCAAATCTTAAATGTAAGTAATTCTACTAATTATAGTACTTAATATTTTCTTAAAATAATCTTTCTATAATCCAATTTATTAAATAAGTTTCCAATTAGATCCAATTTCAACCTTGCACATAAGTTTAGGTTATAATTAACTTATAACGTATACTTCCCTAGTTATTTCTTTATATACTCCCCATATTAATTCCACAATTAACCATTATTATTAGAATAACGTTTATAATAAATACAATCCTATAATTTACTCAACACTTAATTATTACCTTTTCCATCAGGGTAACATTCCTTTATCTGATTATTACTTATTACACATTCTAATTCCATTAACAAGGAAGCAGGTAAATTATGATATATGCTACAAATTTTCAATTTATTACTATTCATTATTATTAACCTAAATTCAGCATTACTTACCTCGCATTAACCTTATTACTTAAAATCCTTATCCTATTGAAATTAATACTCTAAATAAATACATTTACTTCTTTCGTTATTTTATTAGTTACAATTAAGGCACACCTAATTATCTTTATAGGTAAATGAGTGAATTTACTAGTATCCTACTATTACAACCTTTAATATACTTGTATATGGTTATTTTACCCTTTTATAATCCCTTTATAAATATATGCACATCTACAAATTAAGATTCTAAATCCAATTTCTTATTCCATCTAGGTTCCATTTCTTCACTTTATGAATAACTAGCATTTCCTATTCATTTGTTACATCTACTTATATTCACTTTATGAATAGTTTTGATATTCCATTTATTACTAACTTTAATTATTCCAATTTATTATCTACATACAATTTGAATCTATTTTCAAATTTTCACCTTTTTAATAATTAACACCTTCCAATAATAAATAAAAAGGATTGTACTAAATAAATTTTATTTTCATTAATGAATTCAATCCTTGCCTTTATTTACTTATTTCTAACCTTATATCCAATTGCAACAATTTCCACTATTACACTTAATTGCAATAAACATTCAATTCGTAAATTTCAATTAACCTAGATACATCTAATTTCAACATTCTCTTTCATATAAATAAATAACATTTCTGTTTCTTTCTAAAAAAAATAAATTAAAAATCCTATTAATATAATTCATTTTAAGCATCGAATTTACACGGGTCGTTACAAGTCAGGTTATACAACTAAAACCATACATGGCTCGTATTGTTTCTTTGGATTTCCAACAAATGGTCAGGCTAAGGAACTTCCTAGGCCACATGGGTACGCCTTTGGAGTGACGCCCCGAGAACCTAACTAGATCTCTGCCAACACAAGGCCGGGTTACCTCTGTAACTAGGTAACTACTGACACGAGTATTCCATCCCCCGGTTGTAACCAACCTTTATCCCGTGATTCACCAACAACCACAAAGCAATAGATTTGCATCAACCACATAAGTTAAGTATCTGGGCTCCATGCCATGATACCACTTCTATCCAAAAAGAAATGGACATACCCTAAGGGGCGCGGCCCTCGATAACCTTGCCGCATCCTTCCTGTTTCGACCATTACCGGGTTGTGAGGTTCTGATGAGATCTCGTTCCATAAAGCTACGCATTTCAAAAAATCCATGCTTTGATCAACCAATGATCAGCAACACTTAGTATGCCACATTACCAAATTGAGAATATATCACTATTAACCATCAACTACATAACCTCTGAGCTCGTACGTCTAAGAGAAGGGTGTTAAGCTAAAAGAATAAATTCTCCGCCACCAAATAGAATTGTATTTGATAGAAACCATCTTTACATCTTAAAGTCTAACATCAGACATACGTCCATACAAGTCTGTTCCGGGTTCGAACAGAACCGAAGGCACTTCAAAAGAAGCCCTTGTAATCCGGATAATCCCTAACCACATCCGGACTCCCCATCACAAAGGGTGATCAAATCTCTATACCGGGGCCATTCGGTGCAGAGACATTCGACATGTAATCCTTTCGCTTTCGAAAATACCCGGCCTTTACCACCGGTCTTCAAATGCTATCCATTTCGTCGTATCATTACTTGGAATGGATTATGTGACATAAAGTCCTCTCCCGGCTAAACCGAGTGGCAAGCGCAAATTTTGAAAGTATATGGATATATGGGATCTTAGTTAAGTCACAACTTAAAGCCCAAAACCTTTCTTTTGAATGGTTTACACAAATTTCCACTTTTAATCTTTTAAACAAAAAGATTCATTCATAGCTTTCAAAACTATTTCAATTCCAAATCTTTTAAACAAAAGATACACCTTTAAGATCCTCTTCAATTTGAAAACAAAGTTCACCAATCTTTAACAAAGATTCATTCTAGCTTTCAAAACAATTCCATTTCAAATTTGAAATCTTTTTCACAAAACCGAAATTCTTTCCTTAATATAAAAGAAATTATCCTTTGAAAAAAAAGTTTTCGTTTTAGGAAAATCTATTTACATTTGTTTGAGTTAAAGCCCTTCAAGCATAAACTTGGGTTAAATTCAAATTGCCAAAATAATACTTTTAAAATACTTTAAGATAGTTTAAAATCCATATACATTATATAACTTGTATAACCTTTTTAAACCATAGTTTCCAAACATATATTCATAGAACTCAACTTCAAATCTTGAATTCAAAATTCAAATCATACTATTTAAATTTCAAAACTTTAACAAGTTATTCAAAATAATTTGTATCTTTAAAAACTCCTTTTCAAAAGCTTTCATATTTAGCCCAATTACATTTCCAAACCATTTTGGATTCATAATTCAATTTTTAAACAAAATAACGTTTAAATTCAAAATACCTGTGACTTAACCGATTTCCCGTGAAATCCATATTTGTGTGTGTGTTGTGTAGTCCAGGGGTTTTACACAATAGTGCAATATCACAACCATCATCAATTCAAGCACAGCAATATTGATAAGCGGTATAATCCTATAACGCTTATCTTCATTCACAGATTCACAAATAATTAAGTAAATTCATTACAGATAAATAAACACAGCTCAACAATTCACATCATATAATATCACAGATCAGAGATAACATTCAATTCAATCATTCACAAGCAATCCAAGCATTCAATAATCATCCATAAGCAGGATCCATTAGTTGTTAAATCCCTGATTAATTAAATTTAATTTCCAATTAAATTAATTACTTACGAAATAATTACCCAATCCTGCTTAATTACAAATCGTTTGATATTAATTAATGAAATTAATTAATCAACCTTAATTATCCTTCTTAATTAATTATCCTTAATTAATTAATTATTTCTCAATTAATCACATAAATAAATTAGCATTAAGTTAATTATACAATTAATTAACCCTTAATTAATCACATTTAAGTAATAATCTCTCAATTATAAATTAATTAACCTTCAATTATTAATTAATTTACCTTAAATTATTAATTAATTAACCTTTAATTAATCATATTAATTAATTAATCACAACAATTAATTATCCTTTAAATAAATAACCTTTAATAATCAATTAATTAATCAAATTAATAATTTATTAACCTTTAATCAAAAATTAATTCACCTTACTTAATCTTTAATTAAATAATTATTCTTTGAGTAACTATCTTTGAATTACTTACATAAATTTATAAATCATTAATTACTTAAGATCTTAATTAATCAAAAAAATAAAACATTTTATCCTAATTAATTACTTATCATCATTTAAATCTTATTAAATTTAATTGCATGAAAACAATTATACAAATCATTTGAGAACATTGATTAATTACGTTTAAAACACAATCCTTAATTACTTCTGAATTCAAATCATATTTTATTATATTTTGAAAACCCTTATGAATTCAAGTACATAATTAATCTAATATGTAATTACCTTTAAAACAAACAATTTTAAACATTTTTAAAACTTTAAAAACATTTTCTTTTTAAATATATTTTATACTTGCCTAAGCATCCTTTGGAAACTTAATAAATTCAACTTAATTTTACTTTTTCAAACCTAAAATTAATTTCCTTTTAAAAATTTAATTTACCCATTTACTTAAAAAAAATCAACTCAAGCAAAAATGCCAAAAAGCCCCGAGTTATCTCTAATGTTTCCCGAGCAAACTCACGCCATGATTTCCTTCGAGGCAAAAGTTCGAATTCACGCAACCAACCCTGAGCAAAAATGCTTCTTCCCCAACCTTCAAACCCGACCAGATATTTGTGATACGTGGTGCACGTGTACGATCGACTTGATCGTCGCCGACCAACCCTGCTATTTTCAGCACATCATCGACACCCTTGCCGACCACCCCGTCGTTTCAGATCAAAAGAATCGCCAAGGAAACAAAATCGAGCTGCTTGATCGAATGCTATAACCCATTGCCGATGACAAAATCCACCACCGCCATCGATCCCAGTCACCTGAATCCACGTCCTCCTACCAGAATCTCCGCCGCAGTCCCCTTCTTCATTTCCCCCAGCCGCGATTCAACATGATGCGATGACATTGACGAATTCTACTCGTCTTTAGCATCGACCAAAGTAGGTCGATAAACCCTAGTTCGTCGTCGCTGAGCTGCCTCGACCTCCTATAAAATCAATCACCATTTTTCCCTTAATCTTCCTTCTTCAATCTATCACTAGCCTTAAGCCCGACGAGCAACTCGCCGTCGTTCATTGCGAATTGATAAAAAGGCCAACTCTGATCAACTCGAAATTTCACTCTTATTACAATCTCAAAAATCTTGAATTTATTATCAAAATTCATTGTTTTCCACTACGAATCTGGTGGTACAATCTAAACTTGAAATCATGATCATCAATTTTGGACTTAAATTTGATTTCTTATTGTATTTTCCTATTTTGAATTAAACACTTAATATAAATTGTTTGAAATCATTTTTAAAATGGATGATATAGTTTAACAACCAATTTTTATTTAGATATCAAAACCTAAAAAGGATTAGGGGACGAGTTTTGAATTTTTGAAGTTGATTTTTTTTAACCTGTAAACTAAGAATAGAACCATATATATATAGACATTCATACCCAAACAACTTCATACACACACATACAAACATATCCACATCCATGCAATCATTTTTCATTACTTCACATCCATTATTAATCACATATATCAAGATTAAGGTATTTTAAGGTGGTAGTTTACTCACCTGAGACCAAAGAGAGAAACTGGAAATATTTTTTTATTTATTTTCATTTTTGATGATCTACTTCCTTTCTAATTGGATCTGGAACTTGCATTTGAATCTAATCTGTTTGGTTGTTGAATTTAGTCTGGACTCTGAATTTCTTTAATCTCAGGTTTGAGTTGAATCCTCTAAATTAAATTCCAGAATTAAGAACCTGAGCTTGATTTCAGGTTTTGATTTTTGTTTGCTGATCTTTGCTTTGAGTTGCTTAGGTTGAAATTTTTGTTTTGATTCTGATTTTTATTTGATCTCGGGCTTTTTATTTGGTTTCTAGGCTTCCAATCTTTTCTGTTTTGATTTTCATTTTCTTTTAATCTGCTTTGATTTCCAGTTTTTTTTTTCTTTGGTGAAGATGAAGGGGATTTAGAAAATTTTGAACTTAAAATGAATGAACAGGTTTTTCTCATTCTTAAACATGTTATTGTATTAATTTTTTAAGGAAAAAAAACAAATTGCCACTTGTTATTATTATCCCCCACTTGTTAATCTATGTTTTTGTTAAGCCTACACTTGTAATTGCTTGTATTTATTTTCCGACACTTGTTATTACATATTCTCTTTATTTTAAAAATGTCGTAAACAAAAATTTTATGTTAAAAACCCTTAACTTAATTAATTTATAATTTTGTTTTAAACCCTTTATGTTATTAATTTGTGAATCATATTTTATGTTTTATACATGTATACATTTTAATTTATATATATATATATATATGCTTTATTAATTCCAAAAGATACATATGTACTATAGTTATACTAACCATGTTTATTTTTAAGTATATAGAAGATATGCATTGTAAATATTTAATTAAATCTCATTTTTATATATTTACAAACCAATTTCATTCCAAAAGATATGTATGTTAAAGCTTTTATTCATTCTTGTCCTAATATTTATGTTCATACATTTTCAATTATTTATATTTATATAACTTAATAAAAATGATTCGAAATCCAAATTATACATTAATAAATATACACACATGTATATATAGAATTTAACTTAAAATAGATTTTGAAAATTATTATATTAAATTCAAATTATAGCTTCAAAATATATATATACACATACATGTACATTTAGAAAACAAATTTTATCAATTTTAAAATCATGAAGTATTTAAATTTAACTTATTTTCTAAAGTATTTATTTTTGAGTTTCGAACTCAAAATTGAATTAAAAATCAATTTGTAAACACATATATAAATAAACAACATATTATTATATATTTTTTCAAATTCAAATCTGTTAAAAATCTACTTTCGTAGGTATAACCAATACACATTTTATTTGTTCCTGGAAAATTTCAAGTTAATTTACCAATTAATTCACAAATAAATCCAAGATTTAATATTAATTATCAAATTAAATTTGACTTAAAACCGAGATCGTTACATATATAAAGTCAATTATATATAAGATTTCATTTTCAAATCAAATACTTTCCAAAATCCATAGTATAACAAATCACACCTATATAGACTTTGATTATATAAGATTTCGCTTTTCAAATCGAGTACCTTTCCAAATCAATAGTTTTTGAATCAACTTTGTACTTATACAAATCAATTTTATAAGTTCGATAACTCCCAAATCAAGTATTTAGAAAAATAAGGTTCTCAATTTCAATTCGTTTCAATATCAGTTCAATCTCAACATCATATAAGATTTCACCAAATTATTTCTTCCCAAATTAAACATCTTCGGTTTCAAAGTTTCCAAAATAATAGGTTTAGAGAATAATCCAAATTTCCAAATCAACATAATTTTGGGTCAAACAAATTCATTTTCAAAATCATTATGTAAATACTGGGTTTTAAATTCCAATCTATTTTCTAAACCAAATATTTTATCAAAATCAATTATACCCAAAAATGATTATCAAGTTTATAACCATCTCTTTAAAACCTTTAAACTATTTATTTATATTTGAAAGATCCAATTTACCTATTGAAAATTATTATTCTGTATATATATATACGGTTCTATAAAAGAAGTTAAAAATTAAAACTAAATTTTATTCAAAACATTTCAAAACTAAATTTTGTAACAACCTGTAAATTTCGATAATTAAATTGGTTAATTTATTAAGGTTTTTGTAATTAAATTAGAAGGAAGTAAAAACTTTATAATTTATAATGAAGTGAATGTTAAAATGAAATGTAGCATTGGTAATTAAAACTAATTATTGACAATTGGAGAGAAACCAATAATGAAATAGTGTAAATTGTTGCACTTGGTTGTAGAATTGAAAATAAGTAAATAAGAGCAAGTATTGAATTAACCAATGAAATAATATATTGATTAATAGTAATTGAATGTAAATTATGGTAAGAATGTTAATGCAATTTGATAAATAACTAATTTAGTGCAATACCAATTAATTGAAACAATTGTAAAGTTATAATGGATTGTAATCAGTAAATCGGGAAATAAACTCAAAGTTACATTAATTGATGAAATAATACGTAATAAATTGTAATTTGATTAAATCAGTGCTAGATAAGTAATTAAAATATCTGTTATTTGATAGTAAAGTATGAATGGGATTAAATTAAGCAAATGGTGATAATTGTTAATTGTTTACCCATTTATTTAATATATTGGATTAGATCTAAATCCATTGCAATTAAACGTAATTAAAAGCTACGTTAATATGAATTTAGTTGATGACTGCAAAAATATTAGGGTAATTGGATATATACTAATGTTAAATCTATACATAAGATGACGATTGATTGAATGAAGAGACTGAATACGAATGGTATTAATTTAATTGAAATGAAATTATATAAGTTATATGAATTTACTTAAATTGAAGGTAAACACTATAAATTTTGCAATAAATCCTTATTTGATTGATATGGAAATTTTGGTTAATGAATTAGAACTTCAATTGTAATCATAAATGATAGAAATGGTAAATAAGTAAATTTGGATTGAAGAAGTGATTAATTAATTTAATATTAAATTATTTAATTAACTGGAAAATAGCCATTTTGGCCACTGACTCGGATTTCGACGAAACCATTTTCATCGGATCCGTAACGGTGAATTATTATAGGATTTCAAGTTTTATAGCGATCGGACTTGTCATTTGATCGTACGGGCTCGAAACGCCTGGAAATAAATGAAATTGAAATCAATTTGAAATAAGCTGATTTTATTATAACTTCTTCATATGATGGAATTAGGACTTGAAACCTATTCCATTGAGTTTAAAATATTTGAAAACATCTATTTTGATATATGGGATGACCCATTTTCGTCCGGAGATAGAAACGGGATTTTAGGGCGTTATTGTCATTCCAAACAAGTTCGACCTTAATAATAACCTACGAAAATGAAAGAATTAAACCTCGAGACCAGTTCCATTATGTTCAAAAGGTCCTTTTACATTACGAATGCCAGATGACATGCTTCGTTTGGAGTTTGGGTTGTTTTGTACCTCACGGTATAAATAAGCACGCAAAACGAGAATAATAATATTTTAATAAGCTAAAACCTGGCCGCCACTTCCTTATATTTCAATGGCCGAAACTTTTCCATCTTCTCCTGTCGATTTCTTCCAATCCGTGCATCGGAATCGAAAACTTCCAAAAGCAAACTTGTAGAGCTCGGCGAGCTCTTCGCATCAACGATTGATTCGTGCCGTAACATCTTGAAATCACCAAGATCTGGCCGTGTTGTTGCGTGCATTTTTCTTGGTTTGTGTGCGAACGGAGGTGGCTGGGGGTTGGCGCTTAGGGCAGATGCGTGTGGAGGGGAGGCGCACGTCATGCCGGAGGTCGATCGAACTCTGGAGGTCAGAAGGCATGCACGTTGATGAGATTGGTCGTGTTCTGATGGGTTCTCGTGCGTGTTCGAACAAAGAGATGGTGATGTACGTATTTTTCTTTTGTTTATTAATTAATTAATATATTTTGAAATTTCAACCGTTCTAATCTTAATAGCTTTCACATTCGAAGCCGGATTTATGCGCAGTTTTCTCCGCTAGGATCGTATCTGAATTCCGAACATTTTGGCGCTAGTTTGGACGAATTCTGAGACTCAAATTTTGGGTTTTAATTGGATTTAAATTCAATGGTGAATGTTTAACCCACTCACAACTTCTAAAATTTCTTATGTTTGTTAATTGATTTATAACGTGATTAGAAGTTTATTTATGACTGTTCGACATATTTCGAGTCATCATCTCAGTTTATTTTATTTTAATTGGATAAAATAGTTATTTAATTCATTTTTTAATTTTAACTGCCCGTTAATACATGTTATTTATTATCTGTTCTATATTGATGTTATCGATTGAATTGGATGATGATTATGATAAATGTTTAATGATTGATATTGGATGAATGGATGTTGTATTTTATATTGTTATAAACTGCAAGTTTGTTATGGATGTTTATTTCATTCGGGATTGCAGTTTGAAATGATATATAACCGTATTTATATTTTGAATTATGGATTGAAATGATAAATATCTGAACCACTTGACCGTAGGATAGAAAATTTTATACAAACACCATGGTCTATATATGAAATTATTTTTGAAATGATTTCTATGGTTTTGTAAAGAAATATATGGTTTTAGATGAATATTGATTTTAGATATTATATAAATTATATTTTATCCTTGATTTTAAGCTATGTATAATTTTCTTTAATATAGAATAAGCTTAATAATAAGTTTGATTTTCATTGAAGATAATATGGTTAGGTATTTAAATTATATTTAATATAGAGTTTATAATAATTTAAATAAAATTAAGGTTGAAAGATAAATTTGAGATTTATTTGAAATTGAATTTATTTAAGAATTAAACTCAAATAAGCTTGATGTGTATTTATTAAATTTGAAATTTTAGAGGGTATGATTTTTATAACTTGATTTTGGTTTAAGATGAATTAAACGAATATTTCAAGAATAAATAAATCGAAGGAAATATTTAGTTATTTGTAATTTGAGTTTTATTTAAATGATAATGGATTTATAATGCAAAATATTTCAAAACTAAATAATAAAAAATTGAATTGTTGAATGGTAAATTATCAAACTTAGTTTTGAAATTGTTGAATACTTAAAGTTGAAATATATTGAATTTGAAATGGTTTATTTTGTGGATCAAATCTGCTTTGAAATCGATATAATTTGGAATGGTTTATTTGGGATTTGGTTAAATATAAAATCTAGAAATTCGAGTTGTTTTGGAATTGATTTGTGAAATTGAAGAAGCTATTTATTATATAAAGTATTTTAAATATTTAAACCATTTAAGTGGTGGAAATTATATTTAAAGTTACTAGTTTCAAGGTATTATAATTTGAAGTGTTATATTTCAAGTGTTTTGATTTCGAAGCGTTATAACGTTGAAAGTGCTATGATTTTAGAAAAGGATATATTTGAAATGAAAATGATATCGTATTGATTTGGTTTTGAAAGGGCAATGATATTTGGTTTTAAAGTATAAACTATTTTGAAAATGACCGCGGTGTTATAATAACGTTTGGTTGTTAAAGAGACCGGGATTGGAAGTTGTCATACTCTCTGCCAACTTCGAAAACCACTTTAAGAACCGTGCACACGGTGGAGATTCCAGAATAAAGTAGGATGGTGGTGTCGTTTCCTTTGAGGTATATACGTGGACCCGACTCCCGTGAGTTGGCATAAGGTGGCTAAAACAGGAGCGCTTACTGGCTAGTGAGGTAGCCCCTCTTATCGAACATACTCCTTCGATACCATTCTATTACCTTGTGATTGATTGGGGCCCTTTGATTTTGTGGGTGTGGCTCGAGGTGGGCGGTAACTGCGTGTTATGTGTCACCATCAGTCCGGATGCGTAATTGGTATATCTACCCTCGCATTGCCTCGTTGTGCCGTGTCTCCTACCCTAACGAGCCTTGTACGAGTTCGGTTTTCTCCCGTAGCCCGTGTGGTATCCTCTGGTGGCTTCCTGATCAGGAGGAACCATGATACCGGATGGACTACTGAGACTATTATATGCTAAGGGGAATATTGGGTCACTCCTTAACGCTATTTAAAAGTAAGTTTATTTTACTATTAGACATTATTATAATAGCGTATATTACTACATATTAGATAGTTTAACGGATCCTTAGGAGATGTGAATCCCGAGCATCTCTTAAGTTACTACACCCACGTTTGACACTGGATAGGAGATGTCAAATCCCGTAAACATCTCTGACGCCATTCTACTCATATTATTTACCGTTGATTTAACTTACATAAGGTCTTTTAGTTCTGACTAAGTGTTTTGTCTTTTCAATTCGCTCGGTCAGTCTGAGCATTTCAGGGTTTGAAGACCTTACTTCTGGAGGACGAAGACGAAGATTGTATTATTATTATTTATTATATTATTCCACTACATTCATATTGTTCCACTGGATTATTTATTATTCTCTGGTATGTATAACTCTGATACGTGTTGTATAAGTATAATCAAATGTTTTGTAAAACATCTTCATGAACTGTTATTTGATTATTATATTTTGTTATTCTGCTGTGAGATCCTGTTTTTTTTTTCTTTCTCTGCTTTTCTTATTTTCCTCAATAACAATCCGCCCTTTTGTATGGTTTGTGTATGACGTGTGTGGTTTATCGTTGATTTAAAACATACAAAAAGGCGGGCTGTTACATTTGGTATTAGAGCTTTGGTTTAGCGATAAACCTTAGATTTGTGGGGTCTGACTCTTTATTAATAGGGTAGTAATACCCTATGATGAGTCGTTGAGTTTATATATATGAGAGAGCGTATTTGTTAGTGTTATAAAAGGTTTTTGTATTGTGTCAATTTGTTCCGTTTTTTATTTATAAATTCTGGTTGGTGCATAGGACGCTATGAAATCAATAGGGATTTTTAAACACTCAATAGGACAGATAGACACAATATTTGTTTTGAATATAGGTGAATGAAATAATTTTGCCTATTATATTTTCTATATATAAAATAAGTACTTTATAAATGGTATATTTGGTTGTAATATATTGGTTTTGTGGTATTGAAATTTATAAATATTGATTGGAAACAAAATTCAAAGAAAATAAAATAAATGAAAATTGGAAATTTTAGAACTTAAGTTCCGGGGTTTTGAAAATTTCTTTCAAACGATTTTGGAATATAATAATAATAATATTTAAAAGTACTTTCTGATATAAATATTTCAATATAAATTGAAAGAATTGTTTTAAAGGAACTTTGGAAAGAAATAAGTTCTGTACTCCCCTCTCAATCGCTGGAAAATAATTTCGGTGATGGGTGCATGCATCATCAACATTCATTTTCGAGTTTCGAAGTGGGAAGGCCACTGTGTTAGGTTTATTACAGATTTATTTTGATAAACAAATATAAATTTCAAATATAATTGGATATATATTTTGTAAGTGTACACATCTATCTATTATTTTAAAATGATTTGAAATTTAACCCGGTATTTAGTTCTTAAGTTTCCATTAATTAATAGTTTCAATTATTGTAGTGAAATGGAATGCAACTAATTAATAATGGGAACCTCTAATTAAAATAAGAGATTAAATGCTAGGTTATAAATGAAATTTAAGGAAAGTTGAAATATGTAACCTATAAAAATAAAAGATACGATTAATGTTTAATTTATTAAAAAAAATAAGATAGACTTGTATAATTTTCAATTGCATTCTTAAATAAGCATATATATAACTTACCAAATATTAAAAGTTGAATATTTAATAAGAAAATGTAATGGATATTGTACAAGTAAAAACTTGAGGTAATATAAAGAATTCAATGAAGCCCTTAATAAATAATAATTGATGATATATTATGATAACTTAAGTTATAATTGAAATGTTACTATAATTAATTATAATAGAAGGTAAGTACTATATATAAATGATTATAAACTTAAGTAAATGAATTGAAGTGCTAAAAAATTTAATGGAACACGAATACTATAAATAAGCGAATAAGTGAAATTAAGTAATAAATGAATGAATAAATATAATGTAATAAAAAAACTGACATGACCTGAATAAATGAAAATGAATGAAATAGACACTGAATGAATGAATGGAAATAAAAATTTGTAAGAAGTAAATGTAAATTAAAAGATAAATTATTATATGAAAAAAAGGGAAATCAAACAACAAATGTTATGAAATGAAATTAATAAGTATAAATTTGATCTATTATTTGAAACTATGTTTGTTTAGTTTTGGGTTGGTGGGCAAGATACTTTAAAATTGCTTAGATGTATGAATAATCTATTGAGTTTTATCTAAGACTGTTGAGTAAATGGAATACTTCATAGTTATTTGTCATTCTATGTGATTTAAAGTGTCTTAACCCGAACCAACCAATTGTTTTGTTTTTCTTGAATGGTTGATGTGTATATGATGTGTATGCCATTGGTTGCGAACGATTGTTGTTTATATTGATTTGTTGTTTATGGTTGAAACAACTTTAAACATTTCATTTTATATAATTATTAACTCTTTTGGATTATATAAGTGAAATGCAGGTTATGGAAGCAATTGCTACTGCTTCACAATATAAGCGTAAATTGCCTGACAAATAGGTACGTTTTCAGATTACGATTTTCTAGCATTATTATAGATATATTATTTTGAGATATTGGGATATATATTTGTAGGATCGATTTCACCCTAGAGGGGGGGTGAATAGGGTGATAGTGTAAATTATTAAACTTAATTGCAGAAGCTAATAAATTAATATTAATTCAGATCACAGAATAACAGCACAGATATCGCAGAATATAAATAACAGAATAAAACAGAACAACACAGAATTTACCCAGCTTCGGCAAAACCCTGCCTACGTGCTGCCCCTAAGGTTTCTACTAGAAATTAGATAGTCCCTCGCTTACACACGTAAACTCGCTATACCCGCTATTGACTAATCTAACTCTACTCTCAAAACCCTGACCACAACTCAACCACCGAGTTGCGAATTCCCAAACTACACACCGTAGTTTGTCCCCTAGTCACAAGACTAGAAAATTAAAAACGGTTTAAAAGAAAATACAAATTAAAAAACAATTTAAATAAAATAGCCCTAATTCAAAAATAAAACCCTTATTATAATTTTAAAACCCTAAATAAAATAGAGTTCGAATAAACCCGACCCTCTTTAGTAATTCAGCCCGTCTCTTTTTCATTCATAATGGCGACCGCTGTTTTTTTCGTTCTTCTTCCCTTTTTACAAATTAGGGCTTTTTCGAAGCGCCTATAAATCTGATCGATTCTCTGGTTGATCAAAAGTTGCCTTGCTCGATTGATTCTTGTTGCTCTCACTGGCTACTTCGATGAGTTCGATTCTTGCTTCTGGTAAGAATTTATGCTTCGATACTTTTCGATTTTAAATTTTTTTTTTGTATTCGAACTCCCATCTTTTATGCCGATGATGATCTGGGTTAAATATGCGTTCGAACTCCTTTATCTTCGTTCGTATAAACTTATTTGAATTTGTCAAATAAATTGTTCGACCGTTCGATTATATTTTGATGCTGATGATTTATTTGACTTTGTCAATCTCGTATAATTGATGCTTGCTTGGTTGACATGGTTTTGAATCAATTTCGTGATGACCACGGCTTTAATTTGTGACATTTGACTTTGTCACATTCGTATATTTTTATGACTTGATTCTATGCCTTGCATTTGAGACGTTTGGTTATCACTGGCTTTGACTTGGTTACATGGCTCTGTGAATTGCTTTATTGCTAAGGCTCTGACTTTAAATCGTGAGTTCAATTTCTTTTACCTGATGACTTCGGCCATTTTGAGTTTTTTTACACTGCTCTTCTGGATATTGTTCAAACTGTACTCATGCTCGATTATATTCAAAGTGCTGTTTACTTTGCTGCATATCTGCAGTGCATCACCATTGTTCTTTACCTTTGTATATAATGTTATTACATGCTGCTTCACCATATCACTTGAGGTCTTGTAGTTGGTGATTTGCACTTGCACTACTTCATAAGTTCATTTCTATCTGTTTCTTGTGTTGCACTTGTATGCTCTTGTTTGTAATCTCTGATTCATGTTGGTACTGGCTGTTGTAGTCCTGTCCACTGAGTTTGAGCATTGCATTTTCACTTGTATATTTAAGTCAGTGCTGTCTTTGATGTTGTACTTTGGTCTATTGGGCTGCATACATGTTGTAGCTGTACTGTCTTGAGCTCGACATTGTTGTTTACTTGTTTTGATGCATTCACATGCTGCCATACTTATTCATTGCTGCTGGATATCCGCATTTGTTATTTCTGAAGCTCGAGTTGCACTTACTCACTGCTGCTTGTTGTTTCACTAGTATCAGTGATGTTGCAACTGGTTTAATGTTTGTTCAATGCATTTACTTCAAATGTTTCACTCTGATGCATTCATTCGAGTTGTATTCATGTTTGTTGTTGTCAGTTTGCCTTGTATTACTGAGTTACAATGAGTAGCTATCGTCTGCACTTGCATTCGTGTTGTTGTTTGCTTCATGTACCCTACTGCTTTGAACTTCTGGTTGGTTTGGCCTGGACTTCACTTGACCATTGCTTCATGTATACTTGGTGCTTGATTTGGGTTCATACTTGTTCATGTGTACATCTGACCCTTCCATATGCTCCCTGATAATGTTGAACTTCACTGTTGCATTCCATTTGTGTTTGCTTATGTCCACTGATGCATCCAATCTGCACTTGTTACTTCTGTTCACCTGTATCATGTTTTGGCTTCACTGATGCTGCACATTTTGAGCCTTGGTCTTTGTTGTTGTCGCATGCACGGCCATGCTTGTAGTACTTGAATTGAATGCTACCTGTACTTGTTTCTTGTATAATGCAGCTTGGTCTTGCCTTGTGCATCTCAACTTGTTCTTGTACTTTGATGGCTGATCATTTTTGCTGCTGTTGCATGCATTTGTCTGGTTCTCGGCCTATTGCATTTGACCACTGAACTTGACTGTTTAGTTTCATATTCATGTGTACTTTAGATTTGCGCTTGAGTTGAATCCAGTTACAAAAACTCGGATTTGACCTTGTGCTCGTGTCGTATTTTTGAATTTATTGCACCTGAGTTGAACCTGTCCGTATATTTGGGTTTGACCTTGTGCTCACCTGTCCCTGTAGCATTATCAAGTATATATATCGACGTGCACGGCCTTGTGGCATATACAGTAATACACCGTGTATGTCACAAGTTGTTCGTGTATGATGAATTCAAATTTAAATTATGACGAACAACCCAAATAACTAAGGCAAATCATATATTCAAAAAATTATCTTTTATTTTTGAATGCAAAAATATTTCTTTTTCAATTTTACTGCGTTAGTTTATATTTTTGCAGATTGCTCAGATGCTGGATTAAAACTGGAATGCAGTTGAAGATAAATACGAGTGTGAGTGATATGTAGTGAGGTGCTGATGTAAAATAGTGATGTAATTGAATTTGTATCAAAGTTGTATAGTGAATAGTGAGAGCTTGAAATTGTACTATTCAAAGATGTAATAAATATTCGTTTAAATAAAATATTCGTTTGAATTCAAATTCCGTGTTATTTATTTTATTCAGCAAATATTTATTTAAAAAATAAAATAGTATATTATCAGATACATTTAAACGAATGTATATATGTTTATTATCATCAAACAAAAATCATATAAGCGTATATTCAACAATCTCCCTCTTTTGATGATAACAAACATATATTTAAGATTTTGAATATGTTAAATGTATTTGATCATGATATATCCTAATTGCTCCCCCTATTTAAATGCTCCCTCTCTACATGATGCTCCCCCTACATATATGCATACAAATAAAAATATGCAAATGAGTCTAGATGCAAATAGAAAATTATTTGACTTTTGCTAGATTTTATTTGACAAAATCTTAACTTTTCTCTCCCCCTTTTGTTATCAGCAAAAGAATAATAGTGTTAGAGAAAATAGAGAAAAAGTAATCGATATCAATCCAACATTACAACTCAATTGAATATAAATATCAAATTTAAATAAAAAATCAAACAAAAATCATAAATATTTTGTTAGGCGCATATTCCACTTTTAGAATGATGGAGATGATGTCATCATATAAAAACATACAGTTGTGTCTTATTTGTGGTATATTTATATCAGGAATTTGAATATCTACTAACCATGCATAACCGTTAGGACTTTTAAATGAGATTAGTAGTATTCCAATTTTATTTTTTTTTAAAAATGAATTCAAGTATCTTCTAACCACGCATAACCGTGAGGACTTTTAAATGGGATTAGAATCAACTTGTTTATTTTAAAAAGAAAAAGAATCAACTTTTGATATGCGTTCCAAACATGCATAACCATAAGGACTTTTAAATGAGCATGGAAGCACATAACAAATTCCAAGTAATTCACCCATGCATAACCGTGAGGACTTTTAAATGAGAGTGAATACTTTGGTATTTATTTATTTTATTTTATTATTATTATTATTATTTTTTTAAAATGTGAAAATGAAAAACAAACGATTCCTGTTTAAAGTACCACATATCGACAAACTATATAGAATTTTGATGAGTGATGGTTGATAGAAATATGATAGGTATAGAGATGATCATGGAATTTTTACCAACAAAAAGTTTTATAACTCTTGTTTAAATTTCTAAAGAAATTTTCTGATTATACTTTCTCGAGTTATAATATATAATCAATATCAACACTCATCACTTTTTCAATCACTATTTTTCTTTTCGATAATCATTTGGGAGTCAGATTAGTCATAATAGTCATTTAAAATCAAATTCAAAAATAATTATGAAATTAATTTTTCAAAAATGAATAATCTGAAAATATGGTCAAAAATGATTTTCTCCAGGGGGTTTTTAAAAGAAAATTTTCTGCTATTTGAAAATTATTTGAAATGAAAAATATGCAGATATTTTCTTTGAAAAACGATGCAGTTACTAAATGTCTCAAAAAAAAAATCACGTTTCACTAGTAATTTTTCTATCAACTAGATTACCAGTGTAATCTGCATCTGAATTTCTCTTTCACTCAAAAATTATCATCAATTGAATTTTATAGACCAAAACATGAAGTGTGCATCAAAAATTTCAAACTCAAATTTTTCAGCAATTTAAATGACATTCTTTTGAATTTGAAATGAGGCCGTGTAAATAATCGAAAAACCGTGAATATAGAGTTAGCCGAATTATAACCAATTGTATAATTATCCAACAAAACACTATTTTTAATCCAGAATGATATATATAAAGTAATTCAAAGAATCTAGAGATTTTTATAGTGTTTTTGGCATAAGAATATAATTGGCCAACAATTTTGAATAAATCAGAATCAAAAATCATCATCTTTTATCAATCTCAATATTGGCTGAATTAATTCAAAATACGGTGCAGATTATCACATTTAATATATCGTTTAAAACATACCATACATGTTTTACCTTTACGATATTTTTCGTTGTTGTCCGTTGTGATTCTGTCACCTTTATACTAGGCTAAGGAACTTAGCTTTGTCGCCCATTGTGTTTCTGGAACAGCCAAATTCCAGAGAACACTATTGTTGTTCCTTAGCCTGCCACCACACCTACACGGAAAAGGATTTATGTGACCTATTTGTTTTTATAGGTCCATGGTTGTTAGTGGCAGAAAATTTTGAAAAATAATTTTGTGTAGACCCAAAACTATTTATAATTGTTCTCTTTGGCACCCAAATTTGTTTAACTTTGAGAGATTTTATATTTGTGCCTTTTGGAACCCAAATCGGTATAGTTTTCACATGTTTGGGTCTATACCAACAATTATTGTGATCGTGTCCAAATTTTCTACAAATCGTGCACATGGATTTAGCTTGACTAATATTGCTTTCAACAATTTTCGAACTATTATATCCAAGTCCTTGTCTAACCGAATTAACAGTTTGCTTTCCTAATAGCATATTCAACGATTTTTCACTTTTTGAAAATTTATCTAAAGTTGTTGACAATTGTTGGACTTGTGATTTGAGAGATTCATTTTCATTTAACAACTGTGTGCACTTTTTAATAGAATTCTCTCTCCTAGTATTTTCATTCTCCTTTAAAATCAGAATTTCATTTTCAAGTGTTTTTATATTGATTTCTGATTTTTTAATTTCCTTTTCAAATGTTGGACACTTATCACACTTAGGGATCCTACTTTGATAGGTTTTAACTAATTGATCAAGTTGTTTATTACATTCTATCAAAGTATCTTTTTGAGATTCAAGTTTGGCATATTTTTCCCTAAGTCGTTCAAAACAACCGTTTACTTCATGAAAATATATAAGCGACTCAGAATGGGTAAGTTTTGATACCTCACTTGGCTCGTCATCGTCACTGTCAGTTGTATCACCTCGAAGACACAATTCTGCCTTTTCGCTTTCACTGCCAGTGCTTTGATCATTCTCGTCTATTTCATCCCAAGTGGCTGCAAAACTTTTCTTTTTCTGTTTCTTTCCATGGCTGGATTTAATTTGTGGACAATCGGGCTTGATATGGCCGGGTTTGTTGCAATTATAACAAATAAACTTTTGTTCTTCTGAATAGTCTAGTGCTTTGGCTATTCTGCTTTTTGCTTTTTGATTTCGAGCTGAATTTTCATGTTTTTGATTCCATTTTTTGAATTTCCTTATTAACAGCTCCAATTCTGCTGCTCCATCATCTTCATCGTTATCATCATCGCTTTCGGTTGTTCCTTTGAGCGCTATTGATTTCTTTTGAGTGTCACCTCCTTCACGCTCTTCTTTGAATTTCATTTCTAGCTCATAAGTGGTGAGATTTCCGATGAGTTCCTCAACTTTAAGTTGTTTTAAATCTTTCGATTCTTGTATGGCAGTTACTTTTGCTTCAAAGCTTCGTGGAAGGACTCTGAGGATTTTTCGGACTATTTCTAATTCGGTGTATGTTTTTCCGAGAGCTTTTGATTTGTATACGATATTGGAGAGTCGTCCGTACATCTCTTTGACATTTTCTTCCTTCGCCATTTTGAAGTTCTCGTATTCGCTGCTTAGCATTGCAAGGCGAGATTCTTTGACTTGAGATGTTCCTTCATGAGTCACTTCTAGTATGTGTCATATTTCCTGCGCAGTTAGACAATGTGAGACACGATTAAATTCAAATTGATCCAATGAACAGATAATAGAATTCATAGCTTTGGCATTAGTATTATGTAATTTATTTTCTAGTTCTGTCCATTGTTCCTTTGGTTTCTCTATTTCCTGATTATCTACAGTTATAGTTGGTATACTATAACCTGTCTCAACAATATTCCAAGCGTCAATGGTTTTCAGAAAAATTTGCATTCTATTTTTCCAGTAAGCATATTCACCATTGAACATTGGTGGTCTAACTATGGATTGCCCTTCTGCAAAAGCATTATTAAAAGAAGCCATTTTAAAAATTCAAATTTTTAAAACAAAAAAACGATTTTTGAAACACGAATTTTTAAAAACAAAAATTGATTTTTGAAACACGAATTTTTAAAACAAAAATTGATTTTTGAAACACGAATTTTTAAAACAAGAATTGATTTTTGAAACACGAATTTTTAAAACAAAAATTGATTTTTGAAACATGAATTTTTAAATTAAAAATTGGTTTTTGTAAAATCAAAATTTTAAAACAAAAAATGGCTTTTGTTCCTAGCTCTGATACCACTTGTAGGATCGATTTCACCCTAGAGGGGGGGGGGGTGAATAGGGTGATAGTGTAAATTATTAAACTTAATTGCAGAAGCTAATAAATTAATATTAATTCAGATCACAGAATAGCAGCACAGATATCGCAGAATATAAATAACAGAATAAAACAGAACAACACAGAATTTACCCAGCTTCGGCAAAACCCTGCCTACGTGCTGCCCCCAAGGTTTCTACTAGAAATTAGATAGTCCCTCGCTTACACACGTAAACTCGCTATACCCGCTATTGACTAATCTAACTCTACGCTCAAAACCCTGACCACAACTCAACCACCGAGTTGCGAATTCCCAAACTACACACCGTAGTTTGTCCCCTAGTCACAAGACTAGAAAATTAAAAACGGTTTAAAAGAAAATACAAATTAAAAAACAATTTAAATAAAATAGCCCTAATTCAAAAATAAAACCCTTATTATAATTTTAAAACCCTAAATAAAATAGAGTTCGAATAAACCCGGCCCTCTTTAGTAATTATGCCCGTCTCTTTTTCATTCATAATGGCGGCCGCTGTTTTGTTCGTTCTTCTTCCCTTTTTACAAATTAGGGCTTTTTCGAAGCGCCTATAAATCTGATCGATTCTCTGGTTGATCAAAAGTTGCCTTGCTCGACTGATTCTTGTTGCTCCCACTGGCTACTTCGATGAGTTCGATTCTTGCTTCTGGTAAGAATTTATGCTTCGATACTTTTCGATTTTAATTTTTTTTTGTATTCGAACTCCCATCTTTTATGCCGATGATGATCTGGGTTAAATATGCGTTCGAACTCCTTTATCTTCGTTCGTATAAACTTATTTGAATTTGTCAAATAAATTGTTCGACCATTCGATTATATTTTGATGCTGAAGATTTATTTGACTTTGTCAATCTCGTATAATTGATGCATGCTTGGTTGACATGGTTTTGAATCAATTTCGTGATGACCACGGCTTTAATTTGTGACATTTGACTTTGTCACATTCGTATATTTTTATGACTTGATTCTATGCCTTGCATTTGAGACGTTTGGTTATCACTGGCTTTGACTTGGTTACATGGCTCTGTGAATTGCTTTATTGCTAAGGCTCTGACTTTAAATCGTGAGTTCAATTTCTTTTACCTGATGACTTCGGCCATTTTGAGTTTTTTTACACTGCTCTTCTGGATATTGTTCAAACTGTACTCATGCTCGATTATATTCAAAGTGCTGTTTACTTTGCTGCATATCTGCAGTGCATCACCATTGTTCTTTACCTTTGTATATAATGTTATTACATGCTGCTTCACCATATCACTTGAGGTCTTGTAGTTGGTGATTTGCACTTGCACTACTTCATAAGTTCATTTCTATCTGTTTCTTGTGTTGCACTTGTATGCTCTTGTTTGTAATCTCTGATTCATGTTGGTACTGGCTGTTGTAGTCCTGTCCACTGAGTTTGAGCATTGCATTTTCACTTGTATATTTAAGTCAGTGCTGTCTTTGATGTTGTACTTTGGTCTATTGGGCTGCATACATGTTGTAGCTGTACTGTCTTGAGCTCGACATTGTTGTTTACTTGTTTTGATGCATTCACATGCTGCCATACTTATTCATTGCTGCTGGATATCCGCATTTGTTATTTCTGAAGCTCGAGTTGCACTTACTCACTGCTGCTTGTTGTTTCACTAGTATCAGTGATGTTGCAACTGGTTTAATGTTTGTTCAATGCATTTACTTCAAATGTTTCACTCTGATGCATTCATTCGAGTTGTATTCATGTTTGTTGTTGTCAGTTTGCCTTGTATTACTGAGTTACAATGAGTAGCTATCGTCTGCACTTGCATTCGTGTTGTTGTTTGCTTCATGTACCCTACTGCTTTGAACTTCTGGTTGGTTTGGCCTGGACTTCACTTGACCATTGCTTCATGTATACTTGGTGCTTGATTTGGGTTCATACTTGTTCATGTGTACATCTGACCCTTCCATATGCTCCCTGATAATGTTGAACTTCACTGTTGCATTCCATTTGTGTTTGCTTATGTCCACTGATGCATCCAATCTGCACTTGTTACTTCTGTTCACCTGTATCATGTTTTGGCTTCACTGATGCTGCACATTTTGAGCCTTGGTCTTTGTTGTTGTCGCATGCACGGCCATGCTTGTAGTACTTGAATTGAATGCTACCTGTACTTGTTTCTTGTATACTGCAGCTTGGTCTTGCCTTGTGCATCTCAACCTGTTCTTGTACTTTGATGGCTGATCATTTTTGCTGCTGTTGCATGCATTTGTCTGGTTCTCGGCCTATTGCATTTGACCACTGAACTTGACTGTTTAGTTTCATATTCATGTGTACTTTTGATTTGCGCTTGAGTTGAATCCAGTTACAAAAACTCGGATTTGACCTTGTGCTCGTGTCGTATTTTTGAATTTATTGCACCTGAGTTGAACCTGTCCGTATATTTGGGTTTGACCTTGTGCTCACCTGTCCCTGTAGCATTATCAAGTGTATATATCGGCGTGCACGGCCTTGTGGCATATACAGTAATACACTGTGTATGTCACAAGTTGTTCGTGTATGATGAATTCAAATTTAAATTATGACGAACAACCCAAATAACTGAGGCAAATCATATATTCAAAAAATTATCTTTTATTTTTGAATGCAAAAATATTTCTTTTTCAATTTTACTGCGTTAGTTTATATTTTTGCAGATTGCTCAGATGCTGGATTAAAACTGGAATGCAGTTGAAGATAAATACGAGTGTGAGTGATATGTAGTGAGGTGCTGATGTAAAATAGTGATGTAATTGAATTTGTATCAAAGTTGTATAGTGAATAGTGAGAGCTTGAAATTGTACTATTCAAAGATGTAATAAATATTCGTTTGAATAAAATATTCGTTTGAATTCAAATTCCGTGTTATTTATTTTATTCAGCAAATATTTATTTAAAAAATAAAATAGTATATTATCAGATACATTTAAACGAATGTATATATGTTTATTATCATCAAACAAAAATCATATAAGCGCATATTCAACAATATTGATATATTTGATATTATATTTTCTCCCGAGCCTCTCCATACAAAGGAGACTCTGCCAAAATTTTCCATAAATTTTGGACTTAGAAATTTTTTGAAAATATTTTCCAAACTTTATTAATTTGAGTACAAAAAGCTTTGATGGTTATAAATTGGTATATTTTATTCAGATTTGTTAATTTTGTGAATTATTTGTTATAATGTTAGTATTTTTGAATAAGATGTTTTGTTTACTTAATTCTTTCTTTTCCCTTCTTTTTCCTTTTCAGGGATGAGAAGTTTTGAGTGGGGAAGAGTGTAACGACCCGTAAATTTCGATAATTAAATTGGTTAATTTAATAAGATTTTTGTAATTAAATTAGAATGAAGTAAAAACTTTATAATTTATAATGAAGTGAATATTAAAAATTAAATGTAGCACTGGTAATTAAATCTAATTATTGACAATTGGAGTGAAATCCCAATAATAATGAAATAATGTAAATTGTTGCACTTGGTTGTGGAATTGAAAATAAGTAAATAAGAGCAGGTATTGAATTAACCAATGAAATAATGTATTGATTAATAGTAATTGAATGTAAATTATGGTAAGAATGTTAATGCAATTTGATAAATAACTAATTTAGTGCAATACCAATTAATTGAAACAATTGTAAAGTTATAATGGATTGTAATCAGTAAATCGGGAAATAAACTCAAAGTTACATTAATTGATGAAATAATACGTAATAAATTGTAATTTGATTAAATCAGTGCTAGATAAGTAATTAAAATATTTGTTATTTGATAGTAAAGTATGAATGGGATTAAATTAAGCAAATGGTGATAATTGTTAATTGTTTACCCATTTATTTAATATATTGGATTAGATCTAAATCCATTGCAATTAAACGTAATTAAAAGCTACGTTAATATGAATTTAGTTGATGGCTGCAAAAATATTAGGGTAATTGGATATATACTAATGTTAAATCTATACATAAGATGACGATTGATTGAATAAAGAGACTGAATACGAATGGTATTAATTTAATTGAAATGAAATTATATAAGTTATATGAATTTACTTAAATTGAAGGTAAACACTATAAATTTTGCAATAAATCCTTATTTGATTGATATGGAAATTTTGGTTAATGAATTAGAACTTCAATTGTAATCATAAATGATAGAAATGGTACATAAGTAAATTTGGATTGAAGAAGTGATTAATTAATTTAATATTAAATTATTTAATTAACTGGAAAATAGCCATTTTGGCCACTGACTCGGATTTAGACGAAACAAGTTTCATCGGATCTGTAACGGTGAATTATTTTGGGATTTCAAGTTTTATAGTGATCAGACTTGTCGTTTGATCATACGGTCTCAAAACGCCTGGAAATCAATGAAATTGAAATCAATTTGAAATAAACTGATTTTATTATAACTTCTTCATACGATGGAATTAGGACTTGAAACCTATTCCATTGAGTTTAAAATATTTGAAAACATCTATTTTGATATATGGGATGATCCATTTTCGTCCGGAGATAGAAATGGAATTTTGAGGCATTATTGTCATTTCAAACCAGTTCGACCTTAATAATAACCTGCGAAAATGATAAATTAAACCTCGAGACCAGTTCCACTGTGTTCAAAAGGTCCTTTTACATTACGAACGCCAGATGACACGCTTCGTTTGGAGTTTGGGCTATTTTGGACCTCACGGTATAAATAAGCACGCAAAACGAGAATAATAATATTTTAATAAGCTAAAACCTGGCCGCCACTTCCTTGTATTTCAATGGCCAAAATTTATCCATCTTCTCATGTCGATTTCTTCCAATCCATGCATCAGAATCGAAAACTTTCAAAAGCAAACTAGTAGAGCTCGGCGAGCTCTTCGCATCCAATGGTTGATTCGTGTCGTAGCTTCTTGAAATCACCAAGATCTGGCCGTGTTGTTACGTGCGTTTTTCTTGGTTTGCGTGCAAACGGAGGCGGCAAGGGGCTCGGCGCTTAGGGCGGAGGCGTGTGGAGGGGAGGCACACGTCATGTCAGAGGCCAATCGAACTCCGGAGGTTAGAAGGCATGCGCGTTGATGAGATTGGTCGTGTTCTGAGGGGTTCTCGTGCGTGTTCGAACGAAGAGATGGTGATGTACATATCTTTCTTTTGTTTATTAATTAATTAATATATTTTGAAATTTCAACCGTTCTATCTTAATAACTTTCATATACGAGGTCGGATTTACACGTGGTTTTCTCCGCTATGATCGTATCTGAATTCCAGACATTTTGGCGCTTGTTTGGACGAATTCTGAGACCGTTCAAATTTTGTGTTTAAATTGGATTTAAATTCAATTTAAATTCAAATGGTGAGTGTTTTAACCCACTCACAACTTTTAAAATTTCTTATGTTTGTTAAATTGATTTATGATGTGATTAGAAGTTTATTTATGACTGTTCGGCAAATTTTGAACCATCATCTCAGTTTATTTGAATTTAATTGAATAAAATAATATTTAATTTATTTTTGAATTTTAACTGCCCGTTAATACCTGTTATTTATTATCTGTTCTATATTGATGTTACTGATTGAATTGGGTGATGATTGTAATAAATGTTTGATGATTGATATTGCATGAATGGATGTTGTATTTTATATTGTTATAAACTACAAGTTTGTTATGGATTTTTATTTCATTCGGGGTTGCGTTTTGAAATGATATATAACCGTATTTATATTTTAAATTACGGATTGAAATGATAAATATCCGTACCACTTGACCATAGGATAGAAAGTTTTATACAGACACCGTGGTCTATATATAAAAATATTTTTGAAATGATTTTTATGGTTTTGTAAAGGAATATATGGTTTTAGATGAATATTTATTTTAGATATTATATAAATGTTATTTTATCCTTGATTTTAAGCTATGTATAATTTGCTTTAATATAGAATAAGCTTAATAATAAGTTTGATTTTCATTGAAGCTAATATGGTTAGGTATTTAAATTATATATTAATATAGAGTTTATAACGATTTAAATAAAATTAAGGTTGGAAGATAAATTTGAGATTTATTTGAAATTGAATTTAGTTAAGAGTTAAACTCAAATAAGTTAGATGTGAATTTATTAAATTTGAAACTTTAGGGGGTATGATTTTTATAACTTGATTTTGTTTTAAGATGAATTAAACGAATATGTCAAGTATAAATAAATCGAAGGAAATATTTAGTTATTTGTAATTTGAGTTTTATTTAAATGATAATGGATTTATTATGTAAAATATTTCAAAACTAAATAATAGAAAATTGAATTATTGAATCATAAATTATCAAACTTAGTTTTGAAATTGTTGAATACTTAAAGTTGAAATATATTGAATTTGAAATGGTTTACTTTGTGGATCAAATCTGCTTTGAAATCGATATAATTTGGAATGGTTTATTTGGGATTTGGTTAAATATAAAATCTAGAAATTCGAGTTGTTTTGGAATTGATTTGTGAAATTGAAGAAGCTATTTATTATATAAAGTATTTTAAATATTTAAACCATTTAAGTGGTGGAAATTATATTTCAAAGTTATGAGTTTCAAGGTATTATAATTTGAAGTGTTATATTTCAAGTGTTTTGATTTCGAAGTGTTATAACTTTGAAAGTGCTATGATTTTAGAAAAGGATATATTTGAAATGAAAATGATATCGTATTGATTTGGTTTTGAAAGGGCAATGATATTTGGTATTAAAGTATAAACTATTTTGAAAATGACCGCGGTGTTATAATAACGTTTGGTTGTTAAAGAGACCGGGATCGAAAGTTGTCATACTCTCTACCAACTCCGAAAACCACTTTAACAACCGTGCACGCGGTGGAGATTCCAAAATGAAGTAGGATGGTGGCGACGTTTCCTTTGAGGTATATACATGGACCCGACTCCCGTGAGTCGGCATAAGGTGGCTAAAACAGGAGCACTTACGGGCCAGTGAGGTAGCCCCTCTTATCGGACACACTCCTTCGATACCATTCCATTACCTTGTGATTGATTGGGCCCCTTTGATTTTAGGGGTGTGGCTCGAGGTGGGAGGTAGCTGCGAGCTATGCGTCACCATCAGTCCAGATGCGTAATTGGTGTATCTACCCTGGCATTGCCTCGTTGTGCCGTGTCGCCTACCCTAGCGAGCCTTGTACGAGTTTGATTTTCTCCCGTAGCCCATGTGGTATCCTCTGGTGGCTTCCCGATCAGAAGGAACCATGATACTTGATGGACTACTGGGACTATTACGTGTTAAGGGGAATATTGGGTCACTCCTTAACTCTATTTAAAAGTAAGTTTATTTTACTATTAGACATTATTATAATAGCGTATATTACTACATAGTAGATAGTTTAACGGATCCTTAGAAGATGTGAATCCCGAGCATCTCTTAAGTTACTTGTCACGACCCAAAATCCATCGTTCAAAAGTCGACATCAAATACCTCACTTGTATTCAACTGCCGGAGATTCGAACGTCAAATTTCAGTTCGGATGGAGCTTATAACAACAATAGATGAATATAAAACAACGGAAACAAAATGAATGTCATATAACAACACAGGTTCAACATGATACAATATCCAATACAACATCGATCTCAAATATCAGAGTGATACATATGATACAACAATAATATGATAACAGAAACTTCAACAAGTTTCCAACATACTTCAACTTCGACAAGGTCTTCAAAAACTCCAATACTTCAAAAGATTTTCCTAATCCAAAGCTCCCAGAAGACTTCAAATCCAAGCTAGATCCAAAATACGAAAAACCTGCTACTAGGCTGCCCGAGTAAAAATTATGGGCACCTAGAGTTTAGGAAAGAAAACAATAAACTCCAGGTCAGTCATGGGACTGGTATGAGAAAAAACAATTGTTTTCAAAGAAACTAGATTTATAAAAGAATTTCAGTATGCTTTTAAAAATGGAACTACCATAAGACCTTCTGCCACACACACAATGCAAACGCAGAGTTGGAGGAGATATCTTCTTATGATAGTCAAATATGCTTGGTACGGGGAAAATTTCTTTAATATTATTACTAGTGCATAGTGTAGAAAATATTTCAAAAATAAAATATTAATCTTAGCCAACATACGATCATTATCATATGCCTACTATAGCTACCATCTAAACAGTGGGGCACCACCATAAGTAAATGGCAGGTTATACAACTAAAACCGTACAGGGTTTCATATTGGGAATTGGATTTCCAACAAATGGTCAGGCTACGGAACTTCCTGGGCCACATGGGTACGCCTCTGGAGGGACGACCCAAGAACCTAACCGGATCTCTACCAACACAAGGTCGGGTTACACCTAACTGGGTAACTACTGACACGAGTATGCCATCCCCCGGTTGTAACCAACCTTTATTCGGGGCCCCAGCAACAAATCACAAAGTAATATATATATATATATATATATATATATATATATATATATATATATATCTGCGATATCCACATAAGTTAAGTATCTGGGCTCCATACCATGATACCACTTCTATCCAGAAGGAAATGCACATATCCTAAGGGGCGCTACCCCAATTAACCTTGCCGCATCTTTCCCGTTTCGACCATTCCGGGGTGTGAGGTTCGACGAAGTCTCGTCCACAAAGCTACGCATTTCACAAAAGCCACGCTTTGATCAACAAATGATCAGCAGCACTCAGCATGCCACATTACCAAGTTGGGAATATATTGCTGATAACCTTCAACTACATAACCTCTGAGCTCGTACGTCTCAGAGAAGGGTGTTAAGCTAAGAGAATAAATTCTCCGCCACCAACAGAACTGTATTTGAAAGAAATCTGCTTTATATCTGTAATGTCAGACGTACAATCCATACAAGTCTGTTCTGGATTCGAACAGAACCGAAGGCACTTCCAAAGAAGTCCTTGCAATCCGGGCGTCCACAATCCCGATCGGATTCCCCATCACATATGGAGAACTCTATACCGCAGCAACTCAATGCAGAGTCATTCTATAGGTCATCCTATCATTCTCGTAAATACCCGGTCTTCACCACCGGTCTTCAAATGCTCATCCATTTCGTCATATCACTTATTCGGAATAGGTTACATGGGACAAAGGTCCTTTCCCGGCTAAACCGAATAGTGAGAGTAAATTTTTAAAAATATGTGGATATGTCGTTCACAAAATTTCACAGGTTCGATGTGGGTTTCGGATAACCAACTGAAATCCGATTTCCTGTCGCATCGAAGTTTAAATGCCATTTTACGGGCAAACAGGGTTTTCACATCAGTACAGAACAAACCACAATCACAATGCAGTACATGGCAATTTATATCACACAGTATCACAAACAGAACAGAAATATCAATTCAATAAACAACATCTGATGATAGTCAATCATTTTCAATTTAAGGTAAACGTGATTTAAAAGAATTTACCACATAACTATTTTTATTGATTTATCTAAACCAATGATTAACTATTCTTAATAATAAATTTATTAATTCTTTAATTAATTATTCCTTAATTAATTATCTAAATTAACTACAAATTATTAACTTTAATGATTTAATTAACAATCTGTAATTACGAATTAGTCAAACACTTAAATATTAACTAACCAATCTTTAGTTTCAAATTAATCAATCTTTGATCTTTTAGTTAATTACAATTTTACAATTAATTGACTATTCTTAATTACCCCTTTCTTTTTAAACAATTAATAACAATTATTTGTCTTAATTAACATTTAGAAATCTTCTTTAATTATTTCGAAATTAATTTATTATTATTACAAAAAGCTTTAATGTTAATTAACTTTAACACTGATTTTAAATTAATTATTAAATTAAAGTATTAATTAGATTTCAAAATGTTGTTACTATTTGCTTGGTTAATTTACTTTTAATTTCTAACTTATTAACATTTAATTATTAATAACATTTTTTAAATTTCAATTTTCCTTTGGTCTTAAAATTCAAATTTTAAATCATCCTTCATATTCTTAATTACCTTGTCATTGATTTGAGTCAAGACTTTCAATGTTTAACAAAATCTGTTTATATTATATATTTAAACACAAACTTGAATTTTACAGAAAATCGAGCTAAACTTCAGGTTACTCGGGTTGGACCTGAGCTCTTCCTCAATTTTCCCGAGTCCCCTGCAACATCACGTACGTTGCTTCTTCTTCTTCTCCTTATATACATTTTCTTTGGATTTGAAATAGGTGTGTAACGACCCGATATTTTCAACCATTCGCATCCGAATATGTCGGACTTGAATTGTTCAAAATACCGCGTTGTAAATAAAATTTGGCAAATCTCAAAATATACAGTAAATAATTAATCACAGAATCACAGACACAGAATCAGAATACTCGCAGCAGAATTAAAATACTTAGTGGTTCATGAAGCCACTATAAAATCTCAACCAAATAAAATTACATAGTTTAAATCTCCAATACAGTTTAAAACTTCAATAGAAAGCCAAATATTCCAAAATCCCCATTACATAAATAAGATATAGAGTGAAAAGCTTTTGCCGGCAGCACGAATGATCTACAGAAAGTCCTAGCTCCGGAAAGAAAGCTGAAACTGCAACTCAGGCTGACCCGAGCGTAAAATAAAACATAAACACTCGAGTCATGACATACATACTTATATAGTGTAAGCTAATTCAAGTGTACTGTAATATAAAGCAAGTAACTTAAAGAATGCTTAGGACCGCCCATTCTCTAAGGATCCGTTAAACTATTTACTATGTAGTAATATTTTGCTATTATAATAATGTCTATTAGTAAAATAAACTTACTTTTAAATAGCGTTAAGGGGTTACCCATATAGCCCTTAACACATAATATATTCCCATAGTCTATACAGTACCGTAATTTCCCCCGTACTGGCGTCGTCAGAGGGCACTCCATAGGTATGGTACAAACCAAAATCGTATAAGGCTCGCTATGGTAGGTGACACGGCACAACTAGGCAATGCCAGGGTAGATATATCAATTACGCTTCGGGACCGATGGAAACGCGTAGCGCGCAGCTACCGCCCACCTCGAACAACACTCCCAAATCAAAGGTGCGCACCAAAACAATCACAAAAGTAATAGAATGGCATACGAAGAAGTGCGTCTGATCAGAGTTGCTACCTCATTAATCCGTCAATCGCTCCTGTTTTAGCCACCTTATGCCAACTCACGGGAGTCGGGTCCACGTATTTACCTCAAGAAAACGTCACCACCATCCTACTTCATTCTGGAATCTCCACCGCGTACACGGTTGTCAAAGTGGTTTTCGGTATCGACAGAGAGTATGCCAGATATCCGATCCCGGTCTCTTTAACAACCAAATGTTATTATAACCCGTGGTTACAACTTTTAAAAAAATGGTATTTATACTTAAAAAATCAAAATAAATTTCAAATACATTTCAATATCATAATATCCTTTCAAACATCATTTATTTAAACATCAGTCATTTCAATTAATATAAAATACCATTTAAATCTATTCAATTTATTTAGGAATTAATTGCCTTTCAACTCACATTTAAAAGTTAAATTCTTCCGTTTAAACCATTTAAAGTCAATTCCTTATTCTTATTTATTCATATTATATTCCAAAATTTAAGCTTCTTTTTTTTCCAAAGATTATTTCCGTAAATTTTATTAAAACAATCAAAATTCAGTTTCCGTAGCACTTATAAAATGCTACCTAAAGTTATAGGTTAAAACAGTCTATTTACAAAAGACAACATTTAAGTGCTGTAATTTATTAACTTAACCATTAAGTTTTAAATTCCAAAATAAAACTTAATATCAATTATTTTACTTAACTAAAATCTCACTATTAACAAAAATTCAAAATTTTCCAAAATAAGTTATACTCCAAAAATTTACATAAACATTCATTTATTTAACATTTGACTCATTCAAAAATCATTATAAATAAATAAAAAAAATCCTTCAAATACATTTAAACCAAAAAATTATAAACTTTCTATTTAAAAATATTTTTTTTAACATTTCATAAAATATTATATAAACCACGGGTCTGTATATAGTTTTCTAGCCTAGGTCAAGTGATACAGATATATACCATTTCAATCCGCAATTTACAAAAACCCCGGGTTCTATCATTTCAAACCCGCAATCCCAAGTTAAATATTTAAAATTAAACAATTAAATAAATAAATAAATAAATAATTATCGTACAGGCCTATCATTTCATCTTATAACGATCTCAAATTTACAGGGAACTTGCAGTGATGGTTTAACAGTAAATAAGCATTAAATAGTATAACTGCAATAATATAAAATAAATAAACAACTGATGATGTGTCAATTAATAATGGGGTTTAACATCATACGCTTATATCACAGGCAGATAAAATTTAAATAAAAGTTTACAATTACGCTTGTGATAAATTCACAGATATATAGGTATGTTTGTCTGGTGAGAAATACTCACCTTAAAGCTGCAGAAATTTTGATTCAAAATGAAAATCCCCCGAAAAAGAATCGCACAGCGGGTAACGATCAAATTTTCCTCGAATTTCACGCCTAGATTCAAGATCCAAATACCGAATACGTGACTTTAAAAATTACGGTCAAAGCAAAAATTTTGAGATAATTGGAACGAATAGAGTAAAAGAAATTTTGGTTCAGCTTTTGCTCGACTGCCTCACCCCACATTCCGACCCCAACTTCATAGGCTTGGCAATACTATTTATTATTATTATACATTTTATTATTATTATTATTATTATTATTATTATTTTCCAACGGCATGTCCTAACTTATCTAGTTTTGAAAATATGTATTTGTGCAAAACTTGCGTCTCTGCCCAAACTATTCTTCAATGCAAACTCTCTCTGTTTCTTAATTACAACACGTCTCTGCCACTTCAACTTCAAAACATGCACACATGCACTAACGCCCAGGCTTATTTCATATCCTATTTTCTTTCTCTACCATATATATCAATTTTCTTTTTCAACACGTGAACTAGATTTGCAAAATTATAAACACTTTGGAAAAAATATGCAGGCAGCACTTATGCATGGCACACGCAACTACTATATCACAAATTATTCAGATGGCTCCAAATATATTCCCATTTGCTAACTCACATCACTATGACTCACGCATCTATGATATATGTTTAAAAATGATATTGCACTGCTTCCTAGTTCAACACGCTCAGCCCAAAATTTAAGAAAAACTGAATGCATGCTTCATGTATCTACAATATATGTACGGCCCTGCCTATTAACGAAACTGACATGTATGTGTGCAAATATGTTTTGTTTGAGGTGAGGGTATGCTCTAGATATTAGTTGATGAAATTTATATGCTCGGTTATGAAAACTTAGAGGGACGTGCCGTGGTGGAGAAGTAGCCGAGCAAGGCAAAAGGGAAACAGAGAACAACAAGAAGAAGAAAGGGAAAAACTGGAAGAAGAAAAGAAAGAGTAAAACCATTACCTCATAGAGGCTTCAGCACAAAAGAAGAAGAAGGCTAAACTATGAGATGCAGAGGAAAGTTTTGGACGAGGCTATGTATTTATAAAGAGGAGTTGCTTTGTATGCTAGGAAGTAAAATATACACGTGAAAAATCAAGGCAAGTTATCTCGGTAAGATTTATGATTCCCAGTCTACGCAAATTTGATTGAGATAGCAGTGAATTTCGTACTAAATAAAAATGGAAGTGTTGATTTTTTTTTTTGTGGATAAGGCTTGCGTGATTTACTTCCCAATTTGGTTTGTTAGAATGGATAAGTCTGCGTGAATAAAAATGAATAAAGGGACATGCGCAAGAAATAAATGGTAAGAGGCAAATGCCAAAAAATGTTAAAAGAATAAAATTTTATGTCACTCGCAAAGGAAGGCAAATTGATTTTCTCTCAGATGATATATGCGTGATTTACTGCCAGATATATGGAAAATTTGATTTCAACGTTATCTCTTTTTATTCTCTCCCCAATTAATAGTTGCGTGATTTATATAGTCTAAGAGATTTATATACAAAGAATCAGCAAGTATTAATTTGCTTTGGATGCTACTTCAAGGACAAATTTGAATGCATGCGTTGATTTATGTCACGGAGAGAAAATGGTAAGAATTTAATTTTCTGATTGATTGAATTTTAGAAGGCAAGCAATTATATTTGATTGAGAGGAATAAATGGCAAGTGGAATAAACTTTATTTGTGAAAGTTTTTAAATCAAATCTCTATAAAGAGGCAAATGACAAAGATGTTAAAGGAAATAAATTTCACTGATATGTCACGCGCAAGGAAAGCAAGTTTGATTTCTTTCCAGATGATATTTGTGTGAAAGGGAAGCACGATTTTGAAAACAATATTAGTAGTGGGAATGTCCTTAATCAGTGCATGATTTTAGAGAAACGGATAGGCACGAAATCAATACGTTTTGGTTGGAAATCTCCTAACTGATTTTATTAATCCATATAGATATTGAAATATAATTTTTTAAAATACGCCAAACTGACGCATTACAATACACCCAAAAATTTATACAAAAGTAACGTTTTTAATTTATACGTTTTTACGTTACTTATATCATTACAATGCGTACCCTTTTTAAATGCGAAATTTAACAGTCTGTAAAACACTGGATTTTACAAAGTTATTACTTAACTCAAATTTTAACTTGTTTACATTCTTCGTATTTAAAATATACATAGTTCATTTTTATTAAAATTCCAATTGGAGTTGTCTTTTTAACAAAGTAAAAATTTCAAAACTTCCAATTTTATATTTAGACTTTTAGGAAATGATTAAATCAAGTTAAAATTTATATTAAATTTCAAGGTTTTATAAATAAAAAGAAATAAAGAGTAGGCAATTAAAACGGCAAGCAATTAAGACAATATAACGCATACCCTTTTAGTTTCTTCCAAGCCATAAATAAAAGATATAAACAGCAATAATCTAATAAATAAACATGACTGTCAACAATAAAAATAGAAAGATAAAATAGAGGTGGATATATGAAATAATAATAATAAGAATATATATATATATAATATGTAATAAAAGTAGAAAAATTTATTGCGTGTAAAACGTTGTATTTTATCAAAAAAGTATAAGTTTTAAATTCCCAATAAATCCATATATTTGATTTCTCAATCATGTTATTGAATCGACTATTAACTTATCCTCTTATGGGTAATATTAAAATTGGTTTTTATACTAATACATAAAAAAAATCCCAATTCATCCAAATTTCAATTAATTACTTTCCAATAACTACCATGCTTTAATCCTACTCTTTTATTAAATCTGTTATCACTTTATAAACCTAGTTATTATTTGTTTATCTTTCCTCACAAAAATATATATTCCAATTTTCATCTTTCTTTTGTAATAACTTGTTATTTCCAATTATATTGAATTCCCCAAATATATACATTTATCATAAATAAAACCTAAATAAATTTATTCAACTTGGTTTCATTCCTTTATTTCATCTTATGAATAAAATATAAATTTCCATTTATGTCATTTCATTTACTTTCACACATTACAGTTACAGTCCTATCTCACATTAATGAACATTTACCTACATTTAAATGTAATTGACTTCCTACTCTGAAATTTAGCAGCCCTAAATAAAAAGGGGACTTGCATAAATGTTGTCACTAACTTTATATTACACTCAAGTTTATCATTTCCACTAATTATCAGAATTGCTTATATAATGTTGAATTGCTTATATAATGTTGAATTCACTCCATTACCATACGTTTATTTTCATATATTCAATTTAATACCCAAATGTAACAGTTAAAACTACATTAATAGACCAATTAAATAGTAACTTACAACCGTTACTATATCCCTATTTTTTTCATTTCATTTTAAACACTCACTTCATTATAAATTATAAATGTTTTTTTTTCTTAAATTTAATTACAAAAATCTTATTAAATTAACCAGTTTAATTATCGAAATTTACAGGTCATTACACTCTCCCCCACTCAAAACTTTTCGTCTCCGAAAAGGAAGGAGGTAGGAGAATAGAACACCCTGAAAGAAAACTAAATTGAAACTCAAAATGGAATCATTTATTTAAACCATATAAATTCAATTTAAATTAATTAATATTCAATAATTGATTTAATTCATTTAATTTTTACTGAAGTTAAATCAATCTTAACTATTTCCAACTTAATTATCTTATTGTCCAATTATTTTCTAAAATCAGAAATTTGTATAGTCATTTATAATAATCATCTTTTATTCAACAAATTTAATTCTTCTTTATTCCAGATTATTATTAAATATATTCTACTTAATATATCTTATCGTACATATTAAGTAGATTACATTTATTATAACTATTCCAATTTATTTCTAAATTTCCTTTAACACCATTTGATATTGTATATTATTCAATTATTATTTTATTTCTATTTACCTCTATTTGTCTTGTTGTAACTGAAACTTTAAGTGTATAACATTTATTATAACCACTCAAATTTTATTTATAAAATCCTTTTATATTGTACATTATCCAATTACATAGTTAATTTCTGAATGATTTAGGTAAGTTACATTGGCACGCTATTATACAAGTAAAATTTTCCAATTCTTATTATTCAAGTTTAAATATTCATTCAAAATTTGTCTTTATTTTATCATTAGAATCACCTTTTAGCATAAATTTATGAATTAAATTTCCAATTAACTTCAAACCCATTAGAGATAAATAAATACATACGTATAGCATATGTCAAATCAAATTTAAATCATATATTTATATATATTATAAATTAAGTCATATTTAGCAATTCAAATCAATTAAATTTTTGAAGCAAAACTACAACGTGGTCTCTTTACTTCGATACTCGAAAATCAATGTCGATAATGTTGTAGTCATCACCGAAATTATTTTCCAGCGACAAAGAGAAGAGCACTAATTTTTAAAACTTTAAAATTCTTTGGAAACAAATTTATATTCGAAAATAATTTAAATAATAATATATCCTTTTAAAACTTTAAACACAAGGTTTGAAACTATCAGAAATTAAATTCTTAAATTCTTGTTTTAAATCCATTTCTGTTTCCAAATAAATTTATAACCATGTTTTATAGTTCAATTATTTATATAAGACAAAACCAATGGTTTACAAAACCATAAATAAAATCAAACACTATTATCTCTAAACAACTTATATATATAATATTAGATTTTTCCCAAATATAGGAATAAATTTTTCAAAACAAGGATAGAGATTCAAATTTGATGGATTCAAATCAAAGAGAATTTTGATTTAAAGATAAATTGGAATCAGAAGATCCGATGATTACATAACAGAACAAGGAACTAGATAAGTTTATATAAATCGCGGGCAACCTTAACCTGGTCAACCGTGACTTTTCGAATGTAGATTTACCATTCGATCCGAAGAGATAGAGTTCGGAATAACCAAAGATACTAGCATCTAAACCGAGGTTAAATATAAATCTTTGGTGAATCAATGCTAATTGTAAAGGAGTTTCACCCCTTTATTAGAATATTGGCGAGACCGCCAATTCACTATAAAGATCATCCGAAGTGGAGTTATGGGATACTCCAGAATTGAAAGAAAATGAATAGTGAGGGACACAAATGAACTTCGAAACCGCAGGGAACGTTCCAAAATTCAAAGGAAATCGAATCAAAAGGAAGAGATTCAAGCTCGAATGAAAGCGATTCTGTAAAACAAATTTACCATACATTCTATGTTTTGCCTAGAGCCAAAGCTCTGATACCAAATGTAACGACCCGATATTTTCAACCATTTGCATCCGCATATGTCGGACTTGAATTGTTCAAAATACCGCGTTGTAAATAAAATTTGGCAAATCTCAAAATATACAGTAAATAATTAATCACAGAATCACAGACACAGAATCAGAATACTCGCAGCGGAATTAAAATACTTAGTGGTTCATGAAGCTACTATAAAATCTCAACCAAATAAAATTACATTGTTTAAATCTCCAATAGAGTTTAAAACTTCAATAGAAAGCCAAATATTCCAAAATCTCCATTACATAAATAAGATATAGAGTGAAAAGCTTTTGCCGGCAGCACGAATGATCTACAGAAAGTCCTAGCTCCGGAAAGAAAGCTGAAACTGCAACTCAGGCTGACCCGAGCGTAAAATAAAACATAAACACTCGTTTCAGGACATACATACTTATATAGTGTAAACTAATTCAAGTGTACTGTAATATAAAGCAAGTAACTTAAAGAATGCTTGGGACCGCTCATTCTCTAAGGATCCGTTAAACTATTTACTATGTAGTAATATTTCGCTATTATAATAATGTCTATTAGTAAAATAAACTTACTTTTAAATAGCGTTAAGGGGTTACCCATATAGCCCTTAACACATAATATATTCCCATAGTCTATACAGTACCGTAATCTCCCCCGTACTGGGCGTCGTCAGAGGGCACTCCATAGGTATGGTACAAACCAAAATCGTATAAGGCTCGCTATGGTAGGTGACACGGCACAACTAGGCAATTCCAGGGTAGATATACCAATTACGCTTCCGGACCGATGGAAACGCGTAGCGCGCAGCTACCGCCCACCTCGAACAACACTCCCAAATCAAAGGTGCGCACCAAAACAATCACAAAAGTAATAGAATGGCATACAAAGAAGTGCGTCGATCAGAGGTGCTACCTCATTAATCCGTCAATCGCTCCTGTTTTAGCCACCTTATGCCAACTCACGGGAGTCGGGTCCACGTATTTACCTCAAGAAAACGTCACCACCATCCTACTTCATTCTGGAATCTCCACCGCGTACACGGTTGCAAAGTGGTTTTCGGTATCGACAGAGAGTATGCCAGATATCCGATCCCGGTCTCTTTAACAACCAAACGTTATTATAACCCGTGGTTACAACTTTTAAAAAAAAATGGTATTTATACTTAAAAAATCAAAATAAATTTCAAATACATTTCAATATCATAATATCCTTTCAAACATCATTTATTTAAACATCGGTCATTTCAATTAATATAAAATACCATTTAAATCTATTCAATTTATTTAGGAATTAATTGCCTTTCAACTCACATTTAAAAGTTAAATTCTTCCGTTTAAACCATTTAAAGTCAATTCCTTATTCTTATTTATTCATATTATATTCCAAAATTTAAGCTCCTTTTTTTTCCAAAGATTATTTCCATAAATTTTATTAAAACAATCAAAATTCAGTTTCCGTAGCACTTATAAAATGCTACCTAAAGTTATAGGTTAAAACAATCTATTTACAAAAGACAGCATTTAAGTGCTGTAATTTATTAACTTAACCATTAAGTTTTAAATTCCAAAATAAAACTTAATATCAATTATTTTACTTAACTAAAATCTCACTTTTAACAAAAATTCAGAATTTTCCAAAATAAGTTATACTCCAAAAATTTACATAAACATTCATTTATTTAACATTTGACTCATTCAAAAATCATTATAAATAAATAAAAAAAAATCCTTCAAATACATTTAAACCAGAAAATTATAAACTTTCTATTTAAAAATATTTTTTTTTAACATTTCATAAAATATTATATAAACCACGGGTCTGTATATAGTTTTCTAGCCTAGGTCAAGTGATACGGATATATATCATTTCAATCCGCAATTTACAAAAACCCCGGGTTCTATCATTTCAAACCCGCAATCCCAAGTTAAATATTTAAAATTAAACAATTAAATAAATAAATGAATAAATAATTATCGTACAGGCCTATCATTTCATCTTATAACGATCTCAAATTTACAGGGAACTTGCAGTGATGGTTTAACAGTAAATAAGCATTAAATAGTATAACTGCAATAATATAAAATAAATAAACAACTGATGATGTGTCAATTAATAATGGGGTTTAACATCATATGCTTATATCAAAGGCAGATAAAATTTAAATAAAAGTTTACAATTACGCTTGTGATAAATTCACAGATATATAGGTATGTTTGTCTGGTGAGAAATACTCACCTTAAAGCTGCTGAAATTTTGATTCAAAATGAAAATCCCCCGAAAAAGAATCGCACAGCGGGTAACGATCAAATTTTCCCCGGATGTCACGCCTAGATTCAAGATCCAAATACCGAATACGTGACTTTAAAAATTACGGTCAAAGCAAAAATTTTGAGATAATTGGAACGAATAGAGTAAAAGAAATTTTGGTTTAGCTTTTGCTCGACTGCCTCACCCCACATCCCGACCCCAACTTCATAGGCTTGGCAATACTATTTATTATTATTATACATTTTATTATTATTATTATTATTATTTTCCAACGGCATGTCCTAACTTATCTAGTTTTGAAAATATGTATTTGTGCAAAACTTGCGTCTCTGCCCAAACTATTCTTCAATGCAAACTCTCTCTGTTTCTTAATTACAACACGTCTCTGCCACTTCAACTTCAAAACATGCACACATGCACTAACGCCCAGGCTTATTTCATATCCTATTTTCTTTCTCTACCATATATATCAATTTTCTTTTTCAACACGTGAACTAGATTTGCAAAATTATAAACACTTTGGAAAAAATATGCAGGCAGCACTTATGCATGGCACACGCAACTACTATATCACAAAGTATTCAGATGGCTCCAAATATATTCCCATTTGCTAACTCAAATCACTATGACTCACGCATCTATGATATATGTTTAAAAATGATATTGCACTGCTTCCTAGTTCAACACGCTCAGCCCAAAATTTAAGAAAAACTGAATGCATGCTTCATGTATCTACAATATATGTACGGCCCTGCCTATTCACGAAACTGACATGTATGTGTGCAAATATGTTTTGTTTGAGGTGAGGGTATGCTCTAGATATTAGTTGATGAAATTTATATGCTCGGTTATGAAAACTTAGAGGGACGTGCCGTGGTGGAGAAGTAGCCGAGCAAGGCAAAAGGGAAACAGAGAACAACAAGAAGAAGAAAGGGAAAAACTGGAAGAAGAAAAGAAAAAGTAAAACCATTACCTGATAGAGGCTTCAGCACAAAAGAAGAAGAAGGCTAAACTATGAGATGCAGAGGAAAGTTTTGGACGAGGCTATGTACTTATAAAGAGGAGTTGCTTTGTATGCAAGGAAGTAAAATATACACGTGAAAAATCAAGGCAAGTTATCTCGGTAAGATTTATGATTCCCAGTCTACGCAAATTTGATTGAGATAGCAGTGAATTTCGTACTAAATAAAAATGGAAGTGTTGATTTTTTTTGTGTGGATAAGGCTTGCGTGATTTACTTCCCAGTTTGGTTTGTTAGAATGGATAAATCTGCGTGAATAAAAATGAATACAGGGACATGCGCAAGAAATAAATGGTAAGAGGCAAATGCCAAAAATGTTAAAAGAATAAAATTTTATGTCACTCGCAAAGGAAGGTAAATTGATTTTCTCTCAGATGATATATGCGTGATTTACTGCCAGATATATGGAAAATTTGATTTCAACGTTATCTCTTTTTATTCTCTCCCCAGTTAATAGTTGCGTGATTTATATAGTCTAAGAGATTTATATACAAAGAATCAGCAAGTATTTAGTTGCTTTGGATGCTACTTCAAGGACAGATTTGAATGCATGCGTTGATTTATGTCACGGAGAGAAAATGGTAAGAATTTAATTTTCTGATTGATTGAATTTTAGAAGTCAAGCAATTATATTTGATTGAGAGGAATGAATGGAAAGTGGAATAAAATTTATTTGTGAAAGTTTTTAAATCAAATCTCTATAAAGAGGCAAATGACAAAGATGTTAAAGGAAATAAATTTCACTGATATGTCACGCGCAAGAAAAGCAAATTTGATTTCTTTCCAGATGATATTTGTGTGAAAGGGAAGCATGATTTTGAAAACAATATTGGTAGTGGGAATCTCCTTAATCAGTGCATGATTTTAGAGAAACGGATAGGCACGAAATCAATACGTTTTGGTTGGAAATCTCCTAACTGATTTTATTAATCCATATAGATATTGAAATATAATTTTTTAAAATACGCCAAACTGACGCATCACAATACACCCAAAAATTTATACAAAAGTAACGTTTTTAATTTATACGTTTTTACGTTACTTATATCATTACAATGCGTACCCTTTTTAAATGCGAAATTTAATAGTCTGTAAAACACTGGATTTTACAAAGTTATTACTTAACTAAAATTTTAACTTGTTTACATTCTTCGTATTTAAAATATACATAGTTCATTTTTATTAAAATTCCAATTGGAGTTGTCTTTTTAACAAAGTAAAAATTTCAAAACTTCCAATCTTATATTTAGACTTTTAGGAAATGATTAAATCAAGTTAAAATTTATATTAAATTTCAAGGTTTTATAAATAAAAAGAAATAAAGAGTAGGCAATTAAAACGGCAAGCAATTAAGACAATATAACGCATACCCTTTTAGTTTCTTCCAAGCCATAAATAAAAGATATAAACAGCAATAATCTAATAAATAAACATGACTGTCAACAATAAAAATAGAAAGATAAAATAGAGGTGGATATATGAAATAATAATAATAAGAATATATATATATATATATAATATGTAATAAAAGTAGAAAAATTTATTGCGTGTAAAACGCTATATTTTATCAAAAAAAGTATAAGTTTTAAATTCCCAATAAATCCATATATTTGATTTCTCAATCATGTTATTGAATCGACTATTAACTTATCCTCTTATGGGTAATATTAAAATTGGTTTTTATACTAATACATAAAAAAATTCCCAATTCATCCAAATTTCAATTAATTATTTTCCAATAACTACCATGCTTTAATCCTACTCTTTTATTAAATATGTTATCACTTTATAAACCTAGTTATTATTTGTTTATCTTTCCTCATAAAAATATATATTCCAATTTTCATCTTTCTTTTGTAATAACTTGTTATTTCCAATTATATTGAATTCCCCAAATATATACATTTATCATAAATAAAACCTAAATCAATTTATTCAACTTGGTTTCAATCCTTTATTTCATCTTATGAATAAAATATAAATTTCCATTTATGTCATTTCATTTCCATTCACACATTACAGTTACAGTCCTATCTCACATTAATGAACATTTACCTACATTTAAATGTAATTGACTTTCTACTCTGAATTTAGCAGCCCTAAATAAAAAGGGGACTTGCATAAATGTTGTCACTAACTTTATATTACACTCAAGTTTATTATTTCCAGTAATTATCAGAATTGCTTATATAATGTTGAATTGCTTATATAATGTTGAATTCACTCCATTACCATACGTTTATTTGCATATATTCAATTTAATACCCAAATGTAACGGTTAAAACTACATTAATAGACCAATTAAATAGTAACTTACAACCGTTACTATATCCCTATTTTTTTCATTTCATTTTAAACACTCACTTCATTATAAATTATAAAGTTTTTTTTTTCTTAAATTTAATTACAAAAATCTTTTTAAATTAACCAGCTTAATTATCGAAATTTACAGGTCATTACAAGGTGAAAGTTTAAAACTGTTAATTTGCCAAGCTCTCTCGAGCACAACCCACGCGAACACTACCCAGACATGAGTTCTCCCCCGAGATCCTCACGCTAACTACTCCAGACACACAACCATCCAGCCGTGCACGTGCACACGGCGGTGCTGGAGCACTGGCGAACCTCGCCTCACTCAACAAGTCGCGATTGATCAAAATATTCGAAATCCAATATCAATTCGATGCGCAAACTTCCAGAGTGAAACTTGACCCATCTTTCGAAAAACTGGAATCAATGCTCCTTAGATAAATCACCTCGCCCCCTCCACGTCGTCCACGTGAGGCGCTACCACTTCGACCACACCTCCCCAACCCCCTTCCCTACTCTGTCCTAGAGATTCGCGCAGCCCGGTCAAACAGAGGTGAAGTAATCACGTCGTTTCCAGACCCAAACAAACCCATGCCTTAAACCCTAAACCTCACTCATTCCTTCCATCCTTACAATAGAAAAAGTATTTAACAATTTTCCTGTAATCATCGATTCCCAGACTTACTTCTTGCAAAGTTTCAGGATTCTAAATTTGTTTGATTTCTAGAAATTGGCTAAAAAGCAAAATTTGTTCAACTAAAAACTGCACCCTAACCCCAACACTAAAAATCATCAATATAGTTTTAAAAATCCTATTTTCGTATAAGAATTCATGTGATATATTTGAAATAACAATTTAGCATGTTCGAAATTTTCATCTTGGTCAGTTTCCTGTATAAAAAAATTTGTTTACAAATGCTACCAAACTCTATTCTACTAGAAAATGTTCCAGACCCTAATCACGTATAAACTAACTTGTTTTGTTTAAACTTCAAAGTCAAATAATTATTTAATGAAGTGATTGTTGAATTCCATGTTGATTTTCCACTCTGAAAACCAAAACAGAGAACATATGATACACAGTCTTATATATATGACAGTATTAAATATGAGAAGTTACTCCACCCAGAACTCTTAAATCATATATACATACATAAATTAGATTTAACTTAAATCTTGTAAACAGGTTGTTTACTCACCTTGAATATATTGATGAGCAGAGACTATAATTGTTTTTGCAACTGCAGTTTGATCTTCCTTTCTGCTTTGTTCCTTCAGTAAGTTGCTTTCAACTTTGAATATAAAGTGATGTTTGTTTTTTGCTTTTTCTTTTTTTTATTTCTGATCTTTGCTAAGTTGTTTCAACGAAAAAATAAAACAGACGTTCATGTATATAAAGAGATGTGCAGGTCAGTATAGTACCGAGCATCATTCTTTTGTATAAATTTTTTTTATACAGGCTTTGTACTTTGTATATGGGTAAGTTTGAAAGCATTAAATGAAAGTATGTATTTACAGCTGATATCTTGCTTGATGTTACTAGAGTAAATGGCATTTAATGAAAGCATGTAAATGTAATGTTCATGCTCCCTTTGTATGTTACAACAAATCTTACTTTACTTTATTTTTTTATATGAAAGTAATGTTTTTGTTTATTTTACAGTTTATTTTCTTCTTGTTTATGGGCTGAGTATTATTTTCTTTCTTGTGATGTGAACGAAGTTCTATTGTAATATGTTGTTTGTAGTTAGCTAATTTATTTCTAGGTTCTACTTTACAATCTTCATAATTTATTAACATGTTGTTTATCACATATATTTTATTCTTTTGTTTAAAACAATTTCTTATTTGTTACATAATTTATTCATTATTTATTTAAAAACTCAAACTATCAATTATTTATTTATTTCCATATAACTTTATAATATTAATATTAATGATATTTTCATTTCTCTTGAAATTTCTAAATTTGAATTTAAAAGTTCAAATAATTTACCGAATTTTAAATTCAAAATTTTAGGATGTTACATTACTACACTCATGTTTGACACTGAATAAGAGATGTCAAATCCTGTAAACATCTCTAACGCCATTCCACTCATATTATTTACCATCGATTTAACTTACATAAGATCTTTTAGTTCTGACTCGAGTGTTTTGTCTTTTCAATTTGCTCGGGTCAATCTGTGCATTCCAGGGTTTGAAGACCTTACTTCTGGAGGACGAAGACGAAGAATGTATTATTATTTTTATATTATTCCACTACATTCATACTGTTCCGCTGTATTATTTATTATTCTCTGGTATGTGGAACCCTGATACGTGTTGCATAAGTATAATCAAATGTTTTGTAAAACAGCTTCATGGACTGTTATTTGATTATTATATTTTGTCATTCCGCCGTGAGATTCTGTTTTGTTTTATTTCTTTCTCTGCTTTTCATATTTGCCCCGATAACACTCCGCCATTTTGTATGGTTTGAGTCTGACGTGTGTGATTTATCGTCGATTTAAAACGTACAAAAAGGCGGGCTGTTACAAATTTCATATTAGTATAGTTTAAAATAGTCTTATTCATTTACTTAACAAAACAGTTTCAAACTTATTTAAATCATAATACTTCATACCTAAACATACAAAACTAAACTTATATGCTTTATCAAATAATTTATACCTTTTGAAATTACCTAACTTTGAAAATTAAACCTCGATTTGGAAGTGTTCGAACCGGAGAAATCAAATTCAAATCCAAGAGTTGGAAATCAGCAACAAATCAGTAAATCAATTTCAATGGATAGGGTTAGATCCGAAACTCGAGGACTGAACACCGGGCTCACTTCAAATTGTTTCAAATATATATATATATATATATATATATATATATATATATATATATTTCGAATATCAAATCATACTTCAGAATTTGAAATCAAAATTGGTTTCACAAAATCAATCGCATAGCAAAGCTACTAAAGTGGCCTCTCTCCCCATTCTGAAACTCGAAAATCAACGTCGATGATGCATGCACTCATCACCGATATTATTCTCCAACGACATAAGTGAGTTCCGGACTTCTATTTTCTCGAATTTTTTTTTGAAAATTCTTCGAAATCATTGGAAATCATTTGAAGTCATTTGAAACATTTCTTATTCAGAAAATAATTTTAAATCATATTATTATATATTTTCAAAACCTTAAAACCAATTTGAAAATACCGGAGTTCAATTCCTCAAATTTCAAATTTAAAACCCTTCAGTTATAAATCATTTTTATAAATCAATTTCTTATAAAATTTTCAAAATTTCAAATCCTTTCAAAACCTCAAATTCTCGCTTTTAAAAGGTATATAATCCTTATCAAAAACATTTTTTACTTTTATATATAGAATATAGTCATACTTATCAAAATAATAATTTCGATATATAAAACAAATTTTAAAATACAAACAAACACGATTTCTCACAGGATGATCCAAGAATGGATTTCAAAACAAAGATGGTGATTCAAATTAGAGAGACTCTAATCAAACAGAATTCTGATTCGACGATAGGCTCGAATGAGAATGAGATAATTAAATTACAAAATAGAAGATGGGTATACTTATATAATTCGTGGGCGATCTTAACCGGGTCAACCGTGACTTTAGGAATATGATCGTCCGAAATTCTAAGGCAAATCGACATTCGATCGCCAGAGATAGAATTCAGCATAGCAAGAGATAGCAGTATCTAAACCGAGGGTGTAGAAATCTCTGGTCAATCAATGCCAATTGTAAAGGAGTTTTAACCCCTTTACAAATCATTCAAAGATTGGCGGGATCGCCGACTTTTATAGGGATCATTCGAAGTGGAGTTACGGGATGCTCTAGAATCAAAAGTACACAAATAGGGGGAGAGAAGAATGGATTTCAGAATAAGTGGGAGCGTCCCAAAATTCAAAGGAAACCGAGCCAAAGAGGAAGAGATTCAAGCATGAACGAAAGTAATTCTGTAATCGAATCTACTACATATGCTAAGTTTTGCCTTAAACCAGAGCTCTGATACCAACTGTAACGACCAAGATACACATGCCGGACTTGAATTGCTCAAAATATCAGATTGTTAATTTGAATTTGGCAAAAATCGGCATATTTAGCAAATAAAATAATCACAGAATCACAGACACAAGCATTATAACAGAGTGCAGCGGAATAGATAAATACTAGTTCATGAAGCTACTATATAAACAATAAAGTTTGAATAAAATACAATAGAATATCTCAAATCCAAACAGATGACATATCTGAACAAATCAACTGGAAAAGCTGAAAGCTGAATCAAGAGTTGGATCTCCAAGCGAAGCTCCAAACTCCAAAGGTGAGTCTCAAGTGCTGTATCACTCAGTCTAACCCGAGCGTAAAGCAAAATACAAAACACTCGAGTCAAGATTAACATTCTTATACCAATAAATCCAACTCAACTATAATATCAACTGAAATACAAGTAACTTAAAGGATGTTTGGGATACCCATCCTATAAGGATCCGTGGAACTATCTACATTATAGAAATATACGCTATTAACAACCAAACGTCATTATAACACCATGGTCATTTCAAAATAATTTATACTTCAAAACCATATCAATATGATACAAATTTTCGTTTCGAATATATTTGTTTTCACATTATAGCATTTCCAAAGTTACAACACTTTCAAAACCAAAACACTTTGAAATTTATAATTCTTTGGAAAACCATACCTTTGAATTCATAACTTCCACCACTTAAATAGTTAGATATTAAAATAGTATATATAATAAAATAGTTTATAAAGCAAAATAGTTTATATAAAAGCGTTATAAGTTAAAATAGTTTATATTAAAATAGTTTATATTAAAAATAATTTATATTAAAATGATTTATATTAAAATAGTTTATGTTAAAATAATTTATAAAGTAAAATATAGAATAATTTTCACAAATCGATACCAAATCAACTCGAATTCCAAAAATTAAAATTTAATAAAATTTCAAATAAAACTTATTTTAATTTATTTCGGTTTCTAAATAATCCATTTCAAATTATACCGATTTCAAATACAGATTTTTAACCACAAAATATACCATTTCAATTTCAATATTTCAGAGCTTTATATATTCAAACATTTCAAAACCAGATTTGATAATTCCATATATGTATCAAATCCACTTTACGATTATTTATTTTGAAATATTTACTTAAAACTTCAAATATTCACTAATTTAAATAAAACTTCAAATCTCAAATTTAAATAAAACTAAATATACCATTTTAATTTATGAAAATTTGAAATATTCACTTAATCACTTTTAAATCTAAATCAAGTTATAAAATCATATCTTTAAAAATTCCAATTTAATAAATTTCAAATCAAACTTATTTGAGTATAATTCTTAATTAAATTTCAAATCAAACTTATTTGAGTATAATTCTTAAATAAATTCAATTTCAAATCCTAGGAAATCATTTTAAAATATATATACATATATATATTGACCAACGGTCTCCGTATAAAAAACTATGTCAAGTGATACGGATATTTGTCATTTCAATCCGCAATTTATATATATACAGGTATATATCATTTCAACCCATAATCCCAAATTCAATTCAATGAAAATCGCTTGGGCTTATCAGTTCAACCCATAACGATTTTCTCCTACTCTATAGATCGTTCGGGTATGTATCATTTCACCCCATAGGGATTATAAACTAACAGGGAACTTGCAGAGTGATAACAGATATGATAATAACATAATAGGCATATATCGTCAACAACAATATAATATTAAAAATAGGATATGGTGTCATATCCCACGGGTGAACAGTTACAGGTAATAGCATATATAACAATTTAAATAACTACAACAGCATATTTCAATTGTTGTTTCAATTGAAATCAAATTTATTAAATAAAAGATTGTTAATCGTGAGTGATTGATCACCTTTTGAGGCTAGATAGATGAATGAAAAATGAGATGAGTTACAAATCCAAGCACGAATCCCAAAGCAAAGCAAGATTGACATGAATTTGAAGATCAAAGCTGATAACAATGATGAAACAAATCGAATTAGCTTGATATATATAAATGGAAAATATACATATATACATACTATTATACTCATTTGTATATTTTGGAGTTTGGTGTGTGGTATGATCTGGTAAACGCCTAGCGTATCGGTTCAGCAACCGAGTCTTTTGGGTTCATATCTTTTCATTTCCTACCATACAACCCAATAGCTATCTACAATTAATTTGTTGAGCTTTACTATTCCAAATCGTCCAGTGGTAAGCCGGCTGTCCTTTCATTTTCTTAGGTTATTGTTCTTTTATTGTGCTACTTTATATATTTTTTTTTGAAAAATCATTATAATAATGAGAAGCTAGCCTAATCTCCCTTGTAACCTGTAGCCTTTGGATTCTCACGTTTCCTCTTCTCATCTTCTTTTTCTACTCTCCTCCCTCTGCTACTTTAAACAAAAACATGACAACATAATTTTCATCCAACCTCCAGTTCGCACTCTCTTGCATACTAGAATAGGCAACGGCCGAAGCTATGTAGTAAGCCACCCATCTCCTCACCGATCATCTCATCACCTCGTTTACCCATGAACCGATGCAGCCTTCTCCAATGGCCTCACTCGCTCATCAACGGTTTCTTCCTTTGACCTGAGCAAGCCGAGATCGACCCCCACCATGAACTTCGTCGGTTTCCTTTTCTGTGCTGTGCCATGTAAGTGTAGCAGCCTCTCTCGCTATTGTATATATAGACTTATATATATATATATATATATATATATATATATATAGGTTTACTGATTTTCGAAATATATATGGTTAAGTATTTTGTTATATATTTTAGTTCACATTGTTATGTTATAAGATTTATATATATGTGTATATAAGATTTATATGGACATAAGTATATATGAGTTTATATATAAAGTAAGTTTATGTATTAAGTGTAAATTGTTAGCATAGCTTCATTTGCTGTTATGTATATATATATATATGTATACGTGTATATATATATATATATATTATTGCATAACTTATATTTGTAGGTAAGTAGTTGTAAATTATAATATACTATATTACTAAGATTTGGCAAGCCTGCATATATTTGTTTTAGCCTGCATGTGTACCTCTTTATTTCTAGAATGTTGATATGAATATATTTAGTAAACACATAAGTAAGTTATATATGTATCGGCTTATATTTTTTATATACATATTATTGATTTCAAGGTGTGATCTATATGTAAGTGTTTATACATACATATATATACATAGGTTGGGTTTTCAAATTTTATATATATGTATATAGTATGATGATTGATTTGTGTAAGAGCATGTTTTGGTAGTGTATGTATATATATATATATATATATATATATATATGTATAGAAGTAAGTATATATGTGTTAGTTATATGAAAAGCAACATAAATCATATATTAGTTATATACATATATAGCTTATATAAGTCTACATATATTCGCATTTGTCTGCATACTATTTTGGGCTTTGTTATATATAAAGTGTATGAGTTATATGGTTTAGTCTATATACATTTTTGTATGTTGCTTATTGTTGAGTTGATTGTTGTATTATATCGGTGCTTTATACGTATTTGGTTCACCTATATACGTTGTTTAGGTAAGATATATAATATATTATACATAGTTTTCAAAACCTTTCATTTCTGTTAAGTTTTTACATGTTATAATAAATTGGTTATATTGATTTGATAATATGTATTGATTTTATTTATAACCTGTATGTAATTTGTACATAGGTGTTTATACTCTAGTTTTATATATATTTGTGAAATTTGGTCTTCAATTATATATATATATATATATATTTAAATATATTGTATATAATGGTATTTAATATTGATTTTGAAGTACAAATATTGTATATGTTTAAATTTTGTATATGATATTTATATATATATACAAATAGTTACATACAGTCATATATTTATATAAGTTCATTTATAACCGATCTCTATCAATCCAGCTTTGATTTGATTTCGTCGATGCCTCGTCATCAGCTTTGATCGTCAAATTCTAGCCCGTCTCTCTTTGCTTTGGAATTCGTATTGGATTCACAACTCATTTCGTTATCTGTCCCACTAGCCTCGGAAGGTGAGCAATCACTCACGACTAATGTTCTTATATTTATTAAATTTGATTTCAATTGAAACGACAATTGAAATAAGCTGTTGTTAGTTATTTACATTGCTATATATATATGCCTTTACCTATATCTGTTTACCTGTGACATCTAACACCATTATTTGTTATTTATATTGATGATATATGCTTGTTTTATTATTATCATATCTGTTATCACTCTGCAAGTTCCCTGTTAATATAGAAATCACTATGGCTTGAAATGATACATACATGAACGATCTATAGAATATGAGAAAATCGTTATGGGTTAAAATGATAGACCCAAGCGATTTTCAATTGAATTGATTTGAAATGATATATACTTGTATATATATATATATATATTTAAATTGCGGATTGAAATGATAAATATCCGTATCACTTGACCATATGATAGAAAATTATATACAAACATCGTTGGTCTATATATAAATATTTTGAAAAAAATATGGTTTAATATAAATATTGATTTTAGATATTATATAAATTTTATTTTATGTATAGTTAAATTCTTGATTTTAAGCTATGTATAAATTTGTTTAATATAAAATAAGTTTAATAATAAAGTTTGACTTTTTATTAAAATATAATATGGTTAAATATTTATTTAAAGATTTATATTATTATATAGAGTAATGATTTAAATAGATTAAGGTTGGAAGATAAATTTGAAATTGATTTGAAATTAAATTTATTTAAGAATTATACTCAAATAAATTTGATTTGAAATTTAATTAAATTGAGTTTTTTAAAGGATATGATTTTTATAACTTGATTTTGGTTTAAGGTGATTTAAATGAATATATCAGGTTTAAATAAATTGAAAGAATGTTCAGTTATTTGAAGTTTAAAAGTTTTACTTAAATGATATTGATATAGTAAGTAAACATTTCAAATCTAAATAATAGTAATTGAATTTGATATATATGGAATTTATCAAAATTTAGTTTTGAAATTATGGAATATTTAAAGCTTTGAAATATATGGAATTTGAAATGGTTTTTTTGAGGTTCAAATCTATATTTGGAATTGATATAAATTGAAAAGGATTATTGAAAATTGAATTGAGTTGAAATTTATGAATTGAGATTTGATTTAAATTGAATTTTGGATTCAAGTTGATTTGAATCAACTTGTGAAATGAGGAAATTATTTTATTTTATAAAGTAATTTTAAATTTAAAACTATTTTATTATATATACTATTTGAATATCTAAACTGTTTAAAGGGTGGAAGTTATGGTTTCGAAGCTATGAATTACAAAGTATTATATTTTGAAAATGTTATATTTTCAAGTGTTTGGTTTCGAAAGTGTTATAACTTTGAAAATGCTATGATTTTGAAAATGGATATATTTGAAATGGAAATGACATCATATTTGGCTTTCAAATGGAAATGATATCGTATTGATATGATTTCGAAATGTCAGTGATATTTTGGTTTTGAAGTGTATACTATTTTAAAAATGATCATGGTGTTATAATAACAGTTGGTTGTTAAAGAGACTAGGATCGGAAGTTGTCATACTCTCCGCCAACTCCGAAAACCACTTTAACAACCGTATACATGGTGGAGATTCCAGAATGAAGTAGGAAGGTGGCGACATTCTATTGAGGTATATACGTGGACCCGACTCCCATGAGTTGGCATAAGGTGGCTAAAACAGGAGTGATTCCGGGCCAATAAGGCAGCTCCTCTTATCGGATACACTCCTTCGATACCATTCTATTACTTTGATATTGACTGGGTGCACCTTTGGATTTGGGAGTGTGGCTCGAGGTGGGCGGTAGTGGCTACTATGCGTTACCACCAGTCTGGATGCGTAATTGGTATATCTACCCTGGCAATGCCTATTTTTGCCGTGTCACCTACCCTAGCGCGCCTTGTACGATTTTATTTTGTATCATACTTACGGAGTGCCCTCTGACGACGCCCAGTACGGGGGAGATTACGGTACCGTATAGACTATGGGAATATATAAATGTGTTAAGGTGGAAACTGTAAAGCCTTAACGCTATTTTTAAAATATATTATACTTTACTTTAGATATTATTATAATAGCATATATTACTACATAGTAGATAGTTTAACGGATCCTTAGAAGATGGTTATCCCAAACATTCTTTGAGTTACTTGTATATCAGTTGTTATTTTACTTGAGTTGGATTTACTGATATAAGAATATTGATCCTGACTCGAGTGTTTTGTGTTTTGCTTTACGCTCGGGTCAGACTGAGGGATACAACTTTTGATACTCACCTTTGGAGTTGGAGCTTCGTTTGGAGATCCACCTACATATGTTCAGCTTGCAGTTATTCAGTTGATTCCAGTGACGTATTCTGATCTTTGACTATTGTATTTGAAACTTTTGTTGTATCTTATTTAACTATGATATATATGGTAGCTTCATGAACTACTATTCTCTGGTTTCCGCTACATTGTTGTTATATTACTCTATGTCTGTGATTCTATGATTATTTTATTTACTGCATATGTTGAGTTTTTGTCAAATATAAATTGACAACTTAATATTTTGAGCAATTCAATTTCGGCATGTTTGGATGCAAATAGTTGAAAATATCGGGCTGTTACATTTGGTATCAGAGCTTTGGTTTTAGGAAAAACTCAACATATAGAGTAGATTTAATTATGGAATCACTTCCGTTCGAACCTTAATTCCTTCCTCTTTGACTAGGTTTCTTTGAATTTTGGAACGTCCTCCTCGGTTCCAAAATCCATTCTTGTCTCCCTCTATTCGTGTTTTCTAATTATGGAGTATCCCATAACTCCACTCCGAATGATCTCTATAATAAATCGACGGTTTGCCAATCTTTGAATGATTGTAAAGGGGTGAAGCTTCTTTACAACAGGCATTGATTCACCGGAGATTTATATATCCTTGGTTTAGATGCTTGTTATGTCAAATTCTATCTCTTGAGATTGAATGTAGATTTGTCTCAGAATTCCACATCGATCTTATTCTTGTAGTCACGGTCGACCCGGTTAAGGTTGCCTGCGATTTATATAAACTTATCCATCTTCTTATTTTGTTATATAATCATCTTATCTTTGTTTCGAATCTATCTTCGAATCAAAATTATCTTTGATATGAGTCCATCAAATTTGAATCTCTATCCTTGCTTTGAAATCCATTCTTGTATCATCAAGCGAGGAAGTGTATTTGTAAATTAATATTAAGAATGTTATATATATATATATATTGTGTTGTTTGAGTTGTTGATGTTGATTTGGATTTCGATCGATTCGTCTGATCAGCGATAACGATTGGACTTTCAAAACACTTGAACATAGCAAACTGACACAATACTATTTTCAAATTTGGTAAATGAAATAATCTTGTATGCTTATATTATATATAAGTATAATTTTCTAAAATTATATAGTTAAATGAATTGGTTTTAGATATAATAATATTTGATTTTCATTTATTGTGTTGTAAACCATTGATTTTACCAATATAAAAATAAATGGAATTGTAAAACTTGGTTTGTAGATTTATTTAGAAACTTAAATGAATTTAAAATAAGAATTTGAGAATTTAATTTCCGATGATTTCAAACTAGGGTTTTAAAGTTTTAAAATGTATATTGATTAAAAGTATTTTCGAATAGAAACTATTTTCAAAGAATTTTAAATGTTTAATTAGTGCTCTCCTGTTTTGTCGTAGGAAAATAATTTCGATGATGGTGGCCGCATCATCGATATTCATTTTTGAGTTTCGAAGTGGAGAGACCATTCTGTAGCCTTGCTACACTATTGTAGTGGAAATTAAATTGATATGAATTGCTGAAGTATGACTTGATTTATAATATAGGTATATATTTATAGATTTGATTTGACATATTTTTTAGAAAAACCCTACTCCGGAGAGTAGAGCTATATATATAGATTTGATTTGACATATATATATATATATATATATATATATATATATATATATATATATATTTGTATATATTATCTCCAATGGTTTGAAGTGAAATCGAAAATTCAATTCTTAAATTTATGTTAAAGGGTGTTTTCAATTATAAAATGAAGTCAACAATTTTGAATAAATATTTAAACTTGAAATAATTGAATTAGGAAAATTTACTTATATAATACTCAGTTACATTCCAATATAACTTACCTAAACCATTTAGAAGTTGAATATGTAATTGAATAATATACAATATAAAATGATTTTATAAATAAATTTGAGTGATTGATATACACTTAGATTTTAGTTATAAAATGATAATAGAGATAAACAGAATAATAAGTTGATTGAATAGTAAATGAGACAAATTAAATAAAATTTTGTTTTGAAGAAATCTTTTGGTATCAAATATTAATAAACTGAAATTAAATCAACTTATTGAATTACCATGAATATAAATTCAATTATTGAATATTAATTAATTTAAACTGAAATTTATTTGGTTTTAAATAAATTATTTTATTTTTTTCAATGTTTTTCCTCTGGTTGTTTTTATTCTCCTACCTCCTTCCTTTTCGAGGACGAAAAGTTTTGAGTGGGGGAGAGTCTAATGACCTGTAAATTTTAGTGGTTTATTAATCTAATTTATTGAATTTTGTGAAATTTTAAATAATAAAATTTCGAAATAAAAATTTAATATTTGGAATATGCCTATTTTAACATGGAAAATGGTAAATTTTCATCGGAAAATATTGAAGTTTATTTTCCTGTATAATTCTATTTCAATTTAGATCAGTTAAATATTGATGATAATAAAATGTTTTCCAAACATGAATATTTTTCAGTAAAAAAATTTCAAACCATCTTCTGAGTGAGACGTCATATTTTGTTTCTCAACTGTTATTGCTCCGTCTATCTTATTTTCGATGAAATAGCAGCATTTTCGGTACCGATTATCGACTTTTGATCGGATGATCGTACCACTAATATTTGTATACCGTTTTGAGCATCTCGTCGTGCTGATCTTCGTAGTATACTCATTTGTGTATTTTGGAGTTCGGTGTGTGGTATGATCTGTGAAACGCCTAGCGTATCGGTTCCACAATCGAGTCTTTTGGTTTCATATCTTTTCATTTCCTACCGTACAACCCAATAGCTATCAACAATTAATTTATTGAGCTTTACTATTCCAAATCGTCTAATGGTACACTGGCTGTCCTTTTATTTTCTTTTGTTATTGTTCTTTCACTGTGCTACTTTAAATTTTTTTCTTTCGAAAAATCATTATAATAATGAGAAGCTAGCTTAATCTCCGTTATAACCTGTAGCTTGTGGATTCTCACGTTTCCTCTTCTCAGCTTCTTTTTCTACTCTCCTCCTTCTGCTACTTTAAACAAAAACGTGACAACATAATTTTCATCCAACCTCCAGCTCGCATTCTCTTCCATACTCGAATAGGCAACGGCCGAAGCTATGAAGTAAGCCACCCATCTCTAGACCGATCATCTCATCACCTCGTTTACCCATGAACCGATGCAGCCTTCTCTAATGGCCTCACTCGCTCATCAGCGGTTTCTGCCTCCGAATTGAGCAAGCCAAGATCGAGCCCCACCATTAACTTTGTCGGTTTCCTTTTCTCTGCCGTGCCATGTGAGTGTAGCAACCTCTCTCGCTATTGTATATATAGATTTATATATATATAGGTTTACTGATTTTCGAAACATATATGGTTAAGTATTTTGTTATATATTTTAGTTCACATTGTTATGTTATAAGATCTATATATATATATATATATATATGTATATGTATATAAGATTTATATGGACATAAGTATATATGAGTTTATATATAAAGTAAGTTTATGTATTAAGTGTAAATTGTTAGCATAGCTTCATTTGTTGTTATGTATATATATATATATATATATATATTATTGCATAACTTAGATCTGTAGTAGATAGTTGTAAATTATAATATATACTATTTTACTAAGTTTTGGCAAGCCTACATATATTTGTTTTAGTCTGCATGCGTACCTCTTTATTTCTAGAATGTTGATATGAATATATTTAGTGTCTATATATATATAAGTAAATTATATATGTATCGGCTTATATTTGTTACATACATATTGTTGATTTCATGGCGTGATCTATATCTAAGTATTTATATATTAACCTATATATATAAATATACATAGGATGGGTTTTTCAAATTTTATATATATGTATATTGGTAAGTATATATGTGTTAGTTATATGAAAAGCAACATAAATCATATATTAGTTATATATATAGCTTATATAAGTCTGCATATATTCGCATTTGTCTGCATACTATTTTTGGATTTGTTATATATAAAGTGTATGAGTTAAATGGTTTAGTTTATATACATTTTTGTATGTTGCTTATTGTTGAGTTGATTGCTGTATTATATATGCAGTATTATATAGGTGATTTATACGTATTTGGTTCACCTATATACGTTGTTTAAGTAAGATATATAATATATTATACATAGTTTTCAAAACCTTCCATTTCTGTTAAGTTTTTACATGTTGTAATAAATTGGTTATATTGATTTGATAGTATGTATTGATTTTATTTATAACCTGTATGTAAGTTGTACATAGGTGTTTATACACTAGTTTTATATATATTTTTGAAATTTGGTCTTCAATTATATATATATATATATATATATTTAAATATATTGTATATGATGGTATTTAATATTGATTTTGAAGTACAAATACTGTATATGTTTAAATTTTGTATATGATATATATATATATATATATACACACAAATAGCTACATACAGTCATATATTTATATAAGTTCATTTATAACCGATCTCCATCAATCCAGCTTTGATTTGATTTCGTCGATGCCTCGTCATCAGCTTGGATCGTCAAATTCTAGCCCATCTCACTTTGCTTTGGAATTTGTATTGGATTCACAACTCATTTCGTTATCTGTCCCACTAGCCTCGAAAGGTGAGCAATCACTCACGATCAATGTTCTTATATTTATTAAATTTGATTTCAATTGAAACGATAATTGAAATATGTTGTTGTTGGTTGTTTACATTGCTATGTATATGTTGTTACCTATATCTGTTCACCTGTGACATCTGACACCATTATCTGTTATTTATATTAATGATATATGCTTGTTTTATTATTATCGTATATGTTATCACTCTACAAGTTCCCTGTTAATATAGAAATCACTATGGGTTGAAATGATACATACCCGAACGATCTATAGAATAGGTGAAAATCGTTATGGGTTGAAATGATTGACCCAAGCGATTTTTGATTGAATTGAATTTGGGATTGCGGGTTGAAATGACATATACCCGTGTGTGTGTATATACACACACATACATATATATAAATTACGAATTGAAATGATAAATATCCGTATCACTTGACCGTAGGATAGAAAATTATATACAGACATCATTGGTCTATATATAAATATTTTGAAAACGATTTCTATGGTTTTCTAAAAAAATATGGTTTTATATAAATATTGATTTTAGATATTATATAAATTTTATTTTATATATAGTTAAATTCTTGATTTTAAGCTATGTATTAATTTGTTTAATATAAAATAAGTTTAATAATAAAGTTTGATTTTTTTATTAAAATCTAATATGGTTAAATATTTATCTAAATATTTATATTATTATATAAAGTTTATAATGATTTAAATAAATTAAGGTTGGAAGATAAATTTGAAATTGATTTGAAATTTAATTTATTTAAGAATTATACTCAAATAAATTTGATTTGAAATTAAATAAAATTGAGTTTTTAAAAGGATATGATTTTTATAACTTGATTTTGGTTTAAGGTGATTTAAATGAATATATCGGGTTTAAATGAATTAAAAGAATGTTCAGTTATTTGAAGTTTAAAAGTTTTACTTAAATGATATTGGATTTATTAAGTAAGCATTTCAAATCTAAATAATAGAAATTGAATTTGATATAGATGGAATTTATCAAAATTTAGTTTTGAAATTATGGAATATTTAAAGCTTTGAAATATATGGAATTCGAAATGGTTTATTTGAGGTTCAAATCTATATTTGGAATTGATATAAATTGAAATGGATTATTGAAAACTGAATTGAGTTGAAATTTATGAATTGAGATTTGATTTAAATTGAATTTCGGATTCAAGTTGATTTGAATCAATTTGTGAAGTTGAGGAAATTATTTTATTTTATAAAGTAACTTTAAATTTAAAACTATTTTATTATAAATACTATTTGAATATCTAAACTATTTAAGGGGTGGAAGTTATGGCTTCGAAGCTATGAATTTCAAAGTATTATGTTTTGAAAATGTTATATTTTCAAGTGTTTGGTTTCGAAAGTGTTATAACTTTGAAAATGCTATGATTTTGAAAATGGATATATTTGAAATGGAAATGATATCTTTTTTGGTTTTGATATGGAAATGATATCGTATTGATATGGTTTTGAAATGGCAATGATATTTTGGTTTTGAAGTATACACTGTAACAAACCAGGAATTCGTAGCAATTAATTATCGTCACTAGGTGATTAAATTGTTTGCTAATTCCTATTGGAATTTTATTGGGTTAAAATTCTTTCGAAATTTGTCTAAAAATTTTATAGGCTTTATAATCTTGGCCCATGTTTTTGCCGTGTTATCAAAAGAGTACCGTTCCCCTTTTTCCTATTCGAAAACCCTAAGCTAAACATACGAGAAAATTAATAATGGCGGCTTCATCTCGTCTCGTCGTTCCCCTTTCCAAGCTAGGGTTTTAGATAAATTGAAGGTACGACTTTTGTATGCTCGATCGAAGGTGGTTGCTTGCTCCGTCGATCGTTCGTGCTCCTCGTTTCATCCAAAGGTGAGTGATTTTAATTATTACTCACATCTAGTACAACTTAGCACTTTGTTTTGCGTCTGATTTGGCTTCATCGCTGATGGTTTTAATTCACTCGAGTTCTTCGCTGTTGTTTTGATGTTGTTGTTTTCTCTGATTTAATCAATTTCATATAAAATGATACTTGCGATTTTTGACCGATTCATGTATATGGCTTTGACGATTTTTTAGGTGTTCGAATTCCTTAGCCATTACGGCTTGACTTTCATTTTGACTTCAGGTTTGATGGTTGTATTCATCTGGAAATATGCGATACTTTGCTTTGAGCTTAGGCTTGATAAATCTGATTTTGGGAAGCTTGCTATTTCGATTTCTTTAAATATGTGATTTCTATCACTCTGGCATTTGAACACTGGTTTGAAATTGGTAAGACCTACTTGACTTGTTCACTGTATTGCAGTTTCAATTTGCATATGGTCTTGAGTTGTAGCTTTGACTTTGCACACTGTCACATTATGTTGCACTTGTTTTGTCGTCTTCATGTACATGCCGAGTCCTGTTAACCTTACTAGTGCACTGTTGGTTCACGTTGCATTCACTTGCATACTTGTTAATCATGTAGTTCCTTGTATCAACTTTTGAACATGACTGTTTTATTATTGAGGCTGTTATACAAGTAATCTTTGCTTGCATATATGTTTATATGCATTTCTATTTGAAATTGATATCCAGATTCATGTTGCATATTCTTTGTAGCACACTTGAACTGTTTCCATCACGTTCATGTGCATTTTCTATTTAAGTTTGCAATCTCCAGTTCCATGTAGTTGTTACTGGTGCCTTGTATTTGTTGCCTTCATGTTCATGTACGTTAGTACTGCTTCATGTCATATACATTTTCTACTGAGATTGCACCATCCAGTTTCATGTAGTCTAGCTTGCATTGACATTGGTCTTGATTTGAGTTCATCCTGGTTCTTGCATCATGTGTCACCATTGTCTATGTATTAGTGATACCCTATTTCTGTTGTCCACATGAGTTGTAGCTGCTGTCCACCTGAGTTGATCATTGAAGTGCCTTGCCTTGAGCTTTGGCCTTTGGTGGTTCGTCATGTAGTCTAATGTAGGTGAATGTTTTGATATTGGCTTTGCATTTCACTTGTGTACTACCTGGGTCTGCATCCCTAACCATGTCACTATTGTCTGGTCTGTAACTCATTTGCATACACTATCTCTTTGAGTTGAACTTCTGGTGGTACCTGTAGTGTTGTTGTGTCAATATGCATATCAGGTTACATGTCATTTACTGTTGCTTCGACCTTTTAAGTTACATTTAGGGTCTGGTTCATTGACTTGTGAACTGCCTTCATATGTTTTGATAGCTTGGTTCTTCAATTGGTTGGTCTGACCCGAACTGAGTATGATTCCTTCAAATGGTGTCTTTATTGTAGTTTGAATTGGATTTTGTGCACTGTCTATTCAGTTGAGTAAATAGACTGTCTTGAGTCTCTGTGAATGCTAGACCCTTGATAATATTGTCTTCATACATACTTGATGTTGTCTGGTTGTTCACTGGTCTTTGAGACATGTTGCATTTTGGACATTGTTTCATCTCCGCTTGATTATTGTTTGCTGCCTGGTCGACCATTGCAATTCACTGATCTTGGCCTTTGTATTGACATACTTGTATTTTTGAAGCTTTATTCTTAGTATTGCTGGTGTACTTGGGTCAGTGGCATTGATATCTTTAGCTTGTAGTTGCACACTGCTGTTATTTGTTGCACTTGTGTACTTTATATATCGTGTAGCCACTTGATCAATTTGTTGAGCTTGTACACTTTTATTTCACCTGAGTTGAATCCAGTTTTAAAACTCGGATTTGACCTTGTGCTTATTCCTATTTCATCACTGTAGTGACGAGGCAGTACACGCGTGCGTGTACTGCAGCCCTACCAGATTGATGTTTAATTGATGTTTTCAGTTGCTGAATTGTTTTCTTGGTCCAATTCCATGTTTTCTAAATTATCTTCATTGATATTCTTTTCACTTATCTTTGTTGATGATTTGAATCTGCTGATTTGTTTTTTAACACTGTTATGTGTTATATTTACCGTTATCTGATTTCCTTGTTAAAGGATTGGATAGACGAGATTTATTTTGACTTCCATCTAATTGTTGTTTAATTATTACCGCTTCTGTGCATTAATAACTGAGTTGAATTAGACTGACCCATGTATTATTTTCTTTTGAATGTAATACTCGGGTCAGACCGAGTTATTACTGGTTGTAGATATCTTGCTTTGGGTTGCTGCTAGAGCTATGAAGTCTTTTCATACTTTTGGAGTAGTCGTTGTCTTAACATAGGATGTTATGTATTCATGTATGTTAATCACGATAATGTACTTGTGTATATAACTTCCTGAGTCGACAGTTGTAGTTGTATCATATGTATTGTATCACATGTATTGTAATTGACATCAGTTATTATATATATGAGACATTTTTGTTTTATCTATGTTCCGCATTTATATTATCTGTGTTATTTTTATATCTATTGTCCTAAACTATTATGAACCATCGTAGTTCGTTTTATACTGGAATTGGGTATGTCGATGGGAGTAAATAAATCAAAGATGAAAAATATATACCCCTCCTATCGAGATAACCAATACTAGTGTAAGGCCTAACTACGGATGACCGCTCCTCAACAGCCTTATTCTCCGTGCTAGTTGACAGCATTACACCGTAGTGTTCTTGGCTAGCGTGGGTATAGAGGTGGGGCGTCACAGCTTGGTATCAAAGCTTGGGGGTTATGGACATAATATAAAACATAACTTAGATGGAACATGTGTTACAACTATTTGTCGATGTTTTATCTCACATCTTTGTCTATGATTATCTTTGATTGTTAGGTATGAATTCCTAACGCTTATTCATGTGCATTTGATTTTGATTTCGTGAAAGTATTTTGGCTTCGGCCTCCGTTTTCTTTGCGAACTCAAGTTGGGTTTTTGATGATGAAGATTTTGTTCTTTTGTTTTCGGCTTTGAATTGATTTAGCCGATGTTGATTTTGTTCGAATCTGGCCAATTAAAGCTATTTTGACCTCTGGACTTTGTTCCACTTTTGTGCTATGCTATGGGTGTCATTGTGTACCTGTTACACTGTGATGAAAAATAGCTCGACCGGTTGCAAATTGAGTGAGAGATTGCATTTTTATTAAATAGGGTAGGAATTGCAGAATTTGCAGTTCGGTCAACCGACCTGATCCTATTTCCCTGTTTGCCTATTTATGCTCGTTTTGCTTTGTTTTTCCAATTGTTAATTGATTCTTCTTTTCCGATTAGTTGTTATCACCTTTGTCGACTTTGATAACTTCTATTTCTGGAATTTTTGAGTATTTCTACTTGGATGGATTTGGAATCGAATTATTTGGATATTATTCACGTCTTCGAATGTGAATTTTAGTGAATTGATTTTGGTTTCCAAATTTAATCGATTTGTGTTAACTCCCCGATTTGTTGCTATCATTTATTAGCGACTTTGGTGACATTTTCTTCGGGATTTTCGTGAACATACCTTTTGATGAATTCGGTATCGATTTTTTGGATTCTATTCACGTCTTTGTATGTGAATTCTTGTGATTGATTGTTTCTACAATCATTTTTGTGATTTGTCACTTTAAAAATATAAAGGTTTTAATACTAGTAGTGAATATCAAAACCCTTTCCTCCAAATGATTTCAACACTATTTTATTTATAAAGCTCGTTTTCTTAAACTGTTTTCCAATCTATTAGTATGTATAAGCCTTTACCCCACTCGGATGAGAAATCTAATTAAACGGCTTAGTAAAACAAGTGGTATGAAGCACTTGCGTTTGCTTCGTCGGTTAATTCTTGGACTTGTTCGATTGAACCTCTTGTGACAATTTTCTAGTGAAGATCTACAGTTTGTTCGTAAATATTTAAGTTAAGCTAGTGGTTATGGGACATGAAGCTAAACTCATATATTTACTAGCTTAGTGTGATTGACACTTCTTGATGATCGATGATGATCATTTTTGTGATTTAGACTAGCAAATGTGCGATGTCTCTATGTCTACGAGGGAGACTAAACCCCGTTTGTGTGATGTTTCATCATCACATATGTGGGGTAGCGCCACATGGTCTTCGGGCCGTTCGTGTGGAGCTTCGGCTCATGGTCTTAGAGCCGTTTGTGTGGAGTTTCGGCTCAAAATTAATGGTTAGCTACCATGAGATAGCGTCTCGTTCGTGTGATACATATGTTGGTGGGTTTTCATGCTCCCGTTCGTGTGATAGGCCTCCCCCTTTTTGTGATTTCTGGATTTCGTGTGTCGATTTCTAGAATTTTTGTGATTTCTGGATTTCGTGTGTCGATTTCTAGAATTTTTGTGATTTCTGGATTCTATGTGTCGATTTCTAGAATTTTTGTGATTTCTGAATTTCTTGTGATGATTTCTAGAATTTGTGTCTCACCAATTTTTGTGATTTTCATTGATAGGTTTTATCAGCTTTTGTGCATTGGTGAATTAGTATGTCATTAACTTTTTATGAATAAAAGTTTAAGGAGTTTGATATTCCTTTTGATCTTTGAGAAGATTCTTGTGACATTTTTAGTGAATGAAAATTCACTGGTATTATGTTTTGATGCCAATTATTTTGATGAGATTTTGACGTATAAAAATTACTGTCGCTTTGACTTCAGTAACCGTCAATTTTAAAGTGGATTTTCAAGCGGTTATCCCGCAATGCTGATTTTGTTGTCCGTTTTTACGGTATTTAGAGAAGTGCAATTTCCTTGTCGAAGTTGCTACTGATGTTGCTGTTTTAATCACGTGTTTTAAAAATTGTTTCAAAAATCAAAATTGTTTTCAATTTTTTTTTATAGTTTACGCTTTCAAAAGAATGAGGAAGCGATTTAAACGTTTCAGCAAAATCGAGGACTATGACCCCTTTCTTTTACTGATCCGCTTAATTCCGGACTTGTTCGTTTGAGAATGTAAATTATTACTTTTATAAAATAAATAAAATTCTTTTCAAAAATTTTACAGTTTGCGCTTTCAAAAGAATGAGGAAGCGATTTAAACGTTTCAGCAAAATCGAGGACTATGACCCCTTTCTTTTACCGATTCGTTTAATTCCGGACTTGTCCGTTTGAGAATGTGAAATGTTATTTTTAGAGTACACAATTTTGCATTTTCAAGGAAACGATGAAGAGAATTAAACGATTTAGTAAAACTCGTGGTTATGGGACATGTGCGTTTGCTATTTCGGTTAATTCCGAACTCGTTAATTGAAATATTTGTTATTTCTGATTATCGTTTTTGATAATTGGATATTTGTGATATCTGATTATCGTTTTTGATAATCAGATATTTGTGATTTCTGATTATCGTTTTTGATATCGGATATTTGTGATTTCTGATTATCGTTTTTGATAATCGGATAATTGTTGTTTCTGATTATCATTTTTGATAATCGGATATTTATGATTTCTGATTATCGTTTTTGATAATCGGATGTTTGTAATTTCTGATTATCGTTTTTGATAATCGGATTTTGTGATTTCTGATTATCGTTTTTGATATCGGATGTTTGTGGTTTCTGATTATCGTTTGTGATAATTAAATATTTGTGATTTGTGATTTGATTATCATTTGAGATAATTAAATATTTGAGATTTGATTATCGTTTGAGATAATTAAATATTTGTGATTTGAGATTTCTGATTATCATTTTTTTTGATAATTAGATAATTGCTAATTTTACTGATTATAAGATTTTCTAGTCTCTAATTGATTATAGATTATGTTGGTTATATTGAATTGCTGTTTTCTATCTATCTCTGTTGATAGTTAGAGTTTGCTGATTATGAAGTTCATGGTTTCTAATTATCTTGTTGATAACTAGATATTTGCAATTTTGCGATTTGCGAATTTTTTTATAATTATCTTTGTTGATAATTAGATTTTGTTGTTTGCTAATTATCGTATCGATAATTAGATATTGCTGATAATTGCGTTTATTCAGTTTTGTTGTTTTCTGATTATCTATTTGATAATTAGATTTTGTTGTAAATTTGTGAATTTCTTTTATTGAAATTAAAAGATTTCTTTGGCGTGTGTGTTCTTGACCTTTATTTTTCTAGCTTAACTAGTTTATGTTAGAAAAATAATTGTTATTGACGACCTTAATTATGAAAATTGCGGGGACGCAATTTCTATAAGGAGGGGAGTCTGTAACAACCTGGGAATTCATAGCAATTAATTATCGTCACTAGGTGATTAAATCGTTTGCTAATTCCTATTTGAATTTTATTGAGTTAAAATTCTTTCGAAATTTTTCTAAAAATTTTATGGGCTTTTATAATCTTGGCCCATGTTTCTGTCGTGTTATCAAAAGAGTACCATTCCCCTTTTTCTCATTCGAAAAACCTAAGCTAAACATACGAGAAAATTAATAATGGCGGCTTCATCTCGTCTCGTCGTTCCCCTTTCCAAGCTAGGGCTTTAGATAAATTGAAGGTACGACTTTTGTATGCTCGATCGAAGGTGGTTGCTTGCTCCGTCGATCATTCGTGCTCCTCGTTTCATCCAAAGGAGAGTGATTTTAATTATCACTCACATCTATTACAATTTAGCACTTTGTTTTGCGTTTGATTTGGTTTCATCGCTGATGGTTTTAATTTACTCGAGTTCTTCGCTGTTGTTTTGATGTTGTTGTTTTCTCTGATTTAATCATATAAAATGATACTTGCGATTTTTGACTGATTCATGTATATGGCTTTGACGATTTTTGAGGTGTTCGAATTCCTTAGCCATTACGGCTTGACTTTCATTTTGACTTTGGGTTTGATGGTTGTATTCATCTAGAAATATGCGATACTTTGCTTTGAGCTTAGGCTTGATAAATTTGATTTTGGGAAGCTTGCTATTTCGATTTCTTTAAATATGTGATTTCTATCACTCTGGCATTTGAACACTGGTTTGAAATTGGTAAGACCTACTTGACTTGTTCACTGTATTGCAGTTTCAATTTGCATATGGTCTTGAGTTGTAGCTTCGACTTTGCACACTGTCACATTATGTTGCACTTGTTTTGTCGTCTTCATGTACATGCCGAGTCTTGTTAATCTATCTAGTGCACTGTTGGTTCACGTTGCATTCACTTGCATACTTGTTAATCATGTAGTTCCTTGTATCAAGTTTTGAACATGACTGTTTTATTATTGAGGCTGTTATACAAGTAATCTTTGCTTGCATATATGTTCATATGCATTTCTATTTGAAATTGATATCCAGATTCATGTTGCATATTCTTTGTAGCACACTTGAACTGTTGCCATCACGTTCAAGTGCATTTTCTATTTCAGTTTGCAATCTCCAGTTCCATGTAGTTGTAACTAGTGCCTTGTATTTGTTGCCTTCATGTTCATGTACGTTAGTACTGCTTCATGTCATATACATTTTCTACTGAGATTGCACCATCCAGTTTCATGTAGTCTAGCTTGCATTGACATTTGTCTTGATTTTGAGTTCATCCTGGTTCTTGCATCATGTGTCACCGTTGTCTATGTATTAGTGATACCCTATTTCTGCTGTCCACATAAGTTGTAGCTGCTGTCCACCTGAGTTGATCATTGAAGTGCCTTGCCTTGAGCTTTGGCCTTTGCTGGTTCGTCATGTAGTCTAATGTAGGTGAATGTTTTGCTATTGGCTTTGCATTTCACTTGTGTACTACCTGGGTCTGCATCCCTAACCATGTCACTATTGTCTTGTCTGTAGCTCATTTGCATACACTATCTCTTTGAATTGAACTTCTGGTGGTACCTGTAGTATTGCTGTGTCAATATGCATATCAGGTTACATGTCATTTACTGTTGCTTCGACTTTTTAAGTTACATTTGGGGTCTGGTTCATTGACTTGTGAACTGCCTTCATAAGTTTTGATAGCTTGGTTCTTCATTTGGTTGGTCTGACCTGAACTGAGTACGATTCATTCAAATGGTGTCTTTATTGTAGTTTGAATTGGATTTTGTGCTGTCTATTCAGTTGAGTAAATAGACTGCCTTGAGTCTCTGTTGATGCCAGACCCTTGATCATATTGTCTTCATGTATAATTGATGTTGTCTGGTTGTTCACTGGTCTTTGAGACATGTTGCATTTTGGACATTGTTTCATCTCCACTTGATTATTGTTTGCTACCTGGTCGACCATTTCAATTCACTGATCTTGGCCTTTGTATTGATATACTTGTATTTTGAAGCTTTATTCTTAGTATTGCTGGTGTACTTGGGTCAGTGGCATTGATATCTTTAGCTTGTAGTTGCACACTGCTGTTATTTGTTGCACTTGTGCACTTTATATATCGTGTAGCCACTTGATCAATTTGTTGAGCTTGTACACTTTTATTTCACCTGAGTTGAATCCAGTTTTAAAACTCGTATTTGACCTTGTGCTTATTCCTATTTCATCACTGTAGTGGTGAGGCAGTACACGCGTGCGTGTACTGCAGCCCTACCAGATTGAAGTTTAATTGATGTTTTCAGTTGCTGAATTGTTTTCATGGTCCAATTTAATGTTTTCTAAATTATCTTCATTGATATTCTTTTCATTTATCTTTGTTGATGATTTGAATCTGCTAAATTTTTTTTTAACACTGTTATGTGTTGTATTTACCATTATCCGATTTCCTCGTTAAAGGATTGGATAGACGAGATTTATTTTGACTGTCATCTAATTGTTATTTAATTATTACTACTGCTATGCATTAATAACTAAGTTTGAATTAGACTGACCCGTGTATTATTTTCTTTTGAATGTAATACTTGGGTCAGACTGAGTTATTACAGGTTGTAGATATCCTGCTTTGGGTTGCTGCTAGAGCTATGAAGTCTTTTCATACTTTTGGAGTAGTCGTTGTCTTAGCATAGGATGTTATGTATTCATGTATGTTAATCATGATAATGTACTTGTGTATATAACTTCCTGAGTCGACAGTTGTAGTTGTATCATATGTACTGTGTATCACATGTATTGTAAGTGACATCAGTTATTATATATATGAGACATTTTTGTTTTATCTGTGTTCCGCATTTATATTATCTGTGTTATTTTTATATCTATTGTCCTAAACTATTATGAACCATTGTAGTTCGTTTTATACTGGAATTGGGTATGTCGATGGGAGTAAATAAATCAGAGATAAAAAATATATACCCCTCCTATCGAGATAACCAATACTAGTGTAAGGCCTAACTATGGATGGCCGCTCCTCAACAGCCTTATTCTCCTTACTAGTTGACAGCTTTACACCGTAGTGTCCTTGGCTAGCGTGGGTATAGAGGTGGGACGCCACATACACTATTTTAAAAATGACCGCGGTATAATAACGGTTGGTTGTTAAAGAGACCGCGATCGGAAGTTGTCATACTCTCTACCAACTCCAAAAACTATTTTAACAACCGTATACGCAGTGGAGATTCCAGAATGAAGTAGGATGGTGGCGACGTTCTATTGAGGTATATACGTGGACCCGACTCCCGTGAGTTGGCATAAGGTGGCTAAAACTGAAGCGATTCCGGGCCAATGAGGAAGCTCCTCTTATCGGACACACTCCTTCGATACCATTCTATTACTTTATGATTGATTTGGTGCACCTTTGATTTTGGGAGTGTGACTCGAGGTGGGCGGTAGTGGCTGCTATGCGTTACCACCAGTCCGGATGCGTAATTGGTATATCTACCCTGGCATTGCCTAGTTGTGCCGTGTCACCTACCCTAGCGTGGCTCGTACGATTTTATTTTGTGCCATACCTATGGAATGGCCCTTTGACAACACCCAGCATGAGGAGATTACGCTACTGTATAGACTATGGGAAAATATAAATGTGTTATGGTGGAAAATGTAAAGCCTTAACGCTATTTTTAAAATATATTATACTTTACTGTAGATATGATTATAGTAGCGTATATTACTACATAGTAGGCAGTTTAACAGATCCTTAGAGGTTGGTCATCCCAAACATCCGTTGAGTTACTTGTATTTCAGTTGTTATTTCATTTGAGTTGGATTTATTGATATAAGAATGTTAATCTTGACTCGAGTGTTTTGTGTTTTGCTTTACGCTCGGGTCAGACTGAGTGATACAGCTTTTGAGACTCACCTTTGGAGTTGGAGCTTCATTTGGAGATCCACCTGCATCTGTTCAGCGTGCAGTTATTCAGTTGATTCCAGTGATGTATTCTGATCTTTGACTATTGTATTTGAGACTTTTCTTGTATCATATTTAACTCTGATATATATACTGCAGCTTCATGAACTACTATTCTCTTGTTTCCGCTGCATTATTGTACATTACTCTGTGTCTGTGATTCTGTGATTATTTTATTTACTGTATATGCTGAGTTTTTGTCAAATATAAATTAACAACTTGATATTTTGAGCAATTCAATTTCGGTATGTTTGGATGCGAATAGTTGAAAATATCGGGTTGTTACAATTTGAATCAAGACAAATATATAAAATTTCAAATAAATGTTTTTTTAAACAGCTCATATACATTAGAACTTAAGGTTTATATAACTGGTGTAGATTCAAACTTATTATAAAACTGTTGAAAACTATGTATGTTAGAATAAATCAAGCAAATATCTAATATAAAAATACTAATATACATGTTATATGCAGATTCACATATATATCTAACATAGCCTATATATATAGATATATAACAACTCATACAGACTTCATAAACTAGTATGAATTTATATTTATAACCAACATTTATATGCATACTTGCTTTATATAATATATACTTTATATTTTCAGAACCGAAGCAAGATAGAAACTGACTAAAGTAAGTTACAAAATCAACATATAAAAATATAAAGTAACATACATATTTAATATTAAACAATATTATATCTAAGTTGCGAATACAATATATAACATAAATATAAAGTAACGTATACATAAAAATATTATATTATATTTAATATAAAGTAACGTATCTAAACTGATTTATGTGAATGGATATATATAACATAAATATAAACTATAGATTATATCTATACATACCCAGACTGAAACACATACATACAATTTTTTTCTCTAAACATACAGTAACATATGCGTGAGGATTGACATTGTATAACAACCAACTTATATATAAATATATATATCACTGACTTATATTTAATAGAAATATATATATATAATGTTCACTTCATAACTTACCCCCATTTATATAAATTCAAAAGAAGGAAAAGAGAAGTGCTCGGCCGGGGAGGGAAAGCAGTGCGCGGTGAGGTTCGCCAAGGGCTGTGTCAGTTTATAGGGTCCATGCGCAAGTGGAAGGTGGTAGGTGGCGGAGGCCGGTTGGAGGCTGGCGATGGGTTTTGTTCGTTTGATGGCACGGTTGTTGAGGTGGAGTCTCAGCTTGAGAAGGCGGGTCAGGGAGGTAGGGCATGTGGATCTTGGCTACCGATACGAGAATAGCGGGGAGGTGGAGTTTTGTATCTGGGAGAAGGAAAGGCTCAGCAACCAAAATGAAAAAGAAAGAAGGGGAGGAAAAAGAAAACATAAAGGAAAGAGAGGGGATTGTTTTGCTGGTTCCAACAAATGAAGGGATAGGCTATTAGTACGCATATTTTGTATATAAGTCGAGGGAAGACTAGGCACGTTCCACAAGGGAAAACAATAGGTTTCCTTTTTTTATATGAACAGACGTAGGTTATAAATAATATTTGTAGTTCACTTTTGAAATTTGTGGGTAGGGAGGACAAATGAATGGGAACGTGCAGAAGGCAGAAGAATAAAATATAAAGTGAAAGAAATGCAATGGTCATAATGATTCATCTGAAAATTTAAAGCAATTTATTACTGTGGTCCCACAGCACTTTTCAAATTTTGAAACCGAAGGAAGCAGTAAAGTCATAATTTATGGTACCGTTACAACGAACATTTTATTATTTCCGTCGCATACCGAATCTCAAAATACAGAAATAAATATACTGCAGAGATCAGCATGATGAGACGATCAAAACGGTATACAAATATCAATGATACGACCATCCAAACAAAAATCGACATCGGTACCAAAAATGCTGCAAAAATGCAGAAATTAAAATAAACGGAGCAATAACAATCAAAATTTGGAGGAACGAAATATGACATCTCACTCAGAAGATGATTTAAAAAAATTTCATATAAAAATATTCAGGTTTGGAAATTATTTTATTACCATCAAATTCTAACTGATTTGAATTGAAATAAAATTACACAAGAAATTAAACTTCCATATTTTTGGATGAAAATTTACCATTCGCTATGTAAAAGTAGACGTATACCAAATATTAAATTTTTATTTCCAAATTCAAATATTTTAAATTTTCATAAAATTCCAGTTAAATATATCATTAAAACCATTAAAATTTATGGGTCGTTACATGATTTTTGAAATAAAAATGGGTTTCAAATTCTAAAAATGTGTGATGGATGCTATTGACTGATGTTTAGATAATTTGGATGTTTATTTACTTTGACATATCCTCCTATCATCCTGATGTTAGTGACAACATATTTTAAACTTTAAATTGAATTATTTTGAATAACTAATAAATGGATGGATTTCTAAAATTTATTAGAAGTAAAACTGTATCTTGAAATTTATTTAGATGATTTTGATTCTTTGGAATAAAATTGAATTTATGGAAATGGAAACATTTTGAGCTTAAGTTGAAATGATAAAATGAACCTTTTAACCAAAATTGTCTAAGAATTGGGTTTAAATTTTGAAGTTATGATGGGGAAATCAACTGGATTCCGAAAATTGATTTTTTAAAGCATTTGGACCCTTGCTCAAACCTCGCATAAGTTTAAGTAGAGGTAATTTGAAGTGAATATTTGAATTTGGACTCACAATTGAATTATAAAGACTTGGGTTGTTGAGTTAAATATTAAAGGTTGATTTAAATAATTAAATCAACATTTTTGGAAACCGAACCCAAATTTATATAAATCAAGATGGTTGGAAATTGGGAATGTATTTGGAATTAATTCAAACTGGAATTGAATCGAATTAATTGGGTTGTAATCGGAGTTGAATAAGTTTAAATTCAAATTGGGAATTGATTTGATTTAGAATGGGAATCGATGTAAATTGGAATTTGAATCTGGATTGAATCAATTTAAAAGGGGATAGAAATTGAAAGTGGTTGAAGTGTAGTTTGCGAACTGAATTAGTTTGGCTCTGAATCTATTTTCAAATAAATTGTTTTAATATAAACCGTCTTAAATCTATTTTTCCTAGGTATTTACTATACAAACCTTTCTTTTTAAAACTCAAACGATCTTGTATTAACTATTTAACCATTTTACAACTACTCAACTATTTAACTATTTTACAACCATTTAACTATTTTAAAACTATTCAAGCTATTTTCTAAATCCAAACCAGTCAGATGGAAATTGTTCATATTTAAACCATGGATTTAAATACTAATTGGGTTGAATCGAAGAGATAACCTAAATGGAAATTGAAGCAATTGTGAAGTGAAAGCGAAATCGGATATTGAAGCAAAAAATGATTTTTTGTAAAAGAGTATATTTTCGAGAAAATGTGATGATTCAAAATAAAGAATAAATAGTCACCTTAAATCGGAACTTACTTTGCAAGAAATAAGTAATGTGACAAATGACTTTGAAAAGGAAATCGAACTTGGAAATTTGATTTGACATTAATGAGGTTATATATATTGGTTATGTATTAAAACTTCCCTTATTGAAATTATAACCAGAAAAAGTGATCTTTGAAGGGCATTAGAAATATAAAAGTGGAATTTATTTATGAAGTGATCCAAAAATTATTTGAGTTGGAAATCTTGTGTGTGTGTGTCTATATATATAAGAATGATTTATGAGAATGAGACTGAAAGGGTTTTTGGAACCTATTGATTTTGAAAGGTTTTTGGTTTTGGCAAAAAGCAAATTATAGGAATTTGGAAAGCTAAGTTTGATAATTATCGATTTTAAGATATCGATTTTGTGTAAATTGGATTTATATGTGATTTATATAAAGAGTATGATTTGAAAGATACTGTATAGTGTGAAATGTTTTGAGAATGCTATGGGGAAAAAGGCGCTCCCATTTAGAGTTGAAACTTATAGTAAGAGATCCATGGGGTGGTTCTGCCTTGAGCCCTAAGGGGGGTTCTAAATTTTGATCCCAGATGACGTCCGAACAAAAATGTAGTTCCTGTGGCTTGTGGTTGGCGTAGCGTAATTCGAGGACGCTAATGCCTACAGAGAAATTGGGGTTATGCTATGACAACAGCATAACTCTGGTGTAACTACAATCTACCGCGTTTTCATGGCATAAGTCGAGGGGCAGTGATTTCCTAAAGTCTACGTTTGATTTCGCTGGGAGAGCGACGTAATATCGGTAGATTGTGATCTACGTGGTCCATAGTGAATGTCGTATGGCAGTGAGTGCCTACAGGCTACATTGGGACTCGACTGGTGTAGTCTGCGATCTATGTGTGAAGTTTTATTTGGCAGCGAAATTCGAGGGCGCTGATGCCTACAGTTACATGGTTTTTGTCGTGATGGAAAACGTAACCCTGAGTGTAGCTGCAATCTGTGGTAGTTCCATAGTGAAATCGAGGGGTGCGGACGCCTACAGTTTTCTATGGGTTTCGCCGGGATGGCGACGTAATCATCATGCTAATTATGACCCAAGGAGGGGGTAATGATTTCCAGTGCATTCTCACAAATTTTTTTCCAAGTATTTTCACTGGGGGTTAAAAAGGGGTTTGCTAAATACTTATAGATTTTTAGTCCTACGCCTGATCAACGTATGACTGAATTTCTATGAGAACAAGGATAGACTTATTTAGACATTGGGTTATGAAAAGTATTTTTGTATAAAACTAATTTGGCATATTATGTAATTTTAAAGTGTTTTAAATGCTATAATAAAAGTGTAAGGAGTTAAAAAGTTAAAATAATGATCTAATAATAAACATTAGAATTTAAAATTCTCGTTTCGTTCCTATCCGAGGATGAAAAGTTCTAAAGGGGTAGGAATGTAACGATCTGGATTTTTAACTTCTGTTAATCGGGTAATTAACTGATTTAAATTATCGGAATATTAATTTTGATTGGTTGAATAAATAAATTTTCTGATATTTACATATCTGAATATACATAAATTGATTTAAAAACTATTAAATATTGAATTACAAAATCTCTAGATATGATAACTCCTATAGAAAAGGAAATAATATATATATATATATTATATGTATATGTATATGTATATACCCCACCCTTTAAATTAAGATAATATACCTATAAATATATATAGATAAATACATACAAATTTATGATGGTTGAAGATATATATATATATATATATATAAGTATATGAGTATACAAGTATATGATTGCATGCCATATGAAATAAAATATATGAAAGTTGAAAAGAAATGTGAATATATATATATGTATGTAATAACAAACTATACATAAGCAATGTTTAGGAGGATATGTATAAGTGTAAGTATATATATGATGGCAAATACATATACACATAAGAATATATATATATATATATATATATATATATATATATATATATATATCGATTCATATGGAAATGGTTGTAAACAAAAAAGGAGACAACATCAATTCAAGCATACAAAATTTCAACTCAAGCATACATTATATCATTCAGTTATCAAATCACTACGAAATCTCATCCTTTTTTAAAATCAAGCTTTTATAATATATCAAATCTTTTTATAAAATCAAATCAGCTCAAAGCAAAATTTCTGAACAAAGAAAAGAGAAAATAAAAATTAAAAGAAAGGTGAAAAGAAAAGGACTTACTGTATACAACACTATACATTATTATATATATATATATATATACACACACTTTGTCTCATTTTCATTCTCTCAAACCAAGTATACCAGAGGAGACAACATCACTGCATTTTTATAACTAAAAACAAATCCAAACTTAACAACTAAACAGAGGGGATCAAGATCAAAACCAAAATCAAACCAAGCAAGCAGAACAGTTCAGAGAAGAAAAGAATATATATGCTCTGTCAAAAAGGAAAAAAAATAAAGGTGAGTAAACATACTTGATATACTGTTAATTTGGATTGTGCTTGAATGTATAACTTAAAAGTATGGTTGTCAAGTATGCATGAAAAATAGAAATACAAGCATACATACATGTGAACATATGTCAAATATAGCCAGCAGAAACCAAAACCTGTACATTGTTTTCTTCTCTGTTATATATATATATATATATATATAGAAGATGTCATGCCTAGCTTCAAAATTTCCTGCCTCTTGACTTAATTAGTTTTACACTATGACGTAAAAAGGAAATTTGCTCGTTTTCGATCACACTTCGTTTTAAAAATTGTTTTATTCAATATTATAAAAGGTGAATCGTTGAAAAGAATATTTTGCAGTAAATAAATCAAAATGGAGAAAATTTGAACAGTACGTTTATGTCTTTGGTTTATATGAATGTGAACGGCACCTAAAATGTTGATTTTTGATGGTGGTTTCAATGGTTTTTAGTAAGATATCGAGGTAGAATTTCAGAGTTGAACAAAATTGGGTGTGCAGGCAAATTTTGGTGACACATATGTTTTCATGGCTCAAGGCTCGCCATGGAGGAAGGGTAGGAGATGGGGCGTGCATGAAAAATTACTACGGCACCTTTAAAAGGCCCGAGGCGGCCAGTCAAACTCGAATTAAGGTTTAAGGTGAGTGGTGATTGGGTTTCGGGTTTTGGTAAATGGCGTTGGGACAGGGAAGAAGCAAGAGTGCGCATAGGCGGGAAATTGGAAGTGGGAGTGACGATGAGGTTCCGGTCGATTTTGGGAGGGAATGGTGGTCAGTGGCGCCGTGATGAAGCGATTAGGGGGTGGAGTGTACTTCCAGGGTTGGGTGGATGGTTCGATTTTTGAGGGAGTATTTTTCTGTGCGTGCCAGGTGGAAGTTCGAGGGGAGGTGGTCATAGCCGATATGAAGGATGAACGGTAGCAGGTTTCCGATGACTGAAAATTGTGTGCATGTGCATAGGTTAGTGCACAGTTGGGTGGTTTCGATAAAGATGAGAGGAGGGGAAGGGAAGAAGGTTTCGGCCTTGTTTTTTTTCTTTTGGCCAGGTCTAAATTTTGGCCTGGGTTTTTGTCAAAATAATAATAATAATAATATATAGAATTAAAACAAATGTATACTAAATAGACTTGAACTCAAAGCATTTTTCTCATTATTTAAGATAGATTAGGCATGAAATATTTATAATATGATTCTATCACCTGGTTTGTATTCGAGATAAAATTTGTTAGCTAATACAGAACTAAATTAATTGTAACGATTAAAGGGTAGTAATAATTAAAGTTTTATTTAATAAACTTTTATGTTAATTAGTAAATAATTAAACTCCCATTTAACTCAATTTCAAGTTAATTATTAAAATTTGTTATTAAATGAATTGAACTAATTTGATAATAAACCGTTTTATGACCATAATTAATTTGGATTAAAATGCAAGTGGGTTCAGTTTTAATTAAAGTTAATTAAAACCCTGATTTGTGAACTGTTTTAGTAGTAACTATTAAGTTAGTTAACAATCTATGCTTTGGCTCAATCTTCTTGAATACTTATGTTGATTATTCTTGTCTGTGCCATCAAGTGGCCAAACAAGTTAAAATTGTTAGAATAAAGCAATTATATGTTACTTTGGAATAAAACATATGTGAAAAGATTCCCATATGTTAGTATTGCCACTTTGAATATAAATTTCTTATCGAAGACGATTGGGGCGATTTAAAATGTATTGCTTGGATTCGAGGAGTTCGGAATCGTATATCTGTGTTATCTGGAACCATTTCGATCTAATACTCACTATGAAATTTACGGTTTTGATTTATAAAGTTAACATGTTGATTAATTTAATGAATTTGACCATTTTAAATAAGTAATTGTACTGGGACACTATTGCAATATTGATGGATCATGTAAAAGTGTTTTGGTTATAACAAGATAAAAATTCATCGTGTTGTACGAGTTACCTTGGTTTTCAAAGAAGTTTTGTAACTTAAGTAATTCATATCAAATGGGTTTACTCACGTTGGTTTCTAGCCTGACTCGGGTGTTACTTTATTGTAATGCTCGGGTCAGACCGAGTATTACAGATTTAGGTTAGGGCGTTTTGGAGCTCAGGAGGCGACCTGGATGGTAGAGACGTATCGATTAGATTTCGTTGTGTTTTATGGGATGTATAGGCAGTAGTGGAGGACAAGTTATTATAACCGTCCAGATTGTCATACCCCGATATCTTGTATGTATTTTGACAGTTACAACTTTTCTTGTATAAATGCTGTTATTTTATATTATATTTTGTTCCACTGCGATTGTGATATTCTACATTGTTGTTTTCTGTTTCTTATTCTATCTCCTTTTCTTTTAAACCATAACAGTCCAGGATTTCTGGCACTCGATTGCTCAGCACTCTATACAGTGGATGTATTATTGTCGATTTTTGGGATCGAAAATTTTCAGACCATTACATTTAATACTTCAAATCCAAGGTGAAATCTTGGTATATTTTTCTCTACCTATCCGCAACACATATCCTTTCCCCACAGGTCATACGATTGGAGATGTCCTACATCAGTAGTAAGTACACACAACTGCTGGTAGCCTCTAGGTGAAGGGCATAATTCTGTTGTGCCATTCAATTGACCTCACATCCCAACCCACTAAGTCAAACTAATCAACCTAGGCATAAATGTCAGGCTAGGCCTACTAATTCATGCTTTTTCTAATCGTATAATTAAGACCGTGTAATTTTCCACTATGAAAATTATATAGCCTTCTGGTATATAATTCCTGCCTTATACGCTTATTTATAATATTCCATAAATGTCAATTATTTATAATAAATCTTCATTATTGTTCTAATTGGACAATCTCTAATAACATTTATTTATTCGTTCTAATTCGACCCATTAAGCCTATTTCATTTCCCCATATATGCCATATTAAATCCTTTAATCAGTCCTATTGCTGCATTTATGTCCCTATTTCATTCCTATAACTCCCTATTAACTTCACATTTACTGCCCTATTAATTTTGTTACGACTGTCTCTTTTCCATAAAAACCTCCTAATCCTATAATTTACTTCGTTATTAATAGCTAATACGAATATCGTCGTTCATACACAATTCACACACACATATATTATTTTTAATCGATAAGCTTGGTTATACGTATATATTTCCTATTTCTAACTATTAATTCCTATTCTAGTACATTCCTTTCTATATTTTAATTTACCAGAGCTATTCTTCCTAAAAGGATCATCGTTATAAATTTTCATAAATTACCCAAAAATGTGACTTTGCCCTACTTGAAATTACAAATATTTTAGTTATTATCATTAATTTTTATGGGGTGTTTCAAAGTGATTCATTCTTTTAGTGTTAAATATAAAGCGATTTAATGGTTATACTTTCTCATGTACATGCACAAGTTTATCACTATAAAAGTCATCTTTTGCTCATGTAGTTGAAGCTTGTTTAGCATCTACAAATGGTGCAAACAAAAAACTCCATGACTTTGCCACACTAGGTAGTCTACTAAGAAATACGCACACACCTGAGTTTAATCCTGTTCATGACCAAAAATATTGGAGCACATATAATAGTAGATAGTATTACCATCTCTAGCATGAAGACTGTGGGGGTACATGATGTGTTATCCTGATAATGTATGGAATGTACCTTAAGGCTAATGTAGCACTGTGAGGGTAAATAGTGTTTTTAAACGCATTATCAATTTACTGTGTAATTATGTAAATTAACATAGAATCAGAAACACGGATAACAATATAATAAATGTAGTAAACAAAAGTAGAAAAATAAAGAGAAGGCGCCAAGAATTTTATATTGGTTCAAATATTCAATCCTCCATCCAGCCCCGAACCCTACATATAATTTCACTATAACCAACTTGCACTTCCATGGGTGACAAATAAACCTTTACAACTTGACTTTGAGCTAGGCGGCAAGTAATGCCTATCCTGACTTTCAACTGGTGGCATGACATACATAACCACTTGAACTTCCACAGGTGGAAAGAAAACCTTAGCTCTTGACTTTCCACGGTTGGTCAAGATCACTTATACAATTCTAACTTTCTATGAGTGAATGGATACACCTTTTTTTGACAGTTACTAGAGTATTGTCGATAAGAAATAGAATCTTTCGATGACAATTTCAAGTAGTCTTCAATACAACTTCCTATAGACCTTCAGTGGCAATATATCTTTTATTTCTTTGAGGAATAGGATTAGATTAAAAAGTAAATTAATACTCAATTGAATGTAGGCTCTTTGAATTTTTAGCAGATTGCAAATCCGTGAAGAAATAGAGAGAAAGAGAGGGGATTCACAAAGTATAAGCATGTGTATATATATGCAATAGGACTTTTTTGCAAAATGTGAGAGAGAAATGATAAAGAATTCTTTTAAAAATTATTTCCAGAGCTATTATATAGAGTAGGAAGAGAATTGAATTTTCGCAAAAGGTAAAAGGAAGTGTCTGTTCATTTAAAATGAAAAGTTGAATCCAATGTCTATATGTCAACATACTTATAAGGATGTTGATATATCGTAGTTCAAAAATAGAGTTCCTTTATAAAATTGTTTTAAATCTTTTGACTCGTAAAACCAAAATAAAATTTTACAAAATGACTTTGGCGAATTAAACAAGGATTTTTAAAAGAGAGAATTCAATGAATTGCTGATCTTTAACAATTAATTCTTTGACTCGATATCCTATAAAACCGACTGACTGTTGTCATGTACTCTTTCTATCTTTATTCGTTAAGTCTCCTGGCCTTTCCTTTGAATCTTCTTTGTTCCTTTTGATCTCCTTGATCCACCTGATTCCTCTTGATCTCCTTGATATCCTTGATTCCTCTTGATCTACCTGGTATTGTATTGGAGTTCTTGTATTGATATGCCTTGATTAGCATATTGCATCTCCACTTGATTTTCCTGCAACATATCTTGATAGATTCATGTATTCTTGTACTATCTCATACTCAAACTTGGAAAATCATTAGTATCAATATTTGTTTGGTTGTATCAATAAAACCAATACCTGTGGTTCTAACAATCTTTCCCCTTTTGAAGATGATAACTATCTAGATATCCTTGGACAAAATATAAGATAAACATAAATTTAACTTCCACTGAATTCATTAACTCTCTTCATCTTTTTGACTATTATACATTTTATTTCCACCGATTATTAAACGTTTTACACCTTTTTCTCTCCCCTTTTTTCATTAACAAAAATGAGATAAGATGATTTATATAAAGCCATTAGAGTATTAATATAGGAATGGTAGTGTGTAGGTGATTTTTGAATAAGTCATAAGTATATGAATTTATTTGTTATCCTGAAAGTCTCAAAAATGATTAAGATATTAAGTATAGATTTTATTAAACATTAATAAAGTTACAGTACATAAATATGTAGTGTATATATATATATATCATAATAAGGTATAAAGATCTATAGAAGAAAATATTAACTTAAATTATTTATACACTCAACATTCGTTAACGTGGTAATAAGTTATAATCTCTTTTAATATATTTACATATGATGATACTATTGATTATAACATTTAAAGCTTATAGAGGGATGGTGTGTTGATCACAGTAAGTAAGAATATCATAGCAAGCATAGATTCATATACAAACATACACAATAATACTATATTAAACATTTTTTCATAGGACGATTATATTGTACAACCTTGTTTATACCAAAATTACTTAAGCATATCAAATATACACAGTCTGTAACGATCCTGTTTTTAAACCAAATTTAAATTTTGTAATTAATATAAATTTTGGAATTAATTTGTGAATTAATTTGAATTTTTCCAAAACAAATAGGATATATATATTTGTCTATATATATATATATATATATATATATATATATATATATATAGACTGTGAATAGAATTTGAATTTGAAAATTCAAAAGTAAAATATCTTAAAAATAAATTGGATTTAAAATTCTATATTTTAAAACTAATATATATATATATATATATATATATATGAATATATGATTTTTATTTAATGTATAACTAAATTTTTAAAAACATTATTCTCTAAGGATTATATAAATTTAAATAAAGGAAATGTATTCATTAAAATTGAAAATAGAATATAAATTAATAAAACTAAATATAATATATAAATTATATAAAAATATTATTAACATGCTAATTTACAAGTGTTAAAATTATAACATGAAGTTTAACAAGTGTTAACTTAATCATAGCATGCAATTAACAAGTGTCACTTTTATTTTCATTTTTAAAATAGTAAATAAAAAAAGAAATCAAGGGTGTATATATATCATTACTCCTTATTTTCTTTGATCTGTTCAAAAACAAAACCAGAAATGCTTAAACCAGAAAAGTAAAATAAACAACCTTTCAAATTTTCAAAACCTGAAGCTAAAAACAAAGTTCAACTCAGTTAGATCATCTCAAGCAAAGATTCAAGTTCAACCTGATCTAAAGCAAGCTAAATTCAGCATAATCCGAGGATCAAAGCAGATCAAATCGAAGCATTTCCAGATTTTAAAATATCAAAAACAAATTTCTAGTTTCTCTATTCAACAAAACAGATGAGTAAACTACTTTAAATCTGATCTATAACTTGATGTTTGTGATTAATAGTGAAGTTGTGAAAAATGTTTGCATAAATGTAAATATGTTTGCATATACACAAATATGTGTGTGTGTGTGTGTGTGTATATATACATATATATATATATCTGTGCATGTCTGGAAACAGGAAAATATGCCTCTGTTTTTTATTATAGGTTTCAAAACCTGTTCAAAATCCAAAATATCTTCCTCTAATCTCTTTTAGCGGATAATGTTTAAACAAAAAGTGTATTAATCAACAAGATATTAATTTTAGAAATGGTTTCAAGTGATTATATTAAGTAATTATTTCAAAACTTGGAAATTACAATGAAAATCAATTCAAATCAAAGTTTTGATCATTTAAATTCCAAGTTTTGATTGCATGTCTTGATTCGAGCTTGGAAACATGATTTTTGATAAAGATTTCATAATATTTGATGTTGTGGTTGTCGAGAATTTTTGAGTTGAACGGATTTGCCGATTTCGTCAATTCATGACGATCGACGGAGGGCTGGGCGTTTAGATCAATGCGGGAGGTAACCACCGTGGTGGCCGGACGACATGCCTTTAGGTTTTTAGACCCAATTTTGGTCTACTGGGTTTAAGTGGCAATTGCAGCGACGTGGGTGAATCGGACACAACCGAAGGTAGGGGAAATGGTGCGTGGGTATGAGGCGAAGGTTTGGTCGTAGTGTCGAGCCTTCTGGTGGCCGAAGGTGGTCATGCGAGGTGTTTCATCGATGAACTGTTTGTTCCAGGTGGTTGTCAAGGTTGCTCGATTTCGAGTTCATCATAGTTTCGTGGTTCTGGGTGGTCGGACGGTAAGTGGAGATGGTCGTCGACGTGCTGTAGGTGGTCTCGATGGTCGGAGCTACTTCAATCACCTATGCATGTGCACGGGTGTCAGGATTGTATCAATGGTTTGCTTTCGGGGAAGAAGGTGGAGCTCGGGTTTGTACTCAGGGAGATTGGGCTGTGGCTCGAGTGTTGTATCGGGGTGATTGCATGTGTTTTTTTCAAGGTAACAGTTTAAAATTAAAACAGAAAAGAAAAAAAACTTGCTCGGGAATTTTGTAGTTTGACGCGCATTAAGACTCGAGAAGGATACAGGTTCGACTCGGGTAAGTTGTAGTAGGAGTTTTAAACCTTACAACAAATCAAGTTTAAATAATTTCTTTATTAGTTCTTTTTAAATAATAATTGCTTATTTAAATTTGAGATTAGTTAAAAGGTCTTAAAATAAATTATTTTAAATTAATTAAGTTTAAGATATTTTGTTAAATGTCTTTTCTTTTTAGTTAATACTTAAGTTTATTTAAATAAATTTTAAATGGTATAATTAAGTAGTTTAATTATGAAGACAATGTTTTTAATAATTAATTAACTTAAAAGTCTTTAGTTAATTTATGGGTTAATAAATGAATTTATTTCAAAGGTTTATTGAATAAGACTTAAATGTTGTAATTAAGTAATTAATTAAGATAAAGGGTTTATCTTTAATTAATTAAGATCTTGAGTGATTAAAGATTTATTAATTAATGAAGGTAATTAAAGGATAATTACTTAATGTAAGTAATTAAAGAATAATTAATTAATTAATTAATAATTTAGGTTAATTAAATAATGATTAAAGGATAATTAAATGTTAATTAATTAATTAATTAATACTTAAAGGTTAATTAATCAGCAATTAAAGGATAATTAATGAAAGTAATTATGTGATTGATTAATTTAATAATTAATTAAAATGGTTTGTAATTATTAAATGTTAATTAAGCAAGGTTAGATGATTAATTCATAAGTAATTAATTAATTTTAAGTTAATCAAATTAATTATAATTATGAGATTAATTAATCTTGCTTATGGATGATTGGATTATATTGAATGCCTTGAATTGGTTGATATCTCTGATATGTAATATTCTGTGATATGAATTGCTTTAGATTGAGTTGTGATATCTGTGATATATTGCTATGTGAGTGTGAACTTCTGAATTGAATTTAAATTTATTACTTAAACAATTTGGCCGTTATGACGGTATTTGAATTTCGATGAGACCGGGAATCGGATTCCAAATGGTTATCCGAAAACCACATCGAATCTTAAAGGCAATCTTTTGTTTAAAAGATTTAAAAATGGAAATTTGTATCCACATGTTTTTAAAATAAGCGCTCATTATTCGAATAAGCCGGTGGAGGACATTAAGTCATAAAACCCATTCCGAATAAAGATACGACGAAATGGGATTACATTTGAAGGCGGTGGTTGAAGACCGGGTATTTTTTAGAACGAAAGGATTGCTTGTTGATTGTCTCTACACCGAGTTTCTCCGATATAGATATTACCCTATGTAATGGGGAGTCCGGTCGGGATTGGGGATATCTGGATTTGCAAGGACTTTTTCCTTAATTGGAGGAAGTGCCTTCGATCCATTCAGACCCAGGTTGGACTTGTATGGATGTATGTCTGACATTACACTTTGAGATGTAAAGCTGGTTTTTATCAAATACATTTCTGTTTGGTGGTAGAGAATTTATTCTCTTAGCTTAACACCCTTCTTTGAGATGTACGAGCTCAGAGATTATGTAGTTTGTGGTTACTAGTGATATATTCCCAATTCGGTAATGTGACATGCTAAGTGCTGAGCATAGGTTGATCGAAGCATGGCTTTTGTGTAAAGCGTAGCTTTGTGGGACGAGACATCATCGAACCTCACACCCCGGAAATGGTCGATACAGGAAGGATGCGTCAAGGTTATGGGGGTCGTGCCCCTCAGGATATGTGCATTTCCTTCTGGATAAAAAGTGGTATTCTGGTATGGAACCCAGATATTTTACTTACGTAGTTGTTGGTTGTTGTGGGGCCCCATATAAAGGTCGGTTACGACCGGAGGATGTCATACTCGTGACAGTTAGTTACCTAGTTACATAGGTAACCCGTCCTTGTGTTGGTAGAGATCCGGTTAGGTTCTCGGGGTGTCCCTCTAGAGGCATACCCATTCGGATAAAGGAAGTTCCTTAGCCTTGGCCATTTGTTGGAAATCCAATCACTCAATACAAGCTCTTTACGGTTTTAGTTATAGATCCTGCCATTTAAAATGGTAGCTATAATAGGAATACTATAATGGTACGTATGCTGGCTAAGATTAATATTATACTTTCGAAATGTTTTCCACACTATGCACTAATAATAATATCAAAAGGATTTTCGCGTATCAAGCATGTTTGACTGCTATAAGGAGAAACCTCCCCCAAGTGTGCGATTGCATTGTGTGTGTGCCGGGAGACCTTATGGTAGTTTCATTTTCCAAAAGCATGAATGGATTTTCTTTTTATTTCTTTTTGTTCAAATAACTATTTTATCTTTGCTCACACCAGTCCCATGACTGACTCGGAGTTTATTGTCCATTTCCTGAACTCTGTGTGCCTATAATTTTCCACACAAGCAGCCTAGAATCAGGTTATTAGTAGATGTAAATTTGGAAGTCTTTGGAGCTTTGAAGCTTTGGAATGAAGATGCAGTATGTTGGACTCGCTCTGTCGCTCTCCTTGAAGACCCACATTGTTGTTATTGTTCCGCTGTTGTGTTGTATATTTTTGGCTCTGATGTTGTTGAGCTCTTATTGTAGAATGTTGTATCCATATTGTGTATCAATGAAAATCATTTTGTTTCTACTGTGTTGTTATCATCTAATGTTGTTATATCTCCAGCGAACTGGACTCCAACGTTTGAATCTCTGGCATTTCAATACGGGTGATGTATTGGATGCCGATTTTCGAAGGTCGGAGTGTGGGTCATCACATAATCACAAAAAATACATAAACAAAAATAATTTTTGGATATTGATATTTAAGGATTCTTTAGAGGATTTTCAACACATCCTTTCTTAGGGCCAAAATTTTTCTCATGTGCGGTTAACAACCCAATCTGTATAAAATTCTCATTTATACTCTTAATCACATAATCAATGAAACTACGGATGAAAGAAAATTGTCTTTCTTGCTCGAACACCATCTTCTTTTGATATATTTCCATATATTTGTAGTTCCTTAAGATGGTATGAAGTGCTCTCTTGAAATTTTGAAAAATTTTCTCGGTGTTTTCACTCATATTTCCATTGGAAATATCTTTTCCTTTATTCATTTTTGAGTAATTTTCTATGAAATGAATGAGTTTGCTTTAGAGAAGATGAATTATTTTTTGGTAAAAAATACTTTTTATAGTGTTAAACTCGTTTATAACCATTCCCACAATTTAATTAACTAACTAATTTCAATTTGAATTTTAAAACCTATTTTGACCATGTATGTCGACATATCCTTTGATATATGTCGACATATCCTTTGGTGTATGTCGACATACAGATATATTTACAGTATGTTCTAATGACCCTGACTTGACCGTCGAAAATCGATACCCAAATACATCACCCGTATTCGAATGCCGTAGATTCAAAGTCTGGTTCGCCGGAGCTTATAACTACATTAGGTGATACAACACAGCCAAAACAAAGGAATAATTGTTTTTGATACACAATGGATACGACATTCTGATACAAATGAATATCAATATCAGAGCCAAAATACAATAGCAGAAAGAAATAACAGCAGAAGACAAATAGCAGCAGCATCAGAAAAATAACATCTTCAATGCCAAAGCTCCAAACCATACGCTCAAACCATCATCATGCCGAACTTAAGCAAACTTGGTGTAGAGTTAAGCAAATTCGATCGCTAAATCCAAAGGCTTCAAAGACCAAAGACTTCAAAGATTCACTAAAGCTATACAACCAAAGACTGAAGGCTATCGAATCTACATCTACTATCTAATTATCTGAAAATCTGACTCTAGGCTGCCCATGTGGAAAATTGTGGGCAACCGGAGTTTAGAAAGAAAACAATAAACTCCAGGTCAGTTATGGGACTAGTACAAGCAAACAAAAACAGTTTTATTTTGAACAAAAACAAACAAACAGAAATAAAAAGAAATTCGCTATGCTTTTTGGAAAATGAAACTACCATAACATCTCCCTGCGCACACATAATGCAAGCGCACAATAGGACGAGATTTCTCCCTATGATAGTTAAACATGCTTAATACGCAAAAACCTTTTGATATTATTCTTAGTGCATAGTGCAGAAAACCTTTTGAAAGTATAATATTAATCTTAGCCAGCATACCACCATTGGTATACCTACTATAGATACCATGTTCAATAGCAGGTTACCACCACATTACATGGCAGGTTATACAACTAAAACCGTATAAGGCTTGTATTGTTTTGTTTGGATTTCCAACAAATGGTCAGGCTAAGGAACTTCCTACACCGAATGTGTACGCCTTTGGAGGGATGCCCCGAGAACCTAACCGGCTCTCTGCCAACGAAAGGTCGGGTTACCTCTGTAACTAGGTAACTAACTGTTACGAGTATGCCATCCCCCGGTCGTCACCGACCTTTATCCCAAGATTCACCAACAAATTGCAACAACCACATAAGTTAAATATCCAGGCTCCATACCATGAAACCACTTTTTATCCAGAAGGAAATGCACATACCCTAAAGGGCACGACCCTCATAACCTTGCCGCATTCTTCCTGTTTCGACCATTTTTGGGTTGTGAGGACTGACGAGGTCTCATCCACAAAGCTACGCTTTTCACGAAAGCCATGCTTTGATCAACAAATGATCAGCAGCACTTGGTATGCCACATTACCAAATTGGAAATATATCACTAGTAACCATCAACTACATAACCTCTGAGCTCGTATGTCTCAGAGAAGGGTGTTAAGCTAAGAGAATAAATTCTCCGCCACCAAACAGAAATGTATTTGATAGAAACCATCTTTACATCTCAAAGTGTAATGTCAGACATACATCCATACAAGTCCGTTCCAGGTTCGAACGGAACCGAAGGCACTTCAAAGAAGCCCTTGCAAATTCGGGTATTCACAATCTCGTTCGGACTCCCCATCACATATGGAGATCTCTATACCGGCGCGACTAAGTGCAGAGACATTCGACGGACAATCCTTTCGTTTTTGAAAATACCTGGTCTTCACCACCGTCTTCAAATGCTATCCATTTCGTTGTATCATTATTCAGAATGGGTTTTATGACATAAAGTCCTCTCTCGGCTAAGCCGAATAATGAGCGCTAATTTTAAAACTATATGGATATATTGGGATCTTAGTTAAGTCATGAAATTTCAGCACTTGTTTTCCAAAACCTTCCTTTTGAATGGTTTAAAAAAATTTCCATTTTTAGTCTTTTAAACAAAAGGTTCTCCTTTAAGATCCTCTTCAATTTGAAACAAAGTTCGCCAATCTTTAACAAAGATTCACTCATAGCTTTCAAAACTATTTTCAATTTGGTTCACCCATAACTTGAAATATTTTCAACAAAAATTAGAAATTGTTTCTTTATATGAAAGCTATCATCTTTTGAAAACAAAGGTTTTTCGTTTCAGAAAAATTCGATCAAATATGCACAAGTTATAGTCTTTTAAAGGAAAATCATCGAACTACAGTATACTCGGCAAGTTCTATTTGAATTAAATCAAACTCCCAAAACAATTTATTTAAAATAGTTTTAATTCCATATATATATTGTATAACTTGAATAACCTCTTCAAACCTTAATTTCTAAAATAATTTCAAAACTTAAACAAGATATATTATATTCAACAAAATTTCAATTTCAAAATTTCCATTCCAAAAGATTTTCATATTCAACTCAATTTCACTTCCAAATCATTTGGATTCAAAATTCAGCTTTTAAAACCATTACATCATGTTGAATAAAATGATATTAAATTCAAATATCTGTGACTTAACCAATTTCTCGTGAAATCCATATTTGTGTGTGTGGTGTAGTCCAGGGGTTTTACACACAACAATACAATATCATCAATCATCACAATCCAAACACAACAATATCGATAAGCAGTATAATCCTATAACGCTTATCTTCATTCAAAGATTCACAGATAAGTATGTAAATTCAACACAGATAAATAATTTACACACAGCTCAATCCAAAACAATTCGTATTACAGAATATTACAGATCAGAGATATCAAATAATTCAAAGCATTCCATACAATCCAAAACATCCATAAGTAAGATCAATTAATCATTTGATTAATTTAAACCAGATAAATTACTTATGAATAAATTACTAATCCTGGCTAATTAACATTAATTAATTAGAAACCATTTTTTTTAATTATGCTTTAATCATTTATTAATTAACCTTTAAAAATAAATTAATTAACCTTTAATCATAAATTAATCAACCTTAATTAACAAATCAATCCTTTTAATCATTAAATAATTAACCTTTTATTATTCAATTATTCTTTAATTAATTATCCTTAATTAATTACATTAATTAATTAACCCTAAATTAATTACCATTTAATTAACTATCCTTAATTAATTGCAATAAGTAATTATCCCTTATCACTTATATTAATAAATCCCAAATTAATTACATTGAGTAATTATCCTTTGATCACTTGATAAATCAACTTTAAATCATTATTAATTAATTACATTTAATTAAGTAATTATCTTTAAGTAATTAACTACCTTTAATTACTTACATTAATTATCAATCTTTAATTAATTACATTAAGTAATTGTCGTTAATAAATCAATAATGATCCTTTAATTGAGATCTTAATTAATCAAGATAAATTCTTATCTTAACTGATTACTTAATTATCACCTTTAAATCTCATTAAATAAAATAAATTATCATTAACAAATAATTTATTTTTAAAACCTTTAAGTTAATTAACAATCAAAACATTATTTAAGATAAACCATTTTTCTTTTTAAAATCTTATCTAAATAATCCTTAAAAAAATTAAATTAACATATGAGTTAATCTTAAAATTCTTAAGTTAATTAAAACCATCATCTTTTAACTACTTAAATATATCATTTAAGTTTATTTCAAATAAACTTAAGAATTCATTTTTAAAAATTAAGAATTAAAACACTTAACTTAATTTATTTAAAATAATTATTTTAAAACTTTAACTAATTAACAAAACTAGTATAAAACATTTATCATCAATTAAAAAAGTGTTTAAAATTTGATTTAATTTAAATTGGAAAAAAAATTTGTTTTATTTTAAAAAAAAATCAAAAACTGTTTCAATACCAACTCGAGACCACTTCGGGTTTTCACTTGAGCCAGATTTCAAAATCCCCGAGCAAACCTTCGAGTATTTTTTTCTTAGATTTTTAAAACCCTACTATCGTTACAAAAATACTCGAGCCACTAGACTGAACTTCCCGAACACTTACACGAGCCAAATCTACATCTACCCATGCCCAACCTCGAGTAGTCTTCTTCTTCCCCACACTTTGATCAACCAGATACATAAGTGCACATGTGCAAGTGTACGATCGTTCCGACCATCTTCGGTCAACGCTGCAACCCCCAACATGTCGTCATCGATCTCACCGACCAATACAACTTCCAGCTTCGATGAACTCGCAAGGAAACCTAAATTGAGCAACTTGATCACCATCTGGAAGTAACTTAGTTATCAAAAACTACCTCATGCCGGTGATCCCGACCACCAAAGGTCATGCGCTCACGTCCAAAGCTCCACCGTGGAACCACGCTTCTATTCCCCTTTGTGCCATCCAACCCGATTCGACGTCGATGACGATCAAGCCTTGATTTCAACAGCCACCCAAACCGGTCTTTAAACCCTAAATCATCATCGATCAACAACGTCGACCATCTATAAATGCTCCGAGCATTTTTCTTGAGTTCCCCTGACCTCCACCTTACTCCAGTGACGATCTCGACGAACAGCTATACACCGATCGCCAGAAATTGAACGAAAACCAAAATCTGTTCAACTTGAAATATCTCGACCATCCCAGATTTAATAATCATAATTTTATCATCAAAAATCCTTGTTTTCTAGCACGAATCGGAATATATAAATGAAACTTGGAATTACGAAACTTGATTTTCTTGATTTAAATTGTTTATTACTGTAATTTTTCAATTTTAAAATATTTACTCAATAATTATACTTGAAACCATTTTTTAAAATTGGTATTATATCATCATAATCACTTTTCATTTAGAGATTGAAATCTAAAATCATTTAGATGAAATGATTTGAATTTTTTTGATCATGTTTTAAAACCTGTAACTTATAACAGAGCACCAATACACATATACACAAGCATGCACAGACATATATACATAATTATATGTATATGCAACACAATTTCATCACTTCATTTCACATACATCAAGTTTATAAACAGATTCAAGCATCAATGGGTTAGTTTGCTCACCTGATTTGAAGAAGCAAAGCTTGGAAAAGATGTTGAAAATCTGGTAATAGACTTTGATCTGGAAAGTGATTTGTTTTATCTAATGCTTGATATTTGATTTGGTTTTAAGCTTTATTTAACTTGATTAGTTTCAAATGATGTTGATATTCTTGCTTCCAGGTTTGCTTGTTTGATCTTGAATTTGTTTTCAGATTTCCAAATTTTTGAAAGATTGTTTTTGAATTTGGTCTTTGCTTGCTTTTGAGTTTGAAATGATCAGATCTTTGTTTAGATTTTCTTCTTCTGATTTTCTATTTTAATTTTTTATTTGTTGATGAACAATAGTGAAGAAGTAAGAGAATAGTTGTGTATAAATAGCTTTGTTCTCAACTTTTTATTGTTGAATATGAAAATGACACTTGTTTAATTTCTTGAAATAATTGAATTACACTTGTATTTTGCATGTTTTAATTTGTTTACAAATGTCAATTTGTATTGTATAATTGTTCCAAATGTTTAAAGCATGCTAAAATCTTTTTACACTTGTCTTTATTTATATATTAATGTTTTAAATATATTTTCATGTAATTTTCTATTTGTATTTCCTTTTATACTATTTATATATGTATTATCTCATAAATTTTAAAAGATGTATATATATATATTTTCTAGAATTTATTAATGCGTTCTTTTTTTTATAAATTGTTATAACTTTAAAGAATATAATTTAATAATTAATTAAACACTGATATATATATATATATATATATATATATTTGAATAGCTTTTGGAAAAAATTATTTATATCAAATTCAAAATATCACTTTTAAATCACAATGTGTGTATATATATACATATTAAAATTACAAAACAAATTTTATTAATTTTAGAATATAGAGTTTTAAATCCAATTTATTTATAAAATATTTATTTTTGAATTTCAAACCCACAATTCAATTTAAAATCAATTTATATATATATATATATATATATATATATATATATAAACAAACAAATATCTTATTTAATTTGGATAAATTTAAATTAATTCACAATTTAATCCAAAAACTTATATTAAATTTTCAATGTAAATTTGACTTAGAAATGGGATCGTTACATATGTCGACATATAATCTATGCATATCGACGAGAGGCATTTTTCAGCCTTTTTTACATTTTTTAATTTTAAATATTTATTGATTTTTAATTTTATTTTACTTATATTTCCAAAGAATATAATATTAATAATTTTAATATTCGAATAAATTGCATTAATTAGACTAAAGTACATGATTAACAAGAAACGAAAATACAACTTCTACTAAAAAGAAAATAAGGTGCAAAGCCTAGAAAGAAGTAGATGAAGATGCAGAATGGACACCAAGTTTGCTTATGCTTTTTCAAGTTTCTTTTAATTTTGAAGAAGCTTTCCTTGATTTATTTGTAAGTCATATTTGCTAGGTCTATTCTTCCTCCCAATGCTTTCAAGAAAAGTTCCTTCGTCGTCTTTTTCTTCTTCTTCTTCTTCCACTTCAATTTCCAAGCCATGCTCTTCCTCTCCTTCCATTTTTTTCTTCCATAATATCTTGCATTGTCAATCTTCGCTCTTTTTTCACAAGAGTTTCATATTATAGAAACCCATAGGAAATATGCATAAGAGTAATTTTTTCTTGTCAAAAGCTATCTTTTGGATGTCGGTTCTCTACTTAAATCAACTCTAAAGGAATTAAAGATTCTTGTCAAATACACTCCATGAAGGCAAAAGTTATTTATAACAAATTTATAAATTTGTCATTTCTTTTTATAGTTAGTTATAATAGAATCCTAGGCTAGAATAGGATCATTTTGCCACGTGGCTTCTAGAAAGATCTTATGAAGATATATAAGTATGTAATATATGAATGAAAATAGATATGCTCGATGACTATATTTTTTTACTTGATATTCATCTTCTTCCTTCTCTTCTTTCTCCTCTTTCTTCCTTCTTCAAAATGTGCACCCTATCAATTTTTCCATTAGGGAAATATATATTAGAAAGCTAATTACTAGAAAAGAAAATTTTTATTTGTTAAATATATATAAAAATGTATCTTTGATATTTAGTATCAGTTAATAACTTATATGATGGATATTTATGCAAGTATCCTTATTTTTTAGCTGTAAAACTTTTTGATAAATGAAGGAGTATACAAATATCTTCTTTTATTAGAAGTAATTGAAATTTTGTACTTAGCTACTTTAGAAAATATTTAACTCTAGGGTGTTAGTAGTTAACATGATTAAATTTACGTTGTTATTGATTTTCAAGCCTATATGAATTTAACTATAACCACAAGGAAGGAGAAAAGATTAGCAATTAGCATGGTGTTGGTATACTAGGGTGTGCTTATAATCAAATTCGACATACTAAGTGGCCCTACTATTATGGGATTTTTTTGGATCAGTCAGAAAACTCAAGGATCTTTATATAGGATGGTTCCATTTATAACAACAATAAATTGGCAAATATGGGTGTTATGGGCTATTTTTCCCATGCTGGTTTTTATGAGCGGAGAATAATGAAGACTCATAATATTAAGTTAGAATCTAAGAGAATTGTCACAGAATAAGGCTAAGGAGGGTGTAGAGATAAAAATAATTGATATGTGTGAAAGGAGGAAAAGTAGAGAAATTTTAAGTATATGACTTTACCGATCCAACATTTTGGTATGTAGCACTCGGTCTGATATCGAATCAAAAACTTGGTTCAGTAAATTTCAATAGTCAGTTAACAGCCCTTGAAACCACTTAGATCGATGATGAAATAATTCCTACCGATTCAGAACGTTGGATTAGAAAGTCTTTGATAGGGTAAAAGTGTACCCTAAAGAAAATTATATAATTTATTATATAACTTAACTTTTGTAATAAAATTTCATTCGAAACAAAGTATGCTTTTGTTTTTTCTTTTGTATGTACTGTTATATTGTGATATAAATAATGATATTAACATAATAAATATATATAAGTGGAAAATCCTTAGGATAAATATTTTATCGATTATATTTGTAAAAAATTTCGTAACCATGAGTTTTGAATTGATCATTCAAAATACTTATCCCTAAATGTCCCTAGTCAAGATGAATCAAGAAAAGGTTATTGATAAATCCATTAAAACTAGTGTATGTAATGCACTTTATATGATGGACGGTATACTCATGAATGTTGGGGACAACATGAGATTATGTACTTAAGGTTGTTTGAAATATCACATAATCACTCAACGAGAGTCTTCTATGGGTTAATACAACTAAGTCAAAATAGAAGATCTCATATAACGATGTGTAGTAGTCTTAATTTTGATAGTATCGTTGACCTTAAGTAACTACATTGTACTTTTAACATGGTCTACCACATGACATCTTGATCATGTTACGACCATAGTTGGGTACACATTTAACTACTTGAAGTGAAACAATACTTAAGAGAGGATCTATCTCCTTCATTGTAAAAGGTTGGTCACCATAATTGGTAGTGAACTTAAAGTCAAAATCTCTGGGCAGAGTAAAACGGTTAATCAAAAAATGTTATCTGATCGAATCAAGGACTTTAAAGCGATCTATGCAATTAATTACCGATACCATTAGAGTTAGACTAAACTCCAGAGGTTTTAGTGATATAGTGACGATGAAAAGAAAACGTGCATAAAATATCGTTACAAGATTTATATTTTAATGATTAGAAATTAGATATTACCTAAATGACCTGTAAGCAACTGAACTCGCGCCTGATACTATACTTTAGCAAAATTCTTACATGATTTAGTATTTAAACTGTTTAAATCTTAACTGTGGGCCAAGTTCACACCAAGGAGCCAACACAACAGAGTGTTAGTTGATTTTTGAGTTGAATCAATTCAAAATTAAGTTATACATGTTATAAATTAATAATAAAATTAATACAAATATTGTATTGAACTTTTATGGCATGTTAATTATTTATCCAAAGCCTTAAAATTAGTTAACTAATGTATAATAGTTATACACTATTAAGTTAAACACATAGGCTTAAATAAATAATTATATAATCAATATATTATATATTAATCATGCTTGACACAATAGAAGCCCAATAAGGGTTATGGCCAAACATACATGAGGCAAGGGGAGGTATTTGACTTGGTATTTGGCTCTGGATTAGATCTAGATTAAGACTATGGAGAAAGGTGGAAGATATTTGATTTTATGGTGGCTATAATCAGATTACACAGGAAATAATAAACCCTAGCTTCCATGAGAGAATCGGTGGAAACCTTGAAGTGGTGATTTGCGCATCAAGGTCAAGTTCCAAGAAAGTCGACCCAAAGAGGAACAATTATATACTGACGCATTGATAACCGACACATCTAAAAGGTACACCTTTATTTTTAACCAAGTAGATCAATAACTATAGATATATGTGCTATATATTTTTGGCTCAAATAAAATATACAAAACTAAACGATAATGAATATATAGACACACACATATATTCAAACATTTAAATAAATTTCTGCATATTTATTAAAAAAGCACCTACTTTTGCTCATGGCCAATATTATATATATAACAAAATAATTATTTATGTTTTTGCGTTTAATAAAATAAAAATATAATAATTTATGTCAGGGTCTATTTTAAAAAGAATCCATTTCTGTTCTTTGATTAAGAATAAATAAGAAATGTTTTTTTACTTGGTTTTGAAATAATACATATATGTATTACTACACCCAAATATCTCAACAACGAGAGTAGCGATTATCTTACCAAGTAAGTCTTAAATCAACTAACAATGTGTATAAGGAGAGGTTACACCACCAAGACATATAAAACCGAGAAAGTTGGCTTATATCAAATGGATAAATTGGCAGGCCAAAGGACAAAGCCCATCAGTATATCCAAGGCTAAAGCTTCAGCTTAATGTAACAAGATAACAAACGGCTCAGACGTAAAGGGGCCATTTGTATGGTAAACAAGTCACCAGTCTGTGCCTCCTAAGTAGCATCATGGGGTGTTCAGAACAAGCTCAAATTGTAGCCGCTCAACATGCCACTCTAGCAATCGAAGGAGAAGACCCCACCAATGACGTTACGACATACTGGCTATAAATAGACGACAATCCCAAGGCGCTTAGATCTTCGAGCAAAAAAAGAATTAAGATATAAAATCATATTGTACTTTCCTATATTGCAGCTCTCTTTAGAAAATATTTAATGGCGGAAATATATAGACTCAACGTAATAAGCCTCTCGGCTAGATAAGAGTGACTAAATAAGGAAAGGGCAATGGACGTAGGGACTTTCGACCTGTACCGCTATAAAGTCTCAGTGTTATTTACTTTATGTATTTTACCTTCTCTGCATTTGCTATTGCGACTCTGTGGTTCATCATCTTGTAACCTAAGCTTGATTGCATCACAGCTCCATAATTTCTTCGTCGAGATTAATAATCCAACCAGCTTCTGGAGCTATACCTTTGGATCTTGGGTTGATGGTGTAAACAAAATTTTTCACTAACATTTTTGGCACTAGAAGGAGGGCATTGAACCTCCGCACCTTGTTTCCTCTCTGAAATCCAATAGAAAATTCCAGTCAATTATGTCCAGTTTTGAAAATGAACAAGTCATCTCAAAGCTATTCTTCAACCTTCGCAATAAGCTCATTGAAGAAGACAACAATGAGAGATTGGTCAACCTCATTTCGAAGAAAACGAATGGCAAAGAATATGATACTATCCATGAGCTTCAAGCTTCTCAGATCATGCAACTTTCAAAATATCTTCAAGGATCCCTCTAGGAATCAGCCCAACCCCGAAAGATGGCTAAGGCCCTGTATAGTGAAGTTAGGAATCTTTCAACTGGATTGTTGAAATATAAGAGTTTGGCTTCTTCCGATAAGATCCCTTCCAATCACTCAAGATGGAGATTCTTGAAAGAAACTGAAGCGGGAGCGAGTTCTTACTCCACTCAACCAAAGCTTGTCTTGGATATTTGTAACAGCCCACCTTTTTGGACGGTTTAAATCGACAATAAACCACACATGTCAGACTCAAACCATTCAAAATGAAGGATTGTTATGAGGTAATAAGAAAAAGAAGAGAAAGAAAATACAAAACGCAGAATCTCTCAGCGGAATGACAAAATGTAATAATCAAATAAACAGTTCATGATGCTATTTTAAAAATAACATTTGATTACATTTTTACAAAAAAAATTAGAGTACATACAGTAGAAATAAATAAATAATGCAGTGAAACAACATGATGCAATGGGATAAATATAATAAATAATATCAGTACACAATCTTCGTCCTCATCCTTCAGAAATAAGGTCTTCAATACACTGAAAAGCTCAGATTGACTCGAGCATAGTGAAAAGACAAACCAGTCGAGTCAGAACTAAAAGATCTTGTGTAAGTTAAATCAATATTAAATAAAAATGAGTGTAACGATGTCAGAGATGTTTACGGGCTTTGACATCTCCTATCCAGTGTCTAACATGAGTACAATAACTTAAGAGATGTTCGCGATTACTATCTCCTAAGGATCCGTTAAACTATCTACTATGTAGTACAACACGCTATTATAACATGTCTACAGTAAAGTAAAGTATTAAAATAGTGTTAAAGCATTACTCATATCCTCCTTAACACATTTTATATATTCTCATAGTCTATACAATACTGTAAGCTCCACCAAATCGGTGGTTTACCTAGAAGGCACTCCATAGGCATGGTAAACAACAAACTTGTAGTGGGTAAGATAAGGCATGTGACAAGGAATGCGAGGCAATGCCAAGAGTAGGATACTATTGTTTTGCGGATCCGGACTAGTGGTAATGCATAAAAGCTACTACCGCCCACCTCGGAACACACTCTCAAATCATATCAAGGGATGGCCACCAAATCATCACAAAGTCATAATATGGTATTGAATAAATGTGACCGATCGGAGGTGCGACCTCACTTGGCCGGCATAGCTCCTGTTTTAGCCACATCAAGCAGACTCACGGGAGTTAGGGCTACGATAATACCTCATATAAAATCGTTCGCCAAAGCTTCCTACTTCATTATGGAATCTCCACCATACACACAGTTTTTAAAGTCGTTTTTGGTATTGGCAAAGAGTATCACAATATCTGATCCCAGTCTCTTTAACAACCAAACGCTTATTTCGCGCTGGATGGTTCTTTTACATTTTCAAAACCGATTCATAATATCAAAATATCATATTTTCAAAACCATATCATTTTCGAAATCATATTTACTTTCGAAATCATATTCATTTTCGAAATCTTATCACCTTTGAAATCACATTTTCAAATCATTATATTTACCCAAATATGTCATTTCACTAAAAAATATCATTTCAAATCCTAGCTTAGGTTATAACATCATTTAATCATATTTTCTTTTAAATCAAGGATTTAAATATGAATACTTCAACTTTACACCATCTAAAATTCAGAAAATAGTTTTAGATGGTCATAAATAGTTTTAAAATAGTTTAATTAGTTAAAAATAGTTTAAATAGTTTAAAATAGTTTAATGACTTAAAATAGTTTTAAAATAGATTAAAATAGTTTTTAAAAGTTAAAATGGTTTAAATAGTTTAAAATAGTTTTAAAATAGATTAAAATAGTTTTTAATAGTTAAAATGGTTTTAAATACTTTAAAAATAGTTTTAAATGGTTTTAATAGTTTAAAATACATTAAAATTGTGACGACCCAGAATTACTGGATATTTGAAATTGAAATATTTAATTGATTTTAAACGTTTAAAGGTTAGTTTCTAACTTGAATTTCAAATATCACTATTTATTGGATAATTTAAATATTGAATTTAATAATTGAAAGTAGGGAAAATTGTTGAATCTGGAGTTACGGGTTTGTTAAAAATAACTTGAAAGCTTATAAAAATTTATATTAATAGTACTGAAGATAATAAAAGCTTTAGAATTGGATTTGGAAGTGTTTTGTTAAAGTTTTAAAAATATATTGTTTAAATTGATATTAAATAATAGCCTTCCGAGGCACAGTCTCGGATTTTGACGATACCAGTTTCATTGGATCCATAATAGTGTTTTATTACCGGATTTCAATTTTTGTAGTATTTGGAGTTGTCACGTGATCGAACGATAGGTAAATGCGTTGAAATCCATATCGAAATTTTATATTATAACTGAGTCCCAAAAAGCTATCTTCTCCATATGGCCGAACTAGGACTCGAAACCTTTTTCAGTGCATTTGAAATAGGGGTATAACATTATAAACGCTTGGCGGCACGCGTCGATAGGAGTGCGGAATTTAATGTTGCATTTTCGAGACGATTTAAATTTAAATATAATATAAATGTTTTTTTCCTTCAAATTACTGTAGCAATTGAGTGGGCACGTAAGGAAGTTACAACACGTGTCTCCTACCCTCTTCAAATCGCGTACAGATAAAGCCGAGAAAAAATATGTCCTCACCTCTTTCTAATTGAACATATGCCTATTTTTCCCCCTTTCATCTTCAAATCAATTCGTCGATAGATAAAAAAAGAAGAAATCCCTCATTCGATCGAATGGCAGAACGAAGTTATCAATTCGTCCTCATATTTTAAGGGGGGCATTCGTTGACGGCATAGCAGCGCTGTAGGATGGGAGCACTGACCTAGTTCGCGCAGTTTTGGGGGACGCATCGCGAAGCGGCCGGCGACCCAAGCTCGCAAGGTGTAGGGCAAGGCGAGCGATGGAGTTGAGTGCAGTCAATCGCGTAGCTTTATTGTGTGGTGTGAGGGGCAGTGGCGATATGCGAATAGGAAGCTCGCAAGATCTGGTGGCGACATAGGAAGGTCGTGGCAGTGGCGATGATGGTCGTATGTCAGTAAGGTATTAGGCTAAAAATATTCAATTTAGAATTTATATATATATATATATATATAGAAAATGTATATATATTTAGGTCAGAGAATTTATAACAGTATTATTTACAGTAAGAAAGAGGTATACAAAAAATACACATACCTATTTTCGTTTAAAAGTATTTATTGTAAGGTATAAATTGATCCTGTTTCTTTTTTTTAAATATACGTATATAGATAAAACAGGAAAAATATATGTAGAAAAGACTTTGAGAAAATATATAGGGATTTTTAAATGTTTGGAGAATTTATAAAGTAAGATTTTTGAAATCTATAATCTATTTTTATAAGTGTGTGTGTATGTATATATCTAATTTTTGAAAACTTTATAGATTATTTTAAAATGTACATAGATTATATTTTTAGTATATGAGTTTCAAAAGAAAATGAAATATTATTTATAATTGGAAAATTTGTTTAAAAATTAAATCATTAGTAAATTGAATTGATTTAATGATGCCTGATTTGTTCGATTGTTTAGAATGTTAATAAACCATATAATATTTATATAAGGTCAAAATCTAAAAGGGAACAAGCCGGTTTGGATCGGAATTGCAAAAAAAAACAAAAGCAAGTTAATCTCACTCATTTGGGTAACCTTTTAAATTTAAATAGTTAAATTGAAATTATTGGTTGTTTGCTTGAATTGATAATTTATTATCAGCTTGAGTGTGATACAATATATGTAGTATAAATATATTGGAGTGATTGATTTCCTGCATTATATAGTGGATGAGACCCTACGCCCCCCGCATAATAGCGGATGGCCTTTTATACCACGATATTCCACCTCGAAGTGGAATTGGTATTTTATTTGTTGACTAACATCTGTAGATGCAGGGAAACAGGTTGGAGGGATCCAACTGGATTCCTCAAAGTAGTGGAATTTATTTTTATAGTCTATGTTTTATCTGATAATCTGTGATAGATTATATTGATTATATGGGTATTGAATGCTATGATTAGACTGAATATATGGGGTATACTGAGATACTAAAAATATAAAGATTGAATTTTTAGAGGAAAGAAAAAGAAGGAATTTTAAAAATAAAAAATAATAAAATAATTTTAGAGAATTTGGACAAATTAAAGAATGAATTGGAAAATGATAAAAATTAATTTTTTTTGAATTTCTAATGAATAAATTCCGAGTATGGAAAATGAGATTTTTGAATAATGGGAATAAATGATTTTTTAATCTTAAGTGATATTTTTAAAAGAATAAAGGATCTATTTTTAAATTCAAGATTAGAAATAGTTGGAAGAGATAAGAAGAATTTTGGAATAAATATTAAATTAGTATTTTCAGTTTAAACAAGATTTTAAATCACAATAAAGAAGTTAAATCTAATATTAATAGGTTTTGAAGTAAAATTGAGTAAGTAAAGGAATTTTTTTAATGGTGTAAATTTTGGAAATCGATTTGGAAACCGATTTAGTGTTTGAAACTGTGTTTTAAAAGGAGGATGAGACTATGGAATTTATAAATAGGTTTATAAAGTGAAATAAGATATCAGTGGATATTTGAAAGTATAAATTCACGGTGGGAACTTATAAAGGAATGAGTAATTTGTACTAAAAATAATTGTGGTTTGTTTTTAAAGGTATTAATGAAAAGTGTATTTCCTTAAAATGCCAAGTACGTTTTCAAAGCAGATTTTTAAGTATAAGTTAAAAAGTTTTAAAGTTGTTTTAAAAGATTGTTCTTGAGAATTATTATTTAAGTTGTTTAAAATTTTAAAGGTAAATATTTATTAAATTAGTTATAGTAGTAATTATTTTAAAAGGTTAATTGGTATTATGATTTGAAAAGATAATTATTAATATTTATATTTTATAAGTAGTTTTATTTTAAAGATAGTTTGGATAAGTTTTTATTTGAAAATCTTGTATAGAATTTCGTAACTTTTATTTTAAAATTTGTTTTGGCTTAAGTTTTTACACGAGAAGTTATTTTAAAATTTCATAACTAGTAACTTAAATAGTCTTTCAAGTGGTTTTTATTTTAAATGTTTAAAGTATATATATTTTTGTGTAAAGTGATTTTAAATCTAAAGCATTTAGACTTGGCAAAATTTTCAGTGGAAATAAACAATATTTGAAAATTTATTCCGCGAGAGAAAAGTAGTTTGAAAACTATTTTTCAAAGGGTTAAAGAGTGGAAATATATCTTACGAAGATATTTTGAAATAAATAATTTGGAAAATTATTTAAATCTGATGATTGTTTATGGGTGTTATATGATAGTTTAATAACCGACTATCAATATTGGCCAATGCGCTGATCGTTTCGAAGAGATTGGGATCAGGATTAATTTCCTAGAAACCACTTCGATCTGGTTTGAACGTTTTCGTGAGGAAGGCAAGAGCTTGGAGTTGAAGATGGAGCAGTGAAGTGCAAGGGCTAATCGCTTCTAATCCTGAGGGTGATTAAAATGGATGTAGTAGGAATAGTGCCTTCAATTCCGTTTGAACCCGGAATGGACTTGTATGGATGAATTCTTTCAGAACATCGTCAGGAGGACGGTGGGCATTCTAAGTGACTGTGCGCTAACAAGGTAACGCATAGCCTCGAGCCTTATCAACTAGGAATGGCTAAAACAGGGGAGATGCAGCAAGGCTAAGTGGCTAGCAACCAATTAGGGTATGGTCAACCCTATCTAGAGGTCCCTTTTATTCGGCTGTGTGGGCGGTTGCTGATCCCAACCGCGGGTGATCTTATTCGGACTATCCAGTAAGGGGTAGCTTCGGTCTTGTGTAGCAGGGGATCAGGATGGATCCTCAGTACGTTGATCTAGACCACGTACTGTGACGGGCGGTACCCAGTAGCCCTGCCATTGATGGAAATCCATTCTCCCTACGTGCCTTTACGGTTTTGTTTGTAGAACCGAGTATTGCTGGAATTTAATGAATGTAATAATTTCGGCTATTTGAATAAGTATTTGCATATAGACACTAGTATAATATCATAGGATTTGATAAGAAATGTTTTGGTTATCGTAAGGTAAAAACTCGGCATGTTTATTTGTGGCGTGGTCTTACGAGATACCTCTGATTTCAAAAAGGATTTTGAAAACTTTAATAATCCAATTGAGTGTGTTTTCTCACTTTGGTTTTCCAGATTGACTTGGGTGTTATTTAACTATAATTCTCGGGTCAGACTGAGTATTGTAGAGTACAAATTTTGGATGGACTGCTGTGTAGCTCAGGAGACGAGCTGGATGACAAGGCGTATTTTTGTAAATTTACGTTTCCACTTTGCACTGTAAGCTGTATTTCAGCTTGGGAAGGACAAGATATTATAACTATCCTAAATTGTGTTGTTGATTTGTATTCTACTCTGATGATGTAACGTATAAACAGATATAGTTCTTTTTGTTTAAAGATCAGTCATTTAACTATTATATATTGTTCCACCGCGATTGTGAGATTCTAATATTATTTCAATTTCTTCTTCTACCTCCTTCTTCTTTTGTCCCTAATGGTCCGGTTTTTCGTCGTTCGATTGTTCGGCATTAGATACAGTGAACGTATTGATGTCCATTTTCGGGCGTCGAAAAATTGGATCGTTACATTTTGGTATCAGAGCTGAAGGTTAAGCGAGAACCTTGGCTCTGGTGGGGATTACTCATGTAACAACCCATAATTTTGTAAATATTTTTAATAAAATTTTAGTTGAAAACTTTGATTTTTAAATCATTTTTAAAGTGAATTTTTGGAATTTTCCAATGTAATTTAGGATTTTGTTTGTAATTTATTTTCCAAATATAATAAAATAAACATTTTCTGAAAATTTAATATTTTGGTAAATCTTGGTCAAACTTTGACTTTCAGTTGAAATTTTGAATTTTGATTTTTTAATTTCAAATCTTTTTCTTTGAAGCAGAATATGATTATGATATTTGTTCTGCTTTTCGTTGCGTCAAATTCTGTTTTATACTTTGTAAAATTGATAAAATTCAGCATTTTGCATGCAATTATTTCTGTATTTTATTTTCTATTTTTTCTATGTTCATTTCTCTATTTTATTTTCTATTTTATTTTGTTTAGGCTTTTTATTTTATTCATTGGATTTTAACTTGTTTATTTGTGATCTTGGGCTTGGAAATTTCAAGAGACTTCGGTTTCTCTTCTTTAATTTGCGCCTCTTCCTTTTCCTGGCTTCTCATTTGCCTAGCCGTCCACTTTAATTTCCTAGCCGTGCATTTTCTTTCTCATAAACGTACAAGATAAATTCTCATTTCATTCTCTTCTCACTCCATCTCCTGAAAATAAAAAATATACAATTTTCTTTTCATGTCTTCTTCCTTTTTCATTTCCCTTTTTCTCTTTTATTTTGCCTCATGTTGCTCAGCCGCCACCTTGCATCAAGCCTCTAGCTGACCTCACCATCTCCTCCACACCACCATGACCGACCACATCACCTCGTCATCTCTACCAAAACAAGATTGAGACCACCATGATGCCATACATCACCAAAACTTGATGCAAACCATAGCCGACCACACATATTTCATCACCTTCTCCTTATTGCCTCGACCTTCACCAACCTCCACACCATCTCCACTCCTAGCCATGACCAAAACACTCTCTTGCCATGCCCCATGACTAAGACCACACCATGGTCGACCCACTGTGGTCTATGGCCGAGCCTGGGTGGGCTTGTGACCATCCAATTGCATGCCTCTTTGCCTTCCTCCACTTGTAACTTCCATTCTCTTCACCTTCTAACCTCTAGCCATGCCTTTTCTCACCATAGCCGATCTTAGCTTGCACAAAACCATCTTGGCCGAGCACATGTTGAAGTGATCTAGCCATTTTAGGTGTGGCCGAGCCCACTTGAATTGTTAAGGAAATTCTTTGTCATTTGATTCATAACTTTTCAATTGTTTAATTCATATTTGTTGTACTGAAATCATATACTTATAATTGTTGTATTTGTTTGTATACAAGATTGGATCTTGACTCTTCATCCACTAGAAAATCTAATCATGCCTTGTCGTGCTTTTTGGAGTTTGTTGTGTATCTCTAGTTTGTCAATTCTAGCTTTAAAAGGTAAGTTTATCACTCTCGACATCCGTACTCATATAATTGTGAAATGATGACAAGTGAATGTGTAAAATTGATATGCTATGTTAGTTAGTTCATATATGCCTGTGATATGATTATATGATATTATAACCTGACCGTATACCTATTACATCACCTGATATGATATTATATATGCTATACTGTTATTTTATTTCCTGTTTCTCGCTGCAAGTTCCCTATTAGAATAGAATCACTATGGGTTGAAATGATGCACACCCGAACGGACATTAGAAAAAGGAAAAATCATTATGAGCTGAAATGATAGGCTTGAACGATTTTTACTGTATTTGATTTACTTGGGATTGCGGGTTTGAAATGATAGAACTCTGGTTTTTCTTTTAAATTACGGATTAGAATGATACATATCCGTATCACTTGACCTAGGTTAGAAAACTATGTACAGACCCTTGGTTAATTTTAAAATAATAGTTTCTACAATTTCTTAAGTACTTTAAATCCTTAAACATATGAAATTTTAACTTAAATTTGGATTAAATGATTTTAAATATATATTGGTTTTCTAATAAGTTAAAATTTTATAAGTTGATAACTGGTTTTAAACGGTAATTTGAAGATTTTATCTATGATATATATAAACTTAATGATTTAATTTGATTTAGTGAATTTTAAATATAGCGATATATTGGTTTTCTATTAAGTTAAATATTTGGTTTGAACTAAATTAAAAATTTTGTGTATGAAAAATAAATTAATAATTAAATTTGATTTGATATGGAATTTTAAATCTAACCTAGTGATTGTAATAGATTTTATTTTATGAAATGGATACGTTTTGCAAAATAAATAATTATGATTTTGATAGTGAAATGTATCTTAAATTTTGACTTAACCTGATAAGTCGAAATTTGGTTTTCAAATGGAAATATAAAGTTTGACTTATTGAAAGAATATTTTATTTATGAAATGGGTATTTTAAAATAAAAGTATTAAGTCATTTGTTAAAAATAAAAGGTTAAGTAAAATAATGTACTCTTGATTTAATCAATGAATTATAGTTTAAATAGGATATTTATTTATAAATTTTATTTTATTAAATCATAAGTTAAATGATATCTGAATGAATATTTTTATGAAGCATGAGATATGATTTTTTTGTTAAAAATGGCTAAAATTGAAGTTTTAATGTTTTTGAAATGTTATAATAAATCTGGAATTGGTATTGGTAGCACTGCAGAAATGCTGTGCTTTTAAGATAGCATTTACTAAGTGCTACCATTTCTGAAATTAAACTATGTTCTGAAATAACTAAATACCTACTACAGCACTTTATGAGTGCTACTGTTTCTGAATTTGAACTATTTCTGAAAATACCTATATATCTACTACAGCACTTTATAAGTGCCGCTGTTTCTGAAATTGAGCTGATTTGAAATATCTACTGTAGCGCTTTATAAGTGCTGCTGTTTCTGAATTTGACAATGTTTTTGAAATATTACTATGTCTATCGTAACATTTTATAAGTGTTGTTGTAGCTGAAATTTACAATGTTTGGAAATTTTATAATTAAATGAATGAACTTAGAAATGTTACAACTTTGAAATGAATATTATTTGACATTGAATTTTAATGGTTCAAATGAAGATTATTTTAAAGATGTTGTGGTTTTCTAAGAATTCTGATTTTCAAAAGAATAACATTTCCAAAGTGTTATGATTTTAAGTACCATGATTTCCAAACGATAACATTTCTAAATTGTTATGATTTCAAAGTATTATGGTTTCAAAGTGTTTGGTTTCAGAATTATTATAACTTTGAAAGTACTGTGGTTTTGGAAATGAAATTATTTGAAATTATATTTATTTAAGAATTGTCTTTAAATATATTAATTTGAAACTTATTGAAATTGAAGATTTAAGAATATGACTATATAAAGTGGTTTGGTTTAAGACGATTTAAAGGAATATTTGAAGTTTAATAAATTGAAGGAAATATTCAGTGATTTGAAAATTTGGGTTTTATTCAAATGACATCATATTGATTGGTTTGAAATGAATTGATATTATAATATTTAGTTTTGAAATGGAAATGATATTCTATTGTTTCGGGTTTTGAAATGGAAATTATATCCTATTGATTTGGTTTTGAAACGGATATGATATTTTGGTTTTGGAGTATAAACTATTTTGAAATAAAAAAAGATCCATGAGTAATAATAACGTTGGGTTGTTAAAGAGACAAGGATCTGAAGTTGTCATACTCTCTGCCAACTCCGAAAAACTCTCTGCCAACTCCGAAAACCACTTTAACAGCCGAGCACATGATGGCGATTCCAGAATGAAGTAGGATGGTGGCAACGTTCTAATGAGGTATGTACGATGTGATGCCCCACCTCTATTTCACACTAGCCAAGAACACTACGGTGTAGTGCTGTCAACTAGCACGGAGAATACGACTGTTGAGGAGCAACCATCCATGTGATTGCTTATCACACGGTGGCTATAAATAATCTTCGGAAACAAACATAGAAATAAGCATAACACAAATCAGTCACAGACATCCATATCACAAAGGCGGAAGAAGATATGAATATATAACTAACACATGAAAGTGTACATCAGAGTAGTGGTCAAAAAGATCCACAATAATACAAAAGAATAGCAACACGTGCTATACAAAAGAATACAACTATGAGTCTATATCTCAAGTGTATATAACAAAAACTGCTAATCTAAATAGTTAGCCAAAAGTTAGAGTAGCAATTCCCGGGAAGAAGTTAAGCAGAAGCACCTGTAACATCTCGTTCTGACCCGAGTATTATTTAAGAAAATAATAAACGGATCAGTCTAGCTATAAATATTAGATGACATGGTATAAAATAAAAGATATGGCATAAACATAAAATATCCATACTGACATACTACTATAAGTATGCAAATGATGATCAACAGAAGATCAATCAATAAGAGATAAATCAATATCACAAGAATCTTCTCAAAGATCCAAAGAGGGCAGCATACCCTAAACTTGTACTCATAACAAGTCAATGACATAAATTCCAGAAATCAACACAAGAAATTCAGAAATCACAGAAAAAGGGAAAGAGGCCTATCACATGACGGTCCGAAGACCATAGGGAGCTACCCCATATGGGTGAGTCAGAACCACCCAGATGAGGTCTAGGCTAACCAAAAAGCAAAAAGGTATTTGTGAGTGGAATCACATAAATGGTGTCTAGCCTAACCTCGCAACAAAAAGGTATGTGTGAGTGGAATCACACAAATGGTGTCTAGACTAACCTTGCGGACAAAGAGATATGTGTGAGTCGGAATCACAGCCATGAGGTCTAGTCTAACCTTGCAAACAAAGAGACATCGCACAATTGCTAGTCTAAATCAGAAAATGATCGTCATGATCAACGAGAAGTGTCAATTACACTAAGCTAGTAAATATAAAAGTTTATCTTCGTGTCCCATAACCACTTGCTTAACTAAAATATTTACGAACAAACTATAAATCTTCACTAGAAAATTGTCACAAGAGGTTCAATCGAACAAGTCCAAGAATTAACCGACGAAGTGAACGCAAGCGTTTCATACCACTTGTTTTACTAAGCCGTTTAATTAGATTTCTCATCCGAGTGAGATAAAGGTTTGTATATACTAGTAGATTGGAAAACGGTTTAAGTAAAGAGCTTTGTTATTGAAAATAGATTTGAAATCATTTTGTTGAAAGAGTTTTGATATTTACTACCAATATTGAAATCTTCATATTTCTAAAGTTGTTATCCCGCCTTTTTAGCAAGGCCGTGATACCATAAAATCGACCGAGAAGCCAAAGATAGTTTGTCTCGAAGAATGGTCAACTCAGCATCTCAACAAAGCAAGTTCTGTTGAATGTTTTTCAGATAAGATCCCCTATGGAGGGGGGGTCCGGGGGGGGTGGTAACCCCCCAAGTGGGGGTGCGAGGGTAACACCCCCGCTACGGGGTTCGACCTGCTCTGTCAGGTCGCGGGGGTCCAGGGGGCAGCGCCCCGTCCAAAACGGTACGACCTAGTGAAGACCTAAGGGATGATAGGATTAAGCGACCTATTGGTTGCGACCTAGGGGTGTTCGCGAGTTAGCTGAAATGAGCAACCTAACAGAGGCGAGCGACTTAAGGGACTTGCGACCTAACAAAAGCACAGGCCAAGCAACCTAACATTTTAAGGCCGAAAGACCTATGGGAGGCGAGCGACTTAAGGAACTCGCGGGTTAGAAGAGGCGAGCGACCTACGAGTTAAAGGGGTCGAGCGACCTAGAGGTTCTCGCGACCTAGTGGTCGAGCGACCTAACGACCTAATGGTGAAAAAGGCCGAGCGACCTAACGTGTGAACGAGCCGAACGACCTAAGAGATAAAAAGGTGAGCGACCTAACGTCTTAACAAGGCTGTGCGACCTAACGCTATAAGGCCAAGCGACCTAAGACCGAGGTAACGTTTCCAACAGAGCGAGCGAACTAATGACCTAAGGCCTAATGACCTACGACCAAGCGGCCCACAACCTACGATCTATGACCTACAACCTACGACCTACGACCTAATTCCGAGGTGAACGACCTAAAGCATGCGAACGAGTTTAAGGTCAGAAACGATCTATTTGGTGACCGAGACTTTTCCACGCAAACGACCTAGCATAGGCAGAACGACCTAAGTGCAGAATTTTACCAAAAACACTAAAAATTGGAGTTTTTCGCCAATCCAATCCAAACCAAATGCAAATGCACACGCTAAAGTGATGGGAATTCATTCCCAACAGTCCAAGATAGTTATAGACAAGAATTGTGAGATAAAAATCTCACATTTTCACCAAATTATGAAGGTAAAGCTTGAAGGTGAATGGAGAAGCAACTACAAGCTTGAATCCAATGCTTTTTCCTTGAATTTGAAGTTGAATGATGGAGTTGGAGTTGAATTGAGTTTCTAATTTCCCTTTCCACTCACCATTAATGTTAAAGTTTGTGTTTGGTAGGAATTTATGAAGAGTGAGGAGAAGGAGAGAAGTGGATTTGAGTTATAATTGCTAATCTAACCCAAGGTCCAAAGCGGGAAAAGTAAGTGAAATTTCACTAACTCCAAACCTATCAATGTTTATACTTAAAAAAAGTTGTAAACGGCATTTCGAACTCAATGGAAGTGGTCTTGAGTCCTAATTTGACCGTTTGCAAAAGGTAGCTTTTCAGACCAATATCCAATTAACGACAAAATATTTAAATAAAATATTTAAATATAAAATCAATAAATATGCGGGTTGTTACATATGAGGACCCAGCTCCTGAGAGTTGGCATAAGGTGGCTAAAATAGGAGCGATTTTGGGCCAGTGAGGTAGCTCCTCTTATCGGACACACTTCTTCGTATGTCATTCTATTACTTTATGATTGATTGGTGCACACCTTTGATTTTGGAAGTGTGGCTCGAGGTGGGCGGTAGTGGCTGCTATGCGTCACCCCCATTCCAGCTGCGTAATTGGTATATCTACCCTGGCATTGCCTCCTTGTGCCGTGTCACGTACCCTAGCGTGCCTTTTACGATTTTGGTTTTGTGCCGTTGCCTGTGGAGTTTCCTATGGTGGCTTAACGATTAGGAGGGACTATGATACTAGATAGATTACTGGACTATGTATGTGTTAAGGGGGATATTGGGTAACTCCTTAACGCTATTTTAAAGTAAGATTACTTTACTTCTAGACATTATTATAATAGCGTATATTACTACATAGTAAATAGTTTAACGAATCCTTAGAGGATGGACGGTCCCAAGCATCCTTTAAGTTACTTGTGCATTTATATTACAGTTCACTTAAGTTGGTTTACATTGTATAAGTATGTATGTCCTGACTCGAGTGTTTTGTGTTTTGCTTTACGCTCGGGTCAGACTGAGTGATACAACATTAGAGACTCACCTTCGGAGTTGGAGCTTTGCTTGAAGATCCAGCTATCTATTTCGCTTTCAGTTATTCAGTTGATTCCAGGGATGTATTCAGCTTTGTGCTTGTTTATCATATTGAAACTTATGTTGTAACTCATTACTTCTATTGTACCTTGTATAACTCTGATGTATTTATATGGTAGCTTCATGAACTACTATCTCTTTGCTTCCACTGCATTTTATTACTCTGTGTCTGTGATTTTGATTTATTTATTTACTGTACATTAGTTTTGCCAAAGTTAAATTACAATTCGATATTTTGAACAATTCAAGTCCGACATGTGTGTCTGCCTATGCACTTGGAGGGTGCAACATGATAGGGGTTCTCGCATTTGGTTTGGTAGCGAGCGGATGACTCTTACTCCTACATGTTCGTGCGAGGGTTGGCGCAGTCGAGAGGCTGGCCGTAAAGGCAGAGCATAGGTACCAATGTATGCTACGGTGGGTGTTACCTCACTGGCAGGTGGTCAGTTAAATGTGGTATCAGAGCTTTGGCTCTAGGAAGACTTAGCATATATGGTAAATTTATTTACAGAATCACTTTTGTTCGAGCTTGAATCTCTTTCTCTTTGACTCTGTTTCCTTTGAATTTTGGAACGTTCCCGGCGGTTCAAAAATTTCTTGTCCCCTACTATTCATCTCCTTTTGATTCTGGAGTATCCCATAGCTCCACTTCAGATGATCTTTACAATGATTCGGCGGTCTCGCTAATCTTCAAATGACTTGTAAAAGGGGTGAAGCTCCTTTACAATTGGCATCAATTCACCGGAGATTTCTATATATCCTCGGTTAGATGCTAGTATCTCTTGTTGTCCCTAATTCTACCTCTTGAGATCGAATGTAGATTTGCCTTAGAATTCCACATCGATCTAATTCTTGAAGTCGCGGTTGATCCGGTTAAGGTTGCCCATGATTTATATAAGCTTATCCATTTCCTTACTAGGTTAGTTAATCATCTTATCTTTTGTTCCAACTTATCCTCAAATCAAAATTTTCTTTGATTTCAGTTAATCAAATTTGAATCTTTATCCTTGCTTTGAAAATCTAATCTTGTATAGTGTATTTGTAAACCAATATTTAAATTTTTTTATTATATATCATGTTGTTTGAGTTGTTGATGTCAATTTGGGTTTCCGATCAATTCGTCTGATCAACACTATTGATAGGATCTCCAAAACACTTAAACAGAGCAAACTGACACCATATTGTTTTCAAACTTGGAAAATGAAATAAATTTTGTATGATTATATTATATATATATATATATAAGTTTAAATTTTTGAATTTTGATAATTAATTGAATAAGTATTAAGAAATAATATTTGACTTTGTACATATCTTGTAACCATGGGCTTTGGTTCATATATAAATAATTGAACTATAAAACATAGCTATAAATTAATTTGGAAATTTAAATGAATTTAAAACAAGAAACTAAGAATTTAATTTCCGATGGCTTCAAACTTTGTGTTTAAAGTTTTGAAGGGTGTATTATTTAAAGTATTTCAAGTAGAAACTGTTTCAAAGAATTTTTTACTGTAAATCGGTGCTCTTTTCTTTGTCGCTGGAAAATCGATGATAACTGAAGCATCATCGACATTCATTCTCGAGTTTCGAAGTGGAGAGACCATTCTGTAGCTTTGTTACAGTTTTTCTTTGAGAATTAATGTAACGATCCCGAGTTTTAATTTATTTTAATTCGACAATTAATTTAATTTTTGAATAAAAATTGTGTAATAATTGGTAATTTATACAAAATGTTAGTAAAATTTTAATAATCGAGTATTTGAAAATTATAAAATAGTCGATAGTTAAACTTTACAAGGAAATAAAGTTTGTGTTGATGTTAAACAAATATTTAAGTAAATTTATAGTTATATAAATTATGAAATGAACATATAAAAAGTCATAGAAGTAAATATTTAATTTAAAATATGAAGTAACATATAGCTAAATTCAAACAACATAATTAAAATAGAAATTTATTTGCAATACAAAGTAACAAAACAAAGAAACAAAGTTGTAAATAAATATGCAAAGTAAACAAAATAAAGTAAAATAACAAACAAAAGCATTTTTGTCAGTACAAAGCTGCAGCCACCCTAACATTATCATCATCCAAATTAAACTAGATATAAGCAAGCATGGGAACTAGTACTCGTGCATTTAATGCTAGCACACTTTAAATCTTTTTCAGCCTCAAATATAAAAGCATCTATGTATAAACAAAAGATATAGCATCATGTAAACAAGCCAATTAAATAAATATATGTAGATTTGTACAAAGCTGCAGCTCACCATGACAACATCATTCTAGCTGAGATCTTGTTTCATAAAACAAATGAAAATATAAGTACAAATAAAACATAAACAAAGAAATGCAAGATCTCAGCCGAGTAAAAAGGACTTGAGTTTCTCCACCATGCCTAGTATTGTACAAGTAACATCACCTGTACAATTTTTATTTATATCAGCCTTCCCCTCTCATTTTAAGTTCGTTCCTCAAACCAAAGCAAATCTGAAGTAATGTTATCCCAAACTAAAACAAAATTCATCAAACAAATTAACTACAAAGCCAGATATGAAAGAAGAGATTCCAGTTTGCAAATATCAAAGCTGTATCAACATGGAAAAGCAAGCTCTGTTTATTTCTAAAGCTAATCAAAGGTGAGCAAATTTTCTTTTTTTTAAACTAAACTTCTTTGATTCTTTTATGTGTGAGTAAACATACACCACAAAGTATTAAGTTAATTTTCCAGTGATAATGTGGTTTGTAGATGTTTAGGTTTGAATATAGTTTCTGACTTGTTATATAACATTTAGTTATTCTCTGTTTAGTTACAGGGAATACAATAAAAAGATTTTCAAGAAAAAAAAATTCAAATTCTTCTTTCCTAATCAATATTAGGCTTTAGTTTGAAAACAAAAGAGTTGTGTTAAAGAATGAATTGTTATATAAAAATAGTGTCATGAAGAGTAAACATACACAGGATGAATAACTCAAAAAAAACTACAGAGCAATCTTCAAATATGTGAAATTTCGCGTTTCTTAATTCACAAATTCATGAATATAAATAGAATTCGTGTACAAAAATATGATTTTTAAAACAAGATTCGTGATTTTTAGAGGAGGGAGTGAGGTGCAGTTCGCGCTCGACTGTTTGGAGCATTTTAGGTCGCCGTAGGTGATCGCGTTGATGGGAGAGGCCGGGGCTTCGCGTGGAGGTGGAAGGGAGTATGGCGATGTTGGGAAAAATGGTGGCTCGTGATCTAGTTCATCGTGGCGTTGACTGGAAGGAGGAGTAGGGTTTAACGACAGTAAAATACGCGTTTGGGTTTTGGGCTCGTGCACATTCCTCAATGCATCGAGTGTGACCGGACTTGGTGGGGGTGAACTGGAGACGAAGACGATGGCCAAAGTTTCGTGATTTTCGGTGGTCAGAGCTCAGAGAACGTGGTGATGACAGGTATGGGAGGAGATGTGTTTGACTGTTCCAGGTTTGGGCTCGAGTGCTCAATTTCAAATTCGAGTTGTTGCGTGTGTTTCGATGGTTGGGATCGGAGCTGTGGAGGACCTTCAACTTGCTCGAAGCATTGGTGGCGAATGGAGGTGGCGAACGGAGGCATGCATGCGCACGAGTTTGATGATCTGGGAATGTTGTAGCCTGAAGCATTTCCAGGCTTGCATTTGTAAGATAACTCGAAGTGTTAATAATTCTCGGGCTATACAAGAGATCGACTCGAAGCGATAGGGGTTTGTTTCTCGAAGCTAGTTTGTGTTGGCTCGAGACAGTGGAGCATTTCAGATTTTTGCTAAGCCTGACTGTTTCAGGTTTTAAAACTCAGTTCAATTTTATAAAGCAGGATGTAAGCAATGTTTTGAAATTTAAATTCAGAATTTGGTCCAGGTTTTAAACAGCGTTTGAATTCAAAGTTAAAGTAAAATTTGAAATGAAACTTTTGAATCTTAAAATTTTAAAATAAAATTTGGAATTTAAAACAAGGTTTCAAAACAAGTTAACAAATGTTTAAAACTTGAATTTACAAGTTAAATAATTTATCTATTTAAAAAAAATCTGAATTTACATTGTTAAATAAGTTAATTTAAAAGCAATTGAATGTATGAGAAAAATTTGAATTTAAAATAGATTAAAATTGCAAAGTTAAATTTGTAGTTATTTTAAATTCAAATAGTTTGAAATGGAATTTAAAAGTGAATTTGAAACAAAATGTTTTCAAAAGTGTTTGAGAAATGATAATTGAATCAATTATAAAAATTATGATTTTATCTCAAAGATAGTTCATTAAAATGTTAAGTTAAATTAATTAATGATTTGGATCTAATTAATTAAGAAAGTAAGGGTTTAATTTAATAAATTAAAGGTTTAAGTGAATAAATCAAGAATTAATTAATTTCAATCAAGAAATCATTAATTAGATAGGATTAGATTATTAGATAATGGTTAAGAGTTAATTGATAAAACAATTTAAGATTCACTAAGTTACAATTAACATTTAACCAATTAATAAATTAGGATTAATTAATGGATTATTTATAGTTAGTAAAATTTTATAAAATATGGTTAAAGTTGATTAATCAAGTGATTAAGCAATAATTAATTCAAGGAAAATGTAATAAATTAATTAAATAATTAATTTGAGATTAACCAATATAAGTCAAAGGTTAATTAACTAATGAAAATGATTAAAGGTTTAATTTCTTAAATGAAATTAAATTAAGGTTAAAAGATTATGAACTCAACTTTAAGGTTAATCTAATTAATTTATTAGTTAAGAAGAATTAATTAAAGTGTTTGACAAATTAATTTATATCAAATTATTTGTAATTAATTAATAAATCAGGATTAGATAATAAATTCATAAGTAATCAATTTACTAGGAAATAAATTGAATTGATTAGGACTAAACAAATAATTAATCCTGCTTATAAATGTTATTAAATGCTTGACCTTAATACTTATGAATGATTATATTGTATGAAATGCCTTGAATTGATTGCCCTATCTGATCTGTGATATTTTGTTCTGTAGATTGAGCCGTGTATGATTATTCATTTATTTACATTTGTATATTATCTGTGAATCTGTGAATGAGCGATAAGCGTTATGTTTATATCGTTTATCAACTATATTTCTGTGTTTTAATCTGTGATGATTGAATGATGTTGCACTACTGTGTTAAACCCCTGGACCACACCATACACACACAAAATATAGATTTCACGAGGAAATCGATTAAGTCACAGATTTTTGAAATGATTTTTAAAATTGAATAGTTTAATTCAAATGTTTTGGAAATGGATTGGGTTTAAAGTGAAAAGCAATTGAAATGGAATTTCAAAGATGAAATTATTTTGAATAACTTGATTAAGATTTGGAATTTAAATATTTTGATTTAAATTTGAATTCAATACTTGAAATTGAATTCTATGATTGGAAACTAGGGATTAACGATATTATACTGGTTATATATGAGTCAAACCATTTTTAAAGTATTGTTCTTTTGGGAATTTGAATTAACCCAAAGATTATAACTTGTATAAATGAAATAAGGTTTTTCCAAAATAACATTGTTGTTTTTAAATGATAAAAAGCTTTTATAGGAGAAATGAATTTCAAATTGTATTAAAAGGATTTCAAGTTTAAACTAAAATAATCTTCCAAGTTATAGATGAATATCTGGAAACGAATTTTGAAAGAGAATATTTGGGAACGAACTTTGAAAGATATAAGTTAAATCTTAATTTAAAGATTTAATGAATTAAAATTCAATTGAATTGGAATTGTTTTGAAATCCAGGAATGAATCTTTGAGAAACTAGGTGAACTTTATGAAATAAATCCTTTTGTTTTAAAAGATTGGAAATGGTAAATTGTTAAACCATTTGAAAGAAAAGCTTTGGATTTTTAAGTTGTGACTTAATTGAAATCCCATATCCATATGTTTTAAATGTTGCGCTCACTATTTGGGTTAACCGGGAAAGGACATTTGTGTCGTATAACCCATTCCGAATATGTGATATGTCGTTATGGATAGCATTTGAAGATCGGTGGTGAAGACCGAGTATTTGCGAGAACGATAGGATGACCTATCGATTGTCTCTGCACCGAGTAGCTGCGGTATAGATATTCCCTAAGTGATGGGAAATCCGATCGGGATTGTGAATACCCGGATTGCAAGGACTTCTTTGGAAGTGCCTTCAGTTCTGTTCGAACCTAGAACAGACTTGTATGGATTGTTATGTCTGACATTACAATTTGAGATATAAAGCAGATTTCTTTCAAATATATTTCTGTTGGTGGCGGAGAATTTATTCTCTTAGCTTAACACCCTTCTCTGAGACGTACGAGCTCAGAGGTTATGTAGTTGAAGGTTATCAGCGATATATTCCCAATTTGGTAATGTGACATGCTGAGTGTTGCTGTGAAATGATCATTGTTTGATCATTTGTGATATGATCATTTGTTTGATCACTTATCTTTGTGATCATTTGTTGACCCAAAGCATGGCTTTGTACCAAAGCGTGGCTTTGTGGACGAGACTTCGTCAAACCTCACAACCCGGAAAATGGTCGAAACAGGAAAGATGCAGCAAGGTTTTCAGGGATCGCGTCCCTAGGATATGTCCATTTCTTCTGGATAGGGGTAGTATCATGGTATGGAGCCCAGATACTTACTCATGTGGATACACTATATATATTACTGTGTGGTGTTGTTGGTACCGAGCGCTCGGATAAAGGTTGGTTACGACCGGGGATGGAATATCTGAGGTTGATACTCCCGGGCAGGGAGTGCACCGGCTTTGTGTTGGTAGAGATCCATTTGGGATGCTTGGGGATGTCTTTCCAGAGGCGTTCCATTTCGGGGTTTGGGAAGTTCCTTTGCCCGACCATTTGTTGGAAATCCATTCTTCAAATACGTACCCTGAACGGTTTTAGTTGTATAACCTGCCATGGAATGTGGCGGTAACCTGCTATTGAACATGGTAGCTATAGTAGGCATACGATAATGGTCGTATGTTGGCTAAGATTTATATCTTTACTTTCGAAATGATTTTTACTACACTATGCACTAGTAATAATATCAAATGTTACCTTTTAAGGCGTATCAAGCATCTTTGACTATCATAAGGAGAAATCTCTTCCGATTCTGCGTTTGCATTGTGTGTGTGTGCGGGAGGCCTTATGGTAGTCTCATTTCTAAAAAGCATTTCGAATTGGTTTTAAAATATTTCGTTGCTTGTTTTTAAAGATAACACTGTTTTTGTTGCTCACACCAGTCTTGTTGAGCTTAGGGCTATGTGATGGGGGGTTCTCGCTTCGCGGTTAGGTGGCGAACGGGAGACTCTTGCCCCCACACGTCCTCTTTACGGGGTTTGTTAGGCGTAAGCTGAGACAGTCGAGAGGCTGGCCGTAAAAGCAAGTTTGGGCTACCAGTGTGAACCACGGTGGGGCTGGGATGGTTGAAAAGCCTACCGGTTGTGACCGCTGCCGGTGCGTACGTTACAATTAAATTGATTTGAATTTCTAAAATATGATTTGCTTTATAATATAAATTGATAGAAGATTTAGATTTGATTTGATATATATTTTATTTATTTATTTATCTCAAATTGTTTGAAGTTAATCGGAAATTTAATTCTTAAATTTTATCTTAAAGGATAATTTCAATTATAAAATGAAACCAAAATTTTAAGTAAATCTTTAAGCTTGAAATAATTGAATTGGGAAATTTTATTTGTATAATACTCAATTGCATTCCAATATAACTTATCTGAATTATTAGAATTTAACTATGTAATTGAATAATTTACAATATAAAATGATGTTAAAGGAATTTATAAATAAATTGGAATAGTTATAGTAGGAGTAAATATGCTTGATATATGTGATGAGATATATTAAGTGGAATGAATTTAATAATAATTTGGAATAAAGAAGAATAAAATTTATTGAATAAATATGAGTATGATAAATGATTTTCAAATTCATGATTTTAGAAATTGAAATTGGATGGTAAGATAATGAAATTAGAAATAATTAAGATTTATTTAACTTAGGTGAAATCAAACGGATGTGTAACGACCCAGAATTTTTGATCCTGAAAATTCCAGATAGTTAAGAAAAGAAGAAAAGAGATAGAAGAAGAAACAGAAATAAACACAGAACCTCACATTCGCAGCGGATCAAAATATAATATCAAATAAAAATAACAGTTATACAAGGAAAAACTGTATCAATTAATTTACATTCATACATCAGAGTTACAACATTACACAAATACTGGACAGTTAAAGTTTACTTGTCTCAGATACAAACAATAAAAATAACACAGCGGAATACACCATACGTCCTGCCACCCAGCTCGCCTCCTGATCTCCAAAACGTCCTTGCCTGAAAATTTGTAATACTTGGTCTGACCCGAGCATTACATCAAAGTAACAGCCGGGTCAGGCTGGAAACCAGCGTGTAAACCCATAATATAAAATATTAAGCAATATCATTTGTGAATCAAGGTAACTCGTATCCTTTACGAGTTCTCATAGTCAACATTTATTCCTCAACAGTTTCGGGTTAAATATCCATATTACTCAATTCATTCCACTCCAGCCTGTTAAATACTACATATCCTATTTATAAAGAACTTTTAGATTACAAATCGAAGTGGTTTTGGGTATTTACTGATACCCGACTCCAGTCTCTTTGAATCTCATGTCGTCATAACCTAAGTTTTTCAATTAAATACAATTCAATTTTAAATACAGGATGTCACTATTTACACATCAATTCATTGATAAATAACCACATTATCACCATTCACCCAAACATATCATAACACAAAACATCTCATATTAGGGTGATCAACCAATTCAAGGCATTTTACATCATTCAATTATTCATAAACAAGATTGATCACTACTAAAATTAATTTAATTTATCTCTAATTAAATTAATTATGAATCTTTAATCACTTAGATTACCTTTACTTAACATTAATTAATTACAAATAAATTAATCAATCATCTTTTAATAATCCATCTTAATTAATCATCCTTGATTAATTATACTTTAATTACAATAAGTAATTAACTCTTAATTAATTACACAAATTAATTTACCTTTACCTATCCATATTAATTACATTAATCCTTAATTAATTACTCAAATTAATTATCTTATACTTACATTGATTAAATAATCCCTTAATCAATCACACTCATTAGTTAACTAATCTTTAATTTTTTAATTAAACAATCCTTTAATTAATTACATTGGGTAATTAATCCTTAACTACTTCCACTAAGTAATTATTCTTTAATTACTTTCATCAAGTAACTTCCTTTTAGTTACATCCAGTAATTATCCATTAATTACTTTACTATGTAATTACACTTCATTATTTATATTAAGTAATTATACTTATCCCATCATCAAGTAATTCTCTTTAATTAATTAAACTTAATTAGTTAACTAAAATTAACCACATTAACTTAATTAATTACATTGAGTAATTAATTCCTTTTAATTACTTCATTAAGTAATTTACCTTAATAATTCTTTTAATATTAAGTAATTAACCTCTTTATTACTTATCACTTAATTATTTCTTAATTAATTAAACTTGATTAATCAATCCTTAATTAAGTAATTATCTATACTTAACTAATTATACAAATTAATCTATCTTAATTAAATTACTTAAATTACTTATCTTGGTTAATTAAGTAATTATGATTTAATAACTTTATTTAGTAAAACTTGGTTTAAGTTAAGATAACTCATTTACTATATTAACTCATACCTATCTTTTAAATTAAATTAAATTTAAAAGCTTGAATTAGGTTTATACAAAATTATCATCTTTTAACTTATTAAAGTTAAATACCTTTTACCTTAATCATATTGTAGTTTCAACAATTATATTTGATTGAAAACGTTTATGGACTAATTTCAAAATTTTGTTTAATGAAATATTTTATAAATTAAAAATATTGGTTTTTAAACAAAATTTTAAACCTTAAAATCCATACTTTAAAACTTGAATTTATTTTAAACATCTTTTTCCAAAACTCAAACATTTATCTCCAAAAACTCATCGTTCCATAACTTTTAAACCTGACTTTACTTTTCTTTTTAAATTTTGAAACCTAAACTCAAGCTTCGGTTTTAAAAACCTGGAACACTTCCTTAAAAAAATGAAGCCTAACACTTAATTAAAACAAAAAAATGAGCATGTCAAACCATTCCCGTGCCAAAATGCCTGAAAAACCGAGACTACCCTCGCATAAAACTCGAAGCAACAAATCAAGACTTCCTTACTTCGTCATCCCCGAGTCGAACACGAGAACCCCACGAGAAAAACCCCAGGCCAAACATCTCCTTCCCCAAACCCAAGACCCATATACACACGTCGATCACGGTGCACGTGCATGACTAGAAAACTCGAGGCCGTTCAACTCTTCGGATCTCACCAACTCACAATCCACCTCAACAAACGCCACGATGAAGCAAAACAACGAAAATCGATGGCAATCCCAAAATTGAAATCTCGATCGAAAGAGGAAAATGTACACGATCAGAAAATCTCCTCTGGCCATCGGCCTAGACCACGAGCACCCTTGCCGTCCCTACCAGAGAACCCTCTCGACCTCCAGCGACGATCCCCTCTATCGCACACTATTCCGATCCACCACAGTCACTGCACGAAACCCATATACATCGACGACTCAATAGAGTTTTAAACCCTACTTCGACCATCCTCCGCCGCCTCGGCAAACGAGGATTTTTCCCACCATTTTTGCCGACATCTCCAATCCCCAAACTTCCTTCACCGAGAACTTCGACCACTCAAGAGCCGCCAATCACCGGAATTTGCATGAGACCCATATTTCATTCAACATGCAATATCTCATGATTCTAAAGCCTAAAAATCTTGATTCGAATTTTAAAAATCCAAATTTTCGAAAATGAATTCAATCATATACTTGAAACAAACAATTATTTTGATTTAGATTTTGATATGGTTTCATATTTACTGTGCTTCTTCCTTTCTGTTGAATCCTAACTACAAATTCAACTTGAAAGTATTATATATTTTTATCACTATGAAACGAATTTTGTTTACAAATTAAATCCTAAAGAAGATCAAGAAAGAAGAACTTGATTTTTTTGATCAGATTAAAAGCCTGTAAAAGAACAACCATACTGACATATTGACATGCACAAAAAAGTCATGCATGCATAATTCCAATCACACAAACATTTTCCCACAATTATACTTCAAGTTTTATCACCTGAAATCAAGATTTGAACTAAATTAAGCCTGTATGGGTTTGTTTACTCATCTTATATCCTCGTACATAGGACTGAAATGCTTTTGATCTTGGGTTGTTGATCAGCAACTATGATCTAATAATCTTTGTTTCCAGTTTGTACTTATTTGAATTTGACCTATACTTGCTTTGTTTCTGAACTTGATTGTTATGCTGAAGCTTGTTTAATTCAAGATTGATTACCAGGTTTTGGATTGTTATTGAGTTTCTTTGCTTTTGATTACTTCAGGTTTACTTGCTTGATTTTGATTCTGGAGTCCTGAAGTTTGTTTGTTGATGATGTTTGCTTTAAATCGTTTTGAATATCCAGGTTTGAAGATTGCTTTGATCTCCAGGCTTTATTTCCAGATTCTTGATTTGAAAAATGTTTGCTAGTTTCAGTTAAAATTGTTTTAGGCTGTAGTTTGGATTGTAGTTGATTCCATTTCTTTGATTTCTTTTTCTTTTTACTTTCTGGTTTCAAATTTTGGAGATGAGGGAATGAAATCTGTTTTCTCTTTTTTTCTTTATCTTACAAATTTATTAAAAAAACATTTTGGCCACTTGTTATTTGCATGCCTAATCAACTTACAATTGTTAAATTTATGATAAAACTAACTTACACTTGTCTTTTGTTCATGTAATAATATTTAAATATGTTAACAAAACTTTTTATATTATTTATCTTATGTTTATAATATTACACATGCTTAAAGGTATGCTAAAATCCTTATATTTGTAAATATGCATGTATTAATGATTTTAATATGTTTTCTTTATGTTTTTTTTATTTCTAAGTTTATTACTATATGTGTATTAAGGTTTTTTTTATTAAACCTTGTTTTCATTTTCATATTTTTAATTTCAAAATAAAATTTCCAAATCTCAATATATATACACACACTTTATATCTTATATATATATATATATGTATACACTTAAAGTTTTCAACATTACAAAGTTTACATTTATCTATTTATGGAATTTAACAATTCACTGTTAAATTTATCATTTCCACATATTATAATCCAATATTTATTATAGTTCCCAAATCCCTTTATAGACATTATAATTAGCAGAATTTTATTTATTAACATATATATATATATATCAGTATTTAATAGTTAAAATATGATAATTACCAATTATCATATGCCCAAAAATCTAGGTTATCACATTCCTCCCCCCTTTAAATCTTTTCATCCTCGAAAAGGAACGAAGCACGAATTTATTAAATATTTAAAATCAGATAAATTATTCTTTGATCATTTTTAAAACAATTCTGAAAATCTATATAATATTACCAGAATAGCTTTATATAAAAATACTTTTTATAACTTTATATTTCAACAAGTCTGTCTTCGTTCTCACAGAAATTCGGTCATACGTTGATCAGGCGTAGGACTGAAAATCTATAAATACTTAGCAGACCCATTTTCAACACCCAGTGAAAATACTTAGAAAACATTTTATTGAAAATATATTTTTCTTTTTTGAAATTAGAGGAAATATTTTTGGTGAGAATGCTCTGGAAATCATCACCCCCATCCATGGTCGCAGTTACATCCTGGGTTACGTTGCCATCACAGCAAAAGTCCATGTAACTGCAGGCACTCCGCGCCCCTCAATTATGCCATGGAACCCGCGGCAGATCGCAGTTATATTCCAGGGTTACGTTGCCATCACAGCAAAAGTCCATGTAATTGTAGGCATCAACGCCCTCGATTTTCGCTGCCAAATGAAACTTCACCACTTCTACATAGGTCGCAGTCTACCGATGTAAAACCAAACGTAGACTGTTGGCTCTCAACAGCACACACGACTTTCACTATGTCACCACAGGTTGCAGTCTATTGATATAAAATCAAACGTAGACTGTTGGCTCTCAGCAGCACACACGACTTTCGCTATGGTCTGCACTAGATCGCGGTGACATCGAGTTACACTGTCGTCACAGCATAACCCAAATGCCTCTGTAGGCATCAACGCCCTCGATTTTGCTACACACCACACATAATCCTCAGGAACTAGTTTTGTCCGGACTCCTCACAGGATCAACTTTAGAACCCCTCTTATGGTTCAAGGCAATACCAACCTATGGCACACCTGAGAAGTTCATTTCAAGGGAGCGCCTTTTTCCCTAAAGCCAATCTAAAAACACTTTATACGATACTCTTATAGTATCTTTCAAATCATACCCTTTATGATTTTCATCCGAATCTCCATTACAAAAAATCGATTCCCAAAATCGATTATTCTCAAACTAGGCTTTCCAAATTTTAATATTTATTTTACCCAAAAATCAAAAGGCCTTTTCAAATCCAATGGTTCCAAAAACCTTTCTCAAAATCATTCTCATAATATCCTACACACACACACACACACACACACACATATATGTATGTAACTTTAAAAATCTTTAGATCGCTTCAAACTTGTATAAATTCCCTTTTTATTCTTCAAATACTTTCAAAAATCCTTTCTTTCGAGCAATTGATTCAATAAGGGGAGATTTACTTTATATAACAAAGATATATAACTTTGTTTATTCCAGATCAAATATTTAAATTTGATTACTCTATAAAGTCACTTACCAGTTTATACTTCCATAAAGTAAATTTTTACCATAGAAATATCCAATTTTCACTTTCATCATATACTTCACAAAATATACCTTTCATTTCAAAAACCATTTCACATTTCTTATCCACAAATTTCCAGTATCAACTTCATTCAAATCCGTATGATGTACACATATCATCCGTATGCTATACCAATCTGATCGCTCACTCGATCACATAGTTTCACTTCCGAACTAGTATCGTACACCCGACTTTCTAGTGCGGACTCAGATCTGGTTTTTTGATCAGAAACTGTCATTCTCCTTACATAGCTATAACTATGATAGAGAATATCCAGAACCAATCAACAATCCATATCCAGGCCCTCTGTCGAAAATCGAGTGAAAAAAATCCTAACATGGATCAATATACTGTCTCGAAATTCTATACTCGAATCCGGATCAAATCACTATGCAAATAGAATAACATACGTATATCCTACGTATTAATCTTTATTAATTATTAGCCAAATCAATCTCCTTTTCTATTCACATTCACTTTAATTTTTATTTACTTATTCACATTTTCCTCAATCCTCTTTTGGATTATCACTTCAATTCTTATCTCAACTGGTAATTAATCATAAACAGTTTGCACTCTGACCAGCTTAAATTTAGAAAATAGCTTGAAAAGTTTAAAATAGATAAATAGTAGAAAAATAATTATTACTTTGTAAAATAGCTGTAAAATAGTTAAGTAATTGTAAAATAGTCGGAAAATAGTCAAATACTTATAGAAATTTTAAATAATTGCAAAATAGTAATTAGTTATAAAGTAGTTAAAAGATAGTAATTAGTTTATAAAACAGTTGTAAAATAGTTAAATAGTTCCAAAAATAATTGTAAAACAAGTATAAGATAGTTTGGGTTTAAAAAGAAATGTTGTATATATAATAAATAGCTTGGAAAAATAGATTTGTACTAAAACAATTTATTTTGAAAATATTCCAGAGTCAACTGTTCAGTTCCCAACCTCAATTTCCAATCAATTCAATTTAAATTTCCACTTCCATTTAAATTGACTCAATTCCAATTTAAATAACTTCAATTTCCATTGAAATTGATTTAACCCCAATTCAAGTTGAATTAATCCTCAATTTCTTTCCTATATTCAAATCAAATTCCATTTGAATTTATTATTCAACTTTAATCACAATTTCAATTAATTCAAATCAGATTTCAAATTGAACTAATTCAATTCAAATTTAAACCATCACGAATTATATAAATTCGAGTTAAATTTTTAAATGTTGATGTAATCCTTTAAATCAAATCAACTTATATGTTTAAACCATTTAATTCTGAATTCAAATTCCATTTTTAACCTATTTCAAAGTTCAAATAATAATTCAAATCCTTTTTAAACAACTAGATCTTTGAAATTAAATTTATCACCAAATTTCAATTTTGAAACCAAACCTTTGAAGTTTTATCATAAACATTCAAATCTTAAGTCCAAAATGATTCCATTTTATCTCAATAATGGATATATTACCACACCCCATTCAAATCAACCATTTAACTTCCCAAGTTAAATCCCAATTTCATCTTAAAATTTCCAATTTAGGTTGTCTGTTCTAAACTTATTTTAGCATTCCTAAAGTTAAATTCAATTTACTTAACCTAGTCAACCCTACTCAAATTTGAATTCCCGGTTCAAATTTCAAAATTCTAAACTTCACATTAATAATCTTTCCACTTTTAAGTTCAAAAACTTATCACTTTGGGTATTACACCTCATTCCAAATTTAAAAATCAATATTTAGAGTTTATCTCAAACCATCTTTGATATTATGTATATTCCTCATACATATTATTTCCTTTACACACCAAGTTATCCTTAAATTTTAGACCACTTTTGATTTTTAATTCAAAACAAATTTCTTTAAATTTTCAAACAACTCTTGTTTGAAATAGGACCCTTTCATTCAAATATATTAAATAACATTTCTTTATCACTTTGAAACAATTTTCAAATCCTTGACCCAGTTTTAAAACTTCACAATTTAGATCATCTTCGGTTCTAATTTATAAGTCGTACTTCCCTAAATGTTTTACTTCCTTAAAACATTTCATTTTTCTTACTCATTAATACACATTATATTACAACAACCATTTATGATAATAACCAAGATTATCTTATCTGAAAACCTGTAACATTCCTGATTTTAAAGCCAAATTAATTTAATAATTAATTTGATCTTTGGAATTAAACTTTGAAATAATTGATAATTAATCTAGAATTTTGATTTAAATTGTGAGTTTAATTGGTAAAATTTATTTGAGTTTCTCCAAAAACAACTAAAATATGGGTTTTATAAATAGATTGTGAAAATAGGAATTAATAAAAGCTTTAGAATTTATATATATGTATATAAATGAATTTTTAAATTGAATCTGGAATTTGAAATTCAAGAATAAATATTCTGAGAAATAAATGGGATTTAATAATTTTATAAACTAGTAGAGATTTGTTTTCTATTATATATACATGTATGTAAATATATACATTGTGATTGGAAAGATATGATTTAAGATCAATATATGAATTATTTTCTTAAGGATGTATAAATAGATATAAAAGGAAATATAAATAGAAAATAATATAAAGATATTTGAATTTAATTTTATGAAATGGATTTTTTAAAAAGTTGTTTGAAGTTAAACCTTTATTCTAAAGACTTATATACATATATAATCTATATATGTGTTTATTATTAAAATACAACTAAACTTGGCAATTAATTTCTTTAAAAAGTTATGATTTGTACAACGACTTGAATTTAAAAATTAAAACAAGAATGAATATAAAAAATTCACCTTTTGAAATTTAATAGATGTATTGTAAGTAAAATTGATCTAATAAATATGTAACAACTCGCATATTTTACGATTGAATATTTAAATATTTTATTTTAATATTTTATCGTCAGTCGGACTTTAGTCCGAAAAGTTACTTTGTGCATACGGTCAAATTAGGACTCGGAACCACTTCCATTGAGTTCAAAACACCATTTGCGATTTTTTTGAGTATAAACTTTGATATGTTTGGAGTTAGTGGAATTTTGCTACTTTTCCACTTTGGGCTTTGGGTTTGGTTTAGCCCATTAGCCTAAGCTATTAACTCTAGCTCAACCCCCTTCTCTTCATAACTTTACTTTCATTTCCTAACACTCAAGCTTCATCAAAAATGGAGGAAGGAATGGGAAATTAAAACTGTAGCAACCCGCATATTTATGGATTGTATTTTAAATATTTTATTTAAATATTTCATCGTTCGTCGGATTTTAGTCCAAAAACCTACTTTTAGCAAACTTTCGAATTAGGACTCGGGACCACTGCCATTGAGTTCAAAACGATGTTTGCGGCCTTTTTGAGTATAAACTTCGATATGTTTGGAGCTAGCTAAAAATTTGACCTTTTTCACTTTGGGTTTTGGGTATGGGTTCAGCTCACTAGCCAATTTAATTCCCAAATCTGAACCACTTCTCCCCATTCACTATCACTTCCTCTTCTTTTCAGTTCTAAAGAAAAAATGGTGGAAGAGAATGGGAAATAGAAATCCAAAACCCTAGTTCATTTGCAAAATCCAAAATCTAGCTTCAAATTCTAAGAGAACCCATTGGTAAGCATCCTCTTCATCTTCTCCAACTCTTTCTCCATTCCATTTCAGAAATTCCTAAACCTAACATAGGAAATATTTTACTTGTAAGCTTAGATTGAAGCTTCTTGAGTTGCTATTGAAGAGGAATTGATCTTAGCTTGTTTTAGAAGCTTCTCCTTCATTGATTTAGGTTCAAAGGTGAGATTTTTATCTCACATCTTTGTCTATAATTATCTTCGATTGTTAAGGTATGAATTCCTAATACTTATTCTTGTGCAATTGATTTTGGTTTGGATTGATTTGATGTATATTCCAATTTTTGATGTTTTGAAATCAAAATCTATGAAAATCCTTTTATGGATATTTGGACATTGATATTTGAGGCGTATCGAAGAGCCGTTAAGGCTGGGTTGTCGCTAGACGTAAATCCTTAATCGTCATTTACTCGTCTGAATCGCTTCCGATATTTGTTTGGCCATTTTTTGGCCTAGGTTCAGGGAATGCCTTGAACCCCAGTTTCAGACGTCTGAAACATAGTATTCAGACGTCTGAATATTATACTGGGAATTTTTATCCCCAGTATTCAGACGTCTGAATCTATATTTCAGACGTCTGAATTGGTTCATTTGGAACCAGAAACGAAATAGGCTAAAAAGTGCCTATTTCAGACGTCTGAAATCTACGATTCACACGTTTGAATTCTGTTTTGAAAAAATATTTTATTTTCCAAATTCAGACGTCTGAATCCTTGATTCAGACGTCTGAATCTGTACTCTTTTTGCCTATTTGCCTATTTGCTTGAGAATTCCAACTTTAATCGATTTGTGTTGATTCTGATTTGTTGATTATCATTTATTATGGACTTGATGATTTTTATATCGAGATTTTTGAGAATATCCATTTCGATGGATCCCGTAATCGATTTCTTTGGATTTTATTCACGTCTTCGTATGTGAATTTTGATGATTGATTGTTTCTACAATCCTTTCTATGATTTGTCACTTTAAAAATATAAAGGTTTCAATACTAGTAGTAAATATCAAAACTCTTTCTTCAAATGATTTCAACACTATTTTATTACAAAGCTCGTTTTCCAATCTATTAGTATATACAAACATTTACCTCACTCGTATGAGAAATCTAATTAAACGGCTTAGTAAAACAAGTGGTATGAAACGCTTGCGTTTACTTCGTCGGTTAATTCTTGGACTTGTTCGATTGAAACTCTTGTGACAATTTTCTAGTTGAGATCTACAATTTGTTCGTAAATATTTAAGTTAAGCTAGTGGTTATGGGACTTGAAGCTAAGCTCATATATTTACTAGCTTACTGTAATTGACACTTCTTGATGATCATGACGATCATTTTATGTTTTAGACTAGCATTGTGCGATGTCTTTTTGATTCAGTTCATCGGACATTACGCTGTACGACGTCATTGTTCCGTTTTAATTATGCTTTGGTTCATCGGACGTTAAGCTGTACGATGTCATTGTTCCCTTTTATTGTGCTTTGGTTCATTGGACGTTACGCTATACGACATCGTTGTTCCCTTTTATTGTGCTTTGGTTCATCGGACGTTACGTTGTACGACGTCGTTGTTCCTTTTTATTCTGCTTTGGTTCATCGAACGTTACGCTGTACGACGTCGTTGTTCCTTTTTATTCTGCTTTGGTTCATCGGACGTTACGCTGTACGACGTCGTTGTTCCTTTTTGTTCTGCTTTGGTTCATCGGACGTTACGCTGTACGACGTCGTTGTTCCTTTTTATTCTGCTTTAGTTCATCGGATGTTACGTTGTACGACGTCGTTGTTCCCTTTTGTTGTGCTTTGTTTCATCGGGCGTCACGCTGTACGACGTCGTTGTTCCTTTCTATTGTGTTTCTGGATCATCGGACGTCACGCTGTACGACATCGATGCTCCGAATTATTTGACCTCTGGATTTCTAATGGTTGATTTCTGGAATTTTGGTTTCACCAACTTTTACGATTGGCATTGATATGTATGTCATTTCTGTGGCATGGTGAATGAAATAAAGAATATGACATTCTTTTGGTGCTATGAGGTTCTTGAGATATTTGTACTATTTTCCTCCATTGATTTTTCTATGTATACTTGTCGCAGTATGACATTTTTGATTATCATACGTTTTTACTACATCTCTTCTTATATCTCATTTTATCTGATAACTATAGCTAGACCGATCCGTTTATTATTTTCTTCTTAAATAATACTCGGGTCAGACTGAGATATTGCAGGTACTTCCTCATGACTTCCTATTTGGAACCATCTTCTGACTTTTGCTTAACTACTTTAGTCTTGTAGTTTTTGTTGTACGCATTTGAGAAATAGACTCCTTGATGTATACGTTTTTGCCTAGAACTTGTATCTATTCTTTTGTGATATTGTGGATCTTGTTAGACCACTACTCTGATGTACACTTATATATGTAATATTCATATCTATTTCCGCCTTTGTGATATGAATTGTCTGTGACTGATTTATGTTATGTTTATTTCTATATTTGTTTCCGAAGATTATATATAGCCACTGTGTAGTAGCTTTGAGTTTGCGTTGGTATGTCGGATTTCCTCTTGAGATGAAATGCATGTTATATTTTATCTGGCATATCGGTACTCGCACAAAGCAATTACACGGATGGTCGCTCCTCCACAGCCTTATTCTCCGCGCTAGTTGACAGCATTACCCCATAGTGTCCTTGGCTAGCATGGGTATAGAGGTGGGGCGTCACAGCTTGGTATCAAAGCCAAACATCGGAACAATGTGGAATAATCTAGCAAGGATCATGTCCTAAGTCTTTCTTAGGAGTTGTGCCTTAGGATTTATTCGAGTCTTCGTACCGTCTAATTCTATCTTCTTTAATGATTCCTTGTTTTATCAATCAAGTTTGATTGAAATCATTTTGTGAATAACTTTTTTCTTCTTCTTTCTTTCTTTCTTAAAGAAGAGAAATGGTTAGACCTGGCTGTCCCAGCGTCGGTCAATCTAGTGCTACTCCCCAAGATGAAGTATTCATGTCTGCCAAGCAGCTTCTTGATCTAGTAAAGAATGCTTAAGTTACAGGACCCAATCCAGAGCCTACTCGTCCTAGATTCGGTTTTGCACGCTTGTGCAGAGACTACACCGATTTGGGTGGAAGGCCATTCAAGGGATCCGAGAGTGTTATAGAAATTCAAGCTTGGCTCAAATCATACGATCGTATCTTTTCTCGCATGAACCTTATTGATCTACATCGAGTCCAAGTGGCTTCTAGCATGCTCCAAGAAAGAGCATTAGATTGGTATGAGCTCTTGACTTCGGAGATTATCGAAGCGGATCTCACTTGGGAGCAATTCCGAGAAAGATTCGAATTGAAATTTGTGCCGGAAGCTGAAAAAGTAACTTTAGCCCGACGTTTCATAGACCTTGTTCAAGGTGAATCTTCTGTGACAGACTATGTCGCATCTTTCGAATCTCTTTCTAAATACGGGGTTGAGTATATCAATACCCTGATGAAGAAAAATCAGAGGTTCGTCTATGGGTTGAATAAGAACCTCAAGAAGCCATTACTTCTGAAACTAGAAGTTTCATTTGACCAGCTTATTGATATCGCTCTACGTCTTGAAGAGGCCGATAGAGAAAGCGATATTGAAGTTGTGCATGCCAAACAAAACTTCAACAGCAACATGAAGAGGCCTATTAAATTCAAAGGCCCCAATCCCATCAAGAAAGGGAAGCAACAAACTCCGGTAGCGAAGACTCCTACCTCTAGTCGTGGACGATGCTACAATTGTGGTTCCACGAACCACTATGCAAGGGAGTGCGCGAAACCTCTCTTTTACCGTTATTGCAAAAGTTCGGGTCATCTTATATCTACATGTCCCATTCTTCAAAGTAGGAGAGAGGGAGAGCTGAATATTGTGCAAACTCCTAGTGACACTTCTCTTGGTCAAGGTATTTTTCACTCAATCCTTGATGGCATTGTTTTACTTCGTGATCTTCTTATTTGAGTTCTTTTTGATATGGGTTCCATCTCACTATTTTATATCAAAAGAACTTGTTGATTCTTTTTCTTTGAAAATATTTTGGGCTTGATGACTTCTTTGAGAGTTGTGAATCCGGATGGTTGATCCGCAACACTCAATTTGCTTTCTATTGATGTCGAAACTATTTTATGTGATTTTTCTTTCCGAGCCGATATTTTTACTTAGGCTTCGGAATTGATTTTTGGAAAGGATTGGCTTATTGCGAAGCCCATATCCTATTTTCCATGAGAACTAATCATCTTCGACATTTTTAATCTGTTAAGAAGATTTCTATTTTTCTTTGTGATTCCGATTTCAAATTTTTGGTGGCATCAATTTTTATTCTTTAAACCCTCATGATGAGGATAGTTTTATTTCTCTCATCTAAATAGTTTGTGAAATTTTCCGGTTTATTTGGACTTGTCTTAGGATTATCACCTAAGCAATATCTTGTGTGGTGATAAGGTCTTCTCAGCTCGACCTTGCCACCGATTTTCATTTGGCTACGAGTTGCGTGAGTTAGCATTCCACTTATGCACTTCGCACTCGTTATGATTCTTATGAATGACTTATTATGTCATTCAGTTTGCCCATCTTGTTTCATCCATTTTATAAATCGAGTATTCTATGAATATCTCGATGACTTCATTCTTGTGTTTATTGATTTTGGATGAAATTAGCAATTTAAAATCTTTGCAAATCTTTTTCATAAGATTTATTTATAAGTATAGTAGGATTTTGTTCTTAAACGAGCAAAGAATATTCTTAAAACTTTTTAAGAGATATTTTTATCATATAGAAGATGATTTTATGATTGTATTGCCCATTGAGTGCTTTAAGAATTCTGGTCGATACGCTTGATCAAGGTTATTGATAGGAATTTCCTAAACGCTTTGATGAGACAGTTAGACACGATATATTGACTTGTAAGAATGTAAAATTTTCTAGAAAGATTATTACATAAAGGTAAATGTAATTTTGAAACTTCTAACTTTTCAGGAAAGAAGATTATTTAAAAGAAATTCTTTCTTTTCGATACTCTTATTCTTGTGATTTCCGATGGGAACCAAGACAATATCTTTTATACCGATGCTAGTCGTGTTGGTTTGGATGCCGTTCTCTAGCAAAAGAGAACGTGCTATCACTTGTGCTTCTAAACCGTTAAAGTCGATCGAGACTAGGTATGCCACTCATGACCTAGTTCTCGCAGCTATTGTTTTTGCTTTTAGAATCTGGCATCATTATTTTTAGGGGAGAAATTTGTTCTCCACCTGGATCATAAATCTTTGGAATATTTATTTTCTCATAAGAAACTTCATATTGGCTTGGGTTCCTTACATCTTATGATCTTGATATTCTTTATACTCCCGGAAAGGAGAATCGTGTTGCCTATGCACTTAGTCGTAAGCAACAGTGGTTATTTCTTTGTTGATGACCAAATGAAATTATCTTTTTACCAAGTTCATCGGGCGTTTTGATGTACTTCGTTTTATTGAGTTCCACCTCATTTCTTTTATAGACTTGCGTCTGATATTCTTTTATGGTGTTCGGTTCATTGGACGTACCGTTTTTGTACTACGTCGGTGTTCCGAATTATTTGATCTTCGGATCATTGGACGTACCGTTTTTGTACTACGTCGGTGTTTCGAAATTATTCGAGCTTTGGATCATCTGGCGTACCATTATTGTACTACGCCGTTGTTCCAAATTATTCGAATTCCTCATTTCTCGGGCGTACCGTTTTTGTACTACGCTTTGCACTGGCTCAATTTTCTGCTATTCTTGACGTTTTCCGCGTTTTTTAACTATGGAAATGCTGTTAGGTTTCCTATTTTTATTCTTGAGCCCGGTGTTACTGATGAAATTGAAGTTTCACCAGATTTGACTTATGAGCAACATTCCATTCGCATCATTGCTTCGGAGGTTGAGCGCCTTCGGAATAAAGATGTTCTTCTTGTGAAAGTTCAATGGTTCTCAGATCCTAAGGATTGCTCTTGAGAATCCTGGGAATTCATCGAGCGATCCCGTTCAGGCTTACTCTTTCATGCTCTTTATGGTGAACTTCCTATTTCAAATTTCTTTTGTGTTGATATGATTTTATTGTTGTTACTCTTTATTTTCTTCTTAAGTATTGCGAGGACACAATTTCTTTAAGGAGGGGAGTCTGTAACAACCCGCATATTTATCGATTGTATATTTAAATATTTTATTTAAATATTTCATCGTTCGTCGGATTTTAGTCCGAAAACCTACTTTTAGCAAACTGTCGAATTAGGACTCGGGACCACTGCCATTGAGTTCAAAACGCCGTTTGCGACCTTTTTGAGTATAAACTTCGATATGTTTGGAGCTAGCTAAAAATTTGACCTTTTTCACTTTGGGTTTTGGGTTTGGGTTCAGCCCACTAGCCAATTTAATACCCAAATATGAACCACTTCTCCGCATTCACTATCACTTCCTCCTCTTTTCAGTTCTAAAGAAAAAATGGTGGAAGAGAATGGCAAATAGAAATCCAAAACCCTAGTTCATTTGCAAAATCCAAGATCTAGCTCCAAATTCTAAGAGAACCCATTGGTAAGCATCCTCTTCATCTTCTCCAACTCTTTCTCCATTCCATTTCAGAAATTCCTAAACCTAACATAGGAAATATTTTGCTTGTAAGCTTAGACTGAAGCTTCTTGAGTTGTTATTGAAGAGGAATTGATCTTAGCTTGTTTTAAAAGCTTCTCCTTCATTGATTTGGGTTCAAAAGTGAGATTTTTATCTCACATCTTTGTCTATAATTATCGTCGATTGTTAAGGTATGAATTCCTAACACTTATTCTTGTGCAATTGATTTTGGTTTGGATTGATTTGATATATATTCCAATTTTTGATGTTTTGAAATCAAAATCTATGAAAATCCTTTTATGGATATTTGGACATTGATATTTGAGGCGTATCGAAGAGCCGTTAAGGCTGGGTTGTCGCTAGACGTAAATCCTTAGTCGTCATTTGCTTGTCCGAATCGCATCCGATATTCGTTTGGCCATATTTTGGCCTAGGTTCAGGGAATGACTTGAACCCCAGTTTCAGACGTCTGAAACGTAGTATTCAGACGTCTGAAAATTATACTGGGAATTTTTATCCCCAGTATTCAGACGTCTGAATCTATATTTTAGACGTCTGAATTGGTTCATTTGGAACCAGAAACGAAATAGGCTAAAAAGTGCTTATTTCAGACGTCTGAAATCTACGATTCAGACGTCTGAATTCTGTTTTGGAAAAATATTTTATTTTCCAAATTCAGACGTCTGAATCCTTGATTCCAGACATCTGAATCTGCACTCTTTTTTCCGATTTGCCTATTTGCTTGAGAATTCCAACTTTCATCGATTTATGTTGATTCTGATTTGTTGATTATCATTTATTATGGACTTGATGATTTTTATATTGGGATTTTTGAGAATATCCATTTCGATGGATTCCATAATCGATTTCTTTGGATTTTATTCACGTCTTCGTATGTGAATTTTGATGATTGATTGTTTCTACAATCCTTTCTATGATTTGTCACTTTAAAAATATAAAGGTTTCAATACTAGTAGTAAATATCAAAACTCTTTCTTCGAATGATTTCAACACTATTTTATTACAAAGCTCGTTTTCTCAAACCGTTTTCTAATCTATTAGTATATACAAACCTTTACCTCACTCGTATGAGAAATCTAATTAAACGGCTTAGTAAAACAAGTGGTATGAAACGCTTGCGTTTACTTCGTCGGTTAATTCTTGGACTTGTTCGATTGAAACTCTTGTGACAATTTTCTAGAGGAGATCTACAATTTGTTCGTAAATATTTAAGTTAAGCTAGTGGTTATGGGACTTGAAGCTAAGCTCATATATTTACTAGCTTACTGTAATTGACACTTCTTGATGATCATGACGATCATTTTATGTTTTAGACTAGCATTGTGCGATGTCTTTTTGATTCGGTTCATCGGACGTTACGCTGTACGACATCGTTGTTCCGTTTTAATTATGCTTTGGTTCATCGGACGTTACGCTGTACGACGTCGTTGTTCCCTTTTATTGTGCTTTGGTTCATCGGACGTTACGCTGTACGACGTCGTTGTTCCCTTTTATTGTGCTTTGGTTCATCGGACGTTACGCTGTACGACGTCGTTGTTACCTTTTATTGTGCTTTGGTTCATCGGACGTTACGCTGTACGACGTCGTTGTTCCATTTTATTCTGCTTTGGTTCATCGGACGTTACGCTGTACGACGTCGCTGTTTCTTTTTATTCTGCTTTGGTTCATCGGACGTTAGCTGTACGACGTCGTTGTTCCTTTTTATTCTCCTTTGGTTCGTCGGACATTACGCTGTACAACATCATTGTTCCTTTTTATTCTGCTTTGGTTCATCGGATGTTACGATGTACGACGTCGTTGTTCCGTTTTATTCTGCTTTGGTTCTTCGGATGTTACGCTGTACGACGTCGTTGTTCCTTTTTATTCTGCTTTGGTTCATCGGACGTTACGCTGTACGACGTCGTTGTTCCCTTTTATTGTGCTTTGGTTCATCGGGCGTCACGCTGTACGACGTCATTGTTCCTTTCTATTGTGTTTCTGGATCATCGGACGTCACGCTGTACGACATCGATGCTTCGAATTATTTGACCTTTGGATTTCTAATGGTTGATTTCTGGAATTTTGGTTTCACCAACTTTTTTGATTGGCATTGATATGTATGTCATTTCTGTGGCTTGGTGAATGAAATAAAGAATATGACATTCTTTTGGTGCTATGAGATTCTTGAGATATTTGTATGATTTTCCTCCATTGATTTTTCTATGTATACTTGTCGCAGTATGACATTTTTGGTTATCATACGTTTTTACTACATCTCTTCTTATATCTCATTTTATCTGATAATTATAGCTAGACTGATCCGTTTATTATTTTCTTCTTAAATAATACTCGGGTCAGACTGAGATATTGCAGGTATTTCCTCATGACTTCCTATCTGGAACCATCTTCTGACTTTTACTTAACTACTTTAGTCTTGTAGTTTTTGTTGTATGCATTTGAGAAATAGACTCCTTGATGTATACGTTTTTGCCTAGCACTTGTTTCTATTCTTTTGTGATATTGTGGATCTTGTTAGACCACTACTCTGATGTACACTTATATGTGTAATATTCATATCTATTTTTGCCTTTGTGATATGAATTGTCTGTGACTGATTTATGTTATGTTTATTTCTATATTTGTTTCCGAAGATTATATATAGCCACTGTGTAGTAGCTTTGAGTTTGCGTCGGTATGTAGGATTTCCTCTTGAGATGAAATGCATGTTATATTTTATCTGGCATATCGGTGCTCGCACAAAGCAATTACACGGATGGTCGCTCCTCAACAGCCTTATTCTCCGCGCTAGTTGACAACATTACCCCGTAGTGTCCTTGGCTAGCGTGGGTATAGAGGTGGGGCGTCACAAAACTCCAAACTCAAGTTCATTTGCAAATCTAACATCCAACTCCAAATTCAAAGAGAAGCCATTGATTCTTCCTTTTCTTTCAAGCTTCTTCTTCATAGATTTTTGTGTAAAGGTGAGATTTTTATCTCACATCTTTGTCTATAACTATCTTTGATTGTTGAGTATGAATTCCTAACACTTTTACATATGCAATTGCTTTTGGTTTGGATTGAATTGGTGAAAATCTCAATTTTTAGTGTTTTGTGTTCAAATCTTTAAAAATCCAATCTTTGATGTTTGAACACGTTTTTGGTGATGAATCGAGGAGCCAATAGGACCGGGTAGCCGATAGGCGTAATCCCCTAGTGTTCGTGCTCGTTCGATTGCAAATTGAGAGAGTTTGCACTAGTATTGCATAGGTCGTTTTCAGCCTGCTGCTAGGTCGCTCGGCCTGCAACCGCAAAGACACTCGGCCTTCTGCGCATAGGTTGTTCCACCACTAGGTCGCTCAGCTTTCTGCAGTTAGGTCGCTCCGTGTTAGCTCGCAAGTCGTTAGATCGCTCAGATCATTAAGTCGCGCTTGCACCTTAGGTCGTTGTTCGGCCTTGTATCCTTTAGGTCATTAGGTCGTTGATCGTCCTTCTTTACTTCCTTAAGTCGCTCGGCATTGGTTAGGTCGTGTGCACATTGGTTGCTCCTCCGTAGGTCGCGCCATGTTATATCACGCAACTCTTTAGGTCGCGACAAGTTAGGCCGTTTCGTCCCTTGGTCGTTCGGCTTGCACCATTTTCCCTCGGCCTGCAGTTAGGTCGCTCGTGTTAGGTCGCTCGGCCCATTAAGTCGCACGTGCATATAGGTCGCACCATCCTTAGGCCGCTCACCTCCTTAAGCCGTTACCTCCTTATGTCGCGTACCCCTTGGATCGCACCACCTAGACCGCATGCTAGCTCCCTAAGCCGCTACAACCTTTGGTCGCTGACCTCCTTAGGTCGCTCGGCCTGTGCACTGTTAGGTCGCGCCGCGCCTTAGGTCGCACCATTCCTTAGGTCGCATGCTGTTGGGTCACGCCACCCTTTAAGTCGCCCCTGCTTTAAGCCATGTGCTATTTCTTGAGCCGTTGATTCCTTGTGTTGACTTATGTTAAGTCGTAAGCCGTGGCTATTAAGTCGCAAGGGTATTTCCACTTTGATGGATTTGGAATCGAATTCTTTGATTTTATTCACGTCTTCGGATGCGAATTTTTGTGATTTATTGTTTCTGCAATCATTTTTGTGATTTTTCACTTTATCTCACTCGTACGAGAAATATAACTAAACGGCTTAGTAAAACAAATGGTATGAAACGCTTGCATTTACTTCGCCGGTTAATTCTTGGATTTGTTCGAATGAATCTCTTGTGACAATTTTCTAGTGGAAATCTACAATTTGTTCGTAAATATTTAAGTTAAGCTAGTGGTTATGGGACATGAAGCTAAGCTTATATACTTACTAGCTTACTGTAATTGACACTTCTTGATGATCGTTGATGATCATTTTTGTGATTTAGACTAGCAAATTTGCGATGTCTCTTTGTCTACGAGGGAGACTAAACCCCGTTTCTGTGGAGCTTCGGCTCAATTTGGTGGGGTAGCGACCTATGGTCTTCGGGCCGTTTTGTGGAGCTTCGACTCAAAATTAATGGTTAGTAACCATGGAATAGCGTTCCATTTTGTGATACACGTGTTGGTGAGTTTTCATGCTCCCGTTTAGTGATAGGCCTCCCCCTTTTTGTGATTTCTGGATTTCCATTGATGATTTCTAGAATTTGTGTTTCACCAATTTTTGTGATTTACATTGATATGTTTTATCAATATTTATGCATTGGTGAATTTGTGTGTCATTAACTTTTTGTGAATAAAAATATTGAGTATGACATTCCTTTTAATCTCTGAGAAGATTCTTGTGACATTGATTAATCTCTTATTTATTTTCAATTACATACTTATCACAGTATGGCTTTATGGTTATCATGTGTTTATGTCATATCTCTTATTATATATCATTTTATCTGATATTTATAGCTAGACTGATCCGTTTATTATTTTCTTATTAAATAATACTTGTGTCAGACCGAGATGTTACAGGTGCTTCTGCTTGACTTCACCTCTGGGATTATCACCCTGACTTTTGGCTAACTACTTAGATTAGTAGTTTTTGTTGTATACATTTAAGATATAGACTCATTGATGTATCCATATTCTTTTGTCTATCACTTGTAGCTATTCTTTTGTGGTATTGTGGATCTTGTTTGACCACTACTCTGATGTACACTTCCATGTGTTATATATTCATATCTATTTACGCCTTTGTGATATGGATGTCTGTGACTGATTTGGGTTATATTTATTTCTATATTTGTTTCCGAAGAATATATATAGACACTGTGTAGTAGCTTTGAGTTTGTATCGGTATGTCGGATTTCCTCCCGAAACCAGATGCATGTTGTACTATCTAACATATCGGTGCTCGCATAGAGCAATTATGCAGATGGTCGCTCCTCAACAGCCTTATTCTCCGCTCTAGTTGACGGCATTACCCCGTAGTGTCCTTGGCTAGAGTGGGTATAGAGGTGGGGCGTCACAAAATAAGTTTACAGAAGCTTTATAAACTAAGAAATGTGTATATGTATGATTTATTTGTTGAGTGTATAAATTGTTTTATTCCATTTCTCTTTAAAAGTTGTAAAAGTAAAATAAATACAAATGTATGTAAATGATTTGTAAATAAATTAATAAAAAGGGTTAAAAGCATAAAGAATGTTTTCATAAATTAAAATAAATTAAGAATTAAAACAAAGTTACAAATAAATTTTAAACAAGGGTGTAAACATAACTTGTAAGATAAAATAGAGAAGAGGGATCTAAACACAATTTTAACAATAATGAACAAGTGTAAGCCATGCATAAGTAAATTAAACAAGTGTAACAATTTTGGCATGCAAATAAACAAGTGGCACCTTATTCTTTAAAATTGAATTTATACAAAACATGAATATGTAAAAAAAAAAACTAAACTATTCTTAGATTTCAAATCTGAAAACAGAAAAAAAAAATCATCTTCAACTTAAAAATTAGAAACCCCTCCTCTTCAAAAATCTGAAACAGAACCTGAAGCTTTGCACTAGAAAATGAAAACCTGAAAGCAATCAAATCAACGCTGAAGCAAAGAATCATCTTAAACAAGTTCTAAATTGCAATCTAAAGTATTTCAGAGCAAATCAGAAAGCATGCAAGTTAATAATCAAACTCAAGAAGCAGTTCAAGGTTTCAACTTTAGATTGTAAACTGGAAACTAAAGCAAGCTGCAGATCAACTCGGGTAAATTCAAGAAAACCCATAAGTAAAATTTAAATTTAAAAATTTCAAGCAAATAAAACCGTACTTAACTCTAGTATTTTTGACCTGAGGAAATGATGATCGAAACAAAGATAAAAAGGCAGAGCAGTTTAAAAGTTGCGTGTTCCAGATTTCAAACTCAAGCTTGCCCTCTGTATAACCATTCCAGGTGAGCAAACACTTGAATCTATACGAGTATCTTCTGGTTTGCATATGATGATCTGTAATTGTGTATGCTGGTGTGAAGTAGATCTGTAATCAATAATTTCTTGAGTGAAATTATGTTGAATATATATAGGTAAATAGTATACAAGATTGTGCATGTCTGTATATTCAAAAACATGCTCTGTTCTAGGTTTTAAAACCTATTTGGAAATTTAAAATTATCCTAACACAAAGCATATTAGGTTTTGATTGCTGGATGAATAATGTTTATATGAGTATAACATTATATATAAAAATGTAAGTAAGCAAAATTAACAAATAGTTTATTGGAAATTAAAAATTTACGGTACTGATCTTTTAATGATAAAAATCAAATGATTTAATTCCTTGTTTTGATCATACAATCTGATTAGTGCTCAAAAACGTTGAATTTTAATAATAAAATTTTGATTTTTAGTTTCAAATTGAAGTGGGATTAAGGGTTTGAACGGAAAACGTAAATTGATCAAATTCCGGCGATCAAAGTTGAAATGAACACCGCGATCAATGGTGAAGGTGGCTTGCATGTCGATGATCATCAGAAAAATGTTCATTTATTTTATAATTCATTTTGGATGATGGACGAGAACGATTTAGGGCTTAGTAACCCATTTTGTTCGACATTGAATTTGGGGGTCGTGCGGTGTCATCGAGGCACCGGAGTCAACCGATGTGGTGAGGGTCGAAGCGTAGTTGTGTGGTGCGTCTCGAGGTGAAATGGCATGGATTATGGCGAACTGGACCATCGTCGGCGAGCCGTTTTTCGTGGGAAGCTTGGTTCCAGGTTGAGGATGGAAGCTCGATTTTGATTCGTGGGGCTTTTTGGCGATCTGGGTGGTCGATGAGTGTCGAACGATTGTTGTTGACCTGAAGGTAACAACGGCGATGGCCAGAGCATCGTCGACCTTTTGTACACGTGCACACTTGCGTGTGTGTATCTGAGTTTAAAAATGAATTGGGGAAGAAAGGTTAGTCTCGGGATTTGTCTCGAAGTAAATGGAAATTAGCTCGGGGGAAACGAATAATAATAAGGAACTCGAAGGTGGTTTCAGGAAAGATGAGCATTGGCTTGTGTAGCTGCTCGGGTAGCTTCGTTTGAGCTTGAGTTGATTTTAGACTGAATACCGGTATTAAACATTTGAAAAGAAAAGTAGATTCCAGGTTTAAAATTTTCATAGAAACATGAACCACGTTTGGGAAGTTTTGAAGTACAGATGGATAGTAAAGAGATTGTAAAACAAGATTTCAAACTAGTTCAACTTTTAGATATTAAAGTTAATTGTTTTTAAATATGAATTGTTTTGGTATTGAATTAATTAACTAACAGATATTTTGAAATAGGTTTTAAAATTAGATTTCTGATAGTTTTTCAAATGTAGTTAATTGATGGGGTTAAATGGACAATCAAGCAATGATTTAGTTTTTAAATCATGAGTAAGTAAAGATTGTTTGATTACTAAATAATAAAATTTTAATTGATTGATTAAAGGTAATTAATTATTTAAAAATGATTACCTAATTAAAAATAATTAATTAATGATTAACGTTGATTAATCAAGTGAGTAAGGATAATAACTTGATGAAATTAATTTGTGATTTGTTAATATAGGTGATTAGGGATAATCACTTATTGTAACTAATTAAGGATAATTAATTACATAATTAAAGGTTAATTAATTAATAAAGGTGATTAAGAAATGATGATTAATTATGGAGTGATTAATTAATTAAGGATGATAAATTAATTTAAAGGGTAACTAATTAATTTTATTAATTAATATTAAATGATAAATTTGGGCGAATAATTCATAAGTAATTAATTTAATTGAAAATTAAATTGAACTAATTAAGGATTAACTCATTTAAGTAATCCTGCTTATAAATAATTATTGAATGCTTGGATTATTTATGAATGGTTGTATAGTATGAGATGCCTTGAATTGATTATCCTATCTGATCTGTGATATTCTAATTTATGCTGTAAACTGTGATGGAATATATTCATATGTGATGTGATTATTCATTCGTGATGTAACTTATTTATCTGTGAATCTGTGTATATAGATAAGCGTTATTGGAATATACCGCATATCGATATTGATATGATTGAATCTGTGATGATTGATGTTGTTGCACTATTGTGTGAAACTCCTGGACTACACCATACACACACAAATATGGATCGCACTTGGAAATCGGTTAAGTCACGGATATTTGAATTAAATATTTTAAAATGACTTTTTTAAGTTAAATTTTTGAATTCAAATGATTTTTTGGAAATGGAATGGAATTAATATGAAGAACTTTTGAAAAGAAGTTTTGGAAAACTTGATAAGGATTCGAAATTTAAATAATTTGATTTGAATTTGAATTCAATATTTGAAATTGAATTCAATGATTTGGAAATTATGGTTTAAAAAGAATATACAAGTTGTAAAGGTGTTTGTGTAGGTTTTTAACCATTTAAAAAATATTGTTTTGGAATTTAAATTTAAACCCAAATTTAATACTTGAATGACTTTAACTTATGTAAAATGCAATCTGTTTTTCCCAAAACGAAAACTATCTATTTCAAAAAATAATAGCTTTCAATAAGGAAAGAATTTCCGATGTGTATCCAAAGATTTCAAGTTTTAAATGAAAATGTGAATTGTTTTGAAAGCTATAAATTAATCTTTGTGAAAGATAATTGAATTTTGTTTTGGGGATTATGAATTGAGTCTTTTATTTAAATGAGTGGATGAGTTAATCCAATTTGAAATTGTTTTGAAAGCTATAATTGCATCTTTGTGAAAGGTGAGTGAACTTTGTGAAATGAATCTTTTTATTTAAAAAGATTTGAAATGGTAATTTGTTTTAAACCATTTAAAGAAATGTTTGGATAATAAGTTATGACTTAAATAAAATCCTATATCCATATGTTTTTAAATATTGCGCTCATTATTCGGTTTAGCCGGGAGAGGACCTTGTGTCATACAACCCATTCCGAATAATGATACGTCGATGTGGATAGCATTTGAAGACCGGTGGTGAAGACCAGGTATTTTCGAGAACGGAAGGATAACCCGTCGATTGTCTCTACACTGATTCGCGTCGGTATAGAGATTCCCTAAGTGATGGGAAGTCGGATCGGGGTTGTGAATACCCGAATTTGCAAGGGCTTCTTCGGAAGTGCCTTCAGTTCTGTTTGACCCCGAACGGACTTGTATGGATGTGTGTCTGACATTACACTTTGAGATGTAAAACTGGTTTCTATCAAATACATTTTTGTTTGATGGCGGAGATTCATTCTCTTAGCTTAACACCCATCTCTGAGACGTACGAGCTCAGAGGTTATGTAGTTGATGGTTACTAGTGATACATTCCTAATTTGGTAATGTGGAATATGAAGTGCTGCTGATCATTTGTTGATCAAAGCATGACTTTGTGAAAAAAAGTGTAGCTTTGTGGATGAGACCTCATCGAGCCTCACACGGTAATGGTCGAAACAGAAAAGATGCGGCAAGATTTCAGGGGTAGCTCCCTTAGGGTATGACCATTCCTTCTGGAAATGGGTGGTATCATGGTATGGAGCCCAGATACTTACTCATGTGGACACTAGTATATTTATTATTGTGTGATGTTGTTGGTGTAGAGGATCCTCGGATAAACGTCTCAAACGACCGAGGGTGGCATATCTTAGGTTTTACCCCCGGGAAGGGGGTAGACCGACCTTGTGTTGGCAGAGAGCCGGGTAGGTTCTCGGGGCGTCCCTCCAGAAGCGTTCCCATGTGGCAATAGAAAGTTCCTTAGCCTAACCAGTTGTTGGAAATCCAACCATCCAATATGAGCCTTGTACGGTTTTAGTTGCAGAACTTGCCATTTAACATGGCAGCTTTAGTAGGCATAGTATAATGGTACCAATGCTGGCTAAGATTAATATTATACTTTCGAAATATTTTCCACTATGCACTAATAATAATGTAAAAAGGGATTTTTGCGTAGTAAGCATGTTTGTAACAACCCGCATATTTAGCGATTGTATATTTAAATATTTCATTTAAATATAGCATCGTTGGTCGGATTATAGTCCGAAAAGCTACTTTTTGCAAACAGTCGAATTTGAACTCGAGGCCACTTCCATTGAGTTTAAAATGGCGTTTGTAACCTTTTTGAGTATAAACATCGTTATGTTTTGAGTTGAGTGAATTTGGCTATTTTTCACTTAGGGCTTTGGGTTTGGGTTTGGGTTCAGCCCACTAACCCAACTCATCTTATATCATTACTCCACCCCCATCTTCTCTTCATTACTTCACTTTCATTTCCTAACCCTCAAGCTTCATCAAAAATGGAGGAAGAGATTGGAAACTAAAATCCTAAGCCCTAGGTTCTTTGCAAATTCAAGTCCTAGCTCCATAATTCAAGAGAAGCTATTGGTAAGCATTCTCTTCTTCCTCTCCAACTCATTCTCCCTTTAATTTCATAAATTCCTAAACCCTAACTTAGGAAATATTTTTCTTTTAAGCTTAGATTCAAGCTTCTTGTGTAAGAATTGAAGAGTGATTGTTCTTGCCTTGCTCTATAGCTTCTTCATCCTTGTTTTTGTGAAAAAGGTGAGATTTTTATCTCACATCTAAGTCTATAATTATCTTTGACTGTTAGGTATGAATTCCTAACACCTTTTTGTGTTCATTTGATTTTGATTTGGATTTATTTGGTGAATATTCCAATTTTTGGTGTTTTGAAAGCAAAATGTATGAAAAATTCTTATATGGGTATTTGGACATTGATATTCGAGGCGTATCGAAGAGCAATTAAGGCTGGGTTGTCACTTGGCTTAAATCCTTAGTCGTCATCGCTTGTCCGATCGCTTTCGGTAATTATTTGGCCATTATTGGCCTAGGTTCAGAAAAGTGCCTGAGCAACAGTTTCAGACGTTTGAAAACCTTATTTTAGACGTCTGAATATTATACTGGGAATTTTTATTCCCTAGTATTCAGACGTCTGAATCAAAGGTTCCAAACGTCTGAATTGGTTCGAATTGAGCCAGAGAAGAAATAGGCTAAAAATTGGCATTTCCAGACGTCTGAATTTATAGGTTCAAACATCTGAATTATGTTCTGGAAAAAAAATTATTTTCCAGATTCAGACGTCTAAATCATACACTTCAGATGTCTAAATCTGCTTATTTTTGCCTATTTTGCCTATTTAACTTGAGTTTCAAAATTTAATCGATTTGTGTTGATTCCCATTTATTGTTATCATTTATTATCGACTTAGATGGCTTCTTTTTGGAATTTTTGAGAATATCCATTTGATGGATTCGATACCAATTTTTATGGCTTTGATTCACGCCTTTGGATGTGAAACTCTGGCGATTGATTCTTTCTACAACCATTTCTGTGATTTCTCACTTTAAAAATATAAAGGTTTTCTATACTAGTAGCAAATATTCAAACTCTTTCATCATAATAATTTCAACACTATCCTAATACAAAGCTCGTTTTTAAACTGTTTTCCAATCTACTAGTATATACAAACATTTACCTCATTCGTATGAGAAATCTAATTAAATGACTTAGCAAAACAAGAGGTATGAAACGCTTGCGTTTACTTCGTCGGTTAATTCTTAGACTTGTTCGATTGAATGACTTGTTATGTCATTCAGTTTGTCCAGTTTATTTCATCCATTTTATGAGTCGAGTATTCTACGAATATCTCGATGAGACCATTCTTGTATTTATTGAATTTGGATGAAAATAGCAATTTAAAACTTTGCAAATCTTTTTCATAAGATTTATTTATAAGTATAATTGGATTTTTTTTGTTCTTGAAACGAGAAAAGAATATTCTTAAAATTTTTAAGAGACTTATTTATCATATAGAAAATGATTTGGTGATTGTATTGCCCATTGGGTGCTCTAAGAATTTTTGTCGATGTGCTTAATTAACGTTATCGAGGAATTTCCTAAACTCTTTGATGAGATAATCAAACACAATAAATTGACTTGTAAAAAGTAAATTTTTCTAAAAAGATGATTGCATGAAGATAATTGTAATTTTGAAAGTTTTAGCTTTTCAGGAAGAGGATCAATTAAAAGAATTTTTTTCTTCCGATACTCTTATTCTTGTGATTCCCGAAGGGGAACCAAGACTTTGTTGTTTATACCGATGCTAGCCGTGTTGGTTTGGGTGTCATTCTCATGCAAAGAGAACGTGTTATTGCTTATTCTTCTAGGAATTGAAGCCAGCCGAGACTAGATATGCCACTCATGATTTAGAACTCGCGGCTATTGTTTTCGCCCTTCGAATTTTGTGTCATTATTTTTTTTGGGAGAGAAATTTATTCTCTATACCAATCATAAATCTCTTAAGTATTTATTTTCTCAAAAAGAACTTAATTTGCGTCAACAACGTTGGCTCGAATTCTTTGCATCTTATGATCTTGATATTCTTTATACTCCCGGAAGGGGAAATCGTGTTGCCGATGCACTTAGCCGTAAGCAACAAGCGGTTGTTTCTACGATGATATCCGAATGGAACGTTCTCAAGACTTTGTCCACTTGTGAGATTCAAGATCGTGAATCCGATTTATGTTCATCTCTCGTTTTATGTAGCCTTGAGGCTTATCCTTCTCTTTTCGACCGCATTCTTGAAGCTCAAAAGCTAGAACCCGAATTGGCTCTTCTTAGCCAAAATTTTAGGGATAAAATTGATATTGAAAATTTGAAAGACTTTGATATTAATTCTCGTGGCGGTATTCGAAAATTTGGTAGACTTATCGTGCCAAATATTAGTGATCTTCATAAAGATATTTTAGAAGATTCTCATCATTCTAAATTTACCATTCATCCCGGTAGTAGTAAAATGCACGCGAATATGAAGCGACTTTACTATTGGGAAGGGATGAAATCTGATATTGCTAACTTTGTTAAGTGATGCATGACTTGCCAACTCGTTAAGGCCGAGCATCAAAGGCCCGGTGGGTTATTGCAACCTTTGGACATTCCAATTTGGAAGTGGGACCAAATTTCCATGGATTTTATTGACGGTCTTCCCCGTTCTTGTTCAGTCCACGATAGCTTATGGGTGATAGTTGATAGACTTACAAATCCGCCCATTTTATACCCGTTCAGTCTAATCAGACCGTACCTCCTTTGGCCAAACTCTTTATTAAAGAAATTGTTAAATTGCATGGAGTCCCTACTTTTATTGTTAGTGATCGTGATCCATTGTTTACTAGTGGATTTTGGAAGATTCTTCAAAAAGCTTTGGGAACGAAGCTTAATTTTAGCACCGCTTATCACCCTCAATCCGATGGACAAACCGAGCGTGTGAATCAAACTCTAGAAGATCTTCTTCGGGCATGTGTTCTTGATTTTTGTGGAAGTTGGGAAGATTATATTTCTCTTGTTGAATTTTCCTATAATAATAGCTTCCAATCTAGTATTGGTATGGCACCTTTTGAGGCACTCTATGGAAGGCCATGTCGATCTTCTTCTTGTTGGCTTGAGGCCGGTGAGTAGCTAGTTTTAGATCTAGATTTTATTCGTGATTCCACAGAAAAGATTGACCTTATTCGTCACTGGATGAAAGAAGCCCAGAGTAGACAAAAATCCTATGCTGATAACCGAAGGAGAAATTATAATTTTCTTTGGGAGTTTTTTTGTTTATTCATGTTTCACCTATGAAAGGTGTTGCGCGTTTCAGTCGATCGAGAAAATTAGCACCTCGATATATTGGTCCATTTCCCATCACCAAACGTATTGGTTCCGTGGCTTATCGCCTTTTATTACCGGATCGGTTTTCTGCTATTTATGACGTGTTTCACGTTTCTCAACTATGGAAATGCCTTCAAGATTCCGATTCTATTCTTGAGTCCGGTGTTATTGAGGAAATTGAAGTTTCACCTATTTGACTTAGGAGAAACATCCTATTTGCATCATTGCTTCGGAGGTTGAGCGCCTTCGAAATAAAGATGTTCTTCTTGTGAAAGTTCAATGGTTCTCAAATCCTAAGGATTGCTCTTGGGAATCCTGAGGATTCATCGAACGAACACGTTCGGACTTACTCCTTCGTACTCTTTATGGTGAACTTCTTATTTCAAATTTTCTTTTGTATTGTTGCGCTTTTATGGTTGTGACTCTTTATTTTCTTCTTAAGTATTGCGAGGACGCAATTTTTTTAAGGAGGGGAGTCTGTAACAACCCGCATATTTAGCGATTGTATATTTAATTATTTTATTTAAATATAGCATCGTTAGTCGGATTATAGTCCGAAAAGCTGCTTTTTGCAAACAGTCGAATTTGACCTCGAGGCCACTTCTATTGAGTTTAAAATGGCGTTTGTGACCTTTTTGAGTATAAACATCGTTATGTTTTGAGTTGAGTGAATTTTTCTATTTTTCACTTAGGGCTTTGGGTTTGGTTCAGCCCACAACCCAACTCATCTTATATCATTACTCCACCCCCTCTTCTCTTCATTACTTCACTTTCATTTCCTAACCCTCAAGCTTTATCAAAATGGAGGAAGAGATTGGAAACTAAAATCCTTAGCCCTGGGTTCTTTGCAAATTCAAGTTCTAGCTCCATAATTCAAGAGAAGCTATTGGTAAGCATTCTCTTCTTCCTCTCCAACTCATTCTCCCTTTAATTTCATAAATTCCTAAACCCTAACTTAGGAAATGTTTTTCTTTTAAGCTTAGATTCAAGCTTCTTGTGTAAGAATTGAAGAGTGATTGTTCTTGCCTTGCTCTATAGCTACTTCATCCTTGTTTTTGTGAAAAAGGTGAGATTTTTATCTCACATCTAAGTCTATAATTATCTTTGATTGTTAGGTATGAATTCCTAACATCTATTTGTGTTCATTTGATTTTGATTTGGATTGATTTGGTGAATATTCCAATTTTTGGTGTTTTGAAAGCAAAATGTATGAAAAATTCATATATGGGTATTTGGACATTGATATTCGAGGCGTATCGAAGAGCCATTAAGGCTGGGTTGTCGCTAGGCATAAATCCTTAGTTGTCATCGCTCGTCCGATTGCTTTCGGTAATTATTTTTGGCCATTATTGGCCTAGGTTCAGAAAAGTGCATGAGCAACAGTTTCATACGTATGAAAACCTTATTTTAGACGTTTGAATATTATACTAGGAATTTTTATTCCCCAATATTCAAACGTCTGAATCAAAGGTTCCAGATGTCTGAATTGGTTCGAATTGAACCAGAGAAGAAATAGGCTAAAAATTGGCATTTCCAGACGTCTGAATTTATAGGTTCAGACGTTTGAATTTATAGGTTCAAACGTCTGAATTATATTTTGGAAAATATTTTATTTTCCAGATTCAGACGTCTGAATCATACACTTCAGACGTCTGAATCTGCTTATTTTTGCCTATTTTGCCTATTTAGCTTGAGTTTTCAAATTTAATCGATTTGTGTTGATTCCCATTTATTGTTATCATTTATTATCGACTTTGATGACTGCATTTCGGAATTTTTGAGAATATCCATTTGATGGATTGAATATCGATTTTTATGGCTTTGATTCACGCCTTCGAATGTGAATCTCTGGCGATTGATTGTTTCTACAATCATTTCTGTGATTTGTCACTTTAAAAATATAAAGGTTTTCTATACTAGTAGTAAATATTAGAACTCTTTCATCAAAACAATTTCAACACTATCTTAATACAAAGCTCGTTTTTAAACCATTTTCCAATCTACTAGTATATACAAACATTTACCTCATTCGTATGAGGAATCTAATTAAACGACTTAGCAAAACAAGTGGTATGAAACGCTTGCGTTTACTTCGTCGGTTAATTCTTGGACTTGTTTGATTGAACCTCCTGTGACTATTTTCGAGTGGAAATCTACAATTTGTTCCTAAATATTTAAGTTAAGCTAGTGTTATAGGACATGAAGCTAAACTCGTATACTTACTAGCTTAGTGTAATTGACACTTATTCTCGAGTGGAAGTCTACAATTTGTTTGTAAATAATTAAGTTAAACATGTGGTTATAGGACATGAAGCTAAACTCATTTATTTACCAGCTCATTGTAATTTACACTTATCGATCAATGATGATTATTTTGTGATTTAGACTAGCAATGTGCGATGTCTCTTTGTTTGCGAGGGAGACTAAACCCCGTTTTTAGTGGAGCTTCGGCTTGGTGGGGTAGCGACCCATGGTCTTCGGACCGTTTTTGTGGAGCTTCGGCTCAATGGTCTTCGAGCCGTTTTTGTGGAGCTTCGGCTCAAAGGCCTTCGGGCCGTTTTTGTGGAGCTTCGGCTCAAAGGTCTTCGGGCCGTTTTTGTGGAGCTTCGGCTCAAACTTGATAGTTAGCGACCATGGAATAGCGTTACGTTTTGTGATACACATGTTGGTGAGTTTTATTGCTCCCGTTTTGTGATAGGCCTCTTTCCTCCTTTTTGTGATTTCTGGATTTCTATTGATGATTTTTAGACTTTGTGTTTCACCAACTTTCGTGATTTGCGTTGATAAGCTTTATCAATTTTTGTGCATTGGTGAATTTGTATTTCACAAACTTTTCTGATTGGCATTGATATGATTTTCAATATTGTGGTTTGGTGAATAAAATAAAGAATATGACATTCTTTTTAGTGGTTTGAGATTTCTTGTGCTATTATATGATTTTTGTTGTTAGTTAATGTATACTTTTTATAGTATGACATTTTTGTTATCATACGTTTTAATCTCATCTATTACCCTATCTCATTTTATCTGATATTTATAGCTAGACTAATCCGTTTATTATTTTCTTCTTAAATAATACTCGGGTCAGACCGAGATGTTACAAGTTCTTCCGCTTGACTCATTATCTGGGATCATCATTATCTGACTTTTATCTAACTACATTAGATTGGTAGTTTTTGTTGTTATACATTCGAGATAGAGACTTCTTGATGTATACATACTCTATGATGTTGCACTTGTATCTATTCTTTTGTGACATCGTGGATCTTATTTGACCACTACTCTGATGTACACTTATATGTGTTATATTCATATCTGTTTCCGCCTTTGTGATATGAATATCTGTGACTGATTTATGTTATGTTTATTTCTATATTTGTTTCCGAAGACCACATAGCAACTGTGTAGTAGCTTTGAGTTTGTATCGGCATGTCGGATTTCCTCTTGAAATGAAATGCATGTTATATTATCTGACATATCGATGCTCGCACAAAGAAATTACATGGATGGTCGCTCCTCAACAGCCTTATTCTTCACGCTAGTTGATGGCATTACTCCGTAGTGTCCTTGGCTAGCGTGAGTATAGAGGTGAGGCATCACAATGTTTGACTATCATAAGGAAAAATCTCCCCCAAGTGTGCGATTGCATGGTGTGTGTGCCGGGAGGCCTTATGATATTTTCATTTTCAAAAAGCATTGCGGATTTCAAATTTTAAAATATTTTGTTTTTTTAAAGATAAAATGTTTTTGTTTGCTCATACCAGTCCCATGACTGACCCGGAGTTTATTGTTCCCTTTCTAAACTCTGGGTTCCCACAATTTCCCACACGGGTAGTCTGGAGTTGGGTTTTTCAGATAGTCGAATGGTAGGAATTGATTCAATAGCCTTCGAAGCCCTTTGGATTTGTGGATTGCATTTGCTACCCTTCAACATTCACGGCTGACCTTGCTTAGCTTTGTGCAACGTGATGATGGTCGAGCTAGCTTTGGATTGAAGATGGAGTTGCAGTTGCATTATGGAGTCGGATTCTTTGGAGATGTATTCTATTGAAGATATTCTTTCCGCTGTTGTTTATTGTCTCTGATATCCTTGTATCATATAGATATCATTGTTGTATATCATTGGCTATTGTACTCATTGGAGTTGTATATGATATTCGTTTTTTTCTTCCGCTGTGTTGTTATACTTAATGTGTTATAAGCTCCGGCACGAGTCAAATTTCAACGGTTGAATCTGCGGCAGTCCAGTAAAAGTGAAGTACGGTTGTCGATTTTCGAATGCTGAAATTTGAAACGTGACATCTTGGTATCAGAGCTAAAGGTTGAAACTTTATCTCAGGAGTATAACACGTTAGGTAACTCATTAGAGATAGGGTGAATTATACCCTAGAATGAGAAATCCTGAAGATATCCGTTCGAATGCCTCAGTAAATTCTCTTACTATCCACTGATAGTAAGTATGCGTGCAGAAGAGGACGAGATGGGGGACATGGAAATACCACTACAAATGGTCAATGCCCTATAACAACAACGAAAATAAACCGTCTCCATCAATCTCCTTTGATTCGTCTTTTAAATTCTTTGATGATTCCTGGCGGCTCCAGGAAGAAGCTTTGATATATTTGCATGGGACACAAAATCCAGATGGGTCAGAACTATTTGTTTGGATGAATTGTTTTCTTTGGTTGCTATGGTTGATAGATATACTGGTTTCCATACTAAAAGGTTTTGGATTTATATCCACATATTTGTCTTCTCTTTGGGGTCCAGATATATACTACGAACTGTTAGTTATCCTTTCGAACTAACCAATGCCCGTGTATATTTCGTAGATCTGGATGAGCCGAATATCTTGTGAAGTGTTAAATAGATTCATTCTTGTATCTATTATTGATATTCTAATTTGGTAAGCCAAATACAGAATAGGTAATCGACTTGATTTGTGAGTCAATTCTCTATCTTTGTGCATCTATCCATTCTTTGTTGTCTCCCTGGCAAATTTCAGGGACGAAATTTTCTTAAGAGGGGAATTTGTAACATTCCTGATTTTAAGGCCAAATTAATTTAATAATTAATTTGATATTTGAAATTAAACTTTGAAATAATTGATAATTAATCTAGAATTTTGAATTAAATTATGAGGTTAATTGGTAAAATTTATTTGAGTTTCTCCAAAAACAACTAAAATATAGGTTTTATAAATAGATTATGAAAATAGGAATTAATAAAAGCTTTAGAATTTATATATATGTATATAAATGGATTTTTAAATTGAATCTGGAATTTGAAATTCAAGAATAAATATTCTGAGAAATAAATGGGATTTAAGAATTTTATAAACTAGTAGAGATTTATTTTCTATTATATACACATGTATGTAAATATATACATTGTGATTGGGAAGATATGATTTAAGATCAATATAAGAATTATTTTCTTAAGGATGTATGAATAGTTATAAAAGGAAATATAAATATAAAATAATATAAAGATATTTGAATTTAATTTTATGAAATGGATTTTTTTTAAAGTTGTTTGAAGTTAAACCTTTAATCTAAAGACTTATATACATATATAATCTATATATGTGTTTATTATTAAAATACAACTAAACTTTGAAATTAATTTCTTTAAAAAGTTATGATTTGTACAACGACTTGAATTTAAAATTTAAAACAAGAATGAATATAAAATATTCACCTTTTTAAATTTAATAGATGTATTGTAAGTAAAATTGATTTAATAAATAAGTTTACAAAAGCTTTATAAACTAAGAAATGTGTATATGTATGATTTATTTGTTGAGTGTACAAATTATTTTAATCCATTTATCTTTAAAAGTTGTAAAAGTAAAATAAATACAAATGTATGTAAATGATTTGTAAATAAATTAATAAAAAGGGTTAAAAGCATAAAGCATGTTTTCATAAATTAAAATAAAGTAAGAATTAAAACAAAGTTACAAATAAATTTTAAACAAGGTATAAACATAACTTGTAAGATAAAATAGAGAAGAGGGATCTAAACACAATTTTAACAATAATGAACAAGTGTAAGCCATGCATAAGTAAATTAAACAAAGTGTAAGAATTTTGGCATGCAAATGAACAAGTGGCACCTTATTCTTTAAAATTAAATTTGTACAAAACATGAATATGTAAAAAAAAAAGAAACTAAACAATTCTCAGATTTCTAATCCGAAAACAGAAGAAAAAAAAATCATCTTCAACTTAAAAATTAGAAACCCCTCCTCTTCAAAAATCTGAAACAAAACCTGAAGCTTTGCACTAGAAAATGAAAACCTGAAAGCAATCAAATAAAAGCTGAAGCAAATAATCATCTCAAACAAGTTCTAAATTGCAATCTGAAGTATTTCAGAGCAAATCAGAAAGCATGCAAGTTAATAATCAATCTCAAGAAGCAGTTCAAGATTTCAACTTTAGATTGTAAACTGGAAACTAAAACAAGCTGCAGATCAATCAGGTAAATTCAAGAAAACCCATAGGTTAAATTTAAATTTAAAAATTTTAAGCAATTAAAACCGTAATTAACGTTAGTATTTTTGACCTGAGGAAATGATGATCAAAACAAAGATAAAAAGGCAGAGCAGTTTAAAATTTGCATGTTCCAGATTTCAAACTCAAGCTTGCCCTCTGTATAACCATTCCAGGTGAGCAAACACTTGAATCTATACGAGTATCTTCTGGTTTGCATATGATGATCTGTGATTGTGTATGCTGGTGTGAAGTAGATCTGTAATCAATAAATTTCTTGAGCGAAATTATGTTGAATATATATAGGTAAATAGTATGCAGGCTTGTGCATGTCTGTATATTCAAAAACATGCACTTTTCCTGGTTTTAAAACCAATTTGGAAATTTAAAATTATCCCAACACAAAACATATTAGGTGTTGATTGCTGAATGAATAATGTTTATATGAGTATAACATTATTTATAAAAATGTAAATAAGCAAAATTAACAAATAGTTTATTGGAAATTAAAAATTTACAGTAATGATCTTTTAATGATAAAAATCAAATGATTTAATTCCTTATTTTGATCATACAATCTGATTAGTGCTCGAAAATGTTGAATTTTAATTGTAAAATTTTGATTTTTAGTTCCAAATTGAAGTGGGATTGTGGGTTTGAATGGAAAACATAAATTGATCAAATTCCGATGATTAGAGTTGAAATGAACACCGTGATCAATGGTGAAGGTGGCTTGCATGTCGATGATCATCAGAAAAATGTTCGTTTATTTTATAATTCGTTTTGGATGATGGACGAGAACAATTTAGGGTTTAGTAACCCATTTTGTTCGACGTTGAATTTGGGGGTCGTGCGGTATCGTCGAGGCACCGGAGTGAACCGGTGTGGTGGGGATCGAAGTGTAGTTGTGTGGTGCGTCTCGAGGTGAAATGGCGTGGATTCTGGTGAACTAGACCATCGTTGGCGAGCCGTTTTTCGTGGGAAGCTTTGCTCCAGGTTGAGGATGGAAGCTCGATTTTGATTCGTGGGGGTTTTTGGCAATCTGGGTGGTCGATGAGTGTCAAACGATTGTTGATGACCTGAAGATAACAACGGCGATGGTCAGAGCATCGTCGGCCTTTTGTACACGTGCACACTCACGTGTGTGTATCTGAGTTTAAAAATGAATTGGGGAAGAAAGGTTAGTCTCGGGGTTTGTCTCGAAGTAAATGGAAATTGGCACGAGGGAAACGAAGAATAATAAAGAACTCGAAGGTGGTTTCGGGAAAGATGAGCACTGGCTCGTGTAGCTGCTCGGGTAGCTTCGTTTGAGCTTGAGTTGATTTTAGATTGAATACCAGTTTTAAACATTTGAAAAGAAAAGTAGATTCCAGGTTTAAAATTTTCACAGAAACATGAACCACGTTTGGGAAGTTTTGAAGTATAAATGGATAGTAAAGAGATTGTAAAACAAGATTTCAAACGAGTTCAACTTTTAGATATTAAAGTTAAATATTTTTAAATATGAATTTTTTTGGTATTTAATTAATTAACTAACAGATATTTTGAAATAGGTTTTAAAATTAGATTTCTGATAGTTTTTCAAATGTAGTAATTGATGGGGTTAAATGGACAATCAAGCAATGATTTAGTTTTTAAATCTTGAGTTATTAAAGATTGTTGGATTACTAAATAATAAAAGGTTAATTGATTGATTAAAGGTAATTAATTGTTTAAAAGTGATTACCTAATTAAAAATAATTAATTAATGATTAACGTTGATTAACCAAGTGATTAAGGATAATTACTGGATGAAATTAATTTGTGATTTGTTAATATAAGTGATTAGGGATAATCACTTATTGTAACTAATTAAGGATAATTAATTACATAATTAAAGGTTATTTAATTAATAAAGGTGATTAAGAAATGATGATTAATTATGGAGTGATTAATTAATTAAGGATAATAAATTAATTTAAAGGGTAATTAATTAATTTTATTAATTAATATTAAATGATAAATTTGGGTGAATAATTCATAAGTAATTAATTTAATTGAAAATTAAATTGAAGTAATTAAGGATTAACACATTTAATTAATCCTGCTTATAAATAATTATTGAATGCTTGGATTGTTTATCAATGGTCGTATAGTATGAGATGCCTTGAATTGATTATCCTATCTGATCTGTGATATTCTGATTTGTGCTGTAAACTGTGATGTAATTTATTCATATATAATGTAATTTATTCATTCGTAATGTAACTTATTTATCTGTGAATTTGTGTATATAGATAAGCGTTATTGGACTATACCGCTTATCGAAATTGATGTGATTGAATCTGTGATGATTGATGTTGTTGCACTATTGTGTGAAACCCCTGGACTACACCGTACACACACAAATATGGATCGCACTTGGAAATCGGTTAAGCCACAGATATTTGAATTAAATATTTTAAAATGATTTTTTTAAGTTAAAATTTTGAATTCAAATGATTTTTGGAAATGGAATGGAATTAATATGAAGAACCTTTGAAAAGAAGTTTTGGATAACTTGATAAGGTTTCGAAATTTAAATAATTTGATTTGAATTTGAATTCAATATTTGAAATTGAATTCAATGATTTGGAAATTATGGTTTACAAAGATCATACAAGTTGTAAAGGTGTTTGTGTGGGTTTTTAACCATTTAAAAAATATTGTTTTGGAATTTAAATTTAAACCCAAATTTAATACTTGAATGACTTTAACTTATGTAAAATGCAATCAATTTTTCTCAAAACGAAAATTATTTGTTTCAAAAAATAATAGCTTTCATATAAGGAAAGAATTTCCGATGTGTATCCAAAGATTTTAAGTTTTAAATGAAAATGTGAATTGTTTTGAAATCTATAAATTAATCTTTGTGAAAGATAATTGAATTTTTTTTTGGGAATTACGAATTGAGTGTTTTATTTAAATGAGTGGATGAGTTAATCCAATTTGAAATTGTTTTGAAAGCTATAATTGCATCTTTGTGAAAGGTGAGTGAACTTTGTGAAATGAATCATTTTATTTAAAAAGATTTGAAATGGTAATTTGTTTTAAACCATTTAAAGAAAGGTTTGGATAATAAGTTGTGACTTAACTAAAATCCTATGTCCATGTGTTTTTAAATATTGCGCTCATTATTCGGTTTAGCCGAGAGAGGACCTTGTGTCATATAACCCATTACGAATAATGATACGTCGATATGGATAGCATTTGAAGACCGGTGGTGAAGACCAGGTATTTTCGAGAACGAAAGGATAACCCGTCGATTGTCTCTACACTGAATCGCGCCGGTATAGAGATTCCCTAAGTGATGGGAAGTCCGATCGAGATAGTGAATACCCGGATTTGCAAGGGCTTCTTCGGAAGTGCCTTCGATTCTGTTCAAACCTGGAACAGACTTGTATGGATGTGTGTTTGACATTACACTTTGAGATGTAAAACCGGTTTCTATCAAAAACATTTCTGTTTGGTTGCAGTGATTCATTCTCTTAGCTTAACACCCTTCTCTGAGACGTACGAGCTCAGAGGTTATGTAGTTGATGGTTACTAGTGATACATTCCTAATTTGGTAATATGGTATACAAAGTGCTACTGATCATTTGTTGATCAAAGCATGACTTTGTGAAAAAAGTATAGCATTGTGGACGAGACCTCATCGAGCCTCACAACCTGGTAATGGTCGAAACAGGAAAGACGCGGCAAGGTTTCAGGGGTAGCTCCCCTAGGGTATGACCATTCCTTCTGGGAAAGGGTGGTATCATGGTATGGATCCCAGATACTTACTCATGTGGACACTGTAGTATATTTATTACTGTGTGATGTTGTTTGTGCAGAGGATCCTCAGATAAAGGTCGCAAACGACCGGGGGTGGCATATCTTAGGTTTTACCTCCGAAAAGGGGGTAGGTCGGCCTTGTGTTGGCAGAGAGCCGGGTAGGTTCTCGGGTTGTCCCTCTAGAGGCGTTCCCATGTGGCAATAGGAAGTTCCTTAGCCTGACCATTTGTTGGAAATCCAATCATCCAATACGAGCCTTGTACAGTTTTAATTGTAGAACCTGCCATTTAACATGGCAGTTATAGTAGGCACAGTATAATGGTACATATGCTGGTTAAGATTAATATTATACTTTTGAAATGTTTTCCACTATGCACTAATAATAATATAAAAAAAGGATTTTAGTGTAGTAAGCACGTTTGACTGTCATAAGGAGAAATTTCCCCTAAGTGTGTGATTGCCTGGTGTGTGTGCCGGGAGGCGTTATGGTAGTTTCATTTTCAAAAAGCATTGTGGATTTCAAATTTTATAATCTTTTGGTTGTTTTAAAGATAAAATGTTTTTATTTGCTCCTACCAGTCTCCTGACTCGGAGTTTATTGTTCCCTTCCTAAACTCTGGGTGCCCACAATTTCCCACGCGGGCAGTCTAGAGTTGGGGTTTTCAGATAGTCGAATAGTAGGAATTTATTCGATAGCCTTCGAACCCTTTGGATTTGTGGATCGCATTTGCTACCCTTCAGCATTCACGGCTGACCTTGCTTAGCTTTGTGCAACGTGATGATGGTTCGAGCTAGCTTTAGATTGAAGATGGAGTTGCAGTTGCTGTTGCATTTTGGAGTCGGATTCTTTGGAGATGTATTCTATTGAAGATATTCTTTCCACTGTTGTTTATTGTCTCTGATATTCTTGTATCATATAGATATCATTGTTGTATATCATTGGATATTATACTCATTGGAGTTCTATATGATATTCATCTCTTTTTCTTCCGCTGTGTTGTTATATTTAATGTGTTATAAGCTCCGGCACGAGTCAAATTTCAACGGTTGAATTTGCGGCAGTCCAGTACAAGTGAAGTACGGTTGTCGATTTTCGAACGCTGAAATTTGGAGCGTGACTAAACCAATTGATTATTATCTTATTCTGAAACTCCTTTTCAAATTCAAGATTTAATTTCAGTTTGAATCTATTTCAAGCTTATCTTCATCCAATTTCGGTTTAGTTGTATTTCTATTACCTCTAAATTCTCACTATTTTATTAAATTTCAATGATTTAACAACCAATTACCTTAATATTTATTAGAAAGAAATATTGCTTTATATATCAAAATATAATCTTATATAAAATAATTTACCTTTAATATCATTTAAAATCTTTATATAAGAAAATAACAAGTACGCTCTCATAGATATATACACACACACACACACACACTCAACTCATTTTAGGGTATTACTTACCCTATCCTTAATGAGTAAACCCACCAGAGCCAAGGTTTTTGCTTAACCTTCGGCTTTGATACCAAATGTCATAACTCGGAATTTTCGATCCCGAAAATTCCAGATAGTTAGGAAAAGAAGAAAAGAGATAGAAAAGAAACAGAAATGAACACAGAATCTCACATTCGCAACGGATCAAAATATAATATCAAATAAAAATAACAGTTATACAAGGAAAAACTGTATCAGTTAATTTACATTAATACATCAGAGTTATAACATTACACAAATACTGGACAGTTAAAGTTAACTTGTCTCAGATACGAACAATAACAATAACAATAACACAGCGGAATATATCATAAATCCTGCCACCCAGCTCGCCTCTTGAGCTCCAGAACATCCTTACTTGAAAATCTGTAATACTCGGTCTGACCCGAGCATTACATCAAAGTAACATCCGGGTCATGATGGAAACCAGCGTGAGTAAACCCATAATATAAAATACTAAGCGATATCATTTGTGAATCAGGGTAACTCGTATCCTTTACAAGTTCTCATAGTCAACATTTATTCCTCAACGGTTTCGGGTTAAATATCCATATTACTCAATTCATTCCACTCCAGCCTATTAAATACCACATATCCTATTTATAAAGAACTTGTAGATTACAAATCGAAGTGGTTCCGGGTATTTACTGATACCCGACTCTGGTCTCTTCGAATCTCATGTCATCTTAACCTCAGTTATTCAATTAAATACAATTCAATTTTAAATACAGGATGTCACTATTTACACATCAATTCATCATTCATAGATAACCACATTATCACTGTCCACCCTAACATATCACAACACAAAACATTTCATATCAGGGTTATCAACCAATTCAAGGCATTTTACATCATTCAATCATTCGTAAACAAGATTGATCACTACTAAAATTAATTTAATTTATCTCTAATTAAATTGATTAAGAATCTTTAATCACTTAGATTACCTTTACTTAACATTAATAAATTACAAACCAATTAATCGATCATCATTTAATTATCCATCTTAATTAATCATCCTTGATTAATTATACTTTAATTACAATAAGTAATTAACTCTTAATTAATTACACAAATTAATTAACCTTTACCTATCCATATTAATTACATTAATCCTTAATTAATTACTCAAATTAATTATCTTATACTTACATTGATTAAATAATCCCTTAATCAATCACACTCATTAGTTAACTAATCTTTAGTTTTTTAATTAAACAATCCTTTAATTAATTACACTGGGTAATTAATCCTTAACTACTTCCACTAAGTAATTATTCTTTAATTACTTTCATCAAGTAACTTCCTTTTAATTACATCCATTAATTATCCATTAATTACTTCACTAAGTAATTACACTTCATTATTTACATTAAGTAATTATACTCATCCCATCATCAAGTAATTCTCTTTAATTAATTAAACTTAATTAATTAATTAAATTAACCATATTTACTTAATTAATTACACTGAGTAATTAATTCCTTTTAATTACTTCATTAAGTTAATTCCCTTAATAATTCTTTTAATATTAAGTAATTAACCTCTTTATTACTTATCACTTAGTTATTTCTTAATTAATTAAACTTGATTAATCAATCCTTAATTAAGTAATTATCTACACTTGATTAATTACACAAATTAACATATCTTAATTAAATTACTTAAATTACTTATCTTAGATAATTAAGTAATTATGCTTTAATTACTTTATTTAATAAAACTTGGTTTACGTTAAGATAACTCATTTACTATATTAACTCATACCTACCTTTTAAATTAGATTAAAATTAAAATCTTGAATTAGGTTTATATAAAATTATCATCTTTTAACTTATTAAAGTTAAATACCTTTTACCTTAATCATATTGTAGTTTCAACAATTATATTTGATTTAAAAACATTTATGGACTAATTTCAAAATTTTGTTTAATGAAATATTTTATAAATCAAAACTATTTTTTTTAAACAAAATTTTAAACCTTAAAATCCATACTTTAAAACTTGAATTTATTTTAAACATCTTTTTCCAAAACTTAAAAAATTTATCTTCGAAAACTCATTGTTCCATAACTTTAAAACCTGACTTTACTATTCTTTTTAAATTTTGAAACCTAAATTCAAGCTTTGGTTTTAAAATCCTGGAACTCTACCTTAAAAAAAATGAAGCCTGACACTTAATTAAAACAAAAAAAATGAGCATGTCAAACCATTCCCGTGCCAAAATGCCTGAAAACCCGAGACCACCCTCGCAAAAAAATTGAAGCAACAAATCAAGACTTCCTCACTTCGTCATCCCCGAGTCGAACACGAGAACCCCACGAGAAAAATCCCAAGCCAAACATCTCCTTCCCCAAACCCAAGATCCAGATAAACACGTTGATCATGGTGCACGTGCACGACCAGAAAACTCGACACCGTTCAACTCTCCGGCTCTCAACAACTCACAATCCACCTCAACAAACGCCACGATGAAGCAGAACAACGAAAATCGATGGCAATCCTAAAATCGAAATCTTGATCGCAACTGGAAAATGTACACGATCGGAAAATCTCCTCTGGTCGTCGATCTGGACAACGAGCACCCTCGCCGTCCCTGCCAGAGAACCCTCTCGACCTCCAACGCCAATCCCCTCCGTCGCGCACCATTCCGATCTACCATAGTCACTGCACGAAACCCATATACATCGATGACTCAACAGTAGTTTTAAACCCTACTTCACCATTCTCCACCACCTCGGTGAACAAGTATTTTTCCCACCATTTTTACCGACATCTCTGATCCCCAAACTTGCTTCAGCAAGAATTCCGATGACTCAAGAGCCGCCAATCACCAGAATTTGCATGAGACCCATATTTCGTTCAACATATAATATCTCATGATTCTAAAGCATAAAAATCTTGATTCGAATTTTAAAATCCTAATTTTCGAAAATGAATTCAATCATATACTTGAAATAAACAATTATTTTGATTTAGATTTTGATATGGTTTCATATTTACTGTACTTATTCCTTTCTGTTGGATCCTAACTAAAAATTCAACTTGAAAGTATTATATTTTTTTATCTTGATGAAATAAATTTTGTTTACAAATTAAATCCTAAAGAAGATCAAGAAAGAAGAACTTGATTTTTTTGATCAGATTAAAAGCCTTTACCAGAACAACCGTACTGACGTATTGACATGCACATAAAAAACAGTCATGCAGGCATAATTCCAATCACACAAACATTTTCCCACAATTATACTTCAAGTTTTCTCACCTGAAATCAAGATTTGAACTAAATTAAGCCTTTAGGGGTTTGTTTACTCACCATATATCTAGGAACAGAGGACTTAAATGCTCTTGATCTTGGGCTGTTGATCAGCAACTATGAACTAATAATCTTTTTTTCCAGTTTGTACTTATTTGAATCTGATCTATACCTGCTTTGTTTCTGAACTTGATTGTTATGCTGAAGCTTGTTTAATTCTAGATTGATTACCAGGTTTTGGATTGTTATTGAGTTTCTTTGCTTTTGATTACTTCATGTTTTCTTGCTTGATTTTGATTTTGGTGTCCTGAAGCTTGTTTGTTGATGATGTTTATTTTAATTAATTTTGAATATCCAGGTTTGAAGATTGCTTTGATCTCCGGGCTTTATTTCGAGATTCCTGATTTGAAAAATGTTTGCCAGTTTCAGTTGAAATTGTTTTAGGCTGTAGTTTGGGTTGTAGTTGATTCCATTTCTTTGATTTCTTTTTTTTTTTTACTTTCTGGTTTCAAATTTTGGAGATGAGGGAATGAAATATGGTTTCTCTTTTTTTTCTTTATCTTACAAATTTATTAAAAAAAACATTTTGGCTACTTGTTATTTGCATGCCTAATCAACTTACAATTGTTAAATTTATGATCAAAACTAGCTTACACTTGTTTTTTATTCATGTATTAATATTTAAATATGTTAACAAAACTTTTTATATTATTTATCCTATGTTTATAATATTACACATGTTCAAATATGCGCTAAAATCCTTATATTTGTAAATATACATGTATTAATGATTCTAATATGTTTTCTTTATGTTTTTTTATATTTCTAAGTTTATTACTATATGTGCATTAAGGTTTTTTTTATTAAACCTTATTTTCATTTTCATATTTTTAATTTCAAAATAAAATTTCCAAATCTCAATATATATACACACACTTTATATACTTATATATATATATATATATATATATATATATACACTTAAAGTTTTCAACATTACAAAGTCTACATTTATCTATTTATGAATTTACCAATTCACTATAAAATTTCTCATTTCCACATATTATAATCCAATATTTATTATATTTCCCTAAATCCCTTTATAGACATTTTAATTAGTAGAATTTTATTTGTTAACATATATATCAGTATTTAATAGTTAAAATCTGATAATTACCAATTAACAGATGCCCAAAAATCAATGGTTATCACAAGATGAAATCAATTATTAATTTAAGTTGAAATTTTCATGGTTTTAAATTTATTATCCTATTTTGTTTTCCAATCCATTTTTCTTTCGGTTTGTTCCCATCCTCCTGCTTCCTAAGCGAGAAATCAAATTTCAAATTAATCTTATTTCTGGAGTTACTATTTTCTCTCAGCTTGGTCTTGCCCAGCTTTCCTTATTGATTTGATGAATCATGTTTTCGTGATGTTCTTATCAAGTTTATTCTAGTCTTTGTTGATAATATCCTTGTCTTCTATAAGTCAAGTAAAGAACATGAGTCGCATTTGAAATCTATTCTGGAGACTCTTAGGAATCATCAATTGAAGGCTAAATTTTCGAAATGCCATTTCTAGAAGGATAAAGTCCGATTTCTTGGACAGATTGTTTTCGGTAATGGAATATCTCCCTATCTTGCTGTAGAATGGGAAAGCTATTGCTTATACCAGTCTGTTTTAGAAACTTTTCAAGGATCTTTGGTACTCACCTGAATCTGAGTCCTGCTTACCATGCATAGACGGACGGTTAAACGGAAGAATCAGATTCTCGAGGATCTTCTTCATACTTGTGTTTTGATTATGGGAATCTTGGGAAAATCATCTCTATCTTGTTGAATTTACCTATAACAACAACTATCTGGTATAATTTCAATCTTCTTTTCATCTTGTCTTAATCCTATCTCATTTTATCTTGTTTCTCTGTTTTCGTGTCTCGTTCCTTTTCGAGGATGAAAAGTTTTGATTGAGGGAGAATGTAATAACCCATAATTTTGTAAATATTTTTAATAAAATTTTATTTGAAAACATTGATTTTTAAATCATTTAAAAAGTGAATTTTTGAAATTTTCCAATGTAATTTTGGATTTTGCTTGTAATTTATTTTCCAAATATAATAAAATAAACATTTTCTGAAAATTTTATAGTTTGGTCAACCTTGGTCAAACTTTGACTTTCAGTTGAAACTTTTAAATTTGAATTTTTAATTTCAAATCTTTTTCTTTGAAGCAGAATATGATTCTGATATTTGTTCTGCTTTTCGTTTCGTCAATTTCTGTTTTATACTTTGTAAAATTGATAAAATTCAGCGTTTTAAACGCAATTATTTTCTGTATTTTATTTTCTATTTTTCCTATGTTCATTTCTCTATTTTATTTTCTATTTTGTTTTGTTACCTTTTATTTTATTCTTTGGATTTTAACTTGTTTATTTGTGATTTTGGGCTTGGAAATTTCAAGAGACTTCGGTTTCTTTTCTTTAATTTGTGCCTCTTCCTTTTCCTAGCTTCTCACCTGCCTGGCCGTCCACTTTAATTTACTAGCCATGCATTTTCTTTCCCATTCACATACAAGATAAATCCTCATTTCATTCTCTTCTCACTCCATCTCCTGAAAACAAAAAATATACAATTTTCTTTTCATGTCTTCCTCCTTTTTCATTTGCCTTTTTTTTTGCCTCATGTTGCTCGGCCTCCACCTTGCATCAAGCCTCTAGCCGACCTCACTGTAACGATCTCGATTTTGAGTCAAATTTAATTTGATAATTAATATAAAATTTCAGATTAAATTGTGAATTAATTTGAATTTTTCTAAATTATATAAAACATTTGTTTGTTTATTCATATATATGTATATAAATTGAATATAAATAGAATTTTGGTTTGAAATTCAAGATAAATATCTTATAAATAATATTTGGATTTGAAAACTCTATAATTTAAAACTAATAGAAAATTAGTTTTCTAATTTTAATATATATATATATATATACACACATTGTGATTTGAAAGTTATGATTTAAGTTTAATATAATAAATTTTCGAAAGGGTACTTAAAGGCTAAATTCTAATATGTATATTAATATATATATTTATTAGTGTATGATTTAGTTTAAATAATTTTCTTTAAGAGTTAAAATATAATATATATGTGTGTTTATTTATTAAGGTATAATTAAATTTTAAAACATATTCTTTAAGGTTATAAATATATAAATAAAAGCAAATAAATTTATTTAAATTAAAAAAAATTATAAATGCATGAAAAATACAAGTGTAAGCTAATCATACACACAAAATAACAAGTGAAAGCTTAATACAACATATATTAACAAGTGTTAAGTAAAAAATTTCATGTAATAACAAGTGTCATCTTTTTCAAAAAATTTATTTTTCATTTTAATTTAATAAAAAAAAATAATTTCAAGTGTATATACATCTACTTCCCCTCTATTCTCATTTTCCTCATCTTTCATATATTCAAAGAAATCAAATCTAAAACAAAAACCACAGACCAAAAGAAATCAAAATAAAATCAAAACAGAAGACAACATCAATATTTAAGTTTTCAACCTCAAGCAAATAAAGATTCAAGCAAATCAAATCTGAAGCAACAATATCAGTTCAAAATCAAAGGAAACAACAATCAAGCAATGAATCAGACCATCTCAAACAAATAGATTCAACTCAGATTCAATCAAAAACAAAGTTCAGATCAAAATATCAAAGACTGGTTCCAGATCATTTCATAAAGCATTCAAACCTGTCTCTTTGTTTTCTAGTTCAGGTGAGTAAACTTCTTTCCTTAAAACTGTTCTCTGTTTGCAAACCTGTGAGTAAAGATTTTACTTAAAACTTAAAATCAGGTTGTATGCTTTGATTCATGAGAATAATTTGTGAAGTAATGTTATAATTATGATTGCATGGATGAAAATGTGTTGCATATATATCTATAAATGTAAATATATATCTGTGCATGTTGAAATGGATGAATATGCTTGCCTCTGTTTGATGTAATAGACTAACCAATTCAAATAAAAATCAAAATCACTTGCTCCAATTCCTTTAAGGCTATGATTATTAAAAGGAAAATGTTAGTAAGAATGTAATTTTATTTTTAAAAATTATTTCAAGTGGAATTATTCAGTAAAAATTTCGAAAATAAGTTTTTACTGTGACATCTTTTAAGATCAAATAAAACGATCTTTTTAATTTTATGATTTGATCACATAAGTAGAATTGTATTGCAATATGATGAATTTAGGTATAGAAATATTGATTTTTAAGTTTTTAAATTGATGGGTATGTTGGGTTGATCTGAAAACGAACTTTGTTGGATTTTCCGGCGACCGGTGGTGGAGGGGAGCTGTGTTTGGGACTGGAGGAGGCACGAGACTCGAGGGTCCTGGGAAAAATGCTAGGAGTATTTCTAGATGATCGTGGTGGTCGTACGCCGGCAATGCAGGGTGTTGTACCTGTTTTTATCGACATTGTTTCAGGGGCTTTTGCGACGTCGAGGTTAGATCGGGTTTGATCGCGTAGAGGAATGACGCTGGGTTTAAGACGCGGCAATTGATGAGGTGGCGGATTTTCTGGTGGTCAGGATTGTTGTCGGCGAGGGGATTTGCCGTATTGGTTTGAGTTCTAGTCTGGGTTGATGTGTTCATTTCCGATTTGCTGGCGGGATTGTCGGAACAAGGGATCGGGTAGGTCGGCAGGGTCGATGTTGACTTGAGAGTGGTCGCGGCGTTGATCATTGGTGGTTAGATCTAATATACATTTGCACATGTACATTTTCTTGTATCTGGGTTGTTTGGTTTTGGGAAGAAGGATCTGGCTCGGGTCGATCTAGGGGACATCGTGTGTTTGTCTCGAAGTAACGGATGGGGGCGAGGGTCTCGTGTTCAAGCTCGGGTATTTCAAGTATAGGCTCGGGTTTTGATATCTAACCAGTTTTTTGTAGAAAGTAAACATGATCAGATTTTTTTTATAAAGCAAGGAAAATCAAAGTAAAAAAAGTAAATAAATATTTATTAAGTTTCGAAAGATAATTAAAGATAAAAATAAGTTTTTAAGTAAGAATGTTCCAAGTTTAAAAGTCTATTTAAAATAAATATGTTAAAGGAATGTCTAACCAAGTTTTTAAAATATAACTAAAGTGATTAATTAAAGAACAATTAATCAAAGTGATTAATTAAAGGATAATTAATCAAGGTGATTAATTAATTAATGTAAGTAGTTAAAGGCTTAGTTAATCTATGAAAGTAATTAAGGATAATTATTTAATGAAAGTTATTACTTAATGAAAGTAATTAGAGGTTAATTTATGAAAGAGATTAAAGTGTAATTACTTAGTGTAAATAAATTATACATAGTTAATGAATGTAATTAATTATGGATCATTTAATTAATTATAGTGAATGATTAAAGGTGAATTAATTAATAATTACTTAATGTAATTAAGGGTTAATTAATTAATATAATTAACTTACGGTTAATTTATTTATGTAATTAATTAAGGGATAATTACTTTGTGTAAATACATTAAAAGATAATTAATTAACTAAGATTAATTAATGTAAAGTAATTAAAGATAATCAATTACTTAAAGATAATTTCTTAATTAAAAGTAATTAATGATTAAAGTTGATTAATTTGTAATTAAAAAACAATTACTCAATGTAATTAATTTGTGATTTATTAATATAAGTGATTAGGATAATCACTTATTGTAACTAATTAAGGATAATTAATTAAATGGTAATTAATTAAGGGTTAATTAAGTAATGAAATTAATTGAGGATAATTACTTAAAGAATAATTAAATAATTAAAGATTAATTATTTAATGATCAAAGGTTGATTGATTTATTAATTAAGGATGATTAATTAATAATTAAAGGTTAATCAATTTATTATTAAAGGTTAATTAATGATTAAAGATAATTAATTAAAATGGTTTGTAATTAATTGATGTTAATTAACTAGGAATAGTAATTATTCATAAGTAATTAATCTAATTTAAATTAATCAGGTGATTAACTGATCTTACTTATGGATGTTTGGATTGTATGGAATGCCTTGAATTGTGTGATATCCCTGATGTGTGGTGTTCTGTGATATGATTGAGCTATGATCTATGAATTATTTATCTGTGATGAATTTACATATTTATCTACAAATCTGTGAATGAAGATAAGCATTATAGGATTGTACCGCTTATCGATATTGTTGTGCTTTAATTGATGATGATTGATGATATTGTATTATTGTGTGTAAAACCCCTAGACTACCCCATACACACACAAATATGGATTTCATGAAAAAATTGGTTAAGTCAAAGATATTTTGAAATCTAAATATTATTTTGTTTAAAAGTTTAATTTTGAATCCAAATGGTTTTTGAAATGGAATTGGATTGAATATGAAAAGCTTTTGAAAAGGAAGTTTTGAAATTTAGTTTGAATAATATATCCTGTTTAAGCTTTGAAATTATTTTGGAAAATATGGTTTGAAAGGGTTATACAAGTTATACAATGTGTACATATAGATTTTAAAACCATTTTGAAATGTATTAAATAAATAGTTTTGGAATTTGAATTTAATTCAAATAAAACTTGCCGATGATACGGCAGTTCGTGGATTTTCTGGTTTATATTTTTAAAGGCTATAACTTGTGTATATTTGATCGAATTTGTCCGAAATGAAAAGTATATTTTTTCAAATAATAATGGCTTTCATATAACGAAAGAACTTCTAGTTTTTGTTGAATGGATTTCAAGTTTGAAATGAAAATGGTATTGAAAGCTATGAATGAATCTTTGTTAAAGATTTTGGTGAACAATGTTTCAAATTGAAAGTGATCTTAAAGGGTGAATCTTTTGGTTTAAAATATTAAAAGTGCAATTTTGTTTATACCGTTTGAAAGAAACATTTTGTATAATAAGTTGTGACTTAACTAAGATCCCAATATCCATATGGTTTTAAAATTAAGCGCTCATTATTCGATTTAGCTAGGAGAGGATTTATGTCATAAAACCCATTCTGAATAATGATACGACGAAATGGATAGCATTTGAAGACCGATGGTGAAGATTGAGTATTTTCGAGAATGAAAGGATTACTTGTCGAATGTCTCTACACTGAGTCGTGCCGGTATAGAGATCTCCATATGTGATGGAAGTCCGATCGGGATTGTGAATACCCGGATTACAAGGGCTTCTTTTGAGGTGCCTTCGGTTCCGTTCAAACCCGATACGGACTTGTATGGATGTAGAGCTGGTTTTAGTGGTAGAACCTGCCATCTAATATGGTAGCTATAGTAGGCATACTATAATGGTACGTATGCTGGCTAAGATTAATATTATACTTGTAAATGTTTTCTGCACTATGCACTAATAATAATATCAAAAGGATTTTGCGTATCAAGCATGTTTGACTATCATAAGGAGAACTCTCCCCTAAGTGTGCGATTGCATTATGTGTGTGTCGGGAGGCCTTATGGTAGTTTCATTTTCCAAAAAGCATTGCGGATTTCTTTTTTTTCTTTTTGTTTTGTTTTTGTTCAAAATAAACTGTTTTTGTTTGCTCACACCAGTCCCATGACTGATCTGCAGTTAATTATTCCCTTTCTAAACTCTGGGTGCCCATAATTTTCCACATGGATAGCCTAGAGTTAGATTTTTAGATAATCAGCTAGTAGATATAGTTTTTGGCAATCTTTGGAATCTATGGTTTGGCGATCGCATTATGCTTCTCTTTAATATCCAGACTGACCTTGCTTAAGTGGCCGTGATGGGGGCTCGAGCTTCTGATTTGCAATTTGGAGTTTGGCATTGAAGACATTGTCTTTCTGCTGCTGTTGCTCTGTTCTTTCCGCTGTTGTATTTCTATTTTGCTCTTATAGTGTTGGGCATCCGTTGTATCGTATTATATCAGATATTGTATCCATTGTTGTATCAATGATATTCATTTCTTTTTCCGTTGTGTTGTTGTAATTAATGTGTTATAAGCTCCGACGAACCAGATTCGACGTTTGAATCTGCGGCATTCGAATACGGGTGATGTATTTGGTGCCGATTTTCGAAGGTCGAGTCAGGGTCGTTATATTTGGTATCAGAGCTGAAGTTTGCGTAAGAACTTTAGCTCAGGAGTATAACACATTAGATGACTCATTAGAGATAGGGATATAAATGCCCTAGAATGAGTATATCCCTAAGATATCCGTCCGTATGCCTCAGTAAATTCTCTTACTATTCACTGATAGTGAGTATGAGTGCAAGAAGAGGACGAGGTAGGGGACATGAGAATACCACTATAAATGATCGATACCCTACAACAAGGAAACAATCTTTTCTCTATCAATCTCTTTGATCATCATTTACTTCCAATTCTTTGATGATTTCCTAGCAGCTATAAGAAGAAGCTTCGGTATGGTGATGGCCCTGCGCATCGTTGTAGAAAGTTCCTATTTTGTATCCCTTTCACTAGTTTCTTATCAGCTTTTCATTTTTAAACTTTAATGAATTTTAAATTCTATTAAAAATTAATTATTTAATAAAATATGAAGTAAAATTAGATTGTATCCATCTATTGTTTTGGGTTTAGATATATTCTACGAATGGTTAGTTATCCTTTGGACTAACCAATACCCCTGCATTTTTCGTAGACCGAATGACCTAAGTATTTTGTAAAGCGTGGAATAGATTTTTTTTCATATTTATTGATGATATTCTGATTTGGTAAGCCAAATGCAGAATAAATATTCAGCTTAATCTGAAAAGTTATTTCTCTACCTTTGTGTGTTCATCTGTTCTTTGATAGTCTCCCTGTTTGGCAAATTTCGGGGATGAAATTTTCTTAAGGGGGAATTTGTAACGATCCCGGTTTTGAGTCAAATTTAATTTGATAATTAATATAAAATTTTGGATTTGAATTTTTCTAAATTAAATAAAACATTTGTTTGTTTATTCATATATGTGTGTGTGTGTGTGTGTTTTTGTTTGTGTGTGTGTGTGTGCGTATAAATTGATATAAATAGAATTTTAGTTTAAAAGAATAAAATTGGAATTTTGTTTAAACCATTTGAAAGAAAGATTTTGTGTAATAAGTTGTGACTTAACTAAGATCCCAATATCCATATAGTTTTAGAATTAAGCGCTCATTATTTGGTTTAGCCGAGAGAGGACTTTATGTCATAAAACCCATTCCGAACAATGATACGATGAAATGGATAGCATTTGAAGACCGGTGGTGAAGACGGGGTATTTTCGAGAATGAAAGGATTACCTGTCGAATGTCTTTGCACATGTGATGGGAGTCTGATCGGGATTGTGAATCCCCGGATTGCAAGGGCTTCTTTTGAAGTGCCTTCGGTTCGGTTCGAACCCGGAACAGACTTGAATGGATGTATGTCTAACATTACATTTTGAGATGTAGAGCTGGTTTCTATCAAATACATTTCTGTTTGGTGGCGGAGAATTTATTCTCTTAACTTCACACCCTTATCTGAGACGTACGAGCGCAGAGGTTATGTAGTTGATGGTTACTAGTGATACATTCCCAAATTGATAATGTGACATGCTAAATGCTGCTAATCATTTGTTGATCAAAGCATGGCTTTTGTGAAAAGCGTAGATTTGTGGACGAGACCTCGTCGAACCTCACAACCCGAAAATAGTCGAAACAGGAAGAATGCGACAAGGTTACGAGGGTCGTGCCCTTTAGGGTATGCCCATTTCCTTCTGGTTAAAAGTGGTATCATGGTATGGAGCTTAGATACTTAACTTATGTGGTTATTGCAAATTTGTTGCTTTGTGGTTGTTGGTGTTGAGGGCCCTCAGATAAAGGTCGGTGACGACCGGGGGATGGCATACTCGTGTCAGTAGTTACCTAGTTATAGAGGTAACCTGGCCTTGTGTTGGCAGAGAGATGGTTATGTTCTCAGGGCGTCCCTCCAGAGGCATACCCATGTGGTGTAGGAAGTTCCTTAGCCTGACCATTTGTTGGAAATTCAATCATCCAATACGCGTCCTGTACGGTTTTAGTGGTAGAACCTGCCATCTAATATGGTAGCTATAGTAGGCATACTATAATGGTACGTATGCTGGCTAAGATTAATATTATACTTGCAAATGTTTTTTGCACTATGCACTAATAATAATATCAAAAGGATTTTGCGTATCAAGCATGTTTGACTATCATAAGGAGAAATCTCCCCCAAGTGTGCGATTGCATTGTGTGTGCGCCGGGAGGCCTTATGATAGTTTCATTTTCCAAAAAGCATTGCGGATTTCTTTTTTTATTTCTTTTTGTTTTCTTTTTGTTCAAAATAAACTGTTTTTTTTTTTCTCACACCAGTCCCTTGACTGACCTGGAGTTTATTGTTCCTTTTCTAAACTCTGGGTGCCAACAATTTTCCACACGGACAGCCTAGAGTTAGATTTTCAGATAATCAACCAGTAGTTATAGTTTTTGGCAATCTTTGGAATCTGTGGTTTTGCATCGCATTATGCTTCTCTTCAATATCCGAACTGACCTTGCTTAAGTCAACGTGATGGGGGTTCGAGCTCCTGGTTTGCAGTTTGGAGCTTGGCATTGAAGACATTGTCTTTCCGCTGCTGTTGCTCTGTTCGTTCCGTTGTTGTGTTTCTATTTTGCTCTGATAGTGTTGGGAATCTGTTGTATCGTATTGTATCAGATATTCTATCCATTGTTGTATCAATGATATTCATTTCTTTTTCCGCTGTGTTGTTGTACTTAATGTGTTATAAGCTCCGGTGAACCAGATTCGACGTTTGAATCTGCGGCATTCGAATACGGGTGATGTATTCGATGTCGATTTTGGAACGTCGAGTTAGGGTCATTAGACTCACCATCTCCTCCACACCACCATGATCGACCACCTCACTTCCTCATCTCCACCAAACCAAGGCTGAGACCACCATGACACCATACATCACCAAAACTTGATGCAAACCTTAACTGACCACACATATTTCATCACCTTCTCCTTATTGCCTCGGCCTTAACCCAACTCCACACCATCTCCACTCCTATCCATGACTAAAACACTCTCTTGCCTTGCCTCATGACCAAGACTACACCATAGCTTAGCCACTTTGGTCTATGGCCGAGCCTAGGTGGGCTTGTGACCTTCTAATTGCATGCCTCTTTGCCTTCCTCCACTTGTAACTTCTATTCTCTTCACCTTCTAACCTCTAGCCGTACCTTTTCTCACCATAGCCGAGCCTAGCTTGCACAAAACTATCTTGGCCGAGCATACTTTGAAGTGTTCTAGCCATTTTGGGTGTGGTCGGTCCCACTTGAATAGTTAAGGCAAGTCTTAGTCATTTGATTCATAACTTTTCAATTGTTTAATTCATATTTGTTGTATTGAAATCATATACTTATAATTGTTGTATTTGTTAGTATACAAGATTGGATCTTGACTCTTCATCCACTCAGAAATCTCATGCCTTGTCGTGCTTTTCGGTGTTTGTTTTGTATCTCTAGTTTGTCAATTCTAGGTTTAAAAGTTGAGTTTATTACTCTCGACATCCGTACTTATATAATTATGAAATGATGACAAGTGAATGTGTAAAATTGATATGATATGTTAATTAGCTCATATATGCCTGTGATATGATTATACGATGTTATAACCTGACTATATACCTGTTACATCACCTGATATGATATTATATATGCTATACTGTTATTTTATTTTCTGTTTCTCGCTGCAAGTTCCCTGTTAGAATAGAATCACTATGGGTTGAAATGATGCATACCCGAACGGACATTAGAATAAGGGAAAATCGTTATGAGCTGAAATAATAGGCTTGAACGATTTTTATTGTATTTGATTTACTTGGGATTGCTGGTTTAAAATGATAGAACCTGAATTTTTCTTTTAAATTACGGATTGAAATGATACATATCCATATCACTTGACCTAGGTTAGAAAACTATATATCTTAAGTATTTTAAATCCTTAAATATATGAAATTTTAACTTAAATTTTGATTTAAATGATTTTAAATACATATATTGGTTTTCTAATAAGTTAAAATTTTATAAGTTGATAACTGGTTTGAAAAGGTAATTTAAAGATTTTATCTATGATATATATAAACTTAATGATTTAATTTGATTTAATGAATTTTAAATATAGCGATATATTGGTTTTCTATTAAGTTAAAGTTTTATAAGTAAATATTTGGTTTAAACTAAATTAAATATTTTGTCTATGAAAAATAACTTAATAATTAAATTTGATTTGATATGGAATTTTAAATCTAACCTAGTGATTGTAATAGATTTTATTTTATGAAATGGATACGTTTTGTAAAATAAATAAGTATGATTTAGATGGTGAAATGTATCTTAAATTTTGACTTAACCTGATAAGTGGAAATTTGGTTTTCAAATGGAAATATAAAGTTTGACTTATTGAAAGAATATTTTATTTATGAAATGGGTACTTTGAAATAAAAGTATTAAGTCATTTGTTAAAAATAAAAGGTTAAGTAAATTAATGTGCTTTTGACTTAATCAATGAATTATAGTTTAAATTGGATATTTATTTATAAATTTTATTTTATTAAATCATAAGTTCAGATATCCAATTGAATATTTTTATGAAGCATGAGATATGATTTTTTTTGTTAAAAATGGCTGAAATTAAAGTTTTAATGTTTCTGAAATGTTATAATAAATCTGGAATTAGTATTGGTAGCACTTCAGAAATGATGTGGTTTTAAGATAGCATTTACTAAGTGCTACCATTTCAGAAATTAAACTATGTTCTGAAATAGCTAAATACCTACTATAGCACTTTCTAAGTGCTGCTGTTTCTGAATTTGAACTATTTATGAAAATACCTATATATCTACTATAGCACTTTATAAGTGCTACTGTTTCTAAAATTGTGCTGATTTGAAATACTAAAATACCTACTGTAGCACTTTATAAGTGCTGCTGTTTTTGAATTTGACAATGTTTTTGAAATATTACTTTATCTACCGTAACATTTTATAAGTGCCGTTGTAGCTGAAATTTACAATGTTTGGAAATTTTATAATTGAATGAATGAACTTAGAAATGTTACAACTTTGAAATGAATATTATTTGACATTGAATTTAAATGGTTTAAATGAAGATTATTTTAACGGTGTTGTGGTTTTCTAAGTATTATTATTTTCAAAAAAATAACATTTCCAAAGTGTTATTATTTTAAGTACCATGATTTCCAAATGATAACATTTCTAAATTGTTACGATTTCAAAGTATTATGGTTTCAAAGTATTATGGTTTCAAAGTGTTTGGTTTTAGAGTAATTATAACTTTGAAAGTATTGCGGTTTTGGAAATGAAATTATTTGAAATTATATTTAATTAAGAATTGTCTTTAAATATATTAATTTGAAACTTACTGAAATTGAAGATTCAAGAATATGACTATATAAAGTGGTTTGGTTTAAGATGATTTAAAGGAATATTTCAAGTTTAATAAATTGAAGGAAATATTCAGTGATTTGAAAATTTGGGTTTTATTTAAATGATATCATATTGATTGGTTTGAAATGAAATTGATATTATAATATTTAGTTTTGAAATGGAAATGATATTCTATTGATTTGGGTTTTGAAATGGAAATTATATCCTATTGATTTGGTTTTGAAACGGATATGATATTTTTGTTTTGGAGTATAAACTTTTCGGAAAAAAATCCATAGGTAATAATAATGTGGGGTTGTTAAAGAGATCGAGATTGGAAGTTGTCATACTCTCTGCCAACTCCGAAAACCACTTTAACAACCGTGCACGCGGTGGAGATTCCAAAATGAAGTAGGATGGCGGTGATGTTCTATTGAGGTATATACGAAGACCCGACTCTCGCGAGTGGGTATAAGGTGGCTAAAGCAGGAACGATTCCAGGCCAGCGAGGTAGCTCCTCTTATCGGACACACTTCTTTGTATGTCATTCTATTACTTTGTGATTGATTGGTGCACACCATTGATTTTGGGAGTATGCCTCGAGGTGGGCGGTAGTGGCTACTGCGCGTCACCACCTGTCCGGAAGCGTATGGTATATCTACCCTGGCATTACCTCGTTGTGCCGTGTCACCTAACCTAGCGCGCCTTGTACGATTTTGGTTATGTGTTGTAGCTTGTGGAGTATTGTAACAACCTACATATTTATCGATTTTATATTTAAAAATTTTATTGTTAGTCGGAATTTAGTCCGAAAAGCTACTTTTTGCAAACGGTCAAATTAGGACTCGAGACCACTTCCATTGAGTTCGAAATGACATTTGCAATCTTTTTAGGTATAAACTTTGATATGTTTGGAGTTGGTGGAATTTCACTACTTTTTCTCTTTGGACTTTAGTTTGGACTTAGCCTATTAGACCCAACCTCCACTCCCTCTTCTCTTCATTCCTTCATAAATTTCCTAACATTAAAGCTTCATCAAAAATGGTGAGTGGAATGGGAAATTAAAATTCCAAGCTCAATTTCTCTTGCAATCTATCATCCAACTCCAAATCTAGAGAGAAGCCATTGATTCAAACTCCTTGTATTGAGATTGAAGTGGGATTGCTTCTTCTTTTGCTTTCAAGCTTGATTTTTCATTTAAATTGTGAAAAGGTGAGATTTTTATCTCACATTCTTGTCTATAACTATCTTGGATTGCTGGGAATGAATTCCTATCATTTTAGCATGTACATTTGCATTTGGTTTGGATTGGATTGGCGAAAAACTCCAATTTTTAGTGTTTTTGCCAAATTCTGGGCTTAGGTCGCACTGCCATGGGAAAAGCCTCGGCCTGCACATAGCTCGTTCACCCATAGGTCATTCTGCCACTTTTAGGTCGGCCATGAGTTAGGTCGCTCGGCTATGCTAGGTCGCTCCCACCCTTTAGCTCGTTGCACTCCTTAGGTCGCGCAGGACTTAGGTCGTTCGGCATCATTAAGTCGCGACAACCCTTACGTCGCTCAAATATTTGGGTCGTTGCTCGGCCTTGTTTAACAGTTAAGTCGCTACCTCGTTAGGTCGGCCATGTTGGTCGTAGCCATAAGTCGCTCGGCCTATATAACTCGCACCTGTTGATTGCTTACCACTATTAGGTCGCTCGGCCTGTTTGGGTCACCTTTGCATGCTAGGTCGCGCCATCCCTTAGGTCGCTCGGCTAGCTTGCTCGCTTCCTTAAGCCGTTAACTCGTTAGGCCGCATGCCACTGCTGTTAGTTCTTTTAGGTTGCGGCACAGTAGAGTTAGGTCGTAATTCGTGGGTTTTAGGCCGTAACACGTTGGTTTTAGGTCGCAACTCCTTGGTTCTAGGTCGTGACTCCTGGAGCGCTGCTTTGTTAGGCCGCGACTCACTCCTAGTTCGCAATTTAAAGCTATTCTTGTGATGCGCTGCATCATATTCCCACTTTGATGGATTCGTATCGATTTCTTTGGATTTTATTCACGTCTTTGAATGTGAATTTTTATGATTGATTGTTTCCGCAATTATTTTTGGTGATTTGTCACTTTAAAAATATAGAGGTTTCAATGCTAGTAGTAAATATCAAAACTCTTTCATCAAAACGATTTCAACACTTATTACAAAGCTCTTTTCCTAAGCTGTTTTCCAATCTATTAGTATATACAAACCTTTACCTCACTCGGATGAGAAATCTAATTAAAGGGCTTAGTAAAACAAGTGGTATGAAACGCTTACGTTTACTTCGTCGGTTAATTCTTGGACTTGTTCGATTGAACTTCTTGTGATAATTTTCTAGTGAAGATCTACAGTTTGTTCGTAAATATTTAAGTTAAGCAAGTGGTTATGGGACATGAAGCTAAACTTATATATTTACTGACTTAGTGTAATTGACACTTCTTAATGATCATTCACGATCATTTTTTGTGTTTTAGACTGGCAATTGTGCGATGTCTCTTTGTCTACGAGGGAGACTAAGCCCCGTTTGTGTGACGTTTCGACTCACATATGTGGGGTAGCGCCCCATGGTCTTCGGGCCATTCGTGTGGAGCCTCGGCTCAAAATTAATGGTTAGCTACCCTGAGATAGCGTCTCATTTGTGTGATACACGTGTTGGTGAGCTTTTATGCTCCCGTTCTTGTGATAGGCTCCCCCTTTTTGTGATTTCTGGATTTCGTGTGTTGATTTCTGGAATTTGTGCTTCACCAATTTTCGTGATTTTCATTGATAAGTTTTATCAATTTTTGTGCATTGGTGAATTCGTGTGTCATTACCTTTTTACGGATTTGGATCTTTGAGAAGATTCTTGTGAAATTGATTAATCTCTTGTTGATTATCATTTACATACTTATAGTAGTATGCCATTATGGTTATTTTACACTCATACCATATCTCTTATTCTATATCATTTAATCTAATATTTATAGCTAGACTGATTCGTTTATTATTTTCTTATTAAATAATACTCGGGTCAGACCGAGATGTTATAGGTGCTTCTGCTTGACTTCTCCACAAGGATTTATTACACTGACTTTTGGCCCACTACTTAGATTAGTAGTTTTTTTTGTTGTATACATTTGAGATATCGACTCATAGATGTATTCTTTTGTATAGCACTTATTGCTATTCTTTTGTGTTATTGTGGATCTTTCTGGCCACTACTCTGTTGTACACTTTTATGTGTTATATATTCATATCTTTTTCCGCCGTTGTGATATGGATGTCTGTGACTGATTTGTGTTATGTACATTTCTATACTTATTTTCGAAGATTATATATAGCCACTGTGTGATAACTTTGAGTTTGTATCGGTATGTTGGATTTCCTCCATAAATGAAATGCATGATATGCTATCTGACCTATCGGTGCTCGCACAAAGAGGTTACATGGATGGTCGCTCCTCAACCGCCTTATTCTCCGTGCTAGTTGACAGCATTACTCCGTAGTGTTCTTGGCTAGTGTGGGTATAGATGTGGGGCGTCACAGCTTGGTATCAAAGCCTAACTTCGGAACAATGTAGAATAATTTAACTAGGATCATCGTCCTAAGTCCATCTTAGAAGTCGTGCTTTGGGGTATTATTCGGGTCTTCGTACCGTTCTATCCTATTTTCCTTTATGAATCCTTGCTTCACCTATCAAGAATGTTTGATATTCATTTGGTGAATAATCTTCTTCCTCTTCTTTCTTTCTTAAGGAAGAGAAATGGTTAGACCAGGTCGTCCCAGCGCCAGTCAACCTAGAGCTACTCCCCAAGATGGAGTATTTATGACTGCCCAGCTGCTTCTTGATCTCGTTAAAAATGCTCAGGCAGCCGGTTCTAATCCGGAGACTACTCACCCTAAGTCTGCATTTGCACGTTTATGCAACGACTATACCAATTTGGTTGGGAAACCATTCAAATGTTCTGAAACCATTATTGAGGTCCAGGCTTGGCTGAGAACGTGCTATCGGATCTTTTCTCGCATGGATCTTATTGATCTTCACCGTGTTCAGGTGGCCTCTTGTATGCTCCAAGAGAGAGCATTAGATTGGTATGAGCTTCTTGTTTCTGAAATAGTTGAAGCGGATCTCACCTGGGAGAAATTCCGGGGATGCTTCGAATTAAAATTTGTGCCAGAAGCAGAAAAGGTGACATTGGCTCGTCGTTTTATCGACCTTGTTCAAGGCGAATCTTCTGTGACAGACTTTGTCGCATCTTTCGAATCTCTTTCCAAATACGGGGTTGAATACATTAATACCCCATTGAAGAAAAATCAGAGGTTCGTCTATGGCTTGAATAAAGATCTCAAGAAGCCATTACTTCTAAAGCTAGAAGTTTCTTTTGATCAACTCGTTGATATCGCTCTTCGACTTGAACAGGCAGATAAAGAAAGTGATGTCGAGGTGGCGGGAGCCAAACCAAACTTTAACAATAACAAAAAAGGGATAATAAGTCCAGAGGCCCTTATCCCAATAAGAAGGGGAAACAAGCAACTCCTACTGCAAAGACTTTTTCCTCTAGTGATGGGAAATGCTTTAACTGTGGTTCTAGGGACCATTTTGCGAACAAGTGTTCAAAGCCCCGTTCTTGTCGCTATTGTAAAAGTCCGTATCATTTTATGCATGTATGTCCTAAACTTCAAAATAAGAAGGAGGGAAGGCTGAATGTGGCTAAAGCCTCTGGCATCACATCTCGTGGTCAAGGTATTTCTCATTCTATCCTTGATGGCATTATTTTATTTCATGATCATCCTATTCGAGTTCTTTTTGATACGGGTGTGTCCCACTCCTTTATTTCAAAAGAACTTGTTGATACTTTTTCTTTGGATGTTTTGTGTTTAATGACTTCTTTGAGAATTGCGAATTTGGTTGGTGGATCCGCAACAATTAGTTTATTGTGTAAAGATGTCGAGATAATTTTGTGTGATCTTTCTTTCCGTGCCGACATGCATGTTATACGCTACTTAGGCTTTGGAATAATTTTGGGAATGGATTGGCTTAACAGTTATGAAGCTCATATCCTATGTCCCGAGTGAACTATTCATCTTCGACATCCTCAATCTGTTAAGCATATTTCTATTAATCTTATAGATTCGGATTCCTTCTTGGTTGCATCTTTATATTCTTTAAATCCTCATGATGACGATAATGATGATGAGGAGGATATAATTTCTCTTATTCACGTTGTTCATGAATTTTCCGACATATTTGAGCCCGTTTTAGGATTACCACCTAAGCAAGCCATTGAGTTCAAAATTAATCTCATCTCTGGAGCTCAACCTATCACTCGTCCTCCTTATCGTATGTCCAATAAAGAAAATGAGGAGATGCAAAAACAAATATCCGAATTGGAGACGAAGCAACGCTCTAGTTCCTCTCCTTGGGGAGCTTCGGCTATTTTTGTGAAGAAATCCGATGGTACACTTAGGCTTTGCGTTGACTACCGCAAGCTTAATGATCTTATTATCAAGAATAAATATCCTTTACCTCGGATTAATGATCTATTCGATCAACTTAGTGGTGCTAGAGTCTTTTGACAATTAGACTTAGCTACTGGTTATCATCAGCTTCGTATTGCAGAGGATAGCATTCCTTTGACGTCGTTCCGCACTCTTTATGGATCTTATGAATGGCTTATTATGCCGTTTGGTTTAACGAATGCCCCGGCTTATTTCATTGACCTTATGAATCGACTTTTCAAAGACCTTCTCGATCGGTTTGTTCTCATCTTTATTGATGATATTCTAGTGTATTCTAAAACCGAGGAGGAGCATGAAAAACATCTTCGGATTGTGTTAGAAACTCTTAGGAGCAATCAATTAAGAGAAAATTTTTCTAAATGCCACTTTTGGTAATCTAGTGTGAAGTTTCTTGGTCATATTATTTCCAAATCCGGAATATCAGTAGATCCTTCAAAGATTGAAGCGATTCAAAATTGGAAGAGACCGGAGAGTGTGACGGAAATCCGTAGCTTCCTTGGATTGGCGGGCTATTACCGCCGTTTCATAAAAGACTTTTCCAAAATTTCCGTGCCTCTTACTAGTTTGACAAAGAAAGGTATTAAACACATGTGGTCGGACAAATGTGAAGCTTCTTTTCAAAAACTAAAAGAACTACTTTCTGATGCTCCTATTCTTGTGATTCCCGAAGGAAATCAAGATTTCATTGTATATACCGATGCTAGTCGCGTTGGTTTGGGTGCCGTTCTTATGCAAAGAGAACGTGTTATTGCTTATGCTTCTAGGCAGTTGAAGCCAGCCGAGACTAGATATGTCACTCATGATGTAGAACTCGCGGCTATTGTTTTCGCCCTTCGTATTTGGCGTCATTATCTTTTGGGAGAGAAATTTGTTCTCTATACCGATCATAAATCTTTGAAGTATTTATTTTCTCAAAAGGAACTTAATTTGCGTCAACAACGTTGGCTCGAGTTCCTTGCACCCTATGATCTTGATATTCTTAATACTCCCGGAAAGGGAAATCGTGTTGCAGATGCCCTTAGTTGCAAGCAGCAAACGGTTGTCACTATGATGATATCCGAATGGAATGATCTCGAGATTCTATCTACTTGTGAGATTCGAGATCGTGTTTCTGATTTATGTTCATCTCTTGTCTTGTGTAGCCTTGAGGCTCATCCTTCTCTTTTAGACCGCATTCTTCAAGCTCAAAGGCTAGATCCCGAATTGGCTCTTCTTGGCCAAAATATTAAGGATAAAATCGATTTTGAAGGTTCGAAAGACTTTGATATTGATTCTCGTGGCGGTATTCGAAAATTTGGTTGACTTATCGTACCAAATATTAGTGATCTTCGAAAAGATATTTTAGAAGATTCTCATCGTTCTAAATTTACAATTCATCCCGGTAGTAGTAAAATGTACGTGGATATAAAGCGACTTTATTATTGGGAGGGAATGAAATCTGATATTGCTAACATTGTTAAGTGTTACATGACTTGCCAACTTGTCAAGGCCGAACATCAAAGGCCCAGTGGGCTATTGCAACCTTTAGAAATTCTAATTTGGAAGTGGGACCAAATTTCCATGGATTTTATAGACGACCTTCCCCGTTCTCGTTCGGGTCATGATAGCTTATGGGTGATAGTTGATAGACTTACTAAATCCGCCCATTTTATTCCCGTTCGGTCCAATCGAACGGTTCCTCTCTTGGCCAAACTTTTTATCGAAGAAATTGTTAAATTGCATGGTATTCCTACTTCTATTGTTAGCGATCGTGATCCATTGTTTACTAGTGGATTTTAGAAGAGTCTTCAAAATGCTTTAGGAACGAAGCTTAATTTTAGCACCGCTTATCACCCCCAGTCCGATGGACAAACCGAGCGTGTGAATCAAACTCTTGAAGATCTTCTTCGTGCTTGTGTTCTTGATTTTGGTGGAAGTTAGGAAGATCATATTTCTCTCGTTGAGTTTTTCTATAACAATAGCTTCTAATCTAGTATTGGTATGGCCTTTTGAGGCACTCTATGGAAGGCCATGCCGATCTCCTTCTTGTTGGCTTGAGGCCGGTGAGAAGCTGGTTTTAGGTCCAGATTTTATTCGTGATTCCATAGAAAAGATTGATCTTATTCGTCATAGGATGAAAGAAGCCCAAAGTAGACAAAAATCCTGTGCCAATAAGCAGAGAAGGAAATTAGAATTTTCTGTGAGAGATTTTGTGTTTATTCGTGTTTCACCTATGAAAAGTGTTGTACGTTTCAGTCGATCGGGAAAGTTAGCGCCTCGATATATTGGGCCATTTCCTATCACTGAACGTATTGGTTCCATGGCTTATCGCCTTTTATTACCGGCTCAATTTTCTGCTATTCATGACGTGTTTCACGTTTCTCAATTACGGAAGTGCCTTCGAGATTCCGATTCTATTCTTGAGCCTGGTGTTGTGGAAGAAATTGAAGTTTCGTCGAATTTAACTTATAAGCAACATCCCATTCGTATTATTGCTTCGGAAGTCAAACGACTCCGAAATAAAGATGTACCGCTTGTGAAGGTTCAATGGTCCTTAAATCCTAAAGATTGTACTTAGGAATCTAGAGAATTCATCGAGCGGTCACATCCGGAATTACTTTCTCATGTTCTTCAAGGTGAACTTCTTATTTCAAATTTCTTTTGTGTTAATATGCTTTTATGGTTGTTACCTTTTATTTCCATCTTATATATTGCGAGGACACAATTTCTTTAAGGAGGGGAGTCTGTAACAACCCGCATATTTATCGATTTTATATTTAAATATTTTATTGTTAGTCGGAATTTAGTCCGAAAAGCTACTTTTTGCAAACGGTCAAATTAGGACTCAAGACCACTTCCATTGAGTTCGAAATGACATTTGCAATCTTTTTAGGTATAAACTTTGATATGTTTGGAGTTGGTGGAATTTCACTACTTTTTCGCTTTGGACTTTAGTTTGGACTTAGCATATTAGACCCAAGCTCCACTCCCTCTTCTCTTCATTCCTTCATAAATTTCCTAACACTAAAGCTTCATCAAAAATGGTGAGTGGAATGGGAAATTAAAATTCCAAGCTCAAGTTCTCTTGCAAATCCATCATCCAACTCCAAATCTAGAGAGAAGCCATTGATTCAAGCTCCTTGTGTTGAGATTGAAGTGGGATTGCTTCTTCTTTTGCTTTCAAGCTTGATTTTTCATTTAAATTGTGAAAAGGTGAGATTTTTTATCTCACATTCTTGTCTATAACTATCTTGGATTGTTGGGAATGAATTCCTATCACTTTAGCATGTACATTTGCATTTGGTTTGGATTGGATTGGCGAAAAACTCCAATTTTTAGTGTTTTTGCCAAATTCTGGGCCTAGGTCGCACTGCCATGGGAAAAGCCTCGGCCTGCATATAGCTCGTTCGCCCATAGGTCGTTCTGCCACTTTTAGGTCGGCCATGAGTTAGGTCGCTCGGCTATGCTAGGTCGCTCGCACCCTTTAGCTCGTTGCACTTCTTAGGTCGCGCAGGACTTAGGTCGTTCGGCATCATTAAGTCGCAACAACCCTTAGGTCGCTCAAATATTTGGGTCGTTGCTCGGCCTTGTTTGACATTTAAGTCGCTACCTCGTTAGGTCGGCCACGTTGGCCGCAGCCATAAGTCGCTTGGCCTATATAACTCGCACCTGTTGATTGCTTACCACCATTAGGTCGTTCGGCCTGTTTGAGTCAACTTTGCATGCTAGGTCGCGCCATCCCTTAGGTCGCTCGGCTAGCTCGCTCGCTTCCTTAAGCCGTTAACTCGTTAGGCCGCATGCCACTGCTGTTAGTTCCTTTAGGTTGCGGCACAGTAGAGTTAGGTCGTAACTCGTGGGTTTTAGGCCGTAACACGTTGGTTTTAGGTCGCAACTCTTTGGTTCTAGATCGTGACTCCTGGAGCGCTACTTTGTTAGGCCGCGACTCACTCCTAGTTCGCAATTTAAAGCTATGCTTGTGATGCGCTGCATCATATTCCCACTTTGATGGATTCGTATCGATTTCTTTGGATTTTATTCACGTCTTTGAATGTGAGTTTTTGTGATTGATTGTTTCCGCAATCATTTTTGGTGATTTGTCACTTTAAAAATATAAAGGTTTCAATACTAGTAGTAAATATCAAAACTCTTTCATCAAAACGATTTCAACACTTATTACAAAGCTCTTTTCCTAAGCTGTTTTTCAATCTATTAGTATATACAAACCTTTACCTCACTAGGATGAGAAATCTAATTAAAGGGATTAGTAAAACAAGTGGTATGAAATGCTTGCGTTTATTCCGTCGGTTAATTCTTGGACATGTTCGATTGAACCTCTTGTGACAATTTTCTAATGAAGATCTACAGTTTGTTCGTAAATATTTAAGTTAAGCAAGTGGTTATGGGACATGAAGCTAAACTTATATATTTACTGACTTAGTGTAATTGACACTTCTTGATGATCATTGACGATCATTTTTTGTGTTTTAGACTAGCAATTGTGCGATGTCTCTTTGTCTACGAGGGAGACTAAACCCCGTTTGTGTGATGTTTCGACTCACATATGTGGGGTAGCGCCCCATGGTCTTCGAGCCGTTCGTGTGGAGCCTCGTCTCAAAATTAATGGTTAGCTACCCTGAGATAGCGTCTCGTTTGTGTGATACACGTGTTGGTGAGCTTTTATGCTCCCGTTCTTGTGATAGGCCTCCCCCTTTTTGTGATTTCTGGATTTCGTGTGTTGATTTTTGGAATTTGTGCTTCACCAATTTTCGTGATTTTCATTGATAAGTTTTATCAATTTTTGTGCATTGGTGAATTCGTGTGTCATTACCTTTTTGTGGATTTGGATCTTTGAGAAGATTCTTGTGACATTGATTAATCTCTTGTTGATTATCATTTACATACTTATAGTAGTATGCCATTATGGTTATTTTACGCTCATACCATATCCCTTATTATATATCATTTAATCTAATATTTATAGCTAGACTGATCTGTTTATTATTTTCTTATTGAATAATACTCGGGTCAGACCGAGATATTACAGGTGCTTCTGCTTGACTTCTCCACAGGGATTTATTACACTGACTTTTGGCTCACTACTTAGATTAGTAGTTTTTTTGTTGTATACATTTGAGATATCGACTCATAGATGTATTCTTTTGTATAGCACTTATTGCTATTCTTTTGTGTTATTGTGGATCTTTCTGGCCACTACTCTGTTGTACACTTTTATGTGTTATATATTCATATCTTTTTCCGCCGTTGTGATATGGATGTCTGTGACTGATTTGTGTTATGTTTATTTCTATACTTGTTTCCGAAGATTATATGATTATATATAGCCACTGTGTGATAACTTTGAGTTTGTATCGGTATGTCGGATTTCCTCCTTAAATGAAATGCATGATATGCTATCTGACCTATCGGTGCTCGCACAAAGAGGTTACATGGATGGTCGCTCCTCAACGGCCTTATTCTCCGTGCTAGTTGACAGCATTACTCCGTAGTGTTCTTGGCTAGTGTGGGTATAGAGGTGGGGCGTCACAAGTATCCTCTGGTGGCATCCGATCAGGAGGGACTATGATACTAGATAGACTACCGGGACTATGTATGTGTTAAGGGGGATATTGGGTAACTCCTTAACGCTATTTTAAAGTAAGTTTACTTTACTTCTAAACATTATTATAATAGCGTATATTACTACATAGTAAATAGTTTAACGGATCCTTAGAGGTTGGGCGGTCCCAAGCATCCTTTAAGTTACTTGTGCATTTATGTTATAGTTCACTTGAGTTGGTTTACATTGTATAAGTATGTATGTCCTGACTCGAGTGTTTTGTGTTTTGCTTTACACTCGGGCCAGACTGAGTGATACAGCATTAGAGACTCACCTTCGGAGTTGGAGGTTTGCTTGAAGATCCAGCTATCTATTTTGCTTTCAGTTATTCAGTTGATTCTAGCGACGTATTCAGCTTTGTGCTTGTTTATCGTATTGAAACTTCTGTTGTAACTCGTTACTTCTGTTGCATCTTGTATAACTCTGATGTATTTATATGGTAGCTTCATGAACTACTATCTCTTTGCTTCCGCTGCATTTTATTACTCTATATCTGTGACCTATGATTTATTTATTTATTGTATATTCTGAGTTTTGCCAAATTTAAATTATAATTCGGTATTTTGAACAATTCAAGTCCGACATGTGTGGATGCGAATGATCCAAAATAGCGGGTCGTTACAACTCATTAGAAATAAAGTCGGTAGTATTCTAGAATGAGTTTGAGTGTATTAAAAGATATGAGCACGTATTTGTTAGTGAATATAATTTTTTTTAATATTGTGTTGACTTATCGATTGATAGTTTATGGATTCTGGTAGATATGTGGGACGCCATATCATCGATAGGGGTTTCTAAACTCTTAAACAAGATAAACTGACATAATATTGTTTTAAAATGGGGTAAATGAAATAATTGTACCCGAAATATTTTTGTATATACAAGAAATAATTTTCCGTAAATTATTATAGTTATATATGGTTGCTTGGTTGTTAGGAAGTGATAATATTAAATTATTATCATTGTTGTATGGAAATTGAATTAGAAATTAAAATCATAACTAAAAGCTAAGGAATAAATTCATATACAAATGGGATTTGTAAATTAGAATTGTAAATGTGATTTGTAATTGAAAATGAAATAAAAATTCTAGAATAATGTTTGAACATGAATCGAAAGAATTTGGAATTTGGAATTTTGGTAAAAGTTTAAATTCCTTTTGGTTTGAAAATGGTTTTCAAAGGTTTTGGAGAAATAATAGTGATATTATTTCGGAAATATTTTTGCATTGGATATGAAATCTGGGAGATTTGGAATTTAAAAATTTTTATAAAATGTTTTCAAAGAGATAAAGCACTAAACTCTTTACGGTCGCTGGAAAATAATTTCGGTGATGACTGCAGCATCATCGATGTTTATTTTCGAGTTTCAAGGTTTGATTGAAGTTATTTGCAAAACCGAATTTGGTTTTAAAATTCAAGAGCTAATTTGATATCAAAGAATTTTGGATTTCAAAATGATTTTGAAGTACTTAAGTGATTGTTCAAAACTCTGGAATCTTATTTAAAATGTTTATGGAGTATAAATAAGTTGGAAAAACTTATAGAAGTTTAATCTAAAAATTTAATTGGGATTTAACTAAGTTAAATAAAAGAAAATTTAAGGAAAATAAGCCTAAGTAGAGTAAGTGAATAGAACTGAAATTGGAATTGAATATTGAAATCAATTTAAATGGTGTGTAAAGTAAAGAGAAGATGAGAAATTAGTTCGAAGTAAATTAAAGATAATAAATAAGAGGTTTGGAAATAAAATCCATGGAGATTTAAAAAATAAATAAATAAATTAGTAGGTAGAACCGATTAAAGAAATGATTAATTAAATATGGTTTGAGATAAGATGAATAAAATTCAATATTTAATGATGAAGGTAAATTGAATTCATATGGAAATTGGAGATACAATTTGATAAAGTAGATATAAACTAAGTGATAAGGTAAATAGAATTCAATATTAAGTTTGAGTTGGAAATAAATTAAGAATAAATTGGATTCAGAAATGAAATGGAAATAGATATATGAACCAAAGTGGTGAAGTGAAATGAATATAAGAAGTGTACAAAATACATATATTGTATCTTAAGGAATGAATGGTGAAATTCTTAAGTAAAATTTGTATTGAAAGAGATGCTAAGTTAATATTTGAGTAGAGATTTAATAAAATGGATAATTGTGAATAAATGAATGGAAAATCAAAATAAATGTGAATAAAAGGGAATTGATGTAACTATCAATCGGGGCAAATACGTAGGATGTACGTATATTATTTTATCCGCATAACGATTTGATCCCGATTCAAGCATAGAATTTTGAGGTAGTTATACCGATCCGAGTTGGGATTTTTCACTTGATATTCGACGGCGAACCCTGGATATGGATTTTTGATTAGTTCTGAAATTCTATATCATAGTTTATATTATGCAAGGAGAATGACGGTTTCTGATCAAGAAACCAGATCTAAGTCCACACAAGGAAGTCGGGTGGATGATACTAGTTCGAAAATAAAATTGTGTGATCGAGTGAGCGATCGGATTTGATATTGCGTATGGATGATATGTGTATATCATATGGGCTTGAATGAAATAGATATTGAAACTTTTGTAAAGAATGTATAAAAATGATTTTTGAGTGCTATGATTGGATATTATTGCTAAGTAGTATACAGGTATTTAAAAGCAAAAAGGAAATTGGGATTTTTGATTTCAGAAGATAATTTAATGGACCGACAAAAAGGTATGTATTTAAATTTCTGTATGAAATTTGCTGGTTTTCTGATCTAGCCACTTGGCATTTGGTTTGCTTTTGAAATCTGGGCGTCCTAGAGACATTAGTCATACCGAGCTAGCTACGCAAAGGAGACGCTGATGAAATTTTTCGAAAATTAAGGAGTTAGAAAATTTTGAGAAATTTTGATAATTTAAAATTTGGTTTTAAATTTAAATTTGATTAGTTGAGTAAATAATGTTGTTTGGAAACTAAGGATGAGTTTGGAAAGTTAGTAAGGGTGATGGCGTGTCTTTAATAATAAGTTTGTTTGGGTGTTGTTAAAACTGTTTGGTTTGGGGAGTTGTTAAAAAGTATTTGGATTGGGAAATAGTTAACGGGTTCTGGATCATTCTTCTCAACTAGTAATTTCGGTGACGAAATTCTTTTAAGGGGGGAGGAATGTGACGACTCGGAATTTTTAGATATTTGAAATTGAAATATTTAGCTGATATTAAATGTTTAAAAGTTAGTTTCTAACTTGAATTTCAAATATCGCTATTTATTAGATAATTTAAATATTGAATTTAATAATTGGAAGTAGGAAAATTGTTGAATCTGGAATTACGGGCTTGTTAAAAATAATTTGAAAGCTTATAAAAATTTATATTAATAGTACTGATGTAACAACCCGCATATTTATCGATTGTATATTTAAATATTTTTTTTAGATATAGCATCGTTCGTCGGATTTTAGTCCGAAAATCTACTTTTTGCAAACAATCGAATTTGGACTCGAGACCACTTCCATTGAGTTCAAAATGCCGTTAGCGACCTTTTTGAGTATAAGCTTCGATATGTTTGGAGTTAGTAGAATTTTGCTACTTTATCACTTAGGTCTTTGGGTTGGGTTTTAGCCCATTAACCCCGTAACGACCCGAAATTTCCGTTTTCGAAAATTCCAGATAGTTAGAGAAAAGAAGTAAAGAGATAGAAGAAGAACAGAAAAGAAACACACAATCTCACATTCGCAGCGGATAAAATATAATATCAATAATAATAATTATATCAAAGAAAACTGTATCAATCAATTTTACATCGATATATCAGAGTTACAAAAATTTTATACAAACATTAGACAGATACAATTTATATTATGTCTCAGACATATACAATATCATAGTGTAAACTCTCCATACATCTCTGCCATCTGGCTCGCCTCCTGAGCTCCAGTACATTCTTACCTGGAAATTTGTAATGCTCAGTCCACTTAGGTCTTTGGGTTGGGTTTTAGCCCATTAACCCCACTTATCAACCTAGCTCCAACCCTCTCTTCTTCATTATTTCATTTCTATTTCCTAATACTCAAGCTAGCAAAAATGGTGGGAGAGATTGGAAATTAGAAACTCCAAGCCCTAGTTTCCATTTGCAAATCCTAGTTCTATCTCCAAATTCAAGAAGAAGCTATTGGTAAGCATCTCCTTCTTCTTCTCCAACTCATTTTCCTTTCAATTTCAGAAATTTCTAAACCTAACTTTGGGAATGTTCTTCTTTTAAAGCTTAGATTCAAGCTTCTTGAGTTGGGATTGAAGAGTGGTTGATCCTCCTTTGTTTTCAAGCTTCTTCTTTATTGTTGTTGTGTAAAAGGTGAGTTTTTGAACTCACATCTATGTCTATAGCTTTCATTTTTGTTAGGTATGAATTCCTAGCATTTATTCATGTTCATTTGCTTTTGATTTGAATTGATTTGGTGAATTTTCCAACTTTGGTATTTTGAAGTCAAAATCTTTAAAGATCCTATCTTGGATGTTTGAACATGTTGTTTGTGGCGTATCGAAGAGCCTATGGTGCTGGGATGTCGATTGGCATAAATCCCTAGCATCCATCACTCGTTCGATCGCATTTCGGTTTCGATTTGTCATTTTTGGTCTAGGCTATTTTTTTGCCTAGCAGAAAATTTCAGATGTCTGAAATTAATTTCAGACGTCTGAAACCAAATCCAGACGTCTGGTTGAAAAATCTAGACGTCTGGTTGAAAAATCCAGACGTCTGGAAAGGGGTCTGGAAAAGGCAGAGAATAAATCCAGAGGTCTGAAACAAAATCCAGACGTCTGAAATCAAATTCAAACGTCTGGTTAAAAATTTCAAACGTCTGAAATGGCCCAGGAATTAAAAATAGAAGGGAGAAAAACACATATACTTCCATAACCTAGGGCCAGACGTCTGGGAACACCTACAAGACGTCTGGAACTGTTTAATTTTCCTATTTTGGCTATTTTGAGTAAATTTTCAAGGTTTATCGATTTTTGTTGTTCCGGTTAGCTGTTATCACTTATTATCGTCTTTGATGACTTATTTCTTTGGATTTTTGGGAACATCCATCTTGATAGATTCGGTATCGATTTCTTTAGATTTGATTCACGTTTTCGTATGTGAAATTTGATGATTGATTGTTTCTACAATCATTTTTGTAATTTGTCACTTAAAAAAATAAATGTTTTAATACTAGTAAACATCAAAACTCTTTCATCAAAACGATTTCAACACTATTTTATTACAAAGCTCGCTTCTTATACCGTTTTCCAATCTACTAGCATATACAAACCTTTACCTCACTCGTATGAGAAATCTAATTAAACGGCTTAGTAAAACAAGTGGTATGAAACGCTCGCGTTTACTCCGTCGGTTAATTCTTGGACTTGTTCGATTGAACCTCTTGTGACAATTTTTGAGTGAAGATCTACAATTTGTTCGTAAATAATTAAGTTAAGCTAGCGGTTATGGGACATGAAGCTAAACTCATTTATTTACTAGCTTAGTGTAATTTACACATATCGATCAATGATGATCAATTTGTGATTTAGACTAGCAATGTGCGATGTCTCTTTGTCTGCGAGGGAGACTAAACCCCGTTTTTAGTGGAGCTTCGACTTGGTGGGGTAGCGACCCATGGTCTTCGGACCGTTTTAGTGGAACTTTGGCTCAAAGTCATCGGACCGTTTTAGTGAAGCTTCGACTCAAAGGTCTTCGGGCCGTTTTTGTGGAGCTTCGGTTCAAAATTAATGGTTAGCAACCATGGAATAGCGTTCCGTTTTGTGATACATGTGTTGGTGAGTTTTAATGCTCTCGTCTTGTGATAGGCCTCTTTCCCCTTTTTTGTGATTTCTGGATTTCTATTGATCGATTTCTAGAATTTTTGTTTCACCAATTTTTGTGATTTACATTGATAAGCTTTATCATTATTCGTGCATTGGTGAATTTGTGTTTCGACAACTTTTACGATTGGCATTGATATGTTTGTCAATATTTGTGGTTTAGTGAATAAAACAAAGAATATGACATTCTTTTTAGTGCTTCGAGATTTCCTAAGATATTGTATGATTTTTGTTGTTATTTAATGTGTACTTGTCGTAGTATGACATTTTTGTTATCATACATTTCTATCATATCTCTTCTTATGTCTAATTTCACCTGATAATTATAGCTAGACTGATCCGTTTATTATTTTCTTATTAAATAATACTCAGGTCAGACCGAGACGTTACAGGTGCTTCTACTTGACTCCACACCCCGGAGTATTATCTGACTTTTGGCTTACTACTTAGATTGGTAGTTTTTATTGTTACACAATCGAGATAGAGACTCCTTGATGTATAAATATTCTTTTGGCTAGCACCTGTACCTATTCTTTTGTGATATTGTGGATCTTATTAGACCACTACTCTGATATACACTTTTATGTGTAATATTCATATATGTTTCCGCCTTTCAGATATGAACTTCTGTGACTGATTTGTGTTATGATATTTCTATATTTGTTTTCGAAGATTACATATAGCCACTGTGTAGCAGCTTTGAGTTTGTGTCGGTATGTCGGATTTCCTCTTGATATATTTTTATCTGGCATATCGGTACACGCACAAAGCAATTATACAGATGGTCGCTCCTCAACAGCCTTATTCTCCGTGCTAGTTGACGGCATTACCCCGTAGTGTCCTCGGCTAGCGTGGGTATAGAGGTGGGACGTCACAGCTTGGTATCAAAGCCAAACTTCGGAACAATGTAGAATAATCTAGCAAGGATCATCGTCCTAAGTTCTTCTTAGGAGTCGTGCCTTAGGATTTATCCGAGTCTTAGGACCTGTTCTATCCTAATTCCTTTCATAGTGCCTTGTTTTATCAATCATGATTGTTTGATATTCATTTTGAGAATAACCTTTTTCCTCTTCTTTCTTTCTTTCTTAAAGAAGATGAGATGGTTATTTCTGGCAGTCCTAGCGCTGGTCAATCCAGTAGTCCTTCTCTGGATGGCGTATTTATGTCTGCTCAACAACTTTTGGATCTTGTAAAGAATCAAAGCTTTATCTGTGCTTTGAGTAAGGTCCCCGAAATGGTTTTACCTCTAAAACTTAAAGTTCCTTTCAATCAGCTTGTGGATATCACTCTTCGACAAGAAGAGGTTGGTAAAGGAAGTGATAGTGATATTGGGATTTCCAAGAAGAGACATATTAAGTTCAAAAGCCCTTATCCCAACAAGAAGGTGAAGCAAACTACTTTGGTAGCAAAGACCCCAATCCCTAATTGTGGAGGATGCTACAATTGTAATTCTAAGGACCACTATGCAAAGGAGTGTCCGGAGCCACTCTTTTGTCGTTATTGCAAAAATTTAAGTCATCATATTTCTGCTTGCCCCATACTTCTAAGCAAGAAGAAAGGGGAACAAGAAACTTCGGTAGCAAAGACTCCTACCTCTAGTCGTAAACAATGCTACAATTGTGGTTTCACGGACCATTATGTAATTAAGTTCCCGAAACCCCTTTACTGCAGCTATTGCAAAGGCTCGGTCCATTACTTATCTACATGTCCCATACTTCAAATTAGGAGAGAGGGAGAGCTGAATGTTGTGCAAGCTCCTAGTGACACTTCTCTTGGTCAAGGTATTTCTCATTCAATCCTTGATGACATTTGTTTTGTGATTATCTTTTTCGAGTTCTTGTTGATATAAGTTCATCTCATTATTTTGTATCAAAAGAACTTGTTGATTCTTTTTCATTAAATATTTTAGGCTTGATGACTTCTTTGAGAATTGCGAGTCCGGTTGGTGGATCCGCAACACTCAATTTGCTTTGTTTTGATGTCAAGATTATTTTATGTGATTTTTTCTTTCCCAACCGATTTGCATGTTATGCGTTACTTAGGCTTCGGAATTGATTTTTGTGAAAGGATTGGCTTAATCATTATGAAGTCCATATCCTATGTCCCGTGTGGATTATCCATCTTCGACATTTTCAATATGTTAAGCAGATTTCTATTTTTCTAAAAATGATTTCGATTCCAATTTGGTGGCATCCTTTTATTTTCTAGACCCACTTGTTGAGGAAGATGTTATTCTCCTCATTTAAATAGTTTTTGAAATTTTCCGGTATCTTCGAGCTTGTCTTAGGGTTATCACCTAAGTAATCTTTTGTGTGGTGTTAAGATCTTTTTAGCTCGACCTTGCCACCGGTTTTCATTTGCTACGAGTTGCGGAAGTTAGCATTCCACTTACCGCATTTCGTACTCGTTGTGATTCTTATGAATGAATTTTTATGTCATTCAGTTTGTCCAGCTTATTTCATCCATTTTATAAATCGAGTATTCTATGAATATTTCGATGAGGCCATTCTTGTATTTATTGGTTTTGGATGAAAATAGCCATTTAAGAATTTTACAAATCTTTTTCATAAGATTTATTTATAAGTATAGCTGGATTTTGTTCTTAAACGAGCAAAGAATATTCTTAAAACTTTTTAAGAGACATTTTTGTCATATAGAAGATGATTTTGTGATTGTATTGCCCATTTAGTGTTTTAAGAATTCTGCTCGATGCGCTTGATCAACATTATCGATAGGAATATTCTAAACGCTTTGATGAGACAATCAAACACAATAAATTGACTTGTAAAAAGTAAATTTTTATAGAAAGATTATTACATAAAGATAATTGTAATTTTGAAAGTTTTAGCTTTTCGAGAAAGTAGATTATTTAAAAGAACTCTCTCTTTCGATACTCCTATTCTTGTGATTCCTGAAGGGAACCAAGATTTCACTGTTTGTACCGATATGAGTCATATTGGTTTGGGTGTCGTTCTTTTGCATATGGGAACATGCTATCACTTATGCATTTAACAATTAAAGCCTATCGAGACTAGGTATGTCACTCATGATCTAGTGCTCACGGCTATTGTTATCGCTTTTAGAGTTTGGCATCATCATTTATTTTGGGGGAGAAATTCGTTCCCCGCTCCAATCATAAATCTTTGAAATTTTTATTTTCTCATAAGGAACTTAATTTGCATCAACAACGTTGGCTCGAGTTCCTTGCATCTTATGATCTTGATATTCTGTATACTCCTGGAAAGGGAAATCGCGTTGCCGATGCACTTAGTCTTAAGCAACAAGCGGTTGTTTCTATGATGATATCCGAATGGAATGATCTCAAGACTTTATCCACTTGTGAGATTTGAGATCGTGATTCCGATTTATGATCATCTCTTGTTTTATGTAGCCTTGAAGCTCATCCTTCTCTTTTTGACCGCATTCTTGAAGCTTAAAGGCTAGATCTCGAATTGGCTCATCTTAGCCAAAGTTGTAGGGATAAAATAGGTATTGAAGGTTTGAAACACTTTGATATTGATTCTCATGGCGGTATTCGAAAATTTGGTAGACTTATCGTGCCAAATATTAGCGATCTTCGTAAAGATATTTTAGAAGGTTCTCTTCATTCTAAATTTACCATTCATCCCGGTAGTAGTAAAATGTACGTGGATGTGAAGCGACTTTATTGTTGGGATGGAATGAATTCGGATATTGCTAACTTTGTTAAGCGTTGCATGACTTGCCAACTTGTCAGGGCCGAGCATCAAAGGCCCGTTGGGTTATTGCAATTTTAGACATTCCAATTTGGAAGTGGGATCATATTTCCATGGATTTTATCGACGGCCTTCCCCGTTCTCGTTCGGATCATGATAGCTTATGGGTGATAGTTGATAGACTTACTAAATCCGCCCATTTTATTCCCGTTCGGTCTAATCGGACCATTCCTCTTTTGGCCAAACTCTTTGTCAAAGAAATTTTTAAATTGCATGGAGTTCCTAATTCTATTGTTAGTGATCGTGATCCATTGTTTACTAGTGGATTTTGTAAGTATCTTCAAAAATCTTTAGGAACGAAGCTTAATTTTTGCACCGCTTATCATCCACAGTCCGATGGACAAACCGAGCGTGTGAATCAAACTCTTGAAGATCTTCTTCGTGCATGTGTTCTTGATTTTGGTGGAAGTTGGGAAGATCATATTTCTCTTGTTGAGTTTTCCTATAATAATAGCTTCCAATCTAGTATTGGTATGGCACCTTTTGAGGCACTCTATGGAAGGCCATGCCAATCTGCTTCTTGTTGGCTTGAGGGCGGTGAGAGGCTGGTTTTAAGTCCAGATTTTATTCGTGATTCCATAGAAAAGATTGACCTTATTCGTCATAGGATGAAAGAAGCCCAGAGTAGACAGAAATCCTATGCCGATAACCGAAGAAGGAAATTAGAATTTTTTGTAGGAGATTTTGTGTTTGTTCGTGTTTCACCGATGAAGGGTGTTGTGCGTTACAATCGATCGGGAAAGTTAGCACCTCGATATATTGGTCCATTTTCCATCACCGAACGTATTGGTTTCATGGCTTATCGCCTTTCATTACCGGCTCAATTCTCTACTATTCATGACGTGTTTCACTTTCTCAATTATAGAAATGCCTTAGGGATTCCGAATTTTTATTCTTGAGCCCGGTGTTATTGAAGAAACTGGAGTTTCACCTATTTGACTTTTGAGCAACATTTTATTCGTATCATTGCTTCGGAAGTTGAGCGCATTCGAAATAAAGATGTTCTTTTTGTGAAAGTTTAATGGTTCTCAAATCCTAAGGATCGCTCTTGGTAATCCAGAGAATTCATCGAGCGAACACGTTCGGATTTACTCTTTCGTGCTCTTTATGGTGAACTTCTTATTTCAAATTTTCTTTTTTTTTGCTATGCTTTTATGGTTGTTACTATTTATTTTCTTCTTAAGTATTGCGATGACGCAATTTCTTTAAGGAGGGGAGTCTGTAACAACCCGCATATTTATCGATTGTATATTTAAATATTTTATTTAGATATAGCATCGTTCGTCGAATTTTAGTCCGAAAACCTACTCTTTGCAAACAATCGAATTTGGACTCGCGACTACTTCCATTGAGTTCAAAATGTCCTTTGCAACCTTTTTGAGTATAAGCTTCGATATGTTTGGAGTAACATTTATTCATGTTCATTTGCTTTTGATTTGAATTGATTTGGTGAATTTTTCAATTTTGGTATTTTGAAGTCAAAATCTTTAAAGATCCTATCTTGGATGTTTGAACATGTTGTTTGTGGCGTATCGAAGAGCCTATGGTGCTGGGATGTCGATTGGCATAAAACTCTAGCATCCATCGCTCGTTCGTTCGCATTTCGGTTTGGATTTGTCATTTTTGGTCTAGGCTGTTTTTTTTGCCTAGCAGAAAATTTCAGACTTCTGAAACCAAATCCAGACGTTTGGTTGAAAAATCCAGACGTCTGGAAAGCAGTCTGGAAAAGGCAGAGAATAAATCCAGACGTCTGAAATAAAATCTAGACGTTTGAAATCAAATTCAGACGTCTGGTTGAAAATTTTAAACGTCTGAAATGGCCCAGGAATTAAAAATAGAAGGGAGAAAAACACATATACTTCCAAAACCTAGGGCCAGACATCTGGGAACACCTACCAGACGTCTGGAACTGTTTAATTTGCCTATTTTGGCTATTTTTGAGTAAATTTTCAAGGTTTATCGATTTTTGTTGATCCGGTTAGCTGTTATCACTTATTATCGTCTTTGATGACTTCTTTCTTTGGATTTTTGGGAACATCCATCTTGATGGATTCAGTATCGATTTCTTCGGATTTGATTCACGTCTTCGTATGTGAATTTTGATGATTGATTGTTTCTACAATCATTTTTGTAATTTGTCACTTAAAAATATAAAGGTTTAATTACTAGTAGTAAATATCAAAACTCTTTCATCAAAACGATTTCAACACTATTTTATTACAAAGCTCGCTTCTTAAACCGTTTTCTAATCTACTAGCATATACAAACCTTTACCTCACTCGTATGAGAAATCTAATTAAACGGGATAGTAAAACAAGTGGTATGAAACGCTTGCGTTTACTCCGTCGGTTAATTCTTGGATTTGTTCGATTGAACCTCTTGTGACAATTTTCGAGTGAAAATCTACAATTGTTTGTAAATAATTAAGTTAAGCTAGTGGTTATGGGACATGAAGCTAAACTCATTTATTTACTAGCTTTGTGTAATTTACACTTATCGATCAATGATGATCAATTTGTGATTTAGACTAGCAATGTGCGATGTCTCTTTGTCTGCGAGGGAGACTAAACCCCCTTTTTTAGTGGAGCTTCGGCTTGGTGGGGTAGTGATCCATGGTCTTCAGACCGTTTTAGTGGAACTTCAGCTCAAAGGTCTTCGGACCGTTTTAGTGGAGCTTCGGCTCAAAGGTCTTCGGGCCGTTTTTGTGGAGCTTCGGTTCAAAATTAATGGTTAGCAACCATGGAATAGCATTCCGTTTTGTGGTACACGTATTGGTGAGTTTTAATGCTTTCGTCTTGTGATAGGCCTCTTTCCCCCTTTTTGTGATTTCTGGATGTCTATTGATCGATTTCTAGAATTCTTGTTTCACCAATTTTCGTGATTTACGTTGATAAGCTTTATCATTATTTGGGCATTGGTGAATTTGTGTTTCGAAAACTTTTACGATTGGCATTGATGTCTTTGTCAATATTTGTGGTTTAGTGAATAAAATAAAGAATATGACATTCTTTTTAGTGCTTCAAGATTTCCTGAGATATTGTATGCTTTTTGTTGTTATTTAATGTGTATTTGTCATAGTATGACATTTTTGTTATCATACGTTTTTATCATATCTCTTCTTATGTCTCATTTCGCCTGATAATTATAGCTAGATTGATCCGTTTATTATTTTCTTATTAAATAATATTCGGGTCAGACCGAGATGTTACAGGTGCTTCTACTTGACTCCTCGCCCGGGAGTACTATCTGACTTTTGGCTTACTACTTAGATTGGTAGTTTTTGTTGTTACACAATCGAGATAGTGACTCCTTGATGTATAAATATTCTTTTGGCTAGCACCTATATCTATTCTTTTGTGATATTGTGGATCTTATTAGACCACTACTCTGATATACACTTTTATGTGTAATGTTCATATCTGTTTCCGCCTTTGAGATATGAACTTCTGTGACTGATTTGTGTTATGATATTTCTATATTTGTTTTCGAAGATTACATATAGCCACTGTGTAGCAGCTTTGAGTTTGTGTCGGTATGTCGGATTTCCTCTTGATATATTTTTATCTGGCATATAGGTACTCGCACAAAGCAATTATACAGATGGTAACTCCTCAACAGCCTTATTCTCCGTGCTAGTTGACGGCATTACCCCGTAGTGTCCTTGGCTAGCGTGGGTATAGAGGTGGGGCGTTATAAGTGGTATCAGAGCCAAGGTTGAACTTTAGCTCAGGAGTATAACACATTAGGTAGCTCATTAGAGATAGGGTGAAGTATACCCTAGAATGAGTAATCTCTAAGATATCCGTTCGAATGCCTCAGTAAATTCTCTTACTATCCACTGATAGTGAGTATGAGTGCAAGAAGAGGATGAGATAGGGGACAGGGGAATACCACTTCATATGGTCAATACCCTGCAACAGTGGAAATAATTTTTTCTTTCAATCTCCTTTCATTCGTCTTTCCAAATTCTTTTGATTTCTTCGTGGCAGTTGCAAGAAGAAATTTCGATGTGATGGTGGCCTTACGAATTGTTGTAGGAAAATTTTACGTCGTATCTTCATCGGTTTCTTATTAGTTTTTGATTTAAACTTTAATGAATTTGAAATTTGGAATTGAAATTTTAAATAAATTAGAAATTTATTGAGTTAAATTGATTAATAGAATATGAAGCTAAATTTGAATTGAATCGATAAAACAATTTCGTTTAAAACCAAATTTGCAATTTTATTGTAATTTCTTGGGTATATCGAAGTCCGAAGAGGGACAAGATATATATACCCCAAAGTATAACTATTCCGACTAAAGTTTGGAATCCATATCTGATGTTTGGAAATTGTGGAATATTTAAATCCATTTATCTATTATTTGGGTCTCGATATATTCTACGAACGGTTAGTTATCCCTTCAAACTAACCAATGCCTTGCATATTTCGTAGATCTAGATGACCCGAGTAAATTATGAAAAACTTAATAGATTCTTTCTTGTATCTGTTGTTGATATTCTGATTTGGTAAGCCAAACGAAGAAAAGATATTTAGTTTGATTTGATGAATCGTCTTTCATCTATCTTTGGATTTTAATTTTGGTTGTAGAAAACCAATAGCATCAGCCAAGGAGGAGGAACCTCAAAGGCCAGAAGAGTTGGTGACTATGGTTCAAATAGTCAGATTCAGGACCCGGCTATGGATGAAGAAGTACCAGAGCCACCCAAGGAGGAGATTGAAGAAGAACACGAAGAGATATTTGACGATGAAGAAGAATTCGAGGTCGAGGAAGAACTCGAGGAGGACGAGGAAGAGTTTGAGGATGAAGAAGAATCTGAAATTGAGGAGTATTATGTAGAGTCCGAAGAGGATGAAGCAATTATTTGGGATATGGGTGCTGCCATTGAGGAGCTAGATGATGGAGGTTTTATCCCTGCAGGACCTGATCCGGTGGAAGTTGTGGAAACTGACAGTGAGGCGGAGATCATGGAATTATCAGGGCCTGAAAGGGAAAGCTCCGATAGTGAAGATCTATAGATGATTAGGATGTTTCTTTTTAGGTAGTGTATGCTTTATATATTCAACCAAGTATTTTGACTCAGAATGTCGTAAATACAAGATGTATGTATATGTATGGTTGGATGAGTGACTATAACATCTGTATGAATGCTTTATATAAAAGTGTATTTTGGATAATTTATAAAACTAAAATTGGCAAATTTCAAGGACGAAATTTCTTAAGGAGGGGAATCTATAACGATCCCGGATTTTGATTTATTTTTAATTGATAATTAATTTAATTTTTGAATAAAATTGCAAAATTTATCGGTAAATAGATTCGAGTTTCCCCGAAACGAATAAGTATTTGTTTCGAACAAATATTTTAAACAAATTTATAGTTATATAAAATAGAAATTTATTTATATTTAAAAAAATTTAAGAAATTAATACAATGTAAGAACAAATGAAATAAAACATAAAATAAAACACATTAAACAAATTAGTTAAGATTCAAACAATAGGATGTCATTTCTATTACAAAGCACTTGCAAAGTAAATAATAAAATAAGCAAACAAAATATCTACAAACAAAATAACTTTTAAAATATATTCAAATATAAATATGAACACTTACAAAAATAATAAAAATAAATATATTATAAAGTCATAGGACAAAACAAAGAAGTATGACATTAACAAAAGAAAAGTAATACAAAATTATCTCAGTACACAACATATATCACTTCTGCCACAAATATGTGTATTTTAGCCACCAACATTAATAAGTGCAGCATATTATAATATATCACCTCAACTGAGTTAAAGTAGTTGCAGGCAAGAACAAAGTAAAGTAATCAATAACAATATCTCTCGCACGATGTATATCACTTCAGAATGCTTAGTATTGTACTAGCAAAACAGTATATCACCTGTATAATATATATATCCCTGTAAATTGTGTTCTATATATCAAGTTACTTCATTCAGTTCGTTCCTCTCAAACTAAAACAAGAAATAAACTGAAGAAAGCATCATCTTTAAACTTAAACAAACAATAATTCATCAAAACCAGAGAATCAAAACTAGAAGGCTTTCAACTGGAAATTGCAAAAGCCTGGAAAGAAAAAAAAATCTCTCTCATTTCTAAAACAAAGATGTGGAAAGTGAGTAACTCCAACTTTAAAAATTTAAAGTATAAATTAGTTTGAATAAATTTGCTGTGATCAATATTGTTTTGTGAAGTATGTTTGCAAATTTCTAAAGTTTGATGTATGCAGGCATTAGAAAAAATTGTAACTTCTCTGTTTAGTCTCAGAGTACAGAACAACCAAAGAAAATCGAATTTCTTATTTTCTAATCAATATCAGGCTTTGGTTTCAAACCAAAATAGTTGTATTTAATTATGAGTTATAACTTATGTGATATCTCGGAAATTTGGCAATATAAATTTAATAATCTGTGTTTAAAAATTTATTTGATTTAATAAGTTCTTGATAATAAAATTTTGAATTGATATAATAATCATCTTATAATAAATATTTAAACTGGTAGATTCTATCTTTTAAAGCTAATAAATTGTTTTCTGTTTATATATGTATAATTGTATATCTTGTAAATGGATAAACTTTGATTTAAAACTTAGTAAATGAATCAATTTTTAATTTTTAATTTATATTTGGTAAAATTGGAAATTTGATTTAAATTTAACATTTAATTGTTCTAAACGATTTAATAAATAATTATATAGGTTATATTAAAGGAAAACCTTATTTGTTTAGATTTATATTTAATTAACTTGAATATGAATTTAAATTAGATTAACATTAAAAAACTTAGTTGTATTTTCTTTTTAAATTATTGCTTGAATTTATATATAAGAATTTAAAATAAAATTTACATATGATCTTAATTTATTAAGTAATAGAAGTAATTTATGATATCTTTTATAAATCATTTTAAATATTGTTTAATTTGTTATTTTCGAATGATATTGAGAATACTTAGTTTTTATAAACATAAATAAATTTTGTTAGAAATATGATTTGTTATTTTTAATTTTAACAAAAGTTATATATGCATATATATATATATATATATATATATATATATATATAACTTGATTTTAAGATTGAATTTGATAAATTTATTTAAATTTGAATTCAATGTTTTGAAATTTAAAAGAGATAAATGTTTAAAATATTTGAATAAGCTTATAATCATAATTTGTTTGTTTCATTTCTTTTAATTAGAAAAAGGAGAAGAAATAAAATTCATTTCTATTTATACATAAGAAACAATAACTTTAGATTTAAAAGTTTATTAACATTTATATTAAAATAAACATACTTAAATACATGTGTAAGTTTCTTAATACACCTAGTAGACATGTGCTAGGCTATAAATCAAATAAGTGACAAATGTTAAACTAAGAGAAAACAAGTGTCCTATTTGCTTTTTCTTTTAATTTAATGATATCAAAAATTATTTTTTTATATAAACCTATTACTTCTCATCCTTTTTTTTTTATTCTTTCTTTCTCAAAAGTTAAGAAGTTCTTCAGCCAAAGAAATCTGAAATTTTCATTTTTTGCAAATCAAAGCATAAACATGTAATCCTTCAAATACATTAACTAGTAGTCTCCTCAAATTCTGTCTTAAATCAACCATCCCTGCATGCATCTTCTTTCTGGGAAGCCTGCATCTTTTCTCCTGAAATAATGAAGCCTGCAATTCTGTTTAAAATCAACCTGAGTTGCAATTCACTCTGCAAACCTCTTTTCTGTTTTGGAAATAACAACCAAATTTGCATCTTTATTCTGGAAGCATGCATGTGATTCAGGATGCAAGCATTACAGCAATCAAGATGAATAATTTTTAAAAGCAAACTAAAGTTGTAAAGCAGGCATACAATTGGAATTGGAAGCATGCATCAGGAAAAAAAAACATTTTCAGCAAATAAGTTGCTCTGTTCTTTTAAAAACCTGTGAGTAACATTTTTATTTAAAATAATTTAAGTAAACTTAGTTGCTTGAAATTTATTTACTGATTTAGTCATGATTATGTATACCCTATGTATGGTTACTGAAGATATGCTTGCTGTTGAATATTTGTTCTTGCCTGTTTTAACATTCCAAGTTTAAACTCTGGAAAAAAAATCATAACCTCATAATTCAAACCTGGATAAGGGTTTAGATTTCAAAGAAAAATATCTGGTTATGAAATTTAAGTTTAAAGTTTAATTTTTATTTAGTAAGATAATAATAAAAGGAAAACCTGTAAGTGTCTCTGAAACACAATATACAACAGTACTAATTATATGAAAATGGAAATTTAACTTGCAGATTCATTGATTTATGTTCATAAATCAATTACATTATCAAAGATATGAATTTTAAAACCAAATTTAGAATTTATAGTTTGAATTTATTTTGGCATTACTGGTTTTATTCAAAAATGGGTTTTGGGTTGGAGTTGTCAACCAAGGAGGTCGGGGTGGCCATGGAACTCTCTGGTGATAGAGTAAACAGTGAAGATCCAAGGAAAAATATGGGATGATGGATTTATGAAGGGGAATAATAGTAATTTGGAATCAAAGTAATTAACCCTAGTTTTCTGTTACTTGAAACAATTGTTCGGTGCGACTTCCATAGATGACCGAGTGGTCTCAAATTTTGGGGAAAGGTAGTGGGGCTATGGAAGGGTCTGTGGCCGGCGGTGAAAATTTCCAGGTGATCGGAGTTTGGGAATTTGAGGAAATTCCTGGTTTGACATTGTTGCTGGGTTTGAGCTCAAATGCTCGTTTTTGATTTGGGGGTTTTTCAGTTTCTCTGATGGTTGGGTTTTGATTGAGGGATGGTCATCGACATGTGTGGATGGTCGCGAGGTGTAGGTGGTGGTTGTTGCGGCGGTGCAGGTGCACGAACTCCTTAGTGTGTATGCTGTTGTTTAGGGGACGAAGGGCTTGAGTGTTATTTCGAGTAGAATCGTATTTTACTCGAAGCGTGTGCTAGTTGGACTCGAAGAGTATAGATGTGAGGCTCGATACTGTGTTATAGGAATGTGAAAATCTGACAGTACCTTAAAGATTTAAGTGTATTCGATTGGAATGTTACTCGAGTTTTACTCGAGAGATTTTTGTGTTTTTGCTTGAGTTAGTCTAGAGTAGTCTCGAGCGAATTATAGGTAGCTCGAGTTAGTTTGTTCCAGTTCAAAACTTGACCTATTTCCCCAAATTTAAATTTAAATTTAAAAGTATAAAGCAAAGATTTAAATTAAGTTTTAAATCTAATTTTAAATTATAGATTCAAGATTTAATTTGAACCATAACTGGATATAAATAAGTTTTAAATTCAAATTTTTTTTAAAATAACTTTAAAGGGATTTATTGTTTAAAATGATTTTTAAAGGAATTTGAATTTAAATTGGAATTTGAATATGCAAAGGAATGTTTTAAATTAAGTTTAAACTGATTCAAGTCTGATTTTGAATCTTTGATTTAAAATAAATTCAAGTTTTATAGATTTAAGTATTTTAACAGTTTGGAATGATAATGTAAAATTTGAATGTTTGAATTTAAAAATAATTTGTTTTAAATCTTGTAAAAAAAAATATCTTTTATAAGTATTATTTATCATATAATGTATAAGTTTTAAATTGGTTTTAAAACTTATTAAAATTAAATTATAGTTCAATAATTTGTTATACATTTAATTATTAGGATAATTAAATGAGTAATTAATTTATTTTAATAAATTAATGAATGAATAATTACTTAAAGTAATTAAAGGTTTAATCTTAAAAGTTTAGGATTAAATATTCTTAGAATAATTAACTTGTAATTATGAATCATTAATTAAATAAGATTTGTTTTTAATTAATGATTAATACTTAATAAATCAAGTAATAATGGATTAATTAAGTTTTGATTAGCACTTAATTATTTAATTAATTAGGGATTAATTAATAGGGTTAATTAATGATTAATTAATTTGTAATTAATAATGATTAAAATAAGTTAATTATTTTAGAAAATAATTAATGAATTATTAATAGTTAATGAAGGTCATTAACTATGGATTATTTAATAATTAATTAATGTGATTAATTTTAATTATTAATTAGATTAATTAATTTAAAGATAATCATATGTGTAAGTTATTAAGTATAATTACTTATGGAAGTAATTAAGGAAATTAATTACTTATTGTAATTAATTGAGGTTAATTTGATTAGATTAAGTTAATTAATTCTTTAATTAATTTAAAATAATCATTTGATGATTTGTGAAGTATAATTACTTAATGTAATTAAATAAAGAGAAGTTACTTAGGGTAGTAATTAATGGTAATTGCTGGATGTAATTAATTGAAGATGATTTGATAATTGAGGTAATTTAAGTATAATTACTTCGTGAATTCATCAAGGAATTAATTTGAGATAATTAATTATGGAGTAGTTAATTTGTTTGGTAAAGTATTTAAGGGTAGTTAATTACTGAATGGAGTTAATCAAGAGTGATTAACAATTATGGTCTAAATTAAGATTAATTACTTAATGTAATTAATTTAAATAAGGTAATTAATTGAAATGTAATTAGAGATCATTAATTAATATAATTAATGATGTAATTAAGATTGATTAATTAAGATTAATTAATCAATAATAAGTGATTAAAGGAAATTAATTAGTGTAATTAATTAAGGATAATGTAATTAATTATAGTTAATTAATTTGTGAAGTAATTAAGGTTAATTACTGTATTTGGATTAAGTATAATTAATTTGTGAAATTAATTAAAGAATAATTACATAAACGTAATTAAGGAGTAATTAATCAAAGGTGATTAATTAAAGTGATTAATTGGAAGATGATTAATTAATTAATTAATAGTTATGAAAGCAAGATTTATATTGATGAAGTAATTAATTTAGTTCACTTTAAATTAATTTGAATGATGTAATTAATTTAATTCATTTTAAATTAATTATATTTGGAATGATATATCATTGCTTATATGGATGGTTAATGTTGATTGCCTAAATGGTTTGAATCTCAAATATGAGATAGATAATGTTGAGTGATTTGGATGTATTGGTTGTATTGTGATGATGATATAGATTATCTTTGATAATGATATTATGGATTATCCGTGTGATGATGATATTGATTACCTATTGTGAATCTATGATTTATCTATCTGTGTACATAGATAATTGAATTGTTTTAAACTTTAAAACAACTTGGCCTTAAAAGACACGCTTTGGATTTCGATGAGACCGGGATCGGGTTTCCATATTTGGATATCCGAAAACCACATCGATCCAAATTAACGTTAGGTCGTGAATCCAAGTGGAGCGAGTGAAGACTCGAGGTGTAAGGGCTATACGTCAGTATAACTCTGTGGGTGATTCCGTAATGAGTTGACGGAATAGTACTTATAGATTCGAGATGGTGATTTAGAGTGCAAGGTTTATCGTCGTTAACTCTGTGGGTGATTCCAAAATGAGTGTAATGAGATAATGCCTTCGGTTTCGTTCAAACCCGGAACGAACTTGTATGGATTGAATGCTTTCAGAACATCGTCAGGTGGACGATGAGCATTCTAAGATAATGTGTCCTCTAAAGGTAATCGTAGACTCAAGCCTCATCAACCGGGAATGGCTAAAACAGGGGAGGTGCAGCAAGGCTTCGTGGGTATCTCCCACTGGAGAGCAAGATTTACCCCTGTCTAGAGGTCCCTTTTCATTTCGGCTGTGTGGGCAGTTGGACGTACGCCAACTGCGGGGTTATCTTGTTCGGGACTGTCCAGTAAGGGATGGTTTCGGCTTTGTGTTGCAGGGGATCGGGAGTGGTCCTCGGTACGGTGATCTAGGCCCGGTACTGTGACGGGCGGTACCCCAGTAGCCCTGCCATTGTATGGAATCCACAATCCAATAAGTGCCAACGGTTTTGATTGTATTACCCACTTTTGTGGCTAGTAGCTGGAATTTAATCATGTAACAATTTCGGTTATTTCATATTTACTTGAAAACCCTAGACCTATTATAATATCACTGGATTTCCTATAAAATGTTTTGGTTAGCGTAAGGTAAAAACTTTTCCATGTTTATGTGTGGGAAGTCTTACGTGATACCTTTCTTTTCAAAGGAATTTCAAAGTTAAGCAACTTTAACCTGTTACTCACACCAGACCCATGTCTGGCCGGAGTTTATTTTTGTTTTTCATAAACTCTTGGGTACTCAAATTTTTATGAGTAGCCAAGGGATTCAGGTTAGCTTTGACGAATTATGGAGGAGAAATGGAGCAGGAGGCTTTTGCGTTATAGATAATAGTTCCGCTGTGTGTTCTCTGTGTTGTATCTCTTTGTTGTGATATATTGAGTTGTAAATACTAGACAGGTGTTTATAACTGTCTAGTATATGTGATATGTATGGTGTGTATCTCTGATTGGTATTGTATATTATGTAAATATTTATTAATATAATTTATTCGTTCCGCTGTTGAGATTCTGATGTTGTTTCTTCTTTCTTCTCTTTATTTTCTCTTTTCTATCCCTTTCTTTCTTATTAATGATGTGTCATTCTGTGGAGACGGATGGCGGGTCATTACAACTTAAAAATAGTTTCATGAAATAAAAATGTATATAGGATGAAAAATCAAGTTTTTACAGTCAAAACTTTAAACTCTGGAAATTTCGAACGTCACGAATTTTTAATCCAAGTATATAGCTTGAATACCTATTGGAAGCTATGATTTTTAAGCCTAATTTGATGATTTTTAAGCAAGTGGAACGAGAGCAGTTTGTTTGTGCTCGAAAATTGAATTTTGATCAATTTCTGGTACTAGGTTGAACTGGGTGTGGTAGGGTTGTTCGTGGTGATGGAGGAGCCTACGGTGGTGGTACGAAAAATGACCGGAGGTGGCAATGGCCACGGTGGAGACAGCGGCATGGAGTTTTCTTTGGTAAACCTAAATTTTTAAGAGGTCGAACTTTTGATCGCCGCGGCCTCGTTCGAGCGTCGAGTTGCTCGGGGTTCTAGGTAATGGTGGTTGTGGGGTTGACAAAGTCGAGGCCGGAGCCTCGAGTCGTTTAGTGGCCGGAGTTTGAAGCACGTGACGTTGACAGGTTGTAAGTTGTGGATGCTTTGTTGGTTTCCAGGTTTCATTTTTCAAGCTTGAACTCAAATTTTGATTTTAAGGTGATGGAGTGGTTCGAACGATGGGAGTGTGTTCAAGGAGTGATTGTCGATATGCTCGACGTCACGACGATGCCGGAAGCTGACCAGCGATGTTGTGCACGTGCACGGAGGCACTATTAGTGATCTGAGCATTTTTGTTGAGTGAAGTTGGGTTGTTCGTTGTTTTACTCGGAGTGATACTCGAAGCACTGGTTGTTTTGCTCGGGAAAGTTGGTATTTTGACTCGAAGAAATTTTCTTGAGTCTTGGGTATGTGAAATTCCAAGTTTAAATAAAAACAAAACCTGCTCTGTTTAAACCGAGGATATAAATCAAAGTTTGAATGAAAATTTAAAGTGTAGTTTGAAACTTAAGTTAGAAAAAAAATAAAGTTTTAAAATCTAAACTTGTTTATATTACCTTGAAGTATTTAAAGGATTAAAAGAATTTGCATATAAACATGGCATTTGAAATTGTAAAGAAGGATTTAGATCAAAGATTAAATCAAAAAAAATTCCACCTGCACTAAAGTCTGAAATTGAATTCTAGATTTTGGAATTAAATTAAGTTTGATAAATTTAAATGTTTAAATAAGTTTAAAAGTGAAATATTCCTTTAATATGTGAACTTAACAAGGAATTTGATTTAAACTCCTTTAAAATTTCTTTATAATAAAGATATTACTTCAACAAGTAATTTAAAGGATTTTAAAAATTAGTTTAAACTTTATTAAAAATAAATGAGGGTTCATTTTAAATCTAGAAATTTAAAATAAAATTTAAATATAAATTTGAAAATGACAGTTTTCAACATATTTGTGAGTGAAAAGTCAATCATTAATAAGGATGAGACTTGTCTTAAAGTTAATGAAGGTATAAGGATGATTTATAATTCATATATAAATTAAGTTAATAATAATGATAATTATTTTAATTAATTAATTAATGATTTGGACTAATTGAACAAGTAATTTAAGGTTTAAATTAAGATTTAAAGATTAATTAAGTTAATTTATTTGTAAATTAAGGATTATTAATTGGATAAGATTAGATATGTTAAGAGAATTAATTTTTGATTAGATATAAATCAATCAAGTAATTAAGAATTAATATAGCTATTGCTAGGTACTTAATTAACTAAATAATTAGAATTAATTAATGTATTTGTAATGGCTGTTCAATTTATAATCAATAATGATCCATGTGAGTGAATTTCTTTAGCAAGGCCATTAAAGAAATTTTAATCGTTAATAAAGGTTATTAACTAAGATAAATTTAGAAGTTAAAGATCAATTGATTCATGAAATAAGGATGATTAGTTAATAATTAAAAGGAAATTTATCTCAGATGATTTGAAATTAACTTATGTTAAGTAACCAGGATTAATGACAAGTAATACATCTGATCTAGATTAATCAGTTGATTAATAAATTTTACCTATAAATGTTTAGATCTTATTGAATGATTGAATTGTTGATATTCCCGATATCTGATGTTTTGTGATATATCCTGATTTGTGTGGTGATCTAAAATGTGATTAACTATCTGTGATGAAATTTATTATCTGTAATATATATCTGTGATCTGTAAGATAAGCGTTATAGTTTATACTGCTTATCAACTATATTTTTGGTGTTTTAATCTGTGATGATTGAATGATGTTGCACTATTGTGTTAAACCCCTGGGCCACACTTATACACACACAAATATGGATTTCACGAGGAAATCGGTTAAGTCACAGATTTTTGAAATAGTTTTAAATTTGAATTTTTCAATTCAAATGTTTTGGAAATGGATTGGGTTAAAAGTGAAAAGCTTTTGAAATGGAATTTTTAAAAGATGAAATTTATTTTGAATAACTTGATTAAGTTTGGGAATTTAAAATAATTTGATCTAAACTTAAATTCAAAATTTGGAATTGAACTCTATGATTTGAAACTAGGGATTAAAGATGTTATACTAGTTATATATGGGTTAAACCATTTTTTAATGTATTGATTTGGAAATTTGAATGTATATTCAAAGACTTTAACTCGTGCAAATAAAATCGGAAGCTAGTTAAGTCTTTGGTTGCGGACGAGACTTGCTTGTCTTGGTGAAATGGTGATGTTGGATCGAGCTGCTGTTGGAGTTCCCTCTGGAGGACTATCTTAGAGTTATGTGTTCCGCTACTGGTGTTATATATTTTTCTTTTTCCGCTGCTATTTTATTGTATCATTTCTCTGATGTATATTGATATCTATTATATCATCTGTTGTATCAGATATTGTATCAATGTTGTATATCAATGTATTATTCTTTTTCTTCCACTGTGTTGTTTACTTAATTGTGTTATAAGCTCCGGCGAACCAGATTCTACGTTTGGATCCGCGGCATCTGAATATGAGAGTCGTATTGGGTGATGATTTTCGAAGGTCGAGTCAGGATCGTTATAAATTCAATCTATAACAAATGGATTAATGGTAAGTAAATGAAATTAAATACTATGTTAATTGTAATTAGGATAAAATAGGAAATATTAATGTAATAAAAATAAACCAAAGGTAATTATACCCATAAGATAATAATTGGCTGAATAACAAGATTTAAAATCAAATAAATGGATTTGTTGGAATTTCAATTGATAATTAATGAATTTACTGAAATTGAAATTTGATATTGTAATTGGTTAATAAATTAAATTTAAATTGATATAGAAATTTGTTATAAAGGATTATAAATTACTAGAGTAATACAAGATGATAAAAATTATAAATTTTAAAATTTGAATGAAAAGTGATTTAACTTAATTTAATATTTATTTATTTAACTGACTCAAAAATAGCCATTTTGGTCACTGACTTGGATTTCGACGAAACTAGTTTCATTGGATTCATAGCGATGAATTATTGTAGGATTTAAAGTTTCGTAACGATTGGACTTAGCGTCTGATCGTACGGACTCGAAACGTCTATAAATCAATTTAATTGAAATCAACTGAAATCAATTTGAAATAAGCAGATTTTAACATAACTATTTTATACGATGGAATTAGGACTTGAAACCTGTTCCATTAAATTTAAAATATTTAAAACATCTATTTTGATATATAGGTTGACCCATTTTCGTTCCGGAGGCTGAACGAGCTTTTCGGGTCGTTTATCGTTCGATCAAATCTTGTCCATTCATTCTATTTTCAGTTTTGCCTATAAATAACCCGTTATAAACCCTAGCCACTCCTCATTTTCATTTTTCTGTACATACATCTCCTTCTCAACTCCTTATTCCAATGGCAGATAAAACCTAATTTTCAAATTCCAAAAATTAATTTCAATTTCAAAAAAAAATTGCAGATCTGCAGCAACTTTGGGTCGCGCTTCGGGTTTTAGAGGTAAAAACCTTGCAGCAACTTCAGGTCAGGAAGAAAATGACTAGGGTCGCTCCGGGTCATTTTGGAAAAAACACAGAGCAAGCACCGTGGATTTGAGGCGGCAGACCGAAGTTGAACCCGAAGTCTACCCAGAACTAGAATTTTCCAATCTTCTAATTTTCATAATTTTTCATGCGGTCTCGGATTCACGCGCACTTTGTTTTGCCGGGATCGTGTCGGAATTACGGACATTTTAACGCTGATTTGGATGAATTCCGAGACCGTTCAAATTTTGGGCTTATTTTGAATTTAAATTCAAAAGTGAGTGTTTTAACTCACTCACAACTTCTAAAATTTCTTATGTTTGTTAAATTTAATTCACGATATGACTAGGAATTTATTTATTATTGTTTGGTGTATTTTAATCATCATCTCAGTTAAATTGAATTTATTTGAATTAAATTATTATTTAATTTATTATTGCATATAAACTGCTAGTTAAATACCTGTTCTTTATTATCAGTTTCTATATTGATATTTATGGATTGTTTTGGATGATGATTGAGATGGATATTGATTGTTGATATTGGTTGAATGTATGTTTAGTTTATATCGTTATAAACTGCAAGTTCGTTATGGATTATTATTTATTCGGGATTGCGGTTTGAAATGATATACAATCGTAAAATATTAAATTGCAGATTGAAATGATGTATATCTGTATCACTTGACCATACGATAGAAAATTATATACAGACACCGTGGTCTATATATAAAAATATTTTGAAATAATTTCTATGGTTTTGTAAAGAAATATATGGTTTTATATAAATATTGATTTTAGATATTATATAAATGTTATTTTATTCTTGATTTTAAGCTATGTATAAATTTGGTTAATATAGAATAAGTTGATAATAAAGTTTGATTTTATTGAAGATAATATGGTTAATTATTTAAATTATATTTTATATAGAGTTTACAATGATTTAAATAAATTAAGGTTGGAAGATAAATCTGAAATTTATTTGAAATTGAATTTATTTAAGAATTAAACTCCAATAAGCTTGATTTGAAATTTGTTAGATTTGAAAATTTTAAAGATATCATTTTTATAAATTGATTTTGTTTAAGATGATTTAAAATGAATATTTCAAGTTTAAATTAATTGAAGGAACATTTAGTGATTTGGAATTTGGGGTTTATTTAAAACATATTGGATTTGTTAAGTAAATATTTTAAAACTGAATAATAAGGAAGTTAAATTAAGGTATATACGAGGTTATCAAATTTAGTTTTGAAATAGTGGAATTTAAAGCATTGAAATACATGGAAATTGAAAAGGTTTATCTGAGTTTCAAATCTGTATTTGAAATCGATATAAATTGAAATGGTTTATTGAAAATTGAAATGGTTTATTGAAAACTGAATTGAGTTGAAATTTATGAATTTAGATTTGATTTAAATTGAATTTTGGATTCAAAATCAATTCGCGAAGTTTGAGGAAATTATTTTATTTTATAAAGTAATTTTAAATTTAAAACTATTTTATTATATATATTATCTTAATATCTAAATCGTTCAAGTGGTGGAAGTTAGGTTTTCAAAGTTATGAGTTTCAAGTATTATGATTTGAAAGTGTTATAATTTCAAGTGTTTTGGTTTCAAAGTGTTACAACTTTGAAAGTGCTATGATTTTGGAAAAGATATTTTGGTTTTGAAATGGAAATGATATCGTATTGATATGGAAATGATATCGTATTGATATGGTTTTTGAAATGGTAATGATATTTTGGTTTTGAAGTATAAACTATTTTTGAAATGACCGCGGTGTTATAATAACTTTTGGTTGTTAAAGAGACCGGGATCGGAAGTTGTCATACTCTCTGCCAACTCCGAAAACCACTTTAACAACCGTTTACGTGGTGGAGATTCCAGAATGAAGTAGGATGGTGGCGACACTCTATTGAGGTATATACGTGGACCCGACTCCTGTGAGTTGGCATAAGGTGGCTAAAATAGGAGCGATTCTCGGGCCAGTGAGGTAGCTCCTCTTATCGGACACACTACTTCAATACCATTATATTACTTTGTGATTGATTGGGGCCCTTTGATTTTTTTTTTGGGTGTGGCTCGAGGTGGGCGGTAGCTGCGCGCTACGCGTCACCACCAGACCAGATGCATAATTGGTATATCTACCCTGGCATTGCCTCGTTGTGCCGTGTCACCTACCCTAGCGCGTCTTGTACGAGTTTGATTTGTGTCGTACCTATGGAGTATCCTCTGGTAGCCTCCCAATCAGGAGGTATTACGGTACTGTATAGACTATTGGCACTATTATGTGTTAAGGGGGATATTGGGTAACTCCTTAATGCTATTTTCTACTTTACTCTAGACATTATTATAATAGCGTATATTACTACATAGTAGATAGTTTAACCGATCCTTAGGAGATGTAAATCCCGAACGTCTCTTAAATTACTACACTCACGTTAGACACTGGATAGGAGATGTCAAACCCCGTAAACATCTCTGATACCGTTCCACTAATATTTTACCGTTGACTTAACTTACATAAGATCTTTTAGTTCTAACTCGAGTGTTTTGTCTTTGCAATTCGCTCGGGTCAGCCTAAGCATTTCAAGATTTGAAGACCTTATTGATGGCGGACGATGACGAAGATTGCATTATTATTATTCATTTTATTTCACTTCATCTTATATTCCGCTGCATTATTTATTATTCTTTGGTATATGTAACTCTGATATGTGTTGTATAAGTATAATCAAATGTTTTGTAAAACAGCTTCATGAACTGTTATTTGATTATTATATTTTGTAATTCCGCTGTGAGATTCTGTTTTGTTTTATTTCTTTCTCTGCGTTATTCACCCCAATAACAATCCGCTCTTTTGTATGGTTTGAGTCTGACGTGTGTGGTTTATCGTCGATTTAAAACGTACAAAAAGGCGGGATATTACAGTCGGCATCGGAGCTTTGGTTTAGCGAAAACCTTAGCTTTATGGGGTCTGACTCTTTATTTATAGGGTAGTAATACCTTATGATGAGTCGTTGAGTGTATATAAATGGGAGAGCCTATTTGTTAGTGTTATAAAAAGGTTTTGATATTGTGTTAATTTGTTCGGTTTTGTATTTATAAATTCTGGTTAGTGCATAGGACGCTATGACATCGATAGGGATTTCTAAACACTTAATAGGACAGATCGACACAATATTTGTTTTGAAACATAGGTGAATGAAATAATTTTGCCAATTATATATATTTTTATATATAAATTAATAAATATTAAATGATATATTTGGCTGTCATATGTTGGTTGTTAGGTAGTGAAATAAATAAATATTGGATGGAAATAAGATTTGAAAATAAAATAAATGAAAATTTGAAATTTAGAACTTAATCTTCGGGATTTTTGAAAATTTCTTTCGAATGATTTTGGAATATAATAATAATATTAGTTAAAAGTATTTTCTGATATAGATATTTCAATATAATTTGAAAGAATTGTTTTAAAGAAATTTTGGAAAGAAATAAGTTATGTACTCCCCTCTCTGTCGTTGGAAAATAATTTCGGTGATGAGTGCACGCATCGTCGACATTCATTTTCGAGTTTCTAAGTGGGAAAGCCACTATAGTAGTTTTACTGCAGATTTATTTTGATAAACAAATATAAATTTTAAATTGTTTTAAATATAATTGGATATATAAGTTGTAATTATATATATTTATCTATTATTTTAAAATGATTTGAAATTAAACCCGGTATTTAGTTCTTAAGTTTTTGTTAATTAATAGTTTCAATTATTATAGTGAAATTGAATGTAACTAATTAATAATTGGAACCTCTAAATGAAATAAGAGATTAAACGCTACGTTATAAATGAAATTACAAGAAAGTTGGAATTTGTAACCTATAAAACAAAGGATATGATTATTGAACATTTAATTAATTAAAAGAAATGAGAAAACTTGTATAACTTTCAATTGTATTCTTAAAGCATATATATATAACTAACCAAATATTAAAGTTGCAATGTTTAATAAGAAAATGGAATAGGATATTATACAAGTAAAACTTAAAGTAATGAAAGTGTTCAATGAAATTCTTTAATAAGTAAGAATTTTATGTTATAGTTGTTATAAACTTAAGTTATAATTGAAGTGTTACCATAATAAAATGTGATAGAAAGTAGGTATTATAAGTAAGTAATTATAAACTTAAGTAAATGAATTGATATGCTAAGCAATGGAATTGAACATGAATACTATAAATAAATGAATTATAAACTTAAGTAAATGTTGAAGTTATTTATTATAAAAATAAGTAGGAAGATGAATACTGTAAGTGAAAGACTATAAACTTAAGTTAATGTTTGAAGCTATGTATAACTTAAGGTAAATAAATGAAATTAAGTAATGAATGAATAAATATAATGCAATAAAAAGAAATTGACCTGATATGAGTAAATGAAAATGAATTTTTGTAAGTAATAAATGAAATAAACATTGAATGAATGAATGGGTATAAAATTTTGTTAGAAATAAATGTAAAATTAAAGAAAGTAATCACTGAATGAATGAAAAAAAATGAACAACAAATCTTGTGAAAAGAAATTAATAAGAATAAACTTAAATAATGTTAGAATCTATTGTTCGTTTGGTTTATGGATTGTTTGGTGGAAGATACTTTTGATTGCATAGAATGTATGAATAATCTATTGAGTCTTATCTAAGACTGTTGCGTAAATGGTATACTTCGTAGTTATTTGTCATTCTATGTGATTAAAAGTGTCTAAGCCTGAACAAACTATTTGTTTTGTTGATATGAATGGATAATTGATTTGTGTTGATTTTATATAATGATTGTACATTAGTTGCAAGTGATTGTTGTTTATATTGATTTGTTTGTTAGTGGTTGGAACAGCTTTAAATATTTCATTTTATATAATTATTAACTCTTTTGGATTATATAAGTGAAATGGAAGCAATTACTACTGCTTTTGGTTTCATAATATAAGCGTTAATTGCCCGACAAATAAGTACATTCTCGGATTACGGTTTTCTACGGATATTATATTGTTTTTCCCGTTGTTGGGACATATTATTTTGGAAAATATATGTTATATATTGTTTTATTGATATTATAATTTCTCCCAGACCTCTCCGTACAAAGGTGACTCTACCGAAATTTTTCGTGAATTTTGGACTTAGAAAATTCTATGAAATATTTTCTAAAGATTTTGTTACTTGAATATAAATGGACTTAATGGTTATAAATTGATATATTTTATTTAAATCATTAAATTTTTTAAGTTTATTTGTTTATAAATTTAATATTTTTGAATAAGATATGTATTGATTTCTTAATTCTTTCTTTCCCTCCTTTTTCCTTTTTGGGGATGAAAAGTTTTGAGTGGGGGAGAATGTAATGACCCGTAAATTTCAATAATTAAATTTGTTAAATTAATAAGTTTTAGTAATTTAATATGGAAGAAGAAAAACTTTGTAATTTAATAATGAAAGGAATGCTAAAATGAAATGTAACCATGAATTCAAAAGTATGATTCAAAGTTATAGTAACGGTGGCAAGTTGTTGTTTAATTGGTCTATTAATCTAGTTGTAAATGCTACATTTTGGTATCAAATGGAATATAAAGTAAACAAGGGTAGTGTTGTATAAATAAATGAATTTGTATGTAATTTATGGTAATTGAATGAATTTAACAGTCTGTAAGCAATTATGGTAATTAGTGGAAATAATAAACTTGAGCGTAATATAACAATAATGATAACATTTATTGCAAGTTACCTTTTTATTTAGGCTGCTAAATTTAAGATTGGAAATCAATTACGTTTGATTGTGAGTAATTGTTCATTAATGTGAGTTAGGACAGTAATTGTGAAGTGTGAATGTAATAAAATGAATGGAAATGTATATTTTATTCATGGGATAAAATAAAGTAATGAAACCAAGTTGAATAGATTAATTGAGATTTTAATATAATAAATGTATATATTTGGCAAATTCAATAAAATTGAAAATAACAGTCAATACATAGGAAAGGTGTAAATTTGAATATATGAATGTAATGAAAGACAAGCAAATATTAACTAGGATATAGAGTAACAATAGACTTAATAAAAAAAGATTAGAATTGGATCAAATCAGTTTATTTGGAATTTATCCATTGGAATTCAATCTATAACAAATGGATTAATGGTAAGTAAATGAAATTAAATACTATGTTAAATGAAATTAGGATAAAATGGGAAATATTAATATAATAAAAATAAATCAAAGGCAATTATATCCATAAGATAATAATTGGCTGAATAACAAGATTTAAAATTAAATAAATGGGTTTGTTGGAATTTCAATTGATAATTAATGAATTTACTAAAATTGAAATATGATATTGTAATTGGTTAATAAATTAACTTTAAATTGATATATAAATTTGTTATAAAGGATTGTAAATTACTAGAGTAATCCAAGATGATAAAAATTATAAATTCTAAAATTTGAATGAAAAGTGATTTAATTTGATTTAATATTTATTTATTTAATTGACTGAAAAATAGTTATTTTGGCCACTGACTTGGAATTCAACGCAACTAGTTTTATCGGATCCGTAACGGTGAATTATTGTAGGATTTCAAGTTTCGTAACGGTCGGACTTATCGTCTGATCGTACGAACTCGAAACGTCTATAAATCAATTTAATTGAAATCAACTGAAATCAATTTGAAATAAGCAGATTTTAACATAACTTTTTCATACGATGGAATTAGGACTTGAAACTTGTTCCATTGAATTTAAAATATTTAAAAACATCTATTTTAATACATACGTTGACCCATTTTCGTTCCGGAGGCAGAACGGGCTTTTCGGGTTGTTTATCGTTCAATCAAATCTTGTCAGTTCATTTTATTTTCAACTTTTCCTATAAATAACCCGTTATAAACCCTAGCCACTCCTTATTTTCGTTTTTTTGTAGGTATATCTCATTCTCAACTCCTCATTTCAATGGCATACAAAACCTAATTCCCAAATTCCAAAAATTAATTTCAATTTAAAAACAAAAAATTTGCGGATCTGCAGTAACTTCATGTCGTGCTTTGGGTTTCAGAGGCAAAATACCTACAGCAATTTCGGGTCAGGAAGAAAATGACTTGGCTCACTCCGAGTCATTTTGGCAAAAACTTAAAGTAAGCACCGGGGATTTGAGGCGGCGGACCGAAGTTGAACCTGAAGTCGACCCAGGACCAGAATTTTCCGATCTTCTAATTTTCATAACCATTTCTTACGAACTCGTATTCACGCGCGGTTTATTTCGCTAGGATCGTATCAGAATTATGGACATTTTAACGCTTGTTTGGACGAATTCTGAGACCGTTCAAATTTTGGGCTTATTTTGAATTTAAATTCAAAAGTGAGTGTTTTAACCCACTCACAACTTCTAAAATTTCTTATGCTTGTTGAATTTAATTCATGATGTGATTAGGAATTTATTTATGATTGTTTGGTATATTTTTAATCATCATCTCAGTTAAATTGAATTTATTTGAATTAAATTGTTATTTAGTTTATTATTGCATATAAACTGCTAGTTAAATACCTGTTCTTTATTATCAGTTTCTATATTGATATTTATGGATTATTTTGGATGATGATTGTGATGGATATTGATTGTTGATATTGGTTGAATGAATGTTTAGTTTATATCGTTATAAACTGCAAGTTCGTTATGGATTATTATTTATTCGGGATTGCGGTTTGAAATGATATACAACCGTAAAATATTAAATTACGGATTAAAATGATAAATATCTGTATCACTTGACCATAGGATAGAAAATTATTTACAGACACCGTGGTCTATATAAAAAAATATTTTGAAATGATTTCTATGGTTTTGTAAAGAAATATATAGTTTTATATAAATATTAATTTTAGATATTATATAAATGTTATTTTATTCTTGATTTTAAGCTATGTATAAATTTGGTTTAATATAGAATAAGTTGATAATAAAGTTTGGTTTTATTGAAGATAATATGGTCAAGTATTTAAATTATATTTTATATAGAGTTTATAATGATTTAAATAAATTAAGGTTGGAAGATAAATCTGAAATTTATTTGAAATTGAAGTTAATTAAGAATTAAACTCAAATAAGCTTGATTTGAAATTTATTAAATTTGAAATTTTTAAAGATATGATTTTTATAACTTGATTTTGTTTAAGATGATTTAAAATGAATATTTCAAGTTTAAATTAATTAAAGGAACATTTAGTGATTTGGAATTTGGGGTTTATTTAAAAGATATTGGATTGTTAAGTAAATATTTCAAAACTGAATAATAATGAAGTTAAATTAAGGTATATATGAAGTTATCAAATTTAATTTTGAAATGGTGGAATATTTAAAGCTTTGAATTATATGGAAATTGAAATAGTTTATTTGAGTTTCAAATCTGTATTTGAAATCGATACAAATTGATTGGTTTATTGAAAACTGAATTGAGTTGAAATTTATGAATTTAGATTTGATTTAAATTGAATTTTGGATTCAAGTTGATTTGAATCAATTCACGAAGTTTGAGGAAATTATTTTATTTTATAAAGTAATTTTAAATTTAAGACTATTTTATTATATGTATTATCTTAATATCTAAATCATTTAAGTGGTGGAAATTAGGTTTTCAAAGTTATGGGTTTCAAGTATTATGATTTGAAAGCGTTATAATTTCAAATGTTTTGGTTTCGAAGTGTTATAACTTTTAAAGTACTATGATTTTGGAAAAGAATATATTTGAAATGAAAATGATATCATATATATTTGGTTTTGAAATGGAAATGATATTGTATTTGGTTTTGAAATGGAAATGATATCGTATTGATACATTTTTTGAAATGCCAATGGTATTTTGGTTTTGAAGTATAAACTATTTTTGAAATGACCGTGGTGTTATAATAACGTTTGGTTGTTAAAGAGACCGAGATTGGAAGTTTTCATACTCTCTTCCAACTCCGAAAACCACTTTAACAACCATGTACACGGCGGAGATTCTAGAATGAAGTAGGATGGTGGCGACGTTCTATTGAGGTACATACGTGGACCCGACTTCCGTGAGTTGGCATAAGATGGCTAAAACATGAGCGATTCTCGAGCCAGTGAGGTAGCTCCTCTTATCGGACACACTCCTTCGATACCATTCTATTACTTTGTGATTGATTGGGGCCCTTTGTTTTTTTTTTGGGTGTGGCTCGAGGTGGGCGGTAGCTGCGCGCTGAGCGTCACCACCAGACCGGATGCCTAGTTGGTATATCTTCTCTGGCATTGCCTCGTTGTGCCATGTCACCTACCCTAGCGCGCCTTGTATAAGTTTAATTTGTGTCGTACCTATGGAGTATCCTCTGGTAGCCTCCCGATCAGGAGGTTTTACGGTACTATATAGACTATTGGCACTATTACGTGTTAAGGGGGATATTGGGTAACTCCTTAACGCTATTTTCAAGTAAGTTTACTTTACTCTAGACATTATTATAATAGCGTATATTACTACATAGTAGATAGTTTAACGGATCCTTAGGAGATGTAAATCCCGAACATCTCTTAAGTTACTGCACTCGCGTTAGACACTGGATAGGAGATGTCAAACCCCATAAACATCTCTGACGCCATTCCACTCATATTTTACCGTTGACTTAACTTACATAAGATATTTTAGTTCTGACTCGAGTTTTTTGTCTTTTCAATTCGCTCGGGTCAGCCTGAGCATTTCAGGATTTGAAGACCTTATTGCTGGAGGACGACGACGAAGATTGTATTATTATTATTCATTTTATTTCACTGCATCTTGTATTCTGCTGCATTATTTATTATTCTCTGGTATGTGTAATTCGGATATGTGTTGTATAAGTATAATCAAATGTTTTGTAAAACAGCTTCATGAACTGTTATTTGATTATTATATTTTGTTATTCCGCTGTGAGATTCTGTTTTGTTTTATTTCTTCCTCTGCTTTTCTTATTCACCCCAATAACAATCCGCTCTTTTGTATGGTTTGAGTCTGACGTATGTGGTTTATCGTCGATTTAAAATATACAAAAAGGCGGGATGTTACAACTATAGATTTTCATTGGAAATCATTAAAGGGGCTATTAATGAAACATGTTTGTTGGAAGGTGAAGAAGTGAATTTTGGAACTTATGAAGGGTGTTTAAAAACACATCCCTAAAATATTACTAAAAATATATTATCATTAAACAGTTACAAATAAATGGATATCTTAAATACAAGCAAATAATTTGAAAACATATCCCAAACTCTTTTATTAATATGTACTAAATATCATTTAGTATAAACTTATTACTCATATAAATACAAAATACTATCTTTTGCCAATTAAGAAAATACTTTTTTTGAAGTCGCCATTTTAACCCTGCTGGCAATGTACATGATCCAAAATATTAAAGTCGAGTCTTGGTCGATAAGTGCTCTACATTCTGAGTTTTGATTTAGAGAGCACTCTCTTCATTCTTTCCTTTCTCTCTATGACCTATTTCCCGCAATTCTACGACTTAGCATTCCCTTCTCGTACTTTAATCACTATATGTTACTCCAGTCCAGCAATTCATGGGAAATTTCATGATTAAACAGCATGGAGCAAGAGAAATCCTATAGTAAGCAAGGGTTGATTGACCCAAACGGCATTGTAGCAGGATATCCATCCACTGTAACAAAATTTTGCACACGTGTCACTGTAACATCCCCCACTTCGAGACCTAAAAATGAACCCTGATGATGTTGTAGTCATCACCAGAATTGTTTTCAAGGGACAAAAGTTAGTTCAGTATACATACACATGTGTGTGTGAGTGTATAACAGTCTAAGTAAACTGAACAACCAAAAGTTTTTACTACACATAATATTTTTAGAAGTCTTTACATATTTTATTACATCTCAAACATGTTCCCACACGAGGATCAAATTCAATAGAACATTAATATAGTGTCATGTTCAACATATGAAGATGCCGACATGGACATTTAAGCAGCGGAAATCTAAAAAATCATTATTTGTTAACAAGCCTCCTACTTCCCTTTTCGATTTGTTTTATATGTCCTTTCCAAAGCTTGCTTCCTAACTCCATAAACAACCTACTCAATCGAGTACCCATGACTTTATAAGGAAAACAATAATAAAAACACGAGTCGGATATAAAGCTTGGTACGAGTAATATGTTACCCTAGATACATCTATAGTTAGACCACATTGCCAATGCATGGAATAGGCTTTCCTCTCACAATTTACAAAATCACATAACAATAAACCATCTTACGCAAGTTACAAATCATGTCTAATTTATTACTGAAACCCCTTCCTATATTAGGGTCTCAAAATACTTGATTCTAAACCCATCCTTGGCTCATTGCGTAGTTTAATGCTACATAGCTTTTTTTTATAATGTTTTTCCCTCAAAGTGCTTCCCATGTGGTTTTGGCTTATCCTTTCGTGTCACATAGTACATCCTATGCAGTTCAGATATTTTATTTACACTACAAAGTACAACCCCAAGCAGTCTTGTTATTTAGTTCGAACTACAAATTACAACTCTAAGAAGTTTCGATTATTTAGCTTATACTGCAAAGTACAACCCAAAGAAATTTCTTATCCTTTTCTTATATTTGAACCTCATAGGAAAGTTACATCCACTACCGTGACAGCGTACCCCACGTCTCTTTATAATACAATGCCTCTCCGCTGCCTTCCTAAGGCAATGCATTCAAGTGAGCATTCTCACTCGGTGTTAATATCCTTTTGAACCCGCATTCTTTTGTAGGTTCTTACTTCTCTCTCTTTGATACCTTTGCCTCCTCGAGCTATACCTAGTTATTTATTTAATGGGCTTTAGTTTATATATTCATTCGACACGATATAACCCTACCTTACTCGTATTGTAGCACAATAGTCTCATTCAGTTTCAACATAGTACAACTCTATCCCTCACTCATATTATGGCACAATTAGTCTTTTTCAGTTTTGACATAGTAAAATCTTATCTTTTTTTGAATTAAGCCAAATGTACCTTGCTGCGCTTTTAGCTTTTGGATAAAACGTCATAACATCTTCAACACGGTCCTTTTCAAGCCTTCTGGCTTTGGCCTTCTATACCATTACATTCCTTAGTGTAGTACACCCCGCGCATTGTTCGGCTTTCGATGTGGTTTCGTCATACACATTTTGGCTGCTTGCTTTCACCTACCTTTGTGCTTTAGCACAGAACTTCCCTATACGATATTAACTCTCCCCAAAAGTTAGTAGGCTCCTATGGCAATTCACTACCTTCGATCCTACATTTAGTATATCTTCTTAACGTTTGGCCGCCTCCTCAGCTTCGCAACAGACAAAGTCCGACACTCTTGTTACCAAACTTTACATGTGTCATTATCTGACACGTTCAGATTCTACTTTTGGTTAACGACAATGTCATTTATTTATTTTAGTATTTATATGGGAACTTACCCTGTAAATATTTGACAATAATCTCAGCATGTTTACGTACATATAGATTTTGGTTCTTTACATATTATCCTTCGATCAGTGCAGTTTTAACCTCGGTAATGGTAAAAAAATTTCAAAAATTACTTATAAATTTCAAGAGAACTCTAAAATAATTGCCTTAATATGTCTTAACTCTTGTTTCCATTTTAATCCATTTTCTCTTATTGATTTACCATGTATTTTTCTTCAAAAACTCATAAATAATTATTTTGTTGTAGGAAAATTCTACAACTTAAAACTCATCTCAAAAATCATGATTAAAAGATTATACTAACTTTTTCATAACATTTTGAAACCATTAGAGCAGAGAAACATATCTAAACATCCCATGTATAGCTATTTTTCCCCAAAACATTTATTAAAACATCATTTATCTCATTTAAACACTAACTCATATGAAATCTATCAAAATAATCAAAACTGAATTCATATATAATGAAAATAGTATAAGGGTATAGTATTACCCACCAAGATCTTTGTATACTCTTATTTTAATCTTCCTACTTCCTTTTAGCTTGTGTTTTCTTCTTCTTATTTACTCTTTTTTAGTTCTGCACCACTAACGTGATTTTCAATCATTTATTTTTTAGTAGAATAAAATGTAGAAATGAGGAACATGTTAAGTTTATTGTCCCATAATAATTTGGGTTGTGGCCCTGATAACCTTTTCCCATTGTTAGTTGCCCTTTTTTTTAAAAACGATTTTAGGCACTTTATTGAAAGGAGGGGAAGAATGTACAAAGTGTTTAAAAAAAAACAACATAAACAAACACATAGATTGAAAGCCTGAAACACTTTAAGGCGAAATAGACCCAACCCAAACTTAAGAAGTATCCAGACATCATTATTTCAATCAATGTAACTAGATCCTAACATACTTCATTCAATGCCGCTTCCTGGAAACAATGCGAAAATGACTGGCCTCAAAAAAGAAAATTATTCCCCTCTTTTCCAGAACAGAAAATAAAAATTATTCTTCTTTCACTACAAATTACAAATCTGGAAATCTAAATCACAATCCTTACACCAGCAACACGAGGGAATTAGCACTGATTAGCTAAGCTCTAATATGGGAGAAGATAAATCCAAATCTACAAACACTACTGCTACGAAACTAGAGATCCACTTCGGATTTAGAAGTTTAGGCCCCGTATGGCCTGTCATTTTGTGTTTTGTGTTTTGAGAGATAACAGAAGCATGAAGAATAATCAAACTCTTTCGTCCTCCATTGATACTCGCAATAAGAATTATAAATCTTCTTTTTTAATTTCTTGATATTTCTTAGTAAAATTGAAAACACAAAACTCAATATACAAAACGAAACCAGAGAAGCCCTTGCATTCTGTATCTTGTAAATATAATTTGTGTAATGAAAACAAAATGTTAATAAAGTAGGTTAACCTTACCAGAGCTCGACAAGAGGGGAGGGGAGACACATGATAAAAGTAACCAGAGCAGAAACTATTTCAGAGGGTCGGGTACACTCTTATAACCATTCCGCACAAGTATTATCCATGCTACCTCTGTCTTTATGGTTAGATTTGGTCATTTTGATTATAACAATATCTAATACTTACCTGCAAATGCTCAGTTCTGAATTACCGTGGTTATTGAAAATTCTCTGATTTCGTTCTCACCAAATGGCCCAAAAACATGTTGAAAAAACGACTTTTGCAATATCACTTTTTAATTCCACTATTAAACTTAGAAGTCATCTTTTCGATCTTTTAAAGTATAGAGTTTCAGTATCCAAGGCAGGCCATTTAAATTTAATTCTAAACCATTTCCAAACATAAGCACTAAAAGTGCATTCAAAGAATAGACGGTTTATGTCTTCATTTGAATTTTTGCAAACGTTGTAAATGGGATCCACAATAATATTTCTTTGTATAAGCCTGTATTTAGCAGGGAATCTATCAGTAATTGCCTTGAAAACATAGGCTGCCATTTTGGGTATATGAATTTGGCTCCAGACAAAATTGGTCCATCGAATATCATTTTACACTTACCTTAAAAAGCTATATTTGTCAGTATTCCAATTGCCTTCTTCCATTATGTTACTTGCTAGCAGCCTTTCACCCCTTACTCTTTCCAATGCTTCCGCTCCGATTTTGTTAATTAGCATCCCTCCTTGCATCCATGGGTTGAAGCAAAAAAAAAAGTGGTTTGACCGTCCACTATTCTTTTGTCCATACATTTTAACGCTTCTGGTCTAATTTTGTGAAGATTTTTCCAAATGCGAGAATCATTGTTTCGAGCACGAGTTTCCTAAAAGGACTGCTTTTAACATATTTGGCCTGCATCCAATTGCCCTTTACGCCTTCAGTATTAACTATTATCCACACTAGTTTAATATTAGAAGCTAAGTTAATTCCTTCAAAAAGTCCAAACCCCATACGCCTTCTTTTGTCTTTAAAACCACTTCCCATGGGATCTTAGAAGTTTTCCCTTTCCAAACAAAGTTTAAATAAGTATGCTTAATTTTCTTGAGAGCGGCCAAAGGTAGGATGAAACTATGCATCCAATATTGTATAGTAGAATATATGGTGGATCTAACGACCTAGAATTTTTAACATTTCGAATTTAAATATTTGATTTATTTAAATACTCAAATTTGATTCAAATGTAATAAATAATAAGAAAATCAATTTTTGATAAAATGAACTGATTTTAATGATGTGTTTTTAAATGGATTAAAAGAATTTTTTTTATAATTTTTAATTTGGAAAAATATTTAATTTTTCATTTGTTGTATTTTACACATGATAAAATCAGAGAGTTGGGTTGTGTTCGTGGTGGTAAAACATGATTTTTGATTTATGACGATTTCGAGATTTTTGGAGGCCAGAGTTGGCTGTGGTTGGAGGATGAACATTTTTTGTTCATCTTGGAATTACCGATGTTGTAGGCGGCTAGGGGAGAGATGAGCGGCACTAAAGCAAAGCTTGGGTTGAGACGAGGTCGTGGGTTGAGGTTGGGGTGGTATGTTAGAGCACAGCCGTGGCGGCGAGCTCAACTAGGGTTTTGGGGCTGTTGTTTTTAGTTCATAGCTTTAGCATTGTTGGCGGTGGTTGGAAGCATCAAGCTCGGCAAGGAGTTGTGTAACAACCCTGATTTAGATTACCTGAAATTAAATTAAGAGAATCATTTAATTTAGTGATAATTAACCAATTAAGAGATTTGGTAATTTTCAGTGTTAATTAAATCGGAGTTTGGAGAATCTATTTGTGCGCAGTTCATGTAAATGAATTTTGTACTAAAAATGGGTATTTGGAAGATTTTAGTAATAATGAAAATAATTTCAACATTTGAAATATGATTTTTCTACAATCAATGCATGACTCACGACATTGGCGAGATCCCACATAAGTCAGAATGGGTCTAAGTGAACACATAAAGAATCACCTAGAGAATTCCCGCTAATTATTTCATCATTGTTGTGTTGAGCTGTGATCCGATCTTCAAGACTTACGATGGTTCGTCACGACTAAACGTGTTATCAACTGTCAGCTCGGTGGGTGCAGCCTAGGGTTCTTTGGGCTTCTCCTCCTCATCTCTTGATCTACATCTTTATATAACTGACCGTGGTGCCCGAGCCAAGGCTTCGACATTGATTGCTAAGATTCATTAGTTTTGATGCAGAGAGACATCTCTACATCCTTTCCTTTTTCTTTTTGCCAAGCATCTCTCAACTCAACAACATAGCAGGCACGGCCAGTCGCCTGATCTCCATAAATAATTCCCGCTCCATTCTTTATCGGGAATTTGAGTGTTAAACATCAAGGGGCGATAGCTGCCCTGAATTCAACAAGGGATGGTTGGCCCAAAAAAAGCATTGTACGGAGAGTTCACATCCATCACAACAAACGGTAGCACCCACACTCTCCTACGATTGTCGTCTCCTAACTCCATTGGTAGCTCGATGTAGCATACCACATCAGTAGTAATATCATTAAAGCCATGAATACAGGCTTTACAAGGTTTTAAGTCTTTGGCTTCCAGTAACATCTAGTCATACGTCTTCTTGAAAATGATATTAACAGAACTTCTACAATCAATTAGAATCTTTCTCACCAAGGCGGGGTCGATCATGGTTGAGATCACCATTGGGTCTATAGTATGGGCCTCCACCTTATCTGCAACTCTACTTCAAAACACGATATCATCAATCATGGTTCTCTGCTACTTTGTCGGGGCACCGTCCTCCGTATTTTAGCAACACTCAATATCAACATGTATTATATCATTCACGTAACATTTCATTTCATTCTAGCTTTTATCGGTTGGATGTGGTTCTCCAAAAATTAAGTTAATGACTAATCTTCCTCCTATCCGCCTGGTTTCCTCAGTAGTAGGCGGAGCTTGTTCTTTATTGGAGTCGGATGTCCTCTGCCCGCCTTCCTGTGGGGTTTTAACAAACTATTGTAACTTTCTTTCATGGATTAATTTCTCAATGACATCATGGAGGTGGCGACACTCATCCGTGGTATGGCCATAACTTTCATGAAATCGGAAATACTTCCATATCTGTTTCTGCTTCTCCATTGGTTCTTTCGTTGGTGGTTTTCTGTACTGCATAATATTACAAGTCAATAGGTAGATGTTCTCTAATGATGTGTTAAAGGTGTATAGGTGTCAACTGTCGAGATCCTTGGATTCTCTCTCCCTAAATCCTGACTTCGATCGAGGTTTCAATCACTGCCTCTCTTTTGCTCGTTTGGTTTGTTCTAAACATTAGTTTCAACTTTCCCAGCACTCTCCCTGGACTATTTCACCACCACATTACTTTGTACTCCGTCGACGCTTGGGCCTGCAATATCTCTCTTCTAGGACCATTTTGCCTCCTCCTTCCTCAAGTACCAAGCTACCATGAAGGCAATCCAACGTAGAAGGAGGCATTCCTGCCAACCAATCTCCAAAATCAAAATCAGAGTCTACTCCCTTAGTCAGTGCCATAAGTGTTGCATCATCTTTTAGGATTACTGACTTTTGTAACAGCTGTATTAAACCTTTTCAGATAATCTTTCAGCGATTCCCTTGGTGCCCGCATCAAGTTGGAGAGGGTCATGACATCTTTGGGGCGAGCCGTGGGCATGCAAAAATTCTCCACAAACTTCCTTGCTTATTCATCGAACGAAGAAAATGACCACGGTGGTAACTTGGTGAACCATATGGTCACAACCCCTTCCAAAATATTGGAAAACCATATGCACTTGACTGCATCAGTGGCTCTTATGGAGTCCATGTGCCACTCGTACTTCATGAGATGCTACTTGGGGTCGGTTTTTTCCGCATAAGTAGGCATCATAAGCATATTAAACCTCCACGGGTGCTTTGTGTGTAGGATGTCGTCAGTGAATGGAGTATGACTCCTGAAGAGTCCCAAATCATCATTGGTCAGGCCTTGACTCTCTTTCACAAGCTGTCTCACCATAGTTGTTAAGTTTGATGTCTAGAGAGTCGATGCCCGAAAGTGGTCATGTTCCACCTCACATGAACGACCTAATCCATGCCTTCGACCCACACCATGTTGTCTTGGCTCAACGTGCTTATGGTGTTCCTCCTGAGCAGCAGTCCTATCATCGTCTCTCAACTGAGGTTCATTCACATTCGTCTAAGCTCTGATGCCTTGGTTGATCGCGGTGCCTCTAGAGTTGGCTCCTCCAGCAACATGAAGACTGCCCCCCCCCCCCCCAAAGTTTGAGGGTTTGACCCAAATCCCCTTAAGGGGTTCGGTATCAATTCGTGTCATCCGATGGTAATCAGCTGTGTAGTTCCCCCTCGAGATTCCACCTTCATATGCATTCGTCTTATGCCGTCTGCTCCTATGATAGTCGTCAAATGAAGAGGAGTTCTCTGACCTAGAGTATGGAGAGGGCTCCCTCCTTGTTTTGCCATGTTGGTCTTTCAACTGCTTCAAGTCAATATCAGCTTGGATTTTTTGATTTAGTTGCTGACGGCTATCAAGCAGTTCCTTTATCAGGACTTCAAAGTCAGCTTTGGTGACGATTCGGGGAATTAGCAGCCGCCGGTTGTACAATCTGGTCAACCTATTAAACGTTGATATCTTCAATTCCTTCAACAACATGGAAAGTAGTGGACTTTCCTCTAGCCATGGTTAATAACTTCCGTCTAGATCTTCTTCAAATTTGAATAGCAATGTAAACTTGTCAGCAGAAATATGGATCTATCTCATGAATATGGGAATCCACAAGTAGACAATGAGATCCAATCAAGCTGAGAATTCTCTCTCGAAGAAAGCACCAAAATGTTAGGACCAAAAATTGGCACAAACACCCAATAGATTCGATGTAGAGAAATAAAGTGAACTAAAATTAAAATAGAGAAAACAAGAACATGCAGATTTATAGTGGTTCCACGTTGATTGCCTACGTCTACTTTGATCAAATTGTATTATTAGTCACTTGTTTTTTCTGAGTACATGGGGGATCAAATCAGATTGATCCTTGATTACAATGGAGTTCAAGTAAAACAGCAACGTAAAGATCTCTCAAATGAACAATAAACTCTGTATTTATTGGGGTAGACAACCGAATATCTTCATGAAAATTCGTTGACATAATCTCACGATGTAGATGAGGTCACCCAAAAAAATTCACGACCCAATTCCTAATATTGGGCGATCTGTACCGGTTGGTCCTCAAAGCCACATGGCATCGCACGATCGGTCATGTGGGTCCCCCCTCCATGGTAGCTTCATTTTCCAAAGTTTTTGCTTAGTTGCTTACATGTTTTTGGAGATAAGGATCGATTTTCGTTGAGTTGAACTGTGGATTCAAGTTGTTCAAAGCCATAATGATATGATTCGATCCCCTATCATTTCGGAGAGCATGTCTCTTGATCTCGCTTGATCATTGCTTCATATTGTTATCTATGCTTGATTTTTAGACTCCACGATCACCTCCCTGGGCTGCTTGCCTTGTCTATCATCGAGTCTAACTTGTCCAGTAATCTGAATATAGCCGTGTCAAAAGGCCGGATAACATTTTCAAATATCGGGCTTACCACCACTCCATAATTTCAGCACTTATTTTAACTGATTTTTGTTTATACAGCAAGCAAAAAGAGGGTTGCAAGTAATGTCAACATTCCAGCCCCCAGCAAAAGCGATTAGGTAGTCACCTAAAGCATCCAATGATCCATGAATTTGAAAGGCTTGGCTTTCACTTGAGGTTGTTCAGTTGAGGAAATTAAATTAGGCATGTGATCACTCATATTACATGGAAGAAAACTTAGCAATCGTACTAGAAAGATGAATAAGTCAATCTGCATTAACTTGAACTCTATCGATTTTAGTAAGGATATTCTTGCTCAGACCAGACCACCAAGAAAATTGTAGCCCTTGAATATTCAAATCTGAAAGCCTAGCCCTGAACATACATTGTCAAGTTCTGTTAGTTTACTAAAAGGTACTGTAGACTCCCCTTTCTTCTCTGAAGATTTTCTAATGCAGTTGAAATCCCCAAGAAGGATTAAAGATCTAGCGATGTAAATGGAATCCTCGACTGTATTATTCCAAAGTTTGCCTCTTAAAAAACAAAATTTTGAGCTTACATAAATAAGGTAAAAAATCTAGCTCCCCTACAATTAATCAGATCAATGGTAATGTGTTGATCACTCATACTAACCACATTATAGTTCCAAATGTTTCTGTCTGTCATCACTAGAATTCTGCATTTATAGTATCACGAAACTTTTCTCAAAATGTCCAACCTAACATGTAATTTCTTTCTCAAATTATCAATTTCAAAGCCTCATAATTTATTTTCAACAATACCCAAGCAGTCAACAGAATGTGAATTAATCAATCTATTGACTTCTGTCAATCTATTGGGGTTATGGAATCCCTTGACGTTCCAATAACTGATCACCATTTTAATTGCTTGTTGCGACTACTCCTTAATTCCCAACCTTGTTTGTGGCACCTTTATTCTCTTCTTCTTTTTCTTTCATAGTATCTTCCCTTTTCGGATTTATTTTGACTAATTTGACTTTTTTCAGAGTTTCAAACTTGTTGACCTCTTTTGGTTGGTTAGTAATTCGAATATCATCTACAGTTGTAGAGGGTAAATGATCATGTGTGCCCTCTTTCTTCCTCTGAATTTTTCCTCACTGGTCTCGGTATTCTGGAACCCCTGTGGTAAAAACAAACTTGCATCATTACATCTATTATAAATATTAGGAATAAGAGCAGAAGTACAACTATCAGCATGGGGGAGTTTGGTCAGGTTTGATGATGAGACAAAATACCCTGGAGTAATTAGTGAGATTGCATAAGCCTAGATAGGCCCTATGTCTCCTTCTGACTAAGATCCAGGGGAGATTTGGGTTATTCGGTGAATTTCTGATTTGCCCCTTCTGAAAGTATAACTGAGGACCCTCCTAACAATACTTACTTTCCTCCTATTTATGCTTCTGAAATTCTAAAAGCAGTTTTATATCCTGCTTCATTATCCTATTGATATCTAAGGTCTCGCATAACAATATCTTGCTTTCCTTTTTTTTCCCTCTTTGTTGCCTGCTAAGGATTCCAACACTAGCTTCATTTTCCCCTTTATTTCTCTAGATAGCTCCTCCCTCACTTGGTCTAACTAGTGAATAGCCTCTTCCACCTCTCTAAGCAACTTCCTGGATGAGTTCACTTTAGCAGTGCTGTGATATCCCGGAAATTTGGGACAATATCAATTTAATAATCTACATTAAAAATTAAATTGATTTGATAACATTTGTAATAATATATGAATTGATTTAATAATCTTCTTTTAAATAAATATTTAACTGATAATTTATCTTTTAAAAGTTAATCAAATTGCCTTCTATTTATAATGTATATATATCTGTATATATTGTAAATAGATAATCTTTGTTTTAAATTTAGTAAATAGTCATGTTTCTAATTCTAATATTTTTGACAATTTAGAAATTAGATATTAAGCTATTTAATAAATGATCATATGATTTTAAATTACTCAAGATTTAAGTTTAGTTTGTTTAAAATAATTTTAGCTTACATTTAAATTTAGAAAAAGGTTTGTTTAATTTGTTTTAAATTTATCTTGATAAAATTTTCATGTCAACTTTATTTATGTACATGTGTGTTTGAATAAAATTTATGATTTGGAAATTAAAAATAAAGGTTTAGAAATGTTCAAATTAAAAAAAACATTTATTAATATTAATATAAGTATAAAGTAAAATAATAGTAAGTAATCAAATATTTGTTAGTCTATGTTAAAAATAAAAGAAAAAAAAATAAAAGTAAAGCACATGTTAGAAAATAGTACTAGATACTTCGACTAAATTCATAGCAAAGACTAAAACAACAACTTCATATTTGGGACATAAGTAACATAAAAACAAAACATTACCCAGGCAAGTACATCAGGGAAGCCTGTAGAGTTTTGAAATGTAAAAGCTTAAATAAAAGAAATAAAACAAATATCTATAACAGGTAGCTTACAAATTAAGATGCAGGCAAAATAGACAACAAAACTGAGACAAGTATGCAAAGTCAAATAAAATATCTTCATTCTAGTCAAATGAAATTGGTCAAAGTCTGAAAATAACAGTTCACTAAGATGTATATTATAGTTTGAACTAGAAACAATAAAACAGATATTTATAAACATGTAGCTTCATATACAAGCTAAATCTTGTACACTTACACATATCTTTTTGCAGCTGTACATAATTATGCTTATGTTAACTAATAGAGGAACCAAATCTTAATCACTATCATCTCAGCACATAATTTTGTCAATTCAAGTGAATATAAATCTGTACCTCTCTGATACAAAAATCTGCCCATATCAAAACAAGTGAAACTTGTACATATGGTAACCTACAGCTGTTCAACAGTTTTCTTATTTATATATCCTACTATTTCAGTTCATTCAAACGTAGCATAGCATAGCAAACACTTATATTTTAATAACTGAAGCATCAATGCAAAGTTAAAGCAAAAATATTGTACAACAGTTTCAGTTTTAAAGAATTAGCAGTTGCAAAACAAGAATGCTCTGTCTCTTCCTAATGCAATGATGAGTAACACTTTTTAAAAATTACTTAAGTTTAATCTGATGCATGCTAATGTCTGAATGCTTGACATATTGTGTGAATATTCATTTATTTCATTATCTGGGCATTGGTGAGTTGGAATTATTGCATATTGAATTATTAGTAAGTAACATCACAATCAAAAACTTTTAAGTATAGTTGTTCTGTGCATATTTCTGCCTGAAGTTTAATTTAGCTGTAAATAACTTGTTTTTATACTTAAGTATTTGGTTGTTAGATTTAAGTATCAGGATAACTATGTTTTTATGTTGATAAATGGCTCAAATTCTGTGTGATTGTGAAATAAGATAATTACAGGTTCTATAATCCTGTAAATGCATCCCTGTATCTAGAATTCAAACTCATGTGATTTAAAAACTTAACATTTCTTGATTTACTTGTTGTGATGACCTAAAATCTAATCAGGATATGTTGTCTTGATTATAAAGTTAAGATTTAAATTTAATAAAGTTAAAAAAAATAACTTAAATTTTGTTCTGGAAACTAAAGGAAACAGGAAGGTTTTAATTTATGTAAAATTCAAGTTTGCTAATTTAACAATTCAGTATCATGAATTGAATCTTTATACTTAATAACGAATTTAGAAAGTAAAATTTCATTTTTATGTTAAGGGTTGAGGGTGCGGTAGTGGGTTTTCTCCTAGAACCCAAAATTTCTGCTGTGTATAAGAATTGATCGCCACGGCCCATGTTGGTGATCGAGTGCAGGGATATTTGGGGTGGTGGTAGTTGGGTTGTAGTCGAATAAGGTGCCGGAGTTGTAGACCCTCATATGGTCGGAGGGTGGAGAACTCGAGGGTGACAGGTTTGAAAGTGGGATGTGTTGGAGTTTCAGGTTGCAGAGGGAAGGCTTATTTTTGTTTTCGAGCAAGTGGTTAGCTTCTGGGGGTTGTGTTAGGATCTGGAGGTGACTGGCGTCGTGTGGGGGTGCCAGAGGATGGCCGGAGGTGGCTGGGGCCACGGTGCACGCGCACCGTGCCAGTGAAGTATGGTGGTGTTGTGTTTTTGGTATGCAGAGTTTGGCCTCAGGGAATACTCGAGTCACTCGAGTGGATGACTCGAAGCAATGTGATGAAGGGCTCGAAGCAGGTGAATAGGGTTGTAAATTGTGATAGCTACAGGTTTAAATGGTCACAGTTTTTAGTGTGCATGTTTTGGACTCGGGGAAGTCTCGGGTTATTTGCCTTTTTACTCGAAGCAGAGAGGCAGTTGACCCGAAGCAACATTGTTTTGGTCTCAGGTGGGTGTTGAATTGCTACAGGTTGTATAAACAACCTGTACATTTAAATTTAAACTAAATTTAAAGCAAAATTAAATGTAAGTTAGTTGAAATCATGATGTAATTGAATTTAAGTTTGTCAACTAAGATTTAACAAAGTCTAAATCTAATTAGATGTATAAATTCAAATTTATATTTTGAATCTAAATGTAGTTTTAAAATATTTAAAGGGGTTTCAGACTTGATAATTTCCAGATTTTAAAATTAGCTCTGAAACAAAATGTTGCTGCAGTTAAATAAGATTTTTGTTAAAGTTTTGATTCAAATGGATATTTGAATTTTAAAGTTTAAAATAGATTTGGATTTAAAAATCGAGTTCCTAATTCTAGTTGTCAAAAGAAAGTTAAATCGAATTTGAAAATCAAGATAAATTGAGAAATTCAAGTTTACTTAGAATTCAAAATCTGAAAATTTAAATCAGTTTAAATAGGAATATTTTAAGAATGAGTTCAAATAAATTAGTTGACAAGTAATTTGTTTAAATAAAAATTAACTTGATTTGTGAGAATTCTTTGATTTAAGATTTTTGAATGAAAAATAAATAAATTGTTTAACTTGAGGTTTGCAAGTTAAATATTAATGTAAATTTGAAAATTTAAATTTGAATTAAAAATTCAAATAGTTTAATTTAAAAGATTTTAAATTGAATATAAATTATAATCATTTTGAATCTTCAATTCAAATGATACTTAAATTTAAAATGTAATGTTAATGAAGTCATTAATTAAAGAATGAATTATCTTAAGGATAATAGGGTAATTAAGAAATGACCTATGTATTAAAGTTAATAACTAAAGATCAATTAAGAAGTAAATTAAGAGATGATATTAAATATAGATAATTAACTAAGGATTATTAATTAATTCATATATAGGATTAATTTTGGATAATTAATTAGATTAATTAGATAATCTATTGTAAATTGTTAAATGTAATTACTTGATAAAAGGAATTAAGAGATTAATTACTTATGGTAATTAATTTTGATAAAATGATTAATTTAAGTTAAGTTTAATTAATTTAAGAAATCATTTTGATAAGTGTAATTACTAGTGTATGCAATGGAGCACAATTACTTAAGAAAGTAATTAATGTTAATTATTGAATGTAATTAGCGAAAGATGATATGTTAATAAAGTAATTTGGATAATTACTTTTGAAATTAATCAGAGGATTAATTAATGAAGATAATTAATTATGGGATAATTAATTTATTTATATGAGTAATTAAGGATAATTAATTACTGGTTGTTATTAATCAAAGGTGATTAATAATTGTGTTTAATTAAAGATTAATCACTTAATGTGATTAATAAAGTAATTTAATCTGAATTAGAGATCATTAGTTAATATAATTAACGGTGTAAATTAAGAATCGTTTAATTAAGAAATAATTAATAATGTGAAGATTAATTTATGTAATTAATTAAGAATAAATGTAATTAATTATAAATGTAGTAATTAAAAGTTAATTACTAGGAATGGTTTAGAATAATTAATTTATAAAATTAATTAAAGACTAATTACTTACTGTAATTAGAAAATGATCAATTAGAGGAGTTAATCAAGATAAATATCTAGAGATTAATTAATTAATTTGTATAAATTTAATTATTGGTTGTATAAGCAGGATTTATGAATGAAGTAATTAATTTAATTTACTTTAAATTAATTAGAGATAGAAGTAGTTAATTTAATTCATTTTAAATTAATTACAAATGGTAAGATTATAAATCATTGCTTATGAATGAATGATAATGATATTTCATTTGATGATTGAGATATGAGATGGGTAATATCTTATGATATGGATGCTTGGTTTAAGTAGGATAATATTTAATTATCTGATGGATGATAATATTGATTATCTGTATGTGAGATGATGTGATTATTTATTGTGATATTATGAATTATCTATCTGTGTGTATATTGATGATTTTTAATTAAACTGTTAAGGCTAAATAGACAACTTGGCCCTAAAAGACACGTTTTGGATTTCGATGAGACCGGGATCGGTTTTCCTTATTTGGAACATCCGAAAACCACATCGATTCCAAATTAACGATAGGTCGTGAATCTGAAGTGAAGATTCAGAGTGCAAGGGTTGTCGTCGTTAACTCTGAGGGTGATTCTAAAATGAGTGTAACGAGATGATGCCTTCGGTTTCGTTCGAACCCGGAACGAACTTGTATGGATTGAATGCTTTCAGCACATCGTCAGGCGGATGATGAGCATTCTAAGTGATATGTTCTTGAAAGGTAATCGCAGCCTCAAGCCTCATCAACCGGGAATGGCTAAAACAGGGGAGGTGCAACAAGGTTAGGTGGGTCATGCCCAAGCAGGACGAGATATACCCCTGTCTAGATGTCCCTTTTTATTCGGCTGTGTGGGCGGTTGGATGTACACCAACTGCGGGGTTATCTTGTTCGGGACTGTTCAGTAAGGAATGGTTCCGGCCTTGTGTTGCAGGGGAGTTAGGGTGGCTCCTCGGTACTGTGATCTAGACCACGTACTGTGACGGGCGGTACCCCAGTAGCCCTGCCATTGTATGGGATCCAATTTCCAATAAGCGCCGTACGTTTTGATTGTGCCCAACTATGTTGAAATGTGAGATGTAAGCATTTCAGCTATTTCTGTATTTTACTTGAAAACCCTAGACACTATTATAATATCACAGAATTTCCTATCAAATGTTTTGGTTAGCGTAAGGTAAAAACTTTTCCATGTTTATGTGTGGGGAGTCTTACGTGATACCTTTTATTTTCAAAAGATTTTCAAAGTTAAGCAACTTTAACCTGTTACTCATACCAGACCCATGTCTGACCCGGAGTTTATTTTTGTTTTTCATAAACTCTCGGGTACCCAAATTTTTACGGGTAGCCAAGGGATTCAGGTTTAGCTTTGACGAAATCTGGAGGAGCAATGGAGCAGGAGGCTTCAGCGTTATAGATATATATATGGTTCCACCGTGTTGGTATCTCTGAGTCGTTTGTTTGAGTTGAGTTGTATTAACTAGACAGGTGTTTATAACTGCCTAGTATGTGATGTATTATCTGTATAACTCTGATTGATGTTGTATATTATGTAAATACTTATGTGATTATTATAATTTATTCGTTCCGCTGTGAGATTCTGATGTTGTTGTTCTTTCTTCTCTATCTTTTCTACTTTCTCACCTCTTTCTTTTCTTATTAACGATACTTCTTCCTGGGCGTAGGAAGTTGGGTCGTTACAAGTGCCTTTTCCCTATTATCCTCCCAGATAGGATTAGAGGTCTCCATTCCTTCGGTGTGTTTGGTATTCTCCTGACCACCTTCCTTCCCCTTCTCTTTAGTATACCCATCTTCCTTCCCCTTCTCCTTGGGATGGGTCGAATCTACATTCTCCTTAGGAATCTAGACTTTTCTCATTGAGCATTGCTTCAAAAGATGTTCAAGAAAAACAATTCTCACTTTGGGAAGGAGGATTCTCACAAAAAAATTCTTGTCTAAAATATTCTCCCTGCTCTCCCAAAGCCTCTAAAAATTTAGGAAAACCATACTTAGCTTTGATATCCATGAAAAATCTAGCAAAGGAAATTCAGTTTTACGTTGGGCAGCTTCATACATTTTAATAGCCTTTCCAATCGTACTTACAAGCGTGCTAATGGCTTTAGGACCACAAAGCCAAAGCTTAAACCGGGTAGTCGAATCCATATCGGCATGGAAGTTAATAAGTCTCTATTCATCTTCACATTAGGGCTTAAACATTTGATAATGATAAAGTTTTTTTCAAAGAACCAAGGACCCTCTTCTAATATTTTGGTGCAATTCGCTTCTTTCTCAAAATGAGCAACAATGAAAACATTGTCTCTAAACTAAATTGAAAAATTACCTTCCATCTTCCACGTTCTCTTAGAGTATACTTTAATTGCCTTAAAGAATGGCTTAGGCCCAACAACATGGAATATAGCACAATTGCACCATCCTCCTTCAGCTTTCTCCGATGCCTTTAGAGATAAACACCTTTTTACTTATCCTCTATCACCAATGGCTCTCTGTATTCTAGGCTAGATGAACCATTGCTAACCTCGCCCCGCACTACATCGGAATAAGAAACTTTCTTTGCATCGCTATATAAAGTGGATTTAATTCTCTCAACTTTTTTCGTTAATTGGCCTTTTTTCTTGTTTAGTTTGCCATACATAACCAAACTCGTATGGAAAGGAAGTGTACACCCAAATACTCACCATATTTCTTATTTATTTTTGTAATTTTATCCATTCAATTTCTCATTTCGAAAATTAATCCTTTGATTAATAATCATTAATTGCAGGGTATTATAAGCATCCTCAAACATAATTTCACCCCTTAAAATTCAGTTAGGGTACGGTAGTGATTGCATATACATCTCATGCCCATTCTAGCATCCCCACATAAGTTCACCACCCATGTGTCGTAACAAAAATGTACTAGTTCATCTACTAATAAAAAACAATCATATATATGGTCTACAGCAATACACATCAAATACCTATGCTAAGCCAAAACAAACAACTCTGGATAAGTCCTCTTTAACTTATCCTCTATTTCTCATATACAATCTACCCGGTCTTCACTCCACTAGACACATACTAGCTTCACTACTTTATTCTTAAGCTACTTCTCATATTCGTCTACTATCTGAATCAGTTATCTCGCATAGGTCATGTTCGGCTCAATGACCAAGTCGTATATCACTTTCGGACTTACTAATGCTTTCGAATCTCTAATACACTTCCTTAAATGTGATATATGTTACATATTATGTATCTTACAAAAGATCTTGGCTGCTCCACTTAGTATGCTACCTCCCAACATTCTCTACAATCTGGAAAGAACCTATGTATCTGGGTGCTAACATCCAAGACTAGCCAAAACACACTGCACCTTATATTGGTGAAACCATTACGAACATTTGAACATCTACTATGAACTCTAGTTCCCTCCTCCATGTGTCGACATAAGTCTTTTGCCTAGACCATGCCACCTTCATTCTAGTCTTTATTAGTTCTACTTTCTAAATATCGTCTTTCAGGACATCCGGCCTCAACATGAGCATATCCCATGTTTCCATCCAACATACAGGTGACTTACGCATTCTTCAATGCAATGCCTCGAATGGTACCATTCCAATATTGCTTTGGTAGTTGTGATTGTATGAAAAATATACCAAATGTAAGTAAATTTCCCAACATCCCTCAAAATCAAAAATGTAGACTCTCAACAAGTCTTCAAGGACTCTATTGATCCTCTCAATCTTCGGATGGTATGCAGTGCTCATGCGCAACTTCGTCCCAAAGCGTTCTGCAAATTGCACCGACACTCACTGACGAATAGTGGATCTTGGTCATTGATAATATTGTTACGCACTTTATGCAGTTTCACTGCTGCCTTGATATATATCTCAACTAATTTTAGCATTATTCTTATGGCCTTCACCAGATAAAATGAGTGCACTTGGTTAGGCTATCAACCACGACCTACGTACTTTCATTTCCTGCTCTTGACCTTGGTAATCCATCAACAAAATCCATAGATACCAAATCCCTTTTCCAAACCAAAACTTCTAGAAGCAGCAAATGCCCACTCAGCTTCTGGTCTTCTAGCTTCACTTATTGCCATACGAGACATTTTCTCACATATCCTTGCATATCCTTCTTTATTCTTTCCTATAAGAAACTTCCCCTTCATATCTCGATACATCTTAGTACCACCTGGTGAATGGTGAACTTTGAATGATGACACATGTCCAATACTTCCTTTCGAATGCCTCCAATAATCGAAACATACAACCTTCCATTCTTCCATAGTCTGCCTTCCCCATCATCACTGAACCCCTTTAGCTCAACTACCACTATGTCTAATTTTAGGCTTCTCACTATTTTGGTGCAAATATAATCTTCTTTCTATAGTTCTGTAATTTTATCAACTAGCGCAGATCGAACTTCCAAGTAGGATAGCATTCTGGTAGAACTACTCGGACCTACATTGGTCCAAAACTTCACATTATTGTAGACAATGTCTCTAACAATTCTATTCTTCAATCATAGCCAAAATACAGTTTTATTGCTTTCGGCTTAAGACATTAGCTACCTTGTTTCCCTCCAATGGGGTATACTCTATCTCAAAATCATAAAATGCTAAAAATTATAACCACCTCTGCTACCTCATATTCAAATCCTTCTGATCAAAAATCTCAAGGACTGAGGTTAGTAAATATCTCGAACCTTTCTCCTAGGAGATGATGCCTCTAAATCTTCAATGCAATGATAATAGCCACCAACTCTAAGTCATGAGTAGGCTATCGAACTTCATGCGGTCGTAACTTCCTAGATATATAGAGTATTACTTTGCGCATCTGCGTCAACACTTCTCCTAACCCAAACAAGAAGTATCTATATATATACACTATCATATCATCATTTCCCATGGTATCGCTAGCATAGGAGCATTTGTCAACCGAAGTTTCTACTCTCTAAATGATGTCCTACATTCCTTCATTCAAGCATACTTATTATGTTTTCGATTTAGTTTCATCATAGGTGCTGCTATACGGGAGAACTCCTTAATGAACCTCCGATAGTAGCCAGCCAAACTTAAGAAACTGGGTACCTTAGATATAGTCTTTGGTCTAGGAAATTCGCTTCCCTTTTTCAAAAATGACACTTAGAAAATTTTACCTTTAACTTACGTTGTATTAGTGTCTCCAATACAAGCCTTAGGTGAGATGCATCTCTCCTACATCTTTCGTGTCTACTAAGATGTTATCTATAAATATCAACACATATCTACCTGGCCGGTCTTGGAAAATTCTATTCATCAAATCTACAAAAAATGTAAGTGCGTTGGTTCGTCCAGAAGGCATTACTAACCATTCATACGAAACATACCTTGCCTTGAATGTAGTCAGTGGAATACTTTCCTCGGCGACCCTCGGTTAATGAAACCCCAAGGCCAACCCTAGCTACAAGAAGACCTTTGCTCCATTCAGCTGGTCAAACAAGCCATCTATTCTCGGTAAGGGATATCTATTATTTACCATTCTTTCATTCAACTTCCAATAATCAATGCACATCCTTAAGGACCCATCAAATTTCTTCCAAAATACTACTCCCAAGTTGAGCTATTCAGGCCTTACAAATCTCTGGCCTTTTGGCTCCACCAATTGCTTCTTTAATTCTTCGGTCTCCTCTAGTGGCATTCACTAGATGGTCGGCTAAAAGGCTTAGCACCTTGTACTAACTCTATGTGAAACCTACCACTCTCGAGGGTGGAAACTCCTAGACTTGTTCAAACACATTAGGAAATTCCCTCACCACATGTACTTCACCAAGATTTTCCTCCTTTAGAGCTTAAGTGAACAAAACTTCTCTATATCCATTTTTAATCTCTTCTGAAACTACAAATACTTTTTTGCTTCTGCCAAGGTAACTCAAGGTTATCAACCTTTCGACATAGTACTTTCTACCACAGTAATGCTCCAACCAATCCATCCTATGAAGTCAAACATATAAGGATCCGGCAATACATACACTAACCTAACTCGATCTATAAATTAGTGCATGTTCATCAGAGAGTGGTATATCCCCTTATCGGATTTACCATGCGCATGGAAGTGACTAAATAGGTAATCCTTAACCCCAATCTATTAATCAAGTCTTTAGCTATAAACGAGTGTGTCATACTTGTATCAAATAATACTCTGATTGAAATACCAAAAATCAAAGTCAAACTTCCAAAATGACATTCTTGCCTTCCTTAGCAGTAGACAGACCTCCCTCCGGACCTTCCAAAGCATAAGCCTATGCTTGAGCTTCAGGTAATACTTTTTAAGATGTCCCATTTTATCACACTTGGAGCACTTTATACTCTTATAACTCTTCGGTACTGAACATTTAGATACAAAGTGTCCCTTTTGTTCATAATTAAAACACGCAACCTCTGTGGTAATGATTTCTCCACCCCTTCCTTTTGACACAACCTTCTTGTCCTTGGTATATGGAGTAAATTTCTTTTATTGTACTGTTTAGGCCTCATCCCTACTCTTCTCTTAATGAACTTCTCATTCTTGGGGTATTAATTATCTCCCTAGCAAATATAGCCAAATATTTGAACTTCTAGATGTAACTTTCCACTATAAGCCCACCCTGCTTTAAGTCTATAAAGTGTCGTGGTAACACACTCCGCCGAGACTTGGATATGAACTGATTCTCAAAACTTTCCTTGAACTACACCGAAGTAATCTCCTCCTTTGGAGTTTCAACAATCACCACCTCCTACCAATCTAACGCACCTTCTTGCAGTTGCCTCGATGCCAGCCTTCTCTTTTATGCATCATTAACCCTAGATCTCCAAATATACGTTCATACATCCATAACCAATTTAGTACATCAACTGCAGGCTCCTTCCTTATGAACATCTTCTCCCAAGTTTCGGTAGTCTTGGTTCATTTTTGAGAATTATTCTCTTACTATAGCAGGCCTTTGCTCCATAGCCTTCGGCATATTCTCCCTTAACATTTACACCATAAACTGCCTAAATAAGGCATTTACATCCATGACTTCTATAGTAACTAGCGGTGCAACTTCAGCCTCAGTTACTCTTGGCATTTTACCTTCGTTTCTCCAATTGGCTTTGTACTCTCGGACTCCCTCCTTGTGTTTTCTCATTTTATTATAACGCGTCAATTCTCAATTCCATCTTGCTTTTTTTTTCAAGCAATTCTTCATTAAAAATGGAAAGAAAGAGAGTGAAAATAATAATAGAAGGGTGGATATATCTATACCACAAAAGTACAAGTACGTTATACAGTGTATAACTTCCCAAGATGTTTGTTTACTCTCTTACCATTTTATTTTCTAGCTTTTTTACGTAGGTGTTCCTTAAGCTAAGTTTTGATATCAAATTATAACATCCCCCACTTCGAGACCCTAAAATGAACGTCGATGATAATGCAATCATCACCATAATTATTTTTACACAATAAAAGTAAATTTAGTGTATATATAACAATCTAAGTAAACAGAGCAACCAAAGTTTTTATTAGACATAATAGTCTTAAGAGTCTTTACATTTTTTTATTTCATCCAAAACAATTGCCCATGCAAGGGTCAAATACATTAGAACAAAACTAGAGTGTCATTTTCGACATATGAAGATGTCGACATGGTCACTTAAGCAATAGAAATCCAAGCAATCATTATTTGCTAGCAACCCTCCTGTTTCTGTCTATAGTTTTCTTTATTCATCCTTTCCGAAGCTTCCTACCTAATTCCATTAACTCAACCTACTTACTCGAGTACCCATGAGTTTATAGGGAAAACAATAACAAAAATTTGGGTTAGACTTAAAGCGTAGTAGGAGTAATACATTACTCTACCTAGATCATATAGTAAGACCATGCCGCTAATGCACGGAACGGGTTTTCCCCTCACTATTTATAAATCATGTAACAATAAAATGCCATATGCAAGTTACAAATAATGTCTAATTTATTACCAAAACCCTTTCCTACGTTAGGGTTTCAAAATACTTAATTTTAAACTCATCCTTGGCTCACTGCATAGTTTAATGCTGCACAGTTTTGTTCCACAAAGTGTTTCCCTCAAAGAGAATCCCATGCAGTTTCAGCTAATCCTTTCATGTCGTGGAGTACATCCCTATGTAGTTCGAATATTTTATTTTACACTACCAAGTAAAAACATAAGAAATCTTGTTTTTTGATTCATACTACAAATTATAACTCTAAGTAGTTTTGATTCTTTAGCTTATACAACAAAGTATGTAACGACCTGCCTTTTTGGACTTTTTAAGCAAACACACAAGTTAGACTCAAACCATTCAAAAGGGTAGATTGTTATGGGGTAAATAAGAAAAGTAGAGAAAGAAAGAAAAACAAAATAAAGAATCTCACAGTGGAATGACAAAATATAATAATCAAATAAACAGTTCATGTAGCTATTTACAAATATATTGATTATACTTTTATAATATAGATCAGAGTAATATACGGCCAGAATAAATAATAAATAAATGCAACGGAACAATATGATGCAGTAGAATACATATAATAAGTAATAATAGTATAAAATCTTCATCTTCATCCTCTAGAAAGCAGTCTTCGATAAACTGAAAAGCTCAGACTGACCCGAGCGAATTGAAAAGACAAAACACTCGAGTCAAAACAAAAGGATATTATGTAAATTAAATCAATGGCGTCAGAGATATTTACGAGGTTTGACATCTCCTATCCAGTATCAACGTGAGTGCAATAACTTAAGAGATGTTGGGATTTCCATCTCCTAAGGATTCATTAAACAATCTATTACGTAGTACAATACCCTATTATAATAGTGTCTATAATAAAATATTAAAATAGGATTAAGGCATTACCGATATCTCCTTTAACACATTTTTATATATTCTCGTAGTCTATATAGTACCGTAATTCCTCCGTAAACTGGAGGGCTACCAGAGGGCACTCCAAAGGTATGGTACAAACCAAATGTAACGACTGGGAATTTTTGACATCCCAAGTTGTGAATATTAATTTATAACATTCAATAATATTGTATTTTAATATACAATATTCCCATTAATCAATAATTAATAATTGTATATAATTTTTCAAAACTATTATAATTTGAATTTTCAGATCTATATTAAATTACAGATTGATTAAATGGAATTTCTTATATATATATATATATATATATATATTGTTTTAAAGGTAAAATATGTATATTTTGTTTTAGATAAAACATGTGTATTTTGTTTTAGAGACAAAACATGTATATTTTGTTCTAAAGATAACATATAATAGAGAATTAAAATTAGTTGAAAAAAAATCATATGCATATACTTTTACACATAAGGATAATAAAATTTATATGTATATAATTTGGATAGAAATTCATAATAAAGTAAAAAGGATATTTTTGATTTTAGGCATATAAAAAATATTGTTTATATTAAATAGAAAGAGTTTTAAGTTGAAAGTTTTTAAAATAATATATATATACCATGAATAAGAAAAGTTTTATATATGTAAAGATAAGTTTAAAAGGAAATTTTTTAATGTTTAAATAGATAAAATGTTAAAAAATAAAATGTTGTGTATAAGAATCACATAAATATAACTAAGAAAAACTATATATACGTAAATATCAAATGAGCTTGATTTATTTGGAAATAATATATTTCTATATTATTATTAAAAGATGTATATATGGACGCATATACACATGAAGGCTTAGAAGTTGTTTTAAAAACTACTTTGTAATCCTTGTTTTATAATACATGTAAGTGAAGTCATGTTGACCAAAAAGTTTTTAAAAAAGTGTTATTTCATATCCTTAAAATTTAACTAATAAGTTTCATTTTTAAAATTATGTAAAAGTATAAAATGTATAAGAGAAAAATGCAAACACAACTTTGTCAAAGATAACTATGCGCTGTTAAACTTCATAAGTGTACATAAATATACCTTAAATAGTGTATGGTTTATATATAAAAATATAATAAGGGAAAAGACTTCAAAATCATTAAATGTTAAGAGAAAAACAGTTAACAAAACAGTTATTAATGTATTAAAAACAATGGGTAAACAGGTGATAGATTGTTAATCAAAAAACAAATTTACATCTGGCAGAGAAACAACTGATAAATGTTGTAATAATTATCTTTTTATTTTCAAATTTCTTTCACCATTAAAGCAAACATCTTCTCAACCATCAAAAGGTCATCTCAGTCTATCATCTGAGGTTGCAAAGCTTGTGTATATATAGGTCTTAGATCAGTGTTGTTGTTTAAAAAATTAAAACCCGTAACTTAAGAAAATAGCCTCTGTTCAAATTGTACACAATCTGGAAACAAAATTTAAAAAAAAGCAAGTACTCTATAACTATTCTGGAGACAGGATCATTCTCTGTTTAAATTCAAACCATCAGGAGATTTTAAAAAGCAAGTTCAGATTCAGATTTAAAGATTTCAACTTCAACTTTTAAAGCTTCTGGAATCAAAATGTTTAAGGTGGGAAACCTTAATTTTAAACTTGGAAATGAATTTTTTTGTTACTCTGTTGACAGTGAATATTTTGTTCATCCCAGTTTCAAAAATCTAAATCTCTTAATCTAGTTCATATTTGATGATGCTGTAAACTAAGAAAATATGTATTTTCTAGTATAGTTAAGTTAAAAATAGTTTGTGAATGAATTATGCCATGTAGTTCATTAATGATAAATTTTAAAGTGAATAATATACTTTAGTAAAAATTCAATATTTTTAAGACAAGGATTCAAGCATGCAATCTAGATTCTTGCGTAGAAATTGGATTTTTAGAAGTTAAATCATGATTTCTAATAGTTTATAATGTAAGAAATTTTAGAATGTCAAATTTCTCTTTAAAAATTAATTTCACCACCAGGATGGTGGAGACGTCGGGGCAGCGACGCTGGGAGGTGCGCATGGGCTTGGCGAAGCGATCGACCGTGGCCGTTTGTTAGATTTAAGCTTGGATTGGTTTGGGCGATGGATTGTAGGGTTTTGGGAAGGATTTGGGAGGCCGGCGAACGCGACGAAACTGGGAGATGGTGGAGCGACCGGAATTCAAAGGGGTTGGCTCGGTGATAACTGCATGGGAGGGCTGTCATCAAAGGTAGGTGGCATGCGAAGCTGTGACCGGTCGTGGATGTGGAGGGTCGATTTGTGGAGGAAGATGGTTTTCGGGTTTCAAAAGGGTGAAGCAGATGATCGATTTTCGATCAGAAGGGTAGATGGCGTCGGTGAAGTGGCGAAGGGATCTGGGAGTGATAAGAGACTGGGAGGTGGTGTCACGGCGGCGAGATGGTCAGTGGCGTGGGTGTACGTGCACGTGTGTCACCGTACACGAGTGATCCAGGCTAAGAGCATTTGTTTTCGCGATGGATGATGCGTGCGATCGGCGATGGTCTCGGGTTATCCTCAAAGTGATGCTCGAATCGATCGAACTCGGGGTTGTTGATTTGTGTCAAATCATTTGGGTTGTGTCCGTGGAAATGGAACTGGGGGCAGAGAGGGTTGATGAGGGAGGAAGTTAGGAAGGTCTTTGGGTTGTTTTCTTTGTTTTCGGGTTGGGCTTCGGCCCGTTTATGTTTCTGTAAATATAATAGGTTTCGAGTTGTTTTTTTCTAGTCTTTAGGTTTTGAGCTTCGGCCCGTTGGGTCATTGCTTATTTAAAAACAAGATTTATTAATGGAAGAAAATTGGTTATAAAGTAAAAATAAAATCATAATCATTTGTCTTTCCAAGTATATAATCAAGCATGTTGGTTAAAGTAAATATTTTTTAAAACCGATTCTCTTTAATGTTAATGTTATTTAAAGTTTATATAAACAAAGGAATTTTGGATAATAATAAAGATTATTTAATTAAGGCTATTTTAATAAATTATTTTTATTATAAGTTAAGCAAGCTTTTAAAAATAATTTATTATTAATCCTTGAGTTTTATTTGAATAAATTGAAGTATAATTAAGATAATTAAGGGAAAATAAATGTTTATACTTTTGAATTAATTCAAGTTCTTAAGTGATTCTATATTTATAATAATTATTTAATCTCACAGATAATATAGTGTTTTTAAGGAAATGGTTTGTATCGACGGATATTACGCCGTCGTATAACTCGATGTGTAGTTGAATAAGTAAAATTTTACAAGCTTGTGCAGAAGGAATTAAATTACCATTTAGGGATAAATGTCGTTGTATAATTTTATACAACCTATCTCTTAAGATGTTCCCATACTTCATATATGTGTTAATTGTAGATTAGTCAAACTGCTTGATATTTGATCAGCGGAATCAAACACCATTCCACTATTTATTTAATTTAACTTCTATGGGTAGTCTAAGACATCAATCTGATATTTTCTATATAATTGTTGTAAAAAATTACTAGCAATGATAAATCTCTGATCTGTTTATTCATGCATATATCTGTTTATTTGCATGTTAGTTATATTTGAGAATAATGTGAATCGACCTATGGAAGATGATTGATATTGAGTAACTGTATTGACATGCTAGACTATGAATTGTCGCTTGATAAGTACCGTTGAGACTAATAAGCCTTATTCTGTTTATTTTGAACCTAGTTTTGTTTTAAAAATGAATATTATTTATAATGATGTTTTTAAAAGAATTGATAAATATTTTGGAAAAGACCAAGGAAGTTAAATTATTATTAGAGATCTTTATAAGGTATAAATATTTGTAATCTTTGTTTTATAATACATGTATATGAAATCATGTTGACCAAAAGTGTTTTAAAAAGTGTTATTTTATATCCTTAAAATTTAACTAATAAGTTTCATTTTCAAAATTGTGTAAAAGTATAAAATGTATAAGAGATAAATGCAAACACTACTTTGTCAGTGATAACTATGGGATGTTTAACTTCATAAGTGTACATACATGTACCTTAAATATTGTATGGTTTATATATAAAATATAATAAGGGAAAAGACTTCAAAATCATTAACTGTTAAGAGAAAAACAGTTAACAAAACAGTTTTTAATCTAGTAAAAACAATGGATAAACAGATGATAGATTTTTAATCAGAAAACAAATTTACATCTGGTAGAGAAACAACTGATAAGTGTTGTAATAATTATCTTTTTATTTTCAAATTTCTTTCACCATTAAAGCAAACATCTGCTCAGCCACCAAATGGTCATCTCAGTCTATCATCTCAGATTGCAAAGCTTGTGCATATATAGGTCTTAGATCAAAGTTGTTGTTTTAAAAATTAAAACCTATAACTGAAGAAAATAGCCTCTGTTCAAATTGTATGCAAACTGGAAGCAAAATTTTAAAAAAGAAAAGAAAAGAAAGTACTCTGTAACTAGTCTGAAGATAGGATCATTCTCTGTTTAAATTCAAACCACTAGGAGATTTTAAAAAGCAAGTTCAGATTCAGATTTAAAGATTTCAACTTCAAATTTTAAAGCTTCTAGAATCAAAATGTTTAAGATGAGAAATCTTAATTTTAAACCTGGAAATGAATTGTTCTATTACTTTGTTGACAGTGAATATTTTGTTCATCCTAGTTTCAAAAATCTAAATCTCCTAATCTAGTTCATATTTGATGATGATGTGAACTAAGAAGATATGTATTTTATAGTATAGTTTAAGTTAAAATAGTTTGTGAATGAATTATGCTGTGCAGTTTATTAATGACAAATTTTACAGTGAATAATATACTTTAGTAAAAAATTCAATATTTTTAAAACAAGGATTCAAGCATGCATTCTAGATTCTTGCGTAGAAATAGGATTTTTAGAAGTTAAATCATGATTTTTAACAATTTATAATGTAATAAATTTTATAATGACAAATTTCTCTTTAAAAAATAATTTCGCCACCATGGGTAGTGGAGACATCGGGACGGCGACGTTGGGAGGTGCGCATAGGCTTGGTGAAGCGACTGACCGTGGCCGTTTGTTGGATTTAGGCTAACATTTGGTTGGGCGATGGATTGTAGGATTTTGGGAAGGCTTTGGGAAGGCTTTGGGAGGCCGGCGAACGCGACGAAACTGGGAGATGGTGGAGCGACAGGAATTCGAAGGGGTTGGCTCGATGATAGCTGCATAGGAGGGCTTTCATCAGAGGTAGGTGGCGTGTGAAGCTGTGACCGGTCATGGATGCGGAGGGTCGATTTGTGAGGAAGCTGGTTTACGGGTTTCAGAAGGGTGAAGCAGATGATCGATTTTCGATCAGAGGGGTTGCTGGCTTCGGCGAAGTGGCGAATGGGATCTGGAAGTGATGAGGGACAAGGCAGTTGTGTCACAGCGGCGAGATGGTCAGTGGTGTGGGTGTGTACGTGCATGTGTGTCACTGTGCATGAGTGTTCCAGGCTAAGAGCAGTTGTTTTCGCGATTGATGATGTGTGCGATCGGTGATGGTCTCGGGTTATCCTCGATGTGATGCTCGAATCAATCGAACTTAGGGTTGCTGATTTGTGTCGATCATTTGGGTTGTGTCCCTGGAATTGGATCTGGAGGCAGAGAGGGTTGATAAAGGAGGAAGGTAGGAAGGTCTTCGGGTTGTTTTCTTTGTTTTCGGGCTGGGCTTCGGCCCGTTTATGTTTGTGTAAATATAATAGGTTTCAGGTTGTTTTTTATAGTCTACGGGTTTTGGGCTTCGGCCCGTTAGGTCTTTGCTTATTTAAAAATAGGATTTATTAATAGGAGAAAATTGGTTATAAAGTAAAAATAAAATCATAACCATTTGTCTTTCCAAGCATATAATCAAGCATGTTGGTTAAAGTAAATATTTTTAAAACCAATTCTCTTTAATGTTAATGTCATTTAAAGTTTATATAAACAAAGAAATTTTGGATAATAATAAAGATTATTTAATTAAGGTAGTTTTAATAAATTATTTTTGTTATAAATTAGTCAATATTGTAAAAATAATTTATTATTAATCTTTAAGTTTTATTTGAATAAACTGAAGTATAATTAAGATAATTAAGGGAAAATAAACGTTTATACTTTGGAGTTAATTTAAGTTCTTAATTGATTCTATATTTATAATAATTATTTAATCTCACATATAATATAGTGTTTTTAAGGAAATGGTTTGTATCGGCGGATATTATGCCGTTGTATAACCCGTTGTGTAGTTGAATAAGTAAAATTTTACAAGCTTGTACCAATGGAATTAGATCACCGTTTGGGGATAAATGTCGTTGTATAATTTTATACAGCTTATCTCTTAAGATGTCCCTAAACTAAATAGATGCGTTAATTGTAGATTAGTCAAACTGCTTGATATCTGATCAGCGGAATCAAACACCATTCCGCTAATTATTTAATTTAACTTCCGTGGGTAGTCTAAGCCATCAATCTAATATTTTCTATATGATTGTTGTAAAAATTTACTAGCAACGATAAATCTCTGATCTTCTTATTCATGCATATATCTATTTATTTGCCTGTTATTTATATTTAAGAATAATGTGAATTGATCTATAGATGATGATTGATATTGAATAACTGTATTAACATGCTAGACTGTGAATTGTAGCTTGATAAGTACCGTTGAGACTGATAAGCCTTATTCTGTTTATTTTGAACCTAGCTTTGTTTCAAAAATGAATATTATTTGTAATGATGTTTTTAAAAGAATTGATAAATATTATTTCACTTTCAAAATCGCATTCACTTCCAAAATCGTATTCACTTTCAAATTCATACTCACTTTCAAAATCATATTCATTTCCAAAATCATATTCATTTTTGAATTTATCAATAAGATAGGTTAATTAAATCCTCATTCCAAAATCATCATATTCACTCAAATATGTCATTTCACAAAAAAGTATCAATTCCAAATTCCAACTTAGGTTGTATCATCATCAAGGATATAAATATAAATAATTCAACTTACCCAGTCTGAAAATTTGGAAAATAGTTTAAATAGTCATAAATAGTTTAATAGTTTAAAAAATAGCTTAAAATAGATTAAAATAGTTTAAATAGTAAAATAGTTTAAATAGTAAAATAGTTTAAATAGATTTAAATTTGATTTAATGTAGATTTAAAATGATTAAATAGAATTAAAATAGATTTAAATTATATTAAGTAGGTTTTAAATAGATTAAATAAATTTAAAATGGATTAAATAGATTTAAATTATATTAAATAGATTTAAAATAGATTAAATAAATTTAATTAATATAAAATTGGTAAACTAGATTAAATCGGATTAAATAGGTAATAATAGATTAAAATAAATTAAAATAGTTTAAATTGATTAAAATAGTTTAAATTAATTAAAATAGTTTAGATTAGTTTAAAATAGATTTCTATGTTATATCCAAACATTTTCAATAACTTGGTTCCAATAAATTCTTTTATATTTGATATTTCAACTTTGAGATTCCAATTTAAATTTTTTGAACAATTCATTAAATCAATTCTAATTCCAGTGTGAACTCTTGGATTATCGAAAACAATTCAGTTTATATAATTAAATTTTTACCTCAAAGTGCTAGTTAACTGAATTCAAAATTTAAAGAATTTAAAATTCATTTAATTTAACCAATCCGGTGTCCGTGTATAATTTTCTACCCTATGGTCAAGTGCTATGGATATTTATCATTTCAATCCGCAATTTAAAATTTTACGGTTATATATCGTTTCAAACCATAATTCCAAATTAATTAAAAATCCATAAAATCGCTCGCTTCAATCATTTCAACCCATAACGATTTTTCCTTAATCTATATATAGTTCGGGTATGTATCATTTCAACCCATAGGAAACTTGTAGTGTTATAACAATATAAAAATATACCATCCAATCATCTGATATCAACACTCAGACATCCATCACAATCATCATCCAAATTAATCAATAGACATCAATAGATAACTGATCATCACTAACAGGTACTAAATTTGGCAATTAAATTCAATATTAAATTAAACGATGATTAAATGCAATAAAAGTCAAATTTAACTAGAATGACAATTTAAACATACCAAATAACGACCAGTTAATTTCTAATCACGTCATAAATTAAATTTAACCAACATAAGATAGTTTAGTAATTACGAGTGGGTTAAAACACTCACCTTTGATTTCAAATCGAATTGAAATCCAAAATAGGGTCTAAAATTCAACAGTCTTAGAATTTGACCAAACTAGCTCTATAATGTTTGGAATTTCGATACGATCCCAATAGAGAAAACCGCACATGAATCCGAGCTCGTATGCAAAAGGTATTAACGTTAGAAGATTGGAAAATTTCGACTTCGGGTCTTATTTCGAGTTGTCGCCTCAATTACCTGGTGCTTGCTCTGAGTTTTTTTGCCAAAATGACTCGAGAACCAAGTCATTTGGCTCCTGACCCAAAGTCGCTCCGGGGTTTTCTCCTCGAGAACTCGAAGCGCGCTCTGATCCGCCTTGTTTGGCCTCGAACTCTCTCCGACTCCAAGTCGCTGTAGGGTTTTCTCCTCTGAAACTCGAAGTAAACCTCTTCCGGACTCGAAGTGAACCTGGAGCAATTTTTTTTCGATTTTTTTTTGAAATTAGGTTTTGGAATTTGGGAATTAGGTTTGAGAAGGAGGAAAGAAATGTACGTATAGAAATAATAATATGAGAAACAACTAGGATTTATAACAGCCTATATATAGACAGGGTTGGATCGAAACGACTACGTGACCCAAAAAGCCTGTTCCGACCCCGAAAAGAAAATAGATCATCCTATATATCAAAATAGATGTTTTCGACGTTTTTAAACTCAATGGAATAGGTTTTAGGTCCTAATTCCATCGTATGAAGGAGTTAACTTAAAATCAGCTTATTTCAAATTGATTTCAATTGAATTTGGTCTCTATGCATTTCGAGCACGCACGATCAAACGACAAGTCCAATCGCTACGAAACTTGAAACCCTATAATAATTCACCGTTACGGGTCCAATGAAACTGGTTTCGTTGAAATCCGAGTTAGCGGCCAAAATGGCTATTTTCACGTTAATTAAATAAATTTATATTAAATTAATTAATCACTTTTTAATTCAATATTTATAAACTACATATTTCATCATTTTTTTATTACTAAGACATTTATAATAACTTAAACAAATTTACATATCCAATGCAGTGTTTAATATTTCACTAATTACCGTGTTCAATTTCAACTGTAATTAAATCCAATTAATATAATTTAATTTTAATAAATTTACTTAATTGGGTTCCGATCTTTTAATTCAATCAATTATTTCTCTACATACATAGTTAACATTGTTATATATTTTATTACCTTAATAATTTACCGTTTTCATCTTACTTTTCATTAAAGTAATCTTTAATTACATTTAATTGTAATAAATCCATTTATTATAATTTAAATTCCAATAAATTGAGCAAACTTGATTCCAATTCTTTTTATTCAATCAATTGTCATTTTATGCATAAAATTTTCATTGGTTACAGCTTATTGAATTAACATTCTACAATTATCAATTTAACTTATATTAATTGCACTAATTAAGTGAATTAATTGCATTTGATTTCCAATTTTAATTTAACAGGCTAAATAAGTAGGTAACATATAATAATAGTCACCATTAACTTTTAGTCACATTTGTATGTTTGTTATCTACACACAAATGTTATAGTTATTCACACAACATTCATTTTTCCCAATTTACAATTTATTACATACTATTTAATTAATACAACACTTAAATTATCAATTGCTCTTTTTAATTCAGTTAGCAATTAATACATTCATTATTACAATAAATTTACAATTTATAACCAATTATAACCTTTTTAATCCTTTTGATTAATTGAATTACATTTAAAGCGTTATCAATTACCTTAAATTAATACCATTTTATTTGATTCCAGTTATATTCTTTTTATTTAATCACAAATTTTTATTTCCTCCAGCATTGCATCACAAAATCTTATGAAATCAACTATTTTTTATTATCGAAAATTACGGGTCGTTACACTCTCCTCCACTCAAAACTTTTCATCCCCGAAAAGAAAAAAAGGAATTATAAAATTAACAATCTTATTCAAAATATTAAATTTATAAATAATTTATTTACATAGCTAAATAATTTAAATAAAATATATCAAATTATAACCATTGAATTCTTTTATATTCAAGTTAATAAAAGTTTGGAAAACATTTCAACAAATTTCTAAGTCCAAAATTCACGGAAAATTTCGGCAAATTCTGCTTTGTACGGAGAGGTCTGGGAGAAATAGTAATATCAATAATAACAATATATATCATATTTTTCAGAATAATATATCCCAACAACGGGAAAAACAATATAATATCACTATAAACCGTAATACGAGAACGTAAATATTTGTCGTGCAAATAACGCTTAATTTTATGAAATCAAAAGCAGTAACAATTGCTTCCATAAACCTATATTTCACTTATATAATCCAAAGAGGATTAATAATTTTATAAAAGAGAAATATTTAAATTGTTTCAATAAATAACTAACAAAACAACACAACATAATATCAACCATTTGCAAACAAATAGTACGAACATCATTTCAACAAAGAGAGCAATTATCCATCTACGGCGACCAAGGACAAATGGTTTGTTCGGGTTCGGAGACTTTTAATCACATAAAATGATAAATAAACCATGAAGTAAACCATACACTCAACAGTCGTAGATAAAACTTGATAGATCATTTATACATCCTACACAATAAAAGTATCATTTTCCAACCAATCCATAAGTCAAACAAACAATAATTTCAGATAATATTTAAGTTCTATTCTTATTACTCTCTTTTTTCACATTATTTATCTTTCTTTAGTTTCATTCACACAATGATTATTTCATTCATTCACATCCATTTATTTACATATGTTATATACATTTCTTACATATAATATTCATATACGATTGTTCAAACATATGTACATCGATTCTAAAAAATACTATATAGGTTCCATTGTAAATAAATTCACATTCATTACCTACAAAAATTATTTTTCATTTATTCATATAATGCCAATTTATTTTCATCACTTCATTACATTCATCTCTTACATAAGTTATTTCCATTCAATTGTTTATATAAATCAATGAATTCGTTATTTAAGTATCACATATACTTTATTGCAGTTTAGTTCACATTTATTAATTTATATACTTGATTTCCATTAGATATTAATATTCATTATTGCATAAATTCATACTCAAGTTTCTTACTGTTTAATTTACATTTATTTTTTTATGTAGTGTCATTGAATATTAAGTCTATTTTCTGAATTATTTCAACCTTCTAAAGTTATAATCATTTAGTTTAATATAGTATTCATTTTATTCTTGACTTTAATTATAAATAGCTCCAAATATTAAATTAAGTTTATACTCATTTACTTACAGTACTCACTTTTCTATTACATCCAATTAGTAGCATTTCAATTATAACTTAGTTTATAACAACTATAATATCAAAATTCTTATTTATAACGTAAGTCCCACATTGAACACTCTCACCACTTAAGTTCTACTTGTATAATTCCATTACATATCCTATTCAACTTTACAACTTTTAATATTTTGGCAACTTATATATGTGTGTGTGTCTCTCTCTCTAAGGATGCAATTGAATTTTACACAAGTTTATCTTTTTTTTTTATTTTTTTTATTTTGCAGTATGTTCAATAGTTATCATTTCTCATTTTCATATCCTTAAGCTTAGATGTTACAAATTTCAAATTTCTTGTAATTTCATCTATAACTTAGCATTTATTTTCTTATTTTCATTTTAGAAGTTCCAATTATTAAGTAATTAAATTTCCATTTCATTATAGTAATTGAAATCCCTAATTTATAGAAGTTTAAGAACTAAATGTCGGGTTCCATTTCAAATCATTTAAAATAATATATAGATATATATTTACAACTTATACCCAAACATATTTAAATTTGAAATTTGTATTGGTTTATCAAAATAGATCTGTAGTAAAACTACTACAATGACCTTCGCACTTTGAGACTCGAAAATAATGGTCGATGATGCGTGCACTCATCACTGAAATTATTTCCCAGCGGTAGAGAGGGAATTACAGAACTTTTCTCTTTCCCGAAGTTCCTTTAAAACATTTCTTCCAAATTATATTGAAATATTTATATCAGAAAATACTTCCAAATAAGACTACTATTATATTCCAAAATCCCTTGAAAGAAATTTTCAAAATCCCAGAAATTAAGTTCTCAACCTTCCAATTCATATTCATTTTATTTGTAAGTTTTATTTTACAACCAATACTTATACTTAGTTCCTAACAAACAACCAAATATATTACGACCAAGTATATCATCTATAAAATTATAATTTTATATACAAAAATACATAATAGGCAAAAAAATTCATTTATCTATATTTCAAAACCAATATTGTGTCGGTTTGCCCTAGTAAGTGTTTAGAAATCCCTATCGATGTCATAGCATCCTACGTATCGACCAAAATTCATAAATACAAAATGGGGCTAATTAACACAATATAAAAACATTTTATAACACTGACAAATACGCTCTCTCATATATATACACTCGGTGACTCATTCAAGGGTATTACTATCCTATTTCTAAAGAGTCAGACCTCATAAAGCTAAGGTTATCGCTAAACCAAAGTTCTGATACCAACTATAACGACCTGCATTTTTGGACATCTTAAGCAAACACACACGTTAGACTCAAACCATTCAAAAGGGAAGATTGTTATGCAGTAAATAATAAAAGCAGAGAAATAAAAAAATAATTTACAAAATCTCGCAGCGAAATGACGAAATGTAATAATCAAATAAACAGTTCATGAAGCTGTTTACAAATACGTTGATTATACTTTTATAATACAGATCAGAGTTACATACAGCCAGAATAAATAATAAATAAATGCAGTGGAACAATATGATGTAGTGGAATACATATAATAAGTAATAATAGTACAAAATCTTCGTCTTCATCCTCCAAAAAGCAGTCTTCCATAAAATGAAAAGCTCAGACTGACCTGAGCGAATTGAAAAGACAAAACATTCAAGTCAGAACTAAAAGATCTTATGTAAATTAAATCAACAGTAAATAAATATGAGTGTAACGGCGTCAGAAATGTTTATGGGGTTTGACTCTCCTATCCAGTATCAACGTGAATGCAATAACATAAGAGACGTTTGGGATTTCCATCTCCTAAGGATCCGTTAAACTATCTACTACGTAGTACAATACACTATTATAATAGTGTGTACCGTAAAGTAAAATATTAAAATAGCGTTAAGGCGTTACATATATCCCTCTTGACACATTTTAATATATTCTCATAGTCTATATAGTACCATAATTCCTCCGTAAACTGGAGGTCTATCAGAGGGAACTCCGTAGGTATGGTACAAACCAAACTCGTAGAAGATGCGATAGGGCATGTAAACACGACACTCGAGGCAATGCCAAGGTAGATATACCAATTGCACTCTCGAACTGGTGGTTACGCATAGCAGCTACTACCGCCCACCTTGGACACACTTCCATATCAAAATCAAGGTTTGGCCGCCAAATCAATCACAAACTCAAAATATAGTGTCGAAGAAATGTGCTCGATGGGAGGAGTGACCTCACTTGGCCCGATATAGCTCCTGTTTTAGTCACATCTAAGCTGATTCATGGGAATCAATCACAAAGTCAAAATATAGTGTCGAAGAAATGTGCTCGATGGGAGGAATGACCTCACTTGGCCTGGTATAGCTCCTGTTTTAGTCACATCTAAGCTAACTCATGGGAATCAGGGTCACGTAAATACCTAATACAGAGTCGTTTGCCGAACCATCCTACTTTATTTTCGGAATCTCCACCACGCACACAATTGTTAAAGTGGTTTTTGGTATTGACAGAGAGTATGTCAATATCTGAATCCGGTCTCTTTGATAACCAAATGTTTATTACACACCGGATGGTTCTTTCACATTTCCCAAAACCAATTCATAATTGATATCAAAATATCATATTCTCAAAACCATATCACTTAAGAATCATATTCACTTTCGAAATCATACTCACTTTCAAAATCATACTCACTTTCAAAATCATATTCACTTTCAAAATCAAATTCACCTTTGAATTTATCGATAAGATAAGTTAATTAAATTCTTGTTTCAAAATCATCATATTTACTCAAATATGTCATTTCACAAAAAGGTATCAATTCCAACTTAGGTTGTATCATCATCAAGGATTTAAATATAAATAATTCAACTTTACACAGTCTGAAATTTTAGAAAATATTAGTCAAAAATAGTTTTAATAGTTTTAAAAAAATAGTTTAAAATTGATTAAAATAGTTTAAATAGTAAAATAGTTTAAATAGATTTAAATTTGATTTAATTTAGATTTGAAATGATCTAAATAGAATTAAAATAGATTTAAATTATATTAAGTAGGTTTTAAATAGATTGAATAAATTTAAAACAGATTAAATAGATTTAAATTATATTAAATAGATTAAAATAGATTAAATAAATTTAATTAGTTTAAAATAGGTAAACTAGATTAAATTTGATTAAATAGGTTATAATAGATTACAATAAATTAAAACAGTTTAAATTGACAAAAAAATAGTTTAAATTAATTAAAATAGTTTAGATTAGTTTAAAATAGATTTTAAAGTTATATCCAAACATTTTCAATAACTCAGTTCCAATAAATTCATTTATATTTGACACTACAATTTTGAGATTCCAATTTAAATCCTTTGAACAATTCATTAAATCAATTCCAATTTCAGCATGAACGCTTGGATTTCGAAAACAATTTAGTTTATACAAATAAATTTGTATTTCAAAATGCCAGTTAACTGAATTCAAAATTTGAAGAATTTAAAAATTATTTGATTTAACTAATCCGTTGTTCGTATATAATTTTCTACCATATGGTCAAGTGCTGCACATATTTATCATTTCAATCCGCAATTCAAAATTTTACGGTTATATCATTTCAAACCGCAATCCCAAATTAATTAGAAATCCATAAAATTGCTCGAATCTATCATTTCAACCCACAACAATTTTTCCTTAATCTATAGATCGTTCGGGTATGTATCATTTCATCCCATAGGAAACTTGCAGTGTTATAACAATATAAAAATATACCATCCAGTCATCTAATATCAACACTCAAACATCCATCATAATCATCATCCAAATCAATCAATAAACATCAGTAGATAACTGATCATCAATAACAGGTATTAAATTTGACAATTAATTCAATATTGCATTAAACGATGATTAAATGCAATAAAAGTCAAATTTAACTAGAATGACAATTTAAACATACCAAACATCGATCAATTAATTTCTATTCATATCATAAATTAAATTTAACTAACATAAGATATTTTATTAATTGTAAGTGAGTTAAAACACTCACCTTTAATTTCAAATCCAATTGAAATCCAAAATAGGGCCCAAAATTCCACATTCTCAGAATTCCACCAAACTAGCTCTATAATGTTCGGAATTCCGATGCGATCCCAATGGAGAAAACTCGTATGCAAAATTTATTAATGTTAGAAGATTGGAAAATTTCGACTTTGGGTCTTACTTCGAGTCGTCGCCTCAATTACCCGATGCTTGCTCTGAGTTGTTTGCCAAATTGACCCGAGACCTGAGTCATTTGGCTCCTGACCCGAAGTCGCTACAGGGTTTTTGCCTCTGGAACTCGAAGCGTGCCCACATCTGCCTTGTTTGGCCTCGACTCTCTCTGACTCCAAGTCGTTGCTGGGTTTTCTCCTCTGAAATTCGAAGTAAACCTCTTCCGGACTCGAAGTAAACCTGGAGCAAATTTTTTTTTTTCGATTTTTTTTTGAAATTAGGTTTAGGAATTTGGAATTAGGTTTGAGAAGGAGGAAGAAGATATATGTACAGAAATAATAATATGAGAAACAACTAGGGTTTAGAACAGCCTATATATAGGCAGGGTTGGATCGAAACGACTACGCGACCCAAAAAAAAGCCCGTTCCGACCTCGAAATGAAAATAGGTCATCCCATATATCAAAATGGATGTTTTAGATGTTTTTAAACTCAATGGAATATATTTTAAGTCCTAATTCCATTGTATGAAGGAGTTAGCTTAAAATCAGCTTATTCCAAATTGATTTCAATTGAATTTGGTCTCTACGCGTTTCGAGCCCGCACGATCAAACGGAAAGTCCAATCGCTACGAAACTTGAAATCCTATAATAATTCACCGTTACGGATCCGATGAAACTTGTTTCGTTGAAATCCAAGTCAGTGGCCAAAATGGCTATTTTCACGTTAATTAAATAAATTTATATTAAATTAATTAATCACTTTTTAATTCGATATTTATAAACTACATATTTCATAATTTTTGATTACTAAGACATTTATAATAACTTAAAACAAATTTACATATCCAATTCAATATTTAATATTTCACAAATTACAGTGTTCAATTTCAACTGTAATTAAATCCAATTAATATAATTTAATTTTAATAAATTTATTTAATTGGGTTTAGATCTTTTAATTCAATCAATTATTTCTCTACATACATAGTTAACAATGTTATATATTTTATTTAATTGATTTTCAATTTTAATTTAACAGGCTAAATAAATAGGTAACATATAATAACTGTCACCATTAACTTTTAGTCACATTTATATGTTTGTTATCTACACATAAATGTCATAATTAGTCACATAACGTTCATTTTTCCCAATTTACGATTCAGTGCATACTATTTAATTAATACAACACTTAAATTATCAATTGCTCCTTTTAATTAAGTTATCAATTAACACATTCATTATTACAATAAATTACAATTATAACCTTTTTAATCCTTTTAATTAATTGAATTACATTTCAAGCAGTTATCAATTGCCTTAAATTAATACCATTTCATTTGATTACAGTTATATTCTTATTATTTAATCACAAATTCTTATTTCCTCCAACATTGCATCACAAAATCTTATTAAAACTATTTTTAATTATCGAAAATTACGGGTCGTTACAAAGTACAACCCTAAGCAGTTTCATATCCTTTTCTTATATTTGAATAATATAAAAGAATTACATCCACTCTTGTGAAAGCTTAGTACCCTCCAGAACGTTCTTTGTCCCTTTGAAAGATGAATGCCTCTCCCTTCCTTTCCGAAGGTAGTCCATTCAAGTGAGCGTCCCCAATTCGTGTCAATAGCCCTTCTGAACCCCCATTTTTTTAATAAGTTCTTACTCTTTCACTTGGATACCTTTAGCTCACCGAGCTTTACCTAATCATTAATTTAATGAGATTAAATTTTATTTATTTATTTTGGTGTAGTACTACCCTTCCCTACTCGTATTGCAGCATAGTAGTATCTTTCGATTTCGGTGTAGTAAAATCTTGCCTCGCACTCATTGCGACACAATAAGTCTCTATTGATTTTAGCGTGGTAAACCCAGCCCTCTTTTTGCTTAAGCGCAGTGTACCTAATTGTGCTTTCAGTTGTTAGCTAAAACCTCTTCGGGACGGTCTTGCCCATTCCTTTCGACTTTTGGTCTTCTACACCATTACATTCCCTAACGCAGTACACTCGACCCTGTTTGGCTTTTGATGTAGTTCCATCCTACACCATTCAAACACTTGCTTTCTCGTATATTTCGTCTTTTAGCATAGTATTTCTCTATGTAGTGTTGACTCTCCTAGAAAGTCAATAGGCTCCTATTGAAATTTATTACCTTCAGACCTAGGTACTTATTATATCATCTTAATGTTTGGCTACCACCTCAGCTCTACAACAAACAATGTTTGGCACCTCTGTTACCGACCTTTACATGTGTCATTATCTGATATGTTCAGATTTCACTTTTGGTTAATGACAGTGTCCTTTATTTTTTTTAGCATTTATGTGGGATCTTGTCCCCTAATCATTTAACATTAATCTTAACATGTTTGCGTACAAAATAGGTTTAGGTTCTTTACATATTAGCCTTCGATCTATGCAGTTTTATTCTCGATAGTGGTGATTTTTGGTTAAAAATTACTTATAAATTTCCAAAAATTATCCTACCTTAACACATTTTTGCTCCTATTCCCTTTTATAGCCCATTTTCTCTTGTTTTTTCACTAGGTATTTTCCATGAAAATTCATAACTAATTATTTTATCATGGGAAAATTCTCCATTTTAAAATTCATCTAAAATTCATTATTAAACATCGTTTTAAATTTTCATAACATTTTGAAATCATTATAGTAGGGAAACATATATAAGCATCCCATGTATAGGTATTTTTCCCAAAATATTTATTAAACATCATTTATCTTATTAAATACTAATTCATATGAACTTTATCATATTAACCAAATTTGATCTAGACATCGTGAAAACCGTATAAGGGTTTAGTATTACTCTCTTAGATCTTTGAACAATTTTCTTTTAATTTTCCTACTTCCTTTTAGCCTGTGTTTTCTTCTTCTTCTTCTTCTTCTTCTTCTTCTTCTTCTTTTTCTTCTTATACGATCTTTTGTAGACCACCATTATTCCTGTGCTTTTCAAGCTTTTATTTTACTTTTGAGTAGAATGAAATGAAGAAGTAAAGAAAGAGTAATGTTTATTATTCCATGATAATTTGGGCCGTGGCCCTCATAACTTTCCTATTGTTTGTTGCCTTTTTTCTTATTTAATTTGTCATACATGGCCGACCACATATGGTAAGCAAGTGTATGCCCAAATGCTCATCATATTTCTTATTTATTTTTATAACTTTACCTATAATTTCTAGTTTCAATAATTAATTATTTAATTAATCATCAATTACGGGGTGTTACATTCACCTTGCAGAGTTCTCTCCTAGCTACACCGTTAGTTTGTACATCTGATTGGAGATATTGCCTCTCCGATAGATCCCTAAAGTCATGATTTACAAGGCAACAAATCCTATTCATCCAGTTGCATTTCACTAAATGCTTTTTTTAATAGAATGTTAACTATAACAACTCATCATTTTTGGCCTCCATATGCAAACGAATGGAAACCAGAAATGGCACATCATCGTGGTTAACATATAGTGTACGGAGAGATATATAAACTAACCAACTAAAACTTTAAGAATCTCACTGTAGAAGGAAACAAACATTATATATACATTAAATATAAAATCATATCCCGTGCACATGATCTAGTCCAAATATATATATATATAGACACACACGCGCGCACACACATCAATACATCATACACTAATATTGTCAAGCGCTAAGTACAATGCACCATATACATAAGCAACGCCACCGTCACATGCATTGTCCACGTTACTCAAGACCATAATCATAACCTATAAATCCATAAACAAAGGGAAACATAGGGGAGGAGGTTAGACATGAGCCTAGTGAGTGGAAAACACTACTAAGAATCTACTGTAGATATGATCGCATAACATCATATAAAGGCTACATCTAAACAAAGATATACCTCACCCGTCTCACCTGTATTCACAAGGTTAGCCTAACATAACAAAAATAATATGTGGGCATAAAATACTTTATGAAAATGATACCATAACATACCATAGTGTAGCATACAACATATGAGTTAGTTAAACATAAACTAACCCATAAACGATTGGTGATTTGGTAAACACAGCCAAACCATAACAAGTTAAACATAGACTGACTAAAATGGGAATTATGTTAGATAAACATAGCATAACACGACACACATAGGGAACAAGTTAAAATGAGACTAATTTCCAAATGCAATAGTATTAGTTAAACAACACTAGCACTCGAATATGCATCTGAACACATATACCAATATATTATACAACGCTCAGTAAACACTCATATAGACATCATATGAGATCCTCAAGTTGCATAAAAACCAAAAAGATAAATGGTCATATATTCGATTTGGCCCTAAATGGGCCTAGGTTCAGCCTGCAACTGTGGGTTGCACCAGTGCATTGGTGTGGCATACACCGGTGGACCGGTGTACGCTTCAGGCAGCATTTCTATCTGCTGCCTAAAGCCAATCTTCCACCAATTCTCACTAGAATTTAATCCAAATCTTTATATTTTTGATTTATGATGTTTTCTACATATTTAGGCTATTATACTACACATTCCTATCCTCTTAAACTTCATAGTACAATACTGCATTATCCTTTTTATCCAAGTTCAACTATTAAACACCTAAACATAATTAACTCAATTCAATTCGTTCTAATCATCACTTAGGCAAAAATTTAGTATTATTAACATGTATATATTTTAGATTATGATATACTTTCAATTTATATAAATAGATTTACATATCTATCTATTAAATTAACCATAACAATAATTATACAATGATATACTTTCGTATTAACATTATAAATTCACCAAATTAAGTTTCCTAGCCCTAGAAATCCATGAATTAGCCTCTCAATCCTTTCTATGATGAAAACGCATCAGCTACAACCTATCGAATCACCAAACCGGTGGTGTAATTGATCAATTTGGTATATTTATTTATAGAAATTGATTAAGAATCGGTTGAGTTATGAGAAGACAGAGGAAGAAGATGAAGAGAGTAAATGAGTTGGGAAGAAAAATGAGATGTACGTACGTTTCAGAAAGTAAATTAGAGAGGCATGTGGCCGTTCAGATTTAAAATTCAAATCTTAACAGGTTTAACTTGTTTACAAAACCCATAATTTAAAATCCGTGTAACTTCTTCATACAGACTCCGATCTGGATAAACCAATATATCATTTTGACCAAAAAATGTGCTTTACGCAATGGTACAAGTCCCATCATCTAATTTCAAGGTTTTTAAAATTACCAATTTTCCATTTTAGTTAAAATTACCAAATACCCTTAATATTAATTTCTAAAATTTACATGTTATTATATTAACCGAGCTTCCATTGTCAATAAGCACTGGGTGAACTATAGCTGGCCTGATCATGATCGTTATCACCATTGGATTGAAGGTTGGAGGTTTTACCATATCATCATTCCTATTCCTGAACACAATGTCATCATTGATCCTCCTTCGCTATTTAGCGGGACTGTCATCCTCGATAACAAAGCCTATTTCTTATGGTACGTGACTTAAGGAACTGTCATTACATTCCATTTCATTCTAACTTTTCTTCGTAGATATAGACCTCTGGATATCATGTAATCACAAATTCATGCCAAGGTGATCTCAAAGCCTCTCCACTAGTCCTTTAATATTACCACAGGTAAGTTTCCTTGGTGGTTGAACATTTCTTGGTCCATCCTCCTTTAGGTTCCTAACATTCTATGGAGTTACTTAATCCTCATCAGCTTTCCTATCATATTTTTTTAAGTACCTACACTCATTGATATTGTATGCATGAGTGTCATGAAATCGACAATACTTCCAACAGCTCTTCTTTTAGTCTATAGCCTCTCTTAGAGTAGGCTTTTTTAATCCAACCATGCCTTGAGTCGCGTGGTTTACACTCTCTACGAATTTGTTTAACTTTGTATACTTCTATCTCGATTGAATATAAAGTTTTCATGATATAGTTAGGGGTTTCTCAAGGGAAAATTCTATAATTTATTATAAATTATTAACTCTATAATAAAATCTCGTTTGAAATAAATGATGTTTTTCTTTCTATTATTTACTTTTCATACTATGTTATGTTAATTAAGTTTTTAATCTAAGTATATTAAATAGAAAAACCTTAAATAATATGGTATATGATAATAATTACAATGTATTGTAATCATGTGAAATTTAACATCAAAAATATATATTATTTTAATATTTAGTCAAGTTGTTTCGAGATAGGATATCGATACATCTGTTGAGACTAGAGTACGTAACTCTAAATGTTAGGCATCGTATTATTCATGGCTGTTGGAGGCACGAAGGAGTTACTTGCTGACAAATTCCTATAGAATATTTAGGATTTTTAACAAGATCAACTAAACTCAAACATAATGACTGGTTAAAAATAATAAATAAAATGACAAAAGATTAACTGAAAGGAATGATATATTTTTATCAAGGGTAAGTAGAATAGTCCTTATTAACTCTTTTTTGCCAGCATTGCTCATTTATTGGATATTGTTTTGTCGCTTTATAGAATGGGAAATTAACAAAATAGATAAAATTAAGAAGGATTTTTTATGGAGTGGTGATAATCCTAATAATAGTTCAAAATGTTAAGTTAATTGGAAAATAATATGTAACTCTAAAGATGAGGGAGGGTTAGGTATTACAAATTTACTAATTTAAAAACTTCTTTATCAAGAAAATGGATGTGGAAATTTACTAGACAATAATGAAAATTCGATTTGGAAAGAAATAATATTGAATTAATGGTATAACGGTGCTTATAATATACAACATATTTCTCCTAATATTACAAATAATATTTCACTTTTTTGAAAATCAATGACAAAAAATTATGATATTTATAAATTAGGAATTGATAATGTGGTACATTTGGGGAATAGTACCTCTTTTAGACATGATAGTCAGATATTAGTAATTCCACTTAAAGTAGAACTTCATGAACTATATGAAATTTTTTATTCTAAAAATGCATTGATTTTTGAAATATATAGACCAATTTTAAATTCTCCATGGGAATTTAGTTCTAATCGTACTTTAGCTGGAAATACAGTATCGAAGTTTGCCTTACTTTGCACTAAATTAGGATTATATAGAATTGATAATAAAAATGACGTTAAAATATGGCATTGGCAGAACAATAAAATCCATGCAGCATGCTCTTTTATAAATTTCTTAACTTTTCGAGTACAAAATTGAATATATTTGGAAAGGTAATACTCCACCTAAAGCTAAAGTACATATGTGATTAATTATACATGAAAATTTAAATACTATAGAACTATTAAAGATAAAAAAAATATAGTTATTGATAATAAATGTTTTTTTGTAATGTGGGAATGGAAAATATTTCGCATTTATATTTTAATCGTATCTCTAACTATATTCTTTTAAATTATCTGAACATTTTTTACTTTAATGTAATTAATAATGATATTCATTGTGAACTAGTTTGGAATAAGCTTAAGTTTTGTTATAATGGTTTTCATAGATTAGTAATTGATACTATTATAATATGTTGGTATTTATGGTTTGAAAGGAATCAAAGGGTTTTTAATAATAGAAATACTCTAGCAAATAGTTTATTATATATAATTGTTTTGTTTTGTGTTTATTGGATTTCAACCCTAGTTATAATAAAGATAATAATATTAGTTTCAATGAATACCTCAAAAAAAGTTAAATCTTGTATTAATTTAGTTTAAAAAATATAGTATTTAAAAATAGAAATAATAATAGCACTTTGAATACCTTTTTAATTGACATGTATGCCAATGGATCCGATGCTATATTATATTTAGGAAATTAGTTAGATTATAAAATGTTACAATTTTCAATATCGCATTCATCTTAAAACTACTTATTCTTAATAAAAGAAAAATAGTAATGAACCCAATTTAGGTTCCTTAGATATCTTTACTAATGACACATTTATTATTAGGGTATAATCCTTGAATTAGAATTCTCATTAAAAAGAATTCTTATGTAATTGGATTGTGTTATAGCCTTTATTGTTTCTTACTTAGTTTTAATCATACTATTGCTTGTTTTATTTTTTTATTAGACTAGTATATTTCTATTTCGCATGTATATGTATACACACACATACACATATATATGTATTGATCTTACACTTTTGGTTTAGTCCTTTTTGCTGTTTTAGATATGCTCATTGGACTACATGGATTCAGCTGATTTTGAGGATATGATCATTCATCTTATTTAGTGGATTATAGTGTTGCATTATTTTATTACGAAGCTTAGTGATCTAGGATTGGGTTTCTTTATATCTTTTTCATACTGTATGGGGTGGGTATTGCTACTTGCTAGGAATGTTGATGAAAGGGACAGCGGATTAAGGATCTTAAGGCTAATTTAACACTAAAGGGGGGTGAATAGTGTTTAATGAATCTAAGACTTATATGAACTAAATTGAAATTATGACACAAACAAATATAGAACTTAATCACAGAACAGTCACAGAATCAAACACAGATGCAGAAAGTAAATAAAAAGCAGTAAAGGAAAAGAACACACCGGATTTTATACTGGTTCGGAGTTACCCTACATCCAGTCTTGTACCAAGGAAAACCACATCATGTAGATTTTTTTTAAACCAGTGTCAAGATTACACTCCTCAATTTATAAAGGCCTTGAGGTACTGTCATGTCTCACGAGTTCGAGGCAAACTCTCTTGATTTACGGGCCATAAGATTGCCCAATTGATTTTCAGGCACAAACACACCTTATAGAGAGACTCAATAAACTTTTGATTACAAATTGATCCTATAACTCTGAATAGCACTTTGATCTTCGAGAGAGAATAGAAAATCAAATGCGAATGAAATTCTAATTTGATTCACTTGAGAATTTGGCAGAATTTCGGCACGATCTTAAATATATGGTAATTATAGAACATGGATTTATGGAGAAGAAGTGAAGAAAATATGAGAATTGCATATAAAAAATTCGTTTGAGAAGGCTATTTATAGAGTACCAACTGTCATAACCATTCGTGAAGAGATTTAAACGAATAGACACTTCTTTTGGAAATTGAAACTTTTGAAATCAACGGCCACCATGTCGATATAGGGTATCCCATAATGCCAACATCCCCTTATTAAAAATAATGTAATTTTTTTTTTGAAAATGGTATTGAAATAAAAACAAGATGAAATGATTCTGGAGTAAAATAAACTAATTTTACTATGTTTTAAAGCACAAGAACAAATAATATTTTAAGGCCAAAATATTTTGAAAATCAGTTTTGAAAATCGTTTTGAAAAACCATTTTGAAGTAGTCTTGCAAGCTTCTTCCTACAGAATATCTCATCACATCAGGACTCGAGAACTTGTGCAAAACCAGGATGTTCGTGGGTTTGTAAGCCACTTGTCATAGGTTTGTAAGCTACTTGTCGTGGTTTTATAAGCCACTAAGAAGATAGAAATGAGTTCCATCCCAAAAGAAATTCGAAATGAAGATTTCCATGCTATTGTGAAGTTTTAACAAAAACTAGACACATATCTTGAAATCATCTTCATACTCTAGAGTCTTCAATCTCGAGTCTTGAGTCTTTATACTGATCAGTCTTCAGTATCAATACCTGCATATCTATATATCATCCATATACATATCTATCTAGATTATAGTGTTAGTATATATTTTATAATAAGATAGTTAAAAAGGTTTTTGTCATCAAAACCAACATCTCGGTTCCTAACAATATCCCCTTTTTGATGATGACAACATGTATTTGTAAAATATATTTACTGTACCATAACTCCTATCATAACTCCTCCTTTCTCCATGACTTGCCCTTACTCCAAGACTCCCCTTACTCCAAGCCAACTACTATTTTATAACTTCTCCCCTCACTACAAGCAAAATTGGTATTAGTTGCATTAAATAGTAGCGTTTAATGCTAAATGCAACTGCTAGTCATTTATAAAAAAAACAAATAAATAAACGCGGCCAACTTGTCCCGCCTATCATTTCACGAAATTTTGGTAAAATTTATTTCCACCACTCTTTTTTCTCTCCCTTGTAACACATAAAACATTTTTATCTTCCTAAATCCCTGACCAAGCCTCCCCCTTAAAAAATCTACACCTCAAAATTTTGTTTCGTGCTTCCTTTGCTGCTTTGTGACTTCGCAATGCTGCCTCACCGTCGTCAAGGATGTTGATTTGGAAACCGCTTATTTTCGTGTTTCTCATGAATTGGAAGCGACTACTACCGTGTTAGATCTAGAAGCCGTTGGAAAAACTAAAGGTTCACTGGCATCGCTTCTCGTCGTCGTTCTCGATCTTAGTTCCTTGGCTCTAGGCCCCTTATTTGATAAGGTAATTCTCATTTGTAATCTGAATATTCCCTTGTATAGACATAGTGATAATTATGTTTGATAAAATAATATTGTAATTATCCGTTGATTGTAATTAGGTTGTCGGTATTATGTTGGCAAACCTTACAGTTTTTTTCTATTTATATAAAATTCGGCTGATTATAACTAAGCTTATCCATTGCTTGTCGTTTTAGTTTGCAAAAAAAGTTGTTTTAATGTAAACCGATGTTTTGACTAGTTAATTTCTATAGTTTTAAACAAAAGGGTAAAATAGTTCTTTATACTGACTGCAAAATGGAATTAGGTGGATTCAAAATTGTAGGATCGATTTCACCCTAGAGGGGGGGTGAATAGGGTGATAGTGTTAATTATAAAAATTATTGCAGAAGTGTATATTAATTTTAACACAGATCACTGCAGAATAAACACAGCACAGATAATATCAGAATAATAAAATGCAGAACAGAACAACACAGAATTTACCCAGCTTCGGCAAAAACCTGCCTACGTGCTGCCCCCAAGGTTTCTACTAGAAATTAGATAGTCCCTCGCTTACACACGTAAACTCGCTATACCCGCTATTGACTAATCTAACTCTACGCTCAAAACCCTGCCACAACTCAACTACCGAGTTGCGAATTCTCAAGCTACGCCACGTAGCTTGTCCCCTAGTCACACGACTAGAAAAAATAAAACGGTTTAAAAAGAAAAAAGGAAAATACGATTAAATGCAATTAAAAATGAAATAACCCTAATATTAGATTTAAAAACCCCTTAAAAACAAAACCCCTTTGAAAGCAGGCCGGCCTCCTTTGCTATTTGACCCGTCTCTTTTACTTCTTTGTTTGTAATGGCGGCCGTTCCTTTTTAGGGCTTCGTCCTTATCAAATTGGGGCTTCGTCCCTTTGATGCAATTTAGGGCTTTCAAATTGAAGCGCCGACCTTTGATAATTGTTCGACTTCGATGCTCTTTGCAGCTGCTTCGTTGATCGAATTCCTTCTTCGGTATGTAATTGTATGCTTTTTCTTTTACTGATTTTATGCTTTCTGGAATTCAATGCTCTTGCCGATGATGTGAATTTGATTTATATAGGGTTTGTAAATCCTATTCTTGCGTTCGTATAAAATAATTTGAATTTGTCACATATTCATCTCTGCCACTTGATTTTTCTTCAACGAATGTGATGACTTCTGACTTCTTCAATTTCGAATATTTCGTGTTTACTTGGTTAACACGGTTTGATTCAATTTCGTGATGACCACGGTATTTTGATTTCTGGAATTTATACTTTGTTGACTTGTTCAACATTGACATGGCGATTTTACTATGACTTCGGCCTTGAATTTGAGATGTTTGGTTATCACTTGCTTTGACTTGGTTACACGTTTTGAAAACTGCAGCTTGATGCTTGTATCCCTCTTGTTGTTCACAGCAATTACATCCCTACTGCCATGTTTTGATGTCACTGTAGTATGTTGGTCACTTGATTGTGTTGATGGAAGATGTTGCACTGCTTCATTATGATTCACTGCAAAATTTATTGAGTTGTCATTTGGGTTTGTAAGTTGTATCATAGTGATGCCTGGTGCTATGTTGCTTTCGACTTCGAATCTGCACTCATCTTTACTTATGTCACTGGTCCTCTCGGCCCATCACCATTGCTTTGATATTGTTGCTCTGACTTGTATCACTGCATCCATGTAGAGACTTTGTTTGCATATAGTCTTGTTGCCTCTGTTTCATATTGTATGGTCTGATTCATCATGCATCATTTTGTACATGCTCGGTGTCAAGCATTGTCTTTGTTGATACCTCTGATTGACTTTACTGCATAGCATATTTGTGTAGTTGGTTCAGTTGCATTTGTCCATTTCAATACTGTTGCTGTGCACTTCTGTTTTCACTGTCCATATTGTTTGCAGCTGTGCTTCATTGACATGTTGTGGCCTGTACTTGTATGCATCATATATGCACTGTGCACTAACTTGAGTCTGGTTCTTCACTTGGAATTGCACTTCCTGTTGCTGTTGAGTTGATATAGTCTGACCTGTGTTCCCTGTTGCACACTGTTGTTGGTCTGTCCACTGTCGAGTTCTTGTGATACTCATGTTGATTACATTGTTTGTTGACATGCCTTGTACTGTGCTTCATACATGCACAGTTGGTTCATGTTGTTGCTTATGTTGGTGTTGTACACTGTCATGTTGAATTCACTGATGTATCACTGGTATACTTCACTGTGTTGATTGTTGTGCACTTGCTTGACTGAACTACTCTGGTCTTTCATGATGTATTTGCTGTGGCATTCTGTGGTCTGCACTGAACTTGATGACTTGAGCTGCTATGTTCTGTTCATTCCTAGTTGCCTTGTTGCAGTTTGATTGTGATATCCATGTTGCAGTCCATTTTAATATTGGTCTTCGTTGCATTCATGTCATGTCGCCTTGTGTTGAATCCAGTTTCAAAACTCGGATTTGACCTTGTGCTTGTGTCGTGATTTTCAATGTTATTGCACGTGAGTTGAACCCGATTTTTCATTTGGGTTTGACCTGTGCTTGCCTGTCCCTGTAAATCAATCAAGTGTATATATCGGCGTGCACGGCCTTGTGGCATATACAGTAATATACTGTGTATGTCACAAGTTGTTCGTGTATGATGAATTCAAATTTAAATGATGACGAACAACCCAAATAACTGACGCAAATATCATTTTCAAAATTCACGTTTTATTTTATATCGCAAAAATATTTTATTTTCAATTTTACTGCGTTAGTTTATATTTTTGCAGATCGCTCAGATACTGGATTCAAACTTGAATGCAGTTGAAGATAAATACGAGTGTGAGTGATATGTAGTGAAGTGCTGATGTAAAATAGTGAAATGTCATGTATTGTAGTCAAAATTGTATATGTATAGTGAGAGCTCGAAATTGTACTATCAAAGTTGTAATAAATATTTGTTTGAATAAAATATTCGTTTGAATTCAAAAACTGTGTTATTTATTTTTATTCAGCAAATATTTATTTATTCTGTGAAGATTAAAATAGTACGTTAACAAATACATTTAAGCGAATGTATATATGTTTATTATCATCAAACAAAAATCATATAGCGCAAAGCGCATATTCAACAATCTCCCCCTTTTGATGATAACAAACATATATTTAAGATTTTGAATATATTAAATGTATTTGATAATTTCAATTGCTCCCCCTATTTGAATGCTTCCTTTCTATATGATACTCACCCTACATATATGACTCCCCCTACATATATGCATACAAATAAAATGTGTGAATGAGCCTATATGCAAATGGAAAATTGTTTGACCTTTGATTGATTCTATTTGACAAAATCTTAAATTTTCTCTCCCCTTTTGTTATCAGCAAAAGAATAATAGAGATAGAGAAAATAGAGATAAAGTGATCGATATTAATCCAACATTAAAACCCAATTGAATATAAATATTAAATTTCAATAGAAAATCAAACAAAAATCATAAAAATATTGTTAGGCGCATATTCCACTTTTAAAATGATGGAGATGATGTCATCATATAAAACCATACAATTGTGTCTATTTGTGGTATTTTTATATCAGGAATTTGAATATCTACTAATCATGCATAACCGTTAGGACTTTTAAATGAGATTAGTAGTATTCCAAATTTATTTTAGAAAAATGAATTCAAGTATCTTCTAACCACTCATAACCGTGAGGACTTTTAAATGGGATTAGAATCAACTTGTTTATTATTATTATTATTTTAAAAAAAATCAACTTTTGATATGTGTTCCATACATGCATAACCGTGAGGACTTTTAAATGAGCATGGAAGCACATAACAAATTCCAAGTAATTCACCCATGCATAACCGTGAGGACTTTTAAATGAGAGTGAACACTTTGGTATTTATTTATTGTTATTAATTTTTATTTTATATATTTTTTTTTAAAAAAAAAATGAAAAACGAACGATTCCTGTTTAAAATACCACATATCGACAAACTATATAGAATTTTGATGAATGATGGTTGATAGAAATATGATAGGTATAGAGATGGTCATGGAATTTTTACCAACAAAAAGTTTTATAACTCTTGTTTACATTTCTCAAGAAATTTTCTAATTATACTTTCTCGAGTTATAATATATAATCAATATCAACACTCATCACTTTTTCAATCACTATTTTTCTTTTCGATGATTTGTAGGGAGAAAAAAAATGTTAAATATTCAGCAAATTTCTAAAACACCTAGACTGAGTCGTAGTTTACAAAAACTATTTTCTGGTAGGGGTTTTGTAAAGATGTCTGCCAATTGAGAATCAGTTGAAATAAAATTTATGCAGATATTTTCTTTGGAAATATGATCTCTAATAAAATGATGTCTTACATCTATATGTTTTGTTCGCGAATGATGTACAGGATTATTCGTGAGATCAATTGCGCTTTTGCTATCACACATTAGTGGTACACGTTTAAAATTTAGACCATAGTCATGCAAAGTTTGTATCATCCATAAGATTTGAGCAGAGCAACCGCTCAAAGCAATATACTCTGCCTCTGTTGTGGATAATGCAATACAATTTTGTTTTCTACTCGACCATGCAACTAATGAATGTCCTAGCATAAAACATGCTCCACTAGTACTTTTTCTATCAACCAAGTTTCCAGCATAATCAGCATCTGAAAAACCTTTCAATTCAAAATTATCATTTGATGGATACCAAAGACCAAATCGTGGGGTGTGCAATAAATATCTTATAATTCTTTTAACAGCTTTTAAATGAGATTCTTTTGGGTTAGATTGAAAACGTGCACATAAGCAGACAGAAAACATGATGTCAGGTCTAGAAGCGGTAAGATAAAGGAGTGATCCAATCATACCTCTGTACTGCTTTTGATCAACTGTCTTACCCTTTTCATCTTTGTCAAGTTTAAGTGTTGTACTCATGGGAGTTCTTGCTGGTTTAGCATCTTTCAATCCAAATTTGTTGACAAGTTCCCTGATATATTTTGTTTGAGAAATGAATGTGCCTTTATTGCTTTGTTGGATTTGAAATCCTAAAAAGAATTTTAACTCTCCAACCAAGCTCATTTCAAATTTTTCCTGCATGACTTTTTCAAATTTCTCATACAACAACTTGTTAGTAGCACCATAAATGATGTCATCAACATATATTTGAACAATCAAAATATCATTGTTTTCATGCAACAGAAATAGTGTGGTATCTACACATCCCTTTTTGAACCCATTTTCAAGGAGATAAGATGTAAGACATTCATACCAAGCTCTGGGAGCTTGTTTTAATCCATATAATGCCTTCTTTAGTTTGTATACATGGTTTGGATATTCATGACTTTCAAAACCTTCTGGTTGTTCAACAAACACATCTTCTTTTAAAACTCCGTTAAGAAAAGCACTCTTAATGTCCATTTGTCTTAGTTTAAATCCTTTGTAACAAGCAAAAGCTAACAATATTCTAATTGATTCTAGTCTAGCTACAGGCGCAAAGGTTTCATCAAAGTCAACTCCTTCAATTTGATTGTATCCTTTAGCAACTAGTCTAGCTTTATTTCTAATTATATTTCCAGATTCATCATATTTATTTTTAAAAATCCATTTTGTTCCTATAACTGGATGATCCTTAGGTCTAGGTGCTAGACTCCAAACATTATTTCGTTCAAACTGATTTAGTTCTTCTTGCATGGCCATGAACCAGTTTTCATCATTAAGGGCTGAATCTATGCTATTTGGTTCTATTTCTAAAATAAATCCACTATATAAGCACAGATCACATAGATTTTTAAAGGATGAACGAGTTTGTATACCTGCTATAGGGTTTCCAATTACCAATTCTGGTGGATGGTCTGTTTTGTATTTCAGCTTTTCTGGATCCAGATTTCTTCTGACTTCTTGAGTTGTGGTAGTTTCTCTAGCATCAGCAGTTTCTTTTGGTTTTTCAAATTCATCTTTTTCTTTCTCCTCTTCAACGTTGCTTTTGGATGTATTCTGTTCGTCAATGCCTTCATCAAATTTCACATTGATTGACTCTACGATTGTTTTAGTCTTTTTGTTGTAGACTCTATAAGCTTTGCTTCACGAAGAGTAACCCATGAAGATGCCATCATCAGCCTTTGCTTCAAATTTTCCTAACTGATCACCTGTATTAAGAATATAGCAAGGACATCCAAACACTTTGAAGTAAGCGATGTTTGGTTTTTTGTTGAACCATAACTCATAGGGGGTTTTGTTAAGAATCGGTCTGATGATAACTCTATTCATTACATAACATGCTGTATTTACAGCTTCTGCCCAGAGATGCAGAGGTAGTTCATATTCATTTAACATAGACCTAGCCAATTCTTGTAAAGTACGATTCTTTCTCTCAACTACCCCATTTTGTTGTGGAGTACGTGGTGCAAAGAACTCATGTTTGATTTCGTTTTCATCACAGAAAGTTTCAAATTCATAATTTTCAAATTCTCCACCATGATCACTTCTTAACGAAACAATAGAGACTTCTTTTTCATTTTGCACAAATTTTGCGAATCTTGTGAAGTATGAAAAAGTTTCTGATTTTTTAGCTAAGAAGTATACCCATGTATATCTTGAGTAATCATCAACTAACACAAAGCAATATTTCTTACCTCCTAAGCTAGCAATGTCATTAGGTCCAAATAGATCCATATGAATTAGTTCAAGAACTCTAGAAGTGCTTACATTGTTTTTGGCATGAAACGATGATTTTCTAAGTTTTCCCAAAGTACATGCTTTACAGATGTTTTCAGTTTCAAACTCATGTGATGGCAACCCTCTTACCAAACTTTTCCTTTTTAATTTGTTTAATAAGTTCATACTAGCATGCCCTAAACGTCTATGCCATAAATTCACTTCTATATCCTTAGCTACCAAACATTTAGAGAGGATGAGATCATCAAAAGATAGAGAATATATATTACCTTTCCTTTTTCCTGAAAATAAGATTTCTTTTGATGATTTGTCAACAATTTTGCACATGTCAGAATCAAAGATAACATTCATACCTTTATCACATAGCTGGCTGATTGATATCAAATTGTGGTGCAGATTTTCAACATATAAAACGTCATTTAAGGTAAATGTATTGTTACCTACTTTACCTTTACCGACAATTTTACACTTGTCATTGTTCCCCATTGTGACTCTGCCACCTTTGTACTTTTCTAGGCTAAGGAACTTCGATTTATCGCCTGTCATGTGCCTGGAACAGCCAGAATCCAAGTACCATTGCTGTTGTTCCTTAGCCTGCCAGCATACCTACGCGAGAAGAGAGTTTAGTGACCTATTTGTTTTTATAGGTCCATGGTTGTTAGTGGCAGAAAATTTTGAAAAATGATTTTGTGTAGACCCAAAACTATTTATAATTGTTCCCTTTGGCACCCAAATTTGTTTAACTTTGAGAGATTTTATATTTGTGCCTTTTGAAACCCAAATCGGTATAGTTTTTACATGTTTGGGTCTATACCAACAATTATTGTGACCGTGTCCAAATTTTCTACAAATTGTGCACATAGAATTAACTTGATTAATCTTGTTTTCAACAATTTTCGAATTATTATATCCAAGTCCTTGTCTAACCGTATTAACAGTTTGCTTTCCTAATAGCATATTCAACGATTTTTCACTTTTTGAAAATTTATCTAAAGTCGTTGACAATTGTTGGACTTGTGATTTGAGAGATTCATTTTCGTTTAACAACTGTGTGCACTTTTTAATAGAATTCTCTCTCCTAGTATTTTCATTCTCTTTTAAAATCAATATTTCATTTTCAAGTGATTTTATATTGATTTCCGATTTTTTAATTTCTTCTTCAAATGTTGGACACTTATCACACTTAGGAATTCTACATTGATAGTTCTTAACTAATTGATCAAGTTGTTTATTGCATTCTATCAAAGTATCCTTTTGAGATTCAAGTTTAGCATATTTTTCCCTAAGTCGTTCATAACAGCCATTTACTTCATGGAAATAAATTAGTAATTCAGAATGAGTGAGTTTTGATACCTCGCTTGGCTCGTCGTCATCACTGTCTGTAACTTCACCATGAAGACACATATTTGCTTTTTCACTCTCACTCTCGGTGTTATCACTTTCATCTTCGTCAGTTTCATCCCAAGTAGCCGCAAAGCTTTTCTTCTTTAGTTTCTTTCCTTGATTTGATCGTTTTTGAGGACATTGTGGCTTGATATGGCCGGGTTTGTTGCATTTGTAACAGATGATTTTCTGATCTTCTGGGTTGTCTAGTGCTTTGCCTATTCTGTTTTTCAATTCATGATTTCGAGCTGGATTTCCGTATTTGCGATTCCACTTTTTGAATTTCTTTATTAGTAGCGCTAGCTCTGCTGCTCCATCATCATCGTCATCATTCTCATCATCACTTTCAGTTGTTCCTTTGAGAGCTATTGATTTCTTTCGAGTATCTCCACCTTCACGCTCTTCCTAGAATTTCATTTCTAGCTCATAAGCGGTGAGATTTCCGATGAGTTCTTCGACTTTGAGTTGTTTTAAATCTTTCGATTCTTGAATGGCAGTTACTTTTGCTTCAAAGCTTCATGGAAGGACTCTGAGGATTTTACGGACTATTTCCAATTCGGTGTATGTTTTTCCGAGAGCTTTTGATTTGTATACGATGTTGGAAAGTCGTCCGTACATCTCTTTGACATTTTCTTCTTTCGCCATTGTAAAGTTCTCGTATTCGCTGCTTAGCATGGCAAGGCGAGATTCTTTGACTTGAGATGTTCCTTCGTGAGTTACTTCTAATATGTGCCATATTTCCTGCGCAGTTAGACAATGTGAGACACGATTAAATTCAAATTGATCTAATGAACAGATAATAGAATTCATAGCTTTGGCATTAGTATTCTGTAATTTATTTTCTAGTTCTGTCCATTGTTCCTTTGGTTTCTCTTATTCCTGATCATCTACAGTTATAGTTGGTATTCTATAACCTGTCTCAACAATATCCCAAGCGTCAATGGTTTTCAAAAAAAATTTCATCCTGTTTTTCCAAAAAGCATATTCACCATTGAACATTGGTGGTCTAACTATGGATTGACCTTCTGCAAAAGCATTATTAAAAGAAGCCATTTTAAAAATTCGAATTTTTAAACAAAAACTGATTTTTTCAAAAAAAATAGAATTTTTAAAACAAATGTTGACTTCTATTCCTAGCTCTGATACCACTTGTAGGATCGATTTCACCCTAGAGGGGGGGTGAATAGGGTGATAGTGTTAATTATAAAAATTATTGCAGAAGTGTATATTAATTTTAACACAGATCACTGCAGAATAAACACAGCACAGATAATATCAGAATAATAAAATGCAGAACAGAACAACACAGAATTTACCCAGCTTCGGCAAAAACCTGCCTACGTGCTGCCCCCAAGGTTTCTACTAGAAATTAGATAGTCCCTCGCTTACACACGTAAACTCGCTATACCCGCTATTGACTAATCTAACTCTACGCTCAAAACCCTGCCACAACTCAACTACCGAGTTGCGAATTCTCAAGCTACGCCACGTAGCTTGTCCCCTAGTCACACGACTAGAAAAAATAAAACGGTTTAAAAAGAAAAAAGGAAAATACGATTAAATGCAATTAAAAATGAAATAACCCTAATATTAAATTTAAAAACCCCTTAAAAACAAAACCCCTTTGAAAGTAGGCCGGCCTCCTTTGCTATTTGACCCGTCTCTTTTACTTCTTTGTTTGTAATGGCGGCCGTTCCTTTTTAGGGCTTCGTCCTTATCAAATTGGGGCTTCGTCCCTTTGATGCAATTTAGGGCTTTCAAATTTAAGCGCCGACCTTTGATAATTGTTCGACTTCGATGCTCTTTGCAGCTGCTTCGTTGATCGAATTCCTTCTTCGGTATGTAATTGTATGCTTTTTCTTTTACTGATTTTATGCTTTCTGGAATTCAATGCTCTTGCCGATGATGTGAATTTGATTTATATAGGGTTTGTAAATCCTATTCTTGCGTTCGTATAAAATAATTTGAATTTGTCACATATTCATCTCTGCCACTTGATTTTTCTTCAACGAATGTGATGACTTCTGACTTCTTCAATTTCGAATATTTCGTGTTTACTTGGTTAACACGGTTTGATTCAATTTCGTGATGACCACGGTATTTTGATTTCTGGAATTTATACTTTGTTGACTTGTTCAACATTGACATGGCGATTTTACTATGACTTCGGCCTTGAATTTGAGATGTTTGGTTATCACTTGCTTTGACTTGGTTACATGTTTTGAAAACTGCAGCTTGATGCTTGTATCCCTCTTGTTGTTCACAGCAATTACATCCCTACTGCCATGTTTTGATGTCACTGTAGTATGTTGGTCACTTGATTGTGTTGATGGAAGATGTTGCACTGCTTCATTATGATTCACTGCAAAATTTATTGAGTTGTCATTTGGGTTTGTAAGTTGTATCATAGTGATGCCTGGTGCTATGTTGCTTTCGACTTCGAATCTGCACTCATCTTTACTTATGTCACTGGTCCTCTCGGCCCATCACCATTGCTTTGATATTGTTGCTCTGACTTGTATCACTGCATCCATGTAGAGACTTTGTTTGCATATAGTCTTGTTGCCTCTGTTTCATATTGTATGGTCTGATTCATCATGCATCATTTTGTACATGCTCGGTGTCAAGCATTGTCTTTGTTGATGCCTCTGATTGACTTTACTGCATAGCATATTTGTGTAGTTGGTTCAGTTGCATTTGTCCATTTCAATACTGTTGCTGTGCACTTCTGTTTTCACTGTCCATATTGTTTGCAGCTGTGCTTCATTGACATGTTGTGGCCTGTACTTGTATGCATCATATATGCACTGTGCACTAACTTGAGTCTGGTTCTTCACTTGGAATTGCACTTCCTGTTGCTGTTGAGTTGATATAGTCTGACCTGTGTTCCCTGTTGCACACTGTTGTTGGTCTGTCCACTGTCGAGTTCTTGTGATACTCATGTTGATTACATTGTTTGTTGACATGCCTTGTACTGTGCTTCATACATGCACAGTTGGTTCATGTTGTTGCTTATGTTGGTGTTGTACACTGTCATGTTGAATTCACTGATGTATCACTGGTATACTTCACTGTGTTGATTGTTGTGCACTTGCTTGACTGAACTACTCTGGTCTTTCATGATGTATTTGCTGTGGCATTCTGTGGTCTGCACTGAACTTGATGACTTGAGCTGCTATGTTCTGTTCATTCCTAGTTGCCTTGTTGCAGTTTGATTGTGATATCCATGTTGCAGTCCATTTTAATATTGGTCTTCGTTGCATTCATGTCATGTCGCCTTGTGTTGAATCCAGTTTCAAAACTCGGATTTGACCTTGTGCTTGTGTCGTGATTTTCAATGTTATTGCACGTGAGTTGAACCCGATTTTTCATTTGGGTTTGACCTGTGCTTGCCTGTCCCTGTAAATCAATCAAGTGTATATATCGGCGTGCACGGCCTTGTGGCATATACAGTAATATACTGTGTATGTCACAAGTTGTTCGTGTATGATGAATTCAAATTTAAATGATGACGAACAACCCAAATAACTGACGCAAATATCATTTTCAAAATTCACGTTTTATTTTATATCGCAAAAATATTTTATTTTCAATTTTACTGCGTTAGTTTATATTTTTGCAGATCGCTCAGATACTGGATTCAAACTTGAATGCAGTTGAAGATAAATACGAGTGTGAGTGATATGTAGTGAGGTGCTGATGTAAAATAGTGAAATGTCATGTATTGTAGTCAAAATTGTATATGTATAGTGAGAGCTTGAAATTGTACTATCAAAGTTGTAATAAATATTTGTTTGAATAAAATATTCGTTTGAATTCAAAAACTGTGTTATTTATTTTTATTCAGCAAATATTTATTTATTCTGTGAAGATTAAAATAGTACGTTAACAAATACATTTAAGCGAATGTATATATGTTTATTATCATCAAACAAAAATCATATAGCGCAAAGCGCATATTCAACAAAAATTTCATCGAAGAAATATTGCTCATGTGGATTAGTCCGACACCTACATCTCTCTCATAATCTCCATCTCTCCATGCTACACAGCGGGTAATTCGAATTTTGACAAAACTAGTAGTTTTATTGATGAACTTTTTTTTAGTATTTCCATTTTGATTTAGTTTATCAGTTGATGAAACTGGTTTGTTGTTTGGGTTTGGCGAAGTCTTAATTTGTTGCAACCTGGCTGATTGCAGTTTGATAAAGTTTTATGTTTGATTTTAGATTTTAGTTTGTAAAACCATGATTGGAATTATTTATAACTTTTATTGGAATACTTCGGTTTGATTATCCTATTAAAGGATTTACCAAACGCGGATGGGTAAGTTGAGGTATATATTTTATTGATGAGAAGTATACTCTTCTTTTAATCATAAAACACAAATAATCCATTAAGGATTTGTCATTGTACCAAATCCAAGTTTTTCAGCTTAATTTTTTGAATTCTCAATGATTTACTAAGAGAGATCTTCGTGTTTTCTTTACATGGTTTTTCAGGTTGCATTTTGTTTTAAATAAAAAGTCTAATTGTTGAATGCTGATTAGTTGTGGATGTTTTTGTTTAAAGATAGATAGAAGTCAGTGTTTATTTAGTGTTTTTATAATGTAATAGGCATTTAGGACTTAAATAAGCATAACAAAAGTGCTTAATGCTTAATAGTTATAATATTTTAAGTTATATGTTTATCATTCATATTCAGTGTATAACCATTCGGGTCTGGATCATTAAGATATTGAAGTTGTCAGTCTTTTGTTTTAACATCTATCATATTGTTCCATATTAGAGTTGATCATAACTTGCACATTTTGCTCAAGTGAAACTCATAATATTATTGAAGTAGCAGCACTACAAGAACTAGCAAACTATCAAACTAGAAAACTATCAAAAACCGATAAAACGCCGATAGAAATATACAGATGAACTAATGAACTGTGACACTAATTATGCCAATAGAAATAAACAGGGATATCTAATGGTTGATATCACCGATTACGCCATCTAATTTTCCTAGAGTAAAATCCATGCTTCCACTCATCACCTAGCTTGCACTGATAATTTTAGCTAAAGTGCACACATAGTCACAGGGTTTGACAACGTTAATTTATTTATATTGACACTTAGGACTTGCTAGTTGATCAGGTGTTAGAAAAGCTGTTGGTTTTATAAGTTTAGTAGAAATTGGATTTAGGAGCACTTTACATGCATTGGTCTATAAATAAAGCCAGTATTACGAAAGTGAACATACCCTCTCTGAATGTCTACACCTTCTGCATTATCCAGTGAGCCGTCACTCCCTCTACATACATCCACACAATCTTTCTGAAAAACTACATCTTGTTTAATACCCGAAGAAAGGTCACCTCCCTGCACATCCATCTACATATTCTCTCTATGTATCGCTTGAATCAATCAGAACAGGCGAAATACAATCAGCAACATGCTTTTCGTTATCACGCTGAACCCCGTTTATTTTTTCAAAACTCCTACCCTTCTATTTCAAACACTTTTGAGTTATAAAATCCCATTTTCTTCCTTATGCATTGGAGCTTAACCCCATTGAGACCATTGACATAATAGAGAATCCATGCTTGGTAGCTAGTCCACCAGTCGAGGTTAATGCCTCCTCACCCGCTACCAAAAAGCCAGCCTCCTCCCTACCCAGAAACACTACTTCAAACTGCCCTAAAGGCAGAATATCACCAACTGAATTGTTCTCTACAAGGTCAGTTTCCCCACTGACTTTATTACACAGAACGTCAAATTTGTTGTATGTTTTAGCAACGAAACATGCCAGCACCTTTAATTTAGAGCAGTGCTTGGATGTACTAAAAAAGTCAGAATTGAGGTTCATATTTTCGTTGATAAGAAAATAGAGTTGTCATCTACTACATAATCAAGTGCGCCGAGTTTGCAGTTGCTATCAAACTGCTGACAGACCAGCTAATACACATAGGTCGAAACGCATGACAGTTGTGCTATAGCAGCGGTAGAAATGGTGGAGGAGTTCGGTGATGTGATGGAGTGTTTCAGAGGTAGTTGTTGGAGTATAGATGAACTAATGAACTATTCAGTAGGATGAATTAGAAGTGGATATATAGTGTTGATATGTATTTTTGATTGGTGAGCAGAGTGAAGTAGAACTGGCTGTAAGATGAATTAGAAGTTAGCAGCAGGATGTAGGAGATGGTAGTTGGTCGAACATAGCTAGAGTGTACTGCAATTTTGTATGGACAATGAAGTGGTGGTTGTATGATGGCTAGATGTTATTGTGGTGACTGAAGTTGTGAGCAAGGAGTGGTAAGGCAGGGAAGTTGATGGTAGTTTGGATGAGATGAAGTCAGAGGGGTATATGGTGGTTAATGAAGTGGAAGTGGTCAGAGATGTTTGTGCACTGCGTGTCGGGGGTGGTAGGATCTGCAAGAGGATGATGTATGTGTAGGGATGAATGTATGTGTATAGCAAGTAGGTGGCAGTAGTGTTAATAATAAATGCGGGTGAAATGGTGATGTGATGACAGAGGAAGGCTGCATGTTTGGTGAAGGAAGTAAGGTTGCTGGTGGTTATGTTTGTGGATGATCAATGATGAATGAAGAATGACTGGTGGTAGACTTGAGCAGTGAAAAATGAACAGAGGTAATTAGCAAGTTACAACTAAAAATTGTTAGGCAATGTTTATTAATTTTTGAATTCTATTTATTTAGCTATTAGTTTTTGATATGCATGGTTATGGTGGTTCTGTTTGTGGTTGAATTTTTGGATGGAGGCTTCTGGTTGCTGCAGTGGTGATTGATTTGAAGGTGAAGAGTAGTTGTTGACAGAGGGATGATGTATGGTGTGGGAAGAAATGAAGAGGGTTGGGGGTATTTCTTGGTTGATGATTGAAGTTGGTCAGAGGGTTGATGAAGCCGATGGCAATAAAGGTTATGCAGTAGTGGATGATGGTTGAAGAATGTGTTATTAGGAAATGTTGGCAGAGGGGTTGTTGTAATAGGCAGTGAGCATAGAAGGATATGTTGATGTCAGTGGAGTGTGATGTTTGTATGTTGTACGTGAATGTGTAGGGTAGTTTGGGTATGGTATAGCTGTTAGAGTTGGAGGGAGCATGACAATGGCATGAAGAAGATTTTGAGTGGGTGATGGCATGGGAAGTTGTCGGTGAATATGCAGTTTCCACAGTTTTTTATTAATGGTGGTTTGTATGTGGTTATGGTGAAGTTTGTATGTGGATGTGGATGTGTATGTGAAGTGGTGCAGTAAGGAAGTGAATGAAGTTAGGAAGTGAATTATGATGTAGTTGATTTGAAGTGTAGGGTGGAAATGGAGCATGGCTAGGTGACAGAGGCTGGGAATAATCAGAGGTTGATCGAAGGCTGATTGTAAGGAAGTTGAGAAGAGGAATTGTAAAGGAGGAGAAAGTGATTTGTATGTTGATAGGCAGAGGGGTGTTTGAAGTTGAGATGTAGTTGAAGTGCAAGTTTGATGTGCTGGCAGTTTGTACGTGGATGGTGATGTCAGGAGTGGATGGCAGTGGGGTTCAGGTAAGTTTGGTGTAGGTAAGTGAAGTGGACAGGGGGATGTTAACATAGGTAGGAAATATTGGATGAGGTAGAAATGATGATGGGGTATGAAGCAGTTATGATGTGCATATGAATGCACTTGTATACACTTGTATGTTTGCAGTGGCAAATGGCAGTGTTGAAGCGTAGTGGATCATAAGAAAAGGGAGGCAGCGATTGTAGGTTAGTTGCCAAGTCGAGGATGCGTGGTTGTGATTGGGGAAGAGCAAGTGATGCAGCTCTTTGAGTCGTGGGATATGTTGTGGTGGCTGTTGATAGTGGATGGAACAGAGTTTGTGTGGCTGAAGTGTTGAATTTATATAACCAATTTTAACACATTCACCGCGTACTAATAAAGGTTACTGGAGCCTGGTACAACTTCGATAGAAAAGTATATCCCTAGTTGATGTAACAGAACCAGTTTTAAGACCTTCAGTGTACTCACTGCGTAGCCTGATAAGCTATCACATTATCAACAACATATTGTTCTAGCAATAATGCAATACTTTGGTAAATTAACTACCAACTTGTATTCAACATCCACCAACACAGTGAAACTGCGTTGCCCCAACTGTAGGTGCTATGAGCCAACAGGGTCGTGTTGCTCGCAACAACTAAGGCGAACATACGTTCATTCTTTAACATATCTAAACCCCTAGTAGTTAGTTAAATATCATTCTACACTTAAGCACCGAATGGTCACAATCTGCCACATGATAAAGATATTTATCTTTGTCATAAGTTCATCTGCTAATGTGCAAGTCTAATGCACTGACTTCACAAATATGATGTAAAAGTTGTTGGATGATTACAATGTGCTCACATCAGTGGTTAATACGCAGAGGCATATTTGTTTGAAGTATTATAGTCTAAGGACTTCTATATTTTTCCATTTTTGATCTTTGATACCTTCACCTCACAAATAGTTAGTAACATGATTATTATTGTTTACAGGTAGATAAACGTTTGTGAAGAATTCAAGCAGCAGCTGCATTTTTGGTATGGTAGCAGCACATGTATGTAGTTAGGTTGATTAAAATTGTTATGAAACTAGTATGTATGGTAGCAGCACTACTTTAGCTGTATGTGCTATTATGAAACTGTTTATGGTAGTTTGGTTGTGTAAACGTAGGGTTAAGATTTTGTCTTGACACTAATGTTATGATATAGTGGTGATTATGTAATTGCTTTTGTTTGTGTTATAGTGGTTCATTGAATGTGTATGTGTTTATATATTACGTTATTGTATAAGTTTTGAAGTAATTGAATTGGAGGCGAAATCAGATGTAGTCGTGGAACAGCAGGCAATAAAATCGAAACATACGGTGGCGGAGAAAAAACGCCACCAAAAATATTTTTTGGTAGCGTTTAAAAAGCGCTACAGAATCAGCAATTATAGTAACTCAGATAATCTCCGTGGCCTTCAAAAAACGCTGCAAAAAATAATAATAAGTGCAGCAAAAAATAAGATAGTAAACGGCACCTTTTCGGTGGCGTTTCTAAAACGCTGTAAAAAGATCTTTAGTAACGTTTAAAAAACGCTGCCAAAAATAATTTATAGTGGCGTTGCAAATAAATGCAACAAAAAATCATGGATTTTTAGTCGCATGTTTTCTAGCAGCGTTTATCAAAACGCCACCAAAACTTTTTGCAGCGTTTTTTGAGCGCCACTAAAAATCAAATTTCTTGTAGTGCCCTTTATCATCAACAAAAACTTCTAACTAATAAAATCCTTGAAGTTGTTATAAGATAATCAACCATAATAAAATAGAGTAAACCATATATAAGTGTAATAAGTGCTAAGTGTGATAATAATTGTAATAAAATAAATCAATCATCTGCCATACAGTAATTATTCAATCCAAACATATATGTACAAACCATACCAAATAAGTTAAGTTAATCAAGTTTTAAAACACACCAATCAAATCAAACAAATAACATACATAATGACTAGACATTCCTTGGTACTTCCACCCATCCATCTTCTCCAAAAATAGGGTCTGTTTTAATGGAATCACATTCTTCTTTATCTTTGTCGAGAGTGACTGGTGGAATTCCTTCGAGATTGTCCTTGTTAAGGGCTGAGATCATCCAACGAAGGGCATCAAAATGTTTCTCTTGCTCCTTGATCATCTATATTTGACTTAATTCTAAGTGATGCTGATTGCGGAGTATGAATGTAAGAATATTCTTGAAGGAAGTGAGAGTTTCTTTAAGATTATCGCTTAGATTCTTAATCGGAGAAGCCATAATTCAAGAAATAGAAAGAACTATGAAAGAGAGTGATTAGAGAAGAAGTTTGACAATTTATTCTAGAAGAAACAGATATAAATAGGGATAGAAAGTCGTTTGAAATTAATAGACAAAAGTTAGTTACATGAATTTAAAATTTGAAAGTGTAACTAGTTTCTACCCGTTGGATGTCGACAAGGGGGTATGGTGTATGTCGACATGCCTCTACCTAAAGTGACATTTGCTTTGTTTTGAATATTATTAACAAATTTATTAAACTAAAATTTGTATAATATAAAAACAAGCAATTATAGAGACAAGTGAACAAGAATAACAGGAAATGAACGATTTCATAATAATTCAAGTTAACATTACATAAGATAATATAATATTAACTAAAATAAAGAAACTACAAAGATAGAACTTAAGATAACATGAACTAAAACTAGTTAGATGAAGATGAAGAAGATGATAGTCCAAGCTTTCTACTAATTTTCTCAAAGAACTTGTCGATTTTAGTGGAAACCTTATCCATTTTCTTACTCATTGATCTTTTAAGTATCTTTTGATTTTCCACTATAATTCTTTAATTATTGAGAATGGTCTTATTAGATGGATTAGCGGGATTAGTAGGATATTCTATACTTTCTAAGGAGGTTTCTTGATCTTCCTCTTCCTCCTCCTCAATTTCCATTCCTTCCTCTTTCTCTTCTTCCTTGCAGTTGAACTTCATAAGACATCAGATTTCCAATCAATTCTTCTATTTTCATTAGGCTTATATCATTTGCTTCTTCGATTGCAAGTGTCTTTTGATTCCATTTTGGAGTGAGTGAATTTAGAATTTTTCTGACTTGGTCTTCCTCCGAAAAGCTTTTTCCCAGCGCACTTAATGAATAAACAATATCTTGAAATCGACAGTAAATGTCAGAAATGGACTCATTTGCATGCATTTTAAATAATTGAAATTGATCAGTTAATATGGAAATTTTAGTATGTTTGACTTTTCTTGTTCCTTCATGAGTAACTTGCAAAGTTTTCTAGATTTCAAATGCAGACTTATAAACAGCCACTCTATTAAACTCATTCATATCTAATGAACAAAATAATATACTCATGGCCTTTGACTTATTTTGTGCAACGCCCTTTTTCTCAGTAGTCCACTGGACAAAATTGGTAGTTGATTCAACACACTCAGTTTGTGTGATATTCGATGTGTCTAATCCTACTGACTATAAATAAATTTTCATTCTACAAGCCCAATATGCATAATTACTGCCATTGAAAAATGGTGGTCAGACAGTAGACCGACCTTCTACAAATGAACTAGTGTTAGGGATAACAGAACTAGTGCCAGAGTTGACATTACCAGTGTTGGTAGCCATTAAAACAATTTTCAAGTTTCAGATTATGAAAACTATGAAAACCATTGCTCTGATACCAATTAAAAGGGACAGAAGATTAAGGATCTTAAGGCTAATTTAACACTAGAGAGGGGTGAATAATGTTAATGAATTCTAAGACTTATATGAACTAAATTGAAATTATGACACAAACAAATGCAGAACTTAATCACAGAACAATCACAGAATCAAACACAGATGCAGAAAGTAAATAAAAAGCAATAAAGGGAAAGAACACATTGGATTTTATACTGGTTTGGAGTTACCATACATCCAGTCCTGTACCAAGAAAACCACCTCACAAATTTTTATCAAACTAGTGTCGAGATTACACTCCTCAATTTATAAAGGCCTTGAGGTACCCTCCTGTCTCACAAGTCCGGGGCAAACTCTCTTGATTTACGGGCCACAAGATTACCCAATTGATTTTCAAGCACAACCATACCTTATAGAGAGACTCGATAAACTTTTGATTACAAATTGATCTAATAACTCTAATTAGAATTTTGATCTTCAAGAGAGAACAGAGAATCAAACAAGAATGAAATTCTAATTTGATTCACTTGAGAATTTGGCAGAATTTCGGCACGATCTTAAAAATATGATAATTATAGAACATGGATTTGTAGAGAAGAAGAAGTGAAGAAAATATGAGAATTATATATAAAAAAATTCGTTTGAGAAAGCTATTTATAGAGTACCAACTATCAAAACCATTCGTGAAGAGATTAAAACGAATAGACACTTCTTTTGAAAATTGAAACTTTTGAAATCAACGGCCACCATGTCGACATGGGGTATCCCATGATGTCGGCATCCCCTTATTAAAAATAATGTAAAATTTGTTTTGAAAATGGTATTGAAATGGAAAAAAGATGAAATGATTCTGGAGTAAAATAAACTAATTTTACTATGTTTTAAAACACAAAAACAAAGAATATTTTAAGGCTAAAATATTTTGAAAAGCAGTTTTGAAAATCGTTTTGAAAAAACATTTTGAAGTAGTTTTGCAAGCTTCTTCCTATAGAATATCTCATCACATCAGGACTCGAGAACTTGTACAAAACCAGGATGTTCGTGGATTTGTAAGCCACTTGTCGTAGGTTTGTAAGCTACTTGTCGTGGGTTTGTAAGCCACTAAGAAGGTAGAAATGGGTTCCATCCCAAATGAAATTCGAAATGAAGATTTCCATGCTATTATGAAGTTTTAACAAAAACTAGACACAGATCTTGAAATCTTGATCTTAATACTCTAGAGTCTTCAATCTTGAATCTTGGGTCTTTATACTGATCAGTCTTCAGTAATCAATACATGCATATCTATATATCCTGCATATACATATCTATCTAGATTATAGTATTAGTATATATTTATAATAAGATAGTTAAAAAGGTTGTTGTCATCAAAACCAACATCTCAGTTCCTAACGGTTGATAGCTACATTTTCTAGTGTAGAATAAAACACATGAGTGCTCTTCTCTTTTAATAGAGGATCGCTCATTTCTCTCAAAAACTATAGAATGATTCACTCGAGAGTTTTCTGTTGGTTAATACAACTAGGTCAAATAGGGTATCTCGAAGTGATGATATTACTCTGTTATCTCAACTTGAGAATATTGTTGAACTTGACTATGGACACTCCACTTTGATTATGGTTAAATCATGGCCTGAGATCCATCGAATAACTAAAGTTAAGGTCTTAAGTAAAGCATTGAAAGTGAAACACTATTCAATGAAGAATTCATCTCCTTAGCTATATGAGATTAGTATTATGGTTAGCTATAGTCAACTTAAAGTTAAAGTCACTAACCAGTGCCAATTGGTTAATAATAATTGTTATAATTGAACGAAGGACTTGGTGCTTGAATTAACGAAGTTGAATGTGTACAATATTGGAATTTTTACCAAAACCAAATTCCATAAGTCATAAAACGATATTGTTTTAACGAAGAGAATTGGTGTAAATAATTGTTACTACCGGGTACCGTTTAAAATAGTGAAATAGAATTTTACCGAAAAATGTGTAAGTGATAAATTCAACCAAATCGTCAAACCACAAGCAAAGATAATGTGATATTCAAATAGTTCGGTATTAATCGCTGATTAAATTTACACCTTTGAGTCACACAATCGCAATGTTGAATACTCTAAAATACCACACAATTTAAATGAATTATAATTGTTATAAATTAAGTAATACTTACAAAATATCAATTATTAAATTTTATTTGATTTATTTGAATACCATTAGTATTTAATGAAGCGTGTATATAATGTTATTTATATGCATACCAATATAAGATGTCGATAAAATTTAAATTGGATTTAAATTAATTGGAAAAAGGATAAGTGTGGAAAATTTTATGGGCCTGCCATTTCTATGGTCGACCATAAGGAAAAAGGGCCGAGTTTTAAATGCTTAAATATGGATTTGTATTAGTAGGAAAGAAAGAGCAAACGAAGGAGATTTGGATCTCCACTTTTTTCTCAATCTAGATGCCTATTTAAAACCCCATCCTCATTCATTTTTTGCTCTATCCTTGACACTATCTAGGATGCATTTACAAGGCTAATAGCCACTAAATTTTCAAAATAAATTCAAACTAAAATTACTTAGCAAAGTTTGGTATTTATCCCTAGTCAGATGTAATTTCTGGAGGTGTTATGATCAGATCTGAAAGTGTTTTATTCATCATTCAAGGTGCATTTCATAGACAACAAAATTTGGTAGAAATTTTAATTTTATCGTTATTTTATAATCACACGTGTTAACCATTACATCTACATTGTTTAGATCCCAATCAGTATAATGAATATATCTATACATGTGTGTGTATATGTTATCCAATCTTATGTATAAACATATGTACATTCAAAATCATCTAATTAAAAGAACACGTCAAGACATCATCATAATATTCATATAATTTTAGGCCAAACTTAAGAATCTACAAATATTTTTTGAAAATTTTAAAATGATTTTAAATGTTTTTAACAATTTAATAAGATATATATGATATATATATATATAATATTCGTTTTTACATTAAAATTTTGGAAACTAATTTGAATTACTTGTATATTTTTGGGTATAAAAATTAAAAAAATAATTTTTATTTCTTATTATATTTATTAATATGAATTTTAAATCCTTTTGATTTGGCAATGTATGTAATTAAGGAAAAAAATTCCAAATCTATACGGATCTGACATAAACAATTATGTCTTTCCTAAAATCATTTTCTATCGAAAGTAAAAGACAGAAAAAAAAATCAAAATTATAAACATATGTATGTATATGCGTATTAATTAATTAATAATCATCTATAAATAAATATATTTTAAATTTACATATAAAATCCTTTTAAATGTATATTTCAAATAAAAAATATATTTTTATATGTATATATATTTTATATACGTTTATATAAATATTTGAAATTGAAATTGAAATTTAAAATAGATATTTATCTAAATTTAAATCTACTTTAAAATTTATAACTAACATAAGATATTTTAGATATTAATATAACTTAATTTGAATTGGTCAAAATATTTAAATAAATAAGACAACTTTAAGTAGTATAAATATTATTTTACATATGTGTATGTATGTATATAATATTCTAACTACACCATGTACATATAATGGGACAAATGTGTCCGTCGCGATGTAAATCCTAAATCCTATGAACAGTCACATTAGCCATGTACACCTTTTATATGTTGCATATGCACTATACACATATAAGTGCATTTGATACACTTATAAATTAAAACTATATAAATTAAATATAACTTTTACATCAAAATGGACATTCCCAAAAATCCCGAAAAAGAAGCCATCAAAGTCGATGATAAATGATAATAGAAAATCGGATAACCACGAATCGATTAAAATTGGAAACCAACATAAAATAGGCAAATTGGGCCTATACAAGCAGGTCAGTCGACTGGCTCTCTGAGAACAGTCGACTGGACCAGACCCTGAAAAACTCTCGGGTTACAGGTCAGTCGACTGGACTCGGAGTGCCAGTCGACTGGTGCCTGTTACCCAGCATTACCAGCCTATCCAATTGAAGAGAAAACTTTCGCCGATTGCGATCGGACGAGCAACGGGCGCTAGGGTTTACCAGCCTCAAGCCAACAAGAAGGAGATCGGCATGGCTTTTCCTAGAGTGCCTCAAAAGGTGCCATACCAATACTAGATTGGAAGCTATTATTATAGGAAAACTCAACAAGAGAAATATAACCTTCCCAACTTCCACCAAAATCAAGAACACATGCACGAAGAAGATCTTCAAGAGTTTGATTCACATGCTTAGTTTGTCCATCGGACTGAGGATGATAAGCGGTGCTAAAATTAAGCTTCGCTCCCAAAGCTTTTTGAAGACTCTTCCAAAATCCACTAGTAAACAATGGATCACGATCACTAACAATAGAAGTAGGAACTCCATGCAATTTAACAATTTCTTTAATAAAGAGTTTGGCCAAATGAGGTACGGTCTGGTTAGACCGAACGGGAATAAAATGGGCGGATTTAGTATGTCTATCAACTATCACCCATAGGCTATCATGATACCATGTTGTGACTCCCTACCTCTATACTCACGCTAGCCAAGGACACTACGGAGTAATGTCGTCAACTAGCGCGAAGAATAAGGCTATTGAGGAGCGACCATCCATGTAATTGCTTTGTGCGAGCACCGATATGTCAGATAGAAAAACATGCAATTGATCTCAAGAGGAAATCCGACATACCGATACAAACTCAAAGCTACTACACAGTGGCTATAATATCTTCGAAAATAAATATATAAATAAACATAACACAAATCAGTCACAGATATCCATATCACAAAGGCGGAAATAGATATGAATATAACACTTAAAAGTGTACATCAGGGTAGTGGTCATACAAGATCCACGATATCACAAAAGAATAGATACAAGTGCTAGACAAAAGAATAAGTATACATCAATGAGTCTATCTCTCGAGTGTATAACAACAAAAACTACCAATCTAATGTAGTTAGCCAAAAGTCAGATTATGGTCCCAGATAAGAAGTCAAGTGAAAGCACCTGTAACATCTCGGTCTGACCCGAGTATTATTTAATAAGAAAATAATAAACGGATCAGTCTAGCTATAAATATCAGGTAAAAATGAGATATAAGAAGAGATATGATAAAAACGTATGATAACAAAAATGTCAGGCTACGGCAAATATACATTAAACAACAACAAAAATCATACAATATCTCAAGGAATCTCGAAGCACTAAAAAGAATGTCATATTCTTTGTTTTATTCACTAAACCACAAATATTGACGAACACATCACTGCCAATCGTAAAAGTTGTTGAAACACAAATTCACCAATACACTGTGACGACCCGACTTCCTATCTCCAGGAAGACGCGTCACCAATGAAGAAAAGAAAGGGATAGAAGAAGAAAAGAAAGAGAAAGAAGAACACAACAACATCAGATAACTCACAGCGAAACGAATGAAATATAATATATCACATAAAATATTACATAATATCATATTACATCAGAGTACACAACTTATACAACACATATTAGATAGTTATAAACATCTGTCTAACTATACAACTCAAGTACACAAGATACAGATACAAACGCAAACACAGCGGAACCATAATATATCTACACGTGGAAGCCTCTTGCTCCATATCTCCTCCAAAATTCGTCAAGCAAACCCGAATTACTTGACTACTCATACATAATATGAGTACCCAAGAGTTTAATAAAACAGAAAATAAACACTCGGGTCAGACAGGGGTCTAGTGTGAGTAAACGATTTAAAATTGCTTAACTTTAGAAAAACCTTTGAAAAGAAAAGATATCACGTAAGACTTCCTACACATAAACATGAAAAAGTTTTTACCTTACGCTAACCAAAACATTTGATAGGAAATCCAGTGATATTATAATAGTGTCTAGGGTTTTGAAGTAAACAAGAAATAGCCGAAATTGTTTCATTATTAAATTCCAGCTACTAGCCACAAAAGTGGGCAATACAAACAAAACCGTAGGGTCTCGTAGGAAGAATGGGTTTCCATCAATGGAAGGGCTACCAGGGTACCGCTCGTCACAGTACGTGGCCTAGATCAACGTACCGAGGAGTACGCCCGCTCCCCTGCAACACAAGGCCGGAACCATCCCTTACTGGGCAGTCCCGAACAAGATAACCCCGGCAATTGTCGCGAATCAACCGCCCCACACAGCCGAATAAAAAGGGACTTCTAGACAGGGGAAAATCTTGTCCTGAAATGGACGCTACCCACCTAGCCTTGCTGCACCTCCCCTGTTTTAGCCATTCTCGTGTTGATGAGGCTTGAGGCTACGATCACCTTTATAGAACACATCTCTTAGAATGCTCATCGTCCACCTGACGATGTTCTGAAACCATTCAATCCATACAAGTTCGTTTCGGGTTCGAACGAAACCAAAGGCACTATCTCGTTGCACTCATTTTGGAATCACCCTCATCGTCGACGACCATAGCCCTTGCACTCTAAATCACCATCTCGAATCTATAAGTACTATTTCCGTCAAACTTATTACGGAATCACCGACAGAGTTATACCGACGAATAGTTCTTACACCTCGAGTCTTCACTTGCTCCACTTGGATTCACGACCTAACGTTTAATTGGAATCGATGTGGTTTTTGGATCCCAAATATGGAAACCCGATCCCGGTCTCACTGAAACCAAACGCCATTTTGATGTCCAAGTTGTTTTAAGGGTTTAAACAGTTAAACTTATATTCAGGATGATATAAACAGATAGATGAATCACATAGATAATTCATATCAAACATTCATCTCAGAAAGCAGCATATCACATATCAGAGCTGTCCAAAACATCCAATATCATTCAACATCCAATATCAATCATTCAATATCAATAAATCATCCAATATCAATCACCAAATATCAATCAGTCATTCATAAGCAGAATTGATTAACTCTTATTCAATTGGTTACCAAAATCCTTCTTCATTAATTTATTCCAAATAAATAAATTAATAAATCATCTCTTAATGATCTTTCTTAATTAATCTTCCTTGATTAATTATACTTTAATTACATTCAAGTGATTTCTCTTAACCATATATAGTAATTAACCTTTAATTACTATCATTAATTACAATAATTAATGATCTTTCATTTACTTGCATTAATTAATTAACTATAATTAATCACATTAAACCTTAATTAATTAAAATTAATTAATCATACTTTAATAAATCTTTTTTTATTAGTCAATCTTGATTAATTCATTAATTATATTAACTAATAATCCTTATTAATTAATAATTACTTTAATTAATCAAATAATTAACTTGTAAATAAATCATATCATTAATTATAAACATTAATTAACAACTTGTAATTACTTATCTTAATTAATTAACTTCTTAATTAATTATGTTAACCCTTTGATTAATTAATCTAATTATTAATCTTTAATTACTATCATTAATTAATTATTAATCAATTAAATTAATATATAATCCTTAATTAATTAATTAATTTATTAATTTCAATTTTAATTAATTACACTTTAGTAATTATTCTTAAATTAATCACATTTATTAATTAATTAATCACATTTATTAATTAATTAATCACATTAATTAACTAAAATTAACTAAGTAATTAACTCTTAATTACTTACATAAGTAATTATCTTCTAATTACATCATTAGATGATTACTCTCTTAATTAATTACTTAACAAGTAATTAATCCCATGATTAAATAATTCTTAATTAATTACTCCATAATTAATTAACTTCAAAACAATTATATTAATCAATTCCTTAATTGATAACATTAAATGATTATCCATTAATCACTTCCCTTTAATTTCTCCCATTAGTAATTTCACTAATTACTTCCATAAGTAATTACTTCTTAATTACATTCAATAGTTAATCGTTAATTACTTCATTAAGGAGTTATACTTAATTAATTCATAATTAAGTGATTATTAAAAATTAAATAAACAATTAACTAATTATTTAAAATTAATTAAACAATTAATTAACATCTTATGTTTCAAAATCTTTAATTAAATAAGAAAAACATTTATCTCAAGTAATTTCTTAACTTATTATCAAATCATAATAAGTATTCTTAAGTTCATTTCCATAATAATTTAACCTTATTTATCCTCATAAATAAATTATTTGAAATAATTTAAAAACAAATTATTCAATTTGGTTTTCAAAATCATAGTAATAGCCTTATTTTAAAATAAGGCATTTAGAAATCAATTTCAAATTTAAAACACTTTAAATTATCTAAATTTAAACCTATTTATTTCAAATAGAATTTGAAAAGTTGGTTTTTAAACATTTCTTAATAACTTTGATTTAATATTTTAAAATGAAAACATTTCCTTTGAATTAAAATTCAAAACACTTCTTTAAATCGAAATTCAAAATTAAATTAAGATAAAGAAACAAACATCTTAACAATTTAAATTTGAAATAAATTCAATTATCATCTTTAAAAGTTTGAATTACATTTATTCCAAAAATAGCAAGTTTTAACCTTGTATTTTGTTCCTTTTATAAAACTTGTTTATAGTTTAAAGTTTGATTTCATTTTTTTCTACAACAAGTTCAATTTCCAACTCAAATCATTATACAGAACAACAATAAACAACAACCTAAAAAAAACCCGAGACTAGCTCGGCAAACACACGATCCTTCCCCGAGTTAAACTCCAGTACCCTACACTTCGAGTCCAACCCCATGTAAACGCGAGTGCTCCTTCGGTTAAAACCCTTCTTCCTCAACACTTCAAAATCCCAATGTACACGGTATAACGCGTGCACGTATCCCATCACCTCCGGCCAAACTTGGTCGTTGCGACCATCGACGTCAGTCACAAAATCACACGCGACCCCAAATACGAACCCAGATCCAAACGAAACACTTCGAATCAAAATTTGACCCATTTCTCGACTTACTGCAGAAAGCTTGAACACTAATCCCAATCATCGCCGACCACTCCATCGAACACCACGAGCTATATTTTCCCTCAAGTGCGAACAACTCCGGTCCTCCATGCAAGTCGCAAACCCCTCTACAGTTAAGCCCAGCCGAAACAAACTTAAAACCCTATTTTGCTCGAATTCGAACAATTAACTCATTTAAAAAATTTCAATTGTATTTTTCCCAAAATCAACAATATACAAACAAGCTTCACCCAAGAATTCAACTTCAAACGTTGATTATATCATCGGCAATTTACCCAAATGCCGAATTCCTTCAACACCAAATTCCAAATTGAATATCAATTTAAAAATTACGAATTACATGTTAAAAATCATAATTCCTAACATCTAATCCATTCATACTATCCAAAACAAAAATTAAGATCATTGATTTTCTGACATGAATCAAAATTCACTGTATTTTCTAATTTAAAAATTATTTGTGAATTTAAATTTACGGTAACTATTTTTAAAATTTCTATCTAACATTAATACACAACTTTCAATTGATCATTAATGTGAAATAATGATGTTTAGTGGAAGATTTGAAATTTTGAAGAGAGTTCTGGTCTTAAATGAAACAGGAAACAAAGATTCGTATATTTACAGCCTATTTCACATATATATACAGATCATAAAAATTCAATAATATAAATACCGAAAAGATTTTCATGCAACCTAGATTAATCTACAGATCATCACATGCATGGACATAATTCAACTTATCTGTTTTTTAAAATCAATTTACTCACCATAATTTTGAGCAGAGCAGGTTTTTTTTGAATTTTCTTCTTGCAGGTTTGAAAAACTTGCAGATCAAATTTTGCTTTTGAAATCCTAATGCATGCTTCAGTTTTTTGATTAAAAGTTGAAACAGATCTTCATTTGAATTGCAGTTGAACTTCATTTGCATTTGCATTTGCATGTTGATTTTGCAGATTTGCAATTTGAATGTATATTTGGTTTTTGCTTTTGATTCAAATTCCAGGTTTGAAGTAAAATTTCTGGTTTGCTCTTTAATTTATGAAGGAAGAAAAGTAATTTGAGAAGAAGAAAGAAAGTTTGGAAAATGAAAGAGAAACAAATTTCTCGTATATGTTTAAATTTCAAAGAATTGAAAAATGAAGGCCACATGTAATAAAAACTTTCATTTGTCACTACATTGCTTAGTTTCTTTACATGTGTTATTAAGATAACTTATGATGACAACACGTGTTTTTAAGTATTTTTTTATAAATTTTCATTTAATTTAAAATGTTAATATAAAGCTCACTTATTTAATTTACTTTATAAATAAATACTTACATATGCGAATATAAATTTAATCCATTAAAGAAAATATTCTAAAACTAGTTAAAATACAAATAATTTCTTATACATGGATTTAGAAATCTTAAACATTTATGTATATACATTTATAACCATTTTAATTTAAACATTTTAAAAGAAAACAAAACAAAACTTGATTAAATCCTTTCTTAATTATCATATTTAAAACAACAATTATCTTTTATTTGAAAACAATAGAATTAATCTAAATTAACTTTTGAAAATACTAATTTTAAAACAAAGCTTTAAATTACAATTCTTACATATATAAATTATCAGCAGATTAAATTAAATTTCAAAACAATATCAAATTATAACATATACATACATATATATTACAATTTGAAAATTCAATCTTTTATTTTAAAACAAAAGATATTTCTATTCACAGTATATATCAAATATATATATTATAAATAGAATAAAATTTTATTAACTTTGAAAAATAAATCTTATCAATTTTAAATTGATAGAAAGATATTGATCAAAGTTACCAGATTAAATATTTATTAACCATTAAAAAGATTAAATTTACCAATTTAAATTAAAATTATAAGGAAAAATTATCAAATCAATTTAATTATTAATACATATTATTAAAATGATATTGCCCAAAATTCCGGGTCGTTACAATCCTCCCCCTTAAAAGAATTTCGTCCCCAAAATTTAAAAGCAAAGGTAATTTAATAATCCAGCAAAGATTTTAATTTCAAACAGCAATGCATACCTATCATCCAGTTACTAACAACCATAACAATCAATCAAACAAACAAACCTAACTAATTATCCTGACACAAATCAGAATTGATCTTACTAGCACTATCTAGAGTTTCCCAAGTAAAAATCACTGGGTGACTTGCTCTACAGAAGCTAAACAATCTACACCACCAAAATCCAGAGCTCTTCTCATCTCCAGATCCATCAATCTGAACAGAACATCAGACTATACCAAAGTCTAACACAACTTCCAAATCCAATGAACTGTAGATTCAACAACCAACAATGAATCATACACGTACTCCCTTAGAGATACGTGAAATACAATGAATTCCAGCTATCCAAACTGGCAATTCAATCTTATCCTATCAAAAACACAGATAAGAAATCCCAAATGCCTCATAACTAGCCATCAAATCTTATCTAATTACCGCTCTCTTAACCAGAGAAATCTTAACAACAATGAAGTCTTCAACTTCGAATTCCTAACTCCTTATCTCATATCAGCATAACTCAACAGATAATCCTAGGCTTCCAATCTTCTTCCTGATCAGCACAACCTATACTGATGCTTTCAGAAACAACTAGACCAAAGCAAACCAGTTTTTGGATCCTAGTCATGGAAAAAAGTCTTCCAAGATCCATCGAAATCCAGAACACAAGCTCTACTCCTCAAGCAACGGCAAACTGAACTCGCTTCCTTCCTTGTACAGCTGCTACCTCGCTTCCGCTGCAAAACTTTGATTCTGAAATAGATGAGAATACTATTGATGAACACGAGTACAAACTTATCCAATATATCAAAGAAACTTTGTTCATCAAATCCATAAAATCTAAGTGACTCATCTGACGCGGTCACACATCCTTATAGCAGAATTCAACTCAAAAACTAGATCTGACCAATACAAATTTCAAAAATTTCTGAGCTGCTACACCAACTCTACTACTAGGCTGACTACCAAAATCACTTCTGGAACCAAAACAATATGGAACTCAACTCCAGATGCAGACAAATTTCTAATTACTTCTGTAGCTCCTATTTTTATATGAGAATCCTCGGTCTCAAACAAAACATTGCCCAAGATAAATTCCCAAATTAATCGTAAGTCACTTTTACGATCCTACCCACTTCGGATTCCAAAGAAACCATCCTCTCTTTACCAATTAGAACAACTTTAAGCTTCTCCAAACAAGGTTAACCCTTCAAGAAAACTATCACCAACTGCCCGGGCTGCTGAAGAAGAACCACAAAGATTCCTGAACCATCGGAGAATCGGCATATTGCTGCTTCCAAACTCTACCTCGATGACACTGCAAAGCTAAAAGACCTTTTCGACATCACACCGAACACTTTGAGTTGCACTGCTACCACAGCTAACCAAAGACTTCTAATCCAAAGGCTTCTCGAAAACCAAAACCATCAACAAACCACACAAAAGACCTTCGAGATAGCAGACATCCTCTCAAGAAATTCGGGCTCCAAACCAAGCATCAACATCTCGCTCTCCTTAAGGAATGAAAAATGAGACCATGCCGAAGCGAAGCAACTTATAGACCTTAGTCTCATATTCCAAAACAGCCAACCTCCTTACTAAAGATCCAAACAACTTCTTCACGGATAAGTCTTCCCTGCGGCAGGTAAAGACCGCTCCTCAACCACTTTTAAAACTACTTCAAGAGAAAACATCTTTGAAAATATCCATGGATACTACATCTCATCACGCAGCTACCAAGATATCATCACTTACTTCTGCACTTCCGACAGATCCAAACTTACACTTCAAAGATAAATTCCGAATCTTTAAAAGATTTCCTTCGGATATCAGAGAAATCCTTACTCCAAACAACAAATCTTACTCAAGACGGTACCAGGTCTACAGTCTCGACAAATACTTCCAACCTCAACATACGGACCTCTTCCATCAGTGGTTGTCGTGTTACACACACAACACACCACTACTCCATCTACCTCTAAAACTTATGTTGGAAAATCCGAACAGATAACCCAATAGATCAGATAGATATATAAATATATAGTTATATATAAAAATACAAGTACGCTCTCTCAAGAATGACGCCACTCTAGAGCCTAGGTATTCACTCAACATAATGCTCTGATACCAACTGTAGCGACCCGACTTCCTATCTCCAGGAAGACGCGTCACCAATGAAGAAAAGAAAGGGATAGAAGAAGAAAACAAAGAGAAAGAAGAACACAACAACATCAAATAACTCACAGCGGAACGAATGAAATATAATATATCACATAAAATATTACATAATATCATATTACATAAGAGTACACAACTTATACAACACATGTTAGACAGTTATAAACATAAGTCTAAATATACAACTCAAGTACACCAGATACGGATACAAACACAAACACAGCGGAACCATAATATATCTACACATGGAAGACTCCTACTCCATATCTCCTACAGAATTCGTCAAGCAAACCTGAATCACTTGACTACTCATAAATAATATGAGTACCCAAGAGTTTAATAAAACAGAAAATAAACACTCGGGTCAGACAGGGGTCTTGTGTGAGTAAACGGTTCAAAATTGCTTAACTTTAGAAAAACCTTTGAAAATAAAAGGTATCACGTAAGACTTCCCACACATAAACATGGAAAAGTTTTACCTTACGCTAACCAAAACATTTGATAGGACATCCAGTGATATTATGATAGTGTCTAGGGTTTTCAAGTAAATAAGAAATAGCCAAAATTGTTACATTATTAAATTCCAGCTACTAGCCACAAAAGTGGGTAATACAAACAAAACCGTAGGGTCTCATAGGAAGAATGGGTTTCCATCAATGGCAGGGCTACCGGGGTACCGCCCGTCACAGTACGTGGCCTAGATCAACGTACCGAGGAGTACGCCCGCTCCCCTGCAACACAAAGTCGGAACCATCCCTTACTGGGCAGTCCCGAACAAGACAACCCCGGCAATTTTCGCGAATCAACCGCCCCACACAGCCGAATAAAAAGGGACTTCTAGACGGGGAAAATCTTGTCCTGAAATGGGCGCTACCCACCTAACCTTGCTACACCACCCCTGTTTTATCCATTCCCGGGTTGATAAGGCTTGAGGCTGCGATTACCTTTATAGAACACATCTCTTAGAATGCTCATCGTCCACCTGACGATGTTCTGAAAGCATTCAATCCATGCAATTTCGTTCCGGGTTCGAATGAAACCGAAGGCACTATCTCGTTGCACTCATTTTGGAATCACCCTCAGAGTCAATGACCATAGCCCTTGCACTCTAAATCACCATCTCGAATCTATAAGTACTATTTCCGTTAAACTCATTACGGAATCACCGACAGAGTTTTACCGACGAATAGTTCTTACACCTCGAGTCTTCACTTGCTCCAGTTGGATTCACGACCTAACGTTTAATTGGAATCGATGTGGTTTTCAGATCCCAAATATGGAAACCCGATCCCGGTCTCACCGAAACCAAACGCCATTTTAATGTCCAAGTTGTTTTAAGGGTTTAAATAGTTAAACTTATATTTAGGATGATATAAACAGATAGATGAATCACATAGATAATTCATATCAAACATTCATCTCATAAAGCAGCATATCATATATCAGAGCTATCCAAATCATCCAATATCATTCAACATCCAATATCAATCATTCAATATCAATCAATCATCCAATATCAATCACCAAATATCAATCAATCATTCATAAGCAGAATTGATTAACTCTTAATCAATTGGATTACCAAAATTCTTCTTCATTAACTTATTCTCAATAAATAAATTAATAAATCATCTCTTAATGTTCTTCCTTAATTAATCTTCTTGATTAATTATACTTTAATTGCATTCAAGTAATTTCTCTTAACCATATACAGTAATTAACCTTTAATTACTATCATTTACTTACATTAATTAATTAACTATAATTAATCACATTAAACCTTAATTAATTACAATTAATTAATCATACTTTAATAAATCTTTTTTTATTAGTCAATCTTGATTAATTCATTAATTATATTAACTAATAATCCTTATTAATTAATAATTACTTTAATTAATCAAATAATTAACTTGTAAATAAATCATATCATTAATTACAAACAGTAATTAACAACTTGTAATTACTTATCTTAATTAATCAACTTCTAATTAATTATGTTAACCCTTTGATTAATTAATCTAATTATTAATCTTTAATTACTATCATTAATTAATTATTAATCAATTAAATTAATATATAATCCTTAATTAATTACTTTATTAATTAATTTCAATTTTAATCAATTACACTTTAGTAATTAATCTTAAATTAAGCACATTTATTAATTAATTAATCACATTAATTAACTAAAATTAACTAAGTAATTAACTCTTAATTACTTACATAAGTAATTATCTTCTAATTACATCATTAGATGATTACTCTCTTAATTTATTACTTAACAAGTAATTAATCCCATCATTAAATAATTCTTAATTAATTACTCCATAATTAATTAACTTCAAAACAATTATATTAATCAATTCCTAAATTGATAACATTAAGTGATTATCCATTAATCACTTCCCTTTAATTTCTCCCATTAGTAATTTCACTAATTATTTCCATAAGTAATTACTTCTTAATTACATTCAATAGTTAATCATTAATTACTTCATTAAGAAATTATACTTAATTAATTCATAATTAAGTGATTATTAAAAATTAAATAAGCAATTAACTAATTATTTAAAATTAATTAAACAATTAATTAACATCTTATATTTCAAATCTTTAATTAATTAAGAAAAACATTTATCTCAAGTAATTTCTTAACTTATTATCAAATCATAATAAGTATTCTTAAGTTCATTTCCATAATAATTTAACCTTATTTATCCTCATAAATAAATTATATGAAATAATTTAAAAACAAATTATTCAATTTGGTTTTCAAAATCATAATAATAACCTTATTTGAAAATAAGGCATTTAGAAATCAATTTCAAATTTCAAACACTTTAAATTATCTAAATTTAAACCTATTTATTTCAAATAGAATTTGAAAAGTTGGTTTTTAAACATTTCTTAATAACTTTGATTTAATATTTTAAAATGAAAACATTTCCTTTGAATTAAAATTCAAAACACTTCTTTAAATCGAAATTCAAAATTAAATTAAGATAATTACTTTCAAAGAAACAAACATCTTAACAATTTAAATTTGAAATAAATTCAATTATCATCTTTAAAAGTTTGAATTAAATTTATTCCAAAAATAACAAGTTTTAACCTTGTATTTTGTTCCTTTTATAAAACTTGTTTATAGTTCAAAGTTTGATTTCATTTTTTTCTACAACAAATTCAATTTCCAACTCAAATCATTATACAGAACAACAATAAACAACAACCTAAAAAAAACCCGAGACTAGCTCGGCAAACACACGATCCTTCCCCGAGTTAAGCCCAGTCGAAACAAGCTTAAAACACTATTTTGCTTGAATTCGAACACTTAACTCATTTAAAAAATTTCAATTGTATTTTTCCCAAAATCAACAATATACAAACAAGCTTCACCCTAGAATTCAACTTCAAACGTTGATTAGATCATCGGCAATTTACCCAAATGCCGAATCCCTTCAACACCAAATTCCAAATTGAATATCAATTTAAAAATTACGAATTACATGTTAAAAATCATAATTCCTAACATCTAATCCATTCATACTATCCAAAACAAAAATTAAGATCATTGATTTTCTGACATGAATCAAAATTCACTGTTTTTTCTAATTTAAAAATTATTTGTGAATTTAAATTTACAGCAACTATTTTTAAAATTTCTATCTAACATTAATACACACCTTTCAATTGATCATCCATGTGAAATAATGATGTTTAGTGGAAGATTTGAAATTTTGAAGAGAGTTCTGGTCTTAAATAAAACAAGAAACAGAGATTCATATATATACAACCTATTTCACATATATATACAGATCATAAAAATTCAATAATATAAATACTGAAAAGATTTTCATGCAACTAGATTAATCTACAGATCATCACATGCATGGACAGAATTCAACTTATTTGTTTTTTAAAATCAATTTACTTACCTTATTTTTAAGCAGAGCAGGTTTTTTTTTGAATTTTCTTCTTCCAGGTTTGAAAAACTTGCAGATCAAATTTTGCTTTTGAAATCCTAATGCATGCTTCAGTTTGTTGATTAAAAAATGAAACAGATCTTCATTTGAATTGCAGTTGAACTTCATTTGCATTTGCAGGTTGATTTTGCAGATTTGATAATTGCAGATTTGCAATTTGAATGTATATTTGGTTTTTGCTTTTGATTCAAATTCCAGGTTTGAAGTAAAATTTTTGGTTTTCTCTTTAATTTATGAAGGAAGAAAAGTAATTTGAGAAGAAGAAAGAAAGTTTGGAAAATGAAAGAGAAACAAATTTCTCTTATATGTTTAAATTTCAAAGAATTGAAAAATGAAGGCCACATGTAATAAAAACTTACATTTGTCACTATATAGCTTAATTCCTTTACATGTGTTATTAAGATAACTTAAGATGACAACATATGTTTTTAAGTATTTTTTTATAAATTTTCATTTAATTTAAAATGTTAATATAAAGCTCACTTATTTAATTTACTTTATAAATAAATACTTACATATGTGAATATAAATTTAATCCTTTAAAGAAAATATTCTAAAACTAATTAAAATACAAATAATTTCTTATACATGGATTTAAAAATCTAAAGCATTTATGTACATACATTTATAACCTTTTTAATTTAAACATTTTAAAAGAAAACAAAACAAAACTTGATTAAATCCTTTCTAAACTATCATATTTAAACAACAATTATCTTATATTTGAAAACAATTGAATTAATCTAAATTTACTTTTGAAAATATTAATTTTAAAACAAAGCTTTAAATTACAATTCTTACATATATTAATTATCAACAGATTAAATTAAATTTCAAAACAATATTAAATTATAACATATACATACACATATATCTTACAATTTGAAAATTCAATCTTTTATTTTAAAACAAAAGATATTTCTATTCACAATATATGTCAAATATATATATTATAAATAGAATAAAATTTTATTAACTTTGAAAAATAAATCTTATCAATTTTAAATTGATAGAAAGATATTGATCAAAGTTACCAGATTAAATATTTATTAACCATTAAAAAGATTAAATTTACCAATTTAAATTAAAATTATAAAGAAAAATTATCAAATCAATTTAATTATTAATATAGATTATTAAATTGATATTGCCCAAAATTCCGGGTCGTTACATACACAAATATTGATAAAGCTTATCAATGTAAATCACGAAAATTGGTGAAACACAAATTCTAGAAATCGATCAATAGAAATCCAAAAATCAGAAAAAGAGGGAAAGAGGCCTATCACAGAACGGGAGCATGGAAACTCACCAACACGTGTATCACAAAACGGAACGTTATTCCATGTTTGCTAACCATTAATTTTTGAACCGAAGCTCCACTAAAACGGCCCGAAGAACTTTGAGCCGAAGCTCCACTAAAACGATCCGAAGACCTTTGAGCCGAAGTTCCACTAAAACGGTCCGAAGACCATGGGTCGCTACCCCACCAAGCCGAAGCTCCACTAACAACGGAGTTTATTCTCCCTCGCAGACAAAGAGACATCACACATTTCTAGTCTAAATCACAAAATGATCATCATTGATCGATAAGTGTAAATTACACTAAGCTAGTAAATAAATGAGTTTAGCTTCATGTCCCATAACCACTGGCTTAACTTAATTATTTACGAACAAATTGTAGACTTCCACTCGAGGTTAAGTGTCAACTACACTAAGCTAGTAAATATATGAGTTTAGCTTCATGTCTCATAACCACTAGCTTAACTTAAATATTTACGAACAAATTGTAGATCTCCACTCGAAAATTGTCACAAGAGATTCAATCGAACAAGTCCAAGAATTAACCGACGAAGTAAACGCAAGCGTTTCATGCCACTTGTTTTACTAAGCCATTTAATTAGATTTCTCATACGAGTGAGGTAAAGGTTTGTATATACTAATAGATTAGAAAACGGTTTTAATAAATGAGCTTTGTATTAAAATAGTGTTGAAGTCGTTTTGATGAAAGAGTTTTGATATTTACTACTAGTATAGAAAACCTTTATATTTTTAAAGTGACAAATCACAGAAATGATTGCAGAAACAATCAATCACCAAAGATTCAAATTCAAAAGCGTGAATCAAAGTCAAAAAAAAATCGATACCAATTCCATCAAAATGGACATTCCCAAAAATACCGAAAAAGAAGTCATCAAAGTCGATAATAAATGATAACAGCGAATCGGATAACCACGAATCGATTAAAATTGGAAATCAACACAAAATAGGCAAGTTTGTTCTATATAATTAGGTCAGTCGATTTGCTCTCTGAGAACAGTCGACTGGACCAGACCCTGAAAAACTCTTGGGTTACAGGTCGTTCGACTGGACTCAGAGTGCCAGTCGACTGGTGCCTGTTACCTAGCATTTCCAGCCTATCTAATTGAAGAGAAAACTTTCGCCGATTGCGATCGGACGAGCAATGGGCACTAGGGGTTTACGCCAATCAGCAACCCAGCCCTATAGGCTCTTCGATGTATCACCATAACATGTTCAAACATCAAAGTTAGGATTTTTAAAGATTTGACACCAAAACACCAAAAATTGAAATATTCACCAATTCAATCTAAACCAAAAGCAAATGCACATGAATAAGTATTAGGAATTCATACCCAACAATCAAAGATAGTAATTGACGTAGATGTGAGATAAAAATCTCACATTTAAATCGAAAACGATGAAGAAGAATCTAAAGAGCAAGGTAAGAACAATATCTCTTCAATTCTAACCCAAGGAGCTTGAATCTAAGCTTAAAAGAGAAACATTTCCTAAGTTAGATTTAGGAATTTCTGAAATTGAAGAGAGAAAGAGTTGGAGAATTAGAAGATAGGGCTCACCAAAGCTTCTCCTTGATTTCTAGCTAAAACTTGGATTTTGCAAATGAACTAGGGCTTGGAGTTTCTATTTCCCATTCCATTCCCCCATTTTTGATAAAGCTTGAGTATTAGGAAAAGTTATGACGTAATGAAGAGGAGAGGGGGTGGAACTAGGGTCTTAAGATAGAACATTGGGCTGAAACCCAAACTCAAACCCAAAGTGAAATGTAGAAAAATTCTATTAACTCCAAACATATCGAAGTTTATACTCAAAAAGATCACAAACGCCATTTTGAACAATGAAAGTGGTCTTGAGTCCCAACTCGACAGTTTGCAAAACGTTGCTTTTCGGACTATAATCCGACTAACGATGCTTTATTTAAATATACAATCGCAAAATATGCGGGTTGTTACAATATCACTCCATCAAACATCCTGATCCTCACTGTACCTTCACCCATTGCTCTACAAATAGCTTCATTACCCAAAATAATAGAGCTTCCCTCTCGTCCAACGAAAGAATTGATGTCATCCTTATTAGGCATCATATGGAAAGACGCCCCCGAGTACAGCACGCAGTGGTCTGAGACATCCGACACTGTTGCAGACAACACACCGTCAGATACAGACTTCTCCACCGCAAATGATGAAGATCCATCTTCTTCCTTCTTCTTCAAATCTGGAAAAACCTATTTCCAGTGACCATGTTTCTTGTAGATAAAGCACTTTCCGTCCTTACACTTTCTTCTCTTGCCATTACCGAGCTACCTAGACTTGGAACGCCCTCTAGAGTGTCAATTCTTCTTATCTTCTCTATCTCTTTCAACAAATAGATCATGACTACTACTACCACCTCTACTTCCTTCATTTATCTCCTTCATCTGATCTCTCAAGCCTCAGATAGAAGGCCTTACTTCACATCTTCCACTGTGAATGTGTTTCTAGTAAAGATAGGGTTGTTAACGAAACCTGTGTAATGCTCCGGAAGAGAACACAAAAGAATCATAGTCATTTTCTCATTATCCATCTTCAAGTCAACAATATTCATCTTCATCGCGAGATCATCAAAGAAATTAAAATGTTCCTTCACTGAAGTACCCTTTTTCATCTGCATGATGAAAAACGTCTTCGTCGATACCAGACGGTTAGTCAGAGATTTTTTTTCAAGTAAAGATTTTCTAGCTTAGTATACATACCCCTAACAGTGGTTTCACCGCTAATATCTGAGATAACATTCTCTTCCATAGCTAGTTGTAATGTAACGACCCACTATTTTGTACCATTCAAATTCGACGATAAATTTAAAACTTGTCAAACTTGAACCGTTCAAAATAATAGATTGTAAATAATTTTGGAGAATTGAAATCAAATCACAGAATCACAGACACAGAAATCAGAATACTCGCAGTGGAATTTAAAAATAACTTAGTGGTTCATGAAGCCACTATTAATAATCTCAAAACAGATAAAATTTCACATGGTCTTTAAACCCAAATATAGTTGCATCAAAAATAAAAAGTCTCAATATCCAGTGGTCTTGATTACATAAATTAAGATAAGGAACTGAAAGGAAAATTTGACAGCAGCTTGAAAAGTGATCTACAGAAGTCCTAGCTCCGGAATGAAGACTGAACTGCAACTCAGGCTGACCCGAGCGTAAAAGATAAACACAAACACTCGAATCAGGACATACATACTTATACAGTGTAAACCAATTCAAGTGAACTGTAATATAAAGCAAGTAACTTAAAGGATGCTTGGGACCGCTCATCCTCTAAGGATCCGTTAAACTATTTACTATGTAATAATACTTCGCTATAATAATAGTGTCCATTAATAAAATAAACTTACTTTAAAATAGCGTTAAGGCTTTACATTTTCCACCTTAACACGTAATAGTGCCCATAGTCTATATAGTATCGTAATACCTCCTGATCGGGAGGCTACCAGAGGATACTCCATAGGTACGACACAAATCAAACTCGTGTGGGGCTCGCTAGGGTAGGTGACACGGCACAACTAGGCAATGCCAGGGTAGATATACCGATTACGCTTCCGGACCAGTGGTAACGCGTAGCACGCAGCTACCGCCCACCTCGAACAACACTCCCAAATCAAAGGTGCGCATCAAAACAATTACAAAAGTAATAGAATGGCATACGAAGAAGTGCGTCCGATCAGAGGTGCTACCTCATTAATCCGTCGATCGCTCCTGTTTTAGCCACCTTACGCCAACTCACGGGAGTCGGGTCCATGTATTTACCTTAAAGGAAATGTCACCACCATCCTACTTCATTCTGGAATCTCCACCGCGTACACGGTTGTCAAAGTGGTTTTTGATATCGACAGAGAGTATGCCCATATCCGATCCCGGTCTCTTTAACAACCCACGTTATTATTACCCGTGGTTATAAATTCCAAAATAGTTATATTTAAATCAAACGCTATATTGAAAGGGTGAAGTAAAAATAAAAATCCAATATACGTCCTAAGGTTATACCTTAGTTCATTTGAGTAACTTAAAAATTTAACTTCAAAATGGTTTCAACAATAATTAAACCAATTTAAATTATAAATCATATTTCCACCTTTTAAATAGTCATTTAACTTACTTGATAAATTATGATTTTTATAAAGAATAATTTATAAATATATATCTAACTTCTCTTATACTTTCCTTAGTAAAAATCAAGTGCAAAATTTCTATAAATTTTACTTATGATTTAGTTAAATTCCCATATCCAAAATAAACTAATTTCCAATTAATTTCTTATCTTACTTTTGTTTCAAAAATAGCCTTCCATTTCTAAATCAAGTTTAATTTCAATTTCCATATTTCACAAATCTAACTATTAAATTCATAGAGACCTTAGCCTTTATTCATTCGTTTTATATTCAAGTTATACTTAAATTGCGCTTGTTTACAAATCCAAAATTTCAAGCTAACCTATACTTTAAATCTCTAACATTTTTTACATATTTAACTAATATATCAATATACATAAAATCATTTAAATCCAATTTTAAACAAAGAATTATTTAACATTTAATATTTTCAAAAATACATACATACATATATATATAGCCACGGGTCTGTATAATATTTTCTAACCTAGGTTAGTGATACGGATACTATATCATTTCAATCCGTAAATAATAAAGAAAAACCGGGTTTTATCATTTCAAACCCGCAATCCCAAGCTAAAATGACTAAATAAATGAATATAAATGTTGTTTAGGCCAATCATTTCAGCCTATAATGATCTCTAAATTTCTGTACAGGGAACTTGCAGTGTGATTAAACAGTAAATAATAATAAATAGTATAACTGCAAAATATAACAATAGAAAATATAACTGATGATGTGTCAATTAAATAATGGGGTTTTCACATCATAAGTTTATGTCACAGGCAGATAAAATTAAATAAAATAAAGTTACAATTACACTTGTGATTTATTCACCGATATATAAGTACGTTTGTCTAGTGAGAAATACTCACCTTATTATCGTCAAAGATTTGATTCAAGAATGATGGTAACACTTGAAAAAGAAAAATGCACAGAAGAACGATCAAATTTGTTGCGGAGTTGATGCCCGGATTTAATTCTTTGAAAAAGGAAAAAGAAACTATTATAAATCAATCTAAGAAGAATTTTTAACAAGAATTTTCGAAACAACAGGAACGAATGGAATCAACTTGACTCGACCACTCCACCACCCGGCTCTAACACCTTACCCGTGCTCGGCCCAAATTTTCCTATTTGTATACCCGTGAAAAAAATACAGGGGAATATTTAGGCAAAAGTTGAAAAGAAAAAGGGTGGGCAACCATACATACTTTAAACAAATAGGTGGCGTACATTTTTTTTTTAAACTGAAAGTAGCGAAACTTGGTTCCAATGTTTTAAACAACTCATCCCTCAGCTGCATGGTCACGTGTATTCTACTTCAAAAAAAAAATTCTTTTATCAAATATTCTCCTCTTTTTATTCTTATACAAAAGAATCTGTGCTCCTCTTCTTCTTTTTTCCAGCTACTAATTTCACGGCCAAAACTAGCTTATCCACAAGTCCATACGGCTATAGTTTCGGGTGGCACGGTCAGTAACGAATGCAAATTAGGGGTGTTGAGTTCTATGTTCACAAAGCATCAGGTCCAGCCTAAGGTGGTGAAGAGGGGTAGGGTGCAAGCCGAGAGGAATAAAAAAAAATTGAAACCAAAGCAAGGAAAAAGGTATAAAGTACAAGAAGAGACCATACCTGGAAAACTTGCGCAAGAAGGAGGAGGATTGAGATGTAAAAGAAGGCTATTTCGAGGCTTATATATAGTCATAGGGGTGCATGTTAATTAAGGAAGAGATGCATGGGTTCTATATTTAACAGAGGAGGATTTGTGATGTGAGTTGCCAACTAATATAAGGGAGGGTTTGCGTGATTATAGGGCAAAGAACAGTAAGCAAATATATTTTTCTTTGTGTCGTGCGTTATTTCTTAAAGGAGTTTCCAAATTGAAGGAAGAACGTGGCAAAGTTTGCTTGGAACAGTAGATTTCTTTCCACTTGATTGCGTGATTTAAGGTAAATGAATTTAGGAAGGAAATAAAATTTGAATTGATTTGGGTGGAGATGGCATGTAATAATTTGTACGTGATTTGGTTTCATAAATACAAGCGGTAAATGCGAATGGGAATATGGCAAGAAGAATCTGATTTGCATTGATCGATTAAAGAAATGGCAAGAATTATAAATTTGAACGTGTTTTACTTATGCAAAGAATTTTGGAAAATCAACTCATTACATAAATGACCGAAAACATCATGTTCCCATACCCTCTCCTACGCATGTATTAATGATATTCAGTTTTAAAATTTTAGTTATATAGTGAAACTGTTGCACCGCGTATGCATTTGATTACAGATTATGGTTTTTAAAATAGTAGCTCCACAATGGGTTCAAAGTTGTACCGTGCAAATAAAATTTGCATGCGTTGATAGTGCCTTGATTGTGAGGGAGACCGGTCAAGAAATAAATGAAGATTTTGGACGTTATTTTATTCAAAGTTTTATACCAAATTAAAATAAATGAATGTTATGGAAAGCGCAACACTTGGCTATAGTAAATTTTTAACTGACTTATTTATTCATATATATTTGCGGTATGAATTTTTTAAATGCACAGAACCGACGCAAAATATACACCCTAAGTTATACAAAGGTAACGCTTTTTAAAACTTATACGTTTCCTATTTACACGTTATCTATTCCATTAATTATCGTACCTTTTTAAACGCGAAATTTAACAATGTATTAATACCCTATTTTAAAAGTTATTACTTAACTAAAATAAATTTGTTTACAATCTTCGGATTTACTCACCATTTCCTAAGAATTTTATTTACTAAATTAATATATATCTATAATTCATCATCATCATTTTTTTACGAAAGTGAAGTAAAATGTTGTTACTCATAAAATTTATTAAATTAAAAGATAAAATTTTAAAATTCAAAGATTTAAATTTCAAAACGTTAAACTTAACCAAAATAAGAATCATATCATTTCACATATTAATAACTTTTGGGTGTTTATTTAAAATTAAATTTAAAATTCAACTTTTGGAAAAAAAATAAAACCCCAAAGTCCGCAAATATAAGAATTTAAAATATTACATAAATATTGGGCTGTCACACTCTCCCTCACTCAGAACTTTTCGTCCTCGAAAAGGAATGAAAAATAAAACAAGGGAAGATAGGATAATAAAGAAAAGTACCTTAAACGAATAATTCTGGATTCGAAGCACGAATGCTCTCCTCCGTTTCCCAGGTGCAATCTCTTTCATCAGTGCTCCATTGCACTTTGACCAGGCGGACAGATTTTCTTCTTAGCTATTTCGTACCTTGATCGACGATACGAAGCGGCTTCCTTTCAATAGTTAGGTCAGGCTCGATGTCGAAACTATCGAGAGCAGTAGGCTGGATAATAAGAGATGGATCGTGAAGACAGTGACGAAGGTGGGATACATGGAACACATTGTGTATTCCAGCAAATTTTTTGGGAAAATCCAGTCGATAAGCAAGAGATCCAATCCTTTCCAAGATGCGAAATGGACCGATGTACCTGGGAGCAAGCTTTCCTCTACGCCCAAACCGAACCACATTTCTTAAAGGGGAAACCTTAAGAAAAACTAGATCACCAACAGCGAATTCCAAGCTTCTTCTACGACGATCCGCGTACTTCTTCTGTCTATCCTGAGCAATCTTTAACCTTCTTTTAATCTCCTCAACCTTCTCCGAAGCTTCTAAAATCATTTCGGGACCAAGAACTAAGCGATCACCGGATTCAATCCAGCAGGATGGAGATCTAGAGGGTCGCCCGTAAAGAGCAGCAAAAGGGGACATCTCAAGACTAGCCTGAAAAAGATAGAATGAGACAGATAGAGGATAAGATAAGAACAGAGGATAGGAATTTATACCTGATAACTATTGTTATAGGTGAATTCCACAAGATGGAGATGATCTTCCTAGGATCCTCCATAATCCAGAATGCAAGCACGAAGAAGATCCTCAAGAATCTGATTCACCCTTTCTGTTTGACCATCGGCCTGTGGGTGGTAAGCAGTGCTCAGATTCAGACGAGTACCCAAGGATTCTTGGAAAGCTTTCCAAAACTGACTAGTGAAGATGGGGTCTCGATCGCAAACTATGCTTAGGGGAACACCATGGAGGCGAACAATCTCCCTCATATAGATCTCAGATAAGCTCGAAGCCGTACGAGTAGCATTGACTGGAATAAAATGAGCGGACTTGGTCAGTCTATCCATGATAACCCATATGCTCTCATTTCCCCTCCTAGATCTCGGTAAACCATCGATGAAATCCATAGAAACTTGCTCCCACTTCCAATTAGGAATCTCCATAGGCTGCAACAAAACCGGTGTCTTCAGATGGTCTGACTTGACTTGCTGGCAAGTCGCACACCTACTCACAAAGATAGAGACATCACGCTTCATACCCTTCCACCAGTAAATTTTCTTTAAATCCTGAAACATCTTTGCTACACTAGGATGTATGGAAAGTCTGGATTGAAGATGTTCCCGAAGTAACTCCTGTCTCAAACCATCAACGTTCGAGACACAAATCCTATTATTGATCCTCAAAATCCCTTTATCATCAATTGGAGCTCCACTACCGTCAAGACTACTACCACGAACCCTGCTGTGAACATTCTCCTTGATCAATCTGATGATCCTATCCTCATCCTGCTTAGCCTTGATACGGTCCAAAAGGGGAGAAGAAACAATAAGCTGGCATAACAAGGACTTCTTCCTACTCAACGCGTCCGCCACAACATTTGCTTTCCTAGGAGTATAGTTTATGTCGAGATCATAAGAAGCAAGAAACTCGAGCCACCATCCTTGTCACTGATTCAAATCCTTCTGGGTGAAGATATATTTCAAAAACTGATGATCGGTGAAAAGGTCAAACTTAGCCCCCAAGAGATGATGTCTCCAAAGCTTCAGAGCAAAGACAACAGCCAGCAATTCTAAATCGTGAGCAGCATAATTAGCCTCATGGGTCTTCAACTGACGACTTGCATAGGCAATAACCTTCCCATATTGCATTAATACTGCTCCCAATCCCTCTCTACAAGCATCGGTGAATTCCGTTAATCTCTCATTTCCATTCGAAACGGTAAGTACTGGTGCAGAAGTAAGCTTATCCTTTAACTCTTGGAATGCCTCTTTACACTTATCGCTCCTAATAAACTTAGCATTCTTTCGAGTTAGAGCAGTCAGAAGTACAGAAATCCGAGCAAAGTTCTCAATGAACCTCCGATAGTAACCGGCGAGGCTTAGAAAACTGCGAATATTAGTTGGAGTCCTAGGTTCTTCCCAATCTTTGATCGCAGCGATCTTGACTGGATCAACCAAAACTCCTTCACTAGAGACAATATGTCCGAGGAATCGAACTTTCTCCTCCCAGAAATGACATTTAGAGAACTTAGCCTTTAATTGGTGATTTCGGAGAGTCTCTAAAACATATCTCGAATGGACCCTATGCTCTTCCTCAGACTTGGAGAACACAAGGATATCATCAATAAAGACTAGAACAAATTTATTGAGCACGTCGCGAAAAACCTGATTCATCAAGTCGATGAAGAACGCAGGAGCGTTGGTCAGGCCAAAAGGCATAACAAGCCATTCGAAGAACCCATTCTCAGTATGGAAAGCAGTTTTGGGTATGCTCTCCTCAGCAACTCTAAGCTGGTGGAATCCTGTGGCTAGATCAAGATGAGAGAAAATAGAAGCTCCATAAAGCTGATCGAACATATCATTGATGCGGGGCATAGGGTATCTGTTTTTCATAGTGAGCTTGTTTAGCTCCCTATAATCAACACACATACGGAGAGAACCATCAGATTTTGTAACAAAAACTACAGCTGCTCCCCATTCCGAGAAGCTAGGTCTGATCAGACCTTTAGAGAACAAATCCTAAATCTGCTTCCTTAATTCGATCTTCTCCCGTGGCGCCATTCTTCTGGGTGGAAGGACTACAGGTCATGCTCCAGGAATGAGATCGATACGGAAATCAATTTCCCGCTTAGGAGGTAGAGAAACAACTTCACGAAACACGTCGGGAAAAAGTTTGACCACAGGAATCGAATGGATATCATCAGGGAAAGTATCGAGGGAATAAATGAAGCTACCAGCGAACTCCTGGGGTAAGTTACACTGAATCACTAAAGAATGGCCCTTATCACCTACAAGTGAGACAGTTCGGGCACTACAGGAAATATGGGCATCATGCTTATCCAACCAGTCACCTCCAAGCAGTAGATCGAAAGCGTCAAATCCCAGAACATAAAAGTCACTAGTGAATCGATAATTTCCCAGGAAGAGTTTCACATCCCTACAAACCTTACCAAGGTTCGCAAGGCCACCGATGGGGTTTGAAACACATAAAGGTACCGAAGAAAACTCAGGAGAAAGGAGATGCTCAAATTTATTACAGAGATACGAGATGAAGCTATGGGAAGCTCCGGTATCGAATAAAACACGAACAGGAGATTTAAACAAAGTAAAAGAACCCTGAAGTGTACCTTGAGAATCGCTAGGAGCGGGAGCAGGTGCAGTTGCTGGCGATGGAGCTGGAGAGGTCGCAGAAGTAACAGTGAAAATACCTGATGCCATGCCCTTCTTCTGGGTAGGGCAGTCCTTGTTGAAGTGTCCCGGCTGAAGGCAGATGTGGCAGAGGTCTCGTCTAGCCAGCTGGGAAGGAGGTGGGATAGCAGCACCCAAAGTAGGACAGCTATATGTGTAGTGTCCCTTTTTGTCACATCGGTAGCAAGTAATGGTAGATAGATCCACAGGCTGCCTCTGGGATGAAGAAGACGATGATCCAAGCCCTGGAGTCCTATTCCTCTTATGAGGGTAGAAGTTGGACTTCCTTTTCTTAGAATTTCCAGAAGACTGAGACGGTGCAGACTGGGCAGCTAGAGTGGCCCTAGAGTTAGGGTTCTCATACCGGAGAGCCATGTCCATCAAAGCGGTGAACGTCCCATGCACGTGGGTAATAAGTCGATCGTAGAACTCGTGGCGAGCACCAGCGATAAATTTTTCGTTCCTTTTAAGCGGGGTGTCTATCAAGTTCAGGCCATACTGCGAGAGCTCATTAAATTTTCTCTCGTATTCCGTGAAGGACATATCGCCCTGCTTTAGATCCATAAAGTCTCGATATAGCTGAGACTTACCCGCTTCGGGCATCCATTTGACCAGAAAGGCCTCCCTAAATTGCTCCCAGGTGATGTCAGCCTCATTGGTGTGAGCAGTAACTATCAGCCACCAATTCAAAGCGGCTCCTTTCATCTGCCAGGCTTCCAATTGCCTCTGCTAGGAATTTGTGATTTCGAGACAGGAGAAGATTCTCTCCAAGTCTGTCAACCACTGTTGAGCTTGTATTATGGTTTCAGAACCCGTGAACTTGGTGCCACCAAGCTCAGTATAATCTTTGCATAGCTTAGTAAATCTAATAGGGGCTGCGGGTGGAGGAGCTGGGGCATCAGCTCGTCCCCTACCTCTAATATCTCCTCGATTCATCCTGAGACATCAAGAATGAATTTAAGGACAGAGGAAAAATATTGATGTCAAGATGTTCTAGATAAGATAAATTTTAACTTGAATAAGCATTTAACAAAGCTCTGATTATATAATATGGAAAAAGGAAAGAAGCAGTTGGAAAATTTTATTTTAAAACATGAAAGTTTTATATCAAAATACTTCTTTGAAAAAACCTTTTTGAAATCATTCTATACTTTAAAATACGTTCTCTCACAAGGGAAGGATTCTAAAATTTGACTTCACTCATTCCAGGGTATTTCTACCCTATCTCTAATGAGTTTTTGCTCCTCAGGCTATGGTTAAACCAAAGCTCTGATACCAACTGTAACGACACACAATTTTGTACCATTCAAATTCGACGATAAATTTAAAACTTGTCAAACTTGAACCGTTCAAAATAATAGATTGTAAATAATTTTGGAGCAATGAAATCAAATCACAGAATCACAGACACAGAAATCAGAATACTCGCAGCGGAATTTAAAAATAACTTAGTGGTTCATGAAGCCACTATTAATAATCTCAAAACAGATAACATTTTACATGGTCTTTAAACCCAAATATAGTTGCATCAAAAATAAAAAGTCTCAATATCCAATGGTCTTGATTCATAAATTAAGATAAGGAACTGAAAGGAAAATTTGCCAGCATCTTGAAAAGTGATCTACAGAAGTCCTAGCTCCAGAATGAAGACTGAATTGCAACTCAGGCTGACCCGAGCGTAAAAGATAAACACAAACACTCGAATCAGGACATACATACTTATACAGTGTAAACCAATTCAAGTGAACTGTAATATAAAGCAAGTAACTTAAAGGATGCTTGCGACCGCCCATCCTCTAAGGATCCGTTAAACTATTTACTATGTAGTAATACTTCGCTATAATAATAGTGTCCATTAATAAAATAAACTTACTTTAAAATAGCGTTAAGGCTTTACATTTTCCACCTTAACACGTAATAGTCCCCATAGTCTATATAGTATCGTAATACCTCCTAATCGGGAGGCTACCAGAGGATACTCCATAGGTACGACACAAATCAAACTCGTGTGGGGCTCGCTAGGGTAGGTGAAACGGCACAACTAGGCAATGCCAGGGTAGATATACCAATTACGCTTCTGGACCGGTGGTAACACATAGCACGCAGCTACCGCCCACCTCGAACAACACTCCCAAATCAAAGGTGCGCACCAAAACAATCACAAAAGTAATAGAATGGCATACGAAGAAGTGCGTCCGATCAGAGGTGCTACCTCATTAATCCGTCGATCGCTCCTGTTTTAGCCACCTTACGCCAACTCACGGGAGTCGGGTCCACGTATTTACCTCAAAGGAAACGTCACCACCATCCTACTTCATTCTGGAATCTCCACCGCGTACACGGTTGTCAAAGTGGTTTTCGATATCGACAGAGAGTATGCCCATATCCGATCCCGGTCTCTTTAACAACCCACGTTATTATTACCCGTGGTTATAAATTCCAAAATAGTTATATTTAAATCAAACGCTATATTGAAAGGGTGAAGTAAAAATAAAAATCCAATATACATCCTAAGGTTATACCTTAGTTCATTTGAGTAACTTAAAAATTTAACTTCAAAATGGTTTCAACAATAATTAAACCAATTTAAATTATAAATCATATTTCCACCTTTTAAATAGTCATTTAACTTACTTGATAAATTATGATTTTTATAAAGAATAATTTATAAATATATATCTAACTTCTCTTATACTTTCCTTAGTAAAAATCAAGTGCAAAATTTCTATAAATTTTACTTATGATTTAGTTAAATTCCCATATCCAAAATAAACTAATTTCCAATTAATTTCTTATCTTATTTTTGTTTCAAAAATAGCCTTCCATTTCTAAATCAAGTTTAATTTCAATTTCCATATTTCACAAATCTAACTATTAAATTCATAGAGACCTTAGCCTTTATTCATTCGTTTTATATTCAAGTTATACTTAAATTGCGCTAGTTTACAAATCCAAAATTTCAAGCTAACCTATACTTTAAATCTCTAACATTTTTACATATTTAACTAATATAATATCAATATACATAAAATCATTTAAATCCAATTTTAAACAAAGAATTATTTAACATTTAATATTTTAAAAAATACATACATACATATATATATATAGTCACGGGTATGTATAATATTTTCTAACCTAGGTTAGTGATACGGATACTATATCATTTCAATCCGTAAATAATAAAGAAAAACCGGGTTTTATCATTTCAAACCCGCCATCCCAAGTTAAAATGACTAAATAAATAAATGAATATAAATGTTGTTTAGGCCAATCATTTCAGCCTATAATGATCTCTAAAATTTTTACAGGGAACTTGCAGTGTGATTAAACAGTAAATAATAATAAATAGTATAACTGCAAAATATAACAATAGAAAATATAACTGATGATGTGTCAATCAAATAATGGGGTTCTAACATCATAAGTTTATGTCACAGGCAGATAAAATTAAATAAAATAAATTTACAATTACACTTGCGATTAATTCACCTATATACAAGTACGTTTGTCTGGTGAGAAATACTCACCTTATTACTGTCAAAGATTTGATTCAAGAACGATGGTAACACTTGAAAAAGAAAATTGCACAGAAGAACGATCAAATTTGTTGCGGAGTCGATGCCCGGGTTTAATTCTTTGAAAAAGGAAAAAGAAATGATTATAGATCAATCTAAGAAGAATTTTGAACAAGAATTTTCGAAACAACAGGAATGAATGGAATCAACTCGACTCGACCACTCCACCACCCGGCTCTAACACCTTACCTATGCTCGGCCCAAATTTTCCTATTTGTATACCCGTGAAAAAAATACAGGGGAATATTTAGGCAAAAGTTGAAAAGAAAAAGGGTGGGCAACCATACATACTTTAAACAAATGGGTGGCGTAAATTTATTTATTTTTAAACTGAAAGTAGGGAAACTTGGTTCCAATGTTTTAAACAACTCACCCCTCAGCTGCATGGTCACATGTGTTCTACTTCAAAAAAAATTTCTTTTATCAAATATTCTCCTCTTTTTTTTCTTATACAAAAGAATCTGTGCTCCTCTTCTTCTTTTTTCCAGCTACTAATGTCACGGCCAAAACTAGCTTATCCACAAGTCCATACGGCTATAGTTCCAGGTGGCACGGTCAGTAACGAATGCAAATTAGGGGTGCTGAGTTCTATGTTCACAAAGCATCAGGTCCAGGCTAAGGTGGTGAAGAGGGGTAGGGTGCAAGCCGAGAGGAATAAAAAAAATTGAAACCAAAGCAAGGAAAAAGGTATAAAATACAAGAAGAGACCATACCTGGAAAACTTGCGCAAGAAGGAGGAGGATTGAGATGTAAAAGAAGGTTATTTCGAGGCTTATATATAATCAGAGGGGTGCGTGTTAATTAAGGAAGAGATGCATGGGTTCTATATTTAACAGAGGAGGATTTGTGATGTGAGTTGCCCACTAATATAAGGGAGGGTTTGCGTGATTATAGGGCAAAGAACAGTAAGCAAATATATTTTGCTTTGTGCCGTGCGTTATTTCTTAAAGGAGTTTCCAAATTGAAGGAAGAACGTGGCAAAGTTTGCTTGGAACAGTAGATTTATTTCCACTTGATTGCGTGATTTAAGGTAAATGAATTTAGGAAGGAAATACAATTTGAATTGATTTGGGTGGAGATGGCATGTAATAATTTGTACGTGATTTGGTTTCATAAATACAAGCGGTAAATGCGAATGGGAATATGACAAGAAGAATCTGATTTGCATTGATTGATTAAAGAAATGGCAAGAATTATAAATTTGAATGTGTTTTACTTATGCAAAGAATTTTGGAAAATCAACTCATTACATAAATGACCGCAAACATCATGTTCTCATACTCTCTCCTACGCATGTATTAATGATATTCAGTTTTAAAATTTTAATTATGTAGTGAAACTGTTGCACGGCTTATGCATTTGATTACAGATTATGGTTTTTAAAATAGTAGCTCCACAATGGGTTCAAAGTTGTACCGTGCAAATAAAATTTGCGTGCGTTGATAGTGCCTTGATTGTGAGGGAGACCGGTCAAGAAATAAATGAAGATTTTGGACGTTATTTTATTCAAAGTTTTATACCAAATTAAAACAAATGAATGTTATGGAAAGTGTAACACTTGGCTATAGTAAATTTTTAACTGACTTATTTATTCATATATATTGGCGGTATGAATTTTTTAAATGCGCAGAACCGACGCAAAATATACACCCAAAGTTATACAAAGGTAACGCTTTTTAAAACTTATACGTTTCCTATTTATACATTATCTATTCATTAATTATCGTACCTTTTTAAACGCGAAATTTAACGGTGTATTAATACCCTATTTTAAAAGTTATTACTTAACTAAAATAAATTTGTTTACAATCTTCGGATTTACTCACCATTTCCTAAGAATTTTATTTACTAAATTAATATATATATAAAATTCATCATCATCATTTTTTTTATGAAAGTGAAATAAAACGTTGTTGCTCATAAAATTTATTAAATTAAAAGATAAAATTTTAGAATTCAAAGATTTAAATTTCAAAACGTTGAACTTAACCAAAATAAGAATCATATCATTTCACATATTAATAACTTTTGGGTGTTTATTTAAAATTAAATTTAAAATTCAACTTTTGAAAGAAAAAAAAACCCCAAAGTCCGCAAATATAAGAATTTAAAATATTACATAAATATTGGGCTGTCACATGTAAAGTAGTAAACGCTCATTTCTCCACCTCCTTCCTTTCCGCAGCTGAGATGTCAACCCTCAACTTTAATCATACTCTAGCAAATAGTTTATTATATATAATTGCTTTGTTTTGTGTTTATTGGATTTCAACCCCAGTTATAATAAAGATAATAATATTAGTTTCAATGAATACCTCAAAAAAGGTTAAATCTTGTATTAATTTAGTTTAAAAAATATAGTATTTAAAAATAGAAATAATAATAGCACTTTGAATACCTTTTTAATTGACATGTATGCCAATGGATCCGATGCTATATTATATTTAGGAAATTAGTTACATTTTAAAATGTTATAATTTTCAATATCGCATTCATCTCAAAACTACTTATTCTTAATAAAAGAAAAATAGTAATGAACCCAATTTAGCTTCCTTAGATATCTTTACTAATGACACACTTATTATTAGGGTATAATCCTTGAATTAGAATTCTCATTAAAAAGAATTCTTATGTAATTGGATTGTGTTATATCCTTTATTGTTTCTTACTCAGTTTTAATCATACTATTGCTTTTTTTATTTTTTATTAGACTAGTATATTTCTATTTCGCATGTATATGTATACACACACATACACATATATATGTATTGATCTTACACTTTTGGTTTAGTCCTTTTTTCTGTTTTAGATATGCTCATTGGACTTCATGGATTCAGCTGATTTTGAGGATATGATCATTCATCTTATTTAGTGGATTATAGTGTTGCATTATTTTATTATGAAGCTTAGTGATCTAGGATTGGGTTTCTTTATATCTTTTTCATATTGTATGGGGTGGGTATTGCTACTTGCTAGGAATGTTGATGAAAGGGACAGCGGATTAAGGATCTTAAGGCTAATTTAACACTAAAGGGGGGTGAATAGTGTTTAATGAATTCTAAGACTTATATGAACTAAATTGAAATTATGACACAAACAAATATAGAACTTAATCACAGAACAGTCACAGAATCAAACACAGATGCAGAAAGTAAATAAAAAGCAGTAAAGGAAAAGAACATACCGGATTTTATACTGGTTCGGAGTTACCCTACATCCAGTCTTGTACCAAGGAAAACCACATCATGTAGATTTTTTTTAAACCAGTGTCAAGATTACACTCCTCAATTTATAAAGGCCTTGAGGTACTGTCATGTCTCACGAGTTCGAGGCAAACTCTCTTGATTTACGGGCTATAAGATTGCCCAATTGATTTTCAGGCACAAACACACCTTATAGAGAGACTCAATAAACTTTTGATTAATCCTATAACTCTGAATAGCACTTTGATCTTCGAGAGAGAATAGAAAATCAAATACGAATGAAATTCTAATTTGATTCACTTGAGAATTTAGCAGAATTTCGGCACGATCTTAAATATATGGTAATTATAGAACATGGATTTATGGAGAAGAAGTGAAGAAAATATGGGAATTGCATATAAAAAATTCGTTTGAGAAGGCTATTATAGAGTACCAACTGTCATAACCATTCGTGAAGAGATTTAAACGAATAGACACTTCTTTTGGAAATTGAAACTTTTGAAATCAACGGCCACCATGTCGATATGGGGTATCCCATAATGCCAACATGCCCTTGTTAAAAATAATGTAAAATTAGTTTTGAAAATGGTATTGAAATAAAAACTAGATGAAATAATTCTGGAGTAAAATAAACTAATTTTACTACGTTTTAAAGCACAAGAACAAATAATATTTTAAGGCCAAAATATTTTGAAAATCAGTTTTGAAAATCGTTTTGAAAAACCATTTTGAAGTAGTTCTGCAAGCTTCTTCCTACAGAATATCTCATCACATCAGGACTCGAGAACTTGTGCAAAACCAGGATGTTCGTGGGTTTGTAAGCCACTTGTCATAGGTTTGTAAGCTACTTGTCGTGGTTTTGTAAGCCACTAAGAAGGTAGAAATGAGTTCCATCCCAAAAGAAATTCGAAATGAAGATTTCCATGCTATTGTGAAGTTTTAACAAAAACTAGACACATATCTTGAAATCTTGATCTTCATACTCTAGAGTCTTCAATCTTGAGTCTTGAGTCTTTATACTAATCAGTCTTCAGTATCAATGCCTGCATATCTATATATCATGCATATACATATCTATCTAGATTATAGTGTTAGTATATATTTTATAACAAGATAGTTAAAAAGGTTTTTGTCATCAAAACCAACATCTCGGTTCCTAACAATATCCTCTTTTTGATGATGACAACATGTATTTGTAAAATATATTTACTGTACCATAACTCCTATCATAACTCCTCCTTTCTTCATGACTCCCCCTTACTCCAAGACTCCCCCTTACTCCAAGCCAACTACTATTTTATAACTTCTCCCCTCACTACAAGAAAAATTGGTATTAGTTGCATTAAATAGTAGCGTTTAATGCTAAATGCAACTGCTAGTCATTTATAAAAAAACAAATAAATAAACGCGGCCAACTTGTCCCGCTCATCATTTCACGAAATTTTGGTAAAATTTATTTCCACCACTCTTTTTTCTCTCCCTTGTAACACATAAAACATTTTTATCTTCCTAAATCCCTAACCAAGCCTCCCCCTTAAAAAAAATCTACACCTCAAAATTTTGTTTCGTGCTTCCTTTGCTGCTTTGTGACTTCGCAATGCTGCCTCACCGTCGTCAAGGATGTTGATTTAGAAACCGCTTATTTTCGTGTTTCTCATGAATTGGAAGCGACTACTACCGTGTTAGATCTAGAAGCCGTTGGAAAAACCAAAGGTTCACTGGCATCGCTTCTCGTCGTCGTTCTCGATCTCAGTTCCTTGGCTCTAGGCCCCTTATTTGATAAGGTAATTCTCATTTGTAATCTGAATATTCCCTTGTATAGACATAGTGATAATTATGTTTGATAAAATAATATTGTAATTATTCGTTGATTGTAATTAGGTTGTCGGTATTATGTTGGCAAACCTTACAGTTTTTTCTATTTATATAAAATTCGGCTGATTATAACTAAGCTTATTCATTGCTTGTTTTTTTAGTTTGCAAAAAAAGTTGTTTTAATGTAAACCGATGTTTTGACTAGTTAATGTCTATAGTTTTAAACAAAAGGGTAAAATAGTTCTTTATACTGACTGCAAAATGGAAATTAGGTGGATTCAAAATTTCATCGAAGAAATATTGCTCATGTGGATTAGTCCGACACCTACATCTCTCTCATAATCTCCATCTCTCCATGCTACACGGCAGGTAATTCGAATTTTGACAAAATTAGTAGTTTTATTGATGAACTTTTTTTTAGTATTTCCATTTTGATTTAGTTTATCAGTTGATGAAACTGGTTTGTTGTTTGGGTTTGGCGAAGTCTTAATTTGTTGCAACCTGGCTGATTGCAGTTTGATAAAGTTCTATGTTTGATTTTAGATTTTAGTCTGTAAAACCGTGATTGGAATTATTTATAACTTTTATTGGCATACTTCAGTTTGATTATCCTATTAAAGGATTTACCAAACGCGGACGGGTAAGTTGTGGTATATATTTTATTGATGAGAAGTATACTCTTCTTTTAATCATAAAACACAAATAATCCATTAAGGATTTGTCATTGTACCAAATGCAAGTTTTTCAGCTTAATTTTTCGAATTCTCAACGATTTACTAAGAGAGATCTTCATGTTTTCTTTACATGGTTTTTCAGGTTGCATTTTGTTTTAAATAAAAAGTCTAATTCTTGAATGCTGATTAGTTGTGGATGTTTTTGTTTAAAGATAGATAGAAGTCAGTGTTTATTTAGTGTTTTTATAATGTAATAGGCATTTAGGACTTAAATAAGCATAACAAAAGTGCTTAATGCTTAATAGTTATAATATTTTAAGTTATATGTTTATCATTCATATTCAGTGTATAACCATTCGGGTCTGGATCATTAAGATATTGAAGTTGTCAGTCTTTAGTTTTAACATCTATCATATTGTTCCATATTAGAGTTGATCATAACTTGCACATTTTTCTCAAGTGAAACTCATAATATTATTGAAGTAGCAGCACTACAAGAACTAGCAAACTATCAAACTAGAAAACTATCAAACAACGATAAAATGCCGATAGAAATATACAGATGAACTAATGAACTGTGACACTAATTATGCCGATAGAAATAAATAGGGATATCTAATGGTTGATATCACCGATTATGCCATCTAATTTTCCTTGAGTAAAATCCATGCTTCCACTCATCACCTAGCTTGCACTGATAATTTTAGCTAAAGTGCACACATAGTCACAGGGTTTGACAACGTTAATTTATTTATATTGACACTTAGGAGTTGCTAGTTATTCAGGTGTTAGAAAAGCTCTTGGTTTTATAAGTTTAGTAGAAATTGGATTTAGGAGCACTTTACATGCATTGGTCTATAAATAAAGCCAGTATTACGAAAGTGAACATACCCTCTCTGAATGTCTACACCTTCTGCATTATCCAATGAGCCGTCACTCCCTCTACATACATCCACACAATCTTTCTGAAAAACTACATCTTGTTTAATACCCGAAGAAAGGTCACCTCCCTGCACATGCATCTACATATTCTCTCTATGTATCGCTTGAATCAATCAGAACAGGCGAAATACAATCAGCAACATGCTTTTCGTTGTCACGCTGAACCCCGTTTATTTTTTCAAAACTCCTACCCTTCTATTTCAAACACTTTTGAGTTATAAAATCCCATTTTCTTCATTGTGCATTGGAGCTTAACCCCATTGAGACCATTGACATAATAGAGAATCCATGCTTGGTAGCTAGTCCACCAGTCGAGGTTAATGCCTCCTCACCCGCTACCAAAAAGCCAGCCTCCTCCCTACCCAGAAACACTACTTCAAACTGCCCTAAAGGCAGAATATCACCAACTGAATTATTCTCCACAAGGTCAGTTTCCCCACTGACATTATTACACAGAACGTCAAATTTGTTGTATGTTTTAGCAACGAAACATGCCAGCACCTTTAATTTAGAGCAGTGCTTGGATGTACTAAAAAAGTCAGAATTGAGGTTCATATTTTCATTGATAAGGAAACAGAGTTGTCATCTACTACATAATCAAGTGCGCCAAGTTTGCAGTTGCTATCAAACTGCTGACAGACTAGCTAATACACATAGGTCGAAACGCATGACAGTTGTGCTATAACAGCGGTAGAAATGGTGGAGGAGTTCGGTGATGTGATGGAGTGTTTCATAGGTAGTTGTTGGAGTATAGATGAACTAATGAACTATTCAGTAGGATGAATTAGAAGTGGATATATAGTGTTGATATGTATTGTTGATTGGTGAGCAGAGAGAAGTGGAACAGGCAGTAAGATGAATTAGAAGTTAGCAGCAGGATGTAGGAGATGGTAGTTGGTCGAACATAGCTAGAGTGTACTGCAATTTTGTATGGACAATGAAGTGGTGGTTGTATGATGGCTAGATGTTATTGTGGTGACTGAAGTTGTGAGCAAGGAGTGGTAAGGCAGGGAAGTTGATGGTAGTTTGGATGAGATGAAGTCAGAGGGGTATATGGTGGTTAATGAAGTGGAAGTGGTCAGAGATGTTTGTGCACTGCGTGTCAGGGGGTGGTAGGATCTGCAAGAGGATGATGTATGTGTAGGGATGAATGTATGTGTATAGCAAGTAGGTGGCAGTAGTGTTAATAATAAATGCGGGTGAAATGCTGATGTGATGACAGAGGAAGGCTGCCTGTTTGGTGAAGGAAGTAAGGTTGCTCGTGGTTATGTTTGTGGATGATCAATGATGAATGAAGAATGACTGGTGGTAGACTTGAGTAGTGAAAAGTGAACAGAGGTAATTAGCAAATTACAACTGAAAATTGTTAGGCAATGTTTATTAATTTTTTGAATTCTATTTATTTAGCTATTAGTTTTTGATATGCATGGTTATGGTGGTTCTGTTTGTGGTTGAATTTTTGGATGGAGGCTTCTGGTTGCTGTTGCAGTGGTGATTGATTTGAAGGTGAAGAGTAGATGTTGACAGAGGGATGATGTATGGTGTAGGAAGAAGTGAAGAGGGTTGGGGGTATTTCTTGGTTGATGATTGAAGTTGGTCAGAGGGGTGATGAAGCCGATGGCAGTAAAGGTTATGCAGTAGTGGATGATGGTTGAAGAATGTGTTATTAGGAAATGTTGGCAAAGGGGTTGTTGTAATAGACAGTGAGCATAGAAGGATATGTTGATGTCAGTGGAGTGTGATGTTTGTATGTTGTACATGAATGTGTAGGGTAGTTTGGGTATGGTATAGCTGTTAGAGTTGGAGGGAGCATGACAATGGCATGAAGAAGATTTTGAGTGGGTGATGGCATGGGAAGTTGTCGATGAATGTGCAGTTTCCACAGTTTTTTATTAATGGTGGTTTGTATGTGGTTATGGTGAAGTTTGTATGTGGATGTGGATGTGTATGTGAAGTGGTGCAGTAAGGAAGTGAATGAAGTTAGGAAGTGAATTATGATGTAGTTGATTTGAAGTGTAGGGTGGAAATGGAGCATGGCTAGGTGACAGAGGCTGGGAATAATCAGAGGTTGATCGAAGGCTGATTGTAAGGAAGTTGAGAAGAGGAATTGTAAAGGAGGAGAAAGTGATTTGTATGTTGATAGGCAGAGGGGTGTTTGAAGTTGAGATGTAGTTGAAGTGCAAGTTTGATGTGCTGGCAGTTTGTACGTGGATGGTGATGTCAGGAGTGGATGGCAGTGGGGTTCAGGTAAGTTTGGTGTAGGTAAGTGAAGTGGACAGGGGGATGTTAACATAGGTAGGAAATATTGGATGAGGTAGAAATGATGATGGGGTATGAAGCAGTTATGATGTGCATATGAATGCACTTGTATACACTTGTATGTTTGCAGTGGCAAATGGCAGTGTTGAAGCGTAGTGGATCATAAGAAAAGGGAGGCAGCGATTGTAGGTTAGTTGCCAAGTCGAGGATGCGTGGTTGTGATTGGGGAAGAGCAAGTGATGCAGCTCTTTGAGTCGTGGGATATGTTGTGGTGGCTGTTGATAGTGGATGGAACAGAGTTTGTGTGGCTGAAGTGTTGAATTTATATAACCAATTTTAACACATTCACCGTGTACTAATAAAGGTTACTGGAGCCTGGTACAACTTCGATAGAAAAGTATATCCCTAGTTGATGTAACAGAACCAGTTTTAAGACCTTCAGTGTACTCACTGCGTAGCCTGATAAGCTATCACATTATCAACAACATATTGTTCTAGCAATAATGCAATACTTTGGTAAATTAACTACCAACTTGTATTCAACATCCACCAACACAGTGAAACTGCGTTGCCCCAACTGTAGGTGCTATGAGCCAACAGGGTCGTGTTGCTCGCAACAACTAAGGCGAACATACGTTCATTCTTTAACATATCTAAACCCCTAGTAGTTAGTTAAATATCATTCTACACTTAAGCACCGAATGGTCACAATCTGCCACACGATAAAGATATTTATCTTTGTCATAAGTTCATCTGCTAATGTGCAAGTCTAATGCACTGACTTCACAAATATGATGTAAAAGTTGTTGGATGATTACAATGTGCTCACATCAGTGGTTAATACGCAGAGGCATATTTGTTTGAAGTATTATAGTCTAAGGACTTCTATATTTGTCCATTTTTGATCTTTGATACCTTCACCTCACAAATAGTTAGTAACATGATTATTATTGTTTACAGGTAGATAAACATTTGTGAAGAATTCAAGCAGCAGCTGCATTTTTGGTATGGTAGCAGCACATGTATGTAGTTAGGTTGATTAAAATTGTTATGAAACTAGTATGTATGGTAGCAGCACTACTTTAGCTGTATGTACTATTATGAAACTGTTTATGGTAGTTTGGTTGTGTAAATGTATGGTTAAGATTTTGTCTTGACACTAATGTTATGATATAGTGGTGATTATGTAATTGCTTTTGTTTGTGTTATAGTGGTTCATTGAATGTGTATGTGTTTATATATTACGTTATTGTATAAGTTTTGAAGTAATTGAATTGGAGGCGAAATCAGATGTAGTCGTGGAACAGCAGGCAATAAAATCGAAACATACGGTGGCGGAGGAAAAACGCCACCAAAATATTTTTTGGTAGCGTTTAAAAAGCGCTACAGAATCAGCAATTATAGTAACTCAGATAATCTCCGTGGCCTTCAAAAAACGCTGCATAAAATAATAAAATAAGTGCAGCAAAAAATAAGATAGTAAACGGCACTTTTTCGGTGGCGTTTCTAAAACGCTGTAAAAAGATCTTTAGTAACGTTTAAAAAACGCTGCCAAAAATAATTTATAGTGGCTTTGCAAATAAATGCAACAAAAAATCATGGATTTTTAGTCGCATGTTTTCTAGCGGCGTTTATCAAAACGCCACCAAAACTTTTTGCAGCGTTTTTTGAGCGCCACTAAAAATCAAATTTCTTGTAGTGCCCTTTATCATCAACAAAAACTTCTAACTAATAAAATCCTTGAAGTTATTATAAGATAATCCACCATAATAAATAAGAGTAAACCATATATAAGTGTAATAAGTGCTAAGTGTGATAATAATTGTAATAAAATAAATCAATCATCAGCCAATCATATTTACAGTAATTTTTCAATCCAAACATATATGTACAAACCATACCAAATAAGTTAAGTTAATCAAGTTTTAAAACACACCAATCAAATCAAACAAATAACATACAGAATGACTAGACATTCCTTGGTACTTCCACCCATCCATCTTCTCCAAAAATAGGGTCTGTTTTAACGGCATCACATTCTTCTTTATCTTTGTCAAGAGTGACTGGTGGAATTCCTTCGAGATTGTCCTTGTTAAGGGCTGAGATCATCCAACGAAGGGCATCAAAATGTTTCTCTTGCTCCTTGATCATCTATATTTGACTTAATTCTAAGTGATGCTGATTACGGAGTATGAATGTAAGAATATTCTTGAAGGAAGTGAGAGTTTCTTTAAGATTATCGCTTAGATTCTTAATCGGAGAAGCCATAATTCAAGAAATAGAAAGAACTATGAAAGAGAGTGATTAGAGAAGAAGTTTGACAATTTATTCTAGAAGAAACAAATATAAATAGGGATAGAAAGTCGTTTGAAATTAATAGACAAAAGTTATTTACATGAATTTAAAATTTGAAAGTGTAACTAGTTTCTACCCGTTGGATGTCGACAAGGGGGTATGGTGTATGTCGACATGCCTCTACCTAAAGTGACATTTGCTTTGTTTTGAATATTATTAACAAATTTATTAAACTAAAATTTGTATAATATAAAAACAAGCAATTATAGAGACAAGTGAACAAGAATAACAGGAAATGAACGATTTCATAATAATTCAAGTTAACATTACATAAGATAATATAATATTAACTAAAATAAAGAAACTACAAAGATAGAACTTAAGATAACATGAACTAAAACTAGTTAGATGAAGATGAAGAAGATGATAGTCCAAGCTTTCTACTAATTTTCTCAAAGAACTTGTCGATTTTAGTGGAAACCTTATCCATTTTCTTACTCATTGATCTTTTAAGTATCTTTTGATTTTCCACTATAATTCTTTAATTATTGAGAATGGTCTTATTAGATGGATTAGCGGGATTAGTAGGATATTCTATACTTTCTAAGGAGGTTTCTTGATCTTCCTCTTCCTCCTCCTCAATTTCCATTCCTTCCTCTTTCTCTTCTTCCTTGCAGTTGAACTTCATAAGACATCAGATTTCCAATCAATTCTTCTATTTTCATTAGGCTTATATCATTTGCTTCTTCGATTGCAAGTGTATTTTGATTCCATTTTGGAGTGAGTGAATTTAGAATTTTTCTGACTTGGTCTTCCTCCGAAAAGCTTTTTCCCAGCGCAATTAATGAATAAACAATATCTTGAAATCGACAGTAAATGTCGGAAATGGACTCATTTGCATGCATTTTAAATAATTGAAATTGATCAGTTAATATGGAAATTTTAGTATATTTGACTTTGCTTGTTCCTTCATGAGTAACTTGCAAAGTTTTCTAGATTTCAAATGCAGACTTATAAACAGCCACTCTATTAAACTCATTCCTATCTAATGAACAAAATAATATACTCATGGCCTTTGAGTTATTTTGTGCAACGCCCTTTTTCTTAGTAGTCCACTGGACAAAATTGGTAGTTGATTCAACACACTCAGTTTGTGTGATATTCGATGTGTCTAATCCTACTGACTATAAATAAATTTTCATTCTACAAGCCCAATATGCATAATTACTGCCATTGAAAAATGGTGATCAGACAGTAGACTGACCTTCTACAAATGAACTAGTGTTAAAGATAACAGAACTAGTGCCAGAGTTGACATTACTAGTGTTGGTAGCCATTAAAACAATTTTCAAGTTTCAGTTTATGAAAACTATGAAAACCAATGCTCTGATACCAATTGAAAGGGACAGAAGATTAAGGATCTTAAGGCTAATTTAACACTAGAGAGGGGTGAATAATGTTAATGAATTTTAAGACTTATATGAACTAAATTGAAATTATGACACAAACAAATGCAGAACTTAATCACAGAACAATCACAGAATCAAACACAGATGCAGAAAGTAAATAAAAAGAAATAAAGGGAAAGAACACACTGGATTTTATACTGGTTTGGAGTTACCATACATCCATTCCCGTACCAAGAAAACCACCTCACAAATTTTTATTAAACCAGTGTCGAGATTACACTCCTCAATTTATAAAGGCCTTGAGGTATTCTCCTGTCTGACAAGTCCGGGACAAACTCTCTTGATTTACGGGCCACAAGATTACCCAATCGATTTTCAAGCACAACCATACCATATAGAGAGACTCGATAAACATTTGATTACAAATTGATCTAATAACTCTAAATAGCATTTTGATCTTCAAGAGAGAACAGAGAATCAAATAGGAATGAAATTCTAATTTGATTCACTTGAGAATTTGGCAGAATTTCGGCACGATCTTAAAAATATGATAATTATAGAACATGGATTTGTAGAGAAGAAGAAGTGAAGAAAATATGAGAATTATATATAAAAAAATTCGTTTGAGAAAGCTATTTATAGAGTACCAACTATCAAAACCATTCGTGAAGAGATTAAAACGAATAGACACTTCTTTTGAAAATTGAAACTTTTGAAATCAACGGCCACCATGTCGACATGGGGTATCCCATGATGTCGACATCCCCTTATTAAAAATAATGTAAAATTTGTTTTGAAAATGGTATTGAAATGGAAAAAAGATGAAATGATTCTGGAGTAAAATAAACTAATTTTACTATGTTTTAAAACACAAAAACAAAGAATATTTTAAGGCTAAAATATTTTGAAAAGCAGTTTTGAAAATCGTTTTGAAAAACCGTTTTGAAGTAGTTTTGCAAGCTTTTTCCTATAGAATATCTCATCACATCAGGACTCGAGAACTTGTACAAAACCAGGATGTTCGTGGATTTGTAAGCCACTTGTCGTAGGTTTGTAAGCTACTTGTCGTGGGTTTGTAAGCCACTAAGAAGGTAGAAATGAGTTCCATCCCAAATGAAATTCGAAATGAAGATTTACATGCTATTATGAAGTTTTAACAAAAACTAGACACAGATCTTGAAATCTTGATCTTAATACTCTAGAGTCTTCAATCTTGAATCTTGGGTCTTTATACTGATCAGTCTTCAGTAATCAATACATGCATATCTACATATCCTGTATATACATATCTATCTTGATTATAGTATTAGTATATATTTATAATAAGATAGTTAAAAAGGTTGTTGTCATCAAAACCAACATCTCAGTTCCTAACGGTTGATAGCTACATTTTCTAGTGTAGAATAAAACACATGAGTGCTCTTCTCTTTTAAAAGAGGATCGCTCATTTCTCTCAAAAACTATAGAATGATTCACTCGAGAGTTTTCTGTTGGTTAATACAACTAGGTCAAATAGGGTATCTCGAAGTGATGATATTACTCTGTTATCTCAACTTAAGAATATTGTTGAACTTGACTATGGACACTCCACTTTGATTATGGTTAAATCATGGCCTGAGATCCATCGAATAACTATAGTTAAGGTCTTAATTGAAGCATTGAAAGTGAAACACTATTCAATGAAGAATTCATCTCCTTAGCTATATGAGATTAGTATTATGGTTAGCTATAGTCAACTTAAAGTTAAAGTCACTAACCAGTGCCAATTGGTTAATAATAATTTTTATAATTGAACGAAGGACTTGGTGCTTGAATTAACGAAGTTGAATGTGTACGATATTGGAATTTTCACCAAAACCAAATTCCATAAGTCCTAAAACGATATTGTTTTAACGAAGAGAATTGGTGTAAATAATTGTTACTACCGGGTACCGTTTAAAATAGTGAAATAGGATTTTACCGAAAAATGTGTAAGTGATAAATTCAACCAAATTGTCAAACCACAAGCAAAAATAATGTGATATTCGAATAGTTCGGTATTAATCGCTGATTAAATTTACACCTTTGAGTCACACAATCGCAATGTTGAATACTCTAAAATACCACACAATTTAAATGAAATATCATTTTTATAAATTAAGTAATACTTACAAAATATCAATTATTAAATTTTATTTGATTTATTTGAATACCATTAGTATTTAATGAAGTGTGTATATAATGTTATTTATATGCATACCAATATAAGATGTCGATAAAATTTAAATTGGATTTAAATTAATTGGAAAAAGGATATGTGTGGAAAATTTTATGGGCCTGCCATTTCTATGGTCGACCATAAGGAAAAAGGGCCGAGTTTTAAATGCTTAAATATGGATTTGTATTAGTAGGAAAGAAAGAGCAAACGAAGGAGATTTGGATCTCCACTTTTTTCTCAATCTAGATGCCTATTTAAAAACCCACCCACATTCATTTTTTTCTCTATCCTTGACACTATCTAGGATGCATTTACAAGGCTAATAGCCACTAAATTTTCAAAATAAATTCAAACTAAAATTACTTAGCAAAGTTTGGTATTTATCCCTAGTCAAATGCAATTTCAGGAGGTGTTATGATCAGATCTGAAAGAGTTTTATTCATCATTCAAGGTGCATTTCATAGACAACAAAATTTGGTAGAAATTTTAATTTTATCGTTATTTTATAATCACACGTGTTAATCATTACATCTACATTGTTTAGATCCCAATCAGTATAATGAATATATCTATACATGTGTGTGTATATGTTATCCAATCTTATGTATAAACATATATACATTCAAAATCATCTAATTAAAAGAACACGTCAAGACATCATCATAATATTCATATAATTTTAGGCCAAACTTAAGAATCTACAAATATTTTTTGAAAATTTTAAAATGATTTTAAATGGTTTTAACAATTTAATAAGATATATATGATATATATATATATATATATATATAATATTCGTTTTTACATTAAAATTTTGGAAACTAATTTGAATTACTTATATATTTTTGGGTATAAAAATTAAAAAAATAATTTTTATTTCTTATTATATTTATTAATATGAATTTTAAATCCTTTTGATTTGGCAATGTATGTAATTAAGGAAAAAAATTCCAAATCTATACGGATCTGACATAAACAATTATGTCCTTTCTAAAATCATTTTCTATCGAAAGTAAAAGACAGAAAAAAATCAAAATTTTAAACATATGTATGTATGTGTGTATTAATTAATTAATAATCATCTATAAATAAATATATTTTAAATTTACATATAAAATCCTTTTAAATGTATATTTCAAATAAAAAAAATATTTTTATATGTTTATATATTTTATATATGTTTATATAAATATTTGAAATTGAAATTGAAATTTAAAATAGATATTTATCTAAATTTAAATCTACTTTAAAATTTATAACTAACATAAGATATTTTAGATATTAATATAACTTAATTTGAATTGGTCAAAATATTTAAATAAATAAGACAACTTTAAGTAGTATAAATATTATTTTACATATGTGTATGTATGTATATAATATTCTAACTATACCGTGTACATATAATGGGACAAATGTGTCCGTCGCGATGTAAATCCTAAATCCTATGAACAGTCACATTAGCCATGTACACCTTTTATATGTTTCATATGCACTATACACATATAAGTGCATTTGATACACTTATAAATTAAAACTATATAAATTAAATATAACTTTTACATAAACTTATTAAATAAAATAAATATTTTATTTAAAAATAATTTAGATTAAAGTAATTTCGATTTCACGGACCTAATAAAGATCTAAAGACGGAAGTTTTGTTAAAATTCACTCGTTTAACCCATGGAAACCCAACCTAGTACCTTCATTTCCTAAGTCCTGCTTCTTTGCCCCAATGTTGTTTTCCTTTTAGTTTTATTATTATAATTAATTTCGTTGTTACCAACCTACTTAACAGCCTCATTACTGTTCGCCGCACCGCTTGGTCCAGTCTGACCATTAATGTTTAACCCCTTCTCTATTTCTGCCTCTTCTTCCAAGTGCAGAAATTGGTTTGCCTTCTTATAAAAATCCCTTAACATGGATAAATTCTTCATTGTCAACCACTTTCCAAAATCTGACTCATTGTCCACTCTTCTAACTAACACCGCCAGTTTCAGACTATTCTCTGAATTTTTCACCTCTGCTACAACAGCGTTAAATCTCTTTAGGTGACTCTTTAACATCTCTTCATTTATCTGGAAGATGTTCGCCAACGACAACGCATCCTTGGGATGCATGGAGTGAATTCAGAATTGATTTAATAATTTATTTCCAAGTTGGCCATTAGATGATACAGATCCCAACTGAAGCCTACATAACCACATAGTTGCTAGCCCTTTTGAGAACAACAGAAAGAATCTACACTTCACATAGTTGTTCATCCAGGCACCATCTATGTGCTAAATATACTTCAGCAAGTGTTGTAGAAGATATGTCAATTTATTATAAATCGGTATCGTCATCATAACATATTTTCTTAGGCATAAATACTCTACCGGCCTAATCTCCATGGTAAATGGATTCCAACTAGAGGCGGTCTCTCGATTGTCCTATTATTTGTCCTTTTGAATAAATCTTTGGATTGCTCCATGAATTATATTTCATTTGTATCTCCACTTCATCCTAGACGACAATCATTAACTGACTCACAATCTGCACGGTTCCGTTGGGATCCATGACTGTCCATGCCCGAGCGGTCACTACAATTATCATGATGCCTAGGTCTCCCTAACTTCGGGGAGTCCACTTGTCCAGTTCTTCTAGGATGTTAATTCGTGCTTTGTCCTATAGATTTAATTCTTCTATAAGCATCTCTCTCGAAGCTTCTTCCAGTTTTTTCACCTGTAGGACTCACAACACGACCCGTGCCTCAATACCATTATTATTATCACTATTTTTCTCCTTGATAGATTGGCCCTGATCCATGATGGATCGGTATGGATCTATTATGGGGCATGTTCTTCAGCCCTTGTTCGTTTCCCTGGCTTCATCCATTATTTGCATCTCTTTTTCCAGCCTTCCTTTCCTGGTCTGCGTCTTTCAATATAACTTCCTTCATCTAATCTGGTAGTAGAATTTCTTCTAACTACATGATCTCTAAAGCGAGATTTTCTTCCTATAAAGGTTTCTTTATCGATGCAAATTATTTTTCCGATTCTTCTATAATAACTTACCGCATTGCTTGTATCTTCCGATTCAACGTGGCCATCATTACATCCATTTGCTACCTTGTTACCAAATCTAGTAGAGATCGAGTAGATCCACCGCTCCTTTCATCGTTTTCTCCTATGGACTCTTCTTCAATGACCGTCTTACTTGGATTCTTCTTTGGTCTCACATCCATAAGATCCCTTTAAAGAGTTTCTTTAAATCCTAGTGGTAGTAGATATCTAGCCTGATTTTCTATTTCTTAGTGAAAGCAAGTAGTAATGAATTGATGGAAGAATTAAAGAATATATATTTATGTTCATTGATTTATAATGATCCATAGATGGGTCGGTACTAATCCATTGTCCTATTAGTTCTCATACTTGCTATATTAGAGATATTTTTGAATGATTTTATGGTGAAGAATCTCAATTCTAAGGCTCGACTATTGTCCTTTTACACCTATGAATAACGGTGTATGTTAACGCTCAAATTTAAACGCTAACACCCTGGTGTATAGGATGTGATTGTGAAAGCACCACCCGTTCGTACGGGAAACAGAAATAAGCAAAAAAGTATGCAGAAAAACAGTAAGAGACACAGTATTTATAGTGGTTCGGCTTATAATCCAGCCTACGTCCACTTTAAACTTTTTATCACTAGTTTGATTACAATCCTTTACGAAATCTTTCAATTACAACACACTTCAAGTGATGGGATATGTAAAACAAGTAGCTCAAGCTTTGATGTTAACAATCATCTTCAAATCCATGGTGAATGTAGATGATTTCTTCATGGAGTTCTTTTAGAAGTTTGTTGGATCCCAAAAGCCTTGAAGTAGTCTGGAATTCGGCAGAGTAATGGCGCCTGAAATTGATCAACCCCCCAAAGTCCTTTGAATGTTGGAGGTAGGTTGGTATTTATAGGCAAAGATTATGGACTTAGGCTCGGTCTTAACTCCTCACCGACCCAGTTAAGTCGCAGCCGGCTTATAGGAGCCCTTATATGATCAAGCTGTGTTGATCTTCCTTCGTTGAATTTGCACAAGTCCAAAGTCGTTACCGGGTCAAGCTAGGTCTCGACCGACTTATCTTATCTCTTCGCCGATCTAACGAGTCAAGCCCTACGACTTAATGGAAACAAGCTAGATCGCTACCGAGTTAATATGTCACATGCTAAACTGCCCCGCTACTCCATCCTTTACACCCTTAGATCGGTTACGACTTACTATAAGTCGATAAAGTCCTCGAGTTGCTAGATCGAAACATACACTAGGTCGGCTTCCATACTAGGTCGGAACTTTCCTTAGGTCGGCATAGCCTCGTTAGACCGGCATCCCTTCAAGCCTTAGGTCGGAATTTCTTCATGCCTTAGGTTGGTATCTATGGGAAAGCATTGGATCGGCGCGTTTCTTAACTAATTAGGTCGGCACCGAACTAAGTCGGCCACCTTGTTAATTGGTTAGGTCGGCATCGAATTAAGTCCTGAGCTGTTAGGTCGGTATGTCCTTTAGATCGGCAGACCCTGCACAATTCTTACTCAGTTAGGTCGGCATCTCTTGGGTCGGCGCCATCTCCACACACTAGACCTGCTGAGTCGTAACCGAGATAGATGTTAACAGTGTACACACAACATAAAAAAGACTTTTTAATATTTTATGTCATACGACAGGTATTGTCATTTCTAATCTCCATTCTTGCATTGAATATAATATTATAACCATATTTTTCTCTAGAAACTACTATAGAACAGAAATAAAAATCATTCAAAGTGGAAGTGGGCGCATAACTAAACCACTAAAATCTTGTGTTCTTGCTTTTCATTTCTTTTGGTATATTACGTATTATTGTAGTTTTTTTATAGATTAGATCCGAAATTATGCATTAGAACAATTTATAAATGTGAATCGGAAACTAAAATCATCATATAATCATAATCAACAACCACAATCAGACTTGATATTTCAACATAGTATCGTTGGGGGCATTACAACTATTATTTGGTTAATAATACAATTATGTATCCTTTCGGTTTTATCCAAAGAACATTCATTCTTTCTGACTATGAGATGAATGAATCAAAAACTCATAATTCTTGCTTACTTTACTATTGGAAGACATTCGGTAGTTGCTAGTACCTTTGTCCCGTACTATTCTTAATGTTGATTGAATTGCATAAAACTTGGTTAGGATCATGGAATAACACATATGACTGGAAGACTTGCAAAACTAGAAATTTAATTGTGAAGATGATTTTTAAAGTCTATTTTTTACAAAGAGATAGTATTTTAAAGATTGAAAATAAATATTAGCTCAATGAGCATAATAAAGTGGAACCTACGTGACACCATATTTAAAACAAACATACAAAACATTAAAAATTACATATTTATGGCTGCTGAACTCTTCCCCTAGGGTTTCTTTGTTTCTCAGTTTCCCTTCCTCCATTCACAGTCTCTCAATCTTTTCTCCTCGTTTTCTTCCTTTTCATCAATCTTCCATTATAGGTGATGGTGGGTGTGGTGATTTCAGTGGCAGAGGTGAAGGTGGCTGATAAGGGGAGCTGAGTGGAGTCAAAGGGGGTATAGAAGATGATGGCCTGGCAACAGTCCAAGGGAGAAGGTGGAAAAATTATGTATCGCCAATAAGATCTTCTCTATATGAAAACAAATTTAGACAAATAAATGAGGGACAACAAAAATTTGTTATTCCTTTAAAGCAATATTTTTATCTACAGTGATGCCATTAAGGGTGCAAAAGGTAATTGTTCTTGTGGTTTTCAATGTTGCTAAATTAAACCGAATTATTCAGGTAAGACTGGAGAGGGATGCTTTCTAATAAGGCTGAAGTAGGGTGGAGGTTTTGTGTTCTTTTATATATTGTCGGTCCGAGACCCTATTAAAATAACCAGAAGCATACATGAAAAGACTGTGGAGACAGAGGAAGAATTTGGTTTACAATTAAGAGAAAATGGTTTTTTTACAACATTTGGATGTGAAAAGGAAAGTAATAATATAATTGAGCAAGGCCCTTAGTTTTTTTATAAGAGTTTGATAATTATGAAATATTTGACACCTAAAATGAAGATTGGTAGGGATCTTTTCCTCTCAATGCCTACGTGGATTAAGCTTACAGGCTTAGGTTTTAGAGTTTGGAGCCTATCAGTGCGTTGGTAAGCACCGTAGGAACACCATTGAAAATGAATCAACCGACGGCAACTAGAAGTCATATTTCACTTGCTAAGGTTTTGGTTGAGTTAAATGCAGAAGTAGGTTTCTTAGTTTTGTAGAGGGAGAGTTTGGGGATAGGACAATCTATAAGTTTACCATTAAGTACGAGAACCCTCCTCCTACATGTGAGAATTATGTTTTTTTTGGTCATGCTAAATTTCAATGTCATATGGTGAAACTTTGGGTTCCAAAACAAAGTGTTAACTTGGTGATTAGTCCTGAAGCTAAGAAGGAGAAGTTTGCATTTTTCAAGAAAGAAGATCACCTTGAAGGTTGGTAAAGACCGTCGGGGAAAATCCCTTCAAATGATCAGTTTAAGAGAATAAAAAAATCAATGCAGTGGAAAATAACTAAATTGTGACTGTAGTGAGATGAAACAAACAGAGATAAACACCAGAACAGATAATCAAAGATCTATGCAATGCAGAAAAATAAATAATACCAATATTTATAGTAGTTCCACTATCGCGAGGCAGTGTACATCCACTTGGGGATAGGAAATTTTATTAATCACTAAAAGATTAGAGCTACAAGATTGATTCACTTTTGGAGGCTATACATAAGAAAAATTTACAATACAGATAAAATTATGCAGAGTTTCAATTCTCTAGGATGACTGCCATTGTTGTCCAGAAACTCCATTATTTATAGAGTGAAGATATGAGGAGGGGTAGCTGCTATATAGTAGTCTTGAGATTTGGTTCGGCACGTCTGATTCGACAAGGTCCAGTAGCATGGTTCGACACTTCTGGTTCGGCAAGGTCCAATAGCATTTGGTTCGGTAAACAACGCTCAAGATCTGGACCGGCATATTAGCTTCACCACTCCAGACTTTTTGTTCGGCAAAACACGCTGCATCTTCATAGCCAAACAAAGTCACCACCACCGGTCGAGATATTTTGTTCAGTTCTCCTTAATGTCGAACGAAACATCACCGAACCAGATCCTCTCCTTCATATCACCAAACGACTTCACCATGAAGCCAAAGCACAGAATGAAACTGCTCCTCCACCGAATGAGATTACTTGTTCGGTCTTCATAGCAACAATACTGAACGAACTTCACCGGACCAAAGATTTGGTCCGGCATCTCCTCCACTGAACCAATGTTTAGTTTGGTATCTTCTTCACCACAGCCTAGGGCTTTACCTTCGTTCTAGGGTTTCGGCATCACCCTCCACGAGCTTCTCCAATGGTTTCTTCTCGAATTCAGGTATCATCTCTAACAATTTCCACCATGATACTGAATTTCAAACAAGCCTTCCAACTTCATCAACACGTTCATGCTCCAAGCAATGGATACTTACCCAATGAGCTTCGTTAATGTCATCACCTATTACACTCTGTTAACGAACTCTGGCAAGGCCAACGCCAATCAACAAAGTGTTTGAAGTACCCAGTCCGTGTAGAAGCTATAAATCTCTACCATGAAAACAAACGTCTTTATGAACCATCTCAACCCTCCTCCCGCGCCACCCCGTGGTACCTAGCACTTCATTAACCGAATCAAGCCTGAGCGATGCTCGAACTTAGCAACAGGCAACGACTTGGTAAGCATGTCCTCTACATTCTCCTTTGTGTGAACTTTTTAAAGACAAACTAGCTTCTCTTCACTCATCGAGACAATAAACGATTCCCTCATCTCAATATGCTTCGTCCTCGAGCTGAAAGCTAGATTTTTTTTGCTAAGTGAATTGCACTCTGACTATCACAGTACACATCCACGCCTTTATATACGAAGCCCAAATCACACAACAGTCACCTCAAATAAAGCGCCTCCTCAGCTGCTTCAACCACAGCTATGAGCTTTGCCTCCGTAGCAGACAAAGCCACAATCGTCTGCAACCTCGCTCTCTAACCGATCATTGTCCCATCAATGGCGAACACATATTCTAAGGTTGACTTCCTTCGATCTCTATCACCGGCATAGTCAGAATTGCAAAATCCAACCAAGCTGAAATCTTTTCTTCTGCCGCCAAAGGCAAGTTCATGGTTTGGAGTTCCTTTAAGGTGTCTGAAGATACACTTCACTGCATTCCAATGCGTCTTTCCTGCATTTTCCATGAACCAGTAACTAATCCAACCGAGCAAAGGCATGGGTGTACTGATTGATTTTGCCCCTTCCATGCTAGATAGAGCAAGCCCCTTTCGAATGTACTCTTTTTGAGTGAGGCTCGAAAGTCCTAACTTTCTATACCTTTGGATTTCCATACCCAAAATTTTTTTGCTTCTTCAAGGTCTTTCATTTTGAATTCCGCTTTTAGCTTTCGCTTTAAACTATCGATTTCAGCCCTATCCTTGGAAGTAATCAACATATCATCCACATACAAGAGTAGATTCACCCATCTACTATTCTTTGAATGCTTGAAGTACACAAAAGTGTCTTTGATGCAATGATCAAAATCAAGTGAAAGCAAAAAAGAGTCAAACTTTTTGTACCATTGTCTAGGCGACTGCTTAAGTCCATACAATGACTTCTTCAATTTGCAAACCCAATTTTCTTTCCCATCTACAAAAAATCCTTCTACCTGCTTCATGTAGATGGTCTCACCCAAGTCTCCATGCAAGAAAGCGGTTTTCATGTCCAGTTGCTCCAGCTCCAAGTTATGAGCTGCGACGATAGCGAGCTAAATGCGGATGCAAGTATGCTTTGCTACTGGAGAAAATATCTCATCATACTCCAATCTCTTTATTTGTGAAAACCTTTTAGCAACTAGTGTATCCTTATATCTCCCATCATCCTTCACCTTGAACACCCACTTGCAACCTATGGCTCGGCTTCCTTGAGGAGGTGGTACCAAATCCCAAGTCTTATTCTTCTTCAACGACTCTAATGCCTCTTCCATAACGCACATCCACTTCGAACTGTCACATGACTTCAAAGCTTCATCAAGGTCAAGCGGCTCCTCATGAACCATACGCAGGGCATAGTCAAACTAATCACCAATGCTAAGGTTCGCAAACTTCCATTTAACATACCTATCGGGAGGCCTAATAGTCCTACGACTGATCCGGGTAGGTACTGCTTTGCCTAAGCTCCTTTCAACTCTACCTTGAACTGAAATTCCTCTAGATTCATGCACATTACCAGCATTACTAGAAGGTACCTGTGAACTATCCTGTGATGTTTCATCAACAGTGTTTTCCTCAATAGCAACAACAACAACTCTATTATTTGGCTGGAACACGGGAACTTCTTCCATCTTCTTAGGCCTATCAGAATCTTCTGATGTGGTAGGTAGCTTCCCCTTCGGATTGAATATAGCAGACTCATCAAAATTAACATGTCTAGAATGAACAATCTTCCAATCAATAGGGTTCCAAATTAGATACCCTTTGATACCATCGGTGTATCCCATTAGTATGCCCTTGTATGCTCTAGCCTTCAACTTGTCATTACCTGTACAATGAACATACACAAGAAAACCAAAAATTTGGAAGTAACCAAGATACACTGCTTTACCTCTCCACTTTCCCTCTGAAATCTTCCCATCAATGGCTAAGCACGGAATTCGATTTATGATATGCGCCGCGGTTGATAATGCCTCAACCTAAGAGCCTCTAGACAAACACGCTGTCAATCACAAGCAATGAGCCTTCTCCAGATGAGTCATGTTCATCCTTTTTGCAACCCCATTGGAATGCGGATCGCGGGGTGTAATGAAATGTCTCTGAATGCCATACTATCTACAAAAGTCGAGGAACTCCCTAGAGACAAATTCACCGCCATTATCAGATCTCAGCACCTTCAACCTAGAACCAGATTGGTTCTCAACAAGCTTTTTCCAGGCTTTGAACTTCTCAAAACTCTCTGATTTGGCCTTCAACACACACACCCATACTTTTTAAGAAAAGTCATCAATGAAAGAGATAAAATATCTTGCTCCTCCAAGAGAAGGAGTAGCAACTGGTCCCTAAAAGATACTTTCGTTTGCTTTCCTAACACACACTCCTGGCAAAAGTCCATTTTGTCGAAGCTTCCTCCTTTGATCATCTTCCATCTCTGAAGTAACTCTAAGCCCTTCTCTGAAATATGACCCAACTTAAGATGCCAAAGCTTTGTGGCATCCAATGCACGAGAACTATCTGCTCTAATACATGACACTCCAATAACTGCGGTTCCTTTCAGCAATACAGATTTCGAAACACATCTCCTTTCATAAGAACTAGTGCACCTCTCGAAACCTTCAGACTATCCTTCTTGATAGTTGTCTTGCATTCCAAAGATGTCAATTGTGCTAAAGAAATTAAGGACTTCCGAAGACCTGGATCATACCAGACACATGTCAAAGTGTGTATCTGTGGCGCCCCACCTCTATACTCACACTAACCAAGGACACTACGGAGTAATGCCGTCAACTAGCATGAAGAATAAGGCTGTTGAGGAGCGACCATCCGTGTAATTGTTTTGTGCGAGCACCAATATGTCAGATAGAATAACATGCAATTGATCTTAAGAGGAAATCCGACATACCGATACAAACTCAAAGCTACTACACAGTGGCTATAATATCTTCAGAAACAAATATAGAAATAAACATAATACAAATCAGTCACAGATATCCATATCACAAAGGCGGAAATAGATATGAATATAACACTTAAAAGTGTACATCAGAGTAGTGGTTATACAAGATCCACGATATCACAAAAGAATAGATACAAGTGCTAGACAAAAGAATAAGTATACATCAATGAGTCTATCTCTCGAGTGTATAACAACAAAAACTACCAATCTAATGTAGTTAGCCAAAAGTCAGATTATGGTCCCAGATAAGAAGTCAAGTGGAAGCACCTGTAACATCTCGGTCTGACCCGAGTATTATTTAATAAGAAAATAATAAATGGATCAGTCTAGCTATAAAATATCAGGTAAAATGAGATATATGAAGAGATATGATAAAAACGTATGATAACAAAAATGTCATACTTCGACAAATATACATTAAATAACAACAAAAATTATGCAATATCTCAAGGAATCTCGAAGCACTAAAAAGAATGTCATATTCTTTTTTTTATTCACTAAACCACAAATATTGACAAACATATCACTGCCAATCGTAAAAGTTGTTGAAACACAAATTCGCCAATACACAAATATTGATAAAGCTTATCAATGTAAATCATGAAAATTGGTGAAACACAAATTCTAGAAATCGATCAATAGAAATCCAGAAATCACAAAAAGGGGGAAAGAGGCCTATCACAGAACGGAAGCATGGAAACTCACCAACACGTGTATCACAAAACACAACGCTATTCCATGGTTGCTAACCATTAATTTTTGAACCGAAGCTCCACTAAAATGGTCCGAAAACGTTTGAGCCGAAGCTCCACTAAAACGATCTGAAGACGTTTGAGCCGAAGTTCCACTAAAACGGTCCGAAGACCATGGATCGCTACCCCACCAAGCTGACGCTCCACTAAAAACGGGGTTTAGTCTCCCTCGCAGACAAAGAGACAACGCACATTGCTAGTCTAAATCACAAAATGATCATCATTGATCGATAAGTGTAAATTACACTAAGCTGGTAAATAAATGAGTTTAGCTTCATGTCCCATAACCACTGGTTTAACTTAATTATTTACGAACAAATTGTAGACTTCCACTCGAGGTTAAGTGTCAATTACACTAAACTAGTAAATATATGAGATTAGCTTCATGTCCCACAACCACTAGCTTAACTTAAATATTTAAAAACAAATTGTAGATCCCCACTCGAAAATTGTCTCAAGAGATTCAATCGAACAAGTCCAAGAATTAACCGATGAAGTAAAAGCAAGCGTTTCTTACCACTTGTTTTACTAAGCCATTTAATTAGATTTCTCCTACGAATGAGGTAAAGGTTTGCATATACTATAGATAGGAAAACGGTTTTAATAAATAAGCTTTGCATTAAAATAGTGTTGAAATCGTTTTGATGAAAGAGTTTTGATATTTACTACTAGTATAGAAAACCTTTATATTTTTAAAGTGACAAGTCACAGAAATGATTGCAGAAACAATCAATCACCAAAGATTCACATTCGAAAGCGTGAATCAAAGCCATAAAAAAATCGATACCAATTCCATCAAAATGGACATTCCCAAAAATCCCGAAAAAGAAGTCATCAAAGTCGATAATAAATGATAACAGCAAATCGGATAACCACGAATCGATTAAAATTGGAAACCAACATAAAATAGGCAAATTGGGCCTATACAAGCAGGTCAGTCGACTGGCTCTCTGAGAACAGTCGACTGGACCAGACCCTGAAAAACTCTCGGGTTACAGGTCAGTCGACTGGACTCAGAGTGCCAGTCGACTGGTGCCTGTTACCCAGCATTACCAGCCTATCTAATTGAAGAGAAAACTTTCGCCGATTGCGATCGGACGAGCAACGGGCGCTAGGGGTTTACGCCAATCAGCAACCTAGCCCTATAGGCTCTTCGATGCATCACCAAAACATGTTCAAACATCAAAGTTAGGATTTTTAAAGATTTGACTTCAAAACACCAAAAATTGAAATATTCACCAATTCAATCCAAACCAAAAGCAAAAGCACATGAATAAGTGTTAGGAATTCATACCCAACAATCAAAGATAGTTATAGATATAGATGTGAGATAAAAAAAATCTCACCTTTAAACCGAAAACAATGAAGAAGAAGCTAAAGGGCAAGGCAAGAACAATCACTATTCAATTCTAACTCAAGGAGCTTGAATCTAAGCTTAAAAGAGAAACATTTTCTAAGTTAGGTTTAGGAATTTCTGAAATTGAAGAGAGAAAGAGTTGGAGAAGAAGAAGAGAGGGCTCACCAAAGCTTCTCCTTGATTTCTAGCTAAAACTTGGATTTTGCAAATGAACTAGGGCCTGGAGTTTCTATTTTCCATTCCATTCCCCCATTTTTGATAAAGCTTGAGTATTAGGAAAATTTATGATGTAACGAAGAGGAGAGAGGGTGGAACTAGGGTCTTAAGATGGAACATTGTGCTAAAACCCAAACTCAAACCCAAAAGTGAAAAGTAGCAAAATTCTACTGAATCCAAACATATCGAAGTTTATAGTCAAAAAGATCACAAACGCTATTTTGAACTCAATGGAAGTGGTCTTGAGTCCTAACTCGATAGTTTGCAAAAAGTAGCTTTTTGGACTATAATCCGACTAACGATGCTATATTTAAATAAAATAATTAAATATACAATCGTAAAATATGCGGGTTGTTACAGACTCCCCTCCTTAAAGAAATTGCTTCCTCGCAATATTTAAGAAGAAAAATAAAAAGCAACAACCATAAAAGCATATCACACAAAAGAAATTTGAAATAAGAAGTTCACCATAAGGAGGACGAAAGAGTAAGCACGAGCGTGTTTGCTCGATGAATTCTCTGGATTCCCAAGAGAAATCCTTAGGATTTGAAGACCATTGAACTTTCACAAAAAGGGGAAATCTTTATTTCGAAGGTGTTTAACCTTCAAAGCAATGATACGAATAAGATGTTGCTCATAAGTCAAATCTGGTTAAACTTCAATTTTCTCAATAACACCGGACTCTAGAATAAAAATCGGAATCCCAAAGGCATTTCCGTAGTTGAGAGACATGGAAAACGTCATGAATAGATGAATACTGAGCCGGTAATAAAAGGTGATAAGCCATGGAACCAATGCGTTTAGTGATGGGAAATGGACCAATATATCGAGGTGCTAACTTTCCCGATTGACTGAAACGCACAACACCGTTCATAAGTGAAACAAGAATAAACATAAAATCTCTCACAGAAAATTCTAATTTCTTTCTTCGGTTATCGGCATAGGATTTTTGCTTACTCTGAGCTTCTTTCATCCTATGGCGGATAAGGTCAATCTTTTCTGTGGAATCACGAATAAAGTCTGGACCAAAAACCAACCTCTCACCGGCCTCAAGCCAACAAGAAGGAGATCGGCATGGCCTTCCATAGAGTGCTTCAAAAGGTGCCATACCAATACTAGATTGAAAGCTATTATTATAGGAAAACTCAACAAGAGAAATATAACCTTCCCAACTTCAACCAAAATCAAGAACACATGCACGAAGAAGATCTTCAAGAGTTTGATTCACATGCTTAGTTTGTCCATCGGACTGAGGATGATAAGCAGTGCTAAAATTAAGCTTCGCTCCCAAAGCTTTTTGAAGACTCTTCCAAAATCCACTAGTAAACAATGGATCACGATCACTAACAATAGAAGTAGGAACTCCATGCAATTTAACAATTTCTTTAATAAAGAGTTTGGCCAAATGAGGTACGGTCTGGTTAGACCGAACGGGAATAAAATGGGCGGATTTAGTATGTCTATCAACTATCACCCATAGGCTATCATGACCCGAACGAGAATGGGGATGGCCGTCAATAAAATCCATGGAAATTTGATCCCACTTCCAAATTGGAATGTCCAAAGTTTGCAATAACCCACCGGGCCTTTGATGCTCGGCCTTAACGAGTTGGCAAGTCATGCAACACTTAACAAAGTTAGCAATATCAGATTTCATTCCATCTCAATAATAAAGTCGCTTCATATCTGCGTACATAATACTACTACCGGGATGAATGGTAAATTTAGAACGATGAGAATCTTCCAAAATATCTTTACGAAGATTATTAATACTTAACATGATAAGTCTACCAAATTTTCGAACGCCGCCACGGAAATCAATATCAAAGTCTTTCAAACTTTCAACATCAATTTTATCCCTACAATTTTGGCTAATAAAAGCCAATCCGAGATCTAAATTTTGAGCTTCAAAGATGCGGTCTAATAGAGAAGGATGAGCCTCAAGGATACATAAAAAAAAAAGATGAACATAAATCGGATTCACGATCTCGAATCTCACAAGTGGACAAAGTTTCGAGATCGTTCCATTTGGATATCATCACAGAAACAGCCGCTTGTTGCTTACGACCAAGTGCATTGGCAACACGATTCCCCTTTTTCCGGGAGTATAAAGAATATCAAGATCATAAGATGCAAGGAACTCGAGCCAACGTTGTTGACGCAAATTAAGTTCCATTTGAGAAAATAAATACTTCAAAGATTAATGATCGGTGTAGAGAACAAATTTCTCTCCCAAAACAATAATGTCAAATTCGTAAAACGAAAACAATATACGCGAGCACTAGATTATGAGTGGCATACCTAGTCTCGATAGGCTTTAATTATTTAGAAACAAAAGTGATAGCACGTTCTCTTTTGCTAGAGAACGACACCTAAACCAATACGACTAGCATCGGTATAAACAATAGAGTCTTGGTTCCTTTCGGGAATCACAAGAATAAGAGTCTCGGAAAAAAGTTCTTTTAAATAATCTTCTTTCCCGAAAAGCTAAAACTTTCAAAATTACAATTATCTTTATGTAATAATCTTTCTAGAAAATTTTACTTTTTACAAGTCAATTTATTGTGTCAGATTGTCTCATCAAAGCGTTTAGGAAATTCCTATCGATAATGTTGATCAAGTGCATCGACCAGAATTCTTAAAGCACTCAATAGGCAATACAATCACAAAATCATCTTCTATATGATAAAAATATCCCTTAAAAACTTTACGAATATTCTTCGTTCGTTTCAAGAACAAAAATCCAATCATACTTATAAATAAATCTTATGAAAAAGATTTGCAAAATTTTAAATTGCTGTTTCCATCCAAAATCAATAAATACAAGAATGGAGTCATCGAGATATTCGTAGAATACTCGATTCATAAAATTGATGAAATAAGCTTGACAAACTGAATGACATAATAAGTCATTCATAAGAATCATAACGAGTGCGGAATGCGGTAAGTGGAATGCAAACTTTCACAACTCGTAGTTAATGAAAACCGGTGGTAAGGTCGAACTGAAAAGACCTTAACACCACTCAAAAGATCGCTTAGGTGATAATCCTAAGACAAGCTCAAAAATACCGAAAAATTCACAACTACCCAAATGAGAGAAATAACACTTTACTCAACATGTGGGCTTAAAGAATAAAATGATGCCACCAAGTTGGAATCGAAATCACAAAGAAAAATAGAAATCTGTTTAACATATTGAGAATGTCGAGAATGGATGGTCCACTCGGAAAATAGGATATGGGCTTCATAATGATTAAGCCAATCCTTTCACACAAATCAATTCTGAAGCCTGAATAACGCATAACATGCAAGTCGGCTCGGAAAGGAAAAAAAATCACATAAAATAATCTCGACATCAAAACAAAGCAAACAAACTAAATGTTGCGGATCCACCAACCGGATTCGCAAATCTTAGTGAAGTTTCCAAACCAAAAATGTTTAAAGAAAAAGAATCAACAAGTTCTTTTGATATAAAATGTTAAGATGAACCCATATCAAAAGGAACTAGAAATTGGAAGATCACGAAATAAAATAATGCCATCAAGGATTAAATGGAAAATACCTTGACCAAGAAAAATGTCACTAGGAGCTTTTAGCTTTCCCACTCTCCTACTTTGAAGTTTGGGACATGTAGATAAGTAATGACCCGAGCCTTTCCAATAGCAGCAATAAAGGGGTTTCGGGCACTTGATTACATAATGGTCCGTGGAATCACAATTGTAGAATTGTCCACGACTAGAGGTAGGAGCCTTGGCTATCGAATTTTTTTCTTGCTTGGAAGTTTGGGGCATGCAGAAATATGATGACCTGAATTTTTGCAATAACGATAAAAGAGTGGTCCTCAGAGCCACAATTGTAGCATTCTCCATGATTAGGATTTGGAGTCCGTGCTACCGAAGCAGTTTGCTTCACTTTCTTATTGCGATTAGTGCTTTTGAACTTAATATGCCTCTTCTTGAAAATCCCAATATCCCCATCAATTCCTTTATCAGTCTCTTCATGTCGAAGAGTGATATCCACAAGCTGATTGAAAGGAACTTCAAGTTTCAGAGGTAAGACTATTTTGGGGTTCTTACTTAAAGCACGGATAAACCTTTGATTCTTTAAAAGATCCAAAAGTTGTTGGGCAGACATGAATATGCCATCCAGAGAAGGACTACTGGATTGACCAGCGCTAGGGCTGTCAGAACTAACCATCTCTTCTTCTTTAAGAAAGAAAGGAAAGAAGAAGAAAAAGGTTATTCTCAGAATGAATATCAAACAATCATGATTGATAAAACAAGGCATCACAAAGAAAATAGGATAGAACGGGTCCTAAGACTCGGATAAATCCTAAGCACGACTCCAAAGAAGGACTTAGGGCAATGATCCTTGCTAGATTATTCTACATTGTTCTGAAGTTTGGCTCTGATACCATGCTATGACTCCCCACCTCTATACTCACGCTAGCCAAGGACACTACGGAGTAATGTCGTCAACTAGCGCGAAGAATAAGGCTATTGAGGAGAGACCATCCATGTAATTGCTTTGTGCGAGCACCGATATGTCAGATAGAAAAACATGCAATTGATCTCAAGAGGAAATCTGACATACCGATACAAACTCAAAGCTACTACACAGTGGCTATAATATCTTCGGAAATAAATATAGAAATAAACATAACACAAATCAGTCACAGATATCCATATCACAAAGGCGGAAATAGATATGAATATAACACTTAAAAGTGTACATCAGGGTAGTGGTCATACAAGATCCACGATATCACAAAGAATAGATACAAGTGCTAGACAAAAGAATAAGTATACATCAATGAGTCTATCTCTCGAGTGTATAACAACAAAAACTACCAATCTAATGTAGTTAGCCAAAAGTCAGATTATGGTCCCAGATAAGAAGTCAAGTGAAAGCACCTGTAACATCTCGGTCTGACCCGAGTATTATTTAATAAGAAAATAATAAACGGATCAGTCTAGCTATAAATATCAGGTAAAAATGAGATATAAGAAGAGATATGATAAAAACGTATGATAACAAAAATGTCATGCTGCGGCAAATATACATTAAACAACAACAAAAATCATACAATATCTCAAGGAATCTCGAAGCACTAAAAAGAATGTCATATTCTTTGTTTTATTCACTAAACCACAAATATTGACAAACACATCACTGCCAATCGTAAAAGTTGTTGAAACACAAATTCACCAATACACTATGACGACCCGACTTCCTATCTCCAGGAAGACGCGTCACCAATGAAGAAAAGAAAGGGATAGAAGAAGAAAAGAAAGAGAAAGAAGAACACAACAACATCAGATAACTCACAGCAGAACGAATGAAATATAATATATCACATAAAATATTACATAATATCATATTACATCAGAGTACACAACTTATACAACACATATTAGACAGTTATAAACATCTGTCTAACTATACAACTCAAGTACACAAGATACAGATACAAACGAAAACACAGCGGAACCATAATATATCTACACGTGGAAGCCTCCTGCTCCATATCTCCTCCAGAATTCGTTAAGCAAACCCGAATCACTTGACTACTCATACATAATATGAGTACCCAAGAGTTTAATAAAACAGAAAATAAACACTCGGGTCAGACAGGGGTCTAGTGTGTGTAAACGATTTAAAATTGCTTAACTTTAGAAAAACATTTGAAAAGAAAATGTATCACGTAATACTTCCTGCACATAAACATGAAAAAGTTTTTACCTTACGCTAACCAAAACATTTGATAGGAAATCCAGTGATATTATAATAGTGTCTAGGGTTTTGAAGTAAACAAGAAATAGCCGAAATTGTTACATTATTAAATTCCAGCTACTAGCCACAAAAGTGGGCAATACAAACAAAACCGTAGGGTCTCGTAGGAAGAATGGGTTTCCATCAATGGCAGGGCTACCAGGGTACCGCTCGTCAAAGTACGTGGCCTAGATCAACGTACCGAGGCGTACGCCCGCTCCCCTGCAACACAAGGCCGGAACCATCCCTTACTGGACAGTCCTGAACAAGACAACCCCGGTAGTTGTCGCGAATCAACCGCCCCACACAGCCGAATAAAAAGGGACTTCTAGACAGGGGAAAATCTTGTCCTGAAATGGGAGCTACCCACCTAGCCTTGCTGTACCTCCCCTGTTTTAGCCATTCTCGTGTTGATGAGGATTGAGGCTACGATCACCTTTATACAACACATCTCTTAGAATGCTCATCGTCCACCTGATGATGTTCTGAAAGCATTCAATCCATACAAGTTCGTTCCGGGTTCGAACGAAACCGAAGGCACTATCTCGTTGCACTCATTTTGAAATCACCCTCATAGTCAACGACCATAGCCCTTGCACTCTAAATCACCATCTCGAATCTATAAGTACTATTTCCGTCAAACTTATTACGGAATCACCGACAGAGTTATACCGACGAATAGTTCTTACACCTCGAGTCTTCACTTGCTCCACTTGGATTCACGACCTAACGTTTAATTGGAATCGATGTGGTTTTTGGATCCCAAATATGGAAACCCGATCCCGGTCTCACCGTAACCAAACGCCATTTTGATGTCCAAGTTGTTTTAAGGGTTTAAACAGTTAAACTTATATTCAGGATGATATAAACAGATAGATGAATCACATAGATAATTCATATCAAACATTCATCTCAGAAAGCAGCATATCACATATCAGAGCTATCCAAATCATCCAATATCATTCAACATCCAATATCAATCATTCAATATCAATAAATCATCCAATATCAATCACCAAATATCAATCAGTCATTCATAAGCAGAATTGATTAACTCTTAATCAATTGGATTACCAAAATCCTTCTTCATTAATTTATTCCAAATAAATAAATTAATAAATCGTCTCTTAATGATCTTTCTTAATTAATCTTCCTTGATTAATTATACTTTAATTACATTCAAGTGATTTCTCTTAACCATATATAGTAATTAACCTTTAATTACTATCATTAATTACAATAATTAATGATCTTTCATTTACATACATTAATTAATTAACTATAATTAATCACATTAAACCTTAATTAATTACAATTAATTAATCATACTTTAATAAATCATTTTTTTATTAGTCAATCTTGATTAATTCATTAATTATATTAACTAATAATCCTTATTAATTAATAATTACTTTAATTAATCAAATAATTAACTTGTAAATAAATCATATCATTAATTATAAACATTAATTAACAACTTGTAATTACTTATCTTAATTAATTAACTTCTTAATTAATTATGTTAACCCTTTGATTAATTAATCTAATTATTAATCTTTAATTACTATCATCAAGTAATTATTAATCAATTAAATTAATAAATAATCCTTAATTAATTAATTTATTTATTAATTTCAATTTTAATTAATTACACTTTAGTAATTACTCTTAAATTAATCACATTTATTAATTAATTAATCACATTTATTAATTAATTAATCACATTAATAAACTAAAATTAACTAAGTAATTAACTCTTAATTACTTACATAAGTAATTATCTTCTAATTACATCATTAGATGATTACTCTCTTAATTAATTACTTAACAAGTAATTAATCCCATGATTAAATAATTCTTAATTAATTACTCCATAATTAATTAACTTCAAAACAATTATATTAATCAATTCCTCAATTGATAACATTAAATGATTATCCATTAATCACTTCCCTTTAATTTCTCCCATTAGTAATTTCACTAATTACTTCCATAAGTAATTACTTCTTAATTACATTCAATAGTTAATCATTAATTACTTCATTAAGCAGTTATACTTAATTAATTCATAATTAAGTGATTATTAAAAATTAAATAAACAATTAACTAATTATTTAAAATTAATTAAACAATTAATTAACATCTTATATTTCAAAATCTTTAATTAATTAAGAAAAAAATTTATCTCAAGTAATTTCTTAACTTATTATCAAATCATAATAAGTATTCTTAAGTTCATTTCCATAATAATTTAACCTTATTTATCCTCATAAATAAATTATTTGAAATAATTTAAAAAAAATTATTCAATTTGGTTTTCAAAATCATAGTAATAGCCTTATTTGAAAATAAGGCATTTAGATATCAATTTCAAATTTAAAACACTTTAAATTATCTAAATTTAAACCTATTTATTTCAAATAGAATTTGAAAAGTTGGTTTTTAAACATTTCTTAATAACTTTGATTTAATATCTTAAAATGAAAACATGTCCTTTGAATTAAAATTCAAAACGCTTCTTTAAATCGATTTTCAAAATTAAATTAAGATAAAGAAATAAACATCTTAACAATTTAAATTTGAAATAAATTCAATTATCATCTTTAAAAGTTTGAATTACATTTATTCCAAAAATAACAAGTTTTAACCTTGTATTTTGTTCCTTTTATAAAACTTGTTTATAGTTCAAAGTTTGATTTCATTTTTTTCTACAACAAGTTCAATTTCCAACTCAAATCATTATACAGAACAACAATAAACAACAACCTAAAAAAAATCGAGACTAGCTCGGCAAACACATGATCCTTCCCCGAGTTAAACTCCAGCACCCTACACTTCGAGTCCAACCCCATGTAAACGCGAGTGCTCCTTCGGTTAAAACCTTTCTTCCCCATCACTTCAAAATCCCAGTGTACACGGCATAACGCGTGCACGTATCCCATCACCTCCGGCCAAACTTGGTCGTCGCGACTATCGACGTCAGTCACAAAATCACACGCGACCCCAAATACGAACCCAGATCCAAACGAAACACTTCGAATCAAAATTTGACCCATTGCTCGACTTACTGCAGAAAGCTCGAACACTAATCCCAATCATCGTCGACCACTCCATCGAACACCACGAGCTACATTTTCCCTCAAGTGCGAACACCTCCGGTCCTCCATGCAAGTCGCAAACCCCTCTACAGTTAAGCCCAGCCGAAACAAGCTTAAAACCCTATTTTGCTCGAATTCTAACAATTAACTCATTTAAAAAATTTCAATTGTATTTTTCCCAAAATCAACAATATACAAACAAGCTTCACCCAAGAATTCAACTTCAAACGTTGATTAGATCATCAGCAATTTACCCAAATGCCGAATCCCTTCAACACCAAATTCCAAATTGAATATCAATTTAAAAATTACGAATTACATGTTAAAAATCATAATTCCTAACATCTAATCCATTCATACTATCCAAAACAAAAATTGAGATCATTGATTTTCTGACATGAATCAAAATTCACTGTATTTTCTAATTTAAAAATTATTTGTGAATTTAAATTTACAGTAACTATTTTTAAAATTTCTATCTAACATTAATACACAACTTTCAATTGATCATTAATGTGAAATAATGATGTTTAGTGGAAGATTTGAAATTTTGAAGAGAGTTCTGGTCTTAAATAAAACAGGAAACAGAGATTCGTATATTTGCAGCCGATTTCACATATATATACAGATCATAAAAATTCAATAATATAAATACTGAAAAGATTTTCATGCAACCTAGATTAATCTACAGATCATCACATGCATGGACATAATTCAACTTATCTGTTTTTTAAAATCAATTTACTCACCATAATTTTAAGCAGAGCAGGTTTTTTTTGAATTTTCTTCTTCCAGGTTTGAAAAACTTGTAGATCAAATTTTGCTTTTGAAATCCTAATGCATGCTTCAGTTTGTTGATTAAAAGTTGAAACAGATCTTCACTTGAATTGCAGTTGAACTTCATTTGCTTTTGCATGTTGATTTTGCAGATTTGCAATTTGAATGTATATTTGGTTTTTGCTTTTGATTTAAATTCCAGGTTTGAAGTAAAATTTCTGGTTTGCTCTTTAATTTATGAAGGAAGAAAAGTAATTTGAGAAGAAGAAAGAAAGTTTGGAAAATGAAAGAGAAACAAATTTCTCGTATATGTTTAAATTTCAAAGAATTGGAAAATGAAGGCCACATGTAATAAAAGCTTGCATTTGTCACTACATAGCTTAATTTCTTTACATGTGTTATTAAGATAACTTATGATGACAACACGTGTTTTTAAGTATTTTTTTATAAATTTTCATTTAATTTAAAATGTTAATATAAAGCTCACTTATTTAATTTACTTTATAAATAAATACTTACATATGCGAATATAAATTTAATCCTTTAAATAAAATATTCTAAAACTAATTAAAATACAAATAATTTCTTATACATGGATTTAAAAATCTAAAACATTTATGTATATACATTTATAACCATTTTAATTTAAACATTATAAAAGAAAACAAAACAAAACTTGATTAAATCCTTTCTTAATTATCATATTTAAAACAACAATTATCTTATATTTGAAAACAACAGAATTAATCTAAATTAACTTTTGAAAATATTAATTTTAAAACAAAGCTTTAAATTACAATTCTTACATATATAAATTATCAACAGATTAAATTAAATTTCAAAACAATATCAAATTATAACATATACATACATATATATTACAATTTGAAAATTCAATCTTTTATTTTAAAACAAAAGATATTTCTATTCACAGTATATATCAATATATATATTATAAATAGAATAAAATTTTATTAACTTTGAAAAATAAATCTTATCAATTTTAGATTGATAGAAAGATATTGATCAAAGTTACCAGATTAAATATTTATTAACCATTAAAAAGATTAAATTTACCAATTTAAATTAAAATTATAAGGAAAAATTATCAAATCAATTTAATTATTAATATAGATTATTAAATTGATATTGCCTAAAATTCCGGGTCGTTACAATCCTCCCCATTAAAAGAATTTCGTCCCCAAAATTTAAAAGCGAAGGTAATTTAATAATCCAGCAAAGATTTTAATTTCAAACAGCAATGCATACCTATCATCCAGTTACTAACAACCATAGTAATCAATCAAACAAACAAACCTAACTAATTATCCTGACACAAATCAGAATAGATCTTACTAACACTATCTAGAGTTTCCCAAGTAAAAATCACTGGGAGACTTGCTCTACAGAAGCTAAACAACCTACACCACCAAAATCCAGAGCTCTTCTCATCTCCAGATCCATCAATCTGAACAGAACATCAGACTATACCAAAGTCTAACACAACTTCCAAATCCAATGAACTGCATATTCAACAACCAACAATGAATCATACACGTACTCCCTTAGAGATACGTGAAATACAATGAATTCCAGCTATCCAAACTGGGAATTCAATCTTATCCTATCAAAAACACAGATAAGAAATCCCAAATTCCTCAGAACTAGCCATCCAATCTTATCTAATTACCGCTCTCTTAACCAAAGAAATCTTAACAACAATGAAGTCTTCAACTTCGAATTCCTAACTCCTTATCTCATATCAGCATAACTCAACAGATAATCCTAGGCTTCCAATCTTCTTCCTGATCAGCACAACCTATACTGATGCTTCCAGAAACAACTAGACCAAAGCAAACCAGTTTCTGGATCCTATTCATGGAAAAAAGTCTTCCAAGATCCATCGAAATCCAGAACACAAGCTCTACTCCTCAAGCAATCGCAAACTGAACTCGCTTCCATCCTTGTACAGCTGCTACCTCGCTTCCGCTGCACAACTTTGATTCTGAAATAGATGAGAATACTATTGATGAACACGAGCACAAACTTATCCAATATATCAAAGAAACTTTGTTCATCAAATCCATAAAATCTTAGTGACTCATCTGACGCGGTCACACATCCTTATAGCAGAATTCAACTCAAAAACTAGATCTGACCAATCCAAATTCCAAAAATTTCTGAGCTGCTACACCAACTCTACTACTAGGCTGACTACCAAAATCACTTCTGGAACCAAAACAATATGGAACTCAACTCCAGATGCAGAAAAATTTCCGATTACTTCAGTAGCTCCTATTTTTATATGAGAATCCTCGGTCTCAAACAAAACATTGCCCAAGATAAATTCCCAAATTAATCGTAAGTCACTTTTACGATCCTACCCAGTTCGGATTCCAAAGAAACCATCCTCCAATTAGAACGGCTTTAAGCTTCTCCAAACAAGGTTAACCCTTCAAGAAAACTATCACCAACTGCCCGGGCTGCTGAAAAAGAACCACAAAGATTCCTGAACCATCGGAGAAACGGCATACTGCTGCTTCCAAACTCTACCTCGATGATACTGCAAAGCTAAAAGACCTTTTCGACATCACACCGAACACTTTGAGTTGCACTGCTACCACAGCTAACCAAAGACTTCTAATCCAAAGGCTTCTCGAAAACCAAAACCATCAACAAACCACACAAAAGACCTTCGAGATCGCAGACATCCTCTCAAGAAATTCGGGCTCCAAACCAAGCATCAACATCTCGCTCTCCTTAAGGAATGAAAAATGAGACCATGCCGAAGCGAAGCAACTTATAGACCTTAGTCTCATATTCCAAAACAGCCAACCTCCTTACTAAAGATCCAAACAACTTCTGCACGGATAAGTCTTCCCTGCGGCAGGTAAAGACCGCTCCTCAACCACTTCTAAAACTACTTCAAGAGAAAACATCTTCGAAAATATCCATGGATACTGCATCTCATCACGCAGCTACCAAGATATCATCACTTACTTCTGCACTTCCGACAGATCCAAACTTACACTTCAAAGATAAATTCCAAATCTTTAAAAGATTTCCTTCGGATATCAGAGAAATCCTTATCCAAACTACAAATCTTACTCGAGAGGGTACCAGGTCTACAGTCTCGACAAATACTTCCAACCTCAACATATGGACCTCTTCCATCAGTGGTAGTCGTGTTACACACACAACACACCACTACTCCATCTACCTCTAAAACTTATGTTGGAAAATCCGAACAGATAACCCAATAGATCAGATAGATATATAAATATATAGTTATATATAAAAATACAAGTACGCTCTCTCAAGAATGACGCCACTCCAGAGCCTAGGTATTCACTCAACATAGTGCTCTGATACCAACTGTAGCGACCCGACTTCCTATCTCCAGGAAAACGCGTCACCAATGAAGAAAAGAAAGGGATAGAAGAAGAAAAGAAAGAGAAAGAAGAACATAACAACATCAGATAACTCACAGCGGAACGAATGAAATATAATATATCACATAAAATATTACATAATATCATATTACATCAGAGTACACAACTTATACAACACATGTTAGACAGTTATAAACATCTGTCTAACTATACAACTCAAGTACACCAGATACGGATACAAACACAAACACAGCGGAACCATAATATATCTACACATGGAAGCCTCCTGCTCCATATCTCCTACAGAATTCGTCAAGCAAACCTGAATCACTTGACTACTCATACATAATATGAGTACCCAAGAGTTTAATAAAATCGAAAATAAACACTCGGGTCAGACAGGGGTCTAGTGTGAGTAAACGGTTTAAAATTTCTTAACTTTAGAAAAACCTTTGAAAAGAAAAGGTATCACGTAAGACTTCCCACACATAAACATGGAAAAGTTTTACCTTACGCTAACCAAAACATTTGATAGGACATCCAGTGATAATATAATAGTGTCTAGGGTTTTCAAGTAAATAAGAAATAGCCAAAATTGTTACATTATTAAATTCCAGCTACTAGCCAATAAAGTGGGTAATACAAACGAAACTGTAGGGTCTCATAGGAAGAATGGATTTCCATCAATGGCAGGGCTACCGGGGTACCGCTCGTCACAGTACGTGGCCTAGATCAACGTACTGAGGAGTACGCCCGCTCCCCTGCAACACAAAGTCGGAACCATCCCTTACTGGGCAGTCCCGAACAAGACAACCCCGGCAATTGTCGCGAATCAACCGCCCCACACAGCCGAATAAAAAGGGACTTTTAGACGGGGAAAATCTTGTCCTGAAATGGGCGCTACCCACCTAGCCTTGCTGCACCACCCCTGTTTTATCCATTCCCGGGTTGATAAGGCTTGAGGCTGCGATTACCTTTATAGAACACATCTCTTAGAATGCTCATCGTCCACCTGACGATGTTCTGAAAGCATTCAATCCATACAATTTCGTTCCGGGTTCGAACGAAACCGAAGGCACTATCTCGTTGCACTCATTTTGGAATCACCCTCAGAGTCAATGACCATAGCCCTTGCACTCTAAATCACCATCTCGAATCTATAAGTACTATTTCCGTCAAACTCATTACGGAATCACCGACAGAGTTATACCGACGAATAGTTCTTACACCTCGAGTCTTCACTTGCTCCACTTGGATTCACGACCTAACGTTTAATTGGAATCGATATGGTTTTCGGATCCCAAATATGGAAACCCGATCCCGGTCTCACCAAAACCAAACGCCATTTTAATGTCTAAGTTGTTTTAAGGGTTTAAACAGTTAAACTTATATTCAGGATGATATAAACAGATAGATGAATCACATAGATAATTCATATCAAACATTCATCTCATAAAGCAGCATATCACATATCAGAGCTATCCAAATCATCCAATATCATTCAACATCCAATATCAATCATTCAATATTAATCAATCATCCAATATCAATCACCAAATATCAATCAATCATTGATAAGCAGAATTGATTAACTCTTAATCAATTGGATTACCAAAATTCTTCTTCATTAATTTATTCCAAATAAATAAATTAATAAATCATCTCTTAATGATCTTCCTTAATTAATCTTCTTGATTAATTATACTTTAATTGCATTCAAGTAATTTCTCTTAACCATATACAGTAATTAACATTTCATTACTATCATTTATTACAATAATTAATGATCTTTCATTTACTTACATTATTTAATTAACTATAATTAATCACATTAAACCTTAATTAATTACAATTAATTAATCATACTTTAATAAATCATTTTTTTATTAATCAATCTTGATTAATTCGTTAATTATATTAACTAATAATCCTTATTAATTAATAATTACTTTAATTAATCAAATAATTAACTTGTAAATAAATTGTCTCATTAATTACAAACAGTAATTAACAACTTGTAATTACTTATCTTAATTAATTAACTTCTAATTAATTATGTTAACCCTTTGATTAATTAATCTAATTAATTAATCTTTAATTACTATCATTAAGTAATTATTAATCAATTAAATTAATAAATAATCCTTAATTAATTACTTTATTAATTAATTTCAATTTTAATTAATTACACTTTAGTAATTAATCTTAAATTAATCACATTTATTAATTAATTAATCACATTTATTAATTAATTAATCACATTAATTAACTAAAATTAACTAAGTAATTAACTCTTAATTACTTACATAAGTAATTATCTTCTAATTACATCATTAGATGATTACTCTCTTAATTAATTACTTAACAAGTAATTAATCCCATGATTAAATAATTCTTAATTAATTACTCCATAATTAATTAACTTCAAAACAATTATATTAATCAATTCCTCAATTGATAACATTAAGTGATTATCCATTAATCACTTCCCTTTAATTTCTCCCATTAGTAATTTCACTAATTACTTCCATAAGTAATTACTTCTTAATTACATTCAATAGTTAATCATTAATTACTTCATTAAGAAATTATACTTAATTAATTCATTATTTAGTGATTATTAAAAATTAAATAAACAATTAACTAATTATTTAAAATTAATTAAACAACTAATTAACATCTTATATTTCAAAATCTTTAATTAATTAAGAAAAACATTTATCTCAAGTAATTTCTTAACTTATTATCAAATCATAATAAGTATTCTTAAGTTCATTTCCATAATAATTTAACCTTATTTATCCTCATAAATAAATTATATGAAATAATTTAAAAACAAATTATTCAATTTGGTTTTCAAAATCATAATAATAACCTTATTTGAAAATAAGGCATTTAGAAATCAATTTCAAATTTAAAACACTTTAAATTATCTAAATTTAAACCTATTTATTTCAAATAGAATTTGAAAACTTGGTTTTTAAACATTTCTTAATAACTTTGATTTAATATTTTAAAATGAAAACATTTCCTTTGAATTAAAATTCAAAACACTTCTTTAAATCGAAATTCTAAATTAAATTAAGATAATTACTTTCAAAGAAACAAACATCTTAACAATTTAAATTTGAAATAAATTCAATTATCATCTTTAAAAGTTTGAATTACATTTATTCCAAAAATAACAAGCTTTAACCTTGTATTTTGTTCCTTTTATAAAACTTGTTTATAGTTCAAAGTTTGATTTCATTTTTTTCTACAACAAGTTCAATTTCCAACTCAAATCATTATATAGAACAACAATAAACAACAACCTAAAATAAACCCGAGAAGACTAGCTCGGCAAACACACGATCCTTCCCCGAGTTAAGCCCAGCCGAAACAAGCTTAAAACCCTATTTTGCTCGAATTCGAACAATTAACTCATTTAAAAAATTTCAATTGTATTTTTCCCAAAATCAACAACATACAAACAAGCTTCACCCTAGAATTCAACTTCAAATGTTGATTAGATCATCGGCAATTTACCCAAATGTCGAATCCCTTTAACACCAAATTCCAAATTGAATATCAATTTAAAAATTACGAATTACATGTTAAAAATCATAATTCCTAACGTCTAATCCATTCATACTATCCAAAACAAAAATTAAGATCATTGATTTTCTGACATGAATCAAAATTCACTGTATTTTCTAATTTAAAAATTATTTGTGAATTTAAATTTACAGTAACTATTTTTAAAATTTCTATCTAACATTAATACACAACTTTCAATTGATCATCAATGTGAAATAATGATGTTTAGTGGAAGATTTGAAATTTTGAAGAGAGTTCTGGTCTTAAATAAAACAGGAAACAGAGATTCATATATATACAACCTATTTCACATATATATACAGATCATAAAAATTCAATAATATAAATACTGAAAAGATTTTCATGCAACTAGATTAATCTACAGATCATCACATGCATGGACAGAATTCAACTTATTTGTTTTTTAAAATCAATTTACTCACCATATTTTTAAGCAGAGCAGGTTTTTTTTGAATTTTCTTCTTCTAGGTTTGAAAAACTTGCAGATCAAATTTTGCTTTTGAAATCCTAATGCATGCTTCAGTTTGTTGATTAAAAGTTGAAACAGATCTTCATTTGAATTGCAGTTGAACTTCATTTGCATTTGCAGGTTGATTTTGCAGATTTGCAATTTGAATGTATATTTGGTTTTTGCTTTTGATTCAAATTCCAGGTTTGAAGTAAAATTTCTGGTTTTCTCTTTAATTTATGAAGGAAGAAAAGTAATTTGAGAAGAAGATAGAAAGTTTGGAAAATGAAAGAGACAAATTTCTCTTATATGTTTAAATTTCAAAGAATTGAAAAATGAAGGCCACATGTAATAAAAACTTACATTTGTCACTATATAGCTTAATTCCTTTACATGTGTTATTAAGATAACTTAAGATGACAACACATGTTTTTAAGTATTTTTTTATAAATTTTCATTTAATTTAAAATGTTAATATAAAGCTCACTTATTTAATTTACTTTATAAATAAATACTTACATATGTGAATATAAATTTAATCCTTTAAAGAAAATATTCTAAAACTAATTAAAATACAAATAATTTCTTATACATGGATTTAAAAATCTAAAACATTTATGTATATACACTTATAACCATTTTAATTTAAACATTTTAAAAGAAAACAAAACAAAACTTGATTAAATCCTTTCTAAACTATCATATTTAAACAACAATTATCTTATATTTGAAAACAATTGAATTAATCTAAATTTACTTTTGAAAATATTAATTTTAAAACAAAGCTTTAAATTACAATTCTTACATATATTAATTATCAACAGATTAAATTAAATTTCAAAACAATATTAAATTATAACATATATACATACACATATATCTTACAATTTGAAAATTCAATCTTTTATTTTAAAACAAAAGATATTTCTATTCACAATGTATGTCAAATATATATATTATAAATAGAATAAAATTTTATTAACTTTGAAAAATAAATCTTATCAATTTTAAATTGATAGAAAGATATTGATCAAAGTTGCCAGATTAAATATTTATTAACCATTAAAAAGATTAAATTTACCAATTTAAATTAAAATTATGAAGAAAAATTATCAAATCAATTTAATTATTAATACAGATTATTAAATTGATATTGCCTAAAATTCCGGGTCGTTACATACACAAATATTGATAAAGCTTATCAATGTAAACCACGAAAATTGGTGAAACACAAATTCTAAAAATCGATCAATAGAAATCTAGAAATCAGAAAAAGAGGGAAAGAGGCCTATTACAGAACGGGAGCATGGAAACTCACCAACACGTGTATCACAAAACGGAACGCTATTCCATGTTTGCTAACCATTAATTTTTGAACCGAAGCTCCACTAAAACGGCCCGAAGACCTTTGAGCCGAAGCTCCACTAAAACGATCCGAAGACCTTTGAGCCGAAGTTCCACTAAAACGGTCCGAAGACCATGGGTCGCTACCCCACCAAGCCGAAGCTCCACTAACAACGGAGTATAGTCTCCCTCGCAGACAAAGAGACATCACACATTTCTAGTCTAAATCACAAAATGATCATCATTGATCGATACGTGTAAATTACACTAAGCTAGTAAATAAATGAGTTTAGCTTCATGTCCCATAACCACTGGCTTAACTTAATTATTTACGAACAAATTGTAGACTTCCACTCGAGGTTAAGTGTCAACTACACTAAGCTAGTAAATATATGAGTTTAGCTTCATGTCTCATAACCACTAGCTTAACTTAAATATTTACGAACAAATTGTAGATCTCCACTCGAAAATTGTCACAAGAGATTCAATCGAACAAGTCCAAGAATTAACCGACGAAGTAAACGCAAGCGTTTCATGCCACTTGTTTTACTAAGCCGTTTAATTAGATTTCTCATACGAGTGAGGTAAAGGTTTGTATATACTAATAGATTGGAAAACGGTTTTAATAAATGAGCTTTGTATTAAAATAGTGTTGAAGTCGTTTTGATGAAAGAGTTTTGATATTTACTACTAGTATAGAAAACCTTTATATTTTTAAAGTGACAAATCACAGAAATGATTGCAGAAACAATCAATCACCAAAGATTCAAATTCAAAAGCGTGAATCAAAGCCAAAAAAAATCGATACCAATTCCATCAAAATGGACATTCCCAAAAATCCCGAAAAAGAAGTCATCAAAGTCGATAATAAATGATAACAGCGAATCGGATAACCACGAATCGATTAAAATTGGAAACCAACACAAAATAGGCAAATTGGGCCTATACAAGTAGGTCAGTCGACTGGCTCTCTGAGAACAGTTGACTGGACCAGACCCTGAAAAACTCTCGGGTTACAGGTCAGTCGACTGGACTCAGAGTGCCAGTCGACTGGTGCCTGTTACCTAGCATTTCCAGCCTATCTAATTGAAGAGAAAACTTTCGCCGATTGCGATCGGACGAGCAACGGGCACTAGGGATTTACGCCAATCAGCAACCCAGACCTATAGGCTCTTCGATGCATCACCAAAACATGTTCAAACATCAAAGTTAGGATTTTTAAAGATTTGACTTCAAAACACCAAAAATTGAAATATTCACCAATTCAATCCAAACCAAAAGCAAATTCACATGAATAAGTATTAGGAATTCATACCCAACAATCAAAGATAGTTATAGACGTAGATGTGAGATAAAAATCTCACCTTTAAACCGAAAACGATGAAGAAGAAGCTAAAGAGAAAGGCAAGAACAATCACTCTTCAATTCTAACCCAAGGAGCTTGAATCTAAGCTTAAAAGAGAAACATTTCCTAAGTTAGATTTAGGAATTTCTGAAATTGAAGAGAGAAAGAGTTGGAGAAGAAGAAGAGAGGGCTCACCAAAGCTTCTCCTTGATTTCTAGCTAAAACTTGGATTTTGCAAATGAACTAGGGCTTGGAGTTTCTATTTCCCATTCCATTCCCCCATTTTTGATAAAGCATGAGTATTAGGAAAAGTTATGACGTAACGAAGAGGAGAGGGGGTGGAACTAGGGTCTTAAGATAGAACATTGGGCTGAAACCCAAACTCAAACCCAAAGTGAAAAGTAGCAAAATTCTATTAACTCCAAACATATCGAAGTTTATACTCAAAAAGATCACAAACGCCATTTTGAACAATGAAAGTGGTCGTGAGTCCCAACTCGACAGTTTGCAAAAAGTTGCTTTTCGGACTATAATCCGACTAACGATGCTATATTTAAATAAAATATTTAGGTATACAATCGCAAAATATGCGGGTTGTTACAGTATCACTCCATCAAACATCCTGATCCTCACTGTACCTTCACCCATTGCTCAACAACTAGCTTCATTACCCAAAATAATAGAGCTTCCCTCTCGTCCAACGAAAGAATTGATGCCATCCTTATCAGGCATCATATGGAAAGACGCCCCCGAGTACAGCACTCAGTGGTCTGAGACATCCGACACTGTTGCAGACAACACACCGTTAGATACAGACTTCTCCACCGTAAATGATGAAGATCCATCTTCTTCCTTCTTCTTCAAATCTGGACAATCCTTTTTCCAGTGACCATGTTTCTTGTAGATAAAGCACTTTCCGTCCTTACACTTTCTTCTCCTGCCATTACCGGGCTTCCTAGACTTGGAACGCCCTCTAGAGTGTCAATTCTTCTTATCTTCTCTATCTCTTTCAACAAATAGATCATGACTACTACTACCACCTCTACTTCCTTCATTTATCTCCTTCATCTGATCTCTCAAGCCTCAGATAGAAGGCCTGACTTCACATCTTCCACTGTGAATGTGTTTCTAGTGAAGATAGGGCTGTTAACGAAACCTGTGTAATGCTCCGGAAGAGAACACAAAAGAATCATAGTCATTTTCTCATTATCCATCTTCAAGTAAACAATATTCATCTTCATCGCGAGATCATCAAAGAAATTAAAATGTTCCTTCACTAAAGTACCCTTTTTCATCTGCATGGTGAAAAATGTCTTCGTCGATACCAGACAGTTAGTCAGAGATTTTTTTTCAAGTAGAGATTTTCTAGCTTGGTATACATACCCCTAACAGTGGTTTCTCCGCTAATATCTGAGATAACATTCTCTTCCATAGCTAGTTGTAATGTAACGACCCACTATTTTGTACCATTCAAATTCGACGATAAATTTAAAACTTGTCAAACTTGAACCGTTCAAAATAATAGATTGTAAATAATTTTGGAGAAATGAAATCAAATCACAGAATCACAGACACAGAAATCAGAATACTCGCAGTGGAATTTAAAAATAACTTAGTGGTTCATGAAGCCACTGTTAATAATCTCAAAACAGATAAAATTTTACATGGTCTTTAAACCCAAATATAGTTGCATCAAAAATAAAAAGTCTCAATATCCAATGGTCTTGATTACATAAATTAAGATAAGGAACTGAAAGGAAAATTTGCCAGCAACTTGAAAAGTGATCTACAGAAGTCCTAGCTCCGGAATGAAGACTGAACTGCAACTCAGGCTGACCCGAGCGTAAAAGATAAACACAAACACTCGAATCAGGACATACATACTTATACAGTGTAAACCAATTCAAGTGAACTGTAATATAAAGCAAGTAACTTAAAGGATGCTTGGGACCGCCCATCCTCTAAGGATCCGTTAAACTATTTACTATGTAGTAATACTTCGCTATAATAATAGTGTCCATTAATAAAATAAACTTACTTTAAAATAGCGTTAAGGCTTTACATTTTCCACCTTAACACGTAATAGTGCCCATAGTCTATATAGTATCGTAATACCTCCTGATCGGGAGTCTACCAGAGGATACTCCATAGGTACGACACAAATCAAACTCGTGTGGGGCTCGCTAGGGTAGGTGACACGGCACAACTAGACAATGCCAGGGTAGATATACCAATTACGCTTCCGGACCAGTGGTAACGTGTAGCACGCAGCTACCGCCCACCTCGAACAACACTCCCAAATCAAAGGTGCGCACCAAAACAATCACAAAAGTAATAGAATGGCATACGAAGAAGTGCGTCCGATCAGAGGTGCTACCTCATTAATCCGTCGATCGCTCCTGTTTTAGCCACCTTACGCCAACTCACGGGAGTCGGGTCCACGTATTTACCTCAAAGGAAACGTCACCACCATCCTACTTCATTCTGGAATCTCCACCGCGTACACGGTTGTCAAAGTGGTTTTCGATATCGACAGAGAGTATGCCCATATTCGATCCCGGTCTCTTTAACAACCCACGTTATTATTACCCGTGGTTATAAATTCCAAAATAGTTATATTTAAATCAAACGCGAAGGGTGAAGTAAAAATAAAAATCCAATAAACGTCCCAAGGTTATACCTTAGTTCATTTGAGTAACTTAAAAATTTAACTTCAAAATGGTTTCAACAATAATTAAACCAATTTAAATTATAAATCATATTTCCACCTTTTAAATAGTCATTTAACTTACTTGATAAATTATTTGAAAAGCAAGAGTAAAACTCATTTTATTGACTTATATCGAGTTACAAGATCAGTTACAGATCACAAAAATATCACTCCAATACAACCACTCAAGACAATAACCCTCTGAATGAGAAAATCCTATAGTATACACATTACAGAGATAATAAAACAACCATATACAAGCAGAAAATTACACAGAACCAACTAAATGATTTGAGAATCCTATTATGTATATCAATCCAGAAAATATCCCACTGTCTCAAGTAGAATTTCCATGAACTTCAAATAACATTAGCTTTCAAGTCTCTGAGAATTTTGCCATGAATCAGATTATACAGCTGTGCCACATTCTTACATACCACACCAAAAACTCTATCATTCCTTTCAGACCATATTGCATGTATCAATTTCTTTAGCAGTTAAAGCAACAACCTTGTCTTATGAGTTTTCCACCTTGTATCTTTGAATACATTGAACCATTCCACTGAGCTAACAGGTGATGGTTTATAAAAACCCCCATTAGAAAGTAACCTGTACCAAATCTGATACACAAAGGTACACTCAAAAAACAAGTGAGTATTATTTTCAGTTTCTGAATTGCATAGCACACATAAGTCATCTGAAATAATACCCATTTTACATAGTTTGTCCTTAGTATTTAATGCATTGGCCATCACCTTCCATAACAGTAAATTCTCCTTTGCATTACCTCCAATATTCCATATTCTTGAATGCCAAGGGAATTGATTACCATTTTGACAGAGAGCATTATACACAAGTTTAATGGAATGATGTTTACCCTTGTCAGTCCAAATTAAAACATTGTCATTATTGATAATGGGTTTGCCAGTGATAGCATTCCATAAGTTCCTAAGTTGGTATGAACTAGAATATGGTAGAACAATACCATCATCATGCATAAACTCCTAAACCTTAGCATGTTCAGGAATACCAGAGCTTCTTCTCAAGTCATAATTCACTACAGAACTTAAAATCATCCCTTGTTTAGCCCACGGTGAGTGCCAGAATGATAAATCCTTAATCAAAATATAGTTACACTGAATAAGAGGTATGAAAGTCTCTCTAAGCTTGAGAATACATCTCCAACTCCAACCGCAGCTTTGAGGAATGGGCATAGTCCAAAAATTTTTTTTACCAATAAGATTATTATTGACCCATTGAGACCATAAATTCCTTTCTGAGTCAAAGATTTTATTGAAGTAAACTGATATAGCTGCCTTATTCCATAGAAAAATATTAGTAATACCAAGACCACCTTTCTTTTTGGATTCAAATAGTTTGTAAAAAGAAATAGGAATCATCTTTCTGGAAAAAGGGTCACCATGCCAAAGAAATTTATTAAATGCACTAGAGATCACATTAATAAGCTTAACAGGAAGTATGTAATGTCTAGTCCAATATGTTGAGATGGCCACTGCAATTGATTGAATGATAGTTAATCTTCCTGCTTGTGACAGTGTATCCATTGGCCATAACCTAAGCCTTTCAATAATCCTCTCAAAAAGTGGCAAGCAATTTTGTTTAGTAACTCTAGAGAAAAAGATAGGCAAACCCAAGTAGAAATAATTTTTGGATAACTCCTGAAGACCAGAGCACCTAATAATATCATTTTTCAGACCTGAATCTAAACCAGCAACTAATATATTGGACTTGTGAAGATTAATCTGAAGGCCAGTAATAGAATAGAAAAGTTCAAGAGATGACAATATACACTGAATATTGTGATAAGAAGGTTTAGAAAAAATGATAAGATCATCAGCAAAGAGAAGGTGGGTAATAACAGGTCTTTTACATTTAGGATGAAGCTGAAAATCACCTTTAGCAACAAGATTCATCAAAATGGGATTAAGAAGTTCCATAACAATTATGAACAAGTATGGAGAAATTGGATCACCTTGCCTAACACCTTGTTTACTTTTAAAATAACCATATAGACCACCCTCTCTAGAAATTGAAAACATAGGTGATGATATACAAGTGTAAATCCATGCTAAGAAAGGCTTTGGAAAATTCATTCTGGACATGATTGCTAAAATTGAATTCCAAGCAATAGAATCAAATGCCTTTTTAATGTCAAGCTTTAACATGCACCTTGGAGAAATATTTTTCCTTTCATAACCATACAATAATTCTTGGGTTAAGAGAATGTTATCACTTATAGATCTACCCTTAATATATGCAGCTTGATTATTTGAGATGATGGATGGCAAGACTAATTGTAATCTATTAGCTAAAACCTTTGAAATTATTTTATAAATGATATTACAACATGAAATTGGTCTAAAATCACCAACAAATGATGGATTAACTATCTTAGGTATAAGTGCAATAGCAGTGGCAGCAAGTCCAACAGGTAATCTATTATTAAGAAAAAAATATTGAATAGCCTTGATAATATCAGACCCAATTATCTTCCAACTTTGTTGAATAAAATGTGCATTATAACCATCTGGACCTCCACAACTATCACTGTCCAAACTAAAGACCACAGTTTCAATTTCATTATTAGAAATAGCACTGATCAGAGAAATGGATTGAAGGTTGTTTAAGGTTGGAAGAGTGATATCATAGAGAGGTTTAATGTCAGGAATGAATTGATTATTTGGAGCTAGAATGGATGTAAAATACCTCACAAAGGCTTCATTAATACCATCAAAAGTTTCCACCAAATTTCCACACATGTCCTTTATCAGAAAAATGCTTTCACGATTCCTTTTAACTCTTAAGTAATTATGAAAATATTTAGTGTTCCTATCAGCCTCCTTATCCATTCTCAAGTGAATTTTCTGCTTGAGTGCTGATACTTCTTTTTGAATAATTTGTTCAAGAGCATTTTTTAATTGCATTTCAGTGTGAATTAAAAAATTATCAAATGGTCTAGCACTCAGTTGCTCTTGTATCCTAATCAGCTGATTCCTAATTTGATAGGATAGTTTAGAATCCTTACCAAAACTAGCTGAAGACCAACTTCTCAGTTGAAATTTCAAAGCTTTCATCTTAAGTATAATGTTTGTGAGAGGATCCTTGCCAAATTGCATTCTCCATACCTGCTTTAAAATATCATAATATTCCACCTGTTTAGTCCAAAAATTAAAAAAATTAAAAGAGTGTTTCCCTCCACAAAAATCATCAAGTCCCCAAAGAAAAATTAATGGCCTATGATCAGATAAAGAAGGCTGACAAATGTTATAGAAGGATTTAGGCCAAAGATGAAGAAAAGATAGATTTAGAAAAATATGATCAATCTTACATAATGTTGGATTACCACTCCTATTACAATTAGACCAAGTAAAATCAGGACCATAGTGTTTAGCAGGACAAAGATTGGATTGAATTAAAGCACTGTTTAGAGGAGTAATATCCTTAAGAGATAATGGGCAGCCACCACACTTTTGATTACTTGCAAACATACTATTAAAATCCCCACCAATAATCCAAGGAATTGAAGATGAATTTAAGGATGGAAGATAATCCAAGAATACCTGTCTCAGAACTGGAGAATTTTGAGCATACACAGAAGTAAGATGAAAGTTTGTATTGGAAGGTACATGGATACAGTTATAATGGATATATTGATCAGAGGCACTAATTCTGGAAATTTTAAAGAAAAGTGGATTCCAAAGAGTGAGCAACCTGCCATAATTGGACTCAATAAAATTGTTATCATGCAACCAAGATGGGGCAATCAAACGAATAGCCTTAATTGTTGAAATAATGTCAAGCTTGGTTTCTGAAACACACATCAGATGAATGTTTTTGATCTCAATAAGATTCTTAATCTCTAATTGTTTAGAGGGTAAATTAGCCCCTCTAATATTCCAAAAAGCAATGTTATTCATTTATTAGGAAGGGGAGGGAACAATGAGGAAGGATTCTTCCTAGTGTGTCTTGGATGAGAACTATTTTTGGCTAAAGATAAAGGTTGGACATCAGTAGACTTATATTCCTTTCCTTTATTAAGATCAACAGAATCCAAATTACTTTTACTACTGGACTTCTTCAATACAACTGCACTATCACTTGTCCCAGAAGGAGGTGGAAGTAAAACATTGTTAGGAGGTGACAAATGCAAATAAGGGGAAGAATTAGGAACATTCATGGATGGAGATTTAGAACTGAATTAAGAACAACATGAAGTTGAAACAGAATTTGAAAGGACAGCTGATGCAACCTTTGAGATAGAATCAGATAAAGCTATAGATGGATTTTCAATTGACAAAGATGAAGTAGAAAGATTTGCATCACCAAGTGATTCAGAAACAACCCTAACCATATCAATAGAGTTAGAAACAACAGTTGAACCAACCTTTGCAACTGAAGAAGAAAGATTTACATCACATTGTGGTTCAGATACACCAACTATAGCCATAGAGGAATTGGATAACACTGAAAAAGAGTTATCATTGACAGCAGGGCAAGAACTATTAACAATGTGAGTTACTTTGTCTGTTGGAACATCCTTACTATTCATATCATCAACATTTAACTGAGTATTTTCCTTAGTCATAGAAACTTTCTTTTTCCATATCCCTTTATTTCTTGTTAACAACCTTCCACTTTTGATCAATAGGATTAGCAGTAAATGTCCTAACTTCATTCTCCACCAAATCATGCATATTATTATCCTTAGCTTCATTGACAGAATTAAGAAATTCACATGTTGCGGTATCATGTCCAAAAATTCTACAATGAGTGCAAATTTTAGGTTTCCAATCAAAAGATAATTGAACGTCAGGACAATTCTTTCCTAGTTGAGGAACATGGATAGAATCGGGTAATTCATAATCAGGCGAAATCTCTACCAATGCTTTTGCATATTTAAACCTTTGTAACTTTTCAGTGCTACTATCAAAGCATATTAATCTACCAACGTGACATACCAACCAATTGATACCAACTAATGTCCACAAGATGATTGGAATCCTATGAAAATGTATCCATATCGGCACTTTCTTTACTTGAGCCTGAGATAACCCAACAGAAGGATCCCATTTTGTAATAATGAACATCCTACCTCTAATAAAGATAGGGTCCGAGTTCAGGATATTGTCCTTATCATCTTGATTGGAAAAGTTGAAATAAAAATTGTACCCATCCGATTTAAATTCAACTTCACCCTTAAGTTTCCAATACCTTTTAAGAAAATTCACAACAGTCAGAAAAGAAAGCGTACCATCAAGAAAGAAACCGACTAAATGATTGTTCCAGTATTTCAATCCTTCTTCTTTAACCAGATCTGGCAAATCAGTAGAAGGTTTATCTCTCAAAATATCAAAATGAATAGGCTTATACGACCCAGCATTGCGAGGTAAAGATTTGAAAAGATTCGACCAGTTTGATTTCAGGGAACAAGGAACATTGTTAAAGGTAGATACCACAGAATTTGGGGGATTGGCAGTAGAAGCAGAAAGGGAAGATGAAGAAAGAACTGAAGAAGAGGAAGAAGAAAGAGGAGGAAAGGAAGCGGAGTCAAAAGAGAACGAAGAAGAAGAGAAAGACGAAGACGCCATTAAAAATTCAAAAGAAGGACGAAGACCATCGTGGAGGGAAAAATTGTTAACTTTAATGATTCTTGATGTAATTCTACTTGATAAATTATGATTTTTATAAAGTATAATTTATAAATATATATCTAACTTCTCTTATACTTTCCTTAATAAAAATCAAGTGCAAAATTTCTATAAATTTTACTTATGATTTAGTTAAATTCCCATATCCAAAATAAACTAATTTCCAATTAATTTCTTATCTTACTTTTGTTTCAAAATTAGCCTTCCATTTCTAAATCAAGTTTAATTTCAATTTCCATATTTCACAAATCTAACTATTAAATTCATCGAGACCTTAGCCTTTATTCATTCGTTTTATATTCAAGTTATACTTAAATTGCGCTTGTTTACAAATCCAAAATTTCAAGCTAACCTATACTTTAAATCTCTAACATTTTTACATATTTAACTAATATAATATCAATATACATAAAATCATTTAAATCAAATTTTAAACAAAGAATTATTTAACATTTAATATTTTCAAAAATACATACATACATATATATATATAGCCACGGGTCTGTATAATATTTTCTAACCTAGGTTAGTGATACGGATACTATATCATTTCAATCCGTAAATAATAAAGAAAAACCGGGTTTTATCATTTCAAACCCGCAATCCCAAGCTAAAATGACTAAATAAATGAATATAAATGTTGTTTAGGCCAATCATTTCAGCCTATAATGATCTCTAAATTTTTGTACAGGGAACTTGCAGTGTGATTAAACAGTAAATAATAATAAATAGTATAACTGCAAAATATAACAATATAAAATATAATTGATGATGTGTTAATTAAATAATGGGGTTTTAACATCATAAGTTTATGTCACAGGCAGATAAAATTAAATAAAATAAAGTTACAATTACACTTGTGATTTATTCACCGATATACAAGTACGTTTGTCTAGTGAGAAATACTCACCTTATTGCCGTCAAAGATTTGATTCAAGAACGATGGTAACACTTGAAAAAGAAAAATACACAGAAGAACGATCAAATTTGTTGCGGAGTTGATGCCCGGATTTAATTCTTTGAAAAAGGAAAAAGAAACGATTATAAATCAATCTAAGAAGAATTTTTAACAAGAATTTTCGAAACAACAGGAACGAATGGAATCAACTCGACTCGACCACTCCACCACCCGGCTCTAACACCTTACCCATGCCCGGCCCAAATTTTCCTATTTGTATACCCGTGAAAAAAATACAGGGGAATATTTAGGCAAAAGTTGAAAAGAAAAAGTGTGGGCAACCATACATACTTTAAACAAATAGGTGGCGTACATTTTTTTTTAAACTGAAAGTAGCGAAACTTGGTTCCAATGTTTTAAACAACTCATCCCTCAGCTGCATGGTCACGTGTATTCTACTTCAAAAAAAAATTCTTTTATCAAATATTCTCCTCTTTTTTTTCTTATACAAAAGAATCCGTGCTCCTCTTCTTCATTTTTCCAGCTACTAATTTCACGGCCAAAACTAGCTTATCCACAAGTCCATACGGCTATAGTTCTAGGTGGCACGGTCAGTAACGAATGCAAATTAGGGGTGCTGAGTTCTATGTTCACAAAGCATCAGGTTCAGGCTAAGGTGGTGAAGAGGGGTAGGGTGCAAGCCGAGAGGAATAAAAAAAATTGAAACCAAAGAAAGGAAAAAGGTATAAAGTACAAGAAGAGACCATACCTGGAAAACTTGCGCAAGAAGGAGGAGGATTGAGATGTAAAAGAAGGCTATTTCGAGGCTTATATATAGTCATAGGGGTGCATGTTAATTAAGGAAGAGATGCATGGGTTCTATATTTAACAGAGGATGATTTATGATGTGAGTTGCCCACTAATATAAGGGAGGGTTTGCGTGATTATAGGGCAAAGAACAGTAAGCAAATATATTTTTCTTTGTGCCGTGCGTTATTTCTTAAAGGAGTTTCCAAATTGAAGGAAGAACGTGGCAAAGTTTGCTTGAGCAGTAGATTTCTTTCCACTTGATTGCGTGATTTAAGGTAAATGAATTTAGGAAGGAAATAAAATTTGAATTGATTTGGGTGGAGATGGCATGTAATAATTTGTACGTGATTTGGTTTCATAAATACAAGCGGTAAATGCGAATGGGAATATGGCAAGAAGAATTTGATTTGCATTGATTGATTAAAGAAATGGCAAGAATTATAAATTTGAACGTGTTTTACTTATGCAAAGAATTTTGGAAAATCAACTCATTACATAAATGACCACAAACATCATGTTCCCATACCCTCTCCTACGCATGTATTAATGATATTCAGTTTTAAAATTTTAATTATATAGTGAAACTGTTGCACCGCGTATGCATTTGATTACAGATTATGGTTTTTAAAATAGTAGCTCCACAATGGGTTCAAAGTTCTACCGTGCAAATAAAATTTGCGTGCGTTGATAGTGCCTTGATTGTGAGGGAGACCGGTCAAGAAATAAATGAAGATTTTGGACGTTATTTTATTCAAAGTTTTATACCAAATTAAAACAAATGAATGTTATGGAAAGTGTAAATCTTGGCTATAGTAAATTTTTAACTGACTTATTTATTCATATATATTGGCGGTATGAATTTTTTAAATGCGCAGAACCGACGCAAAATATACACCCAAAGTTATACAAAGGTAACGCTTTTTAAAACTTATACGTTTCCTATTTACACGTTATCTATTCCATTAATTATCGTACCTTTTTAAACGCGAAATTTAACAATGTATTAATACCCTATTTTAAAAGTTATTACTTAACTAAAATAAATTTGTTTACAATCTTCGGATTTACTCACCATTTCCTAAGAATTTTATTTACTAAATTAATATATATCTATAATTCATCATCATCATTTTTTTACGAAAGTGAAATAAAATGTTGTTACTCATAAAATTTATTAAATTAAAAGATAAAATTTTAGAATTCAAAGATTTAAATTTCAAAACGTTAAACTTAACCAAAATAAGAATCATATCATTTCACATATTAATAACTTTTGGGTGTTTATTTAAAATTAAATTTAAAATTCAACTTTTGGAAAAAAAAATAAAACCCCAAAGTCCGCAAATATAAGAATTTAAAATATTACATAAATATTGGGCTGTCACACTCTCCCTCACTCAGAACTTTTCGTCCTCGAAAAGGAATGAAAAAGAAAACAAGGGAAGATAGGATAATAAAGAAAAGTACCTTAAACGAATAATTCTGGATTCGAAGCACGAATGCTCTCCTCCGTTTCCCAGGTGCAATCTCTTTCATCAGTGCTCCATTGCACTTTGACCAGGCGGACAGATTTTCTTCTTAGCTATTTCGTACCTTGATCGACGATACGAAGTGGCTTCCTTTCAATAGTTAGGTCAGGCTCGATGTCGAAACTATCGAGAGCAGTAGGCTGGATAATAAGAGATGGATCGTGAAGACAGTGACGAAGGTGGGATACATGGAACACATTGTGTATTCCAGCAAATTTTTCGGGAAAATCCAGTCGATAAGCAAGAGATCCAATCCTTTCCAAGATGCGAAATGGACCGATGTACCTGGGAGCAAGCTTTCCTCTACGCCCAAACCGAACCACATTTCTTAAAGGGGAAACCTTAAGAAAAACTAGATCACCAACAGCGAATTCCAAGCTTCTTCTACGACGATCCGCGTACTTCTTCTGTCTATCCTGAGCAATCTTTAACCTTCTCTTAATCTCCTCAACCTTCTCCGAAGCTTCTAAAATCATTTCGGGACCAAGAACTAAGCGATCACCGGATTCAATCCAGCAGGATGGAGATCTAGAGGGTCGCCCGTAAAGAGCAGCAAAAGGGGACATCTCAAGACTAGCCTGAAAAAGATAGAATGAGACAGATAGAGGATAAGATAAGAACAGAGGATAGGAATTTATACCTGATAACTATTGTTATAGGTGAATTCCACAAGATGGATATGATCTTCCCAGGATCCTCCATAATCCAGAATGCAAGCACGAAGAAGATCCTCAAGAATCTGATTCACCCTTTCTGTTTGACCATCGGCCTGTGGGTGGTAAGCAGTGCTCAGATTCAGACGAGTACCCAAGGATTCTTGGAAAGCTTTCCAAAATTGACTAGTGAAGATGGGGTCTCGATCGCAAACTATGCTTAGGGGAACACCATGGAGGCGAACAATCTCCCTCATATAGATCTCAGATAAGCTCGAAGCCGTACGAGTAGCATTGACTGGAATAAAATGAGCGGACTTGGTCAGTCTATCCATGATAACCCATATGCTCTCATTTCCCCTCCTAGATCTCGGTAAACCATCGATGAAATCCATAGAAACTTGCTCCCACTTCCAATTAGGAATCTCCAGAGGCTGCAACAAAACCGGTGTCTTCAGATGGTCTGACTTGACTTGCTGGCAAGTCGCACACCTACTCACAAAGATAGAGACATCACGCTTCATACCCTTCCACCAGTAAAGTTTCTTTAAATCCTGAAACATCTTTGCTACACTAGGATGTATGGAAAGTCTGGATTGATGATGTTCCCGAAGTAAATCCTATCTCAACAATCAACGTTCGAGACACAAATCCTATTATTGATCCTCAAAATCCCTTTATCATCAATTTGAGCTCCACTACCGTCAAGACTACTACCACGAACCATGCTGCGAACATTCTCCTTGATCAATCTGATGATCCTATCCTCATCCTGCTTAGCCTTGATACGGTCCAAAAGGGGAGAAGAAACAATAAGCTGGCATAACAAGGACTTCTTCCTACTCAACGCGTCCGCCACAACATTTGCTTTCCTAAGAGTATAGTTTATGTCGAGATCATAAGAAGCAAGAAACTCGAGCCACCGTACTTGTCACTGATTCAAATCCTTCTGGGTGAAGATATATTTCAAAAACTGATGATCGGTGAAAAGGTCAAACTTAGCCCCCAAGAGATGATGTCTCCAAAGCTTCAGAGCAAAGACAACAGCCAGCAATTCTAAATCGTGAGCAGCATAATTAGCCTCATAGGTCTTCAACTGACGACTAGCATAGGTAAAAACCTTCCCGTCTTGCATTAATACTGCTCCCAATCCCTCTCTACAAGCATCAGTGAATTCCGTTAATCCCTCGTTTCCATTCGAAACGGTAAGTACTGGTGCAGAAGTAAGCTTATCCTTTAACTCTTGGAATGCCGCTTTACACTTATCGCTCCAAATAAAATTAGCATTCTTTCGAGTTAGAGCAGTCAGAGGTACAGAAATCCGAGCAAAGTTCTCAATGAACCTCCGATAGTAACCGGCGAGGCTTAGAAAACTGCGATTATTAGTTGGAGTCCTAGGTTCTTCCCAATCTTTGATCGCAGCGATCTTGACTGGATCAACCGAAACTCCTTCACTAGAGACAATATGTATGAGGAATCGGACTTTCTCCTCCCAGAAATGACATTTAGAAAACTTAGCCTTTAATTGGTGATTTCGGAGAGTCTCTAAAACATATCTCAAATGGACCCTATGCTCTTCCTCAGACTTGGAGAACACAAGGATATCATCAATAAAGACTAAACAAATTTATTGAGCACGTCGGGAAAAACCTGATTCATCAAGTCGACGATGAACGCAGGAGCGTTGGTCAGGCTAAAAGGCATAACAAGCCATTCGAAGAACCCATTCTCAGTACGGAAAGCAGTTTTGGGTATGCTCTCCTCAGCAACTCTAAGCTGGTGGAATCCTATGGCTAGATCAAGCTGAGAGAAAATAGAAGCTCCATAAAGCTGATCGAACATATCATTGATGCGGGGCATAGGGTATCTGTTATTCATAGTGAGCTTGTTTAGCTCCCTATAATCAACACACATACGGAGAGAACCATCAGATTTTGTAACAAAAACTACAGATGCTCCCCATTCCGAGAAGCTAGGTCTGATCAGACCTTTAGAGGACAAATCCTAAATCTGCTTCCTTAATTCGATCTTCTCCCGTAGCGCCATTCTTCTGGGTGGAAGGACTACAGGTCATGCTCCAGGAATGAGATCGATACGGAAATCAATTTCCCGCTTAGGAGGTAGAGAAACAACTTCACCAAACACGTCGGGAAAAAGTTTGACCACAGGAGTCGAATGGATATCATCAGGGAAAGTATCGAGGGAATAAATGAAGCTACCAGCGAACTCCTGGGGTAAGTTACACTGAATCACTAAAGAATCGCCCTTATCACCTACAAGTAAGATAGTTCGGGCACTACAGGAAATATGGGCATCATGCTTATCCAACCAGTCACCTCCAAGCAGTAGATCGAAAGCGTCAAACCCCAGAACATAAAAGTCACTAGTGAATCGATAATTTCCCAGGAAGAGTTTCACATCCCTACAAACCTTACCAAGGTTCGCAAGGCCACCGATGGGGTTTGAAACACATAAAGATACCGAAGAAAACTCGGAAGAAAGGAGATGCTCAAATTTATTACAGAGATCCGACGAGATGAAGCTATGGGAAGCTCCGGTATCGAATAAAACACGAACAGGAGATTTAAACAAAGTAAAAGAACCCTGAAGTGTACCTTGAGAATCGCTAGGAGCGAGAGCAGGTGCAGTTGCTGGCGATGGAGCTGGAGAGGTCGCAGAAGTAACAGTGAAAATCCCTGATGCCATGCCCTTCTTCTGGGTAGGGCAGTCCTTGTTGAAGTGTCCCGGCTGAAGGCAGATGTGGCAGAGGTCTCGTCTAGCCGGCTGGGAAGGAGGTGGGATAGCAGCACCCAAAGTAGGACAGCTATATGCGTAGTGTCCCTTTTTGTCGCATCGGTAGCAAGTAATGGTAGATAGATCCACAGGCTGCCTCTGGGATGAAGAAGACGATGATCCAAGCCCTGGAGTCCTATTCTTCTTATGAAGGTAAAAGTTGGACTTCCTTTTCTTAGAATTTCCAAAAGACTGAGACGATGCAGACTGGGCAGCTAGAGTGGCCCTAGAGGTAGGGTTCTCATACCGGAGAGCCATGTCCATCAAAGCGGTGAACGTCCCATGCATGTGGGTAATAAGTCGATCGTAGAACTCGGGGCGAGCACCAGCGATAAATTTTTCGTTCTTTTTAAGCGGGGTGTCTATCAAGTTCAGGCCATACTGCGAGAGCTCATTAAATTTTCTCTCGTATTCCGTGAAGGACATATCGCCCTGCTTTAGATCCATAAAGTCTCGATATAGCTGAGACTTACCCGCTTCGGGCATCCATTTGACCAGAAAGGCCTCCCTAAATTGCTCCCAGGTGATGTCAGCCTCATTGGTGTGAGCAGTAACTATCAGCCACCAATTCAAAGCGGCTCCTTTCATCTGCCAGGCCGCCAATTGCCTCTGCTGGGCATTTGTGATTTCGAGACAGGAGAAGATTCTCACCAAGTCTCTCAACCACTGTTGAGCTTCTATTATGGTTTCAGAACCCGTGAACTTGGTGCCACCAAGCTCAGTATAATCTTTGCATAGCTTAGTATATCTAATAGGGGCTGCGGGTGGAGGAGCTGGGGCATCAGCTCGTCGCCTACCTCTAATATTTCCTCGATTCATCCTGAGACATCAAGAATGAATTTAAGGACAGAGGAAAAATATTGATGTCAAGATGTTCTAGATAAGATAAAGTTTAACTTGAATAAGCATTTAACAAAGCTCTGATTATATAATATGGAAAAAGGAAAGAAGTAGTTGGAAAATTTTATTTTAAAACATGAAAGTTTTATATCAAAATACTTCTTTGAAAAAACCTTTTTGAAATCATTCTATACTTTAAAATACGTTCTCTCACAAGGGAAGGATTCTAAAATTTGACTTCACTCATTCCAGGGTATTTCTACCCTATCTCTAATGAGTTTTTGCTCCTTAGGCTATGGTTAAACCAAAGCTCTGATACCAACTGTAACGACCCACTATTTTGTACCATTCAAATTCGACGATAAATTTAAAACTTGTCAAACTAGAACCGTTCAAAATAATAGATTGTAAATAATTTTGGAGCAATGAAATCGAATCACAGACACAGAAATCAGAATACTCGCAGCGAAATTTAAAAATAACTCAGTGGTTCATGAAGCCACTATTAATAATCTCAAAACAGATAAAATTTTACATGGTCTTTAAACCCAAATATAGTTGCATCAAAAATAAAAGGTCTCAATATCCAATGGTCTTGATTACATAAATTAAGATAAGGAACTGAAAGGAAAATTTGCCAGCAGCTTGAAAAGTGATCTACAGAAGTCCTAGCTCCATAATGAAGACTGAACTGCAACTCAGGCTGACACGAGCGTAAAAGATAAACACAAACACTCGAATCAGGACATACATACTTATAGTGTAAACCAATTCAAGTGAACTGTAATATAAAGCAAGTAACTTAAAGGATGCTTGGGACCGCCCATCCTCTAAGGATCCGTTAAACTATTTACTATGTAGTAATACTTCGCTATAATAATAGTGTCCATTAATAAAATAAACTTACTTTAAAATAGCGTTAAGGCTTTACATTTTCCACCTTAACACGTAATAGTGCCCATAGTCTATATAGTATCGTAATACCTCCTGATCGGGAGGCTACCAAAGGATACTACATAGGTACGACACAAATCAAACTCGTGTGGGGCTCGCTAGGGTAGGTGACACGGCACAACTAGGCAATGCCAGGGTAGATATACCAATTACGCTTCCGGACCGGTGGTAACGCGTAGCACGCAGCTACCGCCCACCTCGAACAACACTCCCAAATCAAAGGTGCGCACCAAAACAATCACAAAAGTAATAGAATGGCATACGAAGAAGTGCGTCCGATCAGAGGTGCTACCTCATTAATCCGTCGATCGCTCCTGTTTTAGCCATCTTACGCCAACTCACGGGAGTCGGGTCTACGTATTTACCTCAAAGGAAACGTCACCACATTCCTACTTCATTCTGGAATCTTCACCGCGTACACGGTTGTCAAAGTGGTTTTCGATATCGACAGAGAGTATGCCCATATCCGATCCCGGTCTCTTTAACAACCCACGTTATTATTACCCGTGGTTATAAATTCCAAAATAGTTATATTTAAATCAAACGCGAAGGGTGAAGTAAAAATAAAAATCCAATAAACATCCCAAGGTTATACCTTAGTTCATTTGAGTAGCTTAAAAATTTAACTTCAAAATGGTTTCAACAATAATTAAACCAATTTAAATTATAAATCATATTTCCACCTTTTAAATAGTCATTTAACTTACTTGATAAATTATGATTTTTATAAAGTATAATTTATAAATATATATCTAACTTCTCTTATACTTTCCTTAATAAAAATCAAGTGCAAAATTTCTATAAATTTTACTTATGATTTAGTTAAATTCCCATATCCAAAATAAACTAATTTCCAATTAATTTCTTATCTTACTTTTGTTTCAAAAATAGCCTTCCATTTCTAAATCAAGTTTAATTTCAATTTCCATATTTCACAAATCTAACTATTAAATTCATAGAGACCTTAGCCTTTATTCATTCGTTTTATATTCAAGTTATACTTAAATTGCGCTTGTTTACAAATCCAAAATTTCAAGCTAACATATACTTTAAATCTCTAACATTTTTACATATTTAACTAATATAATATCAATATACATAAAATCATTTAAATCCAATTTTAAACAAAGAATTATTTAACATTTAATATTTTCAAAAATACATACATACATATATATATATAGCCACGGGTCTGTATAATATTTTCTAACCTAGGTTAGTGATACGGATACTATATCATTTCAATCCGTAAATAATAAAGAAAAACCGGGTTTTATCATTTCAAACCCGCCATCCAAAGTTAAAATGACTAAATAAATAAATGAATATAAATGTTGTTTAGGCCAATCATTTCAGCCTATAATGATCTCTAAAATTTTTACAGGGAACTTGCAGTGTGATTAAACAGTAAATAATAATAAATAGTATAACTGCAAAATATAACAATAGAAAATATAACTGATGATGTGTCAATCAAATAATGGGGTTTTAACATCATAAGTTTATGTCACAGGCAGATAAAATTAAATAAAATAAATTTACAATTACACTTGTGATTAAATCATCGATATACAAGTACGTTTGTCTGGTGAGAAATACTCACCTTATTACTGTCAAAGATTTGATTCAAGAACGATGGTAACACTTGAAAAAGAAAAATGCACAGAAGAACGATCAAATTTGTTGCGGAGTCGATGCCCGGGTTTAATTCTTTGAAAAAGGAAAAAGAAACGATTATAGATCAATCTTAGAAGAATTTTTAACAAGAATTTTCGAAACAACAGGAATGAATGGAATCAACTCGACTCGACCACTCCACCACCCGGCTCTAACACCTTACCCATGCTCGGCCCAAATTTTCCTATTTGTATACCCGTGAAAAAAATACAGGGGAATATTTAAGCAAAAGTTGAAAAGAAAAAGGGTGGGCAACCATACATACTTTAAACAAATGGGTGGCGTAAATTTATTCATTTTTAAACTGAAAGTAGCGAAACTTGGTTCCAATGTTTTAAACAACTCACCCCTCAGCTGCATGGTCACGTGTATTCTACTTCAAAAAAAAATCTTTTATCAAATATTCTCCTCTTTTTTTTCTTATACAAAAGAATCCGTGCTCCTCTTCTTCTTTTTTCCAGCTACTAATGTCACGGCCAAAACTAGCTTATCCACAAGTCCATACGGCTATAGTTCCAGGTGGCACGGTCAGTAACGAATGCAAATTAGGGGTGCTGAGTTCTATGTTCACAAAGCATCAGGTCCAGGCTAAGGTGGTGAAGAGGGGTAGGGTGCAAGCCGAGAGGAATAAAAAAAAATTGAAACCAAAGCAAGGAAAAAGGTATAAAATATAAGAAGAGACCATACCTGGAAAACTTGCGCAAGAAGGAGGAGGATTGAGATGTAAAAGAAGGTTATTTCGAGGCTTATATATAGTCAGAGGGGTGCGTGTTAATTAAGGAAGAGATGCATGGGTTCTATATTTAACAGAGAAGGATTTGTGATGTGAGTTGCTCACTAATATAAGGGAGGGTTTGCGTGATTATAAGGCAAAGAACAGTAAGCAAATATATTTTGCTTTGTGCCGTGCGTTATTTCTTAAAGGAGTTTCCAAATTGAAGGAAGAACGTGGCAAAGTTTGCTTGGAACAGTAGATTTATTTCCACTTGATTGCGTGATTTAAGGTAAATGAATTTAGGAAGGAAATACAATTTGAATTGATTTGGGTGGAGATGGCATGTAATAATTTGTACGTGATTTGGTTTCATAAATACAAGCGGTAAATGCGAATGGGAATATGACAAGAAGAATCTGATTTGCATTGATTGATTAAAGAAACGGCAAGAATTATAAATTTGAACGTATTTTACTTATGCAAAGAATTTTGGAAAATCAACTCATTACATAAATGACCGCAAACATCATGTTCTCATACCCTCTCCTACGCATGTATTAATGATATTCAGTTTTAAAATTTTAATTATATAGTGAAACTGTTGCACGGCTTATGCATTTGATTACAGATTATGGTTTTTAAAATAGTAGCTCCACAATGGGTTCAAAGTTGTACCGTGCAAATAAAATTTGCGTGCGTTGATAGTGCCTTGATTGTGAGGGAGACCGGTCAAGAAATAAATGAAGATTTTGGACGTTATTTTATTCAAAGTTTTATACCAAATTAAAACAAATAATGTTATGGAAAGTGTAACACTTGGCTATAGTAAATTTTTAACTGACTTATTTATTCATATATATTGGCGGTATGAATTTTTTAAATGCGCAGAACCGACGCAAAATATACACCCAAAGTTATACAAAGGTAACGCTTTTTAAAACTTATACGTTTCCTATTTACACGTTATCTATTCCATTAATTATCGTACCTTTTTGAACGCGAAATTTAACGGTGTATTAATACCCTATTTTAAAAGTTATTACTTAACTAAAATAACTTTGTTTACAATCTTCGGATTTACTCACCATTTCCTAAGAATTTTATTTACTAAATTAATATATATATATATAATTCATCATCATCATTTTTTTTTATGAAAGTGAAATAAGACGTTGTTGCTCATAAAATTTATTAAATTAAAAGATAAAATTTTAGAATTCAAAGATTTAAATTTCAAAACGTTAAACTTAACCAAAATAAGAATCATATCATTTCACATATTAATAACTTTTGGGTGTTTATTTAAAATTCAACTTTTGGAAGAAAAAAAAACCCCCAAAGTCCGCAAATATAAGAATTTAAAATATTACATAAATATTGGGCTGTCACATGTAAAGTAGTAAACGCTCATTTCTCCACCTCCTTCCTTTCCGCAGCTGAGATGTCAACCCTCAACTCCTCAAGGGCAAACACTACTGGATGGAGTTCATTCCTCATTAGAACAACATTCATCCTCCATTGCCACTTCAAAGTCTTTATCCACATTCCATTTCTCCGTTGCCAACTGTGATCCTGATGCGATATACATCCCTCTAGTGTGTGGTCTTATAACAACTGGAGTCGCTTCATCTCCTGCCATAGCCTCTAACACTCCTCAATCAACCTTGCAGCTCCGATACCAGACTGTTAGGGAAATCCCTTCAGATGATTAGTACAAGGGAATAAAAAAACCCAACGCAGCGGAAACTGGATCGTAATTGTTATGAGAGGAAATAAACAGATATAAACACGAAAACAGACAGTCATAGATCTATGCAATGCAGAAAAATAAATAACACCAATATTTATAGTGGTTCCACTACCGTGAGGCAGTGTACAAGCACTTGGGGAGAGGAGATTTTATTAATCATTGTAAGATTAGAGTCACAAGATTGATTCACTTTTGGAGGCTATACATAAGAAGAATTTACAATACAGACAAAATTCTGTAGAGTTTCGTCTATCTAATATGGCTATCGTTATTGTACAGAAGCTCCACTATTTATAGAGTGAAGATATGAGAAGGGGTAGCTGCTATACAGTAGTCCTGAGATTTGGTTCGACAAATCTGGTTCGGCAAGGTCCAGTGGCATGGTTCGGCACTTCTAGTTCGGCAAGGTCCAATAGCATTTAGTTCGGCAAACAACACTCAAGATCTGGACCAGCATATTAGCTTCGCGGCTCCAGACTTTTGGTTCGGCAAAAGACACTGCATCTTCACAGCCGAACGAAGTCACCACCACCGGTCGAGATATTTCGTCCAGTCCTCCTTAGTGTCAAACGAAATATCACCGAATCAGATCCTCTCCTTCATATCACCGAACGACTCCATCACGAATCCCATGCACCGAATGAAACTGCTCCTCCACCGGACGAGATTACTCGTTCGGTCTTCATAGCATCAACACCGAACGAACTTCGCCGAACCAAAGATTTGGTCCGGCATCTCCTCCACCGAACCAATGTTTGGTTCGGTATCTTTTTCACCACAGCCTATGGCTTTACCTTCGTTCTAGGGTTTCGGCATCAACCCTCCACGAGCTTCTGCAATGAATTCTTCTCGAATTCAGGTATCATCTCTAACAAAGAGATATTAAGCTCAGAATGTGAAGAGAAAGCTAAATTGGTCGAAACAATTGGCGAACAAGATGATGCTATTATGTAGCTCAAAATTGCTAGAGAAGGTGCGATTAATGAATAGGAAAATAACATGGTAAAAAAGAAGATAAGACTGACAATAGCGATTTGCTTAAAAAAGATGAAACGGCTGGAAAATCCATACAATGTAAGCAAAATGACAAGGAAGAGATTATTGAAGATGGTGATTCGAAAATTGAAAATGAAAAAAGAAAAGATCCAATATTTCATGTTTCCAATGAAGAAGTGAAAGATATAATTTGTGAGGATTGGAAGTCTATTGATACAAATGTATTAAGTAACATTGAGGTTCCCTTGGAAGTAGAGGATTTGGAGTTATTATTTCAGATGAACCCTTAACGGTCTCTAACGAGGAGAGGGCGCAATCTCAAGGCACAAATGATACGCATTACATTTCAACCCCACCAAATTGCATGTTTGGGTAACCCGCACTCAACCTAACTGTACTAGCTGCTCTAGTGAATAAAGTTGAATCGTCATCAAGCTCTCAAAATGATACTCTCATATCTACTAATCTCCCTCCTCTATTGAATAATATCTAATGAGTGTCAAAATTGTGCAAGTCCCGGAGGTACTAATGCAAGAGCAAGGGATGGCGAGTAAGTTGGATAATTCAATTTGTCTATATGATCATATTCAAAAGCTCGAACCCGACTTAGAAGTTACATAGAGTTAACCTAAGAGTATGCCAAGAAGAATTAAAAAAATAGTTTTGATCGAAAAAAACTTTATGTTGCAAATGACCCAGAGTGGGAGAATGGTTTTAAAGAGGATGAGTTGAAGTGTAATGTTTGCTCAAGTAGTGAGTTGAGGAGAAGGTCCAAATCCACTAATACATGAAGACTCTATGCTGGAATGTGATGGGTTTCCATAAGCCTTCTCGAAGGTTAGATGTCAAAAATCATTTAAGTTAAAAATAAGTCGTTTTGGTTTGCTTGAAAATAAACTTCGTTCTGGAGAATTGAAAATTTAGAGTTTATGTTTGATAGTCGATGGAAGATCATTATAGTTGTAGAATGCTATTACAAGTGTAGGATTTTGGTTCTTACTGACAGTGATGTATAAAAGTTTAAAGTGATTAACTCAAGTGATTAACGTATTACTGCTTTTAAAAAAAGGAAGGTTTTGAGTTGAAGAGGGTTCATTAAATGAAACTAGGGTTGCGGCACAAAATGATTTACTTAAGAGATAGAGTATCGAGTGCATTCTTTTCTACCCGCATCCAATTACTTTGTAGGCCGAATGCATTTTCAATTTGTATGGGCTGATTACTTTTGTTGTAAATATTGCTAATATTTTTAGTTGTTTGTAGATATTTTTGTTAATAAAGGAAAATAAGCCGCTTTCAAAAATAAGTGGAACCTAATTCACATCTAATTATCAACTAAAGACCCGCTTCGCTTTATGTTTCTGATATGAAATAGTATCAGGACTATATTATTTGACTAAAACAATCATTAAGATACATTATTTGACTAAAATGGTACCATGGTTACACTACCAGCCCCAAACACCCATTAGATAGTAAAGCCCAATAGTTGGTTTAAATGTTGACTAATTTATCCATATAAGTCAATTGGAATCTGATACCATTGCTAGGAGGTTTCCATTTAGCAGCAGTTAAAATGAGGTAAATTTCAAAAAAAAAAACCAAAGCAGATCTTAGATGAGCTTATACGAACAATCAGTTACATTACAACAAAAAGACCCTATTACAACTGTATTTTTACAACTGTCACAATTTGTCAGTTGTAATAGAGGTTTTTTACAACTCATTTTTTCAGAAAGTTGTAATAAACTTATTTTCAACTCTTCCTTTTTAACAGTTGTAACAGGTACCGATTACAACCTTTCTTTTTTGCCAGTTGTAATAGATGTCTATTTTTAACAACTCTTCTTTTTTGTCAGTTATAATAGATCCCTGTTACAACATTTTTTTGCTAGTTATAACACATGCCTATTTTTTACAAATCTTCTTTTTGTCAGTTGTAATAGATGCCCATTACAACCTTTTTACTAGTTGTAATAGACGCATATTTTTAACAACTCTTTTTTTCAGTTGTAATAGGTATTGATTGCAACTTTTTGTTCACCAATGATAATAATTAGCTAATAATTCTAATTAAATATTAATACTTAATGATTAATAAATAATTAGAAAATTAATAACAAATTATAATTACTATTATATAATAATAATTAATTTAAAATATGAAGTAATTAATATTCATAATTAATATTCAATATAATTAATAATTATTAAATAAATAATAAATTAGAATTAATTTTTAATAATTGATAATTAATATTAATAATTAATAATTAAGAAATAACAATTAATATTAATTATTAATATTTAATATTTAATAATTAATATTTAGAATATAATAATCAATAATTAATAATAAATATTGATTACTATTAAATAATAACAATTAGTTTGACATATGAAATAATTAGTATGAATAATTACTATTTAATATAATTAATAACTAATATAGTAATTAATAATTAATAAATTAAAATTAATTATTGATAATTAATAAGTAACACTAATAATTAATAATTAAAAAATAAAAAATTACATTAATAATTAATATTTAATATTCGATATTAAAACTATAATAATCAATAATAATAGTTAATAATTAATAATAAACAATAAATACTATTAAATAACAATAATTACTTTGAAATATGAAGTAATTATAACTAATAATTATATACTAACCATTTAATTGATAATTTATAAATAATAATTACTACCAAATAATAATAATAATTAATTATTAATAATAATTTTTTTTGTAATAAGAATAATTAACTAAATAAAAATTAAATAGTAATAATAAAATTTAAAAATCAATATTAAATAATAATAATAACTAATATTTAAATTAAATAATATAATTGAAATGAAATAGTATTAATTTAATAAAATAAAATTAAATAAATTATGTTAAAAATAATAATTGATAAGTAACTATTATTAATTAAAAAGTAATGTTTAATATTTATTAACTAACTTTTGATAGTTAATAATTAATAATTTATATTTAATGATTTATAAGTTACAATTAGTAAATTATAATTAATAATTTTTAACACAACTATATAAATAACACTTAATAATTAAGGATTTATTAGTACGTGGCGCCAGAAACTAAGGGCCTGCTTGGTTACCTATTTCAAAGTATTTTTAGTTTTTAATTTCGTAAAAAAATGAAAACTTATTTGCTTTACCATTTTGTAAAATTATTTTATGAAAATAGCCATTTTTGAAAAAAGTCTTAACAATGAGAATTGAAAACAGTTTTTTTTTGTTTTCCAAATTTTGGCCCAAATTGAAAAGTCTGTAAACCCAAAACTTAAACGCAAAACGAACGCGTTCAATCCCTTATTCCTCCTTTGTAGTCGCAAAATCTGAAATTATCTAAGAAGCAAAATTGCCTTCTTCTTTAGCTTTTATCCCAAAATCAGGTAAAATCAATTTTTATTTCTTACTTATCTCATTTGCTTCTAACTAATAGTACCTAGGGTTAAGCGCGAACGATTTGATGATCCATTTGGTTTATTTTTGTGTACTAGGGTTTCGCTTGATGATTGATGATTTTATCCCACATTGAAGAATGAAATTAATGGCGAGCTATCTCTGAGCTCTCTCTCTTGTCGCGACTGTTTTTGCTCCTCTGTTTTCGTGCGATTCTCTTCTCCGGTTGCTCTCTCGCGTGTTGCTCGCTTCTCTCTGAGCTTCTTCTGTTTGGTTGCTTTCGATGTCGTTTTCGTCCTATGACGAATTCGTTCTAACTGGGTCGTTCTTGCATGAATGCCCGCCATTCGCTGATATTGCCTCTGCCATCTTGGCGGAGGTGGCTGGTCCCTTGTCGGTCACTTTCTCTGGTGACTGCTCGGTGGAAATTAGGGTTTTTTCTTTGGTTCACTTTGGGGATCTTTGTCGCTCGCAATTTCTGTTGGTTAAGGGTTGTTTTATGGAGCTCTTGCCGGTTTTCGCTGATGGTTTACAAGTGCGGCCTCCTCCCCGTGGGAGCGTTTCTCTGGCCGTTGATTTTGTTCAGGCGCCGGCTATTCCTTGCGTTTTGGGGAGCAGATCCATTGTGGGCTTCGTTCCACATTTGCGATTTGCTGCTTCTTGCTCTTTGTTGAATTGGAGAGCTAACCCTCCCTTATTTGGTTCGCTTTTAAGGGATCTTTCTGATCCTGACTTTGTTGAAAAGGATTGTTTAGTTTCTTATGGGGATTTCATCACCCCTAGCAATTCTTCGCCGGTTCCGGATTATTCTCATAGGCGGCGGCGACGGCCGCGGCGCCGCTCTTGCCGGCTGTTGCACTCGCTGAGCTCGTGTGTGAGATTGCCGCTGCCTGCTGCTTCTTTGGTTCCAGCTGTCGTTGATTCCACGTTAGTTGGTGCATGTTTGGATTTGTTGGCCTTGCCTTATGCCTGGTCGGCTTTACTGGTTTGGGAGCAGACTTTGCCGCTGCTTCAGTCGCTATATTTGATGCTTATTTCGCACGAGTGCTGGGTTAACAAAGGGGATTTCACCACCCCTAGCTGTTCATCCCAGTTTCGCTCGCTGCTGACTTGTGTTTATGTGCCGCTTCCCTCTGTTGCAATGGTTTCACCAATCATTGGTGCGGCACCGGCTGCTTTCGTTTTCCCCTTATCAGTTTGGTTGGTTCGGCTCCAATCGCTTTGTGCGATTATGTTACCGCAGGTGAGTCTCTCCTCTCTCGGTTTTCCTTTCTCTTTTGATGATGGGTTGCCAGTCTATCTCTGGTTACTGGCCGATGGTTTTTATTTGTTGTGCATGAGCCTCGACACACTTTGGTGTGTGCTCCCTGTCACTCCTGATTGGTTCCTTGACGGTGGCGTGACAGGTCCCCTTAGATTAGGTGTTTTTATCTTCTCTCTTTTATATTGCTCGTTGCATCAGTGTCTCTGCTTCCACGTTATTGTTTCGTGGGAGATGCGCGTCAGTTGTGCCCATTCCTGGCCTTTTGTTTGGATCTATCTGATGCATTCTCCTCGCTGGACTCTTGTGCTGAGACATTACGAGGCCTATTTTATGTCGTATATGTCTTTGGCTCCATTTTTTTTCTTCTTGTTGGTGGACTATCGTTGGTCTCCAGGGCGGTTTCCACGGGCCTGGAACGATTGGTTCAGGCGATATCCCGTCTCTGTTCGAATAGTAGTCCCGGTATCGAACCACTATTCGGACAGACAGGGTTATTGCCATCCTTCATTGTTCTGCTCTGTTGCTCCCTCCTACGAGACCGACACGCGACACTTACCCGTATCGCAGGGCTGTACTTTTAGTGACAGTTCGGCTCCGGTAAGTTTCCTACAGCATCTTGGGCTGCATCAGATTTGCTCCCAGACACTTCCCGGTTCATCTTTTGTTTCTCCTCGCCGCGCTCTTCCCTCTCCCTCTTCTCCTTCCCCGTCGCCTGTTCTCTCAGCGCTACTTCTCTGTGATCGTTCTTCCTATGCTTTTTCCTTCTCTCTTTTGTCTCATTCATTTCCTATTGTCGACTGGTTTGGTCGGCGGTATGGGTTACAGTTGGTTAGGCACCACTCTCTCTTGCGCTCTCCATCTGTAATCCATGATCGTTTGGATCCGTCTGCCTCCCCCTGTTCCTCGGCGTGCTCCCTTCCCTCCTCTTCCTGTTCTCTGTCCATCACCATTCCTCTTATGAGTGCAGCTGATATTGCGCTCCTTAATGAGGGGCTAGATTGCATTTCTAGGAACTCTTCCCCTTCGCCGTTTGATTCTTCTCTAGCTTCCTTGTCCGGTGGCGAGGTGTCTTTTGAGACATCCCCCCACCCCCCTCGTCGGACACGACGCAGATCGCGTCAAGTCCGGTCTATCCCGCGCACCATTCGCACACGCTCTATAGCGGCGTCCGAGCAGATCGACAGGTCTACTCGATTTTCCTTGTATCTTATCTGAGTCCGTTCTGCTTTGCTTTCATCGGTGTCGGTCTTTTCTTTTTTCTCTTCGATTTTCTCCCTTTTCCTCATGTCGAATTTCCTTTTCTGGAATGTCCGTGGCATTGGTAACAATGCGTCTTTGGCTAGACTGAAATGCATTGTCAAGAAGCATTCGGTGGGCTTGGTCGCTATCCTAGAACCTTTTCTGGCCCCAGATGGTATTCCCAGTACCATTCTAGCCTTAGGTTTTGGGGGTGGATCAGCCAACGCCTCCAGTAAGATTTGGATTTTATGGTCCAAATCCTTTGTTGTTCGTTCCGTCTTCGACTCCTCGCAGCTTCTCTCTGTGGTCTGCTCTTCTCCATCATTCGCTTCTCCCTTTCTTTTCTCCGCAGTTTACGCCAAATGCGATCGGACGGAAAGGCTCTCCCTTTGGTCCGACATCCTTGCTTTGGTTGATCTGGGTTTTTCTTCGTCAATTGTTGGTGGCGATTTTAATATCGTCGCTTGTCATACGGAAAAGAGGGGAGGAGCCTCCACCAACCGTGCTGCGATGACGGATTTCAACTCGTTCATTGTCAGCTCTGGTCTCTCTGAGCTCTCCTTTGTTGGCTCTGCTTTCACTTGGTCGAACAACCAAGAGGGACCGAACCGTATTCTCTCTAGACTCGACCGTGTCTTCGGGTCGGAAGAATGGTTTCGACTCCCTTTTTCCTTTTCGATCGCTCACCTACATCGTACTTTCTCTGACCATACTCCTAATGTTGTTCGTTGCCTCCCTCTTTCCCTCTCTGGGCCCTCTTCTATTCGGTTCCAGAGCATGTGGAGATCTCACCACTCTTTTCATCAAGTGGTGGCTACCTCGTGGAGCGCTCCGATCTCTAGCTCTTCTTGCTCTGTTTTCGCTCGTAAGCTTCAACGCCTCAAAGTCTGCCTTAAGGAGTGGAACGTTGATGTTTTCAAGAACATTTTCGATCGCGTCCGGGTAGCGGAAGAATCCCTTATCTTAGCCGAATCCTTGTTAGATGAGGATCCATCCGCTGCTAACAAGGAGGCTTGGGCTTTTGCCCAATCTGTTTTCTCTTCAGAACTTCGTATCGAAAATGACTACCTTCGTCAAAAAGCTAGGATCAAATGGTTGGTCGACGGTGATACGAACTCTAAGTTTTTCCACTCCTCAATTCGAAAGAAGAACAATCTTCTCACTATTCGTGAAATTTTGCGTCCTGACCAATCTTTGGCCTCATCTCCCGTGGACGTCAAAGATACCATTCTATCCCACTTCCAGTCCTTCTTGGGCTCTCCCTCTGTCTCGGTTCCTGACCCGGCCCTGATGGCCTTCATCCCCCGCATGGTTCTTCCCCCGGACAGCAACCTTTTTGCGGCCTCTTCTTTCTCGGACGAGATCCGTGCGTATGTCTTTGCCCTAAACAAGGATAGCGCCAGCGGTCCGGACAGCTTCAACGGTGTCTTTTATAGGTCAGCTTGGCCTATTATTGAGGCTGATTTCTGCCTCGCGATTCAATCCTTCTTCTCCGGTGGGTCCCTTCCATCTGGCTGGACTTCCACCAATTTGATTTTTATTCCCAAGTGCAAAAATCCACGGTCTTGCGCGGATTTCCGTCCCATCAGTCTTTGTAACTTCTCGAATAAAGTTATTTCTAAGATTTTAGCTAGTCGTTTAGCCCCTATCCTTGAACGCATTATCTTTCCCTCTCAAGCGGGGTTTGTTAAGGGACATTTAATCACGGATAACGTCCTTCTCGCTCAGGAACTGATCTCTCAAATAGATCGGAAAATTAGGGGTTCCAATGTGGTGTTCAAACTAGACATGGCTAAGGCCTTCGATCGGATGTCTTGGTTTTTCATCTTAAAGGTCTTTAGGGCTTTCGGGTTCCCGGAAACCCTTATTGACTTAGTTTGGCGGCTCATCTCGAACTGTTGGTACTCTGTGCTCATTAACAGGTCTTCTGCTGGGTATTTCAAGGGAGGTAGGGGTCTGCGTCAGGGAGACCCACTCTCGCCTTGTCTATTCGTCATTGCGGCGGAGGCTTTCATTCGTGGTCTTCAGTCCCTGACTATCTACGGTCAGATCCAGCGATTTGGAATCCCGAGGGGTTGCCCTCTTATCTCTTCCTTATCCTTTGCTGATGACATTGTCATCTTCTCTAATGGTAGCCGCTCCTCTGTCCGGCGACTGCTTCGTTTCATTCACCAATACGAGAGGTGTTCGGGCCAACTCGTTAATCCATCCAAAATTTGCTTTGTCCATAGCAAGGACTTGTCCCCTTCTCGTGCCACTTGGATCGAGACCATTTCTGGTTACGAGGCAGCTTCCCTTCCTCTTCCTTACATGGGTATCTGCCTTTACCGAGGTAGAAAACTTAACGCTATCTTCGATCCCTTAACTGATAAAGTGAGAAACAAGATTATCCGCTGGAATGCTTCTCTCCTATCCCAAGCAGGGAAACTAGTTCTCATTAAGTCGGTTCTTGACTCAATGGGTACCCATCTTTTCGCCGCTATGACCCCCACCTCTTCCTTCTTCCGTTCTTATCAGTCTTTGGTCTCGTCCTTCTTCTGGGGTTCCAAGGACGATACCCGCCGTCACCACTGGGTATCTTGGGACGCCATTTGTCGTCCGAAGAACGAAGGTGACCTGGGACTGCGTAATCCTAAGGACCTTTGTGCGGCTTTTGCTTGTAAGCTGTGGAACAGGTTTGGGGCTAACGACTCTTTGTGGGCAACATTTCTCCGTGCTAAGTACTATAGGCTTGCAGGCACAAATTTTTCTGGCACTCCGTCCTATGCTAGTGAGACCTGGAAGCACATGCAGTCGGTTAAACTGTTCTGTGACTCTCACAATGGGCTTACGGGTTGGGATGGTGGATCGTTCTCCGTTGCGAAAGCTTGGACATCAGTTCGCACTTCAAGTCCTATCCGCCCTTTGTTTTCCTTCATTTGGGATTCTCGAATTCCCCCTAAGGTTTCTCTGTTGATGTGGCGTATCCTTCGCAATGGGTTGCCGCTCGATGAAAATCTCCAAATGATCGGCATCCCAATCGTCTCCCGTTGTAGATGCTGCAGCGTTGGGAACTCGGAATCCTTGTCCGACCTATTTTTTGTTGGTCTCTCGGCCAGAGCGTGCTGGAATTACTTCGGCAATCTCGTCGGAGTTCGTGCCATGGCCACATCTCCCCCAGAGCTCCAGTCAATCTGGTGGGCTGGCGTATCTGGTAAATCTCTTCGTTCGATTGTTTTCAGATTGCTTCCCTGTCTGATCTGTTGACACGTATGGTGCGCGCGGAATAAGGCAATCTTCGATAATAGCCCCATGGACTCCTCGACTATTATAAGGCGTGTCAGGAATGATGTCTTCCTGGCCTTCCGCAGTAGGCCCTTCAGAGGATCCGTGGGGCCCCGCTCAAGAAGACTTGTGGGTCTTCTCTCTATTACCACTGTCCGGTCTACTGCTAGACTGGGCATTGGCTGAATCCTGATCTTGGCGCGATGTCTCTCCCGCCTCGTTCCCATCCCCCTCCCCCCTCCCAAAATCTCATGAGGTTGCTTGTTTTCCAGGTCCAGGTGTCTGTGGACTATTTCTACGCCCGTTTCTCTATTTGCATGGCTTTGACTGCTTCTCATGGTAATGCTTGGTTGCGGACGTCCCATTATCTTGGTGTTCTTCGGTTTTGGGGCTGCTCATGTGATCTTGGATCTTTCTTCTCTAGTTTCCTATCCTGTATCTGATTTGGTTTACGGCTTTCTGTTCCGCTCTGACTTTGTTCCCGCTGTGTTTTGGGATTTTATTCTTTCGCTTATGTCGCTTGCTGGTCTCTGTAGTTACCTGCCAGGCTTGTTGGCAGCTATTGGTGTTTGTTTTATGTATATATTTTCGGTTAAAAAAAAAAAAAAAAAGATTTTATCCCACCATTGAATATCTAATACGCTCTTAAGGGTCAAAGCAATAATTTTACTATCAAGTATTGTACTCATGTCTATTCTCATTTTTGTCTGGCAGTAATCTTTCTAAGTTCAAAACAAATTGTGGAAAGATAAGAAGCATATTTCCATTTTATTTACATCGAATGCTTGTTATATTTGATAGGCAGAGTATGAAATAATTTACACATTGAAATTTACACTATTTGATATCTAAAAAGGTTTAATATGTATAATTATATTTCATTTTTTAATTTTTTTTTGCTAGATCTACTTAACATAGAGCAATATAACAAGTTCTTTATTTCAGATGTGGCAAACTTCAAAAAATAATACTTACTCAACTATTATGATATTATGTTATTATTTCAAAATTAGAGTAACATCTATGGTCTATAACTCCCAAAGTGAATCAGAGTTTTATTTCCGACAATAAGCAAGCATGGCATATAGGTTAGCATTGCAAAACATGTGAAAAAAACTATGAAGAAATAAAATAAAATAATGTCAAGCCTATATAAGAGGAGAGAAACAAAAAAATACGACTCATGAGTAGGAGGAAGAATATGAAAGGAAGCAAGCTCCAATCCATTCTGAAAGTTTTAAAACTTTTAAAAGTTTGAAAGCAAAAAAATAATTAAACTTAAGTTTTACTTATCAGTGCTATTTAAATGATAAAGATTTGGGTGCTCCTTGTGAGTGTATTAGAAGCTTTAGGTTTGAGGAGCTAGATTTCTGAATTTTAATCAATAAGTCTAACCATTGAAGCTAAAATTGGCAACGTCTATGCTCTTTTGATGGAAATATGCATCTGTGCACGTAAGTTTGATACTATGTGGTTCTACGAAAAAAGATGACAGCCATGTATCTAATATTATCACTATGGTGTTGTAACTTTTCTTTTTTATCACTACACGTGCACGCTATTTTTGTTATTACCATTTACACAAGTAACATCATTCATTGCAAAAGATAAAAGTATAAAGAGCCAACTCAACAATGAAACTAGTCAGACATAAATTTCTATGCCGTAGCTAAATTGTCAATGAGAGAGCAATGACACATAATTTGCTGATTACTCATTAACAACAATCATTCTAACTAGAACAAATATTCATGATTTTCTGGTCTTTTTATTTCCTTTATAGAAGGGATTTTCTTGTTAACATGTCTTTGGTTTTTAGACCTTTTAGTTACTTTACAATTTCTCCCCTTCTAAACTAGAAAAAAATTCTTTCTAATTGACTTCAGATGATTTTGTTCCCAATTGAAAGTGTTTGCATACTATTGTTTGAATGTATGCTAAAATAGGATGAAATTTTGCTTATACATTAGATGATATTCTCCGTTTTATCTTATATAACTTTTAGCAATTATAATTCATATAATTGCAAGGATGCACAAATTATGGAGACAAATTATAAAAGCATATTATGATAATTCTTGGATTTTACTTTATATTTTATACGATAGTAAATGCCCTAAAAGGTCAGTTTGTAACCATTATTTTGTTTGACAAACACACATACTGATATACATAACTATAGGACTGTTACCATGTATTATGATTACTTGCTCGTTTCTCTTTAAACTTAAGAGAGTATAAATAGATTACTTGCAGACTTCAATTTATTTGAATTTTTTATTAAATCATTGGTTGTAGACTTCAAACTTGCTGTTAACTTATTGCACAATATATATTAGTTGTAATTTAATTAAACAACTATTATGGCTGGTGCTAGGTTCTCAGTTTAATCACACGGGAACGAGAGATGTGTAAGCTTTGAAGCTTAGGCTTGAGGTATGATTTATGGTTCTAGTTCTTTTTGTACAAAGTGCCTAGAGTATTTTTTGAAAATATATTTGTAGAGCTGCATTTGTTTTTAAATGTTGCAACAGTCTATAGATCTGGTTAGTAATTGTTTATGTTATTTTTTACATTGTTTGACCCTTGTTACAAACTGTTTATGCACAAAGTTGTCAATTGGACAGTGTAAACCCTCGACTAATATTGAGAAAAGAGAACGTATTTGTGCGTTTAAATGGAAATAACGTATACAATGTGATGATAACAAGGAAAAAAAAGAGGAAATCTTCAGGTTGTTATTGACTTATATGATGACCATCTTAATTATATGACAAACAGTTATTGAATAAATAAACAGCAGGGGTTATATCGATTAGTCAAATATTTTATATACACATATTACATCAATATGTAATTGCAGGGTTGCCCCCAATGCAAAACTATGTTTAAGAAGGTAGCGTTTATTTCACTTGCCAACTAGCAATGTTTTGTCTTCCTTCTAAAATTTAGAAAGTTGAAGAAAAACTGATTTTTTTTAGGGTGTCCAAGAGTTAAGGGTGATGAGGAGGAGGATGGAGTTGATGACATTGAAAATGAGTTCAGTTTTGCTGGAAGAGATAACGGAGATACGCAGTATGGAGCTGATTCTATGTTCCATGGTCATATGAGATTTGGACTAGGAGGAGACGCCGATATGTCAAAAGGAGTTGGCAGTCGATCTCAAGTTCTTTTGCTTACTAATGGTGAAATGGTACGTGCATTATGATCTATGATGTTTGAACTTGTTCTAGTTTTGTTAATGATGTTGTCAATTTGGGAGTAGATACAGTTTATTTACACATAGTATAAGCAACTAATTGAACTTTTTATGTATGTGTATTAGATATGCCACACAGAAGTACTAACTTGACTGAATTTTTCTTATTGAAATCCATTTATATCGTTTTGCGTTGTGACTTGCATTGTGCTAATTGTATTGTTAAACAGAGAGTTAACTACTTTATTTTTCGACGGTGCTGCTCATAATTATGTATTTCTAGTCAATTAGATAACCATAATACTAATCAGTCGATCTTTTTCTACTTTTAGTTTTGAGCTTCTCACCATTCACAAAACCTAAATCATCCATAGATGTAAAGGGTTAGCCAACGTCTTTAAAGTTTAAGCTCAACTTACTTGATTTTCAGTCATTCATCTTCTACCTCAAATCTATCACTCCATGTAACTGTAATGCTTTTGAATGAAACATTGTTGATGTAATCCAAACTACACGTTTATACATATGTTTAGTCAATACATTTATATCAATCATTAACGTATGTATCACGCACACAAAGTCATAAACTTGTGAATGGATGGTTGGACTAAATATTCTACATGACAATATCATTGTAAATTTACATTGTTTTTACAAGCCAGTGACATTCCACCCGAACAACATGCTTGTGTCTGTGATATAGCCCCTGTTGTAGTTTTAGAGATTGTTGCTGCTGGCTGCTGGCTATAGTCTCTTTCGGAGGTTGTTAAAATTTTGGATGTTGCGTTTATAGTTTTGGAGTGCAAGCTTCAAATGTTGTCTATAGCTGCTACGGAGTAGTGCAAGCTCCAAATGTATTATAATTTGATTGAATATCACAATGATTACAACAGCATTGATTTAGTTATTTGGTTTGTTTGATATATAAATTTTGTAGATAATAATGAATAATGTAATGTTTGAATTGCTTATATTGTTATTTTTATCCTATTATTTATGATTATCTGTTTCTTGCTATACTTGAACAATGTGTGTATAAATTAATTTTTTTCATTTTGCATTCTTTACCATAATTGTCAATCACATTTAAAAGAAAGTCTTTTATAATTGACAATAGCGGTTGTAAAAATTCTTCTATAAGTGCCAATAGCAGTTGTAAAAAATCTTTTACAACTGACAACTGTCGGTTGTAAAAAAATATATTTTACAACTGCTTTAGCTAGTTGTAAAAAATTATTTTACAACTGTCAAAAATAGTTGTAAAACTTTTGGACTCTATTACAACTCTGGATATGACGATTGGCTGCCGTACGTTGTAATAGACATATTACAACTGTTTTTGGCAGTTGTAATAGGGTTTTTTTTGTTGTAGTGTTAGCATTTAGTCTCATCTAAAGTTTAAAGTAGTGTTATTTAAAATTAGGTGTTTTATGTTTTATTATTTTAGGCTTGTAAGGAGTCACATTGATACATATGGCATGATTAAAACAACAAGTATGGTACACACACATAACATAACGAGGAAACAATAAATTCAAAGCATATAGAAATGATAAACACAAATATAATCGCTGTAATTTGCAACTAATGTATGCATATATAGATGATAAATAAGTAGGTAACTCGTACCTCAAATCCAAAATGACAAGTCAAAAGCTCATAACATTCCAATTGTTTATCTATAATCAATAAAGACACACACACATATTCCATTTTAGAATTAATTTCAAATTTTATTTGCATATATAACTAATAAATTTCAAAAATACCTAATAAAACTCAGAATATCTTTTATTCAATTTATGCATATGTTCATTAATAAATCATAATTTTGTTTTATGTTTATGCATACAAATCATAAAATTCAAAATAATTTAATTTAACATTTTGAACCACAATTTACATAATCAGTACAAGTAAATACCCACTTCGTTGTTGGCGTTATATATAAAATTGTCTTAATATGCAAAGTTGCAATAGAGTGGGTTCATTTTGCAACTATTTTTGTCCGTTGCAATAAGATATTTAACAACTACTTCTGTCCGTTGCAATAAGATCTTTTACAACTGTTTTTACCGATTACAATTGCGTTTTTTAAAGATGTTTTACAATTTCAATTATTATAAAATCACAATTTCATAAATTCAAATATATAAAATTTTGTCGATTCAAGTACGCAGTATCCATCAATTCAAACATAACACTATTCCAAATATTTTGTTAAACATTCCCAAAAATTCAAACATTATTGTTAGGGCATCTCCAGTCCATTCAGGAGCCTTGAATGGGTTTGAGAAACTCAGTGGTCATGCGCTCATTTAATGGACGTCTGGCCAGGCTGATGTCAGACTCCCATAAAATGGGAGCTGATGCCCCCCACAATTGGGGAATGGGCGTCCAAACCCAGTTCAGGATTCTGAATCCAATCCTGAACGTTCAGCTGAATTTGCCCCCTTAATTTGACCACTGGAGATTTATTTTTTGCTTATCCAGTGAATTACAGTACCTCTGGAGATGTCCTTACATCTATAAATTCAAGCACAAAGAAATACTTTAACAAAAATAGTCACAAATATATATCAACAATATTTCTCATCAACACTACAAATTGAAATCAACGTACACTCATCACAAACTCAACTACACAAGCATTAACCATAGCACCAAATTTTCACTTCAACCAACAAACTAAAGCAACAATCATCCATACAGTCAAGCATCATCGACTATAACCTGCACTAGCTAATGAAACGTTGTATAAGCAACTACTTAGATAGCCAAAGTTTACCACTAATTAAGAGCTCTACATTTCAAGATACAAAGCTTCAGCAGCACTGTTAAAGAAAAAAAAAACTGAATTAGCATGATAGGATATAAAACTAAACTCTTGAATTCTTTACATAAAGAAGAATCACCATGTATGTGCACCGTAAGCTTTATGGATGTTAAAAGACAATGTGAAGAACATACAGACAAATCTAGATGATAAGCAACAACATAATGAGGGCGACTCTAACCAAGTGCTATATATTTAATTACTTGGACTATGTAAAATTTCTTTGTTCTGAATAATAGTATAAATGACTATAACCTGATGGAAATGGCTGCAAGATAGAATTGATGTTATAGTTAGTCCTACAAGGAATGATGTTGCCATTACAGTTGGAGCCAAAGGAAGACTGCACAAGAAAGATTATAACTGTACGTATCAAAAACTTGAAAGCATTTAAATAAGTTGTGATATTTCTGCTTTTGCAACTCAAGAAAAAAGAACCAAAACAAATCCATTTGGATTTCTTTTAAGTTACCAGCATTATGTAATTGTCATATTATGATATTTTGGAAACAAATTTCATGGACCTTGATTCATCTGTGTTGGCAAATCACGAAATCGGTTAAATGATCATATGCGCTAATTAATTGGACAAATTTACTACAACTCGTCCAAGCATTGAGCGGGCAGTAATATTGAAATGCACAAAGAACTCTACCCTAAATAGAATCAACGGAAAATTCAATACAATCCAAGAACCTTAAAAATTATTTGACAAACTTGTTAAGAAAATTGATAAGGAATTTCTATGAAGCAAGCATTCAATAAAAATACCTATGATAATCGAGGCCAAGAACTGCAGTAACGAATCTGACAGAGATCCTCTCGCATAAAAATGCGTTCGGCATAAAAAGCATAGAAGCGAGAAACGGAATCACCGCATGAATGTCGAGATGGTATTATTTGTAAAAGGGGCACGGGCTACCACCGACAAAGCTCGCATCCCCCATAATAGCGACTGTTGACGGAGCTGCTAGCTTGGTGACACATGGCAGCAGTAGTCGATCAGTACGTACGAGATTGCGGCGACGCCTAGGCCGCAGTTTAGTTTTCGTATTTTTTGCTCAAGTTTGGGGGTTTTTCGTGTTGTTCTTGGACGAACTTATTTCAAACCCAATCTATCAAAGCTTACTTTCGCCCCATAAAAAATTTCCAGGATCTGGAACTGACAGCGTGGAGGCATGCAGTTGACGCCTACCAAGTTCAAACAGACGAGCAACGACTAGATGAGTAGCTAAGAGGGTGCGAACGCGGAAAAGTTGATCAATTCGGTAGCTAAAAAAAGTTATCGAAGGGCGATTTCAGAAAATTGACAATAGCTGTCAGAGAAGAGAATGGTAGAGCGAGGTCAAGGAGAAAAACGAGTAAAGAGGAAAGGAGGTGAAATAGAATAATAGATGGTGGCTGGAGAAAATGATGTTGTACTTTTTTCAGAAAGTTATTGGCGAAAATTTTTGGTTGCGTCCAAAAAATTGAACGTCGGAGCCAAAACAAAAGTTTATATCTCAAAGAAAAGCTATGAAAGTAAATCCCGAAAGGGGAATTAATTTAAAGACAGAGATTTGTATATTTTTTGACTCAAAAACACGACTTCAACATTTTTGCCACAACAACAAACATTCTTCTAAATATTATTTATAAGGGCAAACATTTTTCAAAATTATTGATAAGGACAACAAAACTACTACTGAGGTAAAACTGATATCTAAAAACTGCTACCGATAACTACAAACTGATACCGAAAAACTGCTATCAATAACTAAAAACTGATACCTACAAAAAGTTGTCCTTCAGGATAAAATATTGAAGGTCCGCACTTAAGGCTAAAAAACTATGAAATTTTGTCTTTAACAATAATTTCCTGATCCCGAAATGCAATACTTTTTATAATACAAAAGTTGCAACAAATTTAGAAGTACGAATTTTCAAAGTGGACTACTTTTCAAAACAATTTTGCGATCGGCGTTGATTATGAAACTTATTATCAAATAGGGCTAGTTTTTGCACAGTCAGCAGTCAAGTCAGCATAATTGTAAATAAGCAACTATGACTTGCGCGTATACCAAGTTTATTTTTTTTTGAACTGTCTTCTAGTATGTGCAAACTGTTGGTTGCGCAATTATATTTTAGCCCTGTGCGCAATTGACAGTTGCGCATGGTAGAAGACAATTTAAATTTGGTATATGCACAACTCATAATTGCTCATTTACCTAGCAGTTACAATTATGCTGACTGGACAGAAACTAGCCATGTTTGGTAATAAGTTTCAAAACCAACGCCGATCGCGAAATTGATTTGAAAAGTACTCCACTTTGAAAATTTGTCCAAGTTAGAGATGTAATTATGTCCTAATGTTTGTAACACTCGCGTTGCTGTAACCATCGAGCAAAACCATTTATAACATAATGTTTACAATTTTTTTTGAATTTTGTAATTTTTTAACGTTTGAAAATTTACTTAAATTTTGGATATTTCAAAAAATTTAAATTTGTTTAAAAATTTTATTTTTTTATTTTTGAATATTATGAAGATTTCAAAATTTTATTTTAAAATTTTATGAATATTTTAACTTAATTTACAAATTTTCAAAATTTAAATTTTTTGAAATTTAGATATTATTATCAATTATAATTATTAAATATTAAACACTAATTGTTAATTATTAAATACGAACTATTACACTACAAGGCGTACAGTAAATTGTAGCGGACGGTTCCGACGTCGTGACAAATCCGTCATTTGGAATCTGACGGCTGCCAATGGTTAGGCATTTTATTTATTTAACCCTATTACTTTATTATAATATTTTAGTCATATGAGTTTGAAATTTGATTAAATATAATAATTCAAATCCTAAGAATTTGTAAAGATATTTTTATCCACTTATTCAAATTTATGAAACCTTTTAATTTAGTTAAAATAGTGTTGTCGATAATCTTTTTTGTTGTATAGTAATTAGATTCGATAAGCAACTTTACTGAAAATCGAGCACAGATGATCATTTTTTGCAAGTTTCGGTCTATCGATTACAAAATTTTGATGAGATTTATGATACGTAGTAGTTTATTTCGTAAAAATTTTGTATAACTATAATTTAAAAAATTTAAATTAATTTGAAAGGTAAGTAAAAGAGGTTGTAATCATTCATATTTATTTCATGTTCTTTGATAATAAATATAAATTATTCAACTTTTTCTACAAATTAAAATTTTTCAAACAAACTAATTTATATTAAATTTACTTTAAAAAGTGTGAAAATGTAATAAAATATATATAGCGGTCGTCGAAAGCCATCGACGGCCGTCAGAATATCGCGATTATATAGCCAACAAACCGAGAGCTGCTTCATTTCATCATCTCCTCCAAAACACACCAAAACCCTAGCTCTTTCCACCCTAATTCCATTGTCGGCTGCTAGTATGACTCTCCAACCATCCTAAAATTTATCATTCTCCAATCTCACCAAGCCTAGGCAAATAATTCAGCTCCAATCAGGTACTTTTTACTAACCGTACTTTTAAATTGCTAAATTAGGGATGGTTTGTGATTCTAGTTGTTTGTAATACCCCATTGATTGTTTATTAGAACCCATTGAATGCAAATTACAGTTATTTTCGCTTAAATCCAAAAATTTAAGTATAACTTAGTATATGTGTATATGCGTTAATTAGTATATACGCGCATAATTTAGTGCTTATGGCTAGCTTGGGTTAATTGGTGTACATGCGCATAATTTAGTGTATGTGTTTTCCAAAATGCCGAAAATAATAATTTATTTACATAATCATTATTAGTTTAGACCCTTAATTATGTATGAAACCTAGTTTGCTAGAATGTGTGGCATGCGTTAAATTAGTGTATGTTGTAGTTTATTTTTTTAAATATAATATTATACTCATAATTCATTAAATTTGAAGACAAAAGATTTTATAAAAAAATAAAAATTATATAATGTATTATATAACTAATAAAATATTAAAATATAAACAAATTATTATACAAATGCTAATATGTTATATAATTAATAAAAAAATTATAATGTATGTGTAACAGTAATATATAAACAAATAGGTGCATAATGTGCGTTATTTTTTTAAATCCTTTAGACGGTTTTTGGCTCCGTCTAACAAGTATGGTATATGATCGTTACACGGATATTCGTTTTTGTTGCAAAACAGACATCAGCATTCATATAATACAACATCCGTGGGATTTTTCCATTTATTGATAAGTTACAAACACAACAAAGTACTTACATTTTGTAAATCATTTCATCTTAAATGGCTCATAAAATTTCGACAGTACTTCCTTTTTGTTTCATGTGTACACGCATTTGTGTACTATACATGGAACAAAAGGTAAGTGCTGCCAAAATTTGGTTGATCGTTTAAAATAAAAAAATTTAAGAAATGTAATTATTATTGTGTTTGTAATGGGAAGTAGGAAGACCAACTATCAAAGTAGAAAACAATAAATTAAAATTTTAATTTTGTATTAATAATTTGTTAAAATTGAAAATGTATAAATGAATTGAAATGTCAATAATTATTTGAAATTTTATCATATTTTTTAAATATGAAAAATGGTCAATTATTTTGTTGGTCGGAGGAGTTGGATGTATCAACGAAAGGGATTAAGAGACTCAATAAAGGAATATATTTTTATAATGGTGTATACGTATTTATTGAGTTTGCTTTAAGTAATAACGGAAATAACGAAGAAATTAATTGTCCGTATAGTAAGTGCAAACACTTGAAGCATTTGATACTAGATATGGTTAAAGTTCATTTATGCCAAAAATGTTTTGTGTTGGATTATTTTATGTGGGATCATCATGGAGAATCTGTAGCACCTAATCCTATACAGTCAAAGGAGAAGGTGGGTAATAATATTGTTATGGTGAATCTCATAAAAGATATATGGTTGAAGATGCAGCAAAATCAATGTTCCATACGGTTGAAGTTGATAATGATGATGTAAATGTGGAAGAAGAACTGAATATTGGAGCAAAGAAAATTTATGATTTATTGGATGCTGCTAAGAAACCCTTTGGGATGGTTGTAAAAGCGACACTCATTTATCAATAACTATAAAATACATTACGATGAAATTAAAATACAACTTCACAAAAGTTGGATTTACCGTTGTTGTACAAGCTGCAAAACGGCATATACCACTCGATAATTTATTGTGCGAAAATCATTGTGAAGTGAAAATAATTATTTCTGCTTTTGGTTTCCATATCAAAAATAGATACATGTTTAAATGGTTGCATGTTATTTTGGAAAGAGGACATCGGTCGGTCTAAGAAAGTGTATAATATGTAACGAGGAAAGTTACAAACTAAAAAAAGAAGGAAAAGTAAGTTTCATGCAAGCGTATGCATTACTTACTCATTACTTCTATGCTTCAAAGGTTTATTCACATCCTCTGTAACCACGCCTTATGTAAGAATGCACAGTGTGAGAACATAGGAAGAATGTACATTAACACACCCAACAGATGAAGAAGCATGGAAGCATTTTGATAAGACATATTCTACTTTTGCAACGAAGAGTTGTAGTATTAGACTTGCTTACAACCTTACAACTTACCTCCGTGGATGTGTATGAAAAATCCATATATGTTTCTCTATATTGTCGTTCCTAGCCCTGATGGCCCGACATAAGGAATCGATGTTTATTTATAACCATTGATTGAAGAGTTAAAAACACTATGACATGAAGAAGTAGAAACATACGATATTTCGAAAAAAAAATTCGTATATTCACTTCTTTGTTATGAACAATTAGCTATTTTCCTGCGTATGCAATGCTTTCTGGTTGGAGTATGGCAGTTCGTCTAACATGTCCTTATTTCATGGAAGAAACATGAGCATTTTCTTTACTGTATCGAAAGAAAATTTCATGGTTTGATTGTCATCGGTGTTTTCTCCATATTAATCATCATTTTAGAAGAGATAGAAAAAAACTTTACAGCTAATAGAGCAGAGATTATGCTTTCATGGTTTGATTGTTATTGGTGTTCTCTCCATATTAATCATCCTTTTAGAAGAGATAGAAAAAAACTTTACAGCTAATAGAGCAGAGACGATGCAACCACCGACGATTTGGTCAAACGAAGAAATATATGAAATTGTAAAGGATTATCCAAATATACATGAAATTAGAGTACAAATTGAAATTTCAAATAAATTGATGATTCATAATTGGTACAAAAAAGTATACTTTAGAAGTTGCCTTATTGGAAAGATCTCATACTTCGTCATAATATTGACGTGATGCACAATGAGAAAAACGTGTTTGATAATGTGTTAAATATAATTTTGAATGTTAACGGAAAATTAAAAACGAATTGAAATCAAGACATGATATAGAAAAATTATGTTAGTATCATGAACTTCATATCAAGCCAAACAACACTAAAAAAATCCAGAGCATGCTATGAGTTAGACAATAACTAAGTTAAAGTTCTATTAAAATGGGTAGAAGGATTAAGATTTCCTAATGGAATTTCTTCCAATCTTCTTAGATGTATCGACTTTAAAAATGATAAACCGAGTGACATGAAAACCCATGATTGTCATGTAATGATGGAAAATTTGTTACCCCTCGTTTTCAAAGAACCATTGTCCGTAAAAGTTTGGATGGTTAAAATGGAATTTAGTTTGTTATACAAAGAGGTTTGTTCGACTACCTCAAAGTCGAACGTGATAGAGTTAGGGGTATGCCCTGAGGATAATTATATAATTTGTTACACATATCTAACTCGTTGACCAATCTTGTTCGAAATATACGATATTTTCTTCATATTATATACTTGATATAATGTGATTATATTAATTAATTAACCTAATTAAAATTATATTTAATAGAAAAATCTATAAATGATATATTTTGTGATACTAGTTACAAAGTGTTGTAACTGTGAGTAATTTATCACAACGAAACAAATATATCATTTTAAATGTTCCTAGTCAAGATGCATCGAGACTGGATATCGATGTATCCGTTGAGATTGAAGTACTTAACGCTCTCCAAAATTTTGGTCAGTGAATCACTTGTGACTGCTGGGAGCACCTAGGGGTTACGTACTAATAGTTATTGGATAACTATGGAAAGTCTTACTCGATAGTTTTCGGTTGTATAATATAAATAAGGTGAAATAGAAAATATCGATGTGACTGATTTACACAGTTTTCTCGACTTGAGAATACTGTGGATCTTCAATATGAAGGTCCGCTTTGATTATAGCCAAATCATGGCATGACGTCCATCGAGTGACTATAGTTGGGTCGAGTGGAAGTATTGAAAGTGAAACACTATTCAAGAGAGAAATCGTCACCTCAGTTATATGTGGTTGGTATCATAGTTAACTTAAATCAACTCAAAGTCAAATTCTTTTGGCAGAGCATTTCGGTTAATAATAATTGTTATTATTGAACCAAAGACATTGTATTTGGATTGTAAAGTCGAATGTGGATGAGCTTGGAATTTTGACCATTACCAAATTCCATAAGTCCAAAGTGATATATGGTTTTGATGAAGAGAATTGGTGTAAACAAATGTCATAATCGGATAAAGCTTATTAAACTAAAATTGGATTTTTACCGAAAACAAGTAAGCGATAAATTTTGCCATAATAACACACCATCTGCTAAGTGACGTTTGAACGTTAACATTAGAATATTCGATGTTAATCGCTGACCAGATTTACACCCAAGTATTACACAGCCAAAATGATGAATTCTCTTAAGACCGAATGATTTAAGTAGTTTATAATTGTTATAAATTAATTAAATTAATATTTATGAAATATTAATTATAAAATTTAATAAGATTTGAGAAATAAATAATGTTATAACAGTTAAAAATATATCGATCAATATATAATATCAACAAGCGATTAAATTAGATTTAATTGCATAGTATCTTGGCATGGGCTTAGATGGGTTTAAGGCCCATCATTAGGGCTGTCAAATTTTGATTTTGGGAAGGTCTAGGAGTGGTTAAAACATAAGGAATTGGCTTGGAGGTAATGGGTTGATATTATGAGAGAATGGGTAAAAAGGTTTTCCTCGTTTCTCTCTAATACAACTATGTGTGTGTGTGTCTAAAAATTATGATGAACTATTTTTTGGCCGCCATTACCTTCTACATTTCTGGTTAAAACATAGCCTTCAATCCACTCCAAAATTATCAAATATATTTCAAATTAAAATAACACTATTCGATGGTTAAAGGTCGGTGATTCCAAACTTGCAATTTGACGAATCAAGAACAGTAAAAGGAAGTGAAGTCTTTGATTCAACGTGGATTCAAAGGCATCATTAAATTGGTAATTTTATTTCATATCATAGTAATTAAATTATATCATATAATCTACTATATGTTTGGTTATGTGAGATTTTGTAAGTAAATGTAATTGTCACAAATCAGTTTAGTTATGTGCATGATTCGTTTGTTATACTACATTATTTATGTATAGAAAAATGTTGTTTACATTAAAAAAATCAAATTTTATCATTAATAATTGTTATATATATATTTATCAATAAATTCATATATATATTTTATTGTATATTTCTCTCTCATAATAGCATATATGCATATATAAGATATATATATATATATATATATATATGATTAAAAAAATTAGTAAATTTATTCATATATGATATGAATTTAAAAATTCAAAAATTAATTATCATACATATATTCATATTTTTAAATTAATATTTATTGAATTTTTGAATTGTTCATTACATATAAAATAATTATTACACTAAAAATTCAATTTTATATTTAAAAAAAATATTATATCGTTTCAAAAACATATACAAAAAATTTAGAAATTTTTCAGTAAAGTTCATTATTTTTAATGATTAATATTATTCCAAAAAACTATTTATGATTTATTAAAAATAATACTTTAATTAAAAAAATTCTTCAAATTTTTTTGTGACTTTAATTCGTTATCCTAGGATTTTCTGAAATTTTAAATTTTGATTTTTTTAGTAATATATTATTTTACATTAAATAATTATTGTCGAAATCAATATATTTGTTTTTTTAAAAATAATATTTCAACTTTGAAAAATATCTAGATTTTTTTAAGCTCTATTTTATGATCCTAGATTTTTTTAAAATTGTAAAATTTTAATTATAATTAATAGATTATTTTATGTTAATTATTCATGGATGAAAACGTTATTTTATTCATAGTATATACAAATTAAATACTAAAATTATCATGTTTGCAACAATAAGTTAATTTTGAATTTAAATAATTTTTAATAATTGTTCTCTCTCTTTTCATATATATATATATATATATATATATATATTTGATGTTCGTATATTATACATAATATATTTATACATACATGTGTGCGTGTGTGTTTTGTAACGCATATTTATACACATGTTTGGACAACATACATGACATACAAATTGAGCTAATATGTCTATTGCGATGTAAATCCCAACATCTACATATGAGCATATTATACCTTTCACGGATTATTATGTTACACATGCACTCATATATATATATATATATATATATATATATATATAGTATGATACATTTATGTATAAACTAAATCAAAAAAATTAATTTCATATCTTAATACATTTGAATTTAAATAAAATAAATGATTTTATTTAAATAAAATTTAGAAATGTTCTAATTTAATTAGACTTTATAGGCCCAATAAAAGATCCAATAGGCTAAAAAAATTGAAATTCACTCATAATTTCCACTACGGGCTAGTCCAGTTCCAACAAAACATCTACATAAATTTGAAGTATAGATCCCTATACTGCTCTACAAACTGAAGAAAATATTTTCTCCGGGCTTCTTTAATGTAATGAAGCATTTATCTATCCATCTTCCATCCGAAACGCATCTTCGAGATCCCTGCAATATAGATGGATGTATCCATTTGAGAGGTCTTAATATTGAGTATGTTAAATATTAGTTTAATTACATATATAAGTAAAATTTAATTTGAATTAATTTTTTAATAGATACTTAAATCATTTAAGAAAAAAGTTAGACAAAAAACATAAGTTGAAGGTTTGATTTGCAAATCATATATCGAAGAAGAAGCTTCGTTCTTTTTCTCTTATTATTTCAGTTACCATGTTAACTTATCATTTAAAAGTATTCCACATGATGATGAAGACATTGAACAAGATTCTTCTTTACCAATGTTATTTATTTTTTAGATAGCATGGCCGACCTGTTGGAAAATGTGTGAAGCTATGATTAGACGATAGAGATTATCATATAACACACACATATATTCTTCTTAATTGTGCTGAAGTTGCACCATTTGTTAGGTAATATTAAATAATAATTCTTGATATATTTATTTCTATAATACACATAGAGATTATAATGCAATATATTATCCACATCTGCAATGTTTACAAATCACAACATCCATACGATGATCTCAGTAAGGAATTCGCTGGTTGGTTTTCGAACTATGTTTACGATTCGAGAAATTAAATGGTCGACAAAGGATTGAAACATCTTACATTGGGACCAAAAAGAAATGTTAGACATTCCAATATTCTTCGTCTATGGATATAAATTTAACACCAAAGAATATAGTGCTAAAAATTAACTAACAATATTGGTGTATTTGTTAAAGATAGTAATGATCCAGATAATCGTGTCCTTCTCATCAAACAGCTTCGTTAATTTTTCGGCACCATATTCTTTGGTGTTGAATTTAATCCATTTACAAATAATATTGGATATGTCTTGACATTTCTTTTGGGTCCCAATGCAAGATGTTTCAATCCTTCGCCGACCACACGATTTCTCGAATCATAAACGTAGTTCGAGAACCAACCAACGAATTCTTTATCGAGATCACCGTATGGATGTTGTGATTCATAAACATTACAGATTTAGACAATACATTGCATTATAATATACATGTGTTTTATTGAAATAAATATACCGAGAAGTATTATTTAATATTACCTAACAAATCGTGCAACTTCAGCACAATTAAAAAGAATATATGTATGTACTACATGATAATCTCTATCGTTTAACCATAGTTCCATACATTTTCCAACAGGTCGGCCATGCTGTCTAAAAATAGATAAAATTGCTTGAGAATAATCTTGTTCAGTGCTTTCATCATTATGCGAATGATAAATTCACATGGTCACTGAAATAACGAGAGAAAAAGAACGAAGCTTCTTTTTCGATATATGAATTGCAAAATGAACCTTCAACTCATACTTTTGTCTAACTTTTTTCTTTAAATGATATAAGTGCCTATTACAAAATTATTTTAAATCAAATTTTACCTATATATATGTAATTAAAATAATATTTAACATACTCAGTATTAATACACCTCGAATGGATATATCCATCCATACTGCAGGGACCTCGAAGATGTGCTTTAGATGGAAGATGAACATGTAAATGCTCCATTACATTAAAGAAACCCGGAGGAAATATTTTCTCCAGTTTGTAGAGCAGTATAGGGATCTGCACTTAAATTTACATAGATGTTCAACTTTTAACATAGTTAAAAGAACAAAGCTCTTTATAAAACAAACTAAGTTCCGTTATAACCGTCCAAACTTTTACGAGCAATAGTTCTTTGGAAGCGACGGGTAAATTTTTTTCGGTCATTACATGAAATCATGGGTTTTCGTCCTATTTAGTTTACTACTTTTATAGTCGACATATCTACGAAGATTAGAAGAAATCCCATCAGGAAATCTTTATCCTACAACCCATTTAATAGAACTCTAACTTGCTTATTGTCTAATTCATAGCATGCTTTGGGTTTTTTACTGTCATTTGGTTTGATATGAAGCTCAGGACGCTTACATAATTCTTGTACATCACGTCTTGATTTCAAATCATCCTTAGTCTTCCCCTTAACATTCGAAAATGTATTAAACACATTATCAACCACGTCTTTCTCATTATGCATGATGTCAATCTTATGACGAAGTAGGAGACCTTTTCAACACGAAAACTTCCAAAATACACTTTGCTTGCACCAATTATGAATTATCGATTTATTTGAAATTTCAATTTGTACTTCGGTTTCATGTATCTTTGGATGATCCTTTACAAGTCCACATATTCCTTTGTTTGATCAAATTGTTGGTGGTTGCATAGTCTTTGTTCTATTAGCTTTATAAAATTTATATCTCTTTTAAAAGGTTGGTAATTTAGAGAAAACACTAATGAAAATTAAACCATGAAATTTTCATCCCATGTGGTAAAGAAAATACATGTGTTTCTTCCATGCAATAAGGACATGCCAGATAACTGGTCGTACTCCAACCTGAAAGTATTGCATATGCAGGAAAATCATTAATAATTCATAATAAAGAGGCGATCATACGATTTTTTTTTTTTTTACGAAATATCGTATGTTTCAACTCATTCATGTTACAACGTTTCCTACTCTTCAATCAATAGTTGTAAATAAACATATGTTCCTTGTGTCGGATCATAAGGGCTACGAACGACAATATTGAGAAACATATATGAAGTTTTCATACACATTCATGGAGGTAAATTGTAAGGTTGTAAACCAAGTTCAATGTTACCGCTCTTCGTTGCAAAAGTGGGACATGTTTTCTCAAAATGCTTTAATGCTTCTCAATTAGCAAGGTGTGTTAACATACTTTGTTCTTGTGTTCTCACACTGTACCATCTCCAATGAGGCACGGTTATTGAAAATGCATATCACATTTGAAGCCTAGAAGTGATGGATAAGTAATGCATGCGTTTGCATCGAACTTCCTTTCCCTTTTTTTTCTTGGTTTGTATCTTTCCTCGTTACATATTCTACACTTCGTAAGATCGATGTCCTCTTTTCAAAACAACATGCAACCATTTATACATGTCTCTATTTTTTAATACGGCAAACCAAAAGCAGATATAAGTTTTTTCACTTCATAATAATTTTCGCACATTAAATTATTAGGTGACATATATCGTTTTGCAGCTTGTACAACAACTGTAAATCAAGTTTCTGTAAAATTGTACTTTGATTTCATCGCAATGTATTCCGTAGTTATTGATAATTAGATGCCGCTTTTACAACCATCCAAAGGGTTCCTTAGCAGCATCCAATAAATCATATATTTTCTTTGCTTTAATATTTGGTTCTTCTTCCATATTTACAAATTCATATATTCCTTCGCTTGACCAAATCGCTGGTGGTTGCATAGCCTCTGCTCTACTTGTTGTGAAGTTTTTTCTTTCTCTTCTAAAAGGATGATTAATATGAAGAAAACACGGATAACAATCAAACTACGAAATTTTCTTCTCATGCGGTAAAGAAAATACTCATGTTTGTTACATGCAATAATGGCATGTTAGATGATCGACCGTGCTCCAACTAGAAAGTATTGCATATATAGGAAAATCGCTAATTGTCCATAACAAAGAAGCGATCATACGAATTTTTTCTTCTTCAAAATATCGTATGTTTCGACAATTTCATATCACGGTGTTTTCAATTCTTCAATAAATAGTTGTAAATAAACATTGATTCCTTGTGTCAGATCATTAGGGCTAGGAATGACAATTATAAGAAACATATATGGATTTTTCATACACATCCACGGAGGTAAGTTGTAAGGTTTTAAACCAAGTCTAATATTACGGCTCTTTGCTGCAAAAGCGGGATATGTCTTATCAAAATGCTTCCATGTTTCTCCATCTGTTAGGTATGTTAACACACCTTCTTCCTATGTTCTGACACTATGCCATCTTAATTAAGGCGCGGTTACAGAAGATGTGTATAATCTTCAAAGCCTCGAAGTGATGAGTGAGTAATGAATACGCTTGTATCAAGGTTCATTTTCCTTCTTTTTTCTTGGTTTGTATCTTTCCTCTTACATATTCTACACTTTCTAAGATTGATGTCATCTTTCTAAAATAACATGCATCCATTTAAACATGTATCTTATTTTTGATATGGAAAACCAAAAGCAGACATACGTTTTTTAACTTTATACTGATTTTCGTACGTTAAATTATATACTTAAGCTTTGGCTAAAATTTAAAATAAAAATATATGTATAAAAATAGGAATAAATTTATGTAAGTGGCTTATATTTGTGTATGCAACATAAATGGAACTTCTACAAATAACTATGATAAGTATACATGTATATACATAGGTGTATAGGACAAACAAGACAAAATAGTTTGTATACATATGTATGGAAAATATATGTACATAAGAATTAAGATATGTATGTAAACATACAAGTGGAATTTGATGCACATCCCCTCAAGCATACAGTACATCTAGTCAAGCATAAAAGTCAAATCAGCTTTTTATCAAAATCAAAGAGAAAATAGATTTAAAAGAAGAAAAAAACCAACAAAGTAAAGCCTGTAAAAATACCTCAACTTCCACTGCACACTTCCCTTTTTATCTATGTATACGGCCATCCTAGTTTGTTAAATTGTTTACTTATTCACATCTGAAAAGAAGAAAAATGCTGCCATTAAGGAAATATAACAAAAGAAAAGAAAAAAATATGTAAGTAAGTAAGAGCTCGAAGCAGAGCAGTAGGAAGCAACAGTTGTTGAAATGGTGAGTAAACCTTGCCTGCTATTTGGTTTATGTATACCTATCTATGATCATACGATGAATTTTAAATGTTTGTTAATTGAGTATGTATACAACTGTGTGCTTAACTTGTTCAGACACCATAGACTGTACTCCACCTTCCAGTAAATTGCCTATGTATGTGTAGTTATCAAAGTCGGACAAGATTTCTAACCTTGAAAGTCAATAACTCAAATTCTATCAAGCTCTAATCTACGATTCCAAAACAAACTATGAGTAGAACATTCCACCTTTCTCACTAGTTTCCATGTATCTATATCTAGTTTTTGATTTTGGATGAAATTCTCATACAAGCTTCAGTGATGTGTATCTCTCTGTTACTTGTTCTGAACTTCAAAAATCATTGTCAAAAATTCTACTTAGTCTTAAAACTCGCTTCCAAGATGAAACTGGCTTGTTTTCAAGTGTAATGTATTTTAGAATTTATTCAAGGTATAGAGGAAGAAAACAAGGTATTACAATAATTAGCTCATAAGTGGTGAGAGTTTGAATATATTTTTTTCATCAATCGATTTCCTGAGTGTGTTCGCTGGTGAAAATTATGATTTTTGATGTTGGTTTGGAGATTTTTAACTAAGTACCGGGGAGGAGACGGCGAGTTGATCAATTTTTGGTGATTGGGAAAATTCCGGCAAACCAGTCGGTGGCATGAGTCGAGCGCTGGCATGTAGAAGGTTCAAGGGTCGGGAAGTTCAGGAAAAATGGTGATATATTTTTAAGCGGGGCGTGGCGACAGGTCGTGGAGGAAGTAGGGTTTAGCAGCGGGATTGTTTGGACTTGGGTTCGGTTTGAATGGCGGAGGCGTTAGGAAACTACAAGGGTGCGGTCCAGGGGGGTTTGGTGGAGGAGGATGTGGCATAACTATTGGTAAGGACTGGTGATAGACAGCAGTGTGGGGAGGCGTGACGAGGTGATTGGGTGGTGTTGGCTTGTTCGAATTTTGGAGCAGAGTGTCGATTTTTGAAACTGGGATATTCACGTTCATTTGTGTGCTTGGTCGAGGCATGGGGAGCATGGGAAGTCTGGGAAGAGGGTCGGCGTTGAGAGACGGGCGATCGACATCGTGTACATGTTCTCAACACAGTATGTGCATGGTGAGAAGAGAGTAAGGGAAAGCCTGGGAAGAATGAGGAAATAGAAGTGGAAGGAAAGAAGAAGGGTTGGGCCGAAAATAATGGGCCAGGGAAAATAGAATAGAAAAGGTAAGTAAAAGAAAGGAAAAAATACGAAAAAGATAAAGAAAAGAAAAAAATAAAAGAAAAAGTAGAAAAGGGAAAAGGAAAAAGAATAAAAAAGAGAAGGAGGAATGAAATTTAAACATATACATTTATAGGAAAATTTATATTTTCTTCTTTAACTAAAAATCTATTTCCAATTTAAATCCGTAATTTAAAGTGAAATGATATTTTATAATTTAACGGTAAGTAATCATATTATTATTATTCGACTTAAACTTATGAGAAATTAATCGTATTTTATAATTTATTATTAGTTAATAAATTGTTTAATTTGTAATTAATTTGAAAAAAATTAATAATAATAAACAACCGGCTAAGTGAAGTTAATAATACCCCAAGGAGTGAACCGTCTTGATATTTGGTAATAATCTATATCTCTGCTTATCTCTATGGATCGTTTCAATTATTCTTGCCTGTACCATCGAGTGGTCAAACAAGTTAAAATAATTGGGCTAAGAATAATAATACGTTTTATTTGGAATAAAGAGCTGTAATAAATTCCCAAACTTAAATATGGTCACCCCAAATAATAAATTGTTTATTTTAAAAAAAATTCCCCTTTTAAATTTATTACTTGGATTCGAAGACGCAGGGGTCGGATATCAGTGATATCCAAAACTACTTCAATTTAATAATCACTACAAACCTTTATGGGTTTGGTTATAGTGTCTAATACGCTGGAATTGAATAAATTAGGTAAATCTGATTTTTTAAAATAAGCAACTACATTTAAACATTAGTGTAATATCAATGGATTTTTGGGGAAGTGTTTTGGTTAAAATCAGATAAAACTCATCGAGTTGTACGAGTTATCTTGGTTTTCAAAGAAGTTTTATAACTTAAGTATTTCACATCAAATGGGTTTACTCATGCTGTTTTCCAGCCTGACTCGGGTGTTACTTTATTGTAATGCTCGGGTCAGTTTGAGTATTACAGAATTTCAGGTTGGGACGCTTTGGGGTTCGGAGACGAGCTGGATGGCAGAGACGTATGGATTAAATTCTGCTGTGAAGTACAGACTGTATAGACAGTATTTAGGGGCAAGGTTATAACTGCCCAGATTTAATTGGTGATAATTGTACTCTGATATCTTGTATGTATATTGACAATTACAGTTTTTCTTTATATGAGCGCTATTATTTTATATTATATTTTGTTCCACTGCGATTGTGAGATTCTATGTCGTTGCTTTTGTTTCTTCTTCTATCTCGTTTTCTCCTTAACCCTAACAGCCTGATATTTCTGGCACTCGATTGCTCGGCACTCTATATAGTGAACATATTAGTGTCGATTTTCGGGGTTGAAAATTTTCGGACCGTTACAGGACTTCTTTGCAGTATCCAATAAATCATAAGTTTTTTTTGCTCCAATATCCTGTTCTTCTTCCACATTTCCATCATCGTCATCAACTTCAACCATAGAGAATATTGATCTTGCTGCATCTTCATCAACCATATCTTTTATGGATTCATCATAACAATGTTATTACCTACCTCTTCCTCTGACTGTATATGATTAGGTGCTACAAGTTCTCCACGATGATCCCATATAAAATAATCTGACAGAAACCATTTTAGCATAAATGAACTTTAGCCATATCCGGTATCAAATACTTCAAGTTTTTGCACTTACTACATGAACAACGAATTTCTTCTTCGTTTTCATTATTACTTAAAGTGAACTCAATAAATATATGTACACCATTACAAAAATATTCCTTTACCGGGTCTCTTAATCCCTTTCGTTGATACATCCAGCTCTTTCGATCAACAAAACAATTAACCATTTTTTCTATTTAAAAAATATGGTGGAAATTCAAAGAATTACTGACATTTTATTTTTCAATTCATTTATACATTTCATTATTAATTACTGACATTTTGATTCATGTATACATTTTCAATTTTAACAAATTATTAATATAAAATTAAAATTTTAGTTTATTGTTTTCTACTTTGATGGCCAGTCATTCTACTTTCCATTACATACACAATAATAATTATATTTCATAAATCATTTCGTTTTAAACGATTCAACAAAATTTCGACAACATTTTCCCTATATTCCATGTATTGTACACAAATGCGTGTGCACATGGAACAAAAAGAAAGTACCGTCGAAATTTCATGAACCATTTAAAATGAAATGGTTTACAAAATTTAATTACTTTATTGTGTTTATAATTAACTTGCCCAACACAGGGACAAATCCTACAAGTATTGTATCAGATGAATATTGATATCCGTTTTGTGACAAAAATGAATATCCATATAACGGTCATACATAGTACTTGTAAGATGGAGCCAAAAACTCATTAAGGGATTTAAAAAAATAAAGTACATTATGTACCAATTTGTCTAACATATTTTATACATTACCATTACATATACATTATAGTTTTTTTATTGATTATATAACATATTTTATATATTACCGTTACATATTATTGTAATTTTTATTAATTAAATAACATATCAGAATTTGTATAATAATTTGTCGATATTTTAATGTTTTATCAACTATATAATACATTATATAATATTTACCTTTATGAAATCTTTTATGCTTTCAAATTTAATGAATTATGTGTAAAATATTATATTTTAAAAAATAAACTATAGTATACACAATATAACGCATGCCACACATTTAGGAAACTAGCTTTCGTACATAATTAAGGGTCTAAATTAATAAACGATTGTGTAAATAAATTATTATTTTCGACATTTTAGAGAAGACATACGCTAATTTATGCGCATATACTCTAATTAACCCAAGCTAGACATAAACACTAAATTATGCGTATATACACTAATTAACCTAAGCTGGCCATAAACACTAAATTATACGCATATACACTAATTAATGTATACATAATTAAGGGTCTAAATTTAAACGCAATAACTGTGATTAGCATTCAATGGGGGTAGAATAAACAATTAATGTGGTATTATACACGAATCAAAAATTAACCATAATTTAGCAATTTAAAAATAATTAGGGTTAGTAAAAAGTACCTGATTGGAGTTGAATTAATGGCATAAGCTTGTGGAGATCTGAAATCACGAATTTAAGGACGATCAGAGAGTCCTACGACCAGCCGACGATGGAGTTGGGGTGGAAAGAACTAGAGTTTTGGTGTGCTTTGGGGGAGATGATGAAATGAAGCAGCTCTCGGCCTGTTGGCTGCGTAATCGTGCTATTTCGACGGTTTTCGACGGCCGTCGACGACTTTAATTACATCAGATTCCAACTGCCACTGTATATTTTTTTATCACATTTCACACTTTTTAAAATAAAGTAGTTTGTTTGAAAATTTTAATTTATAGAAAAAATTGAATAGTTTATATTTGCTATCCACGGATATGAAATAAATATTAATGATTACAAACTCTTTTACTTCCTATTTCAAATTAATTAAATTATAGTTATACACAATTTTTGCAAAATAAATTCATAAAGCAATTACCTATCGTAAATTGCATCAAAATTTTGTAATTGAAAGACTGAAACTTGCAGAAAATGATTGTCTGTGTTCGATTTTTGATAGAGTTACTTATCAAATATAAATATTATACAACAAAAAAGATTATCTACAATAATAATTTATTTAATTAATAAATAACTTTCTTAAATTTGAATAAATGAATAAAAATATCTTTACAAATTCTTGGGATTTGAATTATTGTAGTTAATCAAATTTCAAAATCATACAACTAATATATTATAATAAAGTAATAAGGTTAAATAAATAAAACGACTAACTGTCGGCAGCCGTCGGATTCCAAATGACGGAGCCGTCGACGGCCGTCGGAGCCGTCCGTCGTAATTTACTATACGTCTTGTAGTGTTTATTCAATAGTATTCCAAAGTCATAATTTACGTATAATTACAAAATCTAATTTATGCATACAGACCAATAATTAAAGTTATAAAACATTGAATTCTAGTGATGAAAAGTTGAATATTATGTTTATATTGTCCGCATAATAAATCATCGATGTAATTTTTATTAGAGGTTTAATTTTGTACAAAATAAGTTCGTGTACACAAGCATTCTTAATCAATTATTAATTTTAACAATTATACAAAAAATATAAACATGAGTTATCATCATATATTAGGTTTAGACATCATGAAATCAAATAACATACAGTGTTTACTAATTTGGCGATCCTAGTGCTTGTGGTACTTTGATCTCTGTATGTCTTCTAAGAATCTGATTCCATATACTTGATCTCGCAAGGATCAAATTATTGTTAACTGGGTTTTTTTTTAACCCAACGGAGTTCATAGGAAGTCGGAACATTTACGACAAGTCAAAACAACTCAAGAATCAACCAAGAGGACAGGAAAAAGGAATGAAGAAAGACTAGGAAAACAAAATTTGGCCAAGATGATCCATCATCTATGCATCGCTAGTAATCCATAAGGTTCACTCATGGATCCTCCAATCCTCTTGCATCATGATCTAATATATTCCCTACAGACACTTGCCAAGTTTCATAGCATGCCAAACGATCTAGCTCGAGAAGTGAAGACTCATCTGATTCAAGTTGTTTGACCAAAAACAGCTAACTTAAAATGTACCTACAGAACTCATACGATGTCGGATTGACTTCAAATTTTGGAAGAACATTTAAAAAACATAGAAGAAGGCTCATAAAAAAATGAGATCATTTTGGAGTTTATTTGATGGATCGCTAGCGACCCATCTAGAGTGGCCTCCACCACCTTAAATTTTTGTGGTGGGCCCCTGACATCCTCTAGAGTACTCGTAGAAAGTTTCGTTCGATTTCGTTAAGATTTAAGCGAGTCATGGATGATTCCTCTGGACTAGATGATCCATGAATATGGAAGATCAAACTGACTCCAAACTACTTGATATTTAGAAAAACACTTAAATAGAAGATAGGAATACAACTAAATAAAGTCACTCAAAAATATGCTAAGTGGATGGATAGCTAGCGATCCATTCCCTATGGATAGCTATCGATCCATGAAGATAGGCTGAGTCACCCTCAAACTTTTCGAGCTCCTTCGCAACTCTATGTAAAGACTTCTGGTAGGAAAAATATGCTAAGTTGATGGATAACTAGTGATCCATCCCCTATATATAGCTTGTGATCCATATGACTTAGATTGATTTGAGATTTTCGATGATGACTTGGCATAACAGCTGAACTCTTCTGCACTTGGACATCCGGCCCAACACCTACTGAATTTCTCTATAAATATTCACCTACCTGGAATTAAAGATGGATCTTTTTCGAGGAGAGAGCCGCCGGTACTCTATCGGAATTCTTTCACTTATTCAACTTTCTTCTCCTCATAACAGTCATCAAGGGGGTAATTGTGATTCTTTAGTCAACCCTTGTACATGTGACTTATTCTAACTCATTGAAACTTAGATTTAAGGACTAATTAGTTGAAATCTAGAGAGATTCAACTAGTATAATCGTAATAAAGATCGATTAAAGTGGACGTAAGCCAGAGTCAGGCAAACCACTATAAAAATTCCATATCTTTTTTTTTACTTTTGCTTTTTATTTGTTGTTTATCTGAGATTTGTACTCCTGGTTATCTGCACTGGTGCTTTAACACTTGATCCAGGACGTTGATCTATTTTTTGGGTTAAGAAGTGCTATTATCAATCATCATATAATCATAATCAATAGTTGGTTCTACATAAGCTCATTGGGGACAGTAGAACAATTTTTTGGTTAACAATTTCATTATACGTTCTTTCGGTCTTATCCAAAAAATGTATGTTCTTTCTGAGTATGAGATGAATGAACCAACAACTTAATAAAACATGCTTATTTTACCGTACGAAGACATTAGGTGGTTGTTAATACCTTCATCAGTTCTATTCTTTGTGTTGATTGAATTGCACAAATAGTTGGTCAAGATCATGGTATAACATGTATAACCGGAGAATTTGCAAAATTTGAAATTTATTTGGGAAAATGAATTTGAAAGCCTCCGTTTTTACAAAAGCGGTAGTGTTCTAAGGATTGAAAATAAATAAATTTACAAATATTAGTTCGGTGAGCATAACAAAGTGGAACCTAATTTACATCTAATTATCAACTGAAGCCCCGCTTTGCTTTATGTTTCTGATATAAAACGGTACCAGCATTACATTATTTGACTAAAACAGTCATTAAGATTCATTTCGTTTAGAAAATCAGAAATTACTTTTAACGTCAGATATAATATAATTAGGTCACAGTATCATAAAGTCATTTGAATCATATATGATGATGAATAATAATAATAATAGCATTGGTATGGAAATTTACACCTTTGGTTGTTTGATCAAGGAGCATTTTGCGCCGCCTCTCAAGTCTGAATTGAAATGCTGATCCACCGAGCCCACTATAAATATTGAATCACTGAGTTTGACGCGAATATATTACATCCTGCTACATCCTGCTACGTACGCCTCTCAAGGAGCACACGCTAGATTGAGAAATATATCGTCATATAAAAAAGAAAAGGTAGGTGTGTACAAGCTTTTAAGATCCCATGGTGATCAAGAGGGAAACGGGAAGAATACAGAGAAGGTGATGTGTAAATATCACAAGCCCGTACAAAGCATAGCATATAAAAATATAATGTATATATATGCGCTTCAACCCTAAAAGATTGTGTGAAAAGAGACAAGGACATATAAACCAGAAACGACATGCAACTTGCGTACCTTCCACATGGGGTGTATATACGACGACTGCTACTCTGTAGATGTAAACCCTTAAAACAAATATTAAACTTTCTATAATCTAAATTGTATAAATGTTGTCCGCGTGTGCGACACAGTGGAAAGGAAGCTTGAGTTGTTATAAAAAGACTCACAATGGTATTTATGCAAATATCAAAACTTTTTATCTATTCTAATAATTTTCACACAAAGCATCTCTTTTATTCTACATTTAATATTTTGCCATAAGCCTAGGCAAGCGTATAATCCAATCTTCATACATGGTTTGCGTCTCTAAGATGACACCAAACCTAAACTTTGGAGCAGTAATTTTAGTGTTTATTATTCAACTTGAATTGTTATTGTTGATTATTAATTAGATTATAATAAGACTAAAATGTACTAAAAAATAATACTTAGAAATAGAATGTAACGAATAAATCACCTTTACAAATTCGTTCTTTATCAAATCGATCGGTAGAGAGGTTTGTCTTGCAGTTTGCAAAATCAAATTATGTGAAGCCAAAAAAAACTAAGAACATGCCTTTAATATGTCTTCGTTGGATCTTCCTAATTTTACTCTGTTCTCTCCACAAACGTCTTTTTAAATCTCTTTTTTATTTTTTGTTATTTGATTTCTATCTACAATCAATAAAACACTACATCAATTCAAACTAACAAAAAAATTTGGATGTTGTAATTTAATAAAAATTCAAACTAACTACATATAATTCAATGCAAAAGTATTGCTAAATATTTATACAACTTGTCAAAATGAAGACACTGAAAGGAAAAGAAAAGGAAAAAGTATGTCACGTTGACATCAGAGGACAATCAAAATATCTCATAATTTTGTAAACAAAAATTGTTGTTGAGTAATATTAAATTATACGTTATGATGGTAAACATAAAAACTAAGAAAATCTTCTATTAGATTTAAAATTTGTTGCTAAAAAGTTAGATGAAAAAGATGACCATGTCATATTTATATTATCATTGATCATTGTATGATCATTAAGAGGACTCTGAGCAAAATAATTACCAGAAAATTACATCGTCTTGCCAACAATTGTTGTAATAAACATGCCATCAATCTAAAAAATTATCACATCTTGTTCCCTAAAGCGTGAATCTAATCCCAATTCAATCTCCACACTCACTCTTGTCCAATGTATGTCATACCTAACATTTATGTAATGTACACGTATATTATTTTGAATTGTACATGTTCATTTATGGAATGCACATATGCAATTTTAAGTTTGGACGATACACACAATTTATAAATGTGCACGCGTGCCCATATTTATAATAGGTTCTAAAGAGAGTCTATTGTTTCAATAGAACTAACTTGATAATTATGATGAAGAATGATTGATTATCATCAAATTTTGTATAAATATGTCTACCATGTTAACATTCAATTTTATTTCGATAAAAAATTGAATTAAAAAGTTATTATTTTCAATTTGAAAGTTTACTTCATCAAATCCAACTAGTTATCCATTTTCAACAAAAGACGAAATAATGCAACATCATATGTCAAATAATCCATGTACTTATTTGACTCTTGCCCTGGCAAGCGTCGTCGCATTCTTGATGTTGATCCTATCAACACTTATTATAAGATATTTATCATTATCCAATGGAGTCCGTCGGTGGATGTTTGCCCACTCCAATTTGGTTTATTTCTCTAAATATATACCATCGACGAATTTGTCATTAGTTGGTGTCAATTAGATGGAAAACCATATTGGTGACTGTTATCTAGTCTTTTGACCTGACAGTATTCGGATAGATTGGATGGTCGAACTTATAGTTATCAAGGTGGAAAACCTAAAGAGATAGCCCAAGAGTCTATAAACCAAACACAAACAAAGTCATAAGGCCAAAGCAAAGCCAACCCAAGACCAAAGGGACAATGATCCATCCAAGTGGCGGTTCGGTACCGATCCAAGATTCCTTTACCAATGGGTCCCATCTCCCACGTACCTACACATCCTACTTGATGCCAGAAGCCTATACTAAGTGTTGTTTTGTTGATCCAATGTTCTCTATATATCTCCATGAAGTCTTGAGTCAACAACTCTGTTCTTCCATGGATCCATCGTTTGGATTCAGAAACAAGTTAATGTCGGTGCAAATAACTATGCAATCACAAATCTAGCTACAAGACGAGCCAAGGCAAGGAATTCAAAACAATGCCCGAGGCAATATTACGGTCCGGTACCGATTCAACTCCATGGGTCGGTACTGATCCACAAACCTTGATGAGTGGCGTACTACTTTGATGTATAATCGGTCTATGGCATGGAAAATGAGGTTGAGATTTTCTAGACGAGATTTTACCTTCCTACCTCTACAAATAGGAGTAGGAACCATTTTCAGTATCTTTTGGCTCTTGCTCTTCTTACTCTAATTTTTTGTAATCTCTCTTGGAGTTATACCGCCCTGTAAGAACATTTGCCTCAAAGTCAGAATATAAGTTATAAAATCATTAAGTGGACGTAGGTCTCGAGTTTCCAAACCACTATAAATTGTTGTGTGTTCCATCCTACTCATTTTCATTTAATTTTCTTTACTTTTTATTCTCTACTCAATCTTCTAGGTGTTCGTGTTATTTTTTATTCAAATATTTTGGTGCTTTCACTAAGAACTGAACTCAAGTTACTTGGATCCAACATCTACTATTGTATTTCTTAATTCCAAGAGATAGATCCAGTTTTCCAATCCTACTTTTTTACTATTTAGATTTCCAAAAATATAAGAGAAACTATTTGAAATGGACCCATCAAGAAGAGACCGTTCTACCAATTCCAGAGCTACTACTGAAGTTGAGAGCCAGAATGCAACCAACTCAACCAGAGATCTAAAATTCAGCTAATGTCATTACCAGAGTGGAGATGGATTAGAGGACGAAGTAGATAGATGATAGACTCCAGGAGAGTCATAATGAGATGAAACGAATGATGCAGTAATGGTTGAGACTACTAAATGAATTTACTCAAAACAGCCGTAGATGGAGTAGAAGGGATTCCAGCGCAGAGTTTGAAAGTTCATCATCATCCGAGCAGAGACGGAGGGACATGAAGTAGAAAAGGACTCATAATGCTACTAGAATTTCATACCAAGGAGGAAGACAAACTTAGGGCTCGAGTTTGTAGATCGGTACCGACCCAAGAGGACGGGTTGGTACTGACCCAGCTAATGGTGGGCCCAGGGAACACCCCTAGGAAGGTGGTGTGGATTTGACTTCTAGACATGCTGTTAATGATAAGAATCTGGAAAATCGTGTTGCTGCTGATGATACAACTCATGAGAATCAAATATAAGGATTGCTGGATGAATGGATCCCCCGAAGACTGGGAGCCTAAATATCGGGAGCCAAACCGAGAGCGTTCGCTGGGCCGAACATTTAGGGCAGATCATGATTACCGCTGTTCAGATGATATGGTTAGGATATTTGTAAGTGAAATCGGTTCAAAACCAATGATGAGTAGGGTACCTCTCCTAGTTGAAATCCATTTGTTGAGAATATCGAAGGTTTGAAATGCTGACTATGCCATTATACGGAGGAATAACAGATCCAATGCAGCATTTGATGAGATACAAGTGGCATAGGGATTTCATCAGAACTTTCGATACCATGAAATGTCGCTATTTTCCAATTTTCCTAGAAGGAGTAGCTACGATGTGGTTCACTCGGCTTCCACTGAGGTCCATATCTTTTTTGTTGAGTTGTCATAAAAGTTTATAAAGCAATTCCGCTTACATACTTCACGTCCGAAACATGTGATGTCTCTATCAAACCTCTTCCAAGCTGATAGAGAATCGCTGAAGGATTTCTTGAATCGGTTCCACATGGTCATGACAGAAGTTACAGATCCCAAGGATGACATAGCGTTGCTGGCGCTAATCAGGGGAATTCATTCTGATACAGATTTCGGGGAATAGTTGGAACACCGATGATGGATACTTCTACAAAAAGGCTAATGAGTACTTATGCTTGGAAGAAGTACGTAAACGTCCATAGATAACTGAGGATGGGAGTTTGGTTGGAGTAGTGCAAGGCAATGTCGCTGCAAAGCAACCTAGAGGAAGTTATGAAAATGTAGATGCAAATGTTGGTAGAAAGAATGATATTCGGAAGCAGAATGATGATAAGGCAAAAAAGCGAAAATTGGATAACATGAATCGCACCAGGCCTCCTAAGTACGACAGCTATACCGAATTTAGCAACTCGGTAGAGAATATCTATCTGGCAACTCAATGTATCGAGCAGTGTAGAAAATCAGCTCCAAATGAATTAACTAAAAAGGAGAAGAGATCTGGCAAGTATTGTAGGTTTCACGAAACAGACGATCATAATACCAACGAGTGCATACATTTATGCGATATGATCAAGGAGATGATTCGAAAGAAAAAATTGCAACAGTTTGTGAAAGCCCCACAGGATGGTGGGTAATGAAATTCTAATTCCCCCAGGTAGACATCCCAAACGGGCTAAGTTAGTCCTAGCGGTCAAAAGCCTAGGTGATTTGAAAAACTTTTGGTGAAAAGAAAAATCATTGATAGACTGAATCCAGCCAATAAAAGTCTAGCTGAAATGGATAGATATATTGGTGCTAAAAAGCATGCTGTGGATGAGAGATGCTTTTCAGTTGAGGATGGAACTCCAGCTAAACAATGCAGAAAGATGACTAACGACGTTACTTTCCGGAACAGAGATGCTGATGGAGTGGAGGCTCCAACGATTGACCCAATCGCCACGATTGGTTTTGTGATAGTACGGTGTTGGTTGACTGTGAGAGTTCAGTCAACATTCTATTCAAAAGAGCCTACGACTAGATTATTTTGGAGGGCAAGTACTTGAAATCATATGTATCTCGGGTCAGGGATTTAAGGGGACAGCTATGGAGCCAGTCGAATATGTGGAGCTATTGATGGTGCATGGAGAGGGGACCACAGGCAAATATGGGTCGTGCCTTTTGTTGTATTTGATATTCACTCTGCTTATGATGCATTTTTGGGCCAATCGGCCCTGGCTGAGTTTAGAGCGGTTATAGCTCCCTAGTGTTTGACGATTGAATTTCCTACGGAGAATGGTGTAGGAGTAGTGCATACACATCAGGGGCTTGGCCGTGAATGTCATGTCGTAGAGCTAAGAGAGGCGAGGCGAAGAGAGAAAGTAAAAGGCGTAGAGGGGACTTTATGCATCAAGGATTTGAATGCATAGTAACTGATGCTTGAGCCCTAGCTTGGGGGGCACAATCGATTCCATACCGACCCACGAAAAGAGCCACTGGATGGAAGAGCAGCTCCACCCAAGCTAATAATTAATATCCCAATCAATCGGGATGACCCAACATGGATCCTGAAAGTCAAGTCCCAGCTTGGTGTCAGGATGATGAAGGAGTTGATTGGTTTTCTATAGGCGAACCTGCATGTGTTCGCCTGGACGCACTTTGATACGTGTGGGATCTCGGTGAAGATAGCGAGCCATGCATTGAACATAAATACCAAATGCATTCCTATGAAACAGAAGCACCGCAGCCTGGGTCCGGAGAGATCTGCTGCACTCAAAGAAGAAGTGGGGAAGCCGAAGGACAATGGATTTATCCATAACGCTTTATACACGGAATGGGTATCTAATCTAGTCTAGGTGAAGAAGACCAATGGAAAATGGAGGAGATGCATCGAATATTTTGACGTGAGTAACGTGTGCTTAAAGGATAGCTTGCTGCTTCCGAGGATTGATCAGTTGGTGGATTCAATGGACAAACATGAATTGCTTTCATTCATGGATGCATACTCTGGGAATAACAAGATTCCAATGCACGCCCAGACTAGAAGCATACAGCTTTGTTAACAACTTGGGATTGTATTGCTATCTGGTCATGCCTTTTGGATTAAAGAACCTGGAGCAACCTACTAGAGACTGGTAAATAGGATGTTCAAAGATCAGGTTGGAAGTTTGATGGAGTTCTATGTGGATGACATGCTCATGAAGTCACGGCGTTCGGATAACCACATTGACTATCTGGCAGAAATTTTCGGCTTTCTTCAAAAATACGAAATGAAGCTCAACCCTTTGAGATGCTCTGTTGGTGTTGCGTTAGGGAAGTTCTTGGGCTTCATTATGAATTCCTGGAATTGAAGCCAATCCGGAGAAGATAATGGCATTAAGGGATGTGGAGGCCCTGAAGACAGTCCAAGAGGTCCAGAGTTTAAATGGAAAGGTCGTTGTCTTAAGTCGATTCATCTCTAGAGCCACTAACAAATGCATCCGTTTTTTAACGTGATCAAGAAGAGTAATAGTGCGAAGGGAAATAGAACTTTTTCCTGGACGCATGAGTGAGTAGACACATTCCAGGCTCTACTTGATCACTTGGAGAAACCCTCCATCCACTCAAAGCCGGGATGACGAGGACTTATTTATACATTTAGCAGCGTCGGTGCATGCTTTGAGCATTGCAGTCGTACATGTGGAAGCCCGCATCTAACTGCCAATCAATTACATCAGTAAGCGATTGACAAGAGCGGAGAGAAATTACCCAAAGCTGAAAAGCTTGCATACTTCCTATTTATTGCTTCAAGGAAGCTTCGCCCTTACTTTCAAGCTCTTCTAATAAAAGTTCTTACCGACCAGCCTTTGTGACAAGTCTTGCAACGACCTAAGACTTCTGGAACCTATTACCCCTGGTGATCTATCCAGGGTCAAGCTTTCTCGAATTTCATCGCGAATTCACTGCATGAGACGATACACTGAAAGCAGTGGTAAACAAAATGCTAGGTGGAAGACATACACGGATGGTGCATCAAACGAACACTGTTCCGGTGCTGGAGTTGTATTTGTCACTCTCGAGGAACGTTTAATATGTTATGCCCTAAGACTCGATTTTCCTACAACAACCAACAAAGCGGAGTATAAAGGTTTGATTACGGGACTCAAGGTTGCCAAAGTACCGGAGATAAAGACTTTACATATTTTATATGATTCTCAGCTAGTGGTTTGTTAAATGCGGAAAGAGTTTCAGGCAAAAGGAGCAAGGCTAGCACCTTATCTGAATAGAGTCCTTGAGCTACTTAGTGGCATTGAGTATTATACGATAACACATATTCCCAAAGAGGAAAATGTGAAAGCAGACTCGCTAGCTAAGATAATCAGTTCTGGGGATGCACAACTTATGGGCTTGGTTCCAGTGGAAATACTATAAGCACTAAGCATCGACCAGATGGATCTTGATTGAATCTTGGAGGCTGAACCTAAAAGAGAGTCATGGATGAATCTGGTAAAAGATTACATGCATACAGAAATCCTTCCCGATAGGAGGAATGAAAAGACGGAAGCTCCTTCGCCAAGCTCTAAGATATATCATATGGGAAGGGCTGCTAAACAGGAAGGGTTTTTCTATCCCTATGCTTCGGTGTGTCTCTCATGACGAGTCCAAAAAAGTCCTGAGAGAAGTGCATGAAGGAGCCTGCGGCGACCACACTAGGGTACAAACCTTGGTGAAGAAGATTCTTTACTATGGGTACTTCTGGCCAACTATCAACGGAGACGCAGTTGATTATACTAGAAAGTGTGACAAGTGCCAGAGATTTGCTAAGATTCCAATAGCCCCACTGATGGAGATTACTCAAATGGTTAGTCCTTGGCCTTTTTTAGTTTGGGGATTGATATTATCGGTGTGTTGCCGATATCTAAAGGCTGCGCAAAATATGTCATTGTCGTGGTTGATTACTTCACCAAACGGATTGAGGCAGAGAAATTAGCCACAATTACTATGAAGAAAGTGATCAACTTTGTAGTCTGTAATATTATCTGTCGTTTTGGAGTTTCACCGACGATTGTTACCGACAACGGAATCCAATTCGACAGCACCGGGTTTAAGGATTTTTGTCATTAACATCGCATAGAGAAAAGATTTGCTACGATGGCATATCCCTAAGCTAATGGACAGGTCGAATCTATAAACAAGATTATTAAGTCCATTCTTAGGAAGTGATTGGAAAAGGCTAAGGGCAATTTGGTCGACGAACTTCCACTGGTATTTTGGGCTTATCAAACGACCCATAAGTCAATGGCTGACCATTCTCCATTCTCCCTAGTCTACAAATCAGATGCTATGATTTCGGTTGAACTAGAAGTACCTTCTTATCGAGTAATTCATTACAACTCACAAAAGAATGAGCGACTCCTTCTGGAATCACTTGACATGATCGATGAGAAATGAGACGAAGCTAACTTAAGAGCAGCTGCGCTCCACAACCGAGTCACCGGGTATTACAATGCCAAGGTTAGGAATGAGACATTTGAGATCGGTGACCTGGCCTCAAACGAATCTTCCCCGGCCCCGAAAACTTGGACCCGATATGGGAAGGTTCATACGTAATAGAATAAAAGCTTAGAGGCACTTTCAGGCTTGCAACAGTTGATGAGATCTCACTTCCAAGGGCGTGGAATAACGAGTTTACGATGCTATTTCACTTAGAAATAAATTTGTACATAATTGTACGAAGCCATGTAATAAGACAGAATCTTTCATTTCCCCATTTTCAATAATTGGCTTCCCTAGTTTGTCTTTACATTGCTTAAGAGTTGTGACTTGACCGACTCGAATGAATCTACATGCGAATAATGCAAGTGTGCAGGTGCCAGGAGATAGGGCCAACCAAAATTATATGGTTCATGATTGGACCCTTGAAGTTCTTCTTGATAATCATAGATTAATTTCAGCTAACTCTTATTTTCGAATTAGGGGCAGAAGTGTAAAAAAAAAGGATATGACTCAACCGTCCATCAGTCAACTCTTATTCTCGAATTGGGGGCATGAGAATAAACTAAACGAACATGATCCGACGTCCATCAACTAACTTTTTCCCTTGATGTGGGACCAAGAGTATAAACCTAAAACGGATGTAACATGACTATCTGCACGCTAAATCTTGCCCTTGATATGGAGGCAGGAGTATAAATCTAATTGAACGTGATATAACCATTCATTCACTAACTCTCATCCTTGATGTGAGGGCGGGAGTATAAACCAAAATGGACATGATAAGATTGTCCAATTCTTAAAAATTTGCCCCGGGAAAAATAAAAGGTCCATGCCCGACGTAAGGTGGGATCTAACCCGTGAACTTTGAATCGATGGCCAGAGTTAAGCATGATTGAAAATAAACATCCTGGATGAGGAGGTATGAACAATAATCTTAAGTAGTTAATTTATAATAGCCGGAGTTCAACACAATCGGATACCATTTTCCTAAGAAAGGATACCAGACCGCTGCTCTAAGTGTAAACCTTACCTAATGCCCATAGTCTAGCGCTTCAACAATTACTTTATGATCATGAGAATGATCAAAGGCTGGTAAATTACATAATGGGTCAAGGATTTAGTCCGATAATAATCACTAAAAGAAATGGATCATAAGTACATTGAATGGAAAGTGAATTTCTAAAATAACTTAGGCAAATTCACATAAAGATTTGATGAAATAAAAAGTCTTCGTTATTAACATTCAAAATGGAATTTTGAAAGATAAGTACAAATTTATTTACGCCTAAACAAAAAACACACACACACACACACATAGATATATGTATATGTATGTGCAAGCCAAAGGTTATTCAAGAACGTGCACATGTATACGTGTATGAGTACATATCCAGAAAACCCAACGACTAGAGTCAAAAGGAATCAGATTCGAACCTGAATAATATATGGAAGAAGTCATTTTGAAACTGTCAAGCTTAGAATAACAGATCATGAGAATACGTTCCAGGTTTATAATCCCAAATGCTAATCAAGCTCATGACGTATAAATATGGACATAACTTTTCACAGAAATGATTCACATGAAGCATAATGACCATTCGAAGCATAGAGTGGAGTCCTTCACAACGATCCCAACTTTTTTTGATTCAAAGCTCATCACATTTGAAACGAGATGTACTTTAAGGGCAAGTGTAATCCAGCCTTTTGACCAGCCAATATTCGAATAGACTAGACAAATCGAACTTGGAGTTATGAAGGCAGGATGCCCAAAGAGGTAGCCCAAGTGGGTCCAACAACCGAACATAAAAAGAGTCATAAGACCAAAGAAAAACCAACCCAAGACCAATGGAACAAAGATCCACCCAAGTGGTGGGTCGGTACCGACTCAACCTCTTGGGTCGGTACCGATCGAAGTTTCCTCCACTAATAGATTCCATCTTTCGCTTACACATCCTACTTGATGCCAGAAGCTTATACCAAGTGTTGTTCTGTTAATCCAATGCAATTCTCTATCGATTTCCACAAACTCTTGAATCAACAACTGTTATTCAATGGATTCATCGTTTGGACTCAGAAACAAGCTAATATTAGCGCAAATTACTATGAAATCAAGAGAAGACAAGCCAAGGTAAGAGATTCAAAATAACCCTAATGCAATATTACGGTTTGGTACCAATTCAACTCCTTAAGTCGGTACCGATCCACGAACCTTAATGAGGTGGCATCCTACTTTAGTAGAGAATCAGTCTATGGCATGGAAAATGAGGTGGAGATCTTCTGGATGAGATTTTAGCTTCCTACCTCTATAAATAGAAAGGATGGGCTCATTTTTAGGATCTTTTGTATCTTGCTCTTCTTACTCTAATTTCCTGTAATCTCTGTCGGAATTGTACCGACCCGTAAGAACTTCTGCCTTCAAGTCAGAGTATAAGCAATAAAATCATTAAATGGACGTAAACCATAATTTTCCAGAACACTATAAATTGTTGTATGTTATTTCTTACTCTTTTTCATTTAATTTTCTTCACCTTTTATTCTCCATGTAATCTTCTGTGTTCTTGTGCCATTTTTGATTCAAACAGTGACCTCATTTTCTTTGACATATATATGAAGCTTAAATAAGGCTACAATGTGCAAAATCCTTGGTAGTAATTGCATAATCCAAACGTGCCACCATTAGATAGATTCTATGTAATTAAAGCGCTTAGTAGTTGCAAAGCGATGGAAGTACGAAAAGTTATAGCGATGATATAGTGGAAGATAGTAGAGGGGAAAAAAGCTTCATTAGATATAAAACCAAATATTTAAAGTTAAATTATTTTCATTCTCACATTATTTGTGCATGAAAAAGAAATATTATTCACTCTTATATGATGAAACTGAAAAATATCATGATTTACGTAGTCCGGATTTGATGACTACAGTAGATTTTGACTTACATTGAGCACTTATGACATAAAATTAGGTCTTTACCCTAATTTTGTTGATTTTGTTTAAAAGAGGACAAGTCAAATCAACCTATTTATAGTAATGTTACTAAAGTGAATGATAAAAATTCTTGATTTAGCAGGTGTAGCAGAAATAGCGAGGCATAAAGTGGGTATACTGTTTAATAGTACTATATTGAAAAAAGTAGCGGCCGAAGAGCGCTATGCGCTATAGCGGGGATTTTGCAGGGCTTTAACTACATATGATATATTCCTTAATCAGTTATCTAAAGGTACGAATATTTATGTTGATGCATCTTACTTCTGGCAATCTAAAAGACGCACTACTTGTTGCTTCTTTGACCATGCCTTTGACCCTTGTAACGAATCATATTTTTGATAATTGAAAATACTAAATGTAATAAGAATTTGTAATTTAATATCACAAGAAATTAAAATTTATGATTTATTAACGGAAAAAATTATTATAGTATAATTCAATAATATTGATTGAATGTAATTGACAACTGTTTAATGTAATTTCAATCAATTGTAATGAGAAAGGTTAATAAGGAATAAAATTAAATGATGTATTAAAAAGAGAAATCAAAGGTTATTAAATTTAATTGGTTTTAGCATAGAATAAGAAATCTGTTATTTGTTAAGTAATTTATGACCTTTGTTTGTAAACGAAAAGTTTAGAAATGTGTTTAAATTATAAGATGTAGCAATTGCTCTATTTCTCATCTCATTATTTAATCAGTTTGAAATTAATTTGGTAATCAATGAGAAACTAATGTAAATGAAATCTTTCAAATAAAAGGAAAGAGAACATTAATTATAATTAATGGATGTACAAACAGAAACATATGCATGAATAGAATAAAAGAGGAAGTTGAGGAAATAAAAAAAAGAAACATACGTTTTAATTGAAAGGGGAATTTGATGTAATAATAAGATCATGTAAATCAAAATAAAAGGATTTATTTGAAATTTAAAATATATAATGAATGGATTTTATTACAGTTGTAATTAAATATTGAAATTAATTTAATATTTAAATCTTGGATTTAACATGAAAAAAATTAATTTTAAAAGATTACTAAATTCTGTTTAATCAAGAACGATGATAGAAAACTTTCAATTTAGAATTTAAAAGTGATTAAATCAGTTTAATAATAATTTAGTTAATTAATGCATAAAAATAAATATAATTTGCTTTTAAAAGCTAGCTTATATATACAATAGAATTAGGGTTTGAAATTAGTTTCATTGAGTTTAAAAATATTGAAAACATATATTTCGACATATAGGATGACCTACTTTTGTTTCGGGAACGAAATGAGTTTTTTTAGTCTTTGTTATTGCTCGAGCCCAATCGATCTGTTCCATCCGTTCGTGTTCCATGTTTGCCTATATATATATGCTGTTATTAAACCCTAGCAGCCTTCTATTCTATTTTCTATATGTGCATTTCAGTTCTAATCCGCTCCTTCTCAATGATCATTATCCTGAAACCCTAATTACTTATTTCAAATCAAATTCAAAAATTCGAATTGCTCAAACTCTATCAATTATATATCTTCGCGAAGCTCTCGATGAATGGAATCAGTGTCTATAATTCGTTTTCGATTGGAGGCTTCGTTTTTTCAGAAATTAGCAAATCATTCCCAGCCGTTCATTGACTGTGTTTGGTTCAACAGTGGATCATCGACCATACGACGATCGAAAGACACTGCAGTGTAAAGGGTGTCAAAAGGAGTTGATCTATGGCCTCCGATCATCTCAAGGACGCTCGATTTTGCTAGAATCGATGGAAAAAAGGAGCGACAACGTGGAGCTCCAGGAGGCGGCGGAGCGAACGACTTTCTGACCGAAGTTGGAGGGAGGGGCGGCGGTCTTGATGGCGTGGTCGGATCTGCAAACGATGGCACGTGGGTGTAGAGGTTGGTCATAGAAGGAGGCGAATGTTGGGTTGCCGTCGATATTAAGGTTGTGACGGAGGTAACGGAAATTACATTATTTCCCTTATTTTATTTTTAATTTAAATTTATTAAATTCAATCTTCTAACATGAATAACTTTTGCATACGAACTCGGATTCACACGTAGTTTCTTCCGTTGGACTCGTATCGAAATTCTGGTAAACATGAAACTTTTTTGGTTGAATTTGAAGACTGTTGAAATTTTTGGCTTTATTGGATTTTTAATGGGCTTAAAATCAAAGGCGGGTGATTAAACCACTCACGCAATACTAAATTTTCTTGTGTTAGCTGAATTAGAACTCTGAAGTGATATAATTTTATTGATTGTTGTTTGGTAATTTAAATTTTTATTTAAATTAATTTGAATTTTATATTGAATTAAATTCACATTTAAATTAATATTTAATTTAATTGCTAGTTAAACACCGACAATTGATAATTAGTAACTGTTATGATATATTGGTTGATTTTGATGCTGATTGTAATTGGATGCCTATTGATTGATATGTTGGATGTATGGTTGTTATTTATTTTGATATGTCCATGTTATTATCCTATTTATTATTTGACATCTTATAAATTGTCACTTGTAATATTTGAAATGAATTAAGAAATAGGTTGAAATGATATATACCCGTGTCATTTAATTTTGGGTTGAAATGATATATATCCATTCATAATTAAATTTGAAATAACTAATCACTTGGACATAGGGTAGAAAATTATATACGAACATCGAATTTGGTTAAATTAAATGGTTTCAAAATCTTGAATTAAAATTGGTATAAACGATATTGTTTAAAGAATTGGATTTACATGAACTAAATTATTTTCTAAATTTGTGTTTTGAAATGTTGAAATTTTAATTGTTTATATGAAATTGTTTAAAAGATTTAATTTGAAATCTTAAGTTGAATCTGAGAAATGACTTAAATTTATTGGAAGTGAATTATTTTAAAGGTTTAAACTTTAATTCAAACTTCGAATTTACTGTTATTAAAGTGATTTAAAGTGGTATTTCAAAGTTTTGGATGTGAAATGGATTTAAACTAAATTCTTTAGAATGGATTGAAACTTTTAGTCATTTGAATAGAATTGCTTAAATTGAATTTGAGGTAAAATTTGAAATTGTTTTGAACTGAGGCTGATTTAAATCGAAATTTGGAATATGAAGTTTACTTGAATTGGAAGTCGAAAAATTGATTTCATTGTGATTTAGAACATGAGTTAGAATTGTTGTAAAAGAAAGAAACAGTTTTAATATAAAGTATTTTTAGGAAATTAAATTATTTAATATAGAAACTATTTTAATTACCATACTATTTTCAATATTAAACTATTTTTTGTATTCAAATCTATTTCCAACCTTTAAAACTAATTTAATCATTCCAAACTATTTTTCAATATTGAACCTATTTTAGTCATCCAAACTATTTCCAATATTCAAACTATTTTAATTATTCAAAACCATTTTCAATGTTCAAGCTGTTTTAAAAGTGTGAACTATTTAGATTTAAATCATTCATTTAAATATGAATGTTTGATTTGGAAATGCATCCAATTTTTGAATTAGAAATGATTTTGAAAATTCGATATTTTGACATGAAGTATGATTTATACAGTTAAAGTTAATACAATATTTTAATATGAAGTGTGACTCGTTCTTGAAATTTAAAAAAACCAACTGGTGTGAAAAATGACATTTAGTTGTTAAAAAGACCGAGATAGAATATTGGCATACTCTTTGTCAATACTGGAACCACTTTAACAACTGCCATGAGGTAGACGATCCAGGATGAAGTGGTTGGACTGGCGAACGTTTGCTGGATTTGAAGAAAGAGAACGATGATGGATAGACTCCGACACTTATGCCAATTGAAAATGACTAAAACAGGACGACTTGTCCTGACCCCTGAGGCTAGCTACCTCTAATGACATCTGTTCTTAGTATTACTATATTGATTTTAACCTAATCGGTGCACCTTGCTTTGATTATGGGATGGATGTTCGCGGTAGGCCGTTAGAGGTTACCACTAGTCAGGTGACTCAAATTGGTAGTATCCTACCTTGGGCATTGCTTCACGTGCATTATCATACTTTTATCCTTATCCATGACCACTACGATTTTGTTTTAGTATGGTACCTATAGGGGACTCACTGGCTACCGACGTTACCGGTCATATTATAGGACCTACATAGACTCCCTGCTTAAAAATTTGTTAAGGGGTATCAATGTAAAGCCTTAATGCTATTTTAATACTTTACTTTACTGATATACACTACATATATAGCATATCTTACTACATATAGATAGTTTAACTGATTCTTAGGAGATGGAAAATCTCATAACATCTCTTAAGCTATTGTACTCACGTAGTACACTTGATAAGAGATGGAAAATCCCATAAACATCTCTGAAGCTATTACACCCATATTTTACTTGTTATTGATTTAACTTACATAAGAACTTTTAGTTCCAAACCGAGTGTTTTGTCTTTTCATTACACTCGGGTCAACATGAGTATTTCAGTGTTTGAAGATACTGTTCCTTAAAGATGAAGACGGAGTTGGCCAGACCGTATTTACTATTATTTTTTCCGCTGCATTGTTTTGATATGTTTGTTAATTGTACTATGGTTATGTTGTAAAAATTGAAATCAAATTTATATTGTAAAACACTTCATGAACTGTTTATTTGTTTATTATATTTTGTTATTCCGCTGCGAGATTTTGTGTTTTTGCTTTCCTTCTTTTCTCTTATTTTCTTATTAAACCCCATTGACCATCCTCTCCTTTGAATGGTTTGAGTTAGACATGTATGGTTTACTGTCGACTTTAATCATCCAAAAAGATAGGTCATCACACCCTTGTAATCACGCTACTTCTGTCTTTGCTTATGTCTCGATACCAAGCCTCCTCTAGTTCATCCAAAAGTTCCATTACCAAAGCCTCTTCTTAGGTAATGAAAATTAGCTAAAAACCAAATCACCAAATACCCGTCATGAATGTTTATCCCACTTTTCATTTCCAACACCTATTATATGTGAATCTCCTATTATGGCCCTGAAAGACGAGCCTATTTGAGAAGTTTCCCTGCTACATCTCCATGCGCGAATTCCTCCAATATCCTCTAACCACCTCCTTCATCGGGACTGCTACCTCCTCCTCCTCTCTCTCTGATCGCTATGTTGCCTCTATATGGAATAGATCCCGACGACACGAGTGATGAGGCTGAGTTGTCGACTGATTATGTTCAAGCTGTCATCATTTGTACCTTCTTAAGTTTCATTCATTTAACTGACTGTTGAGATCTGTATCTAAGGTGATGACAATGATCTTGATGTATGTTTTCCAGCACTCTTCCATGATTGGCATTTACAAGTTCATTATATTCCGAGACCTAGTGTTGTGTTCTTGTTGTAATTTTATGCCTTATGTGGTGAGATTTTGTTACTTTTGTTAGGACTAGGGTTTTTTTGTATGAATTGTAATTGCTAAGATTCATTTTTCCTTGTAGCTATTTTAATCATATTACATAAATAAAATTATTATAGTCGTCTCGCATATGTAAATAGGAACGACGGTTTAGAATTTGAATAGCATGATATCCCTAAAATTTGGTTGAGATGGATCGTGTATACATATGGGTTGGTAGAAATGTAACATTGAAGATTTTTTTTGTTACAATAAGTATTGCCAACTCATATGTTTAGTTTTCATAAAAAATGATAGAGTATCATCCAACCCCGGTTATAACAAACTATTTTTTTAATAAAATAATATATTAAATACAAATGATAAAAATAAAAAACTGAAAATGAAATTTAGCAAGGAATGGTACTAAAAATTTATTGAACTAATATGATTTTCAACGTAGAAAAAAGTCAACAAAAAATTAGAAATCTTAGAAAAAATTAGAAATCTTAGGAAAATAAAAAATTATATTAAAAAACAAAATAAAAGGAAAATATCTTATGAAAATGAATGACCACAAAAAATCAAAAATAGAAAATTACTTAATATTCGTATTTGTTAATCGGGTTTTCGACCCAAGAAGATTTCAACAGAAAGTAGAAGGTCAAAACGAAGACGAAACAATTCACGAATTTGAAAACACACTTAGAATGACTAGAAGAAGAAACTCAAAAAGTTGCAAGTCCATTTGAGTGAATGAGACTACTCGGTACAAGAGGAACCTCTTAGTATCAAGGGTTTTGTTTTGCTCTTTGGGCCCTACATTCCTCTTGTGATCAACATGCTAGTTCAAGTAATTAACGTCTAGTGCTTTTCCCATAAAATATAAGAGCAACTCTAAGGATTTATGAGGAAAAAGAGAAGAAAGCAGGATAAGACAAGGAGTATCAAGGAAATCATCGAGAACAACTCAGCTTTCGTGAAAAAGAGTTTAGAATACTACAAGCAAGAGATAGGCAGACATCATAAAGGGAAAAGTTGGCTTTTCGCCTAACTAAACCTCTCGGTACCGAGAGGTCTATATTGCTACTTGGGCCTTTATGCTCTCCTCTGCACCTCTGGGCATGCATTTGGACTTTAGATTTCATGGGCCTATGGATCTGAAGAGTATTTTCCTCTATAAATATCAACCCTGGCAACTAAAGAGGGGCTTTAGACTCTAGATCTTCTTCATCTCCTATCTCTCCCTCATAATACTCACCTAGGCAGATTCTTTTGGTAGTTATGGGCTTAAGAACCAGTCAATCTCTTATACTTGCGACTTCAGTCTTTCTCAAATCTCTAATAAATAAAATATAAAGTGGACATAGGGTAGAGATCGCCGAACCGTTATAAAAATTCTAGCATGTCCTTTAATTTCTTATTGTTTCTGCTAGATCTAATCCTACAATAGGTTATATTTGAGTATTGTGCCACTTTTGGCGTCAACATTTTGGTGCTTTTACTGAGAAGTGAACTCAAGGTTAGATCTAGCTTGCTATTTTGAATTTGGGGAAGTTTGTTGGTTAGATCCAGAAGTTTTGCTTAAGGAATTTGCAAACTTGCTATTTGAAATCAATGGCGCCTGGGAGTGGTACAAGATCATTTGGATCGGTTGTTGCTGGAAGTGAAGTGAATACTTTCCAAATTGAAGTTGGAAACCAATAGGCAATACTAGGCTCATCTACCAACAGGAAGTGGTTACAAGGCGTGGATGTGATATGGTGATGTTGGAGTTAAATCAAAAGATGACAAATAGTCAGAAAGCTTTATTGGACAAGATGGAGGCTTTACTAACCCAGCAACTGCAAAGGACTAGGAGGAATAGGAGAGAATCATTTCCTTCTAGGCATAAAGAAGAGAATTCATCTGTTCTAGTCAAAACAAGTGAAAGGAAAAGGGAAAACAGAAGGAATTAATCTTTGGAGTTGCAGGAGGAAGAAGAGGTGCTCCCCCCGTAAGAAAACAACTTAGTATCGAGAGGATTTCTCTCGACACTCAGAGGAATGTAAGAGAGGAAGGGGATAAGGTGTTGAAGCATATGACTTATCTGATTCTAAGGAGAAGCTTCAGCTTAATGGTGATGATTACGAACTAAATGTTAAAGCTAATAGAGCTAGAGTTCAAATGGTTGCAGCAGAGTCAACCGAGCATCAATGAAAAACTATAGGAGTGGTTCTCCCAGAGATTTGAGAGCTTAGATGTCAGCAAGAAAAGCGAGATCGTTTGCAGAGCCAAACACATAGCATAACCCCTGATTGTCATCCTATAGAATACCGTGCCAGCAAGGAATATGTAACAAACATGGTTAAGTGATTGGTTAAAAAAGGCAAAGGTCGAAAGAATGAAGATTGGGGCTAGGCACCAAGTAGAACTCCCCTTCGCAGAGAAAATTTTGAGAGAAGAGTATCCTAGGTAGTTCATGATTCCAACTTTTCCATCATACAATGAGACTACCGATCCTAGGAAACATTTACTCAAGTACGAATGGCACATAGATGGTGCTAAGGCGACAGATGTTGTTCGATGTAGATGCTTTCCCATCATCTTGGAAAGAGTTGCATCGATGTGGTGTACTAGGCTCGCACTGAGATCCATATCGACCTTTGATGAGTTAGGTAGAAAGTTCTTTGAGCTAGTTTAATGTTGTTGTTCTTGAAGTAAGCAATCCAAAGGAGGATTCGGTATTCATGGCATTGGTGTAGAACATTCACCTAGATACGAATTTCAGTTAACGGCTGAAGATAAAGCAACCTACAACCATGAAGTAGTTCCATTGGAAGGCTAACCAGTTTCTACAGTTAGAGGAAGCTAACCTAGCTTCATGCAATGCCGATTATAGACAGTCAAAGTAGGCTATCCAAAGCAATGTAATGGTAAAACAATCTAGAGATAGCGTTGGAAATGTTGCAACTAATGTTGGAAACTCTGGTAACCAGAAAAGGGAACTAAGGCTCCATCTATAGTGTAATGACAACAAGAAACACTAGAGAAACATGAAATCGAAAGATTACAATCCTCTAAACAATACATTGGAAAACATATACCCTAGCCACTGAAGGAATGGAACGATATAAGAAGCCACCCAGAAGGGAGGCTACCAAGCAGAAAAGGTGCTCCAGAAAAATCTGTTCATTTCATGAAACTCATGGATACAACATGAACGAGTGCCAACATTTGAGGGATCTCATCGAAGAACTGATAAGGAAAAATGAGCTCTAACATTAAGTCAAATCATAGAAGGAAGGCGGTCAAGTATCAAAACTCCCAGGGTCGCCTGCCCAAGGGAATCAATCTGTACTAAGCGGAGGGGCCTAGGAGAAACAATGAGAAGTTAATTATCAACAACATAACTTGAAGACCTTAGCTGGAGGGAAATGGAACAGTACGTAAGCTTGTTGAAGCATACCACAGGAGGTCCGTTTTGCTGTAGAAGTTGGAACTCCGGTCAATCAGCAGAGGATGGTAATTGATGGTATCATATTCAGAAATAGAGATGCTGACTGAGTCGAAGTGCCAACTTTTGACTCCATGATGGTATCGTTTGGAATTGGATTGGCAACTGTACATCGAGTCTTAGTAGACACTGGGAGTTCGGTGGACGTACTATTTAGAGGAATATTCGATCAAATAAAGATCAACATAAAGAAGTTTATGGCTTGCAAAACCAATATTCAAGGATTTATAAGAGAAGCAAAACAACCGATTGGGACGATTGATTTGCATGTGGAGTTAAGCGAAGGAGATCGGATAATTCAAATTCAAAAATTCATTATCGTGGACGAATGCTCAGCATATAATGCCTTCTTTGGCCAACTGGCTCTGGCTGATTTCAGGATAGCATTGGCGCCTTAGTGTTTAGTGAAAAATTTCCCTACGGAGAATAGGTTCGGACCAATAAAATGTAACCAGTGCGCTAGAAGGGAATGGTACGTTGTGGAACTAAGAAAAGCAAAGTGACGTGAGAAAGGTAGGAATATGGAAAGAAGTCTCTGCATTTAGCACTCGCAAGCATAGTAACCAAAGCCTGGAACCTGGCTTGGGACCAAAACCATTTTGATAAGGCCGTAGATCCCAGGAAGAAGTCAAGGATAGGAAAAATAACATTGGTAGAGCTGATGATGAATGTTCAAATCGACATGGATGATCCTACTAGGGTCCTGAAGATTGGATCTTAGTTCAACACTAACTTAAGGAAAGAATTGGTGAATTTCCTCCCAGGAAATTTGGATGTATTTGCTAGGAAACATTTGGATATGTGCATGATATCGCTAGAGATAGCATGTCACGCGCTGAGTATTAATCCAAAGTTCCAACCAATAAATCACGGAAGGCGCAGTCTGGGTCCAGAGTGATCTGCTGCGCTGAAGGAAGAAGTGGATAAGCTAATGGCCAATGGCTTTATCTGCGATGCTTTATACCCTGATTGGGTATCCATCCGCGTATTGGTCAAGAAGCCGAATGGAAAAGGGAGAACTTGTGCCGACTAATATGATTTGAATAAGGCATGCCCGAAGGACAGCTTTCCTACACCCAAGATCGACCAACTGGTCGATGAGACTATAGGATGCTTATTTAGGCTATAACCATATTTTGATGCATATATCAGATTGGAAGAATACTAGCTTTAAAATAGATTTAGGATTATACTACCATCGAGTAATGCCGTTCATTTTGAAGAATGCCAAAGCTACATACCAAAGATTGGTGAATTCTATGTTCAAGAATCAAATTAGATGGAAAATTGAAATATACATAGATTATATGCTTGTGAAATTATGGGTATCTTGAAACCATCTGGATGACCTTTCAGAGATGTTTGAAGTTTCGCAGAAATATGAAATGAATTTGAATCCATTGAAATGTTCTTTAGTATTAACATCGGGAAAGTTTCTAGGGTTTATTGTAAATACACAAGGCATCGAGGCCAATATGAAGCAGACTGAGCCTTAAGGAACTTGACCGCCCCAACTATGAAGAAAGAGCTATACAGCTTGAATGGGAAGATCGCTGCTTTGAGTCGGTTCATCTCGAAAGCCAAAGGTAAATGTACACCCTTCTTTATTGCTCTTAAGAAAGGAAAGAAAAACTTTAAATGGAACCAAAATTTCCATAATGCCTTTAAAAAGTTGTTGAGGCACATAGATACACTAACGGTCTTATCCAAACAGCTAGACGCAGAGGAGTTAATTGTTTATTTGGCACTTTCTGCTCATACGCTTAGCACAACACTAGTATGTGAGGAGGCCAGGATTCAAAGGCCGGTCTATTATATCAGCAAGCACTTTACAAGAGCTGAAAAGAACTACCTAAATTTGGAAAAACATGCATACTACTTTCTGATTGTGTCTAGAAATCTATGGCCAGATTTTCAACCTCGTCGGTCAAAGTACTAATGGACTAGCCTCTGAAGTACCGACCCAAGCCCTTAGGAAGATTGTAGAAATGGAATATTGAATTGAGCCAATACGATATCACTTACCATCCGAGGAGAGTGATAAACAGGTGGGCGTTGGTAAATTTCATCGTCGAGTTTACCGTGTGAGGTAGTGAGGCTGAAGAGGATGATGCGGTTCCAGTCCTACATTGGAAGCTACTTGTTGACGGTTCCTCAAATGAATATAGCTTGGGAGCAGGAGTTGTATTTCAAATATCTAAAGGATGGTCAAATAGTTACGCATTAAATTCAGAATTTTCTATAACTAATAATGAAGTTGAGTACGAGGCATTAATAGCAGGATTGGTATAGCAAAGGAAATAGGGATAAAAATGTAGCAAATATTTAGTGATTCCCGGCTGGTGGTTTGCTAGATCAAAAAAAACCTAGAGCTACTAGAGGACATATAACATTATACGATAATGCACATCCCTAGAGAGGCAAATATGAAGGCGGATTCATTAGCTAAGTTAGCTAGCTGTAGGGAAGCACAACAAATGGGATTAGTTATGGTGGAATTTCTAATAACTCCAAGTATCGACCAGATGGACATCAATTGGATTTTGGAGACCATGGAGGATGAGGAGTCATGGATTAAACCAATCAAAGAATATTTAATCAATGGAACTCTCCCGAGAGACAGGAATGAACTAGAAGAAACTCCTTCATAAACGCCACGATTCATGATGTAAGGTGGAGTACTGTACATGAGAGGATTCTCTATGCCTCTACTTCGGTGTGTAACCAATGAGGCTAGGAAGATCCTCATGGAAATCCAAGAAGGCTACTGTGGAGATAACACCAGGAGGAAGACTTTGGCGAAAAGTTCGCTATGGATATTTTCGGTCGATAATAAACCGGATGTTACTGAATACACCAAACAATTTTGACCGGTGCTATAGATTTGAGAAGATTCCGAAAGCCTTATTGATTGAACTTATGCAGATGGTTAGTCCATGGCTGTTTTCAATTTGGGGAATTGATATTATTGATACACTAACGATAGCGAAGGGAGGAACAAAGTATGCTATTGTTGCAATGGATTGTTTTACGAAATGGATAGAAGCAGAATCGATTTCCATGATCACAATGAAAAAGGTAATTAACTTCTTAACAAAAAATTTATTTGCAGGCTCAGAGTACCTCAGAAGATCATCATAGATAACGGAACCCAGTTCGAGAGCATCGAATTCAAGGATTTCTACAACCAATATAGAATTGAGAAGAGCTTCTCAATGGTGGCATGTCTACAGGCAAACAGACAAGTTGAAGCAGTGAACAAGATCATCAAATCCACTTTGAACAAGCCACTAACTAGAGCTAAATGCAACTAGGTTGATGAGCTTTTGCTAGCACTATGGGAATATAGGACGACACATAAGTATGCTACTGGGCACTTTTCATTCGCTTTGGCTTATGGATAGTAAGCGATGATCCCGATAGAACTACAAGTCCCTTCTCATCATACAAAACATTTGACCCGAAGGAAAACGAGGAACTCTTACTTAAGTCCCTCGATTTGGATGATGAAAAATGGGAAGATATAAAATTAAAGGTAGTTTCCCACCAGAAAAGGGTAGTGCAACATTTCAACCCTAAGGTTCACAACCATACCTTTGAGGTAGGGGATCTCATTTTGAAATGAGTTCTCCCAAGTACGGGGGCGCTTGGCTTGAACTGGGAAGGACCCTGCGTGATTGAGCAGAAGCTTAGAGATTGAAAATTAAAGCCGACAACTATTGATGGAATCCCTATCCCACATGAATGGAACAATGATCTACTGCAGCACTACTACATTTATTTTTTCTCCATTTATTTTCGCTAATCAACTGCCCACGGACATTGGGGAAATGTAATAAGGCAGGACTTGCCACTTCCCTCGTTCTCGAATGAAGTCGGTTTCTTAAACCAATGGAACTGTGTTTTTGCAAGAAAAATTCTTGACAAGGGATATCTCCCCACGGATCATGGCAGGGGATCATAGCCCCAGAAAACCCATTTAATGGTCGATCGAATAATTTAGCCCCGACCTTCTGGATTTCGTCGTTGCCCGAAGACTGGCGACGACAAGAAGGTTTAGAAACCCCAACCTTTAGGAAGGTAAAACTCTAACCTTCAGGAATCTAGCGCTTCTCGGAGATTGGCAATGTTAGGAAGGTAAAACTCCATCCTTTAGAAATATGGCATTGCCTGAAGATAGGCGATGTCGGGAAGAAAAACTCTAACCTTCAGAAATCTGGCACTGTCCGAAGATTGGCAGCATCGGGAAGGTAAAACTCCATCCTTTAAGAATCAGGGTTGTCCATAGAAAGATGATGCCATAAAGAAAAGCTCTATCCTTTAAGAATCTGGCACTGCCTAGAGATAAGCGATACTAGGAAGGAAAACTTTAACTTTCAGGAATCTGGCACTGCTTGGATATTGGCAGCATTAGGAATGTAAAAATGTATCCTTAAGGAATCTAGCATTGCCCAGAGATAGCCGACACTAGGAAGGAAAACTCTATCCTTAAGGAATCCGGTGTTGCTCGAAAATTGGCGACTCTAGGAAGGAAAACTCCAACCTTCAGAAATCGGGTGTTGTCAGGAGATTGGCAATATCAGAAAGGAGAACTTTAAACCCCAAGAATCCGACATTGCCCGAAGATTGGCAACGTAAGGGATGACAGCTGCTTCAATTTTATTGGATAATTGACCCAATCTTTCGAGATTAGTTAGATAATTCAATCCCAATTCGTAGGAATTTTCCATTTCCTGGAGATAGGCAACATCGGTGTGTAGTAATTTTCAAGGCTGATCTGATAATTTGGCCCAGCTTTTTAGAAAATAACTAAGGGATCGAGCGGATAAATCGACCCTGACTTGTAGGGATTTGATGTTGCTTGGAGATAGGCAACATTAAGAAGAAAATCTTATAATCAAACCATCAATGTTAGTTTTCGGAGATGGAAACTACAACGCGGCTAGATTTTTCGACCATGATCGCTAGGAATTTGCTTGTTGCCCAAAAATAGGAAAAAGGTTACTCGAAATTGGATGGTTCATGTGTTGGTTTCTAGAGATTGAAACTACTGTCCAACTGAATTTCAACGACTCAGCTAGCAACCAAGCAGAACACATTCGATCAAGGATAAGCGAGGATGGTCATGAAGGCTCAAAAACAAGTATTATTTGACTTTCTTGATCTGGGAAACGGATAGGTAAGGCACATGTAAACTGGGGGCAATTGGATAATTTTCCCCATGATATTTCTATCCAATTAATGTTTGCTTCCTGACATTGGAAGTTCTAAGTCCTATAAACAGGGGAAAATATGCAACAAAACTATATAGGAAAGAGAATAAACATTCCATTTGCTGCCCCACGATCACGGGAGTAGCGCGGAACTTGCAATGTGTAGGATTAGTGATCAGTGAAGAGATAATTGATCTAACACGAGCCATCGATAACCATATAGTTGGTTAACTGTTGGTCCTAGTTTTTCCAAGTGGGATGCTTCTGCGACCATAGATAAGACTAACGGCGGAATAAACCAAAGCAATTGGAGAAATATTATTTACATGCATAGAGTTGTAGTAAATAAGCAAAATGCATAGGAACATGCATATATAATATAGAAAAATTGCAATTCAAGCAGTTATATCATATACACGGGCAGTTATATATAAGCAGGTATAGTATATAAAAGTACGGAAAAGCAAATGGAACAAAGATTACAAAACAAAAAGTGATCTTTTCATTACTACAACTTATATATATAAGAAATAGCAAGAGCGCATCCCATACAAACATAGGCTGATTACCACCAAAAGAAAGCCAAAATGATATGGATTACACAATAAAAGAAAACAAGCCACCATGCAAAACAGCTCCAGGCATCCTCTACTTGCTATTCCTCTTCTTACCGCTTGGGCCAATAGAGTGCGACCACCTTTGGATTTCTCCTCTTCGGGAGTGTCACGCTCATGATGGGTAGTCTCTTCTTTGGTTGTGGCACCGAGCACGTCGGTTGTCTCCCCAATGAAAATTTTGGAGGGTTTGACTTAGAACTTTTGAGGCCTCATCCTAATATTAGGACGCTTAGAAGTAGGACTTGTAGGAGTGGAAGCAATGTGATTTATGACACCAGACTTAGCTTTCACTTGGATTTTTCCAAAATCAGCATTCAAACTCTCCTCCATGGTGGTGCGATTAGTGGAGTCTGTAGCATCGATTATGACAGAGTCTTCCTTCTAGGACAGAGAAATACCCTCCAAGTTTTCTAGAGAAATTATTTTCTTAGAAACGGGCCTTGGACCGGAAGAGAAGAGAGGAGCAGAGATGGAAAGTCCAATGGAGACAGAGGATAACACGATGAACAATGCTATAGATCCTAAACCCTAAGTAGTTGGCAGTCGAGAAGGAAGATGCGATTGACCTACAAGTTGGCAAGCATAATAGTAGAGGTTAGAAGTTGACCTGGGTGAGAACTAAAGTGTATCGAATACATGTGAAACAAGAGAAATATCATCGCCTAAAATCAATTGTGAAGTGGGGGGCATAGAAAATTCACCCTCTTCAATGAAATACTAAATCAGATGGTCAATGGAAGGAATGTACGGCTCAATGAGAGCTAGCCGCTGTAAGAGCAGAGATGGTCTAAGTGACCGTAGAACTACCTCCTTAGCCTTAACAGTGTTTGTTGTAAGCTCCTTGGATTTTGGAATGGATGAATCTCCTATACCTGATGCACTTGGGCCACTAGGAGCTTTGGCGGCAGCACCGTCCTCAAAAGCAAGGACGGCCTTTCCCTTGGTTATTTTTTTGATATTTTTGGCATCGAGATACTCGACCATCAACTCCTCCCCAAAATGAGTAACGTCGGCTTCGCGGCTCGACATAACACCTTTTCCAATGCATCAGCAAGAGTCTTAGCATAACTACTCCCCATCCACTTCAAATTTTTGTGTAGAATCACACCGGCATAGATGTAGTGGAGAGTTGCATTTAGCTTATCTCTTTCCTTAGACCTAGTATCCTTGAGTTCCTTCAACTCAACCCTAATGGACGCGAGGTCAACATTAATGTCCAGCTTGTCAACCTTCAACAAAAGCAATTCATCAGCGATTTATTCTTTTTCCTCTCTCAACCTTTGTAATTTGGATACCTGCTCATTAATAGTCCGGTCCCTATCCTGCATGATCTTATCCTTTTTAGTGAGGACCAGGTCCTTTTCATCAACTTTCGACTCCAGAGCAACACTCTCCTCATGGGCAGTGTTGAGGCGATCTTTAGCGCGAGATTTGCTTGGGAATGCACAAACTTCACCTTTATCATTAGGCTATCAACCCTCTCCTTTGCCTCTATTGTAGCATCTCTTTTGACCGTTGGTTTCTTTACGTCCTCCTCGCAATTCTTGATGATTCTTTCGAAGTTCGCTTTTTAGATTCAAAGGACCGAATACCAATACAGTTGATTCTATTGACACTAGAGAGGGCGTAGCAAAGCCTTTTCCATTTATTACCCTTGTTGAAATTCCTTTGAACTCGTTAGATATCCTGGTCCATCTCCTCCTTTGGAGTGTTTTTAATATCTTGATCAAACATCATACCATGTAAGAAAAGGTTGGAAAAGCGGCCTGTAAGCGTGGCAGAGCAGCATGAAGAGGAGGCGAGGGAGAAAAGGTTCCCTTTGGTCGTGGGGAAGCAATGGTGGTCAAGGATTATGGAGCAGGAATTTGTTATTGAAAATAATATTAAGGTTGAATGTGCGATGGAACAACACCGAAAGAAAAGCCACTGCGATCGTGGAATTCTCTTTGTCATTTGGATGGATCATGAGATAGCCCTTCTTCAGCCTCTTTTTTCTTTTTTCCTCTTTCCATCTCTCTCCTTATTAGGCCTTCAGGCATCCTCAGCCTCACATTCCTTCCTCATACACCTTTCCTCATCGATCTCTTAACGACCCCTATAGCCGGAATAACGAGGATTCGTGTTAGGAGTTTGTCCTCTATACTCGCCAGCGTTATATGAGAGATTTCTGTATCAATCCCTGCCTATGGAACCTAAAACAGAAAGAAATAGTATAAGTGTTGGAACCACAAAAGATAACAAATAAAGGGATGTGTGTTCGTGCTCCTGAACTATATGTTGTCGGTGATCCCCTATGTGCTCTACAGACCATGCTGACAAGTAATTAGAGATGAAGTCTCACCACCTTCATTGAAAATTCCCCCAGGCGAGAAGCTGAAGTTAGGGGAACTCTCAGCAAGAAGATCGGTAATGGAGATGTTGAAGTAGCTTAAACTAGCAAATAGGTCACTGAAAATTCGACCCCAAGGAGATGTCTTACCTAAAGGTAATGTGGTCGGTCCTCCATGCATCTTACAAGTTTCAATGACAATCGCTCTGGACGGGATAAGCTTGGAAATTCGGGGCGCTCAAAGGGTAACTCGCCAAACGATTTACCCTCCTTCGCACTAGCGTGGTAGTCACTATCACTATCACCAGTGCTCTATTCTTGCTCTCCCACCATTGGATCCTTCCCTTCTTACCTACATGCACTCTCACTCTCCTCTAGGATTGGCTGCATCCCAACTCTTTCATCCCATTCTCTTGAGATGTCACCAATAGTTAGTTCTTTAGCTCCCCTTTCAACATTGTATACGTCGTGCCCGATGGACCTTCGACTTTTCCCCGGGGAAGCTTGTTGGAGCTGCGAGTCAGGATATAAGATTGGATATATACTCTAGAGTCGCTGGGCGGAGGCGATTTAGCAATAACATATTTATTAGGGGGCAACAAACCATATCATCAGAGATTTTGTTGGTCAAGAGATATGCAGTAGTGCGATGCTGGAAGCTGATCTGCTTCAGAGCTTTAAGGATATTAGCATGCTCATTGCGATCGTCTAGAATAGGAATATCCGTGTGGAAGTGGACAATAAGTTAGGCCCTTGGGCAAAAGAAACCCAAGCGCTAAAGAGTAAGAAGGAAGGGAATCATACTTACAGAAAGCCAATCCCCACTGAAGCCATACGGGCATTGGATGAAATAGTATCGTTCTTGAAATAAGATCATTTGTTGCAAACCTTTTCAATAACCTTGCACCTACACCAAACCTCAACGATCATGTAAGATGATGATTCATGCCTCTGCTTGAAGGGTAGAAGATAAGTTAACTCGTTGAAATGCGGAGACCGTTAGAACCAATTCATGAAGGGACTTGGTATGGAGCCAGCCCAAGCTCTTGAAGAACTGTGCATAAAAATGGATTGAATGGTGGGATGACACCACCTAGGAACATGTATTTATTGCATGCCATTTATCCCAATGGAGGGCGGTGCGCTCGTTTACCTTGTGTTAGGAGAAGCACATCGCTTTAGGAATCCCATATTGGAAACAAATGTTTTGAAGCATCTTGGGAGTAAGAATTATGGGTATTTGTTTTAGCAGGTCATCCAAGACCATTAGGTGAATCTATGCATTCATAGGGAGGTTGATTTTGCAAAAGGTCCACTAGTAAAACTGCGTCTTGTAACTCGATAGTGATCGAACGTCCGGGCCTGATAAGTAGAGAAGGTGAAGCCTGAGCTATGGAGAATCCAACTCAGAACAAGTCACTCTAAACAAGAAAGCTTGGCATTCAACATGGTTGGGTATGTTTTATTTAAAATATCGAACCTGTGTGACCAACGTCTATAATTCAAAGGACGTCGACGTGTGTTGACAAGCAAATTTCGAGCGTTGACCGAGGCAAGCGAAAGTGTTAATCTATACAGTGTGAGTCTCGCAGCTCGTACATAATGAACGGACCACCATGTGTTGGTACATGCTTGTGCTAGAAAAATGAGCCACGCCGCAAGTTGGAACTGTGCATTAGATCTTATCGGTTGTCGATGCATAATTGATAATGGAACCGTTGTCCAGAGTGACACAGAAGCTTTAACTTTACAGGAACATTGGGAGTGCAGTAATGAAGAATGCTATAAAGTAAATGATAAAGATGTCGAGCAATGGAATCGTTAGGATCTTGAACCCTAACTGATACGATCGTTCTTGGATAAGAACCATCTTGTTGGAATAAGAATTATATATCACGATCGAATAGACGTTGATAAGAGTTAGATTTTGGATGTCATTCAGGGTTAGCATGAGAAAGCACCTAGCCCTAAACTTCAACCAATTCCAACTCTAATCGACACCTTTTGAATTAATATCCATGAACGAACACCATCTCATCTTAGAGAAATTTCCAACCGTAGAAATTCAAGGTTTGGGTTAGAGCTGAAAATTATTTGGAATCAACGATAAGGACTTTAGGTTGATGGTACATATTAGAGTCGGTGGTGAGACCATGGAGAGGAATCGAGGTCGATTACTTTGGCAAGAGGATGAAGGCGTTGATCTTAAGAACACGACGACAGCTGATCAGGGTCGATGGTAGCTGTTGGGAATTGACGGTAGTCGCTTTGAGCACGAGGAGGCTATGACTAGAGGAATTGGCAACGAAAGGTCATGTTGTAAGTGCTCTTGGCGGCAGGTAGAAGTTGGAAATGAAGAGTGAGGTATGAAAAATTTCTAAGTGTTGCTTATATATAAGAAATCGTGGCTCAGTGAAAGCAGTCGGTACCAAGAGAGAACCTCTCGGTACCGAAAAGAAATTTTGACCCAAAAATCTGCGAAAAGCATGGTAAAGGAAAAAGAAAGGGTAGCTAGAGCAAGGAATGATCTCCAAAGGGTAGATCTCGTTCTTAACACGAAGAATGGAATTTCGGCTACGCAAAGCAGCTGGAAGAATGTCTACAGGAAGAAAGCAGTGTTTGAAGCAGTTCCTGAACGATTAATCGAAGCCAAGAGATAGCGAGTCAGAACTTATCTTGATCCAGAGCATGTTTTGTTTCCAACAAAAGAAAACTCTAGGGGGCAATTTTTAACCAAGTTCTAACCAACCAGATTTCAACTATAAGTAGAAAGTCGAAATGAAGATGAAATGATTCATGGACTTGGAAACACACTTAGAAGGACTAAAAGAAGGAACTCAAAACATTGCAATTCCATCTGAGTGAATAAGACCAATCGGTACCAAGAGGAACCTCTCAGTATCGAGAGCTTTTTGTTGCTCTTTATGCCCTACAATCGTCTTGTGATCAATATGCTACTTCAAGTAATCATCTTCTAGCGCTTTTCTCAAAAAATAGACGAGCGAATCTAAGGATCGATGAAAAGAAAGCATATTGGGACAAGAAGTATCAAGGAAACCATCAAGAACAACTCATCTTTCATGAAAAAGAGTTTAGAATAAAACAAGCAAGGTTATATTAATAATTAGTACTGAGAAGTCTATATTGGTAACTGGGCATGTGTGCTTTCCTCTACACCTCTGGGCTTGTGTCCGAACCTTGGATTTCATGGGCCTATGGATCTGCAGAGCAGTTTTCCTTATAAATATCAACCTTATAGCAACTAATGAGGGGCTTCAAACTCTGGATCTTCTTCATCTCCTATTTGTCCGTAACAATTGCCACCAAGGCAGATGCTTTTGGCATTTCTAGGCTTATGAACATGTCAATCTCTTGTATTTGTGACTTCGGTCTTTCTCAGATATTTAACAAATAAAATATAAAGTGGACATAGGCGAAAGAATGACGAATCACTATAAATTTTTTAGCATGTTATTTACTTTCCTTTTGTTTCTGCTAGATCTAGTTGTACAACAAGTTATATTTGGATGTTATGCCATTTTGGCGTAACTATATGAATGTTAATTTACTCCTTAATTTAATAAATTTGCCGTAGAAAATATTTAAAATTAGGAGCTTCTTATAATTTTTTTTGAAATAAGTAAATTATAAAGTGTAGCGCAGATTTTACACACACACACACACATATCTATTCTCTTTGCTAATCCGACTTCGCTTTGAGAGTCTAATATGCTATGAATCATGAATCTTTTCAAGGTTATGACCAAGAAGGAAGGAGAAAGGGCCAGATGACAGAAGTCGGCTAACATCGTTATTCCTGTGTATGAGAACATTGTAATGGAGAAGGACATAGCAAAGCTCTCCATGCTTACTAGCTGAATAATCATAGAAAAAGCACTATTCTTCTTTAGTTAGGTAGTTCTTAGAGATCGTCAGACCAAATGTTTATATTGGGAATTGAAGGCCTGCCCCAAATGAGATGGTGAATTAGTCACCACTATGCACCTTCATCTCTCTGAATGAATTGAGGCCTGGCCTGGCTCGTGTCGTTTCAACAACCGACGGTCTCAGATACGACCGCCTTCAATAATTGCAAGTCCTGTTACATGCCAACTTTCATTCACCAAACCCAGGTTCATCTCATGTAGTGATTGTGGACTCATATAAGAATACGGAGTGGGTTGATGCATCAGACTTAACCCAGTCTTTCATAACATGCATTCCCATTCATGTTGCAACTAATTCGGTAAGCTACGTGTCCGGACATCCTTCAGTCCCCTAACCTTACTCATAGCACCCTTCCGCCCGCCCTTATAATGCTAGTCACTACTCCCACTACAGCTAGGAAGTAAGCCCCACGACTCAAAGCGGCAAAGAAAAAATAGAATTTGCTACGAAAGCTAGCTAATGCGGGTATTCTACATATGAGAACATTGTAATGGAGAAGGTCATAGCTGAAATAGGAATATTTTTCACTAAAGCGCCAAAATTCACTATATATTTGACACGGGTTTGCCGTAATGCTGGGATTATGGCGAATGCATCTGTCGTCATTGGTGCATAAATAAATATACCAAGTAGTATCAATGAACTGACTATAAGATAAAGGAGAAAATAAAGTCAAAGTTAAGAGAACCTAATCAATTAAGTCAGCGTTTGGATTTTTGAGCCGACTTTAGACTTACCCAATTGATATTCATACCCTAATCAAAATTACTATAGACATACTTTAGAGCATCCATAGGAACAAGTTCGGTATGTAACTGGATGTTAAGCTGCTATGGTAGTTTACTACTATAGGAAGGTACTACTTTGGTTGTCAGATGGTTCGGTTAGCTGCATTCGAAGCCGAGGTAGCATAGCTGTATATTAATTGTTACAGGTGGGTATACTCCCTAAAACACAGAGCTGATGGCTCTATCGAGAGGGCTCGTATTATGGAAAAAGGTCTCACACAAACCTATGGAATCTATTATCTCGAGATGTTTGCTCCTATAGCCAAACTAAATGAGTCATTCTGTCAGTTGCAACTAACAGACCTTGGTCACTGCATCAGCTTGATGTCAAAGAAACCTTTCTTCATGGAGACCTCCATGAATAGGTTTCGATGATCCTCCACCAGGTTTTCGAGCTCAGGGGGAAGTATTTAGGTGAGGCGATATATGGTCTCAAGTAGTCTTCTCGGGTTTGGTTCGAGATATGAAGTTTGGTTATGACGAAGATAAATAGGTTTCCAGAGAAGGAATGCTGATCATTCCGTGTTCATACAAAAGTGCGCAACGAAGAAACTAATGTTCTCCCAGTGTACTCAGTTTATTTCTCTAAATTCACAAGTGAAATTCTTATATTAGTCAGAAAGGCAGCTAGTCAGCAAGCCGAGTAAGACAACTATTATTAAGTTGAGCGAGCTTTTGCTAATACTAATCAAAGACGAACTAGAATGAGAGAAGCATCACTACGGGAAGGATGAACGGATAAGGCAACAACTACTAGGGATGTAGCCCTAGTCTAAACAGTAAGGATTTCTTCATTTTGGGTGGCAGTATTGGTCCTCAACCTTGAAAGAGCAGCTAACCGAATCTTTCTCTTTTGAATGAATTTGCGCATTTTGGCGAATTTTGTCTTATTATTGTTTGTATGTAACCATCCAAGTGAACAAATCACCTACTATTGATCCGCCCTTTAAAATAAATGGGCTTTTCACTTGCCCGATCAGATTCTAATGAACTTTTTAGTCCATTTAGACCACTAAGTAGTGCATTTCTCCCTTTCTCCGGGGAAAGTCTGTGACCTCAGAAATGGGAAGATCAGTTCCGAACTATATGATACAATCTTCGATTCACACGTATTAAGCATAAAAGATCCTATTTCCTTACACTTTGAAAACTCACTTTAGCCAGAATCATCGCATCTGACTTTTAGTTAATGATTCAGTCACAAATACCAATACGAGCTGTTTCCATTTCAAACTACTCGACGGTGGACTTACAAAGTGATTGAACCAGCAACTGTCGCCAATCACGCGAACGGAAAGAAAGATTCTACTCTGCCAGACACGGCTTCACAAGACCATTTCAGTCTACTCTTGGCTAAGCACTATTGCGCACTGGGTTTTCAAACCCTAGCTTTCATCATTATCGTAGCGCTTACTTAATCACATTCTTAATAAGAGATAGATCACTCTATATATTCTATTAGTAATTCTTCGTTTGAAGTAATATATAACTATTGACCAGTGTTTATACTCTGAATTGAAAGTAGTCTATTAATTTCAGTGTGAACTCACCTATTGACCCATTAATATATCGAGTAAAGTCTTGACAGTATGAATATGTTATAATAACCATTATAATAACCAATCATTAGGCCTTAAAGACTTAATAAAATATCTAATAGCTAGTAAAGAACTATAATATGATGGAATCAAATCTACTAATAAAGAATCATGCTTATAAGGTATTCACCTATTGAACTTTAACCAATTATCCGGAATCTAATAAGACTCTAATTGACTAATTTGAAGGTATCAAATTTAAGTTATTATCCTTAGCGGGGTAGTGAATAAGCCCATACCTTCTTTTGAATTTCTTAGGTAAAGAATAGTTGTGATTCTGGTAAAGGTCTAGAGTAATTGATGGAATCAAATGTTAAGATGACTTCGCTTAATGAGCTTATAATACCTCGATAGCCATATGATAGGGAAGAAGATTCTCAAATTAATATACTTGGCTATTTGATTAGCTTTGACCTTAGCAAAAGATGTTGCAGAAGGAGAACTTAATGTCATTATGGATGCGGCAGGATTGATAGTGAGTTTTCTGCAATTAATATATTGGGGCCAGGGGTTCCTATTATCTTTCTCGTCCAATTTTGAACCATGCCTGGAGCGAAAGACACAAATTCATATATAGTAAAGTTAACCATAACGATCCTGGTTAGCAGGCCAGTTGCGGTTTTCAAAGGTAGGGGAAGCGAAGCTTAACGCCTGTAGGCAGCACAGAAGCTACTACTTAACGAATAAAGGAGGCATGCCAACTCGACTATAGAGATAACAACACAAGTCACGAGCAATATCGAAGGCTCTTCCATTCCTGCCAAAAAACTGGTAGCAAACAGGATCAACAAGAAGGCGTAGGCTAGATGTCGATTTGGTCTGTTGTCATCTTCATTGTAGTCCTCCTAGAATCAATAACATTTCGTCGAAATACATCCTGTCTTTTCACCTTTGTAGTCCTATGCATGGTCCAACCAACTCTAGGCATTCCAATCGGATTTCATATACACAGGCTATATAAAGATAAATTTTAACCTACATTTTAAGTGTATTACTTGACGGTTATTTTATTTTTTAATTAAGATTGGCGAACGACCACTGAAATCAGTAAGATTCGCACGGTAGTTGATCGCTGACCGTGGTGGACACAAACAAAAATTTAAATGTCAATAGTAGTGCATTTTTATTTTTGACCTTACCATATTAGAGTTCACTTCACTTGTTCCTTTAGAACGTGTTCCTTTGTGCCAAAAACAATTTCAGCAATTCGTCAATCAGTGGAACCCAACATTTTTAATATATGACTAATTATAAAAAAACAAAAGTTTGAGATACACGTGCCATACGGAGATAGTGAAGGGAGCTACTGTGGATTTTGAGCTGTTACAATTAAGCCATCCTAGGGGTACGAATTGGGACCACAATCTTGGCTTTTACAATGTACTTTCCATATCTACAGTTTTCTTCTATCTTTTCATCAATTCTCATCTCTCCGTCGAAAGTAGCTCCTTCCCTCAAATGTTTGCCCACCGCTCGTGCAAAATACGAAAAAACAGATCAATTTCTAGTCTATAACCAAAATATCATACATTTGTTTTCTTTGAAAAGTTCTTGATGTTACCTTACAATAGCCAAGAATCCTCTTATAATTTCTTGACTACGTCTAACTGTTTGAGTTGTCATGACTTTCCCGCTCCTTCTGATAATTCCTTCTTATTGCAAAGCCAACAATTTATTGCTTGTTATCAAGAACCCAAACTCGATAGCAGTGCAGACACAACCAAACAAAGATCTGAAGGACAAAAAAAAATACTGACGAAACAAGGACTTAGAGATCCAAGAGTCCGACTATCGGTTGAGGTTGCTCATAAGTTCTTTAAGCTGCAAGATCTTCTTGGTTTTAACAAAGCAAGTGCAACCGTCGATTGGTTAATCAACCAATCTAGGGTTTCCATTCAACAACATTTAAATGTCGATTTTTCAGATGAACGTTTTGGTAAGCGGGAACCAAATTTTGCAACACCAAGGAAAGCTTTGAAGAGTAAAAACGAAATGAGGAAAGAGGCAAGGACTCGAGCAAGGGAACGAACAATGGAGAAGAAAGTAAAATTGACGATGGAGGGAAATGAGGCGAACGTTGATGACGATCAGACGGTGTATTATTGTCAAGATTATTTGGATGGAAGTTATGATGATGACATGAATTCATTTTGTGAGCATTTGAATGGAGACTCCTTCACTCCTTTTTAATGAGGTATTACTTTGATCTTGAAGTTATGGTATTCTTATCAAATAATCATTGTGGTTTTAAATTTCCAAACATTTATAAGGTATGCTGCTCCCAAAAAAAATATGATCTTCACTTATGTATGGAAGCCTTTAATTGTTAAGGTACTATAACAGTACATACTAGACACTGAAGTAGCTAAGAATTAAACTAGAAACTAAAAGTTTTAAAAAAAAAAAGTATACATGCTACCATTAAAATTTCAGAAAGTCAATTTCATATGAATAATTGGAAGTGATAATCAACCATGTTGCATGTTTCTTCATTTGCTGATGAATTTAATGTTAGAATTTAATACATATCATCTATTGACTACGAAACCCTGATCAAAAAATAAACTCATATTGATTTAATTGAAAAATATATAACAGATAACATGATTGCGGAAGCCATACCCAATTTGAAAAGAGAAGAGCAATTGAGTTTGGTTTTCTACAAACTATTGCATACCCTAAATCTTATATTAAGTCTCCATAGAAAAGAATTGGAGAGCTTCTAAGACTTGTCTAAGTTGGGATCATAATTTTTTATTTATAATGTTGACATTTTTTAATTTGTTACTTCAACAAATTAAAATCTTCCGATAGCAACACATTAATATCATGGGAATAGTCTTTGTAGTTTTAATTTAAAATTTGATCACCTTAGTTGGGTTTTACACCAAAACAAGATAATACATTTTATTTTACATATGTTGTCCATATGTTGAAAAATATTCTAACTTTTAAAGAGAGAACATAGATTAAATATATAAATAAAGTTTGACCTCAAGAAGTACATATAGCATGAAGTAAGCGTCTGTATGTGTGTCTATCTACACATACACGAGGTGCAGCTAACCCACACACCCCTATACAAAAGAAGATAAATAAATCAGACAAAAGACAAAGTTTGAAATATTTTATTTGTTTCAATCCTCAAGTTATTTAACAGATACGAAATCATTCCATTTTATTAGGCGATCATTATGTGGTGTTTTTAAAACCTGAAATGTGCTTTTAAGAAGATGCAGTTCGTTTTATATGATCTACATTATCAATAATAGGAGAAATGTATGTATGTGTAGTGATTGTATATTGTTACTAATTTTTTTTTTGGGTAGTCATGTAAAAATTAGATGCGGTTACAGGGTCATGTACATCTGAATAAGATTTAACTAAACTCACATAAAATTAATGAAATACGGATGCTTGAACTAATCCCTATTCACTGATGTTCAGTAGCTCTATTTAATTAAAGTTAAGACTTGCGTACATTTTAATCTTAATTAACTGGCTGAAACAGAAGTCAACAATTGAATTTTTTTTAAACAAATCGAGCCACTTATGACAATGATAATTGGTTATCTTATAAGTTTATGCTAAGATACGATACTAATTGCATATATACCACGCATAAGACCCTGGCTTAAGGTGATATTTTTGTTTGTAAAATAATTTTTATGTGGCTAAATATAAACGTATAACCTGCAGCAAGCTAGTAATGCCATTAGCAAAAATAAATAAAATCAAATGAAATAAAATAAAAGGAGTGGAAGGCCTTAAGAATCGTTGATAATAATTTTAAGAGAACAAAAAAGCCTTGACAAAGAGCTTACCTAAAATAGAAATAGTGACAAATACATGTTCCTTTGCTGGACTCCTCTTAGAACATTGCCAATGGCTAGTGACCAAACAAAGCACCACATATTCAAGATTCAAATGAGCCTTACTCAGACCAAGGTATTAATTAAATCTCAGATTTTGATCACTTTCATCTCGGAAATTCTAAAGGTCCGATCTCATATCTGAGGAGATATCGGATGAGTTTAGTACAGCGTCCATCTCGAATTATATAATTCATTTGGGAGACATCTCAGACTAAATGTTATCTCTAAAATTGATTTGTATGCACACTATGTTAAAATAAATTTTTTACTTGAGTTGCTTTTTCGTTAATTCTACTCCGAATCTCCAATTCCATTTCTAATTGATTTAAATCATCTTATGGTTCAATATTGATTAACACAAAAATTAAGAAATTTCATAATTTGAACATCTCTTACCAAGTTCTATCAAATTACACATATTAAAGTTACCATAATTCTCTAACAAGTCAAATCAATGTAAAATCACAATTAAACATCTTTCTAATCAAATATAGTCATCTTCTAGTATTAAAATGAATCAAACAGCAACAATACTTATCATTTTACATTATGATAGGAAAATAACATGCAATCATGAATGAGAGGAATCAAGTGAGATATTTACTCACTAATTTCTCTTAACCTATATCAGATTTGAATTCTCTCTTTTTTTCTTCTTTTTCTCCTCAAATAATTTTTCATCTCGTCGTATGGTTCTCATGTCAAATCACATACAAGACAGAAATAGATGGATGGAATAATGTATTTATGACTCGTGAAAGTTTGGCCTTGAAGTTGAATTTTTGAATCCATTGAAATTCTCAAATTATTTTTAGTGACCCTCTTTTTTCTGAGATTCAACTAGACGTTTGATCATATCTCTAGTTATGTCCATTCGAAGGTGATTTGGTTTGTATCGTTGCTTTTGTTGACATCAAAAACCTCCAATTCAACGGGTCACATGTATATATAAGTATTTGTTATGCTATTTATCACACAAATTTTATTTTCATCAAAATTCTAATTGTCTCAAAAAAATCTTAATATTGGCCAAGATATCAAATTTGATCTCAGTTGAGATATCGCCTAAGATACCGAGATCTCAAGCGATATATGGAAAACGAGATTTTCGTCAAAATTTTGTGTTTCCTTTCGCTAGAATTCCTCCTCAAGATCTCGAAGAGATATTGTTGGATATTTAAATAGTGCAAGGTATAATGAGCAGCTCTTATGGCTTATTCAATTGTCAAAGGGATAAGCAATTAAAATGACAACGGTGGTTTCTTGGTCATGATCAGCTAAAGCTAAGTTCTATGTCTTCCTAATGCTTACACGCTATGTCGTCTTAACAATCTTTTACATACTCACGCAAACATTTTTGTTATTATTTTGTTTGGTTTTTGCCTTATTCGGTTGCTACTTGATGCGTTGTGTGTTATGGTTAGATGATAATGGTAGGAAAAATGGAAGTGAATACACCAACTATTGGGAATGCTTTTATCGTCATTTCAACAATAATTAAGTAACACAGTGTAAATTTAGTATGTCTACTCTTTCAGTAAAACATATATTGTGAGTGTTAACTAGGGGAGTATGATGGGTGCATTTATCAAACTCCTTAAAATTATATATATACTTAGAGCATCTCTAGCGATAAGTTATAAAACAAGTTGATTGGAAGAAAAACATGTTGAGTTTTCAATTACACTAGTTTAACTATAACTACTTCAACAAGACAGCTTCATAAAACCCGTGGCAAGGTATTATTTTTATGTCTACATATTGTAATCATTAACACGTGCCATAAGGGCACATTTAGCAATGATTGATTTAAGCTAAAAGTCATGGAACTTTTTGAAATACTCATTTTGTCCTTGCATAAAAGTTAATAAGTAATATTCAGAGGGCAACTTAGGTGATTTAACAGCCTTAAGATATCTTTAGGACACCTGATAACATTTCCTTCACACCTGACACATATAAACAATAACAATTTAAGTAAACAATAACAAATTAAAGTAAACGTATGTTGTTGATACATTAACCATGTGTAGTTGATGCATGAAAACAATAATCGTACCTGCATGTTACATAAATCATCAATGAAGAACCCATGTTCATTGGCCAATGAATATTATAAAGTAGTTATTAGGTGTGGCTTCATTGTAAATGGAGTGGGTGCGTGGATTGAAGAGGTTAAAAGTCACACATCGTAGAATATTTGAAATGATCATGGTATATATATAAGATTGGTGACGCGTAACATTGGGAATTCCTTTGTTACAATGTGTTGCAAGACCAAATTATATGCTCGATAGAGGTGGTGGAGGGACGTTCAATCGGAACGCCGACATAGGAGACTTCGACCGTTAACTAACCCACACACGGTGAAGCGTAAGCGGACAGAACGCGGGAATGCCAAAATTTAACATGGTATCAGAGCTCCACGGTTCGAGGGACCGGTATGATGCAGCGTGATCGAAGCATGGCTCCAAAGAGGGCTTGAGCATAGGATGTTCGTCAAGGTGGAGATATGGTTAAATCAGTTTGCCCTTCCTGCTTATGAGAACTCGAAGTAGCAGCTTTACACCACTACGAAGAGAACTTGGCATAACTCCAAAGGTGACTTGAGCAATGCTCGCCAAGGTGGAGATTGTTAGGCATGGCTCGCATTGTAAATGGAGTGGGCGCGTGGATTGAACAGGGTAAAAGTTCCACATCGTATGATATTTGGAATAATCGTGGTATATATATATATGAAATTGATGGCACGTAACATTGGAGATTCCTTTTATTACAATGTGTTGCCAAGATCAAATTATATGCTCAATGAAGGCGATGAAGGAATGTTCAATCAGGATGTCGGCATAGAAGACTTCGACCGTTAGCTAACCCACACACAGTGAAGCGTACGCGTACGGAACGCGAGAATGTCGAAACTTAACAGTAATAAAATTTAACCGATTATTTTAGTTCATTCTTGCTTTTATAACTGTTGTAGCAATTTACTTCTTAATTAATAAATCATCAAATTTAGGTTTGTAGTAACAAAAGTAGTATGTGCTTTAACTAAAATAAAATGTGAACAATGTATAAAAAAATTTAACCTAGATAGCAAGATGCACATTTTGAATTAAATCATATAAATTATCTTATTTAATGAAGATTGTAGTAAAAAGTGAAAAAGTTGCACTATGTTGTAATAATAAGTACTACATGCAATCCATCTTTTAGGAAAAATTTGCACATTTCTTAACCGTGGATTTCAGAAAACTGAAAGTGTTAAAGCGAAGTTCCAAAACTCACTGCAACTGATATTTTGCAGCGGCTGATTTCGATTTAAGTGCGAAAATTTCCAACTTTATTGTTGTATTAGGATTCACTTGAAAACTATGAGTTAATAAAAGTTTTAAAAAGGGAATAACACTACCGAATATCCTTTTACAAGAGTATGCAAGGTATGGAAATTTGATGTTTTGTTTCACATTTTTGGATCAATAATAAAATTGGCATTTTACCCCTCTTTTTTTGGTTAGAATTTGTACCATGGATATATCTAATTAATTAGTTCACATATTGTCTAACGGCCATAAGGATTTTTTTTGGAGTCATATTTGATATTAACAAAAGGTTTTGTTGTAGTTGATAATTTGTACTTAACAAACTTAGTTCATATCTATGACATTCATAGTTAAAAAGTCATGCAATGCTCAAGTAAAATACATAAAAATGTGGGAAATGTATCATTTACCTAATGACATTTGTGTCTTACTACATTGAATGGTAAAGGATTAATATGGTCGTTTCCTCTTTCGTGATTTTATTAAAATGTAGAGAGATAACTTGAGACATTTATTCAAAATGAAGTGTTACTCAAATTTCAAATATTAAATAGTACTTTGTATCAGTACAAAAGTATCATACAAACAGACTTCGTAGAATAAATTTGCTTAATCCCAAAGTTTTACGTGTAAATAAAAATATGTGATCACATTGGGATATTTATTAAGTTGTTACAAGTTTGTATATAAATCGTTGCAAGTTTTAATATCCTAGAGAGTTGATGAATGTGGGTTACGTATTTGATATTTGAAAAAAAAACCAAGAACTAGGTATGTATAGATGTTGACAGTATAAATCAACTTTTATGTTATGTCGAAGAATCGTATCTTAATCGATAAGTATACAATATTAGGTTAAACATGCTATCTACATGGACATTTATAGGTTGGATTGTTACTATGTTTATGCCCAACAAGTTCTTGATGTATATTTTTCCCCTAAAGTATATGCTTGCATCACAAATTAGATTTTTATGTTAATTTGAATTAAACAACCAATTAGAAATTAACAATTTTGACTAATTTGATGAATCGTTATCAGGTATCCAGTTGAGTTTTCTACAATCAAAGCTACAATGATTTCATCAAGAAAAAACAAAAAAGATCCTACATTTCATGGATTGATTCTTGTGTAGAGTATTCAAATCAGATGGTATTCTTATCATAAGGGAGCAATAGAAATCCTAATCCTTTTCCGTAGATTATTTTACTTATATGTGAATTTGTATTGGTAATTCAGTGTGTGATTATATTAAATACTCATATGCTTTGGTTTAGCTTTATTCACATGTTTATACTGGAAATTATAAAAATAATTATATATATATATATATATATATATATATATATATGAATAAGGATCGAATACATTTCATTTTTGACATCTCAAATCCCCCATATTTCAGCCACATGTTCCTATTTAAATAATATAATGAAGTGACAGGAGAGAAACTATAATTATTTAAACTGGAATATGTAGTTGAAATTAGGGGATTTGAGATGTAGCAAAAATGAGGTGTAGCCGATCCTTGCCATATGTATATATGTACGTGGGTACAAATATATGTATGTATGTGTGTACGTATGTTTATATCAGTGTGTGTGTATGTATGTATGTATGTATGCATGCTCTAGTAAAATTCCACTAAAAAATCATGGTATTTGGACCAACAGATCATGATATCTAACAAACTCCTGATTATTACGGTTTTAGTCGATAGATAAACGTCAATATAATAGTTTTTATTGCATACTCGGATTTTAATAAGAACTTGCTAGTAGTAATTGTATTATGATACCCTTATAGAAGACATTCCATGCGATATGAAATCCTAAGAAGAAAACATTGACTATATACACTAAATCGTGAAGTTTTTCGATCATACCAATTAATCTATATGTTGTCTTGGGCGTCAATTCCTCATTCTAGTCACAGTTAGTTGATTTGCTTGGTTGATTAAAAACTCTCTAGCAATGTATTTTCTAATATAGTGAAAACTGACTATAGTTATATCTTTGTCGAAAAGCAAATCATAATTTAGTTATGACATATAAAGATTGCAATGGAGATAAAATCAATTAGCTGGTTAACAATTTTATCATGGAATCTGTTGAACCATTTTTAAAGCTTTTGGAAGCCAAGAAAAAAAAAACCATTGATTCTCTGACGAAGTTGGGAGCTTCTTCTTTTAAGATACACAGAGTGGAATAGCCTCTCTGGTGCTATGTACCATCAATAATAGTGAAGTGTGGTCTACCGTACATGACTTTCTTGCATGCTTCTTATCTTTGGGGCTAGTTCCATCAACTAGATATTTCCATAAGGACATCAACCAATTGTCATTGTGAGGCATATATATCATTCTTTAACTGTTAACTTATGCATACGGTGTAATCTAACTTTAACTTTGATTAGGCTTCTTGCCTCGGTCTAGATTACCGCTATTTTTGCTAGTGCCGCTACTTTTGAATTCTATTCTCTAGGTATCTTTTCCAATGTATAAAGTTTGATGATGCCAACATATAATTTTCCCTCGTAACAAATGAAACCATCACAACTCCTTAGATTTTGAACCTACCATGGAATTAACCACAAGCATCGAGTCGTTATAGATTGTAATAAATAGATCTTCATTTCGCTAAACATTGTTAGGCTGATCGGAATATCTTATATTTTGCTTCATTGCTTATGGTCAGGAATTCTAACCTAACCACAAAGCATACTTTATGTTCGTCCAAGTGAATATCCTTATTTCTCTAGCACAATGTTCATTTGACACTCCACCCACATATAATCGTCGATCTTGTTTGGCGGTCTTCCTCCTATACCTGTTGAAACGCTCCATGATGATTTTGGTAAGGTCTTATCCCTTGATGGTGCTCTGTGGCACGATGGAGTGGACTAAAGGTATTTGTGTGAGGGTTAGTATATCAACACTTGGGTATGATGCACCTTCAAACAAGATGAAGTATACGGGCAAAGATGAGTAAGTAGTATGCTAATTTTACTAACTTTTTGTATTTGATTTTGGACCTAATTGTAGTTGGACTTTATCCTCTTCATGCATTGGGGAAGTAACAATTGCATAATATGTTATTGATAAGTATAGGTAAAAGTTTTCTCTATCCATAGGTATGGACAAAATGAGGGATTAGGCTAATTTCTATTTGAGTACGTCAAAAGCTTTCATTCTTTCTGGAATCCACTTAAAATCATTCTGCTTCTTCGTTGGATTATACAAATCCGCTTGTCAACTGCTCACGATATGAACCGATTGGGGACAGCTACCATTTGATTAAATCTTTGAACCTCCTTCGACCCTAGGCGCTTGCATATCGTTAATGACCTAGTTTTTGGGTTGTCCTCAACGCCTTTTGCATTTTTTACATAGCTCATAAATTTTCCTGATAGACAATAAAGAGGCATTTCTTCGGATTGAGTTTCAAATTGTATTTTCAGAGTACGTTGAAGGTCTCTTCCAAGTCTTTGACATCTCATTGCCTCCTTTGATTTTGTTAGCATATCATCTATATAAACCTCTATCAGCCCCTGTATTTGCATCGAGAATAGTTATTCACCAGATCATAATAAGTCGACAAGCATTTTATAGGTCAAAAAGCATTACTTTGTAGCAGTATAGTCCCTGTTTGTTATGAAGTCGATGTATTCCTAATCAGGCTTGTGCATAACAAATTAATTATAGCTTGTATATGCATCCATCCAGGATAATAATTAACGCATGTTGGTTGCGTATTCTAGCTGGATGATCCTTGGTAAAGAGAAATTATCTTTATAGTGTGCTTGATTTTGATTAAAAAACTTTATACATATCCTCTAAGTGATATTAAGTTTACAAATGAGGATCAAGTTGGAAAACCCTTAGGGTTAATTTGATCCCTCGATGAAGCCATTTTTAGCAACGTTTTAATTTCTTATTTTAGCGCATGGTATCTTTATTCATTTAGTGGTCGTTTTTTTAGTGCATACAAGTGGCTTGGGATTTTATGTTTACGGTTTACTTGATGATTGAAGGGTCAATGCAAGTCATGTATGCATGGCACCGGGCGAACACATACACGTTCTTTTTTATAAACTTAATCAGATCCCTTTTGACTTCTGCACTAAACTCTGTATTAATCTAGCTATTTCTCACCATCATTGCCATCTAACTAGGCTCTTTTCCGTTCATTCGTAGGTCCTCCTCATTGTCATCATCCTTTATCTTAGGATCTAAACAATCATTAGTTTGTTTATCCACGTATGCTCCAAGACCTCCTTAATCAATTACTTAAATAATGCGTGTTACTATATTTATTGACTGGTTGATTCAATAGCTTATGCTCTAAAACCTCCTCAATCGATTGCTTAAATCATCTGTGTTACCGCATTTATTTATCCACTCCCAAACCCCCTTAATCGATTGCTTAAATCATGTGTGTTAATTCATTTATTATCCATATATACTCCAAAACTTCCTTAACCGATTGCTATGGTTCCAACAATTGTACTCAAAGTGAATATAGTGTCATGTTTTCTTGGCTCTTAGTAATGAATCTGACTTTATTTTCACATCCATAGGAGTTCTTTAGATGCATTGAGCTGTTGAACTTGATCTGGGTATGATTGGGTGCTCGCTTTTAGGTCCATGTTGCAATTGATTCGTTTGTGCGTTTAGGACCATCCAGGTATACAGGGGTGTTCTCGGCCTCCTTACCACTAAGGATGTATGGGAGTTTAATTTCTCAATAATATTGTCTAGCTCTTCAGTAGCTATTTTTTTCGGTTACCCCGTTCAGTATAAATGGAAGCATTGGGTTTATCCTATGTTCTCTCAAAATATTTGACCATGTTCAATTCGTCCCTAACACAAACATGAACCTCACATGGCTCCCCCATTCTCTCGAAGAGGTATAATGTAACGACCCGTAATTTCGCTACTTCGAAAATGAGAGATTTCGTTTGTTTTAAATTTAAAAAGGTTTAAAAGTTAAATAAACAAGTTATATATAATGGATAATAATAGAGAAATTATTTATTCTTGTAGTTGATAATGTAAATTTGGATTTTTACAACAAACCAACAAACGTTAAGTTTTGCTAAAAAGAAATAAATGCTTAAATAAATAGGTTTAAATGTTTATTTAAAAAGATAAATATCATTGAAAACATCTAATAAAGATAATAAAAGAATATTAAAAGATTTAAAAATATGTTAATAATCGTTTCACAAAAATAACCAAATTTTGTCGCATTTTGTCAGTTTTACATACACCGTAAAATTAGAGATTTTGATATTATTTAAATATGATTTTAATATATAAAGAGAAATGTTTTAATTTATATAAAGAAGTAAAAAATTCATTTTTAAATTTGGTTTACATAAATAAATAGTTTAACTAAAACGTCAAAATATTACCGTAAAATTTTTTGTCGAAAAACAACGTTTTGTCGATTAAAAGTTGTCGCAATGTCGCGGCACCTTTATTTTCTTATATAGGAACATATATTCAAATAGTATAAGTATTAATTAATTTACTAATCAAGTTTACTTTTACTAAATAAGGTTAGAAACTTTTAGAAAACAATGAAAAAGTAAGCACAAAAAGACAAAAATGTCATTTCAAAGCAAAAAGTAAAACATCAAATCAAAAAAACATAATTATTACTTACTTTACATAAAGTAATGATTTGAAATGTGATGTTAAGTGTTGAAAAAAAATAAGATTACTTTATAAGTAAGTAAGGGTATTTTGGTCTTTTTACAAAATATTATTTTAATCCAAAAAAATTTCTATAAATAAGACCACCATTCTTCCACTTTCTTTTACACCATTTTCTACCTTCTTCTTCTTCTTCCTTGAAGCTCTCTTTAATGGCTTCTTCTTCCCTTCCAAAATGCTTACTAACTTTTTCAAAACCATAAAAAATCAACTCCAAACACCACCAAACTTTGCCAAAGAGCTTAGAATACCATTAGAACATGGTTTAGCGTCTAAGAAATGAAGAAACGATGAAGGAAGGGAAAGAATAAGGCATGGCCGAACCTATGAGGAAGAGGAGCAAGTTTGTGAAGCTTCGGAGCGGGAAAAAGAGAAGGAAGTGCTGCCAGAATCAAAAGGAAAGTCTACGGAAAAGATTTGGTGAAGATAAGAGGATTTAAGAGAAGTGTTGTTGCGTATGAATGTTGGTAGGAAGAATTGGTTAAGTTAAAAGGTGAGTACTCTTGTCCCGCCTGTGAGATCTGGGAAACGACTTGTATGTGGAAACGACTTGTACATTCCAAAATAAAGTTGAAAATATGAGTATGTGGAAACGACTTATACATTTGTCCCGCCTGTGAGATCTGGAAAGATAAATCAAGGTGTTTAACTAAGGTTAGGGATGGAGCAATCAGTGCCTTGAACTTACCTGGCCTATGTTTTCTCTTTTTAGGCGAGTGGTGGAATAGATCGAAAGGAAAGCCCGGATGCTCTAAAAGATCGTATTTAAGTTTTTCCAACATAAAAGTAAAGAAAATCCCTTCAAACTAATTTTGGAAATAAAATATATTGAAGACAATGATCGTTAAAGACAAAAATATTCGTAATGTAGGATTACTCGCCGTTAGTCCCTGGAGGTGAAACTTGCCATTAGTCCCTAGAGGTGAAACTTGCCATTAGTCCATAGAGGTGAAATTTACCATATTTAAGATGACAGTAGTGCTTTGTTATGAAAATCTTTGATTTGCAAGAATATGATTTGAAGTTAAGAAGAAAATCTTTGATTAAGATTTAATGAATGAATTGGGAATATTTTCCCTAAGTTTAAAAGTTATAATTTGAATATAAGAAATCTTTGATTAAGATTTAATGAATGAATTGGGAATATTTTCCCTAAGTTTAAAAGTTATAACTTGAATATAAGAAATCTTTGATTAAGATTTAATGAATGATTTGGAAAGGTTTTCCTAAGTAAATGAGAAAATGATTTGGAATTATTCCAAGATTTAAGAAAGGTTTAAATAAACAAAATGATTTGATAAATGAGGCTTAATTATTCCATATACTTTTGAAAAGAAAATGGAATAACTTTAAAAGATTATATCTAAGAAAGATATTTGATTAAGTAAAAAGATGAAGTAATAGATTGATGGTTAATATCCACGTATGAACTTAACATCTTTTAAAGCGATGATTGGTTTTGAAGGAACCGGAGATCGGATTTGTTTGATTCCTATCCGAAACCACTTCGAACCAATGTATACGTTCGAAGTGAAGACATGTTGAAGATGACGATTATTGAAGACCATGGATCTTCATAGCGTGAACACTGCTTGTTGAACATGCTCTGGTTGGCCACCATTATAGAGTTATTTATAGTAGTAGTCTCCTTGTAATGGAGACTTTTCGGATTGCAAGGGGCTTCTCGCCTAGTAATGGCCAAGGAAAGTACCTTCGGTTTCGTTCAGTCCTAGGACGAACTTGTATGGATGTTTGTTTGACATCGTATTCTAAATCACATTTGAGTGGTTTCTATAAATGTATATCAGTTGGTGGCGGAGAAGACAACTTCTCTTAGCTTCACACCCTTTTCCGAGACATACGTGCTCAGGAAGTTATACTTTTCTAGAAATCAGTCGTGTGACGTGGAATGACAATGTGGCATTCAAAGTGGAACCTGTTATGATCAAAGCATGATTTTGTATGAAAAACGTGGCTTTGAAGAAATTGATCGTAGCTTCGCGAGCCTCACACCCCGGTTATGATGGGATTCTATGTGGTCAGATGTATGCTCGCATTTCAGATAGTAGTGATTTGGGTTATCAGATGTTCTGAGCCCTAGGTACCAGATACGTCTGGGCCTCAAGGCATTTATTGCCTCATGTGGATAAAGTGGTTAGCTTGAGAAAAGCAAGGAACTACTGGTTATCATTTGTAGTGTAGCAAGTATAGTTTCCAAGTGACTAGTTTGAGAAAAGCGATTAAGACACCGTGGGAACTATGTTTGTTATGCGTGGTTCGGAAAAAAGGTCACTAATTTCCTATCTTGTTGGAAATTCAATCCCTACGAGATTTACGGTTTTGATTGTACTTCTAAAATAGCTATAATGACTTGCAAACATTTCAGCTACCCCTTGTGGTATCATATATTCCGTTGACCCAGTCCGGATATATTACCTTAGACTTAGTCCAGATATTGATATCTTATTTTAATAAGTTTATTTGAAAAGTGTTTTCAAAAGAATGTCATTAGAAATAATATCAAACGTTCTGATATATAAAAGTGTTTTGGTTATCATAAGGTAAAAACCCGTCCGTACTTTTGTGTGGACTTGTTCTTATGAGATACCTTTCTTTTCAAAGGTTTTGATAACATTGTCATTTTAAAGTTCAAGTATCTCACGCTGGTTTATCAAACCTGATCCGGGTATTTTTAATACTCGGGTCAGATCCGAGTAGTTTCAGATTTAGTTGAAGACAGTTGGAGTTTCCAGAGGAGAGCTGGAGATCTTCATTATCGTATGGACGTATTCTATTATCCGCTATGCTTAGTGCATTTTGTTTGTTGTTTGTCAACAATTGTAAGGACAGATGTTTATAACTGTCCAAGCTGAATTTAGGTTAGACTCTGATATTATATTTAAAATTTTCCGCTGTAAAGATTATTATTGAAATAATATATGTTATTCTATTCGTGTGAGATTCTGTTCTGTCTTTATTTTCTTTTTCTACCCTTAATGATTCGCTTATTCGTGCAATTTGAGTTGGACATGTGTGGTTTATTGTCGATTCAAAGGGTACGGAAAAACGGATTGTTACATTTGGTATCAGAGTTGAAGATTAAGCGAGAACCTTGGCTTTAGTTGGATAAAGACTCATAAGAGATAGAGTTAGCAATACCCTAGGATGAGTAACTCATTAGAGATAGGGTTAGTAACACCCTAGAATGAGTTTGAGTGTATTATCTGTGAGCGCGTATTTGTTAGCGACTAATAAAAATGTTTTGTGTTGATTTAACTATTGAGTGATTTATGGATTTTGATCGATGCGCCTGATCACCGTTATCGATGAGGGTACCTAAACACTTGAACAAGGCGAACCGACATACTGATTTTGAAAAAAAAGGGTAAATGAAATAATTTTACCTAGGATTATATTTTGAATATAAAGTATATATTTTAAAAAGTTGTATAGGTAGAAATTAGGATTAGTGAAATTTAAATATGAACATCTTGTTATTAGAATTTCACAATTTGACTATAGGATGTTTCATAAAGATTATCGATAAGTTAGAAATCTGATAAGGAAATTAAAATCTTTAATACTTATTCGAAATAATAAATTAAGAAATGATAATGTTAAGTTACTATCATAAATTGATCAATTGTTTGATTTAAAAGTTAAATACAAATATCTTGTGAATTAAGTTTCACGATTTGACTATAAGGTATTCGATAATAAGATTTGTTTAAGGAATGAACATATAAGATGAAAATGTATTTAAATAATAGGAATTGATTTTGTAAAAGTTATATATAAAAGAATAAGAATTTAAATTCGACTAATTTAAAGAATTGTGGAAATTTAAATGAAGTTAATTAATATAAGATAAAATGAATTTATAAGATAGGTTTTACAAAGTAATCTCTAAAGGATTTTGAAAATGTTATTATTTCAAATAAAATGAGATATTTTATGATAACTAATTCGACTGGCTCGAAAATAAACTAAAAATGGGCAAGAGGTATGTTCGGATGGTAAGCACTTCTCTTAAGTATTACTCTTCTTATTAAGTGGATATATAATACTATTGGTAGTACCCAGTTTCTTGAATTGTTTTGGAGTTACTCAATCTATATAATTTTCTTAAGTTAAAGAAATAATGTGAATAATTGATTAGTAATCTTTATAAAAGCGTTTAAACTAAAGATAAATTGGGATCGCTAATTGATAAGATAAAGCGGGATTTCCAACGATTTTGGACAGTCGAAAATTTCTGAATCATACCTAACTCGGAGCTAAGGAATTTATGAAAACTAAAAGGTTGTGAAATATTCCGAGTAAATGAAATTGGATAAGTATAATTTATAAATAATTTTATGAACAAAAAAATGAAATTATAACCTAGAAAATGTTTTATTAATGAATTCTAGCATTAATTAAGAATTGGACTTAAGTCATTAAAATGTGATTGATTTACATAAGTTATAAGATGTAATCAATTTAAGCGATAGTTTTATGAAATGATTCGTAAATAATATTAGTGTTAAAGGAAATATACCGAGTTAAAAGATTAAAGGAATTTTTTTTAAGATAAATAATCTTTTGAGTGAAAAATGGTTTCTTTGGAATATTTTCCTTTATTAAAAATATTTGGAAATAAATAATTAAAGGGATTATATAAGAAGCACCTTTATAAAATGTTTGAGCTTAAGATAAAGCTTTTATGAAAGTTTTTGAAAATTAATAAATACATATGTTATATGTAGATTATTTCGTCACATAAATGATGATCTAATATTCGAGTTCGAAACTTTGATGTGTTTACACCGATTCGAAAAAGGATTTATCACTCGATTCTTGACGACGAACATTGATTAGGGTTTATGGTTGGGTACTTGAGTTTTCTATCATAGTTGAGAGCTATGCAAGGAAAGCAAAGGTTTTTGAGCAAAAAGCGTGATTAAAGTCCACACTAGAGGATCGGGGGATCGATACTAGTTCAGAAATTAAGTTGTGTATTCGAATATGAGATCGAATAAGATATTTCATATGGATGATTTGTGTATATTATTTGGAAATAAGTTTAAAGATAAATGTTTTAGGCAAACTTTTGTTTTGGGTAATTTCGAGGATGAAATTCTTTTAAGTAGGGGAGAATGTAACGACCCGTAATTTCGCTACTTCGAAAATGAGAGATTTCGTTTGTTTTAAATTTTAAAACGCTTAAAAGTTAAATAAACAAGTTATGTATAATGGATAATAATAGAGAAATTATTTATTCTTGTAGTTGATAATGTAAATTTGGATTTTTACAACAAACCAACAAACGTTAAGTTTTGCTAAAAAGAAATAAATGCTTAAATAAATAGGTTTAAATGTTTATTTAAAAAGATAAATATCATTGAAAACATCTAATAAAGATAATAAAATAATATTAAAATATTTAAAAATATGTTAATAATCGTTTTACAAAAATAACCAAATTTTGTCGCATTTTGTCAGTTTTACATACACCGTAAAATTAGAGATTTTGATATTATTTAAATATGATTTTAATATATAAAGAGAAATGTTTTAATTTATATAAAGAAGTAAAAAGTTTATCTTTAAATTTGGTTTACATAAATAAACAGTTTAACTAAAACGTCAAAATATGACCGTAAAATATTTTGTCGAAAAACAACATTTTGTCGATTAAAAGTTGTCACAACGTCGCGGCACCTTTATTTTCTTATATAGGAACATATATTCAAATAGTATAAGTATTAATTAATTTACTAATCAAGTTTACTTTTACTAAACAAGGTTAGAAACTTCTAGAAAATAATGAAAAAGTAAGCACAAAAAGACAAAAATGTCATTTCAAAGCAAAAAGTAAAACATCAAATCAAAGAAACATAATTATTACTTACTTTACTTAATATCTAAGTGAAAATGACATAAAGTAATGATTTGAAATGTGATGTTAAGTGTTGAAAAAAAATAAGATTACTTTATAAGTAAGTAAGGATAATTTGGTCTTTTTACAAAATATTATTTTAATCCAAATTTTTTTTTATAAATAAGACTACCATTCTTCCACTTTCTTTTACACCATTTTCTACCTTCTTCTTCTTCTTCATCCTTGAAGCTCTCTTTAATGACTTCTTCTTCTCTTTCAAAATGCTTACTAACTTTTTCAAAACCATATCAAATCAACTCCAAACACTACCAAACTTTGCCAAAGAGCTTCGAATACCATTAGAACATGGTTTAGCATCTAAGAAATGAAGAAACGATGAAGGAAGGGGAAGAATAAGGCACGGCCGAACCTATGAGGAAGAGGTGCAAGTTTGTGAAGCTTCGAAGCGGGAAAAAGAGAAGGAAGTGCTGCCGGAATCAAAAGGAAAGTCTACGGAAAAGATTTGATGAAGATAAGAGGATTTAAGAGAAGTGTTGTTGCATATGAATGTTGGTAGGAAAAATTGGTTAAGTTAAAAGGTGGGTACTCTTATTTACAAATAAATCCATAAATTATTTCAAGTATAATGATCTTAAAAGTTTAAATACGTTAAATGAGTGTTTGATAACTTGGTTGCAAATTGGTTGATTATGTGATTGATTATGTGGTTGGTAACTTGGTTTGATAAATGATAAGAGAAATGGTTAGTAAGCATAGTTAATTAAATGAGAATTAAATCCATACAAATGTGTGTATGGAAATTATTTAGCCTCTTAACGATTTCAAAATATCTAAAAAGATTGAAAATGATATTATAATAATATAATATTATAATATAAAATGAAATGAAAAATGAATTTGAAATGATGGAAATGTTGTTTAAAATGATTTAGAAATGTTTTATAAACATTTAAAAGTGTTTCCAAGAAGTTTGAAAAGAAACTGAAAAACAAGTCAAAACTATGTGCGTCATGTAACGGTAGTTCGCGATTTCGCGCCATAAAAGTTAAATGTGTGTACAAAGTGAAATATAGCTCGGAATTCTTTGAGATAAGAATTTTCCGGTCTATTATACCAATAGTTTTTCAAAGAAGAAAGAAAATCAAGATTTCGTTAAGTAGATTTTGGAATATGTCCAAAACAAATTTTCTAAAAACATCACGGTTTTGCAACTCGGAATCCAAAACATGATTTCTTTATAAATGATATTTTTAAAGGATTAAAAATATGAAATAAATTTGATAAATCTATTTAAACGATTTGAAAGAGATTTGGATTGGAAAATATGAATTTTCAAATATTTAAAAGTTGTTTAAATCAAATAAACTTATATAGCACTTTCTACAACACTTTTATGCTGCGAATTCTATAACTTTTGGAATATGAGTTTAAATGTAACGACGTTTCCCTGAATCAATGGTGAATGTTTTAAAAAGGATAATTAAGCATTTTGAAAGATAATTTGGAATATTTATAAGCAATTTCAAAATAAAGTTGAAAATATGAGTATGTGGAAACGACTAGTACATTTGTCCCGCCTGTGAGATCTGGGAAGATAAAACAAGATGTTTAACTAAGGTTAGGGATGGAGCAACCAGTGCCCTAAACTTACCTGGCCTATGTTTTCTCTTTTTAGGCGAGGGGTGGAATAGATCGAAAGAAAAGCCCGGATGCTCTAAAAGATTGTGTTTAAGTTTTTCCAAGATAAAAGTAAAGAAAATCCCTTCAAACTAATTTTGGAAATAAAATATATTGAAGACAATGATCGTTAAAGACAAAGATATTCATAATGTAGGATTACTCGCCATTAGTCCCTGGAAGTGAAACTTGCCCTTAGTCCCTAGAGGTGAAACTTGCCGTTAGTCCCTAGAGGTGAAATTTACCATATTTAAGATGACAGTAGTGCTTTGTTATGAAAATCTTTGATTTGCAAGAATATGATTTGAAGTTAGGAAGAAAATCTTTGATTAAGATTTAATGAATTAATTGGGAATATTTTTCCTAAGTTTAAAAGTTATAACTTGAACATATGAATTCTTTGATTAAGATTTAATGAATGAATTGGGAATATTTTCCCTAAGTTTAAAAGTTATAACTTGAATATAAAAAATCTTTGATTAAGATTTAATGAATGATTTGGAAAGGTTTTCCTAAGTAAATGAGAAAATGATTTGGAATTATTCCAAGATTTAAGAAAGGTTTAAATAAACCAAATGATTTGATAAATGAGGCTTAACGATTCCATATACATTTGAAAAGAAAATGGAATAACTTGAAAAGATTATATCTAAGAAAGATATTTGATTAAGTAAAAAGATGAAGTAATTGATTGATGATTGATATCCACGTATGAAATTAACATCTTTTAAAGCGATGATTGGTTTCGAAGGAACCGGAGATCGGATTTGTTTGATTCCTATCCGAAAACCACTTTGAACCAATGTATACGTTCGAAAGTGAAGACATGTTGAAGATGACGATTATTGAAGACCATGGATCTTTATAGCGTGAACACTGCTTGTTGAACATGCTCTGGTTGGCCACCATTATAGAGTTATTTATAGCAGTAATCTCCTCGTAATGGAGACTTTTCGGATTGCAAGGGGCTTCTCGCCTAGTAATGGCCGAAGAAAGTACCTTCGGTTTCGTTCAGTCCTAGAACGAAATTGTATGGATGTTTGTCTGACATCGTATTCTAAATCACATTTGAGTGGCTTTTATAAATGTATATCAGTTGGTGGCGGAGAAGACAACTTCTCTTAGCTTGACACCCTTTCCCGAGACATACGTGCTCTGGAAGTTATAGTTTTCTAGAAATCTGTCGTGTGACGTGGAATGACAATGTGGCATTCAAAGTGGAACCTGTTATGATCAAAGCATGGTTTTGTATGAAAAACGTGACTTTGAAGAAATTGATCGTAGCTTCGCGAGCCTCACACCCCGGTTATGATGGGATTCTATGTGGTCAGATGTATGCTCGCATTTCAGATAGTAGTGATTTGGGTTATCAGATGTTCTGAGCCCTAGGTACCAGATACGTCTAGGCCTCAAGGCATTTATTGCCTCATGTGGATAAAGTGGTTAGCTTGAGAAAAGCAGGGAACTACCGGTTATCATTTGTAGTGTAGCAAGTATAGTTTCCAAGTGACTAGTTTGAGAAAAGCGATTAAGGCACCGTGGGAACTATGTTTGTTATGCGTGGTTTGGAAAAAAGGTCACTAGTTTCCTATCTTGTTGGAAATCCAATCCCTACGAGATTTACGGTTTTGATTGTACTCCCAAAATAGCTGTAATGACTTGCAAACATTTCAGCTACCCCTTTTGGTATCATATATTCCGTTGACCCAGTCCGGATATATTACCTTAGACTTAGTCCAGATATTGATATCTTATTTGAATAAGTTTATTTGAAAAGTGTTTTCAAAAGAATGTCATTAGAAATAATATCAAACGTTCTGATATATAAAAGTGTTTTGGTTATCATAAGGTAAAAACCCGTCCGTATTTATGTGTGGGCGTGGTCTTATGAGATACCTTTCTTTTCAAAGGTTTTGATAACATAGTCATTTTAAAGTTCGAGTATCTCACGCTGGTTTATCAAGCCTGATCCGGGTATTTTTAATACTCGGGTCAGATCCGAGTAGTTTCAGGTTTAGTTGAAGACAGTTGGAGTTTCCAGAGGAGAACTGGAGATCTTCATTATCGTATGGACGTATTCTATTATCCGCTATGCTTAGTGCATTTTGTTTGTTGTTTGTCAGCAATTATAAGGACAGATGTTTATAACTGTCCAAGCTGAATTTAGGTTAGACTCTGATATTGTATTTAAAATTTTCGGCTGTAAAGATTATTATTGAAATAATATATGTTATTCCATTCGTGTGAGATTCTGTTTTGTCTTTATTTTCGTTTTCTACCCTTAATGATCCGCTTATTCGTGCAATTTGAGTTGAACATGTGTGGTTTATTGTCGATTCAAAGGGTACGGAAAAACGGATCGTTACATCTAACATATTTCGCACATTCTTAGCATGAATGTGAACGTCAACGTGCTCTTGTATTCTCATAAGGTAGCCCAATTCAGATAGTATGGCTGCTTCTTTCTAAGGCACTATGATTCCTTTCTTTACTTATTAAAGGGAATGCTGTAACAATCTCTTGCCATTTTTTATTTGCTTCTAATTCTATCAACCTCATTCTTGGAGGGGATGTCAATACTAACTACAGTATGAATTTTTTTGTCCAAGTTGGCTAAAGAAGGCCGACCGAAAAGTAAGTAATAAGAATATGAATAATTGATGACGGTGGAATTGACTTCAGATTTAGCTTATAGTGGTCCCTACTCAATAATGAGAGAGTTAGAAGTATGTCCTAGGAAAAATTATGTAATTCGTTACGTATATTTAGTTCTATAACCAATCGTGTTCATAAGAAAGGTGTTCAATTTCTATTATATACTTTGTTATATTATGATATTATTAATAAAGTAATTGATTTAAAGTATACTAAGTAGAAAATCTTTAAATAATATGTTATGTGGTAATAACTACAAGGAGTTGCAATCATGAGAAAATAATCATAATATAAAATAACATATTATTTTAAATATATTTGGTCAAGATTTTTTGAGAAAAGACATCAATACATCTACTGAGGCTAGAGCAACTAACGCTCTCCAGATATTTGTAGTGTATTACTCATGGCTATTGAGGCATCAAGAGGTTACATACTGATAGGTATTGGATAACTATGGAATGACCTGTTTGAGAGTTTCCTTTTGGTTAACAGCAACTAGGACAAATAGGATATCACAGAGTGACAATGTTACAACGTTCTCTCGACTTGAGAATACTATGGAATTTCAATGTGAACACTCCACTTTGAGTTAAATCATGACATGATGATTCATCGAGCAATTTAGAGTTCGGCCTGAGTTGAAGCATTGAATGTGTAACACTATTCAATAGAGAATTCGTCTCCTTAGTTGTATTAGGTTAGTATCACAGTCAACTGTAGTTAACTCAAAGTCAAAATCTCTGGTTAGAGTAGTATGGATAGTAATAAATGTTATTATTGAACCAATGACTTTGTTTATGGACTAACAGGTTAGAATAAGGATGACATTGAAATTTTAACCAAAAATGAAATTCCATTAAAAGTGGTATAGTGTTGATGAATATTCTTGAAATCGAAGCCACCATCCCTATGTCTACAACTGAAGCCTTAGTTTCCCCCACTCCATCATTAGTACATCATCACTAACTAATCCAATCATAAGCTTCCAGCATCGCCACAAATCACTGTTCCGACCTCTCCCAAATCGTAACAGCCACCTTGCCACGTCGCAAGTTGCCGTATCGCCCATAAGATCATCGCAATCCTCCATCGCAATGGCCATGCCTTGCCTTACTATCGTTGTCTCCTTCAACTTTGGTGTGTGTTTGATACATATTCACTTGGTGCTTACTGTCAAATGGTTAGATTGTCCACCGCTAGAAGGTTGTTATATTGTTCCAGTGAAAAAAAGATTATTGTCAATAATGAAAGTTTAATGTATATGAAAATTGATTTTGTTGGAAGTGAACGATAATATGTCACGCTATAGAAAGTATTTTCCTAATGTTAGATCGTATGTTGCCCAATCTTGCACTTTATTAAAAAATCTATTTGAATTAAAGCATTCCAAAATCAGTATTAGCCCATACGTATCCATAACTCCATATTTAAACCACTCAAAATTCAAGTATGAAAATTATATATGCACCAAAAACCTCCATATTCTAGGTTTGTTACTTGACCGAATTACATGATGAAACAAGCTGCAAAGAACTTAATGAAATATATTCAAATATATGTTTGTTGACAGTCTGACTCTTTGGTTTTCTCATTTCAAATTATATCCTATTTTTACACACTTCTTTATTTTATTTTTTTCATTTGTTTACCAAATAAAAATAACATATATCCCGGAGTTATAGATGATTTGCATCTAACAAAATATTTCTAGTCTGAAGAAAGCACTGCACATCTTTTTGTAATTGTATAACCAACGTTACATTTTTGTCTCTTTCCTGCAATTCACGAATAAAATGGGAATATTTTTGAAATTGTAGGAATAGACAAACTTGAATTGTTGGTTATACTATCACATAAACATGAGTATTACTTTTCCAAGGCTGGAAATATTTTATTGGATGCAATAATCTACAAATTAGGGATATATGTCCTTTTCAACTGGTCAATAAATGTAGTAGAAATATATAAACATGGGTGTAAAAATAGTTTGATTATACACTAACTATATTTTGGAACGATAAAACCAAAGGGTTGGACTATCAACAAACAAATATTTAATTATATTTCATTTTTTATCCAGTGATGTGATATTATTCGTATATGAGTATTGATTTAAAATTGTTCGACAAAGTCATTATTATCGATATTGTATTATTAATGAAATCCTATAGATGTTCAAATTTGCTTTCTTTGACAAGTATCATATATAATCGTTATATAAATATTCGTTTTCAACATAAATCGATATTTATCTGATATGCTATTTGTTGAAATTTTCCCAGTATTGGACAAGTTATAAATGCAACAATATTTATGTTTCATAAATCAATATTTCAAATCGAATGGTTAATGGAATATCGATAACACTTCCTTGTTGTCCTTCATGTGCACTCTTTTGCATATGATACGGGAAAGAAGGGGAAGTGCTATCGAAATTTTCACTATGCCATAGATGGCCTATTGCAATGAAAATACAAGATGTTGCTAGCTACAATGTAACGATAACTATGCTGATTTTTGTCTATTACAACATTAGCTTCAGGATGTTAGCATAGATATCAACACTATGTTGCTGTAGCTATAGACTTACAAAAATATTATAAAAAATGAGTGCGGGCTGAAAAAAAGCGGGCTGAAATAATTTTTAACGCGGGAAGCAAAAACAAAGCGGCAAAAGTTAACAAAATATTGAAGGGTTTCACTCAAACACTTAATAAAATACGTACTATATCGCTCAACCTCTCAAACACTCAAACACTCTACAATTTTAATTAGGGCTAAAAGTTCAAAGAAAATGGAATTAAAAAGAGGAAAACTAAAAGTTCTAAGAAAATGGAATTCAAAACTTGTTTGAGTTTGTAACGCGACTTTTGGGTGCTTGGTCGCGGTCGGTGATTGATTTCAAGTCGTTGAGGTGTCGCGATTTGAGATTGGAGGTCGCGGTTGAATTTTAGATCGTGGAAGTTACTAATTAGGGTTGTACGATTGTCGTATTTGGGTTTCGGTTGAGGAGTTGGTTCGTAAGGATTATGGATTGAAGTGGAAGTAGATGTTGGTGAGTGGGGTTGCGTGAAGAAGTTTGGCGGTGGTGAGGTAGGGAAAAGTTTGAAACTACAAGCTGTGGTAGAGTAATTGAAGTTTGTATAGGAGCAAAGGTGGTACACGTTTGCTGGAAGGTGTTGGTTTTGGTGGCAATGAAGTGTGGCAGTGTTGAAGTTGTCAGTTTTTAGTGGATGATGAAGTAAGGTGGATGTTGTAGTTCACAGTAAGGTAGGGAGGAGATAGTTGTAGTTTCATAAGGAGTGTGATGAGGTTATGGAAGGTGATAAATGTAGCAGTAGAAGTCCGTGCAATGTGCTGGTTTGGTTGTTATTCAAATGTGAAGTGCAGGTTGGTTGGTGGTGAAGGAAAGTTTTTGGTGGGTTGTTTGTAGTGAATGGAAGGAAGAAGTGAACAGTTTTAGAGGAATAACAGGCTGTATAGGGTTGTTGTTGGACAAAGGAGGTGGAGTGTAGTTATGATGATGGTTTGTTAAGGGGATATGGTTGATGGAGGTAAAGGCAGAGGGTGATACAGGTGAGATTGAAGTGATGACGTGGTTTGATTTCGAATTGTGGTGATGATGGGTTGTAGTGGTAGTTGTTATTAGGAATGAGTTGAAGTAGCAAGTAACAGTTTGAGGTAAAGGCAAAGTTTGGCTGCGTGGTGGTTGGATTGAAAGGTGAAGTGCAATAAGATGATGTGCACAGTTTTAATGGCGATGGCGATGTACTGATGAAGTGTGATGAAAGTTGAAGATGGTTGGTTTGAAATGGCAAGGAGGAGTTGCAGTTAGAAGGTTTCTTGGATTGTTATGTCAAAGTAGGTAGTATATGAAGGAAGGAAGTTGAAATTGTGCTTTGTTTGGAGATTGTAGCAAGGAAGTTTGTATTTTTTCTTGTAAGATGGTTGTGTTTTGATGTAGGTGAAGTGTGATGATGTTATGGAAGTCAGTGAGGGATCAGAGTTTATAGGTCGCAAGTGGTAATTGGAAGTGTTGGTTAAAGAGGAGGTTAATGATGGCAGTGGTTGAGTTGAAGAATCGTACGGGGATGATAGCAGCAGTATTAATAGTTGATAGTAGTAGTGGGGTATATTAAGGGAGGTGAAGAGGTGATGACTGGATGAACTGCATGGCAGTGGCGTTTGCAGGCACATGATGGAGTTGTATTTGGTATAGGAGATAGTGGATGTGTGTAGGGGTTGAGAACAGAGAACTGAAACTCTCTTTTTCGAAGGCGGGGGAAAATCCAGTTCCTACACAAACTGTTGATCCACCATGTAGAGTTGAGTTACCACACATTGAAGGAATAGGAACAACGGCTGCTTATTTGGCTATGCAAAAACGCCAGAAGAATAACAGTAGTGGAAGTGGAAGTGCAAGGAAGAGGGTTATTGTCGGAAATGTCTCGACAAATATTGAAAATGAAGAAGATGAAGTAGAAGAAGCTGAAGGTATTATCTAATTGAGTTCTGATTTTAATAGTTTATGTTCTCATTTTTGTTATGTCTAGCCTTCTCATGACTATTGTACGTACTTTGTAACAGTAGTGGGAGCTCCCAGAAGGTTCAAGGGAAAAACAAAGATGGATAAAGTTCATTCAAGGTCGTATGACAAAAGAGTTCTAATCCAAATGAATCATCGGGGCCAACCTGTTTCAGACGATGACCAAGTAATGTCTGAACTGAGTGCTTTTTTAGGAACACTGAAGAGGAGTGTTCCTCTTACTTACAAGTCTTGGTTTGATGTTCCTTCAAGTTTGAAAGGCACGCTGTGGAACTATGTCAAGGTAATTTGCAAACTTAGCTGAATTTTACTTAAATATATGAAACTTGTCACAAAAGTAGCATGACTGTTCTTTTTAATGTTTGATTTGTATTTAAGCAACAGTATATTATTCCGGATGAATGTGAATATTGGGTTTTGAAGTCAATTCGTGACTCTTGGAGGGAGTACAAGAGTCGTATTAAAAAGGCACATTATACGGCTTATGAAACTAATGAAGAGAGGCTTAAAAATAAGCCGAACGAAATTCCACTTGTGGATTTCAGAGTACTCTTGATGTATTGGGGAGATGAAAAAATTCAGGTATAATTTTAAGTTTTATCACAGAATTTTTTTCCATTTTTATTCGTTCAAATTAGGAAGATAAACATCTTTATTTCATGTTTTTGTAGTCCAAGGCCCTTACAAATTGTGCAAGTCGGAAATCGTATACAGACACACACACTCCTGGTCCAAAACTTTTTTCCCAAATTCGACATAAGATGGTATGTATTTTGCTTATTTTTATGGTTGGCTGGAGGTATGCATTTTATTTTATCTAAAATTCCTCTCCTTATTTAGCAAAGCGATATATGTTCCAAAATAAAATTTAAAATAACTACATATATGTTCCAAAATAAAATATCACCTCACTCAAACAAATAAGAAAAATAAATGTTAGTGATATATGTTCTGTTTATGATATAGAAGTTTGTAACTAAAAGAATAACAAGCAGGCTATATAATCTGATCTGTCACATTAATCATCCAGCAAATGTTTTTATTTCAATTTTAATGTATTAATTTTTATTGTATCTGTTTATTATTTTTTGCATTTTCACATTAATTTACGACTCAATAGCTATTAATAACATTTGCTAAAAAAGTACATAAAATCTATAAAAATATAAAAGCGCCTTTCTTTGCCCCCTTGGCATAGAAAACTCAATTCTTCTTTTCCAAACCAGTGTCCCTCATGCTCATGCATTTGTACGCATTTGGTCAATATACGTTTGTAAGTTAGATGCATATTAAAATTAAATATGAGTCCAATCCATCTCTGTGGAAATTAAGTAATTTGTAAACTATTGGATACACTCTTAACTCTTAAGCATATGGATGTCAAGTTGATGCCTGTCTTTTGTCTACTGTATGTCGATGGCTTTACTGCCTTGCTAAGATTAAATCGTTTTAGTATTATATATATCTTCATGGCTCATGGGTTAATCACGGGGTAATCTTAGTTTTGCATCAGAATCTAAGATGAATCATGGGATATTTGTTATCTCTGTGCTTACAGTTAATAATCTGAAAGCATAGACATATGGGATATTTACTATGCAAATTTTCCTTAGCTCAGCCTTGAATTTTGCAAAACTGATACATCACTTGATACTATGCTTGAAAAAGCTCTGATATTGTTGCTGCATATGTTGTGATTGTATACTTGTTGTTTCTTTATTTTTGCACTTGTAAGCTGCTTGAGAACTTACTGTTGCTCCATTTTTGCATCTGTGAGTTGCTCGAGACTTTTAGCTTGTGTGCACTTGTGGTTTATGTTCTTCATTTGAACCGAGATTTGTTTTTATGTAAAGGCGATCATATTTACCTTAGTTTTGCTTTGACTTTGAGTATAATTTCTGAATTGATTAGTGATATATGTTGTAGAAAAACTGGTTTGATATCCTTTTGTTGTCTAACTTTTTTCATTTAATTTGTATCAGTCTAACGAATCAGATGGAGAACTTTTTGTTAAAACTCGCAAGCGTAAAGAAGGAAAGGTGTTAAAGACTGATACTTCAGTAATGAAGTACAGAATTGTAAGAATTTTATTTTCTCTTTAATTGATGTCAAAAAAATGCTTTATTTTGCGCATCGACATTTTTGTAGAATTAGATCTTGTTTTGTTGAAACCTATAGCAGGATATTTTCTGAATCCATTTTAAAACTGTTAATAGATATTGCAAAACAATTCTTGTTTAAGAAACTTATTTTAGAATTGTTAATTTTATTTAATGTCACATTTTGAAGCTACTTTATTTTGCAGGATAAGATTGAAAAAGCAAATTGATGTTGGGGATCTTTGTGCGACCATCTGCAGTGATGGCACTGGATGCACTGATGGCACTGATGGCACTGGAGGCTCGCAAATATGAATGTACTGTTAATAAGTAGAATTTAGTATGTACTGGCTGTAACTATGAATACACTGGCTATGTTTAAAGTAAGTTTGTTATTTTGTACTTTACTAAGTAAAACTTGTGTTGCTGGTTATTCTGAAATGAAAAGTTCTTTGTTGCAGTGTAATGTTGCCATTAGATATCATATAATGTTGCAGTATAATGTTGCCATAGATATGATATAATGTTGCAGTAATATAATGTTGCAGTACATTTCCAATTTAAACTGCAAAAGGTATTACCATAGATATGATATAATATTGGAGTATGTGATGTTAAATGTGGTAATAAACTGGCAAAGTGTTGCCATTGGATGGTAAAAGTGTTACAATAGATTAATGAATATGGACTCCACAACAGGTTCCGTAAAGGTGGGCCACAGAATTAGTGGGCCCCACAATGTGGGCCCACATGTTGGGGACCAGATTGTGGGGCCCACTTTTTAGTAAATTTGGTACCTGTGGCAACAACAGAATCGATGTTGCCCTAGGGCCGCAAAGATGTTGCGTTTTACTCTAGGGCAACGCGGCAAAATGCATCACCGAGAAAGTGTTGCCTTTGCCCTTTTTTAGCCTACAGCAACATTTTTTGGCACTTCCTGCATCACTTCTTGGGTGTTGCAGTATGCAACCTATGACGTAGTGTTTCTTAATTATTTGAAATGATCTACGACATATACACTGCATTTGTAATGTGAAGTAGGATGATCAATCATTAAAAAAATAGAATTCCCTAGGTTATATAGCTTTGAAATTAATATTGTTATTAAAATTAATAATAAATTAATAATGTTATTTAAAGTAATAATAAAATCAATAACATTATTGAAATTAGTAATTAAATTAATAATGTTATTTAAAATAATTATAAAGCTAATAACATTATTAATCATAAAAATAAAATTAATAATGTTATTTAAATTAATTACAAAATTGATGATGTTGTACAAATTAATGATGTTATTTATATTAATATGCTATTTAAAAATAATAATAAAATTAATATTGTTATTGAAATGGTTCATGATCTGCCTGTTCAAGAATGTGGATCAGTGAATTAGATTTGAAGGAAGATCCTGACTCATAAGCCAAATTTTTTTTCAGTTTAAGCGTCTAAACGACCACTCTATAAAGGCTGTAAAATGACACATTTTTCAATGACATCCAGGTTAATTCGCTACAAAATTCAAATATAATACATCGAAAAACCTAGTGAATGCAATTCTTAGCTTGTTTAAAGAAAAGCTTTCGCTTGGCAATGTATTGGCAGAGAATCGGTACTCCTTTAAAAGAGAGGACTCTACCTTTAGGTTGCCGAATGAAGAATTGACACATGTCCTGATGGATGCATGATTCATTGGAAGGAAGATAAAATAAGACATTGTGTAAATTTTGTAAACAACCTAGATATTAATTGATGGAAACTAGTGGTAAAGGTGTACCTTTCACTAGAATGTGTTATTTTTCAATTATACCAAGACAACAAAGGTATATGCTGCTGCTTCGAAGCACATGCGATGGCATATTGAATGACAACGAGATAAATATGCTTCATGTCATTCTTCAAATGGTGAAGCATTGAAATATTTTACATGAATTATCCTGATTTGGCTAAAGAATCGAAAAACGTTAGACTTGGTCTGCGTATAGATGGTTTTGCCCCCATTTACTTTATTCGGTAAGCCTTACTTCGGTTATTCTAACACCTTACGATCTCCTTCCTTGGATATGTTTAAGGAATCCATACATATTTCTAACTATAATTGTTCCTGGACCTAAAATCCAAAAAATGGGACAGATGTGTACTTGTAGTCTTTGGTTTATGAGTTGAAAAACATGTGAATAGAGGATGTCCATATGATGTTTCAAAAAAATGAACTTCAAAATGTTTGTTTCTTTGTTGTGCATGATAAGCGATTTTTCTACACATGAGATGCTTTCTGGATGGAGTACTGGTAGCAAATTCACTTGTCCCATTTTCATGGATTGAATGGAATCATTTGGACATGCACATGGTGGAAAATAGTGTTGGTGGAATCGTCATCTTGTTTTTTGCATGTAAATAGTCATTTTAAATTTGATAAAAAACTCTAAATGCCATACAACTATTACTTTGGAGCCACCTTCCATTTTGATTAATGAAGAAATGTACAAGCTTATACAATATTATCCCGAAATACGTAAGATAGAAAAAGAGCTAAAAATTCATGGTAAAGGAGAGCATCACAGTTGGTGTAAATAAAGCATATTTTAGGAGCTACCATATTGGAGAAATCATAAATTTTGACACAATATAGATGTAATGCATGACAAGAAAATTTGGTTTTGGAACTTCTTTAACACAATAATGAACGTGAAAGAAAAAAATAAATGATGATTACAGGTGAAGAAAGGATATCATGCCATACTATAATCATTCTGAGTTTAAAATTGATATCAAACAACCAAATTTCAAACGTCTTGCTTGTTATGGGTTGGAAAATAAATGTCAAATAAACTACTAGAGTAAGTTCAAATTTTGAAGTTTCTAGATGGAATTCTATCTAACATGAAAAATGTGTCGGTAGAAAGGACCTTCAAAAGTTAGGTATGAAGAGTCACGATTGTCATGTATTTATAGACTCTTTTCCCGATAGTATTTAAGGAGCTATTGCCACCGAAGGTGTGGATGTCTATTGCCAATCTTAGTTTATTCTATAAAGAGTTGCGGTCAGCCTCACTTAACAAAAGTAATTTGGAAAAAATTAGAAACGGATATACCCATATTATTGCATAAATTGGAGAAAATACTTTATCGTGGAGTATTCAACTGCACGGAATATTTACTGTACACCTACAAACTGAAGCTTTAAAGTAAGTGTCGATGTAATACAAATGGATGTATCCTTTTGAGGGGTATGTAAATACAATTAGAAATTATATACTGATTTTTGAAATCTACATAGAAAACATATAATTGACAACTTTTTCATACGAAGGTATTCTGGTCACCTCAAAAAAAAGATGAAACAAAAAATGCTTTTGAGGTTCAATATTTCAAGCATATATTTTTGAAGAAGCATCCACATTTTTCAATTATTATTCTAAAGACCATGTTAAGCTAAATTCTAATTGCAGTTCTCGTAATGATGATACCGTCGATGAGTCGTCTCACATTTCTATTTCCATTTTTCATAAATGTGGACGTCCTTCTGGTAAATATAAGGATGGCAGTTTTCAAACATTTAAAATTTTTGTCTTAACTGGAACAATGGTCCTTCTCAATCATGAAGAATTATAAGACCGTAATAGGTAAAACCTAAGTAGTTAATATAGGTATCAGATATGTAACGGCTAAGTTCCGATATGATACATTTTAGAATATTGTGGTAATATCGGGTAATATCGCTAAACTATCAAACATTTCTATAACATATTTTAAACGATATGATATTGGGTTATAATGCTGTAATGATGTTAATTTTTAAAATATTTAGATATATATTGCTTATTAGTAGTAAAGATTGATTGTATATAGTTTATATATTATAATCTATCTATTGGAACATTCTATTAAATACAAGTCACAAAATAGGATCACAAAAACCAAGAAATTTGTATAATGTGCGCCTTTATTATTTTCTTTATTTTTAGTATATTCTTTGTTTCTTTATTCATCTATTCTTGCCTATTATATTTCAATTTTCTAAACATATTTATAATTTCTTCGATTTCATTTTCACTTAAATTATCAAATATGTAATTTTGATTTAGTACTAGTTACTACTTTTAGCATTTTCTTTATTGATATGTCAAATGTATAACTTTAACACTTTTCAACCTTTTGTTTTAAATGCATGATAATAACTAAAACAAAAAAAATGAATTTTCATTAGCTCACTTACCAATTAGAAATAGTGAACAAATAAAATTATTAAAAAGAGAAACAGCTCTTATATGATCTTGCTTTTAGTGATGAAGTGTTTAAATATTAAGTAATGGAATAAGTAGAGTTTTATTTATTGAAAGACTAATAAAGAAGACTTAAAAAATATGGTTAAAATTGAAAAATTAGTGCATTTGGTTTTCTAATATTGTAACGACCCGCTATTTTAGACCATTCAAATCGACAATAAAACCATACATATCCGACTTGAATAATTCAAAATACCGAATTGTTAATTTAAATTTGGCAAAACTTAAAATATACATTAAATAAATTAATCACAGATCACAGGGTAATATAGTGCAGTGGAATAGATAAAGAATCGTAGTTCATGAAGCTACTATATATATCAGAGATAGAAAAATACAACCGAATAGTTCAAATGCAGTGAAGTCTCCAATGCAACAGATGACTTCTATGAACCAATCAACTGGAAAGGCTGGAATCTGAATCGATAGTTGGATTTCCAAACGAAGCTCCGAACTCCAAAGGTGAGTCTCAAATGCTGTATCACTCGGTCTGACCCGAGCGTAAAGCAAAACACAAAACACTCGAGTCAGGATTAACATTCTTATATCAATAAATCCAACTTAAGTGAAATATCAACTGAAATACAAATAACTTAAATGATGTTTGGGATAACCATCCTCTAAGGGTCCATGGAACTTTCTACAAGGTAGAAATATAGAATATAATATCGTGGTCATTTCAGCTTAATTTATACTTCAAAACCAAATCTCATTTTCACTTCAAATATCTCTATATTTCCCAAAATAGTATTTATGTATATTAAATAATTTATACAGTAAAGTATTTTCAATTTCCTCAACTTAACAGAACGTTCCAACATCAACCCGACCTTTCTATTCAAAGTAAATTCAATCTCAATTTATCAATTTAAATTCAACTCAATTTAAATCAAATATTACTACTAAATCTATATATACAATTTCCATTTATTTAATATCTTAAGAATCAAATTTATTAAACCATATATTTCTTTCCAAAATTATAGAAATTATTTTCAAAATATTTATATGGACCAACAGTTTCTATATATTTCCTATCATATAGTCAAGTGCTATGGATATTTATCATTTGAATTCGTATACTAAATATATACGGGTGGATATCTTTTCAATCCATAATCCCAAATTCAATTAAATGAAAATCATTTTGGTTTATCATTTCAACCCATAACGATTTTCTCCCATTCTAAAGTCTGTTCGGGTATGTATCATTTCAACCCATAGTCATTTCTATACTACAGGGAACTTGCAGAGTGATAACAGAAAATACAATAAAATAACAGGCATATATCATCAATAACAATATAATATAAACAACAGGATATGGTGTCATATCCTGCAGGTGAACAGTTAAAATAATAGTATATATAACAAATTTAAATAACTACAGCAGCATATTTCAATTGTCGTTTCAATTGAAATCAAATTTAATGAATAAAAATATTTTAATCGTGAGTGATTGCTCACCTCTCGAGCCTAGAGAATACAGAAGATGACACAGATATGCATACTACCACAGACACTGAAATTTGAATTATGAATCGAAGAAAAGAAAAATCGGCACGAATTCAACGATCAAAGTTGATAACAAGAATTGATGGAACAAGTCAGAACGGGATCGGCGAAGATAATGGTATGAGTGGACTCATATGTATATAACTATATATAACTATATATATAAAGTCATATTCTAAATTCAACACATATTAAATTAAATTAAATATATATGTATTTATATTTTCCAAAATCATTGTTTTTTTTATTTAAAACACATAAATTAGAATCAAGCATATATACAATATGAAATTTGAAATAAATACTTATATAAACAGACTAATATAAATCATGTGCTAGGTTACAATACTGACATATTTTAGCTGTAAGAAAGAGTACAATGAAAGAAGTCAACATCAGTTATAATATATTTATATAAACCAATTGTAACATATATTTAGTTAACATAACAAATGAATTCTTTTATAAAATAATGTACATTGGGCGCTATTTCGTAAAAATGCACATACAATACCATTTATATACGAACAACAAAAGTAGCTTATATATATATATACTATTTAAAAATCAATATTTATATTTCAACTAACATCATAAAACAATATAAACTTTATACTTTATATATGTTTTATGGAAAAAGAGAAAAAAAACAGAACGCAAAGTGGATCCAACGTTTGGAATTCAGGGATTAGTCCTGAAGGGTAATACACCGTCATATCATTTTTATTAAATTTTTCGATAAATTTCACTAGAAGAGTAGCAATTTATTTAAAATAATGTGGTGTGAAATGAATTGATGGAATGAATAAAGTAACGTATTATTAGTACTCAAATAATCAAATGACACAATACGTTGGTTTCTTAATAACGAAAGTAACGTTCAATTTGCTAAAAGTTAATTTAGGACGTTATCTTCGTCTTATTTGTAAGCGATTGATATATCATACCTCTTTTAAATTTAAGATCATCTCATGGCACGGCGTACGAAAATTCAAATTCCATTGCATCATATATTTATATTTTAAGTTTAGAAATGTATGAACTTATCAATTTTGTTTTTGGCTATAAATGACGTAAAACACCACTGCTTATTAAATTTGTCGTGTTCTGCGTTTACATACTTCCAAAGCGTTTTTCATTTATTTAAAAGCTATAAAATGAAAGGAGTAAAAAGAGAAAAAAGAAAGAAAGAAAGAATATATATATATATATATATATATAAACATGGTGAGAGAGACGAAGATACAGATGGTGGTACGTATCTTGTTCTATTCATAAGTAAATATCACCACGTTAAATTCCTTTGCATATTTTTAATTGCTATAACCAATGCTTTCATATATGACAGGCCCAATCTTATATACATAGCTACATATTATAAAGGGCTATGAAAACTTATATATATACACCTTATAGTATAATATATATAACTAGATAAAATGTATATATTATATAATAGAATACGATAATATAGATGAAAAAAGAATTGCAGCAAGCTAAAATTTATAATAAAAAAACAAAGTGTTGCAGGAAGTTGAAAACAACAACTAATGCAATAATATTTATTATAAGTTTCGAAATCCATTAGACAAAAGAAAACACAGCTTGTATAACATATCCATTAAACAAAATAGACTATATATAGTACTAGTACATATTCATGCTATATGTAAACATTTAAAAACGAAACATATATTGCAATATGATACGCATACCGTTTATAAAAATATGGATGACAAGGGGACGAGGCATGGAGTGGGTTGTGGCTCTTGACAGGTGGCTCGAGCTGTGGTGGCAGAGGCTTGAGGAAGCTATAGGAAGGAGAACTGGTCCTTTTTCATTTTTCCATCATATGTGTTTTAGCATTGTAATGGGAAAAATCTCTTTTTTTTAAGCAACAGAGAGGAAGAAAAAATGAAGCTACGTAGGATCAGAGACTACGCATTATAAATATTTAATATAGTTGAACGGTAGGAATGAGTAATCCAGCAACTAAAATTGGAACCATGGAAATAGAGGGGTCAATCGCTAGAATTTAGGAGGTATGAATGGTAACGGTTGTTTGAATTGTATACTAAATATATAACTTTATATTCCATTATTAATTGAATGGGAGAAATGAATGGGTGGAGAATGAGCTGTCCATTTATGATATACTGTTACATATAATTTATTAAAGAAGAAACGGTAGAATAATGATAGATTTGAATTATATACTGGTTTGATAATGGTCAAGTTGATAAGGTGGATATTTAAACAATTTATTGCTTGATTGGAAAGCACGTGAGTATGGAAAGACAATGATATTAAAATGAAAAAAGGAATGGACAGAGAAATTTAAGAGAAGATAAAACGTACAGGAATAAATATAGAGTAGTGGGATGGTCACGATAATTCAGTGGATAATTAAAGCTACTTTTTAATGCCACCAGCTGCATGTTCAAATTTGAAAAGGCAGAGTAACGGACCATAAAATAAATTGAAACGATGGATTTATAAAAGCAACCATGATGTGTACAATAATTGAAACGAAAACGTACATAAATAAATGAATATGAGACAAATGAAGATGAAGGGGGAAATAAATAAACTATTTATAGGCGATGAATTTATAAAAGGAACCATGATGTGTATAATAATTAAAACGAAAACGTACACAAATAAATGAAAATGAGACAAATGAAGATGAAGGTAACCTTATATATAATATTAAAAAAAATCAATATTCATTTAATATTATGTATATTCTTTTAAAATGTAAAGGCTACATATGAATGAATTCATATATGCTTATCTTTGTACATAACAAACATGCAGACTACCAATTTTAATGCAGACCTTAAATCAACCCTTAAAACATATACTTCATATATGTAGTTAAATATAGTATATACTTCTCTTCTTCTTCGGTTCATATGATATATGCAACCCTTAACTATCGTATTTATAGCTGATGACATATGTATAGATATACTAAATATGCACTAAAATAAACTGGAAATGGTGACACAAAAACCCAAAATCAAATATATATGTTTAACATGACTGGAAATCAAACTTCAGTAAAACTATATACTAGTATCAAGAGTAACATTTATATATATAGCTATTATAACACATATAAATAAAATAAAACTCGGTATAAATATGCTTTACTATATATACACTTCAAATAGACCATCATACATATACAGTGGTTTTCCAAAATAAATATATATGGAACGTACTCAATATACTTAAAATTTACACACCTTGCTGAAAAGCAAAAGGAGACAAATTTATTACCCACACTATTGATATTTATACCCAACAAAAATGTACTATGCTATCCAATTTACGTCAAACTTAACTTATATTATATTATAAATAATAGTTTATAAAGTTTTTGTACTAGATCTTATAGGTATAACCACAACCAAACTTTAAAATATATGTACACAGCTCGCACTACAAATCATTAATATACATAACATATTTTCTTTTCTTTTTCAAAATTTTATTATTAATAATTTCTCAAAATCCAATTCAATACGTTAAATACCAATCAAAAATTGCTAAAATTTTATGGGTCGTTACACTCTCCCACACTCAAAACTTTTCGTCCCCAAAAAGGAATAAAAGAAGAATAGAAACAACCAGATGAAAATTTTAGACTTTGAAAAACAAATTAAACAATTTATTTAAAACCATATACTTTTTATTATTATTATTATTTAAAATAATTAATATTTAATAGATTACTCATTTTATTAAATCAATTAATTATGAGATCAATTATTTATAAAACACTAAATTTTTTTACTATTAAACAAGGTAGAATGTAAATAAACAATATTTTAAAGGATATATTCAAAAGAAGGAAAGAAGGAAAGAAGATAGATTCGGAAAAGAGAATATAGGTGAATAAATAAAGCAGGGCAGATAAGGTAGATTCAAAAGAATAGTATCGGGCTCGAATAGTTAATTTCAAACCCAAAAAAAAATTAATTTCAAATATTAATACAAAATTTATATTTCAAATAATTTGGATACATTGAGGTTAGGAAGATAAATTGGGATTTAGTTGAAATGGTATTAAATTAAGAATTTTATTTGTTGGAAATACCTTTCTAGTAAAATAGTTTTATTTCGAAACCAATTTTCCTTTCGAAAATACTTTTATAACTCGATGTTTCAACAAGTTTATCCTCGTTCTCGCAGACTCTGGCCATGCGTTGATCAGACGCAAAGCTAGAATTCTTCAAGTACTTAGTAGACTTGTTTCAACACCCATTGAAAATACTTGAAAAACCTTTAAAACAGATATGGAAAGTAAAATCCAAACAAAACAACCAAACCAAAACCTTTGTCCGACCATGGTTCGCAGATACACAATGGTTACGCCTGGATCCCCCAGGAAACAATCTGTATCCGTAAGCTTTCTCAGCCCTGCGAGTTACGCCATGATGACTAGTAGAGTGCAGGATACACAATGGTTACGCCTGGGTCCCCCAGAAAACAATCCGTACCCCTAGGCTATCTCAGCCAGACAGTTTCGCTACTATTCGCGACCTACACAGATTGCAGGATACACAATGGTTACGCCTGGATCCTCCAGGAAACAATTCGTACCCCTAGGCCAGACTCAGCCAGGCAATTGCACTATGCAGTCGTGAGAGAAAAAAAAAACCATGGGTTACGCCACGGTGGGAACACTCGAGTATTACATCTGGAACACCAAAAATCAGAGAGAATAATATCGATAGAATGAATCCACGGTGTGGCCACAAAGCGGATATCAAGCAGAAGGTACTTTCCATATCTTTACTTTGAAAATATATATCATATAGTACCTTTTCAAATCACTTTCAAATATCAAACTTATATAAAGTCCATATATATAGGATTCCATTTTTCCCAAATCGAATACTTTCCAAAATCAATAGTAGATCAAATCATACTTATATAGACTTCGATTATATAAAATCTCTTTCCAAATTGAGTACCTTTCAAATCAATAGATTTCAAATCAACTTCATACTTATACAATCCATTTTATGTAAGTTCGACCACTCCCAAATCAAGTACTTAATAATATAGGGTTCTCAAATTTCAAATCATTTCAATATCAGTTCAGTCTCAAAATCATATATAATTTCACCAAATTTTCTACCAAATTAAATATCTAAATCTCAAAGTTCCCAAAATAATAGGTTTAGAAAATTATCTCATTTTTCAAATTAAAATAATTCAAGTCAAACAAATTCATTTCCAGAATCACCATATAAGTACTGGTTTTTAATTCCAATTTAATTTCAAAACCAAATATTGTCCCAAAATCAATTATACTCAAAATGATTTCCAAATTTATAATTATCCTTTTTTTTTAAACTTTTAAAATATCTATTTCTATTTGAAATATCCAATTTACCGTTCTGAAAACCATTATTCAAAACTATTTTTTTTTCAAAACATTTCAAAACCAAATTTATATTCTTTATCAAACATTTTATACTCTTCGAAATTTCTTAGCTTTGAAAATTTAATCTCGATTTGGAAGTGTTCGAACATTCAAAATAGTTAGGGAAATCAAATTTCCAAATTCAAGACTTGAAAATCAACAATAAATAGATAGGAATATACCAAATCAAATCCGAAACTCGAGTACCGAATACCGGTTTCCTTTAAATCATTTTAAATATATATACATATATCTTTCGAATATCGAATTATTCTTCGGAATTTGAAATCAAAATTTGTTTCACAATATCACTCGCATAGCAAAGCTACTAGAGTGGCCTCTCCCCTACTCTGAAACTCGAAAATCAATGTCGATGATGCGTGCACTCATCACCGAAATTATTTTCCAACGACAAAGTGCGTTCTGGACTTCTATTTTCTTAAAACTTCCTTGAAATTTCATTGAAATCATTGGAACTCGTTTGAGTCATTTGAAACACTTCTTATTCAGAAAATACTTTCAAATCGTATCATTATATAATTTCAAAAATCTTAAAACCAATTTCAAAACACTGGAATTCAATTCTCGAATTTCAAATTTAACACTTCAGTTATAAATCATTTTTATATAAATCAATTTCTTATATTTTTTCAAAATTTCAAATCCTTTCAAAACCCTTTTATATAGAATAACATTTCTTATTTGTTTTTATATAGGTATATAATCCTTATCGAAAACATTTTCACTTTTATATATAGAATAAAATCATAGTTATCAAAATAATAATTTCGATATATAAAACAATTTCAAAAATGCAAACATACCCGATTTTCAGAGGATAATTTTAAGAATGGATTTTAAACAAGTGGAAATTAGCCACATGGGCCTCTTTAGCAAGTGCAATTAGTTTCTAGGACACACAACTGAAATAATTACTTTTAAGGACAAAATGCAAAAAAAATTAGTTTTTAAGGCCTTAAAATCTCTAAAATTATCTGCTTGAAAGTAATTGGACTGCTGACTTTGTCTTTAAAATTAATTATTCTGTTTACTTTGGCCTTGAAATTAATTTCCATGAATGTGTGTCCTAGAAACTAATTGGACTGCAAAGTTTTTCTTATAGTGAAATGCCCCAAAGATAGAGATTTGAATTAGAGGAACTCAAATCAATAGAATTCTGATTCGAAGATAGACTGGATCGAAGATGCGATAATTAAATTACAAAATAGAAGATGGATATACTTCTATAAATCGCGGGCGACCTTTACCGATCAACCGTGATTTCAAAATTAGATCGGTGTAGAATTCTGAGGCAATTCGACATTCGATCGCAAGAGATATAGAATTCGGCATAACAAGATATAGCAGCATCGTAAACCGAGGATACAAAAATCTTCAGTGAGTCAATGCCAATTGAAAAGGAGTTTTCACCCCCTTTACAAATCATTCAGTGGAGTTATGGGATACTCCGGAATCAAACGAATATAAATAAGGAGAGACAGAATGAATTTCGGAACCGAGGGACATTCCAAAGTTCAAAGGAAATCGAGTCAAAAGGAAGAGATTCAACTCGAGCGAAAGTGATTCTGTAAATAAATTTACCATATATGCTAAGTTTTGCCTAGAGCCAAAGCTCTGATACCAACTGTAACGACCCGCTATTTTGGACCATTCAAATCGACAATAAAACCATACATATCCGACTTGAATAATTCAAAATACCGAATTGTTAATTTAAATTTGGCAAAACTTAAAATATACATTAAATAAATTAATCACATATCACAGAGTAATATAGTGCAGCGGAATAGATAATGAATCGTAGTTCATGAAGCTACTATATATATCAGAGATAGAAAAATACAACCGAATAGTTCAAATGCAGTGAAGTCTCCAATGCAACAGATGACTTCTCTGAACCAATCAACTGGAAAGGCTGGAATCTGAATCGATAGTTGGATTTCCAAACGAAGCTCCGAACTCCAAAGTTGAGTCTCAAATGCTGTATCACTCGGTCTGACCCGAGCGTAAAGCAAAACACCAAACACTCGAGTCAGGATTAACATTTTTATATCAATAAATCCAACTCAAGTGAAATATCAACTGAAATACAAATAACTTAAAGGATGTTTGGGATAACCATCCTCTAAGGGTCCATGGAACTTTCTACAAGGTAGAAATATACACTATAACACCGTGGTCATTTCAGCTTAATTTATACTTCAAAACCAAATCTCATTTTCACTTCAAATATCTCTATATTTCCCAAAATAGTATTTATGTATATTAAATAATTTATGCAGTAAAGTATTTTCAATTTCCTCAACTTAACAAAACGTTCCAACATCAACCCGACCTTCCCATTCAAATTAAATTCAATCTCAATTTATCAATTTAAATTCAACTCAATTTAAATCAAATATTACTACTAAATCTATATATAAAATTTCCATTTATATAATATCTTAAGAATCAAATTTATTAAGCCATATTTTCTTTCCAAAATTATAGAAATTATTTTCAAAATATTTATATGGACCAACAGTGTCTGTATATATTTCCTATCATATAGTCAAGTGCTACAGATATTTATCATTTGAATTCGTATACTAAATATATACGGGTGGATATCATTTCAACCCGTAATCCTAAATTCAATTAAATGAAAATCGTTTGGGTTTATCATTTCAACCCATAACGATTTTCTCCCATTCTAAAGTCTGTTCGGGTATGTATCATTTCAACCAATTGTGATTTCTAAACTACAGGGAACTTGCAGAGTGATAACAGAAAATACAATAAAATAACAGGCATATATCATCAATAACAATATAATATAAACAACAGGATATGGTGTCATATCCCGCAGGTGAACAGTTACAGATAATAGCATATATAACAAATTTAAATAACTACAGCAGCATATTTCAATTGTCGTTTCAATTGAAATCAAATTTAATGGATAAAAATATGTTAATCGTGAGTGATTGCTCACCTCTCGAGCCTAGAGAATACAGAAGATGACACAGATATGCATACTGCCACAGACACTGAAATTTGAATTATGAATCGAAGAAAAGAAAAATCGACACGAATTCAACAATCAAAGTTGATAACAAGAATTGATGGAACAAGTCAGAACGGGATCGGCGAAGATAATGGTATGAGTGGACTCATATATATATATAACTATATATAACTATATATATAACGTCATATTCTAAATTCAACACATATTAAATTAAATTAAATATATATGTATTTATATTTTCCAAAATCATTGTTTTTTTTATTTAAAACACATAAATTAGAATCAAGCATATATACAATATGAAATTTGAAATAAATACTTATATAAACAGACTAATATAAATCATGTGCTAGGTTACAATACTGACATATTTTAGCTGTAAGAAAGAGTACAATGAAAGAAGTCAACATCAGTTATAATATATTTATATAAACCAATTGTAACATATATTTAGTTAACATAACAAATGAATTCTTTTATAAAATAATGTACATTGGGCGCTATTTCGTAAAAATGCACATACAATACCATTTATATACGAACAACAAAAGTAGCTTATATATATAGATATACTATTTAAAAATCAATATTTATATTTCAACTAACATCAGAAAACAATATAAACTTTATACTTTATATATGTTTTATGGAAAAAGAGAAAAAAAACAGAACGCAAAGTGGATCCAACGTTTGGAATTCAGGGATTAGTCCTGAAGGGTAATACACCGTCATATCATTTTTATTAAATTTTTCGATAAATTTCACTAGAAGAGTAGCAATTTATTTAAAATAATGTGGTGTGAAATGAATTGATGGAATGAATAAAGTAACGTATTATTAGTACTCAAATAATCAAATGACACAATACGTTGGTTTCTTAATAACGAAAGTAACGTTCAATTTGCTAAAAGTTAATTTAGGACGTTATCTTCGTCTTATTTGTAAGCGATTGATATATCATACCTCTTTTAAATTTAAGATCAGCTCATGGCACGGCGTACGAAAATTCAAATTCCATTGCATCATATATTTATATTTTAAGTTTAGAAATGTATGAACTTATCAATTTTGTTTTTGGCTATAAATGACGTAAAACACCACTGCTTATTAAATTTGTCGTGTTCTGCGTTTACATACTTCCAAAGCGTTTTTCATTTATTTAAAAGCTATAAAATGAAAGGAGTAAAAAGAGAAAAAAGAAAGAAAGAAAGAATATATATATATATATATATATATATAAACATGGTGAGAGAGACGAAGATACAGATGGTGGTACGTATCTTGTTCTATTCATAAGTAAATATCACCACGTTAAATTCCTTTGCATATTTTTAATTGCTATAACCAATGCTTTCATATATGACAGGCCCAATCTTATATACATAGCTACATATTATAAAGGGCTATGAAAACTTATATATATACACCTTATAGTATAATATATATAACTAGATAAAATGTATATATTATATAATAGAATACGATAATATAGATGAAAAAAGAATTGCAGCAAGCTAAAATTTATAATAAAAAAACAAAGTGTTGCAGGAAGTTGAAAACAACAACTAATGCAATAATATTTATTATAAGTTTCGAAATCCATTAGACAAAAGAAAACACAGCTTGTATAACATATCCATTAAACAAAATAGACTATATATAGTACTAGTACATATTCATGCTATATGTAAACATTTAAAAACGAAACATATATTGCAATATGATACGCATACCGTTTATAAAAATATGGATGACAAGGGGACGAGGCATGGAGTGGGTTGTGGCTCTTGACAGGTGGCTCGAGCTGTGGTGGCAGAGGCTTGAGGAAGCTATAGGAAGGAGAACTGGTCCTTTTTCATTTTTCCATCATATGTGTTTTAGCATTGTAATGGGAAAAATCTCTTTTTTTTAAGCAACAGAGAGGAAGAAAAAATGAAGCTACGTAGGATCAGAGACTACGCATTATAAATATTTAATATAGTTGAACGGTAGGAATGAGTAATCCAGCAACTAAAATTGGAACCATGGAAATAGAGGGGTCAATCGCTAGAATTTAGGAGGTATGAATGGTAACGGTTGTTTGAATTGTATACTAAATATATAACTTTATATTCCATTATTAATTGAATGGGAGAAATGAATGGGTGGAGAATGAGCTGTCCATTTATGATATACTGTTACATATAATTTATTAAAGAAGAAACGGTAGAATAATGATAGATTTGAATTATATACTGGTTTGATAATGGTCAAGTTGATAAGGTGGATATTTAAACAATTTATTGCTTGATTGGAAAGCACGTGAGTATGGAAAGACAATGATATTAAAATGAAAAAAGGAATGGACAGAGAAATTTAAGAGAAGATAAAACGTACAGGAATAAATATAGAGTAGTGGGATGGTCACGATAATTCAGTGGATAATTAAAGCTACTTTTTAATGCCACCAGCTGCATGTTCAAATTTGAAAAGGCAGAGTAACGGACCATAAAATAAATTGAAACGATGGATTTATAAAAGCAACCATGATGTGTACAATAATTGAAACGAAAACGTACATAAATAAATGAATATGAGACAAATGAAGATGAAGGGGGAAATAAATAAACTATTTATAGGCGATGAATTTATAAAAGGAACCATGATGTGTATAATAATTAAAACGAAAACGTACACAAATAAATGAAAATGAGACAAATGAAGATGAAGGTAACCTTATATATAATATTAAAAAAAATCAATATTCATTTAATATTATGTATATTCTTTTAAAATGTAAAGGCTACATATGAATGAATTCATATATGCTTATCTTTGTACATAACAAACATGCAGACTACCAATTTTAATGCAGACCTTAAATCAACCCTTAAAACATATACTTCATATATGTAGTTAAATATAGTATATACTTCTCTTCTTCTTCGGTTCATATGATATATGAAACCCTTAACTATCGTATTTATAGCTGACGACATATGTATAGATATACTAAATATGCACTAAAATAAACTGAAAATGGTGACACAAAAACCCAAAATCAAATATATATGTTTAACATGACTGGAAATCAAACTTCAGTAAAACTATATACTAGTATCAAGACTAACATTTATATATATAGCTATTATAACACATATAAATAAAATAAAACTCGGTATAAATATGCTTTACTATATATACACTTCAAATAGACCATCATACATATACAGTGGTTTTCCAAAATAAATATATATGGAACGTACACAATATACTTAAAATTTACACACCTTGCTGAAAAGCAAAAGGAGACCGTAAATTTATTACCCACACTATTGATATTTATACCCAACAAAAATGAACTATGCTATCCAATTTACATCAAACTTAACTTATATTATAGTATAAATAATAGTTTATAAAGTTTTTGTACTAGATCTTATAGGTATAACCACAACCAAACTTTAAAATATATGTACACATCTCGCACTACAAATCATTAATATACATAACATATTTTCTTTTCGTTTTTTCAAAATTTTATTATTAATAATTTCTCAAAATCCAATTCAATACGTTAAATACCAATCAAAAATTGCTAAAATTTTATTCGTCGTTACAAATATGGTATTCATATTATTTTTTAGTGTATACTAAAAGCAAACATAGAGAATGTAAAAGTATTTATTTGTAAACTTACGGTAATAGTTGACATTCTTAGAAAATTATCGGGTATTCTATACTAAATATTGGAGCGATATATTGACAAATATAGAATGATATATCGATAATGATATTTTAAGTGATATTTTGATCAAATATCGATTAAGGAGCAATATGTGATATAGAATGATACATCGACGATATTATATGATAATAACTACTTAAGATAAAACTATATTTATTTGTGCACTATTAATATCGAGTTATATATTATAATCATGTCTATCTTAACAATATCAATCATTTAACTATTAATTCAAGCAAAAAATCCAAGGATTCAACCTTGTGAATGATTTAAGGCTTTGTTTCAGGAATATATAAGCATATATAATTTTTGAATAAACTTTGTATGAAACGATTTATTATAAATATTAATGTGTATTAATTTGATGCAACAATTTTTCGGTAATGATATCATTGATATTTCTTATAATACTCTTGCATTTGGTCTAATGATGAAATACAAGAAATTCCCAATCATACATGTAAACGATTTTAAATTTCACAAAACAGAGTTTAGGCTAGTAAAACAACTTACAACGGTGAGGTATGTCTTAAAAGCAATGAATTGGGTGATGACTTACATGATTATTATGCATTTTTAAAGGAAATAATTGAACTCGCTTACTCTGTAATATCAAAGCTTAAAACATTTTTATTCAAATATAATTAGTATGATACCTTTCTTGATGCAAGAGTACGTCATATACATAAAGATTATCCTCTTGTTGAGGTAAACCATAAAAGGCAATATAAAGAAAACGATCCATTTATGCTAGCAATGCAAGCATTCCAAGTTTATTATGTGCCTTATCCTCCCATGAACAGTAATAAGCATGACTAGTGGGATGTTGCTAAAAAAACCGCGATGGTCATTCAGTGGGTATGATCATAACCAACGATCAACTATACCAAAGTGATCTGGAGGAGAACGAAATATTTGAAATAACAGAGGATGCCAATGATATGGGATACTTGAAATGGAGTATTTGACGGAGTTGAATTAGATGAAGATGTTGATGTTGATGGTGATGATGTTGATTTTAGTGAACATGAATTTGATGATGGTATTGTAAATGATGATGCTGACGATGACGATGACAATATCTAGCATTTTATAATTTATTGAAAGACTATTTTTATACATGCACGTTATTTTCATTTTTCTCTATTTTTCATGAATATATAATTTTTTAATTTTGGGCTTATACACATTGAAACCAAATCTATTCCATTTTTTATAGGTGAATTTTTTATTCTCATTATCATATATTATATATATATATATATATATATATATATATATTATATTCACTCATTTATGATGTTACGTAGTTCAGACTTGTTCTAGTTGCTACCCTAGTTGTATGTCTTTGTAAAACAAAAGTTACATATCCTTTGTTATATTGCATACATCTGTATATGTATTATTATAACATATATTTCTAGCCAATACCGTAAAATATATAGCCTGGTGGCTCACCATCAGGTTATGGTGGCTCCTCGCCAAGTCAAGGTGGCTTTCACTGATTAGAGCATGGTTACATCGATGCCCATATAATATCTCCGTTTATTTACACCTTCGATGCTCCTATTTATGCTTTTGAACCATCCACTCGTGCATATGAAATGGACTCTTCCTCCGTCCAATGAGTTGATGTCTTTCGGATAGAACGAGCATCGAGGTGAGTAGTTACTTATTTGAATATTACAATTGAAATCATACACATGCTAACATTAATATGTACACACTCATATAAACATACATATATACATGTATGCACACTAAATTTATAAATCAAACATGCATATGTGTATATATACACTCACACATATTCAGTTATTATTTCACTGTCGGAAGCACTTATGATGCCATCTGTAAAGGCTTGCTTACACAGATGATGACATTCTAGCCCACACTTGGTGACACTCTAGATAACCTGAAGATAATCATGTTTCAAGAATTTATGGTTAAATAATTTTATTACATAACATATTATATGAATATGAGTTCCATTTTATTAATAATATACTCAATTTTCAATTGTAGATGAAATTTGCTTGAAAATAGGGAAATTTAAAGAAAATGTGAGGAAGGCTTGGGTGTCTGCAGCAGCTAAAAAATATATAAAATGAATGTATGATATGTGAAAGTATGGAAAAAAGCATTCACACTTGGCCTATGAGATATACGAGAATTTTTTGCAATATCAAGAGATAAGGGACTTCAAAAGGAAATTGGCATCGAATGCCGAAATTAGGAATAGAAACACGAGGTCCCACAATAGCGGCCCAAGATTATACATAGGTCATCATAACGATCTATTTATATTTATTTGTTAAAGTTATTTAAAATAATTAAATAAATTAAAATAGGCTTATATGATAATGTACTAAACAAATTTCAATATGCACGGCAGCATAGTGAGCCTACTTCTTGGTAAGTATATTGCAAGGCTCATAAGATTGAGTCAGCGAATGTGTCCATTGCTAATAGCTAGGTAGATGATGCTACCATTGAGTTTGTGGTATGTTATCCATAAAACTTTATTTAAATAATATGTACATATATATAGTTTTAATGAATATCTAAAATGCAAAATAGGCAAAATACCAGGTTAGGATTGAGGAGCTTAAGGGTCTATGTGCAGAGATAACAAGAGAAGTGGACGATGAGGTATTCAAAGTACTTGGTAGAGCTGTTTCCAACAGGGCAGATCATAGACCCAACTATGACAATATTCTAAAGGTAATACTTAAATATTCATTATATGCATACATGATATTTAGTATATAAGTATACTGAACCACATACATATGTATGTGTAGCATGCTATATGTATGTACACATTGTTTATAAATCCCAATAACCATATGCATGTACATGTATTTTGTACGCATGCATAATATAATTATTTAACTTAATCCACTTTTTCTACTAGACGTTATAAACAGTTATTTAAAAACTAAATTGAGTTTGAGTTAAAATATATAATTTGAATCACTCTATAAATAAAAAAATAAAAAATTAAGCTAAATTCAATAAATGAAAAAAATTATTCGAGTTAAAATAAAAATCTTATTAAATCACCAAATATATTGAACAAATATATGAGTTAAATTGCTTAGTAAATTAAAAAAATGTGTGATTAAGTCAAATCATAATTTTTTTTAATAAATTAAAGAGGTTTATTTGAGTTAAAATATACAGTTTGTTAAATAACCCAATAAATTAAACAAATTATAAGTTAAATCACTCAATAAATTAAACAAATATATAATTAAGTTAAACTATAAATTTTATTTCAATAAATTAAACAAATTCACTTGGGATAAAGCATGCATCTTTTTAAATTAACCAATATATTAGAAAAATAAGTTAAATCGCAAAATAAATTAAACTAATATATAATTAATTTAAATTATAATTTCTCTTTTAATAAATTTACAAAACTTATTTGACTTAAAATATAGATCTTGATAGAAGATAAAATAAATTAAACAAATATGTAAGTTAAAATGCTCGGTAGATTAACAAATCTATAGTTAAGTTCAATTATAATTTTTTTTCAACAAATTAAACAAAGTTAATTGAGTTAATAAACAGATCTTATTAAATCACCAAATAAATTACATACAATTTTTACTCAATGAATTAAACAGATATATAATTAAGTTACATTATAAATTTTGTTTTCCATAAATTATACAAGTTTATTTGATTAAATTATATTTGTTAAATACACAAATACAATAGTTAAATTAAAGGATACACATTTTATAAATTATACATCACTAGAATCAACTGAATATTTGAAAGCTGGATATATAGCTGGATCTCCAAGTGAAGCTCCAACTCCAAAGTTGAGTCTCGAATACTGGTACACTCAGTCTGACCCGAGCGTAAAGCAAAACAGAAAACACTTGAGTCAGGATTAACATTCTTATATCAATAAATCCAACTCAAGTGAAATAACAACTGAAATACAAGTAGCTCAAAGGATATTTGGGGTAACCATACTCTAAGGATCTGTTAAACTATCTACTATGCAGTAATATACGCTATTATAATAATGTCTAAAGTAAGGTATAATATTTAAAAAATAGCGTTAAGGCGGTACCCATATTCCCCTTTAACACATTTTATAGTGCCAGTAGTCTATACAGTATCGTAGTCCCTCCTGATCGGGAAGCCACCAGAGGATACTCCATAGGTACGACATAAATCAAAACTCGTACAAGGCACGCTAGGGTAGGTGACACAACACCACGAGGCAATGCCAGGTTAGATATACCAATTACGCATCCGGACTGTTGGTAACACGTAGCAGCCACTACCGTCCACCTCGAGCCACACTCCCAAAATCAAATGTGCACACCATATCAATCACAAAGTAATAGAATGGCATATGAAGAAGTGTGTCCGATCAGAGGAGCTACCTCATTGGTCCGAAATCGCTCCTTTTTGCCACCTTATGCCAACTCACGGGAGTCGGGTCCTCGTACATACCTCAAAAGAATGTCACCACCATCCTACTTCATTCCGGAATCTTTACCGCGTGCATGGTTGTTAAAGTGGTTTTCGAAGTTGGCAGAGAGTATGACAACTTCCGATCCCGGTCTCTTTAACAACCAAATGTTATTATAACATCGCGGTCATTTCAAAATAGCTTATACTTCAAAAATCAAAATATCACTGCCATTCCAAAAACCATATCAATACGGTATCATTTCCATTTTTAAATATATCCTTCTCCAAAATCATAGCATTTTCGAAGTTAAATACTTCTAAACCAAAACATTTAAAATCATAACACTTAGGAAATCATAACACTTTAGAAATCATAATTTAGAAATCGTAATACTTTGAAACCATAATACTTCCCACTTAACCGATTTAGATAATAAATATATTATAAAAGAAAATAGTTTATAAACTAAATAGTTTATAAACTAAATAGTTTATATAAAATAGTTATAAGTTAAAATAGTTTATTTAAAACAGTTTATATTAAAAATAGTTTATACGAAAATAATTTATATGAAAGTAATTTATAAAGTAAAATATATAGATAGTTTGAGATATAATTTTAAAATACTTATATAATAAAATAGCTTTCTCAAATTACACAAATCAATTCCAAATCAAATCGAATTCCAAAATTAAAATTTAATAAACTCTCAAATCATTAATTTTATTTCAATTTAGTTTCTCAGATAAACTATTCCAAATTATATCGATTTCAAAATAGATTTGAACCACAAATAAACCATTAAATTTCAATATATTTCCAAGCTTTAAATATTTAATGATTTCAAAACTAAATTTGAAAATTTTCATATATCTTGAATTCAATTTTTACTATTATTTAGTTTTGAAATATTTACTTACTAAATCCAATATCATTTAAATAAAAAATCAAATTTCAAATAACTAAATATTTCCTTCAATTCATTTAAACTTGAAATATTCATTTAAATCGCTTTAAACCAAAATCAAGTTATAAAATCATATTCTTTAAAAATCTCAAATTCAAAAAAAAAATTAGTCGATTTAATTAAATACCGTTTCAAATAAATTTCAAATCTATCTTCCTAACTTAACTTACAAAAATCAATATAAAATCTATTTTAAAATAAAATTTCAAAACTAACTTATAACCTTTAAAGTTTCCAAACATATAAATTTTAAAAATCTAAATTTAAGATTTATAAATAACATATATATAATATCTTAAAATAAACAATTATTAAAACCAAAATATTCATTTCAAAACCTTGGAAATAATTTTCAATATATATATATATATATATATAGACCAACAGTGTCTGTATATAATTTTCTGTCCTATAGCCAAGTGATACGAATATTCATCATTTTAATCTGCAATTTAAATATATAAGGGTATATATCATTTCAACCCGCAATCCCAAATTCAATTCAAATGAAGATCGCTTGGGTTTATCATTTCAACCCATAACGATTTTCTCCTAATCTAAAGTCCGTTCGGGTACGTATCATTTCAACCTATAGTGATTTCTATACTAATAGGAAACTTGTAGAGTGATAACAGATATGATAATAATATGACAGGCATATATCATAAATATATATAACATTTAAAGGTGTCAGATGTCACAGATGAACAGATAGCATATATATAACAATGTAAATAACTAACCGCAGCATATTTCAATCGTCGTTTCAATTGAAATCAAATTTAATAAATAAAAGAACGTTAATCGTGAGTGATTGGTCACCTTTCGAGGCTTGATAGATTTGACAAAGAAATGAGCTACGAATTCCAAAGCAAATCTAGATTGGCACGAATCCGATGGACAAACCGATAGATAAGAAATTGATGAAATAAAATCAAAAATGGATTGATGGAACTAAATGGTACGAGTGAGCTTACATATAACTACAAATATAACTATATATATATATATATATATAATATCATATTTTAAATCCCATTTACATTGAATATATATGTATTTCAAATTCTATTATTCAAATTAAAACACATTTATTAATATCAACATATATACATTATTATATATTCAAAATCAAAAATTACAAAACCCACATTACAACAAGCATCATCGTTCATTCATTGTACACACTTATGTTATATAAGACAATATTAAAAATCAACATTTTTAAAACAAAGATATCACCCTTATATTAAGCTAACGAACTTTACATATGGCTACTATATTAAATATATATACGTAAACCATTAAAACTTACGTACAAGTTATATTTTAAAGTAGCATATATATATATAACTGAAATAAGAAATGGCGAATAACATATATATATAATTTAACGTATTATCATATAACCTACGTAACGTATATACCATATAACAGACTAAGTTTTTATAATATATAATATACATATATAACATATTTTCCTTTCTGATTGCAAAAATATCTACATATTACCAAACAATAACATAAAAGTATATATACGTATATACATCTATATTACTGTATTACGCATGTATACAAAATATAAACTTATATGCTTTATAAACATAATGTATATTGTATGAATAGACTCAGATTTGTTATATAAACAAATACATATGTTAAATTGTAAAACTTATAACTATTTAATACAATAGACCATAGCTTAAGTACCCTATATATAAACAACAAATACTTACGTACAAATAAATAATACATATTACCTATATTTTATAACACTAAAATCAATGTTTATATAAAAGAACAAATATAACTCTACCCTGTTATATGGATTCAACTGTAACACTCCGGCATGTTATAACCAATGTATTTTATACTTTAAAATTTTATCAAGCTTTATATGTATAGGCTTAAAACCAAACTTATAAGAATCGCTTATATACAAACATATAAACTACCAAATTGTAAAACCTATACACGCAAACCAGCATATAAAATATTCACCTAATTAAACCTATACAAACAACATATATTGAAATGTTTTACCTAACTTATACCCACGGCCGAAACTATAAACTACTATATACGTATCTAATATAAAATATAACATATACTAACACACAATCAAACCCAAGTACTTATTTTATTTAAAAGTCACTATTCATAAACAAATTGTTGTAACTCCATTTATAACTATATATAATCTACTTACATATATATGCCTACCTAATAAGAGGACAGCAAGGCTAAGAAGGCTGAGGCCGAGAAGGGGCAATGTGGAGGCGGGCAAGGCCATGGGAATGGTTGCAGGTCGGTGGTGGAGCTCAGGGCGGCTGCTACGGTGGAGATGGACTTGGTGGTCGAAGGGGAAAAGAAATGGGACACGGGCAATGAAAGGTTGATGGGTTGTCACGTATTGGTGGAGAGAGGTGATGGTGACGATGGTGGAGAAGCTTGGGTAGCAGATCGGCGTGAAGAAGGATGTAAAGTTTCAGCAGATAAATTGAATAAGAATTGAAGAAAAATGAAAACTGTATTGATTCAGAACAGAGATGAAAAATGAAGAATTCACACACTCATAAGTTCTCTGTACAAATGACAAACAATATATATAAGTTGATATGGGCTATAGCCCAACAGGCTTTGATACAATGCAGAAATAAATGGTTGGGAACAGATGGCCAGGATGTGATCAGAAGAGATGAACGGATGAGATGTCTTCACAAGGAAACAAAAAGAAGACTTCAGCAGCCACGAGATTGTTATTTCATTTATCTCCCCCCTTCGAACCCTAACCCGATTTCTAGGGTTAGAGTTCGTAAGACAAAATTACTCAGATCTTTGCATAAATTGATGCGATCCACTGAATTCTTGCCTCTTCTCCAATCTGTGCTCTTCTGATGTCTGATTTGAGATATTGGCATGTGTCTCTTTTCTGAGCAGTTGTGATTTGAGCTGAGACCGATTTGAGTTGAGCGTAAGTTGATCCTTTGGGTGTTCTTCCCTCTTCTGCTCTTCAATCTGAGCATGATTTTGATTATCAAGCTGGTGAGAGGGCTGAACCTCAGTTACTCCCAGTTCGGACCTGAATCTCTCGAAGTTCCTCTTTGATAGAGATTTCGTGAGGGTGTCTGCAATCTGGTAGGTTGCAGGTATGTGATTAACTTGTAGATTTCCTTTAGCAACTTGGTCACGAACAAAGTGTAAATCTATCTCGATATGTTTAGTTCTGGAATGTTGTATAGGATTGACTGTCATGTAGACCGCACTTTGATTATCACACCACAGTGTTGACTTGACATCTGATTTTAAATTTAATTCACCCAATATTGATTGTAGCCACATTATTTCGGCTGTAGCACTTGCCACACTTCTATATTCTGCTTCTGTGCTTGATCTTGAGATGGTTGATTGTTTTTTTGAACACCATGATATCAAGTTTTTGCCAATGAAAATGCAGTAGCCAGTAACTGATTTTCTGTCATCCACATCTGTTGCCCAGTCAGCATCTGCGTACCCAGTTAGATTGAGATTTTTGCTAGCTTTAAGAGATAAACCATGATTTATTGTTCCCTTTAGATATCTGAGAATCCTCTTGACTGCCTTCCAATGTTGGTCCAGTGGATTCTGCATGAATTGAGAAAGTTTATTAACACTATATGCAATGTCAGGTCGTGTTATAGTAGCATATTGTAGTGCTCCTATAACACTTCTATATTGCTTGACATTATTTATGACTTCTCCACTGTTTTTTGATAGACTGTGGTTGCTTATCATTGGCGTTGGCATAGGTTTAGCATTTTCCATTTTTGTTTTAGCCAACAATTCAGCTATGTATTTTTTCTGGCACAATGTCATTTCAGAATTTGTTGTTCTGTGAGCTTCAATTCCCAGAAAGTAACTGAGATTTCCAAGATCTTTAATTGAAAACTGCTTGTCTAGATAGTTGATAATCTGATTAACTTCATCCTGATTGTTACCTGTAATTATAAGATCATCAACATAGATTAGAATATAGATGGTTGATAACTGACTGACTTTAATGAACAATGAAGTGTCTGATTTGATAGACTGATATCCCTTTGATACTAAAGTTGTTTTCAGTCTATCAAACCATACTCTTGGTGCTTGTTTAAGACCATATATTGCCTTATTTAATTTGCACACAAGGTTTGTACTTTGTTCATAGCCAGGTGGTTGCATCATATATATCTCTTCTTCTAATATGCCATTAAGAAAAGCATTGTTGACATCTAGTTGTCTTATTCTCCAGTTTTTGTGCAAAGCAATAGTAAGAATAAGTCTTATTGTAGAAGGTTTAATTACTGGAGAAAAAGTTTCAGTAAAATCAAACCCATATTCCTGTGTATATCCCTTGGCAACTAATCTTGCCTTATACTTACTGATAGTTCCATCAGGATTTCTTTTTATCTTGTATGCCCATCTGCACCCAACAATGTTTTTATGTGCTGGTGGACATACAAGATCCCATGTCTTATTCCTTAAGAGAGCATTATACTCTTCATCCATCGCTGTTCTCCAGTTTTTGTGCTTTGCAGCTTGTTCATAGCTTGATGGTTCATCATGACTTGTGCTGGCAGTATAAACTTTTGGCTTAAAAATGCCACTTTTGGCTCTGGTTATCATGTGATGACCTGACTTGGCAGGAGAACCAATATGAGGTAAACCAGCACTACTGTCATTTCTGGAATTGTCAATTGAATCAGTTTGTTGATCTTGAATTCTTTGACTTTCTTCATTTGTCTGATGTGCAGGTGATTGACTGGCATGACTGGAATCATCAATCCAATCAGAAGTTTGTTGAGCAGAGACTGCAGGTTTAAACTGATGATTTTCAGTAGTCCTCATCACCTCTGCTTGATTCTCTTCTTCAGAATATATGGGAAGTTCAGGTATAGATACACTTGGGTTATATACCTTGCTTGATGTTTTTACTTCTGAGTTTTTAAAAGGAAATTCATTTTCATTAAACACAACATGTCTACTAATAAATAATTTTCCACTATCATCTAAACATCTGTAGCCTTTTTGATTTGTGGCATACCCAAGAAATGTACAAGGCTTTGATCTGAAGTTTAATTTGTTGTTGCTGTAAGGCCTTAAGTATGGAAAGCATAAGCACCCAAAAGTTTTAAGACTATGATAATCTGGCTTCACCCCTTGTAATTTTTCTAAGGGTGTTGTACCCTCTAAAATTTTGGTTGGAAGTCTATTAATAAGATAAACTGCAGTACTGAAAGCTTCTGACCAAAATTTTAGGGGTAGATTTGCATGAGCCAGTAAGCTAAGCCCTTTTTCAACTATGTGCCTATGCTTTCTCTCAACTAAACCATTCTGTTCAGATGTATGGGGACATGTGATTCTATGAATTATTCCCTTGTTTGTAAAATAATTTTTGAGAGATTTATATTCTGTTCCACCATCTGATTGAAAAGTTTTAACATAAGAACTAAATTGTTTTTCAACCATGGTGATAAAATCCAGTACAGCTTTGTGTGTGTCAGACTTATTTTTTAAAAAATATATCCAAGTATATCTTGTGTAGGCATCTACAAAGGATATGTAATACTTATAGCCATAGTCTGAACATGTTGATGCTGGTCCCCACAGATCAGTAGCAACAAGTTCTAGTGGCTTTGTGTATTTGGTTGAAGAGTCATCAAAGGGTAATTTGTGACTCTTACCCATTTGACAGTGTGTGCATATGTAAGGAAATGTAACACTATCATAAGATATGCAATTTTCAGCAAGAACTTGTTTGACAATTTTAGTACTGGGGTGACCAAGTTTGCGATGCCAAAGATCAAATATACTATTGCAGTTTTTCATTTCACATTGATTACAACAGTTTTGCTCCTTTGTAGGATTTGTACAATTGACTGATTTGAATCTGTACAGTCCCTTTTCAGCATCACCCTGTAATAAAACATCTTTAGTCAGTATGTCTCTAACAACACAATGCCTAGGATAAAATTCAAAGTACACTTTATTGTCATTAGCAAATTGAGAGACACTAATAAGATTCTTTTTGATCTTTGGAACTCTTAACAAATTATGTAGAAATAATTGTTTCTTTCCTTTAATAGAGGCATTTCCTACATAAGAAATTTTGATGCACTTACCATTACCCATGCAAATGGACTGTTTACCTCTGTACTCCTTGCTGCCAAGATTTAGATTTTCTAAGTTGTTTGTTATGTGATTGGTTTCCCCTGAGTCAGGATACCAGTAGTCGTCATTCGCATGTTCTGATTGATCATGTGCACTTGAGCAGTGATCTTTGTTCTCTGCTTGACTACTTGAACTTGCTTGAGCCACATTTGCACTATGATTATCATTTCTTGAATTGTTATTATTCTGATTTGAATACCTAAAATAGCATTTTACAGCTGTATGTCCAATTTTTTCACAAATTTGACATCTTGGTCTGTTATTGTTATTGTATCTTCCTCTTCCCCTTGATCTGTTGGAGTAGCTTCCTCTCTGTGGCTGTTTATCACCTCTGTTGTTACTTTGACTCCTGTTTCTTGTATTAGTTGTGTAGTTGACAGTAAATTCAGATTCTTGGGGTCTCTTATTGTCTATTCTGGCTTCATGAGCCAGTAGAATAGAATGGACATCATCTACTGAGGGTAAGATCTTATGAGATGATATGACTGCTACAACTGCTTCATATTCATCGCTCAAGCCATTCAGTATGGTTAGAATCTGCTCAGAATCTGATACTTTATGGCCTGCAGCTTCAAGCAGATCACAAATTGTTTTGATTTTGTATAGATATTCTCTCATGGAACAATTTTCCTTTCTGATACTTTGCAGCTGTCTTTTGTGATACATAACTTTTGCTGCTGATTGTGTATTGAAAATTTTTTCAATAGTTGACCAAATTTCACAAGCTGATTTACACCCAATGACATGTGATAGGAGATTGGTGTTTATAGATGATAACAGCCATGAACATATCAGTCTATCTTGTCTATGATGTTTGATGTATTCTTCATTGTTGACAACTTTGTTTTCTGAATCAGTGATGAATTTTGGTGGTGTTGGTATGGTGCCGAGAAGAAAACCTTCAAGGCCATAACCTTGCATAGCAGTTTCAATCTGAAGCTTCCACAACAGATAGTTATTCTCATCAAGATGTACTGTAATCAATTGACTCTGTGGGCTCGTGACAGATCTGATCAGTTTTGTTGTTGCATCAGATTGTTGTTCAGAAGTGGGATTATTAGATGTTGCTGAGTGATCATCAGTCATGATGAAACAGTTGCTGTTTGAGATAACAGAGAGCTAAAGAAGAGGTTCTTGAACAAGAAAATCTTCAAGATAATGATGAAAAACAGGTATGATGCAGCTAGATCCAAATGATGATTATTATCTGATGGATCTTGGCGTGGCACTGATCTTGTTTTTGAATTTTGCTATGATGATTTTCAGACTTCTTGAATCTGATTTCTTGTTGCTTTCTTGATCGAGTTTTCTTTGAGGAAGATCTGAGTGCAGCCAGTTCAAAGCTTGGCAAGGCACTAGATTGGAGAAGATTAACTTGCCTTACCCAAGTGATGATTGTGAAATCTGATGGGTAAGAAATTATTCGCCAAATGATGAAATATCTCTGATGGCGAGATCTTGGTATTGATGATATTATGCTGTTAAGCTTTTGGCTCTGTACAAATGACAAACAATATATATAAGTTGATATGGGCTATAGCCCAACAGGCTTTGATACAATGCAGAAATAAATGGTTGGGAACAGATGGCCAGGATGTGATCAGAAGAGATGAACGGATGAGATGTCTTCACAAGGAAACAAAAAGAAGACTTCAGCAGCCACGAGATTGTTATTTCATTTATCTAAGGAGGGCAGGAAATTTTCAAGTAAAAGAAAAAAGGGAAATGAATAGTAACAGGTTGTAAATGTAGACTTGCTATTAAAATAATATAACTCTCCCTTTGAAGGAGAAGACAGTGCGCCCAAGAAAATGAAATAATTGAAGAGTATATATTATCAAATGGAAAGGAAAGGTCATGCGTAAATTCAGGAGATTACTAAAAGCAAGCGGCTGCTGGATTTTCAACCGTTAGGTAGAGGAATGGACAAGAACTGAAAAGTTTGAAATTGGATACTGGTACGATTAATCGTTTTAACGATTCGTCGAGTGTCAAAGTTCAAAACACACAAACTGTGCTACGGAGATCAGCACGACAAGACGATCGAAATGGTATACATATATTGGTGGTAGGATCATCCTATCAAAAATCGATAATTAGTACCGAAAATGCTGCCATTTCATCGAAAATAAGATCGACGGAGCAATAACAATCTAAATTTGAAGAAACGAAATATGACGTCTCACTCAGTAGATGAATTACAAATTTTCTATAAAAAATTATTCAGGTTTGGAAAACATTTTATTTTCATCAAATATTAACTGATTTAAATTTAAATAAAATTACGCAATAAAATAAACTTCCATATTATAAATTGAAAATTTACCAATTGCTATGTTTAATTTGGCGTATTCCAAATATCAAATTTTTATTTCAAATTTTTATTATTTGAAATTTCACAAAATTCAATTAATTACATTATTAAAAACCAGTTAAAATTGACGGGTCGTTACATGGTTGAAGTAATATATCAATAAGCTAGAGAGGAATCTCAGTAAGCTCGTTGATGCATAAGTGCAACGCTTTCCAAATTTAGAAATTTCTTCTTCTGACGATGATGATGTTGGTGGGCAGTGTGTGAGGGAGTAGGTAGTAGTTGTGTAGAGATCTATGTATATATGTTTGGATATTTGTTTATATGTTTATGTGGACATTTATGTTGATTGGATATTTTTCATGTTGGATAATACGGTTTGTATTGACTGATGTTAGACATATATGGATGTTGGATAATATATTATTTAGTGATATATGTATGTTTACGATGTTATATAATATTTTTGACATATGTTTGTTTTGATGTTGGATAATACTTGTAATATTATTATGTTATATTACCATGATTATATATTAAATATATATGCAATTGTGATCGAGGCGAGAAAGGCAGCACAAATGCTTTAGTAATGGTGTGTATGGCAACGGAACGTCGTTGGAAAATCTAATTTTAGCATTTTAATATGGTGTCAGTAAGGCATCGGTGTGGTGCCAATAATATAATTTTATAGGTGTTGGCCGGTCATTGAAATGGCATTGGCAAGGTATCGAAATGGCGTCAGTATTACATTAGCAAAAGCATCCATATGGCATCAGTAAGTACCCCATGGAAAACATTGAGAAGGAATAGAGAAAAAAAGTTGATGCCATGTTTACGGACGCCTTCTACGGCATCGACGTTGCATCAGTGCCTAGTTTACCGATGCCCCGGCGATACCATTTTGACGTTGGTAAACAAGATTTCTTTTGTTGTGTACGATTTTATTGAAAAAGTTTATAAGCGCTGAATTTAGACAAATTATGACACCATTAGCTATGGTGACGTGTCGACGTTAATATTTGAGTTGTTAAAAATTAATCGCTAATTGAATTCAAATCTCCGAGTCACACAACCACATTTGTGAATTCTCGGAAAAATCTCATGATTTAATTAATTTATAAAATATTATAAATTAATTAGTATTTGAGAAATATTTATTATTACTTAATTTATTTGATGTTTTGGTGTTTTTAGTAATTATTCGAATGTATATTTAAATGTTATGTATGTGTGTATTGATATGCGATATCGGTATATGTTTAAAAAGGTATTAAAAATAGTTAACTGCCCAATAATCTTTAGGAAAAAAATTATCCATGTGATTAAATGATGTGGCCTACTATATGTAACGACCCGCTCAAATCGACAATCATCTACTCATGTCAGACTTGAATTGCTCAAAACAACAGATTGTTAATTTATATTTGGCAAAACTTAACATATATAGTAAATAAATCAAACAAAGAATCACAGACACAGAGTAATATAACAATAAGCAGCGGAATAGATTAATAGTAGTTATGAAGCTACTATATAAACATCAGAGTTTAAAATAAAATACAACTAATATCGAATACATAAAAGTCTCGAATACATAAGTAGATGACAAGTCTAAATATGAACACCTTGAATAAACTGAAATAACTGAAAGCTGAAAGATAGATCTTCAAGCAAAACTCCAAGCTCCAAAGGTGAGTCTCAAATGCCGTGACACTCAGTCTGACTCAAGCATACAACAAAACACAAAACACTCGAGTCAGTATTAGCATTCTTATGCTAGTAAATCAACCTAAGTGAAAAACAAGTAACTCAAAGGATGTTTAGGATTTCATCCTCTAAGGATCTGTGGAACTATCTGCTAGGTAGTAATATACGCTATAATAATATGTCTATGGGTAAAGTAAAGTATTAAAATAGCATTAAGGCGTTACATGTATCCCCCTTAACACATTTTATATATTTCCACAGTCTATACAGTGCCGTAAGCTCCACCCAACCGATGGTTTAACCTGGGGGCAATCCATAGGTACGGTACAAAAAAACTAGTAGAAGGCGTGATAAAACATGTGACAAGGCACGCGAGGCAACTCCAAGGTAGGATTCTACCGTTTGCACTCCCAGACTTGTGGTAATGCATAGTAGCTACTACTGCCCACCTCGAGACACACTGCCAAATCAAAGTTGCACCTATTCAAATCACAAAAGCAATAGAATGGTATCAAAGAAATGTTCCCGATAGAGGGAGCGACCCTACTCGGCCTGATATAGCTCATGTTTTAGAAACAACAAGCTAACTCGTAGGAATCAAGGTTGCATTAATACCTCATATAGAATCATTCGCCAAACCATCCAACTGGATTCTCCACCATGTACGTAGTTGTTTAAGTGGTTTTCGGTATTGGTAGAGAGTATGACAATATCCGATCCCAGTCTCTTTAACAACCAAACGCTTATTTCACACCGTGGTCATTTTATAATCAAACAGTTTATACTTTATATCAAAATATCATACTCCTTACAAAACCATATCACTTTCGAAATCATATTTACTTTCGAAACTGTATCACTTTCGAAATCATATACAATTTGAAAGCATATTTATTTCCAAAATCATAACCACAAAATAGGTTGAACCATCATATCAAAATATTCGCATTTAAATCCATTAAATTAAATCATAACAGTTCTAACTTAAACAGTTTAAATATTGAAAATAGTTTATAAATATTGAAATAGTTATAAAATAAAAATAATTTAAATATTTAAAAATAGGTTATAGATTAATATAGTATTTATGTATTAAATCATATATATCAAAAATAATTTCAGAATTGTTTCTTCCAATTTCACAAATCAGTTCAAGTCTACTTTAGTTCGAAAAATTCAATTTAGATCAATCTCAATTCAAATTCTCTTTAAAACCATTTTTAATCGATTTCAAATCCAGGTTCGAACTACAAATTTAAATCACTTCAAATTCAATAGGTTTCATAGTTTAATTACTCAAACATTTACAATAACTCAATTTGATAAATTTCATTATATTTCAATTCAACTTTAATTTTATTTAAATTGGTAATATTCACCAAATCATTTTTAATAACCATTTAAATAAAATCCTAGACTACAAATTTAAATCTAAATAAAATATATAACTTTAATTATATTCAATTTGAAATTATTCACTTAATCACCTTTTTATAAATATTTAAATAAAATCTCAAATTACAAAATTTAATCAAAATTAAATATTCAACTTCAATTTATTAAATTTTGAAAATATCCATTTAATCGCCTTTAATTGAAATCAAGTTATCAAATTATAAAATCATATCCTTAAAATCTAAAACCAATAAGTTTTCAAATCAATTTTATTTAAATTCAATTCTTAAATAAATTATATTACAAACCAACTTAAATTTATTTTTCCTAACCTTTATTTTATTAATTTTATTACAAAAAATTATCTAAAATATTTATATAAACATATTATATATATGTATTAGTTAAATTAAGTTTTTATTAAATTTATTATATTAAATTTTGTTATTAAATTAAGTCTTATTTTCGAAATATATTGTATAAAATCTTATTTTATATAATTTAAAAATAATAAAATTATAAGTAAAATCTAAAAATTTATATTTTTTAAAACTTAACTTATAAATTTAAAATTTCCAAAATATATATTTTATAAACATAAATTTCACACCTTTATAAAAAATAAAATCTTTATATTATATTTAAAAATCAATATTTATTAAAACCCATATATTTCCTTTCAAAACTTTGGAAATCATTTTTTTCAAGAATAGACCAACGGTGTTCGTTTATAATTTTTATCCTATAGTCAAGTGATACAGATATTTATCATTTCAATCCACAATTATTTAAATTTACTGGTTTATATCATTTCAACCCGCTATCCCAAAATTCAAAATCAATAGAATTGCTTAGGTTTATCATTTCAACCTAAAACGATTTTCCTTAATCTAAAAGATCGTTTGAGTATGTATCATTTCAACCCGTACGGATTTTCCTAAAACTAAGGGAACTTGCAGAGTGAGAATAATTGAATGATATTATAAAATAACATACATATCAATAGCAGGCATATATCATCATTAACAACTTAAATATAATATATATAGCAGGTTATTGTGTCATATGTCATAGGTAAACAATTGCAGATAATGGAATATCATATTTAACAATTAAATAACTAACAATTCAAATTTAACAACATGTTCCAATCATCATTTCGTGTGAATATAAATTTACTAACATAAGAATGTTAATCGTGAGTGATTGCTCACCTTTTGAGGCTAGAGATATTAGACACATAACAAGCTACGAATCCAAGCACAAATTCCAAAGCACAGTACGATGAACATGAATTCGACGAACAAAGAAAACCTAAAAACTAAGAATCGATGAAAAAAAATCAAAACTAGATTAATATAAATGGAAACAAAATATATATTATATCCCTTTTTCTTAATTCAGTATTCAATTAAAACACATATTTAAAATAAAATCTTCATATTATATATATATATATATATACATATATATTTATTTATTTATTGAAAATCGATATTTATTAAAACCCATATTTTCAAAATTCTTCAAATAGACATTTAACATAAGTATATATTAAAGTTATTCCAAAATCTATTTCAAAATATCCACATAAATTTGAATAAAACCTTAAACATATTATATGCATAGCTTTCTTTTTTTCTCCAAAGAATGTTGCTCGGGTTTGAGGCCGAGCAACAAAATATCATGCAAATAGAAGGGAATGCAAGATCCCAATGCAAATATATACGAACCGTGCTATTATTATTATATATTTTTTAAAAAGAAAGAGAGGCAAAGAGCTTACTACTCGGCAAGGTAGAACAGCGAGAAGGAAAGAGCAATGAAGGGGAATAGGCGGTCAGAGGCTGGGTGCTGCTAGGTGGATAATGGCGATGAACAAGGAGGTAGGTAGACGGACCATGACTACAGTTGCCTAGGTTGTGTGGGTTGATGGGTGAATCGGTTGGATTTCAAAAACGGTTGTCAGCAAGTTATGCGGAGGAGGTGGTGGAAGATCTGCGCCATGGGGTTACGTGCGGGAATATGAAGGAAGTTAGGCACTGACGCTGCAGGGGATGAAGGCGATGACGTCGATGGGTGGTTTTGGTGGAAAACGATGTAGGTTAGAGAGGGGCAGGGGTTGCATGAAGGGAAGAGGGTGTTGGGGATTTTGCGGTTCAAGGCGACTTTGACGGCAATTGCGATGAAGATAATGTCGTACTTCCGACTTCAAGGATTTATGGAATAGATTCTTTCAGACAATAGTTCAACCCACCAGGTACAAATGGATTATCGAACTATCGATTTTTCGGATTCAATGAAGCCGTATAACAACGTAATCGGATCCAAAGTTTGTACGCCTTTAATCCGACGAAGAACACTTTAGTATTTAATATTTGACGATGCAAATATGCATAGAAAGGAATTAAGAAGAAGAATAAACAAATCTGCAACGATTCAGCGTTTGCAACACCTTATAGGTGTTACAAAAATAAGAGTAATGGAAGTGCAGCGATTAACAACACTTCCTCGGCGTTGCAAATCTACGTAGAAAGAAGAAGAAAATGAATTGATTCTAACACTGTCTAGGCATTGCTACATATAGATGTGAAGTGGTATCCATTCGTGAAGGGTTGCGTCCCTTCCCAACGTTTCAAAACCGTTGCTAATAGTCACATACGTTTGAATTGAAACGTCGCGCCTATTCATTTTGCAACGTTCAGAAAACGTTATAAATTTCCTGCCCTTTATTTAAATTCAGAAATTTCGGTTCTGGGTCCTTAACAGGCTGAAATATAACCCATTACTGTTTACATTCGATCCAAAAATATTTTTGGATCCAAACCTGAAACCCGTACCCGACCCGGTTCGGTTCAGTCGGACGGACGGCGGAGACACGCATGTGGTGTTGCATGACTTCTCTCCTCACAACAAAACAAACATGTGGGATCCCAAGGCCCCAACATCCACCTGAGAAAGCTATATTTATACAAATATATTGCATAATTTTGTAGCATGTGGGATTAAATGATTTCTTCTTCCCTCTTTACTTCTTCTCTTCCAAATCAAAACCCAAGTCCCCAAAACAACATATTTGAAAATTTTACAACAATCTCCCCCAATTTTCAAAATAAATAAATAGAACGGCTGAATCACTAGAGTGACTTTCTACATACCCATGTGAGATCAAGCTTATGTAGTTCTAAGATCAAGTTTTGCATCATCGTAAAAACCAACATATAAATAAAAGGTATCTTTTGGATTTGAACCTTTACTTAGTGTAAACCATTCAAAGCCTTATCGAGATTCTATGGTGAACGAATCTTGAACCAAGTATCCCTAATGATTAAACCAGAACAATCACACACGTTGATTTCCTTAGGTAAAGTTTTGTGTATTTCTCAGCACGTTAATGGCCATGTTGTTAAATCCTGCTTCATGAGTCTACTTAAAAAGCGGTCTTACTTTCCTAGGAGACGGCCTGATTTCCATACTCATATAGGTAAATCTCTTAAGGTGTTTCTGCGATACACCTTTTAAGGTTTCTAGACTTATTAAGGATATATATCCATCCTTTGTTCTTGCAGAATCCAACACTAAATATTTGGGATTATCCATTTAGTGTTCCATAATCATTCTCTTAACTTGTTGGTACCCATTGAACTTTGTCTACCCTTTTCAAGACATAAGTTGGATTTCTTTTAAGGATGATCAACCTTCATTCACAGACCTTAGTCCCATTTCTTATGACTTTATAGAAACCATTGCCTTCGGAAGACTCTTTGTAAGTGAGTCAACCAAGTTTTTCTTCGTTTCTATGTAGTCAACAGTTATAACTCGTCTTTTGAGTAACTGTCTCACCATTTGATGTCTTAGACTCACATGTCTAGACTTTCCATTAGATGTCTTATTAGACACATTGTATATCGTTGCTTGATTGTCACAGTTAATCAAGACTGCTGGAAATGGCTTCTTCGATAAAGGGAATTCCATTAATAAATTCCTAAGCCATTCCGCTTCTTTACATGCATCTACTAATGCAATCAATTCTAAAAACATTGTTGAATCAGAAATTTAGGTCTGCTTCTTGGAAGCCTAAGACACAGTAGCGCCTCCTAATTTAAAGATCCATCCAGCCATAGACTTGGATTTGGTTTCTACATTATTCTAGGTTGCATCACTATATCCTTCTATCACAGCAGGATATCCTTTATAAGATAAACAATAGTCAATGGTTCCTTTCAAATAAGCTAAAACTCTAGAAATAGCTTTTCAATGTTCGAAACCTGGATTACTCGTAAGTCGACACAATACACTTATAGCATGTTCGATGTCTGGTCTAGTGCAATGCATAGAATACATAAGACCCCCAGTAATACTGGAATACTCTAGTTGAGAGATAGTACGTCCAGTGTTCTTTTCTAATTTAATACTAGGATCTAAAGGAGTTGGTGCTGATTTATCATCATAGTGACCATACTTTTGTAGGAATTTCTCTATGTAATGAGATTGAGTTAGTAATAACTCCCCCTCTTTTATAATAATTTTAATTCCCAAAATTACATCAGCCTCTCCTAGATCTTTCATATCGAATTTAGATGACGGAAACTTTTTAGTTTCATTCACACAGGATATATTGGAACCAAATATTAACATGTCATCAACGTTTAAACGTATTATAACACTACCGTTGTTATCCGATTTGCTATAAATACATTTATCAACATCGTTAACAATGAATCCATATGACAGTGCAACTTTATCGAATTTCTCATGCCATTGCGTGGGAGCTTGCTTCAAGCCATAAAGAGATTTCACTAATTTGCAAAATTTCTTTTCTTGGCCTGGGGTTTGAAACCTTCAGGTTGTTCCATATATATCTCTTCTTCTAAATCTCCATTTAGAAAAGTAGTTTTTACATCCATTTGATGTATGACTAATTTATGAATTGATGCAAGTGCAATTAAACAGCGTATAGAAGATATGTGAGCAACTGGAGCATATGTATCAAAGTAATCTACTCCATGTCTTTGCTTATATCCCTTAGCAACTAATCTGGCTTTAAACTTATCAATGGATCCATTTGTATTCAACTTTTTCTTGAATAAACATTTACATCCTGTAGGTTTAGCACCAGGAGGTAAATCAGTTAAAACCTAAGTTTGGTTTGATAGTATGGAATTCATTTCATCATTTATAGCTTCTTTCCAGAGATTGGAATCTCTGGAACTCATAGCCTTAGAATAAGTTTTGAGATCGTCATCGACGTTCATTATATATTTAGTCATATTAAGGACTTCGTCCTTACCGCCTTCAACAAGATATGTAATAAAGTCAGGACCATAGTCCTTCTCTATTCTCGCTCTTTTACTTCTCCGTTGTTCTGTACTATTATCTGGTACTAATACTTCCTTGCTGTTTTAAGCAAGAGCATAATCATCGTCATTGATATCATTAGCCATACTAGGTTCTGGACTAGATGATCTCAATGGTATCTCAATAGTTTGATTTTCAAAAAATTCTACATCTACAGATTCTATAACTTCTAGGGTGTCAAGAATAAGGAATCTATAAGTTATATTATTAAGTGAATATCCTATGAAAACACATTTAAAAGCTCTATTTCCTAACTTTGGTCGTTTAGGGTCTGGTTTTCTAACATATGCTAAGCAACCCAAACTTTAAGTCAAGTTAGGTTAGGTTTCCCATTAAACCATAATTCATAAGGGGAAATATTATTCTTTTTAAGTGGTACTCTATTTAAAATATAACATGCAGATAACATAGCATCACCCCATAGGCTATAAGGTAAATTAGAACTTATGAGCATGGCATTAACATTTCTACTAAAGTTCTATTCTTCCTTTCAGCAACACCATTGTGTTGTGGTTTATATGGGGCAGTACATTGGTGAACTATACCTTATTGTTTACAAAATAAGGTGAATTCATTTGAGAAATATTCACCACCACGATCTGAATGTAATATTTTAATTTTAACTCCAAATTGTGTTTCGACCTCTGCTTTGTAAAATTTGAATTTATCAAAAGCCTCATCTTTAGTTTTCATTAGATATACATATGCATATCTAGTATAATCATCAATGAACGTTATATAGTATTGGTTATCACCATAGGTGATATGACTTTTTAAGTCACCCATATCACTATATACCAAATCAAGCAAACCAGTTTTCCTTTCTACGGATTTAAAGGATTTTCGGTGTATTTTTGTTTGAACACATATTTCACCTTTAGAGATGGTATCGAAATCACAATCAAAAACTAATCCTAATTTATTCATATTTCTAATGAAATTATAATTAACATGTCCTAATCTACCATGCCATAAATTAATAGAATCAACAATATAAACAGAAGATTTCTTTATTAGACTCAACTTAATCATGCCGTTACAAGAGTATCCCTGTCCAATGAATCTACCATTCTTATACAACACTTGCTTATCAGAATCATACACCATCTTGAATCCTCCTTTGTTAAGAAGGTATCCAAAGACCAAATTCTTACACATATCAGGTACATAAAATACATTGACTAATGTAAGAACTTTTCCAGAGGTGAAAGGAAGTTCTATAGTGCCTTTTCCCAGCACTTTTCTTGGAACCTTATTTGCTCCAGTAACTTCGTCGGCTTCTCCTTTATTTTCTTCATAACTCTTGAACAGATTACGGTCTTTGCAAATGTGAATGGTTGCTACAGTATCGAACCACCAATCATTGTTATTGCCACTAATGGAGTTCGCCTCTTGCACTACACCCACAAGCGAGTCTTCGACCATATTCACTTTTTGTTGCTTCTTCCGCAGACGGCAGTCTCGGGCATAGTGGCCGGGCTTGTTACAAAAATAACAAGAACCTTTCTTTTTGTTGTTGGTTTTGGAATGATTTTTCTTCTTAAACCGTGTCTCATTCTTTGGCTTTAACTTGTCAGTAATTTCAACATTATTTTCCTTAGAATGGGATTCAGTTTGCGCATTATCATCTAGATCGCGTTTGCGAGAGTCTTCTTCAATACGAAGATGACGCTGTAAACCGTCTAAATTATAGTCCGTTTCCGCATGCTTTATCTTTTTCTTATAGTCATTCCAACTATGCAGAAGTCTAGAAATTATAACTCCAACAACAAAAGATTCTGAAAGATCAATTCCAGCATCTTTAAGTTGATTCACCAGTAGTAAGATTTCGCTTACTTGTCCAATTATGGATTTATTGGTGACCATTTTAAATCCATAAAATTAGAAATAAGAAACTTTTTATTACTTGCCTCAGATATGCGGTACTTATTGTCCAGTGCAGTCCATAGTGGGTTCGATGTTTCTAAGGTCCTATGAGCATTATAGGCTGGGGTAGATAGCGCATTCAGAATATGTCTTCTGCATAGAAAATCGTCCTCTTTGCGCTTTGCATGTTTAGCCTTTAGAGCAGCATCATCTTTATCAGTTTCCTTTGGGATTTCTTCCAAGTCATCTTTCAAAATGTAGAACAACTTGACAGTGACCAAGAAAATTTTCATCGTCACTTGCCAACGAATGAAATTATCGCCATCAAAACGCTCTAATCGAGTTTGATGTTGATTCATAACTTGTAGAGCGCTCGAACCTTCCATGGTTGAAAACTATTGTCTAAAATTTGTTGGGGATTTTGCGGTTCGAGGCGAATTTGTTAGAAATTGCGATGAAGATAATGCTGTACTTCCAACTTTAAGGATTTATGGAATAAATTCTTTCAGACAATAGTTCAAACCCCCTGGTACAAACGGGTTATCGAACTATTGACTTTCAGGATTCAATGAAGCCTTATAATAGCGTATTCAGATTCAAACTTTGAACGCCTTTAATCTGACGAAAAACACTTTAGTATTTAATATCTGACGATGTAATTTGCAGACAAAGGAATTAAGAAGAAGAATAAACAAATCTGCAACGATTCAGCGTTTGCAGCACCTTGCAGGAATGACAAAATATAGAATAATGGAAGTGCAGCGATTAGCAACACTTCCTTGGCGTTGCAAATCGACGTAGAAAGAAGAAAAAGAAAATGAATTGATTTTAAAACTGTCTGGGCGTTGTTATTTATAGATGTGAAGAGGTATCCATTCGTGAAGGGGTAGCGTCCCTTCCCATTGTTTCAAAACCGTTGCTAACAATCACATACGTTTGTATTAAAACGTCACGTCTATTCATTTTGCAACGTTCAGAAAGCGTTACAAATTTCCTGCCCTTTATTTAAATTCAGAAATTTTAGTTCTGGGTCCTTAACGGGCTAAAATATAACCCGTTACTGTTTACATTCGATCCAAAAATATTTTCTGATCCAAACCTGAAACCCGTACCCGACCCGGCCCGATTCGGTTCAGTCGGAGGGACGGCGGCGACGCGCGTGTGGTGTTGCATGACTTCTCTCCTCACAAAAAATCAAACATGTGGGAGTCCCAAGACCCCAACATCCACATGAGAAAGCTATATTTATACAAATATATTGTATAATTTTCTAGCATATGGAACTAAATGATTTCTTCTTCTCTCTTTACTTCTTCTTTTCCAAATCAAAACCCAAAGCCCCAAAATAACATATCTGAAAATTTTACAACAGAGGGTGTGTTGCTTGTGGCCGATGGTTAGGAGACGCTTGGGAAGAGGCCGAAGTCTTGGTGATGGGTGCATTGCTGGAGACGGTTTGCATGGGATGGTGGCAGACATGGAAGGTAAGGGGGTTAGCAAACGAAGTAGGTTACACAAACAAAATAGAATATATAAAATGTATATATTAAGAAATGCAAGGATGACCTGGAATAAATAGCGGTTCTGAAAGTATGTATTGGCTTTTATTTTATTAAATTTTCACGAATGAAAACAGAAAAAAGGATAGAAAGCGTAAATGAACCAATATATAAATGTCAGGTAAATTTATTAAATTCTGGAATGTTAAAAGGTAAATGCTATTGAAATTATATGATGGATAATTGAATGGACATATGAACCCAAAAGGCTCAAACGGGTACCAATACGGCTAACTATTTCGTAGATTTCGCCACGTACTGGTTACCGAAATTGACAAATGAATATACTGCGGAGATCAGCACGACGAGACGAAAGAATGGTATACAGATATCAGTGATACGATCATCCTATCAAAAGTCGCTACTCACTGCTAGAATGCTGCTAACAGTCGAAAATAATATAAATGGAGCTAGAGTAGTCTAAGTTTGACGAAACAAAACACGACGACTCACTCAGAAAATGATAAACATTTTATTATATAAAAATATTCAGGTTTCAAAAATATTTTATTTCTGTAACTAATTTAAACTGAAAATGAAAATTACACAATATAACCAACTTTCATATTTTACCAATGAAAATTCACCATTTGCTATATTTAAATAGATGCATACCAAACATCAAATTTTCATTGACAAATTTAATTATTTGTATTTTCAATAAAAATTCAGTTAATTACGTTATTTAAACCGTTAAAATATCCGGGTCGTTACACTCTCCCCCACTCAAAAAATTTCATCCTCGAAAATAATAAAATAGGAGGAAAAAACAACATAATGGAAAAATAGATTCGAAATACATAGAATCAAATACAACAATTAATTCAAAACCATATAAATTTCATTTTTGGACATCTTACTACTTATATTTTATATTGTATATTATTCAATTTCATATTCAATTACATTCAAACTTTTCCAGATAAGTTTTATTAATGTCACCGAGTGTAAACGAGCACTATACAAATTTACCTTTTTATTTACAACATTTTTATTAAGCAAAACTTTTGTTTGAACATCTTTATTGCTTAAGTTTTCTCTTGTGTAACCTGCAATTATATATTCACAATAACATTTTAAATTTTTGAATATTTCAGGTAAGTTATATATGTCTTAGAATGCAATTGAGTATTATCCAAATAAATTTGATCCTGTTTTAACTGTTTCAAATTGTTTCAATTCCATTTCTCATTTAAATACTTTAATTTTTCAAAATTTTGCTTCATTTCAATAATTGAAAACCATCACTTAACGCAGAACTTAAGAGTTAAATTTTCGGTTTCATTTCAAACCAATTTGAAATCATATATATATATATATATATATATATATATATATATATATATATATATATATATATATATATATATTATACACCAAACCATACTCAAGAAATTCAAACCAAATCTGTTTTCCAAAACAAAAGTATTGCAAAGCTACTAAGTGGTATCTCCACTTTGAGACTCGAAAATGAATGTCGATGATGCCGCAGTCAGCACCGAAATTATTTTCCTACGATAAAAGAGGAGAGTACCGACTTACTTCATTTAAAAATTCTTTGGAAATGATTTCTGTTCAAAAATACTTTCAAATAATAATATATATATGTTTTCAAAACTTTGAAAACCAAATTTGAAAAGCACAGAAAATTTAATTCTCAAATCCTTAACTTAAATTCATTTCATTTGCAAATCATATTCATAAACAATGCTTTAAAAACTTCACTTTTATAACATATAACAATAGTTAATGGATTAGAAATGTTGACAAAACAATAAATGAAAATCTACAATTATCATTTCTAACAATCAATTGATTTAACTATATAATTTTAGAAAATTATCCTTATATATAAAAAATATAATCGTACATAAATTATTTCATTTACAAATTTCAAAATAATACGGTGTCAATTTGCTCTGTTCTAGCGTTTTGGAATTCCTGTCGATAGAGTTGGCCAGACGAATCGATCGAAACCCAAAATTCAAACTCAACAACTCAAACACCACAATATAAAACATTTTATATCAATTAAAAATGATAGTATGATTCAATTATGATAAACAACTCAAAATTCTCTCATAGGATGATTCAAGAATTGATTCACAATAACGATAGAGAATTGAATTTAGGGAACCCCTAATCAAAGAGGATTCTAACTAAGAAGGTAGGCTCGAAAGGAAGATAAGATAATTAAATAACAAAAGAGGAAAGATGGATAAGCTTATATTAAACGTAGCGACCTTAACTGGGTTAATCGAGACTTAGAAAAGACGAGAATATTATCAACGAAAACCAAGACAACTTGTTGAGAACATCACAGAAAACGTGATTCATGAGAACGACGAAGAAGGCAGGCGCATTGGTTAATCCAAAGGGCGTGACTAACCATTCATAGAACCATTCTCCACCGTTCGAAAAGCTATCTTGGGAATGCTCTCCTTGGCTACATAAAGCTGGTGGAAACCGGTAGCAAGATCGAGCTCCAAGAATATGATCGATGTGGAATTCAGTTTCCTGCTTGGGAGGAGGAGAAGTGACTTCACCAAAGACATCCGGAAAGAGTTGGACAACAGGGATGAAGTCAAGATCACTATGTTGAACATCAAATGAAAAGATAAAACTGCATGCATAATCCTGAAGCAATCGACATTCGATCACAAGATAATTACCTAGATCGTCTACTAGTGAAACGGTTTGGGTTAATTTGCAAAAGATAACAACATCAAAACCGAGGACACAGAAATCTCCAATGACTCGATGCCTATTGTAGAGAAGTTTCTCCCCTTTACAATTCATTCTAAGGTTGGAAAGACTTTCGATGGGATTAGTCGCACAAGGATGAAGTTGCCAGTTTGAGGTTTCAAGATGAGCTAAAATTTGTTACAGAGATCAACGGAAATAAAGCTATGGGATGCTCTAATATCCAGAGGAACACGATAGGGCAAGACAAGAATGGATTTTGAAACAAAGGGGAAAGTTCCAAAATTCAAAGGAAACCCTAACCTAGGTGGATCCTAACGAAGGAATTTTAAGCTCCTATAATTGAATTTTACTCTATATGCTAAGTTTTTCCTAAACCTGGGCTCTGATACCAACTGTAACGATCCGCTATTTCGAACCGTTCAAATCGACAATCATCCACTCATGTCAAACTTGAATTGCTAAAAACAATATATTGTTAATTTATATTTGGAAAAACTTAACCTATACAGTAAATAAATCAACCACATTATCATAGACATGGAGTAATATAACAAAATTCAGCGGAATAGATAAGTAGTAGTTCATGAAGCTGCTATATAAACATCAGGGTTTAAAATAAAATACAACAGATATGCAATACATGAAAGTCTCGAATACATAGGTAGATGACAAGTCTGAATATAAACAACTGGAATAAATTAAAATAACTGAAAGCTGAGAGATAGATCTTCAAGCAAAACTCCAAGTTCAAAAGGTGAGTCTCAAACGCATATGACACTCAGTCTGACCGTAGCATAAAGCAAAACACAAAACGTTCGAGTCAGGATAAACATTCTTATGCTAGTAAATAAACCCAAGTGAAATGCCTAGTGAATAACAAGAAGCTTAAAGGATGTTTGGGATTTCATCCTCTAAGAATCCTTGGAACTATCTACTATGTAGTATTATACGCTATTATAATTTGTCTATCAGTAAAGTATTAAAATGGCATTAAGACGTTACCCATATCCTCCTTAACACGTTTTATATATTCCCGTAGTCTATATAGTATCGTAAGTTCCACCAAACTGGTGGTTTAACTAGCGGGCACTCCATAGATACGGTACAAAACAAACTCATGGAAGGCGCAGTAAGGCATGTGACAATGCAAGTGAGGTAATGCCAGGGTAGGATTCCACAGTTTACACTACCCAACTAGTGGTAACGCATAGCAGCTTCTACCACCCATCATGAGACACACTCCCAAATCAAAGGTTCACCCAATCGAATCACAAAAGCAATAGAATGGTATCAAAGAAATATGCCTGATAGGGGGAGCAGCCCCACTTGGATCAGTATAGCTCCTGTTTTAGCCACATCAAGCTGACTCGTAGGAGTCAGGGTTGCGTTAATACCTCATATAGAATCGTTCGCCAAACTATCCTACTTCGTTCTGGATTCTTCGCCACGTACACAGTTGTTAAAGTTGTTTTCGGTATTGGCAGAAAGTATGACAACATCCAATCCCGGTCTCTTTGAAACCAAATGCTTATATCACACTGTGGTCATTTTATATTTCAAATAGTTTATACTTCATATCAAAATATCATACTTCTTTCAAAATCATATTTACTTTTTAAATCGTATCACTTTCGAAATCATATACACTTTTGAAATCATATTTATTTCCAAAGTCACAACCACAAAATAAGTTGAACCATCATATCAAAATATTTGCATTTAAATCCATTAAATCTAAATCATAATAGTTCCAACTTAAACAGTTTAAATATTGAAAATAGTTTATATATATTGAAACAGTTATAAAATAAAAATTGTTTATATATTTAAATGTAGGTTATGGATTAAAATAGTTTATATATTAAAATAGTATATACATTAAATCATATATATCGAAAATAGTTTCTGGTTATAATTGTTTCTTCCAATTTCACAAATCAACTTTAGTTCGAAAAATTTAATTTAAATCAATCTCAATTCAAATTCTCATTAAAACCATTTTTAATTGATTTCAAATCTAGGTTCAAACTACAAATTTAAACCACTTCAAATTCAACATGTTTCAAAGTTTAATTATTCAAACATTTACAATAACTCAATTTGATAAATTTCATTGTATTTTAAAATGCAAATTTAATTTAATTTAAATTTGTTATATTCACCGAATCATTTTTAATAACCATTTAAATAAAATCCTAGATTACAAATTTAAATCGAAATAAAATATCTAACGTCAATTATATTTAATTTGAAATTATTCACTTATTCAACTGTTTATAAATATTTAAATAAAATCTCAAATCACAAAATTTCATCAAAATTAAATATTCAACTTTAATTTATTAAATTTTGAAAATATCCATTTAATCGCCTTTAATCCAAATCAAGTTATCAAATTATAAAATCATATCTTTGAAATCTCAAATCAATTAGTTTCCAAATGAATTTTATTTAAATTCAATTCTTAAATAAATTATATATAAATCAACTTAAATTATTTTTCCCAACCTTTATTTTATTAAATTTTTTAACAAAATCTATTAAAAATATATTAATATAAATTTTAAATAAATGGTTTAAAATATATTATATATTAGGTAAATTAAATTTTTATTAAATTTATTATATTAAATTCCTTTATTAAAACAAATCTAATTTTCAAAATATATTATATAAAATCTTATTTTATATAATTTAAAAATAGTAAAATTATAAGTAAAATCTAAAAATTTATATTTATCAAAACTTTACTAATAAATTTAAAATTTCCAAAATATATAGTTTAAAAATTTAAATTTCATACCTTTATTAAAATAAAATCTTTTTATTTTATTTAAAAATTAATATTTATTAAAACCCATATATATTCTTTCAAAACTTTGGAAATCATTTTTTTCGAAAATAGACCAAAGGTTTCCGTATTTAATTTTCTATCATATGGTCAAGTGATATGGATATTTATCATTTCAATCCATAATTATTAAATTTACCGGTTTGTATCATTTCAACCCGCAATCCTAAAATTCAAAATCAATAAAATCGCTTGGGTTTATCATTTCAACCCGCAATCATAAAATTCAAAATCAATAAAATTGCTTGGGTTTATCATTTCAACCCATAACGATTTTCCCTAATCTAAAAGATAGTTCGGGTATGTCAATATTTATATATGGGAATTTTCTACATTAATTACTTTCAATAAGACGTGTCAATGTTTTATTCTAACTATTTTAATTCTATTTGGCTACTTAATGGCACAGACAATTACAATGGAAATGAATATCCAATAACAGTAAACCAAAGCATAGATCGTTATTAATTTAACGATTAATATTAAAAAAAAATTCACAATCTGAATTTAATCAACTTAAATTAAACCGAATCTACTTATATATTTATCCAAATGAATTATAAATTAAAGAAATTCCCAAAATAGTTTATTATTAGTTAGTTAGGTTTTAGACAACCAAATTAATAATTAATTTTATAAATTAACATAATATTACATCAAATAAGAATTTAATTAATTACCCTTTTAATTATAATAATTAAATTTAATTTTTTAGAAAATTAATAACATTAACTTAGATTTAAAATTATTGGGTGATAGGATTACAAGACATATATATCTCCATCCACCCAGAATTTCCGACCATCCCTTCATTCGAAATTTCGAACTCGAACCCAACCCTGGTAACGAACATCCACGACATTCAAGTCTCCCTTGCCACCACCATATCCCATTCACCCTCAAACTTCTTCGATAAACTCGCCATCGACCACTCCCTAGGGGAAATCATCACCACACACTATAGAAAAATCACCACAAAAACAACCCTAAAACGAACTTGCCACATCACCACACACTATAGAAAAATCATCTTCCATTTTTATCGGGTTCGCCATCACCTAACACCCATCCACGCCAAGTGTCATGCCTCCAAATCAACCGAGGCGCCTGAACTTGACATTTCGTCTAATTTTGGTTATCCTCACCTTTCTCTCTCAAAACCCAACTAAAGACTTCAACCTCACTTCCAAAAATTACCATTTTCGACAATAAGCACATTTATATAATCAAAAGATTAAATTGTGATATATGATTTTAGTCATTTATAAGTAGTTTTACAGTAATTTGGGTTTTCTATCTCCATGCTTATCGATGCTTGATGATTTTTTAAAACAATCTATACTCAAAATCAAACCACTTTTATTTTGAAACCATAGTTTGAAACTGAATGGGTGTTAAGTTTTTGATTTTGGAAGATGATTTTTAAACTGTTCTTGAACAACAAATATGGTACAGACCTTTTATAAAAAAATGCTTTGGTTGTGCAGGTGTCTGGCTCCTTTCGAACCCAATCATACATTCATGTTTGCATACATACACATGTGTACTTAACACATATCATAATTCACAACTATATATATGTATACATCATATAACCGGTTAAGAAAATATAGTGTTGTACTCTATAGTTCAAAAGATGATGAACTGCTACTTTATTTTTCTCCTCCTCTGTTTTTATTTCAATGGCAGTTCCTTCTTGTTTTGTCTACACTTTTTTTTTCTTTTGCCAACTAGTATACATACATACACAAAGACAGTGTATATATATAGAGGAGAACAAGGTTGAAGCTTTTGCACATACACAGTACTGTTTTTCACCTTTAATTTTTCTTTTCTACTTATTTCTCAATCGCTTCGAAAATATAATTGACTTGATTTAAATATAAAGTTGATTTGATTTTTCATGTGACTTGATTTTATTTTGTTTTGCCTTGATTTTGATTTATATGTGCTTGAATTGATATGCATTATCACAATGTTCCCTTGTATACAAACATACATCATATATGTATGTATGTATGTATGTATAGATTTCCTATCACCTAGACCATATGAACATGTTTTTGTTTACTACATGTATTTATATAACATGCCTAAGTATAAAGCAACAAACAAGTATCTAATTCCTATTTATATTTATTTTATTTTATTTAATATCATAAGCTTTTCATATATATATATATATATATATAAAATTCTGCACACACTATTCTTCAAGCATATATACATACACATATACTTACATTTATCTTGTCATCTCATATATATATATATATTTATACAAATTTTCATATACATTACTTCATATAGGCATACATACATATATATATATATATACTTATATATATATATATTTAAACATCATAAAACTTGTCTATGTTTTATATATATGCAAATATATGGAGATTCTATCTTAAATTTCTAGATGGTGGAGTTTATATACATATATCAATAAAATTTATCATATCCAAAATTTTATTTTAAACTTAAATATAGTTTTTATATTAATTTATATATTTAGATATTTTTAAATATCAGAAAATTTATAAAAATTAATATTCCAAAATTAAAATTAGTTAACTATCCCAAAAACAGATGGTTGAAAATCTACGCCGTTACATTCCTCCCCTCTCAGAACTTTTCGTCCTCGAAAAGGAACGAAGCGAGAATTAGAATTTTGATGCATATTATTAAATAAATCATTCCTTTAAACATTTAAAATCCTTACTCTTTTATTATACATTTGAAGAAGCATACAGTTTAAATTACATAGTATTACCAAACTAGTTTTATATTAAAACATTTTTCATAACTCGATGTCTTAACAAGTCCGTCTTTATTCTTATAGAAATTTAGTCATACGTTGATCAGGCGTAGGACTGAAAATCTCTAAGTACTTAGTAGACTCGTCTCAACACCCAGTGAAAATATTTGAAAATCCTTTTTCAAAAATGATATGGAAAGTATCACCTTCCTTTCCCACCATAGATTGCAGTTAACCCGATGATTGCGTCGCCATCCCAGCGAAATCATAAGAAAACCGTAGGTATTAGCATCTCTCGAGTTACGCCATGGGAACACCATAGTCCGCAGCTACACAAAGGTTGTGTTGCTATAACAGAAAAATCGTATGTAGTCTGTAGGCAATCGCTGCCCCTCGAATTACGATATCAAACGAAACTATGCCACATTAATCGTAGGCTACACAAAGGTTGCGTCACTATCCTAGTGAAACCAAACATAGACTATAGGCAATCGCTACCACCAGAATTATTATATGGAACTAAACCACTTAGATCGCAATTTAACGATGTTACATTGCTATCCTAGCGAAATCAAACGTAGATTGTAGGCAATCGCTGCCTCTCGAATTATGCTATGGAACCAAACCACATAGATCGTAATCTATTGATGTTACGTCGCTATCCCAGCGAAATCAAACATAGATTGTAGGAAATCACTGGCTCCCAAATTACGCTATGGAACTGCGATAGATCACAGTTATGCAAAGGTTACGTAGCTATCACAGCAAAACCCAACGTAACTGTAGGTATCAACACCTCTCGCTTTACACTACCTAATAAATGATCACCAGGAACTCATGAGTTTTGTCCGGACATCCTCTAGGATCCCAATTCTTATTAAACCCACCCAGTGGATTCCTAGGCAGAACCACCAAGTGGATCTCCTACTCTAAGTTTCGACTTTCACGGGTTGTGTTTCCATACTTTTGGTTTCAAAACATATCATACTGTATATATAGTACCTTTCAAATGATACTCTTTATATGTATCACATATAAATTTTACCTATATAAAATCGATATCTTCAAAATCGGTAGTTTTAAATTCGGTTTGCCCAATTTCCAAAATTGACTATCTGCCTCAAATCAAAGGTCTTTAAAAATCAATGGTTTCCAAAACTATTTCAGTTTCATATGCATATGAGATCATTCTTTTTAACTCGAATAATTTTCGGATCAATAATTTTTGAGTCCACCTTATACTTATATATGCTCTATTTGGTACTTTCAAATATCTTTCAAAGATTCATTTCTTCGTGGTTATAAATTTAACATGGGTATATTAAATATATAACTAATATGTATCTAACCTTATTTATGACAAATCAAAATTTTCCCAGTTCGATTACTTTACAAAATCTTTCTTACTTCTTATGAAGTTAATTTCAGAGAAAGTTAATTTTAGTTATAGGAACTATTCAATCATCATTTTAAAATCATCATATTTTCTCAAAATATACTATTTCACTTCAAAATCATTTTTGCCATAATATCTTGATTTTGGTTCCAATTCAAAATTGTTTCGAATTACCATTCGGGTTAATACTTCAATTTAGCCCAATTTGTATTTAAATCAAAGATTTAAATATACACAATTTCCACTCTGACTAGTTTGAATATAGAAAATAGCTTTAACTTTTTTAAAATAGTTAAATAGTTAATATAAGATAGTTTGAGTTTTAAAAAATGGTTTTTATAGTAAAATGGCTTGGAAAATAAAAATTATTTGAATATTTAAGAAGATAGATTTTAAATGGTTTATGTTAAAATAATTTATTTGAAAATAGTTTCAAAGCCAAACTAATTCAATTCCCAATCTTCTAATTTAAATCAATTTCAATTTCCAGTTTCATTTAAATTGATTCAATTCCGATTTCAATTCGAATTAACTTCGATCCCCATTCTAATTCAAATCAATTTCGACTTCGAGTCCCATTTTATTCAATTTCCATTTCAATTCCAATTAATTCAATTCAATTCCAATTTGAATTATAATTCTCAATTTAAACTGTACCGATTTATAAATTCGAGTTCAATTTTAAAAATATCGATTTAAGTCACTTAAATCAAATTAACCTTCAATATTCAATTTAATAATCCAAATATTTAAAAATAATTCAATTCCAAGCCCAAATGTCGAAATATTCATTTAAATTACTACTTGGACTTATTTCAAGGTTCGAGTAAGAGTTCAAATCTTTTTAGTAAATCAATTTTCGAAATACAATTGATTTTCCATTTATAACTTCAAAATTTCAAGCCCGATTCTTTAAATAATTCCGGTTGACAAGTTCATTTTTTTTAACGTTTCAATCTTTAGTTCAAAATGATTCCATTTCCTTAAATTCGATTTCTTAAAATCAAAATCATTTGAATAATTTCAAATCAAAGTTTTATTTTTATTTAATTTCATGGGTGGATATGTGTTATTTCAACCTATTTCTTAGTTTGTTCGAAATATTTCGATTTATAGTTTTATATACTGCAAATAATATACAGGATAATAGCAAGATGTATCAAAATAAATAAACATCCAAATTATCTAAAATATCGATCAGTAACATCCATCACAAATTTCCATAATTCGAAACCCGTTTTATTTCAAAAATCATTTTGAAATCATTTATACATAACTTCTTTTGCACTTTTTTATCAAATCTATACCTTTTCTTTTACAATTTAACCTATTTAACTTCCATATAAGTTATAAGTTCAATGCTTATTTAACTTGGCCTGAGTTAATTCCCATTTCGTTCATCCCTTTTTATACTTACTCAATTTAACTTTTTCATTCCAAATTCAATTCTTATTAATATCACTTCTGTAACGACCCGCAAATCCGTACCCCTTGAGTCAACACTATTCTACACAATCAACTCAAGTTGTACAGGAATACGAACCATTCTGGTTAAAGAAGAAGGGGTAGAAGAAGAAAAATAGAAAACAACAACAGAATCTAACCATCGCAGCGGAATAAAATATAGTAGATAATAAATAAACTTTACTCAAAAGCAAATACATCTGTTTACATATTATATCATCAGAGTACATCAATCACAGCTCAACAATATCATACACTGTATACACAACTACTCAGCATAGCGGAATATATAAATAAACAAATACGAAAGTACGTATTGTCATCCAACTCGTCTCCTGAGCTCCACAGCATCATCCTGTATCTTATAATACTCGGTCTGGCCCGAGCATTATAGTTAAATAACACTCGAGTCAGTCTGGAATACCAGCATGATAAAATCACACCCAATGAATTTTTAAAGTTTCAAAAATCATTTGAAAACAAAAGCATCTCGTAAGACCACGCCACAGATAAACATGTCGGGTTTTTCCCTTACAATAGCTCAAACAATTTTTTTATAGAAATCCTCTGATATTATAATAGGGTCTATATACAGATACTTATAAAATAGCCGAAATTGTTACATTCATTAAATTCCAGCTACTATCCATAGAGTGGGTAATACAAACAAAACTCGTACAAGGCTCGTAGGGAGAATGGATTTCCAACCAATGACTAGGCACTAGGGTACCACCTGTTACAGTACGGGGCCTAGATCATCGTACCGAGGAGTACGCCTGCTCCCCTGCAACACAAGGCCGGGACTACCCCTTACTGGATAATCCCGAGTGAGATCACCCCGCGGTTGGGATCAGCAACCGCCTACTAAGCCGAAATAAAAAGGGACATCTAGACTGGGATGACCTCACCCTGCTTGGGTGCTACCCACCTAGCGTTGCTGCATAACCCCTGATTTTCAGTCATTCCCATCCGATGAGGCTTGAGGCTAAACGTTACCTTTTTAGAACATATCCCTTAGAATTCCCATCGTCCACCTGACGATGTTTCGCAAGCATTCATCCATACAAGTCCGCCCCGGGTTCGAACGGAACCGAAGGCACTACTCCTACTACATCCATTTTGGAAATATCCTCAGGATTAGTAGCGACTAGACCTTGCACTTCACTGCTCCATCTTCGCATCCAAAATCGTTTTTCACGAAAATGTACAAACCGGATCGAAGTGGTTTTCGAGAGATTAATCTCGTTCCCGGTCTTTTCGAAACGATCAACGTATTTGTCCAACATTGATAGTCGGTTATTTAACTATCAATTAATATTCAGAAACATCCATCCAACAATAAATAATTTCCCAAATTATTTATTAACCTCAAAATATCTTCACAAGATATATTTCTATTTTCAATCCTTTGAAAACTGTTTCAAAACCATCTTTCTTTTCATAATAAACTTTCCCAAATATTTTCTATCTCCTCTGAAATCACCAAGCACAAAACTAGATTTCTAAAATAATTTAAAACACTTTACTTTGAAATATACTTTAAAACATTTAAGTTAAAACTACATCAATAATTTATTAAAAATACCATACTATATGAATATTTGAAAATAAGGTTACTTAATAAATATAAAACTAGATTTATACTTTTAAACAACATAATATTAAGTCATTCTTTATATAATTACTAATATAATAAATTAAGAGAAAATACTTACTTTAGAACTTAAATATTAGAAATAAGAAATTTTCCAAAACTTGCTTTTTAAAACAACTTTTAAATCTTTTAACTTATATTTAAAAATTTACTTTGAAAACGTACTTGGTTATCCAGGGAGAATTCCATTCTCAATCACTTAAATCAATTTTCCAAATTGATTCCCAGTTTATTCCATTTGAAATAAATATCCTTACCTTCTTAATTCATTTTAAAATTCATCGATTATGGACTTTACTACTATTATTATTTCCCTTTGATTTTAAATCATTTTAACTGAAATATACGAATTTCAGTTTTTCCCAATTTCTTCTTTTTTTTTCTTCAATAATTTAAATCTTAAATTTAAAATAAAAGCTTTGTTCTATTAATTAATAACGCTAAAGTTTAAAATTCATTAACTTTCTGTTTATTCTAATTTCCTTTCTATACTCAAGATTTATTTATTAGAATCTTAAAGTTACTTTATTTCTTTTCCAATTCATTTTTAAATTTATTCAAATTTCTATAATTATTTTAATTATAAATTCACTTCTTTATTTTCTTTCCAAAATCCAATTTATATATATTTAGTGACTCATCATACCCAATAATTTCCAATCAAACCATAGCACTCAATATTTCAATAAAATCCATCATAGAATATCAGCCAATCATAACAGAGGATATTAAATAATTTAAATAAATGTTGAGGGGTCCAGTTGGATCCCTCCAACCCGTTTTCCCTGCATCCACAGATGTTAACACAACATAAATCAAACATTCCAGGATGTAGTATATATTATAATATAATACATCAATCAATTCAACCAATCAACCAATTATTTAAATTTAATCATTTAAATCTAAATTTAAATTTAAATCTAACTGAGTGAGATTAACTCACCTTTAATTTAATTTGCAGTCCATTACCATTCATTTCCATTCCAGCCTGTTCCATGATTTTGAACCTTGTATAAACATTATACACTTAATTTATATTTGAATTAACTTAATAATTAATTTCCATAAAATAACTTAATTGACAAATGATTTAAATTTGAACCAATTCTTCCTTAAATAATCTCCTAGTAACTAAAATTTTGGTCTATCAAATGATACATCTCCACTATTTTTAAAGTTAACTGGTAATGAAAAGAGGTATATATATTTTATTTTCTGACCAAACAAAAAATTTATAACGGCGTATATTTATACCATAATCACTATTTAGCAATTCTAAAAATTAACAGTAAGCTAAATATTAGTATAAAGCTATATATTCCTATAAACATTCATAGTTCACTGTTTATTGAATCGAATTTCTATTGAGAAATAAAATCGAATACCTCACCTTTGCTCGCGAACGTCCTCCAGGCCCACAGATACGCGACTACACAGTCTCGCGATTTCGAACCAACGAACGTGAACCTCCTCCTCGAACCCACCCTGATCGCGCTTGACCTCGCCACAGCCTCGCAAAACCCTAATTGCACGAGCCGCCTTCTGGGACCTCGCCGACGAATCCCTAGATCTCGCGCTTCCAAATCAACGTCGCGACCCGAAACTATAACTCCCCCATTTTGCGAAATCGATTCCGAGTTTAAATCGGAATTTTTTTGTGGAAAGAACAATCAAATTGACGAAGGAGAGGCTCACGTCCAATTACATCGAGCTCGGCCATTAGAATATCGTGAAGCTAAAGGAAAGGGAAAGGGAGGGTAAAGGGGGACCGCGATTTCTAACAGTCATTATATCCTCTATTTATTTTTTAGCTTGCTTTAGAATTTTTTGTTGAACTGCACGCTTGCTATTTAAAAGAAGAGAGGAGGGAACAAGAAATGACATTGGCGTACGCGAGAAGGGCTGCAGTATGAAGAGGAGACCAAAAGCTCAGATGTGAAATTATTATGGCGGCTGAGTTAAAAGATATTTTATTTATTCATTTATTTTTATTATGTTCCAAACGACTCGATAAAATGCAATTCTAAATTTTGACTTCCTATCAAGGCGTACTGCTAGGTGTTCATAATGTTATACCCCTATTTCGAACGCTAAGGAAAAGGTTTCGAATCCTAATTTGATCGTATGGAGAAGATAACTCTCCGAATCGATTATTACCAATTAAATTTTCAGCGCGTTTATATATCGCACGTTCACTCAACAACTCCAATCACTACGAAAATTGAAATCCGATAATAATTCAATATTACGGACCCAATGGAACTGGTTTCGTCCAAATCCGAGACTGTGCCTCGGAAGGCTATTTTTAAATTCGATTTAAACTAAAAAAATTCAAAACTGAACAAATCACTGTTAAGTTTTGATTTTACAACTTCTATTATCCTCAATGTTATCAATATAAATTTTATAGGCCTTCAAATTATTATTAACAGGCTTAAAACTCCAGATTCGATATTTAGTTCAACTTCCAATTATTTATTTCAAGAAAACATTAAATATCAAATAAATTGTGATATTCGTAATTCAAGTTAAGCTTGCTCTATTGAATACTTACAATCAATTATTTATTTCGATTTTAATTGCTTGAAAATTCTGGGTCGTCAAATTCCTCCCCCCTTAAAAGAATTTCGTCCCCGAAATTACCAATTAGGAAGAATGGTCCAATACCCGTTTATTATTTCCCTAAACCAAACAGTTTCTAACAATTCAGCATCGCACCAGCTATCTTCTTATAAAAGACTCATTATTATTCTTATTAACCTTCCAAACTTCTGCATAGTTTCAAACTATACTATTGGTTTAACCATTCAAGTTTCAATTTAAAACCAAGTTTTGAATTATCAAAAAAAAATTCAAAATTTTTCTAACTCCCTAAATTCCCGAAAAATTTCGCCAGCGTCTCCTTTGCGCGGCTGACTCGGTACAACTATAAAATGCCTCTACGGCCTCCCAAATCCAAAAAGAAAACAAAAGGCCAAGTGGCTCAATCCAAATCCCAATCAAATTTCATATAGAAACTTAAACACATACCTTTTGTCGAGCATGTCAAATTTATCTTCTGAAATCAGAACCAATTTTCCTTTCTCTTTATAATACCCACATACCCTGCTTAGCACTCATATCCATTCACAACATTCCCAAAATTATCTTATCGACTTTCTCACAAAAAGCCAATATCCTAGTCATTCAAATGTTGACTTAGAATATATTAGTAATATCAATTTTCATTTAAGAATTCACCATTCCTTCTTAAGTTTAGTATAAGCATTATATATGTTTCCTATACTTACTTTCATTTTACCACATCAGTTTATATCTATTTCTAATTAAATTGATTCTATTATTCCCATGTGAATTCAATTTACCTTCCACTCTGAATATTGGAATTTTATTTTCTATTTATAACTAATTCATATCATTATTTTAAATTGGTTTCATTTACTAGTTTATTTTAGTTTTCACATTAAATTTGTTAGTCGTTAACACAATTTTCCAAAATTTTCTAAAATTTTCTAACTCCCAAAATTTATGAAATTTTTTGGCAGAGTCTCCTTTGTACGGAGGAGCTTTTGCAATTTGACAAAAGAGATAAATATATATACATCGACCCATGCGGTCGGAAAAACCAAAAACAGTTCATATTTCCTATTTTTATTGCGTAGGCGTACCTTATTTAGCATTTTAAGCAAGCGGCTTATTATTTTTAGCAAATAGCACTACCAAATCCAGCCACACAGCTTCCAGGTACCTGTACTTACTCAATTTAAACATGTAAGTGCCAAATATATGAAGTTTAACTATATTTCACTTAGTTGCAATGGTTAAAACATATGGGTTCTAAAGAAATGCACATCCAACATTTTGCGTAAGCAATTTTTACAACTTTCATACTGATTCAACTGTTTCAATTAATTTATAAACCATTTTCATTCAATTTGAATGGTTTTCAATCCATTAGTATACCACTTCATCAATTTAAATGGTTTAAAACTCAATCGCTTACATTTAATTTATTCTTAAGCAAACTGAACTCATATTTAATTCAATTGCTTTCAAAATAAATTTATTTTGCTCCTATCAATCCATAGAATTTTTAATTACTTCCATTTACATCAAATGATAATTATTTCTATGCAATTTGACGAGATTTATGTGAATTAATAAGTATTTATGTTTATAACCAATTTAAATTGATTTCAACTCAATTTATACTTAATTCTATTCCATTTTCAATTTATTCACAACCCATATATTCTCATTTTCATTGCATCTCAGATTTGAATCCATTCACCTGCATTTCATTTTATTAACCAAACCAATTCATTCAAACCATTAACGATTTAGGTTCATCTTCATTACCAATAAAATTTCCTTTTTATTTTAATTCATTCACGACCATTTATTTAGCTTAACCCATTCCAAGCTTTCATATTACTACCCATTCCCGAATTAATTCAAACCAAGCTTTAATTTAATGGTCTTCCAATTTTACTCGTAGTCGAGCTTCTAATTATTCTCAACTTAAGTTAATTTACTCGATTTATTTCACTTCAAACTTAAGTCCACTTCCATTTGATTCTTATTTATCCCATCCATTTATTTATTCAATATAATTAGTTTATCCTCTCAATCCATTTTGAATTTTCATTTCCTTGAATATTATTTATAACTCACCAAATACTGTTTCGATTCAAATTTATTTTTACTTGATTTAAATCCAACCCAATATCATTACACTTAGTTTTAAGTTGAATTTTAATCCAACTCTTCCATTTGTTTAGCTTAAGTCAATTTACTTCATTTTATACTTAAGCTCATTTTCATTTTTCAAGTAAATTTCTCTTTTCAATTTAGCTTGATTCTATTTTAATCCAATCTCATGCCAAACTAAAAATTTATTTGATTAGTTATTATAAAATTTAACCTTTTAGATTCAGCTCATTCAGTTTATTACAAAGCCATTTCCAATTTATTTCCACTGATTTGAATTTTATTTGCAATTCATACCATTACTATTTTAATCCATTTACATTTTTATTCGATACATTTCAAATTATATTCAATTTGTTAATACTTCAAGTTAAATTTTAATTAATAACTCAAGTTCCGAATCCACTATCCATTTTCAATTTACCACCAAATTTCATGAACTCACAATTCAACTTCATTCTCAATTACTTTCACTTCATCAACAATTTAAGTCGAATTTAATTTTATAACTTGAGTTTTATTTCCAATCTTCATTATTATCTCACAGTTCAGCTTTTATTTAACTGCATTGGATTCTCATTACATATTTCATTATCTAATTTACTATTTAAATAGTCTCTCCTCAACTTATAATCCAGAACTTGATTTTAACCCCAAAATCTCTTCATTTAATTTTTCTTAGGTTCAAATTTATTTTATAATCCAAGTTTTGATTTTTATTTTATTTTCAATTCATCAAAAATATTTATTTTGGGTTTTCTATCCCACTTTTCAAATTTTATAAGTCACAACTTATTATTTACACAATTCCATTCATTCTAGACTTGAATGTATTCATCTTTTATTTTAACTCAAGCCTCATGCTTATTTATATCCCAAGCATGTTTTATCTCATGCATTATAACTCTTTTACACGTTATTCTTATTTATTTATTTCAATTCCAATCCTTATTCAATTTATTTTCCATTTGTTTAGGTAAGAATGTAATTCCATTCATTAATTCAATTGAATTCTCATTCCAATTCAATCTTATTTTAACTCAGTTTTATTTAACTCAATTCGATTCCAACTTGATTCGAATACAACTGGATATTATTTTCATCTTACTCAATTTATTTCAATCCGGTTAAATTTTCATTTCCCAATCCAAGTTAATTTCATTTTTTTCTTTCTTTACACCTTTAATTCAAATTCCAACATTCAAAGCTTATATTTCCTTCCTCATTTAAAAATCATCTTAATTTATAAGCTTACAACTAACTCATCAGGATTTTTAAACACCCGAATTTTGGTTCTCAAATCATTTTGAAATCTCCAACATCCCAAATCACACTTCTCAAAATTTAGACCAATCCTGGTTTTATCCCCAACATATTTCTTTTAAAATTTCAAAAAAACAAGCAGGTTTTCCTGAACAAATAATTTGGCAGCAATTCATCACTTAGAAACTCGAAAATGAACATCGATGATGCTGCAGTCATCACCGAAGTTATTTTCCAGCGACGGAAGTGAATTTAATGCTATATCCTTTCCCAAAATTTGTTTAGAACAATTTCCCTTTTAGAAATACTTTTTTTTAAACAATAATGTTACAATTTATCTTCAAAATATTTCCATTCAGAAATATCTCCAAAACAACAATGCTATTATTTATCTCCAAAACACTTCGATAAACATTTCCAAATCTCCGGGATTTTAAATTTCTAAAGCCTGCTTAAATAAATTTCAATTATAATTCATTAATACAGTTTATGCTTATACAAATTTCCATTTAATTGCATTTCAATTCATAAATTATATTTATAATTCATATTTATAAATTTCATTCCATAATTGAATTTATCTTCTCAATCTTTGATTATATTTACAATTTCTAGTCAAATTCTCACTTAACAATGATAATTCTTCAATATTATTCTTCCTAACATCCAAGCAACCATATATTAGCTAAATAGTTTACAAAAACTTTCTTCATATCAAAATATGTTTTTGGGTAAAATTATTTCATTTACCCATATTTAAAACAATACCGTGTCGATTGCTCTATTCAAATGTTTAGAAACCCCTTCGATACAGTTGCGCAGACTGTGTCGACGAAGGTTCATATGACACTCAATAAATCAATCAACACAATATTAAAAAAAAATTATATTCACTAACAAATACGCACTCATATTTATTAATACGCTCAAACTCATTATAGAGTACTATAGACTCTAATTTAAATGAGTAATTCCCACCAGAGCCAAGGTTATCTCCAACCAAAGCTCTGATACCAAGTGTAACGACCCGCAAATCCGTTCCCCTTGAGTCAACACTATTCTACACAATCAACTCAAGTTGTACAGGAATACGAACCATTCGGGTTAAAGAAGAAGGAGTAGAAGAAGAAAAATAGAAAACAACAACAGAATCTAACCATCGCAGCGGAATAAAATATAGTAGATAATAAATAAGCTTTACTCAAAAGCAAATACATCTGTTTACATATTATATCATCAGAGTACATCAATCACATCTCAACAATATCATACACTGCATACACAACTACTCAACACAGCGGAATATATACATAAACAAATACGAAAGTACGTATCGCCATCCAACTCGTCTCTTGAGCTCCACAGCATCATCCTGTATCCTATAATACTCGGTCTGACCCGAGCATTATAGTTAAATAACAACCGAGTCAGTCTGGAATACCAACGTGAGAAAATCACACCCAATTGATTTTTAAAGTTTCAAAAATCCTTTGAAAACAAAAGCATCTCGTAAGACCATGTCACAGATAAACATGTCGGGTTTTTCCCTTACGATAGCTAAAACAATTTTTTTATAGAAATCCTCTGATATTATAATAGGGTCTATATACAAATACTTTTAAAATAGCCGAAATTGTTACATTCATTAAATTCCAGCTACTAGCCACAGAGTGGGTAATACAAACAAAACTCGTACAAGGCTCGTAGGGAGAATGGATTTCCAACCAATGGTTAGGCACCGGGGTACCACCTGTCACGGTACGGGGCCTAGATCACCGTACCAAGGAGTACGCCCGCTCCCCTGCAACACAAGGCCGGAACTACCCCTTACTGGATAATCCCAAGTGAGATCACCCCGCGGTTGGGATCAGCAACCGCCCACTAAGCCGAAATAAAAAGGGACATCTAGACTGGGATGATCTCACCCTGCTTGGGTGCTACCCACCTAGCCTTGCTGCATAACCCCTAATTTTCAGTCATTCCCATTTGATGAGGCTTGAGGCTAAGCGTTACCTTTTATGAACATATCCCTTAGAATGCCCATCGTCCACCTGACGATGTTTCGCAAGCATTCATCCATACAAGTCCGCCCCGGGTTCGAACGGAACCGAAGGCACTACTCCTACTACATCCATTTTGAAAATATCCTCAGGATTAGTAGCGACTAGCCCTTGCACTTCACTACTCCGTCTTCGCATCCAAAATCGTTTTTCACGAAAACGTACAAACTGGATCGAAGTGGTTTTCGAGAGATTAACCTCGTTCCCGGTCTCTTCGAAACGATCAACGTATTTGTCCAACATTGATAGTCGGTTATTTAACTATCAATTAATATTCAGAAACATCCATCCAACAATAAATAATTTCCCAAATTATTTATTAACCTCAAAATATCTTCACAAGATATATTTCTATTTTCAATCCTTTGAAAATAGTTTCAAAACCATCTTTCTTTTCAGAATAAACTTTCCCAAATATTTTCTATCTCCTCTGAAATCACCAAGCACAAAACTAGATTTCTAAAATAATTTAAAACACTTTACTTTGAAATATACTTTAAAACATTTAAGTTAAAACTACATCAATAATTTATTAAAAATACCATACTATATGAATATTTGAAAATAAGGTTACTTAATAAATATAAAACTAGATTTATACTTTTAAAAAACATAATATTAAGTCATTCTTTAAATAATTACTAATATAATAAATTAAGAGAAAATACTTACTTTAGAACTTAAATATTAGAAATAAGAAATTTTCCAAAACTTGCTTTTTAAAACAACTTTTAAATATTTTAACTTATATTTAAAAATTTACTTTGAAAACGTACTTGGTTATCCAGGGAGAATTTCCAATCTCATTCACTTAAATCAATTTTCCAAATTGATTCCCAATTTATTCCATTTGAAATAAATATCTTTACTTTCTTAATTCATTTTAAAATTCAATAATTATGGACTTTACTACTATTATTATTTCCCTTTGATTTTAAATCATTTTAACTAAAATATACGAATTTCAGTTTTTCCCAATTTCTTCTTTATTCTTTTCAATAATTTAAATCTTAAGTTTAAAATAAAAGCTTTGTTCTATTAATTAATAACACTGAAGTTTAAAATTCATTAACTTTCTGTTTATTCTAATTTCCTTTCTATACTCAAGATTTATTTGTTAGAATCTTAAAGTTACTTTATTTCTTTTCCAATTCATTTTTAAATTTATTCAAATTTCTATAATTATTTTACTTACAAATCCACTTCTTTATTTTCTTTCCAAAATCCAATTTATATATATTTAGTAACTCATCATACCCAATAATTTCCAATCAAACCATAACATTCAATATTTCAATAAAATCCATCATAGAATATCAGCCAATCATAACAGAGGATATTAAATAATTTAAATAATGTTGAGGGGTCCAGTTGGATCCCTCCAACCTGTTTTCCCTGCATCCACAGATGTTAACACAACATAAATCAAACATTCCAGGATGTAGTATATATTATAATATAACACATCAATCAATTCAACCAATCAACCAATTATTTAAATTTAATCATTTAAATCTAAATTTAAATTTAAATCTAACTGAGTGAGATTAACTCACCTTTAATTTAATTTGCAGTCCATTACCATTCATTTCCATTCCAGCCTGTTCCATGATTTTGAACCTTGTATAAACATTATACACTTAATTTATATTTGAATTAACTTAATAATTAATTTCCATAAAATAACTTAATTGACAAATGATTTAAATTTGAACTAATTCTTCCTTAAATAATCTCCTAGTAACTAAAATTTTGGTCTATCAAATGATACACCTCCACTATTTTTAAAGTTAACTGGTAATGAAAAGAGGTATATATATTTTATTTTCTGACCAAACATAAATTTTATAATGGCGTATATTTATACCATAATCACTATTTAGCAATTCTAAAAATTAACAATAAGCTAAATATTAGTATAAAGCTATATATTCCTATAAACATTCATAGTTCACTGTTTATTGAATCGAATTTCTATTGAGACATAAAATCGAATACCTCACCTTTTCTCGCGAACGTCCTCCAGGCCCACAGATACGCGACTACACAGTCTCGCGATTTCGAACCAACGAACGCGAACCTCCTCCTCGAACCCATCCTGATCGCGCTTGACCTCGCCACAGCCTTGCAAAACCCTAACTGCACGAGCCGCCTTCTGGGACCTCGCCGACGAATCCCTAGATCTCGCGCTCCCGAATCAACGCCGCGACCCGAAACTATAACTCCCCCATTTTGCGAAATCGATTCCGAGTTTAAATCGGAATTTTTTTTGTGGAAAGAACAATCAAATTGATGAAGGAGAGGCTCGCGTCCAATTACATCGAGCTCGGCCATTAGAATATCGTGAAGCTAAAGGAAAGGGAAAGGGAGGCTAAAGGGGGACCGCGATTTCTAACAGTCATTATATCCTCTATTTTTTTAGCTTGCTTTAGAATTTTTTGTTGAACTGCACGCTTGCTATTTAAAAGAAGAGAGGAGGGAACAAGAAATGACGTTGGCGTATGCGAGAAGGGCTGCAGTATGAAGAGGAGACCAAAAGCTCAGATGTGAAGTTATTACGGCGGCTGAGTTAAAAGATATTTTATTTATTCATTTATTTTTATTATGTTCCAGACGACTCGATAAAATGCAATTCGAAATTTTGACTTCCTATCAAGGCGTACTGCTAGGTGTTCATAATGTTATACCCCTATTCCGAACGCTAAGAAAAAGGTTTCGAATCCTAATTTGATCGTATGGAGAAGATAACTCTCCGAATCGATTATTACCAATTAAATTTTCAGCGCGTTTATATATCGCACGTTCACTCAACAACTCCAATCACTAAGAAAATTGAAATCCGATAATAATTCAATATTACGAACCCAATGGAACCAGTTTCGTCCAAATCCGAGACTGTGCCTCGGAAGGCTATTTTTGAATTCGATTTAAACTTAAAAAATTCAAAACTGAACAAATCACTGTTAAGTTTTGATTTTACAACTTCTATTATCCTCAATGTTATCAATATAAATTTTATAAGCCTTCAAATTATTATTAACAGGCTTAAAACTCCAGATTCGATATTTAGTTCAACTTCCAATTATTTAATTCAAAAAAACATTAAATATCAAATAAATTGTGATATTCGTAATTCAAGTTAAGCTTGCTCTATTTAATACTTATAATCAATAATTTATTCCGATTTTAATTGCTTGAAAATTCTAGGTCGTCACAACTTCCCACTTATAAGTTCAAAAACTTACTTTTCCTTTGGATTATACATCTCATTTTAAGGGGGATTCCAGAGTTCAAACATCAGTATTTATTTCAATTCACCTTGAAATCATTTATACATAATTGTATTTATATACCAAATCATACCTTTAAATTTTAAACCCGCCCTGGTTTTCTACCCAAACAAATTCTTTCGGAATTTTCAAAACAACTCTTGTTTTCCAAGCATAATTTTTATGTCAAAAATATTCTGATTATTTATTATTTATTTAAATGCTTTGAAACACATTTCAATATTTTTAGGACTTAGATTCAAACTTCTCAATTTAAATCCATCTTAATTTATAATCACAATTGTAAATTATGCTCATATAATTTCACTTCCTTAAAACATTCCAAATACTTTATCATTCTTTATTTTGTAATAAACATCCTTTATTAAGACACAACAATCAATTTATGACAATAAACCATATGTAGAAACCAAATACACCATATATTACATAATAATCTCTTGAAAAATATCATTTCTATATATATCAAGGTAAACTTATTTCAGAACACTTTGAAAAACTCTTATGTTTAAATTCTAGTTTGAATCTACTTTCAGCTTAACTTATTTGAATAATTCATTCTTACCCAAATTTCTATTTGGTTATATATATTACCACTTAAATTTTATAATATTATTTGATTATATTAACGACAACCAATCACCTAATATGCTATAATAATTTGGAAAAATTATTTCTTTTTATATCAAATATAATCTTACATAAAATTATTCTGAAATCGTTTATACTTTAAAATAATAATATAAGAAAATAACTTGTGACGCCCCACCGCTATACCCACGCTAGCCAAGAACATTACTGTGAATGCTGTCAACTAGCACGGAGAATAAGGCTGTTGAGGAGCGACCATCTGTATAATTGCTTTGTGCGAGTACCGATATACCGGATAAAAATATAATCCGACATACCGACACAAACTCAAAGCTACTACACAGCGGCTATAATATCTTCGGAAACAAATATAGAAATAAACATAACATAAATCAGTCACAGACAATTCATATCACAAAGGCGGAAATAGATATGAATATTACACATAAAAGTGTATATCAGAGTAGTGGTCAAAAGATCCACGATAATACAAAAGAATAGCAACACGTGCTATACAAAAGAATACAACTATGAGTCTATATCTCAAGTGTATACAACAAAATAAACTACTAATCTAAGTAGTTTGCCAAAAGTCAGAGTAATGATCCAGGATGAGAAGTCAAGCAGAAGCACCTGTAACATCTCGGTCTGACCCGAGTATTATTTAAGAAGAAAAATAATAAACGGATCAGTCTAGCTATAAATATCAGAAGAAATGATATAGAATAGGAGATATGACATAAACATATAATAATCACAACGTCAAGCTGTGATAAATAAGTAATTGAAAATCAACAAGAGATTAATCAATATCACAATAATCTACTCAAGATAAAAAGGAATGTCATACTCCTGATTTCATTCACCAAGCCACAATAAATGACATATATATATATATATCCATGCCAATCGTAAAAGTTGGTGAAACACAAATTCCAGAAATCAACACACGAAATCCAGAAATAACAATAAAGAGGATGCCAATCCCACAAACTGGACATCGACGCACCAAGAAAGACACGCCCCATGTACAGTCGAACATCGACACACCTAGAAAGATATGCCCCATGCTCTAGCATCGACGTACCTAGAAAGATACGCCCCATGCATAAAAAAACATTGATGCACCTAGAACGATACACCCCATGCATAAATAAACATCGATGCACCTAGAAAGATACACCCCATATAATGTCTAACACCGATGCACCTAGAAAGATACACCCCATGCTAAGTCGAACATCGACGCACCTAGAAAGATACGCCCCATGTCCCGACTTATTGAGCCGATTGCTCCACGAAATAAATAAACATCGATGCACCTAGAAAGGTACACCCCATGCATAAATAAACATCGATGCACCTAGAAAGGTACACCCCATGCATAATAAAACATTGACACACCTAAAAAGGTACGACCCATGTGAGAAATGAGACGAAGCTCAATAAAATGAGGAACAGTCCTCCACATAAACAAAGAGACATCGCACATTGCTAGTCTAAACCACAAAGATGATCGTCATGATCAACGAGAAGTGTCAATTACACTAAGCTAGTAAATATAAAAGTTTAGCTTCATGTCCCATAACCACTTACTTAACTTAAACATTTACGAACAAACTGTAAATCTCCACTAGAAATAGTCACAAGAGATTCAGTCGAACAAGTCCAAGAATTAACCGACGAAGTAAACGCAAGCGTTTCATACCACTTGTTTTACTAAGTCGTTTAATTAGATTTCTCATACGAGTGAGGTAAAGGTTTGTATATACTAATAGATTGGAAATCGGTTTGAGAAAACGAGCTTTGTAATAAAATAGTGTTGAAATCATTTGAAGAAAGAGTTTTGATATTTACTACTAGTATAGAAAACCTTTATATTTTTAAAATGACAAAGCACAAGGGGGATTGTAGAAACAATCAATCACAAAGATCACATTCGAAGATGTGAATAAAAATCCAATGAAATCGATAAAGGATCCATCGAAGTGGATATACCTAAAATTCCCAAACAAAATAAGTCATCAAAGAGGATAATGAATGATGACAATAAATAGGATCATCACGAATCGATTTAAATTGGAAATTCAATCCAAAAAGGCAAATTGGACTAAAACAGCAGGTTCAGTCGACTGAACAGAGGATTCAGTCGACTGACCCTGTACCTGGGAATTTTCCAGGTTCAGGAAACTTTCTGTTTCCAGGCTCAGTCGACTGAACAGAGGATTCAGTCAACTGAATCATGCGTGGAAACTTTCGGGTTCCAGGTTCAGTCGACTGAACAGAGTATTCAGTCGACTGAATCATGCCTGGGCTGTTTTTCAGCCTTATTCAAATGAAGAGCAAACTCTTCCAAAATGCAACCGGACGAACATTGGCTCTAAGGGTTTATGCCAATCGACAATCCGGCCCTATATGCTCCTCGATGCATCACCAAAAGCATGATCAAACATCCATAAAAGGATTTTCACACAAATTGACTTAAAAACTCAAAAATTGGAATATTCACAAAACCAATCCAAATCAAGAGCAAATGCACATGAAGAAGTGTTAGGAATTCATACCCAACAACCAAAGATAATTATAGTCATAGATGTGAGATAAAAATCTCACCTTTGAACCCAAACAAATGAAGAGGAAGCTATGAAGCAATGGCAAGAACAAGCACTCTTCAATTCCAACTCAACAAGCTTGAATCTAAGCTTAAAAGACAATTATTTCCCAAATTTGGTTTAGGAATTTTCTGAAATCAAAGAGAGAATGAGTTGGAGAAGAAGAAGAAGAAGAAGCTTACCAATGGGTTCTCTTGAGTTTGGAGCAAGAACTTGGATTTGCAAAGGAAGCTAGGGCTTGGAGTTTTAATTTCCTCTTCCACCCTCCATTAAAATAAAAGCTTGAGTATTAGGAAAATAGAAGTGAAGTGAATGAAGAGGAGAGTGTTGGAACTGAGTTAAGTGGCTAATTGGTTCAGCCCAACCAAAGCCCTAAGCGAGAAAAAGTAGCAAAAATCAACTTTCTCCAAACATATCCAAACTTATACTCAAAAAGGTCGCAAACGTCATTTTGAAATCAATGGGGGTGGTCTCGAGTCCCAATTCGGCTGTTTGCAAAAAGTAGGTTTTCGGACTAAAATCCGACGAATGATAAAATATTTAAATAAAATATTTAAATATAAAATTGATAAATATGCGGGTTGTTACAGACTCCCCTCCTTAAAGAAATTGCGTCCTCGCAATAATTAAGAAGGAAATATAAGAAGTAACAACCATAGAAGCATATTAACACGAAAGAAATTTGAAATAGGAAGTTCACCATAAAGAGCACGAAGGAGTAAATCCTAAAGTTTTCGTTCGATAATTTTCAAGATTTCCAAGAATAATCCCTAAGATTAGAGGACCATTGAACTTCTATCAAAAAGAATATCTTTATATCGAAGGCGCTCAACCTCCAAAGCAATGATGCGAATAGAAGGTTGCTCAAAAGTCAAATTTGGTGAAACTTCAATCCCCCAATAACACCGGGCTCAAGAATAAAAACCGAAAACATAAAAGCATTTCCATAGTTAAAAGACGTGGAAAACGTCAAGAATAGCAGAAAGTTGAGCCGGTGCAACGGCGTAGTACAAATACGGTACGCCCGAGAAACTAGAAACTCGAAAAATTTGGAGCACCGACGTAGTACAAAGGCGGTACGTCCAATGAACCAAAAAGCCAAGACATTGATGTAGTGCAAACGGTACATCCAATGCATCAAAAGCATATCATTGATGTAGTGCAAACGGTACATCCAATGAATCAAACAGCAAAGTCATTGATGTAGTACAAACGGCACATCCAATGAATCAAATAACAAAGACATTGATGTAGTACAAGCGGTACATCCAATGAATCAAAAGCAAAGACATTGATGTAGTACAAACGGTACATCCAATGAATCAAAGGCACTGATGTAGTACAAATGGTACATCCAATGAATCAAAGACACTGATGTAGTACAAACGGTACATCCAATGAATCAAATAACAAAGACATTGATGTAGTACAAGCGGTACATCCAATGAATCAAAAGCAAAGACATTGATGTAGTACAAATGGTACATCCAATGAATCAAAAAGCGAAGACATTGATGTAGTACAAACGGTACATCCAATGTATCAAAAGCATATCATTGATGTAGTGCAAACGGTACATCCAATGAATCAAACAGCAAAGTCATTGATGTAGTACAAACGGTACATCCAATGAATCAAACAACAAAGACATTGATGTAGTACAAACGGTACATCCAATGAATCCAAGCTCAAATAATTCGGAACACCGACGCAGTACAAAAACGGTACGTCCAATGAACCGAAGCCCAAATGATTTCGGAACACCGACGTAGTACAAAAACGGTACGTCCAATGAACCGAACACAATAAAAGGACATCGGACGCTAGTCCATAAAAGAAATGAGATGAAACTCAATAAAACGAAATACACCAAAACGCCCGATGAACTTGGTAAAAAGATGATTCCATTCCGACATCATCAAAGAATCAACACCTTATTGCCTACGACAAAACGTATTGGCAACACGATTTCCCCTTCGGGAATAAAAAGAATATCAAGATCATAAGATGCTAGGAACTCGAGTCAACATGCAGTTCCTTAAGAGAACATAAATATTCCAAAGATTTATGATCGAGGTAGAGAACAAATTTCTCATCCAAATATGATGATGCCAAATTCCAAAAGCAAAAACAATAGCCGAGAGAACTAGATCATAAGTGGCATATCTAGTCTCGATAAGCTATAATGATTTAGAAGCACAAGTGATAGGACGTTATCTTTTACAAGAGAACGACATCCAAACCAATACGACTAGTATCGGTACAAATAGCAAAGTCTTGGTTCCCCTTCAGGAATCACAAGAATAAGAGTATCGAAAGGAAATTCTTTCAAATAATTTTCTTTCCCGAAAAGCTAAAGCTTTCAAAAATCAAAATTATTTCGATGTAAAAATATCTCTAGAAGAATTTACATTTTACAAGTCAATATATCGTGTCTGATTGTCACATCAAAGCATTTAGGAAATTCCTATCGATAACGTTGATCAAGCGCATCGACCAAAATTCTTAAAGCACTCAACGGGCAATACAATCACAAAATCATCTTTTATAGGATAAATAAATCTCTTAAAAAGTTTTAAGAATATTCTTTGTTCGTTTCAAGAACAAAAATCCAGTTTTACTTATAAATAAATCTTATGAAAAAGATTTGCAAAATTTTAAATTACTATTTTCATCCAAAATCAATAAACTCAAGAATGGTCTCATCGAAATATTCATAGAATATTCGATTTATAAAATGGATGAAATAAGCTGGACAAATTGAATGACATAATAAGTCATTCATAAGAATCATAACGAGTGCGGAATGCGGTAAGTGGTGCTAACTTCCGCAACTCGTAGCAAACGAAAACCGGTGGTAAAGTCAAACTGAAAAGACCTTAACACCACACAAAAGATATTGCTTAGGTGATGATCCTAAGACAAGCTCAAAAATACCGGAAAAGTTTCACAAATTATTTAGATAAGATAAATAACACTTTTCTCATCTTGAGGGGTTAAAGAATAAAATGATGCCTTCAAAATTTTGAAATCGGAATCACAAGAAAAATAGAAATCTCCTTAACAGATTAAAAATGTCGAAGATGAATAGTCCACACGGGACAAAGGATATGGCTTCATAATTTAAGCCAATCCTTTCAAAAATCAATTCCGAAGCCTAAGTAAAAAAATCGGCTCGGAAAGAAAAATCACATAAAATAATTTTGACATCAATAGAAAGCAAATTGAGTGTTGCGGATCCACTAATCCGAATTCACAATACTCAAAGAAGTCAACAAGTTCTTTTGATATAAAATAGTGAGATGGAACCCATATAAAAAAGAACTCAAATAAGAAGATCACGAAATAAAACAATGCCATCAAGGATTGAGTGAAAAATACCTTGACCAAGAGAAGAGTTGTTAGGGGCTTGCAGCTTTCCCTCTCTCTTGTTAGGAAGCTTAGGACACGAAGATAAAAGATGACCCGAACCTTTGCAATAGCGACAAAAGAGGGGTTTCGGACACTCCCTTGCATAATGGTCCGTGGAACCACAATTGTAGCATTGACCACGACTAGAGGTAGGAGTCTTTGCTACCGAAATTTGTTGCTTCCCTTTCTTATTAGAATTGGGGCCTTTGAATTTGATAGGCCTCTTCAAGTTATTGTCGAAGTTCTGTTGGGCACGCACAACTTCAACACCACCTTCATTATCGGCCTCTTCAAGACGAAGAGCGATATCAATAAGCTGATCAAATGAAACTTCAAGTTTCAGAAGTAATGACTTCTTAAGATTCTTATTCAAGCCATAGACGAATCTCTGATTTTTCTTCATTGGGGTGTTAATGTATTCAACCCCGTATTTGGACAGAGATTCGAAAGATGCGGCATAGTCTATCACAGAAGATTCACCTTGAACAAGGTCAATAAAACACCGGGCCAAAGTTACTTTTTCGGCCTCCGGCACAAATTTCAATTCGAACCTTTCCCGAAATTGCTCCCAAGTGAGATCCGCATCAATGATTTTAGAAATTAAAAGCTCATACCAATCTAATGCTCTTTCTTGGTGCATGCTAGAAGCCACTTGGACTCGATGAAGGTCAATAAGGTTCATGCGAGAAAAGATGCGATCGCATGATTTGAGCCAAGCTTGAATTTCAATAACACTCTCGGATCCCTTGAATGGCCTTCCACCCAAATTGGTGTAGTCTCTGCACAAGCGTGAAAAACCGGATCTAGGATGATTAGGCTCTGGATTGGGTCCGGCAGCTTGAGCGTTCTTAACAAGATCTAAAAGCTGCTGGGCAGACATAAAAACTCCATCTTGGGGAGTAGCACTAGATTGACCGGCGCTGGGACGGCCTAGTCTAACCATTTCTCTTCTTTAAGAAAGAAAGAAAGAAGAGGAAAAAGTTATTCTCAAGATAAATATCAAGCAATTCTTGATAGATAAAACAAGGAATCATAAAGAAAATAGGATGAATCGGTACGAAGACTCGAATTAAATCCTAAAGCACGACTCCTAAGAAAGACTTAGGACGATGATCCTTGTTATAATATTCCATATTGTTCCGAAGTTTGGCTCTAACACCAAGCTGTGACGCCCCACCTCTATACCCACGCTAGCCAAGAACATTACTGTGAATGCTGTCAACTAGCACGGAGAATAAGGCTGTTGAGGAGCGACCATCTGTATAATTGCTTTGTGCGAGTACCGATATACCGGATAAAAATATAATCCGACATACCGACACAAACTCAAAGCTACTACACAGTGGCTATAATATCTTCGGAAACAAATATAGAAATAAACATAACATAAATCAGTCACAGACAATTCATATCACAAAGGCGGAAATAGATATGAATATTACATATAAAAGTGTATATCAGAGTAGTGGTCAAAAGATCCACGATAATACAAAAGAATAACAACACGTGCTATACAAAAGAATACAACTATGAGTCTATATCTCAAGTGTATACAACAAAATAAACTACTAATCTAAGTAGTTTGCCAAAAGTCAGAGTAATGATCCAGGATGAGAAGTCAAGCAGAAGCACCTGTAACATCTCGGTCTGACCCGAGTATTATTTAAGAAGAAAATAATAAACGGATCAGTCTAGCTATAAATATCAGAAGAAATGATATAGAATAGGAGATATGACATAAACATATAATAATCACAACGCCAAGCTGTGATAAATAAGTAATTGAAAATCAACAAGAGATTAATCAATATCACAATAATCTACTCAAGATAAAAAGGAATGTCATACTCCTGATTTCATTCACCAAGCCACAATAAATGACATATATATATATATATATATATATATATATCCATGCCAATCGTAAAAGTTGGTGAAACACAAATTCCAGAAATCAACACACGAAATCCAGAAATCACAATAAAGAGGATGGCCAATCCCACAAACTGGACATCGACGCACCTAGAAAGACACGCCCCATGTACAGTCGAACATCGACACACCTAGAAAGATATGCCCCATGCTCTAGCATTGACGCACCTAGAAAGATACGCCCCATGCATAAAAAAACATCGATGCACCTAGAAAGATACACCCCATGCATAAATAAACATCGATGCACCTAGAAAGATACACCCCATGTAATGTCTAACACCGATGCACCTAGAAAGATACACCCCATGCTAAGTCGAACATCGACGCACCTAGAAAGATAAGCCCCATGTCCCGACTTATTGAGCCGATTGCTCCACGAAGTAAATAAACATCGATGCACCTAGAAAGGTACACCCCATGCATAAATAAACATCGATGCACCTAGAAAGGTACACCCCATGCATAATAAAACATTGACGCACCTAAAAAGGTACGACCCATGTGAGAAATGAGACGAAGCTCAATAAAATGAGGAACAGTCCTCCACATAAACAAAGAGACATCGCACATTGCTAGTCTAAACCACAAAGATGATCGTCATGATCAACGAGAAGTGTCAATTACACTAAGCTAGTAAATATAAAAGTTTAGCTTCATGTCCCATAACCACTTACTTAACTTAAACATTTACGAACAAACTGTAAATCTCCACTAGAAAATTGTCACAAGCGATTCAATCGAACAAGTCCAAGAATTAACCGACGAAGTAAACGCAAGCGTTTCATACCACTTGTTTTACTAAGTCGTTTAATTAGATTTCTCATACGAGTGAGGTAAAGGTTTGTATATACTAATAGATTGGAAATCGGTTTGAGAAAACGAGCTTTGTAATAAAATAGTGTTGAAATCATTTGAAGAAAGAGTTTTGATATTTACTACTAGTATAGAAAACCTTTATATTTTTAAAGTGACAAAGCACAAGGGGGATTGTAGAAACAATCAATCACAAAGATCACATTCGAAGATGTGAATAAAAATCCAATGAAATCGATAAAGGATCCATCGAAGTGGATATACCTAAAATTCCCAAAGAAAATAAGTCATCAAAGAGGATAATGAATGATGACAATAAATAGGATCATCACGAATCGATTTAAATTGGAAATTCAATCCAAAAAGGCAAATTGGACTAAAATAGCAGGTTCAGTCGACTGAACAGAGGATTCAGTCGACTGACCCTGTACCTGGGAATTTTTCAGGTTCAGGAAACTTTCTGTTTCCAGGCTCAGTCGACTGAACAGAGGATTCAGTCGACTGAATCATGCTTGGAAACTTTCGGGTTCCAGGTTCAGTCGACTGAACAGAGTATTCAGTCGACTGAATTATGCCTGGGCTGTTTTTCAGCCTTATTCAAATGAAGAGCAAACTCTTCCAAAATGCAACCGGACGAACATTGGCTCTAAGGGTTTATGCCAATCGACAACCCGGCCCTATATGCTCCTCGATGCATCACCAAAAGCATGATCAAACATCCATAAAAGGATTTTCACACAAATTGACTTAAAAACTCAAAAATTGGAATATTCACAAAACCAATCCAAATCAAGAGCAAATGCACATGAAGAAGTGTTAGGAATTCATACCCAACAACCAAAGATAATTATAGTCATAGATGTGAGATAAAAATCTCACCTTTGAACCCAAACAAATGAAGAGGAAGCTATGAAGCAATGGCAAGAACAAGCACTCTTCAATTCCAACTCAACAAGCTTGAATCTAAGCTTAAAAGACAATTATTTCCCAAATTAGGTGTAGGAATTTTCTGAAATCAAAGAGAGAATGAGTTGGAGAAGAAGAAGAAGAAGAAGCTTACCAATGGGTTCTCTTGAGTTTGGAGCAAGAACTTGGATTTGCAAAGGAAGCTAGGGCTTGGAGTTTTAATTTCCTCTTCCACCCTCCATTAACATAAAAGCTTGAGTATTAGGAAAATAGAAGAGAAGTGAATGAAGAGGAGAATGTTGGAACTGAGTTAAGTGGCTAATTGGCTCAGCCCAACCAAAGCCCTAAGCGGGAAAAAGTAGCAAAAATCAACTTTCTCCAAACATATCGAAGCTTATACTCAAAAAGGTCGCAAACGTCATTTTGAACTCAATGGGGGTGGTCTCGAGTCCCAATTCGACTGTTTGCAAAAAGTAGGTTTTCGGACTAAAATCCGACGAATGATAAAATATTTAAATAAAATATTTAAATATAAAATTGATAAATATGCGGGTTGTTACATAACTAGTATGCCCTCATACTTTAAAAATTATTTCTAGGGTACTACTAACCCTATCTCTAATGAGTAATCCCCACCAGAGCCAAGGTTCTTGCTTAATCTTCAGCTCTGATACCACGTGTAACGACCAGGCGATTTTCGACCTTGAAAATTGACATTAATATGTTCAACGTATAGAGTGCCGAGCAATCGAGTGCCAAAAATACCAGGTTTTTAGGGTTTAAGAAGAAAATAGATAGAAGAAGAAACAGAAATAACCGCAACACGGAAACTCACAACCGTAGCGGAATAAAATATAATATACAATAACAGCTTTTATACAAAAGAATCTGTAACTGCTAATATACATACAAGTTATCAGAGTACAATCATCAACATATAAATCTGGATAGTTATAATAACTTGTCCTCAAAATACTAAATATCCATCCTACGGTACAAAATTGAATATAATTAAAATACGCGTAATACGTCTCTTCCATTCAGTTTGTCTCCTAAGCTCCAAAAGTGTCCTAACTTGAGCTGTAATACTCGGTCTGACCCGAGCATTACAATAAAGTAACACCCGAGTCAGGCTGAAAACCAGCGTGAGTAAACTCACTAAATTTGAACTACTAAAGTTATCAAATCCTTTGTAAAGCCAAGGTAACTCGTAAGACCGCGTCTCATATAACGCGACGGGTTTTTATATTATGAAAACCAAAACATTTTTCAGAAAAACCGGTGATATTATAAAAATGCCTAAGTATCAATACTTATTTTTAAATGGCCGAGTTTGTTAAATTTCAGTATATTAGACTCCATAATCAAACCATAAAGGTTCGTAGTGGTTATTTGAACAAAGTGGTTCCAGATAATTCTTATATCCAATCCCGATCTCTTTGAACTGAAAATGATAAATTTTAAAGGACAAATTGTTTATAATAAACAATTTATATTCAGAGTGTCAATATTCACATATGGGAATTTACTACATATGAATACTTTCAATAAAACATGCCAACGTTTTATTCTAACCATTTTAGTTCAATTTGGCAACTTTATGGCATAGACAATTACAATGGAAATAAATATCCAGTAACAATAAACCAAAGCATAGATCGTTATTAATTTAACGATTAATAATTAATATTAAACAATTCACAATCTAAATTTCATCAACTTAAATTAAACTGAATCTACTTATATTTTTACCCAAATTAATTATAAATTAAAGAAATTCCCAAAACAGTTTATTATTACTTAGTTAGGTTATACACAACCAAATTAATAACTAATTTTATAAATTAACATAAGATTACATCAAAAAATAATTTAATTAATTACCCTTTTAATTATTATAATTAAATTTAATATTTTGGAAAATTGACAACATTGACTTAGACTTAAAATTATTGGGTGATAGGACTACAAGACATAGATTTTTACATTGATTGAATTTTAAATAATAGGGAAATATGTTTTATTTTTTAAATTTAAGATTCTTTTATACAAAGCCATTCAATTTCTATAAAAAATTATATAGAAATGACCATCCCAATACAAAAACCAATTGGCCCAAAACAAACAAGACCGACCTCCTCTTTACTTTCTTCTTCCCTTCCAGTTTCTTTTTTCCCCTCTTCTTCATTTGAATAATCTGGTTTATGCACGTATGCGTGCACATGCACACTTGCTCTAGTCGTCACCGCTCACCGTCGACCGACCTCACATACCATATATGACCACCGCGTCGTCTCCATCCACCATGAATTTCCATCCATCCCTTTGTTCTAAATTTCGAACTCGAACCCAACCGTACAAACGAACACCCATGACATCCAACGCCTCATCTTGCAACCACCTATCCCATTCACCCCCAAAGTTCTCCGATAAACTCACCATCGATCACTCCTTCTTTTCCCCAGGACCGCACTCCTCATCTGCCTCCTCCACTTCGCATTTGCCTTGGAACCGAGCCCCACCAAAAACAACCCTAAATCCCTAAAACGAACTCGTCATGTCAACACACACTGCAGAAAAATCATCTTCCATTTTTCTTAGGTATGCCATCACTTAACGCCCCTCCATGCCAAGTGTTGTGCTCCCAAATCAACCGAGGTGCCTGAATTTGACATTTTGCCTAATTATGGTCATCTTCACCTTTTCCACTCAAATCCCAACTAAAAATTTCCAACTCACTTCCAAAAATCATCATTTTCGAAAACAAGTACATTTATATAATCAAAAGATTAAATTGTGATATATGATTTTAGTCATTTATACGTAGTTTTATTGTAATTTGGGTTTTCTATCGCCATGCTTATCGATACTTGATGGATTTTTTAAAAAACAATCTATACCCAAAATCAAACCACTTTTATTTTGAATCCATAGTTTAAAACCGAATAGGTGTTGATTTTTTGATTTTCGAAGATGATTGTTAAAATGTTCTTGAACAACAAACAAGGTGCAGATCTTTTATAAAAAAAGGTGCTTTGGTTATGCAAGTGTCTGGCTCCTTTCGAACCCAATCATGCATTCATGTTTATATACATGCACACGTATACTTAACATATATCATAATTCACAGCCATATATATGTATACATCATATAACCAGTTAACAAAATATAGTGGTGTGCTCACGGTTTAAAAGATGATGAACTGCTGCTTTACTTTTCTCCTCCCCTGTTTTTATTTCAATGGCAGTTCCTTCTTGTTTTGTTTACTCTTTTTTTTCTTTTTCCAAATGGTATACGTACATACACAAAGACAGTGTGTGTGTATATAGGAGAACAAGGCTAAAGCCTTTGCACATACATAATACTGTTTTTCACCTTTAATTTTTCTTTTCTACTTATTTTTCAATTGCTTTGAAAATATGATTGACTTGATTTAAATATAAAGTTGATTTGATTTTTCATATGACATGATTTTATTTTGTTTTGACTTTGATTTTGATTTATGTGTGCTTGAATTGATATGCATCTATCACAATGTTTCCTTGTATGCAAACAGACATCATATATGTATGTATGTATGTATGTATGTATGTATGTATGTATGTATGTATGTATGTATGTATGTATGTATGTATGTACGTTTGTATGTATGTATGTATGAATTTCTTATCACCTAGACCAGAAGCATACGTTTTTGTTTACTAACATGTGTATGTATAACATGCCTAAGTATAAAGCAACAAATAAGTATTTAATTCCTTATTTAAATATATTTTATTTTATTTAATATCATATGTTTTGCATATATATATATAATTCCATACACACTATTCTTTAAGCATATATACATACACATATACTTACTTTTATCTTGTCATCTCATATATATATATTTACATTTATACAAATTTTCATATACATTGCTTTATATGGGCATATATACATATATATCCTTATATACTTATATATATAAACAACATAAAACTTGTATATGTTTTATACATATACAAATATATGGAGATTCTTCTTAAATTTCTAGATGTTGAAGCTTATATACATATATCAATAAAATATATCACATCCAGAAATTTTATTTTTAACTTAAATATAGTTTTTATATTAATTTATGCACTCATATATTTGTAAATATTAGAAAATTTCTCCATTCGACTTATAAAAATTAATATTCCAAAATTAAAATTAGTTAACTATCCCAAAAAAGATGGTTGAAAATTCGGGTCGTTACAATCACGCAAATAGAAGGGACAACAAGATTCCAATGTAAATATATATACGAACCATGCTATTATTATTATATATATATTTTTTATGAAAAGTAAAGAGTTGCAATGAGCTTACTGCTCAGAAAGGAAGAACAACGGGAGGGAAAGCGTAGTGGAGGGGAACAGGCGGCCAAAGGTTGGTTATTACCAGGTGGATGATGACGATGAACAAGGAGACGAGTGGAAGGACCGTGACTGCAGCTGCCTAGTTTGTGTGGATTGATGGGTGAATCGGTGCTGTGGATTTCCGAAACAGTTTTTGGCGAGTTTGGTGGATGAGGCGGTGGAAGAAAAAGGACATAGGTTTGCATGCGGGAAGATGAAGGGAGTTAGATGCTGACGCGGCGGGCGATGAAGGCGATGATGTGGACGTGTGGATTCGGTGGAAAACAAGGTGAGTTAGTGTGGGGCACAGGTTGCGTGAGGAGAAAAGGGGATGTTGCTTGTGGCCAATGGTGAGGAGATGCTTGGGGAAGAGGCAGGTCTTGGTGATGGGTGCGTTGTTGGAGATGGTTTGCATGGGATGGTGGTGGACATGGAAGGTAAGGGTATTAGCAAACGAAGCAGATTACACAAATAAAATAGAATATACGAAATATATATTGGGGAATGCAGGGATGATCTGGAATAAACAACGATTCAGAAAGTATACATTAGCATTTATTTTATTAAATTTTCACGAATGAAAACAGAAAGAAAAGGACAGAAAGCATGAACGAACCAATATATAAATGTCGGGTAAATTTATTAAATTCTAGAATGTTAAAAGGCAAATGGCTATCGAAATTATACGGTGGATAATTGAATGGACATAGGAACCCAAAAGGCTCAAAACGGATACCGATATGGCTAATTGTTTCGCAGATTTCGCCATGCATCGTACAACGAAATTGACAAATGAATATACTGCAGAGATCAGCACAAGATCAGCACGACGGGACGAACAAAATGGTATACAAATATCAGCAATACGATCATCCTATCAAAAGTCACTGCCAAAATGCTGCTAAGCAGTTGGAAATAATATAAACGAAATATGACGTCTCACTCAGAAAATGATAAATATTTTTTGATATAAATATATTCAGGTTTCGAAAATATTTTATTTCCATCAAATTAACTGATTTAAACTGAAAATTACACAACAGAACCAACTTTCATATTTACCAGTGAAAATTCGCCATTTGCTATGTTTAAATAGACGCATACCAAATATAAAATTTTCATTGACAAATTTAATTGTTTTTATTTTCAATAAAAATTTAGTTAATTACGTTATTCAAACCGTTAAAATATCCGGGTTGTTACACCATGCTAGAGAGAGGAACGGACATGGATGAGATACGAAATTGACAAATAAAAGCAGAAGTTTTAAAGAGAGAATAAGAATGATTTTTAGTCTCTTATTAAAACAATTTCTCTCATTCATTTTCTTACCAAAATTGTTTTCTCTTCCTTTCTTCTCTTTGCGATGATGGGAATTACCTCCTTTGATCCTTTTATTGAAAATACAAATTCAAAACAAATGAAAATATCATGTAAAATTAGAAATAAGAGATTCAACCTTCTCTTGCAAAGATGGATGTTGATCTACTTAGAGATTTGACTAGAAATCCTAAATCAAAGTGTTACAAAGGGAAAATTTTATCAGGTTTTATTTTCATCTTAAATCCATTCATGATGTTTAGATCAAATTTAATTCACACACACACACACAGATATATATATGTATATATATATATATATATATATATATTCACTGCAATTTATTGAATGTATTTTAAAATTATTTTTGTGTATTGTGATTAAATGCAAAACCCATCTTATGAATGTTTTTAGTTTGAGTGTTGATATTATTTTGACTAGATTTGAAATCATTTGTTGTTACAGATTTTTTTTAATCATAATTGATCAATTAGTCTTCTAACTAAAACCTATTTATGCTTGATTCATTTGTTTCTAAAATAAATTTTCTTGTTTGTTGGATCTAAAATTATTTGTTGTTGTAGTTCTGATTTGCTGCAATGAAATATATTATTGGTGTTTAAGTTTAATCCTTTTTAAATGAAGGTATCAATATTTTGATGAATTTAATAATTTATATGTGTATATAGTTAGTAAATCAAATTTATAATTAATCTAATTTGAAGTTAAACCTTTTGTCAGACCAGTTTGCCTTAAATTAAGTATTTCAAAACATTGCTTTGTCGGGCATATATTTTGGAATTAACTTTCAGTTTACTATATACATAAATGTATATAAATATATGTGTATTGTTGTTGAATTAATTGTGTATTGGAAAAATACATTAAATTATGACAAAAAATTTAACTTTTTTATGTTAATTGCTTGTATTTTCAGATCTGCATTTTTAAGGGTTTGGCTTTTTGTTGCGAATAAGTATGTAATTTATATGGTATTAAATCTACTATTATCATAATGTTAAAAAAGGGTTTAACATGTTATGTCATATTATTTTCTTTTAGTTATGATTTGCTTAGATTTAAATATAACATAAAATTTAATTTCCTTCTACATCTTTTTAGTTTTCACTTATTTTGAAATGTCTAATTTTATGTTGATTTGTTTTCATAATTTCATACATATATTAAAATATATAAGTGACAATAAAATATCACAAATGTGTATATATATATGCCTAAATTATATGTACATGTATTAAAATATACATGTGGCAATAAAATATCATATATGTATGTATATATGCCTAAACTATGTGTGTGTGTAGTACTATCAATATTTGTATACAACCATATACATATATTGTAGTATATCCAAACGTATGTATATAGTTAGACATTTATATTCCTGATATGCATGTGAATTTATTACACGTTTATGTAAGTATAATATATATGTATATATAGTGGATATAAATCCCAATATTTATACGTTTGTTTATAGTTGTGTGCATTTTATAGCATGTTCGTTATGTTTTTGCTAAATGTATACATAATACACTCAAAATTAAAATTTTAGTTGGATAATTAATATGGTTAATTAAAAAATGTAAATAAAAAATAAAATCTGATTTTAATTTATAACTAGATTTGATTTGGTGAAATGCCTTAGACTTTATATGCCTACTATGATCCAAATAGGGATTTCTTTTTGAAATCTATCCATTTCACGCACTATTGATTAGCCTAAATGGTCTATGCAGTCTAATTAGCAACTTTAAGACAACTAATTTAACTGAACTATCCAATGAGTATGTTAAAAAGAAGTGTCCAGGTTTTGAATTGAATAATCAAGTATTCTTCCATCCTTGGCTACCGTCCTGGTCTAATGGTAATATAGGTCCAAAAGGTTGGTCCAACTGTAAAGGCCCAAATTGATTTTGGGCCTTAGGTTAAGTTTAAGTTTGAAAACTTAAAAATATATTTAAATTCAAATGTCAGGTTTAAAATATAAAAGGAATTTTATAAATACTATAAAATAAATAAGTCTAAAAATTTTCAATTTTTTGAGAAACTAATTTAATATTTTTCAAAAAATTTCAAAATTTAATTAATTTGATTTAGCAAATAAGTAACTAATTAAAAGTTAATTATTTAAATACATACACATGCAATGATATATTTATTTTAAATTATAAGGTTATAGTTGAACATTTATCTTAAATTGTCTAATGCAAATTAAATAAAATTTTCGAAGTCCATTAAATTATTTAATCAAATTATTTTATTGAATATGTGATTTGTTTGATATATAATTAACTAAATGTTAATTAATTAAAATATAAACATATGTAAATAAATTATAAAGTTTATAACTCTATAACTTGAAATAGTTCGATTTCCTCAAAATAGTTTCAAGAAATTAAACTAAATAAAATATTGAAATTTATTAGATATTTAATTAAATGTTAAATTAATATAATTAATTTGTATATTAGTACACATACACACACACATTTGACATATATATATAATAACCGTAAAAGTTATGATTGGATATTCTTCTTAAATACTTTAAGATGAATAAAATAAGATATCTTAAAATTTAAATAGAATTTTGCTGAATTAAAGAGCCAAAATTAAATTAGTTTAAATACGATTTAATTAATAAGAGTAAAATTAATTAAATATGATTTAGTTAATAAGATACATATATATATACTACATAAGTTATAAATATATTAAAACTTATATTATTATATAAGTTATAAACATAAGTGGAACTGGGTTTAAGGAACGAACACATACGTACTGTACTTATAGTATACTGTGATTTTAGATGTGTTTGACACTTGAATCGTATGATTATTTCATAAAAAGTACATTGTTCCCTAAATCGATATCACTTTATGTGTGCGTATTACTGATTATGAATCATTAATATATAAGTTGTCTTCTACCAGTTATGTATTAATATATTACCTGCATGGTTATTGATATTCCTCATGCTAGGTATGTTATGTGTAATACTATTAATATATTGACTATATGATGTAAGATACATGTACGTATTAGTTGATTTCCTCAAGATACATATAGTATATTTATGTCGTTTCGAAATGGTGAGTACGAATGAATAATCTCTTTTGATTTGTTGATCATCCTCAAGATTGAGGTGAGATTAGGACAAAGATCATAGGTTAGGAGTTGTGTATGATACAATCGATAAGGTATTATCCATCATATACAGGACTATGATTTGTTGAACTTCCTCAAGCTCAGAATCCCAACGCAAGCGAGTCCTACTACTCACTAGAGAAATCTAAATATTTCTTTGTTTTCTCTTATGGTTTTGATAAACATAAAAATCTAGTGGGAGCCTTATTGGGAAAATGAAAAGAATACATTTAACCTTTCAAATATTGTAAGAATATATACTATACAAGTTAAAACAATTTACTTTGATAAATTTGTACAACTAATATAATTGATAAAATGTTTATCAATTAAAACATACAAACGAACTCTTTTATGATTGACATAGAAATATAATATATATACTTACCAAAAAATCTTTTGGCATGATGTCACTTTAAGAATCATGCAAGCGCCATTTTATACAACTACTAAATACATTTGCAACTTGATCATATAAGTGTCTATTTTCTCGAGAGAAATGTATTATCTTCTATGAGTTTTAAACTATTAAGCAATACAAGAATATGGATATCTGGTCCATATTCGATCGCGTTTAAATTTATATAGTGAACTATCGTGATTTATAATATACAAAACCTCGATGAATTTAGTTCAATCGAAATGTACAAGCAAATCATGATGTGAAATCATGTTTTCAATACGATTGATTACAGTAAGAATCTTGTTATGTTAGCTATAACAATATCCTAAGAACTTTGAGATGGGCCGAGATATTTAATCACTGGAATGTTGATTTGATCCGTTTTACGTAAAGCGTAACTTACTAGAATATCTTTAAATGTCAAGGATGGATGAATGCATTTTTCTAAAGAGTACCATACAGTCTTGTTGTAAGGGTTGCCTTTTTATTGGTTCGGTCATTTGAAAAGGAAAGCGACTGTATGAGAGTGGTTGTAATTTAAGCACAGTTTGGTTGAAGAGAGCGAATGGTCATCTCTTCTTCATGAAGAGACATTGGAAAAGGGAATTGTATAAAATAATAAAAGATACTTGACATGGAATGAGAAATTTGATTTATATTCTTAACGTATTTTTCGTGAAGATATCCCTTTTCTATGACACTTATTTCTTTGAGTTAAGATATATTATCTGAAACTCTCGAATGTAAACTAGTTACAATAAATAAAATAAATTGTCATTATATTGATTGAATGAAGCCTTGTATTTCATAACTATTATTATAATGAAAAAAATAGTGGAAGCATATCATATGACATTTATTAGCGAATGCATCAAATTATGAAAGATTTTCTTTGTATATATATATGTGCCAAGTATTATTTATGACATAATAACAGTTTCTCAGTTTTGACTGAAAATAGATATAGTTTTATTTTGAGACGAATATAAAGAATATTCATTATTGGATGAATAAATAATGGTACTTGATTTCATAAAAAATAATTCATTAGAAAATACATGAATATCTACAAAAAATTACATTTTTTTTTGGAGTTATGGACTATGCCATATCTCTGAGAAATAATTCTTTATGAACCATATGATACTTGTGAATTGAATCTAAAATGATTAACGGCAGAGCACCCATTTAGTGGGGGTGAAAAAAGAGTTAGTGAACCTTTTGGATTGTTACATATATCAGGATGCAATTATAAGTCTAATAATACCAAACAGTTCCATAAACTTCATTAAATTCACCAATAAATTATCACAAATATGAACAGGTATATTTGATACACATGTATAATATCAATGATAAGTTCATAGATTATAAAACGAAAGTAGTGATATCTTTTCTCGAAACACCTCAATAAAGAATATTTAAAATTTTATTTTATTTTATGTTGTGATTAATTACTCATAATTGAAACTATTTACAACTATAATCACTTAACATTTCATATAAGAATTTTCTTATTTATATACTTTAAATTAATTACACAATTAATCATATCACCATATAACAAAGTATAATGGAAATCAAATGCCTTTATTATGAACAAAATCGGTCATAGAGTTAGATACATGTAACAAATTACATAATTGCCCCTAGGGCATACCCTAACTCTACTAGTCTTCCATTTGTACATGGGATCAATTGTAGAATGATATTCCATTCCTTCAATCATCCTTCCTAAAACTGATTGAGCTAGTTCCTTAGTGAACATATATGTTATATTGTATTGACTATCTAATTTATCAACCAGGTCTCTATGATGTTGATAAACTGCCTTTGTTATGTGGAACTCTTCAGAATACATTTCTCAACTTCTAATGAGCTTTAAGTTCTTTTGTGATTTTTATTGCGACATTATTATCACATAAAAATGTTAAGTGATTCTCAACATTTTGAATCACCTCTAGCTTAATTTCAAATTTATGCATTATACAACTTTTGTTGTAGTTCTATTCAAGGCGATAAAACCCTTAACATCTCTTGCTTGTTGAATCTCAAGAACCTTCATGTCTCTGGGTATGTTGCATGTCTTGCCGCTTGTAAAAGTGTGACATTCCTTGTTATTGTAGAAGCTTGATAACAATTGCTCTCGACATTCTTTAGAAACTTGACTTTATTATTGAAGCTCGCTATCCTTTAGAGACTCAATATCCTCTTTATTATTATATATTCGGTATTGCCTTCTATTTGAGGAAGCACGGCAATATCCATCGTTGTTGGAGCCCAACATCCCTTAGACATTCGATATATCCCCTTTCTATGTTATGGCTCATTAACTACTTGGATGCTTGATATTTTCTTGTATCTACAGGCTCTGCATCTTCGATTACCTATAGACTCGCCATACATATGATCTTACTGGCTACATATGCATATCACTCTTCCTATTACAGGCTCAATATGTCCTTACTTATATGCTTGACATGTTTGATTGATTTTGAGCTTGTGTTCTCATCGTTTTACAAGCTCAAGATGTCTTCCATTTACAAGCTTGGCAGATTTATCATTTTATACCCTTGATAGTACCTTTATATAAGTTCAAAACTACTCTGTATTTATGGATTTGGTACCATCTCTTATGGCTATATAGCCTCAACATCCTTTCTGCCTTTAAATTCGACATCCCTTGTGGCTTGGTAACTCCAATTATACACTGGTTCCTTTATGCTATTTAACTCTTGAGTAGGAGCTCCAAAACTACTTTTATGCTAGATAATCAATAGCTCCTTGTGGTTGCTAGAAGGTTAATATATAACCATGGATTTATTAACTTGTCATGCATTTATAGGCACGAAATGTCCCGTATACATATTTATAGTAACACCATCTTTTAATGCTTCTATATCCACTTATCGACTTAGTTGCTTCTTTTCATTTGATTATTCCTTTAGCATGGTACCAAAAAATATGTGGATAAAAAGTTAGAGTATTGTACGATGTTGGAGCTACATATTCATTTATAGCTAAAGGCTTGGTTGACAGAATTGGGTTAAGGGTTACCTATTTAGTCAGTTCCATACATGTAGCTAATCCGATGGGAGGGTATGCCACTCTCGAATCGAAATGCACTGACTTGGATATTGAGTTAGATGGATATAAGTTTTCATGTGAGCCTTATGTGTTTGACTTCATAGGATTTGGAGTTATTTTAGGGATGGATTAGTTGGAGAGGTATGGTGCTAGGGTGCACTACATTGAAAGCTTAATTGCTTTGAGTCATACTGACCTTAGAGATAGGGTTTTAGTGGTATTAGAAGAATGTGGAGCACTATGTAAGAGCACTTTATTTGCGTTAACTTCTAGAGAGGAGGATCTTAGAGCAGTAGGAGTAGTGAAGAAGTTTAGGTATGTATTTGAACCGGTTTTAGGGTTGCCACCCTCAAGGGCGGTAGAGTCCCACATCGACTTACTACCAGAGACTGTTAGTCGAACTCCTAGTAAAATGCCTCCGCGGGAGATGAAGGAGCTAAGGAAGCAATTGGTAAAGTTAGAAGGAAAGAGCTTTATAAGACCAAGTAGCTCACTATAGGGAGCATCAGCAGTGTTTGTTAAGAAGTTCGAAGGATCTTCGAGACTATCACTAGCTGAATGAGGGGATAGTGAATAATAGATACCCTTTATCGAGAATCGATGATCTGTTTGATCAGTTGAGTGGAGATAGGGTGTTTTCAGAGTTGGATTTGACCATAGGGTTCCATCAACTGAGAGTTGCAGAGGACAGTATTTCTTTGACTCCATTTAGAACATGTTACAGTTCTTATGAGTGGCTGGTTATGCAATTTGGGCGACCAATGCACCTGTATTCTTTGTAGACTTGATTGATAGGATCTTTCGAGATAAGCTAATAGAGATGTGTTGGTGTTCATAAATGACATTTTAGTGTAAGGATGAGGAGTGAGCACATAGTTCACCGGATGCTTGTGTTGGAGACGTTGAGATAGCGTAAGTTGAAGGCGAAATTTTCTAAGTGTCACCTTAGGAAAGGGAAGTGAAATTCTAGGCCATGTGATTTCGAAAGAAGGATTAGTGGTAGATCCAAAAAAGGTGGAAGCAGTAAATAGGTGGAAGAGACATGAGACTGTGATCAAGGTGTGAATTTTTCTAGGATTGGTTGGTTATTACAGAAGATTCAATAAGGATTACCCTCGTATATCAATGCTGATGACTAGGCCGACTAGGAAGGGTGAGTAGTTTGATTGGTCCTAGAAGTGTGAGAAGGCATTCTAGGAGCTGAAGCGTAGATTGATAAATGCGCTTGTATTAGTAATTCCTGAAGGGAATAATGGTATGATTGTGTATATTGATCGTCAGGTTTGAGATTAGGCGTAGTACTGATGTAGAAGGAAAGAGTAATTGTTTATGCATCTAGGCAGTTACGACCCCATGAAGTTAGGTGTCCAATGCATGATTTGGAGTTGGTCGCGGTAGTCTTCGCATTGAAGATTTGAAGACATTATCTCTTGAGGGAGAAGTTTGAGTTATATACTAAGCATAAGACCATCAAATATTTGTTCTCATGAAAGAAGCTGAATATGAGGTAGCAAAGATGGTTGGATTTTCTAGCATTATACGATTTTAGGATAGAATATACTCTAGGAAAACGCAACAAAGTAGCTGGTTCCTTGAGCCAGAGACAACAAAGTTCTATTTTAGCAATGTTATAAGCATGGACCGCATTAGAAACATTATCTGCATGTAGTGTGCAGTATCAGTCTAATGTAGGATCAAGCAATGAAAATGTGATATTAGCTTGTTTAGAAGTCAAACCTGTGCTATTAGAAAGGATACAAGAATTGCAAAAGAATGATAAGTTCTTTGTAGATACAACAAGGAGTTCGGACTCAGGAGTCGAGGTAGTAGGACTATCGAGGTCCAGTGTGGATGAGAAAGGGGCACTGTGGAAGAATGACAAGTTGTATGTTCCAAGTACTGGAGAACTACGGAAGGAAGTATCGGATGGCTATTATCGTTCAAAGTTTACCATACATCCTGGAGGTACAAATATGTATCAAGATATGGAGAGGAGTTTCTTTTGGAAAGGAATGAAGAAGGATGTAGGAGAGTATGTTAGAAGATGAATTACATGCCAGCAAGTGAAGGCAGAACATCAGAAGCCAAGTGGGCTCCTATAGCCTTTAGAAGTTCCAGTATGGAAATGGGATTCGGTATTTATGAACTTCATAGATAGGTTGCTAAGGACAAGGGCAGAAAATGAAGGCATTTGGGTTATAGTTAATAGACTAAGTAAGTTTTCCTATTTCATTCTAATGAGTGCTAGCGGACTACGCCGAAGTTAGCAGAAATATACATGAAGATGATAGTGTGACTGCACGGGGTGCCAAGCATTATTATTACCGATCGAGATTCGCTATTCACTAGCGCGTTTTAGAGTAGTCTATAGAAAATATTAGGTATAGAACTATGCATGAGTACTGTGTTCCATCCACAGATCGATGTGCAGACTGAGAGGGTCAACAAGCTGCAAGAAGATTTACTAAGAGCATATATTTTAGACCTCGATGAATCTTGAAAAGATTATCCATACCTAGTAGAGTTCTCTATAATAATAGTTATCAAAGCAGTATTGTGATGGCTTCGTTTAAGGCTCTATATGGAAGACCATGTAATTTTCCTGCATGTTGGTTGGAAGTAGTAGATAGGGTTGTGTTTGGACCAGATGTGGTGAAGGATGCTACTGAGAAGGTCAAACTGTTCTGAGCTAGGATGAGAGCAGTGTAGTCTAGGCAAAAAAGTTTTACCGACACTAGGAGAAACGAACTGGAAGTAGGCGATTAAATGTCCGTGAAGGTTTCTTCGATAAGAGGCATGATGCATTTCAGAGCTAGCACCCATATAAGTAGGACCGTTTTCGATCATAGGAAGAATTGGAAAGGTGGGGTATAAGGTGGATCTGCCCAGTGTTTTTGTTGGAATTCATAATGTGTTTCATGTATCATGTTTGTGGAAATGCATTAGGTATCTGGGCACAATAATAGAACATAGGATAGTAGAAGACTTGGTTATTAAACCAAATATGACTTATCAGCACAGACTAGTTCGGATAGTGGATCGAGATGAGAAGTGGCTTCAGAATATGGTAGTGAAGCTTGTATGTGTTCATGTTGCGTGGATCAGGAGGGCTTCATGTGGGAAACGGATGATAAGGTTAGGAGGATCTATCTAGAGTTGTTCGTCATAGATTAGCATATATGCTATGTATTGAGTTGTGCTAATGTAGGCCTTATATATAACATTATGGTTGTTTGTCATATTAGTAGGTCGTTCTAGTACGTTTTATGTATGCATGGATATGGAATTCATGGGAATACTTAAGGTAAGCATAAAAGAAAGGACAAGTCTCTAGTTGACTGAGTTTCGATGTGAAATTCATTTAAGGAGGAGAGACCGAAAATCCATAAAATCAATAATAAATAAATAAGTTAATTAAGGAGGGAAATGGGCGGGTTAATAAAAAGGAGTAAAAGGATATGGATCCAAAGAAGCAGATATAGGGCACATGCCCAACTTATTGTGGGACAGTATACGTTACTCATTTCTATCCAATCATTTCATTCTTCTCAAACTAAAAACAAAAGCTAGAGAAACTCGTTAATGTTGGAAGTATAAGAAAGCAGATAAGAAGAAGATTAAAAAAATGCAAGACTAAAGCTATATATCTAAAAGATCCAGATGAGTAATACTTAACCCATGACGACCTCCCTACACCACCGGCACCAAATGTATATAAGATAGTGCAATACTGGAATGCTCTGTCGATGTAGAATGATCATTAGGGTTTTAAAGTGAAATAAACATCACAGAACCTGCTGTATATCTCACAATGCATGGAATAAAATATTATATACATCATAAACATAAAACATGAAAGACAGTAATAACAAAGTGATCCAAATATCATAGTATAGATTCATAGAGTTAGACAACTAACAATAGAGTTTATACAACAAAATAAACTCAAATAACCATCTCATATTAATAAGCAAGCACTACCAAGGCTCCACGGCGTTGCACAGCAGAATAAGCATAGAAATTTATATATAATACGAGATAGCTCCATCCAGCTCATCCTTTGCATAGCTATTGCATCACACAAACCTGCTATCTTGTCTACTCATTTTATGGTACCTAAGATAATTAAGAAGCAAAGCATAAAACCTCGAGTCGGAAAACAGTCCGATGTGAACGATAAATAAATCTCAAAATACTATACAGATCGATATGGTAAGGAACAAAGGTATACGAATCATACCTGATCTTTCACTTCCATTAAAGAATTAGCACCCAATAACATAATATTTTACTCTATGAATACAGTAAAGGTATAGTGAGACCAAGTGTGATGACGGGTGTCCAGGTATCCTATCGCTAATACTTATCTACAATGATATCCTCAGAGTGATAGTCCATGGAAGAACAATCAAAACAACCATAACATCCATTAAAAAATCCTCACTATCACTCAATGTGCCCTGGATATATGATAACTCATATGACCTTTCTACTACTAGGGACAAATAAGAATCCTAGTTTTCAGTGTACTCTCGTTAGCCCAAAGCCGGTGCTAGACCCATTCAACCGGTCTAGGGTACGCAGATCTATTCAACCGCATTAGGGTAGCCTTTCAACGTACCCATGAGCATCCTCACAATTCTCCAGCTTCAAGTACATCAAAAAAACACTTCGAGTATTAACGATCTTGTTGCATGCATATCCGATCCTTTCTTTGCTCCATCTAGTTTCCACTATCCTTGAGGAGCAATTCTACATTCCTCCATTCCACGATAGACCATTCAGACATCCTTTCCACGGGTCATCTTTTTTAGAACCCCCTTTTATGGATAACCATTCTCATGACTCCGTTCAACATCGGCCGCCATCATCGGAACCTAACTCTTTTCTTCATTGAGTTGCATCAAAATCCTGAAGAACAAACACATTCAGCACGATCTACAAGGCCACTGTTTCCCTTCTAGGAAATTTCACATCCATTGGACACAAATAAACAACTCGGTACCGAGTTGATCAACTTGGCACCGACCTATACACTCAACCAATTTTTGCTAAGTCTCCTTCCTTGCTTCTAGTACCCCATTCCCAGATGCTTTTGACCCTGACCCGTCCATCAAAACAACTCGGTCATTACTCCAAAGCATTCTGCTTCAAATTCTAGAAACAACTTGGCATGTCATCCAATACTTAGTCAATCTCCTACATCTTGCTGTAAACAACCTTCACTAGCCATGCCCTATCCATCCATCGAGTTTATCGATCCATTCGAGCCTTCATAATAACTCGATGTAGACCCTTCAACTCGGTGCTGAGTTAAGAACATAGCGAATTTTGAGGTGAAATTTTTACTGCAAGCTCCTCTCATGCTCCATAGCATCTCCTCCGAATTTCATCCAATTCCAACCAACTTTGCCTTCGATTTGCCAAATTCACCAACTTATCTACCTAAGCATCCAAAATACTAGCAAATAACATCAACGCGCAACATGCATATACATCTACTCATATAAGCAATGCATAAAAATATAATAAACAAGCCAATTCTAATCTAAATCTAACTTTTACACTAGCATATGTATATGATTACTAAGGTTCGCAAAACCATTTAAAACTCATTTAAACCTTCAAAACTCATTTTCAAATATTTATAGAAGTATGATTGAAATTAGAAAACATTTTAATTCGAAATCATATCAAACATCGTTTTTAACTATGTAAACATGCATAGTAGGGTGAGAGGTCAAAAACCACTCACCTAATATCCAAAATACCAATTTTCCTTTTAAATCTAAAATGGAAAGCAAATGAGAAGGATTCAAATCACGCAAAATAATAGTCTCTAGCTTCTATATGCTAACCACCCATCTAACCAATGATTTAGCTAAGATTAGTAAGGAAAAGATGTGATTTTTGATAGAATTAGGGTTAATGATGGTTTAGAACTATTTAGAGAAGATGGAAATGACCTAAATCGATTCCTACAACCTCCCTTAGCTCAAATTTTGAAGTGGGTTAGTGGGCTAGCATGGGCTTATTTAATTACTCGCTAAAATTGGCCAACAGTAGCCAAAATTTAAAACAGTTATAACTTTTAAAAGCTATTATGACCACTTTATGGAATGGGAAATCATCTCCTATAGCAATGAAAGTGGTTTAAGACCCTAATTCAACTCCTAGCAAAAGCTATAGTCCAAACAAGCTTTTTAGGGTCAAAATGATCACATGAATCACTTCCCCAAATGTTAATCATAGACCTCATATGAATAATATAAAAATATATTTTGTGATCCTTCATTACGTTAAACATGGATCGTTATACTCTTTGCCTTTAGGAATTTCGCCCGTGAAAACTCCAAATAAATCAAGGAATAGTCGACCATAGTTACCCCGCATGCCTATCAATCGCATTGAACCATCCAATACATCAAAAAACATTCATGCAATCAAAAATATAAGAAAACGTATCCAGCATGTTAGATACTATACTATCCTATATGACACCAAAAGGAAAAGCAAACGCGACAAACAGTTGGCCTTACCGTAGAAAGTGCTCCGGATGAGTGGCTCTTATGCTCTCTACGGTTTCTCATATGCAATCGCCTACACTTTGCCCTATTGAACCTTCACAGTCTTCCTCTTAATCTATTACATATCGCATCTAACAATACAAACTGACCTACGAGGTCTCAAAGCTTCTGGTTCAATCTCGATATCATCCAATTGATATGGCGTGATCGTCATGCCTGAGTCATGTACAAACTTCCACAAGTGAGAAATGTGGAAGACATTGTGCACACCTGCCATCTTCTTAGGTAAGTCGACTCTATATGCTAGCTTCTCAATCCACTCTATTACCAAAAACGAACCTACAATACTTGGTGCAAACTTCCCCTTACTATCGAATTGAATAACATTCTTCAAAGGAGAAATCTCCACAATCACCATGTCACCGATGGGAAATTTCAGATCTCTAAGTCTCCTATCGGCATAGCTCTTCCACCTATCCTAAATAGCTTTCAATCGCTATTGAATGATCTCTATTTTCTTCGAAGTTTCTCTGATCACACCTGGCCCAAATATCAGTTTCTCACCCACTTTCTACCAACACGAAGGAGTGTTACACGATCGGCCATACAATGCCTCATATGGTGACATACCGATACTAGACTAATAGCTATAATTGTACGAAAACTGTATTAAATGCAAGTGAACATACCACGGGCCTCCAAAATCGAGAATGCAAGATTGCAAGTGATCATCCCACGAGCCTCCAAAATCGAGAATGTAAGCTTGCAAGTGATCCTTCAAGATATGATTCACTCTATCAGTCTGTCCACCAATTTGCAGGTGATAAGATGCACCAAGATGCAGCTTGGTACCAACTCCTCCTGTAATCTCTTCTAAAACCCACTAGTGAACAACGGGTCTTGGTCGCTCACAATGATCTTCAACACCATGAAATCGTACAACCCATTTCACATATGTCTTGGCTTGTTTGGCTGCCGTTCTACTTTACTTGATGGGTTTAAATCTAGCACTCTTGGTCAAACAATCAACTATGTCCCAAATGCCGACGTACCCTGCTCAAGTCCTTGGCAGTCTATCAGTAAAATCCATCGATATTTGCTCCTACTTCCTCTAAAAACTTCAAGCGGTTGCAACAATCCACTTGGATTTTTTCGCTTTGCCTTCACCAACTTACAGTTCTCCTATTTCGAGATGAATGTCTCGACATCCTTCTTCATTCCTTTCCAATAATAAGTCTGTTTCATATCGTGGTACATTTTATTACTGCCGGGATGTATGGTCAACCTAGAATAGTGGCACTCTTATAGCACCACATCTCGTAATCCATCAACATCAAGAAAACATGATCTCTTATCCTTATGGAGTTAATCTCTCTGTCAAGTCAGTATTGCTTCATATCTTAAGACTCTACCCCTCTTTCTATTTTCGCCACAATCTCTGCTAGTCTAGCATCTCTCCTCTGACTAATATCAATCCTATCAATTAGAGTAGGCTTGATGGTCAAATTCGCCAACATCCATGACTCTAACATATAATGGGGTCTGAAGTCATAGCCAGCGATATACTCCAATTGTTTCCACTCTATAAACATCGCTTCCAAACTGGCATGCCTTCTGCTCAAGCATCACCAACCCCGTTCCCTTTATCATGTGTATAAGAAATGCCAAAATCATAGAAGGAAAATAATTCCAACCATCACTACCTGAAAAGATTGAGATCCTTTTGGAAGAAAAGGTACTTTAAGGATTTATGATCCGTGAACTGCTCAAATATTTCTCCAGTAGGTAGTGCCTCCAAATCTTCAAAGAAAACACTATAGCTACTAACTCTAAATCATGAATTGGATACTTTATCTCATGTGGTTTCAGACTAGCGTATGACAACCTTTCCCTTCTACATCAACACCGCACTTAATCCAGTACCATTAGCGTCTATATATATTGTCAGCTGCTCATTTCCACTCGGAATGATCAATACTGGTTCACTTGTCAACCTCTCCCTCAAACATACAAACGCATGCTCACATTTTGGGGCCTAAACAAAAGTCTAATTCTTCTTAATTAATGGTTCCGCTACTTTCAAGAAGTACTTGATAAAACGTGTATAGTATCTCGCAAAACCTAGAAAACTCTTCACATCTGTAGCATTCTTGGGTTAGTTCCAATCCTGAACTGCTGCCACCTTAGCATCATCTACTGATGCCCTACTTTAAGATGACATAACCCAAGAACCTCACCCTTTTCCTCTAAAAGTGACACTTCAAAATCTCCGCTTTTAACTTGTGATTCCTCAATACCTCAAGCACCATCCTCATGTGTGTCTCATATTCCTCCTCTATCCCTAAATAGATCAAAATATCATCCACGAACACAAGCATGAGCTTATTTTGGTGATCCATGAAGACATGGTTCATAAGACCAACAATGTATACTGCAGCGTTGGTTAACCCGAATGGCATAACCAACCACTCATAGAAACCAGATGCATATGAAATGCGATGATCGACACACTCTCCTTCACTACCCTCAACCGGTGAAATCCCATTGCGAGGTCTAATTGAGAGAACGCCATCGTATTGTGTAGCTGATTGAACAAGTCGTCAATACATGAGAGTGGATAATTTTTCTTCTTCGTCACTTTATTCAGCCCACGTTAACCTACACACAACATCAAAGAGCTATCTGCCTTAGTGGCAAATACTATAGGTGCACCCTACTTAGATATGCTTCAATGAATTAACCCTCTCTTCAACATGTCATTCGCTTGCACCTCCAACTCCTTTTGCTCTTTGGGTTCCATACGCCTCAAAGGCATAACTATCAGCTGGCATCATTCACTAAGTCTAATCAAAACCTAATCGCTCTATGCGGCAGTAATCTGGTTACTTCCTCGGACACATCTGGATACTATCTAACAATAGGCATCTATGACAATCCACCCTATGGAGTCTCGGGTGAATATAGAAACCTAAAAAAGCCCCATCCTTCGGCAGGCAGCCAATCAATACCAATCGCCACTCTACAACCCTAATCGTCACCAACAGCTTCTCGCAATCCACTACTACCGCGTACTTCCTTAGCCAGTCCATTTCCAAGATAGTCCTAAACCCAGTGAAATTCAAAACAAAGAAATCACAAACAAAAGGGAATTCATGATTCAATAAGGTTAAACCGTGACAAACCATGCATAGGCTGGTGGAGCCTCTAACCGGGTTCGTCACAACTAAAAGTCGGTCAACTATTTTGGGTTTCAATCCCATCCTATCTACCAAATCACCAAATATGAAGGAATGTGAAGCCTCCATATTGAATAAAACACATATGGGAACATCATAAACGAAAATCATACCTTGAATAACAACGCTTTTCCCCTTTTCTTTCACTAAGGGAGTGCTCGCCAAGGTTGGAATAGCATCCAAAGCGTATGCCTTCACAACCTGTTATTGCTACAGTGGTTTCAAACAATTTTCCAGTATATCTCTAGTTTTTCCACAGTTATAATAATTCTTCTTCCCATTAGTCTTACAATCTTTGATTTGGTGACCGTTGTCTCCACAACCATAACAAATAGGATCATATTTATCCTTCTTTTGAGTGTTTCCTTCCTTCATACTATTTCCTCTTTCCATTCAATTTCTTTTTGCGTCTATGATTTGTTGTTATTTCAGCTCTTCCTTAACAACCGCAACTGATTTGGACTTGAGGTATAAATTCTCCCGGCAAAGTGCTTTCTTGACAAGTCTCTCGAATGGCTCATTGATATGACTAACCAACTTCTCCCACAAGTAGTCGTCTAAGCCTATAATGAACTTCTCGTTCTTTCTCAATGGTGTGTCAATGAAAGACATCCCATACTTCAAAAAAGCATCAAACTTAGCAATATATTAAAAGATAAACATATCTCCTTGCTTCAAAGCAAATTTTCTGAATAGTACCAACTTCTGGGTAGTCGGAACGAACATCTCTTCAAATCTGGCCTTGACCTGCTCCTAAGTAAACTGATCTTTGGGTGTAGCAATGGTAATGGCATTCCACCAGTTCATGGCCCATCCTTGAAGCTGTCTAGAGTCCAGCTTCCTTTTTGTGGCATCATCCACTTCCATATCACCAAAGATATGCTAGTAAGTGTCCAACCAATCTTGCACTTCGATAGCCAACTCCGTTCCAAGAAATGGTTTGCCTTACAAGGTGATGTAATCTTTACATAACTTGGCAAAGTCAACACTCAGTGCGTGCACTTAAGCACCACCACCAACCTAACATTTGGAGCAGTCGCTTGGGCATTTTCAAGCATGTTTTCCATCATTGTGTTGAACATAGCTTGCAAGTCAGGGTTAATAGCCCCTAATCCCACTCCTTCAACTTCGATGATGGAGTTCCGTAGGATGTTTCTTGTTTTTTGGCTCAATCTTGATTTGTAACAAGAATAATCAGTCTCTTAAAAAGAGAACTACGTCAATTGTACTCGTGTGTGCATGTGACTTATTTACTATATACAACTATATAGTTTTGAAAACCAAAATATATAACAAGCACACATTCTCCTGTATATATACACTCAATCTAGTCTAGGGTGATAACTCCTTCCTTATCTTTATTGGACCACGCTATCAACTCAGGTTAATCACATAACCTAAGATATGGTACCAAATGTGATGACCGTCCTATACCACCGACACCCAATATACATAAGATAGCGCACTGCTGATGTTCCTGGCCGACGTAGAATGATCAATCGGGTTTTAAAATGAAATAAACATCACAGAACCTATCATATACCTCATAGAACAAGGAATAAAATGAAATATACATCATAGATATAAAACAGGAGAGACGATAATAACTAAGCGATCCAACTATCAGAATACAGATTCACAGAGTTAGACAACTAGTAATAGAGTTTATACAACATAAATTAACTTAAATAGCTATCTCATAATAATAAGTAAGCACTGCCAAGGCTCCATAGTGTTGCACAATGGAATAAGCATAGAAATCCATATATAATATGAGATAGCTCCGTCTAGTTCATCCTCGGCACAACTATTGTGTTGTATTTAGACTTACTCTCTAGTCTATTTATTTAAGAATAGCCACGATAATAAGAAGTAAAGCATAAAACCTCAAGTTAAACAATAGTCTGATGTGAGTGATAAATGAATCACAAAATACTATACAAGTCGATATAGTAAGGAATAAAGGTATATGAATCATACCTGACCTATCCCTACAACCAAAGAGTTATCACACAATAACATAATATGCTACTCTATGAATACAGTAAAGGTACAATGCAAACCAAGTGTGATGATAGGTGTCCAGGTATCCCTATCTACAATACCTATCTAAAATGACATCCCTAGAGTGACAGCCTATGGAAGAACAATCAAAACAACCATAACATCCATCAAACAATCCTCACTGTTACTCAATGTACTTTGGATATATGATAACTCGTATGACCTTGTAATGCCAAGAACTATTAGTGTACTCTCATTATCCCAAAGCCGATACTAGACCCATTCAACCAATCCATGGTAAATAGATCCATTTAATTGATTCGGGGTAGCCTTTCAATGTACCCATGAGCATCCTCCCAATACCTCTGCTTTGAGTACATCTGGAAGCACTCTAAGTACCACTGATTCCTTAGCATGCGTATCCAAGTCCATTCTTTGATCCATACAATTTCCATTATCCTTAATGAACCATTATACATCCCTTCATTCCACGATAGATACATTCATCCATTTTATCCTCGGGTCACCTTTCTTAGAATCCGCCCTTTTGTTGATAACCATTCTCACAACTTTATTCAACAACGGCCCGCCATCAACAAAACTAACTCCTTTCTTCATTGAGTTGTCATCAAAGTCACGAAGTAACTATTTTTCCACAGTGTCACCACCAAACCCCAACTGAATGAACAAACATCTTCAGCATGATCTACTGGCCTTTTCTTACCCTTTAGAAAATTTCACATCCATTGGACCTAAATAAACAAATTCGTACCGAGATAATCAACTCATTAACAACCTATACACTTAGGCAATTTTGGTTAAGTCTCCATCCTTGCTTTTAATATTCTATTCCTAGGTGCTTTAGACCCTGACCCATCCATCAAAACAACTCGGTCTTCACTCTAAAGCATTCTACTTCAAATTTTAGAAACAACTTGACATGTCAACCAGACTTAACCAATATCTTGCATCTTGCAATGGATAACCTTTACAAACCGTGTTCTATCCATCCATCAAGTTGACCAATCCATTCGAGCCCCTAAAATAAATTGGCGCTAATTTAAAAACTTCGCAAATTTTGAGGTGCAAAATTTAATACAAACTCCTCCCATGCTCTCGAGCCCTTCCTCCAATTTTAGCCCAATTCCGACCAATTTTGCTTCCGATTTGCGAAATTCACATACCTATCTACGTAATCATCCAAACACTAGGAAACTACATCAAAGCATAATATACAAGCATAAATAACATGCACATACGTCCATTCATATAATCAATGCACAAGAATATGATAAACAAGCCAATTCTAATTTCAGTGTAATTTTTATGCTAGCATATACATATGATTACTAAGGATTGCAAAACCATTTAAAAATCATTTAAACCTTTAAAACTCATATTCGAATATTTATAAAAGTATGATTGTGGTTAGAAACCACTTTTAGTCGTAATCATATCAAAACATGGTTTTTAACTATATAAACATGCATAGTAGAGTGAGAGGTCAAGAACCACTCGCCAAATATCCAAAATACCAATCTTTCTGCTTAAATCTGAAGTGGACATCAAAGGAGAAAGATTTAAATCACCCAAAATAATAATCTCTAGCTTCTATATGCTAATCACCCTCTAATAAATGATTTGGCTAAGATTAGGAAAGAAAGTGTGTGATTTTTAATGGTAGGTTTAATGGAGGTTCGGAACTATTTTGAAAAAGATGGAAATGACCTAGATTAGTTCCTACAGCCCCCATTTAGCATAAATTTCAAATTGGGTTAGTGGGACTAAGCATGGGCTTAGTTAATTATGCACTAAAACTGGCTAACAAAAGTCAAAACTTCCAGACGATAGGTTCGTTTTTCAATTATGAGAAATCTACAAAATGAAAAAGTCCTGAATCAATGAAAGTGCTTTGAGACCTTAATTCCGTTTCAATCAAAAGTTATAGTCCAAATAAAAATTTTAGAGTCAGAATGGTCACATAGAAATTCAGTAAAAACTATAGATGTGGAAAATATCCGTAATAGTCACTTTTCAAAATTTTAAAGTCATATGAATAAAATAAAAATATAATGATACGTAAAACATGGGTCGTTACATAACCCTTCTAACTCTATTTCTTATACGCATGGGATCGGTTTAGATCTACATATTTTTATGTATCATGGGATTCATACAGGTATACATGTAAAAGTGTATAAGGTTCAATAAATGTTTCGAGAAAGGATGGGTATAAACAGTGTGTTTTCATGTGTTTTCCTATTTAAATAGTTTTAAAACCTAATGAAAGTTTCACATGATGTTTATAACTAGATTTATAAAATGGGTTCTCTGTTTAAGAGATTTAATGAGCTTATATGAATTTATATAAAATTTTGAAGTCGTTTAACCTATAAAATAATAAGGAGAATCCCCTAAAAGGCGAATAAAGTAAAGAAGTAAAGAACTAAGGGTTGGGCGATTTAGAGAATTTATCATAATTTTCTATAACGAAATAGAAGTTAAACCTGTCTAATACTGCACATGGGTAAATGGGTACTGTAGGGAACACAGTAAAATAAACTCCACGTAAAAGTATATTAACAAGGGTTGGTAAAAAGGGACAAGATTCAAATTATTTGCTAAAAAGGACACTGCAAATAATAGAAAGTATAATATGAATAAGTAGAAAATCAACATATGTAAAGGCGTTGTTAGGGATATTAGGATTGTCAAGGCATGACATTGAGGTGGTGACTTTATTTGTGTAAGTAGAAGAATTGCACCAGATATAGGGGGATCATAGTATGCTAATATATGGAAAGAAAGGAACTCTAAACAAGTTAAATGTAATACATACTATATGGATCAGGCGGATTTTGCACTATAAAGACAAGTATGTATAAGACTTATAAACAAGAAGTCAAGGGACTTAGGGAGAGGTCATGTAGAATAGGGTAAAGGACAATGTGTTAGGTAAAGGGAGGGAAGGAGTTGAAAGGGCTATTGACGTCGGGTGGGGACGCTCACTCGAGTGCACACCGAGGAAAGGTGAGGATAGGTATTCAACTTTCAAGAACTGCAGTAGTGAGGGAAAAGTAGTTCAAAATTAGATAAAAGAGTATTTAAAGGCTATGTGTGAGTTTCTTTGTAGTCCATTGCAGTGGGTGATTCTAAGCAGTTTGAAAAAAATAAGTAAATGAATTGCTGCGGTGGGGTGATTACAAGTAGTTAGAAAATTTAGTAAATAAATGTAGGACTGCAGGTAGTTGCTTCTTTGTAGTCCAAAGATTAGCCAACTAAATAGTTAAAAACTACAAGAGGCTAGGTCGACGCAGTTTGAGTTAGAGAATCAATTTAAAAGTATACTATGGTGGGGGATTCTAAGTAGTATTAGTCAAAAGACAAACTTCTAAAAAATGACTCTAAAAAAGTACAGTGGTGCGTGATTCCAAGCAGTAATAGTTAAGAATCCAACCTTAATGGGAGGCTAAGTAAGCATTACAAGGGGCACAGGATAACTCAGTAAAGAATGAAAAGGTAATGTGCATGGGCGCAGTAGTAAATGGACAAGTAATAAAGAGTCTAAAAAGGAAACGGTGTGGGTCTGCTTAAGAACCGCAGTATATAATACTTTGATTTTAACATAATCTAAATCAGGACTCGGATGGGGTTAGCATAGCTTGTGTAGCAATAAAGAAAAATATGCTTAAGGAAGCATTTAATTCGAGATGTAAGGAATAAAAAATCGCATCAGTAGTTTAAAATGTTTGACACATGGTTGATTGAATAGTGAGGTGGAAACCAAACCTGTGCAATATAGGTTGCTCTCATTATGTGTTTTTTGGGATAGTATTATTCATATCAAACTTTATGTTTGACTTGTGTTTTTACTATTATTGTTTTTCTTATAAACTCATGGATGAGTTTATGGGTTAGGCAAATGGGAAAATGCCTGTGGTATGCGGATTGAAGACGGAGCAAGAGGCTTTTTATCTAATAAAGATTTTGTTTCCACTGTAAAAAGGAGTGCGGGCCGCATCTTTTTATGTAAACCCAACTCTTTATTATATTATTTGTCTATTATATTTTGACCCCTACGTGGTGATGTTTTTGGAAAAATATTGATCGAAGTGTTGTAAGGAATATTTAAAAGAAATAGCTGCATAGTAGAATTACTTAGCTTCTCTGTTTATTAAACCGTGCATTCATATTATACCAAACTCACTTTAGTCGCTAGAAGACAATTCTGGTTATAACTGTTGCATCATCAACATTCATCTTTGGGTTTCAAGTGGGGGAAGTTACAGGTTCAAACAACTAATCGAACCTCAAGACAACTAATGATCGGCCAATAGCTACTAGAATTATTCCACATAGGTTCCCTAAAATTTTCAATAATGGGACTACATTCCCACAACTACAACCGCACATAACTATTCTAACATTGGTTTCCCTAAAAATTCCACCACGGGACTACATTTCCTATATTATGACTACATATATCCTAGTCATACGTTAGGAGGATCCCATAGTGACGACTTGCACCTATGAGCGCTAACGAACTCTTATTAGTCCCAAGTTGCACACTCCATCGGGAATCAACATCAGTGGTGTGCATCTATTGTTGAACCTATTGTGAGTGCAATTTTCGATCGAATCACCTAAGTCAAATATTGACCCATGCTGGATAAATAACATTTATCCAGTCCCGTAACGTCCTAGAATCACCAACAAAAGAAACTAATTCCCTACAATTACTATAACACCCCTAATTTTTGATGACATTATTCAGGAGATTTAATTAGATAGATTAAATAGAATAATGTAAATGTTAAGTGATAAGGGGATTGAGACTTGAATTAACTTAATTAAGGCCGAGCCTAACATAATAATTAATGGGAAGAAGAATGTGTTTGGTTAATTAAATTATATAAGGGCATATTAGTAAATTTGCTGCCCAACAACCCATATCCTCATATATTTTTGTTCGTCCCAATACACTACCCATTCATGTCATTTTAAAATGAAAAATCAAAAGCATAAGGAAGGCCAACCATTAAGAGTAGAAGAAGAATTCAAATTAAAAGCTAGAGAATCAGGCTAAGGGAAAATCAATCTCAATCCAATCTCCTTATCTAGATCAAGGTGAATAATAATTCCATCTCTATTTTTTTTTGAATCATATATTTTTGGATTTAAGGGTAAATTCATTTTTATGATATATTGGATGATGATAAGCTTGCTTTATAATTTATATGGTTTAAACAAGATTGTTTAAAAGAGGATAAGCATGGTTTTAGGGTAAAACTGAGATTTAATGATGTTTAAAACCAAGGGAAAATTTTATGTTATGAAAAACATGATTTTGGAGTTGGATTTCAATTTTGATAATTTTTCCAAGCTATGGAAAGATTAATAAGAATTTTCAAAGGAAAATATGGTTATTTGGGTTCATAAATTTATTTTGGAAAATAAATTAAGATTTTGGGTCTGGAATTTTGATATGTTAGACAATATGATTAAAGCGAATTTTTGGAATTTTTGAGGATTTTTCTAAAGTGATTTGCTATGCAAATTAAGTTATTTTAGATAGGGACTTCTTTGCAAAATTGGTTTTGCTTAATGGAAGGGCTTATTTGATTAACTTAACCAAGGTTTAGATCTGAAATTAGCAGCATTTATTTTGCAAAATAATTTGAAAAAGTTAAGGCAACCAATCTGGTGTTCACACGTGGCAGGTTAGTTAGATAAAAGTTTACCTAAGAAGAACAAAACCAGGTTTACTTAAAAAATAAGTTCCACCTACTTTTGAAAGCACCTTTCGACAGAGAAGCTTCCTCCTTCATCCTAGTTGAAACCTATTAAGCCAAAACCAATACACAAGTTATCACAAAGATGGTATGTAGTGGATTGGAGGAAGGCAAAAGGTAAGGTGTCGCATAGCTTCTGAGGGAGTCGAAACCTTGGTTTGTTATTAAAAGAAAAGCACATGCCTTTGTTTTTATAGCCTTCGAAGGAGTCGAACTAGATGGTTTTGAAAGAGTTTTTAAAAGGTTTCAAAAGGGTTACCATTAACTTAAGATTGCTTTCGACTTGGATCCTTTACTTATAAAAGAATGTTTTGAAAGAAGGGGTTCTGACCTAGTCGAAACCCTGTTGCCATTCATTAGCCTTCCGATAGTATTGAAGATTAATAGTGTCGAAAGGTACTTTATTTTATATGTTTAAGCCACTTCCTATAGCTTTCAGAAGGGGTTAGGGGTTTTGAAGACAATGATTTCGAAAGGGGTTTCGAAGCCAACCTTCCGCTATTTTGCCCATATGTTTTATGCTTTTGAAGAAGATGATGTCAATGCCATAATGTTTTTCCCAATACTTTTATATGATAAAAGATGGTTTCAAAAGAGATGCTTTCTCCTTTATTCACTTTGATCCAAATAATATTTTAAGTATAAACCCAATGCTTTCGAAAGGGGGGACTTTCAACGATTTTGGACGGGTTACTTTCAATGGTGTCGAAAGGGGTACTTTCAACTGGTTCTAAAGCCATGCTTCTAAAGTTAAATGCTAATACTTTAACATAATCGAAAGGTTTCGAAAGGAAGATTTTAGAGTATTAAAAAGCAGAAGCCTAATGTTTTGATGATAGAATTTATTGCTTTCGAAGGAGGTCATCCTAGGAAGTCGAAAGCTAGGTATCGAAGGCGTCGAAAGATTTCATAACCCAAACTCTATTTTTAAAAGGAAAAACCCATGGCTAAAATTAAAGTAGTTTTGTAATGATTTTGAGAAGAAGCTTTCTTCGATAAAATAATAGGTTAAGGGTATTAACCATGTTTTATATTAAACCAACAGGAGTGGTATTGCTGTATTATTATGGTTGCTTCTTCAAATATAAGTATATTCACTTTATAATGGACCCATAACTGCATTTTTGGGATAAAGGATAGAAGAATCAACTATGTTGACCCAGCAGTGAATATAAATTGATTAAACTCCTAAATGAGTAGAATTGCATCTAGGAAACAGGGAAGACCAAAATATAGGATGCTAAAATATAAAAGAAGATATTGGTAGGGGCCAATAGGTTCTCAGTAAGCCCATGAAAACTGTGTACAGGAAAAGATATTGGTAGAGGCCAATTGTTTCATAGTTAGCCCATGAAAACTATGTATAAAGGAAGATGTCAGAAAGACAGGTTTAAAGTAAATCCATGAAAACTATGGTCTGATACTGGCAGGGGCCAGTACATTAGTAGTTAGCCCATGAAAACTACATTTCGATTAAGATATTAACAGATGTCAATAGGTTCCTAGTTAGCACATGAAAACTAGGGTAAAAAGAAAGGATATTGGGGTCACTTATAGGTTCCTAGTAAACCTATGAAAACTAGGATATGAGTAGGATATTGTTGTTACCAATATGTTCTTAATGATTTCATGAAAACTAGGTAATTGGACATGGAGTCCTTAAATGTTTGACCGGTTATTAGTCAGCCTATAAAAACTAATAAGATAATAGAAATACAAGAAACTATAATTGAGATAGATAGTCTATAATAAATGGGGATGGGTAATCCAGAATTGATTCATTTGTTTTGCATATCATCATATTGTACCGTTTTGAATTGTTTTAACCACTATGGTGCAGGAGCACGGTATATGGTTTTATAAAGGTTTTGAGATACTAGTGAGGGAAAAACATGTTCTGCTAAGCGGCGTGGTCTCACTAAATATCTAAATGATTTGAGATGTTAGTGTATTATTCATACCAGGCTTCATGTCTGACTCGAAGTTTATGTTTTCCCCTTAAACTCTCGGGTACTCAATTGATTTTGAGTAGTTTGAGAGTTGAGGTTTTCAGGTACCTCTTAAGACGAATAAGCTTCCGTAGACGTGCAAGAGGCATGATAGCTATTTAGAGTTCTCTTTTCTTTTGAATCCGCTGTGCTATTTGTAAAGGGCAAAGTTGTTATATCGCCTATATATACTCTGATCACCCAAAGGTGCATCTTCGTATGTCGTGCTTGGGCGTATGTTGTAACAAATATATTTTCACTGAACATGATTTGCGAATTTGGGATTATATAATAAAATGGAAATATTTTGAAATGAAATGTGAGTTTATTTGAAGTTTAATTTTTTTTCATATTTATGTGTATCTGTGCATCAGTGAATCTAACTTCGTCGTATTTGGTCGTCGAGGCTTAATAACTATAGATAACTGCAGCAGTTGTAGCCGTCAGTTTTGGGCCTCCAAGTAGGGGGATGTTACAATTACTAACATCCATATATATATGTCCAATATATATTTATACTATAAATTATTCTATAACTTGGGCCTTAGGCTGAAGTTCGGGCGGTGCCTAGAAAACAATAACCGGAAGATTGCTACTCATTGCAGCGGTTGATCGCTTTTTGTCGACCGACTCCAATGAGCCTATCAACCAGTCGTCGTTGTTTAATGTAGTTTTTTTTCAATCGTTTATTTGATTTGTTAGTCATTTTGACCCCAAATCCCATTACAGTAAACTTGAATTGTAATTTAGCATGTAGTAACTCTAGTTACAGTTAATCAACTTGTAAATCTATGATTTTAACTGTCAAAACTTCATACACAATACTCTAATTTGCAGTAAATCTGTTTAACCTAGATTTTGCATCAACATTGACAGGGTATTCCAATTCTTATCAGATTTGACAAAAAGGGTACGTTTAAATTTATAAATTTGTTAATTTATAGATTTATATTAGTCAGATCTAGATTACGAGAAAGGAATCAAATTCATATAACCACTGTTAGGTTTCCAATTCTATTAAACAATGCTTCCAGTTTGATTTAAAACAATTCTAGATCAAAATAGGGTATAATAGAATTAATTACATGTAAATCAACTCACTGATCATGAAACCACTCACCTCTAAAAACTATCCCCTTTACTTTGCTCTAAATCATCTCTCTTCTCGATGTTAGTTCCCTTCTTTCGCTTGCTTTTTCTTTCAATTTTTTTTTTAAGTTTTTGATTTCAAAAATTAGATTTTAAAAGAGATAGAAATTGGCAGAGTTTGAACATTTTGGTTCTAATTTTGTGAATTACGGTTTGTATTAACGTTCTATTTGTACGGGTGCAAACCAAGATTGATCGTTGATTATCTATTTAAATATGGGTCATTAGCCTACCAAAACCCTAGCCTCATAGAGTCGACCGATCAACTGCTTGCTTTGGAGCGGTCAACCGCTAAGGGCCGACCAGTTAAGGTCATAGTGTCAACAGGTGGGGTTTTTCTATTTTTAAAATATTTCTTTCCAAATTTTTTTATTTAATTATTTTCAACAGCGAATTCTCAAATGTTTATAACTTGTCATTCAAGCTTCGATTTCAAAACATTAGATGTGAAAGTTGCCCAGAAAATTGTTATATATGCAACCATGCAAGTTTCATAGCCAAATTCAGATGTTTGTGAAAATTTTATTTTCGCTCTTGTTATACGTAAATTTAGTTCTTATATTAAAATTTCGGTTAAATTTTCAAGGTGTTACATTTTTCACTCCCTTAAAAGGATTTCGTCTTCAAAATCTCCATGGATGGAAAAATATAACTTGTACATACAAAATTCAATAACTACAAGCATCTACTCATCCATCAACCACTGGCAATCATTGTCCTTAGCTTAATTTCTAATGCAATATGTACATGCAAGCGAGGAATGCATATGAACCTATACTAATGTAATGATCAGGCAGTCTCTTTATCCAGTCAACCTCTTAAATGCAAGTGCTTATACCATGTGCCCAAAATATATGCAACATCTATGTAAATATACTGGTAATTATATATGTATGCGCAACCATTAAATCCATATGCAATGACCACATGCATATAACTCAACCAATTATCCCTACCTATGAGGTATACTAACCTAGAACCTAACACCTGGATCGTAACAAAAAAGATCTGTAGATGGGTAGCTCGAATACTCTCCTCAGGCTCTCATTTGCTTTCCTCTGGATCGTCTCCCCATTGGACCTTGATAACTTTATTGCGGAGTCGATTTACACCATGCTCAAGAATACGAGTGGGTGGACGGCGAACAAGTGATTCCCTCTCCACCTCTGCCACCTTTAGTTGATAGGGATCAACTACGGTTGCTGTATCGGTGCTATATCTACATACAAGACTTGGTAAGATACAAAAGAATAGTCTGAGAGAGAGGGGAATGCGTACTTAGATATATACCTATTTATCAAATACAAATACGTTACTAACGTGTTAACCTAAAACCCTGATCATTTTTCAAATTCATTGGATAATGTTTGAATTTTTTTTTAGATTTATCTTTTCTTTTAAAGTTTCATAAACCTAATCTCTGATACCAACTTGTAAAATCCCCTGACTTGGAGGCTCAAAACTAACGACTACGAGTGCTGCAGCCATCCATAGAAATTAATCTTCGATGACCAATACGGTGGTGTTAGATACATTGATACACAGATCACAGAAATATGGAAAAAATTTAACAATTCAAAAACATAATTCCACATTCAAAACAAAACATTTCTTGTTCCATACATAATCCCCAAATCATGCTAACCACATTCTACAAAATATAGTTATTATAATTATGTCAAGAGCGACATATGAAGATACCACCTTGGTTGGTTAGAGAATACACTAAGGCTAACAACCCGACTTTACAAATAAATACACAACAAAAAGAAAAACTCTAAATAACTATCTACCTCCTGCATGTCTCTAGAAGCTTTATTCGTCAGAGAAGAAAACCTAAGAACCTTAAATCTCAAACTACTCAAAATCAATTGAGTGCTCTAGAGTTTAAGGGAAAAACAAAAACTTCGAGTTAGACACAAAGCATAATATGAATAATAATCTAACATCCCGATCCATTTAGATATCTAGTGAGAATACGCCGCTAAGCGGAAGTTTTCCCCTCACTAGTATCCTAAAACCTTTTAAAAACCATATATTGTGCCCTGCATCCTTAATGGTTAAAGGATACATTTTTAAAATATTATGATGATATGCATACATAAAACAATTAGGATTTCCCATCCCAAGTTTAATCTGACACCCTGTCATACTCATAGTTTTAGGGTCACTATTAATCTATTAGTTTTCATGGGTTAACTAATAGCTTGTTTAGTATTTACGGACTCTCTGTCCAGTTTCATAGTTTTCATAGGCTAACTATTAACCTATTTTTGACTTACGGACTCCCTATTGTTTGCACCAAAATTGGGAAACACCCTTCGGAAGTTTTTGAAGAGATAATAAATGAAGAAATTAAATTGAAAATGAGGATTATCTAACAAAAACTTCAAGTTACAGAAGAGTAAATTGCACAGAAGACAAAAGTTTAGAGTGGTTCGGCGTTTGCCTACATCCACTATGAAGTTTTATCACTTTATTGCTTAATACTTGAATATTACAAATGTTTTAGAGCGATGTACAGAAGATAATAGGCTTAAATTCGAAATCAGCAACAGTGAAGACGATATGGAGTGATTCTGGCAGCGTCCGGACGTGCTTTTTCTCTAGAAATTCTCCGATCCCCTTTTTGAATGACTAGGGGCTCTATTTATAGGTGTAGGAGGCATATATTTCGCCTTAAATCCAGGGAGAACGCTTCTGGCACGTGAGGGGGCCCATACGGCCAAATTCTGGAGATCCGGGCTCACTTTTGGGATCGATTCGACCCTTGGTTCGAATAGATCAAGAAAGTGTCCAATCGTGATGAAACTTGGCGTGGACATTCTTCTATATATACGCAAGCTCCTGTGAAAATTTCATAGCATTTGGACTTGTAGATCTCAAGTTATGATCGATTCAAGATGGTGTTTTTCGTCCTATGGATTCGTTCGAATCGATATGGTTCGAATCCATAGGGTTGAATCCATGCTCCTGCGCGTGGGAATGATGACGTGGTGTGAATTTCCTGGGTTGATCCACTTGTTTCTCCGAGTTTATTGGGTTGAATCTGAGGTTTTAGCCGCTTGGACTTGGTGGATTCGAAGACAACCATGGAACGGAGTCGAAGCCTCTTCACTTGCATGGATTCGACGGATTCTACCTCGATGGATTCGAAGTAGAAGAAGGTTTCATGGATTCGAACTAGGGCATACGAGCATGGATTCGACGCATGGCTATCTGAGGGCTTGCTCGATGGAGTCGAAGTAAAGGTACTCCTCATGGATTCGGAGCAATACATGTCTGATGGATTCGAACTAAAGCATACGAGGGTGGATTCGAACTATTGCTATCTTGATGGATTCGAGGCACGGCTACATCTCATGGGTTCGAACTAATGCAAGGATGATGGATTCGAACCTAAGGCTTGGTTCTGTTGGGTTCGAACCAAGGCTATTCCTTGCACTTTCCTCTGGCGATAACTTGAGCGTACGAACCCGGATTGTCTCGAAATTTGGAACGTTGGTTTCCACAGCTTTGCTTGACTTGCCTTATCAGTTGTAGCCCGATCCGGACTCGGGCAAAATTCATTGATATTTTTAGTTGTCCAACAATCATTCAATGTTGAGGATGTGTAATCCTGTTTTTTCCAGTCAGTTCCTTGGTATCTCGGCCTTGCCAAAAGGCAGGATAACATTTGCCCCCCAAAGTACGTCTTGTGTAAACATGACGTGGTTTGAAAAGCTGTAGTCAAACGCTGGACAATTAGGACGTGCTCTGCTGAAAGTTGTATTCTTTATTGCTGTAATTTACCGTCGTATGATTGTGATCGGCTGTTCGTCGTTGAAATCATGACGAGATGAACGTTTGATCCCTGTGAATGTTAAAGATCAAATATTAGTTAGACATATGTGCATACACGTGTTACCTTGAACTTAGTTCTTATTGCGTGATTGCAAGTCATCGTCAGTTCGGTTTGTTATCGAATTCTACATCGATCCTCTCCTGAACCAATATGAGATTCGAGTCAAAATATTGTTTTTATGATTGTTTATGATCATCCTCTTGTACTGATCCTCTCCTGAATCGGTATAAAAGGTAGACAAGTAACTTATCAAATCGAAGCGATGCGTTCATTCTCATCGACAGTTCCTGGTGGATTTGAAGCATGTCTGTTCGAATCGGTTGCTTTCGAATCGATGGTTCGATAGAATTAACACTTCGAGTCGATTGGATCTTCGATCCAGCCCTTGTTCAAGTGCTTCTTCGAATCGATGATGCCTCGCATCGATGCTGCCTTGCTGGATTCGAAGTTTACGAAGGAGTCGGAGCCATGATGGATTCGAAGTCCCTGAAGGATTCAACGTTGTGATGGATTCGAAGCTTTGTGGTTTCGAAAGTGGTTGTTCGAATCGATGGGGTTGTGACCTGTGGCAAGCGGTCAATATGACCGGGAGACGAAGCGCCACTAATCCATCCTGGAATCCATATAAATACACGAGGCTGATTTCATTTTCACTTTTTACCTTTTACTATTGCTTCAGCTGCTTCTTCGAATCGATCTCCCAGAGCTAAATCAAACGTGCTTTTCCACGAATCGATCAAATTCCTTCAATCTTCCATTTGTAATCGAATCAAATCAGTTAACCAAGGGATCGATTCGAGTTGAGAATGATAAAACTGGAATTTTTTGGCATTGATTCAATCCTTTCTTCTGAAAATCTTGAAGAGTGGTGAGATCTGAATGAAGTGGATTGATTCGGTGATCCCGAGGAGCGAAACCATTCGGATCGTATCGATCCAGAGTGTTGTCTTGGAGAAACATAGCTATTGATGGATGTTGTCCTGCATTGCTTCACATCGATCCAGGAACGAGCAATTAGAATCGATCTCGAGTGCATGGCTTCGAATCGATGAAAGAAAAGGCCTTGTGTCGGTCGATTCGAAGTAACAATACCCCGATCTATTCGAAGGTATTCAATATTAATCGATTCGAAGTTACTCAGCGATGATGGATTCGAAGTGCTTCTCCATCCCAAAGTTACATCGAGTCGAACCACATGGATTCGAATCACATCGATTCGATTTGCATCGATTCGACTCGTATTGGTTCGAGTCGATTGATTCGAACATCTTCGCTCCGGAGACTGCTACTCTTCTGATTTGTTCCAACATCTGAACTACGACCAATTTCAAGTTGAATTTTGATGAACTTAATGAACTTTAGCATACTTGACTCCGACGAGCTTCGGCCTTGCATAATCGAACTTGACGGTAAGACTTGACTTCCTTTTTGAAGCTCGTCGATGGAACTGTGACTTAACCAAAACATAACAGATTTATGCTTGAATTGGTCAGCATTGTCTGGATGGCGTGGAAGTGACGGTCAGCGATGACGGTCATTTCCATTCTCAATTTCCAAAGTTTTGTCGTTCGGACATCTTGTTTCAACCTATAAAATCTGCTTAAGTAATGCACAGCACTTGCACTGCACGACATATTCATATACTTCACACCGGGGAATACACGGGCTTCTTTTGTACTTAACGCTGCTTTCTGGTGAGTTAGTTAATTATGGAGTCTTCAATTTCTCAACAACAAGAGGTACAAAGCTCGCCTCCTCTAGTGCTTGAGATTCCAGAAATCCCTCCTGAAGTAATAGATCCGGCTCCGGACGAATTGCCGGAAGCTTTATTTATCGAGGACCCCATTGATTCCGTCCAGTCCAATATCTCCGAAGCACTATTGGGTCGGATATGTTTGAAACATAACATATCTCTGAACGATGTTTTGCTACCGGGTGTTGACGATAGACCTCACAATCCGCCCGAAGGATATACCGCTTTTTATCGTCACACCTGTGCAGCTGGAACTCTTCCTCCGTTTAACCAGTATATCAGGAAGATGTTATCATTCATTGGAATTGCCCCCTCACAACTTCAACCCAACGGACATGCATTATTGAACAGTGTTTTTGTCCTATTTATGGACCATTTCTTTCGCCCGCCAAGGGCGACCGAGATTAGACACATATTTAACTTCAAGAGCAGGGGCGATAGTCCATCTTTCACCTTTTTGGAAGCAGTTAGAAACTGCCAGATTATGACAGGAGCCTGGACCAGACTCATTTATTTTAAGAATGAATGGTTTTTTGTTCGATGCCTCCCAGGGTTCGCTAGGCGATGGCTGTCTAGACGTAAGTGTTGTAAATCGCACAAGCCTTCTTTAACAGTCGTTATTAACACTTGAACTAATACCGAGGGTTTTTCTTGCAGCTATCATCTCAAGGCCTGATGGTGGACACAACAAAGGCGTTGTCCGAAGTTTACAAGAGGTCCCGAGTGATTTGCGGCACATCGACTCGGTGTTGACTGATGATAACTTAAGGACGCTGGGTTTAATTGACATGAACCAGAGTATTGTCATCGAGGGGTTGGCGAAACCGGCTTCGAAGACAAAGAAGAAGACGGTGAAAAGAAAACCTGGCGTAGTGATAAGACAACTAAGCGATGACAAGAGAACGCCCACTGATACCGAGTTAGCGGCTGATCTTTCCCGAATAGAAGAAAAGCGGAAAGGCAAGGCTGTTGTCCCTAAACTTAAGAGACGGAAGTCTGTAGTCGTATCTCGTTTGATCCCCGGAATTACTACCTCTGACGCTGCTCCTTGTCAAACAGGAAACATTTTTATAGGACTGGATGACATTCCCATCCCGGAATACGTATCTCTCCACCACGAGTCCGGGTTGGATGAACTCCGGGAAGCGTTAGAAATAAGCGAGCCTTTACCTGTTAGTGCAGTCGACACTTCTGGTTGGTCGGGGGTTTTGCACATTTGCATACACTTTCATAACACTACACGACTTCCGTACAAATTGTATTGCTTTCGCCTGGTATTTAACTGAATTGCTTCTCTTTTTCAGGTGCTATGTCTGGCCGTCAATCTACACTAGACAAACTCCGAAGAGTGCATCACCCTTCGTCTTATTATGAACCTCGACGTGGAGACTCTGATCTTGATCGTGAACGGAGGCATCATGGCCAGGAATATTATGCAAGGTATCATCATCGTAGTTACTCCAGTCAGGAGCGATCGGACAGAGATCGGAGATACCGCTCCCCTTCTCGTTCTCCTCCGCCACCCCGAAGCCATATTCAGGTGTCTGAGCCTCTACGACATCAGCCGTCTTCGCAGGTTTCGAGGCTTGATCCACATCGTTCTAGAACTGAGGTCGTTACGACCACGGCTGCGGAGGAGGCCCCTATTGAACCATCCGGTAAAGGGGCTATCAGACTTGCTCAATTAAAGAGGGACTTCCCTAAAATCTGCTTCGACGCTTGTATTTTTCCTCCTAATCTCAAAAGAATTCCCGAAGATGCTGTGACCACAGCACTTAGCTATACCCACGATTTCTATGCTCAGTACAAAGAATGGTATAAGGCGGCTATTAAGGCTTCAAAAGTAGCCTTCGATCGAGCCAAAATTATCGAGAAACTGGAAGCCGACTTGGCTCAGAAGAATCGTATTGTTGATATACTCCAATCTGAGGCGGAATCTTCTCGCAAGGCCGAAGCCGAGTCGCTAAAAAAGGTTGATGAGACATTAGTTGAGATGGCGAAGATGCAACAGGCACATTGCACTTCAGTTGAAGATTTTGGCCATCGATACAAAAATGTGGAAGCCGAGTGGGATGCGGCAGTCAACGAACTAGAGGAATTAAAGGCTAAGTTTGCCGATACAAACAAAGAAAAAGACGATGCTAATACGGCTGCGCAAGAAGCGTGTGAGCAAGCTGTGTCTCTCCGAGTTGAGCGTGATGCGGCAGTCGCAAGGGTTAAGGAGGTTGAAACGGAGGTGGAGGAGAGAGTCCAGGCAGAGAGGTTCAAGATGGAGGCCGAATTTGACGAACTCTTGGACACATATAATGCCAATGTGTTAGAGTATAGAAATCTCTCCTGGCTAGGAGATTACTTGATGCTTCTCTTCAATACTTGGAAGAAACTATTGGAGAACAAGAGGATGTCTTGCCCGGATGGAGTATTAGATGAGTTTGAGCCTGAGTCACGTCTGCTTAGCGAGGATGAGAGAACTCTTCACGAGGCGATAATCTCTGTTGAGAAAGAAAGACTTGGCATCCATCAAACGGAGATCGGCGAAGGTTCGGGTGTCGCGCATCATAGTGAGAATATCGAAGTCCCTCTCCCAACTTCATCCGTAGCTATCACCGCGGTTGATCCACAAGTTATTCCTGCTTATAACCCGGACCAACCGGAGTTGTCCTCTGGCAAGACTGCTGTCTCCGAGCCTGTTCAAGCTCCAAGGCAAGGTAAAGAAGGTACTTTGATTATTTCCCTCATATCTTAAAGTTTCGATTTCCGAGAGAATTTTCTGGACTGATTACTTTTGCTCTCCTTTGTTCAGTGACTGAGAGCGCCACATTCGTGCCCCCAATTCCTCCGGTTCTATATCCTACGCACGGAGTTATTGTCACTGAGGCGATTTCAACTGCTGCCATGGCCGGTGATATGGGAAAGGGGAGCTCGATGTCGTTCGATGCTCAAATGATTGAAGAACTACTTGGTCACTCTCTTGACCCTATTCCTGATCCTTCATTCGCGATGAGTGGAGCTGCTCCAGTTTTTCAGTTCTGTCATGACGACCACCAGCGTATCCAGCGCAGCTCAGCTGTCTCGAGAGGAAGAGATTTTAGCTGAGATGAGTGCTGAGATGGCCACGATGGTGATAGTTGGTGGTCCTGGTAGTGACACTGCTCCTTCAAGCTTATCTTCTTTAATGGTGATCTCTCCCGGTGGAACGGTAACTGTCTCGAGCGTTGCTGAACAAACACCTGTCACCGCTCCCATGCCTTCAGTTCGCCCTCACAAAAGGATCTCTATCCCTTCCAGCTCTGAGGAAGACGTTGATATTATGCCAGATCCGGAGGATGTTCCAAAGAAGGACAAAAAGTCTCGTAGGAAGCCGGGTAGTGGGTCCAGTGGCTCGACTCTGAAGAAGAAGCCCCGGAAGAAGAAGGAGTGAGATTCTTGCTTTATCATGTGGTTGTGAATAGCAATTCTTTTATTTCCTCTTTTGTTCTTTTAGAACCGTGTAAATGTGTGGATTCGGCCCCCACTTAATTTAAACTTCTTGACTTACCATGTAATCGAACCTGTTTTTGTTGGCTGATGGAATGTGAAGTTGCTCTTTTCTTTTACTTAAGTGTTTTGCAATGTTTGTTTTGTTTTTTTTATGCCAAGTATGAAAACATAACTTCGTGTCATGATTTGATGAATGAGTTGAACTCCGGATATAGTATCACTTTGGTTAGTGATTAACACTTAGCTTTTCTGCCCTCTAGTCTCGGGGAACAACATTTTTAATTTGGTGGTTGATCGCATTTATCGCAAATCTTAAGCACATGTCCACATTCTGGGGACTTAGGATAATTTGAGATCAATAATCCAGTTCGCATTCCGAGAATTTGAGAGTTATCGACACTTGTGACACGGTTCGTGCTCCGAGAACCTGGAATTGATGTTTATACTTTGCTAACTTGGAGTCCGTTCGCGCTCTGGGAACGAGTTGTTGAGTGTTTATACTCCAATTCGCACTCTGGGAAGTTGGAGTCCGTTCACACTCCGGGAACGAATTGCTGAATGTTTATACTCTAATTCGAACTCTGGGAAGTTGGAGTCCGTTCGCACTCCGGGAACGAATTGCTGAATGTTTATACTCCAATTCACACTCTGGGAAGTTGGAGTCCGTTCACACTCCGGGAATGAATTGCTGAATGTTTATACTCCAATTCACACTCTGGGAAGTTGGAGTCCGTTCGCACTCCAGGAACGAATTGTTGAATGTTTATACTCCAATTCACACTCTGGGAAGTTGGAGTCCGTTCGCACTCCGGGAACGAATTGCTGAATGTTTATACTCCAATTCACACTCTGGGAAGTTGGAGTCCGTTCGCACTCCAAAAACGAATTGCTGAATGTTTATACTCCAATTCACACTCTGGGAAGTTGGAGTCCGTTCGCACTCCGGGAACGAATTGCTGAATGTTTATACTCCGATTCACACTCTGGGAAGTTGGAGTCCGTTCGCACTCCGGGAACGAATTGCTGAATGTTTATACTCCAATTCACACTCTGGGAAGTTGGAGTCCGTTCGCACTCCGGAAACGAATTGCTGAATGTTTATACTCCAATTCACACTCTGGGAAGTTAGAGTCCGTTCGAACTCCGGGAACGAATTGCTGAATGTTTATACTCCAATTCACACTCTGGGAAGTTGGAGTCCGTTCGCACTCCGGGAACAAATTACTGAATGTTTATACTCCAATTCACACTCTGGGAAGTTGGAGTTAGTAAAAGGATTGTCGTGTATCAATCCTTGTAAACGCTGGTGTAGTGTTCTGTCCCCGAGCTCGGGTTTCACTTAGTGAGTGACCGGTCGTATCACAGTCACTCCCTATTTGAATAAATCCCACCGCGTGATGGAATTTAGCTCTTCGTACATCGTGATATTATGCGTCATTTTCAGTTAATCACAACTTTTGGCTCGAAGAGATGGCATTTTATTGCTGAAATAAAAGAAATATGGCAAAATCAGTTGCCTTATTACAAGTTCAAACTTCAAAATGCAAAAATAAAATTCTAAGGAAGAAATTGACTAAAAATAGATAAGTAAAGCCTGTCATGTGTAGTAGCGACGGAGACTTTCGCTATTCCAAGCTCTCGGCAAAGTAAGACCGTCAATGGTTGACAACTTGAACGTGCCATCTCTGAGCTTTTGTGAAATCACATACGGCCCTTCCTAATTTGGCTTCATGTGCGAAGGGACCGGATAAATTCTCTTGAGTACGAGATCGCCGGGTTCAAAGGTTCGCAGGCGGACCTTGGCATTGTATATTCGAGCGACTCGACCCTGATGTGCGGTTGCCCTCAAATCAGCTTCTTCACGCTTCTCATCAAGTAGATCTGGAGATTCAGCAAGTAATATGGCATTCGTTTTCGGATCATAATATGTTACACGATGAGAGCGAACTTCCAATTCAACTGGAATAACGGCTTCAGAGCCATAGGATAGAGAAAATGGAGTGTGTCCGGTTGTAGTTTTGTGAGTCGTTCGGTAAGCCCATAGAGCCATAGGCAGTTCATCAACCCACTTGCCCCTGGCTTTTTCCAGTCGTTTCTTCAAAATAGACTTGATAACCTTATTGACGGCTTCAACTTGACCATTTGCTTGAGGGTGTGCTACTGCAGAAAATTTCTTGTGGATGTGAAATCGTTGACAGAAGTTCTTGAATTCAACACTGTCGAACTGGGCTCCATTATCGGTGATAATAGTATGCGGGAGACCAAACCGGCAGATGATGTTGCGTACCACGAAGTTGATCACTTTCTTTGTTGTAATTATTGCAAGAGGTTCAGCTTCAGCCCATTTGGTGAAGTAATCAACTGCGACGATGGCGTACTTCGCACCACCTTTAGCTAAAGGCAAAGCACCAATTATATCAACTCCCCATATTGCAAATGGCCACGGGCTGACCATTTGTTTTATCTCAGTAGGTGGAGATCTGGGAATTCGAGCGTATTTTTGGCATTTATCACACCTTTTGGCGTAGTCCATAGAATCGTGATTTACGGTAGGCCAATAATATCCATATCGAAGTATTTTCTTGGCAAGTGCTTGCCCCCTGGTGTGATCGCCACATTCTCCTTCGTGCGCATCGTGTAACACTCGTTTGACTTCGTCGTGTGCGATACACCGGAGAAGAGGAACAGAATATCCCCTTCGATACATAACTCCATTCTGAATGACAAACCGTGAAGCTTTTCGAAGAATTTGTCTTTTCTCACTTCGTCGTTCGGGCAATGTGCCACGCTCAAGGTAGTCTCGGTAGGGGGTCATCCACGATTCCCTGTTGGAAGTAGCTTCAAATGTGAATTCATTCTCTGCTCGATTAATGCTTGGAGAGGATAAAGTCTCGACTGGAACGAGTCCCAAGTGTTGAGCTTCGCCTGTACTTGCCAACTTTGCCAACGAATCGGCTTTCTGATTGTGTTCTCGGGGTACGTAGAAAATGGTATAATAATCGAACTGATCAAGTATTTCTCGGACCCGGGCTAGATAAGCGGCTAATCTTCGATCTTTGGCTTGGTATTCACCCCGAACTTGGCATACTATCAACTGGGAATCACAGTAGATTTCCACAGCAATAATTCTTAGGTCACGGGCCAACTTCAACCCAGTAAGCAAAGCTTCATATTCGGCTTCATTGTTGGTTGCACGGAAATCAAACTTTAAAGCGTAGCATATGGATCTGCCCTCGGGGGTTTCAAGCACTATCCTTGCGCCCGAGCACCGATCGTTGGATGCACCATCAGTATATAGCTTCCATATGTACTCGGGGGATTTACTAGTTTCAGGTAAGTCATCATGAGTAGTGAATTCGGCAATGAAATCTGCAAGGACTTGACCGTGTATGGCTCGTCTCGGTGTATAGGTGATGTCAAATTGACTCAGTTCGATGTTCCATTTTAGTAACCTGCCAGACGTCTCAGGTCGTGTGAGGACTTGTCGTAACGGCTGATCGGTGTACACGGTGATGGGATGAGCCTGAAAATATGGACGGAGCTTCCTCGAGGCGATGACTAGACAGTATGCCAATTTTTCTAACCTTGGATAATTTCTTTCGGCTCCGGTTAACCGTTTGCTAACATAATAGACTGGTTTCTACACTCAGTCTTCCTCTCGAACTAACGCAGCAATGATTGCGTTTTCAGATACGGCCAGATAGAGGTATAACTGTTCATGATCAATAGGTTTTGAAAGAATCGGTGGTGTGGAAAGATGCTGAATCAATGATTGAAATGCACCCTCACATTCCGTAGTCCATTCGAAGTTTCGTTTCCCTTTTTGGATCAGGTCGAAGAAGGTTATGCATTTGTTAGTTGATTTCGAGATGAACCTGCTCAGTGCTGCAACCTTTCCATTAAGGCTCTAAACCTGTTTTATGGTCCTTGGAGTTTGAAGATTCCTAATCGCTCAAATCTTTTCGGGGTTGGCCTCTATTCCTCGGGCGTTGACGATGAACACAAGGAATTTTCCGGATGCGACTCCAAAATGACATTTTAGCGGATTAAGCTTCATCCCATATCTCCGGAGGACGTTGAACATTGACTCTAAGTCTTTCACGTGATCAGTGGAGTATCATGATTTTACCAACATATCATCTACATAAACTTCCATAGTTTTCTCGATCTGGTCGGCAAACATTCGATTGACTAAGCGCTGGTAAGTTGCTCCGGCATTCTTTAATCCAAAAGGCATGACCTTGTAGCAGTATAGTCCCAGGTCAGTTACGAAGCTCGTATGTTCTTGATCGGGCACATGCATGGGTATCTGATTGTAACCAGAATAAGCGTCCATGAAAGATAATAATTCCTGCCCGGCCGTTGAATCCACAAGTTGATCGATTCAGGGAAGTGGAAAGCTGTCTTTCGGACAAGCCTTATTTAAGTCAGACTAGTTGATGCACGTTCTCCATTTCTCATTCGGTTTTCGGACAAGTACAGGGTTGGATACCCACTCCGGGTATAAAGCATCTCGGATAAACCCATTCGTCTTTAGCTTATCAACTTCTTCTTTGAGGGCGGCAGATCTCTCTGGATCCATACCGCGTCTCTTTTACTTGACCGGGATATACCGTGGGTCAATATTTAAGGTGTGGCTCGCGATGTCTGGCGAGATTCCACACATATCAGAGTGTGTCCAAGCGAATACGTCTAGATTTTCTAGGGGAAATTCGACCAATTCCCGTTGCACTTGTGGGTTTAGTTGAGACCCAATTTTTAACATTTTTGAATCATCATCATCATCATCATTAACTGGGATATCAATTGTCAGTTCGACGAGGGAAGCTTGACTTTCTTTAGACTCATCATTACCTTCAGTGTCTCTGGGGTCTAGATCTTTCTGGAATTGGTCGTGGTGCCTGGGCCGAGGCCCAGGCACTAATTGTCAATCATCGGCGAAACGGACGCAGAGAGATTCCTCCACGCCCTTTCCTTTCTCCTTTCTCTGCGCTTCTCGCAGTTCGGCAACATAACAGGCTCTCCCAGCAGCCTGATCTCCTTGAACGATCCCAATCCCATGATCAGTGGGGAATTTCAAAGTTAAGCACCATGGGGCGATTGCTACCCTGAATTCGGCAAGGGCCGGTCGGCCCAAAAAAGCATTGTATGGAAAGTGGATATCTAGGACAACAAATTGTAACATTCGGACTCTTCGGCTTTCTCCAACTCCCAACTCCACTGTCAACTCCACCATTCCAGTGGGTATATTAACACTTCCATCGAAGCCATGGATTCTAGATTGACAAGGCTTTAAATCTTTGGCTTTCATTTTCATTTGATCATATGCTCTCTTAAACAAGATATTTACTGAACTCCCACTGTCCACCGGGATCCTCTTCATCCAAGCAGGACCAACCTGGGCAGATATGACTAGTGGGTCTATAGTTGGGGCTTCGACCTTATCAGCATCTCAGTTTCTAAATACGATGTCATCTGCCATCGTCCTCTGTTGTTTGGCCGGAGCCCCTTCATCAAGTGTACTGCAACTTTCAAAAATCACATGCCTGATCGAATTGTCATATGATTCCATTTCCCTCCAGCTTCGGTCCGCTGGATGAGGACCACCACTAATTGTATTTATGACCAACCTCCCTCCTGTACGAGTGGGCTCCTCCTGTCTCTCTTGGTTTTGTGCACGATTTTTGTTGACGGGCCCACACTACCAGCCTGCGGTGCCCGTACGAATTGATCTAACTTCCTTTCCCAGATCAATTTTTCAATAAGGTCTTGCAAATGCCTGCAATCATTGGTATTGTGTCCATAACTTCCGTGGAATCTACAGAACTTCCCCGTTTGAATCTGTCTCTCCGATGACGGTTTCAGAGTTGGCTTCTTATACTGCATTGCATTACAAGTTTGTAGATACACGTTTTCCAGTGACGTATTCAGTGGTGTATAGCTTTCAAACATTTGCGCCCTACGCCGCGGTCCACGATTCTGATCCTGCTTCTTATTTCTATTATCGCCGTTCCTCGGTTGGGTTTGCTTGTTTTGAATATTCAACTGTACTTTTCCTGAGCTCTCCCCTGATTGTTTCACCGCCACATTGCTTTGAACCCCTTCATTGCTGGGTCTCGCATCATCCTGCTTCCTAGATTGTTTCGCATCCTCACGCCTTAAGAATTGGGCGGCTTTGGAGTAGAAACGATCCAACGATGCGGGAGGTTTCCCAGTTAGCCAATTTCCAAATTCAGAGTCGGGGTCAATCCCCTTAGTCAAGGCCATTAAGATTGAATTATCATTGGGGTTAGTGATCTCTGCACAAGCGGCATTGAATCTTTCCAAATATCGCCTGAGTGTCTCTCCTGGGGCTTGAGTGACACTAGATAAAGTATTTACGTCTTTAGGCCTGGCAATGTGCATACGGAACTATTCAACAAATTTAGTGGCCAATTGGTTAAATGAAGAAATAGATCGTGGTGGTAATCGTGTAAATCACATTGTCGCAATTCCCCCCAGAGAAATGGGAAAACTACGGCATTTTACTGCATCATCAGCTCTTGCAGCAGTCATCGACCATTCGTATTTCAAAATATGTTGGTTAGGGTCGGAATTTTCTTCATACATGGGAAGAGTCGGCATCCTGAATCGCCGAGGAGGTTCAGCATATAATATGTCGTCGGTGAACGGAGTATGACTTCGGGAGATTCCCCAATCGTCATTTGTTAAGCGTTGACCTTCGCGGATCATTTGGCGTACCATAGCTGAGAGGTCAGGTGTTGCTATATTCGAAGGGTGATGAGCCAAAGTGTGGTCGGGTTCCATAGTGCGAGGTAGGATCGGGCACTGTCGACGATCCGTATCTCGCCTCCTTGGCTCGGTGTCTTCTGGGACATATGGCCTCGGAGTATGTTCTGCTGGTGGTAATTTTGATTGGAGTGATTTCGGTTATCAACTTCTATGTCAACTGCAGTGGCGGTGGCTTGGTTGTCCATAGTATGTTGTGGAATAGTGCCTCCTCGTGAGGAGGGTCCTGTGTGAAAACTAGCGGAAGGGCCAACTCTTATCTGCCCAACAGTTAATGCTTGTTGGTGACCAGCGGTATGCGCATGGTTTCCGTCTAGCCTGGGACGGGTAGATCTGCCGCTATAATCAGACAATGCAGAGCTTTCAGTGGAGGAATGAGGGGCGTGGTCCCTTCTGGATTTTCTACGCCTTTGGCGGTTTAGTTCATTAGTCAACTCAGCATTGGCACGTAGTTGTTCAGTCAGCCATTGTCGACTTTGGGTTAGTTCCTGGAGTAATGCCTGGAACTCTTGTCGAGTGACCGGACCTGATGGATCTGAGTGCCCGGTATCATCTTGATTGGGTGGAGGGAGTTGTAGGGGATTTTGTCTATCGCGGCCTTCTTGGCCGGCGGCAGTAGAAGTGGTTCTCGTGCTAACCATCTTGAGGTGTAGAATACTTTCCTAGATTTTGGTAAATCTAAATAGTATGGAAGGAGTCTGAAATTAAAGTCTGGATCTCTCCCTTAGATTTACGCAATCCGATATCGATGACAGATCCAATGAGCAGGAAAAAACCTGGGTTTTCTCAGTGAAAGCACCAAAGCGATTGCACCAAAATTGGGCAACACCCTTCGGAAGTTTTTGAAGAGATAATAAATGAAGAAATTAAATTGAAAATGAGGATTATCTAACAAAAACTTAAAGTTACAGAAGAGTAAATTGCACGGAAGACAAAAGTTTAGAGTGGTTCGGCGTTTGCCTACGTCCACTATGAAGTTTTATCACTTTATTGCTTAATACTTGAAGATTACAAATGTTTTAGAGCGATGTACAGCAGATAATAGGCTTAAATTCGAAATCAGCAAAAGTGAAGACGATATGGAGTGATTCCGGCAGCGTCCGGGCATGCTTTTTCTCTAGAAATTCTCCGATCCCCTTTCTGAATGACCAGGGGCTCTATTTATAGGTGTAGGAGGCGGATATTTCGCATAAAATCCGGGGAGAACGCTTCTGGCACGTGAGGTGGCCCATACGGCCGAATTCTGGAGATCCGGGCCCACTATGGTTCGAATCGATCAAGAAAGTGTCCAATCGTGATGAAACTTGGCATGGACATTCTTCTGTGTATACACAAGCTCCTGTGAAAATTTCATAGCATTTGGACTTGTAGATCTCAAGTTATGATCGATTCAAGACGGTGTTTTTCGTCCTACGGATTCGTTCGAATCGATATGGTTCGAGTCCATAGGGTCGAATCCATTCTCCTGCGCGTGAGAATGATGACGTGGTGCGAATTTCCTGGGTTGATCCACTTGTTTCTCCGAGTTTATTGGGTTGAATCCAAGGTTTTAGCCGCTTGGACTTGGTGGATTCGAAGACAACCATGGAACGGAGTCGAAGCCTCTTCACTTGCATGGATTCGACGGATTCTACCTCGATGGATTCGAAGTAGAAGAAGGTTTCATGGATTCGAACTAGGGCATATGGGTATGGATTCGACGCATGGCTATCTGAGGGCTTGCTCTATGGAGTCGAAGTAAAGGTACTCCTCATGGATTCGGAGCAATACATGTCTGATGGATTCGAACTAAAGCATACGAGGGTGGATACGAACTATTGCTATCTTGATGGATTCGAGGCACGGCTACATCTCATGCGTTCGAACTAATGCAAGGATGATGGATTTAAACCTAAGGCTTGGTTCTGTTGGGCTCGAACCAAGGCTATTCCTTCCACTTTCCTCTGGCGATAACTTGAGCGTACGAACCCGGATTGTCTCGAAATTTGGAACGTTGGTTTCCACAGCTTTGCTTGACTTGCCTTATCAGTTGTAGCCCGATCCGGACTCGGGCAAAATTCATTGATATTTTTAGTTGTCCAACAATCATTCAATGCTGAGGATGTGTGATCCTGTTTTTTCCAGTCAGTTCCTTGGTATCTCGGCCTTGCCAAAAGGCGGGATAACACCTATCCAGTTACATAGTTTCATGGAATTACTAAGAAGCTAATGGCCCCTGCTAATCAATTCAAAGCTGATGGCCCCTGCTAATCAATTCAATCATTTCATGGGTTCTCCCTAAACCTATTGATAACTCAAACAACTTCATTCTTATCCTAGTTTGCATAGGTTGACTAGGAGCCTATTGACATCTATTCATATCACCTCTGGATATAGTTGTCATTGTTTGCGCCAAAATTGGTCACAAACACCCGATAGTTGATAATTCACAATCACAGATCTCAAATGAATAATAAATATGTAGATCACTTAGAAAATTCAAAAGAAAGCAGTAAACAACACAGATTTTAAAGTGGTTCGGCGATCTTGCCTACGTCCACTCTGAGCTTGATAACTTTATTGATTCACTTGATGATTTCAATATGTTACAGTAGATTATAGCTTTGAAGTTTGAATACAATGGTGATAGAAAGATGTAGAATTGAATCCAGCAGAGTCTGGACGTCGAAAGCCAAAAGATCCCTTTCCTGTAGGCCTCAGGGGGCTATTTATAGGCGTAGGACGCTGATATCGCACTCAAACTTAAGGAGACTTCTTCTGGCACGTGAGTGGGCCCACGCGACCGACCCCACCAAGTTTCGACTCGATCTGTGATCGATACGAAACAATTTCATATCGATCAAAAAATGATCCAATCGAGCTGAAACTTCACAAGATTGTTCTTTAGCTTGTATGTAAGCTCCTGTGAAAATTTCGTTGCATTTGGATCTGTGGTTTGGGAGATACGATCGATACGAGTTATGATTTTGTGGCAGGCCATGTGGTTCAAATCGATCAATTCGCATCGATACCTTCGAATCGATCAGGGCACGTGAGCATGCGCTGATGTGTTGCGAAATCCAAGGATCTATCCACTTTGTGTGCCGAGTTTGACCGAGTTATTCGCATCTAACGCCGAAGTTTCACTCGTATCAACCGTTCAACCGCATCCATTTATTTCAGCACTTATTCGAATCGGTTATCGATTCGTCGTAGCCCTTGCTAGCATCGATTGTTATTGAGGTACTGCGTATCGATCGCTGCAGCTGCCATTGACACGAAGTGACCTCGCTCGAGTATGATGGATACGAACAAGGACTTGTACGCTATCAATTCAAATAACCATGAGCCACATGGATACGATCTGAGCCTTTGTGATCGATTCGAACTGGGTCCACCCTTGATCGATACGAAGCGTTTCGACCTCGATGGATACGAGCTACATCGATATGACGCTATCGCTCCTGGATCGATGCGAGGAGTCCAATGCCATATGGATTCGAATAGATTGAGGCGGTGTCATTCCGATGGATATGAAACCGATCGATTCGAACAAGCCAATGTCATGATTTCCTGATGGATGCAAATATGATGTATTCGAACAAGCCATCACTTCAACTCACCGTTGGATACGAACAACATATTCTTTTCACCTTGTATCGATCATATCTCATACGAACTCCGATTAACCTGAAATTTGAAACGATGGCTTTTATGGCTTTGCTTGCTGCGTCCCATCAATTGTATCCTGATGCGGGCTTGGACGAAATTCATCGATATCCATAGCGAAGCAGTGTATGATGGATCTTCGAGACGAACTAACTTTGGTTTTCGATCAATCCTTTGGTATCACGGCCTTGCCAAAAGGCGAGATAACACTTGCCCCCCAAAACATGCCTTGCGGTAGGAAGATGTGTTTTGTAATGCTATGAGCTGGATGTTCATATCTTGTCAACAACCTGTAAAGAACTCGATAGTTTCATATGACCTCGAATGACGATCGCTCGAGATCGTATGCCATTTGAGGTGAAACAGGACCGTTCGCGGTCGATGCCGTTCATGGCAAATGATGGAATGGGACCGTTCGCGGTCGAATGCCGTTCGCGACAAATGGTGTAATGGGACTGTTCACGGTCGGATGCCGTTCGCGGCATATGGTGGAATGGGACCATTCGCCATCGGATGCCGTTCGCGGCAAGTGGTGACCGTTCGCGGTCGGGATACCGTTTCAAACGAAGGGCGGCTGTTTGAGGTTGGATGTCGTTCTAGACGATTTGTGATCATTCGCGATCAGGCGTCGTTCTTGACGAATAGTGACCGTTCGCGGTCGGGTGCCACATGAGATAAAATGTGATCGTTCGCGATCGAGTGCCGCACGAGGCAGAATGTAATCGTTCGCGATCGAATGCCGCACGAGGTAGAATGTGATCGTTCGCGATCGAATGTTGAAGGGGACTTAGCAATACTAGAGTCAGATATCACATTCGGGTAAATTTCTGAATTAATGACATTGGCGGTTCATCTCCATACAAGGTGTGCTTGTGGACTGTTCGCGATCCAGTGGGTATACAAGTAAATTCTTTCACAGAATTGCAAAATTTAAAGCAATGTTGACATGAATTCCATAACTGAAATGTCCAAACAAACTAAGTCCAAATGTCCAAACCAAAACAAAACAAAAACATGACAAGAATGTCAAAGTGTAAACTCTTACTATGATGCAGTCAGTGGTCATTCAGAGCATGCCTGTGGATCATTCGCGATCTCATACATGTGGAAATGATTTAACCGTGTTAGTGAGAAGTTTACAACTTGTTCATCGTTATTTCAATCAATTGATAACCATACGGCGTCCTGGTTCAGGGTCACCTCTAGCTGACGTAGACGGCGGCCGCTTCGGCTCCACCGTTGGAGATAGCCTCCTCACATACTGAAGTAGCATACCATTCCTGATATGCCTTTCCACCTCATCCTTCATATGTCTACAGTCGTTAGTGTTATGACCGTTCAGTTCGTGGAATAAGCAATATCTGTCCGACTTTCTCTCGTCAACAGTGGGGTCCCTTTGCATTGGTTTACGATAGGGAACTTGTCCTTTGGCATCTTGGTAGATTCGCTCCGAACTTTCATTCAGCTCTAAATAAGTGGTGAATCGCGGCTCCCTCCGCGGCCGCTTTGACCTGTCACCATTATCCTCGGTCTTTCGTTTCCCTTTACCAGTCTCCGCACCTTTTCCAGGTGGATTTCCGCCCTTGATTGCGTAAACGTCGATTCCTTCTTCTCTTTCTGCACTAGTATCTTCCAATCGCAAAAACTTTTCCGCCTTGTGATTGAATTCTCCTAGATCCATAGGCGGATCTTTAGTTAATGAATTTTTGAACTCTGTGCCATCAGCTATTCCGGACACAACTACCATCTTAACCATGGATGGATCTGGTCAATCCACCGATGCTGCTGCTGCATTGAATCGCGTCAGAAAATTCCTCAAAGACTCCCCAGCTTTCTGCTTTAAAGTTGCCAAACTCATCACATTCTTGGGTCTTGCGATGTGAACCCTGAATTTCCTCATGAACCTCTCTACTAAATCAGCCCACGTTCCTATGGAGTTGCTCTACAGCTGCCTAAACCATAGTGTTGCGATATCTGTCAGATACAATGGAAAGCACCGGGCCATGACTTCTTGTGATTCCCCCAGCACTTCCATGTGCCTCATATACTTTGTTAGATGGATCGCGGGGTCCATCCTCCCATCGTACATCTCCATTGATGGTAGCTTGAATTTTGGTGGGTTCCTAGCCATCCTAATCGCAGGAGAAAAAGGACTCCTGTTCACGTATTCAAGATCTCTATTTACTAATCCTCCCCTCATGGCTCGCCTTACCATCTCTGCTAATCTGTCATTGTCTCCAAGATGTAGTCCTCGTTCATTGCTTTCGACCTGCCCTCCGAGTCCATGAGAGCTTTCTGAAATCTGCCCCTCGGCTGAGCGTTCATCCCTCTACCACCATCAGGTTGCTCGGATTCCCCTCTCTCTCTCCCTTGGATTGGATCAATATGCTCTAAGTGTGTGCCCCCCAGTCCTGGTGCTACGTCGAATGGTCCTGCTCCATTCTGAACTCCATCTGCTCCTCGATTTTGCGCTCCAAGTTGCCCAATCCGTTGAAACAAATTCTAGATCATCTCCTCTTGTCACTTCATCATTGTCTCCATCTCGTCCCTGGTGATGAAGATCGATGCCTGATTTGCGCCTGAAGAAGCCTCTTGACTCCCTTCATGCTGACTCCTATCAGCCCTTTGTCTTCTACTTGATTGTCTCGTCCTGACTCTTCTCATCTGAATCTTTAAACCTTCCGATTCAACTCTCAAACGATAGAACTCCTGAGTTCAACTCTCAGTGAAAGCATCAAAATGTTTGCGCCAAAATTGGTCACAAACACCCGATAGTTGATAACACAATCACAGATCTCAGATGAATAACAAATATGTAGTTCACTCAGAAAATTCAAAAGAAAGTAGTAAACAACACAGATTTTATAGTGGTTCGGCGATCTTGCCTACGTCCACTCTGAACTTGATAACTTTATTGATTCACTTGATGATTTCAGTCTGTTACAGCAGATTACAGCTCTGAAGTTTGAATACAATGGTGATAGAAAGATGTAGAATTGAATCCGGCAGAGTCTGGACGTCGAATAGCCAAAAGATCCCTTTTCTATAGGCTTTAGGGGGCTATTTATAGGCGTACGAGGCTGATATCGCGCTCAAACTTCGGGAGACTTCTTCTGGCACGTGAGTGGGCCCACGCGACTGAACCCACCAAGTTTCGACTCGATCTGTGATCGATACAAAACAATTTTGTATCGATCAAAAATTTATCCAATCGAGCTGAAACTTGGCAGGATTGTTCTTTAGCTTGTACGTAATCTCGTATAAAAATTTCGTTGCATTTGGATCTGTGGTTTGGGAGATACGATCGATACGAGTTATGATTTTTTGGCAGGCCGTGTGGTTCGAATCGATCAATTCGCATCGATACCTTCGAATCGATCAAGGCACGTGAGCATGCGGTGACATGTTGCGAAATCCCAGGATCTATCCACTTTGTGTGCCGGGTTTGACCGAATTATTTGCATCTAACGCCGAAGTTTCGCTCGTATCAACCGTTCAATCGCATCCATTTGTTTCAGCCCTTATTCGAATCGGTTATCGATTCGTCGTAGCCCTTGCTCGCATCGATTGTTATTGAGGTACTGCATATCGATCGCTGCAGCTGCCATTGACAAGAAGTGACCTCGCTCGAGTATGATGGATACGAATAAGGACTTGTACGCTATCGATTCGGATAACCACGAACCACATGGATACGATCCGAACCTTTCTGATCGATTCGAACTGGGTCCACCCCTGATCGATACGAAGTGTTTCGACCGTGATGGATACGAGCTACATCGATACGACGCTATCGCTCCTGGATCGATGCGAGGAGTCCAATGCCGGATGGATTCGAATAGATTGAGGCGGTCTCATTCCGATGGATACGAAACCGATCGATTCAAACAAGCCAATGTCATGATTTCCTGATGGATGCGAATATAATGGATTTGAATAGACCATCACTTCAACTCACCGATGGATATGAACAACATATTCTTTTCACCTTGTATCAATCATATCTCCTTCATATGAACTCCGATTAACCTGAAATTTGAAACGCTGGCTTTTATGGCTTTGCTTGCCGTGTCCCATCAATTGTAGCCTGATCTGGGTCGGGCGAAATTCATCGATATCCATAGCGAAGCAGTGTATAACCGATCTTCGGGATGAACTGACTTTGGTTTTCGATCAATCTTTTCGTATCACGGCCTTTCCAAAAGGCGGGATAACAGTCATAAGCCAACTACAAACCTGTTTATCTGACAACTTCCTTTACACATAATTTTCATGAGCTAACTATGAACCTGTCAACCTGACAGCCTCTTTTACACATAGTTTTATGGGCTTACTATGAACCTATCTATCTGACAACCTCTTTTATATATAGTTTTTGTGGGCTAACTATGAACCTTTTGGCCTCTGCCAATATCATATAGTTTTCATGGGTTTACTATAAACCTATTGGCCCCTGGCAATATCTTTCCCTTATATTTTAGCATCCCCTATCCTGGTCTTCCTGACCTCCTAGATGCAATTCCGTTCGTTTAGGAGTTTAATCAATTTACATTCACTACTGGGTTAACCTAGCTGGTTCTTCTATCCTTTATATCCTCAAAATACAGTTATGGGTTCATTATATATTGAACATATTCATATTTGAAGAAGTATTATAACCATTAACAATACCACTCCAGTTGGTTTAAGGTTCTTGAAATACATTTCGCATAAAACATAGTTATCTCCTTTAACTTATACTTTATCAAAGCAATACTTCTTCAAAATTACATACTTATAGTCATTACAAAACTCCTTTGTTTATGCCATGATCTTTTCCTTCAAAATTTTGAGTTTGGGTAATAAAACCTTTCTATACCTTCAAAACCTAGCTTCCGACTTCATAGGATAACCTCCTTTGAAAGCTCTTATAAACATTAGGCTCCTGTCTTATAATACGTTAAATATTACCTTTCGAAACCTTTCGCATGTATTAAAGTATTAGTATTTAACTTTAGAAGATTAACTTCGAAACCAGTTGAAAGTACCCCATTCGACACCATTGGAAGTAACCTCTTCGAAAACCAGTAAACCTTTCGATTAATTCTGAAAGGATTCAAGATACCTTTCGACAAGACTGAAAGGTTTGGTTTCGAAAGGTTATTTCAAAAAGGTTTTAAAAGGAGCTTCCACCTTTATTTTGTTCAAACCCTTCGTAGGGTTCGAAGGCAGGAGCTTTCGACTTAGTCGAAAGGTTTACTGGTTTTATAAATGTAAGCCACTTCCCAACCTTTTAAAGGGATCAAAAGCAGGAGCTTTCGACGTAGACGAAAGGTTTAAATGATTTGCCCAATGTTTTAATGTTTTCGAAGGGGTTACTTCCAATGGTGCCGAAAGGGGGTACTTTCAACTGGTTTCTAAGCTAATCTTCTAAAGTTAAATACTAATACTTTAATACATTCAAAAGGTTTATAAAGGTAATATTTAACATATTATAAGGCAAGAGCCTAATGTTTATAAGAGCTTTTGAAGGAGATTATCCTATAAAGTCAGAAGCTAGGTTTCGAAGGTATCGGGAGGTTTTATGACCCAAACTCAAAATTTTGAAGCGAAGTCCCACGACAATAAAGGAGTTTGGTAATGACTATAAGTGTGTAATTTTGAAGAAGTATTGCCTTGATAAAGTATAAATTAAAGGAGATAACTATGTTTTATATGAAATGTATTTCAAGGACCTTAAACCCACAAGAGTGGTGTTGTTAATAGTTATATTACTTCTTCAAATATGAATATGTTCACTATATAATGGACCCATAACTGTATTTTGGGGATAAAGGGTAGAAGAACCGGCTAGGTTAACCCAGTAGTGAATGTAAATTTAGTTAACCCGGTAGTAAATGTAAATTGATTAAACTCCTGAATGAATAGAATTATATCTTGGAGGTTGGGAAGACCAGGATAGAGGATGCTAAAATATAAAGGAAAGATATTGGCAGGGCCAATATGTTTACTGTAAACCCATGAAAATTGTATGATATTGGCAGAGGCCAATAGGTTCATAGTTAGCCCATGAAAACTATGTATAAAAGAGATTGTCGGATAGACAAGTTCATAGTTAGCCCATGAAAACTATTTGTAAAAGAGGTTGTCAAATAGACAGGTTCATAATTAGCTCATGAAAACTATGTGTAAAGGAAGTTGTCAGATAGACAGGTTTGTAGTTGGCCCATGAAAACAATATCCGGAGGTGATATTGACAGATGTCAATAGGTTTCTAGTCAACCTACGAAAACTAGGATAAAAATGAAGTTATTGGAGTTATCAATAGGTTTAGGGGTACCCATGAAAATGATTAAGTTGATTGGCGTGGGCCATTAAGTTCTTAGTGATCCCATGAAAACTATGTAACTTGACAAGGAGTCCATAAGTTTAAAATAGGTTAATAGTTAGCTCATTAAAACTATGAAATTGGATAAAGAATCCATAATTACTAAACTGGCTATTAGTAAACCCATGAAAACTAATAGATTAATAGTGATCCTAAAACTATGAGTATGATAGGGTGTCAGATTAAACTTGGGATGGGAAATCCTAATTGTTTTAAATATGCATATCATCATAGTATTTAAAAATGTATGTTTTAACCATTGTGGATGCAAGAGCACAGTATATGGTTTTCAAAAGGTTGTAGGATACTAGTGAGGGGTAAACTCGTTCCACTAAGCGGGGTGGTCTCACTAGATATCTAAAAGGATCGAGTTGTTGATTATTATTCATACTACGCTTTGTGTCTGACTCAAAGTTTTTGTTTTCCCCTTAAACTCTTGATTACTCAATTGATTTTGAATTGTTTGAGATTTAAGGTTCTTAGGTTTTCTTCTCTAACAAATAAATCTTCTAGAGACATGCAAGAGGCAGATAGTTATTTCAAGTTTTTCTTTCCGCCGTGTATTTTGTTGTAAAGGCAGATTTGTTAGCCGTACTGTATTCTTTGACCAACCAAAGGGGCATCTTCATATGTCGCTCTTGGCATAATTATAATAATTATATTTTGTAGAACGTGGTTAGCGTAATTTGGCGATTATGTATGGAACAAGAAATGTTTTGTTTTGAATGTGGAATTATGTTTTTGAATTGTTAATTTTTTTTCCATATTTCTATGATCTATGTATCAATATATCTCACACCGCCGTATTTGGTCACCGGAGATTAATATCTATGGATGACTGTAGCATTCATAGCCGTTAGTTTTGGGTCTCTAAGTCAGGGAATTTACAAATTGGTATCAGAGCTTAGGTTTATGAAACTTTTAAAAAAAAGATAAACCGAAAAGCTTTTTCAAACATAATCCAATGAATTTGAAAATATGATTGGGGTTTTGGTTTAACACGCTAGTAACGTATTTGTATTTGATAAATAGGTATATATCTAAGTACACATTCCCTTCCCTCTTAGACCATTCTTTTGTATCTTACTATGTCTCGTATGTAAATATACGAGAAAGAAGATATGGAGGCAGGAAATAGAAGAGAAAATCTGGGTGGAGGAAGCACCACAACCAATTGAAATGCCTAACCTAATACTCGAAGAAACCAAGGTCGACAAGCTAATGCTAATCAAAATGCTGAGACCAATGTAGGTGCTGGAAATCTACCAATAGATGCAAGGATAGTTTTACCAGTTGTTGGCTAATCTTTTGCAAGCAGGGGCTGCTAGGAATGTTGATGGAGCTAATCCTGTAGTTCCAGCTGGTTATAACTATGCTAAGCTTAGTTGAGACTATGTCAGTCTGGGAGGAAAGTCGTTTGCTGGAACATAAGATGCTGTGGAAGTAGAGAATTGGTTGTTGAACCATGAAAGGATCTTTACAAACCTAGGATTGAATGATGGAGAGAAGAGAAGGCTAGCCTCTAGATAGTTGCAAGGGTTAGCGCTTCATTTGTGGAACAGTGTGAAGATAGGAATGTCGGAGGAAGAGTTGACTTGGGCTGACTTCAGGTGGAGGTTTGAGCAGAGGTTCTTGTCTAAGGTTTCTAAATCTGCATTAATGAGGAAGTTTATGGATCTTGTCCAAGGAAAGATGTCTGTCATCGAGTACGCTGCTAAGTTTCATGAGCTATCTCGATATGGACATGCTTTGGTTGACACGGATGTTAGGAGGAATGAGAGATTCATTAGAGGGTAGAGGCTAGAGCTAGGCAAGATGGCTATGACTCGTATCAAAGAACCTTATCATGTGATGGTGGAAATGACCGTCTGCAATAAGGCTATGCTTGCCGTTTCGGCTCGAGAAAAGCGAGTTGTGTCTCAGGGTTCTCAGGAAAGGAAAATGAAGTTCTTTAAGAAGAAGGAAGCTCAGAAAGGGGATGCCGCAAAAAAGGCAAAGGCCAAGTTGGTGCGTTACAAGTGTGATAAGAAGGGCCATTATGCCAACGAGTGTAGAACTGGTAAAGGAAAGAAGCCCGCGGAAGAGGAATGTAAAATATTTCAACTATGACCAGGTTGGGCATTATAAGAACTAGTGTCCAAAGCCAGTCAGGGCGGACAGAGGGAAGGTGTTTGCTATCGAACCACCGTCTTCTTCTAGACCAACTACAACAGAGAAAGAAAATACTGTGACAGAAGGTATGCTTTTGATATAGAGTATACCAGTTAGGGTACTTCTTGATGCCGGTGCATCACACTCATTTATATCACAGTATTTGGTTGATAGGTTATGTATAGAATTCACATACCTTATTACTTCCTTAAGAGTTGTGAATCCAATAGCAGGGTATGCAACTCTTGGGATGAGATGTGGCCAGTTAGAACTTAATTTTCTAGGTCATAAGTTTGCATGTAGTTTGTATGTTTTTGATTTTGTAGCTTTCAAGATCATTTTGGGTATGGATTAGTTTGGTAAGTATGAGGCTAGGATATTTTGCCATGATCGGGAATTATCATTAAGGCACTCAAATAGTCATAACCGAATCATTTTCTCAGTGGAGAATTACAGTAAGAGTGTTTCTGCGTTGTTGAGTGCGATGGAAGTTAGAGAAGAGCTTAATCAGGTTCCTATGGCTAGAATTTTTCAGATGTCTTTGATCTGGTTATTGGATTACCACCGAAACAAGCTTTTTAATTTCGGATAGACCCTATACTAAGAGCTAAACCTGTCAGTTGACCACCTAGCAGAATGACACCAACATAGATGAAGGAATTGAAGGTGCAACTAATGGATCTTGAGGGAAGGAATTTTATTAGACCAAGCAGTTCGCCTTGGGGAGCGGTCAAGGTGTTTGTAAAGAAACAAGATGGGTTGATAAGGATGTGCGTCGACTATCGTAAGTTGAACAAATGGACGATCAGGAATAGATACCCTTCGCCGAGGATAGATGATCTATTTGATCAGTTAAGTGGAGCCAGAGTAATTTCCCATATGAGTTTAGCGAGGGGGTTCCATCAGTTGAGAGTGGCAGAGGATAGTACTCCTTGATGGCATTTGGACTAGATATGTTTCGTATGAATGATTGGTGATGCCATTCAGATTGATGAATGCACCTGCTTTCTTCGTTGATTTGATGAACCGAGTTTTCAAAGAGCACTTGGATAGGTTTGTTTTGGTGTTCATATATGACATTTTGGTGTACTCTAAAGATGAAAGAGAGCATGACAGTCATCTTAGAGTGGTGTTAGAAATACTGAGGCAGAATCAGCTGAAGGCAAAAAAATTCATGTGTCATTTCTGGAAGAGAGAAGTTAAGTTTTATGGTCATGTGGTTTCAGAGGAAGGATTGTCAGTTGATCCAGTTAAGATAAAGGCAGTTAATAATTGGAAGAGACCATAGAAGGTAACCATGATTAGGAGTTTTCTTGGACTTGCTAGCTATTACCGGAGATTCATTAAGGATTTCTCACGGGTAGCAGTGCCTTTGTCTAAGTTGACCGGGAAGGAAGTGAAATTTGTTTGGTCTGAAAAATGTGAGGAAGCATTCCCTTAGCTAAAGCATTTGTAAACCAATGCTCCACTATTAGTAGTTCTAGATGGTAACCAAGGGTTGGTAGTCTCCACTGATGTGTGTGGTACTGGATTAGGAGCAGTGTTGATGCAGAAGGGCAAAGTTATTGCTTACGTATTTAAGCAGCTTAGACTGCATGAAGTTAGATATCCTACTCATGACTTAGAGTTGGCTGTAGTGATTTTTGCCTTGAAAATTTGGAGGCATTATCTATTGGGAGAAAGATTTGAGTTATATACCAATCATGAGTCCTTAAAATATTTATTCTTGTAGAAGGAGTTGAATATGAGACGGTAGAGGTGGTTGACGTTTTAGATGCTTATGATTTTGGTGTAGAGTATACTCCAGGAAAAGGAAATAAGGTAGCAGATGCTTTCTGTAGGAAACATCAGAATGTGGTGTTAGCGATGTTGGCAGAATGGAAGGATAAAAAAGCTTTAGACAGCTATGTTGTGCAGTTGAGATCTACTGCTAGTTCTATTCAGGGTACTGCCATGTTATCCTGGTTGGAAGTTCGACCAGTGTTGATCAAAAGGTTAGCCTCTAAACAGAGAGAGGATCCACTTTTAACCGAGAAGACTAGAAGGCTTGAGATAGGATCAGAAATTAACGACCTAATGGAATTTAATCTTGACCAAAGAGGATGGTTGAGAAAGAAGGGATGGTTATGTGTTCCAGATGTAGAGAACTTAAGAAGAGAAGTTCAAGAAGAATATCATCTATCGAAGTTTACGATTCATCCCAAAGGAACCAAGATGTATCAAGACATGAAGAGGAGCTTTTATTGGGAAGGCATGAAGAAGGATGTTGGCTTGTGGGTTAGGCAGTGTATTAACTATCAAGAAGTGAAAGTTGAACATCAAAAGCCAAGTGGGTTACTTCAGCCTTTGGATATTGTAGTTTGGAATTGGGATTCGATATCCATGGATTTTATAGATGAGTAACCAAGGTCAAGGAGAGGAAATGAGAGTACATGGGTTATTATGGACAGGTTTACCAAGAGTCCCCATTTCATTCTAGTAAAGTCAAGCAGGATGGCACATGTTTTGGCTAATTTGTCCATGAAGAACATAATTAGACTTTGTGGGATTCCTAGTAGCATAGTCAGTGACCGAGATGCATTATTCACTAGTGAATTTTGGAGGAGTTTACAAGAGGTATTAGGAACCAAGCTCAAGATGAGTACAACTTACCACTCCACGGATGGATGAGTAGACAGAGAGGGTCAACAAGGTACTCGAGGATTTATTGAGAGCTTATGTGTTAGACTATGGTGAGTCTTGGGAAGATCACCTACATCTAATTGAGCTTTCCTATAATAATAGTTATCAGACTAGTATAGGAATAGAACCTTTTGAAGCTTTGTATGGAAAGCCATGTAGATCGCCAGCATGTTGGTTAGAGACCGGAGACAGATTGGTCTTAGGTCCAGATTTGGTGAGAGAGGCATGGAAAAGGCTGAGTTAATCCAAGGACGGATGAAGGAAGCTCAATCCAGGCAGAAGAGTTACACAGATAAGAGGCGTAAGGACTTGGAGTTCTCAGTGGGAGACAGATTTTTCACTAAAGTATCACCGATGAAGGGTGTGGTACGATTTGGAAAGTCGGGAAAGGTAGCTCTGAGATATGTTGTACTGTTTCAGATTATAGAAAGGATTGGAAAGCTCGCTTACAGAGTAGTATTGCCGAGCAGTTTGGCTGGTGTCCCATGTGTCTCACCTTTGAAAGTATGTGCATAATCCGGATGCTACTATTCCTCAGACAGAGTTGGAAGACTTAGTACTGGAGCATGCTTAGACTTTTTCTAGACAACCAGTTCAGATTGTAGCGAGAAATGAGAAGAGATTGAGGACCAAGACAGTCAAGTTGGTGAAAGTTCAGTGAAGCGACAATGAGAAAGACTGTACTTGGGAAACATCGGACATGATTCGAGAGATCTATCTTGATCTTCTTTAATGGTATGTCTATATTAGGTTTATATAGATTGGTTGCTAGTTAGATAGGCTAGTATGGTTGTTGGAAGATGTTACAGATGATTGTTATGTTTGCTAGTAGTTCTTACTGAATTTCGAGGACAAAATTCTTTAAGGAGGGGAGCCTGTAGCACCCCTTTTTAATTCACATTATTCAAGAAATTTAATTAGAATAAATTAAATAGAATAATGTATATAAGGAGATTGAGGTTGATTAATAAAAGATATATTGGCCATGCTTATTAAACTTAATGAACTTATATAAATGGTTAAGTACTTAAATATAAGGGCATAAAAGTAATTGCCACCTATGTTTCCCACTCTTATACTAATCCCCCAAACCATACATGTTCATTTTATTCTCAAACAAAAACTATAAATGTAAGAAGCAACAAGGCTGACCATAGGGAGATAGAAGAGAAGAGGAAAATTTAAGAAAAGCTTAGGATTTGAGCTTGAGGAAAATCAATCTCAAACAATCTCTAATCTCCTTATCTCAAACAAGGTGAATAATAATTTCTACATCTCTATTTTGATTTTTACATCAAAGTTTTGGATTTATGGATAAATATTTTTTATGATATGTGAATGATGATATGCTTGATTTTGATTTATAAAAGTTTGAACAAGGTTGTCTAAAAAAGGAGGTATATATGGTTTAGGGTAAATGTGGTTCAAATGCCATGGGAAAATTTTATGTTGTAGAAAACATGAATTTGGAGTTGGGTTTCAATTTTTATAATTTTCCAAACCGCAGAGAATTATTATGAATTTTTAAAGTAAAATATGATTTGTTGGGTTTATAAATTATTTTAGGAAAATATAATAAGAATTTGGATCTGAAATTTTATTATGTTAGATAACACGATGAAACGAATTTCTGAAATTTTTTGGGATTTTTACAAAGTAATTTAGTATTGAAATTAAATTATTTTGAAAGGCGAAACTAAATGATTTAATTGTTTTATGAGAGGAAGGGCTTATTTGTTAAATGATTAATTGGTTTAGTTTTGAGAAAAATTGCTTAAAATATTATCCAAAAAATTTAGAAGCTATGAAAGCCAATCAAATGTTTACAAGTAGGCAAGTTAGTTGCAAAAAGTTCGTTTACTTTGGAAAAAAAATCAGCTTTTACCCAAAAAAAGTTGGTTCCGTTTTTTTGGCAAACCTTTCGCCTTAGACCTCTCGAACAAGACCTTTCGACTTCAATGACCAACAAGGTCGAAAGTAAAACACATGATATCATTCAGGTGGTATGTAGTGAATTGAATTAAGTCGAAAGGTATAGTGTCGAAGGGTTGCATTCGAAGGGTTGCTTTCGAAGGAGTGGATACTTAGTTTATTTTGATTTGAAAAGAGAAATCACTTGTCTATTTCTAAAGACCTTTCAACACAGTCGAAAGGTTTGTTTTTCAAAAGGATTTTTTAAAAGACCTCGGAAAGTCCGAAAGGTTTGGTTTTGAAAGGTTATTTCAAAGAGGTTTTGAAAGGAGTTGCCTCCTTTATTTTTTCAAACCCTTCGAATGGGTCGAAGACAGGAGCTTTGGATTTAGTCAAAAGATTTACTGGTTTTTTAAATGTAAGCCGCTTCCCAATCTTCCAAAGGGATAGAAAGCAGGAGCTTTTGACGCAGATGAAATGTTTAAATGGTTTCCCAATGTTTTATAAAGTAGAAAGTGGTTTGCAAACTTTCACCTATGACCTAAAGTGATATTCTTAAGTATAAACCCAATGTTTTCGAAAGGGGTACTTTCAACGTTTTCGAAGGGGTTACTTCCAATGGTGTAGAAAGAGGTATTTCAACTGGTTTCGAAGCTAAGCTTCAAAAGTTAAATACTAATATTTTAATATATTTGAAAGGTTTCGAAAGGTAATATTTAAGGTATTATAAGGCAGGAGCCTAATGTTTATAAGAGCTTTCGAAGGAGGTTATCCTATGAAGTCGGAAACTAGGTTTCGAAGGTATTAGAAGGTTTTATGACCCAAACTCAAATTTTTAAAGGAAAAACCCACGACATAATAAAAAAGTTTTGTAATGACTGTAAGTATGTAATTTTAAAGAAGTATTGCCTTGATAAAATATAAGTTAAAGGAGATAGCTATGTTTTCTATGAACAAGGACCTTAAACTCGCGGGAGTGGTATTGTTAATGGTTATATTGCTTCTTCAAATATGAATAGATCACTATATGATGGACCCTTAATCGTATTTTGGGGATAAAGAGTAGAATAACCAACTACATTAATCTAGTAGTAAATGTAAATTGATTAAACTCCTAAATGAATAGAATTGCATCCTGGAGGTCAGGAAGACCAGGATATTAGAGGGGCCAATAGGTTTACAGTGAACCCATGAAAACTGTATGATATTGGCAGGGGCCAATAGGTTTATAGTTAGCCCATGAAAACTATATATAAAAGAGGTTTTTAGATAAACAGGTTCATAATTAGCCCATGAAAACAATGCGTAAAAGAGGTTGTTAGATAGACAGGTTCATATTTGGCCCATGAAAACTCTGTGCAAAAGAAGTTGTCAGGTAGACAAGTTTGTAGTTAGCCCATGAAAACTATATCCGGAGGTGATATTGATAGATGTCAATATGTTCCTAGACAACCCATGAAAACTAGGATAAGAAAGAAGTTATTGGAGTTACCAATAGGTTCAGGGAGAACCCATGAAATGATTAAGTTGATTGGCAAGGGCTAATAGGTGTTTATTGATCCCATGAAAACTATATAGCCAGACAAGGAGTCCGTAAGTTAAAAATAGGTTAATAGTCAACCCATGAAAACTATGAAACTGGACAGGGAGTCCATAAATACTAAACTGGCTATTAGCTAACCAAAGAAAAATAATAGGTTAATAGTGACCCTAAAACTATAAGTATGATAGGGTGTCAGATTAAACTTGGGATGTGAAATCCTAATTGTCTTAAGTATGCATATCCTCATAATATTTTGAAACTGTATGTTTTAACCATTGTGAATGTAGGAGCATAGTACATGGTTTTGAATTGGTTTTAGGATACTAGTGATGGGAAAACCTAGTTCCGCTAAGCAACGTGGTCTCACTAGGTATGTAAAAGGATCAAGATGTTAGATTATTATTCATGCCAGGCTTTATGTCTGACTCGAAGTTTTTATTTTCCCCTTAAACTGTCGGGTACTCAATTGATTTTGAGTAGTTTGAGATATAAGGTTCTCAAATTTTCTTCTCTGATGAATAAAGCTTCTGGAGGCATGCAAGAGGAAGATAGTTATTTAGAGTTTTTCTTTCTGCTGTGTATTTTGTTGTAAAGGCAGACTTATTAGCCTTATTATATTCTCTGACCAACCAAGAGGGCATCTTCATATGTCACTCTCAGCGTAATTGTAATAATTAAATTTTGCATAACGCAGTTAACGTAATTTGGGGATTTTGTATGGAACAAGAAATGTTTTTTTTTTGAATGTGGAATTATGTTTTTAAATTGTTGATTTTTTCCATATTTATGTGATCTTTGTATAAATGTATCTAACGTCGCCATATTTGGTCGCCAGAGATTAATATCTATAGATGACTGCACCATTCATGGCCATTAGTTTTGGGCCTCCAAGTCGGGGTTGTTACATGCTTATAAAAGCATCGAGAAATAAGCAGGTTGTGTCTGCTTATAGTTTAAATGCTATTCCATCTTTATCGAGGCTCCATCGATGAAGGAGAAGCTGAAAAGTGTTGTTACATAGGGTATTCTTTCTATTTATGATACTCTCATATGTGTTTTATTTGATATCGGGGCTTTACATTCCTTCATATATAGTGAGATGGAAGATAGTTTAGGATTGAGATTCGAGATAGTCGATCGACTTTTGATCATCGCGAACCCTGTTTAAGGACCGACTAGCGTTTGCATGGTTTGTCGAAACTCGACACTATCTAGTCATGGATGTTTGCCTGCTTATGATTGCTTTGTTTTCAGTTTTATGGGGTTTGGAATTATCATGGGGATGGACTGGCTGCAAAGGTACGGAGTAGTAGTGGATTGCTAGAGGCCATTAGTGACAATAGGGATGGATGATGGGCATAGGTAAGAGATGGTTTGCCTACCTAATGATGAGATGATAGTTAGCTTTCTATATTTGCTCGAGATTCTACATGACGAGTTGTCATCTGTACCTTAAGCGAGGGAGTATCCAGACCTATTTGAGGAGGTGACCGAATTATCACCACACAGGGTGATAGAGGTTCGTACAGATTTTGTGAAGGATGTCAGGCCAATAGTCATGCCTTTAAGGCGTATTACACCTAGAGAGTAGGATTTGGAAGTGCAAGTGAATGACCTGTTACCGTGAGGTTCATTCATATGGGCATATCAAAGTGGGGCACACCTGTTGTATTCGCCGTTAAGGCGGATGGCTCTCTGAGGTTGTGTGTAGATTACCATGAGATGAATAAAATGATGAAGAAGAACAAGTTTCCATTCCCACATATAGACGACTTGTTCGCTTAGCTCTATGGTGCAAGGGTGTTCTCTCGGTTGGATTTTGCAATGGGATTTCATCAGCTAATAGGGGCAAAGGAGAGTGTGCAGATAGCATTTCACACGCCATTCATATTCTATTAGTGGTCGGTTATGCCATTCGGCCAACCAACACACTGGCATACTTTGTTGATCTTATGAATGCTTTTTTAGGGATCAATTGAATATGTTTGTACTTGTTTTCATAGGCGATATCCTTGTTTGTTCAAGGATGGAGGAAGAACATAGGGAGCACTTGCGGATTACGCTTGAGGTGTCGAGAAGATACCGATTGAAGGCGTGTAGCTTCTGGAGGAGGGAAGCGCAATTTTTGGCGCATGTAATTTTTAAGGAGATAATTGCTGTGGATCCTATGAAGGTGGCAGCAGTGTAGGATTGGGGTTGACCCAAGACCACTACGGACGTGAGAAGTTTCCTTGGACTGGCACCATACTATAGACATTTTATCCAAGACCTCCCTAAGGTAGCAGCACCATTAACCAACTTGACGAAGAATAATAAGACTTTTAAATGGGACATGAGGCGCAAACATGCATTTGTGAGTCTAATGGAGAGGTTTACAAGTGTACCGGTGTTAATCATTCCAAGCAAGAGCTAACATTATACATAGATGCCTATGGTACTGCACTTGGTGATGGAGGAAACCGCACGAGAGGAAGCATCTGACTCATGAATTGGAGTTGGCACCGATATTATTCGCTTTGAAGATATTGAGGCATTATTTTCTTAGGGAGAGGTTTGAGTTGTATGCGGACTACAAGTCGTTTAAGTATCTATTCTCCCAAAAGGATCTTAACCTTCACCAGCAGCGATGGTTGCAGTTCCTGGACTCCTACACATTTGGCATTTCCTATACATTTGTTAAGAGAATGCAGTCGCCGATGCTTTGAATAGGAGACATGCTAGCTTGGGAGCGATGTTCCTACAGTGGAAGCAATTGGAATTCATTACAAATTATGATTGCCGAAAGTATTGTTGAGTCTAATAATCAGACCTACCTTGATTGAGCGAATCGCCATTAGTCAAAGACGAGATGCTAGACTAGTAGAGATCGTGAAGAAGATAAAGGACGTGATAGAGTCTGAGGAGATGAAACAGAATGGGATTGACCATAATGGTTGGCCCCATAAGAATGGAAGACTATTTGTTCCTGATGTTGATGGGTTAAGGGATGAGGTACTCCACAAGTGCCATGATTGACTATACATCCCAATGGCAATAAAATGTACCTCGATATAATGAATACAATTTATTGGGAAGGGATAAAGGAGGACGTTGGAACATTCATCTAAATATGCATGAACCATTAGTTGGTAAAGGCAGAGCAGAAGAAGCCAAGTGGGTTGTCGCAACTGCTCGCATTCCTAAATGGAAGTGGGAGCAGATTTCGATGGATTTCATCGATGGATTACAGAGGACCAGAGGTGGGTATGGTAGCATTTGGGTTATAGTCGATAGATTGACGAAGAGTGCCTGATTCATACCGATCAAGTCAATTGGAACGACATCCAAGTTGGTCGATTTGTGCGATTCCATAGTGTGCCGAAGAGCATTTTGAGCAACCGAGACCCATTGTTCACTAGAGGGTTTTAGAAGAGCATGCAAGAAACTTTGGGACAGAGGTGCATCTTAATATAGCTTATCACCCACAAACAGATGGGAAGACCGAGAGGGTAAATTGTATTCTGGAAGATCTCTTGCAAGCTTGCATTCTTGATTTTGTCAGTTTGTGGGACGATCATTTGCATTTAGTGGAGTTTGCATGCAACAACAGTTATCAATTTAGCATCGGTATGGCACCATTTGAGCGTTATATGGTCGAACATGCAACGCCCCTTCTTGCTGGTGGGAAGTGGTTGAAAAGTTGATATTTGGGCTTGATATGGCTAGGGAGACTTCAGAGAAGATCGAGATCATTCAGCGACGAATAAAGGCTGCTTAGGATAGGCAGAAGAGCAACGCTGATAAAAGGAGATGTGATTTAGAGTTCACCATCGGTGTTATGATATTCATCAAGATCTCTTAGCTGAGGAGTGTTGTTCGGTTTGGTACTAAGGGGAAGTTAGCATCGAGATTCGTTTGTGCTTTTCCAATACTTGAGAGGATCAGGAATCTAGCATGTAAAGTCGACTTGCCCCAGAAGATGGTAGACATGCACAATGTGTTTCATCTATCTCACTTGTGAAAGTTTGTACATGACTCAGGCGTAGTAGTTCAACTAGATCAGTTTGATGATATCGAGATTGGACCAGAAGCATCTAGACTAAGTAGGCCTATTTGTAACGTTGGACGGGATATGAAGCTGCTTAGGAGGAAGACGGTAGAATAGTAAAGGTCCAGTGGGGTTAGAGTGAAGATGATTGTACTTGGCAGACCGAGAAGAGCATGAGGACCGCTTATTTAGAGCTCTTTACTTAGTGAGACTTTTGTTTATCGCATTTACTTTCACGTTCGATAACATATATGATAGTTTAGTACCCTACATGCTAGGTAGGCGTAGATATCATTTGTTGCTTTAGTGTTTGACATGTTAGCTCGTTGATGACGGGCACGCGGGGTAACTATGTTTACTTTTTTCTTGTTTATATTAGGATTTCGATGGCGAAATTCCTAAAAAGAGAAGGGGTGTAACGACTCGTATTTTATATATCAAAGGATCGTAAAATATTATTTTTAATTCATATGTGGTCGTATGACTCTATGACTTTAGAAAATGCCTATTAAAGACATTTCTTGTATTTATATTTTTTCAGGGTGATTTTACCTCTAAAAGGCTTGTATCGGCTATAACTTTTGATCGAAGCCGAATTAGTGTTTGAGACCATTTCCATTAGAAAGATACGATGGTTTCCCTTTATGTAGAGTAGTCATAATAGCAGTTTGAACTTTTTGGCTAGGAGATATAGATATTTAAAGATTTGGCTCTGGTCGGTGCTAGGCATGTTAGAAGATTGGAGAGGAGTTGCCTTGGTTCGGCGTGCTCGGTTCGACATGCTCTGTTCGGCGTACCTCTGGGGAGGAAAGCGCTTGGGGTTTTGCTTATAAATAAGAGTGCCAATCCTTCCACAAATCATTTTTTACCACTTCTCAATCCAGCCCCGACCTCCATTATTCCTCTCTTCACCTAACTTCTTCCATTTCTCATCCAAATCGCAAATAAGCAGAGGGATTCATCGAGGAGCTTTAAATCTACATCTTTTGGAAGGAAATTGGATCTTAGCTGGGATTTTCGGATTTGCCTTGGTTTGCGTGCAAATTTCCATCTTTGGATGTTTGTGAGTGATTTATCATCTCTCGCTTTCCTATATATGCATCTTTAGGTTTTGATAAGTTTAAACCCATTTTTAAAGTCAAATTAATGTTTAAAAAGATGTTTTCTAAGTCGAATCTAAAGTAAGAGAAATTTTTAGGATATCTAAAGTAATTTAATCATCTCACTTGGAGTATGGTTGCATTTGTATGTAATAGGCTATCTTATGGCTGCATTATATGTTAAATTGCTATGGATGTTTATTTGTGTTCCTATGTGCGTTGTGTTGGTGTGAATATTTGTATGGTTGAAACGCTCATCGAAGTGACTTAGAATTAGGGACCATGATCTCCGGGCTTCGATGGATTTTCTCATTGTTGACAGTTGAATCATTGCATATGGAATGCACAATGTTTGAAGAATGAACCATAGCGATGAAATTGAAGTGAAGTTTTGGACTCGGTAAAGCTATAGGGAATCGGTTTGACATAAGTTGATTTGGCATAGGCTTGGTCTGGTGGGGTGGATGGAGCGATGACTGATCATGGAGTTCAGTTCTATAGTAGGGTTGGCTCGGCGATTAGAAAAGTTTTAGTGGTTTGATGGTGGTGAGTGCTCAATAGCTACGTAAGAGAATCTGTTCGGTGGTAGGGCTGTTCGATGGCCGATCGGGGTGACATGTTCGGTGGCAAGGCGGAGCGGCGATTGAACATAAAACTCAGTTCGGTGGTGGAAGCCAGACTATGGAAGGTGGCTTGGCTATGCATGTCTTGGCTAGCATCTTGCTTGGCTCGGTCATAGGATGGACCGGCAGAGGTAGAGCAGGAGTTTGACTATATACTTTGGGTGTGGCACAAACATACTTCAGGGTAGAGTTTGGGGACCTTTGACAAGTTGATGAGGATTAAGGGTGGACGATTCTGGGATGACTCGTGCTGAACTTGGACTTCGTGCAGCAACTAGTGAAGCGATGACGTGGTGCTTCGAGGTTATGATGTGATGACTTTGGGACTTAGTACAATGACTCTACGACTTGCGATGGTTGTCTAGAGGAATTCCTAAGATGATGACTTAACGATGGGAGTCATGGCGGTGATCCTTAAGGGCAAGTTTCACGATGATGTCCTATTATGGAGATAGTCGGGATGGAATAACGATTTAGTTCCATTATAGAGACATATGCAAAAGTGGTCATTGGTAACTCGAGCGCTTCTAGTGTGCTTGTAAAGAAGGGGTATGTGGGGATTCCCACCTGGATTACGGTTGCGTTCGAATTTTGCGATAGTAGATTACCCTAGGATATTCGATTGTGGGCGTGGTTCCTAGCCTTTCGGAGTGGCATGGATTCAAGCACCAATGAAGCTTGGATTACAATTGGATTCCTGGTTTATGATTGTACCATACGAGTTATCATGTATCGAACGCACACGAGTGACGGTGAGGACTGTGTGATGTATGATATATTTGCCATGGTTGTTGTTACACTAGAGTGTTACACGATGTAGGTATTTTCGACCATATACCTAGACACTGGACATTGTATTACGATCGAAGGACATTTATGTGACTTTAATAGTATATTAGCATATGCCGATTGGTATGTGCTAACTCTTTGGATGTAGGTATATGTCAGGTATGGTTCTACATATCTTATGTCTGTATTTACTATATACTATTCTTTTAAAGTATTTTCTAGATGATATGTCGCTCACACCAGACTGTGGTCTGACTCAAGGTTTTATGCTTTTCTTCTTATCAATTTGGGTGCTCTTAAATGTGTAGATTAGGACTAATAGGTCTGGATAGCCCGCGGAGCTATACGGAGTACAAGCAGGAGGCTACACTTAAATATTTCTATATTTGAAGCTTACTATCGCTTATATTCCGCCGTGTAGTACCGTGAAGCTGTGTTAGCAATGGTATTATTAGAGATAATATTAGTGTTTATTTTGGTGATTTGGAATGTATAAACATTTTAGTTCAGTTTTTGTATAGTCTGTGATCCTAGTGTACTCTGTTGTTCTTATCTATGGTTCATTTGATTGTATCACTATCTCGTCTGTTTTACATCTATGTTGTTATAATATATTTATTTATGCGCTGTGAAATGTTGTACAGGTTCTATGTTGGATTTTATTACTTTTAACCCTTGGCTACCATTCTACATCGGTCGGGTATCCCCCGCAATGCTCTTTTCAGGTATATAGGGTACTGGAGGTGTAGGGCGATCGTCACATAAACCCTTCGCATATTTTCCCATACTTATATGCGGACGTATATCTCTTTCCCATGGGTCTTATTGTTGGAAATAACCCACATCACTAGTATGTATATACAGCTGCTAACAGCTTTTAGGTAAAAAGACGACTTCTATTATGTGACTTTAGTAACCTTACATCCCATCCCATACTAAACCAAGCCATTTATCATAAACCAAAATATTGGCTAGGCGCACTAATTTACGCTCGTCCTAAATGTATTATTGAGGCTATATAATTTCCGCTATGGAAATTATATTACCTCCTATATTTATTTATTAGTATTAAATTACTTATTCACTGCGAACCTATTCCTATCTTAAAGGCTTATTTCTTATATTCTTCATTTCCTTCTTATATCTCATAAATGTCAATTGTTCATAATAAATGGTCATTTAATATTCAAATAGGAGAATCACTAATGACAATTAATTACTCGTTTCTAATTCAACTTATTATGCCTGGTACATTTTTCCATAAATGTCATATTAAATTCTGTAATCAATCTCATTAAATGCATTTATGCCCCTATATAATTCCAGTAACTTCCTATTAACTGCATATTTATTGCCTACTAAATTTACAGTCATTACTTATACTTTTTCTAGTTGCTACCGTTTTTCCATTGCAATCCCATAATTCTATGATTTACTACGCTATTAATATTTAGTCATCCTAATTATAACTAATACTAGTACCGACACATATTTATGTAGTATGCTTTATTTGTTATCCAACATGTATTTATATTTTAATTGGTAGGCATGGTCGTATGTATACATACATACATGCATACATACATACATACATACATATATATATACACACACACATATTTAACTAGTAAGCATATGTTGTTCAATATAAGTAAATGGCGATAGATAATATTCCCGAAACCCTAGGCGATCTGGAAGAAGATGATAGTGGCGGATGGAAAACGGTTAAAAGGAAAAGGAAATATTCATTTACAGAGATAATGAGGCAAAATACAGGGATATAAAAGTGTAGACTAGAGAAAAACCCTAAACCTTGGGTTGAGGCAGTCGAAAGAAAAATTGAATCAAAGATAAAGTTGACTTTTACAAACCTATTAAGGATGGGAAGGAATCGTACCAACTAATAGATGATACAGACTACGAAGAATCTAATATGATGAAAAAAAACTCGATCTACATCAATATGGCTAGTAAAAGACCCTATTTTGTCTATTTTAATGCTTATATCAAAAAGGTTTGGAACCATAAGAGATAATGGTTTTTATTTTATAAAATTTGAAAGAGAGGACGATTATGAATGAATTCTTAAAGGAGGACCTTGGCTAATGGATAGCAAGGTGATTTTCATGAGAAGATGGGAAGTGGATTTTAACTTTGAAAGAGCCATGTTGACCACCTATCCTATTTGGATTAAATTTAACAATCTAAATTTGACTTCATGGAACATATGTATCAGCAAACTTGCAAGCCTAATTGGAAGACCATTGAACATTGATGAAAACACCAGGTTAAGTGAATCAAGTATGCTAGAGTTCTTGTAGAAGTGGATGTAGAGGCTGAACTGCCAAAAAGTGTTAAGGAAATTGATAAGCATGGGAACATATACATCCAAGAAGTGGAGTATGAATTTGCACCTCCTAGATGTAGGGAGGGTAAGTGTTTTGGGAATATAAACTTGCAATGTAATAATAATCATTCTAAGCCTAGGCAAGTGTGGGTTGAAAGACCAAAACTAACCACAAATGTTTCAACTAGTACTAATAATGTAGAACCCCTAATAAAAGAGACTATTAGTAGTACTGGGCTAACCCCCTAAAAAAATAGTGTAGCTACAAAAATTATACACAAAATGCCACCACAATTAGCACCCTATATATAAGAAAATACTGAAACTAGTGTAGATGACTCTGCAGCAAAGATAGCAGTAGCTCATCCAGGAGGAGAATTCAAGCCAGGAGAATCATAAGCACACATAGTCTAAACAGGAAAATCAGGATAAGCTGGATATTGAAGAAGAGATGATGCCTGAAATATTGAAGGAAATGCATAAGTTGGATATCCAAATAAAATCTTCTGATGAATAGGATGGAGATATTGGCATTCGTAAGTACACAAATTTAATGTGGAATATGAAAATTTATTTGTTAATAAAAAGAATGGTGAAGCTGGTAAAATAGCTATGACAGTTTCAGCTTCGATTATTAGGAGCAGAGCTACTAAATCATAATATCCGTCATTTTTGGAATGTTAGAGGTCTAAATGGTGATACTTGAAAATTAGACCTCTATAATATGAAGGCTAAATTTAAGTCTACCTTATTAAGAATTCTGAAAAATAAGTTCTCCGAAGGCAATTTGGAGTTATTTAAGTGTCAGTTGGGTGATCAATGGGATATCTTTCATAATAGCTCTTGAATGGTGAAAAGTAGAATTATGGTCTTATGGGACATTAATGTATGGTCAGCAACTATCATCAATATGGACGAACAACAAATAATAGTTCGTATGGAAAATATGGGAGGTCTGGACATTATTGTATCTTTTATCTATAATAGCAATATGACCTATAAAAGAAATAAACTTTGGAAAGAACTAATTGATTACTCAAAATTATATACAAACCTTGGTTGGTAGCCGTTGATTTTAATGTTGCTTTAAAGACTAATGAAAAACAAAGGGGGCTTATATTGAAAGTATGCCAAGTTGCACAGTTTAACAACCGCGTGTTAGCCACTGGATTAGCTAAAGCATTCCATACAGGCTTAAAATTCACATGGAGAAGTGGCGAAGCTAAAAAAATTACTTGAGGCTGGATAAAGATTTGGGTAATTCTGAATTGTTTAAAATTACGAATATTAAAGTTACAATCCTTCCAAGTTTGACAAGTGATCATTTCCCTCTACTTATTCAATTTAATGATGACAACCCCATTCAAAATAACCTTTTAGATATGCCAATCACTGGCATCTTATTGATGGTTATAAGGATGTTGTGGATTTCAGGGCTATTCAAATACCAGAAGGAAAATTCATGTATCAATATATCATGACTGTAAAGGGGATAAAGAACAGACCCAAAGATTGGAATAGAAAGAGGCCACACATAGGAGATGAAATTCAAGACATACAAAATCAACTAGAGAATATTCAATATCAATTAGATGTAGACTCTCAAAATGAAAGTCCTAGTTTTGAATTCTATGCTTTACAAAAATTATTCAAGGACCAGTTGAACAAACAAGCAATTGACTTAAGACAAAAGGCTAAAGGGAAGAGGCTTGCTGAGGGAGATGAATGCACTAAATTTTTTACACTAGAATGTCACAAAGGAGAAACTATAACAACTTATCTAATTGTCTAAATGAATAGGGACTTGTTGTTATAATATTCAAGACTTGGAGGACAAAGCTATAAAATACTATACAGAGTTATATAATGGAAACTACAACCAACAGCTACCTCATGTTCAATGTAAAAGGTGTATCTCTTTGGAGGGTGCTGATATGTTGATAGCTGCTATTAATGTAGGGGAACTGAAAAAGGCCACCTACTCCATTCATAATGACTCTAGCCCAGGTCGTGATGGCATGGGGGCAGGTTTCTTTAAAATGCACTAGGAAGACCTAAAAGATATTATGCTTAAAGCTTATCAAGAAGCATTTGACTCTAGTGAGTTCATTCAGGAAATTAATCACACTTTTATAACACTTATTCCTAAAGTGAATAAACTAGAAAGAATAGATGAATACAGATCTATCGCATGTTTTAATGCCACATATAAAATTCTTAGCAAAATTATATGTAGATATTAAACAATGTGCTACCTGATCTCATATCCCAATGTCATAGTGCTTTTATTAAAGGCAGATTTATATCAGAGAATTCTCTAATGGCACATGAGTTGGTAAGAGAATTTAACAAATAAGGTAGATTTGCATAAAGCCTATGATAGAGTTAACAGACAGTTTATTTTACACACGCTTCGGTCCATGGGGGTGCCTGCTAAATTGTTAAATTTGATTGTTCACTGTCTATGCACCCCAACTTTTTCTGTGATCATAAATAGGTCTCCTACGGGATACATTCACACCAATAGAGGAATCATACAGGGTGATCCTCTTTCCCCATATTTATTTGCTGTGGCCATGGAGTGGTTTTCCTTACGAATGAAAATTGCATATCATCGACAATTGATTAAGCCAATCTACAACATACATTCTGCTATTACCTACCTCATTTATGCTGATCATTGTTGGTTGTTTTCAAAGCTAATTCTATGGTTAATGGAACAATCAATAAAACTAATGGAGATATATGCTGGTCTAAAGGCTAATGAGCTTAAAACTAAATGCTACTTAAATAAATGGCGTAAACATAGAGCTAAAATCATTGGAAAACTTGGCGTACCAGAGGAGGAACTACCAGTTAAATATCTTGGTGCACCTCAATCAAATGATATTATCACTGATGTTGAATGTGGGAAGTTAATAGATAGTATTAGAGATAATTACAAGGTTGAAGATCTAAATTGTTATCATTTGCCGGATGAGTTGAGCTTGTTCACTCGGTTATTACTTCTAAAATCAGATTTTGGTTACAAAATTTTCAAATCTCATATTGCTCTGTAGCTAAAATTAATGCATTTTGTGCCAATTTCATTTGGAAGGGAGGTCTACACAAGGTGAATTACAAAGAGTTATGCAAGCCAAAAAGAGATGGTGGTGTGGGACTAAAAAACCTATTTGAATTAAAAAAAGCGTATGGTCTCAAATTAGCTTGGAAAATAATTGAATCAAATAATTTGTGGGCAAGTTGGATGAGAGCAAAATGCCTAAAAGATAATTTTTGGACAATTAAGATTGATAATAATGCTTCAACAATCTAGAAAATATATACTAGACATAGAAAGAAGTTGAAAATTCTTATTGAAAGACAAATAGAAAATGAAGAAAATACTGACTTGTGGAAAGATTCATGGATTAATAGCAAAAGTTTAATTGATAGACTCGGATGGGATAGCTTCTCAGCTAATGGTACCCCTATATGCAAAGTTTCAAGCATTATATATGACAATGAGTGGGTAACTAACATGCACATTGTGACTAGGAATTTTAAGCAGGAAATTGAAGGTATTCCCTTATTAGCTGGGAGAAATAGAAATAATTGGGCCTGGAAGAGAAACAATAAAGGACGGTTTAATTTGCGAGATGCTTGGGAGGGCTGTAGACATCAACACCCTAAAGTTCAATGGTATAACATTATACAGAGTCGTTCGAACATCCCTAAAATGACGCAGACAACCTACAAAGCTATAAATTATCGACTACCAACCAAGGATAAACTTAAAAATTGGCGAATTATAGAAGAAGTAACATGTAAACTCTTTAATAAGGAAATGGAGACTCACAGCCATTTATTTTTTGAATGCAAACACAAAAAATAGTTTGGCCATTCAAAAATTAAAAAGCTTGCAAATCGATGCAATTAAGAATCTTCAAGAAGAAGTAGCATACCTGAACGACCAGACAAATATCTTTTACTTGATGAAGGAAGTTGGAAAACTTAACTTGATAACTACTGTGTGGTACCTCTGGCATGAACGGAACGAACAAACTTTCAACAACAAGCAAAAAGGAAAGTTAGTATTATCTGAACAAGTTGCGAGAGATATCACTATCATAATTGGAAGGATAAAACGACATAGAATTACCAGCTTAGAGGGACGAGAAAAACGACTATTGGAGAATTGGAACTGGAGGGTTGATCAGCAGGAAAACCAAGTAATGACCAAGAAGCCGCCATAACTCGTGAAGCTCTGACCTAATTTATATTTTGGGACTGTTTCGGTGTAAAGTTGGAACAGTTACTTTAAAGTAAAGTGTGTTTCTATTTTGCCTACGGTTGTATATTTGGCTGAGAGCCTGGGTCACAAAGCCCATCAATAAAATCTTAACCCATTTTCAAATACACACACACACACACACACACACACACACACATATATATGTGTGTATTTAGCTCATTAATTCCTACGCTTAGCAATCCCAGAATATACACTTATATGTACATTCCGTAAAAAACATTCATTTTCACATTTCAATCTTTTAGAGTTATCCTTTCCAAAAAGGACTATTGTTATAACTTTTCTTAAACTACTTAAAAGGGAAACTTTTGATCTGTTTGAAATTATAAGGGATCGTCTCTTTTCTTTTATAGAAATTGACAATGCAAACTACGGAGAAGAACATATATACTTTACACTTCTTTTTTATTTTGGTATATTCCCTATTATTGCAAACGACACACTTTTATACATAGTTGTGGAATTAGGAAATTTATGAAAATTTACACGAAAATAGATACAACTAAATTATACCTTCAGTGTTCCCAATAAATTGAAACATAAAAAATTACATTCCAAATCAAATTAGGGCAATCCAAATAAATATTAAACAATTACAATCCAATTATCATAAATCCGAAATAAATTTCACAATCTTGTCAATATTCTATTTTAAAAATTTTAGGGACCGATTTTCTTATTTTTGGATTATCGTGTACACCATTCTATTCCAATTTCATAACATACAGAGTATGTAAGTGGGACTTCAATTAAATACATTCATTTTAAGCATACAATTCAACAGATCTTTCATGGGCATAATAATTAAACAAATTCAACGAGATTAATTTCAGTATTATATATAAATCATGTAAATTTTCCACTCACCTTTCTAGCTTTTCAAATCTCCAAATCTAAATTCATCCCTTCAATTGACTTATTTTTTCTCTCTATTCCAAAAATATGTATAACAACATATATGCATGCACATTAGAATTACAGGTTTGAGAGAAGATTTGAGTTATGTAGAAATTTAGATTTATAATTGTAAGATTTATCTTTTTCGCAGAATTGATTCACTTCTTCTCTTCTTCTCTCTTTCTTTTTTCGTCCCTCTTAAAGTTTTACCTATGTAGTGTAATGTTATAATTTCTAGAACTAGTGGAGAAGAGAAAATGAAACGGCTCCATCATAAAATATGAAAAGAAATGTGAGGGGTTGAACCTTTATTTATAAGTACTCGAATCAATTCTATTCGTTAAATTGATATTAATTATATCCGAACCGTAAGTCGAGGTTCAAACTAGCTGCCACTAGTTTAACCGATCGACCGTTCCCCTACAGGCAGTCGACCGCTAGCAGTCGATTAGTCTGAAGGGGGTCGATCATTGGTGCCCACGCGGTTAATATTGTTTTTTTCCTTTTTATTCCTTTTTAATTATTTTCGATCTGAAAACTTCAAACGTCGATTACTTCTTCATTGAACTCTGTCGTAAAACATATATGAAAGTTGCTCAAAAAGTCACCACCAACACAATGGTGCAAGTTTCACGGTCACGTTTTGACATTTTCTCAAATTCCATTTTTTAGCCTTAATAACTATTTATTAATTACTGTTATTTTTACGGGGTCTTATGTACTTATTTTATTATCATATTTTATCTTTGCGCTGTAAGATTCTGAAAGAATAGATAGATAGTTTGCATATTGTATTACTAATTATACCAACCAACAACATAGATACATTTCTTTTTGATTACTCACTTTCTCTACACGACCCTGGTCATAAAGGCAGTTAATATTTGCTGTTCTTGGCTATTAGAACTCAAAATCCTTTGTATTTTATGACTAAAATCTATAAGCAATAACATTATAGTGGACGTAGGCCTCAGAATTATCGAATATAAAAATTCTTTGCCTTTCTTATTTTATTTTGGTAGGTCTATCTGTCTCAATTCGTTTTGCGGTGTTGTGCCATTTTTTGATTTAATAATTTTACTTTTTCTCTCTCATCATTGTATTATTTAATTCACAACATGTGTTTGAATTCAAAGAGGTACTACAAAACAGGCTTCCTTTAGTGACTGGTACTAGCGACGGCTAAAAAAGGCGGCAGACGCTAGCCGTCGCTAGCCATCACTATACGCGTATATACAGGCAGACCAAAGAAAATAAAAACACACTTACATTTCCCCAATTCACTTCAGCAAACCCCTCCCTACCTCCAACATTGACGCCTTAGCATGCGCTCCCCGTCGTGCCAATCTCCCTATCGCAAAAGCCACAACGCTCCAAAGCTTGAAGGTATGCTATTGCCCTCCAATTTCTACTTAATCTAGGTTTAATCAAAACCCTAATTTTGAAAATTAATTGATTATATGTGATAGAAATTGATGATTATGCGGTAATAGTTGTTGATAGTTGCATATTGATTGATTTAGGGATATGTTGAGAACCCTAATTTGACAAATTAGTTAATTATGGGTTTCTTATTGCGTATTAGTTAATGATAATATTGTATTTGTTGAGTTCATGATATTAATTAGTTGTTTGATTGTTAATTTGTAATTTAAAATTAGGGTTTATTTATAATTCGAAAATTAGTGTAAATTACTGATTGATATGCTAATGAATATATAATTAAGTTTACGCGTATATTTGTTATAGTTAATTAGAGCAATGTTTATTATAGTTTGCGCAAACATTGGTGTACAATTGTTGATTTATGCTACTAGATTGGTATATTTAAACAGAAGTAATATATATTATTCAATTAGTGTATGTAATTATAAGTATTAGTTGTTAGTATAAAGTAATACTAATTTAATTTATTACAAGTGGTAACATCTAGTTTCATTTACAAAATCGATAAAATAAATAAATTGTTAACTGAATTTTAAAATGCGTTTTAAAATTTCAAATGTATTAAATAAAATATTTAAATGGTTGAATGAATTATAAAATAGTATTTTTAGTTGTTAAAATAGTAACTGTAAAACGTATTTTTTTATCCCTTAGAGAGTTTTTGGCCCCGTCCGACAAGTGTTGTATATGATCGTTATATTGATATTTGTTTTTTAACAGAACATACATCTATATTCATCTGATATAATATTTGTCGGTTTGTCCGTGTATTGGACAAGTTACAAACACAATAAAATAATTGTATTTTATAAATCATTTTATTTTAAATGGTTTACAAAATTTCGACAGCACTTCCTTCTCGTTCCATGTGTACATGCATTTATGTACGATACAGGGAACAGAAGAGAAATGCTGCCGAAATTTTGTTGAATCGTTTAATATGTAATGATTTATAATATGTAATTACATTATTGTGTTTGTAATGGGAAGTAGGATGACCGACCATCAAAGTGAAAACCAATATACTAAAAATTAAAAAATAAAGTGAACTGCTTATTTGAATTTTCTATGATAGTGTAGTGTTTTTACAATGATGAAGTGTTGAAAATTATTCATAAGATTTTAGTACTAGTTGAATTATTTACTTGAACTTTCTAACATATATTTTCAAATCAGGAAAAATGTTCGATTATTTTCTCGACCGTAATGGATGTATGAAGCTAGATCTGGTATTTCTACGGGGGCTAAAAGAATATAAGGTTTATTTGATTCTCTTAAGAGGCCATTGTGGGACTGTTATAAAAGCGGAACCGAACTATTAGTAACCGCAGATTACATCACTACGAAATCAAAATTCAACTTTATAGAAGCTGCATTTACAGCATTTGTACAAGCTGCAAAACGACACAAGAATCTGATGTTCGATAGTCATTATAAAGTGAAAAAACCGATGTCCGCTTTTGATCTACCATATGAAAAGATAGATACATGTGTGAGAGTATGCATGTTGTATTGGAAAGATGATGTTGACCTTAGAAAATGTAAATATGTAATGAGAAAAGATACAAACCAAGAAACAAGAAAGGAAAAGAAGTTACGTACAAAAGAATGCAATATTTACCCATCACTCCTAGACTTCAATGGTTATACGCATCTTCTCCTATGGCATGTCGCATGTGGTGACACCGTGTGAGAACACCGAAAGAAGGAACTTTGATACATCCATCTGACAGAGAATCATGGAAATATGTCATAAGACTTATCCCTCATTTGCTGTAGAAAGATGTAATGTCAGACTCGGTTTATATATGGATGAATTTTCACCATTCTCTCTGTTTGGTAGTAAATATTCATCCTACCCAATTATCGTTACTTCATATAATTTACCTCCATGTATGTGTATAAAGACAACATATATGTTTTTCACTATTGTCGTCCCTGGTCCTCATGATCCAACACAAGGAATCGATGTTTATTTACAACCATTGATCGAAGAGTTGAAAAAACTATGGAATGAAGGAGTTGAACCATACGACATTTCGAGAATTTTTTTCATATGTTTGCTTCTTTATTATGGACTACTAGTGATTTTCCTGTATATGAGATGCTTTCTAGTTGGAGTATGGCAGGTCGTCTAGCATGCCCTTATAATATGGAAGAAACACAAGTATTTTCTTACGGCATGGAAAAAAAGTTGCATGGTTTGATTATCATCAGTGTTTTCTCCATCCAAATCATACTTTTAGAAGAGATAGAAAAAACTTCATAACTAATAGAGAAGAAAATATGCAACCACCAAAAATTTGGTCAAGCAAAGAATTACATGAAATTGTAAAGGAATATCCAAAGATACATGAAACTGAATTGCAGATTGAAATTTCAGGAAAATCGGACATTCATAATTGGTGAAAACAAAGTAGTATTTTGGAAGCGATGCACAAAGAAAAAAACATGTTTGATAATGTGTTTAATACAATTTTGAATGTAAAGGGAAAAACTAAGGACGATTTGAATTCAAGACTTGATATAGCAAACTATTGTAAACGCCTCGAACTTCATATGAAGCCCAATGACAATAAAAACCCAAAGCATGCTATAAGCTAGATAACAAGCAAGTAAAACTCGTGCTAAATTGGGTGGAAGAACTAAGATTTTCAATAGGGATTTCTTCTAATCTTCGTAGATGTGTTGACTTTAAAAACAATAAATTGAATGGGATGAAAAGTCACGATTGTCATTTCATGATGGAATATTCACTACCCGTGGCTTTCAAAGAACTGTTTTCCATAATAGTGTGGAGTGTTATAACAAAATTAAGTATATTTTATAAACAACTTTGTTCGACTACATTAAAAGTAGATCGTATACCCAAACTTGAAGTAGAAATCTTCATACTGCTATGCAAACTGGAGAAAATATTTCCGTCGGGTTTCTTTAATGTAATGGAGCATTTACCTATTCATCTTCCATCCGAAGCACTTCTTTGAGGTCCTATGCAATATGGATGGATGTATCCATTTGAGAGGTATTATCGAATATCTGCAATATTTATGTCAGTTTAAAATTCAGATTTCTATATCTAAATATAAACTAATTTATTTTGTAATGGGTACTTGAATCATCCGAAGAAAAAAGTTAGGCAAAAAACACGAGTTGTGAGTTCGATTTGCAAATCGTATCTTAGAGAAGAAGCTTCATTCTTTTTCTCTCATTACTTCAGTGACGACGTGGACTTATCGTTTGTAAGCACACACACACGTTCTTCTAAATTGTGTAGAAGTTGCACCATTTGTTAGGTAATAATAAATTCATATATAATTCACTTATACGTATATATTAATTATAACACATATTACATATTTGCAGTATCTACAAATCACAGCATCCATCTAGCGATATCAATAAATAATTTGCTAAATGGTTTTCGAACTACGTTTATGATCCAAGAAACTGTGTCGTTGATGAAGGTTTACGATATCTTACGATCGGACTAAAAAGAAACGTAAAGACTTATCCAATATTCTTTGTCAATGGATTTAAGTTCAACATGAAAGATTGCGGGGCTAAAAAATTGACATATAACAGCAGTGTATTTGTCAAAGGCAGTGATGATCCAGATGAGCATATAAAATTTTATTACAACATCTTAACACGGGTTTTGGAGTTGACATATTATGTAGAACCTGCAGAATTTTTTTTTATTATTCAAATGCAATTGGTTCAGCAATGTTCCTTGTTCTGGAATTGATGTGCACAAAGATTATAAGCTTATTGAAATAAAGCATACCTCACATTACTATAAGTATGATCCTTTCGTATTAGTCAAGCAAGCATTACAAGTTATTTTGCTCTGTATCCATCCTTAAAAATAGATAAAGCGGATTGGTCGGTTGTTTTTAAAACAAATCCAAAGTTTACGTTTGATGGAAATAATATTCCAGACGAAGCAGCGTATCAAGCGGATCTTGAACCAAATACAAAAAGAATAATAACCGATTACATTGTTTAGGGCCGTTGAATGATGAATCAAATGTTTTATTAGATGCATTTGAAAGTAAAGAAGAAAACGAGATAGAGTACGAGACTGAATCAGAATCAGAAAACGACGAAGACTGAAAACTCTGAATAAATGCATCGCTTGTTGTACAATGTATTATTCTTAGCTGCATACTATTCTAAGCTATGTAATAATAATGATGACCATGTTCTGAGCTATGTACTATTCTGTTTTGAAATTTCTATATATGTATTCATGAGATCTTGTCCCATTTATTATGATTTACTAGAAGTTTTATGTGATGATTACCGAAACATGGTTTATACTAATAAATTTATGTCTATTCATTCTGTGATATTATTTCTCTATGTAGATATGTGTGGCAAGAGACGTAGTCAGAGATCCGAGCCTTCTCTATCTTCCAGTGCAGGTGCCAGTGGCACTGCACCGTATTTACGCCCATTGGCGGAAGTAGTTCCGAATAACGCCGGGTAAGTATCAAATTTATTTGAAGTATATTTTTAAAAATTTACTAAATATCTACATCAAAATTTGTACATGAGCTTTGAGGTGGAGCTTCATATTTCATCCTACAAGTTTCCAAGAAGGTATTTATGAGTAGGATGTCCGGTTGTTGAATTCATTGGGAAGACTTCCCATCACATATCAAGAATGCTATTTTGGCTGATGTACTCGTAAGTATAAGTTTGAATTTTACTTGAAAATTAATATAATTTACATGATTCAAACTAATTTCAATATGTAGACCACCGTGTGTGTAGGTCCAGAGGATATGGACATTTTTACCAGTCACTGAAATAAAAGGATTAGAAAAAATTACAGTGACGCTCTGTCTAAGGCTAAAAATACAGGTAAAATACCCAATTGGATAGGCGCAGATATGTGAGCTGAGTATCTTTGGCTCTGGGACACTCCAAAAGTGAAAGTAATTTGTATACTTTTGCATTATTTAAAAAAGGTAAAATTTCGTATGTTAGTTGCAATAATTTAGTTAATCGTGTATCTAAATTTGTAGGAATTATCTGCCCGAAATCGTGCTAATAGGAATAAAAATTCTGCGTTGCACCGTGGCAGCTCCAAATCCTTCCAGGAACACAGGAGAGAGTTGGTAAATTTATAAATTGTTTTTATAAACATCTAAAAGGTTGTTTAATCATATTTGTAACATGTTTTATTCATATGTATATATTTTCAAACGGCGAGATACAATCGTGAGCCTACTATGGCTGAGGTGTTCACGGCTATGCATGTCGTTGAACAGACAGATGAAAAAGGTAACGTTTTGTACGAGTGGACGGACGATAAATAGAGGTCCGTAATGGTAAACATGCTTATCCTTAATTACAATGTTTCATTTTCCTTTATTTCACATTTCATAAACTTTAAATTGAACATTTATCGTGTCAAACAATTGTTCGTAATCGCAGAAGAGATACGAAGCGGAGCGGGCTCGAGTAGCGCAGTCCACCGGCCGGGTAGAGGATACGTTTGAGGAGTCGAACCGTATTTGGGATGTCATTATTGATATGCCTTCGCGAAATAGGCAGTACAGTGATGGAAATCAGAAGGTAAATTTCTTCATTTACTAATATATAAATTTACACATGTAAATGAATTTAAACTTAAGTGAACAAATTATAAATTGAATAAGAAAGCTGAATAATTTAAATAAATAAATTGCAACCAATGTATAACAGTTAATTATAAATATTAATCGCATAATTAATCAACTATTTTTGTTTATACTATTTATAATGTTTATAAATTATAAGCAAATATCAACTATTTCACATGCGTTAATATTCCAGAAGGCTTACAGGAGATCCCAAGCCGAGGAGGAGATTTCTCAAATGAAAAAACAGCTGGAGGAGATAAACAATTGGAGGAAGACCGTATTTGCGCAACAGCTGGACGAGCATACTGCAGCCTACTTGGCACAACATGGGACGATGCTTGGAGAGGACGGGTCGGGCGACGACGATGAGTAGGTATGCTTGTGTTTCTACCGAATTTTCATCATTTTGTTTCCCAATCAAGTGACATTTGTGTATATATTTGATACATGTTGGTTGGTTGTTGTGTTTGATGGGTCAGCAAACATTTGTATATATATGTGCTTGATGGATAATATTTGGTTGTATGGTTACATTGTTTAATGGATTTTGATGGTTCCATTTGATTGGTATGTTATATTTATATGACGGTGATGAAATTTTTATGTAAATTTATATGTTGCGATATATATATGATTATTTGTGATATATGTGAGACTATATGATGGATGGAGTGGTGTTGGTTCTGAAAATGAATGTACATATGTTGGAAAGTGATTTGAATTTGGTTGTGTAGTTAGATTGATTGAAGGGCAGAATTGAAGCTGGAAATATATCGATGGCTAGCGACGGCCTAATTACCCAGATTAGCGACGGCTTGTGGCGCCGTACATGTTTTAACTAATTTTCCACATGTCTAACTAGACGTCGTCAACCGTCGTTATTTTGATGATGAAGCCGTCAATAAAGCCGTCGCTTAACTGTGTGGTGGCGACCTAAATAGCGACGGCAGACGAAGGCTTGCGATACTGTTTTGCCGTCGTTAAAGCCGCATTGTTTTGCAGTAATGATTTAAGATGTAGCAAAAATGAGGTGTAGTTGATTATTGCATATATATACATGGAGATGGATTAGCCACCATCTCTATTCGACCTGCAAACGTAACCCTTTAATTTTAGTCAGTCGCTCGGATTTAAATAATAAAAAATTTCCAATCCTATTGCACCATACAATTATTTAATTAGGAACGAGTGCCTGAAATTTAAAGGTTATACTGAAGATTGAATACAATGGGTTGTATATATGCATATATGTGTGTATGTCTATATATATATATAAAACAGTATAGTGGAGAGAGGATATTGTTATTTAAATTGGAATTTATGGTGAAAATTAGAAGAATTAGAGGCTTAGTATATACATGCATACATCATGTACATGTATGTATGTATTTCTTGAAAGCACATGTGCTTTCAAGAATAATGTATTTATATTCTGGGCCCATAGATGATCCCACATAATTAGTAATGAGTTGCATGCTCTCTTAAACAATCTTACGCAATTAAGCAATGAGTTGCATGCTCAGCAGCCGTGTACTTCCAAGAAAGTTGATATACTTTTACACATTTCTGTCCTGCATTTTGAAATGTTGTACCAAAACTTGTGGGTCCCTATTTCTATTTCCGGTCCTACATTTTGTTAACCACACTCATATGATATTTTGGATAATAATCTGAACTGAATAAAGTCAAATTTATTTGTATCATTGAAATGAGGGCATTTTCCAGCCAATGCGATAGGCACATAACACAATACAAAAAACGAGGATCAATAGGAATGTATTAATTCAAAGGACGCGTTGGATTCTCTTTATAAATACACATAAATAAATAAAAATAAGGAGAGAAAGAAAAAGAGAGAGAAGAAAAGTAAATACTGTTTCAAATAAGTTGTCCGCGGTATCTTTCGTAACAATATTTTGCCTACTTTTTGTGGCATTGATCGTACTAAAGCATCTGACCCACCTGTCAAATGATGTCTGTTGCACAATACTTGGATAGTGTAAATATTTTAATTACAAAATTGTGCTTTCGATGCAAATGCACCATACATAATTGTTCTTTGGATGCAAATGCATGGCACAAAATTGTTCTTTTGGCGTAATGCACACGATGCATCATATATGATTTGTACGGTTGAAAAAAAATATATCCAGTGTTCACCTTTAGGGCTGGTTATTAACAGGACAAAAAGATTGTCGTTTTAATGCATAATGATTAAAAATAAAATGGTTTTGCAGATGTGTATTTTTGTATGTATACATTGTTTTGTTCAGTTTTCCCACTATAAATGTATGATCGATGTGAACAAAACAATCATAGGAAATGATACAAGAGATACAATGTACAACTCACAAATATTTTTTACCATAATAATTTCTTAGCATTTGTATTGGAAATACTTTTCTGATAATAAAAATGAATTTTGAAATACTTTATTTGTTTAAACATTCGAGCTTTTCGAAGAAAAATGCACACTTGAATTTAAAAAATAATAATTTATTTAAACTTTAAATTGAAAATATTTGAATTTTGTTATTATTTAAATGTTAAAACAAGAATGGGAACTGGTTTAGAGAGAATCAAGATTATATTATGGAGGAGATTAAAGGAGATATGAATATGCAAATTATCTTAGTAATAAAATATTATCACATAGGAAAATTTTATTTTATACCTGGTAAGAACCTCCTTATTGGTTGGTTTAGTAAAAACTACTACGGAAAGTCTTATGCTTCCTAATCCTACATAAAAATAATAAGAGTGGGTTGCTCTACGAAGGGACAGATTCCTTATTTTATACAAGTAAATACCAATAAAGTGATAAACATGCCAAAATAAAAGCCAATATAAAAAGGAAGTGGATACTCTTCTTATGAAAATAGTTCATTATCCATAAATGACAATACCCAAGGTTTTTCCTCAATGCATTCTTCCTTCTACTTCTTCCTCTAGCAATCGCAAAGAGACTCTTACAATATGGATGAAATCTCTGGTCATGAATGGAAACGGTTGCACCGTCTACAACTCTAATGGCAATATAGTTTACCGAGTGGATAACTATCGTTACAAGTCTAGCGATGAAGTATACATCATGGATAAAGATGGACAAACGCTTGCTCAAGTACATAAAAAGGTAATAAACTACAATGCTATGTAAATTTGTACTGCACACATAGCTAAAATTGACATGGATCAAGTGACGTAAGGATATATACACTTATGTTGTTGTGTTATAACATGGTTTTATAATAAGCTGATACGAAGTTTGTTCTTTAATTCAAGCAGAAATTTAGCATATTGAGGCAATGGAAAGGATACAGATGCGACGGTTCAGTACCTGAGAAAACAAAGCCTTGGTTTCGGGTGCAGACTAACATTCAGATATTACATAAAGATCAATCATATGAGCACAAAGTAACTGTAGGATGTGGAACTGATAGTCCCAGTTACTATCATATAGTAGGTTCTGAGAAGAAAATAGAATACAAAATCATGGACATGGCTGGACAAATATTAGTAGAGGTACTAAAACAAATTTAACATCATATTGTAAACATTAAAATCTAATGTATATAAAATGGGGATATACTAACAAGTCATCCCGTCTCATTATTTGTGTGTGTGTAGATACGTTCGTACACACATACACATACACAACACACATGTATTGAAATGAGAGTATACAATGACCTGAATCTCTTAGACACGGAAAACATTTTGTAAATTAGCTTCCATTTCAATAATAAGTTGACAAAGGAGAAAAAAGTGGGGGTAAAGCTGGCAATTGTATGATGGCCACTATTTGTTCATATATAATAAGATGCTAAATGTAAATTGTGGTTTTTTGACAGGTCAAGAGAAAACATACTGCTTCTGGAGTATCACTAGGAAAGGATGTATTAACACTCACGGCAGAGGCAAATGTAGATCAGCTTCTCATCATCGGGATTGTAGTTGTTTGTGGCCTCGTCAATAGAGCTTTGTAAATATTTTCTCTCTTCAGAGTTCAGGCGACATTAAAACTTAAAAGAGCAGGAGGGTCAGTGTACAAGGATCTGTGTAGTGCACATTAAAGTTGTCAATAATTAAAAAAAAAATTGCCTTGGATCTTAGATCTGAATCATTAAATGTAAAGAACAGATTGATTTATTTTACTGTGACGTCATATACTCACTTCTTGAAGGTTATATGTGAAAGGAAAATTATAACTAAGATGCATCTTACAAATTTGTGTTGTATGATTATTATTCCGCAAGATACAGCAAAACTGGCCTATTGATTTTATATATCTGTCATGCAAAATATAATTTGCATTTCCTTCAATTATTGGATGGCTGTTTAGACCATTGAAGGGTTAGTAGGGACTAGGGGCTTCATTTCAGTTTAACTTATATGGAATATAAATTGTCTTCAACAATTGGCTTGTTTTTAGAGCATCTCCAACAAATACGAGTGTACATTTCACAAAATATACACTTCAATTTTGTAATCAAGTATTTTCTTCAACAGAATTTAATCATGTTCAGGAGCCTGTTGAACATACGCCTAACATTAAATAATTATAAAATATATATGTCAGGCGTCTGTTGAACATGCGCATGAGCACTGGACGCCTATTGAACAAACGCCTGAGCACTGGACGCCTGTTCAACAAGCGTCTGATCAATATGACACTTGTTTAACAAACGCCTGAAATACCGGCGCTTTTTGAATAAGCGCCCATCACAATTCTACATTCCCGAACTACGCTCCTCCAAATTCACACTACCACATTTTTCATACTCCGTTGAAGTATTATTTCGGTGTACATCTCAGAAAATGTGAAATATTATCTGCCGGTGGAGATGCTCTTAGTCCAATATACTAGTTTGAATTTGTCTGCATACAGAAAAAAGTTGCATGAATATTGCACAAATAAAGTTACCACGAATACGGGAGCTTAGCCAAATTCCTCTTCAAATGCATACTTAGCACGCAATTTATACACAAACACACAATGAGAACAGTACTTGAACTGCATTCACAGCTTCCAGTTAGTCTAAACTTTATATCATGTCTCTACCAAACTAATAACCTAAAAACCCCAATCAAATCTTAGGAAAAATAATATGTAAGGCCAAGGATGGCGATATTGTAATCACAAAAGTAATATATAGTGAATTGGGATAACAAGACCCTTTTTTTTTGTAACATAAGCTCGTTTAAAAGGTATCATGTCGAGTATATAAAAAGGGGATCTTTCAGGACAAGAAAATTAATTAATGTGTCTAGGTAGAGGAGTTATAGCTCAAAATCATCGAATTCCACGAATAAATATATAAAAAATATAAGACGCATCATCGACTAAACAAGTAAAAAAGCTGACCGGATCCATTGTACTTTTAGCTAAGTTCGTATTCTTAACCCTTATTCTTCAACTAATATATTAAAGAACTATTATTGCATCACCAACTACTTCTTTGTTTTATACGTTAAATTAGGGGATAAACTTTCATTTTAGGCACATAAAAAACGTGTTCAAGTTCAAACCTGATTCAAACTTATTATTAAAACAGACATGTTTTATACTATTCAGCGTTTTATACCTATGCATTCTGAAAATGCGCAAGAACAAGTTTTTAATTTTTGCCTAAACAAATTCAAAATACAAAGCATATATTAAAAATTAAAATAAAATAAAATTGTACATTCAAAGTGCAAAGTTTTTAATTTTATGCCTAAAACTAAAATTTGTCCTAAAGCACAAATGGCCCTGTATTTGGAGGGAGCATAATCCCCTCCTCCATGTTTTAATATGAATTTAGATCTATATACTTTATGTCCCACACTTGGTGCATTCTACCAAGGATGATACATTTTTAAGTATCAAGTGCTGTGGCAGAGGTCCAAAGGAGAGAGTCCAGGTAAATGAGTCTGAAGGCAGAATATAGGCTGCAAAAATACACCACTTTAAAACGTCCTTGCTTTATTCGTGGTGGTTTACACACTTTAAAGAGTGTTACCGCTCAAAGTGTCGGGTATTATGTAACTAACTGTAGTCAATTTTATAGTTTATTTGCTTTGAAAAGTTTATTTGCAAATTCACATAATATGAAACGAACATGACAACATTCAAATTTAAACGAGAATCCTCCAACCAAAAGATATTATGTATCTTACTTTGTTCTTCCGTGCTCTTAGTTTGAGAAAGAGAGACACCTATCTAAAAAAGCTTAAATTCTTGTTATATGCTCAAAAATTCGATTACGACTTTTAATCAGAGTTCTGAAAAACCAATAAGATCATTCCTTGGTTTTGAGATTCATGAAAGAAAAAAGTTTCAAATGATGCAATAAACCATAGAATTTTTATACAATTAAGTCCCATCACTGATAATTATATTATAAGATGAAAAATGTCATCATGTGCCTTAAGGACACATGTTAATATTGATAAAATTATCTAACTAACCACACTTGAATTATACACATTTTATGTTAGAAAGATAAAATAGGTATTTACAAATAATAATTTTGTTCTTTAACGCATAAATGACATCCTTAACATGTGCTCTTAAGGCACGTGTTAACAAAACCCTAATAACATATGCGTATCTATTTTAAACTATTATCGTATACCATCTTTTTATAATCTTCTCTTATTATTATAAACACATTATTATTTGTATTTAATGTATCATTCAGTGGGATCCCTCTTACAAATAAAAAAATGTATATAAGTACACAATTTTGAATCAATCTATAGAGCATTATCGAATCTTGAAACGAGACGGGTCTATCCTGACCCATACAGGTTTCGGGTTCGAAATGAAAATCTGAACTTGCATTGGGTCTACGGATATGATGTAAATATTCGGTGGACCATAAAAAGCCCACTCCAACCCACTCATTGTCATTCCTATTGTTAACGGGCACCTTGTCCGGCTACAAAACGACAATTGAAGATATTATTATTAGCACTAGATAAGGTTCTGACCAAGAGTAGCCTGGTAGCATACGAGTTTGATGCGGTCAACATGTTTGGCATTTAGGCAGGGTTCGGCAAGAATGGTTCGGCACACGTCGCTCGGTCCAGATGGCTCGGCAAGCCTCCTTCTGCACAAGCCTCGTTCGGCACAAGCATGGTTCAGCACAAGCCTCGTTCGGCACAAGCATGGTACAAGCATGGTTCGGTACAAGCCTCGTTCGGCACAAGCATCGTTCGGCACAAGCATGGTTCGGCACAAGCCTCGTTCGGCGTAAGCCTCGTTCGACGCGAGCATGGTTCGGCGCGAGCATGGTTCGGCACAAGCCTCGTTCGGCGCAAGCATGGTTCGGCGCAAGCCTCGTTTGGCATAAACCCCGTTCGGCACAAGCCTCATTCGACACAAGCCTCGTTCGGCAATTGCCGTTCGACATCTATGGCTTGGTGCGCAAAAGTTACTTACCAAGGGCCGAAGTACACTGTTCCTAGGCCATTGTTCCTAGGCCCATTAAGGAAGTCCAACCCATCTTTGTCTGTAAATAGAGAGGCAGGGGCACAGCGAAAGGGGCTTTTTTTCGAGAACACTGGTAAGACTGCCATTTTTATACTCTCCCCTTTTTAATTCAAACTTTTATTCAAGTGATTGATTTACAGATTGTATCTGTATTCAAGTAATTGAGAAAGCAATAAAGATCAAACCCAAAGTGGATGTAGGCAATTACGCCGAACCACTATAAATCTGGTGTTCTCGTTTTTGTTGTTCTTTCTGCATTGAATTACATTATTCTTCTGTTCTAATTTACTCTCTTCATTAATCTCTATACATAACACTACTCAAGGGTGTTGGTGAACAATTTTGGTGCTAACATTTTGGTGCTTTCACTGAGAATTGAATTCTCAGCTTGATTGGATCTCATCATCTACTAGTGGATTTCCATATTCGCGAGATAGATCCAGTTGTTTACTAGAAAACTTCCTATTCTACTCAAATTTGAAAGAAATCTAAAGGAAGCTGCTAGCCGTAAGTTAATCAAGTGTTCATGTTCATGTGAAAGGATTGAATTCACTGACGTACGCAAGATCTAAGGATTGGGCGTTGAAGTTTGCACTCAAGTTGAATGAAGGCCGACCCTCCTTCGAAGGCAATTCAGCCGACCGCTCCAGAAAAGGTATATGCCGATCGCCCCCGAAAATGTGTATGCCAAGCCGCTCCCATTCAAGGCCGAACCGGCCGAACCATACCTCCAGGCCAATCCATGCCTCCAGGCCGAACCATATGCCGAACAGAAATTAGACCGAACAGAACTTAGGCCGAACAGAAATTAGGGCGAACAGAAATTAGGCGGAATAGAAAGAAGGCCGAACAGAATTTAGGCCGAACGGAAATTAGGCCGAGCAGAAAGAATGCGGAATAGAATTTAGGCCGAAAAGAAATTAGGTCGAACAGAATTTAGGCCGAACAGAATTTAGGCCGAACAAAAATTAGACCGAACAGAAATTAGGCCGAACAGAAATTAGGCCGAACAGAAAGAAGGCCGAGCAGAAAGAAGGCCGAACAGAATTTAGGCCGAACAGAAATTAGGCCGAACAGAATTTAGGCGGAACAGAAATTAGGCCGAACAGAATTTAGGCTAGGCCGAACAGAATTTAGGCTAGGCCGAACAGAAATTAGGCCGAACAGAATTTAGGCCGAACAGAAATTAGGCCGAACAGAAATTATGCCGAACAGAATTTAGGCCGAATGGAAATTAGGCCGAACAGAAAGAAGGCCGAGCAGAACGAATGCCGAACGCTCCTGAATGCCGAGCGCTCTCTAATGCCGAACGCTCCTGAGTGCCAGGCGTTCCTGAATGCCGAACAGTGTGGAATGCCGAGCAAATTTGGACGCCGAATAAACTTGTATGCCGAGCAACTTTTTCTTGCCGAACGACCCTCAATGCCGATCGAAACTTAAGTTACACCGGTCTCTTACACGAACACTAGCCGCAGCGCAGTGCCTCCAGATAGTGAATTCAAAACTAAACTTAATAAAGGAACATTCTATCTACTTCCCTTACGTACCTTGATCGACCAGGGCATAGAGGATCTAGCGACAGCTTCTAAATAGCAACAAGGGAACGGACAAACAACCGCTACTCAAACGATACTCTCAAAGGGATATCATACTGATCACCCTTGAGGAGAAGCGACCTCCATATATATTTTGGCAGCCAATTAGCTGGAGAGCCTCCTACGACCATGGATCGTTTCTATGACAAAAATGAATCTAAACCAAAGTGTGAAGGAGCGGAACAGACTAAGAAAAATAACAATGAAGGCCCGTTGGCTAAGGATGCAGATCCCAGTAGCTAAAACAAGACTCAAAATTCGGCTCATATGCTCTTTGAAGGATTCAATTGACAACTCTACTTGAAGACTTGCGACTCAGAGTGGTATTGGAAACCAACCTCGAGAGAGTAAACCAAAGTCTAAAGAAAATCAGGGGAATGCTGTATATTCCCAGATGCTCACTGATCCTAACACGGGCGATTACAAACACCTCCGAGGCGTGATCGAAAAGCCGATTTGGAAAGGAAGGCTTCAATAGTATGTACAAGTCCTGCAGAATGGCGGACAACGAACATCCGATGCCTATTAATAAAGGGCTATGATTATCAATTGGACTGCTGACGGCCTATATCCCTTTGAAAGGAGCCAGGGGTAAAAGTCGAATAGCGAGCACACGATGCTGCTTCACTTATCAATGTGACCAGGTACTCAGATTTGGTTGCCAACCAATCTACGCAGACCATGATCAGACGTGTGGAGTTACATCTAAACGAGCATAATTCAATCGCTCATCATCAACCATATGCCTTTGATTTGGGGCTATGGACTAGATATTTAGAAGTTCTTCACGACCAAAGCCCAATACAAAGTCAACATGACCAACCATCCATTCATCGACCTCCACGTTTGACTTGGAGACCTAAGCAAGGCTTGGAATGGGTATGGCCTGATCATCCACTCAAATCGATTCATAGAACAAAGTCCGACAAAATACAGATGTCCCTCTTGAAGCTCAGTGACGTCTGGATCTGTCTAGAGTTGACGTGATTCGATCGTCTATACATAAAATCCTACCTTGAACACAAAAGGTTATTCGAAAGCCCGACTTGGAGTAGTTGTGATGGACTACCTACTCGTCAACCACTCTCAATACATGGACACGACTATACCTTAAAACATATGCAACTTACTGTGTCTACTCAGTAACCCGTTATTCTTGGTTTCTAGAGAGAGATACGAAAAAATTGTGTGAGATTTGACTATCTAACCCAGCATGGATGTGATCCAATCATCTGTCATATACCTCCTTCCTTGAATTGATTAGAAGAGCTATAATCACCAAGCGGACGAGAATCAGCCGTCCATTCTTCAAGTTTCATCCTTCATGCTAGGGGTAGAGTCCCATTCCATGAGCAAATGTGGTCCGGTCATTCATTTGACAACATTAACCTCGATACGGTAGATGAAATATAAATTAAAGGGTGGAAATACGACTACTCTCAATAAAAACCTCAAAGTCCTCTTAGCGCGAACTGGAGTACTCTGAGTCTCTAGAGTGCGGACCAGTATAAATGACTTAAAAACCTCCAAGTCCCCGGAGTGCGAACTGGAGTACTCTGAGTCCCCAGAGTGCGGACCAGAGTATAAACGCCTCAAAATCTCCAAGTCCCCGAAGTGCAGACTGGAGTACTCTGAGTCTCCAGAGTGCGGACCAGAGTATAAATGACTTAGAAACCTCTACGTCCCCAGAGTGAGGACTAGAATACTCTGAGTCCCAGAATGCGTACCAAAGTATAAACAACTCAAAATCTCCAAGTCACCGGAGTGCGGATTGGAATACTCTGAGTCCCCAGAGTGCGGACCAGATTATAAACGACTCAAAATCTCCAAGTCCCCGGAGTGCGGACTGGAGTACTCTGAGTCTCTAGAGTGCGGACCAGAGTATAAATGACTTAAAAACCTCTACGTCCCCAGAGTGAGGACTAGAGTACTCTGAGTCCCAGAATGCGGACCAGAGTATAAACGACTCAAAATCTCTAAGTCCCCTGAGTGCGGACTGGAGTACTCTGAGTCCCCAGAGTGCGGACCAGAGTATAAACGACTCAAAATCTCCAAGTCCCCGGAGTGCGGACTGGAGTACTCCGAGTCCCCAGAGTGCGGACCAGAGTATAAACGACCCAAAATCTCCAAGTCCTCGGAGTGCGGACTGGAGTACTCTGAGTCCCCAGAGCGCGAACCAGAGTATAAACGACTTAAACCTCCAAGTCCCTAGAGCGCGGACTGGAGTACTCTAAGTCCCCGGAGCACGGACTCGAGTATAAATGACTCAAAATCTCCAAGTCCCCGAAGCGCGGACTGGAGTACTCTAAGTCCCCAGAGCGCGGACTCGAGTATAAACGACTCAAAATCTCCATGTCCCCGGAGCACGGACTGGAGTACTCTAAGTCCCCGGAGCACGGACTCGCGTATAAATGACTCAAACCTCCAAGTCCCAAGAGTGCGGACTGGAATACTCTATGTCCCCAGAGTGCGGACTTGAGTATAAACGATTCCAATATCCAAGTCCCCAGAGTGCGGACTGGACTACTTTATGTCCCTAGAGTGCAGACTCGAGTACAAACGATTTAAATCTTCAAGTTCCTTGAAGCCGACTAGAGTACTCTCAGTCCCCTGAGCATGGACTAGAGTACTCTCAGTCCCATATTACGGACCAGGGTATAAACGACTCAAAATCTTCAAGTCCCCGGAGTGCGGACTGGAGTACTCTGAGTCCCCAGAGTACGGACCAGAGTATAAACGACTCGAAATCTCCAAGTCCCCGAAGTGCGGACTGGAGTACTCTTAGTCTCCAGAGTATGGACCAGAGTATAAATGACTTAAAAACGTCTACATCCCCAGAGTAAGGACTAGAGTACTCTGAGTCCCAGAATGCGGACCAGAGTATAAACGACTCAAAATCTCCAACTCAAAATCTCCAAGTCTCCGGAGTGCGGACTAGAGTACTCTGAGTCCCAAGAGTGCGGACTAGAGTATAAACGCTTAAACCTCCAAGTCCCCAGAGCGCGGACTGGAGTACTCTAAGTCCCCGGAGCACGGACTCGAGTATAAACGACTCAAAATCTCCTAGTCCCCGGAGCGCGGACTGGAGTACTCTAAGTCCTTGGAGCGCGGATTCGAGTATAAACGACTCAAAATCTCCAAGTCCCCGGAGCGCGGACTGGAGTACTCTAAGTCCCCGGAGCGCGGACTCGAGTATAAATGACTCAAACCTCCAAGTCCCCAGAGTGTGGACTGGAGTACTCTATGTCCCCAAAGTGCGGACTCGAGTACAAACGATTTAAATCTCCAAGTTCCCTGAAGTGGACTAGAGTACTCTCAGTCCCCTGAGCATGGACTAGAGTATAAACGGCTTAGAAACTTCTACATCCCCTGAGTGAGGACTAAAGTACTCTCAGTCCCCGGAATGCGGACCAGAGCATAAACGAATTGACGAAAATCTCTGCATCCCAAACTGTGGACTAAAGTATAAACCGTTCGACAAATCTCTAAGTCCCCAGAGCATGGACCGAAAGATGAACACAAATTGGGCATGAGTCAAACGAGGGGAGAATAACACTAAGTCACCAGAATGCAGAGTGGTGTATAATCATCGACAAATAGATGAGTGGATTCTGACCATTCTCTATTCCGCAAACTTCGGCCGCAAATCGACTGGAGGATTATTAACTCGCTAAGGATGGAGCTCGACAATCCAACTAGTGGCCTAGCTAAATCAATGCTGGGAGGAGGGGTACAAATCACTAAAAGCTGAATACGACAGCTTACTATAGCTCTAGCTTGGCGTTTCTTATAACTTAAGGCAACGACTACATGGAGGTCTCAATATAAAACTAATCGAAACGGCATCCAAAGCTACAAGCAACCGACTATATCATACCTCATATCGAGGGTCAATACCGATCCGCACTAAGCACATACGACTGTGACTGGGATGTTCCTTGAAAGACTATAACCTCCAGAGTGTGGAAAGGAGAGTGAACCATGAAGACTTGGTCAAAAATTCTCCAGCACCCTCCTTCGATCCATTAGGAGGGGTATGAAACTGGATGGGCATGACCCGACTGCATTTGTAGCCAACTTTATTTCGAGATCTGATAACAGAACATGAACCAAAGTGGACATGGATGACCGTCCAGTGTCCAAATTACGCCCTAAAACTGACGAGGCATCGAAGTATTCCTATTGGAATGAGAAACCATGGTAAAATCCAAGATAGGCGAGCCCCCGTCTTCCATCGACTGACCTGATCCCCGATTCAACGGGAAAGAGAGTAATGCTAAAGTAGGCATGGCTGGCCTTCCTACTTATTGATATATATGCCCCAGACCTGGCGGCATGAGCTAGAAGCAACATGAATGTGAACCGACTATTCATCGATCAACTCTATGTTTTCAAAGTTTAGGTGGTATATAAACATTGCTAGGACGAGACTCAACCGTCCATGTAGTACAGTTATCAACCCGAGACTGGAAGCAGACGCATGGTCATCCAAAGACCTCAGTATTGAAACTTATATATAATGTTTACGCTACTCAAGGCTAAGACCGAAAGGATGCCTAGAGATAGAATCATTAAATCGATACCTTAGCTCATGGGCAATTGAGTTTCACTCCAACCCGAAGGGCCGGTAAAGGATCATGAATACATTGAATAGGAAGTGCGTTACTTGAATATACAAGCAAATTCAAACTCATAGCAAGATCCAGCTATACGGTTGTACGCAACTCAAGGCTGACCCCTACTCAACATTTCCTTCAATGCGCTTTTAAGCCTGACCTTTGGCCATTTGCTGATAATCTATTAGAGCATTCAGAGCCCTTCACTATTAGACTTAATAACTCATGACAAGACTCTAGGATTCGACCATAGTAACCATCAACATTGGTCGTCCCAACCATATTTCACATCGAATGTTATGCAAAATAGTTACATCTGAACTCAAAGAATCCAGGATGGCACCTGCTGAGCTGACGATTGACATATCAGTTAGCCGGTATAACCCATCACGAGTCCTTAAGATTGGATCGCAACTCGACCCATCATTCACCGAAGATTTTACTGATTTCCTCCGAACGAACCTAGACGTTTTCGCTTGGACACATTCTGATATGTGCAGGATTTCTTCCGCTATTGCGAGTCATATGTTGAACATAGACCCGAAATACATCCCTATAAAACAAAAAAGGAGAGGCATGGACCCGGAGAGGTCCGCTGCTCTCAGAGAGGAGGTGGACAAACTCAAAGCCAATGGGCTTCTAACCCTGCGCTTGTGAGGAAAGCAAATGTGAAGTGGAGAACTTGTGTTGGTTACTCCGATCTGAATAAAGCATGCCCGGAGAATAGTTTCCCTTTACTTAGAATCGACCATCTTGTAGACTCTACAGCCGGACATGAATTATTGTCTTTTATGGATGCGTATTCGGGATACAATCAGATCCCGATGCACATTCCAGACCAAGAACACACTAGTTTTGTCACAGATGTGGGGCTATATTACTATGTAGTAATGCCTTTTGGATTGAAAAACGCGGGAGCAACTTATCGGCGTCTGGTGAATCGAATGTTTAAAGACAAGATTGGTAGAACGATGGAAGTCTATGTGGATGACATGCTCGTGAAGTCACGGTAGTCAACCGACCACATCCGAGACCAAGCGAAGATCTTTGATATACGCAGGCATTATGGAATGAAAACCAACCCTTTGAAGTGTTTATTTGGCGTAGTGTCGGGAAAGTTTTTGGGTTTCATTGTGGATGCGCAGGGAATCGAAGCTAACCCGGAGAAGATTCAAGCTATCTGAGACATACAAATTCCCAGAACTATAAAGCAGGTACAAACCCTGAATGGAAAGGTGGATGCGCTGAGTCAATTCATATCCACAGCTATAGACAAGTGTATTCCTTTCTTCGATGTAATAAAGAAAGGAAAGAGGAATTTTGAGTGGACATCTGATTGTGAGGAAGCATTCCGGGCTCTGGTAAGGCATTTGGAACGTCCCCCGGTGCTATCGAAACCAGTAGACCACGAAATATCGTATGTGTACTTGGCAGTACCTCAGCATGCTATCAGTATGGCTTTGGTTCGCGAAGAGGACCGAGTTCAAAAGCCAGTTTACTATGTTAGTAAACGCTTGACGGGGGCAGAAAGAAATTATCCAAAGATTAAAAAACTAGCCTATTGCTTAGTGATTGCATTACGTAAGCTTCGTCCGTATTTTCAGGCACACCCAATCAGTGTCTATACCGATCAACTTTTGCGGCAGATACTCCAACGACCGGAAACTTTCTAAAGGGTGTTAAAATGGATTATTGAATTGAGTCAGTTCAACATTACTTACCTGCCACGAAGGGCCATACAAGGACAAGCACTAGCTGACTTCATTGCTAAATTTACTATGACAGACAAATCAAACAAACACAATGTCATACCTCCCGTTCGATGGAAGATGTACACCGATGGGGCATCTAATGACCGTTGTTTGGGGTTGGCATAGTTCTTGTAACTCCTGAGAACCGATCAGTTTGCTACACTTTGAAGATCGAATTCAGAGCAACGAATAACGAAGCCGAATATAAAGCATTGATTGCCGGCTTAAGGCTCATCAATGAACTTGGAGTAAAATCGGTTGAAATCTTTAGCGACTCGCAGCTGGTGGTGTACCAAGTGTAGGAAGACTATCAAGAAAAGGGACAGAGACTTGCCTCGTATCTTGCACGGGTTCAGGGGCTGCTAGCAAATCTAGAATATTATGATATCTCGCATGTCCCGCGTGAACATAACAAAGAAGTTGATTCATTGGCCAAATTTGTGAGCACTGGCGATACCCTGCAAATGGGATTGGTTCCCGTTCAAACCTTACATACTCCGGGTATAAATATGATGGAGGTAGATTTCATGTTAGAAACCAAAATCGAGAAGGAATCATGGATGACCCCATTTAAGCAATACTTACTACATGGGGTCTTACCCGAAAGAAGGAGCTAAAGACGACAAGTCATTCGTAAGGCTTCACGATATGTAATGAAGAGCGGAATAATGTATCGAAGGGGATTCTCGACCCCCTTACTCCGGTGCATAGCCCTTGATGAGATAAAACGAGTCCTGAAGGAAGTCCATGAAGGAGAGTGCGATGACTATACTGGGGGGCAGACGTTAGCAAAGAAAATCCTCCGCTATGGATACTATTGGCCCACTGTAAATCGGGATGCCGCAGACTATGTGAGGAGATGTGACAAATGCCAGAAATATGCAAAAGTCCCAAGAGCTTCACCGACGGAACTCGCACAAATGGTTAGTCCCTGGCCGTTTGCAATGTGGGGATCGACATAGTCGGTTCCTTACCCATATCCAAAGGTTCCTTGCCCATATCCAAAGGTGGTGCAAAATACGCGATAGCTGCGGTCCATTACTTTACTAAATGGGCAGAAGCAGAGCCTTTGGCCACTATCACCACCAAAAAGGTCATTAATTTCGTTGTACGAAATATTATATGCCATTTTGGCCTTCATTATAGACAATGGAACTCAATTCGAAAGCAAGGATTTTAAAGAATTTTGCCAAAAATATGGCATTAAGAAAAAGCTTGCAGCAATTGCACATCCGAAAGCCAATGGACAAGTGGAAGCCGTGAACAAAATAATCAAATCCATATTAAAAAAAGCGTTTGGAAAAAGCTAGAGGCAAGTGGGTGGATGAACTTCCAACAGCATTATGGGCTTATAGAACTACCCATGAGTCCATGACTGGCCGTACTCCATTCGCCCTTGCTTACTGCTCTAAGGTCGCCATCCATGTAAAAGATGAAGTCCCCTCTTATCAAGTGGCTGATTACAACCCTTATTTCATAAAAAAATACAAATCAGGAATCGCAATTGAATTGCAATTAAACTAGAAAAAATCGGCAATGACTTATGAGCATATAAAATGCATCCGACAGCTAATGGCAAGAACATGCACCCGAACATGCATGTGTACATCCAAAAAAAAAGTTCGACTTCTTGAAATCAACAGGGAATTGAATTCTCACTTAAGGTTATTAAGAAAAAACTAGATCAAATGGCCGAAGCTTACTGGCCCTGTAGAACCAGACACGGATGGCCACTGATGAACTACAACCCTGGATTTGTAATATTATGAATCGACCAAGCGTCATGACGACCAAAGAAGGATACGACACCTTGGTAGGATAAAATTGAAGGATAATGACTATTCAAGAAACATGATGGATTTCTTTCTGAAGACATGGAATGCTCGCTAATTCAAAGCGTATCGTGTTGCTTCACGCGATACACTTTGGGGGGCAAAGTGTTAACCGACACCTTGGTCCGGCTACAAAACGATAATTGAAGATATTATTATTAGCATTAGACAAGGTTCTGACCAAGAGGAGCCTGGTAGCATTAGACAAGGTTCGGCACATGCCTCGTTCGGCGCAAGCCTCGTTCAACGCAAGCCTAGTTCGGCGCAAGCCTCGTTCAACGCAAGCCTTGTTCGGCGCAAGCCTCGTTCAGCACAAGCCTCGTTGGTCACAAGCATGGTTCGGCACAAGCATGGTTCGGCACAAGCCTCGTTCGGCACAAGCCTCGTTCGGCACAAGCCTCGTTCGGCACAAGCCTTGTTCGTCACAAGCATGGTTCGACGCAAGCCTCGTTCGGTACGAGCCTCGTTCCGCACAAGCCTCGTTCGGCACAAGCCTCGTTCGGCACAAGCCTCGTTCGGTAGGCCTCGTTCGGTACAAGCCTCGTTCGGCATCTATGGCTTGGTGCGCAGAAGTTACTTACCAAGGCCGAAGTACACTGTTCCTAGGCCATTGTTCCTAGGCCCATTAGGGAAGTCCAACCCATCTTTGTCTATAAATAGAGAGGCAGTGGCACAGCGAAATGAGCCTTTTTTCGGGAACACTGGTGAGACTCTGCCATTTTTTATACTCTCCTCTTTTTAATTCAAACTTTTATTCAAGTGATTGATTTACGGATTGTATCTGTATTCAAGTAATTGAGAAGGCAATAAAGATCAAACTCAAAGTGGATGTAGGCAATTACGCCGAACCACTATAAATCTGGTGTTCTCGTTTTTGTTGTTCTTTCTGCATTAAATCACATTATTCTTCTGTTCTAATTTACTCTCTTCATTAATCTCTCTATATAACACTACTCAAGGGTGTTAGTGACCAATTTTGGTGCTAACACCTATACTGAATTATACTGGTGGTACCAAATTAAAAGTATTATGATTCCCACAGTTTTAGTTTCTTTATGCTCAAGCAAACAAATGAAAAATAAAAAAGTAAAGAAACTTTGGTGCAAAATAGGACGTAATGGTGAAAATAAAATATAAGTTAAGCGGAGCTATTCCAATTGATCTGCAATGTATGCGTAATCTATCTCATGCCTATCCAATTGACTAGGCCATAATTATCATTCTATGCTCGATTAATCAAAGTTATCGGTTGTATTATTCAAACATGACATCTACAAATCATTGCCTAAAGATGCCTCACACTTTCTTCATTGCTTGCTTTTAGTTTCATATTGCTCATTAAAACTTCATATTGGTCTTTCATAAGCAATCAAAGCAGCTGATATTTCATACATACAACTCTATCCTTTCTAAAAATAATAATAATTAGGCACTTAGATGATAATACACACTCGTCTAGACCCCGCTTATGGGCTTACCATCTAGCGATCCGTCAAAACCCACCTACACAAGGTTTGCCGACTCATGTAAGAGTCTAAACATGTATTTATACACTAGTTAGATATTGTTTAAGGTTCAATGCTACATATAAACATCATTATACTAGTTTTAGACGGTCTTACCCTCTTAGCTACTTCTAAAAACATTCAAAATATAATTAATTAGTGTTAGGCTTGAAAAAAAGTTTTTAATTTTGCGTTTTCAATATTTATATGCGTAGGAGTAAAGGAGTTGGAATAGCTCAGTCAGTCCAACAATGGAAAGAGGAGATGAAAATTTTAGTTTTGTTTATTATGTGACATATGTTATTATTGTGCAACAATTTCGTTCAAAGAATTAATGAAAAGACATCTGAATTTTTGATGGAAAAATTCATATTGCTACTTTATTTTGAATTTATGGATTCTGCATTGATTGTGTTCTAACTGCAAAATATAGTACGGTCTTGTTAATCTCTTTCATTTGGTACCAGAGCAATCGTAAATTCATATAAGATGCAAATTTTTTACGAAATTGATTTTCATTGGCTCGTATAAAAGCTATACAGATTGAACTAATTTATGTTTAAATATTTTCTTTAATTTTGAACGAAAGATTTAAAAGATTTTTTCTCTATAATGTATGTGCATAGATGTTGATCGGTGTATTTTCTATGGAGATGTAATGTTGAAGGCTTCTCACTAAAAGGAATCATGTCATGAATTACATGGGCACTCTCCTTTTGATATATTGGATCTAATATAACTAAGTCTGTATGACATTTTGATCCAAACTAGATCACGACGAAGAGTTTGGATATGTCTATATGTGTTGCATTTTGAATATGTTATTATTCTCTATGGTTTATTGTATATATTTTTTATAAATAATTTAAATCATATAACATTATTTTTTTAATAATTTGTTATTGTCAATTTCTATCAACTTTGAATTGTAACTGTCACTTTACTAAAATGAATTTTTTCGATTTAAAGTCATAATTATATTTCACATTTAATAAATTATGAACGGTAATTTTACCAACTTTAATTGCCATTATGATTTATTATGTAAAATTATTTGTTTTAATGGTTCAGTTTGTTTCTTCCCAACTGTGATACAATTGATCTTGATGAAATTAAATTTCTACATTTAATAAATTATGAACGAAAATTTACCAAATTTAATTGTCATTATGATTTACTAAGTGAAATTATTTGTTTTAATGGTTCAGTTGTTTCTACCAATGATGATACAAATTGATTTTCATACAATTACGTTTTTACATTTAATAGAATATGAATGGTAATTTTACCAATTTTAATTGTCATTATGATTTATTTAGTGAATATATTTATTTTAACAATTCAGTTTGGTTCTGTCCAATGGTAATATGAATTGAATTTTATATAAACAACTGTTATGACAGGACTGAAATAATTCGCGTATCATTATTTATTTCAGTATAATTACTGTTAGTCCCTCTATATACATTTTTTACTATGAAATTTGTGGCTTTATAGTTGATATAATACGCATTTCATTTTTTCTAAATTTAATGCAGCATTGAATAATGTCCATGCTCAAATTTTTGGAGTAGCACCATTGTCCGAAACTAATTTTTTCACTTGGAGTAAACTGAGTTTTGTCTTAGTTTTCTGGATATTGACCAGGCATTACAAATGGACAAACCTACTATTATTGTGACAAGTATTGATGATGAAAATACTAATTTTGCAAAATGGGAGTGGTCAAACATCATGTCTCTTATGATTATAAAAATACCATTATAACTGCTATAAGAGGAAGTATTCCTGAGAAGGATGATGCAAATAATATTTCCACTGCAAAAAATTATTTAGCTTCTGTTGAAGAGCAGTTCAAAAGTACTTTTAAGGTTAATACAAGTACTCTTGTAGTGAAAATGCTCGCTATCAAGTATAAACGGCAAGTAGTGTACGTGAACATATCATGATGATGAATGATATGACCGTAAAATTAAACGGCATGGATATGATAACTACTGAAGATTTTTTAGTTCATTTCATTATGAGTTCTCTTCCTGCACAATTTGATCATTTCAAGATCAATTATAATACGCAGAAAGAAAAGTTGAAAATGAGAGAATTAATTACTATGTATGTTGAAGAAGAAGAAAGGATTGTGGCTGAGAAACTGAACTATACACACATTGTTGTTCAAAGTCCAAAAAAATAGAACAATGGTAAAGGTAAAAATAAAGTGAATATAGCTAATGGTATTAATAAGACTTGTATATCTGGTATAAAACCCATGCATGCCCCTAAGTGTCATCATTGTAAGAAGCGTGGATGCACAAGGAAAGATTGTGTGAAGTTTAAAGATTGACTCGCTAAAAGGGAAATGATATAAAATTTATGATTTGTGAAACCTATTTAGTTGATATACCCTTAAATACATGGTGGGTTGATACTAGTGCCTCTATGCACATTACGAACCCATTGTAGGGATTCCATTCCACAAGGATGCTTCAAAGGGAAGAAAGGAAACTTAAAGTTTCTAACGGATTAGAAGCAGAAGTCATGCCTATTGGAACTCTTAACTCTTTATTTAGTTTCGAAGAGTGGCTTTATTCTTAATTTATATGATGTAATTTATATTCCTAATGTGATTAGGAATTTAATATTTTTTCTAAATTTTATGCATGTGGTTTTGTGTTTAAATTTGGAAATAATAAGTTGAAACAATATCAAAACTTTAAATTTGTTAGTTCTGGAATATTATGTGATAACCTATATCAATTATGTTTGAATTCTTCCTTTTACGAATCTTTGTTGTCTATGCATGTTACTAGTGTTAATCATAAATGTGGAGTCAAGAGAAATCATGATGTTGGAAATTCTTCTAAATTATGACATCGTAGATTGGATCATATATCAAGAGATAGAATGCAACATCTCATTAGAAATGAAATTCTTCCAGCATCAGATTTTCTGATTTCGACAATTGCGTAGAATGTGTTGAAGGACAATGTATCAAGGAAAATAAGAAAGGAGCCACTTGAAGTGGGTGACTACTTGAAATTATTCATACTGATATATATAGTCTTTTTCCTACTTTGGGTATTAACGAGCATAAATCGTTTATTACTTCCATTAACGATTATTCTCGTTACGGTTATATGTATTTGATCAATGAAAAATCTGAAGCACTAGATAGATTCCAAAATTTTAAGGCTGAAGTTGAGAATCAACATAATCTTAAAATTAAAATAGTGCGATCATATAGAAATGGTGAATATTATGGTAGACACACCAACCTTGGTCAAAGTCCAAGCCTTTTCACTTTATTTCTTTAAGAAAAAGTTATGTTCATCAGTACTCTATGTCGAGAGATCCTCGACAGAATGGAGTTGCTAAAAGATGTGATCGTACACTAAATTGGGTTCCTAAGAAATCTGTTCCAAAAACACCTTATGAACTATGGACTGGCAGAAAATTGCAATTAGGTACTTAGGTGTGTGGGACTGTCTTATTGAAGCAAAAGTCTATAATCTGCAACTAAAGAAATTTGATTTCACAATCATTAGTTGTTATTTTATTGATTACTAGAATGATCCGGAGGTTTCATAATTTATTATCCATTGCATACCACTAGAAATAATAGAGACTAGACACGTTGCATTTTTTGAAGATGGGAACGTAATTAGGAGTAATGTAAAAGAACTACAAACCTCAAAGAAAATCAACTTACGTTCTAATTCTGATAATCTAAAAGGCTACAAATTATATACCTCTAATTCAAGAGGCTAATAAAGAACTCATGTTCATGATGTTCCTAATGTTGATAAAGCTCATATGCTTCCATAGAACCCTTACGAAGATCACAAAGAGAGAAAATGATCTGTTATACATGATGATTATATGGTATACCTTAGTGAGCAAGGATGTGATATAGGCAGGCTTGTCAATGGCGTGGGTTTTAGTCCGAACCCAGTACGAACCCGCCCTATAAATGCGGGTATGGGTTTTGACTCCAACCGTCCATGCCCAACCCAGGAGGTTACTATTAGAGTCGGGTACATTTAGTCAAAACCCGATCCACTTTGGGCCCAACCTGATTATTTGTTTTTATAAGTTTCTAAATATGAGTATATATATTGTTATTTTTTTACCATTTTATTTGCTTGCATATAGATGTTTTTGCATAATATTTTGCGAACTTGGATATGTCACCATCCAATTTGTATGCTAACAATTATTTGTCTATAAGTTTTTATAAAATTTGCAAATTTGGATATGGTTTTAACATAAATATTTTGGGTTAGGTATACTAGTACTAGTCGACGGGCTTGAAACTCCTAATAATTTGGGCTCAGGTACTGGTTTTGAAATACCTAACAGGTTCAGGCCAGGCTCGGATTTTAATTATTGTAACTGGGCTCGGATCTGGGTTTTAAGATATCAGGATCGAAACTCTCCCATTGACTGGCCTATATATAGGTGCTGAAGATGATCCTAACTCATTCAAGCAAGCTATTATGAGTGTTAAATCATTTAAATGGTTAGAAGCCATGAATAATGAGATGAAATCTATGGAATTAATGAAGTTTGGGATCTTGTTGAGTTACCCGTTGGAGTTAAACCTATAGGTTGTAAATGGGTCTATAGAACTAAAAATGAATCCAAAGGTAACATTGAAAGATTTAAGGCCAGACTTGTTGCTAAAGGATTTACACGGCAAGAAAGTGTAACTGTATCTTACATTAAGAATCATTTTAGCCCTCGTAGCTCATTATGATTTAGAACTAAATCAAATGGATATGAAAACTGCATTTCTAAATGTTACTTACATGAAGAAGTTTTATGAAACAACTTGAAGGGTTTGTTGTAAAAGGCAATAAGCATATAACATGTAGGCTATATCGTTCAATATATGTGTTAAAACAAGTTTCATGATAGTAGAAGGCAAGGAGCATATGATATCTCAAGTTTGATGAGGTTATAACCGAATTTGGATTTAAAGAAAATACAATAGATCAATGCATGTACCTCAAGAGTAGTGGGAGTAAATTTATCTTTCTCATTGTGTATGTGAATGATATTTTATTAGCAAGTAGTGATTTAGACATGTTATACAAGACAAAATGTTTTATATCTAACTAAATTTAAAATAAAAGATCTCGGTGAAGCCACTTATGTTATAGGAACTAAAATTTACCGAGATCGATTTCGTGAGATCTTAGTTTATCTCAAAAAGCATATATTGACAAAATATTTAAAAGATATAATATGCACAATTTCTCTCTTAGTGTTTCTCATATTGCTAAATGTGACAAATTCAGCAAGTTTCAATGTCCTAAAATTGAAATAGAACGTGCTCAAATGAAGTAAATTCTTTATGCTTCGGTAGTAGGGAGTCTTATGTATGCTCAAGTTTGTACACATCTTGAATTGCATTTGTAGTTGGTATGCTTGGCCAATATCAATCTAATCCAGGTGGATTATTGGAAAACTGTCAAGAAAGTTTTACGCTATTTGCAGGAGACAAAAGATTATATGCTTACTTACAGGATGTCAAATAACCTTGAAGTTATTGGTTATTTCGATTCAGATTTTTCTAGACATCTCGACAGTAAGAAATCCACATCAGATTATATATTTATGCTTATAGGGAGACCATTTTTATGGAAGAATGCTAAGCAGTCTATAAGAGCATCTTCCACAATGCAATCAAAAATTATGGCATGCTATCTTGCTATTGGTCAAGCAGCCTGATTAAAGAGTTTTATGCTAGGACTTCAAGTAACTGACAGTATTATGAGACCACTCACCTTAATTTGTGATAATGAAGCTGCAGTTTTCTTCTCTAAGAATAACAAATCAAGTGGTACATCCAAGTAAATTTACATCAAATTTCTTATTGTTAGAGATAAAGTCAAAGATGGTACTATTATAATACAACATATTAATACAAGAGCTACGTTAGCTGATTCTCTAACAAAAGCGCTTCCACCCACTCTTTACAAGCATGAATTTAGTTATTGTATTATAATTTTAGTGTTGCAAACTACACACATATAATGTTATGTACTAAGCCTTTAATTATGTATTGACTTTGAATTTATAAATTTGCTTAATATTATGCATATAATTTTATTCAATCTAAGCAAATATTTATGAGGACCGATTGAATATTATTAACCATTGTTGGAAAGGAGTACCAATGCTATAATTAATGGGGATCAAATAACGACATTTGTTATTCTGATTACATTGCTTGTTTTCGGTATTTCTAGCTGAATAGGTTTAGGATTAGTGAAAACTATAGTGATCAATTTTGAATGTGTTTTATTACGTTATAACATTACGGCTAAGTGGGAAAATGTCGGTTTTATTTATTATGGCCTATGTTATTATTGTGAACCAATTTTATTTAAAGAATTAATGTAAATGCATCAGAATTTTTGATGGAAAAATTCTGCTTGCTATTAGTAATTACTGGTCACAAAGGTTGCCTCAGAGTATATATAGACTTTTGTTTGGACTGACAATATTCCAAAATTAAAATGTTTTCTTCGCATTTTGTATCTAATGGATTATTTCTAAAACATTTTTTAAGTATAATAATTTTTTCAGAAAGGAGATAAGAAAAGGAAAACGCAAACGGGTCTCCATCATCAGATCTGTGGAAAGTCATTGAAAATTAGCATTAACGATTCCACTTAAAGATGTCTTCACTTCAAAATTGTAAGATTTATTTTCCTTTGCTATTTTATTTTGGATTTACGGATTTTGGATTGATTGTGTTCTAATTGCAAAACATATTACGGTCTTGTTAAATTTTTTGAAGAAAGAAGATAGATTTTGATATTTTTCAAAAAGCAGTAAACAAGAAAACTTCATTTTCAATTTTATATATTTAAACTATTTTCCAAATCAAACGTTTTCCATCTGTTTCAGTTCTTCCGTGTATTTTAAAGTACACGTTGAAAACGCAAAACGAAAAATTCAAATTTTAAACTAAACTGTCATAATTTCTATTTATTTTATCGAAAATACATGAGTTGTCAAAAACGTCTAGCTCTGATTAATCCCCATCTAAATGATTAATCTCTAATTCATACTTATCTTCTAGCGTCCATCAATCGATTTTTACAACCTTGGTAGTACATAGTAGTAGTTTAAGTCTTAAGTGATATGTAATATAATACATATCAATATATGTCAAGTGGTTGGAATCACGTTATACAAGTTTCGAACTGGTGACACCTCAAATCGAAGTCTCGAATCACACGTAGCACTTACTCTTCATAATGCTTTAAACAATCGTATTGTTCAAGGAGCCAATAGTATACATATTATCAATTTTCTAACCTCAAAACCAGAGTTTGTTTTATATTTCCAGGTACAATATGATCCGCAAATTACATATGGATGTAGACTACAATTGTGATACCATGTGGAATCCCCATGTGTGCAAGGTATCATATTACAAAAAACTAGGAGCTAGTTCAAGTTCCATTTCTAAATTCATCCATGATAACAGAAGAATTACTTAACGAGTATAGAAGAATATACTATCATGCGATAACTATTTCCTAAAGCAAATCACGTTGTCCTTCGTACACTAAAATAAAACTAAAAGCGCATGGGGTATTATAACCTATAACTGAACAAGTAGCCTTCTACCTTATGCCTACAGCAGTATGTCTGTCGTCAAAATAACGAACTAGTTTCTAGCTCACCCACTGAAGCAATTACATCGTATGCCATACAAACTCCTTCCCAAAAGTATATAAGTTGGATTATAACTTTACGTAACATCGTTGAGTCTGTTAAAAAATTGTAGTTTAACTCCCCAATAACCCCACCACCCACCACCGCGCGCGTGCGTTGTACTTTCAAGAGTAGCATATTTATTATTTGGGGTTTTAGCCTAAAGTTACCCCCATAAAGTTAAGCAATAACTTGCATGCTCGACTATACTTCCAAGAAAGCTCATATGTAGACTATTTTTCATGCCTTTTTATAAAATATCTTCAAACTTATCTGATACAACAACATATGCTGACCCTGCACCACGTCTAGCTGCACATGCATCAACCAGCTCCAATATGGCCTCAACCAAACCGCAGAGAAGCATAAGAATTCCAAGCCGTTATAAGGATTAATTCTGCACGTTCTTGACAGTTCACTAAAGCCTGCAGATTCCATAATGCATTATTAGTTTGTTATAAACGATTGGCTGATATATGACAGCTGTCATGTTAGTTAGAGAGGGATGTGTAGGAATTACTTTAAATACTAGCATATGCAAATGAAATAGTATGGCTGAATGAAATTTTTCTTCAAAACACTCGTCTTCTTCCTCTTCATTCTTCTGATAATTTTTCTTTGCAGTAATTTTGTACAGAAGAAGACGTTGTGCCTAACAATCTGGTGCTTTCACTCTCACATTCTCCTCTACCAACCCACCACCATGACATGCCTCGAAGAACTAACCTCTCAACTCAACAACCAACAGGCCGCCATCGATTCCGTCCACACCATCCTCACAACCCAACAAACTTCCCTCTCAAAGCAAGAAGCTGCCATTGCCGACATACCCGACATCAAGCACTCTCTCACCTCACAGCAACTTTCAATCCAACAACTTATTCAAACCATAACTGATTTATCTTCCAAACTAGACTCTAGCTTTCCAACTTCATCACCTCCGACTACAATACCACCACCTCCTCCAGCAGTTATCTCATCTTCAGCAATACCCCCACTTCCTCCTCAATACATCCACCACCTCCTCCTCCATTATTAACAACCCCGATTAACGCACATCATCCTCCTACCCCAATCCATATCCGCTCCCCTAAATGCGAACTAACCAAATTCGATGGATCCAATCCATTCGATTGGATCTTCCAAGCCGAAAGATTTTTCAAATACCATTCTACCCCCGATGAATATCGAATCGAATTAGCAAGTTTTTATATGTCGGGTCAAGCTTTAACTTGGTTTCAATGGATGTATAACAACAACCAATTATCTTCTTGGCCATCTCTTACTGAAGCCATCGAAAACCGCTTCGGCCCATCCCCCTTCGTTAATCCACAAGCTTCGCTTTTCAAACTCCGCCAAACAACATCCGTTGAAGACTATCAATCAACCTTTGAAACACTATCAAATCGAATAAACACCCTTCCACCGGATGCCATACTGCATTGCTTTCTTTCTGGCTTAAGACCACAAATCCGAAATGAAGTTCAGCCCCATCAGCCCACCACTCTCACCAACGCCATCGCGCTCGCCAAACTCATCGAATCCAAACTTAATGATACTAAACAGTTTTTCAAAAACACCAATAACCGTACTCAACCACCTTTCCCTTCCACCAATCCCAAATCCCACCCAAAACTCCACTGCTAACTATCCAATCCGTCGATTAACCCAAACCGAGCTCCAAAATCGTAAGGCACAAGGTCTTTGCTTTTACTGCGACGAGAAATTCTCAGCCGGCCATAAATGTCCAATGAAACAAGCTCTGCTACTCCTTCCAGATGACGACCTAGCTGACCACAACCTCGAACCGCCAACCGAAACCCAACCTACCGAACCCGCCATTTCTTTCCATGCCCTAATCGGATCTTCACACCCGAGATCCATCCGATTAAAAGCACTTATCAACAATAAATCTATCTCTATTTTGGTGGACTCCGGAAGCTCTCACAATTACATACATCCGAAGGTGGCACGATTTTTGAATCTTAAAATTGAACAGACGGCTGCATTTCAGGTAGCGGTGGGTAATGGAGAGAAGCTCCGTTGCGTTGGAGCATGCCGCCACATTCTAGCGCAGATCGGTGATTATGAATTCTGCCCCGATTTTCTCTTGCTACCAATTTCTGGAGCCGATGCTGTTTTTGGAATTGAATGGTTGCAGAATCTTGGACCTATTACTATCGACCATAAGAAATTGACAATGGAATTTGTTTACCAGAATAAACACATTTTATTAGTGGGCCAAGACTCAGGATACAGCCCATCAGAAATTACGGTACAACAACTTAAACGACTGCACTCTACTACTTCTATAAACTGCTATTTTCATTTGGATTTACTCACACCTACAGACAGCTCCACTACTACCAACACGTCATCCATACATCCGGACATTGCTACATTATTACAACAATACCCAAACCTTTTTCTCAAACCAACCACTCTTCCACCACATCGCGATCACAACCACCATATCAACCTCCACTCAAATTCTCAACCCGTTAACGTTAAACCATATCGTTACCCCTATTTTCAAAAAAATGAAATTGAATCGCAAATTCGTGACATGCTCTTTTCCAAAATAATACAACCATCTACAAGTCCATTCTCCTCTCCCGTTCTGCTTGTCAAAAAGAAAGACGGCTCATGGCGCTTTTGCGTCGATTATAGGGCTTTAAATGCAATTACGATCAAGGATCGATTCCCTATACCAACCGTCGACGAATTACTTGATGAATTACATGGTTCGATGTTTTTCTCCAAACTAGACTTGCGTAGTGGCTATTTTCAAATCCATGTCAACCTATCCGACATACCTAAAACCGCATTCCGAACCCACGAAGGGCATTATGAATTCCTTGTAATGTCGTTCGGCCTCACTAATGCGCCATCTACTTTTCAAGCCACAATGAACACCATCTTTCGATCCCACCTTCGAAAATTCATCCTTGTTTTCTTCGATGATATTCTCATTTATAGAAAAACGTGGGAAGCGCATCTATCTCATCTCAAAATTACTTTGGATATCTTGACATTGCATCAATTCTATGCTAATGCTTCAAAATGTGTATTCGGACATAAAGAATTGTTTTACTTGGGTCACATAATTTCCCACAATGGTGTCCGCGTCGATCCCTCAAAAATTGAAGCAATAGTGCACTGGCCCATTCCATCAAGTCTAACTGCAGTCAGAGGATTTCTCGGTCTCACGGGCTATTATCGCCGCTTTATAAAAGGATATGCTCAACTAGTCAGCCCAATCACTGATTTACTAAAAAAGGCTGTAGCATTTCACTGGCCACCACAAGCCCATTCTGCATTTCTTTCCCTCAAAGCTCTCGTCACCTCCACTCCAATACTTTCTCTTCCTGATTTTACCAAACCATTCGACATCCACACAGACGCCTCTGCCACCGCTTGCGGCGCGGTTCTTTCCCAGTCCGACCATCCCATAGCTTTCCACAGCCAACGCCTCCCTGCTCGCATGCTCACCGCGTCGGCTTATGCTTGAGAAATGTTTGCTATCACGTCCGCTGTTCAAAAATGGCGCCACTACCTGCTGGGTCGCCAATTCACAATCACGACAGACCACCAGAGCCTACGCCAACTCCTCACTCAAACCATTCAGACACCGGACCAACATAAATGGTTGTCCAAACTCCTTGGATTTGACTTTGTGATTCGTTTCAAACCGGGTAGAGATAATAGTGTGGCTGATGGATTATCTAGATGGACATCGGAAGCAATTATGAATGCTCTGTCTTGTCCAACAATGGATTTTACTTCCCGCATAAGAACTGCTCTAAGAAATGACCCTGAAGCGCAACGCTTATTTACTGCAGCTCAATCTCCCGAGGCCGCATCATCTCAATTTCAGATTCGTGATGGTCTTCTGTTTCATGGCACTCGCCTTGTCATTCCCCCAGATCCCACACTTCAGCATGACATTATTACTGCATTCCATTCATCCAAAGTTGGTGGACATTCGGGCATTAAAGCTACCACCGCAAGAGTTTCTAGCAACTTCTACTGGCCAAATCTTCCACCCACTGTCAAGGAGTTTGTTCAAAACTGCAATGTGTGCCTTCAAGCCAAACCAGAAAATACACCGAAGAAAGGATTACTTCAACCCCTACCTATACCGAATCGAATTTGGGATGATATCTCAATGGATTTCATCACACATCTTCCCCCTTCGTTCGGCAAAACTTGGATATGGGTTATCGTTGATTGCCTCTCCAAGTATGCTCATTTTTGTACTCTTCCGACATCCTTTAATGCTACTCAGTTGGCTTCACATTTTATCCAAGAGTATTTCCGTCTCCATGGCTTCCCAAAGTCAATAGTCTCTGATCGGGATCGAATATTCATGAGTCAATTTTGGAAGGAGATATTCCGCCTTCATGGCACGTCGCTCAAAATGAGTAGTGCATATCATCCTCAAAGCGACGGCCAAACGGAGGTCGTCAACCGATGCTTGGAGACGTATTTGCGGACCGTTTGCAGCGACTTACCTTCCAAATGGGCACGATGTCTTCCATGGGCTGAATATTGGTATAACACATGCGTCCACTCTTCAACGGGCATGTCGCCATTTCAGGCTGTGTACGGCCGACCCCCACCAACTATCTCTGATTATATTAGTTCCAATGCACTCTCTGTTGATGTCGAAGATTGGGCTGCGGGAAGGGATGAACTACTTCGAACCCTTAAACTTAACCTTCAGCATGCTCAAGCTAGAATGAAGACTCAAGCAGATCGACATCGCCTTGACAAAGAGTTTTCCGTCGGCTCATGGGTTTATGTCAAGCTTCAACCGTATCGTCAGCTCTCGATCCGCCATAGCCACAACAAACTGTCTAAAAAGTATTTTGGACCGTTTCAAATCATTGAGCGTATTGGACCAGTCGCATACAAATTGCTTCTTCCACCAGATGCCCGTCTGCACCCAGTTTTTCATGTTTCACTGCTCAAGTTCTGCCCCAGCCCGCAACTCGCTACTCAGGCTCCTCTGCCTTTGGAAGTTACTGCTCACAATGCTCGTGCTGACCTTGAGGACAAGGTCGTTCTCCTAGGAGGGGATATTGATACAACAACATATGCTGGCCCTGCACCACGTCTAGCTGCACATGCATCAACCAGCTCCAATATGGCCTCAACCAAACCGCAGAGAAGCATAAGAATTCCAAGCCGTTATAAGGATTAATTCTGCACGTTCTTGACAGTTCACTAAAGCCTGCAGATTCCATAATGCATTATTAGTTTATTATAAACGATTGGCTGAAATTTATTAGCCTATAGATATATGACAGCTGTCATGTTAGTTAGAGAGGGATGTGTAGGAATTACTTTAAATACTAGCATATGCAAATGAAATAGTATGGCTGAATGAAATTTTTCTTCAAATCACTCGTCTTCTTCCTCTTCATTCTTCTGATAATTTTTCTTTGCAGTAATTTTATACAGCAGAAGACGTTGTGCCTAACATTATCGGTCATAAGAAAATCCACAGTAAGATTGTGAGTCATTCATTTAGAGTATTTATCAGCTTTATAAAATGTATACAATTATGAAATGTTGTTCCATAACGTTTGTCAAATTGTGAGTTATGCATCCACTATAAAGTTTTATAAAGCAACCCATAAAATGTAAACTTGTCCAATCAGAGTAGCAAGAGCATCCACAACAGAGCTGTTATCACACAAGTTAATGTCACAAGTTAGTTAGAGGATAGACAAAAAATCTATAGCGAATAAGTTAGCACAGATGTAAACTAAAATAAAGCATCCCAAGAGTTAGTAGGTAGGTTTACATAAATTTGTGATGTCAACTTTATTGCTACCCAAATGGGAAGGTAGCAACTACGGACTTGGGAAAGTAGCAACTACGGACTTATTGCATTTTTAGAAGTTCGGATAAGGGATATATTTGTCTTTTCTTACATTTTTGCATGTGCATGGATAGCCATTTGGTTGTTCCATATGCTTTGTTTACTACTAGAAAATAAACAACATACATATGAAGCTTAAGGACGACATTGGTATGTCGTCCGTAAGTAAGCATACGAAACAAGTCGACGGTAAGTTGTCGAAATTTTCGACGACATATCAGGAAGTACTTAAGGACAAACAAAATATATCTCTACGTCATCATAGTCGTCGGTATATCGTCGGAAATTTTGATGACCTATTCCCACTAACTAGATCTGAACTTTTCACTTTATTTCTACGAAATCAAAACTCACGAATCAAAACCCCACACCCATACCCTCCTCCGCTGCCTCCAAGCCTTTGCTCCTTCACTTCCAAACCCTTTCTCCATCGCCTCCATTCTCGAACCTCCTCCATTCCTATGCTTCGCCAAACCGCCACCCTTCGGACCAGAAATTCCCAATCGCGAAAGCCCTAACCATGCTCTATCGCCTCTCTAGAACCGAACCTACCTCTCTAAGGCTGCCCAAAGCCCCATCCCTAGTAACGTCCATTCCCAAAGTCCCTCCTCCGCCTTCATGCCTCCATCAACTTTATTCCAATCACCTGAGCCTCCTTCAGCCTCCAAAGATTCGAAGGTATGGTTCTTCATATTTATAATTTCCATTTATGATTCTTAATTTTAGTTGATTATAATGATTAAATAATTTGATTGGAATGGATTGTTAAGATCGAAATATGCGTTGTCGTAAATGGTTGATTAAAAATGTATATACCCATAGACTTGTTGGCCCATCAGACTAGTTTTGTATTTAATTGTTATATTGATATTCATTTTTACGAGAACAGAAATCAATATTCATCTGATACAACATTCGTCAGATTTGTCCCCATACTGAAAAAGTTATAAATAGAAAAATTTATGCATAATCGTAGATCAATATTTTATTTTAGATAGTTCGTAGAATTTTGACAACACTCACTATTTTATTCTCCATGTACTTTTTTTTGCGTACAATATAGAGAATAAAGGGAAGTGCTGTCGAAATTTTATGAATCGTTCAAGATAGAGTATTAATTTATGAATTACATATATATTTTTGTTTGTTTGTAATGGGAGTTAGGATAGTTGGTCAATTAATCGTGGTTACTAATATTGCCAACTAAATCATGGTTTACTTTTGTCATTATCATTTACTTAATTGTAAAATTAAAGATATAATAATATATGATAATATAATACAATTAATGATGAATAAGTAGTAGTGTATGAATTTATTAAATGAAAATAATATTGTATGATATTAATAATAAAATTAGTGATTAATGAAAATAATATTGTATGATATTAATAATAAAATTAGTGATTAATAAATAGAAGTATATGATATTAGTGAAAGAAAATTTTATTTTTTGTTATTAATGATAAAATAAAAATTAACCTTATATGATATTATATCAATAATAAAAATCATTAGAAAAAAACAATAATGTATGGTATTAATAATTAGATAAAAATTAATGATATTATAAATAATATATTAAGTACTAAATTGTAAAAATTAGTGATTATTGAATAGTAGTATATAATATTAGTAAAAGAAAATTTTATTGCATGGTAATAATAATAAAATAAAAATTAACCCTATATCACCATATTAATAATAAAATTAGTAAAAGAAAACAATGTCGTATGATATTCATATATTATAAATTAAGAATAGATGATGTATGATATTGTCTTTTTGCTTACTTTCGTATAGTATGGAATGAATTATTTGAAAGCTCAAAGTTGGATGTATAAGAAGTTCGAAAAAAGTACCATTGCAATTTAGTCAAGGTGTGAAGCATTCCTAAATGTTGCTTCTAATGATAAAACAAATATGAAAGAAATCCGATATTCGTTTAGCAAATGTCATCGTGTGAAACTCCATGAATATTATACTATAGTTTTACATTTGCATACATAGGGTTTATGCCAGACTACCATGTGTGGAAAATTTCATGGTAAAGTTGAGACAAGTTGTGAATCGACAACGATAGTTGAAGATGAACCCAAAAACACTAATATCGATTTGAAGAACCTAATATAAAAGACAGAATGATAGAAATGGTTCATAATGCCGCTGGGTCTAAGTATGTGGACTAATGAACCTGAGACACAAGAGGAACTTGACCCGGATTCGAAAAGGTTTTCTGATCAATTAGAAGTTTCAAAAAGACCGCTGTATATAGAAGTAAAATGAAGCATCTGTAAGCGATATCTAAGTTAATCGCTATAAAATCTACATACAACACATTAGAAAATCTAATGAACTTGATTCTTAGTTTTTATAAGGAAGTGTTTCCACAAAAAATATCTTGATAGAAAATTGGTATTTGCTAAAAAAAGAAGTATCTATCTTTGGTCTGTCATATGAAAAGATTGACATATGTCCAAGTAGGTGCATGATATATTGGATGGAAGATAAAAATCTTACAAGTTGTAAATTATGCAACAACCGAAGATATAAATCAACAAAGTGCAGTGGTAAAGGCATGCCTTTTACACGTATGCATTACTTTCCATTGAAAAACATATGACAAAGATCTTATGCATCCTTTCCTAGCACAAAACACACGCGATGGCATAACGAACGACAACAAGTTGACGATTTTTTATGTCATCCTTCTGATGGCGATGCTTGAAAGCATTTCGATAACATATATCCTAATTTTGCTAAGGAATTTTGTACTATAAGACTTGGTTTGTGTACTGATGGATATGCATTGTTTGCTTCATCTGGTAATAAACCTTACTCAATGTGGCTGGTTATTCTAATACCTTACAAGTTGCCACCGTGGATGTGCACGAAGAACCCGTACATGTTTTTAACTGTAATAGTCCTAGGAATGGGAAATCCTAAAAATGGGATAGACGTATATTTGCATCCATTAGTGGATGAACTGAAAAGACTATGGAGAGAGGGCGTTGCAACTTATGATGTGTCAAAAAAGTTTTAGAATGTTTGCATCATTATTGTGGATAATAAATGATTTTCTTACATATAAGAGGTTTTTTGGATGGAGTACAGCTCGTAAATTTGCTTGTCCTGTTCGCATGGATTCAACCATAACATTTTCAAGTAAAATTTATTGGCAAACAATGCGGGTGGGATCATCACCGTTGATTTTTGCATCAAAATTATTGTTTTAGATTTGATAAGAAATTTTTTAGAGAAAAATCATTATTACTTTATAGCCACCTATCATTCTGAGCAGTAAAGATGTGTATGAGCTCATTCAAGATTACTAAAAAGTGCACGAGCTAGGAAAAGGGCTAAACATCCCTCATAAAGGACAAATTCATAATTGGTGCAAACATAGTATATTTTAGGAGCTACCTTATTAGAAGCATTAAAAATTCGACACAGTCTGGACCTAAAGCATATTGAGAAAAATGCTTTTGAGAATTAATTTAATACAATAATGAATGCGAATGTAAAAACAAAAGATGATTTGAAGTCTAGGAAGGATATTGTATTATTTTATAATTTGACAAAATTAGAGGTATGCCCTAGGGGAAACTTTGTAATTTATTGTAAATAAATTAACTCTACAATCAATTCTACTTTGTAATAAAGAATTTTTTCTTTCTATTATATATTTGTTATAAGGTTTTATAAATAATTAAATATCTAGTTAAAACATATTTAAAAGAAAATCCATAAATGGTATATTTGTGACAATAATTACAAATAGTTGTAATCATGAGTACTGTATCACAATATAATAAATACATCATTCTAAATATTCCTAGTCAAAGTGCATTGAGATCAGATATCAATACTTCAGTTGAGACTGGAGTATGTGCAGTGCTCTCCAAATGTTAGGTGGTAAGTTACTCATGACCACTGAAGGCACCAAAGGGTTACATGCTAATAATTATTGGATAACTATGGAATGGCTCATCCAATAGTTTTTTGTTGGTTAATGTAATTAAGGTTAAATATAAAATATCGATGCGACTAATTTATACAGTTATCTTGACTTGAGAATGCTACTGATCTTCAATATGAAAGCTCCACTCTAGTTATAGTCAAATCATGGTTTGATGTCCATCGAGTGACTATAGTTAGGTTTTGTGGAAGTATTAGAGGTAAAACACTATTGAAGAGAGGATTTATCTCCTCGTTATATTAGGTTAGTATCATGGTCAACTAAAGTGAACTCAAAGTCAAAGTATCTGGCTAAAGTAGCTAGTTTGGTTAATATTAATTGTTATTATTGAACAAGGTACTTTATGTTTGGATAATAGTGTTGAATATGGATGATACTGGAAATTGGACTATTACCAAATTCCACAAGTCCAAATGATATAGTTTTGACGAAGAGAATTGTTATAAATAATCATCGTTATCGGATAACGCTTAGCAAAGTAAAATTGGATTTTACCAAAACCAAATAAGTGATAAATTAGGCAAAAAGTCACACCACCTGCTAAGTGACAAATGCACGTTAATATTCAAATAGTTCGATATTAATCGCTGATCAAATTTACACCTAAAGTGTCACACAACCAAAACATTGTATACACCTTTGACCAAATGATTTAATTAATTTGTAATTATTATAAATTAATTGAGTTAACTAATTTCCATGAGATAGTAATTATGAAATCTTATTTGACGTGTTAAACAATATTAATAAATATGTTTATAATAGTTATAAATATATTAGTCGATGTATGATATCGATATGAATTAAAATTGAATTTAAATGTGAAACATTATTCGGGCTTGAAATGGGTTTGAAGCCCATATAGGACATGAGATTTCGACCATGGTGTGGCCACGAAATGGGTGGCTTGAATAAGCAAAGGGGATGGGGTTTCGATATTTTAAACGTTAGAGAATGAGTAAGAGAAATATTGGGATCTTGATCCCAATTTATGTAACACCCCAAAAATTTAATAAAAGAATTAAATTTAAATATAATAAGGGCAAAGTGGAATTTTCATAAATTTTCGAATTTGGCTATGAAACTTTCAATATTGCATTTATAGCAAATTTCCTAACAATTTTCATATATAATCTTTTGAAATCGGAGCTAATATGAGGAAGTTGTGAATATTTCAAATTTCAGAATTTAAAATAATTAAATAAGGAAATAAATATTTATATATAAGGAAACCCATCAATCAACACCATAGAATTGACCAGTCGACACCTAAGCGGTCGACCGATCCAATCTAAGCGGTTGACCGATCATGCATATCGGGTTAGGGTTTAGGGTTGCCAATGGCCCAAATTTAATTAAAATAAAATCAATGGTCGATAATAGTTGCTATTGCTATAAATAGAATGCTAAGTTAAACCCTAATTCACAAATCAGAAGCGGTACATCTGGATTCTATCTAAATCTCTATCTCCTCAATACCTAATTTCTCAAATAACAATTTAGAAACAAACTGAAGTAGAAATCAAGCAGATGGAAGGAATCAACGACTAGAAGGAGGGTGATTCTACGCAAATCAAAGAGGGATAGCTTCTTAGAGATGAGTGGGTTCATGATTAATATGAGGATTTATATATAGTTGATTTTGTTATACCTAATTGTCCTAGAGTTTTTAAATTTGATGAACTGGGAATTTGCTAATAATTTAACATATACATCTAGTGCCTTTCTTTTAAATCTAATTTCGAGGAAGATAGACTATTGAATAAGTAGTTATTTAAGTTAATTATGGACACTTTTGTTAGTAAATAAGATTGATATAACCCTTTAAGCCCTAAACCCGAGTTAAGTTGATTTATTGAAATTATATATGAAATCAAACATGAAATTAGGATTATAAAGTGTAGATCTACAATTTAGGTTTTCGTTGTGAAGAACAAACTATAACTGAAAATTAATGTAATCGATTATTGAATTCAATAGATGGGAACGATGCTGATTAGATTAATTAAAATTTAATCAACAATAAAATTAAATGAAAATCACTAAGATTGATTGACAAGCTCACTACAGTCGCTCTACCATTCCAGTGACTAGCAATCGACCGGCTAACGTAGGATTGTCGAGATTGAACCTCAGACTAAGGGCTATGTTATTAAATTAATTACACATATTATATATATATATATGTGTGTGTGTGTGTGTGTGCACTACAACAAAAATACCCTATTACAACGCCCTTTTTACAATGGGCAATTGCTGCCCGTTGTAATAGAAGGCTATTACAATGGTCTGCTCAGGACCGTTGTAATAGATGCCCTATACAACGCCCTTTTTACAACGACCAATGAATTCCTGTTACAATAGAATGCTATTACAATGGTCCTTTCATGCCCGTTGTAATAGATGCCAATTTTACAACGTTCACAAATTGCCCGTTGTAATAGATGCAAATTTTACAACGGTCACAAAATGCTCGTTGTAAGAGGTGCCAATTTTACAACCCTCATAACGCCCGTTGTAATAGGAGCCAATTTTACAACGGGCTAAAAATGCCCGTTGTAATAGGTGCCAATTTTACAACGGTCATAAAATGCCTGTTTTAACCGATGCCAATTTTACCACGATCATAAAATGCCTGTTATAATAAATTTCTATTTCAATTTTCGACAATCAATAATTAATAATTAAAAAGCTTTCATTAAAGTAATATTTATTAATGTTTAATAATTAATCATTAATTATATATTATATTAATCATATGTTACCAATTGCTAATTATAATATTTCATTACTAATCATCAATAATATTATATTATGTATTAATATTTAATAATTAATCATTAATAATGTTATATTAATTAGTAATATTTAATAATTAAAAAGTAATATATATTATTTAGTATTTGCTATTTGATAATTATATTTAAAATTTTAATTGAAAATTTGAAATTTTCTATAATAAATTTAAAAATATTTATAAAGTTTAAAAGCAAAATTTTGAAATTTTCTATAAATTTTTAAAAAATATTCATTAAATTTAGACAACAAATTTATTGCAAAATGCATTACGACTTTGCATGACACAAGTATTACAAATATTATTTAAGCTTCTGACTCAAATTCTGGGCTCTAAAGTAAAAAAATTGGCTCCAAGCAAATTTTTTTTACATCCCTCCCAAATTTTAAACTTTTTTCTTTTATCCTCCGCCATCCTCAATTCTGAATCCAAGTTAAAATAAAATTGCTTCCAATTCCAAATCCAATTCCAATTTTTCACCTAAACAAACTTCAACTACTTTCAACGCATCCCTTCAATCTTCCGTTACCACAAATTCCTAATTTCTGACCTAATCTCTTCCATCAACGCAGTGAAATAAAATGATACTAGGAAAATGGCGTTGGGTTTGGAGGAGCTGCGTTGATGCCACGGTGAAGGCCAGATCTTGAAGCACGAAACTAGTAAGATTTTGGTTGAATGCCAGATGTTGAATCACATAAATAGGAAGATTTGTACTGAAGCACAAAACTAGGAATATTTGCATTGAAGGTCATATCTGAGGGACGCTCAACTCCAAAATGGATAATATATTTACATGAGGATTTTATTTTCCTAGCGGCTATAGTTTGCTTGGTGTCTAAAGGTAATAATTTTACTATTTTATGCCTTGATTTTATTTGTTTTTGGTAATCTTACAATACTAATTTAAAATTGAGAATCGTGATTCCTTTAATAAAGGTTGATTCATTGATCTTAATTGAAGATTTATGGTGAAGTTAGGGGGTTTTCAAGCATTAGGGAATTGGAGTTTTTGTTAATATCGTCAAGTAAAAGAACTGGAAGATTCTTGTTAATATATTGGCCGTTCTCTGTTTAAATATGCAGTACCTACAATAAATAGTTAGACATCTCCGTCTAAAGATTTTTCCAAGATTAGTTTAAAATTTTGTCAAGTGCATTTGCATTGAGTTTTGTTAACATTTATATTTGATTTAATCTTGTTGGTTTTGCTAATCTTACTGACATTTATGGGGAAAGTTTTACTTCTTTCAGTCATTTGTGATTATTCTTCTCGTTTAATCTTTGGAACATGGTATTTTGCTCACTGTGTGATTTTATTACTAAGTTTTAAAATGTAACAGACTTTGCAAGTCATCCATGAAACTCTTGGTACTCTGACGATGTTTGATCATTGTGGCTGTTTGATTGATTTGCATATCGTTGGACGTTACCCTAATTTAAGACTTGTTTCTTTCAAAATCAACTAATCAATCTATTTAAGGTACAACCAACAATTTCTTCAAATAGTTATTTTCTTTTTCTGTATACCAATCTACTCTGAAAACTTCTCATTTCTTTTTGTTTATTTCACCTGTCTTGGATATTGAAAAAGAATAAAGAAGAGGAAGTGATAATTTAGTTGGATATTAGCAATGCTTGTCTTGACAAATTTCTTGTGATGAAAACATATGTTGCAGGCTAAACAAATCAGTTAACTGATTTACGTACTTTAATAGATTTTTTGCTGATATAGATTTATTTCACTTCTTATTCTACATGTTTTCTTAAGGTGTCAATCTCAAGCCCGGATAAGGTATGAATTAAACAAGTTATTCATTAACTTCTTCCTAGTGCTTGCACCCTTCATCTATTGGAGGTTATGCATCAAATCAGGATTTTCATCATGTTTTGAATGGCAGGTAAGTTTATTAATTCTTTCATCATGTTAGTATTTTGAATTTTACTTGCAGAAAAATGAATTTGAGCGTGAGTGTTACTTACACTGACACTCAAATAGGAAACTTGGTTACTTGTAGAACATTTGCTACAAGGCATGGGGGATAAATTGGACTTTTTTTTGTGCTACATGTATGCATATCACAAATTAATACTATATAATTTTGTAATGTTGTACAAGCACATTGATACCGCAACTAATAGCATTTTCTATGTAATTTGGAAACGTGTATGGATATCTTCACATCTACAGTTTAATAACAAGAAATACTAACCCTGTATTTTTTTTGGAGAGTTTGGAGAATTTTGATGTTTTTCCGGTGAAAACTGTCCCTGGTATTTTGAAAATATAGATTTTGCATTTGAAAATGAGTTATTTCCACGCAATTGCATAGCAAATTTAAGTTGTTTGATCCTCTCGCACTACTTCTATACTTCAGGTCAATGAAATATTTGTTCAATCAATAAAGGATGCTGGTCTATATGATGATATATGGCAAGCATTTGCTGTGTTTCTCCCTGTACAGTTGGTCGGGGTTCAAGGCGATCAGAGGACCCATTCTCATGTTGTCGTTTTAAGGGCCATCACTAGTCAGGATGGAATGACTGCCGATTGGTATACTCATTCTTCTTAAAATCAATCAATCATTTTCAGTTTTTTTAGTGTTTTCAGTAGTTGAATTGTGTTGTTCCATTAAATTGTTTTACCATTAATATTTTTTTCCCCAACTATACTTTCAAAGATAGTAATTATTAGGTGGATCCTTTTATCGGTAAGTCCCTAAAATTTTCAAAATTGACCTTAAATTCCTCATGTCCACATTTTTAGCATACTATGATGTAATTACCACCATAATTTTAACATATAGAATCCTAAAATATTTTATACAGAAGGGTTGAAATGAGTTTTTGTTTCTGAACTTCAAATATATTTAACATGCAAGTAGGTAGTTTTTTTATGGTTAGTGGCAGTGCTTGTGATCAGTGTAAGTGTAGTTGATGAAATGCGATGATGAAGTTTATCGTTTTGAATTGGGGCTGCGGTTGCTTGGAGTAGATATGTGGGCAATGAACTGTGTTTATCCAAGTGGCTGGAGGAATTTTGTTTGAGAGTGTTGAAGTTTGTAGTTGTAGCTGGTAGTGATTTAGAGGGTGGTTTGAGGCAGCTGTTTATGGAAGTGGTGAGGAAGGTGCACTGTTTGTAAAGGTGATAGTGGTGATTGGCAAGTGTGCAGTTGAATGGCAACAGACAAGATTTTAGGCAGTGGCGGGGGTTGAAGTAATAACAGAGGGGTATGGCACTGTGTCAGTAGGGGTGAGTTGCTGCTGCTATGGTGTTGTAGTGTATGGCTGTCGGTAAGAGGTTTGTGATGAGCAGTGATTTGAGTATGTATGAGATGAAGAAGAGATGTATTGCTGTGGGTAAGAAATATGTAATGTGAATGACAAAACTGGGTGGGCAGTGTGTACGATGGAGTTTTAGAAGTTGATATGGGGTGAAATGAAGCAAGCCAAGGCTGTTGACAGTATTGGCTATGGTCGGAGGGAGGAGCTGCAGTTTTAGGAGTTGCTATGGGGTTAATGCTTTATGTATTTGGTTGATATAAAACTAGTTGTCATGTTTATGTTAGAACAATGTCAATGTAAACTTATCTAACCTTGAAATGTGTTGGAATTTTATGACTCTAGCTTTTAGTCTTTTCGTATGTGATTTTGGTTGTTTTATGGTAATATTTATTAGGCGCTAAATTATTCATTATTGGTATGAATGTACTACATGGATACTGCTGTAATTTTTTTTTTTAAATTTATATTTATTTTGCAACGGTCAGAAACCGTTGCAATATCATGTATTACAACGGGCTATGCCAGTTGTATTATAGTCTATTACAACGAGCTTTAATTGTTGTCATACAGCCTATTGCAAGGGCCGATGACCGTTGTAAAAAGGTGTATTACAACGTTCATTGCCCGTTGTAAAATATGGTCGACCTATTACAACGAGGCCTAATACAACGGGCGCATGCCCGTTGCGACAGCCATATTACAACGGGCATTGCCCGTTGTAAAATGGCTGTTTTGTTGTAGTGGTGTGTGTTAGTATAATAGGGAAGTTAGGTCCATATGTGGACGACCCTAGGACATTACAGGACGAAACAGATGTGTATGCTGACAAAAAACCTAGATATTATTTATTAGGTGTGGTCAACTTTCAACTTAGGTGATTCCATCACAAACTACACTCATGGGAGGTTCTATGGTGTATGCGAACATTGACGATGATGCATAGAGAAATGTGTAGCTGGGCACCAGCGAGAGTTCCCCGATATGCATGGTTGCACGACTATGATACCGTGTTGTTGATGGATCCTAACAAAGTGCGATAAGAGGCATTATATTACCATTATGAGATGGATATGGATGCAGCAGACGTCATTGTCATGAGTCGACATTGTGGACTCCCCATCAATGTGTAATTAGGATATATGTAGTGGTAATTTTGGAATGTGGTCCCAATATTGATATTGTAGGCAACCCTATATTGGAGTAGTTTCGGTAGCTGTTAGCCGATCCATGGTAGTATTAGGGATCGACTAGTTGTTCGACCCTGAGTATAAGCCTTCAGAAGAGGTTGTGTATGTGTATTTAGAACCGTACCCTTAGGTTAGCGAGACTTTCCTTAATAAGAGGTTCATGAACAGTGGTATAACATCTTAGGTCATATAGAGTATTAATGAAGTTAATTGTATGTGATTGCCATATATTAACGATGTAACTCATTCATCGGACTTTTTTCTAACCTGCTTCTTTCCTTTCTTTTTTCCCCACCTAGGAGGATAGGGTAGCAGGTGATAAGCTCATGGATTAGTACGTGGAGAGGCGAGTTTGGCAGTGGAGTTTCCTTTTGTTTTCCATTATTCTTTATGTACCTATTTATCATACTCGGTACTTATTAGACCATATGATGTACCTCTGTATACTTTGGATTTTAACTACATGTATTTCTAAGGTATTTTGTGGGATGGTTATTTTCTATATTTATATTTTACTCCCTTCCACTATGAGATCTGAAAGTGTAGAATGTCTTAGGTTTTATCCTTATATTCATAATCTTTGTATTGTTGAAAAAAACCCTTGGTAGCTCATACTTCTCGACGCCGATGTGAGTCATAAAGTAGTCCTAATCTTCGGATCGGTATGTTGGGACTCGGGAGGTGCGGGTTATCACATTTGGTATCAGATCCTAGGTTTAAAAATATTTAGGGATTAGGGGCATATTGAGAGAACATACCTGAAAAGTTTTGAAAAAAAAAGAGTTTTCAAAAAAAAAATTCAAAATGGATTTCTAAAAGTGTATATATATGTATAGATAAAAGGTTTTCAAAGAATATATATATATATATATATATATATATATATAATGAGGAACTCTTTTCCTTATTCTTACCAATACTATCCATGGAAAAAGTTGCAAATAAATTCCTAGATCATAGATAGGAAATATGAGCGATCCAACTGGTTGTGGTTTAGGTGATGTAGCTGAGATTCTGGACTTGAACATCCTGATTTGGTTCCACTGGTATGTGTAAGCAAGAGGACAAGCTGAGCTTAATCCTACTAGGGATCCACAGAGCAGGCACTTGGTGTAGTTCCTACCCACCTACCTACCATCGAGTTTTCCATGCTATATAAGTAATTTGCGAGTCTAGGAGGAAAGTTGTATGTAGGGGCCAAGTCGTATGTGGACTCATAGGCATAAATTCATACTTGTGAGAAGATTTTTGAGCTGATAGGTCTCGGAGATGACATTAAAAGACAACGTATCACTTGGCGTTTGCCAAGGAAGGCTCTAAATTGGTAGGATGCGTTAATTGCGGAGACTGATGAGGGAGAGATAATTAAAGGAGAGTTTAGGAGATATTTTGAGATGAAGTTTCTTCCCAAGGCCGAGGAGGGAGTATAGTTGGAGAATTTCATAAATTTCCAGCACAGAGAGAAATCGGTGAAGGAATATGTTATTCGATTTAATGAGTTGGATAGATTTGGTTTGGAGCTGATAAATACCCCTTATAAGAAAGCTCTAAAGTTTGCAAAGTGACTGAATCATCCATTTCAAGATTTGGCCCTTAGTCTTATCCCCATGGGTGCGCCTTTCAAGGGTTTGGTGGAGATAGCTTCGCTGAATGTTGTTTCCAAGGAGGAAGTGAAGAGTGAGCTCAAGAAGTAAGGAGGAAAGAAACCCCGACCGAATCAATACAAGGGTGGAATAGGACCCAAATGGAAGTTTACGAAGCAGGAGTTGCAACATACGGATGTGGTAAGAAGGGGCATTTTATGAAGGAGTGTAAAATGGAAAGCTCAATGATCAAGTGTTACAACTGAATTCAATTCGGGCACGTGAGGCGGACTGTCCGACACTGCAGAAGACCTCTACCCAGATGGTTTCATCCTATGCACTGGATGTTGCTCCTAGCTTGAGTGCGCCCCCGGTAGTGGATAAGGTCATAATTGAAGATGTGTTAACTTTATCTGATTTACTGTTCGTGCCTTATTTAACACGACGGCATCACACTCTTTTATCTCGAGCAGACTTGTAGATGAGTTGCACTTAGACACTAGTATAGTTACTAATCCTGTAGTTGTATAGAACCTTGTTAGAGGATCTACTTAATTATCTATGATATGTAGGTGTTTTAGATTGTTTATTATGGGGGTCGAGTTCGACTGAGATGCTTATAGGATTTTCTGCGTTTGGGTTGATTTTGTGGATGGGCTGGATGACCATGTATGGGATAAGTTCAGATTATGATAGGAAGATTGTTCATTTGGGTACTTGTAGTGGACGCAGTCTAAGGGTTTATTGCGATCCTAGAGGTTAAATTTTGTTGAGTTACCTATATTATTTAGACCAATCACATGATGAGTTAAATTCAGTACCAATAGTTAGAGACTATCTAGATGTTTTTTCCATGGTCAACGGTTTTCCCCCTCAAAAGGAATCAAGTTTCAAATTCACCTTGTGGAGAATGCCAGATCTATTGCTTTATCTTTGAGGCATATGTTTCCTAAGGTGAGATGTGATCTGAATAAACAAGTGATGAGCTGTTTGAGAAGGGCTTCATTAGAAGGAGCATTTCAGAATGGGGAGAATTAGTTGTTTTAGCCACCAAGGTGGATGGTTCTATGAGGTTTTACGTCGATTACCTATGAGCTGAATAAGTTGACAAAGAAGAATCGTTACCCATTGCCCTACATGGATGATCTTTTTGACCAGTTGATTGGTGCGAAATTCTCTCATCTTGACTTGGCTATCAGACTCCATCAGTTACGTGTGGCCATGGATAGTATTCATAAAACCACTTTATGTACAACTGACGGACTGTATGAGTCATTGGTCATGCCGTATAGATTGATCAATGCACCCAGCTGCTTTATTGATCTGATGAGTCGAGTTTTTATAGGTTGGTTAATAAGTTCATAGTGATATTTGTTGATGACATATTAGTTTATTCGTAAAGCTAGGAGGAGTTTAGTTTTCATTTAAAAGAAGTCCGCAATATACTCTTGAGCATAAGTTGAAGGCGAAGTTTTCCATAAGTCACTTTTGGTGTAAGGCGGTACACATTTTGGGACACATTGTTTCTAAAAGTGGGCTAGCGGTCGATCCTAGTAATAATGCTGCAGTATAAGATTGGCAGGTGCTAAAAAATGCCATTGAAGTGAGGAGTTTCCTTTGTTTGGTGGGCTATTATAGGAAGTTCATTAAGGACTTCGCTAAAATCTCTGCCCAACTGGCCCGTTTTTCCAAGAAGAATTTGGTTTTCTCATGGGACTCAAAGTGTGAGCATGCTTTTGTCAAGATGAAGGAGGCTTTGATTAGTGCACCAGTTTTAGTATTACCCGATGGTACGAAGGCATTCACATGATATATCGACGCTTGCAGTACTGGGTTAGGCGTAGTCTTGATGCAAGTAGGGATATTGTGAGCTATGCTAGCCGATGTTTGAAAGTCAATTCGATTCAAGAGTTCATTTCAATGCTTCAGGGTGCGAGTTTTTGGCTTTGGTATAAGGTAATGATTTGATTTAAAATTATATTCCACTGAATAAAAATTTTATTCTATAATACTAGTTAGGTGACGATTCTATTATATCGATATATTATCACAATCAACTTGGTCGCATGTTTATATACCTATATATTGAAAGAATTTTTTAACCATACGTCTACCTATAATATGCATGGCTTAGAATTTTTTTTTTATTATTTAATTTATTTAATATATATTATTCAATTATATATAAGCTATATAATTTAATTTTATTTCTATTCTAAAAAGATATGGATTTTTTATTTTATATATATACAGTTTCGTGTATGCAATACTTCCGATAAGAACTAAAATATTTTTTTAATATTTATACATTATTATTATTATTAAATATTATTTAAACTAATTAATTATCTAAACTAATTATCTCTATATATTTATGTGTGACAAATAAATTAAGATTGACCTCCCACTGTTTCCTACCTCCCTCCCATAAACCTAGTTTTTGAATTCCCCTCCATCCCCCATGCCCCCTTTCACCTTCTCCGTTTTTTACCTATCCTCCCCTTTGTCGATCCCTCCTGCTCCTTTTCTCCCAGGCGTTACTCATGTCCTTCCTTCCATCCTTAGTTCCTCCTTTTCCCCTCCTCCTTCTCTTCCTTCTTCTTCGATCACCTCCTTCTCCTCCCGCTACCCTCTGTTGAAATATATATTTAAAAAGGTTGGAGACTTGAGAGAAGAAACTTGTTCTCACAAATAATGCTTTAATATTATTTTTCCTTTGCTAGATTGCTTGATTACAAATGAGGGGAGAGCTCCTCTATTTATAGTCCCTAATAGATCATTCTAGAATTACTTTTGCTTGATTACAAAGAAAACATAATTCTAGAAATACTTTTACTTGGTTACAAAGAAAACATAATTCTAGAAACACTTTTACTTGATTACAAAGAAAACATAATTCTAGAACTCTCACCCCCCTTTAAACATAATACAAGAATTTTCTAGAAACCAATAAATCAAGTTTATATTCCAACACCCCCTTTAAACTTGATTTGCTCCCCTTTGAGCTAAACTTTTACGCATACCAAGTTTTTTCTTTAACTCCTTGAAAATCTCCAACTTCAAAGGCTTCGTTAAATTATTGGAAATTTGATCATGCGTCTTGCAATGCTTCACAAATACTTCTCCTTTCCCAACCAAGTCTCGAATGAAATGATACTTGATTCTTATATACTTTCTCTTCCCATGAAAAACTGGATTTTCAGTGAGTGCTATAGCAGAATTGCTATCACAATATATAACTGGACTTTCTTTTGGAGTATGATTAAGTTCTTCTAGCACTCATTTAATCCATAAAGCTTGACAACTAGTTAAAGATAGTGAAATATATTCTGCCTCGGCAGTTGAGAGAGCCACAACTTGTTGTTTCTTTGACATCCACGTGATTGCACTTGATCCAAAGTAGAAAACATTTCCCGAAGTACTTTTACTATCATCAACACTTCCGATCACTATCACAATATCCAAGCACCTTAGGATCATTTATCTTTTGATAATAAATTCCATCCTCAAGTGTTCCACGCACATATCTCAAAATTCTTTTTCCGGCATCCCAATGTGTCTTCTTTGGTTGCTCCATGAACCTACTAATCAAGCTCACACCATATGTAATGTCCGACCGAGTGGCTGTCAAATACATCAAACTCTCAACAAGACTTCTAAACAATGTTGGATCAACATATTTAGAGTTGTCATCCTTACTTAGTTTCAAACCAACTTCAACTGGAGTGCTAATTGGCTTTGCTTCTTCCATTCTAAACTTCTTCATCAAATCTTTTGCATACTTTTCTTGAGAGATAAATATACCATCATTATCTTGCTTTACTTCAATACCAAGAAAGTAATGAAGTAGACCCAAGTCGGTCATCTCAAATTCTTGCATCATACTTCTCTTAAATTCTTTAATATTATCAAGACTATTTTCCGTAAAAATCAAATCATCCACATATAAACCAATGCTGAGAATGTTACCTTTGTTCTCCTTGATGTAAAGAGTATGCTCAAATGGACACCTCTTGAATCCCATCTTCACAAAATAGTCATCTATGCGACTATACCATGCACGAGGGGCTTGCTTAAGGCCATACAATGCCTTCTTCAACAGATAGACTTTATGCTCTTCATCCTTCATCATATAGCCGGAAGGTTGATCAATGTACACCTCTTCTTGTAGTACTCCATTCAAGAAAGCAGATTTAACATCCATTTGATAAACTTGCCACTTATTTTGAGCGGCCAATGAAATTATCGAACGAATTGTTTCAAGACGTGCCACGGGAGAAAAAACTTCTTTGTAATCAACACCATACTTTTGCTTGTAGCCTTTCACAACTAATCGTGCCTTATGTTTTTCAACTTCACCTTGTGCATTCAATTTTGTCTTGTAAACCCATTTGACTCCAATGGGTTTCTTCCCTTCAAGTACTTCAACCAACTCCCATGTTTGGTTCCTTTCAATTGCATCAATTTCTTGATCCATGGCTTGTCTCCATTTGTCTTCCTTGGCGGCTTCTTCAAAATCAACTGGATCCGCAGTTGCATATAAAGCAAAATCAACAAATTCATCTCCTAAAATTCTTCTTGTTTCTCCATAAATCTCCTCAAGAGGTCTTGTCCTTCTAGGTGTTGATTCTGAACTTGAAGACGATGAGCTTAGAGGAGAATTAGATGGTGGAGTAGGTGGAGTCGATCCTTCTTCTTCAATTGGCTCAAATGCATCATTATCAAGCAAGATACTTGTACTCGTTTTCTCATTTTTTCATTCCCATGCTTCTTCCTCATTGAAAATTACATCACGACTAATAATAGTCTTCTTTGTGATGGGGTTATATAATTTATATGCCTTGGATCTTTCACTATAGCCAACAAAGATGCACTTTTCAGATTTGTCATCAAGTTTTCCTCTCTTTACATCCGGTACAAGAGAGTAACAAATGCTTCCAAAAACTCGAAAGTGGGTGACACATGGCTTGTGACCGCTCCATGATTCTTGTGGAGTCTTTCCTTAAATACTTTTAGTTGCCGCATGGTTGAGAACATAGCATGCACATGCTACAGCTTCGGCCCAAAATATTTTAGGCAATCCTTTTGTCTTCAACATACTTTGAACAAGTTCCATGATGATACGGTTCTTTCTTTCGGCCACCGCATTTTGTTGAGGGGTTGAAAGGACCGTTAGTTGATGATGAATGCCATGATCCTTTAAGAAATTTTTGAATTCTTCTGCCATATATTCTCCACCACGATCGGATCGGAGTGTCTTTATAGAAAAACCACTTTGCTTCTCCACAAGCGCTTTAAAATTCTTAAATACTTCAAATACTTGAGACTTTTCTTTGAGAAAGAAAATTCACATCTTGCTACTATAGTCATCAATAAAAGTGAGAAAATACTGATTACCTCCAAGAGAGTTTGTGCGCATAGGTCCACATAAATCCGAATGCACTAGCTCCAAAGGATTCTTTGCTCGCCATGTCTTTTCTTTTGGAAATGGATCTCGATGGTGCTTGCCAAAAACACAACTTTCACATACTTGATCTTGTTTGCTAATATTTGGGATGCCTCTCACTATATGATCTTTGCAAATCTTGGATAGAGTGCTAAAACTCAAGTGATTATAACGAAGATGCCAAAGCCATGACTTGTCATTAACAATATTAGCAAAACATGGAAATGCTTCATTTTTAATTTTCAATGGAAACATTTTTGTTGGTGTCATCTTCACTTTTGCAATAAGAACACCAGTTTTGAATTTGATCTCACATAAATCATTTTTGAAATTCACATTATGTCCCTTCTTTATAAGTTGTCCAACATTCAAAAGATTGTATTTAAGATCGGGAACATAATAAACATTAGAAATATAATTTGTACCTTGCTTTGTCCATGTCGGAACATCGCCACTGCCTTTGACAATGAGCCTTTTGTTATCACCTGTCTTGACTTCTCGTTGGACACTTTCATCAAAATTCACAAAGCAACTTTTATTTCCGGTCATGTGGTTACTACAACCACTATCAATATACCATATATTATCAAAAGAAGCTTCTTGAACATTAGAAGCAAGAAGCATACTTTCATCTTGTCTCTCCAAATTCTCATGTAGAAAATTAGAATTATCTTTTTCATCATTAATTATTTTAAAACAATCCTTTTTCATATGCCCATATTTATGACAATAATGACATTGAATATTATAAGAGTTACCTCTTCCTCTTCCACTATATCCTCCACGATCTCTTCCTCTTCCTCCTTGAGATAGGCTTGAATTTTCACTTTGAATTTGGCCTCTTTCTTGTCCTCTACCACGGGCTGATCTTCCACATCTTCCTCTAAATCCACCATGGTTGGTGTCTCGAATTTGAAAAGCTTGCTCGAAAGGAGATGAATCAAATTGTTTGATGCGAAGTTCATGAGATTGTAGCGAGGCCAACAATTCTTCAAGAGAAAAAGTATTCAAATCTTTTGATTCTTCAATAGCAACAATTACATGCTCAAATTTCCTTGTCATACTTCGAAGAATTTTTTCAATAATTCTTTTTTCCGAAATTTCTTCACCATTGATTTGAAGTTGATTAGCAATAGAAATAGTTCTATTATAAAATTTCTCCACCGATTCACTTTCTTTCATTTTGAGTAAATCAAACTCACCTCTTAGAGCTTGAAGTCTTACCATCTTTACCTTTTCTTCACCTTTGTACGCCTTGTTGAGGATGTCCCATGCCTCCTTTGATGTTGATGCCGAAGAGATCCTTTCAAAAATTGCTTCATCCACCGCTTGATAGATAAAATAAAGAGTCTTCTTGTCCTTCTTTCGAATCTCTTTCAAAATATTCAATTGTTGTGTTGAAAGTATTGCTTTATTCTCCGGTTCTTCATATCAATTTTCAACAATCTTCCAAAGATCTTGAGAGTCATACAAGACCTTCATTTGAATGCTCCATTGATTGTAATTCTTTCCCGTCAAACGAGGAAGTTGAGGTTGGAACATATTGTTGGAAGTCATTCATAAACCTCACTCTGATACCACTTTGTTGAAATATATATTTAGAAAAGGTTGGAGACTTGAGAGAAGAAACTTGTTCTCACAAATAATGCTTTAATATTATTTTTCCTTTGCTAGATTGCTTGATTACAAATGAGGGGAGAGCTCCTCTATTTATAGTCCCTAATAGATCATTCTAGAATTACTTTTGCTTGATTACAAAGAAAACATAATTCTAGAAATATTTTTACTTGGTTACAAAGAAAACATAATTCTAGAAACACTTTTACTTGATTATAAAGAAAACATAATTCTAGAACTCTCACCCCCTTAAACATAATACAAAATTCTCTAGAAACCAATAAATCAAGTTTATATTCCAACACCCTCCTCCCTACCTCTTCATCTCAACAAGCATGGAATTCGCTGATCAAGCACAAGCCTAGAACATCGGGAAGTACATCCCTATTGAGGTTCCTCTATCCTTTGATGGAAAAGCAGTTGTCCCTTCCCTTGATGTTATTTCTGTTGGAAAGGACGTATGGAAAGATTACATAGTTGTATTTTTTTCTAGATAAACCTCTCTCTTATACAGGTGTGGCTGAGCATGTGAAGAGAGCTTGGAAACTGAAGGGCTCTATCAAGGTTAAGTTTGAAGGATTCATTTTTCTCTTTCTTCGGTCTTGTGAAGAAGACGAGACCCGTATTTTTTTAGGTGACCTTATCATCATGAGAAATAAGTTTTTTATCATTAAATCATAAAACATAGAAATTGGTAATGTAGTTGGAAGTATCATATCTATTCCTATATAGGTTCAGCTATCTAACGTCCAAATCTATGCCTGATCACACTTGGGAATCAACTGGCTTACTAGTCGTGTTGGGAGCTCTTGTGAGTATACTAAAAGGCTAGAGCGTACTGACTATGCTAAATGTATGATAAAATTCAACACAAACCAAGAGCTTCTTGAAAGCTTCCCTATTAAGTTGATGGATGGAGGTCAGCAAATTATTTTTGTTAATTACTTGTGGAAGTATCAAGCGCAAGATATTTGGTTACAACACATCTAAATATATGTTTGATGATGATAATTCTAAGAAAGATAATCCTGAAGGAACAGATATTGAAGAGAAAAGAAACTACATAGTGACTTAGAAAGTTTAAAGAGCTGGAATTAGAATAATCAAAAATCAATGATAGAATAAAGTTATTAGGAATCAGAAAGAAAAGCAAAATCACAATTCTAGGTCAAGGAACAAAGACATGCTACATATGGGTGATGATGTGCAATCTGTGATGTGGAAAACAATAAAATAGTGAAAGTGCTTAGTAAGGAAGTGGAAAATATGGCGGCGGCTATTTATTGTAATGAAATAAGTAGTGTGCATGTCAAATGAGCTGATATTTGGATTGATACACTTAGTGTGATGAACAGGGAGATGAAGTTGTGGAGAAGTTGACAATCATGATATAACTATAGGGAATTCTTTTCAAGCTTTAGCTACTTGTTCTAATTCCATTAACCCTGAAGGTATATAAGATGAAGTCATTGAGCAGCAAGGATTGGGAAAATAAAATTTAGAAACTGACTCATTCACAATAGATGTGCATGCATGCAAAAAAAAAGTAAAACCAGTTTTCCTTCTGAAGTTAATGCCATCTAACAACTATCGCTTATTTCCAATGATTTGTCCGCTTATGCTACGTCTATATGCCTAAACACTAAACATATAAAGGTAGTAAATCCTCTAATTGATGATTTCAAAATTGCTACCAACTTCTCCAACTCACCAGATGAAAACAGTAACACTGTTTTTGATTCAATCTCCCAACCAATCACCTCCTCTCCTTCCATGCAAACATGTTCCCCTCCTACTCTATTGGTATCATCAAAACACGCAAACTCATTTTGTTCTGCTTCCTTTTCTCATATTAATCTCCAACCACTCTTTTTTTCTCCCATCCTCCTCAAATCATGCTTCTGCATCTCCTTCCGATGACATTATCTTAACCTTAACCCCTCCTTGTTCATATGATCACATTCCACCTCCTTCTGGATGGTTGGATTTCCCTCCCAATATTGTCTTCGTTCCTCCAAACAAACTCTTTACCTCTAAATATGTCTCCTCTTTTGCTGCCAATTAGAACAAAACACTCAATCAAAAGAAAAAAAAAAGCTAAAAATGACATGAATGAAGAAAACATCTTGCCATCCAGCAGTATAGTCTCTTAATCTTTTTTAGGCAGGGCCTCTTCAACAAGAAGAGGAAGGAATTTAATTAAAAACACCTCCCAATAGTTTGCCATGTATCATAAAATCGCGGTTTGGAATATTAGAGAAGCTCACAGTAATGTCAATCTGGAACAAATCAAAGACATAATTAAAAAAACACAATCTCCTTTTGATTTCTAGCTCAAAAACCAAGCTCAATTACTCTCTAACCATCAAAGTTGCCAATTACACTAATCCTCACTAGGAGCTCAACCACAATCTAGTGGAGTCTCCATATGAAGAATAATGATCCTTCATGATCCCTCTATGTTCAAACTAACACCCATCCTATCTCATAGGTAATTCATCCATTGGCATATCATTCGTCTCCCTTCCTCTAGATCCATGTTCTTAACCTTCATTTATGCTGACAATAGGGCTTCCACCAGACAACATTTAATTGATTGTCTCCCTCATTTTGCTCAGGAAAGCCACCCTTGGATAGCATGTGGTGACATCAACTACATGTTGGGTGTTGATGATAGAGTAGGTGGTAATCCAGTTTCCTTCAATGAAATATCCACTCTAAATGAATCAACGTACTCTTCTTCCCTTCTTCTAATTCCCGTCACCGAAGCTAGGTTTTCTTGAAATAACAGAAGTAGAAGTGGAATATGAATCATGTCCAAAATTGATATAGCTTTATGTAATCTTGCAACCTTAACCGTGTTGTCCCTTACTGTCTGTATTCACACTGATTCACAATCTTAGAATCTAGTGTTACGAAACAGGGTAAAAAAGAAGCAAATACTCACCGCTAATGCAGTTCCGTGGTAGAAGGATGATTGTCCGAGTCCAGTATCAATTACTGTTCCCTTAAAGCAGAATTGCTCCCCCACAGTGGCGCAAGGGGTTGATCAGCAACTGCTTCCCAAGGTAAAACAGATCAGGTTCTGCAAGGCCATGCAGGCGATGCAGAATAACGGCGAACTCAAGTGAAGACGTGCGTGTCAAGAACAGAGCACAGAGAAAGAAGAAGATGATCAGAGAAAAAGAGTTCTTCGTTTCAATTCTCGGATCTGCTATTTATAGGAGTATGATCAGAAAAAGAGTGCTAAGTGCCTACAAGACGCCTCAAACGCCCATTCGCCCACGCCGCGGGTGCAGGTGCGGGTGCGGGTGCAGGTTCAGGCGCGGGCGCGCGCGTGTGCGGGGTGGTGCATTGCACCACCCGCCAAGATGGTCATGCTCATGTCTCTCTTGTTGTCTCATTGTAATTATAATAGAGACCACATCTTAGTATATATATAATATGATGGTTATTATATTATAAGATGTGGGACTATTCAAATTCCAAGACAATAAATACTTCATTTTCCAATGCACTATTTCATTAATGCTCATTCAATTTCCAACAAACCGAATGGCCTAGCATCATATCGCATCTTTGCCTTCCTTGCTTTCTTACCACTCCCCTAAAATAATTTTTTCTGGTGATGAAACCATGAAAGGGAGATCCTTATTTAAATTTTACAATGCATGAACTAATAATAAAGATTTTATTTCTATTATTACTAATGCCTAGTCAACATCTAACTTTCGTAACCCCATGTTTGTGTTCCAAAAGAAATTGAAGGCTGTTAAAAAGGAACATAGGGCATGGGCTAAAGTGAAATATCATAGGATTTCTTTTATCCTCCCAACCGAAGGACAAACTGGAGCTTGCCTTGGCAGATTTGCTAATTAATTCAATTTATTTGAATCTCTCAAAGCTTGAAGGTGAGTTGTCACTCAATACTATAATTCTCTATCTATTGAAGTTGACATGAAAAAGCAACAACTGAGATAAAAAAAGGGATAAACATGGCGATAGGAACTCTCATTACTTCCATGCATCTCTCAAAACCAGAAAAGCTAAATTCTACATCCACAAGATCATTGACCAGCATGGTGATCTAGCTAACACTCCCCAACAAGTTGAAGAAGCTTTCCTCAATTATTATGCTGGCCTATTGGGTAATGAAAATAACTTCTGTCCCGACCTTGATATTTTAAATAATAAGTCTATGCCTGCTTTGTCTTTAGAATAGATAGCCACACTTTCTTTTGATATCACTGGAATTGAAATCAAGGAAAGCATCTTGAATATGAAAAAAGACTCTTACGGAGGTCCAGATGGGTTTAATGTTGTGTTCTACATCTCTACTTGGAATATAATAGCTAAAGATCTATATAAGGCTATTATAAATTTCGTCTTCCATTGCAAACTCCTGAATGGAATAAATGCAACGAGCATTGCCCTAATTCCCAAAACTGATCCTACCCTAGATGTCACTAGCTTCAGACCTATTGCATGTTGCAACGTCATTTATAAGTGCATTGCCAAGATTATTGCAAACATTATTGCAAACAGATTAAGAACTGTTCTTCTTTATCTCATTTCCAACAACCAAGTTATCTAATGTTGGAAAGAAGTATACTTGATAATGTCTTCATATCACAGGAATTACTTAAAGGCTACAACAGCATAAATATACTCCACATTCTATGCTTAATCTTGACATAAGAAAAGCCTTTAATACTCTATAATGGCCTTTAGTTGTCAGAATTCATGGCAAAGATGAAATTCCCAAGACACTTTGTGGCATGGATTGTTGAAATATTAAACTTGATTTGTTAATTTCTAGAAGTTTCTTATTATTAAAGTTTCTAGAATCTTCATGTATTTAATAGAATTTGGTGAGGGCTCTAGAATTTTATATTAGTTGCTAGAAATAAGAATTATATAATAGTTATGTTTCTAGAGTTGTCCAATGAGTCATGTTTCTAGAATATTCTATATCTATAATGTTTTATTGAGTCATATAAATAAAGGAGCTCTTCCCTCATTTTGAATCAATTAATCAAGCAAGAAATAAATCATCAATAAAGAAAAGTTTTCTACAATAAAATAAAATAAAATAAAATAAAAACTTCTTTTTCTTATATTCTCTCACTCTTTCTCCAAAAATATTCAACAAAGTGGTATCAGAGCGAGGATTTTTTTTAAAAGATAGAGATGGCGAATAATGGCGTTCCCCTACAAGTTTCAATACTTACCAAGAACAATTATGATAATTAGAGTTTAAGGATGATGGCTCTCCTTGGAGCATACGACATGTGGGAGATAGTTGAAAATGACTATACTGAACATGAGAATGAAGACGGTTTATCTCAAATTCAAAGAGATGGTTTGAGAAAATCAAGGACAAGGGACAAGAAGGATCTTTGTCTAATTTATCAAGCATTGGATGATGACACCTTTGAAAAAATTTCTGAATCAAAGTCGGCCAAAGAAGCATGGGAAAAGCTTCGAACGTCTTACAAGGGAGCTGATCAAGTCAAAAAGGTATGTCTTCAAACTTTAAGATGAGAGTTTGAAATTTTGCATATGAAAGAAGGTGAACTTGTTTCTGATTACTTCTCAAGAGTTCTAGTGGTTAGTAATAATCTTAAAAGAAATGGTGAGAAGTTAGATAATGTAAGAATTATGGAGAACGTTCTTAGATCATTAGATCCAAAGTTCGAACATATTGTCGCTGTCATTGAAGAAACAAAAAACTTGGAGACCATGTCAATAGAGGAACTTATAGGCTCATTGCAAGCTTATGAAGAAAAGAAAAGGAAGAAGGAAGAGACTGTGGAAAAAGTCCTTAAGACACGGATTGATTCAAAAAAGGAAGAAAGTAATCGATGCCAACAAAGATGGGGCGGTGGCCAAGAAAGAGAAAGAGGTCGTGCATATGGACATAAACGAGGTTGGAGGCCCAACATCGGAAGCGATACTAAAGGGCAACCCAATATCACCCATGCGGCTCATAACGACCAACATCGGAAGCGATACTAAAGGGCAACAAACCCGAAGGCACAAACCCGAAGGCACATACCCGAAGGCAACAAACCGTAGTGGTGAAGGTCAGAGACCCAGTACTGGACACCACTAACTGGCGGAATGTGTCACAACTCTCGAAAAGGAATCCGAAAAGTGTTAACGTATGTCCCATAACCACTCGTTCGCACTAAACGATTTACTATCCGTCAGCCACTTTCACAATCAAAGCAGTACAAAGTTTACCTCATATCATCGATAAACAAAACCCGAAGATCAAAACGATCAATCGAATAGGTCGGGGACTAATCGGGAAGACAAACGCACAGATTCATGGTCCGTGTTTTACCCAACCATTTAATCACCCTCCCACTCCGCTCGAAGTGCGAAATTGTGTAGGTGCGTTTTAAATAGAATTTAAGAATTGGAGAAGGAAACTTCTAATACGATTTAAAGGAATTATTTATGAAAACCCGTGAATGGAGTCAAAAGTAAGTTATCAATGCCAAAGATGCAATGACAAGCACTAAAAAGCAACTCGAATCGATAAAATTTGGAAAACAAATCAAAATATGCAAAAATAGGCAAAACAGCAAAATAGGACCAGGTCGGTCGACCGGTTGAGGGCTCGGTCGGCTGGCCAGATGCAGGAAATAAGACATGACTCGGGGTAGCAGGTCGGTCGACCGGATACAGGGCTCGGTCGGCCGAACCTGATGAATTTGCAATTCCTGCCCTATATCAATGAAATGCAATTTCTTCCAAACCGCAACCGTTTGAGCAATGGACCTAAGGATCTTTAGCCAATAGATACCCCAGCTCTATTAGCTCTCCGATTCGCAACCAAAAACATATTCAAACATCAAAGTCAAGATCTTTAAAGAATTGAACCCAAACACTAAAAATTTGGATATTCACCAATTCAATCCAAACCAAAAGCAAGTGCATATGAACAAGGTGTTAGGAATTCATACCCAACACTAATGAAATCAAGAGAAGTAGATGTGAGTTCAAAACTCACCTTTAACCCAAAACAAAGAAGAAGGAGCTCAATAACAAGGAGAAGACCAACCAAACACTACTTCAACCCAACAAGCTTCAATCTAAGAATAAAACACATATTTCCCAATTTAGGTTTAGGAAATTTTCTGAAATTGAAGAAGAAAGAGTTGGAGAAGATGAAGAAGAGCTTACCTATGGCTTCTCTTTGATTTTTGGAGCAAGAATTTGGAGTTTGCAAATGGAACTAGGGCTTGGAGTTTCTATTTCTCTTTCCCTTCCACCATTTCAGTTTTAGCTTAAGAAATGGGAATGAAATGAAGATGAATGAAGAGAAGGAGTTGAGTTAGAGGGTTAAGTGGAGATTGGGGCTGAACCCAAACCCAAAACCTAATAGAAAAAGTAGCCAAAATTTCACAAACTTCAAACATATCAAAGATTATACTCAAAAAGATCCAAACGCCATTTTGGAACCAATGGAGGTAGTTTCGAGCTCCAATTCGGCCGTTTGCAAAAAGTAGCTTTTCGGACCAAAATCCGACTAACGACGCTATATTTAAATAAAACATTTAAATATATAATCGTTAAATATGCGGGTTGTTACAGATCTTCCCTCCTTACAAAATTGCGTCCCCGCAATTCCTAGAGACGATACTTGTAACAACTACATACATACAATCAATCAAAAGAAAAGAAAATAAGCTTGAGATGAAAAGACATACTCACCGTTCTCAAGCTAAGAAAGAAAACCCGGATAAGATCGCTCAATAAACCATCTGGTTTCCCAAGTACAGTCATTGGGATTAGCGGACCATTGAACTTTAACGAGCGACACGTCCTTGTTTCGAAGGTGTCGCACCTCCGTGTCAAGTACGCGAATAGGTTGCTGTACAATAGATAAGTCCGGTGAGATCTCAAGCTCTAACAAATCAGGAGAAGTAATAACAGAATCCGACTCCCGAAGACACTTCCGAAGTTGCGAGACGTGGAACACTTCATGAATACCAGATAAATGAGCAGGAAGTGAAACCCTATAAGCCACAGGGCCAATACATTCCGTAATAGAAAATGGTCCTATATAACGAGGAGCCAATTTCCCAGTCGTACTGAAACGCATAACCCCCTTCAAAGGAGAAACACGAATAAAAACAAGATTGCCGATCGAGAACTCGAGAGGCTTCCTACGGTTGTCCGCGTAGGATTTCTGGCGACTCTGTGCCTCATTCATTCTCAATCGAATAAGATCAATCTTCTCGGAAGAATGACGAACAAAATCTGGGCCAAGAATAAGCTTCTCCCCAGATTCCAACCAACAAGAAGGTGATCGACACGGCCTTCCGTATAAGGCTTCGAAAGGAGCCATACCGATACTAGATTGAAAACTATTGTTGTAGGAGAATTCTACAAGAGGTAGGTGATCTTCCCAACTACCACCGAAATCAAAAATACAAATACGGAGAAGATCTTCCAAAATACGATTCACCCGTTCAGTCTGTCCGTCAGACTGCGGATGATAAGTTGTAGAAAAATTAAGCTTTGTTCCCAAAGCTTGCTGAAGACTCTTCCAAAAATGACTCGTGAATAGAGGATCACGATCACTCACAATAGATCTAGGAACACCGTGAAGTCTCACGATTTCCTTGACATACAACTTAGCCAAATGCGAAGCAGTTCTATTTGACTTAATAGGAACAAAATGAGCAGACTTAGTGAGGCGATCAACAATAACCCTACTAGAATGGTCTGATCTCGAGCGAGGTAGGCCGTCAATGAAATCCATAGAAATCTGATCCCATTTCCATAATGGAATCTCAAGAGGCTGAAGAGGACCAGAAGGATGCTGATGTTCGGCCTTAAAACGCTGACAAGTTATGCAATTACTCACATAACTCGCCACATCGCGCTTCATGCCTTCCCAATAATAAAGACGATGCATATCGGCATACATCTCGCTACTACCGGGATGAATGGTATACTTAGAACGATGACAGTCATCAAGAATGTCATGCCTAAGTGCAAGATCAGAAGGCACAAAAAGACGGTTCTTCTTACGAAGACACCCATGAGAATCAATGCTAAAATCTTGCAACGCCTCATCACAAGATCCAGACTCACAAAGCTGAATAAGATGCAACAAATCAGGATCACGCCGCTGAGCATCGGCAATACGATCCAATAAAATAGGTCGAGCTCCCAAACTAAATAATAGAATAGGAGAATCAGAAGATGAACCTCGATCACGAATTTCACAAAAAGATAGAGTCTCAAGAACATTCCATTCGGCAAGCATCATAGAAATAACGGCCGAATGTTTGCGACTAAGCGCATCAGCAACACGATTACCCTTACCAGGGGTATACTGGATATCAAAGTCATAAGAAGCAAGAAACTCGAGCCAACGCTGTTGTCTCATATTGAGTTCCTTCTGAGTGAACAAATACTTCAAAGATTTATGATCGGTATAGAGAATGAAGCGCTCGCCCAACAAATAGTGTCGCCAAATCTTCAAGGCAAAGACAATGGCGGCTAACTCAAGATCATGAGTGGCATAGGGAACTTCATTCGGACGTAGTTGCCTAGAAGCATAAGCAACTACCCGATCCTTCTGCATAAGAACAGCACCGAGACCACTACCATAAGCATCGGTGTAGACAACAAGATCATGATTCCCCTCAGGAACCATAAGAATGGGAGCATTAGTGAGAAGTTCCTTCAATGTCAGAAAGGAAGCTTCACACTTGTCGGTCCAAACAAAACGAATGCCTTTCCGAGTAAGGCAAGTAAGAGGAAGCACAACACGGGAAAAATCCTTAATGAACCGACGGTAATAACCCGCCAATCCAAGGAAACTATGAATCTCATGAACATTCTCAGGCCTCTTCCAATTCTGGATGGCTTCGATCTTTGAGGGATCGACAGAAATGCCATCGGAAGATACAACATAGCCTAAGAACTTAACATTATTCTCCCAATAGTGGCACTTGGAGAATTTGGATCTAAGATGATGATGACGGAGAGTACTCAAGACAATGCTCAAGTGATTAGCATGCTCGGCTTCAGACTTAGAATAAATAAGGATATCATCAATGAAGACAAGGACGAACTTATCGAGATATTCCCGAAATACTCGATTCATGAGATCAACAAAGAAAGCAGGAGCGTTCGTCAAACCGAACGGCATAACGAGCCACTCGAAAGAACCATATCGAGTGCGGAAAGCTGTAAGAGGTATGCTATCCTCCGCGACTCGTAATTGATGAAAACCCGTGGCAAGGTCAAGCTGAGAAAAGACCTTAGCACCACTCAATAGTTCGAACATATCATCGATCCTAGGAAATGGATACCTATTCCTAATGGTCAACTCGTTAAGCTTGCGATAGTCAATGCAAAGCCTAAGAATTCCATCGGGCTTCTTCACAAAGACAACCGCGGATCCCCACGGAGAAAAACTGGACTAAATCAACTGCTTGGACTCAAGCTCTAAAAGCTGCTTCTTGAGTTCCTCATTTTCTTTTATAGACATCCTCGTGGGAGGACGACTAACTGGCTGCGCGCCTGGAATGAGATCAATGCGGAACTCAATTGCCCTCTTGGGTGGCAAACCCGATACAGGCTCAAAAACATCAGAAAAGTCACAAGCAATAGGAATACGAGATATATCATCATTATCTCGCGAATCAAGAGAATATAAAGCCATCTCGGAATTATCCACATCCCGAAGAACAAGAGATAACTGAGTAGGCGAATCCGGATGTCGAAGATATATAATTCTCTCAACAAATAATCCTGGCATCATATCTCACTAGCCAGTCCATACCCAAAATCATATCAAATCCCATACAAGAAATAACGTGCAGATTCGAACGAAAAGAAAAACCACATAAAACAATCTCAATATCATCACAAAGCAAACTAAGGGTCGCGGATCCCCAAATAGGATTCGCAATCCTTAAAGAAGTAACCATACAAGAAACATCCAAGATAAATCATCAACGAGCTTCTTCGATACGAAAGAATGGGAAGCACCCGTATCGAAAAGAACTCGAATACTATGATCACGAAATAAAATAGAACCTTAAAAAATAGATGGAGATATACCTTTGGGTTGAGAAGGACCTTTAGAAGCCTTGGTAGCATAAAGATTGCTAGACTTAGCACCAGCCGGAACAGTAGGGCAAGCTGAAACATGATGACCTTCCTTCTTGCAATAGCGACAGAAGAGAGGTTTAGGACAAGCTCGAATAACATGATCCGGAGAACCTCAATTGAAACACTTTCGAACAAAAGGTGTTCTAGAAGACTGAGGCTGAGAACTAGGACCACCAGTCTTCTTCTTCTTAGAAGGAAAAGGCCTGGACTTCTGAATTGGAAACAGCCTCTTGTTGGGGTTCTTGGAAACCTCAACATCAACATCACTATCACACTCCTTCTCGACGGTCTCGAGATGAAGCGCAGAATCAACCAACTCCTCAAAAGAAAGCTTAAGCTGGAGCAACAAAGACTTCTTAAGATATTTCTTAAGGCCAGAGACAAACTTCAAATTCTTCTTATAAGAAGTGCTGATGAATTCAAGACCATACTTAGATAAAGCCTCGAATGATGCAACATACTCAGAAACAGAAGATTTCCCTTGCTTCAACTCAAGGAAGCGATGGGTCAATAAAACTTTTTCAGATTCAGGAACGAACTTGAGTTCAAATCGCTCTCGAAACTGAGTCCAAGAAAGAGTAGACTCATCAATTTCGGCTATAAGAAGCTCATACCAATCAAGAGCACGCTCTTGTAATAAGCTAGAAGTTACAAGAACTCTATCATGGTCAGAAAGATCCATACGAGAGAAGATACGCTCGCATGTGCGAAACCAAGCTTGGACTTCAAGAACGGACTCGGAGCCCTTAAACGGCTTTCCTCCAAGATGAGCAAAATCACTGCACTGACGTTCAAAGGAAGACTTACGAGGTGGAGACACTCGAGGAGGAACTGGAGGCTAAGTGCTCCTAAACAACTCCAAAAACTGATCAGCAGACATATAAACGCCATCCGGATGTGAGCCATTGGATTGCCCAGCATCCGAACGTCGTCCCTTGCCTCTTCCAGCCATACGCTGAGAGTAAGATAAGAGCAAGATTATTCACAAGGTAGATACTTCACTACGGAATACTATGGAATAAAATGCATTCCTAGACGTATTCCCAAATTCTATCTAACCTTGATGGAATAAAGAGACACAATGATTCAAAGATTTGTATCACGTGTACACTTTGATGTACGTAATATGTGCATCTATTCTGTGTTTATTATACTTTGTCCTGACTCAGCTCTGATACCACGCTGTGACGCCCCACCTCTATACTCACGCTAGCCAAGGACACTACAAGGTAATGCCGTCAACTAACACGGAGAATAAGGCTGGTTAGGAGCGACCATCTATAGCCTTGCTCTAATTATCTATTGAATACATCGACAATAAACATACCAAGCAGGTCGACATACTCAATGAATACTTAAAAAAAACCATAGGTGGTTGAAGGATCTATCAGAACAGAATATAACAACTCAAATGTAATATACATCACAGAACAGTAAATCATCATATACACATATATTGATACATAACATAGTATACAAAATAATACATGTCAAGTGGTATAGCAAACCATAATATACAGACGATTCCAGATGAATACATATCAGAGATACTACAAAATGGGACTACACAAAAAGCTATGAAAAAAAGAAGCTAGCGGAGTGTCCATGCGGAAGCAAATAGGCTAAGTCCAAAAGCACCTAACCTGAAACATCTCGGTCTGACCCGAGTATAAAATACACGGGTCAGTCTAGCTAAACAAATCAGTTAGATAAACTGAACAACAATAAACCTGCAAGGTTACAAAGTAGAACAAATATCTCTAAAAGAGATAACACAATCATCTAACAAAAGATGAATCATATAGAACAAGCCTCATATCATCGGCAACATATAGAAACAAAGGATAAGAATATCCCAAAGCATGCCAAAAGGCAATAAAAAATACCAATAAGGTATACAAGTTCCACAAGGTAAACGCTACGCATCATGCGGCTCAAAAAGACCAACACCGAAGGGCGATACCTAGGGAATATACATATGAATGAAACATCAAAAAATTTGCTCGAGCTCAGTACTGTACAAACAAGGATCCATGAGCCCGAAGACTCCAAACCCAATATCACCCATGCGGCTCATAACGACCAACATCGGAAGCGATACTAAAGGGCAACCCAATATCACCCATGCGGCTCATAACGACCAACATCGGAAGCGATACTAAAGGGCAACAAACCCGAAGGCACAAACCCGAAGGCACATATCCGAAGGCAACAAACCGTAGTGGTGAAGGTCAGAGACCCAGTACTGGACACCACTAACTGGCGGAATGTGTCACAGCTCTCGAAAAGGAATCCAAAAAGTGTTAACGTATGTCCCATAACCACTCATTCGCACTAAACGATTTACTATCCGTCAGCCACTTTCACACTTAAAGCAGTACAAAGTTTACCTCATATCATCGATAAACCAAACCCGAAGGTCAAAACGATCAATCGAATAGGTCGGAGACTAATCGGGAAGACAAACGCACAGATTCATGGTCCGTGTTTTACCCAACCATTTAATCACCCTCCCACTCCGCTCGAAGTGCGAAATTGTGTAGGTGCGTTTTAAATAGAATTTAAGAATTGGAGAAGGAAACTTTTAATACGATTTAAAGGGATTATTTATGAAAACCCGTGAATGGAGTCAAAAGTAAGTTATCAAAGCCAAAGATGCAATGACAACCACTAAAAAGAAACTCGAATCGATAAAATTTGGAAAACAAATCAAAATATGCAAAAATAGGCAAAACAGCAAAATAGGACCAGGTCGATCGGCCGGTTGCAGGGCTCGGTCGGCTGGCCAGATGCAGGAAATAAGACATGACTCGGGGTAGCAGGTCGGTCGACCGGATACAGGGCTCGGTCGGCCGAACCTGATGAATTTGCAATTCCTGCCCTATATCAATGAAATGCAATTTCTTCCAAACCGCGACCGTTCGAGCAATGGACCTAAGGAGCTTTAGCCAATAGATACCCCAGCTCCATTAGCTCTCCGATTCGCAACCAAAAACATATTCAAACATCAAAGTTAGGATCATTAAAGAATTGAACCCAAACACTAAAAATTTGGATATTCACCAATTCAATCCAAACCAAAAGCAAGTGCATATGAACAAGGTGTTAGGAATTCATACCCAACACTAATGAAATCAAGAGAAGTAGATGTGAGTTCAAAACTCACCTTTAACCCAAAACAAAGAAGAAGGAGCTCAATAACAAGGAGAAGACCAACCAAACACTACTTCAACCCAACAAGCTTCAATCTAAGAATAAAACACATATTTCCCAATTTAGGTTTAGGAAATTTTCTGAAATTGAAGAAGAAAGAGTTGGAGAAGATGAAGAAGAGCTTACCTATGGCTTCTCTTTGATTTTTGGAGCAAGAATTTGGAGTTTGCAAATGGAACTAGGGCTTGGAGTTTCTATTTCTCTTTCCCTTCCACCATTTCAGTTTTAGCTTAAGAAATGAGAATGAAACGAACACGAATGAAGAGAAGGGGTTGAGTTAGAGGGTTAAGTGGAGATCGGGGCTGAACCCAAACCCAAAACCCAAAACCCAATAGAAAAAGTAGCCAAAATTTCACAAACTCCAAACATATCAAAGATTATACTCAAAAAGATCGCAAACGCCATTTTGGAACCAATGGAGGTAGTTTCGAGCTCCAATTCGGCCGTTTGCAAAAAGTAACTTTTCGGACCAAAATCTGACTAACGACGCTATATTTAAATAAAACATTTAAATATATAATCGTTAAATATGCGGGTTGTTACAATTACTGTCATGGAAGTGCTAACTAGAATGATCAACCAATATGCGGCAAGTAACCTTTATATGCTGCAGCCTAAGCGTAAAGACCCGTTCATCACTGCTCTTATGATTGCTGATGATGTGCACTTATTTACTGAACCAACTGAAAACTCGGTTAAATGCATCCTTAACATTCTGGAGGAATTCCACCATTCAAAGTTAACTGGCCTTAGCATTAACTTTCAAAAGTCCAGGGTTTTTCAAGCTAGATTCAATTCAAGGGATGCTCAGAATATCCTCTCTGCTACTTGCCTGCACATATTTCTATCTTCACTTCATACTTAGGTATTCCTCTAGCTACTTCCAAAATCACTATCTCACAATGTCTTAGCCTTTATGTCAAAATCACTAACACTATGAACAACTGGTCCAATAACTTCTTACACAAGCTGGCAGACTCACTTTGATTAATTCTATGGTCTTGGCTGTGACAAATTGCTAGTGCAGAACTTTCCTATTACCTAAGAAGTTGACGTACATGATTAAAAGGGTAATGAGTCACTTCCTTTGGTCTGAACTACAACAAAAATACCCTATTACAACGTCCTTTTTACAACGGGCATTGGTTGCCCGTTATAATAGAAGGCTATTACAACGGTCCATTAGCGCCCGTTGTAAAAAATTCCATATATAACGTCCTTTTTACAATGGGCATTGGTTGCCCATTGTAATAGAAGGCTATTACAACGGTCCATTCAGGCCCGTTGTAATAGATGCCAACTTTACAACAGTCACAAAATGCCCATTGTAAAACATGCCCGTTGTAATAAAATTTTAGCCGGCCAACTATTATCAAATAATAAAACACTGTCCCCTTTCTTTGGCCGTATATTTGCTCCTCAAAAATGGCGTTCGTCCTCTTTGCAAAAACTGGTTTTTTGGGAATTGAGTCGCGAAATGTTCAAATCGATACCCAGTTCATTTTGCAATTCAATTCTCAGAAGAAAGATTGGATTTGTGCCAAACTAGGGTTGGATTTTGACGACGATTTCGGCAGCGTTAGGTGGTGGTGGAGGTGGCGTTGGGTTTGTGGTCGAGAGGAGCATCATCGGTGGGAATTTGGGAGTGTACGATTGAGGTTGGGGACGTGACATTTCCGTCGCCTGTAGCATTGATGTAACTATTGTCTCTGGCTACTCGGTCCAAAAACTACCATGTTAGCTCTGTTTTCCCCAGAAATACACCTATCCAGCCTCAATTGTTCAGCTGAGGTCCAATACTCTGATTCATATAACATTCTCTGAAGTCATTCACTGGTGCCATCCTTTAGTCCTCAATGACGGATGAACTGCTGAAGCAAGGTAAATAGCAGCGTGAAGCAATGTAGAGTTAGACATGGTAAAGGCAGTGCTGCTGATTGGACTTGTGTGTGCGGTCGGAGAAGTTTGCATGTGACACAACGAAGGTACAAATACTTGACGTTGGCTGTGTTTGGGTTACTGATGTTATGTTTTGTGCTGTGCAATTATTTGTGTGTATATTCGTGCATCCCAAGTGATTCTATGAGTGTATAAGCTACTGAGTTTAAAACAGAGTTGTATGGGTGTGTATTATTGTCTAGGCATGCGTGTTTACTAGGTAATTTACTTGAATCGAAAAGATATGTGTGTATATTTAATTATACAGTGCACTGTTGGTATCAAAGTACACATGTACATCTGTGTAATAATCTTTGGCCTAACTGCACTAACAACTCATCAACATGGCTCAGACAGTCATTGCAAATGGTAAAGTCTCCAATCTAGAACTTAGCTTACAGTAAGTAAGTTATGTTCACCAAATGGTAAAGAATGCGCTTTTGTTACCCAGGTATGTGATTCTCATGGTCCAGATGTTTTAGGCAATTGTTATCATTACTAGGTACTGAAGCTCATATATTCTTCCTTGTTTTTTAAGTTATAAAGCATCCTGTCAGGCAATTGTTAATAGAATCATTTCATTCAGTTTTACAGTGTTGCTTAAGGCCAAACATTGCAAGTTCATTTTCCCAATTAATAGTTTTATTGACTTAGATGTTTATTTTACAAGGACCTACTAGATGTTGGCTGCCTCAGCGTCAATATATACTTTCATTTCTTTCACAATATCTTCAGTTAGAAGATTAAATAACATATGCACGAGAGTCAAGTACAAAAGTGTGAGTTCGTGTGCAATTATGTCAGTGTGTATATTTATACTAGCATGCTTTAGCATAAATATAGTTGTACATAAAATCTAAATGTATATATATAATACACGAATGCTGAGTGAAGAATGACAGCTCACTAATCTATTATATGATTACCGAGTTTGGTTTCTAATCACCCAAGCTCACTAATCTAATATAGTTACCCATCATTTAGTTTGAAAATTCTAATGTTCTAAAATAGGCAGCTAACTCTGCCAACATTTTAATACAATTTTTATCAACCCTAAGTACTATTGACATCCAGATGTGATGATTTTGTACCAATGACTATATATTGTTATTATTTTTCTTTGGATTTTGTTGTTTGTACGTGAAAGAAAAAGTCAGATTAATAGTTCTGGTTCACAATTCATATTTTGGGCGTGTTGCTGATAACTTGTCGTGTAATGTATATGTTATATGCATTTTCACCTGCAAAACCAGTACTCTATTTAAGGTCCAATTGATTTTTTTCAACACTGCTGGCTTTTTTAATGTGATGTCACAACTCCATTTACAAAACGGACAATCTGCTACCCACAACATTCTACTACTATACACACAATTTAATATATTCTATAACTTACCCGACTCCTTATAAATCAAGCAACTGTTATTTTTGATACCTGAATCCAAGCCCTAGCTAAAAGAGATGGTAACCAAACAGTTAAAAGAGAGATTCGTATTGAATTCGTTAGGTAAATGTGTGTTGTATGTAAAAAATAGGGAATTTTCACGTTTGCATAACATATTAATTAGTTGATATTCTATAAGCGTCGTGCTACGATGAAGTTCATGAAACTTGGAACAAGACCACATACTTTCTTTACTACTGAAGATGTCAGGTATGAAATTTTTATCACTTTTCTCTGAAGTTAAAAAAATTTGATTGCTTTTTGATGATTGATGTTGTGTAATGTTTTATATGATTTCAGATCAGTTTGTTCAGAAGTTGCCACTGACATAAAAATCAAAGTTCAGAACAGTGTATATCTGCTTCATAAGGTACTTTCAGTTTCATCAATCCACATCCTTGATTCCTTTTTGTTGGAGATTTGATTTATATTGCTCCTTAATTGATTTGTTCATTAAGTAAAAGAAATACTTAATATTTTTGTGAATCTTGATGCATCAAAATACGTCTCTCAAGTATTAATATGAAACTTCAAATTTCCCGAACTTAATAGCCAGGCACCATATTTTCGGCTTATGTTTGTAGAATACAAGTGCTGATGTAGGTATCTCGAGACACTCTTTCAATAATTTGACGGTCCTCTGAGTATTTCAAGAAGAAAAACTGTTTTCAAGTGTACTTTCAACAATAAAATGTGACGCGATGCTATAATTAAAAGATTTCAGAAGCATCCAAAATTATATGTTTAAAAGCTTTGAAAATTTTCCAGCTAGAAAGTTCTAATAATTCCTTGATCAGTTCGTTATGTAAACGTGAAAGAGATGGCAACTAAGGTGTATGTCGACATTAAGATTTCAGAGATCGAAGGCATTATGCAAAGGTAATAATAACTTCTTTTTCAATACTGATAAGAATTGGATTACAATATCTGACCATCTTCTTTACTTGACAATAACATATCAGAGTGAGGCCGTACATCAAACATTGTGTTAACAAAGAATAAATTATCAGGAAGTACAACTGAAATGGCTGAAATAGTTTAGTCAACCATTGCACACTTGATGAGTGAACTAAACACAGCAGACAATCGGGTAATTCATCATCAAATATTTTTTTATGACACATTATTGTGTATGCAAAATTATGTCTCTTTTCATTAATATACACTTTATCATCAATGATTTTATCATACATTATTTCCTTTATCCGTAGGGTAAGAAGTATGTTATAACCGCTACAATCATGAAGCCGAGGATTATGACTCCTAGGAGCTACTTACATGTCCTCTTTACAAGTCAACTGCTCGAAAGGAATATGAACAATATGTTTGCAATAAGTGATTTCTCAATGACTACCCCTGTCAACAGGTATGCTCCTTCATGACTTTTTCTACTTATTAATAAAGTAAATCTGATTTCTTACAATGAGTGTGCGTAACTATATGTCAATTTGCTTCATAACTTTTTTTACTACCGGTTTGCACACAAAATGTTGAACAGCTACATGGTTTTTGTAATTCATTAAGTTTATATTATATTCCATCTCAGTAATAAGATTCCCATAATTTAGGTTACATAACAACAACGTAATTATGTGTAGGTTCTATATTGCAACTGGAATTGCGTACGTGTTTTTGTGATTCTTTCATGGTTTTTTTGGGTAAGTGGTCAAAATTATCTATACCTTCATTAAATTGGAATTATATTTTATCTCATCTGGTTTTAGAAAATGTTTACATTCGATCCTCCTAACTTAATATGGCTTAGGTAAGCAAATGTTTATGATGCTATCGAGAAATCTCTTCAGCTTGCCCAGACTGCAGCAGTTTTGGAGGTTTAAAACTGAAATTTGTACTCTCTTTGTGTGAATTTTTCTGGACTGTGCTAATGATTGAAATTTTAAATATTTACATATTCTACATGGGCTTGTTGGTGAGAATTTGTCAAAATTTCAAGTTCATAACTATTTTTTTACTTCTGTTGGATGTATTTTGATTTGTTAAAATGGAAGGTTTGGTGAGATCTCCGGTTTCAGCAACACTACCACATATTTCTTCCAGGTTGTATGTAACATGGGGGATTCTGTGGAGTTTCCCAGAGGTACACAAGTATTTTTTATTTATTTTAGTGCAATGTGAAGTCAAATAAGCACATTCATGTTTCATATGTATGAATATTGGGGTTCATTTTTTAGGTCAGATCACATTTTCTTGTCTGCTCCTTCGTTATTAGCTGGTCAATTACCGAAGTAACGATTTTCTCTTCCGAAAAATTGTTCAGTTCTGTTAAGTATTCATGAATCCAACAAAATCTCTTTATGGTTTATGCCATATAAACTATTTTTGAAAATAACTAGGGAAGATCCCTCACTTGGTTTAGGATCAAAAGAAGATTCACCATCCTTGTGATTGTTTAAAATTTATGACTTTACAATATAAGGAAGAGTTATGGTCCTATAGGAATATTAGCCAGTCAATTACATCAACCATAACTAAGGCTTAGTGTGAAGTGGAGTATAATACAGTGTTAAACCTATAAACCTGCAACCGTTTTTAATACATCACCACCATGCCATACTGCCATGGGTAAATGCACAACCTTATACCAGGATTGCAATTGTTTCACATACATTTGCAGATAATTAGATACTCATTCTTTGGCATGAAAGAGGCACTTGGATTTGCACCTTTTCTTCACTATTATGGCTAAGGTTCGTGTTACTCAGTTCGTTTATCATGTGAACTATTCTGGAAAAATGATGCATTTGATTCAAATATTGTTTATGAATTCAGGTACAACACTTTTTTATTACTGTACCCTTGTTGCATCACTAGCGAAGTTGGACTAATTTATTTAGCTTTGCCTTACATTAAGGTAAACAAATAATCTCATGTAGCCACATAGAAGTTTTTATTTCATTTCTCAGTTAGTTGATGAATTCATGCTTTTGTTTATGATTTGTGGTTTGAACAGGCCTCTGAAAAATACTGCATAAGGATGCCAAACAAGTGGAACTTCTCTTTTGATTACTACTATGCTGCAATTCTTGCTCTTGGGATATATGTGCCAGACATGTATCTAACCAGTTTATTTTGATTATTATGAAGTTGTTTCTTATTGTTTCAGCTCACCTTTTACCAAAAACTGCAATTCATGATATCCCATAGAATATACAACAGATTGCTTTTAGCCTATTAAGTTACCATTGGAAGTTAAAAGAGTCTTAAAAGCAAAGTTATGTCATGATTCATAATAGATTATGATGTCTATAGAAGTATGTGTTTATTGATCATAGATTTTTTTTCCTGCTACTAATATTTGCATCACAGGTAGCCCGCATATGTACACCTACATGCTCGGACAGAGGAAGAAAGCACTTTCCAAGTCGAAGAAGGCATAACTATTTTTATTTAGGCCAAATTACTATCAAAGAGGCCGTTGAATCAACCGTCGCATGACATAAAGACTTCATCTCTATGGATAGTATGATTGTACTTAGAACATGACATTTGTAGCGGACTGTTATGTGTTAATACTTTATGTATTTGGCATGTAAACTTATCTAACTTTTTGGAGTGTTATAATTCTATGACTCTAACTTTTAGTCTTTTCGTATGTGATTTTAATTATTTTACGATAATATTTAGATTAGTATGGATGTATTGCATGGATGCTGCTGTTTTTTTTTTAAATTTGCATTTATTTTGCAACGGGCAAAGTGCGTTGTTATATGAGCTTTTTACAACGGTCAATGCATATTGTGAAACAGGCTATGCAACTAGTATGGTTAGTCTATTGCAACGGGTTATGGCCGTTGTATTATAGTATATTACAATGGTCATATCCAGTTGTAAAAAGGTATACTGCAACGGTTTTTACAACGTGCTTTGCCTGTTGTAAAATATGGTGGATCTATTACAACGAGGCCTATTACAACAGGCACATGCCCGTTACGAAAACCATATTACAACGGGCATTGCCCGTTGTAAAAAGACTGTTTTGTTGTAGTGGCGAAACATGCACTCCATGAAGCTAATCCCCATTGCCTTCTCCAAAAAGCATGGAGGACTAGGCATAAAGAATATGCTGACAATGAAACAAAGCTTTATTTAGTAATCACATCACCAACTTGCTAAATAGGAAGGACAACTTATGGATTAAGTAGACATATAAAACATAATATTAGCAGAAAGAGCTTTTGGACCATGGATGTCCCCAAGGGCTGTGGCTGGGTATGGCATGCTACCCTAAACCTAAGAGCTACCTTACTTTCATTTATTATAACATGAGTTTCTACTGAAGGTAAAGTAAAATTCTAGGATGACCCTTAGGAATTTCATGGTGTAATTCTGAAGTACATGCTGTCTTATTCAGACAGATAACAAACTAGCATCTCCAGTTATGCATACGCCAAGAATTTCAAGAACAATGGTACTTGTTCACTTACCATGATCATGTAACCAGAGTGCTCTGGACTAGTCCGTTATATTCTAAATACTTGAGCACTAACAATGACAAAGTGATATGGTCTTCCAATAATAAGGAACACCATATTGCTCTAGTGTATAAATCATTACCATGCAAGTTGAAATGCCTACATTCCCCTGGAATAAAAGGACATGGAACCTTAACTGTAGAGAAGTGACAACTTTAAGCTATGGAAGGTTATGAAAAATTGTATCCATACTAAAGAAAAATTGTTCGAAAAAGGTATAGTGGTTGATGCTGCTTGTGTTTTCTATAAGACAGAAGTGGAAGGCAACTTACACTTGTTCTTTATTTGTCCTGTTATATTCTCTACATGGCACAAGCTTATCAAAAGTGGGCAGAACTGATGTAAACAACAATAGCAGCATTAATAGGACCTCACCTACAAGGCTACGAGATGGAAGATTAGCATCAACTTCTTGCTTTTGCTTGTGTTGAAGAAATTGTTGCCAATTGTTTATAGTGAAAGGAATGATAGCTTTTTAGAAGTGAGAACAAATTTGAGCTTCAGCTATGGTATGAAATAACTCAAGCAATAAAATATAGGATCAGCATGTGTAGATTGGAGTTTTATGTGCACTGCACCAATTATTGTGCTAGCTTGTACATGGTTTGTTATCTATTGTGTTGTTTCTATGTTATGTTTCTCTTCTGTTTTTTTTCTTCAGAACCATAGCATGTTATGGTTCTTCCAATTTTACTTTGGTAATAAACTAGTAGAGGCCTAGTCAACCCCGCGAGCCTTGCTAAATAATATGTTTTATATTTTATAATGTTACATTATCACCTAATATGTTTTTGGTAGAAAAAAATTTATATATATAATTTATTATTTTCAATTTGGTAGAAATTTGAAAATAGATTTTAAAATTAATTTTTAAATTATAGAATTATATACTAAATAATCAAATAGCAAATATCACATAGATTTTTTTCTTAAAAAATTTAACATTCAAAATTATGATTCAAAATATATTTTATTTAATTTTCAGCTAATAATCGTACAGATATTAATTTAAAGAAATATATTTTAAATAAGTAGGCAATTTTGTGCAGTGCACATATCAAGTATGTGCATATATATTTTTCGAATATTTAAAAGTATTAATATAAATATATTTATTATTATATTATATATACGTGCGGACAATATATATATATATACACGTTTAAAAATATTAAATTACATTTATATAGTGCTTTCGATTTTACAATAAAAAATTTATTTTAATATAATTTTAAATGTTTTAAACATACATATATAATTATACATACATACATACATATATACATACATACATACATACATATATATTTAATGTTAAAATTCCGTGTATGTATATATAGTTATTCAAAATAAAATATAGTTTACATACATACATACATGTATATATTTATAATATTTATATACATATATTAAAGTTTACAAATATACATTTGGACAATATATTTGTATACTAGATGAGCTAACATGTCCGTTGTAGCATAAATCTCAGCACTTATACGCGAGCATGTTATACCTTGCACGGTTTGCTATATTACACATGCATACACAAATACACACACACAAATTTGATACACTTATATGTATATAATATAATATTAATTATGTAATTTGAATAAAATAATGATTTTATTTAAAAGCAATTTAGAAGTGTTCTAAATAAATTAAACTTCATAGGCCAAATAAAGGTCCAAAATGAACTTTTTTTAAATTCACCCATTAATTTCACTGCAAGCTGACCTAGTTCTAACAATAGTATCAGAATCCAATAGCCCATGTGGTCTAATGTAATCATGTTAGGGTAAACTATTAAACTCGCAGCGCAAATAGGTTGGTGTCTTAAAAGGCAGTATCAAAGGATTGGGTTTCGGCAATAAACTACTCTTCCTTAACTAGCTACCAACCTGGATCGAACAAATATATGGTCCCAAAGGTTACCCCTAATAGAAAAGGACCAATTTGATTTGGCTCTTGGGCTAATTTTCAAAAATTTAGAAATTTTAAAAATATAGAATTTTAAATTTAGAAGTTAATCTAAAATAAGATACATATATTATGAAAGTTACAATATAATAGAATTTTCAAATTTTTTAAAAGATAATATAAATTAATTTCAAAACTTTAATTTTTTATATTAATAAGATTAATTAAATAAGTTAATTAATTAATAAATCTACATATGTATTATATGTTATGATATACGTTATGTTGTTTTAAATTCAAAATAACATAAGTATACATGTATGTATATGAAATGAACTTTGAAATTAATATAATTTAACTAAAATTGTTTAATTAAATGAATTAGTTAAAAGTTTAATAATTAAATAGTATACACATATATGAATCTTCAACATATTAATAAAATACTTGCATACTCCTTAGTTATTGTGCAAACTCAAGCTAGGGATGTTATGTGTGGTATTATTCATATATTTAATAGATGAGGTAAGATAAATATATTGATTTGTTAAGAAAACTCAAGGTATTTATATTGTACTTAGGTCGTCGCAATATGGTATGCATGAGTAAATAATTTCATTTTGATTTGTTGAGAAGGTCGAAGTAAAATTAGTACGAGGTACCAAGGGTTAGAAGTTGTATACGATATAACCAATAAGGAGTTATCTATCGTTTATGGAACCATGACTTGCTAAGCAAACTCAAGGTTAGAATTCCAAGACAGATGAATCCTAACACCTACTAGTGAAGTTGAAAGACTTCTATATTTCCACTTAGGGTTTAACAAAACTATAAAGACTAGTGGAAGCTTATTAGTAGAATGAAACATAAAGTTTAACCATAATAATATTATAAGAACATCTACTATGATTCGTCCTGATAATCTACCACTTAAAACTTGTAGAAAAATGATAGCTCTAAAAACTGTTTTCTGATAATGACAAGCTTACTGGACCAAACTATACCGATTGGCTAAGAGCGATTAAAATAGCATTGACTTACAAGCACCAGTGGACAGCTATTACGTGTGCATCTAAAGAACAACCCGTTGATGATGCGAACCTTGAACTAAGACTTGCTTATGAAATAGGGGGGTTAGACCTAGAATCGCCCAAGTTTTCATGTTGTCTACGTTAGACAAGCCGTTATAGATGCAACATGAAAATATGTTTGTCTATGAGATATTTACTAGTCTCAAGTTTTATTGGGTGAACAGTCACGTTTCGCAAGGTACAAGCTAATGAAGAAGCTGTTCAATACCAAAATGACTAAAGGATAGAAAGTGGACGAATACGTACTGATGATGAAAGGCTATATTGATAGGCTTTCGCAATTGGATTTACAAATAAGCAATGAATTGCAAGTTGATTCGATTCTTGATTCTCTTACTCCTCGGTATGAACCATTCATACTAAGTTATAATATAAACCAAGTAAATGTGAATCTCGTGAAGCTCCTCAACATATTAAGGTCAACCGAGTCTGTATCTAAGGATCATATGGTTGTACTTGTTGTTAAGGGTAGTGCATCATCTCTGAAGAGTTCAAAGAAGCAAAAAAGAGAAGGTAAGAAAAATAAGCAAAGTAAGAAGACCGATGACAATGGCAAAGTCACCATTGCCACAAGAATGGTTATTGGAAAAGAAATTATTGCGACTACTTGAAGATTGTTAGAGAAAGGAAGCATAATGGTTCTAGGGCTCCATCAGATATATTTATGATTCAAAATTGTTTTGTAACCAATAAAATATCTTAGGTCTTAAATATTAGATCCGGAACTCATATTTGTAATTTGTTACAAGGCCTTAGGTACTGGTACCGTATGGAAAAAGAAGACATGAGGCACCAAGTTGTCGATTGATCTATCATAGATACAACAGCTATAGGAGAATATTATTTATGTTGGCCTATTAGAGTTGTTAGGATATTAAAGAAGCACTATTTTGTAAAAGGATTCATTTATTGGATTATTTCTTTTTCTTGATTGTCTAAGACTAGATATATGTTTCATTTTGTTGATAATGTTATGAACATTATTTTGAATGGAAATAAAGTATATGAGGGTATTCTTGAAATGGCATTTATATGATCAATACTAATTATGTTTGTTCCGTGAATTATACATCTAACAATATAAATGATAGTTATCTTTGGCATTATAGGCTATGTCACATTAACAAAAAACGACCACACAAACAGAAAACTAAAGGTTTTCCCCCGTTATTTGACTTTGAATCATTTAACACATAGGAGTCGTGTCTCAAAGGTAATATGACCAAGCACCCTTTCAAAGAGAGCAGTGAAAAAGTTGATGAACTCTTAGGGTTAGTACATAGTGATGTATGTGGCCCTATGCTTGTAATCACCACAGATAATAGTTCTTACTTTGTCACCTTCACTAATGATTTCTCAAGACTAGGATATATGTATCTTATGAAGAACAAATCTGATGTCTATGATAAATTTGTCGAATATGAAAATGTAGTAGAAAACCAAACGGGTCATAAGATTAAAATTCTTTGATCAGATCGAAAAAGTGAGTATTTTGGATAGGAATTCCAACTGTACTTAAAAGATAATAGGATTATAGCTCATATTACTTCATCTTATACTCCGCATCAAAAAGGTGTGTCGAAGGAAAGGAACCGAAGCCTACTAGATATGATTCGTTCCATGTGAGAGAGTTTCTTTTGTCCTATTGCGGATATGCGCTATTGCCCACTAAATTTGTGTCTAAAACGGCATATGAGATGCATTATGGTAAGAAACCCCAATTCAAATATTTGAAGGTGTGGATTTATCTGGCGTATGTTAAGAACGTTGGTGCGAACAAACTAGAGGCAAGATCGATATTATGTAAATTTATAGGATATCCCAAAAACATGATGGGATATACTTTCTACAATACTAAGGAACAAAAAGTTATTGTTTCTTGATATGTTGTCTTTTCAGAAAAGGAATTTCTTTTAAAGGAAATTAATAGCGAAGTTGTGTACTTCGATGAGAGCCAAGAAATTAACACTGAGGCCGAACCAGTATGGGAACCAAATTCACTGATATACGAAAACACATAACCTATTAGAAGGTCTAGTAAGGAATTTCATACACCAGACAGATAATATGGTTTTCTCATGGATTTGGAGAAGGAAGACGACGTCCTAGATGACGACACTCCTTTATCTTTCCAACAAGCATTGTAGAGTAAAGACTCTACACTCTATCTTGGAGCAATGGAATCTAAGATGGAATCTATGTGTGAAAAAAGGATGGACTTTGTCATACGAAAGGGATAAAATCCATCGGCTACAAATGGATTTTCATGAAAAATTTAGATGTTGATAGTGAAGTAGAGGCATATAAAGCAAGGCTAGTTGCAAAAGGATTTCATCAAATTCAAGGTGTTGATTATGACGAGACTTTTTCGCTTGTAGCCATGCTTAATTCCATTCAGATTATGCTAGCTATTGTTGCATTCTTTGACTATGAAATATTGCAAATGGATGTAAAGACGGTATTTGAAATGGTGATTTAGGAGAAATCGTCTAGCTGTCATAGTCCGAGGGTTTTATGGATAGTGGGAGCGAGGGCAAGACTTGCAAGTTGTTAAAATCTAATTATGGACCTAAACAAGCTTCAAGGAGTTGGAACAAGTGTTTTGATAAGGTAATTATACAGTTTGGTTTTTACCAAAACATAGAGGAAGTGTGCATGTACAGAAAGGAATAGGCCAATGCTATCACATTGTTGGTACTTTATGTCAATGATCTATTAGTAATTGGTAATGACACTTCGTTGTTGCAATCAGTGAAAGGTTCGCTTTACAAGAACTTCTCCATGAAGGATTTGGGAGAAGCATCCTATATACTAGATATAAAGATCTATAGATGTTAATCTAAAGGGATGTTGGGATTGTTCCAATCCCTGGGTATAGATACCATACTAAAGAGGTTTGGTATGGAGAGTTCCAAGCGTGGAAATGTTCCAAATCAGTCTGGAATCGTCATTTCAAAGAAGGATGCTCCTCATACCGATAAGGAGAAAGAGCGTATGAAAAGGATTCCCTATGCTTCAGCCATAGGATCCATAATATACGCTATGCTTTATACTAGACCAAATATGGCATAAGTATTATGATGCATAAGCCGATGCTGATCTAATCCTAGAGAAAAACATTGGACGGTCGTAAAAATGCATGCTAAAGTATTTAAGAAATCTTTCAGACTTAATGCGAAAATAGAGATGTTCTTATGATGGGGTATACATAATCTAGGTTTCTAAGTGATATGGATGATTATAAGTCAGTGTCTGGTTATGTCTTTACACTTAATGATGGAGCCGCTAGTTAGAAAAGTTCCAAAAAAAGACAGTAGCCATTTTAGCGTTAGAAGCCGAGTACATCGCTCTTAATGAAGCAGTTTAGATGCACTAGTTTTTAAGTGAGCTCGGAGTGATTCCTGGTATAGAGTATCCTATGGCATTATTCTGTGATAACAATGTAGCGATTCAGATAGCAAAGGAACCTAGAGTACATAAGAAGTCATGACATATTCTTTGGAAGTTCCACATAATTAGAGAAGTTGTTGAGAAGAAAGAGGTCGTGATACAAAGGGTAGATACAAAGGACAACGTAGCAGATCCATTCACCAAGGGTCTGACTCGGTCAGTTCTTAAGAAGCCAATTAAAGGAATAGGATTGAGATTCCATAATTGGCTCCAACTGCAAGTGGGCGATTGTTAGAGCTAGAGGTATGCCCTAGAGGTAATTCTGTAATTTATTTCAAATGAATTGTCTCTGTAATCAATTCTTGTTCGTAATAATGGTGTTTACTTTTCTGTTATATATTTTTTATAATGTGTTATAAATAATTAAATATGTAATTAAATTATATTTTATACAAAATTCATTAAATGGTATGTTTGTGATAGTAATTACAAATAGTTGCAATCATGTGTATTGTATCACAATATAATAAACACATCATTTTAAATGCTCCTAGTCAAGATACATCGAGAATGATATCGATGCATCCAATAAGAATAGGGTACGTAACGCTCTCCAAATATTGGGCAGTGTATTACTCACGACTACTGGAGGCACCAAGGGATCACGTATTAATAGTTATTGAATAACCATCGAATGACTCGCTCGATTGTTTTATGTTGGTTCAATAGAAAAAATTGATGTGACTAATTTACAGTCTCTCAACTTGTGCCTACCATTGATCTTCAACATGAAAAATCCTTTTTGATTGTAATCAAATCATGCCACAACGTCCATCCAGGGCCTATAGTTGGGTCGAGTGGAAGTATTGGAAGTTAAATGCTATTCAAGAGAGGATTCGTACCCTCGGTTATATGATTTAGTACCACTGTCAGCTCAAGTTAAGTCAAAGTCAAAATCTCTAACCAGAGTAGTTCAGTTAATAGTAATTCTTATCATTGAACCAAAGTCTTTGTGGTTGGACTAAAGAGTTGAATATGGACGATATCAAATTTTTTTGACCATCACCAAATTATAAAGTCTAAAGTAATATAGTTTGGTCGATTGAATTTGGAAAAGTATAAAAGTTTGATTTTTTTTAAATTCTATTAAATAAATTATGAGTATGGAAATGAAGATAAAGATTTTAAATAAATGAAAATGAAGGAGTTTTGGAGACTTAAGTGATATTGTCTAAAAATTTAAAGGATTTTAATTTCAAAATTTAAGATTTAAAATGTTTGGGAAGAAATAAAAGGGGAGAATTTTGAATGAAGTGGATATTTCAGTCTAAAATGAGATTTTAAATCATAAATATAGAAGTAAATATGAAATTAATGGGTTTTAAAATAAATTTGGATAAGTAAAGGAATTTATTTTAAAATGGAGTTAGTTTTAAAAATCGATTTGAAAACTGATTAAGTGTTTGAAACTGGGATTAAAGGAGAGTGACATTATGGAATTTATAAATGGGGTTTATAAATTTGGTGAATTATTTATCAGAGGATAATTTAGAAGTATGAATTCAGGATGGGAATTCATAAGGTAAGGGTGATTTGTTTAAAAAAAATAGTGGTTTACTTTTAAAGGTGTGGAAATGGAAAGTGTATTTCCCTGAAGGCCAAATATATATTTCCAAAGAAAGATTTTCAAGTATAAGTTAGAGATTTTAAAGTGGTTTAAAAAGAATGTTTAGAAAGAAATAATTATTCTGTTGTTTCAAAAAATTTAAAAGTAAATATTTATTAAGTTAACTATATAAGTAAATTACTTTAAAGGTTTAACTAGTATTATGATTTAAAGGATAATTATTTAATATTTATACCTTATAAAATAACTTTTATTTTAAATTTAGTTTTGGCTTAAGTTTTACATGAGAAATTATTATAAAATTTCATAACTAATATTTTAAATAAAGTGTTTAAGTAGTTTTTATTTTTAATTTTAAAAGTATATATTTTTGGATAAAGTTATCTAAATTATTTTAAAATTTGAAGTACTAAGGCTTGGTGATTTTCGGTGGAAAGGAAACAATTGGGTGGAAATTTATTCCACGGAAAAAAATGTTTTGAAAAGTATTTTCAAAAGGGTTGAAGTGTAGAAAAAATATATCTTGCGAAGATATTTTGAAATAAACAATTTGAAAAATCATATAAGCCTGATGATTGTTTGTGGATGTTATATGATAGTTAAATAACCGACTATTAATATTAACCAATGCGCTGATCGTTTCGAAGAGACCGGGATCGAGATTAATTTCTTGAAAACTACTTCGATCCGGTAGGAACGTTTTCGTGAGGAAGACAAGAGCTTGGAGTCAAAGATGGAGCAGTGAAGTGCAAGGGCTAATCACTACTAATCCTGAGGATGATTCCAAAATAGATGTAGTAGGAATAGTGCCTTCGGTTCCATTCGGACCCGAAACAGACTTGTATGGATGAATGTTATCAAAACATCGTCAGGAGGACGATGAGCATTCTAAGTGAATGTGTGCTAAAAAGGTAACGCAAAGCCTCTAGCCTCATCAACCGAGAATGGCTAAAACAGGCAAGGTGCAGCAAGGCTAAGTGGCTAACAACCAATTAGGGTAAGTTCGTCCCTGTCTAGATGTCCCTTTTATTCGGCTGTGTGGACGGTTGCCGATCCAACCGCGGGGTGATCTTATTCGAACTATCCAGTAAGGGTGGCCTGGTCTTATGTTGCAGGGGATCAGGGTGGATCCTCGGTACTCTGATCTAGACCAGATACTATGATGGGCGGTATCCTAGTAGCCCTGCCATTGATGGAAACCCAATCTCCAATAAGTGCCTTCGGACTTGTTTGTATATCCATTATGCTAGAATTTAATGAATGCAACAATTTTAGCTATTTGAATAAATATTTGTATATAGATACTATTATAATATCAAAGGATTTGATAAGAAATTGTTTTGGTTATCGTAACGTAAAAATTCGACGTGTTTATTTGTGGCGTGGTCTTATGAGATACCATTGATTTTTAGAGCATTTTGGAAACTTTAATAACCAATTGAGTGTGTTTTCGCACGCTGGTTTTCCAGAATGATTCGGGTGTTATTTCGTTATAATGCTCGGGTCACATCGAGTATTATAGGATACATGATAGGGTGCTGTGGAGCTCAGGAGACGAGCTGGATGGCAAGACGTATCACACGTATTTGATGTATATTCCACTATGTATGGTTAACTGCATAGTCAGCCTTGTGAGGACAGGTTTTGATAACAGTCCAGTTGTGTGTTATGAATTTTGTGTACTCTGATGATGTGATGTATATAACAAATATAGTTCTTTTTATATAAAGATTCTGTCATTTATCTATTATATATTGTTCCGCCGCGGTTGCGAGATTCTGATATTGTTTTCTATTTCTTCTTCTACATCCTTCTTCTTTAACCCTAATGGTTCGCATTCCCGTCCACTTTGAGTTGAACTGTTGGAGAATATTGTCGGCTCAAAGAGGGATGAATTTGCAGGTCATTACAATGAACTTGTAATTGATTAAATAATTCTAGATCATTATCTAAACGAATATTGGAAAATAAGAATGTAAGACAACGTAATCACAATAAGATTTTAGAGGTTTAAGTTGTATTTTAATTCGTTGGAATATAAGATGTTACAATAAGAATTTCTATACAATATCATGCTTAAAATAAAAAGATGTGCGTCTGTGAAGTGACAAGGAACACACCTAACAAAAGAAAGAGATGTATACAATATGGTTATTTACCATATTTTATACTGTCTATTACAATAACTATGAAAAGATAATTCCTTGTTTTTCCAAACACAACATAAATCTTCTGCTTGGATAAGATATAGAAATTTACCACGTTAACATTTCCATGGTAGTGATACAATTCTAATGCATTAAAATGCATGAAATCCCTAAGTGTTAAATAAGAATATATGATTGTAATAAGGACATTCTAAATGAAAAGATACGTGATACCAATAAAGATGTTAATTAAACAAAAACCATAAAAGTATGCAAGAACAAATTAAAGGGTAAAAAGGGAATAGAGATAGAAAATGGGAAAAAGGATAAAGGAGTTGAAAAAGATAATATAAATCTTTCAAAAAAATAGTCAATAACTCTAAACTAAACAAGATATAAACACATAATGAAGTAATAACTTATGGTCAACAGTAAATTGTAAAGTCAAAATGATTAAGAAAAGATAAATGAACATACACACATGTAGCCTTAAGTATTCGTTTATGGCAGGTGTGAACTATTGAAGTTAACAAAGTATTGTATGAATAGAATGATAATTAGTTATTAAAATTGGTTAGACTGCGAGGTCAGTAGTGTTACATAATAGTAGTTTGCATATAACAATGGGCTACTAGCAGTGTATACATTATTGATGTAAGACATGTTCAACCATAGGACCTGTGGAGAGCATACACTTGTATATAGATAAAGGAATATCCTGATAGAAAAGATAGTCTGCTTCAATAAAATAGGAAATGGAGGTTTTTACTAAATTACAAAAGATGATTAAATCGAATGATGAGCGAGGAACGATGCTATGACAGCATGTCGACTGAATTAATACCAATGAGTGAGGCTGTGGATAGGTCTAGTACGTCATCAATCCTTGGTGGTTAATGGGAAGGAGATGGGTTATACCTAACGGGCTACACTGCCTACTAGTGTATGGTCCATCTTAGGTCATGCATCGCCACATTGTTTGCTAGTTTTTTTGTTAGGAGGCAGACTAGTCAAACTTTTAGGGAAGTCTTTCAAATGTGCATGGGGTAGTCCGTGGAGATGAGTCCATCGCCGGTAGGGCTGAATCCACCATATTTATAGTCTGTGATTTGAGTCCACGACTAAAAAGTAGGCTCCAAAATGCGGCATAGAAGATGGCTGAGTTATTGCAAAGACGTTTGAAGGCACTAGGAGAGTTTCTCGGTATGCACAGTGACGAGATTGTGATACCGCGAGAGTGATGGATCTTAATGGGTACTGATATAGAGATACTAGTAGGGATAGCATCTAGGTCCAATTGAGGACCATGCTACTTATATTTACATATATGCACATAGTTATAATCTACTATGGGTAGACAGGATGTATCATCTGTGTACGTGGAGTCAAAGTGACTAAATAAAACTAAAAGACATAACATGGAATGGAAGACAATCGGCATAAATTAGCGTTATTTATAAGTGTATAATTTACCAGTCACTGGCATGTTGTTCTGAGCCCTTCCTCATTACAACCCACATAATAGCTTAGACGGACAAGTACTGGTATGAGGCTGGAATAGTGGAAGGTAATGTTCCTAACCATGCTTGACACTGGTAAGGACACTAGATATTAAAAGTGTCAAATCTTGGTCAGTGAATATGTGACTTATTATGATATATCATTCCGCTGTAAGTTATATCGCTGGTGCTATGATATGCATTAATTTGTTTATTTGTAGCCACACCAACGAGCGATAGTTTGGTGGACTTGGGTTTTCAATTTAGCGAAAATCTGAGCCCACTAAGGTGCGAGCCGTTACATTTGGTATCAAAGCTTATGTTAGTCGATCTAAAAAAATTATGAAATATTGGGTGAACATATTTGTATTTTTCTTATAAATATAAATATATTAAACAACAAATCCTACAAATTTCGACAATGAATAGTTGCAACCATACACCGAAATATGAATAAATCAATATGGGTCGGAATAATGGAAGAAGTTGAAGATATACACCTACCCCGATTATTCCATGGGAAATAGGTCGTTTGGAAAGGCGTTGACTTAAAAAAGTGCATGAGTGCAACATATGGAAAGTTTCTGAAGATGAAAGTACGTGACTCCCTAGTCAAAAGCCTAGTCAGCCATCCAATAGCCCAATGGTTTGTAGATCTCCGTATGATTGCCGATTAAAGATGTATAGTAGGTCCAAATAAGGGGAAAGTAAGAATCCATTGGTTGAAAAGAAGATAAGTCAACAAATTGAAAAAAAATGTTTAAGAGAAAGGACAAATAGAAATCTAATCTAAGTCCAACCTAATAGAAAATAGGTTTAAGAGTTGAGAAAAATATAAAAATAATATATTTGAAAAAGTAAATAAGTAAATACTGGATTTTTGGAAAATATTTATGTAATAAAAGTTTTTTTGGAATATATATATATATATATATATATATATATAGTTCAATTGAAAATTTTCCATAAATTGGATTTACAAAAGCAATTCGTTTGGAAAAATTGTAGAGTGTATGTAGCTTGCTAGTTTCACTATGAAGAAAGAAAACTGCAAATATAAAGTTTTAGTAGAAAATAAAATTTGTTAAAATATAAAATTTCGATAAAGGAAATTTTGTAAAAATTTACTTCTTTTGGAAGAAAAATTATAAAGCAATATGGCTTATGGGTTTTACTATAATGAAAATTTCTAAGCTATAAAATTCTTTTTACGGGTGGATAATAGGAAGTGGTAAAGTTTTAAACGGGGTAATAGCGTGGGAAAGAAGCTTGAAACCTGAAAATAAAGCAGTAGGCAGACGCACTATTATCGTCCGATATAGAGGATTGTCAATTAAGAGTAGAACAATATAAATATAAGCCATTTAAATAAGAGCAGCTTAGGTAGAGGAAAGTTAAATAGTAGTAACATAAAGAAATGATGGTAGCAATTTATATAAAATAATGTTAGTAATGAGAAATAACATTGGTGATTATATTGAAAGTAATGTTAGCAATCTAATTGGAAGCAACATAGAAAATAAAAGGCAAAACAAAGGAAAATGGATATTTTCCTTTGTTGTGCATATTTATTGCAAGTATCTTTTGAAAGTATCCCTCATATGATATTAGAGACTCCGCCAAGGGTTGGAACTGGAGATAGTATGCGTGATAGGAAAATGATAGCGTGAGCGTTGTTCTTATCTACTGCAGTGGTTTAAAATTATAAAGAATGTTTTAGAAATACTGTAAAGTGCATTCTTGAAAAGAAATGGTTTGGTTAACAAATGAGCTTTTAAAAGAAATAGTTTGAATTAAAAATCCGACTTTTGAAGAGGTAAAAGTTGAAAAAGTTTTTAAAGGGAAAAATTGATTTGGAAAAAAGAAAAGAAACTTTCTAAAATTAGTTTTGCTAACATTTTCTTTTATATTTAATGAATAAGATAAATTTAAAAATTTTAAATTATACTTTTATAATTTAAGACAGCGAGTATTTTTGAATTCAATGAAAGGTTTCTAATTGATACGTTTTAAAGACAAAGTTTTGGGATTATGTATTTCAAAAAAAATTGAAGCTTTTAATTTTTGAAAAAAAATGGTGAAGACCACAAGTTTGTTTAAAGGGAAATTTTGGCACTCATCTTTATGATTATAAGAAATTAGCATTAGGTCCCTCCCGATTGTTTTTGTAAATCACATCCCTATTTTCAAAAAATATGTGGAATTCATATTGGTGTTTGTGTAATCTTACTAGCCTTAACATGCGCTCTTAGGATATAGCCGTCACAATACACGAGGGACTGTCCATTTTTAAATTTGGAAGTAAAAACGTTAAAAGTAAGAAAATTAAAAAAAGGATGTAGAAAATAGTTCCTAAAAGGGAAGGATGTAGGAGAAATAAGTTTAGAAAATAGGGATGTGCCCCTAATATTCCAAATTTTTAGATATAGAGTAGACATGAATGACTACCTAGCTAAAACGGGATAAAAGGTAAGGCTATAAAGAAGATAGCAATGACTTTGAGTAGCAATAAGAAATCCACATATGTGCAAGGAATATTGGCGTAAACCTAGGAATATTTGGTTAAATATGCATGCAAGCCATAAGATGAGCACTCAAATGAATGAAAAATGGTATTAAAGTACACTTTCACGAGCACTAAGCTATGCTCATATGAAAAGTCAAGGGTAAAGAAACTAAATACCGAGATTTGAGAATACTATCGAAAGACTTGGATTAAGAAAAGATAGTAACAAAGAGTGGTAATAAGATGATAAAAACACATAGAGGACATTGGTAGAATCAAAGTTAAGGAAGGCAAGGTAAATGATGGAAAAGTTATTTTGCCAAACCAATTTGCCAATGAGTTATTTAAGATTTGTGGGTTGCAGAAGGATGGTACTTCAGAATGGTCCATTCAATTTAAGTAAGAGGTGATAGGGCCATAACATCTTTAGTGTCAGTAGATGTTGAAGGGCAGCTTCCAATAGTTATTTCTTTAAGGTTTGTGTTGTAAGCATTAGTTGTCTCCATTGTATAAAAGCACGCATGATATTATAGGAAATGTTCATTTTTATGTGTTCTTTATGGACCGCAATGTTATGGGAAAACAATAAGACAAGGAAATTTCAGAAAAGACACTTAACAAATGCAAAAGGAAAATAAATAGTAGAGAGTGGAAGTTAGGAAATAAATCAAGAAAATTAGTTTAACTTACTGTTAAGATAAAAATGAAATTAATTCGTAAGTCCCATAAAAATTTAGGAAATAAATTTCAACATGCAGAGGACAGAAAAAGAATATTGCGGAGCCTCGAGTCAATACCTCTATGCCTTAAAGGCTAAAATTTATAATTAAACTTTTGTGCTGGTTGATATTATAAAGAAAAGAAAAGTTTTTGAAAATTTAAAATTTACTGCATAATTTAATAGAGTCCATTATGGATGCTAAAGTATAGACTAAACTCTAATTTCAGGAGATGTGGAAAAACTTATTTTAAAAAACTTACATATGTATACTTTTGAAATGAAAATTTACTTTTGAAAAAAAAATTTAAAAAATTGTCTTAGGAAGTTTTTATTGATATTTTAAAAAGTAGTATAAAAATAGTTTTGAATTGAAAAAGAAGAAATTTTCAAATTTTGAAAATGCCATATACTTGATATGGGAGAATAATCGACAAGTTGGTTAATATTGATTTTTACTCTGCAGAAAAAGTGGAAGTAAAATAAAATATGGTTAGAGACAAGGAAGCTATTTTAGCTATGGAAAATTTTCCAATATATCTTGTTGATAGATGAATAAAAATTTGATTTTTGAAATGAACCCTTTTTTAAAACTTTAAAATCAAAATTTATTTTGCAAACTTTACTTAGAAAATTTAGAAGGTGGTATTTGGGCATAGGTGATGGTTCCAGGGTATAGTGGAAAGTGGGGTATATGAAAGAAAAAGAATGGAATTATGGAATTTTCCATTTCAAACACTTTTTGGGCATTAAGAAATAGGTTCAGATTTTTTAATTTTGATGTTAGTAACGGTGCGTTAAGATTTTGGATGATAGGAATTGGATGAAGAATTGGTTGAACTATACTTCTATTCATCAAGTATGGATGCAAAAATAATCTTTTAGTTTTCAAAAGTTGCATGCATACAGAGCTGCCAGTACATTTAGGATGTTTACACCATATATTCAAAGTTAATTTAAAAAATGCGTTCATATAGATGCGCCGATTAGAATTATTCTACATACATATCATATGTATTGTGATATAGCATGCACTTGTACAAAATTGTGTGCCAAATTATTTTCTCACTAATTTTTTCGAAGGAAAGAATTAATATGCATTTATGTTACATTGTCAGGTTCTTAAGGAATTTAAGGGACGAAATTCTTTTGAGGAGAATGTAACACCCTGTGATTATACGTTAATGAACTAAGAGAAATTTAAAGAATAAATAATAATACTGAAAAATAATTTTTTAGCAAACTTTAGAATTTTTCTACAAAACTAATACTGATGGGTTTGTGGTGATTTTTTGATCAATTTTTATACGTAAAGTTTTCTGATCGGAGTTCAAACAAAAAAGTTATCGGCGTTTGAAGTTTTTGAGTTGGAAATAATTATATGTGTAATTATGGTAACGAAAGTTAATTAATGCTAATTATTAACGTTAATGGAAGCTTAAACATTAAGAAAAGTTAACGTTAAAGGAAATCTGGAAACAAAGAAATGTAAGTGGAAACCACTAACCCAATCATTTAAAACAAGGAACGAAATTAAGAAAATCAATAACGTAGATAAATTCATCGTAAAATAAATGGAGCAATCGATGAAATATGCTTCCTGGTCGGCTGGTAGCGGTCGACCTAAGGATATAAGCGATCGACCATTTCCAATATAAAAAACGACTGTAAATCTTTGGCTAAACGTCCTGGATTTAAAACATTTTAATCAAACGACTTGCATTGATTTGAACCTATATAAATGTATAACGAGACCCTCACTTCTAAACTCATATTTTCAAAGCGATGCCAGAGCTCTGCCATTTTCTATTCTCCTCTAAATTCTAAAATTTAAAAAATAGTTATGAATTATATGTATATACAATTGGGGAATTAAAGACGATGATAGAGAAGAGGAGTAGGGTCAAATCAAATTTCCAAAGCGAAGGTAAACTATAAATCCGGATTTAAATACATATCAAAGTCCGGATCTCTTTTCTAATCTAGATTTCTAATTGATCTGTATATGCTTGTAGTGTATAAATCGAAATAGGAAAAAAGGGAGTCAAACTAAAATAATAAGGATTAAATCTAGAGATTTGAAAAGCTAGAAAGGTGAGTGAGAATATTATATGCATCTATATAATATTGTATTTATATAATTTATAACTATTCCTATATGCTTGAAATGTTAAATTGGAGTTGTATGCTAAATCTATACATATGCAATGAAATTATTAGCCCTGCTTGCATATTCTATAATTATTAGCATGATTTATATATGTTATATGAATGTAAATCTAGAGAATGTTTAGGATATTAGCAGTCCTTAAATTTATTACTGAAAAAGAGTATACCATGAACTTGTAATTGATGTAATAATTCTAAATCATTATTTAAACGGATATCGGAAAATAAGAATGTAAAACAACGTAATCACAATAAGATTTTAGGGGTTTAAGATGCATTTTAATTTGTTGAAATATAAGATGTTACAATGTGAATTTCTATACATTATCATGTTTAAAATAAATAAACGTGCATCATTTCAAGTGGAAAGGAATACACCTAACAAAAGAAAGAGATGTATAAAATAGGGTTATTTACGGTTTTTTGTTCTTTCTATTTCAATAACTATGGAAAGATAATTTCTTGTCATTCCAAACGCAATACAAATCTTTCTTTTAGATGAGATATAGAAATTTACTATATTAAAATTTCCATGATAGAAATATTCCAATCCATTAAAATGCAGTAAATCCCTAAGTGTTAAATAAAGAGATATAATTATAACAAGAACATTCTAAAAGAAAAGACATGCGATACCAATAAAGATAAGAATTAAATAAAAAGAAGTGTAAGAGTAGGAAAGAACAAATTAAAGGGTAAAAAGGGAATAGAAATTGAAAATGGGAAAAAAGGGTAAAGGAGTTGAAAAAGATAATATAAATCTTTTAAAATGAAACAGTCAATAACCCTAAAGTAAGCAAGATTGTAACAGCATTGAAGTAAGGACCAATGGCGAATAGTAAATTGTAAAGTAAAAATGATTAAGAAAAGATGAATAAACATATATATTGTGTGTGTGTGTGTGCGTGTGTGTAAGTGTATATGTCATATATATATATACCCTTAAGTATGCGTTTATAATGAGTGTGAACTATTGAAGTTAACAAAAGATTGTACGAATAGAATGAGTGATGAACCACCTCCTTGACCCTCAGAAATCAAAACTAATATATCCTTGGTGTTCACGTGTCGCAAATCCAAGTGTCAAAGAGGCAAATTATCATGGAGTATAAAGAAAATAAAGAAAGAATGGAATCTCACACGAATGGAATAACATATATTATTTACAGAAGAAAATTTTAATTACATTTAACAGAGTTTAACTTAACATTAATATGAACAGTTATAAATATTCGTCCTTACAAATGCAGAATATAATAGTACATGAGTGTGGTGGGAATTGATAACAATCTTTTGAAGAATTTTCTAACTCCATGCTCCGAGCTCTTCCAACATGCTCAAAACTAAACCTGACCCCAAGGCTGCCTGAAAAAATAGGGCACCTAGTGTTTGAAGGGAAAGAAAGTAAACTCCGGGTTAGTCGTGAGACTGGTGTGAGAAACTCAAAATAGGAGTATTTTGAAAACAAAGGGTATCTTATAAGACCACGCTGCACATAAACACGAAACATGTTTTTACCTTACGTTAAACAAAATCTTTAATACGCAAAATATTGTAATATTATTTTTAATGACATTCTTTTGAAAACGCTTTTTAAGTAAATATATATAATTTTAGCCGAAATTGTTACATTATTAAATTCTAGCAGGCACTACAATTAAGTCCGAAGTCACTTATTGGATGATGGATTTCCATAAAATGGTAGGTAAGGAACTACCTTTCGTACAGTACATCTCTAGAGGGATGTACCGAGTATCAACAACTTTTGAAACCTGTGCACCTGGCAAGACCGGCCTACCCACAGACCCATCTTGGTGGTGGGTAGAAGCGAATACGTCATCACCCCAGTCGTAACCGACCTAATCAAGAAATCTCTTAGCATACATAACATACTCGACATATATAGTGTAATCTAGAAAGGTAATGATCATACCCTAACGGTTGTGAACCATATAGCCCCATGGTATGCCCTGTTTAAGCCATTTCCGGACAATGAGGCCTAAGGTAACGATTACCTTTCTTGTAGCACATTCCTCTTTGAATGCCAAATTGCCAATTCCATCACACACCATTGATTTCGTTAAATGTACAACCATTGAGCTCTTACATCTCAGTGAAGAGTGTTAAGTATAAGAGAGTTACTTCCTACACCACCAAACAAATGTAATTTCATAAAAATCAATGCATGTATATATTGGAAATGCAATGCCAGACATTGGTCTATACGAATTATCCAAGAATAGAATAAACCAAAGGAACTCTCCTACCATATCCTATTGGGAATCATCCCTAGGATTAGTAACCACTAACCCTTGCACCGAAGATCAAATGAAGATACTACTGTCACATATATATGATATGGGAAATTCCCCCCGAGGATCAGTGACAAGTAGCCTTTCATTCCATTTATTATCTTTCAAAGTCTTCACTTCAAATACGCAAATTTGTTCGAAGTAGTTTTCGGATAGGAATCACTCAAATCCGATCCTGGTTTCTTCGAACCAATCATTGATAAAAAGATGTTAAGTAAATAGGTGTTTATTATTTAATTAATTACTTTCTTTTTATCAAACATATCTTCTAGCGATATATATCTTTCAAACATTTTTTCTAGTATATAAGGAATCATTAAACCACTCTTCAACTTTGGAAATACCAAATCATTTTCATAACATATATTGCAAAACTTTTTTGAGTTAAAATGGGTCGATATAAATTATACTAATTTTACTCAACATCAATTTCTGTATTCAATCTTTACTATCATTCGAAAAACTGTGAAATCGCCTTTTAGATTCACATGGATAGTATGGGTTCCCTTCTAAGTTTTTAATACCAAGTGTAAGAAGATTATCCCTATACAATCCAAGTTGTATTAAATTAAATTTGTAAATTTGAATCTTTTATACTTGTCTCATTTTCAACATTTCGACCTTATCTATTCCTCGCCCAAAAAAAGACCAAGTGAGCCAGGGCACTGGTTGCTCCTAAACATCTTCTTAGTTTAATCACCTCACATCTAAATCTCACGAGTAGAAAAATCCAGTTTAATCATCGGCTTTCAGAGCCAAGATTAAATCACTTATTTATAATAGCTTTTCTTCTAAATCATTTATTTAAACTTTTTAAATAAAATATAAAACCTCCAAATCATCTTTAGAATACTTAATTATTTAATTGAAAACATTTATAAAATATTTGGAAAAGAATAGTTTAGTTTAAAGCCATATTTCAAAAGTTATTTAAAGTCGCTGCAAAAAGTGGTGCGAATAGTGCTTTTAAGGCTTATTTGATCAAAACAACTTTAGATTGTTTAAAAATCCATTTTTATAACTCAAATCTTTTTTAAAATATTTTAAAAGATTTACAGAATTTATTCTATATTTTTAAAGAATTAAAAATATCATTTATAAATAATTTATCGCTTTGGTTTTCGAATTTTTATTTCTTTCCTAATAAAATATTTCAATTTCAACACTTAGAAAATACGTCTATATGCTTAAATCCATAAAAATCTTTGAGGAAAGCTTAATATTTTCCAAAACACACTTTAATAAGTCAAACGAACATTAGTAAAACATCGTTACGATAACCCAAAAATATTGGTATTGGGATCTGATTAATTATACTTAATGTTAATTTTGATGTCGAACTTAAATTATTTATTAGTTAGCAATGAAGCCGATCAAGTTGGGGTATCGTTACCTCTCAAAACTTGAACGGGCAACATTCCCAACTTAAAAATGGATATAAGTTACCCACCCTTAATCTTTACATTAATGATAGGATATGAATAAATCCCGTATATTATATAAAACATCTTCTTTCAGAAATCATTTACTATAACAACAATGCTGTAGTCCATACCTTTCTCACTTTTCCAAAAAAAATATTACAATAACAAATATTGAAATCCATGTTTTCCTCACTTAGTACATTTTAAATCACTTTTTAAAGTCATCAATCTTCATTTGAAAATTTTCACTTTCAAAACATTCATTTAAAAGATTATTTTTTACTTTTAAAACGTGAATATATTTTCTCTATAAAATCCATACTAAAATATCAACACAAATCATTTTCAAATTTATAAAACTATGTGTACAAATTTCCTTTCTATTTTATAAAACTTCTTCTTATAAAATCTCCTTATTTATAAAATTTCATTTGTAACTCTATTCTTTTATAAATGTCATTTATTTATAAAATATCATTTATAAATCCATTTAGAAAATATCAGTTACAAATCGATTTTAAATATTCATAAAACATCATTCATAAATCTATTACTTTATTTATAAAATATCATATATATATAAATTTTTCTCTCAATATATATATATATATATATATCACTTTATAAAACATTTAATTATTTTATATTAGATGGCTTTTCTCCACTTTCTATAAACTTTGCCAAAAAATTTCAAAACAACAGGATTTAAATTCTCAAAATCCCTTTTATCAAACATATCTTCCAAATTCAATTTTTACAAAATTATTTGATTTTCTTACAAACACACTCAACATGCTCATTTATTATCTTATAAATTCATTAAGCTTAACCCAATATTATTATCAAACACCTTAAAGTCAAATTGTGAAACATAATTTACAAGGTTTGTATTTAAACTTTTAAATCAAACAACTAATCATTATATAAATAGCTATATCTTTTTAAAAATATTCCCTTATATTCAAAATATAATCATAGGTAAATTATTTCAATTGCCAATTTTTTAAAACAAAAATCTTTTTTATATAGAATTAACAAATACACGCTCTTATATAACACTCTCAACTCATTCTAGGGTATAACTGACACTATCTCTAATGAGTTACCCATTCTAGGGTATTACTAACCCTATTTATGATGAGACTTTATTTACCCCTATCAGGCTTTGATGTTCCCTCAACTTAAGCTCTGATACTAAATGTGACAACCCACCTCATTGAACCTTAGAAATCGACACTAATACATCCTTAGTATTCACGTGCCGTAAATCCAAGCGTCAGACAGGTAGATTATCGTGGAGTACAAAGAAAATAGAGTCGGAATAGAATCTCACACGAATGGAATAACATTTATTATCTCGATATATAATCTTTGCAACGAATTTTTTTAGATACTTTATCAAATTTTAACTTAACATCAATATGGATAGTTATAAATATTTGTCCTTACAAATGTGGAATACAATGGTACATGAGTTCGGTGGAAATGGATAACAAGCTTTAGAAGAATCTTCGACACCATGCTCCGAGCTCTTCCAAAATGCTCAAAAAAACCTAATCCCTAGGCTCCTCATAAAAATAGGGTACCAAGAGTTTTAAGCGATAGAAAGTAAACTCTGGGTTAATCATGGGACTAGTGTGAGAAACTCAATATATGAGTATTTTGAAAACAAAGGGTATCTCATAAGACCACGCCGCACATAAACATAAAATGGGTTTTTACCTTATGATAACCAAAGTCTTTACCATGCAAAATCTGGTAATATTATTTTTAATGACATTCTTTTGAAAACACTTTTCTAGGAAATATACATAATCTTAGCCGAAATTGTTACATTATTAAAATCCAGCATACTAGCCTCTACAATCAAGTCCGATAGAACTTATTGGAGAACAGATTTCCTACAATAGCAGGTAAGGAACTACCTTCCATACGGTACATCTCTAGAGGGATGTATCGAGGATCAACAACTTTTGAAACCTTTGCACCTGACAAGACTGTCGTACACACAGACCTATCTTGGTGGCGGATAGAATTGAATATGACATCACCAATATCGTAACCGACCTATTCGAGAGCTTTCATAGCATACACAACATACTTGACATATATGGAGTAATCTAGAAAGGTGATGACTATACCCTAATGCTTGTGAACCACACAGCTTCACGGCATGCCCTGTTTAAGCCATTTTTGGGTGATGAGACCGAAGGTAAAAATTACCTTTCTCATAGTACATTCCACTTTGAATGCCAACTTACAAATTCCATCACATGCCATTGATTTCTACAAATGTACAACCTGAGCTCATACATCTCAAAGAAGGGTGTTAAGTATATGAGAGTTACTTCTAACACCACCAACAAATGTACTTTCGTAAAAATCAATATACGCATATGTTGGAAATGCAATGTCAGACATTCGTATCCTGGTTCGTGCGTTCTGTAGCCGGCTACTGTGGGGAAGAAGAGTAGTGACGTGGCAAGGTAGTTTATTTTTTTTATGTTTTAATTTAATTTTGGTTTCAACCCGTTCTAATTGCTATAAATTTCGCATACGAGGTCCGTTTCACACACAGTTTTCTCCGCTGCGATCCTAGCAAAATTCCGAACATTTTGACGCTTGTTTGGATGTATTTGGAGACTGTTCGATTTTTGGGTTTAAGTTGAATTTAAATTCAATTTAAATTCAAAGGTGAGTGTTTTAATAACGTTTGGTTGTTGAAAGGGATATTATATTCTGGTTTAAAGTTTAAATTATTTTGAAATAACCATGGTGTTATAATAACGTTTGGTTGTTGAAGAGACCGGGATCGAAAGTTGTCATATACTCTGCCAACTCTGAAAACCACTTTAACAACCGTGTACGTGGTAGAGATTCCAGAACGAAGTAGGATGGTGACGGCGTTTCCTTTGAGGTAAATATGTGGACCCGGCTCTCGTGAGTTGGCATAAGGTGGCTAAAAAAGGAGCGATTCTCGGGCCAATGATGTAGCACCTTTGATCGGACACGTCCCTTCGATATTATACTTTGACTTTTGGATTGATTCGGTGGCCACTTTTGATTTTTTTTAGGGGTGTGGCTCGAGGTGGGCGGCAGCTGCGCGCTACGCATTACCACCATCCCGGATAGCAATTGGTATATCTACCCTGGCATTGCCTAGTTGTGCCGTGTCACCTACCCTAGCGCGCCTTGTATGAGTTTGGTTTTCTCCCGTAGCCCATGGAGTATTTAGGGTAGTCTTCCGACCTAAAGATGCGCTGATACTGGATGGACTACTGAGACTATTATTGAGTTAAGGGGGAGATTGGGTAACTCCTTAACGCTATTTAAAAGTAAGTTTATTTTACAAATAGACATTATTATAATAGCGAAATATTACTACATAGTAAATAGTTTAACGGATCCTTAAGAGATGTGAATCCCGAGCATCTCTTAAGTTACTGCACTCATATTTATTTCTGTTGATTTAACTCACATAAGATCTTTTAGTTCTGACTCGAGTGTTTTGTCTTTTCAATTCGCTCGGGTCAGCCTGAGCATTTCAGGATTTGAAGACCTTACTTCTGGAGGACGAAGGCGAAGATTTTATTACTATTATATATTATATTATTCCACTACACCATTTTATTCCGCTGCATTATTAATTTTCTCTGGTATGTGTAATTCTGATATGTATTGTATAAGAAAAATCAAATATTTTGTAAAACAGATCCATGAACTGTATATTTGATTATTATATTTTATCGTTCCGCTGCAAGATTCTGTTTTGTTTTATTTCTTTCTTCCTTTTTCTTATTTATCCCATAACAATTCGCCTTTCTGTGTGGTTTTAAGTTTTATATGTGTGGTTTATCGTCGATTTAAAGCGTGCAAAAAGGCTGGTCCTTACACCCTATGAGGGTCAATGACAAGCAGCCCTTCATTCCATTTATTATCGTTTCAAGTCTTCACTTCGAATACACAAATTGGTTCGAAGTGGTTTTCGAATAGGAATCACTCAAATCCGATCCAGTTCCTTTGAACCAATCATCGATAAAAAGATGTTAAGTAAATAGGTTCTTGTCATTTGATTAGTTACTTTCTTTTGTCGAAATATCTTCTAGGGATATATCTTCCAAATGTTTCTTTCTAGTATATACCGAATCATTAAACCTCTTTTTAACTTTGAAAATACCGAATTATTTTCAAAATTCATATTGCAAAACCTTTTTGAGTCGAAAAGGGTCGATAGAAATTATACCAATTCTACTCAACATCAATTTCCGTATTCAACCTTTACTATCCGTCAAATAATGGTGAAATCACCTTTTAAATTCACATGGATAGTATAGGTTCACTCCTAAGAATTTAATACCTAAAGTAGATTATCTCTGTACAATTCAGGTTGTACTAAATTAAATTTGTAAATTTGAATCTTTTATACTTGTCTTGTTTTCGACATTTCGACCATATATATTTCTCGCCTAAGAAAATGGCCAGGTGAGGCAGGGCACTGGTTACTACAAAACATCTTCTTAGTTTAAGCACCTCACATCCAGATCTCACAAATAGAAAAATCCAGTTTACTCATCAGCTTTTAGAGTCAAGATTAAATCACTTATTTATAACAGCTTTTCTTCTAAATCAATTATATAACAAATTTAACTAAATTATAAAACCTCCAAATCATATTTCAAATACTTATTTATTTATTTGAAAATATTTATAAAATATTTTGGAAAGAATACTTAAACTTAAAGCCATATTTCAAAAAAAAATTAAAACCGCTGCAAAAAGTGCTGCGAATAGTGCTTTTTAAGGCTTACTTGATCAAAACAACTTTTCGATTATTTAAAAATCCATTTGTATAACTAAAATATATTTTAAAACATTTTAAAAGATTTATATAATTTATTCCATATTTTTAAAAAATTAAAAATATAATTTATAAATAATTATCGCTTTGGTTTTCGAACTGCTAAATCACGACTATTTTGAAAACTTGATTTCCTCGTATTTCAAAATCTACTAAATGAAATCTTGATCCTTTTTTTTTGTACAAATAATATGATTATAAGAGTTTAGGAAATTCTTTTTACAAAGAATTCTGACTCTTAATCCATCGTATAAATGGATTTAGCTTTCTATGGCGCGAAATCGCAAACTGCCGTTACGCAACGCGTCTATTTTTGACTCAATTTTCGTAACTTGTCAAAACTTCACCAAATTGGGTTTTAGTATTTATAAAACATTAATAAACTATTTTAAACCATTTTCAAGAGGTTTAACAATCTTATATACACCATTTCATTTATTAAAGGAAAGTGGTTTCCTTTGTGACATTTGACATGTATTAAACGCGACTTGTTTCAATATCAAAATAAACATGTAATCAACATTAAAAATTGATGATTAAACATAATAAACAGCCCTAGCAATTATATCGCATCATCATATTGTATATATATAGAGTTTCTCACCTTTATTGGATTCTGACTTTACGAATATTCGCTATAGCTTCGCCATCATCGAATCAAAGCCCATGCAATCGAACCTTAGATCTTAAGAAGGGCACAGCCTCAGCTTGCAAATGGAATGGTGCTTGGCCTTGGTGATGGAGGTAGTGGCCAAAAGTTTAGAAGAGAAAGGGTGGAGCTTTAACCTTGAATTCACAAAACTAGACTCGTAAATAGGTCATTTTCTCTCGGCCTTTTGACCATGTTTCTCTCAAAATTTGGAAATGTTGTCAATGGTAAAGTTCTTCTAAATTATTTTCTCTATAATTTGAAAAAAATAAACACTTGATTCCACTTGATTTGAGGGAGATATGATCAAAAGAAAAGGAGGTACTCTCGGGCTTTAAATCTGGACCCAAAAATGCACTGCAAAGAAATGGAACATGGGCACAGCTAACCTGAAAACGGGAAGAGGTGGTACGCATGAAAATTGTAGCCACTGGAATTTTACATAGTTTGAAAATATACTTTCTCTATTTGGTTCAGTTTTTAAGAATTTATGGTAGAATGAAAAAGATGAAAAAGTGATGAGTATTTATAGCCAAAGGAAGAGATGAAAATATCTTGATATTTGCACACCTATACATCACCATACCATCACCACCTTACTCCTTCCTTACCTTACCATTTTCAACCGAAGCGACCCCCCCATATTATGTTCTCAGGTGCATATACTTATGGTGAAAGAGTTGACTTGGGGTTGCTTAAGTATTAAGGAGATGGCAAAAAATCTTAGATATTTTCATATGTATATGTATATTTATGTATGCATGTCTATTTGTATGTTTATATATGTTCATGTGTGCATGTGACGTGTATACATATGTACATGCATGTGCACAGGAGAATAAACAACGTGACACCGACTTTGAACAACTTCCGTTCGTTAAACATTGATAATCGGGAAGCCGATTCCCAATCATATTTAACTTATAAGTTAATTTACATATAAATGTAAACAAAATTTGAAAAATCATTTCTAATCATTTTTAACTAATCAAAATGATCGCATTTGATTTATAAAAGCATATAAATAAATATTAAACAATTGTTTACAAAATATATTGTGATATCGATAAAGCATACGAATTTTCTTATATATTCAAATCAAGTATATATCTTTATAAAACTAATATAAATGATTTATTATCACTTCATAATTAATTAAAATGAATTATTATCATTTAAAACAATTATTTGAATAATTATTATAATTATTAAATAATTAAATCTCAATTTAAATCCATAAATCAATTATTAAATATGATGTCATTATTGATGATGTCATAAATACATTTTAATTCTCAAAATGAAATAAATAAAATAATTTCATATTCTTGTTTAAATGGATAAATAGGTGTATGTATCCAGCTTCATGCGTGACTTCTGAAAATTATAGAGCTGTTTATCGATAAAACGATTATAAATCATTTTATTAGTATTTCTCCAAAGTTTACATTTTCGTAAATACTTAATTATAATAAGATTACCATCACTCTTGTCCAAAACATCATAATTTATGTTTTTAAAAAAAATATTTGAATATTCAAAAATAAATATAATTTATCAAATTGATAAATTTGCGGACCGTTACAGAATGACAATTAGTCATTAGAATAGGTTGAAATGCGAGATCGGTAGTTTTATACAATAGAAGTTTGTCCACCGCAAGGGACTACCAACAGTTGTGTATTAATTGCTGATGTGAGATATGTCCAACCACAGGAACCATGGAAAGTATACTAGAAAAGGTATTCTGCTTCAATAAAATAGGAAATAAGGGTATCACATTGATTACAATGGGTAGTCTAAATCAGATGATGAGCGAAGAACGACACTATGATGGTATGTCAGTTGAATTGGTACCAAATAAAGGAGCAGCGCTGTACATTGGTCGGAAACGTCATCAGTCCTTAGTGATCAACGGGAAAGACAAAGGTTACACCTAACGGGCTAAATTTCCTATTAGTGCACGATCTACAATGGGCCATGCATCGCCGCATTGTTTGCTAGTTTGTTTATTAGGAGGAAAGACAGTTAACCCTTTAGGGAAGTCTTTCAAACGTGCATGGGGTATTCCATGGAGCTAAGTCCACCACTGTTGGGGTTGAATCCACCATATTTATAGTCCATAGAGCTGAGTCTACAACCGAGAAGCAGACAAGAAAATTCCCAATAATGCAATATAGAGAATGACTAAGTTATTTAAAGCTGTTAGTAGGCACTATGGGAGTTCCTCGGTATGCTCGGTGACGAGATTGTGCTACGGCGAGAGTGATGGATCTTGATAGGTGAATTGATGAACATATTTTTCTGCATTTTAAACCGTTTGTTTCATATATTTTTATTTTAATGAAGTGGTATTATACGGGTATTTTTTGTGGTTTTGCAGATTATAGATTCCAAAGTGCGACATTTTGAATACCGTCGAAGAGAAAGTACACATCGTTCATGAAGAAATGCATCTCACGTCACCAACATGTGTACTATTCATGCAAGAAATCAATTGCAAATATTGAAAATACACATTCAAAGTTTGACCTGAAAATCTCTCAAAGCAAGGCCACTTGTTAATCAAATAACAAAGCAAAGACCAATTCAAAGTGAGGTGGCCTTATTTTTCTCCTAATATCAAGCACATGGACCTAAATAATAGGGTTATTTGTGGAGGCTGAAGTCTTTAAATAGAGAGAGGAATGCAGATGGAAAATCATCTCTTACCTCATCACTTTTTCTTCAAGTTTAGATTTAAATTCAGCACTGTTTTTATTTTCGAACAGAATACGTAGGATTGTTGATTAGATTTAGCAATTTATTTATTCTTGTTCTTAGTTATTTTCTGCACTCTTTTCAGTTAGCTAATAATAATTTCAGTTGATTGCTCCGTTATCTTCTTCTCCGCAATTTCAATTTCTGTTCTGATTTTTTTACAATTCTATATTTTGGTTGCAATTTCGATTAGTTTCGAAATCGATTCGGAGTATATTATTGTTTTTATTTTCTGTTCAAAATTCACCGTCGAATTCGTTTAACACGCCTAAGATTTAACTATGGATTTTAATTGTTTTAAAATACAATTCTCTGTGTTCGACCTGCATACTACACGCCTGTGCGCTTGCAGAATTTATTAAAATTTGTGCTTTTCTAATCAATAGAAAAGTCGCAGCAAGTTTTTGGCGCCGTTGCCGGGGAGTTGCTATTTTGAAATTTCCGATTTTTCGTTTTTAAGTCTATTCGTGTTAACTTATTATTTTGCTTTAGTTTTCAAAAAAAAAAAACATTTTTTTTCTTTTCGCTGCATTCATTTTCACGTTTTCGTTTACATAGTTCTATTTTTTTAATCATTTCCACGCACCACAGCAAGTTTAGTTTTCATGTTGCATTCATTTTTATGTTTCTTAGCAAGCTGCATGCATCAATTTCACATATTTCCTTGCATCTTCATAAATCACAATCTGCATAATTTCAACTTCATATAAAAAAAATTCAATTTTTTTTCGTTTTTCAATTCCTTTCGTCAAAGTAGCGTTTTACTTAAAAAAAAAAATCGTTTTTTTTCGTTTTTCAGTTCCTTTCGCCAAAGTAGCGTTTTGCTTAAAAAAAAAAAAAAAAATTTTGTTTTTTGTTTTTGTTCACTGCATTGTTTCACGTACGTTAGTTTGGTTACCATATTCACGTAGTTGTATTTTGTTTTGTTTCTGTTTATACATGCATTATTTCTGTTTCATTTACACGTAACCACTTAGTTGTTGTTTCATTTTACTTAGTCTTTGTTCCAAAACATTCACATTGAATTGTTTAGTTCAGTTTCTGTTTTGCCCTTTGTTTTCACGTTTTTGCATGTGCATACATTCATGTTCGTTCTGCATTCATACCACTTGTTGCATTCACGTGACCTCTAGTTCCAGTATTACGTATTACGTGTTCTGCATATTACGTACCATTCATACCATTCGTACCAGTATCATTTCATCTCATTACAGTACCATTTCAGTAATACGTGTTCTGCATATTACGTGCCCCTTAGCACATTACACTCTGATTTACTTTGCTACTCACAACAAGTAACATATTCACGTTTTGTTTTAAAGGCGCAGGGAGTAGACCAAGTCAACCATTCACTAGCACTGCTCGGTTGCACTGGACGGACAGCCATACCTCTCTGTAAGTAATTTTCTACTCTACAGGTGCCCAACTGAAAACTGTTTAAATTTACTTTTTGTCATTACATCTTGAGTTATTTATGCGCGTTTAGGCAAGAAATAATTTTAATCGTTTAGAAAGCCAAAATATCTCATTAAACAAATCAACGGAAAATTCAAATCAAACAAATATGAGCAATCACGGTTCACAACACAGTTCACAACACAGTTCACACCACAATTCACCGAAATTGTCACCTAAATCACATGTTGGAAATAATGAATTTCATGAGAACCGACCATTATCCCTTAGAGACCGATGTTATCCAACACGGACTGTTCAACCTTCGGTTATTTCATTTCCACCTGCCGAAGGAAATAATTTTGAGCTAAAACATTCTTTTATCCAAGGGGTACCAAAATTCACTGGGTCTGAAAATGCATATGAATTTCTTAGTGAATTTGAGTTATATGCTTCTACAACTAAAATGCAACAACTTTCTAATGAATCCATCAAGCTAAGACTTATTCCATTCGCACTTCTAGAAAGTGCGAAAAGATGGCTTAATTCTCTTCCTAAAAATTCAATTAAGAGTTGGGACAATTTCGTTACTATATTTTTGGAAAAGTTTTTTCCTTTCCACAAAACTTTTAAAATTCGAACTGAAATCAACCAATTCTCCCAGAATGAAGGAGAAACTTTTTCAAAATATTTTGAAAGGTTCAATCAATTGTTATATAGTTGCCCACATCATGCAATCCCTAAACACGTTTTGTGCCAAATCGTTTATGAAGGGCTTAACTATCAAACAAGATCCCAACTCGAATCAATATGCGAAGGAGAATTCATGGCAAAAACAGACGAGGAAGCTTGGGAATTTTTAGAAGAGTATTCGGAAAAGGATACACAATGGGAAACAATTCGTGTTCCAATTCGTGCTCCAAATAGAGGAGTACATGTCATTGACCCATCACATCTTCCTATTGATGCCCAAATTCCTCAAGAAGGAGAAGGGCTACCTCATTACTACACACAAGACCAAATCAATGCTATAGCTCAAAACAGTCCTTATTCGTCCACATATAATCCTAACTGGAAGCATCACCTCAATTTTCATGGTCAAATCCTAACAACGTGGCTAATCCATCACATATGTGTCCAATGATACCAACTCCGAATTATCGAGCCCCAACCTCTAATGCTCAAAATTCTCAACCCGCTCCTCAAACGAAACCTTCGAATCAACCATACAGGCATCCTAATTTCAATCCATCAACCCAACCTTCTCAGCCTTCACAAGAAATTGCTCGATTGGAAAAACAACTCTCTAAACAAAATGAACAAATCACTAACCAAGATGCAAGAATTGAGCAAATCACCAAACAAAATGAACAAATGTTGATAATGATGAAGAATCTCATGAAAATCAATGAGAAAGGTAAATTGCCTAGTCAAACCGAAGTGAATCCAAAGTATAACTCTCGAGGAGTAAATCTTTGTGAGAACGAAGATGTAAATCCGATTAATGCTGTCACCACATTAAGGTCTGGAAAGAAGGTGGACAACCATGTCGGCAACCCCGACATCCTTCTTAAATCTTCCCATGTTCCAAATTTTGAAACTCAGTCGACAACCACGGTTGTCAATCAAAACGATTCTAATTCTTCATCTAAGGTTGGCAATTCCGACCACTCTTCACCTTCTGATGTTGGCAACCCCAACATTCCAGCTCCCTTATCTTCACCCTCTAATATAACACCTTCTTCTTCGAATGAAAAAACTTTCGAACGAGTCTATAAACCCATAGCTCCATTTCCTCATAGACTCAACAAAAAGAAGAAGTCCGCTAATTTTGACCAAATTCTTGAAATCTTCAAACAAGTTCGAGTCAATATTCCACTTCTTGATACCATCGAGCAAATTCCTCAATATGCCAAATGTCTGAAAGAGCTATGTACTCAAAAACGTGTCACTAACATTTCTAAGACTGCATTTCTAACTGCAAACACTAGCTCTGTTCTTTCAAATCCCTCCCCAATCAAGTATAAGGACCCCGGTTGTCCTACGATCGGTTGTAAAATCGGTAACACTCACATTAGTCATGCCTCACTCGATCTTGGAGCAAGTGTGAATCTTTTGCCTTATACTGTGTACTGTCAACTTGGACTAGGGGAATTAAAACCTACAAACATCACAATTCAACTAGCTGATCGATCTGTCAAAAAACCATTGGGCACGGTTGAAGATGTTTTGATACAAATCGAGCAATTCTATTTCCCAGTCGATTTCATAGTCCTAGAGACTGCACCTGTCTCAAATCCCAATAGTCAGATTCCTTTGATATTAGGTCGTCCATTTTTAGCAACATCAAATGCTATCATAAATTGTAGGAATGGTCAACTCCGACTTTCCTTTAGGCACCTAACCATTGAACTAAATATCTTCAATCTTAACAGACAACCAAGGGATTTTGAAACAGAAGAAGTTGACATGATCCGAACAATTTTTGAAAATGATTTTAGTGATACTACGGAGTCTCTTAGCATGCGCCTAGATCATTTTAATTCCAACTTCCACGAAGATGAATACATTTATGAATTAAATGATATGCTATGCTCTTTTCATAATTCACTAGAATTCAATCAGTTGATGTCTACTGAAGCCTCAAAAGAAGCACGCCCTAAATTAGACCTCAAACCTCTTCCAAACGATCTTAAGTACGCATACTTAGATTCTTCTAAAAATTTCCCTGTAATCTTGGCATCCGACCTCATTAAGGACCAAGAAGAACAACTTTTGAAAATTTTAAGGGAAAATAAAGAGGCAATAGGATGGGTAATCGCCGACATTAAGGGAATTAGTCCATCAATTATTGAACATCGAATACATTTAGTCGACGAGGCTAAACCCACTCGCGAAGCTCAAAGGCGATTAAACCCTAATATGAGAGAAGTGGTAAAGGAAGAAATTATCAAATGTTTAGACAATAACATTATCTACCCTATCTCTGACAGTACTTGGGTAAGTCCGGTACCAGTTGTACCAAAGAAGTCTGGAATCACTGTGACAACAAATGAGAATAACGAACTTGTTCCGACAAAGGTCAAAACAAAATGGCGCGTTTGCATCGACTATCGAAAACTCAATGCAGCAACAAGAAAAGATCATTTTCCCCTCCCTTTCATTGATCATATGCTCGAACGCTTAGCCGGTCACGAAAATTATTGTTTCCTTGATGGTTACTCTGGCTATAATCAAATTCCCATTGCGTTAGAGGACCAACATAAAACAACGTTCACATGTCCCTTCGGAACTTTCGCTTATCGTTGCATGCCCTTCAGTCTTTGTAATGCTCCTGCTACCTTTCAAAGATGTATGATGAGTATATTTTCTGATATGGTGGAGGATTTCTTAGAAATATTCATGGACGATTTTTCAATCTATGGGTCATCTTTTGATCAATGCCTCCTTCGTTTAGAACGTGTCTTAAAGCGATGTAAGGAGAAATCTCTTGTTCTTAATTGGGAAAAATGTCATTTTATGGTTAAGCGAGGAATAGTCTTAGGTCATGTTGTCTCTAAAAATGGTCTAGAAGTTGAAAATTCTAAAGTTGATCTTATTGTGGGCCTTCCTCCTCCAAGGTCTGTAAAGGACATTCGCTCATTTCTCGGCCACGCAGGATTCTATAGGAGGTTCATCAAAGATTTTTCAAAAATTTCAAAACCTCTTTCAAATCTTCTGGCTAAAGACGTCAAATTTGAATTTTCCAAGGAATGTAAAACGTCTTTTGAAACCTTCAAATCGATCTTGACCACTGCACCTATCATCCAACCTCCAAATTGGAACTTGCCTTTCGAATTAATGTGTGACGCTTCTGATTATGCCATCGGAGCCATCTTAGGTCAACGAATCGATAAACTTCCTCAAGTCATCTATTATGCTAGCAAAACTCTTAATAAAGCTCAATTGAATTACTCAACCACAGAAAAAGAGTTTTTAGCAGTTATCTTTGCCCTCGATAAGTTTAGATCATATCTCGTAGGTTCGAAGGTCATAGTTTACACTGATCATGTCTCCTTGCGGTATTTACTCACGAAAAAGGATACCAAACCCCGCTTAATCCGTTGGATTCTCCTTCTTCAAGAGTTTGACCTAGAAATACGAGATAAAAAGGGTTCTGAAAATGTCGTAGCTGACCATCTTTCTCGTATAGTTCATGAAAACTATGATAACTCTCAAATCAACGATCATTTTCCCGATGAACAAATTCTTTCACTCTCTAGTGCACCATGGTATGCGGACATTGTAAATTATCTTGTCACAAATGAAACACCTTCCCATTGGTCAAAACAAGATAAACAAAAATTTCTCTCCAACGTTCGAAACTTTTACTGGGACGATCCTTATCTTTTCAAATATTGCACCGATCAAATCATTCGCAGATGTGTCCCAGAACATGAATTCCATAGCATTCTCTCTTTTTCACATAATCAAGCATGTGGAGGACATTTTGGAGCAAAGAAAACTGCTGCCAAGGTGTTACGGTGCGGTTTTTATTGGCCTTCTCTTTTTCGTGATGCCCACGAATTTTTCTCCAAATGCGCTAGATGTCAACAAACAGGTCGTATTTCCAAACGTAACATAATGCCCCTAAACCCAATCCTTATCATCGAAATTTTTGATGTTTGGGGCATCGATTTCATGGGTCCTTTTCCTAATTCTTTTGGAAATCTCTACATCCTACTTGCAGTAGATTACGTGTCTAAATGGGTTGAGGCCATTCCTACCAAAACGAATGACAATAAAGTTGTTGTCAAATTTTTGAAAGAAAACATATTTTCCCGTTTTGGCACACCTCGAGCCATTATAAGTGATAACGGTTCTCATTTTTGTAATCGTGCTTTTGAATCTCTTCTTAAGAAATATTCTATCACTCATAAACTATCTACTCCATATCATCCACAAACCAACGGTCAAGTCGAGATTTCCAATAGACAAATTAAACAAATTCTTGAAAAGACGGTTAACTCCAACAGAAAAGATTGGTCATCTAAATTGATAGACGCCCTTTGGGCATTTCGCACAGCTTATAAAACCAATTTAGGAATGTCACCATACCGATTAGTCTTTGGAAAAGCATGCCATTTACCCGTTGAGCTCGAGCACCGCGCACTTTGGGCAATCAAATACCTTAATTTTGACATAGAAAAGGCCGGATCGCATCGTAGATTACAATTGTCAGAATTAGAAGAACTAAGAAATGAAGCGTACGAAAATGCAAAGATTTATAAAGAGAAAACCAAATTCTATCATGATAAATCCATACTTCGTAAGACATTCGAAGTAGGTCAGAAAGTTCTCTTATATAATTCTAGACTTCATTTATTTCCGGGCAAATTGAGATCTCGATGGACAGGTCCATATATTGTGAAAACAGTATACCCTTATGGTGCAGTTGAAATTGAAAATTTTAGGGACGGTTCCATTTCAAAGGTCAATGGACAATGCTTGAAGCCATTTCTAGAGTTTGAACGGCACGAGGAAGATGAGTTCGTGGATCTTCACGAACCTAGCTATTCGGCATGAGCCGCTCACTATCTTGCACATATCAGGTTGTATTTTTTTTAGTTTTTTATTATTTTGCATTTGCATTCTATTTGACAGTTGGGACACTGTCTCATTCCAGTGTGGGGGGGGGGACACATATCTCATTATGTTTGTTCATATTTCATAGTGTAGCATCATTTTTTTAAAAAAAAAAATCATCTCATTATTTGTTTTCAAATTTCCTTTCAATTTTTTTCATTTCCCAATATTTTTAGGACTTCGATTTATTTTTAATTAGTCAAGACAAAGTAAGTAAGCAGTTGAAGTCAATTGATGAAGATTTTTGTGAATCACTAATTTCAAATGTAAAATATAATGAAAAGTTGAATTACAAGCGATAATAGTGAGGTTAGTATATAGGGGGATTCATAGGTGATGGTTATGAAATCTTTTCTAAACTGTAGTCTTTGTTTAAAAAAAATGGCAGATTTAAAGTACATGCGTTGACATCTCAAATCATTAAAGTTAAGTGGTGATAAGTTGATTTGCATAACACTCTTTAGCTCTTCTCAAAAAAAAAAAAAAACTAATAAGAAACACCTACAGTCGATAGGTGTGCACACTTGTGAAAGTGTGTGCACTCGCCACGCTCTATACTCTTCTCACGTAAGCCCGCAAGGCAGTGCATGGATGGTATATCTGGCCTCAGCATTCTGAGTTAGGTGTATAAATAATTAAATAAATAATCACCTAAGGATTACCGACCTTTTCTGACATAGTCAGCGTCGGTTTGCACAATCAGCCAAGCTCTGTCCCAACTCTCACGTAAGCCCGCGAGGCAGTGCATGGGTGGTATACTTTGGTCCAAAGGATAGGTTAAAAAAAAAAAAAAAAAAAAACTAGTAAAGAGAGACTAAGCTTTGAAACCCAAACACTTCTTGACTTTGTTGATTTGGCTTGTTATACAAATGGAAATGAAAAATACCATTTTGAAAAAAAACTGTGATCAACAGCGAAGAATTTATTTCATGGCTGCACTATGTTATCGACCGAAACAACTGGCCAAACTAGAATCTAATGTATGAAACTTGAGTTACATTGAAATTTGTGATTAGTGAGGAACCAAAAATTTGAAGAAGTTGACTAAAACTGATATACATTATTTTGTTGCAACTATTTTGAAGTAAATCGAGTCTCCATTTGTGTAGAATTTTGCATTCATGTAGTACATTAGAATCATCACATACTGCATTTGGATTTTGTGGGTAGTATCCGCTGAAAACCCTCACGAGACACCACTCGTCCTACTAGGGACACCTAGAGGTTTAACGGCTTGTTGCATACGCTCAATGCAATCGTGTTTCCTACGAAAAAGGATTTAGTTAGTTTTTATTTTCTTCTTTATTCGAGGACGAATAAAGTTCAAGTGTGGGGGTATTTGATGAACATATTTTTCTGCATTTTAAACCGTTTGTTTCATATATTTTTATTTTAATGAAGTGGTATTATACGGGTATTTTTTGTGGTTTTGCAGATTATAGATTCCAAAGTGCAACATTTTGAATACCGTCGAAGAGAAAGTACACATCGTTCATGAAGAAATGCATCTCACGTCACCAACATGTGTACTATTCATGCAAGAAATCAATTGCAAATATTGAAAATACACATTCAAAGTTTGACCTGAAAATCTCTCAAAGCAAGGCCACTTGTTAATCAAATAACAAAGCAAAGACCAATTCAAAGTGAGGTGGCCTTATTTTTCTCCTAATATCAAGCACATGGACCTAAATAATAGGGTTATTTGTGGAGGCTGAAGTCTTTAAATAGAGAGAGGAATGCAGATGGAAAATCATCTCTTACCTCATCACTTTTTCTTCAAGTTTAGATTTAAATTCAGCACTGTTTTTATTTTCGAACAGAATACGTAGGATTGTTGATTAGATTTAGCAATTTATTTATTCTTGTTCTTAGTTATTTTCTGCACTCTTTTCAGTTAGCTAATAATAATTTCAGTTGATTGCTCCGTTATCTTCTTTTCCGCAATTTCAATTTCTGTTCTGATTTTTTTACAATTCTATATTTTGGTTGCAATTTCGATTAGTTTCGAAATCGATTCGGAGTATATTATTGTTTTTATTTTCTGTTCAAAATTCACCGTCGAATTCGTTTAACACGCCTAAGATTTAACTATGGATTTTAATTGTTTTAAAATACAATTCTCTGTGTTCGACCTGCATACTACACGCCTGTGCGCTTGCAGAATTTATTAAAATTTGTGCTTTTCTAATCAATAGAAAAGTCGCAGCAAGTTTTTGGCGCCGTTGCCGGGGAGTTGCTATTTTGAAATTTCCGATTTTTCGTTTTTAAGTCTATTCGTGTTAACTTATTATTTTGCTTTAGTTTTCAAAAAAAAAAAACATTTTTTTTCTTTTCGCTGCATTCATTTTCACGTTTTCGTTTACATAGTTCTATTTTTTTAATCATTTCCACGCACCACAGCAAGTTTAGTTTTCATGTTGCATTCATTTTTATGTTTCTTAGCAAGCTGCATGCATCAATTTCACATATTTCCTTGCATCTTCATAAATCACAATCTGCATAATTTCAACTTCATATAAAAAAAATTCAATTTTTTTTCGTTTTTCAATTCCTTTCGTCAAAGTAGCGTTTTACTTAAAAAAAAAATCGTTTTTTTTTCGTTTTTCAGTTCCTTTCGCCAAAGTAGCGTTTTGCTTAAAAAAAAAAAAAATATTTTTTTGTTTTTTGTTTTTGTTCACTGCATTGTTTCACGTACGTTAGTTTGGTTACCATATTCACGTAGTTGTATTTTGTTTTGTTTCTGTTTATACATGCATTATTTCTGTTTCATTTACACGTAACCACTTAGTTGTTGTTTCATTTTACTTAGTCTTTGTTCCAAAACATTCACATTGAATTGTTTAGTTCAGTTTCTGTTTTGCCCTTTGTTTTCACGTTTTTGCATGTGCATACATTCATGTTCGTTCTGCATTCATACCACTTGTTGCATTCACGTGACCTCTAGTTCCAGTATTACGTATTACGTGTTCTGCATATTACGTACCATTCATACCATTCGTACCAGTATCATTTCATCTCATTACAGTACCATTTCAGTAATACGTGTTCTGCATATTACGTGCCCCTTAGCACATTACACTCTGATTTACTTTGCTACTCACAACAAGTAACATATTCACGTTTTGTTTTAAAGGCGCAGGGAGTAGACCAAGTCAACCATTCACTAGCACTGCTCGGTTGCACTGGACGGACAGCCATACCTCTCTGTAAGTAATTTTCTACTCTACAGGTGCCCAACTGAAAACTGTTTAAATTTACTTTTTGTCATTACATCTTGAGTTATTTATGCGCGTTTGGGCAAGAAATAATTTTAATCGTTTAGAAAGCCAAAATATCTCATTAAACAAATCAACGGAAAATTCAAATCAAACAAATATGAGCAATCACGGTTCACAACACAGTTCACAACACAGTTCACACCACAATTCACCGAAATTGTCACCTAAATCACATGTTGGAAATAATGAATTTCATGAGAACCGACCATTATCCCTTAGAGACCGATGTTATCCAACACGGACTGTTCAACCTTCGGTTATTTCATTTCCACCTGCCGAAGGAAATAATTTTGAGCTAAAACATTCTTTTATCCAAGGGGTACCAAAATTCACTGGGTCTGAAAATGCATATGAATTTCTTAGTGAATTTGAGTTATATGCTTCTACAACTAAAATGCAACAACTTTCTAATGAATCCATCAAGCTAAGACTTATTCCATTCGCACTTCTAGAAAGTGCGAAAAGATGGCTTAATTCTCTTCCTAAAAATTCAATTAAGAGTTGGGACAATTTCGTTACTATATTTTTGGAAAAGTTTTTTCCTTTCCACAAAACTTTTAAAATTCGAACTGAAATCAACCAATTCTCCCAGAATGAAGGAGAAACTTTTTCAAAATATTTTGAAAGGTTCAATCAATTGTTATATAGTTGCCCACATCATGCAATCCCTAAACACGTTTTGTGCCAAATCGTTTATGAAGGGCTTAACTATCAAACAAGATCCCAACTCGAATCAATATGCGAAGGAGAATTCATGGCAAAAACAGACGAGGAAGCTTGGGAATTTTTAGAAGAGTATTCGGAAAAGGATACGCAATGGGAAACAATTCGTGTTCCAATTCGTGCTCCAAATAGAGGAGTACATGTCATTGACCCATCACATCTTCCTATTGATGCCCAAATTCCTCAAGAAGGAGAAGGGCTACCTCATTACTACACACAAGACCAAATTAATGCTATAGCTCAAAACAGTCCTTATTCGTCCACATATAATCCTAACTGGAAGCATCACCTCAATTTTCATGGTCAAATCCTAACAACGTGGCTAATCCATCACATATGTGTCCAATGATACCAACTCCGAATTATCGAGCCCCAACCTCTAATGCTCAAAATTCTCAACCCGCTCCTCAAACGAAACCTTCGAATCAACCATACAGGCATCCTAATTTCAATCCATCAACCCAACCTTCTCAGCCTTCACAAGAAATTGCTCGATTGGAAAAACAACTCTCTAAACAAAATGAACAAATCACTAACCAAGATGCAAGAATTGAGCAAATCACCAAACAAAATGAACAAATGTTGATAATGATGAAGAATCTCATGAAAATCAATGAGAAAGGTAAATTGCCTAGTCAAACCGAAGTGAATCCAAAGTATAACTCTCGAGGAGTAAATCTTTGTGAGAACGAAGATGTAAATCCGATTAATGCTGTCACCACATTAAGGTCTGGAAAGAAGGTGGACAACCATGTCGGCAACCCCGACATCCTTCTTAAATCTTCCCATGTTCCAAATTTTGAAACTCAGTCGACAACCACGGTTGTCAATCAAAACGATTCTAATTCTTCATCTAAGGTTGGCAATTCCGACCACTCTTCACCTTCTGATGTTGGCAACCCCAACATTCCAGCTCCCTTATCTTCACCCTCTAATATAACACCTTCTTCTTCGAATGAAAAAACTTTCGAACGAGTCTATAAACCCATAGCTCCATTTCCTCATAGACTCAACAAAAAGAAGAAGTCCGCTAATTTTGACCAAATTCTTGAAATCTTCAAACAAGTTCGAGTCAATATTCCACTTCTTGATACCATCGAGCAAATTCCTCAATATGCCAAATGTCTGAAAGAGCTATGTACTCAAAAACGTGTCACTAACATTTCTAAGACTGCATTTCTAACTGCAAACACTAGCTCTGTTCTTTCAAATCCCTCCCCAATCAAGTATAAGGACCCCGGTTGTCCTACGATCGGTTGTAAAATCGGTAACACTCACATTAGTCATGCCTCACTCGATCTTGGAGCAAGTGTGAATCTTTTGCCTTATACTGTGTACTGTCAACTTGGACTAGGGGAATTAAAACCTACAAACATCACAATTCAACTAGCTGATCGATCTGTCAAAAAACCATTGGGCACGGTTGAAGATGTTTTGATACAAATCGAGCAATTCTATTTCCCAGTCGATTTCATAGTCCTAGAGACTGCACCTGTCTCAAATCCCAATAGTCAGATTCCTTTGATATTAGGTCGTCCATTTTTAGCAACATCAAATGCTATCATAAATTGTAGGAATGGTCAACTCCGACTTTCCTTTAGGCACCTAACCATTGAACTAAATATCTTCAATCTTAACAGACAACCAAGGGATTTTGAAACAGAAGAAGTTGACATGATCCGAACAATTTTTGAAAATGATTTTAGTGATACTACGGAGTCTCTTAGCATGCGCCTAGATCATTTTAATTCCAACTTCCACGAAGATGAATACATTTATGAATTAAATGATATGCTATGCTCTTTTCATAATTCACTAGAATTCAATCAGTTGATGTCTACTGAAGCCTCAAAAGAAGCACGCCCTAAATTAGACCTCAAACCTCTTCCAAACGATTTTAAGTACGCATACTTAGATTCTTCTAAAAATTTCCCTGTAATCTTGGCATCCGACCTCATTAAGGACCAAGAAGAACAACTTTTGAAAATTTTAAGGGAAAATAAAGAGGCAATAGGATGGGTAATCGCCGACATTAAGGGAATTAGTCCATCAATTATTGAACATCGAATACATTTAGTCGACGAGGCTAAACCCACTCGCGAAGCTCAAAGGCGATTAAACCCTAATATGAGAGAAGTGGTAAAGGAAGAAATTATCAAATGTTTAGACAATAACATTATCTACCCTATCTCTGACAGTACTTGGGTAAGTCCGGTACCAGTTGTACCAAAGAAGTCTGGAATCACTGTGACAACAAATGAGAATAACGAACTTGTTCCGACAAAGGTCAAAACAAAATGGCGCGTTTGCATCGACTATCGAAAACTCAATGCAGCAACAAGAAAAGATCATTTTCCCCTCCCTTTCATTGATCATATGCTCGAACGCTTAGCCGGTCACGAAAATTATTGTTTCCTTGATGGTTACTCTGGCTATAATCAAATTCCCATTGCGTTAGAGGACCAACATAAAACAACGTTCACATGTCCCTTCGGAACTTTCGCTTATCGTTGCATGCCCTTCAGTCTTTGTAATGCTCCTGCTACCTTTCAAAGATGTATGATGAGTATATTTTCTGATATGGTGGAGGATTTCTTAGAAATATTCATGGACGATTTTTCAATCTATGGGTCATCTTTTGATCAATGCCTCCTTCGTTTAGAACGTGTCTTAAAGCGATGTAAGGAGAAATCTCTTGTTCTTAATTGGGAAAAATGTCATTTTATGGTTAAGCGAGGAATAGTCTTAGGTCATGTTGTCTCTAAAAATGGCCTAGAAGTTGAAAATTCTAAAGTTGATCTTATTGTGGGCCTTCCTCCTCCAAGGTCTGTAAAGGACATTCGCTCATTTCTCGGCCACGCAGGATTCTATAGGAGGTTCATCAAAGATTTTTCAAAAATTTCAAAACCTCTTTCAAATCTTCTGGCTAAAGACGTCAAATTTGAATTTTCCAAGGAATGTAAAACGTCTTTTGAAACCTTCAAATCGATCTTGACCACTGCACCTATCATCCAACCTCCAAATTGGAACTTGCCTTTCGAATTAATGTGTGACGCTTCTGATTATGCAATCGGAGCCATCTTAGGTCAACGAATCGATAAACTTCCTCAAGTCATCTATTATGCTAGCAAAACTCTTAATAAAGCTCAATTGAATTACTCAACCACAGAAAAAGAGTTTTTAGCAGTTATCTTTGCCCTCGATAAGTTTAGATCATATCTCGTAGGTTCGAAGGTCATAGTTTACACTGATCATGTCTCCTTGCGGTATTTACTCACGAAAAAGGATACCAAACCCCGCTTAATCCGTTGGATTCTCCTTCTTCAAGAGTTTGACCTAGAAATACGAGATAAAAAGGGTTCTGAAAATGTCGTAGCTGACCATCTTTCTCGTATAGTTCATGAAAACTATGATAACTCTCAAATCAACGATCATTTTCCCGATGAACAAATTCTTTCACTCTCTAGTGCACCATGGTATGCGGACATTGTAAATTATCTTGTCACAAATGAAACACCTTCCCATTGGTCAAAACAAGATAAACAAAAATTTCTCTCCAACGTTCGAAACTTTTACTGGGACGATCCTTATCTTTTCAAATATTGCACCGATCAAATCATTCGCAGATGTGTCCCAGAACATGAATTCCATAGCATTCTCTCTTTTTCACATAATCAAGCATGTGGAGGACATTTTGGAGCAAAGAAAACTGCTGCCAAGGTGTTACGGTGCGGTTTTTATTGGCCTTCTCTTTTTCGTGATGCCCACGAATTTTTCTCCAAATGCGCTAGATGTCAACAAACAGGTCGTATTTCCAAACGTAACATAATGCCCCTAAACCCAATCCTTATCATCGAAATTTTTGATGTTTGGGGCATCGATTTCATGGGTCCTTTTCCTAATTCTTTTGGAAATCTCTACATCCTACTTGCAGTAGATTACGTGTCTAAATGGGTTGAGGCCATTCCTACCAAAACGAATGACAATAAAGTTGTTGTCAAATTTTTGAAAGAAAACATATTTTCCCGTTTTGGCACACCTCGAGCCATTATAAGTGATAACGGTTCTCATTTTTGTAATCGTGCTTTTGAATCTCTTCTTAAGAAATATTCTATCACTCATAAACTATCTACTCCATATCATCCACAAACCAACGGTCAAGTCGAGATTTCCAATAGACAAATTAAACAAATTCTTGAAAAGACGGTTAACTCCAACAGAAAAGATTGGTCATCTAAATTGATAGACGCCCTTTGGGCATTTCGCACAGCTTATAAAACCAATTTAGGAATGTCACCATACCGATTAGTCTTTGGAAAAGCATGCCATTTACCCGTTGAGCTCGAGCACCGCGCACTTTGGGCAATCAAATACCTTAATTTTGACATAGAAAAGGCCGGATCGCATCGTAGATTACAATTGTCAGAATTAGAAGAACTAAGAAATGAAGCGTACGAAAATGCAAAGATTTATAAAGAGAAAACCAAATTCTATCATGATAAATCCATACTTCGTAAGACATTCGAAGTAGGTCAGAAAGTTCTCTTATATAATTCTAGACTTCATTTATTTCCGGGCAAATTGAGATCTCGATGGACAGGTCCATATATTGTGAAAACAGTATACCCTTATGGTGCAGTTGAAATTGAAAATTTTAGGGACGGTTCCATTTCAAAGGTCAATGGACAATGCTTGAAGCCATTTCTAGAGTTTGAACGGCACGAGGAAGATGAGTTCGTGGATCTTCACGAACCTAGCTATTCGGCATGAGCCGCTCACTATCTTGCACATATCAGGTTGTATTTTTTTTAGTTTTTTATTATTTTGCATTTGCATTCTATTTGACAGTTGGGACACTGTCTCATTCCAGTGTGGGGGGGGGGACACATATCTCATTATGTTTGTTCATATTTCATAGTGTAGCATCATTTTTTTTAAAAAAAAAATCATCTCATTATTTGTTTTCAAATTTCCTTTCAATTTTTTTCATTTCCCAATATTTTTAGGACTTCGATTTATTTTTAATTAGTCAAGACAAAGTAAGTAAGCAGTTGAAGTCAATTGATGAAGATTTTTGTGAATCACTAATTTCAAATGTAAAATATAATGAAAAGTTGAATTACAAGCGATAATAGTGAGGTTAGTATATAGGGGGATTCATAGGTGATGGTTATGAAATCTTTTCTAAACTGTAGTCTTTGTTTAAAAAAAAATGGCAGATTTAAAGTATATGCGTTGACATCTCAAATCATTAAAGTTAAGTGGTGATAAGTTGATTTGCATAACACTCTTTAGCTCTTCTCAAAAAAAAAAAAAAACTAATAAGAAACACCTACAGTCGATAGGTGTGCACACTTGTGAAAGTGTGTGCACTCGCCACGCTCTATACTCTTCTCACGTAAGCCCGCAAGGCAGTGCATGGATGGTATATCTGGCCTCAGCATTCTGAGTTAGGTGTATAAATAATTAAATAAATAATCACCTAAGGATTACCGACCTTTTCTGACATAGTCAGCGTCGGTTTGCACAATCAGCCAAGCTCTGTCCCAACTCTCACGTAAGCCAGCGAGGCAGTGCATGGGTGGTATACCTTGGTCCAAAGGATAGGTTAAAAAAAAAAAAAAAAAAAAAAAAAACTAGTAAAGAGAGACTAAGCTTTGAAACCCAAACACTTCTTGACTTTGTTGATTTGGCTTGTTATACAAATGGAAATGAAAAATACCATTTTGAAAAAAAACTGTGATCAACAGTGAAGAATTTATTTCATGGCTGCACTATGTTATCGACCGAAACAACTGGCCAAACTAGAATCTAATGTATGAAACTTGAGTTACATTGAAATTTGTGATTAGTGAGGAACCAAAAATTTGAAGAAGTTGACTAAAACTGATATACATTATTTTGTTGCAACTATTTTGAAGTAAATCGAGTCTCCATTTGTGTAGAATTTTGCATTCATGTAGTACATTAGAATCATCACATACTGCATTTGGATTTTGTGGGTAGTATCCGCTGAAAACCCTCACGAGACACCACTCGTCCTACTAGGGACACCTAGAGGTTTAACGGCTTGTTGCATACGCTCAATGCAATCGTGTTTCCTACGAAAAAGGATTTAGTTAGTTTTTATTTTCTTCTTTATTCGAGGACGAATAAAGTTCAAGTGTGGGGGTATTTGATGAACATATTTTTCTGCATTTTAAACCGTTTGTTTCATATATTTTTATTTTAATGAAGTGGTATTATACGGGTATTTTTTTGTGGTTTTGCAGATCTTATATATTCCAAAGTGCAACATTTTGAATACCGTCGAAGAGAAAGTACACATCGTTCATGAAGAAATGCATCTCACGTCACCAACATGTGTACTATTCATGCAAGAAATCAATTGCAAATATTGAAAATACACATTCAAAGTTTGACCTGAAAATCTCTCAAAGCAAAGCCACTTGTTAATCAAATAACAAAGCAAAGACCAATTCAAAGTGAGTTGGCCTTATTTTTCTCCTAATATCAAGCACATGGACCTAAATAATAGGGTTATTTGTGGAGGCTGAAGTCTTTAAATAAAGAGAGGAATGCAGATGGAAAATCATCTCTTACCTCATCACTTTTTCTTCAAGTTTAGATTTAAATTCAGCACTGTTTTTATTTTCGAACAGAATACGTAGGATTGTTGATTAGATTTAGCAATTTATTTATTCTTGTTCTTAGTTATTTTCTGCACTCTTTTCAGTTAGCTAATAATAATTTCAGTTGATTGCTCCGTTATCTTCTTTCCGCAATTTCAATTTCTGTTCTGATTTTTTTACAATTCTATATTTTGGTTGCAATTTCGATTAGTTTCGAAATCGATTCGGAGTATATTATTGTTTTTATTTTCTGTTCAAAATTCACCGTCGAATTCGTTTAACACGCCTAAGATTTAACTATGGATTTTAATTGTTTTAAAATACAATTCCCTGTGTTCGACCTGCATACTACACGCCTGTGCGCTTGCAGAATTTATTAAAATTTGTGTTTTTCTAATCAATAGAAAAGTCGCAACATGAATGGATAGACGAGCTGTATCATACGCATACGTGGAGTCGAAGCGACTAAGTAAAAGTAAAAGACATAATATGTAATGGTAGACAATCGACATAAACAGGTGTTATGTATTAAGTGTATCATTTTTTAGTCACCAGAACGTTGTTCCCACCCGCTTTTCATTACAACTCACATGATAGCTTAGATGGACAAGTACCGGTACAAAGACAGAAACAGTGAAAGGTCATGTTCCTTATCCATGCTCGACATTGGCAAAGACATTAGATATTAAAAGTGTCAAATCTCGGTCAGTGACTGTGACTTATTATATTTTATCATTCCCCTGTAAGTTATATCGTTAGTGCTTGGATATGCATCCATTTGTTTATTTGCAGGATATCAATCTAATGGTCTAGATTTTGGTGAACTTGAATTTTCGATTTTGGCGAAAATATAGGCCCATGGTTTGCAAGTTGTTACATTAGCTTTGTCTTACATTATCTTGGTTTTTTGAGCAATACACAGTAACTTCTAACTAGTTAAAATTTTCTAGTCCAATGGATATAAAGATCATAATCTAAATTTAATATAGGAGTGTGTATAAGTGGATGTTTTCCTTTTCCAAGATTTAAATCCAAATTTATATATGAGAAAGGTTGCATAGATATAAAGACATTTATAAATTCATGTACTTTCAATAATAATATAACCATTTTCTAGGCCGTAAAATGATCCCACACAATTAAGCAATGAGTCGCAGGTTATGAGCCACCCATTTGTAAAAAAGCTAATATTTCATACTATTATTTGTCATGCATCTTGAAATATTGGTACAAACTTGTGGATCCTATTTCCATCCAATTTTGTACCAGTGCCCCTTATTTTTGGATGCATTCTTAGATAAACGGTTTACTGATTAGTAGTTCAGCAATATAGTAACAATGAACTTGAAATACAATAGCCATGGAGTTGAAACATAAAAAACTATTTAATTAAAATAGATTAGTGCCATCTTACGACCATGGTTCAAAATTCCGGCGGAATTCCGGTTATTCCGGTGATTCCGTCCCGGTTCCGGTCATAACCAAAACGGAATCCGGTCAAAATTCTGTTTCCGGTCTAAATTCCGGATTTGATTTTCAAATATTGAAAAAAATTATAAAAGAATATAACAAACATATAGTAATTAAAAAAAAGCAAATTAAATATGACAATAAATAAATTGACAAAAAAATCATGTGTATGGATAAAAAAATTGTTATATTTTTGTTAATTTACATCAAATCATAATAAAAATTTCAAAAATTGACCAAAATTTTAAAATCTCAGCAGATGAACAATTCAGACTTTTAAACAATGGTTTTTTAATCAAAGTGTATTTTTATATGTAATGTAAAAAACGTACTATAAATTTATCACAGTATTGAATATTTATTAGCGTAAATAGCAAACTAAAGAAAAAACGGTACCGGAATTAGAAAACCGGAATTTTTGAAATTTTCGGAACGGAACCGAAAATTTTGAAATTAACAATGACCGGAACGGATACGGAGTACGGGACGAAAATCAAAGAGTACCACGTGTTTATGCATTTATTGAACTGATACTATCGTGCATTTGTCGAACTGCTTCATGTCAATTGGTATACGTACAAAATAATGCCTACATTGACAATTTACTTAGAATCTTTGTCAATGAATTTTCTTCATAGTTTTACTATGGAATTCATAATTTTACAGTGGATATGTCAAAATGAAAATTTCCTCACCAAGGCATGTAGTGACATGTGATATCATTATTTTAAAAGAAAATTTAATATCGACAATTTCTTCGATAGGTTGCTACATTTTTTGATTTGGTCTCCATGTGAATATTAAAATGACAATTTCTTACAAACTACCTATTGATATATTTTGTAAAAGATTGGATTTATTTTTTCCAAATTTCAAATTATCATTTTGCAAGGCATTCGTAAACTTGAGTGGTAAAATGAAAACTTTCCACTCCACAGCCGAGTTTGCTAGAAACGGGAAATGTGATAGTAACTATCGCGATAAGGTGGTAGATAATATTTTGTAATTCTAACTTTATAACAATAATCTACCAAATAATATTTATTGGCTGGAGATGAAGAAAGGTTGAATCTTCTTCCTTGTTATGACTTAACAATCTACCATTATTGGCAAGATTTCTCACCTACGACACCGCAAAAGGAGTTGTATGGAAGCAACTTATAAGCTGGTGCTTAAAAACAGTTGATGATATTCAACATCAACAAAGCCATGAATAGAACAAATAGGTGGTGCATGATTTACATGGTTCAAAGATATCCTTCTACATCTATGAGGAATTTAGTGACACTTTATTTTCATTTATTATTTTTGCAACCTAGGAACTAATTAAGTAAACTTGGGAAGCATAAACAAAACCTACGGTTAGACTTCAGTTAAGTGAAAGGAGGTCTTGCATTATTGCTTAAGAATTTTGCAACTGGGTGGAATCTAATGTCCGATCACTTGGATAGTTGAGGGGCTAATGAATTTATATACGTGATTTAGAGGGTGGTATAGTGGTGATAAGGCATGTGACGTGTGATGTTGTATTCCATGTTGGCTTAGATGGTTGCCACGTTTCATACATAGATTGCTACATTGTGAAGTATTTGTTAACTTGGTCGACCAAGGATTAGACATTGCACAAGTATTGGGGGTTTAATTATTTGGTCGTTAATGTGCATAAACCAATAACATTGTTGGTCTCATGTACCGATTAACACAAGTTACTACATGGATTTATTCGAGAATGAGGTGGAGAACTTAGACGGCTGTCACACGATTAAGTTAAACTAAGTGTAAGACATGTCATGTTGTATTTCATTGTAGTTTAGATGGTTGATCGATGTCATGGAGGTGTCATGTAGGTTGGAATAAATTTACAAAATGGAGCGAGGTCGAGGCACGTCGAAGGATTTGAGAGATGCTATATTTTAAAATCTTGGATTTTCGATGACAATTCATCTTGGTATTTTCAAACAAGATATCTCATTTTAGGTGAGATATCAAACAATATATGTGTATCTCAAATGCACATCTTGAATTGATATGTCATATCTTAAAGTACATCTCGAGAATTTTTTGGAGTAACTTATGCGATAAAAATCGACAATTAAATGATTCTTTTAGATAATTGTTTTAAAAAAAGTAGAAGTAGAGATGGTAACATGCGTGATTTGCAAACAAAATAAAAGTCGAGATGAATAAGATTTGATGAGAGTAGTAAAAGCATGATTGGATTGGTTGTGGTTAAATGATATCCTTTTATTTGACTACTGAAAAAAGTAAATCTGTCATTGTGACTCATCGAGATGAAACGCGAAAGATAAGATCAGACGGTTAGCATTCTACATGAAATGTAAAAATTGTTACGTAAAAAAGAATGTATAATTTTAGGTGAGACTGAGATTTTCATCTTATTTCGGAAGAGATTTGAATATTTCTTCGTCAAAGGAGGAATGAATACAACTTGACGGCTCATTTCATCTAAAATCACCAAGGAGATCTCAAGCGAGATATAGGAGTTTCGAAACTACCGGAGACGCAAGGTGGAGATATGAGTAAGGCCACCACTGGATGACTCGTATGAGAAGCTCGAAATATGTGAGCTGGAGATCCTAAGATCATTGTCAATTAAGGAGGGATTCATATAGATATAAAGGAATGACTTACGGGTACAGGGGTGGTTCGGAAGCAAGGTGATGTTTACTGAGGTAGTCCATTAAGCTTGAATAGGTTGGGATGGAATGACTTATCTCCTGACTTCTAGTGAGCTCTAAGTATTGTTATAAACTATATTGCTATATTATTATCATATAATAATGTTTTGAAATTCTCAACATTTAGAATCACCTTCGACCCAGTTATATATTTGTGCATTTATTATATATACATTGCTTTTATTATGGCATTATTGACTTAGTATTTTCATTGAATCAGCCACAATCTCTTCTATTTGGAACATTTCCACTTTATAGATTCATAACTTGAATTTATTATTGACAATTGTACTCAATATCATTTATGAAGTTTGAGTCTGAACACTCCTTCATAATTAGTTCGTTGTTTATGTAAACAATTCTCTAGTGTTTCATAAATACACGAGAACACCTCAAACAACCATTTAGTGATATAAATTTGGATTTGATATTTTCTACATATGTCAAACATAGAACAAATAACGATATTATAGAAAACATAACATATATGATAATTTCTATTGCCAATGCATAAAGAATCCATTTTACATGTTCCGTATTAAACAATTTAGTAAGGTGTCTTTGCATATTGTTTGAGAAATTCCTAATATATGTTATACTTACCATAATGACATCATTTACAAATCCAACATCGAGTTTAAAACAACTAAAGTTGATTCTGACACAAGCATATCGCTAACAATCAACAGTATGCAGTTTACTTATGGTTTAGAAATGTCTATGCACCTTTTAACTTTCTTTCGTACGAGCACATGCTTCCTCTGCATTTTGATTGACATTTAAACTATTTGATATATCTATCAAAACATTTATTCAACTTGGATGCTTATCGAACGACACTTTTTCATTTGTTTTGAATCATATCCAAAAAATTACAAACTTAATATCGCTCCGACTGACTTCGAGACGCTTTGGTTGTTATGTGTAAACATTTTACTCTAAATTATTATTCATAATTTTCTGTTTCACATACGTTCTAAAACATAAATTCATTCCATGCGATGAATTTATGAGTAAAATCTAAACCAACATGAGCACATCGAATGGTGAATCTGTTACGTTAATTTTAACAATTGAAATTCATGGTATTATTCTTATCAAATTGCTCACTATATTACAACAACATTTGTTTTTCTTTTAAAGGCACATTTTCGACGAATGGATCATATCGCTTTGGGTACGACAAACAAAATCATATTTTGATAATGTACATGAAATTATTTCAGATTTACGCATCATACCATATCATAGGGTCAATACTCTTAATGGTTTAATAAATAAATGTGGATTTTTTATTCTTGACATTAACAAGAAATTCACAGTTTCTCTTTAATGTACCAGAATACTCATTAGACGTCCCAATATATCTATGTTCTTTAGGTATAGTCAATTTCATTGCACCCCTTGCAATCAGTTTTATCACTAGATCCTATCCAAATTTATTTTACACCAATAATTTTTTTAAAGAAATTCCTTCGCTATGAAGTTGGTATTTCTTGAAACAACTGTTGTTTCTCGGTCCAACGGAACGTTCATTCATAAGCATTTTATGGATTGCCTTATATAAAACTGAATTTGCATTAGTTCAGAATATATTTATGTCCACAACATAAATTAGTCATCAAGTGGCTATCGTTTCCAAAATTATCTTGAGGCGTGTAACGAACCAGAATTTCAGTCATTCGATATTGGGATATTTAATTGATTTTAAATATTCACAAGTAAATTTTATTAGTTGAATAACATATATTTGAAATTTAGTGAATTAGTGATAACTAAATTATCAATTTAATATTTGAAATTGCAGAAATAATTGGGATTGAGATTTAATGTGAGTGAAAATGATTTATAAAGTTGTATCCTATTTGAATTAGAATGAGGTTAGAGAACTTTTAAAATTGAATTAAAAGTTAATTTGTTAAAACTGAATATTTTAATATTTAATTGACGAATAAAAATAGTCATTTTGGAAGCAGTCTTGGATTTCGACGAAACTAGTTTCATTTAATTCGTAATGTTATATTATTGTAAGATTTCAAATTTCGTGTCAATTGAATTTACGGTTTGTCTGAGGCAAACTAAAACGCGAAAAAATCTGTTTAAGCGAATTTTAAATTTAAATATTCGATTCGAAAACCTATCTTCCAAATACGATCGATGTAACAACTAGGTATTTTCAACCATTCGCATCCACACATGTTGGACTTGAATGGTTGAAAATACATGGTTGTTACATTTGGTATCGGAGCTTTGGCTTTGAGGCAAAACTTAGAATATAAAGTAAATTATTTACAGAATCACTTTCGAGTTTGAATCTTTCCTCTTTGATTCGAATTTCCTTTGAATTTTGGAACGTTCCCTACGGTTCCAAAATCCATTCGTATCCCTCACTATTCATCTTCTTTTGATTCTGGAGTATCTCATAACTCCGCTTCGAATGATCTTTTTATTGAGTCGACGGTCTCGCCAATTTCAAATTGAATTGTAAAAGGGGGAAACTCCTTTACAATTAGCATCGATTCACCATAGATTTATATCTGTCCTTGGTTTAGATGCTAATATCTTTTGTTATTACAAACTCTATCTCTTGAGATCGAATATAGATTTACCTACAAAAATCTACATTGATCTTATTCTTTAAGTCACGGTTGACCCACTTAAGGTCGCCCGCGATTTACTTAAGCTTACCCGTCTCGCTACTCTGTTGTTTAATCATCTTGTCTTTTGTTTCCAATCTATTCTTCCAAACATTTTGAATTGTACTTGTATATCTATGTTTTGTTTTATATATTGTGTTGTTTGAGTTGTTGATGTTGATTTGGGTTTCCAATCAATTCGTCTAATCAACGCTATCGATGGGATTTCTAAAACACTTTGACGGAACAAACTTATACAATATTATTTTAAAATTTGGTTAGTGAAATAAATTTTTATATATAAGTAAATTTATGGAACTTAATAAATTGATTTAAATTGATTATTTGAAATGATAATACTTGATTTATCATTTATTGTTCTATAAATGAATTTACAAATAGTTGTTTATAAATTGATTTGGGAACTAAAATGAATTTAAAACAAGAAATTTGAGAATTTAATTTTCGATGGTTTCAAACCTCATGTTTAAGTTTTAAAGTATATTATTTAAAGTATTTTCTAATATAAATTTGTTCAAAGAATTTTAAAGTTTAAAAATCAGTGCCCTTCTCTTTGTCGCTGGGAAATAATTTAGGTGATGACTGCAGCATCATCGACATTCATTTTCGAGTTTCGAAGTGAAGAGACCGCTCTGTAGTCTTGCTATAGCCTTGTTTTGAGAAATCAAATTGATTTGAGTTTCTAAAATATGACTCGATTTATGATATATATATATATATATATATATGTATGTATGTATGTATGTATGTATGTATGTATGTATGTGATTTGAATTTGATTTGATAAATTATATGGATACATTTATTTATCTCTAAATGGTTTGAAGAAATCGAAAATTTAATTCTTAAATTTTATTTAAAGAATAATTTCAATTATAAAAAGAAAATCAAAATTTTGGATGAATATTCAAGCATGAAATGATTTAATTGGAATGTTTCATTTGTATAATACAATTTTATTCAAATATCTCTTACCTTAATTTCAGAAGCTAACAATGTAATTGAATAATGTACAATATAAAAAGATTTTATAAATAAAATTTGAGTGGTTATAATAAATGTTATACACTTAAATTTTAGTTATAAAATGATTAACAAAGGTAAATATAATAAAGGGTAATTGAATAACTTACAATAAAATTAGAAGAACTAAGAATAAAATAAAACAGTTATAATAAGTGTAAATTAATATATTTAACATAAATGATAAATATATTGAGAGGAATAAATTTAACTTGAATTAGGAATAAAGAAGAATTAAATTTATTAAGTACATTATGAGTATAATGAATGATTATTTTTTTCAAACCCATGGTTTTAAAAATTGTTAATTTAAGATGATTAGAGGATAAGGTAATAAAAAATGAGATAGTTAAGAATATTTAACTTGTGTAAAATTAATTATTTATTTAAGTTGAAATTTCCATGGTTTCAAACTTATTATCTTATTTTGTTTTCAAACTATCTTTTGGTTGTCCTTATCATCCTTATCATCCTTATCTTGCTACGGACTAGTGTAGGCATTTTTTTTCTATAATCTTTCTGTTAAAAATCTTTGATAATCTTTGATAATTTTTTGTACTCATTTTGAATCCAATTTTTTTCCATGCTTGTGTTCTTGATTCTGGAGGATCTTGGGAAGATCATCTCCACCTTGTTAAACTTACCTATAACAACAGTTATCAGGAATAATCTCAATCTTCTTGTCACCTTGTCTTAATCTTATTTCATTTCTATCTTTTCTATGCTTTCCCGTACCTCATTCCTTTTCGGGGACAAAAAGTTTTAAGTGGGGGAGAGTGTAACAACCTTGTATTTTGTGATTATTTTGATTGTATATTTTATCTTATTTTTAATTGAATTTTTGATTTAACTTTATTTAATTTGTTTAATTTATTTAATTTTGTTATTTCAAGTATAAACTTTGATTTTGATATGAATTATCATTCCAAAATATGATTAAAAAGAATATTTTCCAAAAAGTGAATTTTGGTCAAATTAGTCAAACTTTGACTTTTAACCTAAAAATTTAAATTTTTTAAAATTTGAATTTTATCTTCTATTATAAAAGTAAATAAAATTTTAAGAACACTACTTTTCGTTTCGTTGAAATCTGATTTATAATGTGAAAGTTATGCCTTTTTAACTATTGTGTGAAATTTGCTGTATTTAACAAAATTATTTATTTTAAATTTTATAAATAATATTTTATTTGGTCATGTAATGTTCTAATTTATGTTTTAATGTGTAAAATAACATGCTATGTATATATTTTGGTTTAAAAAACATTTTAAAAGTGTAATTGACATTTTCAAATTTCAGTTGTATTCTGTTTGTAAGTTTTAATTCCTAGTTTCAAATAATTAAAGTAATTTTTTATTTATCTTTATATTTTTCTTAAGAACTTATTTTATTCTCATTCCTACTTTTTTTTTCCTCATTTATTTATTTATTTGATTCTTTATTTGTTTTAAAGTGATAGAGAAATTTTATATGGCTAGTGATATTTTATTTGTAATTTTCATGCCCTGCTTTCAATTTTTAAACAATTTCTTTAGATCTTTTTCTATTTTTATCCAATTTAATTATTTATTTTATTTTATAAATGATAAATAAATTATTTTATTTCAGTTTTTTACTTCATAATATTTTTAAAATGAAGTGGATAATTTTTCAAAGTCAATGGTGATTTAATTGTAATTTATGGACACTGTTTTGGATTTTTAAGCAATTTCTTTTATTCTTTTCTATTTTCTTTAGATTTTATTATTTATTTTCATATTATTTCACTTGGTTTCGTTTTTTAAATGTATTTACTGAAATTTTTTTTTTGTTATATTTGATTTAAGAGAAAAGGTAAATTGAAGAGACAAGTCTCTTCCTTTTCCTATGACTTTTCAAGTGCTTGACTCCTCATTTTCTTTTACCGTTTCCTCATTTACTTTTGGTCGTACTTCTTTTATGATAGCCGTGAGTTCTCATTCCTTGTTCACGTGAAAATCATTTGCATCTCATTACATTTCACAGCTAAGAGAAAGATGGTAATGGCCTCCTTAGTTTTCTCCTTCTCTTTCTTCTTATTTTCTTAGTATTTTGCCTTGCTTCTCCTGCTTTGCTTGGCCTAACACCTTCACCATCTCCTCCACCGACCACCACCACTTCCTTAACCACATCATACATGGCAAAAATCCTTCCTCCTCTGACCAGAAAGTGCCATGACCATCCCATGATGCAGAATCCACAAAACAATGCAAAAACTCCTTAAAAAGCATGTCTGGCCACCTAGTCTTTATCTCCATCACCTTAGATGACCTTGGCCACCTTCTATTGCTCCACCAACACCTTGACACACCCCTAACCATCACCTCCTACCTCTGTCCAGACCTGTACCTGAAATGGCCGAACCTAGATGGGACATAGACTGAGCCAAAAGTGACCCAAAACTCCTCTATGTTGCCTAGTCCCTTCATATCCCTATGTTGTAACCTTCTCCACCATATTCCACTACCTAGGCCGTGCATACACATAACCAAACCTGAGCCAAGCTTGTTCAAACCAGAGCCAAACAACATCCCTAGGCCGTGCCAAATAGTAGAGAAGGCAAAGCAAAAGACTGTGCATTCATATCTCTTTTTATTCATAAGTTATTTCCTTTCAAATTGGTATTGTATTTATAAATTTTTTGATTTTTGTTTGGCTTGTAACACAAGATCTTTAGCTTGGATTCGCTCTCCACTCAAGTCCATAGGCTTGTTATTTTGCTCTTGATTCCGTTATGTCAGTTGTATTGCAATCTCTAGCATTTTGAGGTGAGTAAAGCTCACACGATATTTATACTTATGCAGTTGTGAAACAACAACAACTGAATGTGTAGAAAAATATATAATGTTATAACTGCCATGTGATTATTTATATATGATGTTCAACCTGTTAAAGTTCATGTCATATCATCTGTTACTGTTATATCATGCTATTCTGCTATTTATATCAGTTTATCACACTGCAAGTTCCACGTAGATTAGAATCACTATGGGTTGAAATGATATATCCCGAACGGACTTTAGAATAGGGAAAAATCATTATGGGTTTAAATGATAGGCCTGAACGGTTTTTTTTTTTTTTAACTTGGGATTACGTGTTTGAAATGATAGAACCAGGATTTTTCTTTGTAAACTGCGGATTGAAATGATATATATCCGTATCACTTGACCTAGTTTAGAAAACTATATACAAGCCCCTGGTTATATTTTATAAAGTATTTTGGATATTTTAAATATTTTTAAAAGTGAAAAATTATGAAATTTGATTTAAATTGGATTTTTAATGTTTAAACAAAGAAATTTTGGATTTTTCTAGAAGTTAAATGTAATTCAAACGAATGGTAAAAAGTGAATTTTTGAAACATAACTTAAATTTGGAAATTTGGACTTTGGCTTTCAAAATGACATTTAAGTTATATAAATAAAATTTTAAGTAGTTTAAATGAAATTTATTATAATTTGATTTAAATAGATTTTAAAGTGTTTTAAATAAGGATTTATGATTTTTGTATAAGTGGAAAATGTTAAATAAATGAATGGTTAAGTTGAATTATTGAAATATAACTTAAAGTCTGGAAATTTGGGTTTTGGTTTAAAAAAGGAATTTTAAGTTATATTAATAAAATAGAAATTTAATTATATTGGGAAAATGGTAAATATGATGATTTGATTAAATTTGAGTTTAAATGAATTAATAAAGTATTATTGATTTTTCTATGTATTAAAATGGTTAAATGAATGAATGCTTAAAAGTGTAATTTTAAAATGAACTTGACCTGGAAATGTGGAATTTGGTTTTGTTTAAAAGTTTAAGTTAATTAAATAAATTGGAAATTTAGTTTAATTTGTGAAATGGAAATTTTAAAATGTAAGTGTTAATATGGTGTCAAATGTAAAAATGGGAAATTGTAGAATTGAATTTGTTAAGTGAAATTATTGAAAAATTTGGATTTTCTGTAAAGGTTTGCTTTATAAAAATCATTAATTAAAAGAGTATTTGAATGAACATCTTTGAATGTTAAAATATGATTTTTATAATGTTTAAATGGTTTAAATTGAAATGTTTTCAAGTATAACTTATAGCAGGTTTTTTTCTAAATGCTGTGAAAGGTTGAATTTTTCAATGTTTATGGTTTTAACTTAGTAAATGAACTCAGAATGGTTTAAAACTTTGGAAATTGAATACTTGATTTGAAAGTATATTAACTTCACTTTTAAATGGTTTTAATGAATTATTTTGATTGAAATATAAACTATTTAAAAGGTGATTTGGAATGATAATAAATGAATGATATCTTTGAATTTAAAAGGTATTTAAGTTGAATATTCGGATTTGAACTTATTAAAATGATTTGGAAATGAAGTTCTGAAAGATATGATATTTTGATATTAAAATGATTTGAAATGATGTTTTGAAAGATATGATATTTTGGAAATGAAGCTTTGAAAGGTTATGATATCTTAATATATTAAAATGATTTGAAAGGAAGTTTTGAAAGGATGTGATAATTTAATATATTGAAATGGTTAGAAATGACTTGATATTTATTTTGATAAATATTTGAATTTGAAAGATATGGCATGTTGATGTTTTAATGTATTAAAATGGTTTAGAAATGATTAAATCTTTATTTTGATAAAGATTTGGATTGAAATGATATTCTATTTTGAAGTATAAAACCACTTTGAGTAACCGTGTATGCGGTGAAGATTCCAGAATGAAGTAGGATAGTGGCGACGTTCTTGAGGTATATTACGTGGACCAAACTCCCGTGAGTTGGCATAAGGTAGCTAAAACAGGAGCGATCTCGGGCCAAAAGGGGTAGCTTCTCTGGTCGGACACATTTCTTCGATACCGTTCTATTGCTTTTGTGATTGTTTGGGCTCCCCTCCGATTTTGCAAATGTGTTCCGAGGTGGGCGTATGTGGCTGCTGCGTTACCACCAGCCCGTCTGCGTAATTGGTATATCTACCTTGGCATTGCCTTCTGTGCCGTGTCACCTACCATATCGAGCCTTTACTACGAGTTTCTATTTGTGTCGTATCTATGCGGTATCTTCTCATAGTCTCCCGATCAGGAGATATGCAGGTATTGTATAGACTATTGGCATTATTTGTGTTAAGGTGGAAAATGTAAAGCCTTAACGCTATTTAAAAGTATGTTTATTTTACTGTTAGACATTATTATAACAGCGCAATATACTATATAGTAAATAGTTTAACGGATCCTTAGAGGATGGGCGGTCCCAAGCATCCTTTAAGTTACTTGTACTTTTACTACAGTTCACTTGAGTTGGTTTACATTGTATAAGTATGTATGTCCTGACTCGAGTGTTTGTATTTTTATTTACGCTCGGGTCAGCCTAAGTTATTCACAGATTTGGATTTCCACTTTCTGGAGATTGAAATCGCTGTAGATTATCTGCTTGTCCTGTTTTTCTATTGCACTCCCAGTTATCCTGTTGATTCCAGTATTGTATTCCGCTTGTACTTGGTTATCATGCTTAGACTTCTGTTGTACTTTATTTCTTCTGTTGTATCTTATTTAACTCTGATATATTCATATAGTAGCTTCATGAACTACTATTTCTTTTACTTCCGCTGCACTATTATTACTCTGTGTCTGTGATCTGTGATTATTATTTACTGTATATTTTGAGATTTGCCAAATTTTATTTACAATGCGGTATTTTAAGCAATTCAAGTCCGACATGTGTGGATGCGAATGGTTGAAAATACCTGGTTGTTACAATCGAATTGGCTCCCGATATATATTCCATTGTATTCGAAATATAGGTAAAATAAATGGAACTTTAAAAATGTTAAAGTGATGATTTCCTAATTAAAAAGGATTTTCAAGTGATTTTGAAAATAGATATTTTATTAATTTTTGAATTGTTAAAAGAAATGGATTTATTTTAAATAAATAAAGAGTTATAATTTTTTTGTTACAAAAATTATGATTTTTGGGAAATATAATTGAAATGTGATTTTTGAAATATGAAGTGAACTATTTGGTAAAATAGTTGAAATTGAGATTTTGAAAATTTTATAAATATTTATATATAAGATTTATAAATTGATATTTTATAAATCAAATGATGGAACTATAAAGGAGTTTTATATGTGTTAAAATGAAGTTATAATCGGGTTTTATAAGTAAATAAGATTTACAGATTTATGAAGTTGTGAAGTTATAAAAAGAATGATTTTGTAAATAAATATATTTATAAGCAATTAACTCATAAATTGGCTTTGGCATGTAAATGCGATATAAATAGAATTGGTTAATAAAAAGATTTTATAAATGGAAATTTTTATTAAAATATAAATAGAATTTATAAACATTGTTTTATAAATCCGAAATCAATCGAATTTCATAAGCTAAGTATAGAAGTTTATTAAAGGAGATATATTAACGATTTTGGGTAGTGGATAATCCTTTAATAAGTATGTAGAAGTGATGAATTTGGCAAAGGAGATATATTCACGATTTTGGACAGTGGATTATCCTTTAATAAATATGTAGAAATATTGGATTTGGTAAATGGACTATATTCACAATTTTGGACAATGAATAATATATTAAATATAATGGATTTTTTTGGGAAGTGATATTTTAGGTGAAGTTAAATGGTGAAAGATGTTTTAATATGTGTTAAATATCGAAACCATATATTTCAACATTCATTGTTGAAATAGACGTTTTCGAGAAATAAGGAAATGATGGACTATAACACTGTTGTCATTGTAAATGATTTTTGAAAAAAATTATTTTGTATAGTATATGGGATTTATGTACCTATCTAATTTTCAAATCCCTGTACTAGTGATTTTGGGTTATCATAAGGATGTTTTACGCAACATTAGTTTTGATCTAAATAAATGTGTTTAAAGAGAATCTTTTCCTTAAAGAATAAAATATATACTTAATCCTGATTTAAGTATATGTAATATTTTCTAAGTGTTGAAAATAAATTGATTTGTGAATATGTTTATACTGCGATATAAGTATAGGGAAACGTTTTCCAATATAGAAGTGAAATGGTTTTGAGAATATATCTTTTTAATGATAATTTTAGTGAATATTTAGCAAATGATTTAATTAATAAAAAATTAATTAAAAGGGCCTAATAATTGTATATGGTGCTAAATATTTGTTTTTTTTGATAGTTAAATAACCGACTATCAAATTTGGCCATTTTAGTTCCTTGACTTGATGTGGGAACTATTTAGTCGTATACTTAGTACGTAGCCATCTGTATAGGCTTGATTATCATTTGTGTTGAGGATGTTGATTCGTATAGTGCAGAGTATTACTCTAATCTATCGAGCTTCCTTCTTGCCTCGAAGGATAGCAAGTTGAAAGTTGGAGACGTGATAAGTCTATGAGACTTAGTTTCTTTGTGAGGTTGAGAAACACTTTTGCGTTGTTTGTACGAAGAGACCGGGATCCGATTTATCTGATAACCACTTCGAACCAACGTATATGGGACGATTGTGCAGGTTGCTTGTGATGATATTGATATTCAGGATTTTCATAGTAGGGGATTGCTTGTTGATCGTTTGGGGTTAAAATCCCAATATACATATAGTAATAGTGGTCTCTTCATTATGAAATATCCAATGCAAGGACTATTCGCTACTAATCCTAGGTATTTTCCGACAGGATGTGGTAGGAAAGTACCTTCGGTTTGTCTTGTTCCTGGACAACTTGTATGGATGTTTGTCTGACATTGCATTTCTAATGATTATGTACATTGGTTTTTACAAACGTACATCAGTGGTGATAGAGAAGGCAACTTCTCTTAGCTTAACACCCTCCTTGAGATGTATGAGCTTAAGGGTTGTATTTTTGTGGAAGACAATTAGTAGTCAACGGAAATGGCCTTGTGGCATTCAAAGTGATGTGATTGTGATTTGCGAAAGCTAATCGCTACCTCAGGCCTCACCAATCGAAAATGACCAAATTAGGATTAGATGCGGCAAGGCTAATTGGGTCGCTCCCAAGTAGGGTATGATCATCCTCTTCTAGATATATCTTTACACGCTATGACGTCGTGTATCTGATTATTATAGTTTGTATGCTTTGAGGGCCCTTAGTAAAGGTCGGTGACGACCAGAGAATGATATATTCGGTACTATCTAGTTATAGAGGTGGGCCAGTCCTGTGTTGGTAGAGGATCCTTTGTGATGGTCCTCGGTATATTCTTCTAGAGATGTACTATAGGAAGGTAGTCCCTTCACCTGGTCATTTGTATGGAAATTCGAACTCCACTACGTGCCTGCCATTTTGATTGTATTATCCATTTTGGGCTATATGCTGGAATTTAATCAATGTAACAGTTTGGGCTATGATTAATATTATTTGTATACTAGACACTAGTATAATATCAGATGATTTGATATGAAATGTATTAGTTATCGTAATGTAAAAACATGTCCGTGTTTATGTGTGGACTTGTCTTACGAGATATTTTTGTTTTGATAAAATAAAAGTATGGTAATTTAATAAATTTAGTTGAGTGTGTTTCTCACGCTGGTATACCAGACTAATCCGGGCGTTCTTCCCTTTCAATGCTCGGGTCAGACCGAGTATATTTACAAGTTTAGACTAGTGCTTTTGGAGCTTCAGTAGGAGAGCTGGAGATCTTCATTTACATATACACATATTGGTTTTGATTATCTGCTACATTGTTGTTTTATATTATCGGCAAATTGAGAGGATGGGTTATTATAACTGTCCAGGCTGATAATTATTGTTTGTTGTTGAACTTTGATTGATGTATGTATATAAAGTTTCTGTTTTGTAAAGATCATTGATATGATATTATATGTTTTCCGTTGCGATATGAGATTCTGTATTGTTCTGTTTTGTTCTATCTTCTCTCTTTCTTCTCTTCTCTTCTTCTCCCTTCTTTTCTTTATCCTGACTTTCTGTTAGTCTGTGCTTTTTGGGTCGGACATGTGTGGTTTATTGTCGATTTAAAGGGTATGTAATTACGAACCGTCACAGGGGATTCTTACAAGATCCCTTACTTACAATTATCATGTATAGTCATTCGACTGGCATAACTTGCAATCCCTTGGCCTAAGATATGTAAGGGTTTCTCATAAACCTTTACTCTTATGGTTGTATAAACTATTCTTTGGATGATATTAATTTTAACATTGTGTACTATTCCTACGTACATACCTTATATGACGCAGCGGATTAACAAACTTTGACGTGCTAGCAATGTTTGATACAAATTGATGCAATTTCTTCCTCACAAAATGATTCGTGTCAAGTAAAACAAGATAAATGCCCAAATCCGTTGATCCCTCGAGATACCTGATTCTAGCTATCTTCAACACATTGATCGCGCACGATTCCGTATTAAAAGATCTACGATTCTTCAACGTTGATCTCGCGCACGAGATTCCGTGAATCGGCTTCAAATTCGTTGATTCGAGCGCACTCGAATAACCGAAGATGGAGAAAGGAGCTCACACTCAACTTCTAATTTTTTAAAGAGGCACAAAGCACTCAACAAAATTTTATTCAAAATCAACTAACTTTACAATGACATCACACACGTATTTATAGAAGATTACAACTCACAGCCGACCTAACATCAGCGACCTACGAGCTAAACTATACACGACTTAACAGATACAGGTTACAACACACGCGACCTACAACATACAAATCACAGACGACCTAACTCAAAAGGAACGACCTACGACATAACAATATATGACATAACAAGTTACAACATACAAGCGACTTAACAATATACGACACAACAGGTCAACACACACGTTACAACATTACATGACCTAAGTACTTCAACAAAAACGACTTGGGCGACCTATCACATGAGCGACTTAAAAGAACTGAGCGACATAAGATCTGGACGACCTAGCGGCATAAGGACAATCGGCTTCAGGTTGCGACTTAGCAACCTATGACCTAAGGAATGCAGCGACCTAAGCTTCATGCGAATTAAGTAAATGAGCGACTTAAGGTATGCAGCGACCTAACCATGGAATGATAGCATGCGGCATAATATCAGCGACTCAAGTTGCTAGGTCGTTTATCCCGTTTGTGCGCGACCTAAGGAAGTGCGGCATACGCGAGCGATTGTCATAGCTCGTCAGTTCGTAGTTTGATAGGTCGTAACTCGCTGGTGACTTATCATAGGTCGCTGGATCATTTTCCACTGCATAATCCTCATCTCTCGTTAGGTCGATCAAGCGACTTAAAACCTGGTGCACTGCTTCCTGCGACTTAACAAGATAGCGATCTAAAACAAGCGATCTATCACGGTGTGATGCATCATTATAGAAGGAGTTTTAACTCAACTTCACTCATCATTAATTGTGCTTTGTCTAACAAAGTTTTATTAATCCTTATCTATACATCATTGTGCATTATAGGCTGTGTAGTTAATGCCCCGCTATTTCCCCGCTATAACCCCGCAATATCTCATAGCGGATTTCTACCGCTACGATTTTTCCATATAGCCCCAAAATATAGCCTTTCCGCTTTAATACCCTCTATTTCCGCTATATCCCGTTATTCCCGCTATATTTTGTTATTTCCGCTATATCTTCTTTAATAAAATGAATTAAAAAATTGCATTTATACATTATAAAAATTACGAAACTAATTTATTTGATTTAATTTTTAGTGTATTTTCAGAAATGAAAAAATACTCTAATATTTTACTAAATTCAATTATGTTATATAACAGTTTTACGTTTATTTAAAGTATATTCGTACATGTTTTTTCTTTAAAATCATTTATGTATCAATTATAATTCAATTGAATGATAATTTTTCATTTAATTACCATTTATATATTTGTAAAAGCATTAAGTACGAGTTTAATATGCTATTTTAGAGCTATCCGCCATATCCCGCTATATCCCCGCGTATCCCCGCTATGACTTTTTGCACCTCCACCGCTTTGAATCTGCCGAGCGCTTTAGCTGCACAGATTATAGGCACGAGTGACTTTTAAGACTAAATCTTTATTCATACTAGGTACACACAGAACTATATCCAATATGCTCACCCATATGATCAAATCAAATCATTTCTATCGCATGTTATTTTATTTACTTCCATTTTATATTCTATGAGTTTATCATAGACTTATACATGTCTATCAAATACACAAGTCCATTTCTATAATAACTCCTGAGTGAATATGAAAAAGTATATGAAACCGTTTGGTATTAATAGACTTACGATTGCATATTTCTATATACCAATCCGGAGAGTTGATCAACTCTTATGATGCTCCCACTAAATGGAGCATAGTCCTTAATTGTTTGAGATAAAATTATGTGATTCATAATCATATAAACATTACTTCTTAAAACTATAGCTTAGTGTATAATTTCAAAATAATTGTAAATAGTTTTAGATACTTCTATTTTTTCAATGCATCAAATATCTCTACTGCAGTTTTACTTCACAACAAATTTTTATAATATTCTGATTGGAATAAAAATGTGTATATTCTTTAATCATCACTGAAGAATAGATATCATTTCATAAATATTGTCCGTCACGTTTTACAAAAATAGCGTACCGAATATGAAGGTCCATCATCCACTTAATATAGACTATATATTTCATACTCTGCAACTAGTTTAGAGTATAGAGTTCTTTGATCAAATATTTTGAACTAAAAGAAAAAAAATCATAGAAAACAGTTTCCTATGTGAAAATACATTTTAGAGTAGAAATCATATTTCTTATTCCACTGTTAAGTATCAATTATTATTATTGCATATCCAATGTTTCAGTATGAAGCAGAAGTGTCCATTCACTCTCTTCATCACAACTATACCTTAAATTATATCTTCTCTTATACATTTGTTTTTCTTTTTAAATAGTCGATCCATTCAAAAGAAATCACTTACTATAACATCGTATTGAACTCTTTACAAGAGTGCACTCAATCATCCTTAACATTTAAGGGCATCAAATATGTTGCTCTTTGCGTAAACTGATCAAATTGACATTTTAACAGTCAAGTTCTTAGATTTATCTTGTAATTTTAGTCTAGTGTTACATTTAACACAATATGATCTTCATTGCTTTCAATCAAATCGAATACTCGATCTCACAGTGTTGTTTATTTTTTTGCTTTGAATGTACTAATTTCGTTGAAGTATCATACATTACGTACTATGACCATTCACTATATAACAATTATATTTGATAATATATATAAAATATCCATAGTCGTGTATTGCTTTTGAGTTCGGTCCTCATGGAATGCAATACATAGTATCGACCAAATAAACTTGCAAGCGGCCAAATTACAAATGTATTCATTAGTTGTAAAATTAATCCCTTGCATGGGTGTTGAAACATTAACATGGAATAAGCATTTATTAGTAAGTATATATTATATTTCTATTTTTGAATCTTCAATTCAGTTCAATTATATATATATATATTAATTGATAAGCATTTTATCAATCATATTAAATGCACAAATTTATCAATGTAGACTATTATAACATTATATAGCATTTAATATTACAATATTAGAAAGGTTAAATATTATTAATCTGTTTTTCTAATAACTTCCACTACTCTTTGATGTTTCTCCAACCCTTAAGATGAAATATAGAAGAATTTCGACTTTACTAGTGGGTATTATGACTTGTACATATAGAAATTCCGACCTTGAGTTCGCTCAACAAGTCAAAGCTACATGGATGATGGATAATTACTTATTAGTTGTATCACATACAACTTCTAACCCTTTGTGCCTGTCCAAATTTCATTTCGACTTTGAGTTTGCTTAACAAATCGAAATGAAGTTATTCACTCATGCCTACCATATCGTGATGATTTAAGAATAGTATATTTTCCTTGAGTTTGCATAGCAAATACATATAGTCATGTTACCTTGTCTTTTCAATATACTAATAATACTACACATAACATCCTCAGCTTGAGTTTTTTCAACAACTAAGGAGTATGTAAGTAATTTATTCATATATATAAATATATATGGTAGAGGACAATATTACATTAAAGGTTCGTAATCTTCAATACGTTATATTGAGCAATATCGATTTATGAAATAATGTATTTCTTATGAAATATCCTCGTGATTCAACTGTTGGACACATCAAAAATCACAATATACATACACTTACGTACTTATTTATTCCTTAAGTCTATTTAGGGTTTATTCTTAATAATCTACCTTTGATTTATACGATCATAATATACAAGGTTTATTATTATATAATTTTATATTTCATATTACTTATATAATAGTCTTCTGTATAATATTATATTAATTAAATATTATTTAATTAATTTTAATTGATTAACATTTTAATTAATTTTATATTATATTAATATAACATTTATATTAAATATTGATTATATACATAACCTTTATAGTGCAACACATATATATGATATACGTATATATTATTTAATTAATTAACCTTTTAATTTATTTATTTAATTAAATAGTTTTATTTAAATTTATATTAACTTCGAAATTCATTTATATACATGCATGTATACTTATGTTAATTTAACATTTTAAAAAAAATAACCTATATCATAATATATAATACATGTATATATTTATTAATTAATTAACCTACTTAATTAATATATTTTATTAACCTTATTAATATTTTCTAAAATTTTGAAATTAATTTACATTTTTTTAAACATTTGAAATTTTTATTATATTATAACTTTTATAATATATGTATATCCTATTTTGAATTTAAAATTTGAATTTAAAATTTTATATTTGTAATTTTCAAACAATTTTGAAAATTAGCTCAAGCCTCAATTCAAATTGGGTCATTTTTATTAGGGACAACCTTTGGGCTCATATATCTGTTTGGGTTAGGCCAGTAGCTAGGTAGGTTAGAGTACTTGATTACCCAAAATCAATCATTCGACACTGCCTTTCTAGACACCCTACTATTTGGGCTACAAGCTTAGTTAGTTAATCCTAACATGACTAATTTAAATTGCATCGGCTATTTGGCCCTGATACCATTATTTGGACTAGCTTGTAGCGGAAGTAATGAGTGAATTTCAAATTTCCTTTACCATTTTGGATCTTTATTGGGCCTACAAAGTCTAATTTATTTAAAACATTTTTATTTTTTTTAAATAAAATCAATATTTTAATTAAATTTATAAAATAGTTCTATTTTATGTAGTTAATATTATGTCATATTTATACTTATATCATACACACACAGAGATATATATGTATGTATGTGTGTGCATGTATAACATAGCAATCCATGCAAGGTATAACATTTTCATGTATAAGTGTTGGGATTTACACCGCCACCGACATGTTAGCTCATCTAGTGTACAAATATATCGTCCAAATGTATATTTATATAAAAATACTACAAATATACACAAACACACACACACATGCATATAAAATATATTTTATATAAAAATAAACATACAATTTATGGATTTTTTTTTGTAGGGCAAGGCTTTTTTTAAGTGGTCCATCCATTTTTATAAATAGTTAATACATGTGTAAGGGAAAATCCTCAACAACTTCGACACATACGCCTATTGAGCAATAACACTCATATAAGCTGCACAAAGCAATCACTCATGCAATCACTTGACAATTTTACAAAATGTCCAAAAGACTCAAAATAACAAGAGACAACACACTTTCTAAAAAATAAAATTAGATGGTAACTAGCACTTTAGCTTGCCACCAAACAAGGCAACGAAACAAAAAAACCCGTTCATGATCCAGATTTTCGAAGGCAGTGTCATTCAAGCTAGTAACCAAAGATAATAATGGAGCAAAGATATCAACCATGGTCAAATTACTTCAACCAATGACACTCCACCATGAACTATTAACGCAACAGTAATTACTAGCCAATACACCAAAAGAGAAAGAAAACGACACTTCAGATTTACCTAAAATGAACCAAAGACAAGACCCAAACCAAGCAGACCACAAAGAACAGGCTAAACACACTACTATAAGCCCACGAAGAACAATAACCTACATCAACATGAACTCACATTCGCTGATGGGATAGTCACTATGGAGATAATCGATTAGATGAGAGGATTAGCAAGGAAAAGGAGCAGTCATGCATAGAGAAGCAACATAATTCGATCCAAAGAAGGTTCATATGGCGACAATAATCAACACACCATACCACCAAGCCAAATGCACAATAAATAACAGCTTTTAGCACTTATTTAAACGCCGCAGAGAAAAACATACCGACACCCACAAACGTTAACAAGTCATCCAGAGTAGGTGTCATTAACCCCAAGAAGGTCACTACGACAGTAGTTATCTAGCTCGGAGGAATGGACAAGATGTCGAACCATCATCAATAGAAGGAGAAGCAAGAGAAGAGGCAGTTCTGCACACGTTAAGAAGTAAGAGTAACTGTGTGGGTGAAGTTGAATAGGGAACTTAAAAAATAAATCGAAAATAAAGCTTGAAAAGAGAAAATCCAAGGCGAGGTGGAGGAGATGGTGAAAATGGTAGACAAAGTAGGTGAAGTAGAAGAGAAGTGTAGATTCAAAAGATGGAAGAGAGATTAAAAAGATGAAAGGTTAGCGGCTTGAAAACCAAGAACTACGAAACAATTATATACATATAGTATAAATATTTATGATTATATTAAAATTTAATAATTTATTTTGCTGCATAACCGAAAGCTATATATATATATATAAAAATTTTCAAAACGTACATACATTAAGTACATATATGCATAAATACATATTTTTTAATAATTATACACACACACACACACCAATACTCAAACAAAAAAATTATATGAAATATATATATATATATATATATATATATATATATATATATATATATTAACGTATATGCACTTAATAATGCGCAAGGCCAAAAAATTATTTCTTTTAAATTTAAATATATATGCAATTAATTTCCGTACATAAATTAATGAAAATAAATAAAAATTATTTTTCAAAACTTAATTTTAAAATTTTAAATTTCAAAATAATCTTAGTGATAATTTAATTTTGGGATATTATATGTTTAATTTTATTACTTAAAAAATCAATTTTAAAATTAATTTTTATTTCGGCTATTATTCAAATAACTAAATTATATAAAAAATATTCTGTCAAAAATATGTTAGGTTCTAATTTAATTTTATAATGTATAAAATATATTTTATGCAATATATTTATATTGAAATGATTTATTTGCATAATTATTTGATTTAAATAATATTTAAATAATATATATATATATATATAAATTATTTTATTTTGCCGAAAATATTCTAAGTATGAAACCTTTTATATAAAATTTTATATAGAACAATATATTGCATTTAATTTATAAAGCATATACATACTTATATAATTTGTATTAAATTAACTGAAAATATTTTTTTTATTTTGTGTCGTGCATATTAGAGAAAACCATGTCATAATTTTTTTAATACATATATAAGCATATAAACATCAACCAATCTGATTGTGACGACATACCGGTATACTAGAATCATCACCTAACCAATATAACAAATATAATGAATAATAAATCAATAGTATATTTTTTATATTAGATCATTACCTTACACCAATGCCAAAAACTCATACCATGAAGCGTTGAAATGAACTCCTGAAACGAATTCTAATTCTGATGGTGTTATCTCCCGAATCGCGAACCACAGATTATCGAATAGTGTTTAATTTTATTAGCTTTATGCTTGGATAATAGAGGAGGAGAGGAGGCGGATTCAACCAGAACTAAGGGGGATTGGAGGCTCTAAAAAGTGAGAAATGAGAATGATTTGAGATGCTTTTTAGAGGAGAGAATGAAGAGATATGTTAGGATCAATATCCACCTTTCCCTCTTACACTTTCTTTCCACTTATCCATTCAAAACCTAGCCCCTCTTGCCATTTATGGCCATCATTTTGCTAGTCTATTGTGGTTGAAATGTACATTCCCCCGTATCAAACCCATTTAAAGCCCAAACAAATTATATTGCATTAAAATTCAATTTAAACATGTGTCGATGTCGTATAATCAATATATTTATAACAATTATAAATAGATTCATTAATATTGTTCAACTAATCATGATAAAATTTTATAACTAATTTATCATAATATTAGTTTATTTATAACAATTATAAGCTAATTAAATCATGTGGTCGAGGAGTATTCAATGATTCGGTTGTGCGACCTTTTAGGTGTAAAATTGGTCAGCAGTCAATATTGAACTATTAGAATATTAACGTTCACACGCCACTTAGCAGGTGATGTGACATTTTTTCCAATTCTATCGCTTACTTGGTTTTGGTAAAATCCAATTTTACCATGTTAAGCATTATCGACTGTGACTATTACTTACACTAATTCTCTTCATCAAAGATATATCACTTTGGACTTATGGAATTTAGTAATGGTCAAAATTCCAATATTGTCCATATTCAACTCTATAGTCCAAATATAAAGTGCTTGACTCATTAATAATAATAATTAACTGAAATACTCTGATCAGAAACTTTGATTTTGAGTTGACTTAAGTTGACCGTGATACTAACCTCATGTAACCGAGGAGATGTATCCTCTTTTGAATAGTGTTTCACTTCCAGTGTTTCCACTCGACCGAACTATAGTCGTTCGATGGATGCCATGCCACTATTTAACTATAATCAAAGCGAAGCTTCAATATTGAAGATCAAAGGTTTCTCAAGTTAAGAGAAATGTGCAATTTTGTCACATCGATATTTTCCATTTAACCTTAGCTATATTAACCAATAGAAAACTATTGAGTGAATCATTCCATGGTTATCTAATAATTATCAATACGTGACCCTTTAGTGCCTTCAGCAGCCATGAGTAATATATCACCCAACATTTGGAGAACATTACATACTCTAGTCTCAAGGATGTATCGGTATCCAGTCTCGATACATCTTGACTAGGAATATTTAAATGGTATATTTAGTTTCATTGTGATAATTACTTGCGATTACAATACTTTGTAACTACTATGACAAAACATACCATTTATGGATTTTCTATTGAATATACATTTATTTAAACTAGTTAATTAATGCAGTACATTATATCAAGTATATAATAGAAAGAAAACGCCTTTTATTTCAAATACGATTGGTTATCAAGTTGACATATGTAAAAAATTAAAAAATTGCCCATAGGCATACCCCTAAGTCTATCCTATTCAACATTTCGGTTGGTTGACCGTTATGTAAATTTGGTCAACGATAAATATGAAACTATTCTAATATTAACATTCACACGTCACTTAGCAAGTGGTATGACATTTTGGTCAAATTTATCGCTTACTTGGTTTCGGTAAAATCCAATTTTACTTTGTTAAGTATTACCTGGTCGTGACTATTACTTACACTAATTCTCTTCGTTAAAACTATATCATTTTCGGCTTATGGAATTTGATAATGGTTAAAATTTCAATATCGTCCATATTCAACTCTATAGTCCAAACACAAAAATTTTGATTCAATAATAACAATTTTTGTTAACCGAATTATTATGGGCGGAGATTTTGACTTTAAGTCGACTTGGGTTGACCGTGATACTAACCACATATAATTTAGGAGACAAACCCTCTCTTGAATAGTGTTTCACTTCCGATGCTTCCACTCGACCCAACAATAGTCACTCAATGGATGTCATGCCATGATTTGACTATAATCAAAATGGAGTTTTCATATTGAAGATCAACAGAATTTCCAAGTCGAGTGAACTATGTAAATTAATAACATCGATATTTTCTGTTTGACCTTAGTTATATTAACCAATAGAACACTATCGAGTACGCCATTCCATTGTTATCCAACAACTATAAGTACGTAACCCTTTGGTGTTCCCAATAGTCATGAGTAATATACTGTCCAACATTTGAAAAGCGTTACATACTCCAGTCTCAACGGATAAGTCAACATCCAATTTCTATGCATCTTCACTAAGAATATTTAAAACGATGTATTTATTATATTGTGATACCTTACTCAGATTGCAATTATTTGTAATACTATCATAAACACACCATTTATGGATTTTCTAGTTAAATATATTTTAATTAAATATTTAATCGTTTATAATAAATTATAACAAATATATAATAGAAAAAACACCTTTATTATGAACGAGAGTTGATTAAGAGAATTAGTTTACAATAAATTACAAATTTGCCCCTAGGGCATACCCTAACTCAATCAATCTCCCATTTGCAATTAGGGCCAATTATGAAATCTCCTGCCGAATTAGAGATTTAGTGATGGATCTGCTATGTTGTCCTTGGTATCTACCATTTGTATCACAACCTCTTTCTTCTTAATGAATTCTCTAACGAGGTGGAACTTCCAAAGAATATGACGTGACTTCTTGTGTACTCAAGGTTCCTTTACGATCGGGTGACGCCCCACCTCTATACCCATGCTAGCAAAGAGTATTAATAGATAATACCGTCTGCTAACACGGAGAATAAGGCTGTTTAGGAGCGACCATCTATAGCCTTACTTTAATTATCTATTGAATACATCGACAATTGCTTTACCCAGCAGATCGACATATCCAATGAATACTTAAAACAAAACCATAGATGGCTAGAGGATCTATCAGAACAGAATAAAACAACTCAAATGTAATATACATCACAGAACAGTTGATCATCATATACACATATATTGATACACAACAGAGTATACAAAATAATACATGTCAAGTGGTATAGCAAACCACAATATACAGACGAGTTCGCAAGAATACATATCAGAGCTACAACAAAATAAGACTACACAAAAAGCTATGACAAAAAGAACAAGCTGAATAGTCCATGCGGAAGCAAAATAGGCACCTAACCTGAAACATCTCGGTCTGACCCGAGTATAAGATAACGGGTCATTCTAGCTAAACAAATCAGTTAGATAAACTGAGCAACAATGAACCTGCAAGGTTACAAGGTATAGCAAATATCTCTAAAAGAGATAACACGATCATCTAACAAAAGATGAATCATATGATAACAAGCCTCATATCATCGGCAACATATATAAACAAAGGATAAGAATATCCCGAAATAAACCATAAGGCAAATAACAAATACCAATAAGGTATACAAATTCCACAAGGTAAACGCTACTCATCATGCGGCTCAAAAAGACCAACACCGAAGGAAGATACCAAGGGAATATAATATCAATGAAACATCATGAGCGGTGCTGAAGAAACCACTCTAATATCTCTTGAGCGGTGGTGAAGAAACCACTCCAATATCTCTAGAGCGGTGGTGAAGAAACCACTCCAATATCTCTTGAGCAGTGGTGAAGAAACCACTCCAATATCTCTTGAGCGGTGGTGAAGAAGAACCACTCCGAAAGCAATACTAAAGGTAACCGACAATTCCAAATATCTCTCGAGTCGGGGCAAAGGACCAACTCCAAAAGCGATATTAAAGGCAACAAGCCAGAGGAGACAGTACGAAGACACTATCCCAAAGGCAGCATGTGTCACAAACTCCCAGAAAGGAATCCGAAAAGTGGTAACGTGAGTCCCATAACCACCCGTTCGCACTAAACGGTTTACTATCCGTTAGTTAATTTCACACTCAAAGCAGTACAAAATTCACCTCATATCATCAGTAAACCAAACCCGAAGGTCAAAACGATCAATTGAATAGGTCGGGGATTAATCAGAAGGATAAACGCACAGATTCATGGTTCGTTTTTTGCCCAACCATTTAATCACCCTTCCACTTCGCTCGAAGTGCGAAATTGTGCGTGTGTTTTAAATAGGGTTTATAAATTGGTGAACAAACTTTTAATACGATTTGAAGAATTTATTTATAAAAATCCGTGAATGAATTCAAAAAGGAATTATCAAGGTCAAATATGCATAACAACTAATTGGAATCAGTATACATCGATCAAATTTGGAAAATTAAACGAACAAGGCAAATTGGCCAAAAACAGCAGGTTCAGACATCTGAAAGAAGGGATTCAGACGTCTGAATCTGGAAATCAATTTGTTTTCCAAAACAGGATTCAGACGTCTGAATCCAACCATTCAGACGTCTGAAACAGGCAATATTTTGCCTATTTCCTTTCTGGTCGAAATTTAGCCAATTCAGACGTCTGGAATATAAATTCAGACGTCTGAATCTGGGAGTGAAATTTCTTCCAAGAAGAATATTCAGACGTCTGAAATAGGCATTTCAGACGTCTGAAACCAGATGGTCAGGCAATTCCTGAACCTAGGCCAACTATGGCCAAGCAAATCGAAAGCAATCGGATGCGTGTTGATTATGGGCTTACGTCAAATGACTACCCAACCTTGACGACACACCCAAACACTCCAAACAACAAAAACATCAACCATATAAGGTTTTTCATAGATTTGGCTTCAAAATTCAATATTTGGCAATTTCACCAAAGCAATCCAAATCGAAAGCAAATGCACATGAACAAGTATTAGGAATTCATTCCTAACATCAATGATATCAAAAGAAATAGATGTGAGTTAGAAACTCACCTTTTATCTCACAAACAAAGAAGATGGAGGAGCTAAGTCACAAGGAGAAAACCAACTAATCACTACTTCAACCCAACAAGCTTCAATCTAAGAACAAACAAGTATTTTCCTAAGTTAGGTTTAGGAAAACTTTCTGAAATTGAAGGAGAAAGAGTTGGAGAAGAAGAAGAGAGACTTACCAATAGCTTCTCTATGATTTTGGAGCAAGAATTTGGATTTTCAAGTATACTAGGGCTAGGAGTTTCTAATTCCCATTCTCTTCCACCATTATCAATTTTTAGCTTAAGTTTTTATGAAATGAATAAGTGAATGGAAGGAGAGAAGGGCTGAGTTGGTTTATAGAACAGTTTGGGTGAAACCCAAACCCAAAAGCCCACTTAGCAAATAGCAAAATTCGACTTACTCCAAATATATCAAAGCTTATACTCAAAAAGATCGCAAACGACGTTTTGAACTCAATGGAAGTAGTCTTGAGACCCAATTCGACCGTTTGCAGAACGTAACTTTTCGGACTATAATCCGACAAATGATGTTATATTTAAATAAAATATTTAAATATACAACCGATAAATATGCGGGTTGTTACAGACTCCCCTCCTTAAAGAAATTGCGTCCTCGCAATTCTTAAGAAGAAATAAGAAGTAACAACCACAAACATATCAACACAAAAGAATAACAGAATAAGAAGTTCACTATAAAGTGCACGAAAGGATAAGTTCGAACTTGCTTGCTCAGAGAATTCTATAGATTCCTAAGCTCAAATAATTTGGAACACCGACGTGGTACAAACAATACGTCAAATGATCCGAAGCTCAACAAAATGAAATACAACAAAACGTCCGATGAACTTGGTAAAAAGATCATTCCATTCGGACATCAATAAAGAAACCATCACTTGTTGCTTACAACTAAATGCATTGGCAACACGATCCCTCTTACGGGAATTAAAATACCAAGATCATAAGATGCTAGGAACTCGAACCAACATTAAGTTTCCTATGAGAAAATAAACATTTCAAAATTATGATTGGTAAGGAGAGCAAAATCCCTCACCCAAAAGTAATGATGTCAATTACAAAAAGCGAAAACAATAGCTGCGAGCACTGGATCATAGGTGGCATATCTAGTCTCGGTAAGCTTTAATAGTTTAGAAACATAAGTGATAGCGCGTTCTCTTTTGCAAGGGAACGACATCCAAACCAATACGATTAGCTTTGGAACAAAAGATAAAGTCTTGGTTCCCTTCGGGAATCCCAAGAATAAGGGTATCCAAAAATAGTTATTTCAAATAATATTCTTTACCGAAGAGCTAAAGCTTCAAAATTTCATTTACCTTCATGAAATCATCTTTCTGGAAAAATTTCCTTATTTCAAATCAATTTACTATGTCTGATTGTCTCATCAAAGTGTTTAGGAGATTCCTATCGATAACGTCGATCAAGCGCATCGACCAGAACTCTTAAAGCACTCAATGGGAAATACAATCACAAAACAATCTTCTATATGATAAACATGTTTCTAAAAACTTTTTTAAAAATTCTCTTTGTTTGTTTTAAGAACAAAAATCCAGTTATACTTATAAATAAATCTTATGAAAAAGATTTGCAAAAATTTTTAGATTGCGAATTTCACCCAAAATCAATAAACATGAGAATGGAGTCATCGAGATATTTCGCAGAATACTCGATTCATAAAATGGATGAAATGAGCTAGACAAACTGAATGACATAATAAATCATTCATAAGAATCACAACGAGTGCGGAATGCGGTAAGTGGACTGCTAACCTCCGCAACTCATAGCCAAATCAAAACCGGTGGCAAGGTCGAGCTGAAAAGACCTTAATACCACTCAAAGAATTGCTTAGGTGATAATCCTAAGACAAGACTAAAAATACCAGAAAATTCTCAAACTACAAGAATGAGAGAACCAACACTCTCCTCATCATGAGGGCTTAAAGAATAAAATGATGCCATCAAATTGGAATCGAAATCACAAAGAAAAATAAAAACTTTCCAAAATAGATGGAGACATACCTTATCCCTGAGAAGAACCTCCAGAAGCATTTGTTACATTTAACTTGCCAGATGGTGAATTATTCGGAGCAATGGGACAAGTGGAACTACGATGACCTTCCTTCTTGCAATAGCGGCAGAAGAGAGGCTTAGGACAAGCTCGAATTATATGATCAGGAGAACCACAATTGAAACACTTCCGAATGGAAGGCGTTCCAGCAGGCTAAGATTGAGAATCAGATTCAACGGGCTTTTTCTTCTTGGAAGGGAAAAATTCCCGCTCATCCAAGGGAGACTGCTTTTTGTTGGGGATCTTACGAACCTCAACCTCATTACCACTATCACACTCCTTCTCGACGGTTTCAAGATGAAGTGTAGAATCTACCAACTCCTCAAAAGAAAGCTTAAGCTGGAGCAACAAAGACTTCTTAAGATATTTATTAAGACCAGAGACAAACTTCAGATTCTTCTTATAAGAAGTGCTAATGAATTCAAGACCATACTTAGATAAAGCCTTGAATGATGCAACATACTCAGAAACGGAAGATTTCCCTTGCTTCAACTCAAGGAAGCACCGGGCCAACAAAGCTTTCTCAGATTCAGGAACGAACTTGAGTTCGAATCGTTCCCGAAACCGAGTCCAAGAAAGAGAAGACTCATCAATTTCGGCTACAAGAAGCTCATACCAATCAAGAGCACGCTCTTGTAATAAGCTAGAAGTTACAAGAACTCTATCATGGTCAGAAAGATCCATTCTAGAGAAGATACGCTCGCACGTGCGAACCCAAGCTTGGACTTCAAGAACAGACTCGGAGCCCTTAAACGGTTTTCCTCCAAGATGAACAAAATCGTTGCACAGGCGTGCAAAGGTAGACTTGCGAGGTGGAGATACACGAGTAGGAGCTGGAGGCTGAATGCTCCTAAACAATTCCATAAACTGATCGGCAGATATATAAACACCATCCGGATGTGAGCCACTGGATTGCCCAACACCCGAACGTCGTCCCCTGCCTCTTCCAGCCATACGTTGAAGGTAAGAAAAGAACAAGATTATTCACAAGGTAGATGATTCAAGATGGAATACTACGGAATAAAATGCATTCCTAGACGTATTCCCAAACTCTATCTAACCTTGATGGAATAAAGAGACACAATGGTTCAAAGATTTGTATCACTTGTACACTTTGATGTACCATAATATGTGCATATATTCTGCGTTTATCATATTTTGTTCTGAACCTCGCTCTGATAACAAGCTGTGACGCCCCACCTCTATACCCACGCTAGCAAAGAGTATTAATAGATAATACCGTCTGCTAACACGGAGAATAAAGCTGTTTAGGAGCGACCATCTATAGCCTTTCTTTAATTATCTATTGAATACATCGACAATTGCTTTACCCAGCAGATCGACATATCCAATGAATACTTAAAACAAAACCATAGGTGGCTAGAGGATATATCAGAACAGAATATAGCAACTCAAATGTAATATACATCACAGAACAGTTGATCATCATATACACATATATTGATACACAACAGAGTATACAAAATAATACATGTCAAGTGGTATAGCAAACCACAATATACAGACGAGTTCGCAAGAATACATATCAGAGTTACAACAAAATAGGACTACACAAAAAGCTATGACAAAGTGAACAAGCTGAATAGTCCATGCGGAAGCAAAATAGGCTAAGTCCAAAAGCACCTAACCTGAAACATCTCGGGCTGACCCGAGTATAAGATACACGGGTCAGTCTAGCTAAACAAATCAGTTAGATAAACTGAGCAACAATGAACCTGCAAGTTTACAAGGTATAGCAAATATCTCTAAAAGAGATAACACAATCATCTAACAAAAGATGAATCATATGATAACAAGCCTCATATCATCGGCAACATATAGAAACAAAGGATAAGAATATCCCGAAATAAACCATAAGGCAAATAACAAATACCAATAAGGTATACAAGTTCCACAAGGTAAACGCTACTCATCATGCGGCTCAAAAAGACCAACACCAAAGGACGATACCAAGGGAATATAATATCAATGAAACATCATGAGCAGTGGTGAAGAAACCACTCCAATATCTCTTGAGCGGTGGTGAAGAAACCACTCCAATATCTCTTGAGCGGTGGTGAAGAAACCACTCCAATATCTCTTGAGCGGTGGTGAAGAAGAACCACTCCGAAAGCAATACTAAAGGTAACCGACAATCCCAAATATCTCTCGAGTCTGGGCAAAGGACCAACTCCAAAAGCGATATTAAAGGCAACAAGCCAGAGGAGACAGTACGAAGACACTATCCCAAAGGCAGCATGTGTCACAAACTCCCAGAAAGGAATCCGAAAAGTGGTAACGTGAGTCCCATAACCACCCGTTCGCACTAAACGGTTTACTATCCGTTAGTTAATTTCACACTCAAAGCAGTACAAAATTCACCTCATATCATCAGTAAACCAAAGCCGAAGGTCAAAACGATCAATTGAATATGTCGGGGTTTGATCAGAAGGATAAACGCACAGATTATGGTCCGTGTTTTGCCCAACCATTTAATCACCCTTCCACTTCGCTCGAAGTGCGAAATTGTGCGTGTGTTTTAAATAGGGTTTATAAATTGGAGAACGAACTTTTAATACGATTTGAAGAATTTATTTATAAAAATCCGTGAATGAATTCAAAAAGGAATTATCAAGGTCAAATATGCATAACAACTAATTGGAATCAGTATACATCGATCAAATTTGGAAAATTAAACGAACAAGGCAAATTGGCCAAAAATAGAAGGTTCAGACGTCTGAAAAAGGGATTCAGACGTCTGAATCTGGAAATCAATTTGTTTTCCAAAACAGGATTCAGACGTCTGAATCCAACCATTCAGACGTCTGAAACAGGCAATATTTTGCCTATTTCCTTTCTGGTCGAAATTTAGCCAATTCAGACGTCTGGAATATAAATTCAGACGTCTGAATCTGGGAGTGAAATTTCTTCCAAGAAGAATATTCAGACGTCTGAAATAGGCATTTCAGACGTCTGAAACCAGATGGTCAGGCAATTCCTGAACCTAGGTCAACTATGGCCAAGCAAATCGAAAGCAATCGGATGCGTGTTGATTATGGGCTTACGTCAAATGACTACCCAACCTTGACGACACACCCAAACACTCCAAACAACAAAAACATCAACCATATAAGGTTTTTCATAGATTTGGCTTCAAAATTCAATATTTGGCAATTTCACCAAAGCAATCCAAATCGAAAGCAAATGCACATGAACAAGTATTAGGAATTCATTCCTAACATCAATGATATCAAAAGAAATAGATGTGAGTTAGAAACTCACCTTTTATCTCACAAACAAAGAAGATGGAGGAGCTAAGTCACAAGGAGAAAACCAACTAATCGCTACTTCAACCCAACAAGCTTCAATCTAAGAACAAACAAGTATTTTCCTAAGTTAGGTTTAGGAAAACTTTCTGAAATTGAAGGAGAAAGAGTTGGAGAAGAAGAAGAGAGACTTACCAATAGCTTCTCTATGATTTTGGAGCAAGAATTTGGATTTTCAAGTATACTAGGGCTAGGAGTTTCCAATTCCCATTGTCTTCCACCATTATCAGTTTTTAGCTTCAGTTTTTATGAAATGAATAAGTGAATGGAAGGAGAGAAGGGCTGAGTTGGTTTATAGAACAGTTTGGGTGAAACCCAAACCCAAAAGCCCACTTAGCAAATAGCAAAATTCGACTTACTCCAAATATATCAAAGCTTATACTCAAAAAGATCGCAAACGACGTTTTGAACTCAATGGAAGTGGTCTTGAGACCCAATTCGACCGTTTGCAGAAAGTAACTTTTCGGACTATAATCCGACAAATGATGTTATATTTAAATAAAATATTTAAATATACAACCGATAAATATGCGGGTTGTTACAATCGGAATCGTTACATAGTTATCACAAAACAATGCCATACATTCCTCTCGAGCTCACTCATAAACTTATGCATCTCTATTATTGATTATCTCTTGTTTGGATCTTTTCCAACTGACAGCTCCGCCGTTGAGTTTAAAGACATAATGAGTCACTGACCTACTACACCTATATCACTTTGAATTATACACCTTCATAGAAAAGCCTCCATTCCCGTATATAAGGAATAAGTCCTTTATATTTCTTAAATACTTCAGTATACATTTTATAGTCATCCAATGTTTTACTTGAGGATTTGACTAGCACCATCTTACGCATCCTAATGCTTATGCCGCATCTGATCTAGTATATAGCATAGCGCACAGTATGAACCCTTTGGCTAAAACATAGGGGATCCTCTTCATACACCCTTTCTCCTTATTGGTATGAGGGGTATCCTTCTTAGAATGGACGATTCCAGACCGTGTTGGAATATTTCCACGTTTGAAATTCTTTATACTGAACCTTTTCAGTATGGTATCTATGTATAGAGATTGGGACAATCCTAACAACCTCTTAGATCTATCTCTATAAATCTTTATACATAGTATATCAGTTGCTCTTCCAAAATTCTTCATGAAGAAGTCCTTGAAAAGCCAAGCTTTTACAGATTGTAATAACGAATTGTCATTGCCAATCAATAATAGATTGTCGACATATAGCACTAAGAATATGATAGCGTTTCCTTGTTCCTTATTGTATATGCATGCTTTCTCCTTGTTCCAACAAAAAACAAAACTGTTTGGTTACCATATAAAAACACTTGTTCTAACTTCTTGAAGCTTGTTTAACTCCATAAATGGACTTAAACAATGCAAGCTTTGCCATCACTCCCATTAACCACAAATCCCTCAGATATGGCATATAAAAAGATTTTTTCTGAATTGCCATTTAGAAATGCTTTCTTTACATCCATTTGCCATATTTTGTAGTCATATAATGCAGCTATGGTTAGCATAATCTGAATGGACTTAAGCATGGCCATACGTGAAAAGGTATCATCATAATCAACACCTTGAATTTGAAAAAATTCTTTCGCAACGGCCCTTGCTTATAAGTCTCTATTTCCCCACATGCATTTAGTTTTTTCTTAAAAATCCATTTGCAACCAATAGGTCTTATCCCTTCAGGTACATCTAACAAAGTGCATACTTTGTTTTCATAAATGGAATCCATCTTGGATTTCATTGCTACAAGCCAGAGTGCAGAGTCTTTACTCTACAGTGCTTGTTGGGAAGATAAAGGAGTGTCATCATCTAGGACACAATCCTCCATCTCTCCATCCACGCATAAAACCTTAGTATCTCTCTAGTGCGTGAGATTCCCTACTAGACATTCTAATAGGTTGCATGTTTTCGTATACGGGTAAACTCGGTTCTTCCACTGGTTCAGCCTCAGTTTAACTTCTTGGATCTCATCCAATTCTACAACTTTGCTATTAATTTCCTCAGATAAAAATTCCTTTTCTAAAAAGATAGCATGTCAAGGAACAATAACCTTTTGTTCCTCTGTATTATAGAAAGTATACCATACTGAGTTTTTAGGATATCCAATAACTTTACACAGTGTCGAACATGCTCTTGCTTATTGTGACCAGCGTTCTTAACGTACAATAGAAAACCCCTCACCTTCAAATGCTTGACTTGTGGTTTCTTACCAGGCCATATCTCATATCGCATTTTAGGCATGGATTTACCGAGCAACAAGTTTAACATATGCCATGCGGTTTCTAGCGCATATCTCTAATAATACAGAGGTAACTCGGCCTTACTCATCATGGAACGAACCACATCTAATAAGGTTTGGCTCCTTCAAATCTAACGCACTGTTGTGTTGCAAAGTATAGGGTGGAGTAATCTGAGAGATAATCCCATTATTTTTAACTACTATTGGAATTCCTTTCCAATTTACTCATCTCCTTAATCTGATCGAAGAATTTTAATCTTACGGTCCACTTGGTTTTCTACTACGTTTTTATATTCAACAAATTTCTCATAGACATTGGATTTGTTCTTCATAAGATACAAGTATCCTAGTCTCACGAAATCATTAGTGAATGTAACAAACTAAGAATTACTTTGGTGATTATAAGCATTGGGCCACATACTTCATAATGTACTAAGCCTAAGAGTTCATCAACTCTTTCATTTCTCCCACTGAAAGGGTGCTTGGTCATTTTACCTTTGAAACACGACTCACACGTGTCAAATGACACATAATGAAGTGACGGGAGGAAACCTTTGGTTTTTAGTTTGTGTAGTCATTCTCACTAATATAACCTAACCGACAATACCAAAGATAATTATCCTTTATATTGGTAGAAGAATTATTCACAGAACGCACAAAATTAGTATTGATAACATAAATGCCATTTTTCAAGAACACCATTATAGGCATCATTTCCATTCAATCTAATGGTCATAATATTATTTGCACAATGAAATATATATCTAGTCGTAGACAATCTAGAATCAGATATAGTCCCACAAATAAAGTCTTTTACGAAATATAACTTATATAATATCTCACCACTAGGCAAATATAAATAATGATCTCTTACCAACTTGCATCTATGATAGATCCATCGGCAACTTAGAGTCTTATATCTCCTTTTGCTACGGAGTTCCAGTTCCTAAGCCCTTGTAATGGATTACATATATGTGTTCCTGATCCAATATCTTAAAAACAAGACATTTTATTGATTAAAAAATAATTCTGAATCATAAATGTACTTGATGGAGCTACAGACTTATTCTACTTTTTTTCTCTAACAATCTTCAAATAATTAGGACAATTCCTTTTCCAATGATCTTTCTTGTGGAAATAGTGTCATTCACCCTTGTCATTAGTCTTCTCACTTTTTCTATTCGTCTAACCTTCTGTTGGAACTGGGCTAGCCCACAGCGTAAGAATAGGGTGAATTTCAATTTTTTACCATTTTCGATATTTATTAGGCTTATGAAGTCTAATTCATTTAGAAATTTCTAAATTTCTTATAAATAAAATTATTATTTTATTCAAATTTATAAAATAATTCTATTTTATATCATATATATATCTGTTTCAAATTTATAAAATAATTTTATTTTATGTATTAATATCATATACATATATATGTGTGTGTGTATCATACACAAGCACACATACATACATACATACATACATACATACATATATATATATATGTGTGTGTGTGTGTGTGTGTGTGTGTGCGTGTACATGTATAACATAGCAAATCGTGCAAGGTATAACATGCTTGTGTATATGTAATAATCTACCCCGGAATATGCCTAAATTTCGACCTAAAAAAGTCACATCGTAACTTAGATCCATTCTAAGGTAAGTTGTTGGTAGAACTAAGAAAATACTAGTATAGAGCCATGACTAAACTTTTAGAACTCACGGTGAATGGAATAAAATATAATAACAGAGTGTACCCATTTATTTCAAAACCATACAAATTTCATAATACAAAAATCTATAAAAACTGTAACATAATATCCATTACAATAATTATCTAAAAGCAAGTAATAATAACAACTATTGCCACAAGTCAAGCTTCTCCATCTCTGAGCATTGTCACCGTAATCAGTCCATCCTTAACCTATGTTGTAATGAGGAAGGAGTTAGAACAACAAATGTCTGGTGAATAAAAATCTCGAGTCTTAACTTTTCTGTACTTGGGCATTATATTTCAAAACAAGAATATGTCTACAAACATAAAATTAATCAAAACCATTTAGTACTTCTTTATAAGGAAAGCAGGTAGGTCTAACCATTTAATACCTTCCATTTTCAAAAGTGGGTTTCCAGAATCTCATATCCCGATCAAACGTTAAATAGCTAATAATATAAGAGATGGTACTTAAGCTACTTAATATCTTTTATTGGAAATTAGGAAGACTCTGGTCATTTAGTACCTTAATCAAGGCAGACCCCATCATTTAATACCTATTTCCAAGGCATGCCCCTCACTAGTACTATCTAGTTGACATTATATGGAATATCTTAGGCCACTTACTACTTCCCTATCGAAAATAGGCAGACTCTGGTCATTTGATACCTTAATTAAGGTAAACCCCATCAGTTAATACCTATTTCCAAAAGCGGACCCCCATTGAGATACCACCTAACGTAACCCCTTTGCCATTTAATACTTCATCTAGGAAAAAAAGGCAGGGCCCACTACTTAATACATCAAGACCCCGAAGCAGACCCTACGTCTTATGGCCCATACTCATAATGCCATCTCACATTAGTCCTACTATTCGTAGAAACTGGTAGCCAGATTAGCTGGGTAGATTTCCCCTACATAATTTGGGACCAACATCGCATCATTACAAATATTTATCATTAGGATGTATCACATCAATCAAAGTGTACACAGCTTCTGTAGCTTCAAAGTGAGGGGTAAACTTCCATCATGTAACTCTATTAGCCTCGCATCCCTATGACTTGGCCATACATCAATTACTCTAGACACACACACACACACACCAATCTCATTGTTTCATAAATAAGGCCTTATAAGGAATTTTCCTTACTACATCTTAAAATAATAATTAGGCTATATAAGAGTTTCCTCTTATTTTCAGTTAACAATCAATTACCTTCCTAATTAGAGAAACAAATGAAAATAAATGCCTAATTAACTACGCCATATATGCAGTAATTATATGTTAATTATTCATGCCTAATAAGTTCTAAACGCACAGATTTTGCACTCTGAGCTTGCGTTAAATGTCAATTTTCTAACCAAATATTATTACAAGTCCTTTTTCTTCAAATTTCGAGGATCTCATGGGATTCTGATATCCTAAACAGAGAATAAATATTCATAATCAAAACTACAATAGCACACTTGTAAATAAAATAGAAACTTAATTTATTACACTAATTCGATGGAATATCTTAGACAACAAGAATTTCAATCTAAATCCCATATTTTATTCATCTCCTCTTGTACAAAGAAATAGATAATAATGAGTGGTGTAAATTATGAATACAATACGTAATCTAAACCCCTTATGGTATAAGAGTCAAAATTTGACACAAAGAATAAGGAGAAAGGAGATAGATTATGAAATTATCAAAAATTGCATAAAGGAAAAAAATTCCATCAAATTAATGTAATTAATTTAGAATCTAAATATAGAATCGACATATCGAAATAAAAAGGAAATTTAGGGGATTTTATCGATCATATTTTTGAAATCCTGAAATCCCTAAGGTATATTCAAATCCAAAAGAAATTCACTAAACAATTGCTGAAAGAAATAATAAGGTTTTCACTCACAGAATAACCTTAGCTTCTCCTTCCTTGGATTTGCATGGCTCACAGTCTCTTCCAGAATCTCTCTCTTTTGATATATATACACTCACATTCTTCCCCTCTTAAAATGGATTTCGTCCCACTATCTTTCAAGGTACGAATAGTGTAACATGTAATTACGTCCATGTTGTACAACCAAGTTATCTGCACAACCATTTATTCAACCAATAGTGCAATGTGATTATGTACTACAGACATATTAAAATGAGCTCAATCCTAGTCAAGCCTGGCATGAGCGTGTAATTGTGTCATGAAAGTATGTATGCAAATGACCAAAACATGTATAAAAATTTCTACACGAGGATAAAGTGGTTGTGAAAAAATGTAGAAACCATCTCCTACCATCCAATCTAGCAATCACGATGCAACCAAAATCTTGAAGAGAAAATTTTCTAGAGAAAGGTATAGGACGAAGAGTGCACATGCATCCCATCAAATTTATCTCACCATTGTACTTGAACCAATCTAATTCTTTGTTGCGGAGCCTCCGAGTTTCGTGCTCTATGATGCATGCAATGGCACATGACGCTATTGGTTTCGTCTTAAAATCCTCAAATGATTAGGCTCTACAACAATCGATATACTATGAAGGTATTTTCTCAAATGCAAAAATGTTATGGATTCTAGAAAATATAAAAGTTTTCTTTTTTTTCCCCATATTGCGAAAAAGACCCAATAAATCTGGTGCCTACTTTTCAACTACCTAAATCATATGACCTTCACACACTGCCTAATCAATTCCAACTTTCCAAAGTCTTGCAATACAAATCTGGTCTGAGTAGTATTTGTTGGTGGCTTCCAAACCGTAATTGGACGATTTGCATATCCTCCCTAAAAATCGCTTCAAGGGTGCCATACTAATCGTCCATTGATGAATACAATACTATGCGAATCCTACTATGGGTAAGCGCTACTCTGAAGGTCCTTCAAAGTCTAAGATGAAAGCTCTCAACAAATCCTCAACGTTCCCATCCATTACTTCAGTTTTTTCATCGGTCTTCAGTCGGTAAGCGATGCTTCGATTCAATGAAGTTCCTAAAGCTACTAGCAAACCCCTCCAAATTTGCTAGTAAACTAAGGGTCTCTATCAATAATGATGCAAAGTGCAACACCTTAAAGCTATGTTGGAGTGTTGCGGTTCCACTACTTCTAACGGAAAAAAATTTCCACCTTCATCTTAATCCTTGATCAATAGAAAATTCCACACTCATTCCTATACATTTACTCTTTTCCTTGCATGGCGCATTTTGTGATCTAAATCCCTTATGTTTCCCAAAATCTAATGTTTTTAGATTGAAACATTTACTTACTTTAGGTTGCTAATCTAATTTCCTCATTAACTTCCAGTTTTACCTATGTTTTATTACTAGTCAAGTGTTCCCATAAAATTCCCTTATTTACTTTGCTTCCCAACATATATCAAGTAGTTTAAATCCCATTCATAAAGTTTACACAGGAATAAAATGGGAATATATCTAATGCCACATCATCCACTATTCCAACAATTAAGGAAGATAACTAGCGACTATAATCCAAGAACTCCAAAAGAAAATTGTACAAGAAGTTGCCATTTATCAGTTAATATAAATGGTGTTGTGGTCCTACCACTCCTTTCTAAATTAATATGGGCTATCTTTAATATTTTATTCCTTTGTTACCCATTTTCTTAATTTCCCTTTTTTCAGTCTTTAATAAATGTCCATATATTGCTTCAATTAGTATTTATAGCAGCCGATCATTTCTGTCAGAATTGGACCATTTCCATTTAATCCTTCTTCGATCTTTTAACCTTCTTCAAGTTTCCAAAATCCATTTACTACTTGAATTTCTTTCTTTCTCAAATGTGATATCAAGTTTCCTTAATCAATCGCTATTAGATTACTTTTCCTCTCATTAATTACAAAGTTATTCCCGTTAAATTTGTAATTAACATGCGTTAATCCCAATCCATTAATTACTAACTAGTACACATATAGTCGTAATTTGTGCTACCTATATATATTCTAGTTGTTTAGTGTAGTTGTACGATATCTATATCTAACTACTAATTCTACAACTAGAATACTCATTTCCATATTTAAATTTATCGAAGCTACCCTTCCAAAAAATTACTATCATAATTTTTCATAAATTAATTGCAAGTGAAAGTTTTTCTTCATTTGAAATTACAAGGAATTATTTTCTTTTCTTTTTGTTGAAATAAGCAGTATAAACTATGGAAATGAATATCAATCTCTTACACGTCTCTTTCCTTTCTAGTCCTTGCAACGCACTTTTATACAAATTTTTGGAAATTGGATAATTTACGGAAATTAAACGGAAATTGCTCGAAACTTAAAATATAGAAATTCATATTACATGGGCAAACTAATTCACAACCAAATTATAGATCTGGAATATCTTTACACTTAACTTACTTCTTCAAATAGAGGTTTGGGACTGACTTCAAATTTCCAGATTTGAAATAAAAAATTTGTAATTTAATAATGAAATAATAACTAAAATGAAACGTAACAATGTTAATTATAGTTGGTCGGTAACAATTTGAATGAAATTCCAATTAATTGAAGTGATTAAGATGTTATAACTTGAATATAAATTGAATATATGAAAAAAATGTAAATGTTGATTTATTAATAAAAATATGCGTAGTAAATGGAAATTGAATAGAATAAGTGTAATATGAGTTGTTATAACAATTAGTGACTAATTGTTGTATGTTACTAATATACTTAATCCATTTCAATTAAAGGTGATAATTGTTACATTTATGTTAATCAAGACAATAATTGTACTTGTGAATGTAATAAAAGGTATAGAAATGTAAATTTTATTTGCATGACAATAATTGATGTAATAAAAAGGAATGAAACCAAGATAAATAATTAATTGGGATTTAAATTATAATTACTGTGTAAAATTTACAAAATTTCAATACAATTGACTTATAGTAGTTAATAAAAATAAAAGAAGGAAATGTAGCCTATTAGTGAAATAAGACATCAACAAATATTAACTATGTTATTTGAATAATAATTGATTGAATATAAAGTCTGAAATCAAATTTACACCATTTATTTAAATTAAATTATAATTAATCGGATTTAAAAACAGTTGAAATTGAACACTGTAATTAGTAAATTTTTAAACATTAAATTTATGTGTAACTTGTTTTGAATCATTATAAATGTCTAAGTAATCAAAAATGATGAAGTTTGTTGGTTAATAAATATTGAATTAAAAAAAGTGAAATAATTAATTAAATATTAATTTATTTAATTAACGTGAAAATAGCCATTTTGCCCAGTGACTCTGATTTCAACGAAACTAGTTTCATCGGATCCGTAACAGTGAATTATTGTAGGAATTCAAGTTTCGTAGCGACCGGACTTGTCGTATGATCGTACGGGATCGAAACGCCTAGAAATCAATTTAACTAAATTCATTTGAAATAAGATGATTTTAACATAACTTCTTCATTCGATGGAATTAGGACTTGAAACCTGTTCCATTGTGTTTAAAATATTGGAAACGTCTATTTTGACATATGGGATGATCCGTTTCCATTTCGGGAACGAAACGGGCATTTTGGTCGTTTATCGTTCAACTTCCAAATCAAATCGTGTCCATTCATCTCTATTTCTGACCTACCTATAAATAGCATGTTATAAATCCTAGTTGTTTCTTATTTTCATTTGTCTCTACGTTCATTTCTTTCTTAACTCCTCATTCCAATGGCAAACCAACCCTAATTCCCAAATTTCAAATTCAATTCCAAAATAAAACTTGTCCAAACTATATCGAATTATATATTGATTCGAAGCTCTCGGCGAGCGAACTCAAATCTGTGGTTCATTTGTGCAATAGGTGTAACGATCCTAAATTTTGAACAATTTAAATTGTGAATATTTAATTAATTTTGAATATTTGAATGATAATTTAAACTGAATTTCCGATATAACAATGAAATTGGTGATTAAATATTTAAAATTTAATCTATACAAAGCTGAAGAAAAATTTAAACTTGACTTTGGAGTTGAAATTGAATATTTAATTTGTAATTGAAATTCAAACTAATGACTTAAGAAAATAATTTGGATACAAGAATTTTTATTTATGTAAATTAATAAATTGATGGTTAAAATTTTAATAACATTCTTTTCTTTAGCTTAAATAAAAAAAAAAAAATCAATACAAAATAAAATAAACAAATACACTTAGTAAAAAAATTTAACAACATAACTTAAACAAAAATTTACAAAACAAAGTAATGAAAATAATTAGACAAAACAAATTGGATTTAGATAAATAGAAAAAAAAAAATAAGAGGAAAACTTGTTTATGGTTTGGGCTTTGAAATTTATACCGGCCCACGTTTGAATACTACTGCCTTTATCTTTAACCCGATTCCCCTTTATCTCACTTTACCATTTTCATTTCTAAACCCTAAACGAAATAACGAAACAAAATGGCGGCCTCTCCAAATTTTTGCTCGTCTTCAAATTAGGGCTTTCGGCTTCGATCTGCTCAATTGACTTCTTCGTCTCTGCTTCAATTGCTTCGATCGATCCTCTGGTTTTCGTTCATCTCTGCTTCGATCCGCTCTTCATGATAAGGTGAGTTTCTCCTCACGATTAATCTTCATGCAAGTTTTTAGATTTGTTTTGAAGTGAATGCTTGGTTGCATGCTGGGAATTGTGGGTTATGCATTATCAGTTGCTTGGATAAATTTATCTAAACTGTTGAACCAATAAGTACTTGATTGCATGCTTTGTTTTGGTGGTTTGTGGTTTTCAGTTGCTCGGTTAAAATTGAATTCTAGACCAATAAGAACAGATGGCTCACTGCATGTTGGTTGTTGGTTGTTCTTTTGCTATGAATTGCTCTGTTAATTTGTTATTTAAACTGATGAGGACAAATACTATTGAATTTAATTTTATTTAAACTGTTAAGAACAGAAGCTACTTAAATTTTAATTAAACTGATGAGAATGGATGTTATAAATTGTATTTTTAAATTGATAAACACAGATACTATAATTTTTAATTAAATTGATGAGAGCAGATGCTATATCCAAACTTTGCTCGTTATGTTTGTGGCTGCATGTGTTGGATTTGGCTTTGTTAAATGAATATTTGTACTGCTTTATGTGTATGTTGTTGTTAGAAAATGCTTGAGAATAGGAAATAGTTGTTGATCATCTCCGATCTTGTTCAGAAAACTGTTTTCTTAAGGAAAACCTGTCAAAAATCCTTTTTCTTTTCCCTTTGTCTCTTTTTGTTTCAATGGATTTTGTTTCAGTAAAACAAGATGGATTTTGTTTTAAACTTGTAAAGGAATCAAAGCAAAATGATTTGGATGCTTAAAATATTTGTGTGAATCTACATATACCCCTTTCACTGGCCATTTGCAAAATGAAATACTGCATCTTGTTTTCTGTGAATAACATCTTTTTTTTTAACAAAAAAAAAAAAAAAAAATTTAAGTAATTTTAGTTGCTTAGTTTATGCCTGTGATAATCATATTGAAGTGGATGATTGAGATGGAATTTCATGTGAGATGTATGTTTCTGAATGTTTGTTTTCTGTTGAAATTTGTCTTGCTTGATCTTGTTTGTTCTAGCATTCCAAGTGTATATCCAGATCAAAATCATAACCTTAGATCCAAATCTTTGTTAAAGTTAAGATTTAAACAAAGTAAATATACAGTTTTAATTTTTATTAAAAATGGAAAAGAATAAAAGGAATAAGTGAAACTGTAATGTTTTCTCTGAAAACTTAATAATAGAAGAACAACTGCATGTGTGTATAAATTAGACCATCCAGTTTCATTAATTCAAGAGTAAATATTGATTTCTCAAACCAATACTTGAATTAAAGGGTATACTCTGTTATATGTCTGTTGCACTTGGGTCTGGTCTCTGCTCTCCTGATTGTTCTACTCTTCATGTCATTATTGTTTGCATCCTGGTATGTGTTGCATTGCAGTTGATTCACTTCACTTGTGGTCTTCATATTTGACTCGAAACTTCTGTTTCAATTTGCATTATCTGATATGTTTCAGTTTCCATGTCAAGTTGTATCCATGCTGTTGCACTTTGGTCTGGTCATTGTTTTCCTGGGTGTTCAAGTCTTCATCTCCATTTTGTATGTACTGTTAGTACTTCATCCATGTTGTTCCTGTCTGCATTCCCATTTTTGCATGTGATTGAACTAAGTATACTTGTTTAAAATTTGTTTGCATGTGAATGAAATATCAAAATGTCTCTCTGTTTGAAAATGTGCACATATGAATAATATGTTAAAAAGGGGAAAAAGTAAATCCATTTATCTGATTATCTTTAGCATGGGATGCTTAAATGGAAGTAGGTTGTGATGGTGTAAAACAATTTATTAAAATGTTAGTAAGCATCAAGTAGCTTCTCTGTTTTAAACTGCTAGGTGAATGAACATTTTAATTATAACTTAAGTGGTTAGTTATATTTTGCTTGACAAATTTCTGATATAATTGATGCTTGCATGAGTATATATAAGTATATGATCTGTGTGTATGAATTAAATGACTTGTGCCTGTATTTACTTGGATTGCTCTTCTCTGTTTTAAACTACAGAGAGTAAGAATAGAAGAAGAATTCAAATCTTCTGATCAGTTCCTTGTTAGGATTTAAGGTTTGAACATGATATGCTTGTTTAAACATTAATTTAAGTTAAAAAAAAAAAAATCTTATTCAAGCAAAACAAATGTAGGAAATCCTCTGATTAAATCTTCTGTTTATAACTAATGATTTGAAAAGAATTCTTACTGGATTTTGTCTCCAGGATGAACTGCTGTTTGAAACAAAATTCATTTTTGCCTTGCACTCCATTTTCTTCTTTTGAAAACTGTTTTCCTGAGAGTGCATTACTACTTGAATTGATTTCCAGATTAACATTTTGCTTTGAACTGAGTTGAAAACTGAAGCTCTGTTTGATTTGTATATTTTTTTTTCTTTGCTTTGGAAATCACTGTATGCTTTTCCAGGTTCTTTTGTGTTGTTATTTCCAGAATACTCTATGTCTATAACTTCAGTTTCTCTAAAGTTTTGATTTAAACTCAAAACCACTTAATCTAGCCTCTGTTTAAAACTTAGGTTTCAAATGAAACTTGTTTGTTCCATCTGCACTTGAACTTGTGATACTTTTATACTGTCATGTTGTACTTGCTACTGTTGCATTACTTGTTTCACTTAAGTTTTGTAACTGAAGCTTACTGTGTTCATTTTGAACACCTTGTATTTCCAAAACTTTGATATGTTCAGTCTTCATATCCATTCCATTTTGCATGCCTGATGTATTCAGTCTTCATTTAAGTCTTCCCTGTGTTCATGCACTTTGGTTTGTGGCAGTTTGCATGTCCATTCACTTCTCTGTGCATGTTGCAGTCTGTAGTGATGTTGCATATGTATTTTGTAGCTTGCTCTCTACTTGTATTTATGGTTCTTTGCTGGTATGGTCTGCATATTGACTGTTGCAGTCCAACTTGTTGTTGGTCTTACTTAAAATTTTGTAGCCAGTTCCCTCAGATACATGTATACTCGTTCAAATTGACACCGTCACTTGTGTTGGTCACTGCCTATTACTGTACATATCCTCTGATACATGTTTGCATTCCATTTGAACTGTGTAGTGTTTTCCCTGTGCACACAGTTCCCAGTTCCCTCTGATACATGTATACTTGTTCAAATTGGCACTGTCCAGTCCATATTGTTGGCATTGAGTTGTGGCACTGATTGTGTAGTCTGCACTGAGCACTTGGGTTTGTATTTGAGTTCTATTACCTCAGCCTTGTGGTCTGCACTACTTGTGTAGCTGGGTTGTTGTGCATACATGTTGATTCTATGGTTGTTGATATGCCTTGTGCTTGTAGTTGTATTTGGGGCTGCTGAAATTGTTGTGCATTGCGGCCTGTACTTGTGCTCTCTGCCTTTGACCTGCTGTGTTGTTTCTGTTCTGGCTTGTTATTGTATCTTTGTGGTCTTTGTGATTGCACTTGCATACGTGTCGGCAAGGCAGTGCACATGTGTGTAAACATACGTGTGTACTACAGCCACACACGTTTGACAGAATTTAAAAAATTGAAATTGTTAATGTAAAGTCCATAATAGATTAGACCGATTCATTTGTTTCACCATCTCTGTAACCATTTATTTCAGTTCATTTCAAATTTATTTACTTGAATAAAGATTAATCCTGACTCGAGTGTTTTTGTGTTTTGCAATAACGCTCGGGTCAGACCGAGTATTTTTGCAGCTTAAAGATTTGCTCGCAGCGAAGTTAGAGAGAGGGGGATTTCAGCACCACTAAAGTTTTAGCTAAAATTTTTTCTCTTGTACTTAAATTTATAAATTGTTTCCGCTGTATAAAATGTAATGTATTGTAAACTCTGATATTTGTATATAAAAGAAAAGTTTGTTTATAAAATATGATTACTATTCTGTGATTCTGTAGCTGATTCTGTTTAAATGTTATAAACTAAATAACAATCCGTCATTTTGAACGTTTCTAGTTGGTTTAATTACCGACTAGAGGCGGTCAAGGCGGCGGGTCGTTACAAAGTGGTATCAGAGCTTTGGTTTACACAAAGCTTAGTTTATGGCATTTAATATGAATAGTTACTAGAATCACTTTAAAGGAAGTGTTTTCAAATCTAACGAAGTTTAAAATTGTTTTCTTCAAAATAAAAGGTATTTTGAAATTTAAAATTATTTTTGGAAATTCCCCTCTCTAAAGTTAGGATTGCGGTAGTTTCTATTCGGTGAGGTCTCGTTAGACTTGAGTTTCGATCGTTCGGAAACTCATTATCGAATCTTTGAGAGTTATGGAAAATGAAATGTAAGTCAAGTGGATTAATGAATTGGTTTAAATTGGCTTAAATCAAATATTTTGAATATCTCCAAAGTAGTAATTGGAAAATAAAATGATATGTCAATTTGATTATAATCAAGTGGATTATTGAACTATAACTTGGAAATTTAATTTTGAATTCTTTTGAAAATTGATTTCAAATGTGGTGAAGAACGATTTAGTAAATGAATGGATTATAAGTATTTAACTTATAATATGGACTTTTGGTGTATATAACTAAGTTATATAAATTGAATTGAATCAAATTAAGAAAGGAGATTATAAAACGAAGTTTTATAAATAGAAATGGAATTTCTAGAGATGTTTGTAAAATCCGCAAACGACTTATTTTGATAAGTAAATTGTTGTAACTTATTAAAGGAATTATATCTATGGTTTTGAACGGTGAATAAAATATCAAAAGAGATATGAATCTAATGAAAATTCGAAATAGATTTAAATAGATTCAATGATGCATTTGAATTTGAACGGGCATGGAATTAAGTTGAGTGGAAAACTTAGTATTGGGAATTTGAAATCGGTTTAAAACCAATATTTTTGAAGTGTATGTGGAATTCAAACCATGAATTAAGTTGAAGTTGAAAACTTAAATGGGAATGTTTTTGGGAAGAAACATTATGTAAATGAAGATAATTCATTTTGAAATGTGTTAAGAATCGAAAGCATAGATTTCAACACTTGTTGTTGAAATAGACGTTTTCGAGTGGAAAATGGAAATGGTAGATTATAACATTTGTTGTTATAGTAAATAATTTCAAAAGGGAAATGATTTTGTTTAGTATTGGGATTTACATATCTATTTTTAAATTTGAATCCTTATACTAGTGGTTTTGAGTCGTCGTAACGATGTTTTGCGCAACATTCGTTTTGACTCAAATAAAATGTGTTTAAAAGAATGGTTTTTTTTAAGAATGAATATATACTTGATTTTGGTTTGAAGTATATTGAATATTTTCAAAGTGTTGAAAATAAGTGGATTTGTAAATTACTTATTATTGAATAAGTGTGGGTATGTTTCCCTATATGAAATGAATGGTTTGAAATTTTATCTTTTGAAGATAAATTGAAAATGAATTTGTGAAATCGATTTGAAATCGTATATTCATAGATACTTTGGAAATGTAAATTCACTATGGAATTTATAAAAGAAAGGGGAATTTGTTAAAAATAAATATTGATTTATTTTTGAAATGTGGAAATAAATTTACGGATTTGGAACGTAAGTTTAAAATAAATCGGTAAGGATTTATTTGATTAATTTAAGTGAACCATTTGAAGTTTAAAATGGATAAATATTTGGAAATGTTTCCATTTAAGGAAATTGCTTTGAAATTTGTTTTCAAAGATTAAAAGGTGCAAAATGATTTGAATTTGTTTCAAATGGCTAAGTGTGAAATTTTTATATCTTGTAAAGATATTATTTTTGGGAAATTTGAACAATTAGTTCAATTTGGAAATTTTCAAAGTGATTGAATTTTGAGTTAAATTGAGTTTAACTTTGACACACAAAAACAATGTGAGTTGAACTTTGAATTTTAAATGGATGATTTGGATTGTATGTCTAACGTCGTGAATTGACGACATATCAGTTGATTTCTATTAAATATATATCTGTTGGTGGCGGGGAATTTATTCTCTTAGCTTAACACCCTTCTCTGAGACGTACGAGCTCAGAGGTTATATATCGATAGACATCAATTATGTGTTGAGAATTGACGATGTAGCGTGAAATCCAAATCGAGTGTGTGAAGTCGATAATAAATTGGATTGTGAATGTGTATTAGGTTTGATATAACCTTAAAATTCCAAATCGACTTAGAGGAAAATTTTAAATGGATAATGAAATGGAAAATTGTGAATCCTCTATTTGTTATGGGTATGAAATGTTGTGGTTTTCATAACGTATATGTGTGAATACGATAAATTCGAAAACCAATTAGTTTGGAAAAGTAATTGTTGTGGAAAACTTATTTAAGTACATGGGTTGTACTAAGTGTGAAGTGAAATATTATATATGTATGTATAATATTATGTTTTCCAAAATTGAGGATATGGAAAGGTACCTTCCATTTATACTGTGTGACTGTGTGATGGTGATGGAACTCGAGATGAGTATCCATTTAAAAATCGTAGCTACGTAGTATTTCCATTAGTTGGATGACCATTTATATTTCCATTAGTTGGATGACCATTTATATTTCCATTAGTTGGATGACCTTTTGTATTTCCATTAGTTGGAATGTCCTTTTGGACTGGTATAGTGTGCTAGCGTAATTCGAGGGGCGAGATGCCTATGGTTACAAGCGATTCCACTGGGATAGTGGCGTAACCGCCGAGTATACCGCGATCTAGTTACACTCGGGTGGTAGCGTAATTTGAGGGGCGTGATGCCTACAGTTACAAGCGATTCCACTGGGATAGTGGCGTAACCGCCGTGTAAACTGCAATCTACAAACCAAAGCGTAATTCGAGGGGCGAGATGCCTACGGTCACGAGCGATTCTACTGGGATAGTAGCGTAACCGCCGTGTGAACCGCGATCTTTGGCAACAACCATGGCGTAATTCAAGGGATGAGATATCCACAGTTACAAGCGACTCTACTGGGATAGTAGCGGAACCGCCGAGTAAACTGTGATCCATGGGGGAATGTGCTTTCCATATCCATTTTTAAAAGAATTTTTAAAAGTATTTTCACTGGGAATTGAAGCAAGTATATTTAGTACTTGGGGATTGTTAGACTTGCGCCTGGCCAGCGTATGCCTAATGTCTTTAAGAACGACAGTAGACTTGTTAAATTTCGAGTTAGCAAGTATTTTCGAACTTTAATAGAAAATCAATTATCTAGAATTAGAATTCGCATAATTCCAACCTAATGAATTAAGGAAGAGGATTTTTGAAGGGTTTTGAAAGTCCACAGCTTTGGAAAAGTTATAATATGTAAATCTCTAATATAAAGTGTTTCAAATTTAAAATTTTGGGTTGTAAGTTGAAAATTTTAGTAAAGATTTTTGTGTCTTGATTGTAGAAAATAATAGACAAAAGAGTTAATTAGCAAAGCTAGCGAGATAAAACAAATAGAATGAATCCTATATTCATTCATCTTTAATAAGTGTTGAACTTGATAAAATTGAGTAAAATATAAATATTAGTGAAATTTTAACAATCATTTCTTTACTTGTAATTTCGGGACGAAATTCTTTTAAGGAGGGGAGATTGTAACGATCCTAAATTTTGAACAATTTAAATTGTGAATATTTAATTAATTTTGAATATTTGAATGATAATTTAAACTGAATTTCCGATATAACAATGAAATTGGTGATTAAATATTTAAAATTTAATCTATACAAAGCTGAAGAAAAATTTAAACTTGACTTTGGAGTTGAAATTGAATATTTAATTTGTAATTGAAATTCAAACTAATGACTTAAGAAAATAATTTGGATACAAGAATTTTTATTTATGTAAATTAATAAATTGATGGTTAAAATTTTAATAACATTCTTTTCTTTAGCTTAAATAAAAAAAAAAAAATCAATACAAAATAAAATAAACAAATACACTTAGTAAAAAAATTTAACAACATAACTTAAACAAAAATTTACAAAACAAAGTAATGAAAATAATTAGACAAAACAAATTGGATTTAGATAAATAGAAAAAAAAAATAAGAGGAAAACTTGTTTATGGTTTGGGCTTTGAAATTTATACCGGCCCACGTTTGAATACTACTGCCTTTATCTTTAACCCGATTCCCCTTTATCTCACTTTACCATTTTCATTTCTAAACCCTAAACGAAATAACGAAACAAAATGGCGGCCTCTCCAAATTTTTGCTCGTCTTCAAATTAGGGCTTTCGGCTTCGATCTGCTCAATTGACTTCTTCGTCTCTGCTTCAATTGCTTCGATCGATCCTCTGGTTTTCGTTCATCTCTGCTTCGATCCGCTCTTCATGATAAGGTGAGTTTCTCCTCACGATTAATCTTCATGCAAGTTTTTAGATTTGTTTTGAAGTGAATGCTTGGTTGCATGCTGGGAATTGTGGGTTATGCATTATCAGTTGCTTGGATAAATTTATCTAAACTGTTGAACCAATAAGTACTTGATTGCATGCTTTGTTTTGGTGGTTTGTGGTTTTCAGTTGCTCGGTTAAAATTGAATTCTAGACCAATAAGAACAGATGGCTCACTGCATGTTGGTTGTTGGTTGTTCTTTTGCTATGAATTGCTCTGTTAATTTGTTATTTAAACTGATGAGGACAAATACTATTGAATTTAATTTTATTTAAACTGTTAAGAACAGAAGCTACTTAAATTTTAATTAAACTGATGAGAATGGATGTTATAAATTGTATTTTTAAATTGATAAACACAGATACTATAATTTTTAATTAAATTGATGAGAGCAGATGCTATATCCAAACTTTGCTCGTTATGTTTGTGGCTGCATGTGTTGGATTTGGCTTTGTTAAATGAATATTTGTACTGCTTTATGTGTATGTTGTTGTTAGAAAATGCTTGAGAATAGGAAATAGTTGTTGATCATCTCCGATCTTGTTCAGAAAACTGTTTTCTTAAGGAAAACCTGTCAAAAATCCTTTTTCTTTTCCCTTTGTCTCTTTTTGTTTCAATGGATTTTGTTTCAGTAAAACAAGATGGATTTTGTTTTAAACTTGTAAAGGAATCAAAGCAAAATGATTTGGATGCTTAAAATATTTGTGTGAATCTACATATACCCCTTTCACTGGCCATTTGCAAAATGAAATACTGCATCTTGTTTTCTGTGAATAACATCTTTTTTTTTAACAAAAAAAAAAAAAAAAAAAATTTAAGTAATTTTAGTTGCTTAGTTTATGCCTGTGATAATCATATTGAAGTGGATGATTGAGATGGAATTTCATGTGAGATGTATGTTTCTGAATGTTTGTTTTCTGTTGAAATTTGTCTTGCTTGATCTTGTTTGTTCTAGCATTCCAAGTGTATATCCAGATCAAAATCATAACCTTAGATCCAAATCTTTGTTAAAGTTAAGATTTAAACAAAGTAAATATACAGTTTTAATTTTTATTAAAAATGGAAAAGAATAAAAGGAATAAGTGAAACTGTAATGTTTTCTCTGAAAACTTAATAATAGAAGAACAACTGCATGTGTGTATAAATTAGACCATCCAGTTTCATTAATTCAAGAGTAAATATTGATTTCTCAAACCAATACTTGAATTAAAGGGTATACTCTGTTATATGTCTGTTGCACTTGGGTCTGGTCTCTGCTCTCCTGATTGTTCTACTCTTCATGTCATTATTGTTTGCATCCTGGTATGTGTTGCATTGCAGTTGATTCACTTCACTTGTGGTCTTCATATTTGACTCGAAACTTCTGTTTCAATTTGCATTATCTGATATGTTTCAGTTTCCATGTCAAGTTGTATCCATGCTGTTGCACTTTGGTCTGGTCATTGTTTTCCTGGGTGTTCAAGTCTTCATCTCCATTTTGTATGTACTGTTAGTACTTCATCCATGTTGTTCCTGTCTGCATTCCCATTTTTGCATGTGATTGAACTAAGTATACTTGTTTAAAATTTGTTTGCATGTGAATGAAATATCAAAATGTCTCTCTGTTTGAAAATGTGCACATATGAATAATATGTTAAAAAGGGGAAAAAGTAAATCCATTTATCTGATTATCTTTAGCATGGGATGCTTAAATGGAAGTAGGTTGTGATGGTGTAAAACAATTTATTAAAATGTTAGTAAGCATCAAGTAGCTTCTCTGTTTTAAACTGCTAGGTGAATGAACATTTTAATTATAACTTAAGTGGTTAGTTATATTTTGCTTGACAAATTTCTGATATAATTGATGCTTGCATGAGTATATATAAGTATATGATCTGTGTGTATGAATTAAATGACTTGTGCCTGTATTTACTTGGATTGCTCTTCTCTGTTTTAAACTACAGAGAGTAAGAATAGAAGAAGAATTCAAATCTTCTGATCAGTTCCTTGTTAGGATTTAAGGTTTGAACATGATATGCTTGTTTAAACATTAATTTAAGTTAAAAAAAAAAAAATCTTATTCAAGCAAAACAAATGTAGGAAATCCTCTGATTAAATCTTCTGTTTATAACTAATGATTTGAAAAGAATTCTTACTGGATTTTGTCTCCAGGATGAACTGCTGTTTGAAACAAAATTCATTTTTGCCTTGCACTCCATTTTCTTCTTTTGAAAACTGTTTTCCTGAGAGTGCATTACTACTTGAATTGATTTCCAGATTAACATTTTGCTTTGAACTGAGTTGAAAACTGAAGCTCTGTTTGATTTGTATATTTTTTTTTCTTTGCTTTGGAAATCACTGTATGCTTTTCCAGGTTCTTTTGTGTTGTTATTTCCAGAATACTCTATGTCTATAACTTCAGTTTCTCTAAAGTTTTGATTTAAACTCAAAACCACTTAATCTAGCCTCTGTTTAAAACTTAGGTTTCAAATGAAACTTGTTTGTTCCATCTGCACTTGAACTTGTGATACTTTTATACTGTCATGTTGTACTTGCTACTGTTGCATTACTTGTTTCACTTAAGTTTTGTAACTGAAGCTTACTGTGTTCATTTTGAACACCTTGTATTTCCAAAACTTTGATATGTTCAGTCTTCATATCCATTCCATTTTGCATGCCTGATGTATTCAGTCTTCATTTAAGTCTTCCCTGTGTTCATGCACTTTGGTTTGTGGCAGTTTGCATGTCCATTCACTTCTCTGTGCATGTTGCAGTCTGTAGTGATGTTGCATATGTATTTTGTAGCTTGCTCTCTACTTGTATTTATGGTTCTTTGCTGGTATGGTCTGCATATTGACTGTTGCAGTCCAACTTGTTGTTGGTCTTACTTAAAATTTTGTAGCCAGTTCCCTCAGATACATGTATACTCGTTCAAATTGACACCGTCACTTGTGTTGGTCACTGCCTATTACTGTACATATCCTCTGATACATGTTTGCATTCCATTTGAACTGTGTAGTGTTTTCCCTGTGCACACAGTTCCCAGTTCCCTCTGATACATGTATACTTGTTCAAATTGGCACTGTCCAGTCCATATTGTTGGCATTGAGTTGTGGCACTGATTGTGTAGTCTGCACTGAGCACTTGGGTTTGTATTTGAGTTCTATTACCTCAGCCTTGTGGTCTGCACTACTTGTGTAGCTGGGTTGTTGTGCATACATGTTGATTCTATGGTTGTTGATATGCCTTGTGCTTGTAGTTGTATTTGGGGCTGCTGAAATTGTTGTGCATTGCGGCCTGTACTTGTGCTCTCTGCCTTTGACCTGCTGTGTTGTTTCTGTTCTGGCTTGTTATTGTATCTTTGTGGTCTTTGTGATTGCACTTGCATACGTGTCGGCAAGGCAGTGCACATGTGTGTAAACATACGTGTGTACTACAGCCACACACGTTTGACAGAATTTAAAAAATTGAAATTGTTAATGTAAAGTCCATAATAGATTAGACCGATTCATTTGTTTCACCATCTCTGTAACCATTTATTTCAGTTCATTTCAAATTTATTTACTTGAATAAAGATTAATCCTGACTCGAGTGTTTTTGTGTTTTGCAATAACGCTCGGGTCAGACCGAGTATTTTTGCAGCTTAAAGATTTGCTCGCAGCGAAGTTAGAGAGAGGGGGATTTCAGCACCACTAAAGTTTTAGCTAAAATTTTTTCTCTTGTACTTAAATTTATAAATTGTTTCCGCTGTATAAAATGTAATGTATTGTAAACTCTGATATTTGTATATAAAAGAAAAGTTTGTTTATAAAATATGATTACTATTCTGTGATTCTGTAGCTGATTCTGTTTAAATGTTATAAACTAAATAACAATCCGTCATTTTGAACGTTTCTAGTTGGTTTAATTACCGACTAGAGGCGGTCAAGGCGGCGGGTCGTTACAATAGGGTTTTTGATTGTCCTGATGTGATCAAACCATTTTCGGCCATTCGTGTGTCATCGTGGAGGGTTAATGGCGGATCGTCCATTTAGGAGCGATCAACTGGTACTGTTGCGTAGAGGAGGCCGCATGCTTTCGATACATGTGGCGTCTTAAGGCTGGAAGCGTATGGATTCGTGGTAGTTTGTGGTCAAAGAGGATGGCGGGACTGCGTGTAGAGATGACCGGAGGTGGCCGATGGGGTCGCATGACCCATGCGTGGGTGTGGCGTGAGTAGCTCGGGTCGATGAAATTGCCTGATTTAGTCGCAGGCGAACGAGGCGATGGCAGTTGTAGGTAACCGACGGCAGTTGCGTCTGTAGCTCGTGCATATTTGGGAGTAGGGTTTTGTTTACGAGCAGGTGATGCTTACGTTGCTTGTTTATTTTGTTTTCTTTATTTATTTAAATTTTCAATTTTTCTAACGTACATAACTTTTAAGTACGAGGCCCGATTCACTCATGGTTTGGTTTGTCGGGATCATATTAGAAATTGTGGACATTTGATGCTGGTTTGGACAAATTTTGAGACCGTTTGAATTTGGGCCCTAAATTGGATTCAAATTCGATTTAAATTCAAAGGTGAGTTTTTTAACTCACTCTCACCTTCTAAAATTTCTTATGTTTGTTAAATTAAATTTTTAATGTGATTGAAAATTTATTTATGACTATTGGTATATTTTAAATCGTCATCATAGTTCATTTGAATTTATTTGAATTAAATCGTTATTTAATTTATTATTGAATTTAAATTTCCAGTTAAATACCTGTTATTGATTTATCAATTATTATTGATGTTATTGATTGATTTGGATGACGATTGTGAAGGATGTTTATTATTGACATTGGATGAATGGATATTGTATTTTATATCGTTATAAACTGCAAGTTCACTATGAGTTAAAATGATACATACTTTAATGATCTATAGATTTGGGAACAATTGTTATGGGTTGAAATGATAGACTCCAGCAATTTTATGGATTTTAATATTAAATTTCGGGATTGCGGTTTGTAATAATATATAACCGTAAATTTTAAATTAAGGATTGAAATGATAAATCTCTGTATCACTTGACCCTAGGATAGAGAATTATATACGGACACTGGATTGGTTAAATTAAATGATTTTTGAATTTAATTGAATGATATATTAAAATAAGAATTTGATTTATATAAATTGAATTATTATTGCAAATCAAGTTTATGTTGAAATGTGAATTGGTTTAAAGAAATTGCTTTAAGAAATTTAATTGGAAGTTTAAATTTAAATTTATTAAGTATAAATGAAATTCTATCGGAATTGAGCGATTGACTTTATTTGAAATATAACTTTGAAATATTCTAAAATTGGAGTAATTTGAATTGATATTTGAACATGGATTGAAAATGATATGAAACTCAATAGTTTATTGAAATTTAAAATTAAAAGGTTTGAAAATTTGGTTTGTTGATTTGGAAACTGAAATGGTCCAAAGGTGTTGAAATGAAATGAATAGTTTAATTTGATATTAATTCCAAATTCATATTTTAATATAAACTGTTTTTAAAATATATTATTTTTAAAATTTCTAATTATTAAGATTTTCAAATTTATTAAACTATTTAACCAATATGAACTATATAAATTATTTTAACATGTTTTAAACCAATTTAAATTTTATTTAAACTAATTTAACCGTTAATTTAATTTAAATGTAATTAATCTATTTTAAAGCTATTTAATCTATTTTAATTATATTTAATCTATATTAAATCTATTCAACTATCTAAAATCAAGTTAAACTATTTTTAATCTATTTTACATTATTTTAGAGTATTATAATTATTTAAACTATTTTAAATCTATTAAAATATTTATAACTATCTGAACTATCTTTCTAAATTTCAAACTAAGTATAGTAGATGTGTTTATTCAAACCCTCGATTTTAAAGTGAATATGGTTAAATGACATATAACCTAAGTTGGGATTAAAATAACATATTTGAGTTAATATGATAACTTTGAAATGAGAATTTTAACCTATTATTGAAATATGACTTTTGAAAGGAAATATAATTCAGAAACTATGATTTCAAATGAGATATGATGTAAAAGGTGAATATGATTTCAATCTGAATATGTTTTCGAATTGATATGGTTTTGAAATTGAATATGATATTTTGAGATCAATTATGAAATTATTTTGGAAATGTAAAAGAACCATCCGGTGTGTAATAAGCGTTTGGTTGTTAAAAAAACCGAGATCGGATATTTTCATACTCTCTGCCAATACTGAAAACCACTTTAACAAACGTGGTGGAGATTCCAAAAATAAAGTAGGATGGTTTGGTGAACGATTCTGTATGATGTATGATGTGACCCTGACTCCCGTGTGTCAGCTTAGATGTGACTAAAATCAGGAACCATGTCGAGCCAAGTGAGGTCATTCCTCCGATCGGGCACATTTCTTTGGTACTATATTCTGACGTTGTGATTTGATTGGTGGTAACCCTTTATTTTGATTTGGAAGTGTGTTCCGAGGTGGGCTGTAGTAGGTGCTATGCGTTGCCACTAGTCCGGATCCACAAATTGTATAGCTACCCTGGCGTTTCCTCGTGTGTCGTGTTCACATGCCCTAGAGCGCCTTCTACGAGTTCGTTTTGTACCACACCTATGGAGTGCCCTGTGATAGCCTTCTAGTTTACGGGGGAGTTACGATACTATATGGACTATGGGAATATATAAAATGTCTTAAGGCGGATATGGGTAACGCCTTAACGCTATTTTAATACTTAACTTTACTCTAGACATATTATAATAGCGTATTGTACTACATAGTAGATAGTTTAACGAATCCTTAGGAGATGTGAATCCCGAACATCTCTTAAGTTATTGCACTCACATTTGACACTGGATAAGAGATGTCAAACTTCATAAACATCTCCGACGTTGTCACACTCATATATACCGTTGATTTAACTTACATAAGATCTTTTAGTTCTGACTCGAGTGTTTTGCCTTTTCAATTCGCTCGGGTCAGCCTAAGCATTTCAGGATTTGAAGACCTTATTTCTGGAGGACGGAGATAAAAATTTGTACCATTTTATTTATTATATTATTCCACTGCATTCATACTATCCCGCTGCATTGTTATTTATCTCTGTTGTATGTAACTCTGATTCTGTGTTGTATAATTATAATCAAATGTTTCTAAACAGTTTTATGAACTGTTATTTGATGATTATATTTTGTCGTTCCGCTGCGAGATTCTGTTTTGTTTTCTTTCTTTCTCTTTTTTCATTTATCCCATAACAATCTACCCTTTTGAATGGTTTGAGTTGGGCATGTGTGCCTGCTTCAAACATCCAAAAAGGCAGGTCGTTACAACCTTATTACTCAAAATATACTATTATTTGTAGAAATATATCTCTTAACTTTGCTTAAAAACTCTTAAAATCTCTTGCATGCTTTTTTATCAAATCCAATATTATTATTATTCATAGTAACATTTTGTATTCAAATTAGGAAAAACACATAAATTCTCATCTTTACATAAATGTTTCTCCTTATACAAAAACATCTAACTAATTTATCAATCATCATTTAAATCCAATCAATGGTCAGAGATTCCTTTTATAACTTTATATGATAGAAAAATAGATGGAGTAGACAAAGATAACTTCTATCTTGCTCTATTCTTCCTTTCAGTATCTCATTTGCCCGAATTCACAAATCTATTATTAGCCAAATTCCAGCCATTATTCTCTTCATCAATTTACATAGGAATGCTGTCCTTTCTATACTATCAGATATTCTATTCTTTCTGTTCTCTATTTCTCTGTCCCAAAATAGGTGTTATTTATATCTATAAACCCCTAAAAAGAGTTCTAAAGAAAGAACTTTTAGGTTTATAAACAAGGAAAAATAGAAGGATCAAAGGACAAAAAATTAAAATCTTTTTAATCAAACTAAAAAGGTTAATGAATGAAAACTTTTTGGGTCATTAATTTACAATTAAAACCATAAATACATCGCTTTTAAAAATGGAATTACATTTCCAAACTTTTCTAAAACTAATGGTGGTATATTTCCAAAGCTGTCTAAAACCATATTTATATTTCCAAAAATTTCAACTTATACAACCTCTCAATAGTTGTAGAGGGAGGAATTTTCAAATTTAATGCATAGGAAATATAACATAGAAAAATAAAAGAATACAAAAACAAGGAATTTGAAAGCTTTTTTAATCCAATCAAATTTTAAATTGAGAAGTTAATAAATGGAAACTTTTTTCAACTTCTCAAGTCACCAAATCTTTAAATTAAAATCACCTACCGAAATTGTTTCACCATCCTTTATATATTTACAACTTCTTTTCAAAATTTAGTACAAAACAAACGCTCGTATAATTTGAAGGTCATCTAAAATCACTTTTTATCAAAAAATTCTAACTTATAAGATTTTGACTTCAAAATCTTTTGAAAGGCACTTTCAAAAATTTATGGGGTTTTCAAAGAAACTGTTTTAACCAGTTGTGTCCGAAAAGGTAGGACTAAAATTTGTTCTTACCTTTAAATCTTTATACGCTACCCATTAAAAATCTGATTTCCTCCTTGTCATGATAAATGTATTCCTTCTTATGGAAGTTTGATCCTTTCTTTACTTTCGTATTTTATTAGTACATAACACCTTCATTTGTTACCTCCCGAAATATTAACTTGTCTGTATTAGTTGTCAGCCTAACGAACATTTCCTTAAAGTCATTGATTTCCTATCGACCTTACCATCTACGATTCATATCCCTCTTACCTTAGTACTTATATGGCCTACATTGATAAGGAAGTTTAGGTTCGACAAAGAAGTATAATTTAGCTCTATTTATTTTTCAACTCATAGTGCTTCATGCACCCCTTCAGAATATGGTAGCGGCTACTTCTATAGTCGGAATTTATAGAGTTAAATGTAAGTTCAAAATAAGTATATATGTATAGTATGAGTTTTCAAAAAATCTTTTGAAAAAACCTTTTTCAAAAATGACAAGTACGCCACTCATATGCATAGTATACTTTCCTCATTGATGGGTAACCTGGGCTTTAATACCGAATGTAACAACCCACCCTAAAACATGCCAAAATTTCAACCCAGAAAAGGCCCATCAAAACTTAGATCCATTCTAAAGTATGCTAACAGTATAAAAAAGAAAATAACAGTATAGAACCATACACTACACCATATTGGCAGTTTTGTAACGCCCCCATGCGGAAGAATCGCAACGGCTTTTAGCCATTGCTAAATAGCAACGGCTTTGAACCGTTGTAAAACACTTATGAACGGCTTAGGGCCGTTTTAATTTTGAAACGGCTTAAAGCCGTTGTAAATTTTTATTATATTTTTTCCCTTTTAGTTCGTTGGTCCACTTGTGTATTAAACCCCCATTCCCAAACCAATACACCCCTTCTTTTCATTTCCTAATCGCGTTGGCCCTGATCGCGCCCTCCTACCTTTCATTTCCCTCGGCTTCCCTAATCGGCCCCACGTCGTTTCTCGTCTTCTTCATGAATTCACCAGTCCATTAGCTTGAAATCAGAGGGGGTGGAATTCACAAGTGGAAATCATCATCCCAAGGCGATTGCAGCTTTTATCCCATGGCGATTGTGCAGAACTGGAAACCTAATCTTCTACCAAATCTCAAATTAAGTAACACAAATTATTCCTCCGTTGCAGTTTCATTCTTCAGCGAGTATCTTCACTCTCTATCTTCAGTCTAATTTTTCATCTATGTTGTTATTATCAAGCGATGTATGTGTTAGTTTCGATTAATGCAGATAAATAATTGTAATTTTGCCTCCTAACTTTGTAGAACAATTCAATGCAGATCAACAAAGATTATTTGCAGAGGATCGAAAATTCAAAAATGACTTTATCGCTTCAGATTCAAAGAAAAATCGATTAGGTTATAGTAATTTAATGCTGCCGATCATTATTTCTTATAAGATTTTCATATTGTCTCTAATTTTCTATTTGTTTGGAAGATGACCGTTTTGCTTAGAACAAAAGGATATGAAATCAAAACTTGTACTTCTTTTTACTTAGGTAAACGCACATTGTTGTTTTCCGTTGTAGTTTTTAATTAACCAAATGCCAAAACATCATAAGTTATCAACTTCATAACCATGCACCTGCTATTTTACTTTGTAATCAACGAAATAAACATACTCGTTTGTTGATTATTTTACTAATTTGCGGTGTTTGTATCTCTAGCTTCAATTCAGCCGGCATCTCTTCTCGAATGAATCAGATTAACCAATACTAAAGTTATATAATATTTCTTTAAAGAATTTTTTACAAGTATAGCAATGGTTTATGATGCGTGTTATGCTTTTATTTATTTCTAATATGTTTTTGAAAATAGGCATTTTCTATACTCAATTAAAATTCTAATGTGTACCAAGACTGATTTGGATGTCCAATATTTCCGTGTAATTGCTGTGATAACAAAACTGATCTTTTACCCCATGTCTATAAAATCATAAAATTATGTTAATCTGTTGACGAAAACAATGAAGTTATTTGGTTTTTTTTTGGTGCAAGGTACGGAAAGAGAAAGCGCAAAAACTCTGGAGGGCATCACTGCAGAGCTCAAGGTTAAGGTATTTTTTGCCGTATAACTAATGTTTCACTTTTAATTTTTGTCTTAAATTGATTTTGAACATTGCAGTGGATCCAAACCTATTTAACAGTCTTTTTCTATGTTTTTTCATCCCCAACTAGAGAATTAATGGAACACTGGATGTTGTCATCCCCTGCTAGAGAATTAATGGAACACTGGATGCTGTCATCCCCTGCTAGAGAATTAATGGAACACTGGATGCTGAGATTAGAAATTGGACTGCTGGCAAAGAAGGCAACTTGCGAGCTTTGCTCTCAGCTTTACAATATGTAGGTTCAAATATTTTTGCATCAGTTGTAATCCTTTGGTTTAACTTAGTATTTTGCATCTTAAATACATTACAGTTCAGCCTTTTTTTTCCTCCTTGCACCTGCTATCTCTTGATTTCTTCGTACCTGAATTGATAGTAAGGAAAAACATCTTAGTTTTTTTTCCCTATCCGACTAGGTCCTCTTGATCATCTCTGTACACGGCAACCCTGGTATCATTAAAGGAATCAGGGCAATTGTATAATTATTGGAGAAGATGTGTGGTAGATGTGTCATTAGAGACATAACTTTCAAACTTTTTTTTATCAATTTTAGTCAATGGTTCTGTCAACTTCATAGTGCATATAGACGTGTGCTCCATATAGTTATCAAAAGTTGTAACTTCATTTATTTTTATTTTCATAAACTAGAGTCCTATATTTGCAAATACCTTGAGTCAACGTCTACAATGTTCTGTTACCATTTTCATAAGAATAAATATCCTAATATGACTAGACTAGATTGATGAAACACGAAAGGTCTCATGAATATCAACTTAATAATTTCACCCACTTCTTCATATGGAGCAAATGCTGCCACCTGCATATATTTTCTGTTTATTAAAAGGTTTATATAGTTCAGTAGAATTTTATGACCAAGATTCTTTATTGTTTATTATTATATTTCTCTATAGATACATAAACTTTTCCGAAAAAATATAAGTTGTAGCATTGAATTGGCATTTCCCTTTCATCATCTTTTATTGGGTTGATCAGTAACTTTATTAAGCTTACAATCCAATAGTTCATCCTTACTTATTTTTCTCTTTTATTTAGTTTATTACAATGTATCTCCTTTCATTTTCTTAACAATTTTTATGAAAACTGAATGAGTTAAGTTGATCGTTGCAGGGTGATTTGAAGCATTTGACTTTAGCTCATCTTTTTGACAAGCCTTGCTTTCTAGGTTTGCTTGTAGTTAAGGTATGTTCATTGTTTTCATTATCATCTAGTATCAATTATTGATAAGTACTTTGAAGTATGGTTCATGAGAAAAGATAATAAGATTGTAGTTCCTAAATTACAATGGATATCTCAGTTAAATTTTATTTTTAGTTGTAGTTGTAATGTCTTTAGTATCATACTTTTTGATGTAAACACAATTTTGCCTATTTGCGAAAAATAATCCACATGTTTAAGTCTCCTCACACATAATCAGAAAAGCTGAACTGTGCGTGCCCAAGGTTAGGCTAACCATATTTATTATCGCCTAATATAGAAAGAAAGAAAAGAAAAAAAATTCAATTTTGGTTGAAAATTACAAGGCAAGCATGAGGTTGACAAGTACTAAAAGCACTCATTAAACCACGTGAGCACACATATACATTGTTAGAAAGCTTGCACATCTTATTATACTTGAATAGAATCCCCTTCATGATTGCTCTTTCCATCATGCGTTGCTACACCCCAAACGCTTTCTTGGCTTGCCATTTGGGTATGATCTTATCACCGTGATACATTAAATCTAGTATTTGGATTTGATGGGGTGACGGTTATGATTAATCATCCACAGATTAAAAAAATAAAATTTTTTGAGACGAGTATACAAACGACAATTAAATGTACTGCTTAATCCATGAAACAGCCTAAAAGCATTAAAAATCTATGTAACTATATGTCAAAGTTGTTAATTTGACATTCTTCATGTAAATCAGAAAGACTATTCATCAACCATGTAATCTGTATCTCTAAACTACTATTCAGAAAACCATCCCTGTACATAAAAATCAACAGACTGTAATGCAAGAAATAAAATAAAAGAAAAAACCTAAAGTATGTTCAAACAAAAATAAAATAAAATGTATCGGGTAGATTCCTAAAATATACAGCGAAATCAAACGTGCATTCAAGACCCTTATCATATGAGAATTTAGGATTTTGTTGCGCAATAGCTTCCTTCCCATTTGCCTTGTAATCATATGCATGGCAGTCATGCATTTCAGGTAGTCTACGGTTGTTGCACGGTAGTTTACCACACTTACAGTTGAAGCCTAATAATCTAATTACACTTGGGCACAAGCTACACCTTGCTTTAGCATATCATCAAGGATAAAATGGAACTGTATAAGCATTGTTGTATGACAATGATTGTTGTATTTGATACGTTGTTTGAATATTATGTTAAAAAGAACTTAAATTAACTATTGTTCTTGTATGATCATCCCATTAGGAGCTAGATTTTATTTTAATGCAACTACTGATAAGTATTTAATACCGACGATTCTCTTGATTTTGGAATTGTGTGTATGGCTATCACTGTCTAAGGCAGTATGTAGCTATTAACTTAACAAGATGTCAGCTAAAGAAACAACATTGTTTACCCGCGACAAGCACTTTATATTAACTGGTAGATATTATATATAGCAATTACTATAGATCATGTACAAATACATAGGATCTCATGTCATAGGCAACTCCTAACTGTTTTCTAGAAGGAAAAAGCTCTCATATTACATTAAATTTTGTGCATAAACTGATTGATCTTTTATATTTAGTCATTGAACTCCCCTTAACTCTTTTTCTACAGGACTGTTCTCTACTGGATAATTTTGGAGTGTGAGTAATTCTAAATCACAAGTGATGGTAATTTTTCAATCTACTTTATGCTTCAATCTTTTGGTATAATTCAATTTGATTAAGTTCAGATTAACATACGACGAGTATTCAGATAATAAGATTAAAATTCCCATTCAAACTACTCTAAAAGATTTTTTCAGTTCTTACAAGCAATCATTTTGCAATGGCAAAAATAACTATTTACCCAGTTCCTTGCATGTCCTCGCATATTTTTACAAGCAATCATTTTTCATAGACATTAATTATAATGCTTTTAAACAAAAATGTTTTAAATATTTTTGGTTACCTATACATATCAGTTCGAGAGGTAATGTAAAGGGCATGATCGAGTCTGCAATATTAACACTTAGGCAACATATCAGTTAGAGAAAATGTTTTTTTACTCATAGGGGAGAAAATGTTATTTAAGTTTTGAGCCAGCATATGGAGTTGCATCTCCAGAAATCTGCAGTTTACAATATAGAGAATTGTTTTTCTCCTTGGACTTGTAATGATATATGACAGTTTGTAAACTAGATGATTATCAAATCCCTTTTTTTTTCCCAAAAATGATTTACTTACCGACCTTACCGACCTTACCGACCTTATAAAGTCGAAGTGCACGACCTTGTTTTGTCCTAAATTTTGTGGTTTGAAAATTACAGAATTAGTTATGTTTCTTGTGCTTGTTAAACTTTTTATCCAACTCATGTCATCTTATTTTGTTTGTGCTTGCTACTTTTTACAGGTAACAATTTGTTTCGTTATATGTATCATAGTTAAAGAGTCTGGTTCCTAATTTTCAAAGATTTATGTGGAAGGTTTTCCAGTTTAGTAAGCTCTTCTGGCCTAAAAGATACCTCTGTTTGTATTGAGCATTGTAATAATGTAGTATTATTGGCAATGATGTAGTACCGTTATTCTAATCATTTTGTTGCTCTCGTCAAACTATGTATTATATACTGTAATATTGTTGTTGCTGAACTATGTAGTGTAATATACTGTTGTTGAACATTGTAATTAAAAGATTTATTATGTTTGGTCTTTGTGTTGAATCTACGAAAAATATTTGGTTTAACGATCTTTCTTTTGTGATATTATATTAAATGTGCAAATGTTTGTAATGAGTATGATAATGAAATAACTCTTACCGTAAGAGGGCAGAAAAAAGAAATATTTTTTTAAAAAAAATATTAAAATTAGCAACGGTTTTGAGCTGTTGCAAAACCAAATTAATAAAGGCTAAAAACACTTGTCCAACGAGGTTTTGCAACGGCTTTTAGCCGTTGCGAAACTAAAATTGGAAACGGCTCTTAGCCGTTGTAGAATTAAGTTTTACAACGGATTTGAGCCGTGGCTAATTTTAATTTCGCAACGGCTAAAGGCCGTTGCTATTTTTTTACCACTGCCGATTTTGCAATGGCTTTAAGCCGTTACGAAACCCTTTTGCAACGGCTCAGAACCGTTGCAAAATGACATTTCTGGTGTTGTGATAACTAAACTTTCAAAACTCATAGCAGAAGGAACAAAATGTAATAGCAAAGTGTACCCATTTATTTCAAAACCATAAAAATGTCATAATACAAAACTCCATAAAAATCATGAAATAATATCCGTTACAATAGTAGTCTAAATACATTGGTACAAATAAAAGCAAGTAATAATGAAAAATACTGCCACAAGCCTAGCTTCTCCATCTCTAAGCATCGTCACCTCCATCACTCCATCCTTAACCTATGTTGTAATAAGGATGGAGTCAAAACAACAGATGCCTGGTGAATAAAAATCTCAAGCCTTATCTTTTTGGTACTTGGGCAGTATATTTCAAAATAAGAATATGTATATGAACATAAAACTAATAAAACCATTTCATTCTTCTTTTTAAGGAAAGGAGGCGGGTCAAACCACTTGATACATTCCACTACCGGAAGTTGGTTTCCAGAATCTTGTATCCTAATTATACGTCATAAATAGCTAATAATGTGAGAGACGGTACCCAAGCCACTTAATACCTTTTATTGGAAAATAGGCAGACTCTGGTCATTTAATACCAATTTCAAAGACCTCCTCCTCACTGGTACTATTTAGCTGACATCATATGGAATCACTTAGGCCACTTATTACCTCCTTGTAGAAAATAGGCATACTCTGGTCATTTAATACCTTAATTTAGGTAGATACCACCATTTGATACCTATTTCTAGAAGCGGACCCTAGTGAAATACCACTTAACGTAACCTGTTGGCTATTTAATACTTCATCTCTGAAAAAAAGGCAAGTCCAACCACGTAATTCCCCAAGACCCTGAAGCAAGCCCTTTGTCTTAGCACCCAATACTCATAATGACGTCTCACATTAGTTCGACTATTTGTTGGAACTGGTAGCCAGATTATCTGTGCAAATTTCTCCTATAGGACCAACCTTGCCATTACAAATATTTATCATATGGATGTCTCACATCAATCAAAGTGCATACAATTGCTGGTAGCCTCAAAGTGAAGGGTGGACTTTCTTTATGTAATTCTATTGACCTCGCATCGTTATGACTTAGCCATATATCATTTACTCTCCATATATATATATATTTATACACACACATATATACATACACAGACACATCTCATCTCACCGTTTCATAAATAAGGCCTTATCAGGAATTTTCCTTATTACGCCTTAAAATAATAATTAGGCTATATATCCTCTTATTTTCATCTAACAATAAATTACCTTTCTAGTTGGGAAAATAAATGAAAATAAATGCCTAATTAACTACATCATATACGCAGGAATTATACTTTAATTACACACACAGAATAGCCTTAGCTTCACCTTCCTTGGATTTGCATGCCTTACAATCTCTTCTAGACTCTCTCTTTGAATATATACACACATAATAGGGAAGAGGTATATGTATTTATTTGGTTTAGAATAGTTGGAGGAGAATAGAATAAGAATATGTTAGAGGAAGCAAAAATAAATATAAATTAGATTAGACTCTCACTTGAATTCTCTATGGAGAATCTAATTTGGAGAGTTAACAATGGCATAGTTTTGCTATTTCCAAAATATTTGTGGATAAAAGTGATAGGTCTAGGGTCTAATTTATAGTGGTTGGAAATGCACTAGAACCATTGAATGAGAAGAGATTCAAAACAGATAAATATAGAACATATAACCCATTAAAATAGGCGTCACGACATGGAAGTGGGCGATCCTTATGCTCCAAGCGGTTGACCTCTAGGTTAATCCCTTGAGGTGCTACGTCGACTTCTTATCTTATTTTGGGAAGGTATTTATTTTATTTACTGTTGCTTGATTATTTATTGATTTCATACCCTAATTAACTTTTAACATTAATTGCTAATATTTAATGTTAATTAACCCCCAGGTCTACTCACAATTAATTTCAAATTTCAAATTAGGAAATTAGTTATTTATTTTAATCCTATTAAAATTACTTTAAATTTGAAAACTTCAAACGATCGTAACTTCTTCGTTCGAGCTCTGTTTTCAGCATATTAGATATGAAAATTAATCAGAATTTTGCCACGAATACAATGGTATAGCTTTTGTGATCAAATTACAACTTTTATAAAATTTCCATTTTCTGCCTTGTCACATTTAATTTAATTTACTTCGTTTATTTATGGTTCGTTTTACAAGGTATTACAATATAAGTACTGGGATTTATACTACAACGAAAATGTTAGCTTATCTAGTATACAGATATAGCGTCTAAATGTCAGTTTATATACTTTAATATATATATATATATATATGTATGTATGTATGTATAATATTATATACATACGTATATATACACACACTTTAGTTGGGATGATTATTAATATATATACAAAATTTATAAAATATATGTATATATACAACTAAGTATATAAAACATTTAAAGTATGTTATAAAATTTAATTGTTTATTTTGTTGGAAAACCGATTTTTTTAATTATTTTTATAATATATATATATATTATAAATGGTTTAATAATATATACACACACACACACACATAAGTATAAAATATATGAGTGAAATATATATACTACATATATAATATAATATATATATATATATACATATATATATTAGCCAAGCTAGCCGGCTTTAGAGTAGGCCGTGCCACAGTATAAATAATGGTAAAACATGTGCTCTGCACATACACGGAACAACTAAAAGGAAAAAAGGCCTAAAAAAAGATAAAATCACAGGAGCTAGACAATGGTGCCTAGACTAGTGCAACAACATGACTAGGTTCCCTCATCAGAGGAAGAACAATCCCGACCAACAACCGCTGATGGCCCAATGAAATGGGAAAAACCAAAGAACAGAGATGCCAGGTGAGGATCATACCTTCTGAAACAGGAGAGTAAATTTCCTATCCCATATGGTATCGTAAAACTTACTTTTGTTCTCTTCGCCAATCTTGCCCACCCTACTAAGGCACAAACCATCTCCCTCAATATGATAGTTAAGAAAAAGACTCTCGTCTCCAATATCACTGATAAAAGCATAAAAGGTGTCATTATCAATCGAGTATATCATATCAGAAGGAGTGTGAACCTAAGCCCGTTCTTCTAGATTCCAGGATATAGTATGAGACGAAGAAGATCCCACATCCAGGGCCGGAGGTGGAAGATAATCAGATGGAGTTACAAAAACTGTATTGACGATAATGGAAGCAACAGGATCATCAACAATGGGGGCTACAGGGTCATCAACTAAGGGGGCAACAGGGTCATCACCCATGGAGGCATCGGCAGAAAGGGCTATTGGAACCACCTTCAAAGCCCACTTCCGGACAGGAGGATGAGGTAGAGGAATCCGGTCAGCGAGGGGAACAAAGTCTGCAACTGCCGATCGAGAACATGCCTCCGAAATATGCCCAAAAGACTGACATGACATGAAAATCTTAGGTTTCCAACTGTAGCATACCCTGACCTCAGCAAAATGGTTCTCATGAAGTCTGACTTTTAACACCGAAGGTAAAGGTTTGGCAAGAGTAATCTTAATAAGAGCTTTGGCATAGATTAGTTTCTTTCTGGCCACAGTGTTTGCGTCATAGCATTTTACCTTACCAACGAGGCATACTAACCAATCAATCCCGATAAGAGGTTGTAGAATAGTAGGAATATGAGAAAAGTGGACCCAGATTGGAATAGATAAAACTTGGTCCTTGGCTCGATCCATAGACAGACTCCAAGTAGTTATAATGAACGGTTTCCCATCAGTGAGAATAGGCTTGGCTTCAAAGAATACGTTGTCTTTCTTTACTATGCGTGAATTTAAAATAGAAAATTTCATTATCGTAGTGATCACTCAATCCTCCCTTAGGCTTACATGCTTGGTTGCACCTAGCCTTCACCGGATGATATGGTGGATAAGAGTCAAGGAAAAAACCCACCAAGTGATCTTTCTAATAACTAACACCATCCTCAATCACTTCACTCGAAGGGATCATAATACCTCAATCTCTACAGTATCGAAGCAACATGGAGAATGTTCACCCGCATTTTTTGCCATTTTGGAGAACAATAATGACCATTTAGGAATTGCCAAAGTCGGGGGGGACCAACGGACGAGACAAGGGATCTATATACGGTGGTCCACATGATGTTATATAATCTTTGTGAAATTTTTCGTTGGCATTGCAATAAGCACTTGGAGTGCAGCCAATTAGATTACCAATTTCAGTTGTGTTAAACTCAACCACATCAGACATAGTCACATGAACAACACGGTCGGTTGTACCATCAGCCAAAGGCCCTGAAGCAGCGGCCTTTGACCCAGATTCATCAACACAATTATTAGAGCCAAAATTCAACCCAACGATAGGTTTAGACCAGGAACAATTACCTTCATTAGCTAATAATGGTGCCAGAGGTTTCGTACAAGCAGCCATCAAATTGACAGGCAGTTAAACAGCAGCTAGGAGGTCGGAGTCTAAATCTCTCAGCAGATTGGATAAAGGATTACAGGAAGATGATGCATTCACAGTAGGATCATGGAAAATAATACGGGATGATTCATGAGTTACAACCACAGGCGGTGCTATGTACTAGAAAGAGCACCAGGATTGCAGACGATATTAAGAGAGGATTCGTGAGCTACAATGTCTGACTGCGCCACATCACAAGGAACAACAGGCGAAGAGCAAACATACATCGAAGGAGAACCAGCCAAGTTGGCCATAAGCGGAGCCCTAGATTATAGATCTGGAACAGGGGAGGCAACTAAACGTTTCTTGAGCTTGGGCATAATCGAGAGATAAAATAGGCAAAAAGAAGCAGATGACAACCGAAAATACGAAGAGGCTCAAACGAACAAAGCACCATGGGCAGAAGGTCGCCCTCAACCAGTCGCCATTTAACAATAATTTAATTTTCTTATATATGTATGTATGTATACTTACCTAATAATGCTCATGGAAAAAAAGATTTTTTTTTTCAAATTTAATTTAATTTTTTTGATTTGAAAAAAACAATAATATTATATATAAAATTATGTCTCAAAATTATAATTATCTTTTTAACATTTTATTAAAAATCAAGTTGATATTTTAGCATATAAATATCTCAAAATATATTTTGTAATTTAAAAGAAATTTAAAATTAAATTTTAACTTTTAACTTTTGCCATTCATATTAATATTTAATTAATACATATAAAAATTAATATTTTTTTCATTCGTTAATTTATCAAATTTTATAAAACTTAAATTATATTTTAAATGATAATTTTTTTAAATATGTTTAAATTAAATAATATTTAATTAATATATATATATATATATATATTAAAATTTAGTTTTTATGCCAAAAATTATATTAGGTATAAAAATATTTGTATGTAATTTTAAAACATATTTTATATGGTATATAGTTCGATATTTCAATTATAGAGTTTATGTTATTAAAATAAAATATATTAAATTCATTTAAATTTTAAATAAAATCAATTTTTATCTTATTTCGTGAGCATCATGGCATATATATATGCGCGCGCGTGTGTGTATATATATATTATTTTAAATATATGTTATCCCACCTTTTAATCAGACAATATTCAGATAGATTGGACGAATCGAAATTGGAAACTATCAAGGCAGAAAACACATAGAGAAAGCCCAAGATTCCAAAAACCAAGTACAAGCGAAGCCAAGGGGTGAAAAAAAAAACAGCTCAAAGCAATTGAAGGACGAAAAGGCATTATGTGTTCGATCGGTATCGATCCAACACCACGGATCGGTACCGATCCACAAAGTTTGGTCAAACCTTGCCCCCACTCCTTCTACATGCTTCTGATGATACCGGGAGCCTATCTGAAGTTTTATTTTATTGATCCATGCAATTCTCCATCAATCTCCACGAGCACTCAAAGTAAGCAACTCCATTCTTTCATAGATCCATCATTTAGACCAAGAAACAAGCTAATAATGGTACAAAGAAGTTTGGAATCATGAAGCTAGCCATGAATCGAGCCTAAAAAAAGAGTTCAAAACCATTCATATAAAGAATATATGGAACGGTAACAATCTAACCTCATGGATCAGTGCTGATCTATGATTATTGTTGAGGTGTCCACCTATTTTCTTGGAGAAGTTGACTATGGCATGGAAAACGAGGTGAAGACCATGAGGGAGAGATTTTAGGCTTCCTACAACTATAAATAGAGGGGTAAGGCTCACTTTTAAGGATCTTTTTGGCTCTAGCTCTATTACCTGGAGGTTTGACCAGGTAACTAGAGACACGACATTTGTGCACCGTTCGGCACCCTGCGCCGTTCGACACAGTATCCTCGCTCGGCATTCAAGCATCGATCGGCATTCGAGCCTTGACCGGCATCCAGCCTCGCTCGGCATTCAAGCCTCGCTCGGCATTCAAGCCTCGCTCGGCATTCAAGCCTCGACCGGCATCCAGCCTCGCTCGACATTCATGCCTCGCTCGGCATTCAAGCCTCGACCGGCATTCAAGCCTCGCTCGACATTTAAGCCTCGACCGGCATTCAGCCTCGCTCGGCATTGAAGCCTCAGCCGGCATCCAGTCTTGTTAGGCATTCATGCCTCGCTCGGCATTCAAGCCTCGACCGACATTCAGCCTCGTTCGGCATTCATGTCTCGTTCGGTATTCACGCCTCGTCTGGCATTCCAGCCTTGCTTGGCATTCCAGCCTCGTTCGGCACATGGCCTCGCCCCGGCATGAGCATGTCGTTCGGCATCTCCCCTTGGTCGGCATCGGATCTCGTTCGGCCTACATATCTCACTCAAAACGCTGCCTCGTTCGGCCTAGAAATATGGTTCGGCATTTGCCACTCGAAATTTGTGGCTCGGCACACAGAAGTCATTCATTTTGGGCCAAGGTATCTTGCTACTAGGCCCATCAGGGAAGTTCAACCCATCTTCGTCTATAAATAGAGAGGCAGGGGCACAGTGAAAGGGACCTTTTTTTCGAGAACACCGGGGAGACTTTGCCGCATTCAAGACTCATTCAAGACTTATCTTCTTTTCTTAACAATCGTAATCATGTAGTTGGTGTATGGATTGTATATGTAATCGGTTATTGACAAAAGCAATAAAGATTAATCTCAAAGTGGACGTAGGCAGTTACGCCGAACCACTATAAATCTGGTGTTCTTGTTTTCTGAGTTTAATTTAGCATATTGTTCGCTTTTTAAATTTACTTTCTTCATTAATCTCTCTACACAATCTCTCTTAAGAGTGTTAGTGACCAATTCTGGTGTTAACGTTTGGTGCTTTCACTAAGAATCGAATTCTCAGGCCGATAGGATCTACTTTGTAGCTACTGGATTGAAAAATCCCTCGAAGGAGATCCGATTATTCATAGGACGCTCGTGGAATCTATTCAGAGTTTCGAAAAACAACTCTACTATGGAAAGACCACGTACCTGATCAGCCTCTCACAATGCAGATGCCCACGAGACTGCTAGCGTGCAACAAGTTGGACCTAGCAATCAACAAGCAAATCTAGGTGCAGGGACTGCCGCCCAAGCTCAAACGGAAGTCGTCACCAGGTTGGAGTTCAATGATTTGATGAGGGAACTCCGAGAAAGTAGAAGGCAACTCGCTGAGCAGATTCAGGCTAACGCTAATCTCATGACTCAGTTGACTCAGCAGCAGCAGCAGCATCAGAATGTTGGAGGTAGCCCTGCTCCTTATTCTTCGTCTGATAGCTCAGCCTTAGCCGATGAACCTCCTAGGCTTAGCGCCGTAAGACTGAAGCTGCATAGGTAGGTACCACTGATCGATCCACTAGGGATCAGGCATGTGAGGAGACCGAAAGCCCGGCTCACCAAGACCTTACTGAAGCTGGCCTTCAGGATGCACATTTGCTCGATCGCCAGCAGGCGGGATATCAACCCGTACGGTCCCCTGGAACGGAACCCATCCTTCCATCCTCCATACAAACACCAGACTAATATATCCATAGTCTTATATTTCTTTTGAGTTCAGAACTCATTGAGTGCAATACACAGTCTTGACCAAATAAATATGCGACCGACCAAATTTATGAACGTATTAGATAGTTGTAAAATTAGGCGCTAGCATAAGGTGTAGAAAACTTTAAGAGGCATGAAATATTTAAAATAAGTGTGTATATATATGTATATATATTATATTTCTATTTTTCGATCTTCAGTTCAGTTCATTTGTGTATCTTAATCGATAAATGTTTTATCAGTCATATTAAATGCATAAATTTCATCAATGTAGATTATTATAACATTATATAGCACATGTTTTTACAGTATTAGAAAGGATGATATTATGGTTACATTTTTCTAATAAGGTTCCCACTAGTCTTTTATGTTTCACTAACCCTAAGCGAACATAGAAGTTTTTTGACTTCACTAGTGAGTGTTAGGACTCGTAAGCCTTGGATTCCGACCTTGAGGAAAGCTCAACAAATCATAGGCCCATATACGATGGATAACTCCTTATTACTATTATCACAGACAACTCCTAACCCGTAGTTTCTTGTTCTAATCCCACCATTACTTTGAGGGAAGCTCAACAAGACCATTAATTCGAACCTATCATTCCACGACGGCTAAAGTATAATGCACATACCATTAGGAAAGTTCAACAAATATATGCAGTTATCTTACCATCATCTATTCAATATTTTAATAGTACTACTACATATAACATCCCCAACTTAAGGAAAGCTCGGCAACTAAAGAGTATGCAAGAAATCTTTAATATATAAATGATAAAGGATAACTTTATATTAAAGATTCATAATCTTCGATATATTATATCGAGTGATATTGGCTTATAGAATAATGTATTTTTTATGAAATACCCTCGTGATTCAAGTGTCAAACACATCAGAAATCAACGTATACATACATATACATATATATTTATTCCTCAAGTCTATTTAGCATTTCTTTAATGTTCCACCTTTAATTTATACATTCATATTATATAAATTTTATCATTATATAACTGTTATATTCCAATTAACTTATATGATAGTTTTATGTTTAATATTATTTTAATCAAATCTTATATTATTAATTTTAATTAATTAACTCTTTAATTAATTTTATATAATCATAATATAACATTTATATTAAATACTAATTACATACTATAATTTTTATAGCGTAACACATATATCATGTATATGTGTATATCATTTAATTAATTAACCTTTTAATTTATTTATTTAATTACTAAATTATATTAATTTTTTTTGAGAAAAATGTGTGATCCTCTACAGGAGAAGAGAGTACACATGTACATATATAACAACAATAGTAAAGGAGCGGCCAACAAGTCTGGCAGGTAGCAACAGACCCCCCCATACAAAAGAATAATCAAACCCTCCCAAACTCCTAAAAACTAAAAACCAACCCTAAAGAGACAACACCATCCAGATACCATGACCTAAAGCGACACCAAAAATGGAGCAACCATCTGAGAAACATCCACAATCGCAACTCCAACCTCAACCACCAAGGTGTAATAATACAAAATACAACATCTACACAAACCACTAACAAACTCCAAAACAACAAAAATCTCAATAAATCTCCAAAAGAATCAACAATCCACAATCGAAAGACTAATAAGCTTTACGATTTAAACGAGGACTTCTCCTAACATTATTGGCTGAATAGCTCTTACTATTTCTTCTCCTTATTTGTCTGCACGAATTAGTTTTCTAGCATGGGCAGGAGAATGAGGAAATTTACCTATAGCCACAAGATAGCAATATGTAACAAATCTGAAGCCCTCGGTCCAATAATGGATAGTTTGCTCAGATTATTGCAATTTGGAACTCTCCAATTCTCTGCTCACATTGCTAATAATAATATTGCTCTCCATACCACTTGCATCTCGATCTACAAAAATTTAACGGATTTAATCATTTCTATAGCAACATTATCCAGATGATCATATTTCTTCAACTTAAATTCCAATCCATTGACACATAATGGATTACCAATCTTAAATCCAATAACATCCAAAGGAATATCAAAATGAGGCAATATCATACTAGCAAAATCAAAAATAAAGCTCCCAACCTCCTCTAAAATCAAAAGGCCATCCCTTAAAAAAAACATTGCTAATCTTCGTCTCAGGAACAGATAAACCACCAGTAGAAAAATCAAACACCCCTCTAGTTCCAGAGGCTGTCATGTAAACTTGCGTTCCTTCCTTCAACTCATTCTCTCTAAAAGGCAACTTCTATTGCGTACAAAACATACAGTTTGTAGCTGCAATTTTATGTGCACATGAAGAGATGACAACATCTTTCATACTAACATGGCTTATCAACTTCATCTCTACGTTACCTTTGAATGACTCTCCTATTAAAACATTTACTTTGTTCACAGCAAAATCCCTGACGGACAAATTACCAACAACAAAAATGAATCCATCATCCTCTTCATTACCAGAAGACTCAAACCTCTCAGCCGAAAAAAATAATTCTAAACAAGTTTCATCGCAACAATAATTTGATAATTGAAACTCTTCTTCATTTGCAAGATTACATTGATGAGAATTAACATCTACTCCATTTACCCTATAATCAGAAACTGATTTTATTGGAATCCCTCTAACTACATTAACACATGAAATCAAATCATCAGAATCAGTAACTTCGCCTACAACTCTATCCACCAACACAAAATTATGAAAACAACAATCTCTAACAGCGGGATCCAATAAAAAATGTCAACATTTAAATCTTTATTCGAATCATTCACATATAAATTTTCAAAACCAATCCATTATGATTCCACGAAACCATAAAAACCATTATTAAATTTTGAAAAATATTTAAACTAAAACCCATTCCATTCATCATGGTTCGAATACTTACCAATGTTGTCTACAATTAAGCAGTCGAAATGCCAATACACTTTGTTGAAAAGATAGTTACATTCCTCTTTATTACCTACGCAAGAATCCAAGAACAGACTCCTTAATTTAAGAATTATAGTTCAAAATAATAATGGTGATCATTAGGACTCAGTGGTTTCGAAAATATAGGATCGAAAATGGGGAAAGACGGATCTGAATTGAGGAACGGATTGAATGTCAAGGGACACGACAATCTCTTGTGACCAACTACTCCACAATTATAGCAGTGAATTGGATTTGAATAGTTTTCAATCTTGTGATTTTTATCTCCACATCGAAAAAAGTAAAAATCCCTTTTCCATTTTGAATTATGAGATTTTTGAGATTAGGTATGAGAAAGGAAAACCTATCTACTCCATCAAACGAACTGGAATTGAAAACTGGGTTCACATGATGATGTGAAGAAGTTAGAAATCTAATGCCTGAATGATGGACGAAAGGAGATGATTTAAAACGAATGCCATTTTCTTGACCTCTAGAAAATTTCCAATCGTACGCCATTTACTTAAATTATATTAATTTTTAAATCCATTTATATACATATATGTATGCTTATGTTATTTTATACATTTTAAAACAACATACATATATCAAAATACAAAATATATGTATAGATTTTTCATCAATTAACTTATTTAATTAATTTATCTATTTTATTAATCTTATTAATAAATATAAAATTTCAAAATTAATTTATATTTATTTTCAAACATTTTGAAAATTTTATATTATAACTTTTATAATATATGCATGTCTTATTTTACAATTAGCTTTTAAATTTAAAATCTTATATTTTTAATTTTCAAACATTTTGAAAATTAGCCTGGGCCCCAATTTAAGTTTGGTCACTTCTATTAGAGGTAACACTTTGGGCCCACATATCTGTTCGCACTAGGTCGATAGCTTAGTAGGACAGAGTACTTGATTACCCAAACTCAATCTTTGTAACACCTCGCATTTTTAGATAATTAAATAACCAAAATAATTATTAAAAAATTAAAATAAGCATTTTTGGAATTGTCAGAATATGGCCTCGAAACTTATACCGTTGTGGTCGTGGCAATTTTATAATCAATTTTCATACATAACTTATCGAAATTCGAGTTAATATGGAGAAGTTATGAGAAGAATAAGAAATCGGAATTATATAAAATTTAACGACAAAAAAGAAGCAAGACCCTATGGGTCGACCCATAGGCCAACCCGCAAAACACAGGGGTCGACCCACGTGTAGCCCTGGTCAAGATATCGTCCAAGGACATGCTGAAGTCTTGTAATCTGATTTCGTGCGATCTGGAGCGTTGTTTTCTTAGTCCAACGATTCGCAGCGAGCATGTGACGTGGTTGCACTAGTTTCAATCCAAAAATCCGACGGTCTGAAATTCCCAAACTCCAATATAAATAGAACCCTGGGCCTACCACAATCAGATTTTCTTCCAATTAGGTTCACTGTCTGAGGCTGAACCCTACATTGAAAATATTTCTTGGGAGAATATCTTTTTAATAAGAATATTAGATGCCTTAGAAGGGGTTCCAGGAAGGCCATGGAGTAAAGTTAAAGGTGATAGGTGAATGAATTTAAATTATATCTCTTTTATGTATATGATGTATAATATCGTTAAATTCGCGTTAAATATTTAAATTTAGCATTTTGACTAATTTCAGTAATTATTTGGTTATGTTGAAACTATAAATTTTATAAGAGAAGTGTACTTATATTTAAATGTTATTCATATGGGAAAAAAAGAAAGGAATCCAATTACATATAAGTAATATTGGGCATAGAAGTTGTAGAGAAAGGCATAAGCCTAAAAGTGAGAAATTCACAGTAAATTATGTTAAAACGGTGGAAATGAATTAAAAAGGAGAAAATCTAATAATTTGATTTGGAAGTTAGTGATAGATTAGTTGGTTGGTTTAGAAAAGGGAATACATTTCCATAGTTTAATATTGTAAGAATAACGATAAACGTAATTGCAAGAATAAAAGCAAGAAAAATGGAATTTGTGAAAAATAGATACATTACCGTATTTTGCATTACCCAACAATTAAAGAAACAATAAAAGGAATATCTTGTAGTTACGAGTTATTGTTTATAGCATTATCTAGTATTAAAATATGGAAATGGATTTTTAGTATAATTTGTGTAACCAACCAAAATAGAACTACTTTCTAGAATAAAAGAGAGTAACATGAAGCGTTAAAGAAATTAAAGAAGAGGAAATAATCAAGATAATTATTTGAAAAGACTAGAAACAATAAACAGAAAATGTGACTAGATCTGCATTTATTGCGCAAATAATAAAGTAAAAAGTAAAGCAGTTAATATGATAAGTAGCTTATAACAGTTGGACGTAGTCCCAAGTTAAGACTATTATATAATATAAGAGAACTTAAGAGAATTTAGTATCATAATAAAAGAAGACAAAGTAGAATAGAAAAGAGACACTTGCAATTACATTTATAACATGTAGGTTACAAAAGAAAGAAAAGAATGTAAAAGTGATGATTGCAAGTATATTTGTAACACGTAGGTTATAATTAAAAAGAAAGAAATAGAAGAGGCTTATTTTACCAAACTTAGATCTTGGATTAAGTTAATAAGAAAAATAATAGAAGCGGCCCATACCGGCACCATTCCCTTTCAGGTCTAGGACTGATGGTCTCACACATGGATGAAGCTAGGCATGTTGATTGGGGTAAAGAAGTAGCCAATAGAATAAGAAAAGTAAACTAAACACATAGTAAAAGATTAGACATCGGGTCTAATAAAATGGTAAGGTGCATTTGGGGCAATCGAAAGAGAATTTGGATAAAGAGCCTAATGAAGCAGTTCTTCGCAGATTTTAGTATAGAAAAAGCACGTCCACCTTAGTTATTTTGGGCTAGAAGGAAGTACGAGACTTCAACGGGACGTGGAGATACTCTAAGATGGCCCTTTGGGGTAGGCCTAATGAAGCTGCACCTCCGGAGGCAGGTTTGTAGGTGTTCCGTCAAAAGAGTATGCCTTGACTACTTTTGAATTATAGTCCTAAAGAAGTGGACCTTTGTAGGCAATCAAAAGGTTGATGATGGAGTAGGATATTCGTATGACACCATACTCTAATTTGCAAGTAGGTTGTAGTGGGAAGGACCCAAAAGGATAGTCGCATGCGGAGATCAGCCATTATCTGTCAAAGCGAGATCGGGAAAGAATAGAGTTAAATCAACAAGCCAATGATGCTTTCACTATCGAGACATTGGATGAGGAGCACAACCAATTGGATGTTTAGATTGTTCGTAGTAGGGCACAACCACTTAGCTCTTGAAAGGTCATACGATTAGTTGAGGGGGAGCTGCGTGGGGCCATAGCCATGATGAGAAAAGAAACAAACCAAGTAGAATATTTGTATTATAGGCCTAACGAAGCGGGCCTTTATAGACGTAGAAAATCCCCGACCGAGTTCCGTGCAAGGTAGACATTTTTGGCGGAATCTGGGTAGTAGATAGAACGATTACATGTAGTCCTCAAGGTACGCACTGGGTGGTACATTATGGATGTCCGAGCACTAGTGTAAGGTAGTGCGGATGCAGTTTCACGTTGTCATAGTAGACTACAGAACATCTGAATTGTAGACCTCATGAAGCTGTCCTTTACAAATGTAGTTACAGTATGCTTTGGTAGCGATAATGGAGTCCTTTTCGAGGAGGATACAGAAGGTACTATGGGTAGTACCTAGGACCGATGCGGTCTTTGGGCATATAGCTACATATATACATTGGTTATTAGGTCTTAATCTGCTAGGGAGTAGATGGGTACTATTCACACATAGAGGCGAGAGTATTATAAACCCAATATAATAGAAAATGAAAATAGAACGGTATAGGTAGAATTATGCTTAGAAGTGTATAATTTGTCCATTCACCAGAACATTAGTTCTGACCCCCTCCTCATAACATTCCATAGGTTAGATAGATAACAGAGATCTTCCAGCTTTGAGACAGTTGTTTAGAAAGTGTTATTATCTTGGTGAGTATTTACTTACTATTATATTTTAGTCAGTTGCGCTATGAGATATTTATTTTAGCTCGGATATATTTATCTTTGCCTATTTGCAGGATACCAGATGCCCAACTTGGGCTTCAATGGGATCGGATTTTAGCATTTTTGTGAAAAAGCCAGACCCACTGGAACTCGGGTTGTAACATTTGGTATTAGAGCTTAGGTTAGCAGATCCTAAGTAAATTAGGAAATATGAGTGAACGTATTTGTATTTTTGAATAAAATATAAATAATTACGTACTAAAATCCAAATAGTCCCCAATTATAGATTTTAACATATGGAAAGTTTTTAGAAGTATATTTGTGCATGCTTTACTAGTAAGAAGAAAATCCACTTTATGTTTAGCCCAATAAAATGAAACTTTTGGAATTGAAAAGTTGAAAAATATAATTTTTAACATGTTTGAGGATATTCGGTTTTTGAAAAAACAAAGCGGTATGAAATTTAAATTGGTTTTAAAATGATGTAAATTTTGTAAAGTGAAATTCTTTTTGAAGAATTATAGAGCATGTATAGCTCGCTAGTTTCTTTGTAGGTAAACGTGACGACCTGCCTTTCATTCCATAGGAAGACGTATCATCCATAAGAAAGAAAGAGGTATAGATAGAATAGATAGAAGAAGGAACTAAACAATATGAGAATCTCACAGCGGAAATGGAACAAAATATAATATATCACATAGATATTACATAATCTTTACATCAGATTTACACAGATTACACAACATACATTAGACAGTTATAAAGGCCTATCTAATCCGTTACAAGAGTAAAAGACACTACACAACGGAAAGAGATAGATATAGCTATGTCTGGACTCCTACTTCATGCTACCAAAATCCGTCAAGCAAAACCTGATCACTTGGCTATTTAAAAAAATTTAAGTACCCAAGAGTTTAAGAAAACGAAAATAAACTCCGGGTCAGACATGGGTCTAGTGTGAGTAAACGGTTAAGCTGTTTAACTAAAAAAACCTTTGAAAGAAAAGGTATCTCGTAAGACTCTCCGCCAACAAATATGGACAAGTTTTTTCCTTACGATGACCAAAACATTTGATAGGAAATCTGAAAATATTATAATAGGGTCTAAGGTTTTCAAATAAATATTCACATAGCCGAAATTGTTACATTTATTAAATTCCAGCATACTAGCCACAAAGTGGGTTATACAATCAAGTCCGAGATCGCTTATTGGAAGTTGGATTTCCATACAATGGCAGGGCTACTGGGGTACCGCCCGTCGCGATACGTGGCCTAGATCAACGTAGCAAGGATCCCTCCCGACCCCCTGCAACACAAAGCCGGAACCATTTCTTATAGGACGGCTTCGAATAAGACAAACCTGTGGTTGGAGCCAGAAACCGCCACATAGTCGAATAAAAAGGGACTCTAGACGGGGGAAAATCTTATCCTACTTGGGTGCTACCCACTTAGCCTTGCAGCACCTCCCATGTTTAAGCCATTCCCGGTTGATGAGGCTTGAGGCTACAATTACCTTTAATGAACACATCTTGGAATGCTCATCTTCCTCCATTAACGATGGTCTAATAGCATTCATCCATACAAGTTCGTTTTGGGTTCGAACGAAACCGAAGGCATTATCTCGTTACACTCATTTGGAATCACCTTAAGAGTTAATGATAATAATCCTTGCACTCTGAAACTCCATCTCGATCTTCACTTTGAGATTCCACGACCTATCGCTTAACTTGATGTGGTTTTTGGAAAATCAAATTTGATATCCGATCCCGGTCTCATAGAAATCCAAACGTTTCTTAAAGGTCAAGTTTTTTAAGGTTTAAACAATTCAATTTAATTCAATTCAATACTTTGAATTCACACAGTATTTATCACAGATAAATAACATACATCTATCACTGATATATCCAATATCATATTGCAGAATATCACTGATTATCATCTAATAGATATCAACCAATCCAGACATTCTACTCAAAACAATTATCCACAAACATGAATTATTAATCCATATTATAATTAATTTAATTGATTTAAATTAAATTAATTACTTAAGAATTAATCACCTAATCCTGCTTAATAAATCATTAATTAATTACAATCCATTTAATTTATTAATCACTCCTTAATTACCTTATCCATCAATTAATTAATCTCTAATCATAGATTAATTATCCTTTAACTACTAATTAATAAAACTTAATTATTAATTAATATCCCTCAATACAAATTAATTAATCCTTATTTACTTAATTAATCCATAATTTATCTCTAATCATTAATTAATAATCCCTAATTATCTAGTTAATGATTCTTAATTACAAATTAATTAACCTCTAATTAATTAATTACAACCTTTAATTATAAATTATTAATCATTAATTAGCCAAATTAATAAATTACTCTTAATTAATTACTTAATTAATCCCTTATCATCAATTAATTAAATTAATTAATTATACTTAAATTTCTTTATTAACTTAATTAATCTCAAATCAATAAAACCTTAATTAGGTTTAAGGTAAAATATTATCTTTATAAATGACATAATTGTCATTAACATTTTAAAACATTTTATCTTTATAATTAACTTCCTTAATTAAATTATTTAATTAAGTTTTGAAAAAAAATAAACATTTAACTTGATAAATTAAAGTTACTAAATCATAACTTCCTTTAAATACTTAAAACATTATCAAGTAATAGTTTTAAAACTAATTTCAATTTAAATTTCAAAACCTTGTTTTTAAAAACCTTTTTAAATTTGTCGAACCTTGCTTCGGGTCAAAACCGAAGATTACTCGGGTCAAGCCCCGAGTTTCCCTTCTTCTTCTTTTTAAACTTGTTAAAATTTTAAAGTTATCTCAATCACGAACACAAGACCAAACTCGAGTCCATCCCTCATTCACCCGAGTCTACCTTCAAGCAAATACCCCTACCCAAACACCTAACACAAACCACCACCTGTGCATATGCACGCTAGCTTGCTAGAGCACCGACCACCCACGACACCTTCGGCACATCGACCTTCACCCAGTCCTCCGATCCCGACCCTCAAACCACTCGCATAAGCCACGATCCAAAATCGAGCAATGCAGTCGAACCTGGAAACTAAACCATCACTAGAAACTACCTCTAATCCATGTCGGAGACCACCAGAATCGCTTCAACCCCGGCCACACCTTGCCGACCTTCCACGCTGCCATTTCCCAAAGTCCGATGCCACTCGAATCACCAACGACGCCGCAATGACTCAAAATCCGACCTCAACCCAATCTAGGGTTAAAACCTAGTTCAACCTACCACTGCCACGGTTGCTTATCCGCCTTCCCGCTATTTTTCCCGGCCTCGACCACTTCCCTACCACCTCCAGCCAAGTTCCCGACCACCCTAGATCCTTCGGCCATCAATAATTGCTCAAAAACCAAATTCCGATCATCCCCGAAATGCACACTCATTACAATGCTAAAAATTATGATTTTTGTTTTAAAAATCCTAACTTTCAAAGTAGATTTAAGTTATAAACATGAATCAATAATCCATGATGATGGATTTTAACCTATTCTTAAGTTTTCTATTGTTCTTCCTGTTTTTTCCAAATAATTACAAATTTAATCTGCTTAAATGTAATTATAAACCTTAATCTATGTTTAAACAAATAAAAGTTGTTTGAAAACTAGAACCAAACATAGAACATGTGGAGAGGATATTGAATTTTGATTTAATTTACTTAAACTTTTTAAATAAAAAGTTTACTCACTGTTTAAAAAGGCAGAGGGCTTGAAAACTGGATTTGAAAACTTGAATTGTTTGAAAGCTTGTTTTACTGGAAACCTTGAATTGCTGAGATGATTTAAGACTTTGATTGTGATGCAGGTTGAAGCTTGTTTGCTAAGGATTCAAGAGTTTTGATTTATTTCAAATTTTCTTGCTTTTTTTTTGAAAATTTTGTTATAGGATTGTTGTTTGAGAAGGTTACAAGCTTTGAAAAATGCTTTAAGAATTTGTTTACAGAGTTTATGTCAAATGATTTACAGGGTTTTTAATTTGATCTGTTGAGAATGTTTTCGTGTTTGAGTTTCTTGCTTTTGACAAGAGAAGATGGGAAAAAAGAAAAGAAGGAGAAGATGGAGTTTATGTAGTGTTTATTATGATTTATCAAAATTAAAGAAAAAGAAAATAAAAAGGATGACACTTGTTCAAATGGTTAACATTTGTCATTACCATTATTTAACTCCTTACACATGTTAATAAAAGGATTAAAAATCTAACACTTGTAATTATTCATGTTTAATATTATTTTTAAAAGATTTAAAAGCTTTTATATTTATTTCCTAATTAATAAGTATATTTCTAAATTAATAAATTCTTTTCTTAAATTATATAAATGAAATTTTTTAAAAGAAAATAAAATATAAACCAATTATATCCTAAATAAAATTATATGTAATATATTTAATTCATTTTGAATGTTAATATAAAACTTTTATATTTAATAAATACTTATCAAATTTATATAAATAAAATTCATTTTAGAAAAAATATTATAAGACAAATTATATACTAATAAAAACATTATTCATATATTTTATATGCAATATATTTTTTAAATATTTATCTTTTAAATTCCAAATTTATATCCAACTTTAAAATTCAAATTCATATTTAAAAAAATCAAATTTAAAATTAATTCAAATAAAATTAATTTAAACAAACATATTATTACTTTGAAAATAATAATGCTATTTAAAATCTATTTAAATTTACATATATAAACAACACATTATTTATTTTGTAAATAATTATTCTATATGAAAATCTATTTATAGCTATATTTAAAAACATCACATTATTATTATTTCCTTGAAATAACAATTTTACCAATTATAAATAATTAATAAAGGAGATTATCACATTTTAAATTGTTTGAAATTCTGGGATATCACATTCCTCCCCCCTTAAAAGAATTTTGTCCCCGAAATTTAAAGCAAAAGATAATCCAAAACTTTATTTCATTTCAACAATCTAAGCATACCTATCAATCAAACAACAATTCATCCGAACAAATAATATTAGCTATCCGGACACAAATTCGGATAAGCTTTCTGAAACTATCCAGAGTTTCCCAAGACAAACTCTGGAATCCTCACTCAACTACACCTAAACCAACTATACCACAATGATCCAGAGCTTCCTCTCACTCCGATCTACAAATCATAACCAGATATCAGAACACACTTAAAACCAGCTCAACTATCAGATCCTTCTGAACTACAGATCCCAACTAAGATGGATCGTTCACGTATTTCCTTTGATGAGATACGTGAAAAACATTGTGAATTTCAACCATCCGACTGGCAATTCAATCATGTAGGCCACAACACCAAATCCTCTTGAGCACTCAGAACGGACCAATATACCTTGGAGCAAGTTTTCCCGTCTTTCCGAAACTGATAACTCCTTTAACCGGGGAAACTTTGACAAAGACAAAATCTCCAATCTCAAATTCCAATTGTCTTCATCTCTTGTCCGCATATTTCTTCTGGCGATCCTACGCTGCCCTCAATCTCTTCTTGAAAAGCTCTAGCTTCGCCGATGCCTCACGGATCAAATCTGGACAATGAACAAGATGATCTCCTAACTCTATCCAACAAAATGGGAATCTACTAGGTCTTCCACACAACGCTTCATAGGGTGCCATCTCGATACTCGCCTGATAACCGTTATAGTATGAGAATTCCACTAAATGCAGATGGTCCTTCCAATATCCACCAAAATCCAGAACACAAGCCCTTAGCACATCCTTAAGAATTCTATTCACGCTTTCCGTCGGACAGGGGATGATAGGCTGTACTCAAAATCAATCACGAACCCAAAGTTGATCACCTTCACCTGCTGACAGATCGCACATCCACTGACGAAAACAGCAACATCCTTCTTTATACTCGGCCACCAAAAGACTCTCTTCATATCCTTATACATCTTTAGAAATCCCTGGGTGGATACTCAACCTCGAGCGATGACTCTCTGATAAAAATTCTTAGTTCAAATCCTTGAAATTCAGAACATAAATCCTTCCGTTGACCCTCAAACTTCCTTGGCCATCAATCTCAAAACTGGCACACTGACTATTCTTTACTCAATCCATCAATCTCTGGCATATATAAACGTCCGCGTAGATCTCAAACTTACTCTTACCATCAGAAATAGCTAAAACAAGCGCACTGGTCAGCCTTGCCTTCAAATTCTAGAAAGCTTCTTCACACTTGGGGTCCACTTAAACCTTGCTCCTTTCCGAGTCAACCTGGTTAAGTGCGAAGAATTCTTAGAATAGTCCTTGATAAACTTCCTGTAGTACCCTGCCAAACCCAGAAAATTGCGGACTTCTGTCGGAGTCTATGGCTACTTCCATTCCTTGGCTGGATCTACAGAAATACCCTTTCCACAAACAATATTGCTCCAAAAATTTAACTTTCGACTCCCAAAAATGGCATTTCAAAAATTTATCTTTCAGAACATGCCTCCTCAAAGTCTCTAACACTATTCCCAGATGCCGCTTGCTCGTCTTCATACTTGGAGTCGACAAGAATATCATCGATGAACATGAGAACGAACTTAATCAACATATCCCGAAAAACTTGGTTCATCAAATCCACACAGAATCTCAAAGACACATCCGACTTGGTCACAAAGACAATCGCAGAACCCTAACTGGAAATAAAACTAGGCTGGAACAAACCTTTCCCTAAGAAATATTAGGTCTACTCTACCAACTCTTCTCTCTCCTTCGACGACATCCTTCTATAAGGCTGAACAACAGGTACTGCTCCCGAAACTAAGACGATCCAAAACTCTATCTCTCGATGAGGGCATACCTTTCACTTCCTTGGAAATATCCGAAAAATCTCTGACCACTCCGTTCGACTCTACGCCTTCTGAAGATGCGTCGATTCCAAGCAAAAGATGACTCAAATGAACTTCGGAATCGTCGCGAGTTATTTTTGCGATTCTTCCCACCTCAGTCTCCAAAGACACAATCCTCTCTTCTCACATCAAATCGGCCTTATAATCCAACTAATCCGTATCCAAAATAAGATCAAACCCTTTGAAATCCAATATAAAAGGTTCACCAGGAAAAACTATGGAGGAGATAAGAAAGCTTTAAGTCTCTGCAAATCTTATCAAACTTGGTTACCCCGCCTATAGGATTAGATACAAAGATAGGACGGCCAACCAAACAAAGAAAGTTGAAACTTTCTAGAATTCATGTGGAAACCTGAAAAGATACCCAACAAATTTAGATAGGTATATAGCTATATATAAATTACAAATACGTGCTCTCAAGATAGACACTGCTCTAGAGCCTAGGTATTATCTCAACCTATGCTCTGGTACCAACCGTGATGACCCGCCTTTCTTTCCACAGAAAGACGTATCATCCATAAGAAAGAAAGCGGTAGAAATAGAATAGACAGAAGAAGGAACTAAACAATATCAAAATTTCACAGCAGAAACGGAATAAAATTTAATATATCACATAGATATTGCATAGTCTTTACATCAGAGTTACACAACATCATCAACATTAGATAGTTATGAAGGCATGCTAATCCATTACATTCCAAAATACAACAGTCAAAGACACTACACAGCGGAAAGAGATAGATATAGCTACGTCTGGACTCCTGCTCCATGCTATCCAAAATTCGTCAAGCAAAACCTGATCACTTGGTTACTTATAAAAATTTGAGTACCCAAGAGTTTAAGAAAACAAAAATAAACTCCAGGTCAGACATGGGTCTGGTGTGTGTAAACGGTTAAGCTATTTGACTTGAAAAACCTTTGAAAGAATGGGTATCTCGTAAGATTCTCCGCCAATCAATACAGACAAGTTTTTCCCTTACGATAACCCAAACATTTGATAGGAAATCTGGTTATATTATAATAGGGTCTAAGGTTTTCAAATAAATATTCATATAGCCGAAATTGTTACACTCGTTAAATTCCAGCATACTAGCCACAAAGTGGGTTATACAATCAAGTCTGAGATCACTTTTTGGAAGATGGATTTTCATACAATGGCAGGGCTACTAGGGTACTACCCGTCACAGTACGTGGCCTAGATCAACGTACTGAGCATCCCTCTCGACCCCCTGCAACACAAATCTGGAACCATCCCTTACTGGACAGTCCCGAATAAGACAACCCCGCGGTTGGAGCTAGCAACCGCCACACAGCCGGATAAAAAGGGACTCTAGACAGGGAAAGATCTTATCCTACTTGGGTGCTACCCACTTAGCCTTGCTGCACCTCTCCTATTTTAGTCATTCCCGATTGATGAGGCTTGAGGCTATGATTACCTTTAAAGAACACATCTTATAATGCTCATCGTCCTCCATTGACGATGATCTGACGGCATTCATCCATACAAGTTCGTTCTAGGTTCGAACGAAACCGAAGGCATCATCTCGTTACACTCATTTTGGAATCACCCTCAGAGTTAATGACAATAACCCTTGCACTCTGAAACTCCATCTCGATCTTCACTTTGAGATTCCACGACCTATCGTTTAACTTGGATCGATGTGGTTTTCGAAAGATAAAATTTTATATCCAATCCGGTTTCATCGAAATCCAAACGTTTCTTAAAGGTCAAGTTGTTTAACGTTTAAACAATTCAATTTAATTCAGTTTAATACTTTAAATTCACAAAGTATTTATCACAGATAAATAATATACATCTATCACAGATATATCCAATATCATATTATAGAATACCATAGATTATCATCCAATAGATATCAACCAATCCAGACATTCTACTCAAAACGATCATCCACAAACAGGAATTATTAATCCATATTATAATTAATGTAATTAACTTAAATTAAATTAATTACTTAAGAGTTAATCATCTAATCCTGCTTAATCAATCATTAATTAGTTACAATCCATTTAATTAATTAATCGCTCCTTAATTACCTTATCCATCAATTAATTAATCTCTAATCATAGTTTAATTATCCTTTAACTATTAATTAATAAACCTTAATTATTAATTAATATCCCTCAATACAAATTAATTAATCCTTAGTTACTTTTATAATCAATTAAAATAGTCTTTAATTAACTAATCAATTATCCCTTAATTATTAATTAATAAACCTTAATTTAATTAACAAAACTTAATTACAAATTAATTAATCCATAATTACCGATTAATCAGTCCTTGATTAATAGTTAACCATCATTAATTAATCTTCAATTACAAATTAATTATCCTTTAATTATTAATTAATAAAACCTAATTATTAATTAATAAAATTTAATTACAAATTAAGTACATCTTAATTACTAGTTAATTAATCTCTAATTACTTAATTAATTAATCTCTAATTACAAATTAATCAATCTTAATTACTTAATTAATTTATCTCCAATCATTAATTAATAATCCCTAATTATCTAATTAATGATTCTTAATTACAAATTAATTAACCTCTAATTAATTAATTATAATCTTTAATTATAAATTATTAATCCTTAATCATTAATTAACCAAATTAATAAATTACTCTTAATTAATTACTTAATTAATCTCTTATCATTAATTAATTAAATTAATTAATTATACTTAAATTTCTTTATTAACTTAATTAATCTCACATCAATAAAACCCTAATTAGCTTTATGGTAAAACATTATCTTTATAAATGACATAATTATCATTAACACTTTAAAACATTTTACCTTTATAATTAACTTCCTTAATTAAATCATTTAATTAAGTTTTGAAATAAAATAAACATTTAACTTAACAAATTAAAGTTACCAAATCATAACTTCCTTTAAATACTTAAAACGTTATCAAGTAATAGTTTTAAAACTAATTTCAATTTAAATTTCAAAACCTTGTTTTTAAAAACCTTTTTAAATCTGTAGAACCTTGCTTCGGGTCAAATCCGAAGATTACTCGGTTCAAGCCCCGAGTTTCCCTTTTTTTTTTAAAAAACTTGTTCAAATTTTAATGTTAAAAACCTGAAACAAATCTCACTCACGAACACGAGACAAAACTCGAGTCCATCCCGTATTCACCCGAGTCTCCCTTCGAGCAAATACCCCTACCAAAACACCTGACATAAACCACCACCTGTGCATATGCACGCTAGCTCGCCAGAGCTTCGACCGCCCACGACACCTTCGGCACATCGACCTTCACCCAGTCCTTCGATCTCGACCCTTAAACCACTCGCACAAGCCACGATCCAAAATCGAGCAATGCAGTCAAACCTGGAAACTAAATCATCACCAAAAAATACCTCGAATCCACGTCTCTGACCACTAGAATCGCTACAACCCCGTCCATGCCTTGTCGACCTTCCACGCTGCCATTTCCCAGAGTCCGATGCCACTCGAATCAACCACGACCCCGCAATGACTCAAAATCCGACCGCAACCTAAACTAGGGTTAAAACCTAGTTCGACCTACCATCACCGCCACGGTTGCTTATCCGCCTTCCCGCTATTTTTCCCGGCCTCGACCACTTCCCTACCACCTCCAGCCAAGTTCCCGACCACCCTAGATCCTTCGGCCATCAATAATTGCTCAAAAACCAAATTCCGATCATCCCCGAAATGCACACTCATTACAATGCTAAAAATTATGATTTTTGTTTTAAAAATCCTAACTTTCAAAGTAGATTTAAGTTATAAACATGAATCAATAATCCATGATGATGGATTTTAACCTATTCTTAAGTTTTCTATTGTTCTTCCTGTTTTTTCCAAATAATTACAAATTTAATCTGCTTAAATGTAATTATAAACCTTAATCTATGTTTAAACAAATAAAAGTTGTTTGAAAACTAGAACCAAACATAGAACATGTGGAGAGGATATTGAATTTTGATTTAATTTACTTAAACTTTTTAAATAAAAAGTTTACTCACTGTTTAAAAAGGCAGAGGGCTTGAAAACTGGATTTGAAAACTTGAATTGTTTGAAAGCTTGTTTTACTGGAAACCTTGAATTGCTGAGATGATTTAAGACTTTGATTGTGATGCAGGTTGAAGCTTGTTTGCTAAGGATTCAAGAGTTTTGATTTATTTCAAATTTTCTTGCTTTTTTTTTGAAAATTTTGTTATAGGATTGTTGTTTGAGAAGGTTACAAGCTTTGAAAAATGCTTTAAGAATTTGTTTACAGAGTTTATGTCAAATGATTTACAGGGTTTTTAATTTGATCTGTTGAGAATGTTTTCGTGTTTGAGTTTCTTGCTTTTGACAAGAGAAGATGGGAAAAAAGAAAAGAAGGAGAAGATGGAGTTTATGTAGTGTTTATTATGATTTATCAAAATTAAAGAAAAAGAAAATAAAAAGGATGACACTTGTTCAAATGGTTAACATTTGTCATTACCATTATTTAACTCCTTACACATGTTAATAAAAGGATTAAAAATCTAACACTTGTAATTATTCATGTTTAATATTATTTTTAAAAGATTTAAAAGCTTTTATATTTATTTCCTAATTAATAAGTATATTTCTAAATTAATAAATTCTTTTCTTAAATTATATAAATGAAATTTTTTAAAAGAAAATAAAATATAAACCAATTATATCCTAAATAAAATTATATGTAATATATTTAATTCATTTTGAATGTTAATATAAAACTTTTATATTTAATAAATACTTATCAAATTTATATAAATAAAATTCATTTTAGAAAAAATATTATAAGACAAATTATATACTAATAAAAACATTATTCATATATTTTATATGCAATATATTTTTTAAATATTTATCTTTTAAATTCCAAATTTATATCCAACTTTAAAATTCAAATTCATATTTAAAAAAATCAAATTTAAAATTAATTCAAATAAAATTAATTTAAACAAACATATTATTACTTTGAAAATAATAATTCTATTTAAAATCTATTTAAATTTACATATATAAACAACACATTATTTATTTTGTAAATAATTATTCTATATGAAAATCTATTTATAGCTATATTTAAAAACATCACATTATTATTATTTCCTTGAAATAACAATTTTACCAATTATAAATAATTAATAAAGGAGATTATCACATTTTAAATTGTTTGAAATTCTGGGATATCACATTCCTCCCCCCTTAAAAGAATTTTGTCCCCGAAATTTAAAGCAAAAGATAATCCAAAACTTTATTTCATTTCAACAATCTAAGCATACCTATCAATCAAACAACAATTCATCCGAACAAATAATATTAGCTATCCGGACACAAATTCGGATAAGCTTTCTGAAACTATCCAGAGTTTCCCAAGACAAACTCTGGAATCCTCACTCAACTACACCTAAACCAACTATACCACAATGATCCAGAGCTTCCTCTCACTCCGATCTACAAATCATAACCAGATATCAGAACACACTTAAAACCAGCTCAACTATCAGATCCTTCTGAACTACAGATCCCAACTAAGATGGATCGTTCACGTATTTCCTTTGATGAGATACGTGAAAAACATTGTGAATTTCAACCATCCGACTGGCAATTCAATCATGTAGGCCACAACACCAAATCCTCTTGAGCACTCAGAACGGACCAATATACCTTGGAGCAAGTTTTCCCGTCTTTCCGAAACTGATAACTCCTTTAACCGGGGAAACTTTGACAAAGACAAAATCTCCAATCTCAAATTCCAATTGTCTTCATCTCTTGTCCGCATATTTCTTCTGGCGATCCTACGCTGCCCTCAATCTCTTCTTGAAAAGCTCTAGCTTCGCCGATGCCTCACGGATCAAATCTGGACAATGAACAAGATGATCTCCTAACTCTATCCAACAGAATGGGAATCTACTAGGTCTTCCACACAACGCTTCATAGGGTGCCATCTCGATACTCGCCTGATAACCGTTATAGTATGAGAATTCCACTAAATGCAGATGGTCCTTCCAATATCCACCAAAATCCAGAACACAAGCCCTTAGCACATCCATAAGAATTCTATTCACGCTTTCCGTCGGACAGGGGATGATAGGCTGTACTCAAAATCAATCACGAACCCAAAGTTGATCACCTTCACCTGCTGACAGATCGCACATCCACTGACGAAAACAGCAACATCCTTCTTTATACTCGGCCACCAAAAGACTCTCTTCATATCCTTATACATCTTTAGAAATCCCTGGGTGGATACTCAACCTCGAGCGATGACTCTCTGATAAAAATTCTTAGTTCAAATCCTTGAAATTCAGAACATAAATCCTTCCGTTGACCCTCAAACTTCCTTGGCCATCAATCTCAAAACTGGCACACTGACTATTCTTTACTCAATCCATCAATCTCTGGCATATATAAACGTCCGCGTAGATCTCAAACTTACTCTTACCATCAGAAATAGCTAAAACAAGCGCACTGGTCAGCCTTGCCTTCAAATTCTAGAAAGCTTCTTCACACTTGGGGTCCACTTAAACCTTGCTCCTTTCCGAGTCAACCTGGTTAAGTGCGAAGAATTCTTAGAATAGTCCTTGATAAACTTCCTGTAGTACCCTGCCAAACCCAGAAAATTGCGGACTTCTGTCGGAGTCTATGGCTACTTCCATTCCTTGGCTGGATCTACAGAAATACCCTTTCCACAAACAATATTGCTCCAAAAATTTAACTTTCGACTCCCAAAAATGGCATTTCAAAAATTTATCTTTCAGAACATGCCTCCTCAAAGTCTCTAACACTATTCCCAGATGCCGCTTGCTCGTCTTCATACTTGGAGTCGACAAGAATATCATCGATGAACATGAGAACGAACTTAATCAACATATCCCGAAAAACTTGGTTCATCAAATCCACACAGAATCTCAAAGACACATCCGACTTGGTCACAAAGACAATCGCAGAACCCTAACTGGAAATAAAACTAGGCTGGAACAAACCTTTCCCTAAGAAATATTAGGTCTACTCTACCAACTCTTCTCTCTCCTTCGACGACATCCTTCTATAAGGCTGAACAACAGGTACTGCTCCTGAAACTAAGACGATCCAAAACTCTATCTCTCGATGAGGGCATACCTTTCACTTCCTTGGAAATATCCGAAAAATCTCTGACCACTCCGTTCGACTCTACGCCTTCTGAAGATGCGTCGATTCCAAGCAAAAGATGACTCAAATGAACTTCGGAATCGTCGCGAGTTATTTTTGCGATTCTTCCCACCTCAGTCTCCAAAGACACAATCCTCTCTTCTCACATCAAATCGGCCTTATAATCCAACTAATCCGTATCCAAAATAAGATCAAACCCTTTGAAATCCAATATAAAAGGTTCACCAGGAAAAACTATGGAGGAGATAAGAAAGCTTTAAGTCTCTGCAAATCTTATCAAACTTGGTTACCCCGCCTATAGGATTAGATACAAAGATAGGACGGCCAACCAAACAAAGAAAGTTGAAACTTTCTAGAATTCATGTGGAAACCTGAAAAGATACCCAACAAATTTAGATAGGTATATAGCTATATATAAATTACAAATACGTGCTCTCAAGATAGACACTGCTCTAGAGCCTAGGTATTATCTCAACCTATGCTCTGGTACCAACCGTGATGACCCGCCTTTCTTTCCACAGAAAGACGTATCATCCATAAGAAAGAAAGTGGTAGAAATAGAATAGACAGAAGAAGGAACTAAACAATATCAAAATTTCACAGCAGAAACGGAATAAAATTTAATATATCACATAGATATTGCATAGTCTTTACATCAGAGTTACACAACATCATCAACATTAGATAGTTATGAAGGCATGCTAATCCATTACATTCCAAAATACAACAGTCAAAGACACTACACAGCGGAAAGAGATAGATATAGCTACGTCTGGACTCCTGCTCCATGCTATCCAAAATTCGTCAAGCAAAACCTGATCACTTGGTTACTTATAAAAATTTGAGTACCCAAGAGTTTAAGAAAACAAAAATAAACTCCAGGTCAGACATGGGTCTGGTGTGTGTAAACGGTTAAGCTATTTGACTTGAAAAACCTTTGAAAGAATGGGTATCTCGTAAGATTCTCCGCCAATCAATACAGACAAGTTTTTCCCTTACGATAACCCAAACATTTGATAGGAAATCTGGTTATATTATAATAGGGTCTAAGGTTTTCAAATAAATATTCATATAGCCGAAATTGTTACACTCGTTAAATTCCAGCATACTAGCCACAAAGTGGGTTATACAATCAAGTCTGAGATCACTTTTTGGAAGATGGATTTTCATACAATGGCAGGGCTACTAGGGTACTACCCGTCACAGTACGTGGCCTAGATCAACGTACTGAGCATCCCTCTCGACCCCCTGCAACACAAATCTGGAACCATCCCTTACTGGACAGTCCCGAATAAGACAACCCCGCGGTTGGAGCTAGCAACCGCCACACAGCCGGATAAAAAGGGACTCTAGACAGGGAAAGATCTTATCCTACTTGGGTGCTACCCACTTAGCCTTGCTGCACCTCTCCTATTTTAGTCATTCCCGATTGATGAGGCTTGAGGCTATGATTACCTTTAAAGAACACATCTTAGAATGCTCATCGTCCTCCATTGACGATGATCTGACGGCATTCATCCATACAAGTTCGTTCTAGGTTCGAACGAAACCGAAGGCATCATCTCGTTACACTCATTTTGGAATCACGCTCAGAGTTAATGACAATAACCCTTGCACTCTGAAACTCCATCTCGATCTTCACTTTGAGATTCCACGACCTATCGTTTAACTTGGATCGATGTGGTTTTCGAAAGATAAAATTTTATATCCAATCCGGTTTCATCGAAATCCAAACGTTTCTTAAAGGTCAAGTTGTTTAACGTTTAAACAATTCAATTTAATTCAGTTCAATACTTTAAATTCACAAAGTATTTATCACAGATAAATAATATACATCTATCACAGATATATCCAATATCATATTATAGAATACCATAGATTATCATCCAATAGATATCAACCAATCCAGACATTCTACTCAAAACGATCATCCACAAACAGGAATTATTAATCCATATTATAATTAATGTAATTAACTTAAATTAAATTAATTACTTAAGAGTTAATCATCTAATCCTGCTTAATCAATCATTAATTAGTTACAATCCATTTAATTAATTAATCGCTCCTTAATTACCTTATCCATCAATTAATTAATCTCTAATCATAGTTTAATTATCCTTTAACTATTAATTAATAAACCTTAATTATTAATTAATATCCCTCAATACAAATTAATTAATCCTTAGTTACTTTTATAATCAATTAAAATAGTCTTTAATTAACTAATCAATTATCCCTTAATTATTAATTAATAAACCTTAATTTAATTAACAAAACTTAATTACAAATTAATTAATCCATAATTACCGATTAATCAGTCCTTGATTAATAGTTAACCATCATTAATTAATCTTCAATTACAAATTAATTATCCTTTAATTATTAATTAATAAAACCTAATTATTAATTAATAAAATTTAATTACAAATTAAGTACATCTTAATTACTAGTTAATTAATCTCTAATTACTTAATTAATTAATCTCTAATTACAAATTAATCAATCTTAATTACTTAATTAATTTATCTCCAATCATTAATTAATAATCCCTAATTATCTAATTAATGATTCTTAATTACAAATTAATTAACCTCTAATTAATTAATTATAATCTTTAATTATAAATTATTAATCCTTAATCATTAATTAACCAAATTAATAAATTACTCTTAATTAATTACTTAATTAATCTCTTATCATTAATTAATTAAATTAATTAATTATACTTAAATTTCTTTATTAACTTAATTAATCTCACATCAATAAAACCCTAATTAGCTTTATGGTAAAACATTATCTTTATAAATGACATAATTATCATTAACACTTTAAAACATTTTACCTTTATAATTAACTTCCTTAATTAAATCATTTAATTAAGTTTTGAAATAAAATAAACATTTAACTTAACAAACTAAAGTTACCAAATCATAACTTCCTTTAAATACTTAAAACGTTATCAAGTAATAGTTTTAAAACTAATTTCAATTTAAATTTCAAAACCTTGTTTTTAAAAACCTTTTTAAATCTGTAGAACCTTGCTTCGGGTCAAATCCGAAGATTACTCGGTTCAAGCCCCGAGTTTCCTTTTTTTTTTAAAAAAAACTTGTTCAAATTTTAATGTTAAAAACCTGAAACAAATCTCACTCACGAACACGAGACAAAACTCGAGTCCATCCCGTATTCACCCGAGTCTCCCTTCGAGCAAATACCCCTACCAAAACACCTGACATAAACCACCACCTGTGCACATGCACGCTAGCTCGCCAGAGCTTCGACCGCCCACGACACCTTCGGCACATCGACCTTCACCCAGTCCTTCGATCTCGACCCTTAAACCACTCGCACAAGCCACGATCCAAAATCGAGCAATGCAGTCAAACCTGGAAACTAAATCATCACCAAAAAATACCTCGAATCCACGTCTCTGACCACTAGAATCGCTACAACCCCGTCCATGCCTTGTCGACCTTCCACGCTGCCATTTCCCAGAGTCCGATGCCACTCGAATCAACCACGACCCCGCAATGACTCAAAATCCGACCGCAACCTAAACTAGGGTTAAAACCTAGTTCGACCTACCACCATCGCCACGGTGGCTTATCCACCTTCCTATTATTTTCCCAGCCTCGACCACTTCCCTACCACCTCCAGCCAAGTTCTCGTCCACCCTAGATCCTTCGGCCATCAGCAATTGCTCAAAAACCAAATTATGGTCATTCCCGAAATGCACACTCATTACAATGCTAAAAATTATGATTTTTGTTTTAAAAATCCTCTTTTTCAAAGTAGATTCAAGTTATAAACATGAATCGGTAATCTATGATGATGGATTTTAACCTATTCTTAAATTTTCTATTGTTCTTCATGTTTTTTCTAGATAACTACAAATTTAATTTGCTTAAATCTAATTATAAACCTTAATCTATGTTTAAACAAATAAAAGTTGTTTGAAAACTAGAACCAAACATAGAACAGGTGGAGAGGATATTGAATTTTGATTTAATTTCAAATCTGTAACTTATGAAGCAGAGAAGAACTGACAATGCATAGTTCAAACACAAACAAACACATAGGAATTCACACTTGTATATACATATGCAAAGCATGACTTATCTCAGAATTTCACAAGCAACAAACACTTATTTACTTAAACATTTTATATAAAAAGTTTACTCACTGTTTTAAAGGGATGAGGGATTGAAAACTGGATTTGAAAACTTAAATCGGTTGAAAGCTTGTTTTACTAGAAATCGTGAATTGCTGAAATGATTTAAGACTTCGATTGCGATGTAGGTTGAAGCTTGTTTGCTGATGATTCAAGAATTTTGATTTGTTTCAACTTTTCTTGCTTTGTTTTTTGGAAAATTTTGTTACAGGCTTGTTGTTTGAGAAGGTTATAGGCTTTGAAAAATGCTTTAAGAATTTTTTTATAGGGTTTATGTCAAATGATTTATAGGGATTTTAATTTAATCTGTTGATAATGTTTTCAGGTTTGAGTTTCTTGCTTTTGACAAGAGAAGATGGGAAAAAGAAATGAAGGAGCAGATGGATGTTTATGTAGTGTTTATTACGATTTATTAAAATTAAAGAAAAAGAAAATAAAAAGGATGACACTTGTTCAAATGGTTAACATTTGTCATTACCATTATTTAACTCCTTACACATGTTAATAAAAGGATTAAAAATCTAAGACTTGTAATTATTCATGTTTAATATTATTTTTCAAAGATTTTTAATTTATTTATATTTATTTCCTAATTAATAAGAATGTTTCTAAATTAATAAATGCTTTTCTTAATTTATATAAATAAAATTTTTTAAAAGAAAATAAAATAGAAACCAATTATACCCTAAATAAAATCATATATAATATATTTAATTCATTTTTGAATGTTAATATAAAAGTTTTGTATTTAATAAATACTTTTCAAATTTATATAAATAAAATTCCTTTTAGAGAAAATATTATAAAACAAATTATATAATAATAAAAACTTTATTCATATATTTTATATGCAATGTATTTTTAAAATGTTTATCTTTTAAATTCCAAATTTAAATCCAAATTTCAAATTCAAATTTTAAAAAAATCAAATTTAAAATTAATTCAAATAAATATATATTAATTTCACAAACATAATATTACTTTGCGAATAATAATGCTATTTAAAATCTATTTATATTTACATACATAAACAACACATTATTAATTTTGTAAATAATTATTCTATTTAAAAATCAATTTATAGCTATATTTAAAACATCACATTATTATTATTTGCGTGAAATAACAATTTTACCAATTTTAAATAATTAATAAAGAAAATTATCACATTTTAAATTGTTTGAAATTCTGGGATATCACAGTAAACAAAAATTTTAAATATAAAAACCTAGAGTGTGTTAAGTTTCGAAAATGTAGGTTACATCATTTATTGTTGTAATAGACGTTTTCGTGAAAAATAAAGGAAGCATAGACTATGACACTATTGTTGTAGTAGGTAACTCCCGAAGGAAATGTTTTTACAAAGCATTTAGGATATCTGTTTTGACCTAAATAAAAAATGAAGTAATTTCTAAGTATAGAAATAAAGTGGTTTGTAAGTACACTTATTATTTAAATAAGTATATGAAAATGTTTTCTAGTTATGAAAATATTAAAACATTTTGGAAGATGTAAGTTACATATGAGAAAATTAATAAATTTCGTAGAAAATGTCTATTGTAAGTGAATATAGATTTAACATACTTTAATCTATTGGAATGAAATGAATAATGATATAGTTTTCTATAAAACCAAATCACAAATAAAGATGTTTTGTGCAAGTTATAAGGAATACGTGAAAGAGATATACAAGGTATGGAAAGTACGATATTTTGTATAGCCTACTTGCATAAATTATAAAATAAGTTTTTTGTAATTTCATTTAAACATGAAATCCTCTTTTAAAGGATTCATAAAAGGTTATGGCATTAATGTTTTCTTATAAGAGAAAGTAGTTTCGATACATTAAAGAATAAAACAACTAGGAGTAATAAGAAGTGTAATAATTAGAGACAGTTTAGTTAGGAGGGATATTATAGAGAGCCTTAGTAGGAAAGCTAAGCAATGGAAATTTCATATTTTTCCATTGCTTATGCGCATTGGTTGCTTGCCTCTGTAGAAAGTCCCCATTTGTATTAAGTTAGAAACTCCTCCAAGGTTAGGGAATTGGAAGAGTAGGAAGATTAAGGAATTTTTGATAAAATAATTGTTCTTATCTACTCCAGTTTTCGTAAATTTGAAAATCTATAAAAGGAAGATGTTTTGAAAACATGTGAAGACATTTTTGAAAGTCAAGAAAAAAATGTTTTAAGAACAAGCAAGACATGTTTAAAGAAAAATGGTTTGGTGAAAAAGTAAATAAGTTTTTGGAAGAGAAAAACTTAGTAAATAGTTAAATTAAAAATCCAATTTTTTTATATGGAAAGCTGTAAAGTTCTTTAAAGGGAAAAGAGGAATGAGTTTTGAACTTAGAATTTATAAGTTTTCCCCTTTAGGTTTGGGGAATAATTTAAATTCCAGAGCTGTAAAGAGGCAAATCTAGAAAGATAAAATGTTAAGTAACCAAGTACCTTTGAATTTAATAGAAACTTCAAAGTAACACTTTTAAAGGCAAGAATTTTGGGATTTTTTGTTCCAAAAATTTAGAAGCTTTAATATTGAAATGAAATGATGAATACCAAACAAAACTTTTAAATATGGAGTAGATGGGATTAATTTCCGAGCTGTGACAGGAAAAGTGTAATGTGTGTAGGAGATAGCAATGATTACTTTTAGTAGTAATAATAAATGTTTCCATAAAGTGTATAGGACACTAGTGAGAACCTAGGGATGTTGTTTCGTGTGTGTGGACTATAGAAGAATAGCAAAGTGATATTAGTAAGATAGTAAGGCACATGTGGTTGGGATAGGTAGACCTTAGTTGGAGAAAAATGAAAGATAAAGGTAAAGAGAAAATTTCTCCAAGCTTATTTGCCTTCTAGGTAGAGACTGCATAGATTGAAATCCTTATTCGTTGCAATAATGAGACTTGGTTATTCCATTTTGAGTATGGAATGAAAGTGATGAATGGATCTTATTCATCGTGAGTTATACAACATAAGTTAGTAACGAGTAGTAGATGGTAGGAGGAGCATATGAGTTACTTGGATTCCTAGGGTATGACTTTTCTATGTCAGAGTGGACATGGTCCTAGGCCTCGTAGCCCTAGATGATAGCAGTGTTTAGCTGCTATATTTATCTATCAAGTATCTCTTTGTAGTCGGGCTTGTTTTCTCTTTTAGTTATGAGATTGTACTCCTATGTAAGTATTTAGTTCCTATTGTAGTAAATCGGTGATGATTAGTATGATTTTTTTTTTTGTGATGTTCACAATGAGAGAATAAAAACATAGGATGTAAGTGATAAAAGAAAAGTAAAAGCCAAAAAGAGCAACTAAAAGGAAAACAAAAAATTTAAAGAAAGTGACAGAAACATCAATAAAAATGAATGAGAATTGCAAAAGAAAAATACAATTTTTTTTTTTCAAAAATTAAGCTTGGAAAAATTTGGAAAGGAAGTTTTTCTTATGTAAATCGTGCTTAGAAAAGAAAATAGTGATTTTATAGAATAGCGGCATAAGTTCCAAGTACAGAGAAAGAGGTGTGCAAAAGTAAAACGGTAAAAGTGAGGTTTTCCGTTTTCTGCCTTCCTTCTGACATTAGAAATAGATTTTGGAAAAAATTAGTTTTTTTTGAAATTCGAATATTAAAAGTTGTATGGTAGGATTTGGATGTAAAATTCGTTGAACAATGCGCCTATTCAGTAGGAGTGTGGGAAAAATTGGTTGAAAAATATTTTGGGTTTTCAAAATATTGCATTCATATAAAAATTGCAAGTTTATTTAGGATGTGTGAACCATATTTTAAAAAGGAGTTTTAAAAGAAGAAAAGCATTCATATAGAGGGTACTACTTAGAAATTCATGTACATGCATATATGTTATGTTGAATGACAATTTTCACAAGGACACGGATGGTCGCAAAATTGGATGTACACAAAATGGATGTGATTGATGCGAGGAATTACATAGTTTTACCCTTGTCGAATTTCGAGGGCAAAATTTCCTAAAGGGTAAGAGAATGTAATGCACTGCGTTTTAAGATAATTAGGTAACCAAAATAATTAATAAACTTTGACATTTAGTATTTTTGTAATTGTCAGAATATGGTCTCGAAACTTATACCATTGTGTTCGTGCTTATTTTCTGATCAATTTTCATATATAACTTGTTGAAATTCAAGTTAACATGAAGAAGTTACAAGAAGAATAAGAAATCAGAATTATATAAAATTTAACGAAAAAAAGAAGTAAGACTCTACAGTCGACCCATAGGCTGACCCACAAAACACGGGGGTCGACCCGCATGTAGTCCTAGACGAGAAATCGTCTAGGGATATGCCAAGTCTTGTGATCTGATTTTCGTGTGATCTAAAGCATTATTTTCTAGCTCCAACGATTCGCAACGATCCTGTGACATGGTTGCACCGGATTCTCCAAAAATCCAATGGTCTGAGATTCCCAAATTCCACTATAAATAGAACTCTAGGCCTAGCTATATTCTCACAATCAATTTTTCTCCCAATTGGATTCATTGCCTGAGGCAGAACCCTAAATAGAAAATATTTCTAGGGAGAAATATCTTTTTGATAAGAATATTTGACGCCGTAGAAGGGGATCCAAGAAGCAATGGAGTAAAGCTAAGAACGATAGGTGAATGGATTTAAATTATATCTCTTTTATATTTGTGATATATAATATCGTTAGATTCCCATTAAATATTTAATTCAGCATTTTGACTAATTTTAGTAACTAGTTCTACTAGTTAGTTATGTTGAAACTGTAAATTTTATAAGAGAAGTGCACCAATATATAAATGTTATTATATGGGACAAAAGAAAGGAATTCAATTAAATATAAGTAATATTAGGCTTAGAAGTTGTAGAGAAAGCATAAGTCTAAAAGTGAGAAATTTACAGTAAAATTTGTTATAATGAGAGAAATGAATTAAAAAGTGAAAGAATCTAATAATTGAATTAGAAGTTAGTGATAGATTAGTTGGTTGGTTTAGAAAAGAAAATACATTTCCATAGTTTAATATTGTAAGAATAATGATAAATGTAATTGCAAGAATAAAAGCAAGAAAAAAGGAACTAGTGCAAAATAAAGACAGTACTGTATTTTGCACTACCCAATAATTAAAGAAACGATAAAAGAAATTTCTTGCAATTAAGAGTTATTGTTTATAACATTATTTAGTATTAAATATGGAAATGGATTTTTAGTATAGTTTTTGTAACTAACCAAATAGAATAGAACTACTTCCTAGACTAAAAGACAATAACGTAAAGCATTAAAGAGATTAAAGAAGAGGAAATAATCAAGTTAATTGTTTGACAACACTAGAAACAATAAATAGAAAATATGACAAGATCTGCATTTATTGCGCAGATAATAGAGTAAAAAGTAAAGCAGCTATTATGATAAGTAATGTATGACAGTTGGATGTAGTCCCAAGTTAAGACTGTTATATAATATAATAGAACTTAAGAGAATTTGGTATCATAATAAAAGTAGACATACTAGAATAGAGAAGAGACACTTGTAGCTACATTTATAAAATGTAGGTTACAAAGAAAGAAAAGAATATAAAAGTGACAATTGTAAGCATAATTGTAACACGTAGGTTATGATTAAACTGAAAGAAATAGAAGAGGCTTATTTTATCAAACTTAAATCATGGATTAAGTTAATAAGACAAATAATAGACGTGGCCCATACCGACAGCATTTCCCTTCAGGTCCAGGACTGATGGTCTCATACATGGGTGGGGCTGGGTATGCTAATTAGGGTAAATAAGTAGCCAACGGAATAAGAAAAGTAAACTTAACGCATAGTAGAATATTAGACATAGGGTCTAATAAGATGATAAGGTGCATTTGGAGCAGCCGAAAGAGAATCTAGATAAAGAGCAAAAGAAGCAGTTCATCGCAGATTTTTAATATAGAAAGAGCACGTCCAACTTAGTTATTTTGGGCTAGAAGAAGTACGAGACTTCAACGAACATGAGGATACTCTAGGATGGCCCTCTGGGGTAGGCCTAACGAAGTTGCACCCCGGAGGCAGGTCTGTAGGTATTCCGTCAAGAGAGTATGCCTTGACTGCTTTTGCATTGCAGGCCTAATGAAGCGGACCTTTATAGGCAGTCAAAAGGTTGATGATGGAGTAGGATATTCATATGACACCGTATTCTACTTTGCGAGTTTGAGAAAGACTAGAGTCAAATCAACATGCCAATGATTCTGTAACTATCGAGACATTAGATGAGGGGCATAGCCAATTGAATGTTTAGATTGTTTGTAGTAGGGCACATCTACTTAGCTCTTGAAAGATCTTTTGATTAGTTTAGGGGGACTGCATGGGGCCATAGCCATGATGAGAAAAGAAACAAACCAAGTGGAATATCTATATTGTAGGCCTAACGAAGCGGAACTTTACAGTTTGGAAAATCCCCGATTGAGTTCTATACAAGATAGACCTTGTTGGCGGAATTCGGGTAGTAGACAGAACGATTACGTGTAGTCCTCACGGTACGCACTGGGTGGTACATTATGGACGCCCGAGCACTAATATAAGCTAGTGCGGATGCAGTTTCACGTTTTCATAGTAGACAACGGAACATATGTATTGTAGGCCTCACGAAGCTATCCTTTACAGATGTAGTTACAGTATGCTTTAGTAGCGATACAATGGAGTCCTTTTCGATGAGGATATGAAAGGTACTATGGGTAGTACCTAGGACCGATGCGATCTTTGGGGTTGTAGCTATATATATATATACATATATATATATATATGTATATGTATGTATGTATATATATTGGTTATTTGGTCTTAATCTACTAGGGAGTAGATGAGTATGATTCACGCACAGAGGCGAGAGTATTATAAATCCAATAAACCTAATATAACAGAAAATGAAAATAGAACGGTATATGTAGAATTATGCTTAGAAGTGTATAATTTGTCCATTCTCCAGAACTTTATTCTGCCCCCTCCTCGTAACTTCTCACGGGTTAGATAGATGGCAGAGATCTTCCAAATTTAAGACACTTGTTTAGAAAGTGTTATTATCTTGTTGAGTATTTACTTACTATTATGTTTTAGTCAGTTCCGCTATGAGATATTTATTTGAGCACTGATATATTTATCTTTGCCTATTTAATGGATATAAGATACCCAACTCGGGATTCAGTGGGCTTGGATTTTAGCATTTTTGCAAAAAAACCCGAACCCACTGTAATTCGGGTTGCTACATTTTGTATCAAAGCTTAGATTAGTAGATCCTAAGTAAATTAGGAAATATGAGTGAATGTATTTGTATTTTTGAACAAAATATATATGTACTAAAGTCCAAATTGTCCCCAAATTATAGATTTAATATATGAAAAAATTTAGAAGTATATTTGTGCATAGTTTACTAGTTGGGTTGGGGATGACCCAAGGATGTTGATTCCTATGTTATTGTCGATTTATAGTGTACAAAAAGCTAAGTGTTAAGAGAATATTGGTATCTATATGTTAAAGTTACCTAGGCATAGAAGGAAGAGTATTTTTATTTTGGAAGGAATAAGAGATTTTTATAAGGATGAGATTTCCAAGGTTTAGGAATGGTATTCCCAAGGTAGTAGGAAGAAAATTCATTTTATGTCTAGCCCAATAAAATGACACTTTTGGAATTAAGTTGAAAATATACTTGTTAATATGTTTGAGGAAGTAAATATTGGATTTTTGAAAAAAAAAGTGTGATGAAATTTAAATTAGTTTTTATATGATATAACTTTTGTTAAAAGTGAAATTCTTTTTGAAGAATTATAGAGCACGTATAGCTCCTTAGTTTCTTTGTAAGTAAACAAAGATTTTAAATATAGAACCTAGAGCGTGTTAAGTATCAAAAACGTAGATTACAACATTTATTGTTGTAATAGACGTTTTCGTGAAAAATAAAGGAAGCGTAGACTATGAAACTGTTGTTGTAGTAGGTGACTCCTAAAGGAAATGTTTTAACATAGCATATGAGATTTATTAATACTTATTTTAATTGAATCAATATACTAGTATTTTTGGGTTGTACTAACGGTGTTTTACGCAACATCTGTTTTGCCCAAATAAAAACGAAGATAATTTCTATGTACAGAGATAAAGTGGTTTATAAGTACACTTATTATTTAAATAAGTATATGGAAATCTCTATTGTGAGTGAATATAGATTAAAAATACTTTAATCTATTGGAATGAAATGAATAATGATATAATTTTCTATGAAACCAAATCAGAAATAAAGATGTTTTGTGCAAGTTATCAGGAATAGGTGAAAGAGATTTACAAGGTATGGAAATCACCATATTTTGTATAGCTTATTTCCATAAATTATAAAAAAGCTACTTGTAATTTCACATAAACATGAAATTCTCTTTTAAAGGATTCATGAATGGTTTTAGCATTAATGGTTTCTCATAAGAGAAAGTAGTTCTAATACATTAAAGTATAAAACCACTAGGTGAAATAAGAAGTGTAATAATTAGAGACAGTGTTAGTTAGGAGGGATATTATAGAGATCCTTAGTAGGAAAGCTAAGCCATGCAAATTTCATATTTTTCCATAGTTATGCGCATTGGTTGCTTGCCATTGTAGAAAGTCTCCATTTGTAGCAAGTTGTAAACTCCTCCAAGGTAAGGTAATTGGAAGAGTAGGAAGGTTAAGAGATTTTTTATAAAATAATTGTTCTTATCTATTCCAGGTTTTGTAAACTTGAAAATCTATGGAAAGAAGATGTTTTGAAAACATGTGAGGACATTTTTGAAACTCAAGAAAAAATGTTTTAAGGACAAGCAAGGCTTAAAGAAAAATGGTTTGGTGAAAAAGTGAATAAATTTTTGGAAGAGAAAAACTTAGTAAAAGTTAAATTTAAAAATCCAAATTTTTTATGGAAAGCTGTAAAAAAAATTAAAAGGAAAAAAAGAAAAAGTTTTGAACTTAGAATTTGTATGTTTTTCTCTCTAGGTTTGGGGAATAACTTAAATACAAAGAGTTGTAAAGAGGCAAGTCTAGAAAGATAAAATGTTAAGTAACCAAGTACCTTTGAATTTAATAGAAACTTCAAAGTAATACTTTTAAAGGTAATAATTTTGGGATTTGATGGTTCAAAAATTTAGAAGCTTTAATTTTTGAAATAAAAGATAAATACCAAACCAAAATTTTCAATATGGAGTAGATATGAATCATTTCCTAGGTGTGACGGGAAAAGTGTAAGGCTATGTAGGAGATAGCAGTGATTACTTTTAGTAGTAATAATAGATATTCCCGTAAAGTGTATAGGACACTAGAGATAACCTAGAAATGTTGTTTCATGTGTGTATAGTATAAAAGAATAGTAAAGTGATATTAGTAAGAAAGTAAGACACACGTGGTTGTGATAGGTAGACCTTAGTTGGGAAAAAAGGGAAGGTAAAGGTCAAGGGAAATTTCCCCAAGCATAGTTGCCTTTTTAGATAGAGACTACAAAGATTGAAATCCTTATTTGTTGCAGTAAATGAGACTTGGTTATTCCATTTTGAGTAAGGAATGGAAGAGATGAATAGATCTTATTCATCGTGAGTAATACAACTTTTGTTATTAACGAGTAGTAGGCGGTAGGAGGAGCATATGAGTTACTTGGATTCCTAGAGTAGGACCTTTCTGTGTCAAAGTGGACATGGTCCTAGACCTCCTAACTCTAGATGATAGCTGTGTTTAGCTGCTATATTTACCTGTCAAGCATCATTTTGTAGTAGGACTTGTTTTCTCTTTTAGTTATGAGATTATACTCCTATGTAAGCATTTAGTTCATATTGTAGTAAACAAGGGGTGATTAGTATGATGCTCTTTTTCTATGATGTTCACAAGAAGAGAATAAAAGCATAGGATGTAGGTAATAAAAGAAAAGTAAAAGCTAAAAAGAATAACTAAAAGGAAAAAAACAAATCTAAAGAAAGCGACAGAAACGTCAATAAAAATAAATGAGAACGGCAAAAGAAAAATACATTTTTTTCCCAAAAATTAAGCTTGGAAAAAATTTGAAAGTGCAGTTTTTCTTATGTAAACCGTGCTTGGGAAGAAAATAGAGATTTTTATCGAATAGCGGCATAAGTACCAAGTACGAAGAAAGAGGTGTGCAAAAGTAAAACGGTAAATGTGAGGTTTTCCATTTTCTGCCTTCTTTCTGACATAAGAAATAGAGTTTGAAAAAAATTAGATTTTTCTAAAATTCGAATATTTAAAGTTGTGTGGTAAGATTTAGATGTAAAATTCGTTGAAATACGCCCCTATTAAGTAGGAGTGGGGGAAATTTGGATGAAAAATATTTTGAGTTTTAAAAAGATTGCATTCATATAAAAATTACAAGTATATTTAGGATGTGCGCATTGTTGATACGATATATTTTGATCAATGACAATGTGCTTCAACAAAAAGGAAGAGATATGTGCAAAGCTAAAGAAAGAACGATGAAGACCAAGGATAAACATAAGTATGATTTTTATATAGTCTTAGTTTAGATTTATTGTTAAAATCTATCCTCAAGAGGCTTGCACAAACACTAGAACACATTTTATAAATTTCATTTTTTGATAAACATTCACTGTGCACAATTTAGTAGTTCAGTCGACTGAACAGGGATGACCAATCGACTGAACCTGTTACACATATACAAACATGTACAGTTTCAGTCGATTGAAACACCCTGCTCAGTCGACTGAATTTGTTTCTGAAAATTTTAGTTCATATTTTCAGTTTACTGCATTCCCTGTTCAGTCGACTGAATTTGAACCTGCGAATTTTCTCTGAATGGACACCTTCTACCTCCCAAGAGTTGCAACCTTTCTCCAACGGAAATGTAAGCATCTCTTGTCTGCACCCTTAGCCAACAGATGCACCTCTTCTACAAGTATAAATACATGATTCTAACATCTTCAATTCACCGAATTCTCTTGCTTTAATCTTACTATTTTCTTGAACATATTATCTAGAAATTCTCAAAGCAATCACTAATCTATTGCTTGAATCACTGCTTTGTTTTTAACATTCTTTTGATTCATGGCAATTCACATTTCCTAAATCTTCACAAACACATTGCATACTCTCGAGGATAAGATTATAGGAATATTGTACTACATTAGACTCATTAGTGTTGACAAGAACACAACAAGTCGAATATTGTTTTTTGTAATTGAGTTGAAGTCCTCTTCAGTAGTTGAGGCGAGAAATCCCGTTCGGTTGTTCGGGTAAGTTGTAAACCTATTCCTCCGGGTTAAGTGAGGGTTTTAGTTAATGGAATTCCTAAGTGAAGCTTAGGGACTGGACGTAGGACTAGAGGTCCGAACCAATATAAAATCCTGGTGTCTACCTTGCTTTTACTTACTTTATCTACCTAGACAATTCCGTTATTCCATATTACACGATCCTACCGCATAGCCTCTTTCAATTGGTATCAGAGCAAGGTCGTCCTATAACCATAACACCGTTATTAGACATATTGATAATATGGAAAATAACGTAAGTACAAGCACAACATCTGCCTATAGTTCTACATTTGCGGAAGGACAATCTACCCAAAGACCTCCTTTATTCAATGGACTAAACTATAACTATTGGGCTACAAGGATGAGGATTTATATGCAAGCAACAATTTTTGAAGCCTGGAATGCTACTCAAGAAGAGTTCGTTGTACCCACAACCGATTATCCTCCATGGACACAAACTCAAAAGAATGAAGCTAGTGCAAATGCCAAAGCTATGAATATGCTATTTTGCGCCCTGAATAGAAACGAATTCAACTGTGTTAGCATATGTACTACTGCATATCAGATATGGGAAACACTTAAAGTCATACATGAAGGCATAAACAAGGTTAAACAAACAAAGATATCCATGCTGAAGAATCAATTCCAAAACTTTAGAATGCGACAAAATGAATCCATCAATGACATGTACTCGAGATTTCAAGACATTCATCATGCTTTAATCGGACTAGGAGAAAAATACACGGATTTTGACATTGTGTCTAAAGTTCTAAATTCACTCACTGATGACGGGAGAGAAAAGTACTAGCAATCGAGGAAGCAAATGATCTATCTTCAATGAAACCAGAGGAATTGATTGGAAATCTTATGTCGTATGAAGTAAATATGCAAGCTAAGAAAGATCAAGCTCAAGAAAGAAAGAATGTTGCTTTTCATGTGGAAAAGGAAGAATCAGAGTCTAAAGATGAGGATTTAGCATTCATAGCTAAAAATTTTAAGAAATTCTTAAGATATAGAAATGGAAACAAAAACGGACTCAAAAAGAATTTCTTGAACAAACCTACATCCTCGAATATAGAATGTTTCAACTGTCAAAAGAAAGGTCACATGCACAAGGATTGCCCAGAGCAAAAGAAGGAGAATCAGAAAGCTCTCAACAACAAAAACAAGACAAAGAAATTCAAAAAGAAGGAATTCTCTGTAACATGGGATGATTCGGATTCATCTTCATCCGAAAGTGAAAATGATAGCGACAATGAACAGGCAAATGTATGCTTCATGGCTCAAGAATCTAAAGTAAGTGATTTAACTTTCGATGACTTAATTGAAGTAAACTCTGAACTTTTAAGCACAATAAAAATTCTTAAAAAGAAAATTAAGGAAATTCGTGTAAATCAAAACAAAGTTGAATTTGAAAGAGATATGTTAAACGATGAAAAGAAAATTCTAGAAGAAGAACTTGTAAAGGTTCAAGAATCTTATTCAAATTCGAAAACTCAATTATCTCTTTTAAGTCAAGAAATTGAAACTCAAAAGAAAAAGAATGATGTAATTGTTTCTGAAAATCATGAGTTAGAAACTAAGATTAGACAAGTTGAATTAGAAAATAATAGTCTTCAAGCTAAATTAGATAACATAACTAAAAATGTTTCTAACTTTAACCAAGGAAGGGAAAATTTATCCAAGGTATTAGAAAATTCTCAATCATCTTCAAATAAACAAGGTTTAGGACATAAAAAGGAGTCAAAAATTCCTAATAAAAAGGATATAAATCTTAAAAGGAATATTGATTCAAAACAACAAATATTAGTAAGAAAACCTATTGAAACAAAAGAAGAAACCAAGGTAGTTAAAATTTGGGTTCCAAAGACTAACAATGTGTTGACTAGGAATAAATATATTAAAACATTTATGAATAATGTTCATTATAATAAAAACTATATTTATAAAAAGGATACTAAACGAAATTGGGTTTGGCTTCCTAATATCTAACTTTTTAGGACCCTATTAAATGGTGGGTACCAATAATTTTGAATTTATTTTCAGGTCCCACTTAAAAAGAAGAAATGGATACTAGACAGTGGTTGCTCAAAACACATGGCCGGAGACAGAGATATGCTTACAAACATCACATACTTTGATGGTGGCTCGGTTACCTTCGGAGACAATTCAAAAGGTTATATCATTGGCAAAGGAGATGCAAGCAATTACGGTACATCAAATTTACCTTTTATAACAAATGTTTCATTAGTTGAAAATCTAAAACATAATCTACTTAGCATAAGTCAACTTTGTGACAAAGGCTTTAAAATAACTTTTTCGAAAAATAAATGTAGTATTCTTGGTCAAAACCAAAATCTTGTTTTTGAAGGAATTAGAGATAGGAATATTTACGTTCTAAATATGAATATTAATCATAATACAAGTATGTGTTTACTAGCCAAAGATAATGATCCTTGGTTATGGCACAAAAGATTTTGTCATATAAATTTTAAAACTATTAGAAAACTTTCCAAAAATGAATTAGTAAGAGGTTTACCCAAAATAAACTTTAGAATAAAAATCTTTGTGATGATTGTCCAAAAGAAAAATTAACAAAATCATCTTTCAAATCTAAGAAAAATATTTCGACTTTACAACCATTAGAATTACTACATATGGATTTATTTGGACCAACACAAGTTCAATCCATTAATCATAATCGATACGTGTTTGTAATAGTTGATGATTTCTTAAGATATACATGGACTATTTTTATGAAAAATAAAAGTGATACTTTTGAGCATTTTAAAACATTTGTTAAAAGAATTCAAAACAATAAAGATTTGAAGATTAAAAATATACGAAGTGATCATGGAGGCGAATTCGAAAATGAAGCTTTTGAAACTTTCTGTAAAAAGAAAGGAATAAATCATAATTTTTCATTTCCTAGAACTCCTCAACAAAATGGAGTTGTAGAAAGAAAGAATATAACATTACAAGAATGCGCTAGGACATTATTAAATGGAAGTTTTCTACCAAAATATTTTTGGACAGAAGCTGTAGCTACTGCATGCTATGTATTGAATAGAATATCAATTAGACCGTTAACTAAAAATACTTCATATGAAATATTCAACAACAAAAGGCCAAATATATCTTATTTTAAAATATTCGGATCAAAATGTTTTATTTTAAATACAAAAGATCAACTAAGTAAATTTGATCCAAAAGCCGACGAAGGATTTTTTTGTAGGATATTCAGAACGAAGTAAGGCTTATCGAGTATTTAATAAACGAACAAACGTAATTGAAGAAACCTTACATGTATCTTTTGATGAGAATTTCAACAAAGAATTAAGTATAAAAGATGATGAAGAATTTATAAATATAGAAAATACAAATCTTGAAAATTGTAATAATGAACTAAGATCTTCACCAAGAATATTACGAGATCACCCTACTCAAAACATAATAGGTGAATCAATTCTCAAGTTAAGACAAGAAATCAACTAAATCAAATGGGACATATAGCTTTCATTTCTACAATAGAACCTAAAAATCCTAAAGAAGCATCAACAGACGATTACTGGATCATTGCAATGCAAGAAGAATTAAATCAATTTGAACGTAACGATGTTTGGGAATTAGTTCCCCGTCCAAATAATTAATCTATTATAGGAACAAAATGGGTTTACGAAAATAAAATAAATGAACAAGGTAATATAACTTGGAATAAATCTAGACTAGCAGCACAAGGATATAATCAAGAAGAAGGTATTGATTTTGAAGAAACTTTTGCTCCCGTTGCAAGACTTGAAGCACTACGTATTCTATTAGCTTTTGCATGTTTTCACAATTTTAAACTTTATCAAATGGATGTTAAATATGCATTTTTAAATGGTTTTATTAAAAAAATGTATACGTAGAACAACCTCCTTTATTTATACATGAAAAATATCTAGATCATGTATATAAATTAAAGAAAGCATTATATGGTCTTAAACAAGCACCTCGTGCTTGGTATGAAAAACTTAAAAGTTACTTACTAAATTCGGGATTTCAAATTGGAAAAGTTGATCAAACACTTTTCATTAAAAATACTACTAAAGGTATTTTAATAATTCAAGTATACGTAGATGATATTATATTTGGTTCGACAAATGAAAATTTATGTAAAGAATTTTCAGTCGACTGAACGCCGATTCTCAGGCAACTTTTCCCTTTTATCCACCAGTTTTCACCTTTTTACCTACACTTTTTACATTGTAAAAGTTCTCTTTTCCCCATTGTTTTCCAAAACCCTAGCCCCCAATCCACAAATTACTCTCAAATCTCACAACAAATGGCCCCAAAAAGATCAAGAGCTTCTTATTCTTCACCCTCCGAGCCAATTGATGCTCAAATTGCATAATGGCTCTATGATGGAATAGCTGTAACGAGGTGGAATAAAATGAAGAATTCTCGCATTTTCGAACACTCCTTCGTTGATTTTCAAAGCCTTCAGACATACAACATCCAAGCATTAACAGATCGGGCAGGTTTAACTTCTCTCTTGGATTTAAAAAGAAACGACCATGCAATAAATCATGTCATAGTCAAACTATTTTATGCAAACCTTAATCTTGGACACCAAACTCCAAGAAATCCAAATGATAGTGTTTGGAGTATGGTGTCCGGGAAGAAAGTTTGGTTCTCCTTAGATCGAATGGCACACATCTTAGGATCACCTAATGTAGGGAGAAAGCTTGATGACGTAGAATTCAATCCACAAATTCGAGATAACATAAACCATCAATTTCTGGATGATAATGTTAACATTCGAGATTTTAAATCCACTTCCCTACTACCTAGATCTAGAATCCTTCACAAAGCTCTTATGAGAACAATCACTCCACGAACGGGTTCATATGAAATTGTCTACCCAACCAATTATCGAGCTCTATACACTATTTGGGGCAATATTCAAGTCAATTAGGTCCAACTAATTCTTGATGAGTTTCTCACATTTAATAATGGCAAAATGTGAACTATATATTTTGGAGAATATATCATGAGACTTCTCCTCAATGTTGATACGCCATTACCCGAGTCCGAAAATACAATGGTCCATCAAATTAACCAACGGACTATAAGCCTTATGCAACTCCCAGATAGACCTCCTCGCATCATATCTCTTGCCGAATGGGAAGCTAGGCATCAAGAACAGCAACAACCTCCACAATCTCCTCATGAATAACCTTTCGACCGAGAAGATGAAATTTGTATCATTGAGCCAAGTTTTACTACCAATCAATCGTTAGGAATTTTATCAAGAAATCAACAAATTCTTGATAATCGCCTCAAGAAGGTAGATCACAAACTTGATAAAATTAAAAGAATCTTTAATAAATTATGGGATGCCATCTCATGCTCAACTTCCACTACCGCTTCAACATCACGCGGTAAGCGTCCTGCACCTACTTTCACATGGACATCATCCGAAGAACATACAAGCAGCAGCATGAGTGGCACTAGTGGTGGTCAAGGAGGAAGTTATAGACCTCCCACAGGTGGATCCGTTATCCGCGAACCAAGGGGAGGGAGAGAAGCCTCATATGATTGGGATAAAGATGAATAACTCTTTTATTTTTTATTTCAAGAACACTAATCAAAAGGCTTGTATAAATAGCCTTTTTATGTTTCTTTCATGCTACATTTTATGTTTCATTCATTCATGCAACATACTATGTTTTATTTCTCATGCTACATATTTATGCTATATTCTATGCTACATTCTTAAACTATAGACATGCATATCAGTGATTGTTTTGACAATATACTTCTGCGATTATTACTTCCTCTTTGTCGATGACAAAGGGGGAGAAAATCTATGATACTAACTTTGTTTTTGTAGAAAAGATAGTGCATATATTCAGGGGGAGGAAATAATCTCTACACACAAAGTATTGTCATCAATCAAAAAGGGGAAGAATGTTGATACGATATATTTTGATCAATGACAATGTGCTTCAACAAAAAGGAAGAGATATGTGCAAAGCTAAAGAAAGAACGATGAAGACCTAGGATAAACATAAGTATGATTTTTGTATAGGTGTTAGTTTAGATTTATTGTTAAAATCTATCCTCAAGAGGCTTGTACAAACACTAGAACACATTTTATAAATTTCATTTTTTGATAAACATTCACTGTGCACAATTTAGTAGTTCAGTCGACTGAACAGGGATGACCAGTCGGCTGAACCTGTTACACATATACAAACATGTACAGTTTCAGTCGATTGAAACACCCTGCTCAGTCGACTGAATTTGTTTCTGAAAATTTAAGTTCATATTTTCAGTTGACTGAATTCCCTGTTCAGTCGACTGAATTTGAACCTGCGAATTTTCTCTGAATGAACACCTTCTTCCTCCCAAGAGTTGCAACCTTTCTCCAACGGAAATGGAAGCATCTCTTGTCTGCACCCTTAGCCAACAGATGCACCTCTTCTACAAGTATAAATACATGATTCTAACATCTTCAATTCACCGAATTCTCTTGCTTATATCTTACTATTTTCTTGAACATATTATCTAGAAATTCTCAAAGCAATCACAAATCTATTGCTTGAATCACTGCTTTGTTTTTAACATTCTTTTGATTCATAGCAACTCACATTTCTTAAATCTTCACAAACACATTGCATACTCTCGAGGATAAGATTATAGGAATATTGTACTACATTAGACTCATTAGTGTTGACAAGAAAACAACATGTCGAATATTGTTTTTGGTAATTGAGTTGAAGTCCTCTTAAGTAGTTGAGGCCAGAAATCCCGTTCGGTTGTTCGGATAAGTTGTAAACCTATTCCTCCGGGTTAAGTGAGGGTTTAGTTAGTGGAATTCCTAAGTGAAGCTTAGGGACTGGACGTAGGACTAGAGGTCCGAACCAGTATAAAATCCTAGTGTCTACCTTGCTTTTACTTACTTTATCTACCTAGACAATTCCATTATTCCATATTACACGATCCTATCGCATAGCCTCTTTCACGCATCATATTTTAAAAAGGAGTTTCTAAAGAAGAAAAGCACTCATATAGGAGGTACCGCTTAGAAATTCATGTATATGCATATATTTAATGTTGAATGACACTTTCCATAAGAACACGGATGGTTGTAAAATTGGATGTACACAAAATGGATGTGATTGATGTCAGGAACTACATAGTTTTACCCTTATCAAATTGCGAGGACGAATTTTCCTAAAGGGTGGGAGAATATAACAGCCTGCAATTTTAGATAATTAAATATCCAAAACAGTTATTAAAAAGCGAAAATAAGCATTTTTTTAATTGTCAGAATATGGCCTCAAAACTTATTCCATTGTGTACGTGGCAATATTCTGATCAATTTCCATATATAACTTGTCGAAATTCGAGTTAATATGAAGAAGTTACGAGAAGAATAAGAAATCAGAATTATATAAAATTTAACGGAAAGAAGTAGTAAGACCCTAAGGGTTGACTCACAAAACATGGTGGTCGACCCACGTGTAGCCCTGGACGAGAAATCGTTCAGGGACTTGCAGAAGTCTTATAATCTGATTTTTAGGGGATCTTAAGCGTTGTTTTCTTGATCCAATGATTCGCATTGAGTCTGTGAAATGGTTGCACCAGATCCAATCCAAAAATTCGATGGTCTGAGATTCCCAAACTGCACTATAAATAGAACCCCATGCCTAGCTGTTTTCTCACAATCAGATTTATCCCAATTGGGTTCATTGCTTGAGGCTGAACCCTAAATAGAAAATATTTCTAGGGAGAATATCTTTTTAATAAGAATATTAGACGCCTTAGAAGGGGATCTTCGAAGGCCATGGAGTAAAGCTAAGGACGACAGGTGAGTGGATTTAAATTATATCTTTTTATGTTTATGATATATAATATCGTTAGATTCCCGTTTACTATTTAATTCAGCATTTTGACCAATTTTAATAATTAGTTCTACTAGTTAGTTATGTTGAAAACTATAAATTTTATAAGTGAAGTGTACTTATATTTAAATGTTATTTATATGGGAAAAAAAGAAAGAAATCCAATTAAATATAAGTAACATTAGGCTTAGAAGTTGTAGAGAAAGGCATAAGCCTAAAAGTGAGAAATTTACAGTAAATTATGTTAAAACGTTAGAAACGAATTAAAAAAGAGAAAATCTAATAACTTGATTTGAAAGTTAGTGATAGATTAGTTGGTTGGTTTACAAAAGGGAATACATTTCCATAGTTTAATTTTGTAAGAATAACGATAAACGTAATTGCAAAAATAAAAGCAAGAAAAATGGAATTAGTGCAAAATAGAGACAAAACTGTGTTTTGCATTACCCATTAATTAAAGAAATAATAAAAAAATATCTTACAGTGACGAGTCATTGTTTATAGCATTATTTAGTATTAAAATATGGAAGCAGATTTTTAGTACAGTTTTGGTAACCAATCAAACAGAATAGAACTACTTCCTAGAATAAAGGAGAATAAAATGAAGCGCTAAGAAATTAAAGAAGAGGAAATAGTCAAGTTAATTATTTGACAAGACTAGAAACAATAAACAGAAAATATGACTAGATCTCATTTATTGTGCAGATAATAGAGTAAAAAGTAAGGCAGTTATTATGATAAGTAACTTATGACAGTTGGACGTAGTCTCAATTAAGACTATTATATAACATAAGATAACTTAAGAGAATTTAGTATCATAATAAAAGAAGGCAGAATAGTATAGAAAAGAGACATTTGCAATTATATTTATAACACATAGGTTATAAAAGAAAGAAAAGAATATAAAAGTGACAATTGTAAGTATAATTGTAACACATAGGTTATGATAAAATGTAACGACCGTGATTTTTGAGTTACTGCCGTAATAAATATTTTAAAAATCTGTAACGACCGTGATTTTTGAGTTACTGTCGTAATAAATATTTTAAAAATCTGTAACGACCGTGATTTTTGAATTACTGTCGGAGTAAATATTTTCAATAGACATTTTAAATCGAGTTTTGAGAAACAGAATTTGCAATAAAAAATGAAATCATTTTTTTAAAGTCAGTGAACTCTTTAGCAATAGCATGTGAGTATGAGCATAAAAGAGTAGATCCAAATGTATAACAAATTAAACCTTCTTGTGCTGTCACTTTTAGTTCATAAAGCAAGTTGAATTCTTTGGTTGCTTTTACATACGTGTAACAAAGAAGGTGGTTCAGTTCAAAAGCTAGTGTAACAACCCGCATATTTTACGATTGTGTATTTAAATATTTTATTTAAATATAGCATCGCTAGTCGGTTTATAGTCCGAAATGCTACTTTTTGCAAATAGTCGAATTAGGACTCGAGACCACATCCATTGAGTTCAAAATGTCGTTTGTGACCTTTTTGAGTATAAACTTCGATATGTTTGAAGATAGTATAATTTTGCTACTTTTCTCTTTGGATTTTGGGTTGGGTTTCTGCCCATTAACCCCACTTATATTCTAGCTCAGTCCACCTCTCCTCTTCACTTCATTCTTATTTTCCTAACATTCAAGCTTCATCAAAAATGGAGAGAGGAATGGGAAATTAAAACTCCAAGCCTTAGTTCATTTGCAAAATCCAAGATCTAGCTCCAAATTCTAAGAGAAGTCATTAGTAAGCATCTCCTTCTTATCCAACTCATTCTCCTTTCAATTTTAGAATTTCCTAAACCTAACTTCGGAAATAGTTTACTTGTAAACTTAGATTGAAGCTTCTTGAGTTGTTATTGAAGTGGAATTGATCTTAACTTGTTTTAAAAGCTTCTCCTTCCTTAATTTGGGTTCAAAGGTGAGATTTTTATCTCACATCTATGCTTATATCTAACTTTGATTGTTGGGTATGAATTCCTAACACTTATTCATGTGCACTTGCTTTTGGTTTAGATTGAATTGGTGAATATTTCAATTTTTAGTGTTTTGGGTTCAAATCTTTAAAGATCCTAACTTTGATGTTTGAACATGTTTTTGGTGATGCATCGAGGAGCCAATAGGACCGGGTAGCCGATGGGCGTAATCCCTTAGCGTCCGTGCTCGACCGGTTGCGAATTGGGAGAGTTTGCACTTCAATTAATAGGGCAGAAAAATGCAGGGCATCAGGTTCGGCCGACCGACCTCTCTGAACCGGTCGACCGAAGCTGAGGCCGAAACATTCTGGCCTATCTTCGGTCGACCGACTCAGTGGTTCAGTCGACCGACCTGCTCCTATTTCCCTGTTTTCCTATTTATGCTCGTTTTGCTTTGTTTTTCCAATTGTTAATCGATTCTTCTTCTCCGGTTAGTTGTTATCACCTTTGTCAACTTCGATAACATCTATTTTTGGAATTTTTGGGTATTTCCACTTTGATGGATTCGGTATCGATTTCTTTGGATTTTATTCACGTCTTCGTATGTCAATTTTATTGATTGATTGTTCCTACAATCATTTTTGTGATTTGTCACTATAAAAATATAAAGGTTCCAATACTAGTAGTAAATATCAAAAATCTTTCATCAAAACGATTTCAACACTATTTCAATACAAAGCTCATTTATTAAAACTGTTTTCCAATCTGTTAGTATATACAAACCTTTACCTCACTCGTATGAGAAATCTAATTAAACGACTTAGTAAAACAAGTGGTATGAAACGCTTGCGTTTACTTCGTCGGTTAATTCTTGGACTTGTTCAATTGAATCTCCTCTGACAATTTTCTAGTGGAGATCTACAATTTGTTCGTAAATATTTAAGTTAAGCTAGTGGTTATGGGACATGAAGCTAAGCTCATATATTTACTGGCTTACTGTAATTGACACTTCATGATGATCGATGATAGTCATTTTATGGTTTAGACTAGCAATGTGCGATGTCCCTTTGATTCATCTCATCGTACATTACGCTGTACGACGTCGTTGTTTCGGTTTATTGTGATTTGGTTCATCGGATGTTACGTTGTACGACGTTGTTGTTCCATTTTATTGTGATTTGGTTCATCGGACGTTACGCTGTACGACATCGTTGTTCCATTTTATTGTGATTTGGTTCATCGTACGTTACGCTGTACGACGTCGTTGTTCCGTTTTACTGTGTTTTGGTTCATCGGACGTTACGCTGTGCGACGTCGTTGTTCCGTTTTATTGTGATTTGATTCATCGGACGTTACACTGTACGACGTCGTCATTCCGTTTTACTGTGATTTGGTTCATCGGACGTTACGCTGTACGACGTCGTTGTTCCGTTTTACTGTGTTTTGGTTCATCGGACGTTGCGCTGTACGACGTCGTTGTTCCGCTTTATTGTGCTTGAGTTCATCGGACGTTACGTTGTACGACGTCGTTATTCCTATTTATTGTGTCTCTGGATCATCGGATGTTACGCTGTACGACGTCGTTGCTCCGAATTATTTAATTTCTGGATTTCTATTGATTGATTTCAAGAATTTGTGTTTCACCAATTTTCGCGATTTACATTGATAAGCTTTATCATTATTTGTGCATTGGTGAATTTGTGTGTCATTAACTTTTGTGATTGGCATTGATATAATTGTCAATATTTATGGTCGGGTGAATGAAATAAAGAGTACGACATTTCTTTTTATCTTTGAGAAGATTCTTGTGATATTGATTAATATCTTGTTGATTTTCAATTGCGTACTTATCATAATATGGCTTTATGGTTATCTTACGTTTTTGTCATATCTCTTATTCCATATCATTTTATCTGATATTTATAGTTAGACTGATCCGTTTATTATTTTCTTATTAAATAATACTCGGGTCAGACCGAGATGTTACAGGTGCTTCCACTTGACTCCACTTCTGGTGTTTACTATTCTGACTTTTGCCTAACTACTTAGATTAGTAGTTCATTTTGTCGTACGCATTTGAGATATTGACTCTATGATGTATACTTATTCTCTTGTGTAGCACTTGTAACTATTCTTTTGTGATATTGTGGATCTTGTTAGACCACTACTCTGATATACACTTTTATGTGTAATATTCATATCTATTTCCGCCTTTGTGATATGAATTATCTGTGACTGATTTGTGTTATGTTTATTTCTATATTTGTTTCCGAAGATATTATAGCCATTGTGTAGTAGCTTTGAGTTTGTGCTGGTATGTCGGATTTTCTCTTGAAAAGAATGCAAGTTATACTTTATCTGGCATATCGGTGCTCGCACAGAGCCATTACACGGATGGTCGCTCCTCAATAGCCTTATTCTCCGTGCTAGTTAATGGCATTACACTGTAGTGTCCTTGGCTAGTGTGGGTATAGAGGTGGGGCGTCACAGCTTGGTATCAGAGCCAAACTTCGGAACAATGTAGAATAATCTAGCAAGGATCGTTGTCCTAAGTCTTTCTTAGGAGTCGTGCCTTAGGATTTTATTCGGGTCTTTGAACCGTCCTATCCTATTTTCTTTTATGATTCCTTGTTTTATCTATTAAGATTGCTTGATATGTATTTTGAGAATAACTTTTCTCCTTCTTTCTTTCTCAAAGAAGAGAAATGGTTAGATCAAACCGTCTCAGTGCCGGACAATCTAGTGCTACCCGCCAGGATGGAGTATTTATGTCTGCCCAGCAGCTTCTTGATCTAGTAAAGAACGCTCAAGCAGTCGGACCCATTCCAAAGCCTACTCAACCTAGATCCGGTTTTGCACGCTTGTGCAGAGACTATACCGATTTGGGTGGAAGGCCATTCATGGGATCCAAGAGTGTTATAGAAATTCAAGCTTGGCTCAAATCATGCGATCACATCTTTACTCGCATGAATCTTATTGACCTTCATCGAGTCCAAGTGGCTTCTAGCATGCTCCAAGAAAGAGCGTTAGATTGGTATGAGCTCTTGACTTCGGAGATTATCGAGGCGGATCTTACTTGGGAACAATTCCGGAAACGATTCGAATTAAAGTTTGTGCCGGAGGCTAAAAAGGTAACTTTAGCCTGCGTTTTATTGACCTTGTTGAAGGAAAATCTTCTGTGACGGATTACGTTGCATCTTTCGAAACTCTCTCTAAATATGGGGTCGAATACATTAATACCCCATTGAAGAAAAATCAAAGGTTCGTCTATGGGTTGAATAAGAACCTCAAGAAGCCATTACTTTTGAAACTAGAAGTTTCTTTTGATCAGCTTATTGATATCGCTCTTCGACTTGAAGAGGCCGATAATGAAAGTGATGTTGAAGTTGTAGGTGCTAAACAGAACTTCAACAATAACATGAAAAGGCCTATTAAATTCAAAGGTCCCAATCCCAACAAGAAAGGGAAGCAACAAATTCCGGTAGCAAAGACTCCTACCTCTAGTCGTGGTCAATGCTACAATTGTGGTTCCACGGACCACTATGCAAGGAAGTGTTCGAAACCACTCTTTTGTCGTTATTGCAAAAGTTCGGGTCATCTTTTATCTTCGTGTCCTAAGCTTCCAAGCAAGAGAGAAGGAAAGCTACAAGCCCCTAATAACTCTTCTCTTGGTCAAGGTATTTTTCACTCAATCCTTAATGGCATTGTTTTATTTCGTGATCTTCTTATTCGGGTTCTTTTTTATATGGGTTCCATCTCACTAATTTATATCAAAAGAACTTGTCGAATCTTTTTAAACATTTTTGGGCTCGAAGACTTCTTTGAGGATTGTGAATCCGGATGGATCCGCAACACTCAATTTGCTTTCTATTGATGTCGAAATTATTTTATGTGATTTTTCTTTCCGAGCCGATATTTTTACTTAGGCTTCGGAATTGACTTTTTGAAAGGATTGGCTTAATCATTGTGAAGCCCATATCCTATTTTTCGAGTGAACTATTCATCTTCGACATTTTCTATCTGTTAAGCAGATTTCTATTTTTCTTTGTGATTCCAATTTTGAATTTTTTGGTTGCATCGTTTTTATTCCTTAAGCCCACTTATAAGGAAAGTGCTATCTCTCTCATTCACGTGGTTTGAGAATTTTCTGATATTTTTGAGTTTGTCTTAGGATTATCTCCTAAGCAATTTCTTGTGTGGTATTAAGGTCTTTTCAGCTCGACCTTGCCACCGGTTTTCATTTGCTATGAGTTGCGGCAGTTAGCATTCCACTTACCGCATTCCGCACTCGTTATGATTCTTATGAATGACTTATTATGTCATTCGATTCGTCTAGCTTGTTTCATCTATTTTATAAATCGAGTATTCTATGAATATCTCGATAATTCCATTCTTGTATTTATTGATTTTGGATGAAAATAGAAATTTAAAATTTTGCAAATCTTTTTCATAAGATTTATTTTTAAGTACAATTGGATTTTGATCTTAAACGAGTAAAGAATATTCTCAAAACTTTTAAGAGATATTTTCATCATATAGAAGATGATTTTGTGATTGTATTGCCCGTTGAGTGCTTTAAGAATTCTGGTCGATGCGCTTGATCAACGTTATCGATAGGAATTTCCTAAATGCTTTGATGAGACAATCATACATGATATATTGACTTGTAAAATGTAAATTTTTCTAGAAAGATTTTTACATTAAGAAAATTGTAATTTTGAAAGTTTTAGATTTTTGAGAAAGAAGATTATTTAAAAGAACTCTTTTTCGATAATCTTATTCTTGTGATTCCCGAAGGGAACCAAAACTTTATCTTTTGTACCAATGCTAGTCGTATTGGTTTGGATGTCGTTCTCTTGCGAAAGAGAACGTGCTGTCACTTGTGCTTCTAAATCATTAAAGCCTATCGAGACTAGATGTGCCATTCATGATCTAGTGCCCGCGGCTATTGATTTCACTTTTAGAATTAGGCATCATCAGTTTTGGGGGAGAAATTTGTTCTCCACCTCGATCATAAATCTTTGGAATATTTATTTTCTCATAGGAAATTTCATGTTGACTCGAGTTCCTGACATCTTATGATCTTGATATTCTTTTATTCCCGAAAGGGAAATCGTGTTGCCAATGCACTTTGTTGTAAACAATAAGTGGTTGTTTCTTTGATGATGTCCAAATGGAATGATCATTTTACCAACATCGGACGTTTCGATATACTTCGTTTTATTGAGCTTCATCTCATTTCTTTATGGGCTTGCGCTTGATGTTCTTTTATGGTGTTTGGTTCATTTGACGTACCGGTTGTACTACGTCGGTGTTTCGAAATTATTCGAGCTTTGGTTCATCCGGCGTACCGTTATTGTACTACGCTGTTGTTCCAAATTATTCAAGTTTCTAGTTTCTCGGGCGTGCCCTTTTTATACTACGTCGTTGCACCGGCTCAATTTTCTGTTATTCATGATGTTTTCTCACGTCTTTTTACTATGGAAATGCCTTTGGGATTTCGAATTTTATTTTTGAGCCCGGTAATATTGAAGAAAGTGAAGTTTCACCAGATTTGACTTAGGAGCAATATTCTATTCGCATCATTGCTTCGAAGGTTGAGCGCCTTCGAAATAAAGATGTTCCTTTTGTGAAAGTTTAATGGTTCTCAAATCCTAAGGATTGCTCTTGGGAATGTAGAGAATTCTTCGAGCGAACACGTTCGGGCTAACTCTTTTGTGCTCTTTATGGTGAACTTCTTATTTCAAATTTCCTTTTATGTTGATATGCTTTTATGGTTGTTACTCTTTATTTTCTTCTTAAGTATTGCGAGGACACAAATTCTTTAAGGAGGAGAGTCTGTAACAACCCGCATATTTTACGATTGTGTATTTAAATATTTTATTTAAATAAAGCATCGTTGGTCGGTTTATAGTCCGAAATGCTAATTTTTGCAAACATTCGAATTAGGACTCGAGACCACTTCCATTGAGTTTAAAATGTCGTTTGCGACCTTTTTGAGTATAAACTTCGATATGTTTGAAGATAGTAGAATTTTACTACTTTTCTCTTAGGGCTTTGGGTTGGGTTTCAGCCTATTAACCCCACTTATACTCTAGCTCAGTCCACCTCTCCTCTTTACTTCATTCTTATTTTCCTAACACTCAAGCTTCATCAAAAATGGAGAGAGGAATGGAAAATTAAAACTCCAAGCCCTAGTTCATTTGCAAAATCCAAGCTCTAGCTTCAAATTCTAAGAGAAGCCATTAGTAAGCATCTTCTTCTTCTCCAACTCATTCTCCTTTCAATTTCAGAATTTCCTAAACCAAACTTAGGAAATATTTTACTTGTAAGCTTAGATTGAAGCTTCTTGAGTTGTTATTGAAGTGGAATTGATCTTAGCTTGTTTTAAAAGCTTCTCCTTCCTTAATTTGGGTTCAAAGGTGAGATTTTTATCTCATATCTATGCTTATATCTATCTTTGATTGTTGGGTATGAATTCCTAACACTTATTCATGTGCATTTGCTTTTGGTTTAGATTGAATTGGTGAATATTCCAATTTTTAATGTTTTGGGTTCAAATCTTTAAAGATCCTAACTTTGATGTTTGAACATGTTTTTGGTGATGCATCGAGGAGCCAATAGGACCGGGTAGCCGATGGGCGTAATCCCTTAGCGTCCGTGCTTGACCGGTCGTGAATTGGGAGAGTTTGCACTTCAATTAATAGGGCAGAAAGATGCAGGGCATCAGGTTCGGCCGACCGACCTCTCTGAGCCGGTCGACCGAAGCTGAGGCCGAAACACTCTGGCCTATTTTCGGTCGACCGACTCAGTGGTTCAGTCGACCGACCTGCTCCTATTTCCCTGTTTGCTTATTTATGCTCGTTTTGCTTTGTTTTTCCAATTGTTAATCGATTCTTCTTCTCCGGTTAGTCGTTATCACCTTTGTCAACTTCGATAACTTCTATTTTTGGAATTTTTGGGTATTTCCACTTTGATGGATTCGGTACCGATTTCTTTGGATTTTATTCACGTCTTCGTATGTCAGTTTTATTGATTGATTGTTCCTACAATCATTTTTATGATTTGTCACTTTAAAAATATAAAGGTTCCAATACTAGTAGTAAATATCAAAACTCTTTCATCAAAACGATTTCAACACTATTTTAATACAAATCTCATTTATTAAAACCGTTTTACAATTTATTAGTATATACAAACCTTTACCTCACTCGTATGAGAAATCTAATTAAACGACTTAGTAAAATAAGTGGTATGAAACGCTTGCGTTTACTTCGTCGGTTAATTCTTGGACTTGTTCGATTGAATCTCTTGTGACAATTTTCTAGTGGAGATTTACAATTTGTTCGTAAATATTTAAGTTAAGCTAGTGGTTATGGGACATGAAGCTAAGATCATATATTTACCATCTTACTGTAATTGACACTTCTTGATGATCGATGATGGTCATTTTATGGTTTAGACTAGCAATGTGTGATGTCTCTTTGATTCGGTTCATCGGACGTTACGCTGTACGACGTCGTTGTTCCGTTTTATCATGATTTGGTTCATCGGACGTTACGCTGTACAACGTCGTTGTTCCGTTTTATTGTGATTTGGTTCATCGGACTTTACGCTGTACGACGTCGTTGTTCCTTTTTACAGTGTTTTGGTTCATCGGACGTTATGCTGTACGACGTTGTTGTTCCGTTTTATTGTGATTTGGTTCATCGGACGTTACGCTGTACGACGTCGTTGTTCCGTTTTATTGTGATTTGGTTCATCGGACGTTACGTTGTACGACATCATTGTTCCGTTTTACTGTGTTTTGGTTCATCCGACGTTACGTTGTACGACGTCGTTGTTCCGCTTTATTGTGCTTGGGTTCATCGGACGTTATGCTGTACGACGTCGTTGTTCCTATTTATTGTGTTTCTGGATCATCGGACGTTACGCTGTACGACGTCGTTGCTCCGAATTATTTAATTTCTGGATTTCTATCGATTGATTTCTAGAGTTTGTGTTTCACCAATTTTCATGATTTACATTGATAAGCTTTATCATTATTTGTGCATTGGTGAATTTGTGTGTCATTAACTTTTGTGATTGGCATTGATATAATATAATATAAACAATTATATCTCTGCCATTTATCATTATTCCGGACTTGTTCGTTTGAGAACGTAAAATGCTATTTATATAAAATACACAATTTTGCACTTTCAAGGAAACGATGAAGAGATTTAAACGATTTAGCAAAAGTGCGGAGTATGGAAGCACACTTTTACTATTTAGGTTAATTCTGGACTCGTTAATTGAAATATTTTGCTGTTTGATGATTTTGATGATTTTATTTGGCTTTCGAGCCACCCTGTTGGACATTTGGGTCATATAATGGACCTTCGGGTCAATTACCAGTACTAGACCTTCGGGTCATCTGTTGGAACTTTGGGTAATTTATTGGACCTTCGGGTCATTTGCTGGGCGCCAAAAATTATAGTACTTGGTAGGCTTCGGCCATATGAGATGCACGTGCAGCGTAGCTAAAACTCGCCATCTGCTGGGATCGATCCATCTTTTGTGTTGATTTTCTAGTTATCTTATTTTGATTTCTAGATTTTGTGACTGTTGATTTGTCTACTTATCTTAATTGATTTCTAGATTTTTGCGTACTGCTGCTTTGAATTCAATTGTGAATTTGTAAGTTGATTTTGATGATGTTTAATGGGATTTCTTCCTTCGAACTATGCTGATTACTATGTTGTATGGTCTCACCCGAGACTATAACTTTGTGTATAGTCCCATCCGAGATAATAATTTTGTGTATAGTCTCATCCGAGATTATAAATTTGCGTATTACTGTTTTGAATTCAATTGGGAATTTAAAAGTTGATTTTGATGGAGTTTAAATTGAGATTTCTTCATTTAAACTATGGTGATTAATTATATTGAATAGTTTCATTCGAGATTATTGATTTTGATGGAGTTTAAATTGAGATTTCTTTATTTGAACTATGTTGATCATTTATGTTGTATAATCTCATTCGAGATTATAATTATTTGCTTAAGTGTTGTTTATCATACACTTATTTCTGAAGTTTAAATTAGACTGATCCGTTTATTATTTTCTTTTAAATAATACTCGGGTCAGACCGAGTTATTTCAGGATAATCACTATCTCTGATTCAGTTGCTGCTTCAACTTTTGGGATTTCACATCATCTTTTGTCTAGACCTCGAGGTGTTACTTTTGGTGTCGACTCTCATCTCATGTATGTTGACGTATATGTATATGTACATTTTGTTCATGTGAACTATCGATTGTTGTAGCATGTATTCCAGACTTGTCTTCCACTATATATATCTGATATTTCTGTTCTGATGTGATTATACTATCAATGTCGTTATTATTATGAGTTGTTCTGAATTTTTCTTTAGCCACCGTAGTTTTGTTTTAGATTTGGATTAAATATATATCTTTGGGAGTAATTTATACAACTCCTATCGATGTAATCAATACTCGTCTAAGGCATAACTTACGGATGGTCGCTTCTAACAAGCCTTATTCTTCGCAATAGCAGACGTTATTCCTTATAGTAATCTTTGTTATTGTGAGCATAGAGGTAGGGCGTCACAGCTTGGTATCAGAGCAAGGTTCAGAACAAATTATAATAAACACAGAACAGAAGCAGAATGAAACATGCGTTACAACTACTCGAGGGTTTTATTCGTGCCTTTCTAATCTATTCCTTCGTTGTTCTTATAAACTTTTATCCTCTCTAACAAGTTGGAATATATCTAGTAATATATCTTATATTTCCGTAGTATTCCCTTTGTTAAATTCCTTATCAATCTTGTTAGTTTCCTTGAGTTAAAAACAAGGAAAGTTCTCTGTTTCTGATTGTCCTACTACTCCTAGGGGTTCAAATCTGGGAAGCTTAATGTTGCGTAAGCTTCTGGTGATTCTTCTAAGCCCAAAGGTTTTACTCTTGTTTTGGAAGGATTTATTTTATTTCATGGCCGTTCTATTAGAATTCTTTTCGATACGGGTGCATCACATTCATTCGTGTCAAAGGAGCTTGTTGTTGTTACTCCTTTGGATGTTGTTAGTCTTTACGACTCTTTGAGGATTGTGAATCCTATTGGAGGATTCGCTACTCTTGGTTTGTTATGTGTTGGTGTTGAGATTATTCTTCGTGGTTTTTCCTTTCATACAAATCTACACGTTATGGATCATCTTGGTTTTGATATGATTTCGAGAATGGATTGGCTCGTCCGTTATGAAGTTCCAATCCTATGTCCCGAAAGAACTTTATATCTCAAGCATCCCGATGCTATTGAGCAGCTATCTATTATATTTCAAAGTATGGACCATACTTCGAATGCTATCATTTCTTCCTTCGGATCGGAGGCTGTTATAGCTAAAAACTCCAGTTGTTTGTGATTTTTCTGTTGTCTACGAGCCTATTTCGAGTTTGCCGCCGAAGAGGGCAATTGAGTTCCATATTGATCTTATCTCTGGTACCCATCCTGTCAGTCATCCTCCCACGAGGATGTCAGCTAAGGAAAATGAGGAACTCAAGCAACAATTATCTGAGTTGGAAGCCAAGCAATTTATTCGTTCTAGCTCTTCTCCTAACTCGACCTTACCACCGGTTTTCATTTGGCTATGAGTTGCGGAAGCCGCATTCCGCACTCGTTATGATTCTTATGAATGACTTATTATGTCGTTCAGTTGCCCAGCTTATTTTATCCATTTTATGAATCGAGTATTCTAGGAATATCTCGATGACTCCATTTGTGTATTTATTGATTTTGGATGAAAATAGCAATTAAAAAATTTTGCAGATCTTTTTCATAAGATTTATTTACAAGTATAATTGGATTTGTGTTTATCATTAGAAGATGATTTTTTGATTGTATTGCCCATTGAGTGCTTTAAGTATTCTGGTCGATGCGCTTGATCAAGGTTATCGATAGGAATCACCTAAACGCTTTGATGAGACAATTTGACACAATAAAATTTATAAAAAGTAAAATTTTCTAGATAATGATTTCGTAAAGACAATTGAAAGTTTTGGAAGTTTTATCCTTTCAGGAAAGAAGATTATTTGAAAGAACTCTTTTTCGATGCTCTTATCCTTGTGATTCCCGAAGGGAACCAAGATTTCATTATTTGTACCAATACTAGCCGTATTGGTTTCGGTGCTATTCTCGTGCGAAAAGTTAGTAGTTGCCTATGCTTTTAGACAACTAAAGCCTAACGAAATTCGTTATACTATCCATGGTTTGGAGTTAGCCGCCATAGTCTTTGCTCTAAAGATTTGGCGACATTAATTATTGGATGAACGTTTTGTTCTCTTCACTGATCGCAAATCTCTAAAATATCTACTCACTCAGAAAGAACTTAATTTGAGACAACCATGTTGGCTTGAATTTCTAGCTTCATATGATTTCGATATTCTGTATACCCCTGGTAAGGGTAATCGAGTTGCTGATGCGCTTAGTCGCAAGCAGCAAGTTGTTGTTTCCATGATGCTAGCAGAGTAGAATATATTGGAAGCTTTATCTTTTTGTGATATTAGAGATCGTCCTTCAGTTTCTGATTCTCCCATGCTTTTATTTAGCATGGAAGCTCGTCCTCGTTTATTGGATCGTGTTGCCGATGCCCAGAAACAAGATCCAGATCTCTTTTATCTTATTCAGAATTGTAAATCGGAATCCCAAAGTGATGATCTAAAGGATTTCGATATTGATATTCATAGTTGTATTCAGAAGAAGGGAAGGTTGATCGTGCCTAATGCTCCTAATCTTAGAAATGACATTCTTGAGGACTGTCATCGTTCTAAGTATACTATCCATCCAGGTAGTTGTAAGATGTATGCTGATATGAAACGCTTATACTATTGGGAGGGTATGAAGCGTGATGTTGCAAGTTATGTGACTCGTTGCATGACTCGTCAACTTATTAAAGCAGAACACCATCGTCCTGGTGGTCTTTTGCAGCCTCTTGAGATTCCATTATGGAAATGGGATCAGACTTCTATGGGCTTCATTGATGATCTACCTCGTTCGAGGTCGGGCCATACTAGTGTTTGGGTGATTGTTGACTGATTGACCAAATCAACCCATTTTATTCCTATCAAGTCCAATCGGACTGCTTCTTAACTTTGGAGATAGTTGGGTAGACCACTTATCTCTTGTTGAATTCTCTTATAACAACAGTTTCCAATCCAGTATCGGTATGGCTCCTTTCGAAGCCCTTTACGGAAGGCCGTATCGATCACCATCTTGTTGATTGGAATCCAGGGAGGAGTTGGTTCTCGGCCTCGGTTATATTCGTGAATCTTCTGAGAGGATTGATATTAGTAGACAAAGAATGAAAGAGGCTCAGAATATGCAGAAATCTTATACCGATCATCGTAGGAAGCCCTTGAAATTTTCTGTTGACAATCTCGTATTCATTCGTGTTTCCCGATGAAGGGAGTGGTGCGTTTTAGTAGCTCCGGGAAATTGGCTCCTCGTTATATTGGACCGTTTCCTATTACGGAACTCATTAGCCCTATTGCTTATCGTGTATCGCTACCTATCCAGTTTTCGGGAATTCATGACGTATTTCGTGTATCCCAGCTACGTCCATATCTTCGAGATGCGGATTCTATTATTGATCCTCATATGTTGCAAGATCTTAAGATCTCACCCGACTTGTCTATTGTGTAAAATCCTATTCGTGCGCTAGCTTTGGAGGTTAAATGCCTTAAAGAAGTCCCGCTTGTGAAAATTCATTGGTCTGTAAACCCCAAAGATTGCACCTGGGAAGCCAGAGAATTCATCGAGCATTCTTATCCAGTTTTTCTCTCCTCTTCGGGTGGGGGTGAGCATTCATATCCATCTTTTCTATTTTGAATCTTTGTTGAGATAAATTATTTGTGTTATTGACTGCTTCTAGTAGCGGGGACGCAATTTTTATAAGGGGGAGTCTGTAACGACCGTGATTTTTGAGTTACTGTCGTAATAAATATTTTAAAAATCTGTAACGACCGTGATTTTTGAATTACTATCGGAGTAAATATTTTAAATAGAAATTTTAAATCAAGTTTTAAAAAACAGAATTTGCAATGAAAAAATGAAATCATTTTTTTAAAGTCAGTGAACTCTTTAGTAATAGCATGTGAGTATGAGCATAAAAGAGTAGATCCAACTGTATAACAATTTAAACCTTCTTGTGTTGTCACTTTCAGTTCATAAAGCAAGTTGAATTCTTTGGTTGCTTTTACATACGTGTAACAAAGAAGGTGGTTCAGTTCAAAAGCTAGCGTTGGTTCATTTTATTAAACAATATAAACTTGTTGTCACTCATTTAAAAGTAAGGCTAGAACATTTTTTTTACAACCATCCTCATTAGTGCAGATGTGTCCTTTTTCCTTCTTTTTGCACGTCTTCTTTTAATGCAATTGTACCACAATTGATACCAGAGCATTCATTTTGATCTAGACACAATATTAGTGAAAAGGTAGTAGCTTCATCTTTTCATTTCTTCATCTTGCTAGTAGCTCAGTTGAAGAATTTTAATGGCGGTTCAACTCTTTTGATCTGGGTTGCTTAACGTTTTTTGAAGCAAATTGTATGAGTTTTAAACTCACATATCTAATTTATTGATTACTGCATTCTTTTACGTTTTTGAGAGTAGATGCGAGAACACTCACCCATCTATATATAAGCACTATATTCTGTATCCCCTTGTTTTGCTTCTGCTTCATATTTCCTTATCGTGCCATACTTCAACAAATCGTAAAAAGAAGAAAAAAAAAAAGAAGTATATGAAAATTTTGTTGAAACGTTAAATTCCATTTGCATATGAAGTATTGTCTTGGTATCTCATTTGAACCCAGGCGTACGTGCATGAAGTTGTCCAGGCCATAAATACTCATACGTACATGTTATATAGTATAGTTGTAGTGACTTCATTCTTTCAGGCCATCTTCTCTGTGTCATTTATATTCATGCGTGAAAATAAACTAGGTCAGTGTGTGTGTGTATAATTGTTGTTCAGATCACATAGTTGTAAATTTAGTCGTGCGTGTAAAATATTAAATGGCCAAACCAATAGTTTATTCATGCGTGCTCGTGCGTGGCCTTTCACAATGTTACCCTGGTCTTGAAAGTTGCTTCGCCCAGATGATTATTCCCAGGCACTTCATTATTTTTGGCATTTCACAAAGTTGCGTGCTATAATTATAAGTTGCGTGTTATAGTGCATGTCACTTGAATTCTTGTTCAGGCACTTCAACATTTTTTTGGCAAATTCTTCATATGGTCCTTATACATAGCAAACCAAGTGCATGCGTCTTTTATAAGTTTTGTCATTTTCAAATTTTCATACTTGACATAAATATAGTATTATATTGTTTGCTAAATGCACTAATGTGCATGCATAAATGATAAGTTACACGTCACTCAAGACAATATTTGCACTAATCCGTGTAAGCACGTTATGTTCATCACATTAATTCTTGCATGCTAGCATATGTACACGTGATTATTGCCGGGCCATCATTGATTTTCATACTTGTAAATCATAAGGAGCATGTATTCATATGTGTGCGAGCAAAAGTATTGCCCAGACCATCATTTTCAATGTGTACATGCAAGTTGAATTGCACGAAGATGTTTTAAATATCAGTGTTTAATTTACGTTGAACCGGTGTTTGGTTTTAAAACGTGTTTTGTTGCCGTTATTTTTATAACGAAATTTTTACGCCGGTATTATATTTTTAAAGCGTATTGTTTTGGTGACATTTTTGGCGAAAAAAATTTCTGTTGTTTTGACTTCAGTGACCGTCAATTTTAAAGTGAATTTTTAAGCGGTTATCCCACAATGCTGATTTGATATCCGTTTTTACAGTGTTTTGTGAAGCGCAATTTCCTCGTCGGAATTGCTATAGTTGTTGCTGTTTTAATCATGTGTTTTAAAAATCATTTTAAAATAAAAATTATTTCCAAAATTTTTACAGTTTACGCTTTAAAAAGAATGAGGAAGCGATTTAAACGTTTCAGCAAAATTAAGGACAATGAACCCTTACTTTTACTGATTCGGTTAATTCCGGACTTGTTCGTTTGAGAACGTAAAATGTAATTTATATAAAATACACAATTTTGCACTTTCAAGGAAATGATGAAGAGATTTAAACGATTTAGCAAAAGTGCGGAGTATGGAACCACACTTTTACTATTTCGGGTAATTCCGGACTCGTTAATTGAAATGTTTTGTTGTTTGATGATTTTATTTGGCTTTCGAGCCACTCTGCTGGACCTTTGGATCATATGATGGACCTTCGGGTCAATTACCAGTACTAGACCTTCGGGTCATCTGTTGGACCTTCGGGTCATTTGTTGGACCTTCGGGTCATTTGTTGGACGCCAAAGCTTATAGTACTTGGTAGGCTTCGGCCATATGAGGTGCACGTATGGCGTAGCTAAAACTCACCATCTGCTGGGATCGATCCATCTTTTACGTTGATTTTCTAGTTATCTTATTTTGATTTCTAGATTATGTGACTGCTGATTTGTCTAGTTATCTTAATTGATTTCTAGATTTTTGCGTACTACTGCTTTGAATTCAATTGTGAATTTGAAAGTTGATTTTGATGATATTTAATGGGATTTCTTCCTTTAAACTATGCTGATTACTATGCTGTATAGTTTCACCCGAGATTATTACTGTTTTGAATTCAATTGGGAATATAAAAGCTGATTTTGTTGGAGTTTAAATTGAGATTTCTTCATTTAAACTATGGTGATTAATTATATTGAATAGTTTCATTCGAGATTATTGATTTTGATGGAGTTTAAATTGAGATTTCTTTATTTGAAATATGTTGATCATTTATGTTGTATAATTTCATTCGAGATTATAATTATTTGCTTAAGTGTTGTTTATCATACACTTATTTCTTAAGTTTAAATTAGACTGATCCATTTATTATTTTCTTTTAAATAATACTCGGGTCAGATCGAGTTATTTCAGGATAATCACTATCTTTGTTCAGTTGCTGCTTCAGCTTTTGGGATTTCACATCATATTTTATCAAACTTACATTTTGGATTAAGATAATAAGCAAAATAATAGATGTGGCTCATACCGACAGCATTCCCTTTCAGCTCGACGGTTGGTCTCACACATAGGTGGAGCTTGGCATGCTAATTTGGGTAAATAAGTAGCCAACAGAATAAGAAAAGTAAACTAAACGCATAATAAAAGATTAGACATAGGGTCTAATAAAATGGTAAGGTGCGTTTGAAGCAGACGAAAAAGGATAAAGAGCCTAACAAAGCAGTTCATCGTAGATTATTAGTACAGAATGAGCACATCCAACTTAGTTATTTTGGGCTAGAAGGAAGTATGAGACTTCAGCGGGACATGAGGATACTCTAGGATGACCCTCTGGGGTAGGCCAAATTAAGATGCAACCTCCGGAGGCAGGTCTATAGGTGTTCCATCAAGAGAGTATGCCTTGATTGATTTTGCATTGCAGAACTAATGAAGCGGACCTTTGTAGGCAGTCAAAAGCTTGATGATGGAGTAGGATAATCATATGACAAAGTACTCTAGTTTGCGAGTAGGTTATAGTGGGTAGAACCCAAAAGAATAGTCGTGTGCGGAGATCAGCCATCATTAGTCAGAGCGAATTCGGGAAAGACTAGAGTTAAACCAACAAGCCAATGATTCTTTCACTATCTAGACATTGGATGAGGGGCACAGCCAATTAGATGTTTAGATTGTTTGCAGTAGGGCACAACCACTTAGCTTTTGAAAGGTCTTTCGATTAGTCGAGGGGGGAGCTGCGTGGGGCCATAGCCACGATGAGAAAAGATACAGACTAAGTAGAATATATGTATTGTAGGCCTAACGAAGCAGGCCTTTACAGATATAGAAATTCCTCGACTAAGTTCCGTACAAGGTAGACCTTGTTGGTGGAATTCAGGGAGTAGACAGAACGATTACATGTATCCTCAAGGTACTGGGTGGTACATTATGGATGTCCGAGCACTAGTATAAGCTAGGGCGGATGTAGTTTCACATTTTCATAACAGACGACAGAACATCTGTATTGTAGGCCTCACGAAGCTGTCCTTTACAGATGTAGTTACAGTACGCTCTAGTAGCGAGATGATGAAGTCATTTTCGAGGAGTTTACGTAAGGTACTATGGGTAGTACATAGGACCGATGCGGTCTTTGGGCATGTATCTACATATATATTGGTTATTAGGACTCAATCTACTAGGGAGTAGATGGGTACGATTCACGCACAGAGGCGAGAGTATTATAAACCCAATAAACATAATATAACAGAAAACAAAAAATAACGGTACATGTGGAATTATGCTTAGAAGTGTATAATTTATCCATTCAGCGGAACTTTAGTTCTGACACCCTCCTTATAACATCCCACAGGTTAGATAGATGGCAGAGATCTTCCCACTTTGAGATACTTATTTAGAAAGTGTTATTATCTTGGTGAGTATTTTCCTACTATTATATTTAAGTATGTTCCACTGTGAGATATTTATTTGAGCTCCGATATATTTATCTGCGCCTATTTGTAGGATGCCAGATACCCAATTCGGCTTCAATGGGCTTGGATTTTAGCATTTTTGCGAAAAACCTGGATCCACTGGAATTCGGGTTGTTATAATCTTTCAACACTAGTTTTTTTCAGACACCCTACTAACTGGGCCAACCCGCAGCGAAAGAAATGGGCGAATTTTAATTTTTTTTTACCATTTTGAATTTTATTATGCTTATAAGGTCTATTCATTTAGAACATTTTTAAATTTCTTTTAAATAAATTCATTATTTTTAAAATTTTAAAATTAATTTTATTCTATGTGTTAATATTATATCATATATATACGTGTATCATATACACACACATATATCTATGTGTGAGTATGTGCGTGCGTGCGTATTCGTGTGTAACATAGCAAACTCTGCAAGGTATAACATGCCCATGTATAAATGTTGAGATTTACACTGCAATGGACAAGCTAGCTCATCTAATATACAAATACATCATCCAAATGTATGTTTATATACTTTAATTTATATATATATATACACTATTTGAAATGATTATTAATATATACATATACATATATATATATGGAATTTATAAAAAAATGTGTATATATGATTATGTATATAAAACAATTAAAGTATATTATAAAATTTAATTATTTATTTGTTGTAAAATAGCAAAATTATTTTTTTTAAATAGAACACAAACACACATAAACATATATAAATGGCTTAATAATAAATTAATAAATGCATAAAATATACGAATGAAATATGTGTATATATATAATATACTAATATATATCTATATAATATATAATAAATGTATGTATATTTATTTATATGTATGTATACTTACCTAATAATGCTCACGATAAAATTAGTTCTTTTGGTTTTTTACTAAATTTAATTTAAAATTTTCGATTTGAAATAAAATAAAAATATTATATATAGATATATTTTGATATTAAAATTGTTTTTATAATATTTCATAAAAATCTAGATGATATTTTAGCATTTGAATATTTCAAAATATATTTTGTAATTTAAAAGCAAATTTAAACTTTCGACATTTATATTAACATTTAATTAGTAAATATATATAAATTAGTTTTTTTGCATTTGTGAGTTTATCAAGTGTGAAAATAATTTATAAAATTTACATTATATTTTATATGATATAATTATTTATTTAAAGATTTATTTAAGTGGTTTGAAATATATAATATTTCATTAATATTTATATATATATTAAAAAATTATTTTTAATTTTGAAAATTATATCGGGTATAAAACCATTTCTATGTAATTTTAAAACGTATTTTGTATAGTATAAAGTTTGTTATTTGAATTATAGAGTTTATGTTATTGAAGTAATGTATATTAAATTCATTTAAATAAATCAATCAATATTTTTATCTTAAGTCATGAGCATCAATGCATACATATAGAATTTTTTAAAATATATATAACCATATAAACAAACAACTATCTTAAATGTGATAATATATTGATATACTGGAATCGTCACTTAACTAGTAAAGCAATATGTGATATATATATATATATATATATATATATATATATATATATATATATATTATCTAGATATAATTATAGATCAATTAATTACCTTTCACCAATGCCAAAGTACCATACCTTGAAGCTTTGAAACAAACTTTTGAATCAAATTCCAATTTTAAAGGTGTTATCTCCCAAATTATAGACCATCGGCTATCGAATAGTGTATAATTTTATTTATTTATGCTTGGACAATGAAGGAGTGAAGTGGATATAGGTGCTTTTATATAGGAAGAAATGTGGAGAGAAGTTAGGATCAAGATCTACATTTCTTTCTCACTCTTTCTTTCCTCTTATCCATTTAACCTTGGCCCCTTTAACCATCATATGGTCCCCGTTATGCTCCATTATAGCCAAATCAACCAACCCCTTATATGGGTTTCGAACCTATTTAAAGTTCGAATTTTTTTTTGTACAAATCCAATTTAAACACGTATCGATATTGTATATCGATTAATATATTTATAAATATTATAAATACATTTAGTAATATTTTTTCATCAAATAAAAATAATTTTTTATAATTAATATTTTATAAACATTAATTAATTTTATTAAAAATATAAATTATTTAAATCTTATGGTATTCAATGATTTTGCTGTACGACTCCTTAGGTGTAAACTTTGTCAGCGATTAACATCGAACTATTCGAATATTAAAATTCACATGTCATTTAGTAGGTGGTGTGACATTTTGCCAAATTCATCGCATACTTGATTTTGGTAAAATCCTATTTTATTTTATTAAGCTTTACCCAGTTGTAATTAATATTAATACCAATTCTTTTTGCCAAAACTATATCACTTTGGACTTATGGAATTTGGTAATGATCAAAATTCTAATATCGTCCACATTCAACTCTATAGTCCAAACACAAAGTCCTTGGTTCAATATTAACAATTATTATTAACCGAAATGCTCTGACCAGAGACTTTGACTTTGAGTAGACTTCAGCTAATTGTTAAACTAACTTCATATAACTGAGGATACGAATCCTCTCCTGAATAGTGTTTGACTTCTAATACTTCCACTTCACCCAACTATAGCCGTTCGATGGACGCCATGCCACGATTTAACTATAACTAATATGGGGTTTCCAGATTGAAGATCAACGGTATTCTTAAGTCAAAAGAACTGTGCAATTTTGTCACATCGATATTTTCTATTTGACCTTAGTTATATTAACCAAAAGAAAACTATCGGTTGAGTTATTCCATAGTTATCCAATAACTATTAGTATGTAACCCTTTTTTATGCTCCCAAAAACCATGAGCAATACATGGTAAAATATTTAGAAAGCGTTACGCACTCTAGTCTCAATGGATGTATCAATATCTAGTCTCGATACATCTTGACTGGGAATATTTAAAACGGTATATGTATTTTCATTGTGATAAATTACTGATGGTTACAATACTTTCTAACTACTATCACAAAACATTCCATTTATTAATTTTCTATTAAATATACTTTTAACTAAATTAATTTATTAATATAACACAATATATCAAGTATGTAATAGAAAGAAAACACCTTTTATTTCGAACAAGATTGGTTTTCGAGTTAGATGTATGTAACAAATTACATAATTTCTCCAAGGACATACCCTTAACCCTATCACCTTCTCTTTTCTGCTTTTTCGAACTTTTCAAATATGACGGACCACCTTTTATAGCAAGCACGGCCTCTTGATTCTTATATACATACTCAGCTGGCCTCAATATATTGAGGAGCTCTACGAGATTCACATTTAATTGGTTTAATTCATTATGAACGGTTCATACTGAGGAGTAAGAGAACCGGGGATCAAATCAACTTGTAATTCATTGCTTATCAGTATGTCCAATTGTGAAAGCCTATTAATATAGCAATCCATCATCAGCATGTAACTGTCCACTTTCTGTCCTTTGGTCATTTAGGCATTGAGAAAGTTCTTTGTAAGCTCGTACCTTGTGGAATGTGACTATTCATCAAATATGGCCTTAAGACTATCAAACATCTCATGGATAGACATATTTTCATGTTGCTTCTGCAATGGCTTGTCTAACATAGACAACACAAAAATTTAACGATCTCTAGGACTAAAATCCAGTTTTCATTAGAAATTCTTAGTTCGAGGTTCGCATCATCAGCGGGTTGTTCTTTAGATTCGCATGTAATTGCCGACCATAGATGCTCGTAAGTCAACGCTATTTTAATCGCTCTTAGTCAATCAGTATAGTTTGGTCCAGTAAGCTTTCCTTTATCACAAAACAGTTTTGGAGTTGACATTTTCTACAAGTTGTAATTGATATGTTATTAAGAAAATATCATAGTAGATATTCTTATAATATTAGTAAGGTTAAATTCTATGTTTCATTTTAGTAATAATCTTCTACTAGTCTTTTATGTTCACCAAACCCTAAATCAAAATATAAAAACCTTTTGACCTCATCGGTTGGTGTTAAGACTCGTTCATCTTAGACTTTTGACCATGAGTTTACTCAACTAGCCCCACGGATGATGGATAGCTCCATATTGATTTTATCATACACAGCTCATAACCCTTGGTACCTGTCCTAATTTTACTTCAATCTTACTCAATAAATTGAAACCAAATTATTCACCCATACCTACTGGCTAAAGTTTTGGCTTTGAGTTAACCGTGACACTAACCCCATATAACCAAGGAGATGAATCCTCTCTTGAATAGTTTTTCACTTCCAATACTTCCACTCGACCCAACTATACTCACTCGATTGACGTCGTACCATGATCGGACTACAATCAAGGCAGAGCTTTCATATTAAAGATCAATAATATTCTAAAGTCGAGAGAACTGTGTAAATTAGTCACATCGATATATTCTATTTGACGTTAGTTATGTTAACTAACAGAAAATTATTGAGTGAGTCACTCTGTAGTTATCCAATAACTATCAGTATGTAACCCCTTGATGCCCCAATAGTCATGAGTAATACACTGCCCAATAGTTGAAGAGCGTTACATACTCTAGTCTTAATGGATAAATCAATTTCTAGTCTCGATACATCTTGACTAGAAATATATAAAATGATATATTTATTATACTGTGATACGATTCTCATGATTACAACTATTTGTAATTACTATCACAAACACTCCATTTATGGATTTCTTATTAAATATATTTTAATTAGATATCTAATTATTTATAACACATTATAACAAATATATAATAGAAAGAAAAACACCTTTATTACGAAGGAGAGTTGATTATAAAGTTAATTAATTTACAATAAACTACAGAATTGCCCTTAGTGCATATCCTAACTCTATCAATTTCTATGGTCATCCTTTATAACTATGTTTTCCTACTTTTTTAAATACCGATCATACAAAAAAAATTACGTGTTGCATCATACATTGATACTGCAATATTTGGAAATTACAAATATATTCTCCAATGCAAATGGACTGCAATTAATACAAAATATAGAATATCAAATGCTACTTAGACATACACTCGACAATTTTTTTTACATCTTTGATGTTTCTATGTACTTGCATCCGATAAATTTGAATGGTCCTTTTGTCATTTTAAAATGTACATGTGATGAAAAAGGAACGAGGTTAGTGATGCGATAGTGCTTAATAATGCTAAATAATGATATAATCACTAATCAAGATAAACAGATAATTATTTGTAATAATGGTTAATGATAGTTATTGAGTACATGCATCTAACAAATTTGATTGCATTTCAAAAAATTAACATCTTTGAATGAGAAAATAAAACATACATCAAGCGTTTCATGTACAAGTATGTATAAAATTAACGAAGGACAATAAATGGTTACAATCTTGTCGGAACCATTTTAATTTGTTTTGTGCAAATTATCAATTTATAATTGTCCAATAGAGCTTTGTAAATGTTTTTCTCATCATTAGAGTCGTAGTTGTTCATGGCCTCATCGATAGAGCTTTGCAAATATTTTTCTCTTTCAGGCAATATTAGGTCTTAAAAAAGCAGAGGGTCGGTGAAGAAGGATGTATGTAGTGCACATTAAGTTTGTCAATAATCTAAGAAAATGCTTTAGATCTGAGATCTGAATCATTAAATGTAATGAGAACACACACAAATACACATACATATACTTATATGTATGCATATATAGACACATATAGAGAAGTTAAAGTTGTCTATAATCTTAAAAAAAATCCTTAGATTTGAGATCTAAATCATTAACTTTAATAAACACACATACATACATACACGAACAGTTCCACGATATCCCTCTTGCTGTATTCCATCTACACCCTACGACTCTTTGAATCACACAATTCAAAATCAAATGAAAATAGTTATTTTATGCTTTAATAAGTTATAGCTTGATTAAAGTTTTCCTTTTTCCCATACTTGAAAATTGAAATCCAAGTTTACATATAACAATAGTCGCACAGATATAAGAGTCATTTACAAATTCATGTACTTTCAAGAGTAATATATTTATTTTTAGGGCTATTAGATGATCCTACACTATAGCAATTGAGTTAGATGCTCCACGACCATGTGCTTCCAAGAAAGCCGATATGCTTATAGACTGCCTTTTGTCATGTGCTTTGAAATATTGCTCCAAAATTGTGGGTCATATTTCTACATTTATATTAGTAACCCTACAATTTTGACCATCGGTATGGTAAATTTTGGATAATAACCTAAACTGAGTAAAATCATGTTTTAATCGATCCTTCCTCCTATATGTAACATCCCCCATCTTGAATTCCGAAACTAAGCGCTGCAGATGATGTAGTCACCTAAAGTTTTAATTTCCGATGACAAAATGCGGTCATATTGATGGTATCCATTATATCAGAAGCATAAGAATATGAAATAAAAGCAAAACTTCACATTTCATTTCAAAATCATAATTTCATATTTAGTACATAATCCCAAACATTTACCAAGTTCGGATAAAATATAATCATTACAAAATACTCCAAGAGTGACATATGAATATGCCACCTTGGTTGATCAGAGTTACTAAATATATAGAAACAACTTCTGCCATTATATACATACAACAAAATGTCATAACACAATGGAAATAATTAATAGGTAGCCTCCTAAACAGCAAGCCCTTGCCTCCTGTACATCTTCGAAAGCTTTACTTGCCAGTACTAAACCTGTAAACCCTTGCTCTCAACCTACTCAAATTAAATTTAGAGCACCCCAAAGTTTAAGAGGAAAATATAAACTTCGAGTTAGACATAAACACCTGGTGTGAATAATAATATATCATCTCGGTTAATTGATATCTAGTGAGACCACGCCGTTGAGAGGAACGGGTTTTCCCCTCGTTAGTATCCTATAAAAACATGTCTTTTGCAAATCATAGTCCTGCAACCAAACTGGTTAAACTAACAATATGATGATATAATAACAATAGGTATGCATGCAAACTGGGTAATCTAGACTATCCTCAAACCAGTGGACTATTCGTCCCAATGTTTAGTTTTCACAGGGTAACTACCAACCTACATGGCTGACTCAGGCATACCAAATATATTAAATTTTCTAACCATCTTGTTTAGAGAAAACCGGACGGTTTGTCCGAACTTACTATTCCTAGCGTCAACTAAACCTGACAATTTTGTGGGCTCACTAATAACCTAACTCATCTTTGTATATTTCTTTTTGTGCATACACATACTTTTAGTCTTACCCGTGATACATCCCAACGCATTGGAATTTCGGACTAATATCAATTACGGGCTGATAGGTGAAGTATCGGGTGCGACCCTACAACAGTTCCATCTGGTTTTCTAATCTCTGAATCACTTTGATCTACCACAATTAACCTAAGGTGGTAAAAACACTAATCTCTTTAGTAAAATTTCCAGGCTAAAATATTCTTTAGAATTCCTTGAAAACACTTATCTTTACAAATAATTTAACTCTTGAAATCACATCTGAAACTAGGAAAATTGTAGCCCTTCATTTTATCTTAATATAATTATACCATGATACATGCTCTTACTAAATCGTATTGATGAAGTTCGAAGACATTTGAGGTCATCGACTCTCAAAACCATAGACCATAAGGCCAAAACAATATAAATCCTTCATATAGATAAAATCGGTAAGGATATAATCGAAAAGGGACTTCTCCCTTCTCTAAAATAAGTCAAAACCTTTAACTTTTAAAACACTAGGCCATAAGGCTAAAATCATCCACTTCACACTTCTTATGGTATCGAAGTCAAAGAGCATTTAGATAGTTCAAAGCCTTTAAGGGAATAGGGTCGAAGTCATTACTACCGGCATCATTGTCTTATAGAATATAGCGGCTTCATTAGTGCCGAAGTCATTACGAGCAGCGCTAATGCCCTCTTAGGAACAGTTAAGAGAACTAAAGTTGAAGTCATAAAACACGACATTATATACTGACGAAATCATAATTAGCGGCATTACGCCTATAAGTCGAAGTGGTCTCTTCGAAAGTATAGGTTTGAAGTTGTTAATAAAATAGGCGATGTCGTTAACGTCACTATCAGTCTGTTAGAAAGCATTAGGATCCGCGACATTACAAAACAAATGGCGTAAACAAATGCAGCATCAACCTCTTTGAAGACCATGACGTCGATGATGTCGTTACTTGACTTCCACTTCGACCAAGCCAATACACTCCATATCGACCAAAGTGATATCCTGTGCATTGGTCCTAGATAATGTCGAAGTCCATAGGGGAGGAGCAACATGTGGGAATCATGACTTTCAAAGTGGTAGAGCCGTAATTAAAGTGAAAAATGTTTATTTCCTTTAGAAGTAGATTCTTTTCACCAAACCCCAATTATTTGTCAAAATACTATTGTATAACATTTTCTTTACCCAAAATCTTTTCAGAAAAGTGCTAAGGAGCATAATTTATCATTTCTAAAGTAGTTGGCAAATCCTATAATTAATATTAATATCTTAATAATTAACTAAGCATTTCTAGCTTAAATAAATCATATAAACTTGGGAAAAATTCCTAAAAATCGCAATAAATCTTAGTAATCATATTCTTCATCATATAAGAATTTTGGATCAGAAACATAATTTAATTATTTGTAATAATTAAAACCTGAAATAACCTTTCTATCAACTTAGAAAATTCATCATACATTCAGCCATCCTTAGAAAATTATGAAATTCGAATCCTACTTCTAAAATATTATTTTAAACCTCATATCAAAATTTTAGAGCATTTAGATAATAGAAATTAGGTTTTCACTCTTAAAACTGCATAAGACAATCTCATAATAAATCCTATTATTCATCATTCAAGAATATAAGCATTCAATACTAAAAATATGGCATAATATCATCAATGGTTCGTATTTAAACTGAAAATCAAAAACAATAATTAAAACATGAGATGCATATATTTATGATTCACTTTGAATGGATTAAGAAGTTTGAGATTTGTATTTGATTTGATTTCATTAGCTTTGATCTTGTTTTCCTAGCTTATCTTCTCTTTGTAATCTTCCTAGCAATGGCCGGCCTAAACCCTTGTTTTGGTTTGTGAGTGAGTGAAGTGGGGGAGGAAATGAGAATAAGAGTTTATGATAGTGTAATGTTTTCTTTTTCCATTTTGCCCTCCTCATATCATCTTTCCTATTATGGTTTTATTTAATCCCATTAGTTCATTAATTAAGGCTTAACCCTCATTGATTATCAAATTCCAATCTCCTTACCATGTTACACTATTTCATTTAATTTATCTAATTAGAAATCCTAAATTATGCTATCAAATTTAGGGGTGTTACATTATATTATTGAAGAGAAAGCACTTTCCATCAAAAGTGATGGGGCAAAGCGATAGGGTGCACAACATTTTTAGAAGTTATGTGAATATTGACGAGTCATGAAGGGTGAAGAACACAATAAAAAAAATTGAGAAATAATGGAAACGTATGAATTTAATAAACTCTCTTAACTCTTTTAGATTCTCTTTAACATGCACTTTTTTTGCACGAGAAAAAAGTAGTGGAAATTTGGTTCCTACCTTAGTTTCAAATTTGATACATGATAGAGTCCTCCCAAAAACATATTTTAAAAAACATTAATTGCATGTTTCTTTTATCAAAACAATTTTTTTATTTTTTTTGAAAAAATGCAAATACTTGCTGAGTTCTCCGCAAGTATCCTAAAACCAAAAAAACATGAATTTTTTTTAAAAAAAATCATTTTTTAGGAGTTGTATATTTTAAACCTTGAAAAGGTGTTTTTACGAAAGTTCCAAAAAATAGCAAACACCAAAATAATTTTTGAGACACTTTTAAAATCACATAAAAATTCATTACAATGCACGTAACTTAAGTACAACAACAATAATACATTATAATACGAATTCATTGCACAAATGATGAATATTTGACTTGTTTAAATATATGAATTTTTCTTTATAAAAAAAGAGCTATTTTTGATATTTCAAGTTTCAAAAAAAATCATTTGTTTGACCAACATATATTTAAATTTTACCATCATTTCAATGTTGGTAAATTTATTTGAGAGATCCGTGGTTAAGATTGTATTATTGTAACTACCCGAAATTTTCGACCTCGAAAATTCGACATTTATACGTCCACTATACAAATGCCGAGCAATCGAATGCTGGAAATTTCAAATTGTTAGAGAAAAGAAGAAGGTAGGAGAAGAACATAAAACAATAGCATCTCATATTCACAGCGGATCAAAATATAATATCAAATTATAGTATTTACAAAGAAAAGGTGTAGTTGTTACTTTACATACAATTGATTAGAGTTACAGCCATTTATAGTAAACTGGACAGATGTACACTTGACCCAGACTAATATCACTACCAACTCAAATACACAAAGGTAAAGCTCCATACGTTCCTGCCATCCAGCTCGCCTCTTGAGCTCCATAACATCCTAACCTTAAAAACTGTAGTACTCGGTCTGAGCCGAGCATTACATCAAAGTAACACACGGGTCAGGCTGGAGACCAGCATGAGTAAACCGATCTAACATGAAATACTAATGCATAAAACTTATTTTAAACCCGGATAACTCGTACCTTACTATGAGTTCTTAACTTGCCATAGTCAAATACACATCTTACAATCGTATCTAAGCATTATTACTCAGATTAAATGACCAAGCTTACATCATTTATTTCGTTCCAGCCTATTTATTCCAAAATCAAATCTATAAAGAATAATTGTAGATCAAAGATCGAAGTAGTTTCAGGAATTTACTGATACTCGACCCTGGTCTCTTCGAATCCAATGTTATTCTTTAAACCAAATTGTTTAACTTTAAACGACAATTTATATCCAGGATTTCATATTCATAGCCATCCATCTCAGATAGATAACCTACAATATCACAGTTCAACCAAAGTATCTCGTATCACAAAAGCAGCTCAAATCACATATCATAGATATCAAATAATCTAAGTCATTCAATATAATCGTCTATAAGCAGGATAAATTAATCGTACCATTTCTAATCAATTTCATTACTTTTCAATCCTGCTTACTTATCATTAATTAATTAATTACAAACCATTAATTAATCATCCTTTAATTTTCCATCTGAATTAATTATCCATAATTACTTCCATTAGGTAATTATCCTATTGGTTAATCGTCCTCAATTAATTAACCTTAAATTATTATCCTTTAATTATTAATTTAATTAATTAATCCTTTACAATTAATCGTTTAATTAAGTAATTATCATTTAAGTAATTAATCTCTAATTACTTAATTAATGCTTAATTACAACTTAATTAATCTTTAATTACTTAACTAATTAATCTCCAATTATAAATCAATTAATTCTTAATTAATTAATCAATCCTAATTACAAAGTAATTAATCCTAATTACTAATTAATTAATCTCTAATTAATTAAATTATAACTCTTAATTATTAATTAATTGATCCTTAACCATTAATTAATTACCCTCTAATTTCTTTATTAATCTTTAATCTTCAAAACCTTAATTAAATTTGAGATAAACCATTTATCTTACAAATTACTTAATTATCATTAACATATAAATTTAAAACATTTTATCCTTTTTAATTATCACATAATTACATATCTATATTAAATTTAAAATAACTTAAGCAATTTAACTTACAAATTTAAGTTAAAAAATATATATAACTTTCTTAAAGTAATTGTTTAAGACATTTATTATGTAAAGAAATAAATTTTAAGAAATAGTTCAAAACTAGATTCATTTAAATTTTAAAACTTGTTTATATTTAAACTTAAAAATTGTTTAAATTTTACTTCGAGTCCAACCCGAATAATACTCGAGCCCTGACCCGAGACTTTCCCCTTCTTTTTTTTAAACATAAATTTAATTTTAACTTAAAAACATGAAACATGACTTCATACTCACGCTCACCCGAAGACGAACTCGAGCAAACCACTCCTATTCCCGAGTTTCCCTTCGAGACACACCACTACCCCAAACCTACTGATACTCTAGCCTCGCCGTGCACATGCATTAGAGATCAACGCCACCCTGACCATCGTCGATATGTCCCGCACATCGACGATCGCCAACATCCCTTATCCTGACCACCCAAACTCCAATTCAAACCAAAAATCGAAATCGAGCTTTTGAAAAAGCCTGGCACCAAATCCATTGCTTGAAAACCCTTTCGACTCGACGACACCGACCATCGGCATCCCTGAAACACCGGCCACACCCTCTCCGGCCATCCATGCAACCTTTCCCCAAGGTCCGATGCAACCTGATCCTCCAAAGATGACGCAGTAGCCAATTTTCCGACCTCGACCCATTTTGGGTTTTAAACGCTACTCCGACCAAACGCCGCCGCCACGGTGGCGTAAGCATCCTCTTACAATTTTTGCTGAGACCACCGAGCTTCCCTCCACCTCCAGCAAAGACCCGACCATCCCGAGTTCACCCATCATAAAAAATTGCTCCAATTACATTTTCTGGTCAACTTCGAATTGCTCTCTTGACCTATCCTTAAAATTTTTGATTTAACTCTTAAAATCATAATTCTTGATGGTTATCAAGATTATATAAATGAATCAAAGAATTTTGATGATTGAATTATCAACATGTTTGAGTTTCCACTATAATTTCTTGATTTCCAGAGATATACAAATTTATTTTACTTAAATACATTTTAAAATCTTAATTTGTATTTAAGCAAACATATTTTGTTTTATAACCAAAACCTATCAGAGATTAGTTAAAGAGAATTTGAATTTTGACTTATTTTAAAACTCTGTAACATGAAACAGAGATGAATCTAGACATGCACACTTGTATATCAAATATGTATATACATTCAAACTTATTTATACAGTCATGCAGCTACATATTCATATCATAACATTCAAGAATTCTCAAATGCAACCAGTTTCTAACAGAATTAAATTCGAAGTTGTTTGTTTACTCACCAGAAAAATGAACAGATAGATTGAAATTGGGTATTTTGAAAGCTTGAAACTGGAACATGAAAATACTTGAAAACTGGAATGTCTCCTTGGTTTTGAAAACTGAATGTTATGATAATATTTTGAAAACTGAAGCTTGTAAATGCTTAAAATTTAAAGCTTTAATGATTCAAGTTGAAGAGTTGTTGCTTGATTAAATTTTTAGGTTTGAGTTTGTTTACAGCCCTTTTGATTTTTTGGTTTGAAATTGATTACAGGCCTTTGTTTTGATTATCTCAGGTTAGTATGTTAGCAGATTTTTGATTTCTAGTTTTGGAAATGAGAATAGGAAAGAAATACTGAAGGTAATGTAGAGATATATTTATAACTTGATTTTATGATTTTAAAAAAAATAAAATAAAATAAAACTAAAAGGTGACACTTGTTTAATAATCTAACATTTGTCATTTACATTAGTTTATCATCTTACATTTGTTAAATTGTAGACATTTAACTTACATGTGTAATTTCCATGAATTAATAAATTTTTAAATGATTTTTATAAAACTTATATATATATTTTCTATTAGGTAAATACATTATCCTAATTTATATTAATAAAATCCTTTAAAAAAATAATATAAAACAAATCATATACTAATAAAAATCATATATAATATATTTTTAAAAACAAAATTTATTTTAAGATGATTATCTTTTGAATTTCCAATTCAAATTCAAATTCAATTTAAAATCCACTCACATATATATACACATTTAACAAACACATATTTAATTTGTTTGAAAATAATAATTTTCCATTTAAAATCTACTTATATCTATATATGAACCATCATTATTATTTGTTTTAAAAGAATAATTTATCAATTTTAAGTAATTATATTAGGAGATTATCAAATAAATATTTATCTAGATATAAATATTTATTATCAGATTTATTTGTTCAATCTATAAATTATTATTCCTATTAATTAACCCAGTTAATTATCAATTAACATATATCCCAAAGTCCAAGTTATCACATTCCTCCCCCTTTGAATCTTTTCATCCCCGAAAAGGAACGAAGCAAAAATTTATTAAAATGCTTACTTGTCAACTTAAATTTCTCTTTGATCATTTTTTACTATAAACTCTTTTTACTAATTTTTTTTTTAAAATACTTTTAAAATCTATATAATATTGCCAAAATAGCTTTACAAAAATATTTTTTATAGCTCGATGTCTCAACAAGTCCATCCTTATTCTCATAGAAATTTGGTCATACGTTGATCAGCTCTAGGACTGAAAATCTATAAGTATTCAGTAAACCTGTTTTCGACAACCAGTGAAAATACTTGGGAAACATTTTGTTGTAAATATAGAAAATATTTTTGAAAATAGAGAAAACATCTTTGGTGAGAAAGCTCTGGAAATCATCACCCCCTCCATGGTCGCAGCTAACCCGATGGTTACGTTGCCATTCCGGCAAAATCCATAGATAACTGTAGGCACTTCGCGCCCCTCGATTATGCCATGGAACCCGCCACAGATCGCAGCTACATCTCGGGTTACATCGTCATCACGGCAAAAATCCATGTAACTGTAGGCATCAGCGCCCTCGATTTTCGCTGCCAAATGAAACTTCACCACTCCCACATAGGTCGCAGACTACATCAGTCAAGTCCCATGTAGCCTCAGGCTCTCACTGCCTCTCGACTTTCGCTATGTCTCCATAGATCACAGTCTACCGATGTTATATTGCCATCACGGCAAAATCAAATGTAGACTGTAGGATCTCATAGCACACACAACTTCTGCTATGGTCCGCAGTAGATCGCAGTAACATCGAGTTACACTGTCGTCACAGCATAATCCAAATGTCTCTATAGACATCAGCGTCATCGACTTTCGCTATCACAACAGAAAATCCTCAGGAACTTCAGTTTGTCCGGACTTCCTCCCAAGATTCAATTTAGAGCCTCCCCTTAGGGCTCAAGGCAGAATCACCCCGTGGATCTTCTGTGAAGTTCATTTCAATGGAAGCGCCTTTATCTCCAGAGCCAATCTCAAAACACTTTGTACTATACATTTATAGTATCTTTCAAATAATATTCTATATGATTCACATAAAAATCCTTTACATAAAATTGATATCTCAATTCTATAGTTCCAAACTTGGTTTTCCAAACTCCTAAAATTTGATTTTCCCAAAAATCAAAAGCCTTTTCCAAATCCATAGGTTCCAAAACCTTTTTTCCAAAATCATTCTCATAAAACCATATATATATATATATATATATATATATATATATATATAGCGATATATATATACAACTTATCCTTTCCAACTTAAAAAAATCTTTGGATCACTTATACAGATTCCCCTTTTATACTTCAAATATTTTCAAAAACCCTTTCTTTTGGTTCTAGATTCAACATAGGGGGAGCTTATCATATATACCAAATATAGATATAACTTTGCTATGCCAATCAGCATTAAATTTTGATTTTCTTTTATAAAGTTACTTACCATATCACTTACTTTTCATAAAGTGAATTTCAAAAGACATCCAACTTCCACCTTTATTCATATATATTTATCAAAATATATATCAAAACTCATTTTTATCTCTTTCAAAATTTCAATATCTATTTCATTTAAGCACGTACAATGTACATATATCATCCATACACAAAATCAAATCTGATCACTTATTCGATCACATAATTTCACTTCCGGACTAGTATTGTAAACGCGACTTCCAATTGCGGACTCAGATCTGGTTTCTTGATCAAAAACCATCATTTTCCTTGCATATTCATAACTATGATAGAGAATTTCTAGAACCAATCAGAAATCCATACCCAGCGTTCGCCGTCGAAAATCGAGTGAAAAATCCCAACTTGGATCGATATACTATCTCAAAATTTTGTATTCGAATTTGGATCAAATTGTTATATGAATAGAATAATATATGTACACCCTACGTATTTATCTTCTTTGATCATTAGCTAATCAATTCTCTTTTCTATTCACCTTCATTTTGATTCTATTCACTCATCCACGATTTCTCCCAAATTCCATTTGGGTTAACACTTCAATTCTTATCTCAATTGGTATTCAATTATAGACAATTTGCATTCTGATCAACTTGTATTAAGAAAATAGCTCGAAAAATTTTAAAAATGGATAAGCAGTTGTAAAATGCTATTAGTTGCAAAATAGCAGTAGAATAGTTAAGTAATTATAAAATAGTTGTAAAACAGTCAAATAGTTGTAAAATAGTTAGATAATTTAAAAATAGTTGTAAAATAGTAATTAGTTTATAAAACAGTTGTAAAATTGTTGTAAAATAGTTAAATAATTCCAAAAGTAGTTGTAAAATAAGTATAAGATAGTTTTGGATTTTAAAAAAGAAAAGTTGTATAGTAAATAGCTAGGAAAAATAGATTTAAAAATAGTTGTAATAAAATAATTTATTTTGAAAAAATGGTTCAGAGCAAAACTGTTAAATTCCCATATCCATTTCCAGTCAATTTCCACTTCCATCTAAATTGATTCAATTCCAGTTCAATTTGAATTAACTTCAATTCCCTTCCCAAATTCAAATCAATTCCCATATGAATTTAAACTTATTCAACTTCAACCTCACTTTCAAACAAATTTAATTTGAACTAATTTTAATTCCAATCTCAACTTTAAACCATTCCGAATTGTATAAATTCAAATTAATTTTTTAAATGTTAGTTTAATCAAAATAACCTTTACTTTTAAATCAACAACTTAAATCTTTAAACAATTTAATTATGAGTCCAAATTTCAAAATTCCATTTTAAATTATCTTTACTTAACTTATTTCAAAGTTCAAGTAAGAGTTCAAAAACGAATTAACCTTCAGAATCCAATTTTAACTTCAAACTTTGAAACCGATCTTTAACAATGTTAGTTTGCAAGTTTATCTTTAACATTTGAATCTTAAGTTCAAAATGATCCCATTCTATAATTACATTCTATAATTACAATTTCGTTTCAAGAATCAAGCCTTTTAAATAGTTTCAGAATAAGGCTTCTTTTTCATTTAATTTCAGTAATGGATATATAGACTATTTCAATCCACTTTTTTATTCATTTTAAACCAAACCAATTCATATTTTAAAGATTATTAATAACAACAGGATGGTATCAGGATAAAATAAATAAACATCCAAATTATTTTAAAACATCCATCTATGGCATCCATTACCCATTTCCAGATCTCAAACCCGTTTTGAGATCACACATGACTCCAATTCAGGTTGTTTGTTAACCTTATTTAACTTCTCTTAAGTTAAATTCAATTTATTTGATCCAGTCAATCTTACTAAATTGGAATTCTCCATTTTAGATTTTAAACTTCTTATCAATATCTCTTCTCTCTTATAAGTTCAAAGACTTATTTCATGTAACAACCCTGTATTTTTTTATAAAAAAAACTCAACCCAGAGCCCTGATGAAATCGAAGGGATAGGAGGAGCCCCCAACCTGCATGGTCCGACCACAGACAGGAGGGAGGTTAGCCAGCCCGGCACAGAGATTTCATGCCCCCAACCGGTTTTCATAGGATTAACGGGGACCTACCTCCGCGCCTTGAAATTGGGAGTAGGGCAGACGGGAATCGAACCAGCGACCTGCTCACCAGGAAGCAAGTATCTTAGCACTACGCCACTACTTGCGGAATTTTGTGTTTATTTTAATTTTATATTTTAATTATTTTAACTGAAATTCCCGATTTAAAAACTTTATTTTATTTATTAAAATGGATAAATTTTGTTATTCTAAATATAAATGTTGATTTTTTTGTGAATTATAATTCCAAACCTGAATAAATGGAATAATTCCAAAAAAATGGATTTTTGGTCAAATTGGTCAAACTTTGACTTTTAAATTTAAAATTTAAATATTTGAATTTTTGAAATTTAATCTTTTATTATGAAAATAGATTTAATTTCAAGAATACTGCTTTTCGTTTCGTTAAAATCGGATTAATATTGTGAAAGTTATGCTTTTTACAATATTGTGTGTAAGTTGTTTTATTAAACAAATTTGTTTATTTTAATTTATATAAATAATATTTTTTGTTTGTAAAATCATGTTCCAATTTGTGTAACATGATATATTATGCATATATTTTATTTTTAAAAACCTTGGTGTTTAATTGTTTAAAGGAGTTTGAATTTTTAAAATTTCTTGAATTAATTTGCCCAATTTTAAATAAATATAAACAATTTCTGTAATGGTAGATTTTGGTTAAATTTTGACACTAATTGAAATTTTAAATTTTAAATTCTAACTTCAAATCTTTTATATAAAATATATATATATTTACAACATTTATCTCGCTGTTGTTTTACTTATATGGGTTATATACTTTTAAATTAAGTAATAAATAATGTTGTAAAAAGGCAACAAATTATACGTTTTAAATTGGTACGTTTATATCCGTTCTTTTTTAATTTATTTGGCACTATAAATGGTACGTTATTTCCTGATATATTCTTTAGCATATTTACGAAATAAATAAGAAAACGAATAGATTTAAAATTACGTTACTTTGTTAATTATTTTGGGCGTACATTTCGTCTTAATTATGGCATCTATTATACGCACTCTTTGACTTCATATCTTAGCTGTTAAAAATCAATCAACAGCCATTCAATATGATTTCCTGCCTTACAAATCACGTGTAAAACTTTCCACTTTCATTTGCGTCTCCGTATTTAATAGGAATATAACTTTGATTTACAGTAGCCGTTTCAAAATCTTTTGTTTCTTTCCATTGGCTTCTGTATATTTAATAGAAATGAATGCCTAAATTTTCTTTTGCCACTTTAAATAAAATTTCTTGCCTTTCTCCAACTTAATCAATGCAAGCTTCCCTGATAAATATTCAAAACTCATGTATACAAATACACACCGCATATTATTTGGCCTTCATCTCCTCTCTTGCGCGTAAAGCTTGCTCTTCAGGTAATGGCCGCATGCACTTGTTTTTTTTATTTTTCTTCTTCTTGTATTTTCTTTTGTTTCCATTGTTTCACTCCATCAAGTGCTCAGCTCTTCACCCCCACGACAGGCCTGTGCCCCTCCACCACCACCACGTTCGGCCTTGCTTCTCTCTTTTATTTAAAGGTATATATATCCATAAGTGTATATAAATCTGTTATCTGATCTTGCTTAAATAGGTTTTCTGTTTTGTATCTATAAGTTTTTATATATATAAGTTATAGTACGAACAGTATAGTTATATATAAGTTGATTTTTAATGTGTATGTGTGTTTTAAAAATAAAAAATAAAATAAAATAAAAGTGAAATAAAATATAGGTAGGTATAAGTTTTATATAAGCCTGCAAATCTATTAGTTACATTGTTTTTATAAGTTTACTTAAGCTATAAAAATTGTATTAGCAGCATATAGTTATATAGTGCATGCATATATAGGCTTACAGCCTAATATGAAAAGCTTACAGTATATTTTGTTATGCATATAGAATCAAGTATGTAAATCATATAACCTATTATTTGTATAATAATATAAGTTAAGTGTTTAGTAAAGTTGTTAACATGGGCTCAACCTGTTGTGTATATTTTAGCTTATTTAGAAATATATTTGTTTAAAGTATCTGTTTGTGTTAGGTAGCATATCTGTAAGTATTATATAAAGTATATTATGTAGATATGTTATTTTTTTCAGAAACGATGATTTTAGATATATATGTAATTTAATACGTGTTTAAATTTTTGAATTTATATACAAATTATTTTAATATGTAAACTATTTAAAGTATTTTAATATATGTACTATTTTCAACATCTAAACTGTTTAGGCGTTTTAAATGTAAACAATGATTTTTATTTCAACATTCGTCTTAAAATTTTGATATTGATTTAATGGGAAGATAATATATATCGCTGCATATGGATTTGTATTTCTCTGCATATATGTTGGGTCGGTTTTCAAACTTATATTAGTGTTAGCGTTTAAGATGGATTTAAGGAAATGTATGAATTTTATAAACATTGTATATTGAGTTTTGCTTAAATTAAAAATTTTGAGACATGATATGGATTTGAAAATGTATGTTTGAAATTATTTTAGAAACAAATAATAATACATAAAACGAAATAGTTCCGTTATATCAAAACTAATTCAATCTTTCTCATCGATTTCCCAATATCAGCCTTGTCCGTCGTGCCTGTTTTCTACATCAAATCATATCCATCCAGCGTTGCTTTGGATTTAGTAGCTCATTTCTGTGTCGAATCCCTCTAGCCTCAAAAGGTGAAAAATCACTCACGATTAACGTTCTTATATTTATTAAATTTGATTTCAATTGAAACGACATTTGAAATAGGCTATTGTTATTTAAATTGTTATATATGCTATTATCTGTAACTGTTCACCTATGGGATACGACACCATATCATGTTGTCTATATTATATTGTTATTGATGATATATGCATGTTTTTATATTTTATATTATCTATTATCACTCTACAAGTTCCCTATTAGTATAGAATTCACTATGGGTTGAAATGATACATACCCGAACGTACTATAGAATAGGAGAAAATCGTTGTGGGTTGAAATGATAAACCCAACCGATTTTCATTTGAATTGAATGTGGGATTACGGGTCGAAAGGATATCTACCTGTATATATTTAAACTACGGATTGAAATAATAAATATCCGTATCTCTTAACCATAGGATAAGAAATTATATACAAACACCGTTGGTCCAATATAAATGTTTTGAAAATAATTTCTATGGTTTTGGAAAGAAATATATAGTTTTAATAAAGATTGATTCTTAGAATATTATATGTATAAAAACAAAAAATTTATGTATAGACCTAATAATAATATTTAATCTAATTTAGATTGATTTAATACATATAATATGTTTAAGGATTCGTTTAAATTATATTTCAAAATAGATTTGGTAAAATTTTGAATAAGTTAAGGTTGAGAAGATAAAGTTGAATTGATTGGAAATGGTTTTTAATTAAGAATTATATTCAATTAAATCGATTTGAAACTATTGAATTCAGGATTTAAGATATGATTTTATAACTTGGTTTTGGTAAAAGGGATTAAATGGATATTTTAAGTTTAACTACGTTTAAGGAAATATTCTGTAAAATGTAATCTAAGGCTATTTAAATGATATTGAACTTGTTAAGTGGATATTTCCTGACTAAATAATAATGAAGCTAAATCAAGATCTATATGAAACTGTTAGATTTAACTTTGAAAATGTTGAATATTAAAGCTTTGAATATATCGAAGGTTTAAATGGTTATTGAGAACTGAATTGAATTAACGAATTGAGCTTTGAATAAATGTGAATTTGGAATTTGAGTTGATTGGAATCAATTTGTGTAGTTAAGGAAATTTCAAATACTTTACTTTATAAATTATTTAATATATATACTATTTTGAAAAATAGATATATTTGAAAGGGAAATGATATTTTGGTTTTGAGGTATAAATTAATTTGAATGACCATGGTGTTATAGTGTATATTTCCACCTTATAGATAGTTCTGCAGATCCTTAGAGGATGGTTATCCCAAACATCCTTTGAGTTACTTGTATTCCAGTTGATATTTCACTTGAGTTGGATTTATTGATATAAGAATGTTAATCCAGACTCAAGTGTTTTGTGTTTTTCTTTACGCTCGGGTCAGACTGAGTGATACAACTTTTGAGACTCACCTTTGGAGTTTGAAGCTTCATTTGGGGATCCAACTATTAATTCCGCTTTCAGCCCTTCCAGTTGATTGGTTAAGAGAAGTCATCTGCTCGTACTAGAGACTTCACTGCATTTGAGATATTCTGTTGTATTTTATTTCTAACTCTAATGTTTATATAGTAGCTTCATGAACTACTATTTAGCTATTCCGCTGCATTATATTACTCTGTGTCTGTGATCTGGGATTATTTATTTACTGTTTATGCTGAGTGTTGCCAAATTTTTATTTACAACGTGGTATTTTGAGAAATTCAAGTCCGACATGTGTGGATGCGAATGGTTGAAAATACCGAGTCATTACAGTTGGTATCAGAGCTTTAGCTCTAGGCAAACTTAGCATATATGGTAAATTTATTTACAGAATCACTTTTGTTCGAGCTTGAATCTTTTTCTATTTGATTCTGTTTCCCTTGAATTTTAGAACATTACCCTCGGTTTCAAATCCATTCTTGTCTTTCCCTATTCGTGTTTTCTAAATTCTGGAGTATCCCATAACTCCACTGAATGATTTGTAAAGGGGTGAAACTCCTTTACAATAGCATCGGTTCACCGAAGATTTATATATGATCGGTTTAGATGCTGCTATCTCTGGTTATGCCGAATTCTATATCTGGTGATCGAATGTCGATTTGCCTTGGAATTCCGCATCAATCTAATACCTGAAGTCACGGTTGACCCGATTAAGGTCGCCCACGATTTATGGAGGTATATCCATCTTCTATTTTGTAATTTAATTATCTCATGTTCGATCGAGTCTATCTTCGAATCAGGATTCTATTGATTAGAGTTCCTCTAATTTAAATCTGTATCTTTGTTTTGAAATCCATTCTTGAATCATCCTTTGAAAATCGGGTTTTGTTTGTATTTTGAAATTTTGAAGATTATATAAGAAATGGATTTATATAAAAATAATTTATAACTGAAGGGTTTTAATTTCAAATTCGAGAGATTGAATTCCGGTGTTTTGAAATTGGTTTTAAGATTTTTGAAAATATATAATAATACGATTTGAAAGTATTTTCTAAATAAGAAGTGTTTCAAATGACTCAAACGAGTTCCAATGATTTCAAAGAAGTTTTAAGAAAATAGAAGTCCAGAACTCACTTATGTCGCTGGAGAATTGTGACGCCCCATCTCTATACCCAAGTTAGCCAAGAACATTACGGTGTAATGCTGTCAACTAGCACGGAGAATTAGGATGTTGTAGAGCGACCATCCATGTAATTGCTTTGTGCAAGCACCAATATTTCAGATAGTATAAGGAAGTCCGACATGCCGATACAAACTCAAGGCTACTACACAGTGGCTATATATATTCTTCGAAAGCAAACATAGAAATAAACATAACACAAATCAGTCACAGACATCCATATCACAAAGGCGGAAAAAGATATGAACATAACACATGAAAGTGTACATCAGAGTTGTGGTCAAACAAGATCCACGATATCACAAAAGAATGGTTACAAGCGCTAGACAAAAAATATGTATACATCTAGGAGTCTATATCTCAAAGGTATACAACAAAAACTACTAATCTAAGTAGTTAGCCAAAAGTCGGGATGATAATCCCAGAAGTGAAGTCAAGCAGAAGCACCTGTAACATCTCGGTCTGACCCGAGTATTATTTATAAGAAAATAATAAACGGATCAGTCTAGCTATAAATATCAGATAATATGATATAGAATAAGAGATATGACATAAAATATGATAACCACAAAGCCATACTGTGACAAGTATGAAAATTGAAAATCAACAAGAGATAAATCAATATCACCAGAATCTTCTCAAAGATCAAAAGGAATGTCATACTCAATATCTTCATTCATAAAAAGTTAATGACACACAAATTCACCAATGCACAAATATTGATAACACATATCAATGAAAATCACGAAAATTGGTGAAACACAAATACTAGAAATCATCAATGGAAATCCAAAAATCACAATAATGGGGGAGGTCTATCACAAAACGGGAGCATGAAAGCTAACCAACACGTGTATCACAAACGGGACGCTATCCCATGGTCGCTAACCATAGAGCTGGTGCAACGACATAGTACAACGGTACGCCCGAGAAACCTGAAACTCATAAAATTCGGAACAACGACGTAGTACAACGGTACGCCCGAAGATCCGAACTCCATAAAAACTTGGGTCGCTATCCCTCAAAAATTGGGTCGAAACCCCAAGAAATAAATAGGTCGTTAGCCTATAATAAAAATGAGACGAAATTCGATAAAACGAGGTACCGTCCCCTACGAGGACAAAGAAACATAGCACATCGCTAGTCATAATCACAAAAATGATCATCATCGATCATCAAGAAGTGTCAATTATAATAAGCTAGTAAATATATGAGCTTAGCCTCATGTCCCATAACCACTAGCTTAACTTAAATATTTACAAACAAATTGTAGATTACCACTAGAAAATTGTCATAAGAGATTCAATAGAACAAGTCCAAGAATTAATCGACGAAGTAAACGCAAGCGTTTCATACCACTTGTTTTACAAAGCCGTTTAATTAGATTTCTCGTACGAGTGAAGTAAATGTTTGTATATTTTTAAAATGACAAATCACAAAAATGATCATAGAAATGATCAATCATAGAAATTCACATACGAAGACGTGAATAAAATCCAAAGAATACGATTCCAAATTCATCAAAGTGGAAATAGCCTAGCGACTCAACACGACACGACCTAGCAGTGGAACGGCCTAAGGAGTAGCGGCATAAGTGCAGGTCGAATGACCTAAGGAATGGTGCGACCCAACACATGGCCGATCTAACGTGCAAACGACCAAGTATATGGCCGAGCGACCTAACACATGCACGACCTAACGTGCATACGACCAAAGGAGATGCGGCCAAGGTAGAGCGACCTAACAACAAGGTGGGACAAAAGCATTGCGCAACCTAAGGAGCGCGACCTAAAATGGCACGACCTAAACAAGGCGCGACCTAACAGTTGCGAGCTAACACGGAGCAACCTAGGGAGGTAAGCGACCTATAGGCATGCGCGACCAAAGGAGGTAAGGATAGGCCGAGCGACCTAAGGGGTAAGGCCGAGCGACCTAACGACCTAAGGCGTGTGAGAGGGTCGAGCGACCAAACGACCTAGGGAGTATAAGGCCGAGCAACGACCTAACTAATGCCGAGTGGCTTAAGGCAGTGAAGACGGCCGAGCGACCTACGACCTAGGGCCGAGCGACCTAACGACCTAGGGGGAAAACGACCTAAATGCAGATCGAGAGTCCTTTATATGCAGGCCGAGCGACCGAAGGGTTTTGGAGCTCAAAACTCGCCCAATTTGCAACCGATCGAGCACAGACGCTAGGGGATTATGCCCATTGGCTACCCGGTTGTATTGGCTCCTCGGTGCATCACCAAAAATGTGTTTAAACATTAAAGATTGGATTTTTAAAGATTTGAACCCAAAACACTGAAAATTGGGATTTTCACCAATTCAATCTAAATCAATGACAAATGCATATGTAAAAGTGTTAGGAATTCATACCCAACATCAATGATAGTTATAGACAAAGATGTGAGATAAAAATCTCACCCTTACACAAAATTTATTAAGAAGAAGCTTGAAAGCAAAGAAGAATCAACCCAAGAAGCTTGAATCAATGTCTTCTCTTTGAATTTGGAGTTGTATGTTGGATTTGCAAATGATCTTGAGCTTGGAGTTTTAATTTCCCATTCCTTCCCCCATTTTTGATGAAGCTTGAGTGTTAGGAAATGAAAGTAAAGTTATAAAGAGAAGGGGGTTGAGTTGGAATTAATAGCTTAGGCTAATGGGCTAAACCAAACCCAAAGTCCAAAGTGAAAAATTAACAAAATTCCACTAACTCCAAACATATCAAAGTTTACACTCAAAAAGATCGCAAACGGTGTTTTGAACTCAATGGAAGTGGTTCCGAGTCCTAATTCGACCGTATGCAAAAAGTAACCTTTTGGACTAAAATCCGACTAAAGATAAAATATTTAAATAAAATATTTAAATATCAAATCGTAAAATATGTGGGTTGTTACAGACTCCCCTCCTTAAAGAAATTGCGTCCTCGCAATAATTATGAAGAAAATATATAGTAACAACCATATTAGCATATTCAACACAAAGGAAGTTTGAAATAAGAAGTTCACCTCAAAGAGCACGAGAAAGTAAGTCCGGATGTGTTCGCTCGATGAAATCTCTAGATTCCCAAGAGCAATCCTTAGGATTTGAGGACGATTGAACTTTAACAAGTGGAACATCTTTATTTCGAAGGCGCTTGACCTTCGAAGCAATAATACGAATAGGATGTTGCTCATAAGTTAAATTAGGTGAAACTCAATTTCTTCCACAACACCGGGCTCAAGAATAGAATCGGAATCTCGAAGACACTTCCGTAATTGAGAAACGTGAAACACGTCATGAATAGCAGAAAATTGAGCCAGTAATAAAAGGCGACAAGCCACGGAAGCAATACGTTCGGTGATAGGAATGGCCCAATATATCGAGGCGCTAACTTTCCCGATCAACTGAAACGTACAACACCCTTCATAGGTGAAACATGAATAAACACAAGATCTCCCACAGAAAATTCTAATTTCGGCATAGGATTTTTGTCTACTTTGGGCTTCTTTCATCCTATGACGAATAAAATCAATCTTTTCTGTGGAATCACGAATAAAATCTGGACCTAAAACCAGTCTCTCACCGGCCTCAAGCCATCAAGAAGGAGATCGGCATGGCCTTCCATAGAGTGCCTCGAAAGGAGCCATACCAATACTAGATTGGAAGCTATTATTATACGAAAACTCAACAAGAGAAATATGATCTTCCCAACTTCCACCAAAATCAAGAACACATGCACGAAGAAGATCTTCAAGGGTTTGATTCACACGCTCAGTTTGTCCATCGGACTGAGGATGATAAGCGGTGCTAAAATTAAGCTTCGTTCCCAAAGCTTTCTGAAGACTCTTCCAAAATCCACTAGTAAACAATGGATCACGATCACTAACAATAGAAGTAGGAACTCCATGTAATTTAACAATTTCTTTAATAAAGAGTTTGGCCAAAAGAGGAATGGTCCGACTAGACCGAACGGGAATAAAATGAGCGGATTTAGTAAGTCTATCAACTATCACCCATAAGCTATCATGACCCGAACGAGAACGGGGAAGGCCGTCTGTAAAATCCATGGAAATTCGATCCCACTTCCAAATTGGAATTTCTAAAGGTTGCAATAACCCACCGGGCCTTTGATGTTCGGCATTAATAAGTTGGCAAGTCATGCAACACTTAACAAAGTTAGCAATATCAGATTTCATTCCCTTCCAATAATAAAGTCGCTTCATATCCGCGTACATTTTACTACTACCGGGATGAATGGTAAATTTAGAATTATGTGAATCTTCTAAAATATCTTTACGAAGATCAGTAATATTTGGCACAATAAGTCTACCAAATTTTCGAATACCGCCACGAGAATCAATATCGAAGTCTTTCAAACCTTCAATATCAATTTTATCCTTAAAATTTTGGCCAAGAAGAGCCTATTCGGGATCTAGCTTTTGAGCTTCAAGAATGCGGTCTAAAAGAGAAGGATGAGCCTCAAGGCTACATAAAGCCAGAGAAGAACATAAATCAGAAACGCGGTCTCGAATCTCACAAGTAGATAAAATCTCGAGATCATTCCATTCGGATATCATCATAGAAACAACCGCTTGTTGCTTACGACTAAGTGTATCGGCAATCTGATTTCCCTTTCCGGGGGTACAAAGAATATCAAGATCATAAGCTGCAAGAAATTCGAGCCAACGTTGTTGACGCAGATTAAGTTCCTTTTGAGAAAATAGATACTTCAAAGATTTATGGTTGGTATAGAGAACAAATTTCTCTCCCAAAAGATAATGACGCAAAATACGAAGGGCGAAGACAATAGCCGCGAGCTCTAAATCATGAGTGGCATATCTAGTCTCGGCTGACTTCAATTGCCTAGAAGCATAAGTAATAACACGTTCTCTTCGCATAAGAACGGCACCCAAACCAACGCGACTAGCATCGGTATAAACAACAAAATCTTGATTTTCCTCGGGAATAACAAGAATAGGAGCATTGAAAATGAGTTCTTTTAATTTCTGAAAAGAAGCTTCACATTTGTCCGAACAAATGTATTTAACACCTTTCTTTGTCAAACTAGTAAGAGGCACGGAAATTTTGGAAAAGTCCTTTACAAAACGGCGGTAATAACCGGCCAATCCAAGGAAACTACGAATTTCCGTCACACTCTCCGGTCTCTTTCAATTTTGAATCGCTTCAATCTTTGAAGGATCCACGGAAATTCCGGATTCGGAAATAAAATGACCAAGAAACTTCATACGAGATTGCCAAAAGTGGCATTTAGAAAATTTTGCTTTTAATTGATTGCTCCTAAGAGTTTCCAACACAATCCGAAGATTTTTTTCATGCTCCTCCTCGATTTTTGAATACACAAGAATATCATTGATAAAGATGAGAACAAACCGATCGAGGAAGTCTTTGAAAACTCTGTTCATAAGGTCAATGAAATAAGCCGGAGCATTTGTTAAACCAAATGGCATCACAAGCCATTCATAAGATCCATAACGAGTATGGAACGACGTCAAAGGAATGCTATCCTCTGCAATACGAAGCTGATGGAAACCAGTAGCTAAGTCTAATTGTGAAAAGACTCTAGCACCGCTAAGTTGATCGAATAGATCATCAATCCGAGGTAAAGGATATTTATTCTTGATAGTAAGATCATTAAGCTTGCGGTAGTCAACGCAAAGCCTAAGTGTACCATCGGATTTCTTCACAAAAATAGCCGAAGCTCCCCAAGGAGAGGAACTAGAGCGAATGAATTGCTTCGTCTCCAATTTAGATAATTGTTTGTGCATCTACATATTTTTTTTATTGGACATACGATAAGGAGGACGAGTGATAGGTTGAGCTCTAGGGATGAGATTAATTTTGAACTCAATTGCTCGCTTGGGTGGTAATCCTAAAACAGGATCAAATACGTCGAAAAATTCACGAACAATGTGAATAAGAGAAATAATATCTTCCTCATCATCATTATCGTCGTCACGAGGATTTAAAGAATATAAAGATGCGGCCACGCTGGAATCTGAATCTTTAAGATCAATAGAAATCTGCTTAATAGATTGAGGATGTCGAAGATGAATAGCCCGCTCATGACATAGGATTTGGGCTTCATAACGGTTAAGCCAATCCATTCCCAAAATCATTCCAAAGCCTAAGTAGCGCATAACATGCAAATCGGCTCGGAAAGAAAGATCACACAAAATAATCTCGACATCTTTACACAGTAAACTGATTGTTGCGGATCCACCAACCGGATTCGCAATTCTTAGTGAAGTCATTAAACACAAAACATCCAAAGAAAAAGTATCAACAAGTTCTTTTGATATAAAAGAATGGGACGTACCCGTATCAAAAAGAACTCGAATAGGATGATCACAAAATAAAATAATGCCATCAATGATAGAATGAGAAATACCTTTACCACGAGATGTGTTGCCAGGGGAGCAACATTAAGCTTTCCCTCCTTCTTGCCTTGAATTTTGGGACAAGAAGATAAATAAGGATCTGGGCTTTTGCAATAGCGACAAAAGAGAGGTTTCGGACATCTATTGGCATAATGGTCTTTAGAACCACAATTGTAGCATTGCCCACTACTAGGGGCAGAAGCCTTTGCCACCGGAATTGCTTGCTTCCCTTTCTTGTTGGGATAAGACCCTTTGAACTTAATAGGCCTTTTCTTGTTGTTGTTGAATTTTGGTTTGACACCAACAACATCAGCATCACTCTCTTTATCTGCCTCTTCAAGTCGAAGAGCGATATCAAAAAGTTGATCAAAAGAAACTTCTAGCTTTAGAAGTAATGGCTTCTTGAGACTTTTATTCAAGCCATAGACGAATCGTTGGTTTTTCTTCAATGGGGTGTTAATGTATTCAACCCCGTATTTAGAGAGAGATTCAAAAGACGTGACATAGTCTGCCACGGAGGATTCACCTTAAACAAGGTCTATGAAACGACGAGCTAATGTCACCTTCCCAGCTTCTAGTACAAATTTTAACTTGAATCGTTCACGGAATTTCTCCCAAGTAAGATCTGCTTCAGCTATTTCAGAAATAAGAAGCTCATACCAATCTAATTCTCTTTCTTGGAGCATACTAGAGGCCACCTGAACGCAGTGAAGATCAATAAGATTCATGCGAGAAAAGATTCGATCGCACGATCTCAGCCAAGCCTGGACTTCAATAATAGTTTCAGAACCTTTGAATGGTTTCCCACCCAAATTGGTATAATCGCTGCACAAACGTGCAAATCCAAACCTAGGGTGAGTAGACTCCGGATTAGATCCGGCTGCTTGAGCATTCCTCACTAGATCAAGAAGCTGCTGGGCAGACATAAATACTCCATCCTGGGGAGTAGCACGAGATTGACTGGCGCTGGGACGGCCAGGTCTAACCATTTCTCTTCCTTTATGAAAGAAAGAAAGAAGAAGGATAAGGTTATTTACCAAACGAATATCAAGCAATCTTGAAAGATAAACAAGGAATCATAAAGAAAATAGGATGAATCGGTATGAAGACTCGAATTAAATCCTAATGCACGATTCCTAAGATGGACTTAGGACGATGATCCTTGCTATATTATTCTACATTGTTCCGAAGATTGGCTTTGATACCAAGCTATGACGCCCCATCTCTATACCAACGCTAGCCAAGAACATTACGGTGTAATGCTATCAACTAGCACGGAGAATAAGGCTGTTGAGGAGCGACCATCCGTGTAATTGCTTTGTGCGAGCACCAATATGTTAGATAGTACAAGGAAGTCCGACATGCCGATACAAACTCAAGGCTATTACACAGTGGCTATATATATTCTTCGAAAACAAACATAGAAATAAACATAACACAAATCAGTCACAGACATCCATATCACAAAGGCGGAAAAAGATATGAATATAACACATGAAAGTGTACATCAGAGTAGTGGTCAAACAAGATCCACAATATCACAAAAGAATGGTTACAAGCGCTAGATAAAAGAATATGTATACATCTAGGAGTCTATATCTCAAAGGTATACAACAAAAACTACTAATCTAAGTAGTTAGCCAAAAGTCAGGAAGATAATCCCAGAAGTGAAGTGAAGCAGAAGCACCTGTAACATCTCGGTCTGACCCGAGTATTATTTATAAGAAAATAATAAACGGATCAGTCTAGCTATAAATATCAGATAAAATGATATAGAATAAGAGATATGACATAACATATGATAACCACAAAGCCATACCGTGACAAGTATGAAAATTGAAAATCAACAAGAGATTAATCAATATCACCAGAATCTTCTCAAAGATCAAAAGGAATGTCATACTCAATATCTTCATTCACAAAAATTTAATGACACACAAATTCACCAATGCACAAATATTGATAACATATATCAATGAAAATCACGAAAATTGATGAAACGCAAATTCTAGAAATCATCAATGGAAATCCAAAAATCACAAAAAAGGGGAAGGCCTATCACAAAACGGGAGCATGAAAGCTCACCAACACGTGTATCACAAACGGGATGCTATCCCATGGTCGCTAACTATAGACCGGTGCAACGACGTAGTACAACGGTACGCCCGAGGAACCTGAAACTCGTAAAATTCGGAACAACGACGTAGTACAACGATACGCCCGAAGATCCGAACTCCATAAAAATGTGGGTTTCTAGCCCACAAAAATTGGGTCGAAACCCCAAGAAATAAATAGGTCGTTAGCCTATAATAAAAATGAGATGGAACTCAATAAAACGAGGTACCGTCCCCTACGTGGACAAAGAAACATAGCATATCGCTAGTCATAATCACAAGAATGATCATCATCGATCATCATGAAGTGTCAATTACAATAAGCTAGTAGATATATGAGCTTAGCCTCATGTCCCATAACCACTAGCTTAACTTAAATATTTATGAACTAATTGTAGATTTCCACTAGAGAATTGTCAAAAGAGATTCAATCGAACAAGTCCAAGAATTAACCGACGAAGTAAACGCAAGCGTTTCATACCACTTGTTTTACGAAGCCGTTTAATTAGATTTCTCGTACGAGTGAAGTAAAGGTTTGTATATTTTTAAAATGACAAATCACAAAAATGATCGTAGAAACGATCAATCACAGAAATTCACATACGAAGACATGAACAAAATCCAAAGAATACGATTCCAAATTCATCAAAGTGGAAATAGCCTAGCGACTCAACACGGCACGACCTAGCAGTGGAACGGCCTAAGGAGTAGCGGCATAAGTGCAGGTCGAACGACCTAAGGAATGGTGCGACCCAACACATGGCCGACCTAACGTGCAAACGACCAAAGGAAATGGCCGAGCGACCTAACACATGCATGACCTAACGTGCATGCGACTTAAGGAGATGCGGCCAATGTAGAGCGACCTAACAGCAAGGTGGGACAAAAGCATGGCGCGACCTAAGGAGCGCGACCTAAAATGGCACGACCTAAACAAGGCGCGACCTAGCAGTTGCGAGCTAACACGGAGCAACCTAGGGAGGTAAGCGACCTATAGGCATGCGCGGACAAAGGAGGTAAGGATAGGCCGAGCGACCTAAGGTTTAAGGCCGAGCGACCTAACGACCTAAGGCGTGTGAGAGGGTCGAGCGACCTAACGACCTAGGGAGTATAAGGCCGAGCAACGACCTAACTAATGCCGAGTGGCTTAAGGAAGTAAAGACGGACGAGCGACCTAGCGACCTAACAACCTGGGGGGGAAATGACCTAAATGCAGGCTGAGAGTCCTTCATATGCAGGTCGAGCGACCTAAGGGTTTTGGAGCTCAAAACTCGCCCAATTTGCAACCGATCGAGCACGGACGCTAGGGGATTATGCCCATAGGCTACCCGGTCGTATTGGCTCCTCGGTGCATCACCAAAAATGTGTTTAAACATCAAAGATTGGAATTTTAAAGATTTGAACCCAAAACACTAAAAATTGGGATTTTCACCAATTCAATCCAAATCAATGACAAATGCATATGTAAAAGTGTTAGGAATTCATACCCAATAATGAATGATAGTTATAGACAAAGATGTGAGATAAAAATCTCACCTTTACACAAAATCTATGAAGAAGAAGCTTGAAAGCAAGGAAGAATCAACCCAAGAAGCTTGAATCAATGTCTTCTCTTTGAATTTGGAGTTGGATGTTGGATTTGCAAATGATCTTGAGCTTGGAGTTTTAATTTCCCATTCCTTCCCCCATTTTTGATGAAGCTTGAGTGTTAGGTAATGAAAGTAAAGTTATGAAGAGAAGGGGGTTGAGTTGGAATTAATAGCTTAGGCTAATGGGCTAAACCAAACCCAAAGTCCAAAATGAAAAAGTAACAAAATTCCACTAACTCCAAACATATCAAAGTTTACACTCAAAAAGATTGTAAACGGTGTTTTAAACTCAATGGAAGTGGTTCCATGTCTTAATTCGACCGTATGCAAAAAGTAATCTTTCGAACTAAAATCCGACTAACGATAAAATATTTAAATAAAATATTTAAATATCAAATTGTAAAATATGCGGGTTGTTACAAGAATAATTTCGATGATGAGTGTACGCATCATCGACATTGATTTTCAAGTTTCAAAGTGGGGAAGAGGCCACTTTAATAGCTTCGCTATGCGAGTGATTTTGTGAAACCAATTTTGATTTCAAATTCTGAAGTATAATTCGATTTTCAAAAGATATATGTATATATATTTGAAACGATTTGAAGTAAGCCGGTGTTCAGTCCTCGAAAATTTGAATTATTTGCTAAACTTATGATCTTGGAAACTTTGAAACTGAAGATATTTGATTTGGAAGAAATAATTTGGTGAAATCGGGTATGATTTTTTAAAGTGAACTGATATTGAAATGAATTGAAATTGAGAACCTTGTTTTACTAAATACTTGATTTGGGAGTTGTCAAACTTATATAAATTTGACTTGTACAAGTATGAAGTTTATTTGAAAACTATGATTCAAAAAGGTACTCGATTTGAAAGTGAAATCTTATATAATCGAAATATATATAAGTGTGATTTGATATACTATTGATTTCGGAAAGTATTCGATTTGGAAATGAAATCTTATATATAATGGACTTTATATAAGTATGATATTTGAAAGTGATTTGAAAAGGTACTATATGATACATATTTTCGAAGTAAAGATATGAAAAGTGCCTTCTGCTTGATATCTGATTTGTGGCCACATCTTGGAATCATTCTATCGATATTATTCTTTCCGATTTTGGTTTTCCAGATGTGATACTCGAGTTTCCCACCATGGCGTAACCCATGGTTTTTTTTCTTCTTGGCGCGACTACGTAGCGTAATTCGCCTGGATGAGATGGCCCAGGGATATTCCTAGGGGATCCTGGCGTAATCATTGTGTATCATGTGATCTACGTAGGTCGTTTTTAGTAGCGAAATCCACAGGGCAAAAAAAGCTTATGGATACGGATGTTTCCTGGGGGATTCAGGTGTAACTTTTGTGTATCTGCGGTCTACTAGTCATCATGGCGAAATTCGCAGGGCTAAGAAAGCTTACGGATATGGATGTTTCTTGGGGGATTCAGGCGTAACCTTTGTGTATCTGCGATCCATGGTAGGACAAATGGTTTAGTTATTTTGTTTGGATTGTACTTTCCATATCTGTTTTTAAAAGTTTTCAAGTTTTTTCACTGGGTGTTGAAACAAGTCTACTAAGTACCTAGAGAATTCTAGCTTTGCGCCTACTCAACGCACTGCCAGAGTCTACAGGAACAAGGATAAACTTGTTAAGACATCGAGTTATAAAAGTATTTTGATAAAGTATCATATAAAGGATATTTTGATCATTTATTTTACCTTTCTAAGTAATTGAAATTTATATAATTTTAAAATAATGGTTCATACTTGTCTTTCAACCTATTTTCCCTTCTAGCCATTCCTACTTTCCACCTTGATAAACTTACCTATAACAACAGTTATCAAGTATAATTTTAATCTTCTCGTCATCTTGTCTTAGTCCTATTTCATTCTATTTTTTCTGTGTTTTCCGTA